>CM066172.1:3873656-6388656 GCA_033629205.1 Lithocarpus polystachyus
TCAACTAAAATCTTGGTTAGCCACTATAACAGAGTATACTTCCTTCTGGTGAAGGCGAGTACCTAGGTCCAAAGAGACTCAAAACACCACCACCCCCCCCCCCCCCCCCCCCCTCCCAACTAAAATCTTGGTTTGCCACTACAACTGAGTATACTTCCTTCTGGTGAAGGCACTCACCTAGGTCCAAAGAGACTCAATTTTTTGTTTTTTTTCCTAACGTCAATGTTAATGTTTTAACTTTTAGTTTGTTTAACCACAGTTAACTTAGTTATAGAGTTCCTAACTTTTAAATGAGCCATCAATTGGACACTTTCCATTTCTCTTAAATAGATGGGGATTTTGGATCCCCACATAAGGTTTATGAATAATGCTAGAATCAACGATGGAGCTAAGAATTTAGGTCAGAGGGGGCAAGATTAAAAGACAAAATTGGAAGTAAAAAATTAATCTAAAAAAATTAATCAATATTAATAACAAAATAAGTAAACAACTATATGATAATATAATTATCATACAGAATCTAACATAAAATGTAAACTTTAATTTATTTTTTCACATTTAGCTTATTTTACTCAATTGCCCTCGATGATTTTTCATATTTTGAAACCGCTGCATGATTTCTTTACACTCAATAGTCTTGAATATATCTTTCTTAATATATGTGACTAAGCAATCATTCATCCATTGACCTCCTATTCGATTGCGTAATCGATTTTTAATTATGTTCATTGCTGAAAAAGCTCTTTCAACAGTAGCTGTTGCAACTGATAAGATCAATGCCAAAGTCACTAATGAGTAAACCAATGGATATGAAACATTCTTTTTCATTTTTACCATCTTTTCATTTTATGGATGTATGTCTCAAGTTGGCTATCCAAGAAAGAAAATTGAGACATAAAAAAATTTTACAGGGGGCTTTGTCTAGTCCATCAAGTTTACTAAGTGGGACCCTTTAATTTTATATATAGAATTGAACTAGAAGTAGAAGTCTACTACTACTAGGAAAGCTGGAAAGGTAATGTGAATTCACTTAATTGGGATTTTTTTTTTTTTTTTTTGGGTGTCTTTTGTGTAGGGGGCAAATATGGCATTTCAAGTCATGTCCTTATTAGTCAAAACATTTGAAAGTTCAAGGAGCACCTGCCCCCCATCGCCCCCCCTCCCTCCGCCCCTGGCTAGAATTATAATTTTTAATACAATTTTTGTCACAATTTGTTTATTTAGTAAGTTATGAACCTACCATTTTTATTCTTATCACCAATATTTTGCCACATAAACAAGTTGTCGCACAAATTATAATATTAGTGTTACTCAAAATTGATCGAAGTAATATCCCACCTCCAACAAACAATATCCTCCCAACTTTGTTTCTTCATGTTATCATGCAGCCATTATTATGCCACAAAAATGAAAGCGTCCATGCACGTACGTGGAGACTTGAGAAGAAGATTCCCTACAATTACAAAGCGACTCCTATATATGATAGGGTCATCAAATCATCATAAAGAAGATCATTAAAAAAAATGGCCAGAAAAAGCGGGGATTAAATGAAACATCATCGGCATGTGTGGGGATGAAAATTGAAAAAGCGGGTCCTCACTCTTTGTCTTGGACCTATGCGGGGATTAAAAACTAAAGAGTTTGACTACATGACACTTACATAGTGTCTATCATAA
Source organism: Lithocarpus polystachyus (assembly GCA_033629205.1). Classification (NCBI taxonomy): domain Eukaryota; kingdom Viridiplantae; phylum Streptophyta; class Magnoliopsida; order Fagales; family Fagaceae; genus Lithocarpus; species Lithocarpus polystachyus. The sequence goes on from CM066172.1 coordinate 3,875,333, forward strand.
TTCATAATAACTCTTGCGTAATTGAGATACGTCCGCAGTGTCTATCATAAAAACAAGTGTTAATCTAAATTTTTTTTTTTTTTACAAAAATACTGTTTTAGTCTCGATATTTTGAGGTTATAATTAATTTGATCTTTACATTTTGGTAACAGTCAATTTGGTCTTTATTATTTTGAACTACCAGTCAATTTGATTCCTACTGTTAACTCACTAATGAAAAACGCCTATACGGTAAACAGTGTGAATTGTTGGCACACTTGAAGCCTATGTAGCAACTAAAATAATATTAAAACTTTTTTATTAACTTCAAACAGTTCCACTTTAGTAATTAATTTATCAATTTTAAATAAATTGTTTTTTTTTTTTTTAATTCAGACCTGAAACACGCCTATCATAAACTGAACCCTGAAAATCAAACCCAAATCAATTTTCACAAATCTCAGTTCTTCAATCCTCACCTATACACACCATCGTGTGGCTCAACCATCTACAATTTCTTTTTCCCGCAATGGTACCAGTCTCTCTTTCCCATCTCCTTGTAGCTATCCACAGTCCAAAATCAACCATCTATAATCCACTACCAAATAAGCCGCAAATCCAAAAATATTCAATCAAGTAATGAATCCAAAGGCGTGGAGAGAGAGAAACTAGCATATGCCCATTACCCCTCAATCTCCTTCCACACAATTACACAAAGCCAAAACCTCAACGTTGAAATCTAAACTTATCCACTACTCTTTCTTTAATGCTCTGTTTGTTTCAGTATTAACATTTTCTGAAAAATGGTTCATTTTCCAAAGAAGATTTTTTAGAAAATTGTCTTATTTTCCAGTGTTTGGTAACGACCTTGAAAATGAACTTAAGAATATTTTCTGGTGTTTGGTATGCAATTTTTAAAAAATATTTCTTGTACAATTTAAAACATGTGTATTATGTAAACTAACTAATGTAATCATTATAATAAAAAACCAAGAATAAATTTGGTTTTCGTACTAAAATTTTGACAATAGATACAATCAAAATTAATTAGTTGTCAAATTTTCACAATCTGTACCACTCATCTTGTTCATATATATGGATAGTAACATACATATGTATGTACGTACGTACACACACACACACACACACACACACACACACATATATATATATGGGACAGGAGAATACATTTTTAATAAGTATAAATAACAATAACTTTTAATTGTCTACTCTTTTTGTTGGTATACTAATTGTCTACTATGGTCAACCACAAGTCTTCAATATTACTCTAAATTATATATTTACATAATGTATCTGTATAATATACCATCACTGCATAATTTTAGCCAACAAATGCAATTCCCCTAAACAATTATCATTCATTATATAACAATATTATTAGTTCACGGTAAAGATTGTCCCATGTAAAAGCAATTTAGAGCAATATAGGTACTATGTTTAAAATTTTCATCTTTTACTTCATTCATCCATTCTATCTTCTTCTTCTTCTTTTTTTATTATTTTTATTTTTTTGCACTTTATGTACAAAAAAGAAGTAACTTTGCTTGGAATCAATCAAACTGAAAATTTCTTAAAGAAAAAAGAAATTACTGCTGCAAATTTGTTCTCCTTTGCAAGTCGGAGCTATTGACTGATCAGTGAAGGAAAAAAAATCTAATCAGAGAATTGTGTTACAGAGGGGAAGAGAAACATGGAGAAAAAAGAGAAGAGAGACAGTTAGAGAGAGAGATCCATAGGAAGAGGAGAGACCAGAGTTGGTGACAGTGAGGGTGTGAGGAGAGAAAAAGTAAAGAGAAGAGAGAAAAAGTGAGAAAGCTTACCATGAGAGAGAGAAGGCGCTAAAAAATTATGTTTCCCTCGGCTACAGACGAAGATAATATTTATAAGAGATGCTATGCATGAGAGAGAGATTGTTTTCCAAAAAAAAAAAAAAAATTGGAAAACAACCTATAGAAAATAAGCCTTATTTTCATTAGGGTTTTCCGCTAACTAAAGATAGTTTTCTGCTGACTAGTTTTTTTTTTTTTTTTTTTTTTTGCTATCAAACATTGGAAAATGTGGAAAACTATCTTTACAGAAAGTTTTCCAGTGAAACAAACAGAGCGTTAAGTTGTTGGACGAGTGGAAGAAGAGAGGCCCATCAAGGCCTTGGTGCTTTCCGTTAAGGAACCGACTAAGTTGTTTGGAGTAGTGAGTGATTTTCCGATGGCAGGTTTAGCAAAAGCTAAGTTCTTGTTTACAATAGTCTTTGTAGACTTGGAGAAAAATTAGCTCTTGAGAATTTCTTAGAACTTTATTGTTGTTATGTGTGTGAATTTCAATAAGTATTTTCGATTATTTATATAATAAAGTTTCAACTGGGTTGGTCGGCCTAGATTCCTGAAGTAAAGAACTGAGATTTCTGAAAATCGATTTGGGTTTGATTTTCTAGGTTCAGTTTAAGATTAGTGTCTTTCAAATCTGAATTTTTTTTTTAATTTCTTTAAAATTAATATATTATTTACTGATGTGGAATTGTTTGAAGTTAATAAAAAAATTTATTATTATTTTAGTTTCCATGTAAACTCAAAGTGTGCCAATAATGCACACCGTTTGTCACGTATGTATTTTCTGTTAATGAGTTAACGGTAAGGACCAAATTCACTGCTAATTCAAAATAACATGGACCAAATTGACTGTTATTAAGATGTAAGAACCAAATTGACCATAACCTCAAAATATGAGAACAAAAATGGTGTTTTCGCCTTTTTTTTTTTAATTCCAAGCATTTTTCATTTCATACATTAACGTATGTATATGTGGTTTAATGGTAGTTATTATAGGAGTTTTTTTTTTTTTTTTTTGGGTTAAATGATGAACAACTTTGTTAAGTGAGATAAAAAGAATTTGCACCACCATGGAAATTTGCATAAAGTATATTGTGAAATGCCAAACCTTTACCCCAGATTTTATTTTGTTTATTTATTGTGAGAATCTACTCCTTTAATTCAAATTTACTTTTCTCTATATAGTTAAGAATGCTATTACTTTTACTAACATATGTCCAAAATAATAGATTAAAAAGAATGGCAATTTAGAATAAAAATATTATAAAAATTCCAAGGGAAAATAGCTTCACCCCAAAATAATGAGAACAAAAAGACTATAAAAGCTTTATTAATTTAATGCCCATCCACAGAAAGAACAATGAACAATAACCATGTTATTAATGAAGCTCCAATTGCTGTTCATGGCAACCCTCCTGCAGCTAATAATGCTCCAGAACCTGAGGTCGTTTACGTGGTTTGTGGCTGACGTTTCCCCAACAACAAAGCCCTTAGTGGCCACATGAGAGTCCATCCTAATCGCACCTGGCGTGGTATTTTGCCCCCTCTTCCAGATTTGAATGTCCCTGCCGCTCCAGTGGAGTAGATATGGTCCATATGGATATATCGAGTCCTGGCAAGTGCCAAGGGTTTCTTCATGGTAATGGGATCTAATAGTCGTTTTGTTTTCTTGTTTTGTTTTGTTAACGTGTATAGTGTTGTGGGCTTTAGGCCCAACTAGTTTACTTGTACAGCACACATCTTGTACTACACTCCTACTTGTACTGCACTCATATGCCTCCTATATAAAGGCACACTCATGTATATTCTTTCACTGAGAAATACAATACAATTATTCAGTATTTCTAACATGGTATCAGAGCCACTGCTCTAGTTTTCTTGTGTCCTGCAGTCTTGTTTTGTCGGTATTTTCGCTGCCTCAACTTCTGTGGTCAGTAAACCCTCAGGGTTGAATTTTCACCGCCAGAAGCTCCTCCTCCGCCGCCAAAACCACTGCCATCATCAGATCTGTCACCGTTGACCTCTGATTAGGACATAAGACATATCACCGTGTAGCTCTTCATTTGCTCTACACATCTCCGCCAGAAACACCCAGATCTTACCACCCACGCGCCGCCACGCGCCGATCAAAGTTTCGGCAAAAATTTCCACGCGCTTCACGCGCCACCAGGGTTGCTCCGATCTTGTTGTCGCCGCCACCATCAGAATCGTCTACCTCCGATCTACATCTTTGTGAAAGAATCGGCTTCAATAGACATCTCACGCGCCGCCCAAAGAATAGGTGAAGTTCATCCACGCACCCCACGCGCCTACGCGCCACTGGGAAATTTGCTGACGTCATCTCTGACGTCATCACTGCCACGTCAGCCCTAGCTGACGTCACCTGCTTATGTCAGCCCCAAATCGTCTACTGACATCAACTGCTGACGTCATCCTTTGACCTGTCTATTGACCGTTGACTTTGACTTTGACCAGGTTTGACCGTTGACTTTTGGCCAGAGTTGACTTTTTGCAGTCTAAGTGCTCTTTACCCAGTTTTTCGCGTAGATTTCATTTTTGCAGTCCATTTTTGCATATTTTGCTTCTAAATGAAGAATAAGGACAGGTCTTCTTCTTGTTGCAATAATCATCGCCGACAATCTAGTAAACGTTTTTGCAATTTTTGCAAACGTCTTGACCACAATATTGAGACTTGCTATCATCGCAACAAATCAGCTGTTTCAATTGCTGCTGCTACTGTTGCTAACACTGAGAGTGTCCAACCAATGGCTTCCGTCACTGCACAGTCTCAGTTTTCTGGATCCACTTTCACCATTTCTAGAGATGACCTTATAAACATCATCGCAAATGTCATTCGTATGGTTGGTAATGCATCTTATTCCTCTTCTTTCTCAGCTTTATCTGGTATGTCTCCTTCCTCTTGGCTTATGGATTCTGCTTGTTGCAATCACATGACACCTCACTCGTTCTTATTCTCTGAACTTCAACCTGCACCACATCCTCTTAATATTCGCACAGTAAATGGTTCCACAATGTCTGGTCATAATATAGGTTCTATTTCGACCTCCAACCTCTCAGTTCCTGGGGTCTTTAATATTTCTAACCTTTCTTACAATTTATTTTCTGTGGGACAATTAGCTGAGCTAGGTTATCACATTATCTTTTATTACTCTGGGTGTATTGTGCAGGATCCGAGGACGAGACAGGAGCTTGGGACTGGTCCAAGAGTTGGACGTATGTTTCCCGTGGACAACCTTCGTCTTCCACTTGTTGCTCCTATTTCTGTTGCTGCAGCTGCTGCAGTTTCTTCTATTCCTTCCCTTGCACTTTGGCATACCCGACTTGGTCATGCATCTTCCTTTCGGATACAACACTTGGCTTCTAGAGGTTTGTTAGGCTCAGTGTCCACAGAAAATTTTGATTGTGTTTCATGTCAATTGGGAAAACAACCAGCTTTGCCTTTCAATACTAGTGAATCAGTGTCCACTGATATCTTTGACCTAATTCATTCTGATGTTTGGAGACCTTCCTCTGTTTCTAGTATTGGTGGGTCTCGATATTTTGTTGTCTTTGTTGATGATTATTCCCGTTATAACTGGATTTTTCATATGAAATATCGTTCTGAATTATTGCAAGTATATTCTAATTTTGCAAAAATGGTTGAAACCCAATTTTCCAAACGTATCAAAATTTTTCGATCTGATAATGCTCTTGAGTACACTCAATATACTTTTCAAGCTGTTTTGCATTCCTATGGCACTGTTCATCAACTAACTTGTCCAGGTACCTCTCAGCAAAATGGTAGAGCCGAATGAAAGTTTCGTCATAGTCTTGACACTATTCGTGCTCTCCTTCTCTCTGCCAAAGTTCCTGCTCCTTTTTGGGGCGAAGCTGCACTTCATGCTGTTCATGCTATTAATCGCATTCCCAGTCCTGTCATCCAAAATCAAACCCCATATGAACGCCTCTTTGGGTCATCTCCAGATTATCATCACCTTCGCTTTTTTAGTTCTGCCTGTTTCGTTCTTCTTCAGCCATATGAGCATAACAAACTTGAACCTCAGTCAAGGCTTTGTTGTTTTCTTGGCTATAGCGAAACTCAAAAGGGGTATCGGTGTTATGACCCTGTTTCTCATCGTCTTCGTGTCTCCCGCAATGTTGTCTTTTGGGAACATCACCTCTTTGTCGAGCTCTCTCACTTCCGTGCCTCCCTATCTTCCTCCTCTGTCTTAAATCTTTTTCCAGATGAGGCTCATATTCCTTCTGTCGTTGCTCTTGATCCTCCTGTAGTTCCTCCTGATTTTCATGTAGACTTCTCTGTCCAACCACCAGATATCATTGATCCCTTTTCTAGTTCACCCTTTAATGAACAGGTGGAAGATGAACAGGTTGAAGACGAGCAACCCAACCCCAACCTTGAGCTTGGGTCCCCTGCTCCTGCTCCGCCTGAAGATCTTGCACAAGACATTCCACCTCGTCACTCAACTCGAGTAAGATCCATTCCTGCAAATTTACTTGACTATCATTGTTACACTGCCCTTGCTACACTGCACGAGCCTCACACCTATCGTGAGGCTTCCACTGACCCTTTATGGCAGATTGCAATGAAAGAGGAACTTGATGCATTATCTAAAAACCATACTTGGGATTTGGTGACTCTCCCCCCTGGGAAATCTGTGGTTGATTGTAAGTGGATCTACAAGATTAAGACTCGCTCTGATGGGTCCATTGAGTGCTACAAGGCTCGTCTTGTTGCAAAAGGCTTTACACAGGAGTATGGGATTGATTATGAAGAGACCTTTGCTCCGATTGCACGTATCTCATCTGTTCGTGCCCTCTTAGCTGTTGCTGCTGCTAGTAAATGGGACCTTTTCTAGATGGATGTTAAAAATGCATTCCTTAATGGGGATTTAAGTGAAGAAGTTTATATGCAACCTCCTCCCGGTCTCTCTGTTGAATCAAACAAGGTTTGTCACTTTCGACGTGCACTTTATGGCCTTAAACAAGCTCCACGAGCTTGGTTTGCCAAATTCAGCTCTACCATCTCTCGCTTGGGTTACATGGCCAGTCATTATGATTCTGCCTTATTTCTTCGTCGCACTGACAAAGGTACTATTCTACTTCTCCTGTATGTGGATGATATGATCATAACTGGTGATGACCTCAGTGGCATTCAAGAACTCAAAGATTTTCTCAGTCAGCAATTTGAGATGAAAGATCTTGGACATCTCAGCTACTTCTTGGGTCTTGAAATCACTCATTCTACAGATGTACTTTATATTACTCAAGCCAAGTATGCATCTGAACTCTTGTCTCGAGCTGGACTCACTGATAGCAAGACTGTTGACACTCCAGTTGAGCTTAATGCGCATTTGACTCCCTCAGGAGGAAAACCATTGCCTAATCCCTCCCTTTACAAACGCTTGGTTGGCAGCCTAGTTTATCTCACTGTCACTCGTCTAGACATTTCCTATGCTATTCACCAGGTGAGCCAGTATCTGTCTGCTCCACGATCGACTCACTATGCTGCTGTTCTGCACATTCTTCGATACCTAAAGGGCACTCTCTTCCATGGCCTTTTCTACTCTGCTCAGTCTCCTCTTATTTTTCGTGCATTTTCTGATGCTGATTGGGCAGGAGATCCCACTGATCGCAGGTCCACCACTCGTTATTGCTTTCTTCTTGGTTCTTCTCTGATTTCTTGGTGAAGCAAGAAACAAACTCATGTGGCCCGCTCCAGTACTGAAGCAGAATATCATGCCCTTGCTGATACCACATCTGAGCTCCTTTGACTACGATGGCTTCTTAAGGACTTAGGTGTGTCTACATCCTCTGCTACTCCTCTTTATTGTGACAACCAAAGTGCCATTCATATTGCTCACAATGATGTCTTCCATGAGCGGACTAAACACATCGAGATTGATTGTCATTTTATCCGTTTTCATCTTGTCCATGGTACTCTCCAGCTCTTCTCCGTCTCCTCCAAAGATCAACTTGCAGATATCTTCACCAAGTCACATCCTAAAGGACGCCTTCGTGATTTAGTTGACAACCTCAAGTTGGTCTCACATCCACCTTAAGTTTGAGGGGGGCTGTTAACGTGTATAGTGTTGTGGGCTTTAGACCCAACTAGTTTACTTGTACAACACACATCTTGTACTACACTCCTACTTGTACTGCACTCATATGCCTCCTATATAAAGGCACACTTATGTATATTCTTTCACTGAGAAATACAATACAATTATTCAGTATTTCTAACATGTTTTTTGTTTTCGCTTCAACTTTTGCGTCGCTGGTTTCTTCTCTTATTAAGTTTGTCTGTCTCGTCAAATCAATGTACTTTTATGTTATTTTCTTCATGGTAATGGGACCTCTAGTTCTATTGCTGCTCGATTTCTATCTGATGGAGTGCAAAGTTTCCTGTCTCAAAAAATACATTTAGTTATTTTGTTAATTCCCAAGTATTTGTTGGTTATGTTAATTACTATCCAGTTATATTTGCGGATGAACTTGTATTTTGTTGTACATCCAGTTATATTTGCAGATGAACTTGTGTTTTGTTGTACCTGACATTTATTACTGTTAAGCGTTTTAACTATTTATTTGGATCATTCAATTTTTTTTTTTTTTTTTTTTTTGAGAATGTGGATCATTGGACTTGATCAGGTAAACTCACAAAATAGTCAATCAACCTTTTTCGTTTAGTAACTTGGATTTTAAATTGACCTATATGTTAACAAGGTCAATTAATTTATCATCTACCGACTGTTTAAAGGGAGGGGTAAATTACCCTTCATGTTAGGAATAGGAGCTATGCTCTGTTTCTTAGTCCACAAACAGAGTGTTCTTTAAGCCAGTCAAAACGTTTTGTTAGATGATATTCCTCTCAAGTTAATGAATTTAGTTTAAGCTAATATATGTCCAATATTCGTAATGGCAGCAATCAAGGAGTACACCACGCGTCAGTTCAAAGTTAACATGTAATGGGATTAATGTGGCCAAGTGGAAATGGTTCTTATTAATTCATATGCTTAGAGTTTCTCAAAAAAAAAAAAAAAAAAAATATCATATACCTGTTGTACCATTATTATTAAGTTAACAATGAAGTGAAAATTTTCAGTTAAAAAAAAAAATACTATTATCTATTAAAAATTTATAAAGTGTTTTATGTATATAAGATAATAGATACATAAAAATTGACTCACAAGTCACAACACTTGATCTTTCACAATAATTAAAATTGATTTTTCTTATATCACTTTATTTCTTAATTAAGCCCTTTTTTAATTAAAATAATCTTCTACTAAACCAAGTTTAAAATTTCTTACCACTTCAACTTAAAGTAGTAGGTCTATAGCCGATGCTCCAATGAGTCATTATACAACATTTTAAATATATTGTTATAGTTTTGACACTTTTATATTGAGTTAATCTCACAGTTTATTTTAAGTATATTGATTAATTTCTTGAATCGTAGATAAATACAAATTGATTATCTTTATTTATTATATAGTTATTTTTAATTTTGTTCAACCAGAGACTAATCACTGTTCACGATGCATGGGTCCATAGCGGAGTAAATCGCTGACCTAGAGAATTTTTTCAAAGTGCTGACACCCGGACTTGAATTAGGGAGTCTCTAGTCAAACTCAAGATAGCCACTTTAAAACTAAGTGCCAAACTACTCGGCCAACCCTACTGGGTTTGTTTCTTCTTGTTATCATGCAGCATTATTATGTTGAGACTTGAGAAGAAGATTCCCTACAGTAAAAGGCGATTCCTATATATGATCGGATCATCAAATCATCAAAAAGAAGATCATTGAAAACATGGCCGGAAAAAGCGGGGTAGAAAATTTATAAAACGGGTCGTCGTACTTGTGGACTTATGCGGGTATTAAAAATTTAAAACTAAAAGAGTTTGACCACGTGACACTTACCATAGTGTCTATCATAATTCATAATTACTCTTGCGTGATTGAGAAACGTCCGAACTCGCTGTGTCTATCATAAAAACAAGTGTTAATCTTTTTTTTCTTTTTCTTTTTCTTTTTCTTTTTTTTTTCTTTTTCTTTTTTACAAAAATATCGTTTTAATCTCTATATTTTGAAGTCGTAATTAATTTGGTTTTTATATTTTGTAACAATCAATTTGATTCCTACCATTAACTCACTAATAAAAAATGTCTATGCGGTAAACAGTGTGAATTATTGGCACAGTTGAAGCCTACCTGGCAACTAAAATAATATTAAAACTTTTTTATTAACTTCAAACAGATCCACTTTAGTAATTAATTTATCAATTTAAAATAAATTGTTTTTTTTTTTAATTCAGATCTGAAACACGCCTATCATAAACTGAACCTTGAAAATTGATAGGGATAAAACTCCCACTAGACGCCGGCACCCTGCGCTGGATGACGGTATGAGGTATGATGATGAACACTAGACCCTGACGACACAACCCTTAAATGGGGTGACGGGAGAGACCGTTGACAGATGCAGGCGTGGGGCACCAAAGCCTATCTTGCCACGTACGCTCCCCCGAGAAAATGAGTCTTGTCGCGTACGCTACTATTTGGACAGGTGTCTTACGCAGCACGATTGCTCCCAAAGGGATGGCTTGTCCAACACGCTTGATTGCCCAAGAAGTATCTTACGCTCCACGCTACTCAGGGGCAATTCCGGTAAAGTGGTATCTTCTCCAGCACGCCTTGGCCAAGGGCCCTTGCTACTACTATAAATACTTCCACACCTTCCAAAATTGAGGTACGCATGCTTCTACCCCGACTCTGGCACTCTAGAGTTGTGAGCAATACTAACTTAACCATCGGAGGGTCGTTGGCCGGTACCACGCCAGTATCTCCCTTTGAGGTTCTTTCTACTTATGCAGGTTCGTTCGAAGTGCGTGAAGGCCCTGCAGCTTACTAAGTTGATTCTTGGCATCATTAGTTAGCGTCATTTGTGGGAAAGTACGTAGACTGTTTTTCGAGCTCTCCGGACAAAGAGTTGCATAGTACTCACACGTTCAAGGGCAACCACCATGAACGATCAAGGTAATGAACAGCGCACCACGATACTCGAGAAGCAGGTCCAAACTCTGGCAGCCGCAGTGAAACGCCTCACAAAACGTAACAACGACTTGGAAGAACAGCTACAACGGAGGAACGCGACGCTCGACAACCAAGGAGAGAACCAGGAGGAAAGCAGTGCCGAGGAGAGAAACCATGGAGGCCCTGAGGGAAGCAATGCCCTGAGCCGAGATGAAGGACAGGAGACGAACCGTCCGTCGGCCGATAACCATGTCACGTCCAACGTGGTCGCGGAAATGCAAATAATGAGGGAGCGCATGGATCTCATGATGAACGCCCTTAAGGGATGGGTATCCAACGACCTCGTCGACCTCGTCCAAAGCACGGATTCCCCCTTTACCACACCGGTCATCTTGTTCCCCACACCGCCGAAGTTCTGCATGCCCCAGATAGAAAGCTACGATGGGTAGAAGGATCCACTAGACCACTTGGAATCCTTCAAGACACTGATGCACTTGCACGGCGTACTGGACCAGATTATGTGCCAGGCCTTCCCAGCAATGCTCCAGAGCTCCGCAAGGACCTAGTTCGGCAGGCTGACGCCCGGCTCTATCGGTACCTTCAGAGAGCTGAGTGCTCAGTTCTCTACGCACTTCATTGGGGGACACAGGTACAAAAAATCCACCGCGTGCCTGATGAACATTTGGCAACGGGAGGATGAGATGCTCAGATCCTACATAGCCCGCTTCAACAAAGAGGCACTTTCTATCTACGAAGCAGACGATAAGATACAGGTCGCTGCATTCACCAACGGACTAAGGAAGGGTAAATTCTTGTTCTCTCTATACAAAAATGACCCGAAGACTATGTCGGATGTATTTTATAGGGCAACAAAGCACATAAATCGGGAAGACACATTACTGGCCCGGGAAGAGAAGCCTCCCAGAAAAAGGGAGAGACAGGAAGACACACGACAAGATAAGGGGCGAAAGGCACCTCGGACAGGAGAAGGCCGAGATAATAGAAACCCGAAGCCCCCTACCGGGAAATTCACAAGCTTCACCCCATTGACGGCTCCGGTTGATCAGGTCCTGATACAGATCAAGGACGACGAGTCATTGGCGTTTCCAGGAATGTTGAATGGGAACCCAGACAGACGTCCCAAAGACAAATATTGCCGCTTCCATCGAAACCACGGCCACGACACCGCCGACTGTTATGATTTGAAGCAGCAGATTGAAGCCCTGATTAGGCAAGGGAAGCTGCAGAGATTCGTCAGCAGAGAAAGAGCAGAAGCACCTCGACAGGAACAGGTTCCCCACCGGGACAATGAGCGTCCCAGACCACCTATAAGGGACATAAGGATGATCGTGGGGAGTACATCAGCCGCCGGTTCAACAAAGAAGGCTCTGAAATCCCACCTCAGAGCAGTTCAGAATGTCCAGGCTACGAGCTTTGTCCAAAAGAAGCCACGAATCAACAGCCCTACTATGGAGTTCACGGAAGAAGACGCCCAGCACCTTCATCATCCGCACGACGTCGCCCTTGTCGTCAACATCCGGATAGGAGACTATAACACATACCGGGTCTTAATCGACAACGGAAGCTCCGCGGATATCCTTTACTATCCGGCGTTCCAACAGATGCGAATCGATAAGGAACGCTTGGTCCCTACCAAGGCCCCGCTCACTAGATTCGGGGGGACGAGAGTATACCCCCTCGACTCGATTATATTGCCCATCACTGTCGAGGAATACCCTCGGCAGGTCACTAGGGACGTTACCTTCCTCGTCGTTGATTGCTCCTCTGCCTACAACGCAATCATAGGACGACCCACCCTCAACGCCTGGAAGGCTGCAACATCGACCTATGCCTTAAAGGTCAAGTTCCCTACCGAGCACGAGGTAGGGGAGTTATGGGGAGACCAAGTAGCCGCGCGAGAATGCTACGTCACGATGGTAGAAATGAATGGCCAACTACAAACGATGAACATAGAGTAGAGGACGGAGGCAGAACTTGTGGAGGAACTCGAAGAAATAATACTCGACGAGTCCAGGCCTGACAGAACCACCAGGATCGATGCTTTCAACAGCTCTGCGGCTCGCCAGGTGCTCGTGGCTTTCTTCAGGGAAAACCAAGATGTATTTGCCTGGAGTCATGAGGACATGCCAGGAATCGACCCGTCAGTCATGGTGCACAGGCTGAACGTGTCACCCACCTACCAGCCCATACGACAGAAGAAGAGGGTGTTCGCCCCTGAGCGAGACCGAGCGATAGCAGAAGAAGTCGGCAAGTTGCGAGAAGCAGGCTTCATCCGGGAAGTATACTACCCTGACTGGTTGGCCAATGTGGTGATGGTTAAGAAAGCCAGCGGGAAGTAGCGGATGTGTGTAGACTTCACAGACTTGAATAAGGCGTGCCTCAAAGACAACTACCCCCTCCCTCGAGTTGACACACTGGTAGACTCTACGGCCCGGCACCAGCTTCTGAGCTTTATGGATGCCTTCTCAGGGTACAACCAAATCCGGATGGACAAGGTAGATCAAGAGAAGACCTTGTTCATCACCAGCCAGGGACTTTTCTACTATAAGGTGATGCCGTTCGGGCTAAAAAATGCGGGCGCCACATACCAAAGACTCATGAACAAGATGTTCGCCGACCAGATAGGAAGAAATGTTCAAGTGTACGTCGACGGCATGCTGGTGAAAAGCCAAAAGAAAGAGGATCATTTGAGGGATCTCGAAGAAACATTCGGCACCCTCCGCTCCTATGACATGAAGCTCAACCCGTCAAAATGTGCATTCGGAGTGACTGCAGGAAAATTCCTCGGCTTCATGGTGTCTTAGAGAGGCATCGAGGCCAACCCGGACAAGATCCGAGCTATAATGGAGATGGCCCCCCCGAAGAGTGCAAAAGAGGTACAAAGCTTGAACGGAAAAGTGGCCGCCCTGAACAGGTTCGTGTCGAAAGCAACGGACAAGTGCCTTTCGTTCCTCCGCATGCTGAAAAAAGCCTTCGAGTGGACGGATGAATGCCAAAAGGTGTTCCAAGAACTGAAGTCCTACCTTTACTCCCCTCCATTGCTGAGTCCTTCGCAGCTAGGGGAGAAACTTTTCCTCTACTTAGCTATCTCACCAGCAGCCGTCAGCGCGGCCTTGATCAGAGAAGAAGACGGGGTCCAGAAGCCCGTGTACTACGCCAGCCAGGCGTTTCAGGGAGCGGAAGGAAGGTATCCGCCCATGGAGAAACTCGCCTTCGCCTTGATCACTACGGCACGAAAGCTTAAGCCGTACTTTCAAGCCCATACGGTAGTCGTTTTGACCGACAAGCCATTGCGGCGAGCGATGCACAATCCCGAAGCTGCTGGTCGCCTTGCCTTATGGGCGATAGAGTTGACCGAGTTCGACATTAGATACAGCCCATGCACCACCATCAAAGGGCAGGCAGTGGCAAACTTCATAGCCGAATTCACCAGTGGAGCCGACCAGGGGGCAAGCGATTGCCCTACATGGAGTATACACACAGATGGGTCGTCAACTAGACAGGCCGGTGGAGTAGGTGTCGTACTTCACTCCCCCGAGGGAGATCAAATTGAATGCATGATCCGCCTGGACTTCCCCACCACCAACAACGAAGCAGAGTACGAAGCTTTGATAACCGGGTTGGACCTCGCCAAAGCAGCAGGAGCAGTCCGGGTGATAGTCTCCTGCGACTCCCAGGTCGTCGTCAACCAAGTAAATGGAGACTACGAGTGCAGAGGCGACAAAATGAAAAAATATCTCCATCAAGCAAAGAGAAGGGTGGACGAGCTGAAGGCAGAGATAGTCCAGATCCCCAGAGAAGAGAATGAGCAAGCCGATCACCTTGCCAAAGCTGCCTCGTCGGAACATGGGGCCGCCACTAATGGTGTACTCTCTTTTGTGCAGGTTTCTCCGCTAATAGACTCTGTCGATGTGCAAGAAATAGGCTCCGAAAGTGATTGGACCACGCCCTTAATTTCCTACCTGAAAGATGGCGTTCTGCCAGACAAAAGAGAAGACGCTAGAAGACTGAAGGCCCGAGTGGCAAGGTTCGTATTGATAAAGGACGTCTTGTACAAAAGGGGCTTCTCTCGCCCATACCTAAGGTGCTTGGGTTCCGAAGAAGCAGACTATGTCATGAGGGAAGTACACGAAGGGATATTCGAAAATCATTCGGGGTCGCGGTCATTGGCGCATAAGCTGATCCGGGCAGGATACTACTGGCCGACTATGCAAAAAGATACGCAGGCTTATGTTAAAGCTTGCGACAAATGCCAGAGATTCAACAATATCATCAGACAGCCCTCCGAAGAGCTGACCCCTATGATAGCCCCATGGCCGTTCACCCAATGGGGACTAGATATCATGGGCCCATTCCCAACAGCTATGCGACAGCTGAAGTTCCTGGTGGTAGGCATAGACTACTTCACGAAATGGGTGGAAGCTGAAGCATTGGCCACTATTACAGAGAAAAACATATGGAGTTTCGTCTGGAGATCCATCATATGTAGGTTCGGAATCCCAAAGGTCCTGGTCTCGGACAACGGGAAGCAATTCGACAACGGCCCCTTCCGAGAGTTCTGCACGCAATTGGGAATAAAAAATCATTACTCTTCCCCCGCCCACCCCCAGGCCAAGGTCAAGTAGAAGTGACGAACCGATCCTTGCTTAAGATTATCAAGACTCGGCTCGACGGGGCAAAGGGGATATGGCCCGAAGAACTGCCAAGCGTATTATGGGCATACAGGACGACAACAAGGACCCCTACAGGAGAAACACCGTTCCGGTTAACCTATGGAAGCGAGACAGTCATCCCTGCCGAAGTAGGACTTACAAGCTATAGGGTGAACACCCACGATGAAGGTAGGAACAACGAGGCCTTGCGCTTATAGCTCGACCTGATCGACGAAGACAGAGCAGTAGCAAAGCAAAGGCTAGCTCGGTATCAAGATCGCATGGCTAAACACTACAACTCCCGAGTCAGACACAGGGAATTCCAGGTCGGAGACCTCGTTCTAAGAAAGATCATGGGCGCCACCAGAGACCCCACCCAAGGAAAGCTCGGCCCCAACTGGGAAGGACCCTACCGGATCACAGCATGGCAAAGGAAGGGCACCTACCATTTGAAAACACTGGAAGGGCTGAAGCTACACCATCCGTGGAATGCCGAGCACCTACGAAAGTACTACTAGTAAGAAAAAATGGCAACCCCCTACTTGTAATCTGCTTTGATGTATTTTTGGAACTCAAAGGGCATGTTTTCCCCTTCTTAAAAAATTATGCAAAACACAGAGGTTTATTCAAAGTCTCTTCTATATATTGTTAAGTGTTGAACATCGGAACTTGCGAGGTACCAAGGTCGACGATACAAGGACCGACGACCTAAGACCGACGATATAAAAAGCCTAAGCATAAAATCCGGTCAAGCATAAAAACTGACGGTGTCAAAGCTGACGGCTCCATCATACGAGGCGTAAAAGCGTCAAGCATAAAAGCTGACGGCTTAGAAGCCAATGATATAAAAAGTCTAAGCATAAAATCCGGTCAAGCATAAAAGCTGACGGTGTCAAAGCTGACGGCTCCATCCTACGAGGCGTAAAAGCGTCAAGCATAAAAACTGACGGCTTAGAAGCCAACGATATAAAAAGCCTAAGCATAAAATCCGGTCAAGCATAAAAGCTGACGGTGTCAAAGCTGACGGCTCCATCCTACGAGGCGTAAAAGCGTCAAGCATAAAAGCTGACAGCTTAGAAGCCAACGATATAAAAAGCCTAAGCATAAAATCCGGTCAAGCATAAAAGCTGACGGCGTCAAAGCTGACGGCTCCATTCTACAAGGCGTAAGAGCGTCAAGCATAAAGCTGACGGCTTAGAAGCCAACGATCTAAAAAGAAAGGCATAAAACCGGTTAAGCATAAAAGCTAACGGTTCAAAAGGCGATGGCCTAAAGGCCACAACATTATCATAAAAAGGATAAAAAGCCAATAAAGCCTAAGTTTAAAAGGCGACGGCATAAAAATGATAACGGCCCAAGGCCACAACATTATCCTAAAAAGGATAATAAAGCCTAAGTACAAAAAGCGACGGCATAAAAAGGATGAAGGCCCAAAGCCATGACGCTATCCTAAAAATGACAAGCCAAACAGCCTAAGCATAATGATGACGGCATAAAGAGACGACGGTCCTAAAAGCTAATAGCTTGAAAACCAATAGTTAATAAAGCTGACGGCTCCACAAAGCTCAAAAGACACATTTAATAAAGGGAATCATTCATAAAGCTTGAGTAAAAGCAAGCGATTCATACAAGGATAAGCTTGAATTGAAAAGCACATCAATAAAAACGCCTTAAAAGGCAACATTGTTCATGACGGTAAAAAAAAAAAAAATTAATACACATTAAAACACCTTAAAAGGCAACAACTGTTCATGACGGATAAAGAATTGATGTTTCTACAAAAAAATTATAAGTTCACTCAATGGGGGAATCGGCAGCCTTTGCCTCTTCAACCTTATCCTGGGCATGATCCTGACCGGCTATCTCCGCCTCGTCATCACTGCTCTCGGCACCTTTAATATTTTGGGCTTCATGGTCAGTACTATCCGAAGTCGCAGGGAAGATGGACGTCTGAGCTTGAGCCCCGTCAATGCTCACCTTGGAGAAATCAAGCTCGGGGTAGGAGGCCCTCACCTGACGGATGGCATCGTCAAAGCCGTCGGCGAAGGTGCCACCCAACTCCGTCAAGTAGGCCTCGGAGTCGCGATATTCTCTGATAGCGTCCACCCTTGCCTGACGAAGCTGGTCCCTGACGGAGAGAAGCTCTTTTTCCTTGTCGCCAAGGACTCTCTGCAGCACCTCTGTCTGCTTTCTCCTCTCTCCTACTCAGACAGGGCCAACTTCTCCTCGATGCCACCTTCCAGGTCTTGAAATGGGCTAGTTCATCCTCTGTCTCAGCCGCCTTAGCCCGTAGACGGCTCAGAGCCGTCTCCTCATGAACACAACGGTCCATGAGGCCTTTCATCATAAGGACAGCCTGAAACAGAGAAATGTTAAGTCAAACATGACGATAAAAAAGAGGTGCACATAATTGTAATGATGACGGATGACATGTTTACCTGGGTAAGGTTGAAGAGGCCCGTCTCGCCCATCGCCTCCGTCGAATGGTTTCCGAGGTCCTCGTAATCTTCCGCCGTCAGGATTGAGGACAGCTTCTCTATGACGTACTTCGAATCCTCGCGCAAGAGGACGGGTGGCTTCTCAGCGTTGGGCAACGACCCACCTGTCATCAAGCCTTTCCCCTTGCCGTGCTTGACGGGGACCTTCTTCACCTCCGCCTCCAGGCCAACGACAGTCTCGGTCGTCATCTTTGGCTTCTTGGGGTGACGGTCCCCCTCTTGGTCAGTTTTTCTCTTCGTGAAGGACGGCTTGGGCGCTTCCGTCCTAGCTGTCTGAGCTTCCTTCTTCTTCACAGTTGCTTGTTGCCTAATGAATGCTCTCCTCTTTGCCTCATCCATTTCTGCGAGGGTAGACGGTACGTAAGTTAATGACTAAAAATGGAAACGTGACATTCAAGTGGAAGGACTTACGTGTGCTAACTTGTGTCTCGTACTTTAATGCCTCCTCGGACGGTTCGGGTCCGTCACAGTGCCAACCAATTGTTTTAAGCGTTACCAACGTGGCCCAAGACCTTTCTGTCAACTCGGTCTTTTGGAAGATCTTCTCCAAAAAACTCCACTATTCGAGAGAAACTTGTGGACAGTCCTGGGCTGCAAAAGAAGACGATTAGATATCGACGGTGCTTCAAGCTCAAAAAAGAAAAGAATGTGAACGGACACGGGGGTAGCACACCCTATGTTGTATCAACTGGCATGAACTCAGTCTCGCCAGGATGACACATCCATTCACTACCGTCCATAAAGAAGTACCTAGACTTCCAGTCCCTATTGGAGTCTGGAGTGTCACTCACTAGCCTTAATAGTGGGCTCCTGGCTACAAAACTGTACATGCCTCGTGACTTTGTTAACTCTACTGGACGGTAGCAATGGAATAACTCCTCCACTGTTAACCATTTCTTCTCGTTGGACATTGACCCGTACAAGACCTCCACCCCAAGGAAAACCCTTCAGGCATTTGGGGAAACTTGGTTGACGGACAGTCCTAAGTAATGGAGGAGGTGACGGTGCAGCTGAGTTAGGGGAAATCTCAACCCAGCCTTGAGCATTTGCTCGTAGATCCCGACACCCTCGACGCTGTGGTAATAACACTTTTCTAGTTTATTGGGCAGACGGATGGGTATATTGTCGGGTATCTGGTACTTGCTCCTAAGTGTTTTGAAGTGTGACTCTTTTATGGTGGACGTAAAATCATTTACCGTCCACAGCGAGAGCATGACGAACTTCCTCATCCCATCAGTGCCTATGACGGATTGGATTTGTTGTTCATCTTCCCCTAGTCCGTCACTAAGATTACCCTCTGTCCTACCACTACCTGAAGAAGAGGAGGAGGTAGACGAGCTCTCTTCACTTGAAGTTGTAGGATCCTTTGGACCCGACTGGTTAACTTCATCGTAGCCCGCTCCCTCGTGGACAAATGATTGATTACTGGACGCGCTAGACATTTATCACCTACATATGACAAAAGATCCTAAGTTTAACTATCCTAAAGATACCTGACGGTGGTAAAAATGAACAAGATGACGATGAGTACTTACCGGTTGTTTTTGCTGCTGAAGGGTGTAGCCGACGATTGCAAGGACGTGACGGGTGAACAGGTTGACGGATCAAACACTTTTCTGGCTGGGTGAACGGATGCGCTCTGATCTCTTGATTTCAATGAAAAGTGAAAAATGAGGGAAAAGAAGGAAGGTTTATGTATGAGGGGTAGCACGGAAGGTGAGGGGACGCCTCGTTTTTGGCACGCAAACATTAAGTCGACGACACGTGCCCTGTATTAATTACCCAGCATTAATTACTAAATGACAGCCTATACATTCAACTCTCATTGAGTCGGAACCGTCATCCCATTAGTCCGTCTCCTTTGTGTTCACGGACTGATGGGCTGAGGGGGTACCTGATAGGGATAAAACTCCCACTAGACGCTGGCACCCTGCGCTGGATGACGGTACGAGGTATGATGACGGACACTAGACCCTAACGACACGACCCTTAAATGGGGTGACGGGAGAGACCGTCGACGGATGAAGCCGTGGGGCACCAAAGCTTATCTTGCCACGTACGCTCTCCCGAGAAAATGAGTCTTGTCGCGTACGCTACTATTTGGACAGGTGTCTTACGCAGCACGATCACTCCCAAAGGGATGGCTTGTCCAACACGCTTGATTGCCTAAGAAGTATCTTACACTCCACGCTACTCAGGGGCAATTCTGGTAGAGTGATATCTTCTCCAGCACGCCTTGGCCAAGGGCCCTTGCTACTACTATAAATACTTCCACACCCTCCAAAATTGAGGTACGCATGCTTCTACCCCGACTCTGGCACTCTAGAGTTGTGAGCAATACTAACTTAACCATCGGAGGGTCGTTGGCCGGTACCACGCTGGTACCTCCCTTTGAGGTTCTTTCTACTTGTGCAGGTTCGTCCGAAGTGCGTGAATGCCCTGCAGCTTACTGACTTGATTCTTGGCATCATCAAAAATCAAACCCAAATCAATTTTCACAAATCTCAGTTCTTCAATCCTCACCTATACACACCATCGTGTGGGATGGTACCAGTCTCTCTTTCCCATCTCCTTGTAGCCGCAAATCCAAAAATATTCAATCAAGTAATGAATCCATAGGCATGGAGAGAGAGAAACTAGCATATGCCCATTACCCATCAATCTTCTTCCACACAATTACACAAAGCCAAAACCAACTTATCCACTACTCTTTCTTTAACGCTTTGTTTGTTTTAGTATTAACGTTTTCTGGAAAATTGTTCATTTTCCAAAGAGGATTTTCTAGAAAACTGTCTTATTTTTCAGTGTTTGGTAACGACCTTGAAAATGAACTTAAGAATGTTTTCTGGTGTTTGGTATGCAATTTTTAAAAAATATTTCTTGTATAATTTAAAACATGTGTATTATCTAAACTAACTAATGTAATCATTATAAATAAAATAAAAAAAACCAAGAATAAATTTGGTTTTCATACTAATACAATCAAAATTAATTAGTTGTCAAATTTTCACAATTTGTACCACTCATCTTGTTCATATATATGGACTTTAACATACGTATGTATGTACGTACACACACACACACACACACACACACACACACACACACACACACACACATATATATATCAACCATTTGACTATATATATATATATATATATTTGACAGGGGAATACGTTTTCAATAAATATAATTAACAATAACTTTTAATTGTCTACTCTTTTTGTTGGTATACTAATTGTCTACTATGGTCAACCACAAGTCTTCAATATTATTCTAAATTATGTATTTCCATAATGTATCTACATAATATATCATCACTACATAGTATTTGCCAACAAATGCAATTCTCCTAAACAATTATCATTCATTATATAACAATATTATTAGTTCACGGTAAAGATTGTCCCATGTAAAAGCAATTTAGAGCAATATAGGTATTATGTTTAAAATTTTCATCTTTTACTTCATTCATTCTTTCTTTCTTCTTCTTCTTCTTCTTTTTTTATTATTTTTATTTTTTTGCACTTTATGTACAAAAAAGAAGTAACTTTGCTTGGAATCCATCAAACCAAAAATTTCTTAGAGAAAAAAGAAAATCAAGCTTGAAATTCAAAGCAAAGAATTGGGATTTTGGTATAGAGGAATGAAATAATTACCGTTGCAAATTTGTTCTCCTTTGCAAGTTGAAGCTATTGACTGATCAGTGAAGGAAAAAAAAATCTAATCAGAGAATTGTGTTATAGAGGGGAAGAGAAACATGGAGAAAAAAGAGAAGAGAGACATTCAGAGAGAGAGATCTATAGGAAGAGTAGAGACCAGAGTTAGTGACAGTGAGAGTGTGAGGAGAGAAAAAGTAAAGGGAAGAGAGAAAAAGTGAGAAAGCTTACCCTGAGAGAGAGAAGGCGCTAAAAATTTATGTTTCCCTCGGCTACAGACGAAGATAATATTTATAAGAGATGCAACGCGTGAGAGAGAGATTGTTTTCCAAAAAAATATTTTGGAAAACAACCTATAAAAAATAAGCCTTATTTTTATTAGGGTTTTCTGCTGACTAAAGATAGTTTTCCATTGACCAGTTTTTTTTTTTTTTTTTTTTTTTTTTTTTTTTTTGTGCTACCAAACATTGAAAAATGTGAAAAACTATCTTTACAGAAGATTTTCTAGTGAAACAAACAGAGCGGAAGCTTTTGGAGGAGTGGAAGAAGAGAGGCCCATCAAGGCCTTGGTGCTTTCCGTTAAGGAACCGACTAAGTTGTTTGGAGTAGTGAGTAATTTTCCGATGGCAGGTTTAGCAAAGGCTAAGTTCTTGTTTACAATAGTCTTTGTAGACTTGGAGAAAAATTAGCTCTTGAGAATTTCTTAGAACGTTATCGTTGTTATGTGTGTGAATTTCAATAAGTATTTTCGATTATTTATATAATAAAGTTTCAACTGGGTTGGTTGGCCTAGATTCCTGAAGTAAAGAACTGAGATTTGTGAAAATCGATTTGGGTTTAATTTTCTAGGTTCTGTTTAAGATTACTGTCTTTCAAATCTGATTTTTTTTTAATTTCTTTAAAATTAATATATTATTTACTGATGTGGAATTGTTTGAAGTTAATAAAAAAATTTATTATTATTTTAGTTTCCATGTAAGCTCAAAGTGTGCCAATAATGCACACCGTTTGTCACGTATGTATTTTCTGTTAATGAATTAACGGTAAGGACTAAATTGACTGCTAATGTAAAATAACGTGGACCAAATTGACTGTTATTAAAATGTAGGAACCAAATTGACTATAACCTCAAAATATAGAAACCAAAATGGTGTTTTCGCCTTTTTTTTTTTTTAATTCCAGGCATTTTTCATTTCATACATTAACGTATGTATATGTGGTTTAATGCTAGTTATTATAGGAGTTTTTTTTTTTTTTTTGAAAAAAATAGTGAGTGAGAGAGAAGAGACTTTTGATGAGAAGATTTTTTTTTTTTTTTGGGGGGGGGGGGGGGGGGGGGGGGGGGGGGTTAAATGATGAACAACTTTGTTAAGTGAGATAAAAAGAATTTGCACCACCAAGGAAATTTGCATAAAGTATATTGTGAAATGCCAAACCTTTACCCCAGATTTTATTTTATTTTGTTTATTTATTGTGAGAATCTACTCCTTTAATTTAAATTTACTTTTCTCTATATGGTTAAGAATGCTTTTACTAACATATGTCCAAAATAATAGATAAAAAGAATGGCAATTTAGAATAAAAATATTATAAAAATTTCAAGGGAAAATAGCTTCACCCCAAAATAATGAGAACAAAAAGACTATAAAAGCTTTATTAATTTAATGCCCATCCACATATTTAAGGGCAAAAAAATAATAATATTGTAAACTTTTTTTGAATATGTACAATATTTACTAATTTTTATGTATTTACAATGTAAATATAATGTAAAATTATAAAGATCTTTATTTTAAATCTTGTAAAAGAGAGTCCTATTATAGTTTCCATGATTATGGAGGCGTGAAAAATAACAATAGGGCAGTGTGATCCACAATCCCTTTTGGCTTACCCTTTTTTATTTGGTTCTGAATTTCAACTTTCTTTGTTGCTTTATATATATATATATATATATATATATATATATACTTTATATATATATATATATATATAAAAGTGGTCAACATAATTAAAACAATACTCTTGGTATTGAGTTTTCTCAAAAAAATTTCTTGAAGTTTATATTTACACATTTGGTTTTGATAGGGTGAAATTCAGTGCCTCCTCCTTCACTTTCAAAGACAAAAATTCAATTCTTATGTAAGTTTATCTACTTTTTTTTTTTTTTAAATGTTTAGTAATTTGGGTTGATCATAATTCTTAACTATTACATTGAGGTTGAATTCAAAGTTTTTCATTTAAATATGCGCTTTAATTATGCAAACTCCCTTTCTATTTTTTTAGGCATCTCCTTTTATATTAGTTGCATAGTTATCTACCATATTCCATTCAATTAATTTTGGACTTATATATGATTTTTTTTTTTATATAAACTTAATCTTACACAATATGCATTCATTATATAACTTAAAGTAAAAGATTATTTTGTTTTTTAAAAAAATAGAGTAAAAAATTACTTTATTTTTATTTTCTATTTAATTTTAAATTAGAATAAATTTTTTTTCATTAATTTACACATGATTATTGTATATCACACGGGCATAATACTAGTTAACATTGAAATCAATACTTCTCCTAATATTTTCAAACGTAGCTATTTTGGCATTAACAAAGTTTTGTCACCTCTTCCAAAAAGAAAACAAAACAAAAAGTTTTTTTTGGGTAAATTGCAAATTACACTCCTAAAGTTTTGGGGTGTTCGGATTTTACACCTTAAAATTTTAAAATTTGGATTTTACCCCCTGAAGTTTGGAGTAATTGGATTTTACATCCTGAAATTTCAGAATTTAAATTTTACTCCTAAAGTTTAGGGATATTTGGATTTAACACCCTAAAATTCAGAAATTTCAGGGTATAAAATCCAAACACTTCCAAACTGAAACTTCATGGAGTAAAATCCAAACACCCCCAAACTTTGGAAAGTAAAATCCGAACACTACTAAAATTTAGGGGGTAAATTCCAAATTCTAAAACGTCAGGGTGTAAAATTCAAACACTCTCAAATTTCAGAAGGTAAAATTCAAATTTTAAAATTTTAGGGTGTAAAATTCAAACACCTCTAAATTTTAGGGGTATAATTTGTAATTCACACTTTTTTTTCTAGAAGAAAAACAAAAAGTATTTAGTTCATCCTGGAGTGGCTTTTGTTATGGACTGAGTGCAGAGCAGCCTCTATGGGCTCACTTTATCATTGAAAGGAGGACGAATCAATTTAGCCCAGCAAGGGAAGAATCAATTGAGCTTTAATTTGATCATTTTGGGCTCGTACAGAAACTATAATGTATAGTTCGTGCTGTTATGACTGCCTGAGTGCAGTGCAGCCTCTATAGGCCCACTTTATAATTGAAGTCCGAGCTTGATTAACTGCATATGAGAAGAGAATCTAGCCCACCGTCAAGTGGGCCATGTTTACTAGGTAGCCACAGAATCAATTCAGCCCAGCAAGGGAAGAATCAATTGAACTTTTTCCACAACAACAAAACTGAACATAAATTCCTCTTTATTTTATTTTATTTTTTTAGAGAGTTTCAACATACCATGTCTATTCCTAATGATAGTTCTTTAACATTAGATCAAGATATCAATCAGTTTTTGGTGTAGACAATGATTGTATATTATAATCAGATCAAGATACCAACCAGTTGAACTAACTGGTACTCACAGCATAAATCCGTCATTAATCTTACTGCTTCAAACAATTTGAGATGGAAAAAAAAAAAGTTTAATATATTTGTATATTATAAAAGATAGAATATAAATAGGTACAAGATCAAATTAGGTCAACTATTTAAAATTAAAGCCATAAATTAAACTCCCAACCCTGCTGTGTATTTGACACCCGTAGATGGTAACCACAAGTTCCCTTCAATGAATTGGGCCACAGTAAAGTTGTTAACTTGACTCGATTGGTTGAGTGCATGGTAGCCTGGCCACTTAACTCTGTTACTTAGGCCTGCCCCTGGGCCATTATTCATGTACTCACCATAGTACAATGTATCCAAATGCAAAGTATCATTCCACTCAAGCCACCCTTCGGGCCTTGTGGCATTGCTAATGTATGATTGCATTATAATGGTTCTTGAATATGCTTTCCATGGTCTACCAAGGTATGTGTACGTAGAATTAACTGAGGGTGCCAAATCTGAATCTGCTGAGATGTTACAAAATTGGATGGAGAAGCCAGTTGGTTCACTTGGGTCCTTACGACCTTGAGCAGTTATGGTGTTCTTTTGGTTTGGTAGGCCTTTCCTGACTAGAATGTCACAATTTTGGAACACCACAGAACCATCACCAAATATGAAATCAATGGTGCCACTTATACGACATTCTCGGTAAAATTGGCGCATGGTGTGTGTATACAGTGTGTCTTGGTATCCCCTTATCCCACATCGGAAGAAGACCGATAAGTCGGAGTCGGATCTTAGTGCTACTGCTTGGTGTTTCTCTGGCCCTGCAGTGTTCTCGAATGTCATGTCTCGCGCTATGAACCCTTTCCCACTCACAGCTGCAAACAAAATATGTATATGGCATTAAAAATTGTATGCATATATTTTTCATGTCAAGACTCTTGCAGTTCAATCAATACTTTCTAATCAAATTTTAGATTGTTGGCCTCTTGCTTCATAGTTCATATATAGTAGGGCCTTGCTTTCTTCTTACTCTCAGACCAATAATAATGAGAGAAAAAGCAATATCTATTAGTTGCAAACTCCCAACAAACAACCAACAAGTAACATGGCATATCTTACTTTATGGTCGACCCCATTGACAAACAGAAAAAGAACAACCAAATCTAGATTCAGAAAAGAAAAAAAAAAAAAAAAAAAGAACAATCAAATCTAGCTAGATTCAGACAAGAGCCTCTCAGTTATTCGAAACATTAACCACGTATGTATGGTATTCTTAGTCTTGACTCTTACTCCAGCATATAGTCTTGCTGTTGTTTCACCATAAAGACAACATAGGAATAGGGTATCATTGATTTACAAATTTTATGCATGTGTAGCCATAAACTCAGTAGAAGAGATACATGCACAATTCCAACTTTAACGCGATGGGACAAAAGCGGATCATATATATGTATTATTTTAATTTCACCGGCCCACATTAGCATGCATTATTGTCTTTTTTTTTTTCACTTAACAGTTAACATCATTAGCTAATGAGTCTTTTAATACAAAATAATTGTATCATTCTAGCTCCTTCAGTTGAATTGTCCATGTTGATTGGAGATTGATTTGTAATATTCATCCCATCATCTAAAACTAACGAGTCTTTTAATACAATATAACTGTATCATTCTTATTTTTAGTTGAATTGTCCATGTTGATTGGAGATTGATTTGCAATTTTCATCCCATCATCTACAATCAATGTCAAGATTAACAAATTTGTGTACTCTTTCGTTTGGGCAGTAGGGTGCACTAATTAATACGTCGTTTGGGCAGTAGGGTGCACTATTTAATACGTTAACATAGACATACTAATTTCCATGAATTTGTAACTTTCATCCCAATTAACCAGCTACTTATCTATCAATTTTAACATTAATTTGGATGAAAGTGTGGATATTATAAATTTATCTCAAATTAAATAGGGTGTTAGATTAAAACTATTTACAAAACAAAATGAACAGTCAATCTTTTTTACTTTTTTTTTTCTCAATAATAAGATGGGGAAAAGCAAAATAAGAAGATACTTACCAAAGGTTGCTGAGTGAAATGTGGTCCAACCATCAACATAATTATGATTGCCGGTTATGAAAGTAGCATCCATACCATCTCCGATCATCATAAGGTTCCATTTCTTCTTCTTGATCTCCACTGTCTCATTATAGACACCCTTCTTGATGTATATAACATAACGGCGCATGCTATAATCAGGAGCGTCTTTGATTGCATCCATCACTTTTGTGTAATTCCCACTCCCATCTGCAGCTACTATAACATCAACAGTAAACCCATTTGCCTGGAGCAATTTTCTGTCCTCGGATTTCACCCATGACGGAAATTGCTCGTTAGCATTGCCTGACAGCCTACGTCCACGGTTGTTATTAGAAACCGGGTGCACCATGTCTAAAAGTTGTTGGACCAAAGAAGTCACTTGGTTAAGGCCACCGTCTATCAATCCTGCCACAATGCTATTGGTACCTTCAAATCCCTCAATGCATGTGTCTTGATTAACAAGTGCAGCACTTAACCATGTCCTTAAATCAGAACTTAGATCTCCAGTGCTATTTTGATTACCTGTAAATTAATAATATATAAATTATAGATAGCTTATTAGGAAACAACAATTGAATTAGACAAAGGTAATCATGACTTTAACACAAGATAATACAATGTGTTTTGGCATGCAATGGATATTTACTTAATTGATGAAATCATGAAAGTTAGGTTCACGATAGTGCTAGCTAGCTATCACACGGTGAGATGAGCTAGCTTTTGAGGTACAATTCTAACACTGTACAAAA
This sequence comes from Lithocarpus polystachyus, assembly GCA_033629205.1. Taxonomy (NCBI): domain Eukaryota; kingdom Viridiplantae; phylum Streptophyta; class Magnoliopsida; order Fagales; family Fagaceae; genus Lithocarpus; species Lithocarpus polystachyus. Next base: position 3,903,514 of record CM066172.1, read on the forward strand.
TGTTCCCCTTTGGACAAAATATTCTTATTCCCCAACTTGTGTTTGTCATCACCACCATACCAAATTTCTTTCTTTCGTTCTTTTATTTTTATCTATTTTTGTTTTTGTTTTTTTTTAACTACGCATGCATACCATACTTCTTTCTATAATAGCACAAATTCACTATAAACAAATAAATAAAAATAAAAACAAAATGAATTTCTTACATAGCTTTAAATACGTTCGAAATTACTTATGTACCTTTGGGATTTTGTGTAGCTGAGAGAGACCATGCTAACTCATCAGCCGAGAAGTCAAGTAAATCAAGGCAGTCAGAAATGGCACTAGAAATGCGTAAATCGCCAAAAAGCTTAGCAAAGGGAGAGATAATGGAAACCACGCTCTGTACAGCGTCGATGGTGGTCTTCACAGAGCTGAGGAACTCGGATGTGGGTACTTTTAAGCACTCTGACTGTAAGAAATCTTTGCCAGAGCTAGCATCACCAAATGGGGTAGTGCACAAACAGATCCACATGATCATAATCATTAACATCATAGTGGTAAATAAAGAAGCCATTTGAGAGAATATGAAGATGTTTAATTGTTGTCTATACAGAAAAAACAACTAACATACACAAGGAATTTAAAAAATAGACCCTCTTACACTAACTATAACTGTAGCATACTAAGAGCTAGTGCTTGTGCTTTTATGTTTGTGTGGATATAGCAAGTTAAGAACCGAGAAGGGTTTTATATATTTTTTAAGGCTGAGATGGGTGAGGATGGAATGGGATGGTTTAGCTGGAGATTAGGTGAGGGAATTTAAGAGGGGCTGTAAATGCTAAATAGTAATGCTAAAAGCTGCAACGTGAGAGTTATTGTCTCAAATGTGTCATAAAGTGAGAGAATGCATAGTCTATGACTATAATCCATGTGTCGGCGCTTACACAAAAATAATTCTGATATGATTTTGACCCAAATTAATTCCACATGCAAATGCGTAGCATCTGATCTTGGTATCTTGGTTTTCCAGCCTATGGGAATGGGACCATAATTAGGTTATGAGTTGTGATCAACACTCACTAGTGCTACTTTTTTCCCAAATGAATCAAAGCATCTTTTTTAAACCACTTTCACTGATTACTCCAATTTATGAAATGTTTCATGTAAGTGTACCAGTTGTTTAATTGTTACAATATGGGGATCCCATGCTATGCATGTCCTCATGTTAAGATACAAATTTTTTTTTAAATGAATGAAAAATATGTAGAAGGGATGACTTGAGTTGGTGTCTTCTACTTAGGTGTGATTATAATAATACTCTACTCGTTAGGCCCAAACCTGCAGAAACAAGGGATCCGGATGAGCCATAGCTATGCACCCAACCCCATTGAAGACACTAATGAACATGAGCTGAGAGCATTTATTTTCCAAGCAGTTCTCATTGCGGGATTCGAACCTACTGAAACCTCCACCTTCCAAACTCTTAGAAGTGAGCCCATGAGTGACCAACCATTCCTAGTGGTAGGTTAAGATAATTTTTATTGCACACAATGTGTATGTATACACACTATATGTAATAACTGAAATTGATTTTAAACTTAAAATAATGACTTAAAATCACAGTTTTAAACTTAAAAACATAACTTAAAATCATAATATTAGTTGTTTGTGCAGTGTTTATAATATGTACATACTGTGTGTAACAATCACTGCCCCATGTTATATGTACGTAGACTTGAACAAAAGAGCATGGGGAGGGCCATGCATATGTCTCTCAACTGCCTACTTCAATTCCCTTGCCCTTTTTCCAAAGCCAAAAAAATATATATGTATATATCATTGTCATGGTAATAGTGACATTCACGCAGGCCGACCCAAGCGTTTTGGAGGTCTAAAGCGAAATCTTCAAATAGGGTCTTTATGTTATTACTTAAATAATATTTAATTAGCATTTTATACAATAATTTTTTTAAAATCCATTCTTTTTACTTTTTCATATGATTTTTTTGAGAAAATGCTAAAGTTATAACAAATTTTATTATAAACTAGTGTTGTAATGAATGTGATCAATAACATGAGGCTTACAAAAATACTAGAAATATTATAAAATTTACAACATTAGAATTACAAAGATATATCACTAATCACAAATATTTATTCAAAAATGAATTCAGCTGTTTGTTAAAATTCACATATCATATTCATTATCACATCAAATCATAAAAGTTATGGAGACCACCACACACCCTTGGTGCAATAATCACTCTACAAGTATAAGTTTTTGTGGGGTGTGAGAGGCAATGACTGAGATTTAAGTCTCTAGAAGAGAGTTTTGCACACATACACTTAGATTAGGTTAGAATAGAATTTTTATCTTGTATAAAAATAATTAAATAAATAAAAGTTACTTGTGATTAGTAACACGTTTATTTGTAAGATCTATTAATTTAAATTTGTCTTATCTCTATTTTTAGTATTACTTAATTCTTTGAGCCTTTTTAATAGTAAAAAAAAAGCATAAACTAAAATATTTTAATATCTCTTAAAAATATTTATATATAAAAAAAAATAAAAAATTGCTCCCAAATTTAAGCCTTCTCTAGTAAGGGGCCTAGGCAATGGCTTAATTGGCCTAAGCCTAGGGCCAGCCCTGCATTCACGTTTCTCTCTTTTGATGGTAGGCATTTTTTTTTTTTTTAAATTCACGTTCAGTACTTTATAATGATATCTTCGTACTGAGTTCTAGTAGTACTAATCAAGCACACAAAATTTCCCTGTTGCTAGTTTGTGAAAAATGACATTTCACCATTTTATTGAAATCCCTTTCTTTTTGATAGTCGATCGAGGTTTCACCTCCTTAACCCCTTATTAAACAGATTGCATGCATTGCATGTATACATACATACTAGCAGCTCTTTTCAAAAAAAAAAAAAAGAGGAACTTTCCGCCATGTGCCACGTACTTATTTATTGTCGATTATCTCATAAGAAGAAATGTTATTGACTTTTCTTTTCTCAAATTATCGTGTAGCTAGGCTAGGTTGAATTCTAGGAGTTCTAACTCCTCACACAAAGAGAATATTTAGGAGAAGATAGTATGCTCTACAGACTACAGAAAGATCCAAATGGTGAATGATACATTTCTCAAAGGAATAAAGGCGAAAGGTTCTAGCAAAACGCGAAAACGCGTTGTACAGCTTTGCAAATACCCATAGCCCTGCTTTTATTATGAAAAAGAAAGTCAGAAAGAAAACAAATAACGCGGTATCTTTTTCTTTTTTTTTTTAATTCTTTTCCTCAATTAAAATATTACACTTTAAATCTTTTTTCTTTTTCTTTTTTTAACTTTTTTTTTTTTTTTTTTGAGAGGAAAAGCCAAGCAAACAGACACACACACACACAGAGGGAGTGGGGAGTCAAGCCTAATATCACCAACTTACCCCTTACAAAAGCCGGTAACTCTTGTAAGGTGTATGAAGGCTTTAAACTCTAATGACAGTACACAACTAAGCGATGTGGGACAAACCCACTTGATTTTTTCTTTTGAGAGGAAAAGCCAAGCAAACATACACACACACACACACACACACACTTTTTTTTAACTTTGTTCAAGAAGTATTATTATTGTGAGAGCGGATGATTCAAGCACATTTTTGAACTATGGGTCCTATCTGAAGATGATTAAAGACCCGAGAATGCTTAAAGATCCATGTGCACATAGACAAGAAAACCGAGGAGAAAAGGGAAACCGACGCGAGAACTGAGGATCCTGAGGAGCAAAGGCATCTCGGGAATACTTTAAGTAGTCAACCATACTGAAAAGAGAAATTCCAAGGAAGATAACAGATCCATATAAGTAACGAAAAAAAGAAATATCTAGGAAGGTGACTGTCACCTCCCCATTTAATGCACTGCACCAACTGAACTGATCACATTTATAAGGAAATGACACATGAATAGTGTCTTCACTGCTCACAGCCCCTCCTACCACCTCCAGAAGGGTCTTGATGGGACAAGCATCCAAATGGTTCCCTAAGAATTGAACAGATGGAGGGCTAGGATGTATTGGAGGGAACTATAAGGAAATGACCCCCCACAAAAATGGGCATGCAATACTGAAAGGAGGAGAGAGAAAATAAAATACAAGAACTCATTGTAAAAATATTATACTTGTTCAATATATGAACAATATGTCCTCGGACTTGCCCGATGAGAGATTTTATATTAAATTTATGTCTCTTACCCTTTTAACCTAAGCCTAGTCGTTCTTGAGCCTGAACTTACATGGCCTTATAGTTTGCTTGTAAAATCCACTCTTTAACAAATTTATTGTTTTGGGCTTATTAGGCTGGCTCACATTGTTTTAGGTGGGCTTAATTCGTGATTCAAGTCCTTACAATTATTATTATTATTATTATTATTATTATTATTTTAAATTTGGTCCCTTCAACTTGTTTATTATTAAATGAGTTACTTTTAAGTTCTAAAATGGACCTAGTTTTGATGTTATTAATTTCCTATTTTACCCTCACTCTCTCTCACTCACTTGATGCTTGGGAGGCAGCCACTCACCGTGCATGGTTGGTGTTTTGGAGCTTTGATTTTGATAATTTGCGTGAATTTTAGTATTGGGTCACTCTTTGCAAAGTTAAAGCTTACGACAATGCTGGCTTGGTTGGGACTATGAAGAAAGGGGACACGATGATTGTTGTTCATTATTTGGATGGTCTTAACATGCACCTTTCTTACATAACCATAAACCATTGAAGTTTTAATATGTTACTTAATTCAAAAGCTTTAATCTGTGAATTTGAGCCCAATTATTATACTAATTTCTCAAGCTCTTTTATGGCATTAGTGAGCCAAAAAAAAAAAAAAAATCAGTATTAGATTTAAATTGGAACTAATAACAACTTACCACTTAAGATTTGTTAAAAAAATGTTATATACGTATCACTTCTTTTGTTGAAAATGACAAAGAAACACATTAATTAAACACAAAATGGAATTTAAAGTATGAAATAAAAAATATCGAAGTTATAAGGTTAGGACCAAATTAAAAACTGGCCATACTTAGTGTAACTGGTAATTGAGTTTGATAAGTCTATTTGTGGATCCCCCAACTTTAGACTGGCATTGGCGACCATAATCACGTTGCAAGTACCTTCTATTAATTATTGTTGTCTTTTTTAATCATGTCACTATGACTAAGTATCTCTCTTCTTTTTTTTTTCTTTTTTTTTTTTTTGGGAAAAGAACTATACATAGGGTTTGTTTGAATACCGCTTATTGTTGAAAATTGAAATCTGAAAACACTGTAATAAAATAATTTTTAAATGTGTGAATAGTGCCGTGAAACTCAGTTTTAATAAAAATTTTGCTAAAAAAAGTATTTATAGGTCTCGTAAACAGTACACAGGATCCACTGATTTTGACACACACGCAGCTCAAAGTGAGTTTCAGCTCTATCCAAACTCTCGCTAAGTATCTAAAGATAAATACTGGCTTGGGGGACCTCAATGTCCACGTCTAATTAATTAATGTTCCCTCATTAGTGATATTACCTATACATAAAACTTCTCATCTCTTAGCTATGGAAACGAGAGACCCTTGTGGTGGGGACCTACTATTTCATCTACTTTGCGTTACCAAATTGAATTAGCATTTGCTTTATTATACGACTTGCCTGGAGTCTTTTCGGTGGAAAGTTTTTTATTATTTTTTTTTTTTTTAGAAGGAAAAACTGCAACTTTTATTAATGTAAGCCATCCGTGTCAGCTTAAATTACAAAATGAAATTGTGGTGGAATATTCTTCATTTACACTAAGAAGTCTAGAATGTTAATAGCATATTTTTGCTAGATTATGAGATTGTTTTATGTTTGATTTTATTTTTTATATTGACTCTACCGTCTATTTTTATTAGTAAATAGTGACATTGTTTTTTTTATACAAGATAGAGATCTACGCTATTTTTGCTAGATTATGAGATTGTTTTATGTTTGATTTTATTTTTTATATTGACTCTACCGTCTATTTTTATTAGTAAATAGTGACATTTTTTTTTATACAAGATAGAGATCTACGCTAATCTAATCTAGGTGTATATTTATGTGAATGTCCTTCCTGGAGACTTGAACCCAAACCCTTGTCTCTATACTCCACAACATTTATCCTTGTAGAGTGACCATCGTTACAAGGGTATGCGGTAATAGTAAATAGTGACATTTGACATTTCATAAGTGGCGTGGCTTAATAAATGCCACTTAATTATTTCGCACTCAATATTTAGACTACTAATAGAAATAAACGACATGACATAACTATAATAGATAAAAATAACAATAGAAGATAGCTTATCATTATATGATTAAGTTAAGAAAAAATTCTATTTACACTAGTAATAAAGCACTAGACAAACCTATGACTAAGTTAAGAAAAAATTCTATTTACCCTAGTAATAAAGCACTAGACAAACCTATGACTTCGGGTAGAGTCATATGGATCAGCAAACAAGAAGTCCACTAAATTTTGCCTTTAAATTGAGCTTCTTTCCCATGAAACCCACATATGATTGCATCAAGAAGTGTGGAACAGATATCTGGAAATACATCATAGAAAATTTTGTCGGCAGTTTGAGTGTGACGCAGTCTATTATACAATATGATGACAATAAAAAGCACAATACTAAAAAAAAAGATTCATCCATATTATAACTTGTGTTTGCTATATATTGAAATGTTGATAAAAATTTCTCAAATACTCCAGAAGAGTGTAAGCATGATGTCAAAAGAACGACACCGCTAAACGTTAGAGGCTACATAGATCAGGGGCGGCCTAAGGCCCCACCCAAAAAAAAAAAAATTCCCCCTCAGTGAAAAAGACCCCAATTCCAATAGTTAAAAGCCCAAATTTTTATATATTTTTTAAAATTTGTGCATTTTTTTTATTAGTGATGTTAAGGATACTACAAATTTTACTATTGACTTACAAATTGTCATATTACTAATTACCAAAAAGTAATTTAAACATTCACTAGTTAAATTGATGAATTTCATCAATGAGAGTCAATATGACATCATATTGTGAATATTTTATAGTGCTTTAAGCGTATTTTTCCTTTTCATTTCTATTAAGACTCTCAACATACGAGACCAATAGAACTCTAATCCAATTGAAACTTTAAGATGTTTCAAAAAAAATGTTGCAAATGTATTAAATCATCAATTATAGATTAATCTCCCCTAATAGTTAGTGACTTTAAATTTTGTAAACTGATATCCTAGAAAACCACACACCAATTAATATTTTTCTCCCTCTCTTAAAAACAAGATATAAAATTAAAAATTATATTTTAACTTTACGTAATTATATATTGTTGTATATCCAAAATAAAGTATTTTTTAGTCGTAATATATTTTTATTTCTTTTTATTTATATTTATGGTTCAATTATGATATTCAATTCTCTATATGAAATTAACATTAGTTTAGTTAGTATTATTCGTTAAATTATGTATTTAATGTATCAAATTAACCTTAATTTGATTAGTGTATGGACATAGTTTAATAGACCAAGTTCAAAGTATATGAGAATCCTGGCCTAGTGAGAGTGGGTTGAAGAGCTAGGCCCTAATGAATCAAACAACAATTAGTTGGGATTAAGGAGATGACAATACAAAAACACTGGGAATTAAACTAGCCTGTCCGAGGAAATTTCTCTTGTACAAATCACTCTCTACTAGGCCCAATCCTCCCTCTTTTTTCCTCTTCTCTAAAGTATCTTGCACATTATATAGCCCTTATGGGTACATCTTGATCCTATACTTGTTGATCATCTGAGCCTCCACTTGAGTATCCGTCACATCAGATATTCACTTTGGTTTTCTGTGAGTTGTAGTAGCCAAGGCAGTACTGTTCAGGGGTCTTCTCCACATAAATGCTGCCAGAAAAGTAGCTGTGGTGTATTTAATGTGGTGGATTTCCTTGAACATGTTTGGATTTCCTTCCTTCTTGTAAATTCATAGGGCATATTCCTATCGCCAAGGCTTCAGCAAGGGTTGTCTCCATCGCGGGGACACGAACTTGTCCAATGTTTGTTATGTCCGAGGAGAAATTCCTCTTCGGATCACTTCTCCTTATCTCGTGCTCATGAGATTCTAGATCGGAGCCTCCCATACTAATTTGTTCTTCTCATACTTGCCAACGTCCCTCGGTAAAGCCCAAAGTCCAATACCTGATTTTGGACCCTGATCCCTACAATTAGTATTAAATAATTTTGTTTAATTAATATTTACATATTAAAAGCTTTGTATAAATTTTTGCCCCAAATAATGTTGGCCTGGCCCTGGCTGCATTCTTAGGGCAACACCAAAGGCATGTTCCACTGACATCACTGCAAGGTCAAGAAGAGACGAGACATTCTCTAGTGTACTACCCAATACCCCGAGCACTGCCATGAGCAATATTGGTTCAATCCTAAAATGTCGCTGAGCTGGACACGCTCATTGGTCAGTTGCCTGTAGGGACAAGGGTAGTACATGCATGCGTGGAATGCTTTCATTGGCTTAGGGTAAGGATAGCCTACAATCATGTCCCCTTCGTGATCATGCTCGACACTGTCCTCCCCCTCCCAATCCTTCCTTTGTTTCTCTCTTTTCCTCTTGGCAACAAGAAGTGTATGAATGTAAGTTGTCTTTTTGGCATATTTGAAATACTACTACGATGCTTTCACCAGTATATATACACCAGATACATTTCTTTTACTATAAAATAAAAGGACACCGGTCATGCTAGGTAGAGAAGAATGAATAGAAAACATAACACTGTGCAGAGCAACAAAAAGTTCCATATTGTATTGTTTTTAGGGTTGTGTTAGCAGGCACCGTAAGGTGTCCGTTAACAACACAGTTATTGGCAATTTTTCAGCTTTTTAGGTAATTTTTGACAGCTTTTAACAATTTTTTTTTATCTCTTTTAGTAATTTTTTGACAATTTTTTTTACTTTTTTTTTAAGTAAGACACAAAAAAGGAAATGTTAACAAGCACAGCACGATGCTTATTAACATTTTCCTTGTTTTTAAGCATTCAGAAGTATAATCTTCCTCAAAGTAAGGACGTTTTATCCTTACTCCATGATGGTTTTTCCTCTCTTTCTTGGGGTTTTCCTCGTTTATTTGTTTTTTTTTTTTTTCTCTTTTACAATTTGTCTCTTATTCATCTAGTAGAAAATAAAAAATACCATTTTTGAACTTTGACAAATGGTATTTTAGATGCATTGAAGTCAAGATTGGCTCAAGGTATTGTGGGACCTAAGGCGACAACTTTAAGTGAGGTCTATTCTTATACTTTGAATATTAATAGAATATTTATTTAACTTCTGGTTTTTTTTTTTTCATTTAAAATCTATTTTTTAGAAAAAAAATTATAAATTAAAACGAACCCATCACATTATTCAATGACTTGACAACTAAAATAAACACTATTTATTGAATGAAATAACCAAACACTAAAAAATTATGATTGAAAATTTTAATAAAGTTATATATTTGATATTTCTAAATAGAATTTGAGTATAAATTTATTTACTAGTGTAAGATTAATGAGATCTTTTAACATTTATGTGTAAAAGATTAAATGATTGACCCATTCAATGAAAATATTTTTCTTTAACTAGTTTTTCTTTAATAAAAAACAACAACTTTTTATTTATTGGTGAATATTTAGGGCTTAATTAATACTTCTATTGATACATGATTATCTCTATTGGTAAAAATTTAGGAACCTTTTTTCATTTGGGGACCTTAGGCGTTGCCTATTTGGCTCACCTATTAAGCTGGCACTGATTAAAGTTATGATTTAAAGGTGACCATTGTTTTGCCCCTAAAATCTTATTGATATGTACATGTATTAAAAATATAAAGAACATGGAGTCTAATAATTAAATTTTAAAAATATGTAATTATACTCATTTTTTCAGTAGGAGTAATAAGTTGAAACCTTAATTTACATGCCTACCGTGAAGTCTATAATCAAACTTTGTTAGTTCAATTATGAGGTTTCATTCTACCCACGGTGTGCACGAATAAGGAGAGGCCATAACTGAAGCCTGAACAAAGCCTAACTGGCTTTGGACTGGGCCTCCTCTGATTGGACTGATGACTTAATTTTGTGATAGGCTAAAACCAAGGCTTTTTAGGGCCGACCAAAACATTTGCACAACATTTAGATCCCTCACAAAAGAAGTACATGAGCTTCTGGTTTTGTTGCTCTTTAGTCAATAGCACCTTGTTGACTTCCTTTTAAAAAGTGGGGAACAAAAAAAGAAACTTACATACAAAATTCGCGCTTACAATAAAAGCCAAATGGGTATATACTATAAATTTGTGAAAATAATTTAAAACTAAAACTCTTATAATTCAATTGATATTTTTTATTATTTTTAACTTTAGACGTACATGGTTCAAATCCATCCTATTCGATTGTTATATAACTTGTAACTATCAAATTATAAAAGGAATAACTATTAATGTTAAATTATTTCTTTTACTATAATCCAATTTAAGATCATAGTTATTTTATTTTGATATCATTTCATAAGATAGTTTGGAAAGTTGTATTGAATTCAGTGAGTTGGATAATAGTTATACAAGGAATATCAAATTGAAGGAAAGTTAATGTCATTTCAAATTTTCAATAGTTATACATCTTTTAAACACTCATTGTTGGAAAGTTGGAAAAAAAAAATAGTTTGGAAAATACTTAAGTTACTTTATATTTTAATAAAAAAGAAAAAAAAAACCTTATTAGGCGTGTGATTAATTGGATAAATAAATAACTTTTTAAATAACTATTTTATCGTTTTTTTTAGAACATTAGAAATTTTATTCACGAACTTTTTAATATATTATATCTTATATTCAAAATTTGGTATCAAATCTAAAAGGAAAAATTGTAATTTCGATATCGCTGTACACCTAATAATAATGACATTTTTTAATGATATTTTATGTTTGTAATTCGTACAAAAAAAGTTTTTTTTTTAATTTATTTATGTATATATTATATGCATCATTTCTCTTACATTACGTAAATCCACAAAATGTGAGATTACATGTAACAGATCACATTGTGTGTATTTACGTAATGTGAAAGCAATGTTGTATAAAGTAGATGTATAAGATGTTGCTTTGGTTTTATCCCCACATTCTCCTCATCCTCTTCTTATTTTTACCTATTTTAAAAAAAAAATGCAAAAAATACAATTTTGGTTTCCACATTTTTGAGTTATTGTTAATTTGGTTCCTACATTTTTATAGCAATCATTTTGATCAATGTTATTTTCAACTTGCACTAATTTGTTCTCTATTGTGAATTCACTAATAGAAATTGACTGCAAGTTAAAATTAACAAATATTAGATTGATAGCGATCCTAAAATGTAGAGAAATGCTATGTTCACAACCATTTCATAACAAATTATAAGTGTCAAGTTGTAACAAGTTCTTATTAATGGGCAAAAAAAAAAAAAGGATAGATTTAAATTAAAACCAATAATTTGTTGAGGATATTATACAAATTAATAATGGAAGAATAAGATTAACACAAAAGATAAATAGAAAATAGATAACTTGGAGGCACAATATCGTTTTCCTTAGACAATATTTGCCCTCCACACTATTATTGCTAAAGGGTTATCGCAAATTTGTCCCCAAGATACAACCAAGATGCTGAGTTCTACAGATAGCAATTCTGGAAAATAACCACAGGATTTCTTGTGTTTCAAGTGAACATAAGCTTCTATTTATACCCATAGGGTTATATTTTATCATAAGACACATATAAAGAGTTAAAATGTTTCATAAAACCGTTCACAAGGCTTGAAACCTCTTCAACCTTTTCGAATAGTCACTAGAAAAATTCTGCAGAAAATTTAGCTTTCGAGTTTTGATCGATCGAGAGGTTCTTTTGATCGATCGAATGCTCTTTTCGATCGATCGTACAGGAATGGACTAACGATCGAACCAGGCAGAAGCTCCAAGATTTTTTCTTTACCATTTCAATCGATCAAGCCAGAGCTTCAATCGATCAAAAATGTTTGATTCAGAATTTTCACTTAGAAAATTCCAGAATCTGAATTTTCACTTTATGAAACAATATTCTCTAAACTCAAACAACATTATTACAACCTATCCTTGTATATACCTATATATACAACAATCCCCCACTAGGTTGTAATAATATATGTCTCACTTGATTGATATTGTATCATGCATAATAGAAGGTGTCTTTCAACTTAAACTTTCCCTTAGTGTAATTACTCAAGAAATCAACAAAGTTAATGGTGGTTTGGTGCTTAAATCAAAACTCTTATGTGTTGAAATCGGAAACAACACACACATGAGAACATCCACAACACATTTAGAAATCCATTGTTGTTAGCACTATTATGGCCTTGTGCTCTTCCCGGTTTAGTGAACATTTACAAGAAAAAACCATTTACTCTTGCTAGAAGCGACATCACTTCTATGTTCACAAAGGTGAAGTTCCTTCTTATGTCTCTGTTACACTAACATTTACACTTTATGAATTTCATTAAGAGTGTAAAACTCATCCTCAATTTCACCGTAACAGTCTGCATTAATCCATCCTGAATGAGATACAAAATTAGTGTTCTTACTAACCACGTATCAATAGCTTGTTGTTACCCTTTAAACCTCATTAAAATAAATCAATTTGAGGTTCAGTTCCCACTATTAGTGATTCCCTTAAAAGAAGGGTTTTAGTCACATGCCAATAGATGTTACCCCAATCATATCTCGAGACACTACTTTGGTTAAAGGGTCTGTCAAATTACTATTTAACCTTACAAAGACAATTGAAATGGTACCAGATTCTATTAATTGTCTTATGTAATCATATCTTAAACCTATATGTCTAGACTTACAATTATACATTTTACTATATGCTCTGCCCAAAGTGGATTCACTATCGCAGTACATCAAAATGGTAGGTATTGGTGTGGCCACAACTCTATGTCTAAAAACATATTTCTTAGCCATGCCGCTTCCTTGCCTGCTGCCACCAAGGCTATAAATTTTGATTCCATGGTGGAATGAGAAATACACGTTTGTTTTTTTGATACCCAAGAGATGGCACCCCCACCAAGAGTGAATATCCAACCAAACGTGGATTTGTTATCACTCACACTAGTAATCTAACTAGCATCCGAATAACCTTCCAACACAGCTGGAAATTTGGAATAAAAGAATTTCAAACTTATGGTTTTCTTTAAATAACCAAAAACTCTACCAATTGCTTTCCAGTGATCTACACTTGGATTACTTGTAAATCTAGAAAGTTTGCCCACTGAAAACGATATGTCTAGTATTATACAATGCATAGCATACATCATGCTACCAATAGCATTAGCATACTCGAGCTGTGCAATTACTTTTCTAGTGTTTTCATCTAACTTTATGCTCTGATCGAAAGGTGTATTCGTTTCCTTTATATTAAGATGTTCAAATCTTTGAACCACTTTCTCAACATAATGAGATTGACACAATGAAAATCCTTCACTATGTCTTTTAATTTTTTTTCCCAAAATAGTATCCACTTTATTTAAATCTTTCATTTTAAACACAAAAGATAGATACTTTTTAGTTTCACATACACCTTTCATATTTGTACCAAATATGAGCATATGATCCACATAAAAGCATACAATGACTCCATATTTCTTTATGAATTTGGAATACATACATTTGTCGGAACTATTGTGCACAATGCCATCCAACAAAATCGCTGTGTCAAACTTCTCATGCCATTGTTTTGGAGCTTGTTTCAAGCCATACAAAGACTTGACTAACTTGCAAACTTTCTTTTCATTTCTAGGAAGTACAAAACCCTTAGGTCGTTCCATGTAAACTTCCTCATTAAGAACACTATTTAGGAAAGCTGTCTTAACATCCATTTGATGTACAATCAACTAGTATATGGATGCAAGAGCTAACAACACACGAATAGATGTGATCTTAGCCACTGGTGCATAGGTATCAAAATACTCATTCCCTTTGTTTAAAGCCTTTTGCCACTAACCTTTCTTTAAAGGTTTGTATTGATCCATTAGTATTATATTTTCTTTTAAATATCCATTTACAACCAATTGGTTTTCAACCAATAGGTAGATCCATTAGGACCTAAATATTATTGGATAATATTGAGTCCATCTCATCATTCACAGCTTCTTTCTAGAAAGCTGAATCTCTAGAAGCCATAGCTTCCTCATATGATTTAGGATCATCCTTTGTGTTAAATACAACAGGTATTTTATTTAGGACCACTTGTCTATTTCCTTCAACAAGAAACAATTAAGCTTGATAAGAAATGAAGTACGGACCAAAGTCCTTTACTTTTCCTATCCTTTGACTCTTTCTTTGTTCACTTGGTGAACCACTTTCAATCCTCTTAGTACCACCCAAAGTAGTATTAGGATTAGAGTCATCTTGTTGTGTTTGAGTAGATATCAAAGCATCCATGAAATCTTTACTAAATTTATCCTCAATAAATTCAACATCTCTTGATTCCACCATTGTATTAGGGCTTAAGTCTAATAACCTATATGCCTTTGAATTTTTAGCATAACCTACAAACACACTTTTTAGCTCTTAGTCCTAACTTTGTTCTTTTTGGATCAACCACTCTATAAAAGGCTAAACACCCCCACACTTTGATATAATCAAGATTTGTTTTCCTTCCATTCCATAACTCATATAGAGATACTTTAATCTTCTTGGAAGGTATTTTATTGTGCACATGACATGTTGTAAACAATGCATCTCCCCATAAATTAAATGAGCTCTGCACTTAAGATCATGGCATTTACCGTATCTACAAGAGTTCTATTTTTCCATTCAGCCAAACCATTTTGTTGGGGTGTATAAGGAGCTGAACTTTGGTATATTATACCATATTCCTCACAAAACGTAGAATAATTATTGGGAAAATATTCACCACCTTTATCACTTCGTAGGATCTTTATTTTCCTCTCCTTTTAATTTTCTACTTCAGTTTTATAACGTTTGAACATATCAAAAGATTCATCTTTATTTCTCATTAAATACACATGTAAATCTAAAGAAATCATCAATGAATGTAATGAAGTATCTTTTACCTCCTATAGTTAATACACCATTCAATTCACATACATCAAAATGTACAAGTTCAAGCATAATAGAATTTCTATCCGACTTAGAAAAAGGTTTCTTTGTCATTTTTGCTTGAATACAAATTTCACATTTCTTTTCCATTATCGTGCTTATATGAAATCATACCATGCTTTGACATAAACTTCAAGTATTTGAATTTTAAATGTCCTAGTCTAACATGCTACAAATATGAAGAATCAACAAAATAAGTACAACCAGAAATTTTTTTATTAATAATACTTGGTTTGTACATGCCATCGGTAGTATATCCCTTTCCTACAAATATCCCATTCTTGGACAAGATTAACTTGTCCGATTCAAGTATAGTTTTTACATCACTTTTACATAACAAATTGGCAGACACAAGATTCTTCTTGATATCGCGTATATGAAAAACATTGGTCAAGATTAGCATCTTGCCAAAACTCATTTTCACTTCAACGGTGCCTTTTCCAAGAACCTTTGTTTTATTGTGGTTGCCCATCAGCACTTGTTGTTTTATGAAAGACTCATCATAAGTTCTAAATTACTCTTTGTTGTTGCATACATGCACTGTTGCACCCGAATCGAACCACTAATCAAAAGGATTTGCAATCACAGCCATATGAACTTTAGTGATCATATCAATATGTATGCCACTCACCATAGCAACAATGTTTTCAATGACATTCGTTTCAATGGTATTGCCTTCTTCATCCTTTTTTTTGTTTTTTAAGAATTTCGCGAATGTAATGGCCTTTCTTTCGACAATAGAAATATGCCTAGTTCTTCTTGTCCTTGTTGGGATTATTGGAGTTGTTCTTCTTGAAACCATTCCCACTTTTGTTCACTTTCAAGTGCTTCTTGGTCTTACTCGAACTCCCACTTTGAACATTGCTCACATTGTTCACATCACTTTAGAATCGGAGTTAGTCACATCTCTAACCCAACTTTCCTCTTCAATTCGAAGATGTTATCCAAATTATTCTAAAGTGAGATCTTTCGACATATGCAGAAGCTTCTTCCTAAAATTATTCCAACTTGGTGGGAGTTTCGCAATGATTGCACCCATTTGGAATGATTCAGGAATATTGATTAACAAATCACAGAGTTTATTGACCAAAATCTGTAACTCATGCACTTGATCCAAAACTGAGATATTATCAAGCATTTTATAATCAAAATAATTTTGAATGATAAACTTATTCGTACCTATTTTCTCAGTTTTGTACTTCACTTCCAAAGCATTCCAAATCTCCTTCGGTGACTTCAATGATGTATAGAGATCATAAAGACAATCCGAAAGAGTATTGAGAATGTGTCATCTGCATATCAATTCATCTTCCTCTTGTTTCTTTCTTTGCGCCTCTATCTTATCAGTGTCTTCATCACTCGCAATAGGAAAATGCATCAAATTCGGATCCAAGACATAGAAGAGTTTGAGTGCAGCAGTAGAAATTTCATCTTGTCTTTCCATCGAGAGAAATTGGTTCCATCAAAGTGATCCAATTTCACCAACTCATGATTCAACATCTTCAACACTGAAACATCACTTTCTCCTTCCATCGTAGGAAATATTGTCTAAGATTGTTGGAGATATTATACAAAGTAATAATGAAAAAACAAGATTAACACAAAAGACAAATAAAAAATAGATAACTTGGAGGCATAATATCGTTTTCCTTAGACAATATTTGCCCCCCACACTATTGTTGCTAAAGGGTTATCGCAAATTTGTCCCTAAGATACAACCAAGATATTAGGTTCTACAGATAGGAATTCTGAAGAATAATCACACGATTTCTTGTGTTTCAAGTGAATATAAACCTCTATTTATACACATAGGGTTATATTTCATCAAAAGACACATATAGAGAGTTAAAATGTTTCATAAAACTATTCACAAGACTTGAAACCTCTTCAACCTTTCCGAACAGTCACAAGAAAAATTTTGCAGAAAATTCAGTTTTCAAGTTTATCGATCGAGAGGTTCTTTCGATTGATCGAATGCTCTTTTTGATTGATCGAACAGGAATTGACTAGTGATCTAACCAGGCAGAAGCTTCAGGATTTTTTCTTTACCATTTCGATCGATTGAGTCAAAGTTTCGACTGATCGAAAATGCTTAATTCAGAATTTTCACTTAGAAAATTTCAGAACCTGAATTTTCACTTAGAAAATTTCAGAACCTGAATTTTCACTTTATGAAACAATATTCTCTAAACTCAAACAACATTATTACAACTTATCCTTGTATATACCTATATATACAACATAATTATCGGTTACAGTTAGTTTAACTGGTAAAGTCTTTAATGGTTGAATAAGAGATTGAGGTTTAATTTTCGTTTACACTAAAAATCGATTGGTGTCTTAATCTGAAGATAAAAAGAGCTATCATCAAGAGCGAAAATTATAGTTTAAAACTCTCTAAAACAATTAACCATTTTTAATTTATTATAAAAATATTGTAGAGGTAACATTAAAAAAAATGTAAGGAAAATAAATTTTCCTTAAAAAAAAAAAAAAGAATAAATGAGGCAACATAGCACAAAGAACGGATCTGAATGAATGGAATGTCTGAGTGTTAACATTACATATTGACACGTATAATTTCCCAAAACTAAAAAGTTTGGGAGGTTGGGTACGGAACTACTTGGGGGATGGTTTGGGATTTGATGTGTGTTACATACGTGTGTTCCATACATTTCAACGGTGACAGGCTAACAGCACAGCAAATTAGTTTTTCTCTCCGTGAAGAAAGAAAAGATCTCCCACAAATTAGTATTACACGATTTTTTTTTTTTGTCACAATTGTGACGAGGAAAAATGTGAGTGTTAAAAAAAAAAAAAAAAGCTCATCTTTTATTCGGAGATAATAGTTTAATAAACAACTATTTATGGTCTGTCACGTCTAAATTATAATAAACTTCGTGAAATAATTTGTAAATTTAAAACCATTCTCAATTAATTGGTGTTTATTCGTAAGGATGAAAAAATATACTCTACACTGAGCTTGCTTGTAATTGGTAGATCCATCAATTATGAGGAAGGAGACGCATATACACCCTACAAGGTATTTTTTGTCCACAATGACGGGAAAGACACGGATGAAATATTTAGGGATGTGAATTGATTTGTGGGTGCCGTCATATGATATGATAAGATCTTGTTAGATTCGTGAAATGAATGACTACTTTGATATGAATTATGATTCACGATGCACCCTCTACATTATAATAATAATAATAATATATAATAACATTATCTAATAAGCTTTTTGCCTTTTTGATCTTCGTGAAGGGTGTTTTAAAATTACAAACTATCCAAATAAAGTTGTTCGTACAAATTCAATGAATTATTAACTTTTTTTTTTTCTTTTGGACATTTGAGTTTAATTTCAATAAATTGAAGGATTTAAAGTAACTTTAAAAGTCTTTTCAATCCATTTATAATATTTGTCCACAAAACTTAGAGGATGTTTCATAAGAAGAGTGAGGAATAATTTAACTGTTTTTATACTACTTATAAATAAATATAGATAATGTTTATTTCATTTTTGTTGTATACGATTGTAAACACATTTTTTGCACCGAAATTTTTATAATATTTGTCCCCAAAGTTTAGGGGATGCTTCATAGGCAAAAAGAGTGGAATAATATGACTATTCTATACAACTTATAAATAAATATGGACAATGTTTATTTTATACTAGTTGTTGTATATAATTGTAAACACAAATTTTTTTGTGCAAACTATTTTTGAACTGAAGTCACTAGGATTTACTCTATAAATATTTATGGATAAAACTTATTATACACTAGTGTGTAATACATATAAATGATTATGTGCATTGTACATGACTCTTGAATACTTATATAACAAAACTTATCCTTGACACTAAAATTCAGAATTTAATTTAGGAAATTGTGAGTACAATTTTAGTGTTATTATACACTTATGTGGATATACATGGCCTAATATAATAATATTTATTATGTCTTAGCTTTTTTTTATTATTATTTTTTTCTTGAGAAAGATCATTATGTCTTAATCTAGACAACTCACTTATTGACAGAACCCTTATCTACGTATACCTACCAAACTGCCCAATCAGGATATCATTTATTTAACTTTTCCTTCTTTTTCGAGTGGTCTTACATTTCAGTGATGATGCTGACGCTAATGATTGTGACCCAAATCTTCCTGTTATAAAGTTGTAAACGTGCTTATAGGACCATCGTCTCATACTATGAGTTTTGGACGAGCTTATCTCCTTTAATATATTTAATTTATAGTATTTTTTTAATATTATTTATGGATCTTATTATATTTTTTGATACTATTTGTGAGATTATGTTTATAAATTTTAGTGGACTTTTCGATGTTATGTGTCTTATTATACTATTTAGCTATCTTTTAAGAGTGTGCTTGAATACTGCATATTTTATTAAAATTAAAAAATTATTATTGAAAGTATTGTAAATAAAGGTAAAAATTAGATAAAATAGTATAATAAGACTCATAAATAGTGCCAAAAAATGTAGTAGAGTTTATAAATAGTAATAAAAATAAATTAAATAGTAAAGTAATTTTCATTAGCCCAAACGCACTCTTGGGTCCGTTTAAAAGGAAGGAATGGAATGGAAAAGAATAAAAAGAATATTTTTAAAATATTGTTTCCTCTCCTTGTTTGGAAGTTTTAACAGAGAGAATAGAATGTACATTCCCTTGTTTGGAAGTTTAAGTGGAAGGAAATGAAATGGTTAGGAAGGAATGCTTATTCCTCCCCTTTTCCCTCAAAACCTTAAATTTCTATTCCCCTCAAAATTGGGAGGAATGAGAGGGAATGAATTTATGTTTAATAAAATTTTTACGAAAACTCCCAAAACACCCATAGACATTTAACCTTTTATTTTAAAATATAGGTCTAATAGTAATATTGTCATAAAATGATTCCATTCCATTCACTCCATGTTATTTCCAAACAAAATTACTTACATTCTATTCATTTTCATTCATTTCCATTTCTTCATTTTAAATTAATTCTATTCCATTCTTTTCTATTACTATCTCTTACTTAAATATATTTTATTCAATTTCTTTCTTTTTTATTCCCTTATAATTATTCTATTTCATTCCATTTTCTTCTCTCGTAAACTCCCAAGCAGAGTTAATTAGTTTGTTTCTACGTGTTCATTTCATCCTCTGTTTTTCTCTCATACGCACACGCCATAAAAACAATACAGAACAAAACAAGCCAACATTTTAAAACTACCATTTGCAGAAGCGAAAAGGGCGTCCAACCACACTCATTTCTTTCTATCACCTCAGTCCAAGCAATTCTTCAAAATTCACGCAAACCTTTTTTACCTTCTTTGATTTCATTGTTCTCAATTGGATTGAATTCAAATTCAATTCTTATGATCACAAAACAACAACAACAACACAACACAACACAAAAAGAAAAAAAAGGAGACAACAACCATGCTTGGGAATGGAGTTATTGGGATTTTAGCTGAGACTTGCAACAAATGGGAGAGAAGGACGCCATTGACCCCATCACACTGTGCTCGGCTTTTACACAGTGGACGAGGAGATACAACAACTGGGGTTGCTCGCATTGTTGTGCAGCCATCAACAAAGCGCATCTATCACGATTCCCAGTACGAGGATGTTGGGTGTCAAATTTCAGATGACTTGTCACAATGTGGTCTTGTCGTGGGTGTTAAACAACCTCAGGTAACTGTTTGTTTCTGAAGAAAAAAAAAAACCCCATTTGGCTAATGTATAATTATGCCAGTTTTTATCTAAATTAATTTGCAAGTTTGGATTATTGTTTGGTGTAGTTGGAGATGATTCTTCCTGATAGAGCTTATGCCTTCTTCTCTCATACACACAAGGCCCAGAAAGAAAACATGCCTTTACTAGATAAGGTATCTCCTATGAATATCTATTTCTAAAAGTAGAATCTACTTTACATAACTCTTACTTTGCGGAATCTAGAGGAGAGTCTCCTTTGAATATCTATTTGTTAAAGGTGAAATCTACTGTACAAAATTCTCATTTTTGTGGAAGCTAGAGGAGAATCTCTTATGAATTTCTATCTGTAAATGGTAGAATCTACTTTACAAAACTGTCACTTTTGCGGAATCTAGAGGAGATACTCCTGTGAATATTTATTTGTAAAGGTAGAATCTGTTGTACAAAACTCCCACTTTTGCGGATTCCAGAGGAGAAAATCTAATGTGTATTGGGGTATATATAATCACCCTCTCACATGGTTCATATTGATGTGAGAGGGTGGTTACATATGCCCGAATCCCGATACACCATATATCATCTTGTCTAGGAAAGGTGACAATTGCTTACACTGACTCTCTTTTTACACACTCACATGTTATGTAGATACTAAATGAAAGGGTGTCATTATATGATTACGAGCTTATTGTTGGGGATCATGGGAAAAGGTTGCTTGCATTTGGAAAATATGCTGGTAGAGCTGGATTAATTGACTTCCTACACGGTTTGGGACAGAGTATGTTTTCATTACCTTTTCCAAATGTTGCAGTGTTGGAATTTTCTGTTGTTTTGAGAATACCTTGCTCCATTGCCATTAAAATCCTCTGTTTTAATTGAAGAAAGAAGGCTATGGGCTATAATTTGAAATTTCCCATGTCATATATATCCGACCTCAGAAACAGCTAGCACATGCTCTAAATTTATTTATATGATCTCATTTAGTTTATGTTGAATTTTGACCAAAACTTTCTTTCAACAGGATATCTAAGCCTTGGATATTCAACACCTTTCCTCTCACTAGGTGCATCTTACATGTATCCTTCCTTGGCTGCTGCCAAGGCTGCTGTAATTTCAATTGGTGAAGAAATAGCAACTCATGGACTGCCGCCAGGAATCTGTCCATTGGTCTTTATATTCACTGGCTCAGGAAATGGTACTATGAACATTACAAGTGGCTCTCCTTTATGGTGCATCCATACTGTTTCTATTGAAAATTAGAAGTTTCTCTATCATTGAAATGGATTGCAGGGTATACACTTCGTTTGCATGATGATATGTAAAGTTCTCCTAAGTGCTATTGATTATAACTTTTAAATACAAATATCAACACATTTTGGTTTTTGTATTCATATGATATTTTGAAAATACTTTTTATTCCTATATATGTTACCAACTCTTGTAAGTGATTTTATTTGTAAAACTCTATTATATTTGACTTTTACATCATACTTTTAATTATCTATTACATATTTTCTTTTGTAGTTTCTCTTGGCGCACAAGAGATATTTAAGCTTCTTCCTCACACTTTTGTGGAACCAAGTCAACTTCCAGAGCTATTTGGGGTGGTAAGTTTCCAGTATCATATTTGTTGTTAAAAATGTTCATCTAATTGTGCAGCATAGGCAGGATTGCATAAGGTCTGCAGACAAGGAATCTGCACTTCAAACATATTGTCTACCTGTACATCTATTGTCATTAAAATGAGTCCAGAAAGTTATACTAAGTAATCAGTCAAACTAGCATGATATTATGTTTAAATGCTGGAATTCGTTATTCGTCTAATTATTGATTTAGACTACATTGAATCTAACTATATACAAAGTAGAAACTTCCATGTTTATAGATAGTAGAACATATAATAAAAAAGAGAGAAGAAGGATATGGATGGTTTATATAAAAAATTTCAACATCAAATGAAAGCATCTTCACATTTCTGCTTCATCTTGTCAACTACTTTGCAAGTTTTGGGAGGGCTTTGGCATGATGTCCTAATTGTATGAGCTAGCAGTTACCATATTTGTTTTCTGGAAGTTGCAGTATCCATCAAAGGTCAACTGTCACAAGTTGACTATTGTTTTTCGTTTTTGTTGGAAATTGAAGAAATCAGTCCAAATGAAGAGGAGTAATTAAAGGTGCATGTTTCATGAAACCTTCTGTAGGGTATGAAGAATACGGGTAATAATTTGGATATTAATTATAAATATTAATAAATATTTTTATCTGAAATCCAGAATATAGCCAGTAAGAAAAAGAAGACAGAGAAGACTTTATTTCTAAGTAGTTTGTTTTGATTGGGGTGGCACAAAGTCTTGGGCCCCAACACCCTCCACACTAACCTTGGTGCAAATTTTAATTTGAAATTCATTTTTATTCCGAATTTTAATCTTGGCTGTCTTTTTAATTTGATCAATTCATTCTGACACTTATTTTTAATCATAAAAAATATTGAAAATTTTCTTTTTGATCAGGGTAGGGATCTCAATCAACCTGCACGGACGTCAAAGAGAGTTTTCCAAGTATATGGTTCTGTTGTAACTTGTCAAGACATGGTTGAACATAGAGATTCTACAAAAGTGTTTGACAAAGTGAGTTACAGACTTTTTTTCTTTTTTGGGAAGGGCACGGGGGAGGGCTTTCTTCAATCTGATTTCTTATTCATCATTCTAATCTTTTTATCTATCCACCTCATGTATGAAATTTCAATGACATGATCACATTGTTGCATGACAAATAGATATGAAGTACATGTGATATGAATCTACTACTCTTATCTCATCTTTGCACATATCAGATAATACCAAAACAAGTGCAGTAACAAATTAAAACCCAATGTAAATTATTTTTTGCACAATGAGAGCACAACAAGATTTACATGGAAGAGTTTTTAATGTGTTGGTGAAAATAATGATAGTCACACATTTTAATAATAATAGTCACCACAAAGTTTTCTCTATCCTACTGTAACTTCCTATAAGAAGAAGAAGGCAAGCTAGTCTAGAAAAGCAATGGAGCATCATTTTTATTAGATTTAAAAAAATAGATTTAATTTAAAATGGCTCATTGTGACTTGGAATAAGCCTTTCTCTGTAAAAGAAGGAAATATTAGTTTATTACTATAACCCATCTATGATAAGAGTATTTAATCAGTAATACCAACAAATTGCAGAGCCAAAAGAATATATATATATATATATATATATGAATTGAAATTATAAATAAATAAAAAATAAAAAAGCCAGGAGTCGTGTACTGGTTGGCACCTCTTGATGTCTCCAAGACATCAAGGGTTTGAATCCTCCCTCCTCCAACTATTAAATTTAAAAAAGAAAAAAAAAATTGAAGAAAATGATCCACTGACTATTACATTTCATGTTTATTGAATTATCAAATTTAAATGTCAGATTAGTGGATATAGTCATGATTCAATAGGTTAGGTCCACTTACTTTTTTCTCCCCCCCCCCCCGCCCCCCCCAAAAAAAAAAACTTTATAATGAATTTGGTTGGAATAATGGAAAGGGATATTTAGTGATTCAAGGAGATGACTTTTCATTATTCAATCTAATATTATTCATTATATAGAAAACTTTGCTTTAATTATCCCTAGATAAAGCTGTCATGGTTCTTGTGAAATTTTTTGCTTGTTCTCGAATGGTTCTTCTTTGCCTGAAGTGGCTATCAATCTAGCTATGTCTGTCACGCTCAAGCTTGTTTTCAATCGAAGACTTTGGCCTAATGTTTGAAGCATTCTTGTTGAAGTAGATTATCTTGAGATGCAACTAATTTCTCTAGGACATGTTGCGGAGAGAACTATCTTACCTCACTGTGCTTAATCTTGGAGCACAAGCTTATCATTGTGGATTACATATCTTTCCTGAATTTTGGGCTATTTTTAAGAGGACCTACCTTCTTTAACTTCCTGCAAGCTTCTATGCCTGCTATTTACTCTTGATTGAATGTTATGCATTTGCATCTTGAATGTTGGCTGAATCAATAAAGACTTTGATCAAACTTTTCAGTATTAGCTTTTCTCCGCCATTCTATCCTATCTAAAACTCTATGTCAGCTCCTTAAGTAATATTTCCTTTTTGACTCTACTAGTGTTATATGCATCAAATTTGGTTTGGCTGTAAAATTGGGACTGCTGTGTTTTCTCTTGAAGGAATATTGTAATGCAAAGTAGATATGACTAATGAGAACCCTAAGGCTTTGTGTACTTTTTGTGTCCCATTTATCTACCTGGTGAGAATTCAAAATTTCCTAGTCTTTTAGATCCTCATACCTAAGATTAGTTTTGGTTGCTTAAGCCTTTCATCAAAAGGATCTCTGAAAAGTAAGATACCATTAGGATATGCAGTAAGATGACAAAAGCATCATATATAAATCCTCATGAAGAAATACCAATTAATAGCAGTTCTCCTGTACTCATGTCTTGACATGAAAGAATAAAGTTTCCACTATCACTAGCATGAAGTCTGTTTCCACCAAGGTAAATTATCTTGTCTTGCAACTCATATTTCATTTTTCTCTACTTTGATACCTTTTCTATTATCCACAACTACTCTTTGGTCCAATGACATTGAAAACAGGCTTCTTGATGCCTATACCAAGGCCAAAAGTATTAATCATATATTTGACTTAGGTTTGATGGCTATAATGTCTTCATTTTGGATTCTTTCAGGGTTTTAAAGTCATATATATTCGGTTGTAAGTGAAAGCATTGATGTCCTCGTGAATAAATGAAGGGGAAAAAAAAAAAAAAAAAACAAAACAAAGAAGAGGGGATTATAGTTGGTGAATTTTCCATAGCCATTCTACTTTTATCAGTCCTTGACATAATTGAGATTGTGACTCGCTTAAAACATAATATACTCACTCTAACATTTTATCTTATTAGAGGTAGACACTTACAAAAAAAGATCTTATTTTTCAGGCTGACTACTATGCGCATCCAGAACACTACAACCCTATTTTCCATGAAAAAGTAGCTCCGTATGCATCTGTAATTGGTGTGTAGTCCCGTTTCCTATCAAATATATTGGTGCAAATTATATGCTATTGCTTTTGCTTATTATTAGCTAAAACTTGATTCAGGATTTTTGGCTGCTATTAAGTTGTTAATTATCTTTCAAATATACTTTTGGTAGTGAACTGCATGTATTGGGAGGAAAGATTTCCTCGGTTGTTGAGTACCAAGCAGATTCAAGATCTCATGAGGAAAGGATGTCCACTTGTTGGAGTCTCTGACATAACTTGTGATATTGGGGGTTCTATTGAGTTTGTTAACCAAACAACATCAATTGACTCACCCTTTTTCAGGTATTTGTTTTTTCTTTTATAGTAAAATTCCTCTTTCATGCATTTTTATCTGTGTTTTCTTTTCTTCTAGACATTGTATGCCATTTGGTAATACTTGTAAATATTTGTGCGGTACAGTCAATGTAGACACAAGTAAAGCAAAAAAAGTGAACATAGTCCAAAAGATCATAATTCATAGCCTTTGGTAGCTTAGACGCTCTGGAAGAATGAAACTAGAATTGGTGTCTCCTTGTGCTGTCTTCCCTTCTCTTATTGCTAGGGTAACAGTTTGGAAAATGGGTGAAACAAGTGCAGAATGTTTCTATCAAGTGGCAAAGAATGATGATTCATTTGAAGGCCTCCATGATTTGTTCTAATCTACAAAATAACAAATAGTCGACTACCATCTAGCCAACATAACTCCTGCTGTATCAGTTTATTGCACAAAAGCAAGAATTTGATTTTTCAAAAAGGGTGGGTTTCTCTTCGAAGTGTCCAAATCAATAAAAAATCTTAAATGGTCATAAAACAAAAAAGATAAATTATATAAATAAGATCACTGCCAGTTTTGTAACCAAAATCTATCTGAAAAAATACCAGGGGAGTATCTATAGACTATAAAATATAGTTGTTAACTCACAGTTACAGTCTCTGTTAGTATCCTAGCTGCAATTTACCAAGCATGTCAAATTCGAGGCTCTGATATAAAGTAAATATTTGTAGATGTGATCTTAATATGTTTTGAGGGTAGGAGGAAAAGGAGGCAGCAGACAAGGAAATGTTGTTGGTTGGAGATTGGAAGTAAATCATCATTTTACTAAGAAGAGGTGATTGCTCCAGAACACCCTTATCCTATTCTCCACACACTTATCCTGTAGAAGATCAAGACATTTGCAAGGAATTGTTACATACGATTTCTAATGCTGCTTTCAGCCTATAGTTATTATTGAATTTTTACAATTTTCCTTCAACTTATTCCTTTTCCCCGTAATTTTTAAAGCTTTTTAAAATCAATTATGATTTTGTGATAATTATAATATTAGGAAAACCTTCCCCACCTAAAAAGAAAGGATATTTGAGAGTATGGGATGCCGTGCATTGTGAACTATTAAGATTACTCCAGATCCTGTTTCTGATTGAGGTTGGACATCCTGTTCATGTTTAGTTTTGTTTCACATGCTGGACTATCAATTTGGCATCTTCAATTGTAATTCTAACTACAAATATTCAACACTAAAAGATTATTATCTGTGTTGAGGATATGTTCATTCATGGTCTCAGATACGATCCTTTAAATGATTCATATCATCATGACATGGAGGGTAGTGGTGTGATATGTTCAGCTGTTGACACTCTTCCTACAGAGTTTGCAAAAGAGGTGAAATACTCTGATCCAAACATTTCTTCTCTATTATATATAAATGTTTCCTTTGTGCATTATCTCCAGAAATATCTTGATGTCAACATTTAAATTTTTATGGTCTCAATTAACATGCCACTTAACTGTGGAAAGGCTTCTCAACATTTTGGAGACAGACTATCCCAATTTGTTGGCTGTTTGGCTTCTGCAACAGATAATACAAATTTACCTGCACACTTAAGGAGAGCATGCATAGCTCATGGAGGAGCCCTTATGTCTTTGTATGAATATATTTCACGTATGCGAAACTCTGATTCAGAGTAAGCTTCTTTCCATCTACGATTTGTAGCCTTTTCATTGGTAATATGTTTACGTATGGGAAATAATTGGGGGGTCTGTAGAATTTAATCTCTGATTGTAGAGCTCAAGAGCCTTGACTAAGAAGTGTAATCAGAAAATGCTTGCTTTTCAATGAAAAATACAAATCCGTTGACTTGAAAAGATCTAAGTGTAAAGTTAAAACTAAATAAAAACAAAATAGTGTCAAACTAAAACTTAAAAACTTTAACTTGTAGGGAACTGAGTTCATATTAAGGTCATAATTTATTATATAAAAAAAAGAAGCCTAGACCAATAGGTCTCAAATGTATACCTTTATTGTAAAATTATTTAGCTATCTACTTGTTTTTGCAAAAACATAATCTTAGAATACTGACTACAGCTCTGAAGGTTCCCCTATCTCAATAATCTTAGGAAAACTTTGCTGTCTATTTTTTTCCAAAAAAAATAGGCTATCTGAGAGGAGACTTTCATTTGCGTAAATTTTGAGCATGATCTGCATGGTTTGGATGTATGGAGAGAGTAGGAAACTGAGCTTATTAGTAGTAGACCTGATACACCTATATAATATCGGAATAGATATGGTGTGTGTGTGTGTATAATTTTTATCCTTTCAAGAAACAAATTAAATACAACAAAAACAAAGCCTTAATCCCAAAATTTTGGGGTTAGTATGGATCCTCAATAGGCTAGTCAAGGTCAGCCACATGTATTCATTTCCAATTCTATTCTATTCCAAAGTTGTACCGTTTGTTACCTTTTCAATTGACAATTCCTTGTTTACTAATTTTTTAATGTTATATTTGGTCTTCCTCCACTATTTGTCATTCCTTCAACTGGAATCAATTCACTCTTTCTCTTTGATGCATTAATCGCCCTCTGCTAAATATGACCAAACCAAACCATCTCAAGTAACTTTCCAGTCTCCCTCATCATTTCATCAATAACTCCTATCTTTAAGCAAATTTCTTTGTTTTGAATCATATCTTTCTTTGTATTTCCACTTGTTTATCTTAACATTCTCATTTCAGTTTTAATTACGTTGATACCATTGTCTTTAAATTGGAATTTCAAGCATTTCAAAATGAAAACAAATGTTACTTGTATATTCCAATAATTTTCTAAGACTGAGTTTGAATAACTTTTAACAGAGAAGAATAAACCATTTTTTAAAAAATCTTTTTATTGCAATTCCCCTTTTAAACTACAGCTAAAGTTCTATGTGCTTCCACTTCAATGTGAAAAAAAGATTTTCAGATATATCCTAATAAGAATATAATAGAATGCAATAGTTGTCCATCCTAACTTGTGAATTAAGTCCATGCCTTTGAGTGTCCAACAAAACTGCCTTTGGAAACTGATTTTTCTTACTGCGAAGTCAGTGTCTGTTCAGAAGATTTTGCTTTTGTCTTTTGTGCAAGTCATATTCAGACCAGACCAATTGATTTGACATATAATTTGTATCATAATCCATGGAGAGAGATATATGCACGTTCTGAGTTCTGTAAAATGTTTCTCATCCATTTTAGTTGTGATTCTGTCTTTTTAAATATTCATGAATTCTCTTTTTTGATTTGCAGGGAAATATCAGAAGATAAAGCAAATTGCCACTCTTACAAGAAGAAGTACAGCATCTTGGTAGGCTCTTCAGTTTAGTTTATGTTTTTGGCTATTCATTCTATTTTTCATGCCAAATGTTAGTTCTTGGCTCATGAAAAATGGTGTTGGCCCTGTTGGGTTGCAAAGTCATGTGAATTAGGTTAGATATTGGTTATACCATTCTAATAATTGCAGTTGTTAAAGTATCTCCTCATCTAAATTTCTGAACATAACTGGCAGGTATCTCTGAGTGGTCACTTATTTGATCAATTTCTGATAAATGAGGCCTTAGATATTATTGAAGCTGCAGGTGGCTCCTTCCACTCAGTTAAATGTCAAGTGGGTCAGAGTGTTAATGTCAAGTCATACTCAGAACTTGAAGTAAGTAGATTTTTATATTCCCATTTAGTTTGGAAGATCAAATTGTTGCTTTGTTAATGGAATGTAGCAAGTTTTCAAATTCCTTTCTCACTTTGTTTTACATTGTAAAGCGTGAGTTGTCTTTGAATTGCATTCCATTGTTGCATATGAAATGTGTGAAATGTGGTTGAACTATTTACGAATGAATACCTCTTACCATTGTACTCAAAGATCCTAGGCTAAAGCTCATATCTGCCATTTGATTTGGTACCTTATTGATGCAAAGAAAATTATAGCATAGAGTCTACTGTAACTGACACAGCATAATAGCCACAGAAAATAGAACACTTCTATTTGAATTTTCAAGAACTCCACTGGCTTGAGAAAACCTTCAATTCTTATTTAATTGTATTGTAATAATCATCTTGATACCAAACTTTGTTTCAGATGCAAATATATATAGGAAAGCTTAAACAAACCCTAGTTTGTGTTGTACACAAAATTAGGCTAGAATAATCAAAAAAGGAAAATTTGAGAAAATCTCTGAAATTAATATTTCTGGTAAACATCCCAGAATTGACAGTACTCTTTTAAAACAAAAATTATAATAGGAGGAAAATTTCCATAAATGGAAAAAAGCCAAAACAGAGGACTAAACAATGGAAATTTGGCCACATTGTTTACTTTCCGGTCACCAGATTTTATGCAATCCTGCTACTGGTGCCATGGATTTCTTTTACTACTTTTTTACTAACCACACTTTTATGTTGGGACTTCTAGTTATATCAATTACTTTTTCTATGATAGAATAAACAAATCAATTACTAGTAGTATTGAACATTTGCAAAACTTCGAATGTATATATTAAATCATTCTAGCACCAATATAAACATAGTTAAAATGAGTGAAGTAAAG
The DNA here is from genome assembly GCA_033629205.1 of Lithocarpus polystachyus. Lineage (NCBI taxonomy): Eukaryota > Viridiplantae > Streptophyta > Magnoliopsida > Fagales > Fagaceae > Lithocarpus > Lithocarpus polystachyus. The sequence goes on from CM066172.1 coordinate 3,934,351, forward strand.
CCTCGTGGGCTGGTTTTCAATCTTATCCTATTCCAGAATGTAAGAATATAAAGGGAAGCATCAAAGGAACCCACTAAGTTTTCTCTATATAGATCAACTTAGCTTAAGTATCTTTACTCAGAGATGTATCTTTCTCTTTTTTTCTTCAGTTTATCAATCCTTTTTATTTTTGATTCCTATCCAAGAAAGTATTCATAGATTAAATATCTTCTTATAGAATTGTTTATTGTATTGGACAGGTTGGTGCTGATGATAGGGTAGTGCTGGATCAAATTATTGACTCTTTAACTTCTATAGCTAATCCAAATGAAACATCTGGGAATCAAGAAAAAAATAAGATGTCACTGAAGGTTGGTAAAGTCCAAGAGAGTGGCATTAAGAAGGGACATGACACAGAAAGGAAGACTGCAGTTCTTATTCTTGGGGCGGGGCGTGTCTGCCAACCAGCTGCTGAGCTGTTAGCATCATCTGGAAGGTTTTCATCTCACCAAGGGTATAAAGCATGCCTAGAAGATGATTCTGAAGAGCTGAATGATGTTCAAGTTATTGTTGGATCTCTCTACCTAAAGGATGCAGAAGAGGTATCACTGACCAAAAAGCTTTTACCTTTGTGCAAATTTTAGCTTCATCAAATTCTGTGGAGTATGAATTTTTCAGCTATGGATTAAGGGGGAAAAAGTTTTCCAGTTTGATATACATGAATGCAATACCGGCATACATGTATGAATACTGTCTTAATACAATAGAGCGTACATACATGCATATTTATGTGTATTTTCATTGCATATAAAACATTTGATATTTATAGTGAAGGATTGGATGCAGATCATTGAAGGAGTTCCTAATGCAACAGCCGTTCAGCTTGATGTGATGGATCATGAAAATCTTTTTAAGTATGTTTCACAGGTAGGTTCTTTTCCATGGTAATTTTAAATAGTTATTTGGCCAATGTATCAGTCAACTACTGGATGAGTTTTGATAAATGAGGCCTTTGATATTATTGAAGCTGCAGGTGGCTCATGCACGCATGGCGACAGTTGTTGACATAAATCATTCTAATTTCACTACTTAGATATCTACTGTTTTCTCTCTAGAATAAGTTACTTCCGTTTTCCTGAATAATTATCACATTTCATGGACTTATGTTGTCAATGTCTGTTGTTTCTTGCAGGTTGAAGTGGTCATAAGTTTACTCCCTGCTAGTTGTCACATTTTTGTGGCAAATGCATGCATTGAGGTATATGGAACTGTCTCATTTTCATATCCTGTATCACAGTTAAGAGTTAACACAGCTAGTTGTGACCTAATATTAAATCTGCTTCTAGCCCAAGCTCAACAGGTGAGGGATCACACCAGGAGCCTTGTGGCTCATGGCATTGCCCAGTTCTTCCCATGGGGAGAACCAAGGTTCAAATCCTCACTTCCCCACTTGTAAGCACAAAGAGAGAGAGAGAGAGAGAGAGAGAGAGAGAGAGAGAGAGAGAGAGCGTAGGATCACAATAATGGTGAACTTCATAAAAATTCAGCAAGCAAATAACTGAATTTATGATTTATAAATTCTAAACTCAAGTCAATATGTGTTTCAGTAACAAGTTTATACCACCTGTGAAAAAACAATATATGAATAAATTATTTTTATGCAGAATCAGCTCAACAATTAACAATCCAGTTAATCTATGAAAGTGAAATATGCTTTTTAACTGTAAAATCTGTGCAATGAATAATATGTAGAATGCACCTGAGGAACTGTACCAATTAGTTAAGGACTAACTAAATCTGGGGAAAGGGGTTTTGAGATTTGATCATAGACTTTAGCTGAAGAGATGATTTTCCTTCCAAGAAGAAATAATGTGGTTAAGAACTAGAAAGACTGAAAAATCCGGGTTGAAACAAGAGACGAATAGAGATATTTTGATTGTTTTTATGGTATATTATGAGCAACCAGAGTTGAAAGTAACAATTGGATTTCTCATTTACTAAATGCTGTCCATTACTTTTTCTTTCTCGCTAAGGAGATGATAATCTCTCTTTATGCAGCTTAAAAAGCATCTTGTTACTGCTAGCTACGTCGATGAGTCCATGTCCATGTTAAATGAAAAGGCAAAGAGTGCTGGTGTTACCATTCTGGGTGAGATGGGTCTGGACCCTGGAATAGGTAAATTAAACCCTTATACACAATAATTTGTTACTTAAAGTTGTCTTGGCATAGCTCATGAATCTATGAATGACTAGCTCTGAGATCCATGAAAGCCCAATACTTGAAATATAATTTTACAACATACTTCACCACAACCTTTTAGTTTTGTAGAAGTTCTCTTTTGCGGTTTTTTTTCCTTGTAATTTTACAATATGATTGATTCCAACTTTGGGAGATGGAGTCGTTGGGCCTGCTTTTTCTGTAACTTTTGTTGTTGATATGCCAGATCATATGATGGCAATGAAGATGATTAACGAAGCTCATGTTCGAAATGGGATAATAAGGTCTTTCACTTCTTACTGTGGGGGGCTCCCATCCCCAGCTGCTGCAAACAACCCATTAGCATATAAATTCAGGTACTTGTTGGAATGACCTGGATTTATAACATTCATCTTCTAGGACTTTCTTGAAACTTACCAAACATATAAGTTTTTTTTTTTTTTTTTGGGTGGTGGGGAAGGGAGGGGGAATAGAAACAGAACAGCTGATAAGAATGTTATGTTAATAACTGAAAATTATTCTGGAAAAATATGTTACATAAATAATATTTTGAGGCTATTGACTGTGTGTAGATAAGAGAGACAAATCAGTTTACAAATGCGTTGTGAATGATGTATATTTATTTGTACCTCAAGTTACAAGTGAACTACCCTTCTTTTTCATGGACTAGGACCGATACTGGGTAATTCTACATGTGAACTACTATGCAACATTTAGGATTACAATAACTGTGCTTGTGCTTTTATCATGTTGCAAGAAATGATTCCCCATGTTTAATTTACTGTTGAGATTGGTTTAGCAAAAAACAGAGAATTTTCAAGAAGATCTGTAATAGTAGACCCAATGTTCTATTGCATTGAACTTTTCTATGGAGGAGATATGTCCATGTTGGACATCAACAGTCTTGGGTGCATGTCTTACACTTTTCCACAGTAAAAAAATTCTGGTTTTCCTTTTCTGTTTTCTGTTTTTTATTTATTTATTTATTATTATTATTTTTTTTATCATACTACCTAGACACTTCGCTGAGACTCTTAAGACATATAGTGGACACATTGGCATATGTTATTCAATGATGAAAGAATGTAATTTTATAAGAAGAAAACCCATAATATTCTTCTATATGAAGACCATTAAGGACTTGGGTTATTGTCCAAAAATTGAATAGGTGACATAATAAGTAAGGTATGATCTGCCCCATACTTTTGGCAGTATTGTAAAATGATGCACACAAGTGATGCAATGTTATGATTATATCCTCTAGTGTTTTCAAGAAAACTCAAAAGATATATTTATACCAAAAATTTTTTTCCTAGGGCACTTCCTTTCTCTTTGCAGGATATTTTGTGTAAATTTCACCTGCCTTCCCTCTTTGTTCTACCATTCTTTCGGTCATCATTTTATGTTCATCACTTTTTCAATTTTACTTGCAAAATGAAGGGAAAGTCATAGGATTTTCTGACACCTAAGCAGCAGAGATTTCTTTATGTTCTCTCATAAGCATCTATATCTGAAGTTTGCATTGAGCTTTCAGCCTCACAGCAGTTGCTAATTGTCTTATCAACTATTTCAGTTGGAGTCCTGCAGGAGCTATTCGAGCTGGGCGAAATCCTGCCACCTATAGATCTCATGGTGAAACTTTACATATTGATGGTAAGCTGTCAATGATAAAAAGAAGTGGTGAATCTGATTAACCACTGGGTTATCACGTTGCTGTCCTTTTTTTGTTTCTTTTTGTACTTTTTTATATGCATGTCTCACATGCATTCGTCTATTTTTTATTAGATGTATGACTTGATCTTTTTAATACTTGAAATATGGACATTCGTTCAACCTTCACTTAATAGTTCTATATTTGGTGTAAGTGCATTCTGATATAGATTAGCTTTTCTGCTAGTAGGGTATATTAACTGTCGTAACAAATATGAAAAATTACCATTTTCTCTATCTCTGAATTCACTGCTGCATTTTTCGATACAAACTTGCAGGGGACAGTCTTTACGATTCAGCTGTGAGACTTCGGATACCTGATCTTCCAGCTTTTGCATTGGAGTGTCTTCCTAATCGTAATTCTTTAGTATATGGGGAATTGTACGGAATCGGACATGAAGCATCAACCATTTTCCGTGGAACCCTTCGCTATGAAGGCATGATGTGTTTGGCTTTTGGTTTATAGTATTCTTAAGGCCAATGATCAGAACTTAATTGCCTAAAATTAGTTTCATTAGGAGAATAATCTAAGTTCTGTAAACTTAAATTTTATAAAGATTAATCTAAATATCGTAATCCTCAAATATTCTACTAGTATAATGTCATTTGTTTTCCCCATAGTTGAAAATGGAGACAAATATTTAGTGAAGGAAAGTCTCAATAAATGGTCGCGTAAACTTCAATAGATTTGTTTATGGAACTAAGACATTTTGTTTTGTGCAGGATTTGGTGAGATAATGGCAAAACTTGCAAGAATTGGTTTTTTTGATACTGAGGCTCATCCAATTCTTAAGGATGGAAAGAAACCGACATTCAGAACATTTTTGTTAGAACTTCTCCAAAGTAAAAGTGAAGATGTGGATGGACCTCTGATAGCGGAGAAGGACATCACTGAAAGGATTGTCACACTTGGGCATTGCAAAGAGCAAGGAACTGCAGTAAAGGCAGCCAAAACTATCATGTAAGCCCTCAATAGATTTTTATTTTTTCATTTTTGTAGTTCTTTTTATGCTCAAGTTTTCTAGAAAATGTAAACTAAGTGGATATAATTTCTTTTTCGAATTAATTAGATTTTTGGGATTTCACGAGGATGGAGAAATTCCTGCTTCCTGCCAGAGTGCATTTGATGTTACTTGTCTCCGCATGGAAGAACGTTTAGCCTACTCCAGCACAGAACAGGTACATTTCATATCTCTGAATTAAACCCACAGCCTGTTGGCTAGCCTTCTTCAAAGTGCACTTTTGTTGTTACTTGACTACACATGTTATAATTTTGATGCCCAAATAATAAATTAACGTGGCTTATGTGATTAATGGTTAGGATATGGTGCTTTTGCATCACGAAGTGGAGGTAGATTTCCCAGATGGCCTAAGTGAGAATCATAGTGCCACTTTATTGGAATTTGGAAGGACAAAGAATGGGAAAATGACTACTGCCATGGCTCTCACTGTGGGTATTCCAGCAGGCATTGGAGCTCTGGTACTTGTCATATATCTCTGTCCTTCACTCCATAATTTGAGCTAGTGCTTTACCAAAATTTTGAGTTCTCCCTGTTGTTGCAGCTCTTACTAGAAAACAAGATCAAGACAAGAGGTGTCTTAAGGCCTATTGAACCTGAAATATATGAGCCAGGTAATTCCAATGTACTTGTTTGGTTCTGGTTTTAGTACAACAGATGAAAATGACTGATAATTGAATTCCCTGGCTACCCTTGGGTTAACTACAGAGATAATTAGTGCATGTATAATCTGACATTGCCTTATGAGGCTAGGTGAAACTTAACAAAATGTTATCATTTTGTATGTGGTGGCTAGATGTCACCAGCGTACTTTGAGCAATTTGAACAACTGATTATATATGTTTTGCTTTACCGCAGCGCTGGATTGCTTAGAGGCCTATGGATTCAAGTTGATGGAGAAGATTCAGTGACACAGATTATTACCTTGATTATCTTGTATTGATGCAGGTTTCAAACACTTTGTAAATTCAAAACCTGAACCAGACAATGATGTAGTGTAAATTTCATTGCAACTGCCAAATTTACTGTAATAAAACTAATTCAGGTGAAGCTATTGAAATCACAAAACCTCCGTAAATAGCAGATGTCAGGAAGGGATTGTATGATACCATTCTGGTACTGACAAACTTTCATGTGTAGGGTGATTTTGACTTCGTGTGTTTGTGCAGGCCATTAGGCCTTTGGTTAAACAAATCATTTGTCACTAAAAGCCACATCCCTCTTTTACATAGGAATGAGCAAAATAATGATCAATTAGTTGACATACTAGTCAAAACTTGTGTGATTCAAAACGGAATAGCACCGGGTGAGTGTAGCTGGATAGTACCTCCCCATACACCGGGGAATCGGGGGGTATCCATTTGAGCCCCCGGGGGGGAGGTGAGGTATTTATTTTGTAATATTTGTAACCAGTTCCCAAAAAAGAAAAAAAAAAAAAAAAAAAGAAGAGAAAAAAAAAAGAGAGATGGAATAGCAGTAGGTTTAGTTAATGTCGTTACTCTTCTTTTGACATCAAGCCTTAAAAACCCAAATTTGTGGAAGGGTGAGATCAGGCTGCATATCTTGTCCATTTTGTTTCTCCTCAACTCACCAGTGCAAGGTGGCACCCTCAAGCCTTAATTGCTCCCAACATTCCTCCTTATTTCCAAGAAAGCCAACTAACTTAACCCTTGATTCAGTCTTGACACTGTTTTAGTCTACAAAACCAAGGACTCTTTCTCCTTGTAGCTTAAACTAAAAAACCACTTTCATTTTTCTAATTACCAAACCCAATAATAATGCTTAAATCACAAAAACCAAGAAAAAAAAAAAAAAAAAAACTCATTGCCCCGTATATACAATTAATTTTTTTTTTTTTAAGAATATTAAATATTTTTAACAGACACATGAAAGAAAGGAGAAGGTTTTAAAAAAACTGATAGTAGTGTATACTATTTAAATTCTCAAACAACTTTGGAAGAGTCATACCTTGAAAGAGAGCATATTCTTAGACCATTATAAACGGAGAATATGTGTTACGAAGGAACCAATAGATCAAAAGTAGCAAGAAAACAAGGGAATCAACCCTTCTTTTGTCCTCCTAACAACTTGTAATCCTTTCTGCCCTTTGCCTTTTTGTCTTTGATCACAAAAGCACCCACATCAAACTCTCATATATACAATGTTAATGCAGGCACATCTCGATCCCATTCTCTACTTTTTCAAACCAATCTTCGGCTTTTATTTACAAAAGGCTTGTGAAGATTCACTCTCATGAAGCTTCTAATAAAAGCTATTGCAGACCAAATTCCTGGTCCTACAGATATTATTCAAGACTATAGAGATTGAAAAAACACATATAAAGATAATAAAACTGATGTAACTAGGATCAACAACTAAGAAATTGAAGAAACTTGCTTGCATTAATTGATGAACATGGTACAAGTGTTGAAGGCTAAATTAAACTACTCTACTTGCATTAAAGTGTATGAATGACAAGAACTACACTACACCTAGAATAAAAGAAGACATATTGCCGAAGTGTTGATGTTATAGACAAAAGGATAATTCTTTCTAGCCAATAACTACCCCCACAAAGCACGGGCTAGAGGGCTCTGTCTTTTTAAAATTCCCATTTACATTCTTCTTCTTTTAAAAAAAAAAAAAAAAAAAAAAATACAAGTTTATATATAAAATTTAATTAACGGCCCCTATAATTTTTTTTAAGTAACTGTACTATATTTATATAAATGACTAATACATCTCCCCCCCACCCCCATATTACTCTTACAACATGCCTAGTTCATCAAATCAAAGTGTATATTTGCCTAAAAATAAGTAAGTTTAAATAAATAACTAATGCATCATTTTCCCTCTTATTACACTTATACCATACGTAACTCTTTGAACTAAAAACCAACTATAACATATTCATGATGTATGTTACTAGAAATAGACTAGTAATTCTCATTAATAGAAGCTTAATTTCTTTATTTCCAAAGAGAAAACTTTCACTTTGTTATTTTGCATTTGAAAAATTAGAGATATGGTCCATATGGACAATATGTTTTTTTTTTTTTTTTTTTTTATATGATTAATTTTAGAAGAAATGACAATTGTGGATTTCATGATTATGAGCTATAAATTCTTATTACATTTGTCATTTATTAGTTATTTCATAGTTTTTCTATTCTAATATATTTCTTATATTGACTTGTACTTACACATGTTTAAGCATATAAAGAGACATTTATTATTCAAATTATTTAACATTGATTATATTGTATATGTTTCCTAATTTTTAAATTAATTTTTTATTGATACAGCAAAATTGAATCTAAGACATTTGTTCTCTAATGATTTCTATTTACTATTAGCCAAAATACCAATTGATTTTTGTTGTAGACAAGATTTGAACTCAAATTCTTTTTTTTGATGACAAGAGACTTCACTAATTAAGTTAATTTCAAAGTACTCAATTTTTTTAAATTATTAATTTACTTTAAGTTTCTAACTGTGAAAATTTTATATTATTTTAGAAAAAAATCTTGATTTGAAGAATATTACTTATGATTAACATGATTCAAAAGATAATTCACAGTTTGCAAACTGACTAAATGAACAAACAAATATATTTTGAGTTATGTAATGACTAATTTTGTGTAAATAATTTTGTTATATATATAAGAAAATAACATATGTTAAATCATATGACATGCATACTTTATATATAAAACTATTCTTTCTTTTTTTTTTCTTTTAGTAATGAGATCATATACATATTATTTAACAATAGTATTATCTTTTTTTTTTTTTCAATCTTTTTACAGAAAAATAAATATTAGAATTCAATTAATAAAAGTTTCAAAACATTAAAAAGAAGTTTCCTTATTTATATATATGCCACTGTCACAAAGCAATGGAGTGATTCCTTAACTTTCTAAAGTTTAACCAAAATTTGTTTTATCTTCATATATTTCTGCTTGAGTTACAAGTGGTTTCTTTTTATTGGAGGTAAAAAAAAAGTTTCAAGTCTTCTTCCTAAGTGACAAGATGGGGGGCCATTATAATTCTTTTTAAAAAATAAGTCCTTATTGTGTATACTTTTTTTGCCCAAAAAAAATCTTGAAAGTGTCCGTTTGGCAAAAATTATTTTTGCCAACTTATTTTACTATTCAGCTTATTTTTGCTATTATTCATGGGTCTCATTGCACTTTTTGTTACTATTTATAAGTCTTATTGTATTATTTCAGCTAACTTTTACTTTTATCTACAGTACTTTTAGCAAAAAGTTTTCAATTTCAGCAAAATAAGCAGATTCCAAACGAACCTGAAATGAGACTTAAGCTATTAGCTAGATATTATAGGGATGTCAATGGGACGACAAGTAGGGCCAAAGGATGGGGTATTCACCTTCGTCCCGCATGTTTTTGTCTTACCTTATCTTCGCTCTACTCCTCATAGCGAAGCAAACTGCATTGGGGCATCATGCCCCGTCCTACAAAACTTTAATTCATGTTAATCTATCACACCTTGCCCCACACCTATTACAATTTATTTTTTAATTTTTTTTATAAAACTTGTTTTTATTGATATAAATATACTTGAAATTACAATTAAATTTATTACATCAAACTAATTTTTAGTAATGATTGAATAATATTATCCAAAGTATTCAACAAGACAATATCATAATAAACAAAAAGTCTTAATATTCATGCATTTAAATGTTTAGTAATATAAACTAAGTCTTTAACACTAATTGAATAGAACAAGGCAAGGCTAAAAAGTTTAAAACCATTCTCGCCCTGCCCCAAGGTGCGGGGAAAAAATCTTGCCCCAATGGGGAATACCCATGCCCAGCGAAGCGCGATGAGGTGGAGAAAAATTGTCATCCCTAATTATAATACCTCAAATCTCAATTTTATATATATATATATATATATATATAGTTATTTAAGCTTATTTATCTTTATTCAAATACTGTCACAATCTCATTATCATGAGTTGTATATATTAATTGTTGAAAACACACCCTAACAATTATCTCAACTAATAAATAGTAAACAAATTAGGGTTTTAGTTGTTATGCTTTATGATCTTTAATCTAATTTAAGAGACTTTAACTTTTGCATTATTATATATTTTAGTATTTCTCTAGTGTCTAGAAATTGCTGAAAAAAGATTAGTTAACTTGAGTCATCGAAGCCTTGATGACTTGCTACGGCCTTGTCGCCCATATCAAATCTTTTTTTATTATTATCAATATTTAGCCAATTTTTCAAGTTTAATAAATATTTTTTTGTAGTACACATATGATATTAGAGTTATTAAATACTTGATTTATATTTTAAATACTTGCTTTTTTTTTATGTTACTACAAAAATTACTCATTTATCATATTTTTATTCAGCCCCCACATGAACACCACTTCCATTGAAGAATTTCCATGTTATATATATTTTCATATTGATATCGACCGACCTTATAAAAAAACTCTAAATGAGCATTATAAAACACTTCTAAAAAACATTATAAAACACTTAGATATGCAGACATTGTACCAACTATAAAAAAGTGCAATTCTTTTAGAACCAAGTTTGACTACAATTCGATTGTTCCCAATGACTACAAATCTTACTAAAAAAAAATAACATAACTACATATTTTGAAAATCTAATAATTGAATCGCATGTTATTTATTGTATGGGTGAAAGGCCCAATATCAGGTAATGGGCTGCGGGCCTGTCCGAGGAGACCCTACGTCCAAGGACATTAAACCTTCGAAGATGGACCTAGTCTGACTCATTTCAAAAGTATAAACTACGTGGAGAGAAAAAGGGCTGGTCCGAGGAGACTTGTCTGTTCGGATTATCAACGGGACAACCTAAATGAATGCTCCAACACTAAGCCCAGCCTTCTTGAAGGACCCCCTAACTTATATAGGCCAAAAAGGACAGGTGGCAACGATCAAATATTAAGCAAAAAGCTGCTGCCACCGCATTTATAATCCTGCAGCTAACATTATGGCTACATTAATGAGGAAAAAACATCTGAACAGTGGCTCTGACCCTTTACAGCTACCATGAAAAGGTTTTAGGAGGAGGTTGATGGGACAAGGATCAAGAAGGAACCACCTAGTTGGCACGTGAGAAGAACTAATATATAAGGGGAACTGAAAGCAAGAAAGAGGAGGATAAAAAAGTGGGGGGGGGGGGGGGGGGGGGGGGGAAGAAAGGGAAGTCATCAAAAAGGGAGAGCAATCAAGAGAAAGGGAGGAAAGACTCATAGTAGTAATCTAAATTAGCTCCTCGGACTGTGCCGAGAAGAAACTCTGTATCATCTTAATATTCAATTAATGTTAACCTGATCATCAACATACTTGGGCTATCAACCCCTACATTTTCAATCAAAGTATTCTTCAGCCTACTCTCTTTACAAATTTATTCCAAGGATACTGTATACAGCTTGGGCTTCAAGTTATTCTGTTCGTAGGCCCACTCGTAGAGTTTGTGTCCTTACATTTATATTTTTAACGTGCATGCCAAATTTCATATCAATTAGATGTCATTTATTATTTTATTCATAAACTTATTTTTTTATACATTATTTTAGAATAAAATTTTAAATAGTTGATTAAATTTTTTTATATTTCTTTTTTATATTATTATGCATAATAAGAATATATATAGTGTGAGTTCCAGTTAGTTCAACTGGTAAAGTCTCTGATAGTCAGATAAGAGACCTGAGCTTTAACCCTGCCTGTACTAAAAACGCTTGATGTTTTGGTCTAATGATAAAAAAAACTATCATCAGGAACAGACGTCATATGTTGAAACTCTCTTAAAATATATATATATATATATATAATTAATTACTCATTCATCATATTTTTATTCAGTTCCCATATGAACGCCATTTCCATTGAAGAATTTCCAAGTAATATATATTGCCATGTTGATATGGCCCGACCTTATCAGGCTGAGTTATATATGCAACTTAACAATGTCGATGGCCAACCTCTTAGAATATGAGAGAAAGATAGGATTCTAAAAACCATCTAATTCTGCTTGCCTCATCTTCAAAATAATAACCATAAAAATGAGATAATAACTGTGGATACCTAATCACCTAATAATCTTCACGTAAACAATTAATGAAGAACTCTTATTGATAAAAAAAAAAAACCAATCACCTATGACCTAACATCTATTATTGATATAGAAAAGCAACCAATAATCAGTGAATTGTGATAAGAATGAAGCAGCTACTCTTGAAGCTTGATAATCTACCCAAGTGTTGTTGTTCATGCATGGTTTCCACGTGGCTAGCTTTGCGTCATAACAAGTGCATGTATTTTAATTTCCATGAGTTCCAAATGTCAAAGTCTGCGCGCAATTGATTAACACATTACGCATATACGTTGATAATCACTTGAAATCCATACTAACGTTGAAATGTAGCGCGCGTAGCCTCGAAGGCAGCAAGAGGTAATGCATGATGTTATTGTATGTTTACTCTTGATGACCTCGATTGATCTGTCTTGGCCTATGCATCACTCATCTTCCACATTCCTGACCATTTCCAATTAAAGAATGAGGCATGAAAAGGCATGCTAAGTACGTAGCGCCTTATTAAATCAAATTCTTAAATTGAAGATTGTCAAGTTCCCACTATATAGTTTGGTTTGGTTGACATTATTTTTATAAACTTGGATTTAACTTAAATTCATAGCTCATTTGACTTTAAAATTAAGGTTCGATTAATGGGTGCCTTTAGGATATTTGTTATGGAAAGTTTTGATTTTGTTTTCATGTGAAATATAATAAATTATAGAAAAAGTTAATAATTATTTTTTTATGATAAAGTTTAGCTACAAAATTGGTTGTAGTCTAAGACTACAACCTCACTTAATAAAATAAACATTACTTCATATTTTGAAAATCTAACTGTTAAATTGCATGTTCTTTACACTCTTAATACACATGTTAAATTTTGTATTAATCAAATATTACTTACTATATGATCTACAAGCTTATATTTTATGCATAATTTTAAACTACAAAAAACTTGTAATTTAAACAATTTATTGATGACATAGCTATTGATCTTTAATTTTCTAGAAATTTTGCAAGCATGGAAGATATAAGAAAAAGATGTAATTAATAATGAATTTGTCAAAATTTACCTCCAATAAAAAAATATTGAGTAAAGTTATAGTCTTAGGCTACAATCGATTTTATAGCTAAAATTTTTCATTTTTTTTTTAATTTTCTCATAAAAAGTTTCTAAAAAAATTTCTTAAACCAATACTCTAAGAGTATTCATTAACTTTTGCATTAAAATTATATTGAGTAAAAGTGAAAGCATATAGTTTTTATCTCTAAAAAACAGACTTTAAATAACTATACATAAGTTAGCTTTAAATAAAAAATAAAATAAAATAACCCCACTTTTAAGCTTAAACAAATGCTCACTTTTAAAACTTACATAGATGATCATTTTAACCACCAGGTAGTAGTTGGAGGAATTTTCTTTCAAACCAGATTGAAAGTAAATTCTATCCATTTAACTGCACAAATACATGAATGTCTTCATGACATCTAACAAAATGAAACCCAATTACTTGAAAGCAAGTTATCTGCGTGGCTTGAGAAGGGGAAAAACAGAGCAATGTTCATTTCATCTTTACAAATTTTCTAACAGTTCACACCCACAACCCTTGTTTGGCTCATCTATCAGTAGTGTCCATTATATTCAGTATCACATCTCACTGAAGTGATGCTGTCCTCTAAATTTTATTGATATAACTAAGAAACAATCGAAGAGAGTAGCTGTTGCTTTACTCCTTCACAGTTATGAAACTTCTTCTAGTGAGTAATGAATATTTATTTGTACCTAACTTGTTACATGTGAACAACCCTTCTTTTCTTGGACAAATGCTTGGGATTTTACTTGTGAACTACTTTCCAACATTTAAGATCTCAATAACCATGTCGAACTTTTATCATGTGATAGAAAATGATGCACCTCGTATAATATAAGATTGATTTATTTGGTTCAAAAAAATAAATCCGGTACAAGTACAACTTTACTAGGAAAAAAAGAATGATGCCTTAAGTAAGCTGTACATAAGCTTAAACAATAGCACCCTTGTGCCTAAACTCCAATAACCAACATTAACTATGAGCTACATGACCATAACAAACACCAAAATGAAGGAAAAAATGATTTTAACTGCACTGACATTAATGTCTCCATCACATCTAACAATCTGAAACCCAAAATTTTACATGAAATCCAATTTTTATCTATGTGGCTCAAGAAGGGGGGAAATAGAATAGTGTTCACTTTATCTTTACAACTTTTCTAACAGCTAAAATCCCCCAACCGTTTGTTTCATCTGCTTTCTGCTCCTCCACCAAAGACTCTAATGTTTCTGAGCTTATTTTTCTAGAATCCATCAATCAGTACCATATCTTTATGAGGGGAAGATGTTTTGTGAATTTCGGTGATAGGATTATAAAACTAGGACACAATCCAAGAGATTAGCTGTTGCTCCACTTGTTCCCAATTATAAACCTTTGTCACCAGAGGATGTTGATTGACAGACTCTATCTTGCACCAAGGATATGAGTTCTCATAATCAAAAAGTAGAACCTTGATTCCAGCTTCAGCACACTCAATAGCGTATTTTGGATTATCATCAATCAGAACCTTAGCTCCTAAGGACCTGCCAAATACCAGTCAAGACAAAATGTTTCTGCAGTAAGTCTCTAAAAATCAAGAGGTGTACACGGACTGACAAGTGATGACCTGCAAAGGAGCTAACAACCTGCTAGTATAGCATCATTACAAGACATTACACTGTACTTGAACAGACTATTGAAATTGAAGGTTTAAAGAACGAGTTAAAAAAAATTGAGAATACATAAGATGGTTGGAAATTACAAATTACAGGCATTGAGATACTATACAGTAGTTTGTGGACATACCTGCATATTTCTGACTTAGGCCTAGACTCTCCATCCAAAGCAAAGTGGTTGCCAAATTGAATCTCCTGAAACAGTCCTGGAAAATGCTTCTCAATCCAATCAATTGTGTGGTCCTTGATTGCATTCTGCCGAGACCTGGTAATGCATATGTACATGCCCAAAAATCTAGTTAATCATCAGTTTAAATGATCATGCATGCTGAAAGAAATTTGACTAATAATACAGACGTCACAACTGATAGGTTGCAATATCTTGATAACTTATGAAGCGCCCTCTGAGCACCTGGAAGAGGTTGGATCCCCATCTTGAAGTATGATGTTTTGAAGAACTCATGGACACGAATATCAGCTGTCACCATAAGTAGATTTTTAGCACAATTTCAATGAGTATAGCACAGATTCTGAATTTCTGATGCAGAAATATCTCATACTTATAACAAGATGAAGTCACAAGCTAGACAGTTCATCTCAAACCATTTTTTAAACATTAGTCGAATAAGTACCCTGCAAAGCACACCGTGGACATCAAACCATTTAAAAAAAAAAAAAAAACCCTTCTCATTTTATCTAAGAGGTCCATGCATTCCCGTTTATATTTTTCAGTATGTCCATATAGAAATCCATAAAGAATCAACCAACAGTTTCAAAAGGTATTATTAAAACTGATTAAAAAGTTTAAGAGAACCCTTCATCCGGGATAAACATCACCCAAAACACACCAAACACTTCATTCAATGAACTTGATAAGAGTCAAAAGAGCAAGACCAGTTCAACCAAATAATTTCATCATATAAATTATTTAGAAAAACTTCAAACTCAAGTTGCATATTTTAAAAATTAAGAAGGCCAATGAAAGTTAAAAAATAGTCATATGATGCAAATTAATCAATCCAACAGTCATATTTTGCAGTACCTTCATCACGCGAACAATTCCATATCTGTAACAGAAATGGAGGATGCATCAGAATACATTAAGAAAAATGCACACATTTTTCCAACCATAGAACTGAGTGAAAGTGGAGGAGGAGGAGAGGGGGGGGGGGGGGGGGGTGTTAATGTAAAATTATATTTAAGCAACGTTGCAGGTAACAATTGTGGAACACAGACTTAAGTATTCAGCATTTATAAGTTGTAATGCCAATGGGCTCTAGCTCAAGACCCTTCATTCTCCCTTAAGAATGAGCTGAAGGGTAAAGTCTTGGGTTTAAGACCCACATGTACGTGGATAACTTAACAATAAAAAATAAATTTTTTAATGCCAACATTACTATGAAATAAATGAGAAGCTCTCTTGTACAATTTAAGGGCATAGCTTATAATTCATATCTAATCCCAGCACATCCAGAGTAGAGGAATTCAACTCTCACAAGTAGTCCAGCACAAAATAGGTCCAGTTATATTACATCAATGATGTAAGTTGTTGAAAAGTATGACACAATCAAATCAAGAAAGTTATAAGCATTTTTACTTAAACTAAGCAAAATAATTCACAATTTCAGGAACTCACAGAGGTACTCAACTATTCATAACACAAAAGGAAGCAAGTTATAACTAACAAGTAACAACTAACGTGTAAAGCCCACATAATAGTTTATAGCTTTATCTCAAGGGCATTAATATTATTGATAATAAAATATCAAGTAAAAATTATGCAGCTAACATGTAGGAAGTAGTCAAAATGTTGAAAAAAAAAAATATATATATATATATAAATAATATGGATAATTCTTTAGAGGACAAAGACATAAGAGGAAATATCATATATTATTTTATCAATATAGCAATTGGAATGAAGATGACAATCAAACAGTAATACCTTGAAGAACTCATAGACATGATACTCGGAAACAGAATGATTTGAAGAGTAACGATCCGCTATAAATCTGTTCAGAGCCGACACAAAGTTTCCCAAAACTGCTTGTCAACAAATCAATAGCAAATATATAATTATATACAAGTCATAAAATGAGAGAACAAAAATATGCTCTGTGTTGGTAACTTAGTACCCAGAAAAATGGACAACCAATACATTACAAATTAATAAACATGTTGCAAAAAGTACTTACACAAAGAATACCATTTGCAAAAAAGAGAAAAGAACCATACCCTCATCAACATCAACAGCAACAGCAACCTTATCAGGCGGAGGACGGTCAGGGAA
Source organism: Lithocarpus polystachyus (assembly GCA_033629205.1). Taxonomy (NCBI): domain Eukaryota; kingdom Viridiplantae; phylum Streptophyta; class Magnoliopsida; order Fagales; family Fagaceae; genus Lithocarpus; species Lithocarpus polystachyus. Next base: position 3,951,411 of record CM066172.1, read on the forward strand.
CCCAAGAGGGGATCCACGGCGCGACGAGGATTCTTGTGGAGTTTGAATTTGAGTTTGGCTTAAAGGGGCAGTGGCAGTTGCAGTGGCAGTGTCCAAATCAAAGACACTAAGCAACTGCAATGGCTGCGGAGGAGGTGGAATTGGAAGAGGAAGAGGAGCCACCAATGCTGGGTTTCCAATTATTGCCTTAGGATTTCCTTTCCCTTTTCTCATTCCCAATCCTATACCCTTGTGAAAACCATGATCAATGCTGTTATCGTCGTCATCATCGTCAGCATCAAACCTCAAAGAACATCTGAGTTTGAGATTGAAACAACCCGACAAACCCTTCTTAGACAAGAACAAATTCATGGGATCATTTCGAAATATACTAGAATAATTACTACAACTACTGCTACTACTAGAGCAAGTAGCCATGCGTGATTGTTGAGCAAAAAACAACAACAAACAATGCGTCTGCCTTTGCCTCTGCTTCTGCCCTTTTATGATCCACCTTAACATACCGGACACAACCCACCCCAAAATGACAAAATTTTTTACTCTTCCTTCCTAGTCCTATTATTATATTTAGAAACCAAAAATACACAAAGATGGGTGTTTAATAATATGTTTATATACGAGAGATTGGAATCGATGAACAATGCAAACCCGACCGTCACCGAAACCTAAAACTCTCCGAAAAAATAGGAAAGAAAAACATGAAAATATAGGGGGAAAGAAAAAGAAAGAAAGAAAGAAATGCAGGGACCCTCTACTCCAAATCTCTTATTTCTAATTTATTTGTCACTATCTTTCAAATTTAACCCAAAAAAAAAAAATATATATATATATATATTAATTTATTTATTTATTTGATGGTTTAGGCGAAAATCCAGGCTAGATTTGCGATTTTACTCCTCTTTCATCTAACTCTTTTCCCTCACTTTTCGGTGACCACAATTTTTTTTTTTTAATATCTTTTATTTTTTTTTTTTTTGTTTTATGCGACAATGTTGTTGGTGGAAGTCGTAGTTTGAACGTGATTATCCCTAAATCCAATGTAAAATTTTTTATTTTTGACTTACTCTCCGGACGTGATCGAATGAGGGGCTCAAAAAATAAAATAAAAAAAAGACGTGATCGAATGAGAACAGAAAAAAATCTCGACAGAATTGACTATCACCAATAAAAAGAAGAGTTTTTTTTTTTCATCAATCAAACCAATTAAGTGAATCGTGTATGCATTACACATATCAGGACATATGTCATTCCTATTAATGATTGGAGCCATTTTTTTTTTTTTTAATTTCCTTTTATGGCCACTTGTTAAAAAAATCACTTACTTAAAATAAATAGGGATAATTACAAATTACCCACGTGTGGTTTAGTCCGAATATAACTTACTCACTTGTGGTTCTATTTTTAATACTTTACCCACTCATGATTCGTTCCGACTATACTCCATAACCCACCTTTAATTTTTCTATTAATTTAACACGTTTCATCAAAAAATCAAATAGGAAATCAGATCAAACACTCCATTCTCACACACTCTCCACGCTTGCTCACCCACTTGGGCTCTTAGAAAATAAGAAGGGTTTAGACTTAGCAATTTATGTTTTTATAAAAATATAAATTGCTGAGTCTAAACCTTCCTTATTTTTTCCGATATCCAATACCCAGAAGCAAAATTTTATAAAATTTTGTTTAGATTTTAATTTTGAATCTGCTCTCGCTCTCTTCTCTTGTTCCTCTTCTGGGTCTTGGTAAGTGCAAAATTTCTCTCAATCTCATTTCTTTTTCTTTATTTGCGGATCCAACAATTTTTGTTATAATATATCAATTTCAAAAGCGCCTTTTTTTTTTTTTTTTTGCTTACTAGATTATCTTCGTTCACAATTTTAACCAGGTTCTTTTGCTTTTTAGGGTGCTACTTTTGCCTTTTTGGGTGAATGGGTATGCAAATCTGTGACCTTTATTCTATAATCTTAAATAGTGTTTTTGGGCATTTTTTTAATCTGAGAATTTTGTGGGGTTTCTATTTTTTTAGATTTTTTGTTTTGTTTTTTGGCCTGGTGGTTGAAAAGGTTGTGGATGATTTAGATATGTGAAAGACTTGCAAACTGTTTGATTCTTTGCCTGTGAATGAATGTTTGACTTTGAGAGTTTTGTATTGGGGATGGTTGATGTCTATTTTTCATTGAATTATTGTGTTGATTTTTTTTTTAATTTAAATTTTTGATCGTGATAGAGACAAAGGTAGTGGTGGTGGCGGGGAAAGAAGGGAGGAGAAAAAATGCAGGAAACAATGGCAGCAAGGTATTGGTGTCACATATTTTCACAAATGGTGAATCCTGTTATGGAAGATGATATCAAATGTCCCTTTTCCCAAGTGAGTGAGCAAGCGTAGAAAGTGTGTGGGAGAGGAGTGTTTGATCTGATTTCTTGTTTGATTTTTTGATGAAACGTGTTAGAGTAACGGAAAAATTAGAGGTGGGCTACAAAGCATAGATGGAATGAGCCTAATCAGTAATTATCCCAAATAAATAAGTAAGGGATTGTTGGGGATTTGGACGTAAAGATACTATGATAAGGCATGGAATTAAAAAAAGAAAAAAGAAGAAGAAAAAGAAGAAGAAGAGATAAGGCATGCAATTGGGCTTTGAGACATTGTTGATTTTGGAAGCTTGTCTATTTCTTTATTCTCAAGCCAAAAAGACAATAATCTAGGTGGTGTTTGGTACGGGGAATCCACATTACTCCTAGAATCCAGATTTCTAGAAATTTGATACCTTACAATCTTGATACTTAGGAATGTAACTATTCCTATGCTTGGTTTAATTGGGAATTTAATAAGATTCCTAAGAATGTGAGATTATAATATTTGGTTTATTCATAGGAATCTTAACTGAATTATTTATTTTTCTTATTCTATCCTTAGATTTGTAAATCCAATATAAGTCTTTTTTTAAAAAAAAAATCTTCCTCTAAATAAATAATGGAAAACAAAATATAAACTATAAATTATGACAAATTCATTAAAACTATAGTCTAAAAGAAGAAAAGATGAATATATCAATAGAGTTGTTTATCTTGTTTATGTTGTTTTGGCAGGAAGAGATAATGTTGTTTTGACGGGAAGAGATAAAGACAAAGGAAGAGATATTGATGATTTATTTTATATTTTATCTCAATTGCTTAAATAATAAGGAAAAAGGGTTAAAATGGTTAATTTATAAAAAATACAATTTTCTTTAAGTTTGAGAATCTGGATACCCATCTGTTTTAAAGGGAATCCACATTCCTACTGAAAGGAGGTTAAAGGGGAAATTTAGATTCCCTTGGCATCTGATTCCGTAATGTGATTTGTAACCAAACATGAGAATTTTTAAACATTCATGGGAATCTTAAAACATTACCCCATACCAAACACCACATAAGTTTTTATTGTATCCCCTCTACGCCTCTACCCACCACTGAGCTCTTAGTTACAAAAGGATAAAGTTTAGTTACAAAAATGATAAAGTTTAGTTACAAAATTAGTTATAACCTAAAGCTACAACCTTACTCAATAAAATAAATAGTACTAATATGATTTGAAACCAAACATGAGAAATTTTTAACATTCATGAGAATTCTAAAACATTACCCCATACAAAACGCCACATTAGTTATTACTGTATCTCCTCTACGCCTTTACCCACGAATGAGCTCTTAGTTACAAAAGGATAAAGTTTAGTTACAAAATAATAAAGTTTAGTTACAAAATTAGTTATAGTCTAAGACTACAACCTTACTCAAAAAAATAAATAGTATTAATTTGATTTGCAACCAAACATGAGAATTTTTAAACATTCATGAGAATCCTAAAACATTACCCCATACCAAACGCCATATTAGTATTACTGTATCCCCTCTACGACTCTGCCTACCACTGAGTTCTTAGTTACAAAAGGATAAAGTTTAGTTACAAAATTAGTTATAGCCTAAGGCTACAACCTTACTCAATAAATAAATAAAAAAACTACATATTTTGAAAATCTAACCGTTTAATTGTATATTCTTTACGTTCTTAATATACATATCAAATTTTGTGTTAATTGGATATTATATACTATATGATCATAGTTTATATTTTATGCATAATTTTAAATTGTAAAAACTTGCAATTTAAACAATTTATTGATGACATAGTTATTGATCTTTAATTTTCTATAAATTTTGCGAATATGGAGGATATAAAATGAAAATGTAATCTAATAGTGGATTTGTCAAAATTCACCTCTAATAAAAAGATATTGAGTAAGGTTGTAGTTTAAGACTACAATCAATTTTGTAACTAAACTTCGTCCTTTAAAAAAAAAATTTCTTCTGAATAATGTTTCAACTTTCAAGGTTCATTATAAATATTTGTCTTTCACTTTTTTGTGTGCAGTAGTGGTACACTCATCCTTAGGCCAAAGGCTTATGAGATATGAGTAGGGCGCGCATCTTTCTTCGATGTGGGAGCAAGTCTCAAAAACTGCTCACGTCGCTTGTAAAGAACAAAGCCGTGCGGGTCCTTCGACCCCAAAGTGGACAAATTGCTTGCGGGCTTGGATTCGTTCCTCCCCCACACGTTCATTTTATGGATTAAGTTTGGCTACAAACTTGGTTGTTGTCAATGATTATGAAACCCACCTAATAAGTATTACTTCAAAATCTTACCAACCATAACGAAGAACATTTCTTTTTAGATAGATAAAACCCTTTGAGATTTGTAATAACACATAAATGATCATAGGTTTTACCAACTATAATGAAGAACATTTCTTTTAAATAGATAAAGCATTTTGAGATTTGTAATAACACATAAATGATCATAGGCGATATTTGTTACATAAATCAAAACCTCAAAGAGGTGAAACTTCATTTACGAAAATTGGAGGCTAATTAATACCTAAGGGTGTGTTTGTTTGGAAGTGAAATAAGATGGATAGAAAACTTTGGAGAGAAAATGGGGAGGAAAACTTTTTTGAGTGTATTTGGTTGGATGGAAAGGAAGAAAAATAAATTGTGGGGCCCAAATGTTTTCTCCTTAGGCCCACCAAAAAGTTTTCTCTCTAAAATAGAGAGAAAACTGAAGGAAGAAAATGGGGTTACTTAATGGACAAAAATACCCATGTCCAGTTTCTTTCTTTCTTTCTTTTTTTTTTTTTTTTTTTTTTTTTTTTGTGTTGGGCACATGTTGCCTCTTTTTTTTTTTCTTCCTTTTTTTTTTTTTTTTTTTTTCATATTTTGATTTCTTGGGCTGTGAGTGAGCACGTTGCATTTTTTTTCCCTGAGTTGTGGGTGTGATAGTTGCTTTGTTTTGTTTTTGTTTTTTTTTTTTTTTTTTGTTTAACTAGACATGATTTTTTTTTGGAACATGATTTTTATTTTTTAATAAATTGGGTAATTTTTTTTATACTTGTTTTTCACTTTTTTGTTTTAATTGGCCATCATTTTTTAACAAGAATATATGAGTAAATTTATACAAACTCACTTTTTTCACTCGTCCACTTTTCTACTCTCAACCAAACAAAAAGGAAATAAATTAAAATTTTTTTATCCTCTCACTTCTCTATCCTCTCATCATTTTCCATCCTTCTACTTTTCCACTTTTCCAACCAAACGGAGCCTAAAGGAGAAATTAGTATTATTTACCCATTGAAAGAATTAATAATTATTATGACAAGTCAAATAACCAAAGTCAACTTGTAGGCCTCTCACCATTCTGGATTTGGAGTCTCTTGATATATGCCCCTTCGTGGGTCTTGTGTCTCGTGCCCTAGATTACACTAAAAAAAAGGATTTTGCATAACCAAAATGTTACAAGGGAGATTTGAACACTAAATTACACTAGATATTTCCATTAAAAATATCAAGAAGAACCAATCAATTGAGTTATAAAACTCTTGGCGTAACTATATAATTAGTTTAGTTTGCCAAATATTATGAATATTACAGAGAATGTGAGATATTATGGATGGTTTATTTGTACACAATATTATAGGAATGTAAGATTACAAAGAGTTTTAAATTACCATATATTATTGTAATTTGATTACCTCATGAGATGGTGGAAATATTATATTCTAGATCTACTCATGAAAATATGATAATTTATTTGAAAAAGAATAAAGTTTTAGGGGATATATTGATCATTTTGGAGAGGTTTTAGTGTTCTCTTTGTCAATATGGGGCACTTATTAGTCATTTTGGTTGTTTCAAGTTTATATAGACCAAGTTCGAGGCTTCGAGGGTGTTTTTTTGCTATTTTAGAAGTTTAAGAGATATTTTTGTTATTTTTGATGCTTCAGAAGTACTTTGTTCATTTTATATTTTTGTTGGGTATTTTAGTTGTTTTGGAGGTTTCAGAGGTAGTTTGATAATTTTAGGTATTTGGGATTTTGTTCATTTGCTTTCAATTATGAATAGGATTTTATTGAAGAAAATTGTGGTTTATAATTATTCAATTGTTCAACTTACTTTGGTATTTCACTTTATACCTTTAGCTTTTAGAGCATTCTCATCCAATGCTAATCCTGTTTTTAGCTATTTTTCATTTTACTATAACACAAATTACTCTTAAAAAAAAAAATAAAAAAACAGATATCTGATGCTCTAGCTCTCATATTGCTGAGATTTTTTCTTGTTTTAATGTTAACATCTTTTTTTAAGATGTTTGTAGAGAGGGAAATTTAGTCGTCCACAATGTTATTGTAGCAACATTTATTTTTAGATGTTCTTGTAGCAACATTTATATCTTAAATATTATTATTTTATTCAATCCCAACTATTTTAATCTCTCAAAAAGAATAGAGTATAAGATATAGGATGTATTATTAAAATGATATATAATGTAAAATAGAATAAAAATATTTAAATAGAGCGATAAGGTAGTAGAAGTATTGGATGTAGGGTGTATTGATAAAGTGGTAATGTAAAATAAATAAACTTCTCCTTTGTAATTATTGAATTATAAAGTAAAAAAAAAAAAATAATAATTATATAGTTACAATGAAACTAGATATATTCATATCACATTTATTACTCAGCATTTGGTGGCTACAGCTTTGGCTGATATGTTTGTCAAGACTCAAGACGTAATGAGTTACGACTTCCATATAATGATGAAAGCTTGGTAACTGTTGTGATGCATGATGAGAGAGTTGAGAGCACAATACAATCGGCTCCAACTTACGCAGGAAATGGCGTCACAAATCGCAATGTGAAATGAAGTACATGCTAAGCTATTTTTAAGAGATTAGTTAATTAATATTTTTAAAAGTTTTGAGACATGCGTGATGAAAGTAACTCCAGGAATTGTCTTGTATTGTTTGGACAAGAAATAAAGAATATTCATATAATGAATAATGAACGAATTTAAGTCGATTTCTTCTAGATACAAATACCATCTCAAGTAAAAAAAAAAAAAAAAAAGATAAAAAAAAAGAATAAATTGATATATTTTAGAAATTGGTGGATGTGATATGTGCATGAAAATTCATCCAGTTGTCAAATCAATCCAAGTTATGCATATGTAATCAATGTGATGAGCCCAAGAAGCGCCAAGAGTAGTGAGCTTTGGTTGCTTCCAACAGCCAATGAAGAAGAACGAGATGGCGGAAGCTCGTGCGTCCCAAGGTCGATCATTATCTCAAATCGACATGTACCCTGAGATGGATCCAATTTTGCAATGGTTGATAGACCATTAAATTTACATGCATCTTTTCGCTGATCCAAGGTCTGGTAGTACATATTAAAAGCATAAGAAGCATTGCTTCTAGCATCCAATGTACCGCAACTTGATCCATATCCAAGGGAGGTGCAATCAGCATAAGTGCACGCGTAGTTTACACTGTTTGTCAAATTGGGGTCCAAAAGATTTGCCTCAGGTGACATTACACACCATTCCCTAGCCAAATACTTTACTCCTTTGGCCGCAACTAGACCTCGTCCATTGCCCAAATTCAAAGCATATTTAATAGTTCCATCATAATAGAATATACCCCAATGCCTTTCAAAATTACCTGGATCTATGCTCTTAGCATCTTCATCAATAAGGCCAAACAAATAGATATCTGGTGGAGTACGCCTCTTGGGCGTGCCTTGACCATGAATTATTCGATCAAGTAAGCCTTGATTGAATCTTTTTGCATACTCTATGTTAGCATTGATGTCACCATCTGTTGGCCATCCAACTTCACCAATGATAACAGGCATTGATCCAAAACCATTCTTTTCAAGAGCTGCAATAAGGGTGTCATAGTTTGCATCAAACACATTGGTGTAAGTGGCAGAGCCATCAACAATTGGGGTAGAATTGCCATTGAAAAAGGCATAATCTTTTGGAAAATGGGGGTCTGCGTAGAGGCTGAGAAATGGGTAGATGTTGATGGCGAGGGCAGAACCACTGTCACTTAGAAACTTGATCATGGAAATCATGAGAGGACGAATATCCGACCGGAAGTCACCTCCAGAAGGAAGATCAGTGTCGGTCTGGTACACATCTGCATTTAGAGGGACTGTCACCTTCACTTGCCGGCCTAAGCCGGCTTTTATGAGGGCTGCTTGAACATTTTTGAGAGCTGGAAATGTGGTTTGCAGGAACTTGTCTTTGTATGACTGAAGAAAAGGTTCATTACCCACTGCTACACAGCTGTGTGTATATATGTATAACATATGTCAAACACAGTTTAATTAATGCAATCAATTGCAATTAATATTTCCCTTCTAACAAAATTGTTATAAATACATGAACAATAAGTAAGTAATAATTAGGAACCTAAGTAATCATTGTTAGATTACATTTCTCAACAATGATTTTCATGTGTATATTCTCAACATGCTTCTCAATTTTCAGATCAATCTTATGTTAAACATGACAATAAATAAATTCAATAATACACGTATAGCATAAATCAAATTTCTAGTCCTTACGTTGAAGATGAACAAGACATATATAGAAAGGCCTATAAAATGTAGGAATGACAATGGAAAAGGGTCTAGTACTTTTCAAACCCAAACTCTTTAAATATTTCAACATATCAAAGTCTATTTAATGTCAGAAATTCCATGAAAAATTCATTTTTTTTTTATATTTAAAAAATGCAAGACCACCCATTCATTTAATTAAGTTGAGTTAAACAAGTTAGATCAGGACGAGTTAATCGAAAGTTGAATATCTAAAATATTGTTTATTTAAATTTAAGCATATTAGTAAGCACTCTTACACTAAATTAAATAATAAGTAATTTTTTAAAATAAAGTGAAACACACTTACAGCTTTTGATATACAAACCCTCATTGTATATGTAAATAAAAATAATAATACAGGTAATTTAGTTATTTAAATACATAATCAAGATGGGTTCAATACCTAATGCGCAAAACTTAAACCGTAGCACGCTTAAAAATTTAAATCCAAACTCACACCAAACCCATTAAAAAATTTCAACACCAATACTATTAGCATCGGGATTGGGTCAGAAAATATATTAAACCCAAGGCATTGCCATTCATAGCAATTAGACCAAATAAAAAGTACAAATATACATGATGACACATACAAATTTTTTTTTATTAATATTTTGAAAATCTATCGATTAACAATGGTAAGTTATTTAATTTTAAAGTATAAAAATAAATAAAAAAATTAAAAAAACAACTAAAACTTAAAATTAAATATAAGTGACACTTTATAATAGATAAGTTGTTCTCAAACAGACTCTAAATATGTAACAAACTAGTTTATAATAAATCTATTACACATCTATATATATATATATATATATATATAATAATAATAATAATAGGTAAAGCAGAGAGAAAATCCAATTAAATTTTCAATTGGAATTCAATTAGTGTCTAATTTTACGCCACGTGTCTCATCTAATCTAAATTTTAGAATTTTGTGCCAAGTGAGTTAATTTAGGTAAAAATTAAATTTCAATTACAATTTAATTTAGTTCCACGTGTCCCATCTAATCTAAAATTTTAAATTTTTGTGCCAAATTAGTTAATTTAATGTAGAAAACAAGGAGTCTAATATAACAAACCATAAAAAACATAATCATATATATAATATGTAATTTGTGATTATTTTTAAATGTACTCGTGCATATGCACGGAGTTACACACTAGTTTATTATAAAGTGTTATAAGTTATTCCTAAACTGACTCTAAATGTGTAATAAATAACTAAAAACTAGTTTATTTCTAAATATAAAAAAAAACCCTTAAAAATTGAATTATTTGCAACAAAAAATAAAAACAAAAGTTACCATGACTTTTGAGTAGAGTTGTGGTGTACCTTTGTGTTAGAATCTCTTTCCCTCTCCACGTGGTGTATGGTTGTTTTTCAAAAAAAAAAAAAAAAAAGAGCTCTGTGCCTTTACCCAAATGAAAACGTACAGGGTGACTTCTTGAAAACTAGTAATAAGTGTTCATCTATTCACAATAAGTTCATGCATTAGCCATGCAAATGCTTGTCTTTGAAATGTAAATGTTGAATTTTGGGAATCGTCAGGCTTGAGAAAAAAAACAAGATAAAGGGTTTACCTTATATTGGTCCCAAATTTGGATATGTAGTTGGAGACATTTTTAGCTACCCAGTCCTCGGCAACTCGGACACTGCTTGCAAGCGGTGCTAAGAACTCATTGGGTATCCCAAGCATAACCTCAATACCAGATCTCCCAAGAGCTTTGAGTGCCCCAGGATCTGCTTCAAACAGCTTCACTTTATCAAATCCATTGTCTTTCAATAGCCTGACCACTATTTTTGGAGGGAGAGGATGTGTTAAACGAGTTCCCCAGTTACAACCCAGGCCTAAGACCCCCTTTACTTGTCCTTCTCCTAACATGCAAAACAACAAGAACCATAAGAAATAGCGGAAACCCATGTTTATTTTCTCCCAACTTTTTTGTTTTCTTAGGTTTCTTGTTCCAACACAAGTATTTATGAAGTAATATTTAATTGAACCAATGTTCAAAGGTATCCATGAATCTTCTTTTCCTTTTATGAAGAGAAAGGCAAGGAATTACATAAAGATTCAATAAGGAACTGGATTCCAAGGGAAAACCCATTTGGCTGACCAATCACCTTATTTGAGGAAAATCTATCAAGAAAGTTAGGAATTGAGTTAACTTGTTGATCATTACGTGCTGGTATTCTTTGGACCCAAAAGCAGAAAACCTACTGAGAAGGGATGCACATTTCCAAATTTGGATATCTTTCTAAACTAAACAAATTAGTTTTTGCATGAAAAGTCCCTTTCTTATTCTTCTCCCACTTTATTTGAGCTTTTCCAAATCCGATTCATCCTTCATGGCTTAGGAATATTTGCCAGTAAGCCGTAGCTCTCGCACAAAACTTATTTGTCAAAATCCTTAGCTATACTTCCAATTTGACGCACTAAAACCTTATTTGAAAAATCTTATTTAGACCCCAATTTTTTTATGCAATGAATTTATTAATTGAGTTTCAATTAAACAAATTATGATACAATAAACTACAAAATCAGCAAGTCATCAAAGTTATAAAGCAAGTTGACTGAGGATTCAAGTCTTTCATTTCTAGTTTTGTCAAGGGGCCTTGTGTCCATCTTATTTTCTAGTTTTGTTTGGGACTTAAATCTATATTTACCTAGTCTAGGGGAATTAAGTCTTTTTTTTCCCCCCTTCATCTAGGGGGTTTTAGGCTCATCTAGTTCTTTGTTTGGCCCATAGGCCCATTCTTGTTTGTCTTGGGGTGTTAGACCTATCTTGTTTTGTCATGAGACCTTAAGCCTATCTTTGTTTTTGTCTATCATTGTTCTCAGATTGGGCCTTAGGCCCATCCTTGTCTTTTTTAAGAAATTAGGCCCATCTTGTTTTGCTATAGGCTCATCTTTGTTTGTCTAGGGGCCTTTGGGCCCACCTTGTTCTCTATTTGCACCTTAGGTCCATCCTAGTTTGTCTCGAGGTTTAACTACGTCATGTCCTTTGTTTGGGTCTTAAGCCCATACTTATTTTGTCTAGAAGCTTTAGAGCATTAGCATTCGGGGATGCAAAAAAATGTCTATCATACATACTTAAAACTTATTTTATCTATTTTATCATCTCATTTTACAACTCACCCAACATTTAGATTTTTATTTTTACATACAACTCATTAAAATAATATAAACTATACTAACAAATAATACCAACTTGTTTTTCAAGAGAGTAAATAAGGTGTCAAAAAGGAATTTATCACAATCTAACTTAAATCTCAAATTTATTATCTATTGAATACTGTATGCATATGAAATTTTTTTATTAGAAAATAAAAATAAAATAAAATGCAACCCAATCAAAATTTAGACTTAATTAATTTTAAATTAATTTTTGTTGAAACCAGTCAAAATTAAGTGTTTAAAATCAAGCGTGATTTGGGCCCATTCTGTAGGTGTGCCATGAATATTTTTTTAATGATAACTTTTGATCTAGTGGTCCGATCAAAGCCCATGACATACCGTTGTGATTGTTAGAGTGTCAAGATTTGTTTTGTATAATAAAATTGAAGATCTAAATGTTGAAATTATGATTATGCCCTTGATTTAAAATTACTATTTTGCCCTTAATATGATTTAATGTAAGTTGTGAAATCGGGTGTCTACACCATCCTTGTTTGTCTTAGGGTGTTAGGTCCATCTTGTTTTGTCATAAGGCCTTAGTCCTATCTTTGTTTTTTTCTAGGGGAATTAGGCCTATCATTGTTCTCTTATTGGACCTTAGGCCCATCCTCGTCTTTTTTAAGGGTTTATGCAGGGCAATTTCAAGTAGCTATATCCAAATCCTTTTATAACTAATTAGTTAGTTAGTTAGATGATTTCTTAAGCACTAGCTGATAGGATTTAGACACTTGTCAACCACCTAGAGGCTGCCAATGCCAAACAACTAGTATAAGCAGTAGAATGTAAGCTCTTTGTAAATCAATTTTGGTAATTGAATGAATTGTTAGCCTTTATGTGCTATTTGGAACTGTGTGTTCTTGTAGAGGTACTTATCCACCTATCATTTTGTTCTAAGCAACTCAGCCCTTTGATTGTTTCTAAACCATACATAAACAACCCATCATATTCCCTGCATTAGTTTGGTATTTAGAGCTTGAGATCCTTAGGATTCAAATTCCTTTACATTTTTTTCTTTTCTTTTCTTCATCCCTGTTCCAAGAATGCATCAAGATTCAATCTTGATTGTTAATTCTGATCCTAAAAAACTTTCTTTAGTCAACCACAGCCTTATGTTGCATTAACAATTAGTTTGTAACAACAATAAGTCACAGTGAGTGAGAAGGCAAGAAAGGATAAAGGAATGAAGCTTGCTATTTCTGCAGCAGATGGGGAAGAAGTTGCATCCAATGAAATGGGGGATCAAGGGGTCAACCTAATTTGGCAGCTGAGGTAGCATTGTTAAGGAGGCAATTACAATACTTGACTGAACAATTGAGAAGAGATAAGAAACAACAACACAATCAGCATGATGTTATTGGAAGTGAAATGGGGGGGGGGGGGAGTAGTTCTTTTTTCATATTCCTAAGAAAAATCAAGAGTAGCATAACCACAATATTGTGATGGTTCAACCAAAGATGCTAAACCAGAATTGGGAATCAAGATTTGGGATTGAATTCCTTGAATTTGATGGCAGCTTGGATCATGAGGAGTTTGTGGATTGGCTTAATGAAGTTGAAGAGATCTTTGCTTGTTATGATATTCAAGAATCCAAGAAAGTTAAATTGGCAACAACCAATTTGAGAGGCAAGGCAAGATCTTGGTGGGAGAAGATGAAGATTGAAAGATTAAGGAAACGAAAAACCGAGATTCATACTTGGAAGAAGATGAATCAGAAGCTTCAAGAGCACCTCTTGGCTTACAACTACAACCACGCCCTTTATAGCAAAGTGCAAATCTAAGATGTCCATTTCCTCCACAATGACTGGACTGTTTTAGAAGCTTTTAGTAGGGCATTGTCGATTGAGAATCAACAAGTCAAGGGGGCACAATTAGCTCCTTTCACTTCTAGAATCAGTGCTCAAAGTGGTGATGCAACATTCAACATCACTAAGAAGGTTGAAATGGATAAAATTTTGCTGAATCAAGTAAGGCTTCCAAGGTACCAGCCAAGAACCATCCTATTTTGTCAAAGGGTAAAAAAAACCATCGTGGTTTGACGAGACAGAAGATCAAGACTTTCTAATTCAAGAGTTAGAAGATTTGCTAGTTGAAGAGTTAGAAAATCATAACGTGGGGCAACCTATTTTTGATAATTACATTAAAGAACAAATTGGTAAAGAAGGGAAAGAAATGAGTGATAGTATGAAATATGTTGCTGAACCTGTTTATGATCAGTCTATGGAAGAAGCAGATGTTATTGTTGAGGAAGAAAAGGATTTATCATTAGGAACAAAAGCCTTGCAAGTTCCAAAGAAAGAAATGGAGGAAGACAAAAAACATAAAGGTAAAATTTTTCCAATTAATTTCTGTATTGGAGGAAGTATTTGTGACTTGTTGATTGAGAAAAGTAGTTATGAGAATATGGAGTCACAAGAGATTTTGAACAAGTAAGAATTGAAACATCAACATAAATTATCTTGCTTAAATAAAAGAGATGAAATTAGAGATTCAAGAGGTTGCTATTTCGTTCTTTGTGATGAAGTAGACATACAATCATGTAACTACAATATGCATGTTATGTGGTTAACAATTATGGCAGTTAATAGTGATGTGGTTAATAGTAATGTAATATATATATATATATATATAAAAGTTATGCCGTTAATATTCATACAAATACACTAGTTATGCGGTTAATAGTGATGTAATATATATATATATATATATATATAATTAGATAGTGATGAAATTCAATCACATGCTTTAAACAATTTTAGTTTAATTTTATAAGAACATAGTGATCGTCACAGATGATTTCCTTAAATCATATGAATAATTTGATAAGATGATTGCATAAAAATAACTTTCTAAAACTCTGATTTTCAAGTTGAAGTTGGCTTATTAATAGGAAGTTATTGTGACTCATCACACTTGCGAGTCTAGGAATTTTGGGATCAAGTAGTGGCAAGCTTTAGTACTACACAAGTGGCCCCACGTTATTCTTGAGTCGGGTATATAAAAGGGTATGAGCAGTGATCACACCTACAAGCCCCTTTTTCTCTTAAGTTAAAAAAGAAAAGGTCAAATGCCAAGTTATCAAAATTTAAGCTCGCAAACGAAGACATATTTACTAGACTACTAGAAATATTTGTGTGTGTGTGAGTGAATATCCAATTCTAATAGGTTTTCAATTATTCAACACATTTACCATGAAACAAATAAATTGTTAGGTTTCAATTCAACACATTTACCAAGAAACAAATAAATGTGTGGATCATTTCAATTATATTAGAGTTTGGACTTACTTGTCCATGGTTTTTATACTTTGTATATTTTTGGGAAATCAAAAAAAGTTGTACATCTACACTTGTATAATATGCATATTTTAGATTATATTATTTTATAATATATGTTTATTATTAAAAAATTATATATATATATATATATATATAAGGATTTTATTTGTGATCCATTTAAAGCATGGTGTTTAAAGGTAAAATTTTCCAATTGTACTTTTCAGCTTGTTGGAGAGCATTCAATAAAATAAAAAACGATAACTGATATTACAAGAAATCCGCTGTAGCACGTTGGCAATTCTTGATAATTAAGAATCCAGGTTCAAATCCTGGCAATGGAAATTCTTTTTCTTTTTTTAGTGATTTTATTGGGTCCGCTTAAATTAAAAACAAGGGATAATTACAGTAAACCCACCTGTGCTATGGCCCGTTTTCACTTTGCCTACCCGTGGTTTAAAACTTTACACTTTGCCCACCTAAGGTTACTCCCGTTAGCCTTCCGTAACCCACCTCTCCCTTTGCCGTTAGAAAAACACATTTTTTAGAAAAAACAAACATAACAAAGATCAAAAAGTTAAAATTTTTTTATTGTTTAAGAACTTTTTGAGAACAAAACACAAAGAAGATTCAGCCACATATTTGGTCCCTTTCCTTTCAATAGGGACCCGAATCCTTCTTTGGCTCCACCTTCTTGTTTCTCTCACTCTCCATAGCCACTTTATCAAAATCATCCCCAAGCTTCTTCACCAGCCTCCTCTTTTTAACCACCACAACCTCCTCTTCCTCTTCTTCCTCTTCTTTCCTCGTCAATCATTGCTAAGTATCTCCGCCTCTTGGTCGCAATCGGAGCTGGCGGCGGAGAATCCGAACCCAAAACGGCCTTCATAGGCCGATTCGGGCCAGACCCATTTGGCGAATCGGGGCTCTTAGCTTCCTTCTTGAGCATCCTCTCGCGTTCGGCCCGGAGCTTGGTGACGCTGCCTTCGATGCGACCCTGGAAGCGGAGGCGCGTGAAGCTGAGGCCACCGCCGATGCTCGCGTCCACCGCCGATGCTCACCAAAACCCATCTCTTTCTTCTGCTTCTTCTTCAAGAACCCACAAAGAAAAAATCCCAGAAAACCCAGTAATACTCCGGTTTGAGGAATTTGGGAAGCTGGGTCTTCCTAATCCGAATCCATTGTTTTGGGAAGACAATAATAATAAGGGAATGGATATTGGAGAAAAACCCAGCGAAGAATTAGACTGTGTTTTCTGGGCAGAAATGAAGTCAAGAGAAAATTTCATCGAAAGTAAAGAGTCAGAGGAAGAAAACTTAATAATGTTTTTGGAAGAAGCTTGTTTGGCGAAATTCCTCCACATGTTCGATTAATTGATGAGAAAGAGAACCGCCAAAACAAGCAGAAGAAGAACAGGAACAAGAAGAAGAAGAAGAAGAAAATTGAAATGTGCATATGAATATGAATAAGAAGTAGAAGTTGTGGTAGTAAAATTAAGGATCTTTTTCTCTTTCTGGATGTATTGAATTTCCAGGAGAAGTGAGAGAGAGAGAGAGAGAATGAGATCTGGAAGTGGAAGACACAAACGGAGCTATATACTAAAACTATCTCAATTCTCAGACACTACCAGCCGCCTCTCAACTTCTTAAAGCAATTAAAAACCCTAACTTTTTGATCCTTGTTATGTTTGTTTTTCTCTAAAAATATGTTTTTCAAACGGCAAAGGGAGAGGTGGGTTACGGAAGGCTAACGGGAGTAACCTTAGGTGGGCAAAGTGTAAAGTTTTAAACCACGGGTAGGCAAAGTGAAAACGGGCCATAGCACAGGTGGGTTTACTGTAATTATCCCTAAAAACAATTATGAAATAAATAGTATAAAAAAGGGGTTAATTATACTCCCCACTTAATTATTGAGTCATTTAAAAGAAAAAAAAGTTACTTTTTTTCTTTTTTTAGTGATTTTATTGGGCCCGCTTAAATTAAAAACAATTAAATAAATAGTATAAAAAAAGGGGTTAATCATACTCCCCACTTAATTATTGAGTCATTTGCAATTCTCCCTTTGACAAGAGATGGTATTTTAATCAATTCAATCTGGAATATAAAGGGAATAATGGTTGATTTTATAATTTTGGGGGACATTATAATGACCCAATAAATGGAGAAAATTATAATTAACCCTATTTTTATATATTCTTTACCCGCCCTCATTTTTTCTTCAATTTTCCGTTCATCTTGGGAAGTTGAATTTTGTATGGGCACGATGAAAAATGTTATCCACTTGTTTTTCTTTTCTGCCTCGTTTTCCACACTACTAAACAATTAATGGGAGTGTTTGCTTTAGAAATGACAGTTGTGATTTGTGTAATCCAAAGACTTGACTATTTATTAGGAGTTCAAAGTTCTACCGAGGAATGAATCCCACGAGACCAAAAAAAAATCCCACAAGACAACCATGTCTAATAATTTATAATTTTTCCTAAAGCATGGCGAAAAAAAAATTGTTGATCTCGTAGATTTTTAGGCTCTTAAGAAAAAGAAAGTGAAAAACACGGAATGGAAGTCACATGGATTCACATTCACCAACGTTTTCAGATTTACAGCTAACAGGCACTGATCACGATCCTCCATATGGATCATATTATACACTTAACTAAAGATACAATATACAACAGCCACTAAAAGCTCATTGTCTTCCTCGTGGTTCATTAAAAATTTCACACTATAAATGTATAAATTTTTGTTGGGTTCAGCACGTCTCTGCTACATTTTCTAATCACTAAAAGTGGTTTTTATTTATATATAAGATGACAGGAGCTAGCCATAACACTTGTGCATTGCAAAACAAATGTGTCAGCTTGAGCAAAACAGGACTTGAGTTTCTTGCATGACAAGAACCTTGATTCGCTAAAGCCTAAAGGTAAAGTGAGTTTCTGGTTTTCTTGTAACACAAGTATTAATCACTGTCTTCTTAGAGTTCTGTACTTACAAATCAAATATACTATTACTTATACAATTTGTTTGTCTTTTAACTTCTTTTTTCTTGTCCTGCTTGGATTGTAATGAAAAGCACATGTATTTAGAATAGAGTGGTTCATAATTATACATTCGAACTTATTTTAGTTATAAATTTAGCTTCATCTTTTGGTTTCTAGGTGTATATCTGTTTATTACATACTTTATTGGTAATAAGTTTCAATTTGTCTTCATCTGAAAATTTACTTCTCCCCAAAAATGAGATGGTAGAAAAAAAACTAAAAGACAGAAAGTAGAGAATATAGAAAAACTTAGGCTTTGTTTGGTTGGGAGAAAATGTATTTTAGTTGGTTGGGAGATAGAAAGATAGAAAGATAGAAAATGTAGAGAATATAGAAAAATAGAAAGATAGAAAGTATTTTAGTTTTCCACTCAACCAAAATTGAGAATGTTGGCTTTATACTAGTTGCACTAAAAGCAGGATTAGATTAGCTAGTAAAATGAACATGCACCAGGATAACACAATAAAATGCACTGAGTCTTGACTAGGATACAATAGGATTTGGCTTTGATATTGATGGGATGTATATGGAGCCATAGGTGTACATTGTCCTGGGATATTCTAGTGGCACTTGAGGGCATGTATTGGCTATTCTAGTGGTGGTTCTTACATAGTCTTGTAAATCGGCTTCCTAGGGATAGAATCATGTGGTTTGGTAACGAAAAATAATGTTTTAGAAGGGAACATCTAAAGTGAGCAATACCAAAGAAAGCTGAAATTGCCAACAGAAGGAAGCATTGCTAATGCTATAGAGAAAGGACGCAGGAGTGAAGATACGGAATTAGGAATTTTAGACCAAAAACCCTTGCGGTTTACTTTTAGAGATCATCTACATTCATAGTGGAAAGCTTCAAACAACTACATCTTAAATATTAAACTTTGCCCCATTTGAAAAGTACATATAATAGACTAACCATTGGATTACAATACTTTTAGTACAAATAAGAGTAGGATTTCTAGAACAATAAACTGAAACTAGGATAATATGAATGAATTGGCTTTCGCTAGGATAATATAAGGGCTATGGGAGCTGATATCTTTAAAACATTAAACTCTTGAGAATGGTTTGAATGTGCAATTCCAGAATTCGGTTAACTAAACTACAAATTCCATGTCAGCTGGGATAAAAACAAAGGCTTTATTACACACAAAATAAAAATAGTTTTGTGGGATTAATGTTAGTGAAATTTATGATGAAAACCTATTTGTAATATATTAAGATATGGTTGTTAACATGTTTAAATTATTCACTTGCTTAATTGTTCTTTCCTGTTAGGCTCTATAAATTGGATTGCCTCTCAACATCGTAAGGCTTCTTGTTAGAAGTTTCAGCTCTGAAAGAATAGGAATGGCAAAGGGTTTCTGGACTGTATTCTGTGGGAATTCTGAGTGTTCAAGTGAAGTTGGAAAGAGATGCGGTTACGGTTTTCTATCCATAATCGATCCAAATACATGCATCAACAATTGTTTGGTCATTTCTGTTAATTTCCTATTTCTGCTCATGTTTGTATATTTGGTCCTTTCTAGATCATTCTTAAGGAAGAGAATAGAGCCATTACAGTCTAAACGCTTCTCTCCAATTCTGATTTTATCAGCCATTTTCAATGGTGGTCTGGGTTTGGCTTACTTGGGATCCGGGTTTTGGATATGTTATAAGGAACTCAATGCAAAAGGAACCATCTTACCTTTGCATGGATGGCTAGTAATGCTATTCCAAGGGTTCACATGGTTGATGCTGGATTTTACAGTAATTATTGACAGCATACGCCTTCAGCACACCACAGCTGCAAAGCTTTGTTCAATTGTAGCCCTCATGTTTGCTGGATTCCTCTTCTTTTCATCTCTTTGGGTC
Source organism: Lithocarpus polystachyus (assembly GCA_033629205.1). NCBI lineage: Eukaryota > Viridiplantae > Streptophyta > Magnoliopsida > Fagales > Fagaceae > Lithocarpus > Lithocarpus polystachyus. Next base: position 3,971,729 of record CM066172.1, read on the forward strand.
ATTATTGTGGAAAAAATGGCAACTATGGAGATGATATTGGATATTTTGTCCCTTCCCGGAGCAATCCTGCTTCTCTTGTGTGTTTTTCGGGGACACAAGCTTGTGGAAACTGATCCATACTTTAGTTATGATACTTCCTATGCACCTTTGCAAAGTGAAGACGACAATGCCAAAGGTGAAAATTATTTTAATGAAAATGTTACTCCTTTTGCAAAAGCCAGATTTCTTAGTACTATGACATTTTGGTGGTTGAATCCATTAATGAAGCAGGGTAAAGAGAAAATTCTCGAGGAAAGTGATATTCCACAGTTAAGGCAGGAAGACCAGGCTCAAACATGCTACTTAATGTTTAAGGAGCAACTAAACAAGCAGAAACAGAAGGCAACATATGAATCTCCTTCAATGTTCTCTGTAATATTTTCCTGCCATAAAAGAGAAATTTTAATTTCTGGATTTTTTGCATTGATCAAGGTCCTCACAGTGTCCACTGGTCCATTGTTTCTTAAAGCCTTCATTGAGATCGCAGATGGCAAAGAAGCTTTTAAATATGAGGGTTATGCACTGGCCGGAGGACTCTTTGTGGCAAAGTGTTTAGAGTCATTCTCTGAGAGGCAATGGTTCTTCCGAACCAGATTGATTGGTCTCCAGGTAAGATCCTCCTTGTCTGCAGCTATTTATCAAAAGCAACTGCAACTCTCAAATGCTGCTAAGGTTACTCATTCTCCTGGCCAGATAATGAATTATGTCACAGTAGATGCCTATAGAATAGGTGAATTCCCATACTGGTTCCATCAGATATGGTCAACAATCATTCAGCTATGTATTGCTTTATCTATTGTTTACTATGCTATGGGGCTGGCAACTGTTGGAGCTCTAATTGTAATCATACTAACTGTGATTGCAACTTCTCCATTAGCCAAATTGCAGCATAAGTATCAGACCAAGCTTATGGTGGCACAAGATAAGAGGCTAAAGGCCATTACAGAAGCTCTTGCAAATATGAAGGTCTTGAAGTTGTATGCCTGGGAGAAACATTTTAAGAATGTCATAGAAGTGTTAAGGAAAGAAGAATCCAAGTGGATACTACCAGTTTTGTCGCAAAAGGGGCATTATGTGTCTTTATTTTGGTCATCTCAGATTTTAGTATCAACTGCCACCTTTTGGTCATGCTACTTCCTTGGAATTCCACTCTCTACTAGTAATGTATTCATGTTCCTATCAAGTCTACGCATTGTTCAGGAGCCTATTAGGATGATCCCTGATGTTGCAGGAGTGTTCATCGAAGCAAAGGTTTCATTAACCCGAATTGTGAAGTTTCTCGAGGCGCCTGAGTTGGAGAACAGAAATACAAGGCAAAAGTGCAACGGGAAAGAGCAAGAGCACTCCATATTTGTGAGGGCCAGTGAAATATCTTGGGAGACTGATTCAGAAAATGTCATGCTAAGAAACATTAACTTGTTTGTGAAACCGGGAGAAAAGGTAGCTATTTGTGGAGAGGTTGGATCAGGTAAATCTACCCTTCTAGCTGCAATTCTTGGAGAGGTGCCAAACATCAAGGGCATGGTAAGTAATCATTTATTCCTTATCCATGGAGTAGACTAAACCGTCAACTAGATAATTGTATATTTTGAAATTTTCATGAGACTTAGGATTTCCCCCTACAAAATTTCTAGAGCATACGATATTTTCCTGATTAATTATATGCATCAATTACATGTAGATTTCAAAATTCATAAATGATAAAAGCATTAATAAAGCTTCTGGATCTATATTTTCAGGTTACTGCCTATGGAAATATAGCATATGTCTCTCAGACATCCTGGATCCAGACAGGGTCTATACAAGAAAACATTCTGTTTGGGTCCCCCATGGATATGCTTAGATATCAAGAAGTGCTTAGAAGATGTTCCCTAATAAAAGACCTTGAAATGCTTCCATATGGTGATCTCACAGAAATAGGAGAAAGAGGAGTTACTCTGAGCGGTGGACAAAAGCAGCGTGTTCAACTTGCACGTGCACTCTATCAGAATGCAGATGTATATCTCTTGGATGATCCATTCAGCGCGGTTGATGCACATACTTCCACCACACTATTTCATGTAATTTTTATTTCCATCCAATAGGATTTTTCTAGCAGTACTCTTTCTTTCTTTCGAGGAAAGAAACATCTAATATGCCTTGTGTCCAGGAATATGTGATGGAAGCTCTATCTAGGAAGACAGTCTTGCTGGTGACTCACCAAGTTGACTTCCTTCCTGCATTTGATTCTGTTTTGGTTGGTATACCAGTTAAATTGTGCTGTTTTCTCAGTGTCTTTCATTTATTTATTAGTTTTAGTTGGGGTTACTTTCACCATTATGGTTCTGATACCTTAAAAATAACTGAGAGATTTCATTTTCCAATTTTACTAAACATTTTCAATTATCTGCTGGAAGTGTTGTGAAAAACTCTAGGACTAAATAAACTTCAATTTTTTGGCAGTTTATGACTAAAGGGGATACACTAAGAGCGTATAAATATGATGAGTTGGCGGCTTCTAGTCAAGAATTTCAAAATCTTGTCAGTGCACACAATGACACTGTTGGTTTTGAGAGACAAACCAAGTATGCTTCTTTTAGAAAATTTGAACCCTCCAAAAGTGAAATCAAGAAGAATTATAACAAGAAGCAATTAATGTCATCTCCAGGAGATCAATTGATTAATCAAGAAGAAAGAGAAACAGGAGACACTGGTTTTAAGCCTTACTTACAGTATCTGAATATAAACAAGGGCTTTTTATACTTTTCCTTGACAACCATATGCCATATCATATTCATAGTTGTTCAAATTATTCAAAGCTACTGGTTAGCTGCTCACATCCAGGATTCTCATGTAAATAGAGTAGAACTTATCACAGTTTACTCAGTGATTGCATGTATCCTAGTACTTTTTTTGTTTCTTAGATCGTTTTACGTAGTTACTTTAAGTTTTGGGGCATCGCGTTTGATCTTTTCTACACTGATGACCTCTCTTTTCCGGGCGCCTATGTCGTTTTATGACTCAACACCTCTGGGAAGGATTCTCAACCGGGTAAGAGTTCAAAACTAAGAGTTATATGCTTTCCTTAAGAAAAACACAGTTGGACTTAAACTAATGGTTACTTTTATAGGTATCGTCTGATTTGACTGTCATCGACCTTGATGTGGCTTTCAAATTAAGTTTCGCTCTTGGGGCATCTATGATTATGTACACTAGCTATGCAGTATTAGCTCTTCTAACCTGGCCAATCTTGTTTCTCATAATTCCCATGGTTTATCTGACTATAATGTTACAGGTAATGCGTGCACCAATAACAATTAACAGAATGATTCTTTCAAAAATAAATTTATATTTATTGGAAGGGAACATTCCCTTGTCCATGCCTCTGGTAAATATTTTGACATATTGCATGACCTGTGTATTTACTGGGGGTGTGGCATCAGTGCATTCTCAATTTTCCAATTGGTGGTTTAGTACTTGGTTTTCCAATAGCTTGACATTTAAGATGTTAGTATTTTCTAATAGACTGGTTGTCAACTGACATAAGTTAAAACTCTGGATTTTCTATGTTTCTGAATGTTTACCACATTCTTTAATGTCATAATGAAATACTTAAAAAATAGAAATCTCTATCCACATCCAGAGGTGTCTTCCTTTTCCTATTATCTGCAGCCTTCTCAACAAATAAACACTGAACTTGTTTCCATTTGGAAATATAGAGATACTACTTTGCTTCTGCAAAAGAATTGATGCGAACAGATGGTACAACCAAGTCTTTAATCGCCAGCCATCTTGCTGAATCCATTGCTGGAGCCATGACAATAAGAGCTTTTGGAGAGGAGGATCGGTTCTTTGTAAAGAACTTGAACCTTATTGACAGAAATGCAAGTCCATGCTTTCATAATTTTTCAGCAAACGAATGGCTGATCCAACGTGTGGAAATTCTATGTGCAATTGTTCTCTCATTCTCAGCACTTTCCATGACTTTGCTTCATCTTGGAGCTTCTGCCTCTGGTTAGTAATATCAACTTATCCCAATTGAATTCAAATAATCTTATATGTTTCAGTTAAATTCTTGCGGTGCTACTGCATATCATGATTATCAATTCTCTAAGCTTCAGATTCAAGATCTGCATTTCTTATAAGCAACAAGTAAATCCAACCCCTCCAACTAGTAATACAACCCATGCCTATACACTTGGACCAATCACAACCCAGGCTGCCACTAAAAATACTACTATTCCATTTTCTCTCTCCCAGTAATGGAAGTGATCTGCTTCTTCTGTGAGTATGTACAAACCATCTCAACTGAAGCTCCATCTTTTTTATTTTATCATTTGGGCATTCCTTAGGATTGCATGAGTTAGTCACTCCAAAATTTGACTTCTTCATGGTTCTACCCTCACATCCTTTAGCTTAGTCAACCAAAGGCATCTGTTGGCTTTGCGTCAGCAAGATGCCCTGACATGCGACAAAATTTGGGATTTATAAAATCATGGATGGGTAGTACAAGATACAATTTATTTTGCTTCTAAAATATAATTGAGCAAGCTATATTACTGACATTGGAGGCTAGTTTATAAATCTATCTATACTGTATTTTCTGACCAACATTTACTATGTGATGGCAGGATATGTTGGCATGGCACTGTCATATGGTCTTTCATTAAATGTATATGTTGTTTTTTTTGTCCTATACTGGAGCTTGCTAGAAACTTCAATTACATCTGTAGAAAGGCTAGAACAATACATGCATATTCCTAGTGAAGCTGCAGAAGAAATAGAAGGACACCAACCCATGCACAATTGGCCTGCCGTTGGACAAGTGAAAATATGTGATTTGAAGGTAAACCAAAGAAAAGAAATTGCAAAGGGTATTACTCTATGCATCAACAAGTTCTTGAATTATGGAAATGTAATTATTATTATTATATGGCATCAATCAGGTGAGGTATCGGCCCAATGGTCCGCTAGTTCTTCAGGGGATAAGTTGCGTTTTTGAAGGAGGGCACAAAATTGGGATCGTTGGCCGGACTGGTAGTGGAAAGACAACTCTTATTAGTGCTTTGTTTCGTCTGGTGGAGCCAACTGAGGGAATGATCATTATAGATGGAATTGACATTTCTACAATTGGGCTTCATGATCTAAGATCACGTCTAGGAATCATACCACAAGATCCAACACTCTTTAGTGGGTCAGTGAGATACAATTTAGACCCCCTATCAAATCATACTGATCAGGAAATATGGGAGGTAAGGCTTTTATAACCTGTTTTAATTATTAGGATGGATTGAGAAATGTGCATTGCAATCTACCTTGTTAAGGTGCTCTTTTGTATTATTACACTCTTTTAATATTAGCTGGATTCAAGATTTATAGTCATATGGCAGGTTCCAGAAAATGTGATTCAATTTCAATCTTCTGTCAACTTGTAGTGGTTAAAGGAAACTAATTGCCATCATATCAACATCCAAGAACTAATAACAGTTTGTACTTTGCTTACTCTTTCAAATTAGCTCAGAGTATTTTTTTATTGTGTTATAGGTTCTAGGAAAATGTCAACTTCGAGAGGCTATTTGTGGAAAAGAGGAGGGCCTAGATTCCTTAGGTAAAAAATTGTGTATGTAAGTTGTCATTTCCTTAGGTTAGAAAATCACAACTAATAATCTACATTGCAGTAATGCAAGATGGATCAAATTGGAGCCTTGGACAGCGACAATTGTTTTGTTTGGGACGTGCATTACTTAAGAGAAGTCAGATACTAGTGCTTGATGAAGCCACCGCATCAATTGACAATGCTACAGACTCTCTTATTCAGAAAACTATACGAACAGAATTCACAAACTGCACTGTAATAACAGTGGCCCATCGGATACCAACTGTCATGGACTGCACTAAGGTGCTTGCTATCAGCGATGGTGAGTGATGCATCCCTGCATTCTTGTAAAAGAACTATACCATCTTATCAATTATAGTGGATTTGATATATTATTTTGCATTAACAGGGAATGTATCAGAGTATGATGAGCCATTAAAGCTGATGAACAAGGAGGGGTCACTTTTTGGTCAGCTTGTCAAGGAATATTGGTCTCATTCTGCAAGTGGAAGCGTTTACTCAGAAGATTTCTAACGAAGCTTACTGGATGCAACAACTGGGTATAATAGTTTTCTCAATGTCCTAGCAAGACTATGCATCATGTAATCGGAAATACAAAATTAAGCTGCTGCTAGGAAATGCCCATGTGCAGTTTCTTCAAGCCTTGTTAGTAATTGGGTTGAAATATACCTTTGGTTGCTAAACCCATCACCCAAATGTCCTGTTATGCATCAAGTTAGTCCTTGTATTTTTCAAAATGAGTTGTTTTATGATTTGGAATGAGTGAAATTGTTGATATATTCGTTTCTTAGTGAAAAATATTGTTTTAAGGCAGTGTTTAACCTTGCAACAAAGATAAATTTATCAGTTAAACACAACAAATAAAAATCATATACCCAACAGATATATATTTATCTTAAACCAAATCATAAGTCAAAGACTCAAGCAATAAAGATACTGACACAAGGATTGGTTACGATGTGGAAAACAAGTGAAAACATTTCCAATGGAAAAACCATTATAGGATGCAATTAGTCTTATAGAAAATTCACAAAAAATATATATATATACCACCAGCAACTTTCAAAACCTTTGCTAGCCTTGACTCTATGCAACCTCTGCAAATGACCCACTTGCCTTCAATAGTCCTAGAACATGTGAAATCTTGCTGTATAGTGATTTCCTTTGATTTGGCTATGTGGTTTCAATCTCACAAACATTCAAACTGGGTCTAGGATTGACATAAGAGGGCTAATACATATTGTTTTTTTTATTGTATTTTTAGGGCCTATATCTCTAATTTCTAATGTCTATTTTGTTGTATTTTTAGTCCGAAACGAAAGAGTTTGGCCCAAGTAGAATTAAATTTCATACTTATCAACCCAAAAATTAAAAATTAAGAGGAAAAATGAATTTTTGAGCCCTAAACTGAAAAAATGAATCTTTGGTCCAAAAATGACTAAATTGGACTAAATAGACCAATGTAGGCCGAAATGAATAGAAGTGAACCAAATCAGATTGAAGTAGATAGAAAGGGCTGACATGGACCAATGTGGATTGAAATGCTAGTTGATGTGGCTTTAAGTGAGTATAGTAACAATAAATATTACGCTTTAACTTTTAAATATTATCAGTCGCAAACTCATACAATGCATAAAAAAATATAATATATTTATTTTACCCCCCAGACATTTTCAAAAGGGTCCCAATGTCTCCCATTGGGAAAAAAAAGTCCTAAAATTTTATAACAAGTCTCAAAAGTAATAATAATTAATTTTTAAATGAAAATATATAAGTGAGTTTCTCTCTCCCACCCTAGAAGAGGCCACCAAAATATTGGGCTAATACAAATCCTTAAATTGTTCAATAAAAAAAAGAAAAAAATTAAAGCCCATTAATTGAGAGGAATATTTATTATTAATAGTAAAAGAGATGTTTAATAAAACTTAAATACAAAATTCTAAATAGTAAGTTTGCATTTAAACACAAGAAGAATATTTTATTTTCTAAGTTACAAAATAAAAAAGTTGAATAAAATACTTTTTATGGAAAAAAGAAATGTTATTTAAATAAATTCTGCTTAAAATTATCGCACTCCGGCACTACGTATGATAATTTGGAAAAGAAAGCATTCAAAGAGAGAAGAATAATAGGGTCTTATTTTTCTAGTGTTTTTCCAATTAGAATGCTGAATAGTAATTGTAAGGACACAAATTTAGGATTGAGCCTACGAACGGAGTAGCTGGGGGCCCAGACTGTGTATAGTATCCTTGAAATGAATTTGTAAAGAGAGTGGGCTGAAGAATACTCGATTGAACACGTACGGGTTGAAAGCCCAAGTATGATTATGATCAGATTTGTATTGATAAGATATTTGAGTGCTACAATATTCTTCTCGGCACAGTCCGAGGAGTATGCTTACACAAGTATTGCGAATGTTTCTCTTTTCTCTCCCTTTCTTGATGGTCTTTTTCTTCCTCTCCCTTCTTTGTTTCTCTCTCCTTCTATTTATATGCCCTTCCTCTACTACGTGGATTTTTCTTGATACTTGTCCCATCAACCCCCATCTGGAGTCTTCATTTGGCAGCTGCAAAGGATGGAGTCACTTTTTAGGTGTCCTTTCCCATTAATGCGGCCATGATGTTAGCTGCAGGATCATAAATGCGGTGGCAGCAGCCTTTTGCTTAATATCTGATCTTCGCCACCTGTCCTTTTTGTCCATATAAATCGGGGGGTTCTCCGGGGGAGCCAAGATTGACGTTGGAGCACTCATCCGGGTCACCCTTTTGACAATCCGAATGGGCAAGCCTCCTCGGACTAGTCCTTCTTCCGCGCGACTTGCACTTCAGAATCGAATTGGGCTGGACAAACTCCTCAAGATTTTGTTATCCACGGATGTATAGGTCTCCTCGGACAGGCCCACGGCCCAAGATCTGGTATTGGGCCTTTTACCCCTACAATAGCCTCTCAAAATTCCGGTTTTCCTCTCTTATCCGAGGAGAAAGGCGGGATTTTGACTTCTGCAGGGGTGAAACTCATCAAACCCATTAACTAACCCACGTGGAGGCGCTGTTTCGCGAGACTTTCGATTTCCAAAGACGCTTCGGAAATTGTAGCACGTCATTTATAGCTCTGGGTGGCGCTCTGTCTCCTTGATCAACGGCGGGATGCAAATCGTGTGGCTGAGATTTCTTCGTGAATTTTCGAGTAGGATAACTCCCACTCATTTTCCTCCACTATATAAGGGGCTTTGAAGGAGCAGTTTGACTCATTTGATACATCAGAGTTCTCGAGCATCCTAGCCCTACTATATCACCTGTACTAATACCTTCCGAGCACATTTTCACGAAGTAATTTAGATTTTTCAGAAGTCACCGAACCAAAAATACCTACTGATCTTGTAAGTACTTGGTTTCCAAGTCTCTTTTCTTCTCGGCTGAGCACCTCGGCCATTGTCTTGTTACATTTCCTCGCCTTAGGAGAGTCTCGTAGCACCCTTTTAGACATCGATATGGGTAGGTTTAGAAGTTTAGTTGATACCCCCGTGGCCATAGAGCTTTTTAAGGCAAAGTATAACATTCCTGAGGGGGTTAGCCTCCGTTACTGTCCACCGGAGAATATTTTGACCTCTAGGAGGATCGGTGAGGTGGTCATTCCTATAATCGCCTTTCTGGAGGGGGGAATGACCATTCCTATGGGCAGCGTTACTAAGGAGTACCTTAGGAATCACAGACTGTGCCCGCACCAATGTGCCGCTAATATGTTTAGGGTCTTAGGTTGTGTAGATGCCCTTAACGAGATGATGGGTCTACAGCTTACCTGGCATGACGTCGTACATATGTACGAATGTCATTCCTTGAAGGAGGGGGGGTATTACTTGAAGTCCCGATCTCCCGTTGTGAGGATGATATCGTGCCTTCCGAAGTCCAACAAGGGCATGAAGGACGATTACGTCATCGTCTCTGGGGCGTGGCATGACGGTCATCATTGTCCGACCACAGAGGGGGAGCCAGGTGGGGTATTCTAGGACTAGATTAAGATAATCATAGGGATTGTGGTTTAGATTTCACTTTATTTTACTGCATATGCGTTTGGTTTAATGGTGTGATGACTAACCTTGTGTTTTTCTTTTGATTGTGGTTGCAGATAGACAGTTTGTCGCCCCCAAGCTCAGTCTTGTGAACGTGCTCGGCCTAAACCATCTGTTACGATCTGAGGTGTTTGCTCACTCGGACGGCCAGCTGCGCGCCGTTCATCTGATATTAGATTTCGCTCCGATATCAGATAATTTCCAAGAAGTCCGGGATTCCATCTGAGCAGGGGACAAGAGACTTCGCCGGATAGACGTTTCTCGGCCTGGTTTCTTGGCAAACAAAGACCTTCCTCCGGTTCCCTGGCCGCTTCGACAAGTTGCTCCTCAACCAGTTACACAGAGGGAGGAGTCTACTACCTCTCCGCTATCTTTGGACACGGAAATAGACCAATTCCGTTTCGAAGAGGAGGAAGCAGCGCAGACTAAACCTCTTAGCCCCCAAAATTCCGAAACCTCGGAGGAAGAAGAAGAAATGTCTTTGCAGCCGAGGAGGGGGTTGAAAGCCCTCGTGGCAGGGCAGAATGCAGGCTCCTCGTCCAAGGAGGTCCCCAAAGAGAAGGACGTTGGGAAATTGCCTCCCCCACCTCCTTTTTCCAACGCTGCACTCGGCCTTCTTCCCATGCCAGATTTGAAGAGGAAGAAGAAGATCGTGGACTTGGAAGCCGAGGAGGGTGAAGTGTCCCCTCGGCAGAAAAAGGGGCGAAACAGCAAAAGAAGGATGATAGGAGGGTTTCCCCACCCAGGCAGAGGGGCGACTCCCGCTCTAGGGAGATTCAGCAACCACCAGTTTGGGCCCCGCGGCTGGCACTGGATGGGGCACCTATTCCCACCACCACCTCCATACAGAAGTTCCAAAACGGCCACTCGGGCTACATTGCCGAGGCCTTGAAGCGCCCGTTGCTCCTACCTCGGGACATGGAGACGGTGAAGTCATGGAGGCAGACAGACTTATTCATGTCCCTTAAGAGGGACTTGGCCATGGTGAGTTTTTGGTCGTCTTACTGTACATAGAATTTGTTTATGCTTGTACTGTGTGATTTTATTACATCTGTAGAGACGTAACGTTGTTTTTCTTATGGTGCAGCTCACCCAGCAAGTCTATGTGGCTGAAGATTGGGTCAAGGATGCCCGTAATCAGGCTAGGGCTGAGACCGACCTACGGAAGGACGTAGAAAAAAGCCTGGGTGTAGTGAAGTATGAGAAGCAGGAGTTGGCTAAAAAGCTGACTATTGAAGAAAGAGCGAGGAAGAGCGCTGAGGCTGGCCTCAAAAGCGCCCAGGACTAGGCCAACGGAAGAAGTTACACATGACGGAAATAGAGTTGGCCACTGAGAGACAGCTGGTCCTGGAGCTTCATGCTCGGGCAGAGAAAGCCGAGAAAGCCGAAAAGAATGCTCGGGAGGCGCTGAGGGCTGCGGAGGCTGAGAAAAAGGCCGAATTCATTCGCGGCATAGAAGAGACCGAGAAGAGACTCGCCCAGGAGGTTTCTGAAGTGTGCAGGGACTACTGCCAGGTCACTTGGCAAGAGGCCTTGAACTTGGCTAGAGTCCCAGCCGATTCGGAGTTCAGGCAGCCGGAGAGAGTATATTTCCATCCAGACATCAGCGTGAATCCGGCTGACCCTGCTTCCTCCTCGCCTCGAGTTCCGGAGCCAGTGAATCAAGCACTTGTTCCTCCTGAGGTTACTCAAAAAGCTCAGGAGGGACAAGGCGTCCCGCTCGAACCAGCTGCTCCACAGGCCACTTCTCTAACCGCGGATCCCAACAAGGTCAATGAAGCAGTGTCCTCAAGTGCCAAGCCGAGCGTACAGGGTAGCCTTCCTCCTCAAGATGATTAGGCTTAGGGCTTAGGCTTTGTTTCCCATACTTGTAATTGCTAATAGTAGTATCGTGTGTTGAACTAATGTACTTCACGTTTTGATTTAATGAAAATGTTTTGTTTATTTTCTATTGCTCTCAATTTTATTTATTTTCTTGTGAAAAGACTAAGTTCGTAGACTAGAATAGTAACAGGAAGCTTTTCCATTCCTATCAAAGATATTTAATTAACTTAATTCTATCTCGGCAAACGGATATGGATCCAAGGATGTTCAACCAATTGTTTTATTGTTGACTCGTTAAAATTGAATGAGTACAGTGACTTAGAGTAAGCTGTTTGGATAAATGTGAAAGATTAAGCTTCTGCATAGTTCTAAGTGATACGTGCGTGTCGGCGATATGACTTTGAGTGTATGATCCGAGAGGTCAGGCTCGTCTGAGATTGCATACAACCTTTAGAAGAGTGAATGAAAATTGTTAATTCACCCAAAGAAGGTGGTCCGAGGGGCCAGATCTGATCGGGGTTCTGTTCTACACTTAAAGGTGTTTATCTGTCCAAGGTACGTGGTCTGAGGGACCAGGCCTGTCCAAGGTTCTGTTTAACACTTAGTAGTATTAATTTACCCAAGGTGTGTGGTCCGAGGAGCCAGGCACGACTAAGGTTCTGTTTAATACTTAGGGGTGTTAATTTACCCAAGGTAGGTGGTCTGAGGGACCAGGCCTGACCAAGGTTCTGTTTAACACTTAGTAGTATTAATTTACCCAAGGTGTGTGGTCCGAGGAGCCAGGCACGACCAAGGTTCTGTTTAATACTTAGGGGTGTTAATTTACCCAAGGTAGGTGGTCTGAGGGACCAAGCCTGACCAAGGTTCTATTTAACACTTAATAGTATTAATTTACCCAAGGTGTGTGGTCCGAGGAGCCAGGCACGACCAAGGTTCTGTTTAATACTTAGGGGTGTTAATTTACCCAAGGTATGTGGTCTGAGGGACCAGGCCTGACCAAGATTCTGTTTAACACTTAGCAGTATTAATTTACCCAAGGTGTGTGGTCCGAGGAGCCAGGCACAACCAAGGTTTTGTTTAATACTTAGGGGTGTTAATTTACCCAAGGTAGGTGGTCTGAGGGACCAGACCTGACCAAGGTCCTGTTTAACACTTAGCAGTATTAATTTACCCAAGATGTGTGGTCCGAGGAACCAGGCATGACTGAGGTTCTGTTTAATACTTAGAGGTGCTAATTTACTCAAGGTAGGTGGTCCGAGAGACCAGGCCTGACCGAGGTTCTGTTTAACACTTAGAGGTGTTAATTTACCCAAGGTAGGTGGTCCGAGGGACCAGGCTTGACCGAGGTTCTGTTTAACACTTAGAGGTGTTAATTTACCTAAGGTAGGTGGTCCGAGGGACCAGGCCTAACCGAGGTTCTGTTTAACACTTAGAGAATAAGCAGTACAATAGACTTCAACAAGAGAATGGAAATTTTCATTAGTAGTAGTACCTTTTTAGGTTATTTACATTCTAGGGGTGTGGTACAGCCCTTTCATCTAAATCTTCTAAATAAAAAGCTCCTATTTCAGCAACTGATAGGATACGATAGGGGCCTTCCCAGTTAGGTAACAGCTTCCCCCAGGCCGGGTTCTTCGCAGTGCCCACGACTTTTCGCAAGACCAAATCTCCTAGTGCAAGTGGTCTGAGTTTGACATTGGCATTATAACTCTGCTTGAGCTTATGCTGGTAATAGGCTAGTTGAACCGCAACATTTTCTCTACGTTTGGCAATTAGGTCCAGATTGTCCTTTAGCAGCTCGTTATTGCCAACCGAGGTAAATGAACTGGTTCTCAGTGTGGGGAACCCAGTTTCTATGGGGATAACAGCCATAGCACCATACGTCATTGCGAAGGGAGTCTCTCTGGTAGACCTCCGAGGAGTTGTCCTGTAGGTCCAGAGTACATCTGATAGCTTTTCCACCCATTTTCCTTTGGCATCATCTAGCCTCTTCTTAAGACCGCTTACTATGACTTTATTAACTGCTTCAGCTTGGCCATTTCCTTGAGGGTATGCAGGGGTGGAGTACCTGTTGGTAATGCCTAGCCCGCAGCAGAATCTTCTGAACGTTTTACTGTCAAACTGAAGGCCATTGTCTGAGATGAGAGTATGTGGTACTCCGAATCGTATCACGATATTTTTCCATACAAACTTCTGGACATCCACATCCCTGATGTTTGCCAATAGCTCAGCTTCAACCTATTTGGTGAAGTAGTCTATTGCGACAACTAAGTGTTTCTTACTTCCGCCTGCTTTAGGAAAAGAGCCTACAATGTCCAGGCCCCACTGAGCGAAAGGCCATGGACCTGACAAAGGATTCAAAACTCCTCCAGGTTGATGTATATTTGGCGCAAACCTCTGGCATTGGTCACACTTCTTTACATATGCTTGTGATTCCCTTTGCATATTTGGCCACCAGTATCCCTGAGTTAAGGCCCTGTGTGATAGAGACCTTCCTCCTGTGTGGCTGCCACAAATCCCTTCATGCAGCCCTTCGAGGAGTAGCTCCGTGGCTTCAAAATGCACACATAATAGTTAGGGTCCAAAGAAGGAACGTTTGTATAGCTTATTATCCCCTTATAGCCAGAACCGAGGAGCTTTTCTCCTCACTTTGTCGGCTTCGGCCTTGTCTACCTATAAGACGTCGTCTTTGAGATAAGTCACCATAGGGTCCATCCAACTTGGCCCTACTCTAACTTGACAAATGCTAGGCCCTTCAATCTCCTCAGAATGCCTTTGTACATCCTCCACTAGGATGAGTCGAGGTAGCCCCTGAGCCGAGGTGGTTGCAAGAGTAGCCAAGGAGTCAGCGTGCGTGTTCCCACTCCGAGGAACGTGTCGCAAACTGAATGACTTGAACCGTGATTGTAGTTGCTGGACCTGCCTTAGGTATTTCTGCATTCTTTCATCACGAGCTTCTAATTCTCCTCGAACTTGGCCGACGACCAAGGCCAAGTCCGAGAACACTTCTACGGTGCTTCCCCCCATTCTTTTGACCATAGTCATCCCGATTAGCAATGCTTCGTATTCAACCTCGTTATTAGTAGCCGAGAAGTTTAGTCTGAGGGACTTTTCGATGACAACATTCTCTGGAGATACCAGGACTAATCCCACTCCTGAGCCTCTCTGGTTGGCTGCACCGTCCACATATAACTTCCAAGGTGTGAACTCTTGCATAGACACGAGGCCAACTGAATTTTCTTCAATGTATACCGACTCGGCACTTTCTTCTGACACAGGCTCAGCAAACTCGGCCACAAGATCGGCCAATATCTGCCCTTTGACAGAGGTGCGAGGCATGTACTTTATGTCAAAAGCCCCTAGTATGGTACCCCACTTAGCAATCCTTCCCGTATAGTCTGCACTCCGAAGCAGTGATCTGAGCGGGAGTTGGGTGAGGACTACAACCGTATGTGATTGGAAGTAATGAGGGAGTTTACAAGTGGCATGAATTACTGCAAAGATAGCCTTCTCAAGTGGCAGATAACGGACCTTGGCCTCGTGAAGGGATTTACTCACATTGTAGACAGGCTTCTGGACGCCATTGTCGACTCGTATAAGTACTAGACTCACCGCATGGGTAGCTACAGCAATGTAGGCGAATAAGACGTCGTCCGTTGCAGGACTGGACATGATGGGAGGCCGAGTTAGGTATTCCTTTAGTTGCTAGAAAGCTAGAACACACTCCTCATTCCATTCAAATCCCTTTCATTTGTTCAGCAGTTGGAAGAAAGGCCGACATTTCTCTACAGACTTGGAGATGAATCGGTTGAGAGCGGCAGTCATCCCGGTCAACTTCTGTACTTCTTTTGGGTTCCGAGGAGGCTGCAGACTGTTGATCGCTTTTATTTGGTCGGGATTCACCTCGATTCCCTGATGAGTGACCATATAGCTCAGGAACTTTCTTGATCCAACGCCGAAAGAACATTTCGAAGCATTGAGACACAATTTGTGTTTCCTTAGGATCTCAAAGATGTTCTCAAGGTCTCCGACGTGGTCGGACTCCAGCTTGCTCTTGACCACCATGTTATCGATGTAAATCTCAATGCATTTCCCCAGCAATGGTTCAAACATTTTTGTCATCATTCTCTGGTAGGTGGAGTTTGCATTCTTCAGACCAAATGGCATCACCTTGTAATGGTAATTCCCAATGGGAGTTACAAAGGCTGTTTTCTCTTGATCATCCATGGTTAAGGGAATTTGGTGATATCCCTGGAAGGCATCCCAAGAAACTCATTCGTGGGTGCCCTACAGTTGCATCCACCAGTTGATCAATCCGCGGCATGGGGAAGGGGTCTTTTGGACAGGCTCTATTTAAGTCCGTGAAGTCCACGCATATGCGCCATTTCCCATTCTTCTTCTTCACCACCACTGTGTTAGCCAGCCATTCTGGATAGAAGACTTCCCTGATAGCCCCTGCCTGCTTGAGTTTGTTCACCTCATCCTTGACAGCGTCAGAATGTTCCCTAGATGAGCGTCGAGGTGGCTGCTTTTTGGGGAGGGCAATTGGGCTCACATTAAGGTGATGGAAGATGAACCCGGGATCCACTCTTAGGGCCTCGTAAGAGTTCCAGGCAAACACGTCTACGTTTCTCCTGAGGAAAGTCAGCAGCTCTTCCTTTTCCTAAAGGGGTAGCTGAGCCCCTATCTGGAAAAACTTATCTGGATCCTCCCCAATTGCAACTTTCTCTAGTCTTTCGCATTGCTCCTCGGCTGGCTCTACGGCTTTGGGGGGAATCGGGGCCTTTGATTGCTACGAATCCTTGACCGAGGTGGTTGCCGGCTCAGCAGCAGGCCGATGTGAAATGGCGGCTATGAGGCACTGCCTTGCCATAGGTTGGCTTCCTACGATCTCCTCTACTCGTCCTCCAGACGGAAATTTAACCTTTAGGTGCAAGGTCGAAAAAACAGCCCCCAAAGCATGGAGCCAAGGTCTGGCCACAATGATCGTGTAGGGGGAGTATGCATCCACAACGATGAAGTCCACCTCGACCACTTCAAACCCTGCTTGTACGGGCAGCCTTATTTGACCCTTGGGGATGACGGTCTTTCCATCAAAGCTGACTAGGGGCGAATCATACGCGGTCAGATCTTCAAGCCGTAGGCCCAGTCCCCTGTACAGGTCTGGAGACATGATCTCAGCTCCATTGCCTTGATCAACCATCACCCTCTTCACATTGTACCCTCCTATTCTAAGGGTGATGACCAAAGCGTCGTCATGGGGCTGTATTGTCCCCACTTTATCCTCTTCCGAGAAGCTTAAGGCTGGTCAGGTCTCCATTCTTGCCTGTTCTGTCTCTTGATTGGCGTCCTCGGCGGATGTCCTGGAAATGGACATTACTCTGGAGGGGCAGGATCCAGTTCTCCCGGGGGCCACGAAGATAACGTTAATCGTGCCCAAAGGGGGCCATGATGAGGCGGTCCCCGAAGCCCCTGGCCTAATATGATCTCCCTGGTTATTTGGCCGATAAATGAACTGCTGCAGCTTTCCTTCCCTCGCAAGTTGTTCCAAATGGCTCTTCAACGCCCTGCAATCCTCGGTGGTGTGCCCTCGCTGCTGATGATATTGGCAATGAAGGCTCTGGTTGCGCTTCATGGGGTCTCCCCCCATCTTGTTTGGCCACTTGAAGTATGACTCATTCTGAATTTTCTCCAAAATCTGGTGAATTGGCTCTCGAAATATGGCATGGACTGCTTGCGATACAGCAGACCCGGACTGCACACTGTAGTCTCTCTGCGGCTTGCTATTGCTATACCTGTCCGACCTGAAGTCCCTCCTCTCCTGAGGGACAACCTTTGGCTTTCCCTTTCCAAGCAGCTGGTCCTCCTCGACCCGTTTATACTCGTCGATACGATCCATTAGTCGACGCATACTTCTCACAGGCTTCTTGGTTAGAGACTTCCTCAGGTCGTGCTCGGCTGGTAAGCCGACCTTGAAGGTTCTCACAGCCACATCATCGAAACTCCCTTCGATCTCGTTAAACATCTCCTAGTACCTGTCTCAGTATGTTTTCAGCGTCTCCCTCTCTCGCATGGACATGGACAGCAAGGAGTCCAGTGGCCGAGGGACCCTGGTGTTCGTCACGAACCGAGAGCAGAAAGCCCTGGTGAGCGCCCTAAAGGACCCAATGGAGTCTGCCGCGAGGCCATCAAACCACCTTATGGCCACAGGCCCCAAACTGGAAGGGAACACTTTGCACATGAGAGTCTCATTCCGGGAATGGACAGCCATTTTCTGATTGAAATGGCTCACGTGCTCCACGGGGTCAGTCCGTCCATTATATGCTGTGAAGGTAGGTTGGGTAAAACGCCGAGGAAGGCTCCCTCCCTCGATGCTGCGTGTAAAGGGCGACCTGGAAATTTGGTTAAGTGCCCTTGTCATGGCATCACTCCCAGTACCCCTTGAGTACGTGTTTCTACTCCTGCGGTGATGGTGATGCTCTTCCTCGTGGGAGAAAGACTCACTTGGCGGTGTCCTGGAACGGCGTCTATAACTGGCATCGTCATCATCATCGTAAGAATCATCCGTGATGGATGGACTGCTAGACGGACTGCGCCCCCTTCGCGCACGGCGCAACTTCTCCTTGAGGTGATCGATTTTGCGTTGCATGCCCTCATGAGACTCGTCACTGCCATTCCGGCGTCGACTACTCGCAGTACGGTTTGTGTGCACGCTCCCTTCACGGTTTCTCTGACGCTCAAGATGCAAAAAGTGGTCAATATGCCGAGAGCCACCTGACTCCGCTCTGTCTGATCTAACCATGGTTCAAGCTGTAACACGCAAATACAATAGTAATCTCCCCACAGACGGCGCCAATTGTAAGGACACAAATTTAGGATTGGGCCTACGAACGGAGCAGCTGGGGGCCTAGACTGTGTATAGTATCCTTGAAATGAATTTGTAAAGAGAGTGGGCTGAAGAATACTCGATTGAACACGTACGGGTTGAAAGCCCAAGTATGATTATGATCAGATTTGTATTGATAAGATATTTGAGTGCTACAATATTCTTCTCGGCACAGTCCGAGGAGTATGCTTACACAAGTATTGTGAATGTTTCTCTTTTCTCTCCCTTTCTTGATGGCCTTTTTCTTCCTCTCCCTTCTTTGTTTCTCCCTCTTTCTATTTATATGCCCTTCCTCTACTACGTGGATTTTTCTTGATACTTGTCCCATCAACCCCCATCTGGAGTCTTCATTTGGCAGCTGCAAAGGATGGAATCACTGTTTAGGTGTCCTTTCCCATTAATGCGGCCATGATGTTAGCTGCAGGATCATAAATGCGGTGGCAGCAGCCTTTTGCTTAATATCTGATCTTCGCCACCTGTCCTTTTTGTCCATATAAATCGGGGGGTTCTCCAGGGGAGCTAGGATTGACGTTGGAGCACTCATATTCCGGGTCACCCTTTTGACAATCCGAACGGGCAAGCCTCCTCGGACTAGTCCTTCTTCCTTGCGACTTGCACTTCAGAATCAAATTGGGCTGGACAAACTCCTCAAGATTTTGTTGTCCTCGGATGTATAGGTCTCCTCGGACAGACCCACGGCCCAAGATCTGGTATTGGGCCTTTTACCCCTACAGTAATAATAATAAACTGACTAATAAGGTTCAAAATTTAAATTTCCAATCTCCTAATTGTTGAAGGATAATATCAATGAATTGGGTCTATATATAATATATTTCTGAATTAAACCCACAAAAAAAAAAAAAAACAAACAAACTTGGTCATTGTCTTTGGTTTCCAAATTACGTTGTTACATAGAGCTGAGAAAATGGAAGACAAAGGCAGCAACAATGGCAACCCTACTACTTCCCCTTTGTTTACCAACAAAGAGCTTGAGGTCTGTGAAATCTTGCTTCAACTTCCTTCGGTAATCTTGCAATATAATAAGTTTAGCCGCTACACATTCAAAGTCACCTGGGGTTGCTCCAAACCAAGGTCGACATTACCATCTTCAGTGCCAGCATGCATTGACAAGACTTCAAGAACTGAAAGTGAAAGTGAAACCCCAGTTTCTAGCTTGCTTCACAAGAAGTCAAAGAATTTGAAAAGGAAAAGAGATAACTTGTTGTTTGACATTATTAACCAGTTCACTAAACGTATAGAGTTGTTTAAGAAGGAGATAGCCAATGTGATGAGTAATAATAATGAGAAGTTGAAAGGATTAAAAAAACAAGACCAAGAATTGATTAGCTGTTGTAAGAAAATATGGCTAAATAAACAAGTTTTGATTCAACAATACAAACCCTAAAAAAATTAGCAATGACGAAAATAAATAGATAGAGTTAGAAAGATCTCACAAATTATAGAATCACGCAAAATGCGTTGTCCTTAAAGGTTGATTTGTGCCACCTGGAGTAGAACTGGGTGTGAATGGCTCTCTTGGCTGAACAACCCTCCAAAATTAGACTATAGTAATTTCTTCAAGTTGATCACACACTCAAGCAAGAAGAACTAGGAACAACCTTACTTGCCTTACCTTTCCTTAAAAAAAAAAAAATTGAAGCTGAAATTTTTGCGTAGCAAACCAGAGCAAAACGGAGAGATACGACTGGAGAAGATGAGATAAATATGACTATTGAATAGTGTGAGTTGTAGGGTTTATAAGCCAACTGACGTGAGGGCTTATGGGCTGCACCAACGGTCACTTGTGCAAGCCAACGGGCAGCACATTAAATGCCCCAATGGGTAAAACCAAAATGGGCTAAAAGGAAAAGAAATAGAAAAGGAATGAGGAACAAAAGAGATAGAGACAAGCCTAAACCCAACCTAAGCCCAACTTTAACCCTTAGCCCATTATCTTTTAAGCTTACACTTAAGTGATCTATGGTTTATAAACATATATGAAAACTCATCTCTAACCAATGTGGGACACAAGCATAGTTTAAGTATTTGAAACACACATACTCCAACAATCCCCCACATGTTACAAACACTAAATTAGGAAAGGCAATAAACTCAAGAAGGCATGCATCAATATGGTACCCTAAGGTTTTAACCATACTTAGGGAAAATACAATGGTAGAGTTAGACTCTTTTAACCAAGTTATTAGATAACCAAACTTACCACCCACATACCTTTCTTTATCAAGGTTGTTCCATAAGTGGGTTGGCGCCTTATACAAGCCATGCGTCATTGGGTTTCATGAGAGCTCTAGAGACCTACCCAAGTCTCATAGGAATCGACACAACTTCCACTCCCACATAGGTGGCATCCATCAAGAGTGTGTGCAGTACACCCCATCCCAACAGGTAGGGACTATGGATCCATTAAGAGCTAGAGCTCAACCTCCAATAATCTATAACTTAGCACTGTCTCACACCATAAGGATGGACTCATCACTAATCTCCTCAATGAGATAGCAGAATACATAATAACTGACAGTGCCCATATGGACCACAAATGACCTCTACCAATTTAACCCCTTGCGTGGAATCACCCATCATAAAGGTTAGGCATTGGCCATAGTGTCACAATTGGGTATCAGTCCTATCCCCCTCGATGTCTCACTCACCAGCCTTCTTGCTAGTGGCTTGGTCAAAGGATAGGCTAAATTCCTTTCTGACCTCACAAAGTCCAAGGACATTACACCATTATCAATAAGCTGCCTCACAATATTGTGCTTCCATCGGATATGTCGACTTTTTCCATTATAGATTTTGTTCTTAGCACGTGCTATGGTAGCTTGGCAATCACAATGCATGCAAATAGAGGCAAGAGAGTTAGTATACAATGGTATATCAATTAATAAACTCCTAAGCCACTCAGCTTCGGACCTATCCTTTTCTAAGGCTACTAACTCTAATTCCATGGTGGATCTCGCTATGCAAGTCTGCTTAGATGATTTCCAAGAGATAGCCCCTCCAACTAATGTGAACACATATCCATTAGTGGGCTTTACCTCATCTGTATCAGAGATATAATTAGCATCACAATATCCTTCTAATATAGCAGGTTAACCACAATATGACAAACCATAATAAAAAATACCCTTTAAATATCTTAACAATCTTGATATTGCATCCCAATGTTCAATACTAGGATTATGAGTATATCTACTCAATCTGCCAACAGCATATGCAATATCAAGGCGAGTACAGTTTGTCAAAAACATCAAGCTACCAATGATTTGTGCATATTTATCTTGTAAAACACTATCATCATGATTTTTAAACAGGTGCACCTTTGAGTCAAAAAGAGTAGACATAGGTGACAGATCAAAGTGTTCAAATTTTTTAAGAATTTTCTCTACATAGTGAGATTGTGATAGTGTAATGCAATCATTATCCCTAAGGATCTTGATGTCCAAGATTATATTTGCCTCACCCAAGTCTTTCATATTAAAATTAGAGGCAAGAAAGTGTTTAGCATCATGCACAACATCAAGGCTAGTTCCAAATATAAGCAAGTCATCAACATATAAACATATAATAACACCTTCATTATTAATAAACTTGCTATATATTCATTTATCGGCACCATTGATCACATACACATGTGTAAGTATAACATTATCAAATTTTTCATGCCATTGTTTAGGTGCTTGTTTTAAACCATATAAATATTTAACTAACTTACAAACTTTATGTTCTTGTCCAAAAACTACATAACCCTCAGGTTGTTCCACATAAATCTCTTCTTCTAAATCACCATTTAGAAAAGCAGTTTTAACATCCATTTGATGAACTACAAGTTTGTAAATAGAAGCAATGACAAATAAAATTCTAATAGATGCAATTCTAGTAACCGGAGAATAAGTATCAAAATAATTCACATTATGTTTTTGCGTATAGCCCTTGGCTACTAAGCGAGCTTTAAACTTATCAATTATACCATTCGGTTTTAATTTCCTTTTAAACACCCATTTGCAACTAATATGTTTAACCTTAGGTGGAAGCTCAACTAATTCTCAAGTATGATTAGACATAATAGATTCTAATTCATTATTAATTGCTTCCAACCAAAAGGTGCATTTACGGATTTAATTGCATCATAGTAACTTACAGGGTCATCTTCAACAACATAGGCAAGGAAATCGTTACCGTAATCCTTTTCCTTCCTAGCTCGCTTGCTCCTTCTTATTTCTTGCAATTCATCAACAAAGTCATTAACAATTTCAATAGAATCATGCAATACTTTTTCCTTATTTTTCAAAGGAAACACATGCTCAAAGAATATGGCATTTTCGGATTCAATAATAGTGTATGATTCTAATATGTCACTTTTGATGACAAGAAATCTATAGCATGAACTATTGCAAGCATAACCAATAAGCACACAATCACGTGTTCTAGAACCAAGCTTTCTCCTTTTAGGCTCATGTAGCATGACCTTAGCCAAGCACCCCCACACTTTGAGGTATTCCAAGTTAGGCTTACGCCCTTTCCAAAGTTCATAAAGAGTTTTACCGATTTTCTTATAAGGTACCTTATTTTGAATATGACAAGCCGAAAGAATGGTCTCCCCCCACACGTTGGAAGATAGCCCAGAACTAACAAACATAGCATTCATTATCTCTTTAAGAGTTCTATTTTTTCTTTCGGCTATTCCATTAGATTCCGGTGAATAAGGTGGAGTTACCTCATGTATTATGCCATTTTATTCACAAATTTTCTTAAGAGGATTAGACTCATATTCACCACCTCTATCGGTTCTAAGTCTTTTAATCCTTTTATTCTTTTGGTTCTTAACTTCACTTTTATAGTTTATAAATATCTCCAAAGCTTCATCTTTGGTTCTTAGTAAATAAAGTTTAGTGAATCTATAGTGATCATCAACAAAGATCACATAAAATCTTTTACCACTTCTAGTCATGGTGTATTTTATATCACCCAAGTCACCATGTACCAATCCAAGAAGCTCGGCTTCTCTTGTTATGGATTTATAAGGTTTCTAGGTGATTTTAGTTTTGGCACAAATTTCACATTTGTCCATATTAGCTTCACTTAGTGAGCTAATAATTCCACATTCTTTCATTTTCTTTATATAGCCAAGATTAATATGTCCAAGTTTACCATGCCAAACATCAATAGAATCAACTAAGTAAGCACTGGAAGATGAACCTTTTTTATTAATAACTTGATCAACATTCAATACAAAGAGACCTTCATCATCATAGCCCTCACCAACAAAGACTTCATTCTTAGTTAAAGTAACTATGCCACCATCAAATAAAACTTTAATACCGGCCTTACCAAGCAAATGTACCGAAATGAGATTGTTTCGAAAGTGAGCTACATGAAGGACATTATTGAGTGAAAGAGTTTTACCGGAAGTTAGCTTCAAAAGTACCCTCCCTTTATCACTCACCAGCATGGACCTATTGTCCCCAACATAGACACATTTGGTTGTCTTCCGCCATAGAAGTGTAAGAACTAAACTCCTCTTTAAATGCACAAATGTGTCTTGTACAAGCCGAGTCAACTACCCATCCTTCACTTTTATCACCAAGTATGCCTCACACATCACGGCCGCAATGATCTCTTTGGTTTGCACCACATTTGCGTTATTTGATGTAGAGCCTTTGTTGTTGTTCTTATTGTTGTTGAAGTTGCCCCTTGCCCTACATGTTGCCGCATAATGACCTACCTTGCCACAAATAAAACAATTACCCTTTTTCTTTTGAATTTGAGGATTTGTGCCATTTTTATTATGAAAAATTCATTTTCCTTTGAAATCATGTTTCTTATTATGTTGTAGAGGTCTAGAAGGTCCTCCCTCTGCAACATTAGCCTTGGAAGTAAATTCCTTAATTCTAGAAACCTTTTCCGACATCCTATTTGTTTTTTCAATTTGAATATCAACAATAGTTTGTTGAAGATTCAAATAGGTTCTATGGTGGCTATACCGGTGTTTATACTTTTTCCAAGAGTCCAGCAACTTAAACACAAGGCCATGAGCCACAAACCTCTTGGGTAAAACTTCACCCTCTTTAGCTAGGTCTGATACTAATTTTTGAAAATCTTCAATTTGGCTAAAAACAATTTTTTCCTCAACCATTTGAAAAGACATAAATTTAGCCGTAGCAAACTTTTTAGCATCCTCATCCTCAAACCCATAACGACCCATTAAGTTCATCCCATAAATCTTTAGCACAAATAAAATGACAATAATTATCAAACAACTTGTTAGATAAACCATACTTAATAGTATGAACACACAATTTATTTGTTTTTTCCCACTTTGCTATATTTTTAGGATCATCATCGGGTTTAGGCTCATAAAGAACCCGGTTAATTTCGGTAAATTCCAAGATGGGCAAAACTCTTTCTTTCCAACGTTTAAAATTATTTTCATCAAAAGTCTCAAGCTTTGTAGTTTCCGAAATGACTTTAAGAGAATCAACAACTTGTTTCTTCATTTTTGAAACACAAATTTCAACCTTTAAGATTGTAAGAAAATATGGATAAATAAACAAATTTTAATTCAACAATACAAACCCTAAAAAAATTAGCAATGACAAAAATAAATAGATAGAGTTAGAAAGATCTCACAAACTATAGAATCACGCAAAATGCGTTGTCTTTAAAGGTTGATTCGTGCCACCCAAAGTAGAACTTGGTGTGAATGGCTTTCTTAGCCGAACAATCCCCCCCCCCCCCCCCAAGATTAGACTATAGTAATTTCTTCAAGTTGATCACACACTCAAGCAAGAAGAACTAGGAACAACCTTACTTGCCTTTCCTTTCCTTAAAAAAGAAAAAAGAAAATTGAAGCTGAGATTTCTGTGTAGCAAACCAAAGCAAAACAGAGAGATACGGCTAGAGAAGATGAGAAAAATATGACTATTGAATAGTGTGAGTTGTAGGGTTTACAATCTAACTAATGTGAGCGGTTATAGGTTGCACCAACGGTCACTGTGTAAGCCAACGGGCGGCACATTAAATGCCCAATAGGCTGCTTGTTTAATGCCCAACGGGCAGAACCAAAATGGGCTAAAAGGAAAAGAAATATAAAAGGAATGAGGAACAAGAGAGATAGAGACAAGCCTGAACCCAACCTAAGCTCAACTCTAACCCTAAGCCCATTATCTTTCAAGCTAACACTTAAGTGGTGCTATGGTTTATAAACATATATGAAAACTCATCTCTAACCAATGTGGGACACAAGCATAGTTTAAGTGTTTGAAACACACATACTCCAACAGTTCTTGCATGGCTCCACTTGGTATCCCTGATCTCAATGTCCCTTTTGATCTCAATGTGGATAGTACTACTCTTGATGAGGATTGTGTAATTGTGAAGTCTTCCCCAGCGTTTGATCTCAATGAAATTCCTCTTGATGATGACGATTGTGTAATTGTGGAGCCTGCCCTGCAAGTGTTTGATCATCTTGATGTGGCAAGGTAAGATCTTGGTGGAAGAAGATGAATATTGAAAGATTGAGGAAATGAAAAACCAAGATTCGTACTTGGTAGAAGATGAAACAGAAGCTTAGAGAGCAATTCTTGGCTTACAACTATTGTCACACCCCTTACAACAAAGTGCAAATCCTAGGTGTCCATTTTCTCCACAATGATTGGACTATTTCAAAAGCTTTCAATAGGGTAGTACTGATTGAGAATTAGCAAGTCAAGGGGGGCACAATTAGCTCCTTTCACTTCTAGAATTAGTATTCAAAGTAGTGATGCAACATTCAACTTCACCAAGAAGGCTTCCAAGATACCAGCCAAGAACCAGCCTGTTTTGTCAAAGGGTAAAACCATGGTGGTTGAAGTAATGGTCATCAAATAGCCCACGGCCCATAACCCGACCCAAAAACCTGATGGCCCACTAGGCTAATGGGCGGCCCAGCCCGTTGTTATTGAGGCCCATGGGTAGTCCACTAGCCCAATGGGTCAGGTCGTGGGTTAGTTTTTATGCCCATGGGTACCCGATGGGCTAGCCCAATAGCCCAACCTGTTGCCCAGCCCGTTGGCCTAACCCATTGGCCCAGCCCAATAACTTATAATTCATAACAAAAATATATAGGAAATGTATGAAGGATTGATCTTGAGATATTATAAAAGAATTTCTTAAAAGAACTCTCTCAACTACTAAGATACTCAAAGTAATTGTGCTAAACTTAGTTTATTAAATATATATTTTTCTAGTAGTCTAGCAAATTTGAATTAACCATTTGACATTTTTTTTTATTAAAGAAAAAGATAAAGAACTATTTAAAGCCTTAATAAAAAAAATTAAGCAGGTTTCCATCAACAAAACAAAAAATTAAATAGATTTGACTGTAAAAAAATTTGTAATTAAGTATTAAATTCTTTAATTCTTTCTTTTAAAAAAAATAGATTGATTATTCCCTTATAAAAAAATTGATTCTTTCCTTATAGAAATAATAAAATAATATACTAACACAAGCCCATAGGTAGCCCATTAGGCCCAACTAGATAGCCCAGCTCGCTAAAGACAAAACGGGCATTGCCCATGGGTAGGGTCATGGGCTGAGGTTTTCTCTTTCGGCCCAGTCCGACTCGGCCCGTTAACTAGTTAATAGCCCATTATGCCCAGCCCATTGTGCCCAGGGGCCAAGTAAAATGGGCCGGGCCAGCCTATTGACGACCCTTAGGTTGAAGAAATAGAAGATCAAGACTTACTGGTAGAAGCATTCGAAGATCAAGATTTGCTAGTTAAAGAGTTAGAAGATCATGACGTGGGCCAGCCTATTTTTGATAATTAAATTGAAGAACAGATTGGTGAAGAAAGGAAAGAAATGAGTGATAGCATGAAATATGTGACTGAACTTGTTTATGATCAGTCTATGAAAAAAGCAGATGTTATTGTTGAGGAAGAAAGGCCTTGCAAGTTCCAAAGCAAGAAATGGAGGAAGACAAACAACACATAGGTAAAATTTTTCCAATTAATTTCTGCATTGAAGGAAGAAAATGTGACTTGTTGATTGAGAAAGGTAGTTATAAGATTATGGAGTCACAAGAGATTTTGAACAAGCAAGAATTGAAACATCAACATAAATTGTCTTGCTTAAATAAAGGAGATGAAACTAGAGTTTCAAGAGGTTGTTATTCCATTCTTTGTGATGAAGTAGACATACAATCACGTAACTATGATATGCAAGTTATGTGGATAACAGTTATACGGTTGATAGTGATGTAATATATATACAAGTTATGTGGTTAATATTTGTACAAATACACAAGTTATGTGGTTAATAGTGATGTAATATTTTATATATATATATATATATATATATATTAAATTAGATAGTGATGAAATTCAATCACATACTTTAAACAATCTTTAAATATATTTAGTTTAATTTTATAAAAACATAGTGATCATCATAGATGATCTCCTTAAATCACATGAATAATTTGATAAGATGATTGCATAAAAATAAATTTCTAAAACTTCGATTTTCAAGTCGAAGTTGGCTTATTAATAGGAAGTTATTGTGACTTATCACACTTGCGAGTGTAGGAATTTTGGATTCAAGTAGTGGCAAGCTCTAGTATTACATGAGTGGTACCACGTCATTCTTGAGTTGGGTATATGAAAGGGTCATGGGTAATGATCACACCTACAAACCCCTTGTTCTCTCAAGTTTTAAAAAATAAAAAAATAAAAAGAGTTCAAATGCCAAGTTATCAAAATTTAATCCTGCAAACAAGGACACATTTACTAAACTACTAGAAATATTTGCGTGTGTGTGAGTGAGTGAATATCCAACTCTAACAGGTTTCAATTATTCAACACATTTACCACAAAACAAATAAATTGTTAGGTTTCAATTCAACAGATTTACCACAAAACAAAATAAATGTGCTAATCATTTCGACTACATTGGAGTTTGGACTTACTTGTCCAAGGCTTTTGTACTTTTTGTATTTTTTGAGAAATCAAAAAGAGTTGTACATCTACCTTCGTATAATATGCATATTTTGGATTATATTTTTTTTAAATATATGCTTATTATTAAAAAAATTATATATATAAAATTATTATATTTGTAATCTTTTTTTTTTCCCCATACCATTGAAGGGAGAAATATAATGCACAGGTGCATTACAAAAGACCAACTAGAAACCTGTAGTAATAGTGCAATGGCAACTGAGTTGCCACTTTAGCTACAGACCAAAGGTCTTTCACAATAACCAAAAAACATCACAATACACGTCATTCTGTTTCAGGAAGCAATAGTCTGCAAGCCTGGTGCATGCTATCCATCCAATCCATGACACATTCCTTCTCGATGGTCTGCATGAGTCCTTTGCTATCAGTGATGAACAAATTATTCTGAAAGCCTTGAGCTTTGGCTGCCAAAACAGCTGCAATAACAGCCTCCAAAAGAGCTCCAGTGGCAGTTCTAGCAGTAGTACTTGCTACTCCAAAAAACACCTTATCGCCCTGCAAAGTTAGAGCTTCATATACAATACCATATCTACACTGCCTCCTACTCCAAGCTGCTGCAATTCTGATGATTAGGTTCCAATCCCTTACTGTAGGCTGTTGCCTTGTGCTGGGACATCTGCTATCTCTTCTTCTCGGGGTCTGACTGTTTGAGAGGGTGGCCTTATACCTGCAAGAGAAATTTTGAGCAATTAGAATTACTTCCATTAGGTTAGGGATCATTCCTTGGTGTACCACTTTGTTCCTATGGTTCCAAATAGCCCATAGAGTGATTAAGACATCCTGCATGAAAGACATAGAGTCCAAATCCCTTAAATCATGTCTTGAAATAATTCGTTTCAGCCAAAGTTGAAAAGACAAGTTAGTAAAATTTGAAGTATGGATGGCTAGAGTGGTTCCATGCCAACAAGCCCTTGTGAATGGACAAAGAAGGAAGAGATGGGTTAGACTTTCCTCCTCCTCATTGCACATTGGGCATAGATCTCCATTGGATATACCCCTAACATGATAGTGTTTAAAGGTAAAATTTTCCAATTGTTTTTTTCAGCTTGTTGAAGAGCATTCAATAAAATAAAAAACGATGCTGAATATGACTTGAAATCCTCTGTTGCACATTGCAATTCTTGATGATAAAGAATCCAGGTTCAAATCCTGGCAGCGGAAACTCTTTTTCTTTTTTTAGTGATTTTATTGGGCAAATAATTAAATAAATGATAATCCTCATAATTAAAAGAACTGGTAATAAAACACACCGAAAATGCTAACTTTCAGTGATTTAAAAAAAAAAAGTTGTTTGTTTTAATTCTATTGGGCTCGCTCTGCTTAGATCCCAATTTTAGTAGCCCACATAAAATTTTTTTATTAAAAAGAAAAATCTGTTGCATAAATAAAAGACCTTGCTTATAAAACACAATGAAAATGCTAATTTTTATTTTCTTTTTTTAGTGGGTTTATTGGGCCCGCTTAAATGAAAAATAATTAAATAAATAATAATCTGCATAATTAATAGAACTGGTAATAAAACACACTGGCAGCTGGAGAAATTATAAGGTCCACATGGTGGACAAGTGACATTGTCCACCATTTCATTAAAAAACTCACACCTGTTTAAAATTGCTGAGTTGAAAATTTTTTTAAAACACTGACTCAGCAATTTTAAATAAGTGGAAATTTTTTAGTGAAATGGTGGACAGATGATGTGGTCCACCAGAGGACTGTATAATTTTTCTTGGCAGCGGAAACCCTTTTTCTTTTTATTATTATTATTTTTTTAGTGGGTCTCTAAGTGCTCTCTTGTGCAAAAACTTGTTCTGGAAGTATGTTCAATGGAAACGGCTAAGAGCATCAAGATATATATATATATATATATATATATATATATATTGCCAAGCTTGCTTCAATGTGGACCTCTTTATAGAAAAAGTCTAGGACAACAAAAATTTTTCACAACTTCTTCTCATAATTGTGACGTGAGAGAGTGTGACTGATGAAGAAAAAATAATGAGTTCATGTGTAATAGTTAACCACTCACAGTTTGCTAGATCGGAATTATGACAAAAATTGTGGAATAATTTGTAATCCTAGAACTACTCATTTTAAAATACATTTATGTGACCATTCTATGACAATAAAACAAATTTGAATAAAATCCAATGAAAACAATTTCACACGAAATCAAGAATATGAAAAGAATAATTATGCTAATAAGTTCGAAAAGTAATTTATATTTGTTAATAAACAAACAATATTACAATAGCTAAATTTTTACATTTTCCCTTTTTCTATTGACATTAATAATTGATGTGTATTCCTCAAATATTATAATATATAATGACTTAATGAATAGGATAAATTAGTTTAAAAATTCTTCTAAGAAAAAAAGAAAAAAGCTATAGCATACACACCCATCGCGTACAGGACATCAGCTAATCGAATTTAAAAGTTATAACACTAATAAAGAAGCCTCAGATCCTCTTGCCTTCAATTTTTCAGTTTGGTAGAAGAGTTTGAGTAATGTTGTTTGTAATTTTTTGAAATACATGCGGGTGAAAAATGTGTGGAAATGTTTGTAATGTTATTTAAAAACTAAAAATAGGTGTTTGAAATGCCCTATCAAATGGGCCCGCTTTAAAGCTTTGTTAAACTCACCCATCTTAAGCAATGTCCAAGTGAGGTCAATGGCTTTAAAGCAAAATTGATACTTCTTCATGCACAAAGTACTTAAGGGTCTAAGGGGGAAAGGGCTCGAGTTATGAGATTAGTAGCATATTTTAGTTATCTCTCAAAAAAAAAAAAAAAAAAAAGGTGAGGCCAAAAAATATATATATACTTATCGAAATAAGTTCTACCTCTATTAGTTCTTAAATGACCTCCATGAAAACTTTGAGCCAGCCCATGCACAATTTTGCAGTTGTTCCCCACTAAGCTCACTTGACTTATTAGTGTTCATTTGGGGTCAATTTTTTTAACTTATTGTTGAAATATTTTTTTATAAATGTGTGCTAAAATATACCTATACTTTAAAAAAAATGAAAAAGTGAGAAAAAAGTGGGGAAAATGAGGTTTTAAAAAAGTTGTACATAAAAATTAAAAACTTAAAACTGATGCCAAACTCACCCATTAAACTCAAAGCTTCTTTACATGCAAGTTTGCACAACCTCCGGTTCCAAATCAGCCGCTCTGTCTTGCCCACTCTTTTTTACTCCACTTTGACAAAAGGTGCTATGAACTCCTCTTTCTCATCCAGTATTTTTATAAGTTTTATGAAATTGAAAATATAATATATTTTGTATTCAATAACAATACATAATAATGATTAATTTGAAAATATCCAATAATTTTTTTTTAAATGTACTAAATTCTATGGAACACATGTAACTTGTTACATTAAATTTAAATTATTATATAAGTTTAAAATTGTAGAATTTTTTTTTCTTTCCAAATATAAGTATAATGTTTATATTATTGAAACTTGAATTTTATGATAATCTTTTAAGTATATATCATTTTCATTATTTTTTAAGGCCTATATCTCTAATTTCTAATGTCTATTTTGCTTGTATTTTTAAGTCCAAAACTAAAGAGTTTGGCCCGAGTAGAATTAAATGTCATACTTTTCAACACAAAAATTAAGGGGGAAAAAAATGAGCCCCGAAACTGGAAAAAAAAAAAAAAAAAAAAAATCTTTGGTCCAAAAATGACTAAATTAGACTAAATAGACCAATATAGACCGAAATGGATCAAAGTGAACCAAATCAGACTGAAGTGGACAGAAAGGCTGATGTGGACCAAAGTGGACCAATGTGGACTGAAATGCTAGTTGATATGGCTCTAAATGAGTGTAACAACAACTTTCAAATATTATCAATCGCAAACCCACACAATGTATAAAAAAAATGAAATATAATTATTTGAGCAAGACATAGGTATAATACTTAGGTTTTGTTCTTGAGGTTTATTTTTTAAAATTCTGCCATATGGTTTTTTTTTTTTTTTTATGGATGAAAGTGTATTTTTTAAGTTAAGTAGTTATATGACAGAATCTTAAGAAGGGAACCTAAGGAACAGCACTTAAGGTACTGTAAATAAGTTTTGTCCTAATTATTTTATCCCCCCAATCATTTTCAAAAGGGTCCCAATGACCAATGTCTCCCATTGAAAAAAAAATACCAAAATTTTATAACAAGTCAGTAATAATAATTAATTTTTAAATGAAAATATATAAGTGAGTTTCTCTCTCCCACCCTAGAAGACCACCAAAATATTGGACTAATAGAAATTCAACCCAATTGAAATCCTTAAATTGTTCAATAAAAAAAAAAATTAAAGCCCATTGAGTGGATTATCTATTATTAATAGTAAAAGAGATGTTTAATAAAACCTAATTAGTATATATACAAAATTCTAATTAGTAAGTTTGCATTTAAACACAAGAAGAATATTTTCTTTTCTAAGTTATAAAATAAAATAAGGTTGAATAAATACTTTTTATGTAAAAAATAAAAGTTATTTAAATAAATTCTACTTAAAATTATCGCATTCCGGCACGTATGATGATTTGGAAAAGAAAGCATTCAAAGAAAGAGAAGAATAATAGGGCCTTATTTTTCTAGTGTTTTTCCAAATAGAATTCGGAGCAGTAATAATAGACCGACTAGCAATAAGTTTCAAAATTTAAATTTCCCTACTTCTCCTAATTGTTGAAGGTTAATATCAATGAACTGGGTCTATATATAATATATTTCTGAATTAAACCCACAAAAAAAACTTGGTCATTGTCTTTGGTTTCCAAATTACATTGTTACATAGAGCAGAGAAAACAATGGAACACCAAGGCAGCAACAATGGCAACCCTACTACTTCCCATTTGTTTACCAACAAAGAGCTTGAGGTCTGTGAAATCTTGCTTCAACTTCCTTCGGTAATCTTGCAATCTAATAAGTTTAGCCGCTACGTACACTTTCAAAGTCACCTGGGGTTGCACCAAACCAAGGTCGACGTTACCATCTTCAGTGCCAGCATGCATTGACAAGACTTCAAGAACTGAAAGTGAAAGTGAAACCCCAGTTTCCAGCTTGCTTCACAAGAAGTCAAAGAATTTGAAAAGGAAAAGAGATGACTTCTTGTTTGACATTATCAACCAGTTCACTAAACATATAGAGTTGTTTAAGGAGATAGCAAATGTGATGAGTCATAATAATGAGAAGTTGAAAGAACTAAAAAAACAAGAAGAAGAATTGATTAGTTCTTGTAAAAAAATATGGCTAAATAAACAAATTTTGATTCAACTATACAAACCCTAAAAAAATTAGCAATGACAAATATAAATAGATAGAGTTAGAAAGATCTCACAAACTATAGAATCACGCAAAATGCGTTGTCCTTAAAGGTTGATTCATGCCACCTGGAGTAAAACTTGGTATGAATGGCTCTCTTGGCCAAACAACCCCTCAAGATTAAACTATAGTAATTTCTTCAAATTGACCACACACTCAAGTAAGAAGAACTAGGAACAACCTTACTTGCCTTTCCTTTTCTTAAAAAAAATTGAAGCTGAAATTTTTGTGCAGCAAACCAAAGCAAAACAGAGAGATGCGGCTGGAGAAGATGAGAAAAATATGACTATTGAATAGTGTGAGTTGTAGGGTTTATAAGCCAACTGATGTTAAGGGCTTATGGGCTGCACCAACAGTCACTGTACAAGCCAACGGGCAGCACATTAAATGCCCTAACAGGCTGTTTGTTTAATGCCCAATGGGCAGAACCAAAATGGGCTAAAAGGAAAAGAAATAGAAAAGGAATGAGGAACAAGAGAGATAGAGACAAGCCGAAACCCAACCCAAGCCAAACTCTAACCCTTAGCCCATTATCTTTCAAGCTTACACTTAAGTGATGCTATGGTTTATAAACATATATGAAAACTCATCTCTAACCAATGTGAGACACAAGCATAGTTTAAGTGTTTGAAACACACATACTCCAACAATCACCCACATGTTTCAAACACTAAACTAGGAAAGGCAATAAACTCAATAAGGCATGCATCAATATGGTCCCTTAAGGTTTTAACCATACTTAGGGTAAATAAGTAGGAACTACTAGACAATGGTAGAGTTAGACTCTTTTAACCAAGCTATTAGATAACCAAAATTACCACCCACATACCTTTCTTTACCAAGGTTGTTCCATAAGCGGGTTGGTGCCTTATACAGGCCATGCGTCATTGGGTTTCATGAGAGCTCTAGAGACCTACCCAAGTCTCATAGGAAGCGGCACAACTTCCACTCTCACATAGGTGGCATCCATCAAGAGTGTGTGCAGTACACCCCATCCCAACAGGTAGGGACTGTGGATCCATTAAGAACTAGAGCTCAACCTCCAACAATCTGTAACTTAGCATTGTCTCACACCATAAGGACGGACTCATCACTAATCTCCTCAATGAGATAGCGGAATACATAATAATTGACAATGCCCATATGGACCACAAATGCCTCTACTCATTTAACCCCTTGCGTGGAATCACCCATCATAGAGGTTGGGCATTGGCAATAGTGTCACAATTTGGGTATCAGTCCTATCCCCCTCGATATCTCACTCACCAGCCTTCTTGCTAGTGGCTTGGTCAAATGATCGGCTAAATTCCTTTCTGACCTCACAAAGTCCAAAGACATTACTCCATTATCAATGAACTGCCTCACAATATTGTGCCTCCATCGGATATGTCGACTTTTCCCATTATAGATTTTGTTCTTAGCACGTGCTATGGCAGCCTGGCAATCACAATGCATACAAATAGAGGCAATAGAGTTAGTATACAATGGTATATCAATTAACAAACTCCTAAGCCACTCGGCTTCGAACCCAACCTTTTCTAAGGCTACTAACTTTAATTCCATAATGGATCTTGTTATGCAAGTCTGCTTGGATGATTTCCAAGAGACAGCCCCTCCAGCTAATGTTAACACATATCCATTAGTGGGCTTTACCTCATCTGTATCAGAGATCCAATTAGCATCACAATATCCTTTTAATATAGCAAGATAACCATAATATGACAAACCATAATCAAATGTACCCTTTAAATATCTTAACAATCTTGATATTGCATCCCAATGTTCAATACTAGGATTATGAGTATATCTACTCAATCTACCAACAGCATACAACATCGAGTACAGTTTGTCAAAAACGTTAAACTACCAATGATTTGTGCATATTTATCTTGTGAAACACTATCACCACGATTTTTAAACAGGTGCACCTTTGAGTCAAAAGGAGTAGACATAAGTGACATATCAAAGTGTTCAAACTTTTTAAGAATTTTCTCTACATAGTGAGATTGTGATATTGTAATGCAATCATTATCCTTAAGGATCTTGATTT
The DNA here is from genome assembly GCA_033629205.1 of Lithocarpus polystachyus. Lineage (NCBI taxonomy): Eukaryota > Viridiplantae > Streptophyta > Magnoliopsida > Fagales > Fagaceae > Lithocarpus > Lithocarpus polystachyus. The sequence goes on from CM066172.1 coordinate 4,007,543, forward strand.
CCAACATTATATTTGCTTCTCCCAAATCTTTCATATCAAAATTAGTGGCAGGAAAGTGTTTAGCATCGTGCACAACATCAAGACGAGTTTCAAATATAAGCAAGTCATCAATATATAAACATATAATAACACCTTTATTATTAATAAACTTTCTATATATGCATTTATTGGCACCATTGATCACATAACCATGTGTAAGCGTAACATTATCAAATTTTTCATGCCATTGTTTAGGTGCTTGTTTTAAACCATATAAAGATTTAATCAACTTACAAACTTTATGTTCTTGTTCAAAAACTACATAACCCTTAGGTTGCTCCATATAAATCTCTTCTTCTAAATCACCATTTAAAAAAGAATTTTTAACATCCATTTGATGAATTACAAGTTTGTAAATAAAAACAATGGCAAATAAAATTATAATAGATGCAATTCTAGTAACCGGAGAATAAGTATCAAAATAATCCACATTATGTTTTTGCGTATAACACTTGGCTACTAAGTGAGCTTTAAACTTATCAATTATACCATCCAGTTTTAATTTCCTTAAACACCCATTTGCAACCAATAGGCTTAACCTAGGGTGGAAGCTCAATTAATTCCCAAGTATGCTTAGATATAATAGATTCTAATTCATTATTAATTGCTTCCAACCAAAAAGGTGCATCTACGGATTTAATTGCATCATAGTAACTCACAGGTTCATCTTCAACAACATAGACAAGGAATTTCAATAATCCTTTTCCTTTTCCTTCCAAGCTCGCTTGCTCCTTCTTATTTCTTGTAATTCATCAACAAAGTCATTAGCAATTTCAATAGAATTATGCAACACTTTTTCCTTATTTTTCAAAGGAAACACATGCTCAAAGAATATAGCATTTTTGGATTCAATAATAGTGTATGATTCTAATATATTACTTTTGATGACTAGAAATCTATAGCATGAATTATTGCAAGCATAACCAATAAACACACAATCACATGTTCTAGAACCAATCTTTCTCCTTTTAGGCTTGGGTAGCATGACCTTAGCCAAACACCCCCACACTTTGAGGTATTCCAAGTTAAGCTTACGCCCTTCCCAAAGTTCATAAAGAGTTTTACCGGTTTTCTTATGAGGTACTTTATTTTGAATATGACAAGCTGAAAGAATGGCCTTCCCCCACATGTTGGAAGATAGCCCAGAACTAACAAGCATATCATTCATCATCTCTTTAAGAGTTCTATTTTTCCTTTCGGCTATTCCATTAGATTCCGGTGAATAAGGTGGAGTTACCTCATGTATTATGCCATTTTGTTCACAAAATTCCTTAAAAGGATTAGACTCATATTCACTACCTCTATCGGTTCTAAGTCTTTTAATCCTTTAATTCTTTTGGTTCTCAACTTCACTTTTATACTTTATAAATATCTCCAAAGCTTCATCTTTGGCTCTTAGTCAATAAAGTTTAGTGAATCTAAAGTGGTCATCAACAAAGATCACATAAAATCTTTTACCACCTCTAGTGATGGTGTGTTTTAAATCACCCAAGTCACTATGTACCAATCCAAGAAGCTCGGTTTCTCTTGTTATGGATTTACAAGGTTTCTTGGTGATTTTAGTTTCGGCACAAATTTCACATTTGTTCATATTAGCTTCACTTAGTGAGTTAATAATTCCACATTCTTTCATTTTCTTTATATAGCCAAGATTAACATGTCCAAGTCTACCGTGCCAAACATCAATGGAATTAACTAAGTAAGCACAAGAAGATGAACCTTTTTCATTAATAACTTGATCAACAATCAGTACAAAGAGACCTTCATCATCATAGCCCTTACCAACAAAAACTTCATTCTTAGTTAAAATAACTATGCCACCATCAAATAAAACTTTAATACCGGCCCTACCAAGCAAATGTACCGAAATGAGATTGTGTCAAAAGTGAGGTACATGAAGGACATTATTGAGTGAAAGAGTTTTACCGGAAGTTAGTTTCAAGAGTACCTTCCCTTTACCACTCACCCGCACGGACCTATTGTCCCCAACATAGACACATTCGGTGCCTTCTGCCATAGGAGTGTAGGAACTAAACTCCTCTTTGAATGCACCAATGTGTCCTGTACAAGCTGAGTCAACTACCCATCCCTTCACTTTTGTCACCAAGTGTGCCTCACACACCACGGCCGCAATGTTCTCTTTGGTTTGCACCACATTTGTCTTATTTGATGTTGAGCCTTTGTTGTTATTCTTATTGTTGTTGAAGTTGCCCCTCGCTGTACATGTTGCAGCATAATGACCTACCTTGCCACAAATAAAAACAATTAACCTTTTTTCTTTTGAATTTGAGGATTTGGACCATTTTTATTATGAAAATTTCCTTTTCCTTTGAAATCATGTTTCTTTTTATGTTGTAGAAGCCTAGAGGGTCCTCCCTCTGCAACATTAGCCTTGGAAGTAAATTCCTTAACTCTAGAAACCTTTCCCGACATCCTATTTGTTTCTTCAATTTGAATATCAACAATAATTTGTTGAAGATTCAAATTGGTTCTATGGTGGCTATACCGGTGTTTATACTCTTTCCAAGAGTCCGGCAACTTAAACACAAGGCCATGAGCCACAAACATCTCGGGAAAAACATCACCCTCTTTAGCTAGGTTGGATATTAATTTTTGAAAATCTTCAATTTGGCTAGAAACACTTTTTTCCTCAACCATTTGAAAAGACATAAATTTTGCCGTTGCAAACTTTTTAGCACCCTCATCCTCAAACCCATAACAACCATTAAGTTCATCCCATAAATCTTTAGCACAAGCAAAATGATAATAATTATCAAACAACTTGTTAGATAAACCACACTTAATAGTATGAACACACAATTTATTTGTTTTTTCCGACTTTGCTATATTTTTATGATCATCATCAGATTTAGGTTCATAAAGCACTTGGTCAATTTCAGTAAATTACAAGAATGGGCAAATCCCTTTCTTTCCAACGTTTAAAATTATTTTCATCAAATGCCTTAAGCTTTGTAATTTCCGAAATGACCTTAAGAGAATCAACAACTTGTTTCTTCATTTTTGAAACACAAATTTCAACCTTTAAGATTGTAAGAAAATATGGATAAATAAACAAGTTTTGATTCAACAATACAAACCCTAAAAAAATTAGCAATGACAAAAATAAATAAATAGAGCTAGAAAGATTTTACAAATTATAGAATCACGCAAAATGGGTTGTTCTTAAAGGTTAATTCGTGCCACCCTGAGTAAAACTCGGTGTGAATGACTCTCTTGGCCAAACACCCCCCCCCCCCGCCCAAGATTAGATTATAGTAATTTCTTCAAGTTGATCACACATTCAAGCAAGAAGAGCTAGGAACAACCTTACTTGCCTTTCCTTTCCTTAAAAAAAAAAATGAAGCTGAGATTTCTGTGCAACAAACCAGAGCAAAACAGAGAGATACGGCTAGAGAAGATGAGAAAAATATGACTATTGAAAAGTGTGAGTTGTAGGGTTTACAAGCTAACTGATGTGAGGGCTTATGGACTGCACCAACGGTCACTATGCAAGCTAGCAGGCAGAACATTAAATGCCCCAACGGGTTGCTTGTTTAATGCCCAATGGGCAGAAACAAAATGGGCTAAAGGAAAAGAAATAGAAAAGAAATGAGGAACAAGAGAGATAGAGACAAGCTTAAACCCAATCCAAGCTCAACTCTAACCCTTAGCCCATTATCTTTCAAGCTAACACTTAAGTGGTACTATGATTTATAAACATATATGAAAACTCATCTCTAGCCAATGTGGTACACAAGCATAGTTTAAGTGTTTGAAACACACATACTCCAACAGTTCTTGTATGGCTCCACTGGGTATCCCTGATTTCAATGTCCTTCTTGATCTCAATGTGGACAGTACTACTCTTGCTGATGATTGTGTAATTGTGTAATTGTGAAGTCTGCCCCAGCGTTTGATCTCAATGAAACTCCTCTTGATGATGACGATTGTGTAATTGTAGAGCCTGCCCTGCAAGTGTTTGATCATCTTGATGTGGCAAGGTAAGATCTAGGTGGGAGAAGATGAATATTGAAAGATTGAGGAAATGAAAAACCAAGATTCATACTTGGTAGAAGATGAAACAGAAGCTTAGAGAGCAATTCTTGGCTTACAACTACAGTCACGCCCTTTACAGCAAAGTGCAAATCCAAAATGTCCATTTCCTCCACAATGACTGGACTGTTTCAAAAGCTTTTGATAGGGACTGATTGAGAATTAGCAAGTCAAGGGGGACACAATTAGCTCCTTTCACTTCTGGAATTAGTGTTCAAAGTGGTGATGCAACATTCAACTACACCAAGAAAGTTGAAAATGGATCAAATTTTGCTAAATCAAGGAAGGCTTCCAAGATACCTGCCAAGAACCAGCCTGTTTTGCCAAAGGGAAAAACCATGGTGGTTAAAGAGATAGAAGATCAAGACTTGCTGGTAGAAGCATTCGAAGATTAAGATTTGCTAGTTAAGGAGTTAGAAGATCATGATGTGGGCCAACCTATTTTTGATAATTAAATTAAAGAACAGATTGGTGAAGAAGGGAAAGAAGTGAGTGATAGCATGAAATATGTGACTGAACTTGTTTATGATCAGTCTATGAAAGAAGCAGATGTTATTGTTGAGGAAGAAAATAATTTATCATTAGGAACAAAGGCCTTGCAAGTTCCAAAGCAAGAAATGGGGAAGACAAACAACATAAAGGTAAAGTTTTTCCAATTAATTTCTGCTTTGAAGGAAGAATTTGTGACTTGTTGTTGAGAAAGGTAGTTATAAGATTATGGAGTCACAAGATATTTTGAACAAGCAAGAATTGAAACATCAACATAAATTTTCTTGCTTAAATAAAGGAGATGAAACTAGAGTTTCAAGAGGTTGTTATTCCATTCTTTGTGATGAAGTAGACATACAATCATGTAACTACGATATGCAAGTTATGTGGATAACAATTATACGATTGATAGTGATGTAATATATATATATATATATATATATAAGTTATGTGATGTAATATTATATATATATATATATATATTAAATTAGACAGTGATGAAATTCAATCACATACTTTAAACAATATTTAAATATATTTAGTTTAATTTTATAAAAACATAGTGATCGTCATAGATGATCTCCTTAAATCACATGAATAATTTGATAAGATGATTGCATAAAAATAAATTTTGAAATCTTCAATTTTCAAGTCGAAGTTGGCTTATTAATAAGAAGTTATTGTGACTTATCACACTTGCGAGTGTAGGAATTTTGGATTCCAGTAGTGTCAAGCTCTAGTATTGCATGAGTGGTCCCACGTCATTCTTGAGTCAGGTATATGAAAGGGTCATGGGCAGTGATCACACCTACAAACCCCTTGTTCTCTCAAGTTTAAAAATAAAAAATAAAAAGAAAAAGAAAAAGAAAAAAGAAAAGAGATCAAATGCCAAGTTATCAAAATTTAATCCTGCAAACAAAGACACATTTGCTAAACTACTAGAAATATTTGTGTGTGAGTGAGTGAGTGAATATCCAACTCTAATAGGTTTCAATTATTCAACACATTTACCACGAAACAAATAAATTGTTAGGTTTCAATTCAACACATTTACCACAAAACAAATAAATGTGCTAATCATTTCGATTATACTGGAGTTTGGACTTACTTGTCCAAGGCTTTTGTACTTTTTGTATTTTTGGGAAATCAAAAAGAGTTGTACATCTCCCTTCGTATATTATGCATATTTTGGATTATATTTTTTTATAAATATATGCTTATTATTAAAAAAAATTATATATATAAAAGGATTTTATTTGTGATCCTTTTTTTTTTTTCCATACCATTGAAAGGAGAAATATAATGCACAGGTGCATTACAAAAGACCAACTGGAAACCTATAGTAATAGTGCAATGGCAACTGAGTTGCCACTTTAGTTACAAACCAAATGTCTTTCACAATAACATGAGGAAACCAAAAAACATCACAATACACGCCATTCTGTTTCAGGAAGCAATAGTTTGCAAGCCTGGTGCTATCCATCCAATCCGTGACACATTCCTTCTTGATGGTCTGCATGAGTCCTTTGCTATCAGTGATGAACAAAATGTTCTGAAAGCCTTGAGCTTTGGCTGCCAAAACAGCTGCAATAACAGCCTTCAAAAGAGCTCTAGTGGCAGTTCTAGCAATAGTACTTGCTACTCCAAAAAACTCCTTATCACCCTGCAAAGTTAGAGCTTCATATACAATACCATATCTACATTGCCTCCTACTCCAAGCTGCTGCAATTTTGATGATTAGGTTCCAATCCCTTGCTGTAGGCTGCTGTTTTGTGCTGGGGCATCTGCTATGTCTTCTTCTCGGGGTCTGACTGTGTAAGTTCGTTTAGACCCCTGTAAACTAGATTGTTTAACCTAATTAATTAACCAAGTGAATACTTAGGTTTATTATTCAGATCTAGGTTAAAACAATATCAATCATATCAAGTAAAGCAGCGGAAAATAAAGAACACAACGATATGATGACCCAGGAAAACCAAACCGGTAAAAAACCTGGGGAGGATTTAACCTAGCTATCCTTAAGGTAAAACTGAATCCACTATGAAAGAATTGAAGTTTATACAATAAGATTTAGACCACTAACATCCTATTGCTACCCAAGTGTAGGAAACTTACTACCACGACCCCATGATAGCTCCGAGATCCACGGACTCCTTCTTTCTTTAATCTTTGCAAAACACAAACACCACCGTTTGTGACTTTGAGACTCTACTCAAAGGTTTTAGCAACACAAACTCTCATGTTTGTGACTCCAAGACCACCCTTGAAGGTTTAGATCATCAGCACCTTTGATGACTAGAGAAGGCAGCAACTTCAGCAATACCGGATCTTGAGATTCTTCAAGGAACAACCCCGGTAGAAGTAATAAGAGAGGTTTTAGGAACAAAACCCTAAATACAAAAGAGGCACACTCTTCTCTCTCTAAAAAGCCTTATAAAAAACGTGCTTAGGGTTTCCTTTATATAGTGGGAGAAGTAGATCTGAAACCCTAATCCTTAATGGGCTACAACTGCTGTTTAGACCAACTTAAAATTCTGCAGATACGATTTTCGATCGGTCGAGCCTGTTTTTCGATCGATCGAACCAGGCAGATTCTGAAATCTTCTTTCTGCAGCTTGTATGTTCTTGTGTGCTCACGATTTGCCAATTGTTCTAAACTTTTAGAACCTAACAATCTCCCCCTTTGGCAATTCGTGACAAAACTTTCATACAAAATGAAATGTTAAAATACAATAACAACTCAATACAATAAAATGCCCAATTACATCACAAATCCCAATCTAAGACTCTTAATCTAGAAGTTGTCAAGAAGAGGTAGAAAGTCTTGATCAGAATGCACCTGTCTTTCCTGAAACACTCAACAAACACATCAACGCATGTGTGGAAAGAAAGACATATAAACAATAATATGAAACAGTAATATAAAAACAAAAATAAATTCTAACTCTCCCCCTAAGTTAGATACATCAAAAAGTTTTTATAGTCTCCCCCTAAACAAATCTCAATTTGGATTCTCACATTTCATCTATTTCTCCCCCTTTTTGTCACGTATTGACAAATATAACTCAAACAAAGAATAAAGTGACAATAAACATAAGAGAAAAAAGAGATAGAAAATAGAGAGAACTCCCCCTATGAAGAGCAACAACTCCCCCTATGAACAACAAAGGTTAAAAAAAACTTTTCTCCCCCTATAAAAATAGGAAAAACAAAACAAGTTTGGGAAAAACAGTTTTGGGAAAAATTTAGGAGGTGGGGATAAATAAAAACACACAAACCTAAAAAAATAAGTTGAGGATACACATGAAGAAAAATATTCTCTCTTTCAATAAATGCAAACTTGACACTATGTGACTCATAAACAGTTGCATGAGTAGAAAAAATATTTGCACATTGATTATCCATCATATCTCTTAAGAAAAATATTTTCTGCAGTTCACACATCAAAAAATAGCATATACTAAAATGTACAAAGGACTCAAAAATTAATCAATCAATTTTTAAATCAAGTTGAGTATCCAATTTAGCAAAGTGTATGCATGTTATGTGTGAAAACAATAAGAGATGACTGCAAAACTGCAAGATGGATACAGAAAAACAATGCAACTCATGTGAATCCTAACCATAAATGATGCATGAAAAAAAAATTTGGTCAAAACTCTAAAAACTGAAAATTTTTCAGTTTCGATCGATCGAGTATCGATCGAATACCAATCGAGTCAGACAGAATCAAACCAAAAATTTTAATCGCAATTTCAATCGGTCGAGAGACAGATTCGATCGGTCGAAATTCTGGAAAACTCAAATTTTTGAAAAACAGAGCAATTTTATGCAGTAACTCCTCAAAGCATAGTATTTCATGAGACTAAAAGTTTTTCAAAAACACATGAATACAACTCAGATCTTTCAAAAAACAAGTTTATCAACCAATTTGTCCTCAAAACTCAAATTTTGCACCAAAATCAAGGAATTTTTAATCTTGGATGGCCACAACAAAATCACACACAAAAACATGTACAAAGTTTAGCAAAGAGTAACTTGTGTAGTGTGTGCAACTAAGAAAAGCTTGAGAGACATGTGAGGTGATATGTGAATAGTAATCAATCACAAAGTCTACAAAATTCATCACATAAATTTGAAAGAGACTATCACCTAAAGAGTTACATCATATAACTCTCACATCTCCTAGAATAAAAGCTTGCAATCATGTAAGTTTTTTGATTTGCCTCATAATGTACACACCAATTTTATTTAATTTGAATTCATTATAACCCAATAATGTACACACCAATTTTAGAATTTAATCCGAGGCTACACCTTATAATGTACACACCAATTTTATTTATGCTTTTCTCATTAAGTTCAAGTCCAACAGACAAAGGCGTGTGACTTCAAGATCAAGACAAAGTGATCAAAAACTATAAACATCTTCCCACACAACATGCACTACAAAGCTTAAACTAGTAAAGTGCAATAAAATAAGCTCATACAAGCTAAACAAAGTACATAAACATGTTATGTAAAGATAATATGGTCAATCCTTAATTATAAATCCAAGATATATAATACAAAACACATAAAAATCTTTTTAGTTAAAAAAAATTTTATGACCAAAACTAAAAGCACACATTAAGCTAAAAGATTAAAAATGCAAATGCAATGTATGACAGTGTTTAACTAAGCTATAGAGGGTACACAAACAAGAAATATCAATTTCTTAATTAACCCTTGAGTACATGTACAAACTAGTACATACTCAAAAAAAATAAAAATAAAAATAGCTTAGCACTTATAGAACGCATGCTATTTAAGTTTCTCCACAATGTCAAGCATGTTCTAAATCAAGAGAGAGATATATCATAATCCATGTAATCCTCAAGAAAAATTAAAACTAGACACAAAATAAAATATTTTTGTCTTTTTGAAATTTTTCAATGTTTTTGGTTTTTTTTTTTTTATAATAAAAAACAACCTAAACAACAAAACAACCAAAAACAAAAACAAAAAACAAAACATGTCCACAAATAATTGAAAGAATTAAAACAGAGACAAGTCAACAACACTCACCTTAGAGAATCTTTTCTCACCCATATAGCACGAGTCTTCGGCTTTGTAGGTGAAAATCCATAAGACGCAAAGTGTATTTGAGAGATTACACCAATCTTCTGAGAAAAACTGAAATCCTGCAATTTTCTTTCACAAGCCAACAAGCTCAAATTTTTCAAAAGCATATGAAACAATTTATTTTGACTTATGGCAGGAGAAATACCATCACATATCCTAGATTGAAATACAGAATTTTTAAATTTCAATTTATGACAATTAGGACGAATGTGACCAGAGACACCACAAAAGTGACAAACAGGAACAAATTTAGGAACATCAGTATTCCTAACAGCAAATCTAGTCTCAGATTTTGGTTTTTGCCTCAACAAAGAACAATTTGGTCTAATATGACCAACAACACCACAAAGGTGACAAGTAGGCACAAAAACAGATTTATTATGCTCTTTAACAGTAGGTTTAGACTTAGGTTTAGAAACTTTAGCATCAACATCAGAACTTTTACCTTTGTCTGACCTAGCAAAATAAGTCTTTTCTTTATTATTCCTCTTGAAAGGAGGGATATAAACTTTTTCAGCTTTAGGCTTAAGAGAAACAGAAACACTTCTGTTATCATCAGCAAACTTGGTACTAGTCAAATTTTCAATTTTAGTTTTAGATTCAACTAACTCTTGTTCCAAGCTTTTCATCTTCTCATTTTGAGAGGAAATTTGATTTCTCAAAAATTCATTCTTTTTATTAGATTCATCTAATCTAACAATCAATTCCTCTTTTTCAAGATTAGCCAATTTTAACTCTTCCTTGAATTTCTTAGCAATTTTCATAGATTTCAATAATTCTTTACGAAGAGCTTCACAGGCATCAATAAAATCAACAGAAACAACAGTGTCCTTTTTATTCAAATCATCACAATCAAAAACATTAAGACACTTAAAATTATCCATGATAACAGGGATCAAGGATCAGCTCTTAGATCAAAAGATCTAACACAAAAGAGCTACCCGCTCTGATACCACTTGTAAGTTCGTTTAGACCCCTGTAAACTAGATTGTTTAACCTAATTAATTAACCAAGTGAATACTTAGGTTTATTATTCAGATCTAGGTTAAAACAATATCAATCATATCAAGTAAAGCAGCGGAAAATAAAGAACACAACGATATGATGACCCAGAAAAACCAAACCGGTAAAAAACCTGGGGAGGATTTAACCTAGCTATCCTCAAGGTAAAACTGAATCCACTATGAAAGAATTGAAGTTTACACAATAAGACTTAGACCACTAACATCCTATTGCTACCCAAGTGTAGGAAACTTACTACTACGACCCCATGATAGCTCCGAGATCCACGGACTCCTTCTTTCTTTAATCTTTGCAAAACACAAACACTACCGTTTGTGACTTTGAGACTCCACTCAAAGGTTTTAGCAACACAAACTCTCCTGTTTGTGACTCCAAGACCACCCTTGAAGGTTTAGATCATCAGCACCTTTGATGACTAGAGAAGGCAGCAACTTCAGCAATACCGGATCTTGAGATTCTTCAAGGAACAACCCCGGTAGAAGTAATAAGAGAGGTTTTAGGAACAAAACCCTAAATACAAAAGAGACACACTCTGCTCTCTCTAAAAAGCCTTATAAAAAACGTGCTTAGGGTTTCCTTTATATAGTGGGAGAAGTAGATCTGAAACCCTAATCCTTAATGGGCTACAACTGTTGTTTGGGCCAACTTAAAATTCTGCAGATACGATTTTCGATCGGTCGAGCCTGTTTTTCGATCGATCGAACCAGGCAGATTCTAAAATCTTCTTTCTGCAGCTTGTATGTTCTTGTGTGCTCACGATTTGCCAATTGTTCTAAACTTTTAGAACCTAACAGACTGTTTGAGAGGGTGGCATTGTACCTGCAAGAGAAATTTTGAGCAATAAGAATTACTTCCATTGGGTTAGGGATGATTCCTTGGTGTACCACTTTGTTCCTATGGTTCCAAATAGCCCATTGAGTGATAAGGACATCTTGCATATAAGACATAGAGTCCAAATCTCTCAAATCATGTCTTGAAATAATTCGTTTCAGCCAAAGTTGAACAGACAAGTTAGTACAATCTAAAGTATGGATGGCTAGAGTGGTTACATGCCAACAAGCCCTTGTGAATGGACAAAGAAGGAAGAGATGGGTTAGACTTTCCTCCTCCTCATTGCACATTGGGCATAGATGTCCATTGGATATACCCCTAACATGATAGTGTTTAAAGGTAAAATTTTCCAATTGTTTTTTTCAGATTGTTGAAGAGCATTCAATAAAATAAAAAACGATGGTGAATATGACAGGAAATCCGCTGTAGCACATTGGCAATTCTTGATGATTAAGAATCCAGGTTCAAATCCTGGCAGCGGAAACTCTTTTTCTTTTACTTTTTTTAATGATTTTATTGGGCAAATAATTAAATAAATGATAATCCTCATAATTAAAAGAACTGGTAATAAAACACACCGAAAATGCTAACTTTCAGTGATTTAAAAAAAAATATTGTTTGTTTTAATTCTATTGGGCCCGCTCTGCTTAGATCCCAATTTTAGTAGCCCACTTAAAATTTTTTTCTTAAAAAGAAAAATCTGTTGCATAAATAAAGACCTTGCTTATAAAACACAACGAAAATGCTAATTTTTATTTTTATTTTCTTTTTTTAGTGGGTTTATTGGGCCCGCTTAAATGAAAAATAATTAAATAAACAATAATCTGCATAATTAAAAGAAATGGTAATAAAACACACTGGCAGCGGAAACTCTTTTTCCTTTTTTATTATTATTATTTTTTAGTGCGTCTCTAAGTGCTCTCTTGTGCAAAAACTTGTTCTGGAAGTATGTTCAATGGAAACAGCTAAGAGCATCAAGATATATATTACCAAGCTTGCTTCAATGTGGACCTCTTTCTAGAAAAAGTTTAGGACAACAAAAAATTTTCACAACTTCTTCTCATAATTGTGACGTGAGAGAGTGTGATTGATGAAGAAAAAATAATGAGTTCATATATAATGGTTAACCACTCACAATTTGCTAGATCGGAATTATAACAAAAAAATTGTGGAATAATTTGTAATCTTAGAACTGCTCATTTTAAAATACATGTTATACCATGTGACCATTCTATGAGAATAAAACAAATTTGAATAAAATCCAATGAAAACAATTTCACACGCAATCATGAATATGAAAAGAATAATTATGCTAATAAGTTCGAAAAGTAATTTATATTTGTTAATAAACAAACAATATTACAATAGCTAAATTTTTACATTTTCCCTATTTTTATTGACATTAATAATTGAAGTGTATTCCTCAAATATTATAACATATAATGACTTAATGAATATGATAAATTAGTTTAAAAATTCTTCTAAAAAAAAAAAGAAAAAAGTTATAGCATATACACCCATCGCACACAGGACATCAGCTAATCGAATTTAAAAGTTATAACACTAATAAAGAAGCCTCGGATCCCCTTGCCTTCAAATTTTTAGACTCTAATTGTTCTTGTGCTATAAAATCTCTGTTCAACTCACCCATCTTAAGCAATGTCCAAGTGAGGTCAAGGGCATTAAAGCTAAATTGGTACTTCTTCACGCACAAAATACTTGAGGGTCTAAGAAGGAAAAGGCTCAAGTTATGAGATTAGAAGCATATTGTAGTTATTTTTCAAAAAAAAAAAAAAAAAAAGTGAGGCCAAAAAAAATATATATACTTATCGAAATAAGTTCTACCTCCATTAGTTCTTAAATGACCTCCATGAAAACTTTGAGCCAGCCCATGCACAATTTTGCAGTTGTTCCTTGCTAAGCTCACTTGACTTAGTGTTCATTTGGGGTCAATTTATTTAACTTATTGTTGAAATATTTTTTATAAAAATGTGCTAAAATATATTTGTACTTAAAAATAAAAATAAAAAAGTGAGAAAAAAGTGGGAAAAATGAGGTTTTAAAAAAGATGTACATAAAAATTAAATACTTAAAACTGATGCCAAACTCACCCTTAATTAAACTCAAAGCTTCTTTACATGCAAGTTTGCACAACCTCCAATTCGAAATCAGCCGCTCTGTCTTGCCCACTCTTTTTTACTCCACTATGACAAAAGGTGCTATGAACTCCTCTTTCTCATCTAGTATTTTTATAAGTTTTATGAAATTGAAAATATAATATATTTTGTATTCAATAACAATACATAATAATGATTAATTTGAAAATATCCAATAATATTTTTTTTAAATGTACTAAATTCTATGGAACACATGTAACTTGTTACATTAAATTTAAATTATCATATAAGTTTAGAATTGTAGAATTTTTTTTTCTTTCCAAATATAAGTTGATGAAGCTCTTTCAGATCAGTAGGCTGAACGTTTTGGACTTAGATGATCTCGAAGGCCTGTAAAGAAAAATGAAGAATCAAAGGAGACCGGGGTTGGCTGGTCAAAGACCCTCCGATGATAAAGTTAGTTTTTCTCTTCAAAATCAAGAATTCAAATCTTATCAAGAGTGTCTAGAGAGGTTTTGACTTACTTTTTCTGTCGAGGAAAGGTGTTTATATAGGGCCAAAGGAGCAGTTACTATCTTGCAACTTCCCTCTCATTTGTGGAGGTCAGGAGATAACTGCTATAGGAAGTTAAGTTTTTGTTGAGAGGTTACACCGATGTTCAAGGATCTCTCCACGTAGCAACATTTTCCATAACTGCTGTTCGAAAGGGGGTTATGTCAAGACTCTTTCCATGGAGCCAAATCCTAGGCTCTATGGACAAGGGTTATGTTGAGAGTCGTCCATACATGGACGACTCTACCTTGAGGATTTCTTTGGGATTTAGCCACGCTTTCGCCTGGAGGAACATCCAAGGACGAGCTTTGGAGGAGCATCTAAGGACGAGTTTGGATTCTATGGACGGCTGGGCTTGGATGAGCCATACTTGACCACATCAGTTGCCCCTTCGTCCTTGTGATGGTCATCCTAAGGTGTTAACTTTTTCCTTCTTCTTCTAGCTTTCCCCCCCCCCCCCCCTTTTTTTTTGACGTGTGGTTCAATTTGGTAGGCTCTAATCAAGGCTTTTTGTTCTCTGGGGCAGATGCTACGTGGCATATCGTGGTTGCTCACATTGCTTCGAACTTTGAACCCTGTTGCCTTTAAATAGCGGAATTCCTCTCCTGCCCCTCTCATTTCCAAAGATTTTCTTCCTTGGTCTTTGTCGTCTAGAGCCTCGTCTAGAACTCTCTCCGCGTCCATAGTCCTCCTCCGTTTAGAACCAGGTATTTATTATTTTTTCTCTCGTCTTTAGGTTTTCCTTAAGTTCTTAAGATGTCTGAAACTATTATTTCCTTGTCTAGCAATAGTATAGAAAAGGCTATAGACGAGTATCACGACAATACTAGCTACAGTAGTTCTGGCAATAGCTCTAGTCAGAGTGGTAGTGAGGGGACTTCCACAGACGAGGGATATACCTCTGGTGTCCCTAGAGTCCCATTAGAGGTTCTACAAGAACAACTTAGGAAAACTTCTGGTTCCCAGGCTAGCACTTCGTCCAATGCTCCTCCATCTAGTCCTTTGGACGAGGTGGAGACCGTCTATAGTTGTGCTGTAGGTATTCCTTCTAAAACAAATGAACAAAGGCTTAACAACCTTAAGCTATGGTATCAAATACTTGATGACCCTAGGTTGCCCGTCCATAGGGAATGGTGTTTCAACCCCCATTTTGGAATAAGGGTTTATGAAGCTTATTTTCTGGGGGGTCTTAGGTTTCCCTTGAATACTTTTACTAGATTGCTGCTTGTTAGATTAGGTTTAGGTATTTGTCAGTTCAACCCTAACGCATGGAGATTGATTGTCTCCATGCAAATTTTGTGGAGGGAAGTGTTTGGAGGGGGTCGTCCTATCACTATGGACGAGTTTCTCTTATGTTACAAACCCTCAGAAATAAATCAGTCCCTTGGCTTTTACCAGTTCATAGCTAGGGGTTCTAACTGTAGGTTGATCAAGTCCCTAGCCTCGTCTGACAGAAACTGGAAGACGGAATTTTTCTTCGTCTCCAATTTCTGGGCTGGGAATCCCGTGGACGTTGGTAGGGACACCTTTGCCCCTTATACTGGGGAATTAGGGAACCTTCATCTAAAAGGTATGCCCCTTTACTTTTCTTTTTATGTTGTTTTTATTAATTATGTCTAACCTCTGTTCTCTTGTTGCTTTACAACCGTTAGACGACCCTCGTTGAGTAATTCTACCGTGACCGCGTCCACATGGCTCGATTGCACGTTGAAAGAGATTTCCATTCTTTGGTTACCCTTAGATGCTTAGTTAAGTGGGGACTTGGTCCAGTCCCGTCCAACGAAGCCATCGCACACGAGGTTACAATCCGTAGACGTAAGTTTGGACTTAACAATAAACATATTTTATTATTTATTTATTTTCTCTCTCCCTTTTTTTTTTTAATTTGTGTTTCCCTACTTTATAGGAATGACAACCATGAAAGAGAACAGGGGAAAGGAACCCATGGGCGAGGGGAGCCGTCCTGAGATCCAATCCCAAGCTCGTCCTTCCACAGGGGATAAGAGGAAATCAGTATCTAAGACTCTTGACCTGGGAAATTTGCCCAGTCGTCAAGGGAAGAAAGCCAAGAATGGGTCGTCCCAAACGATGGTCAAGTCTACCCTCCCTTCGTCTCACACATCGGTCCAAGTCTTGGATGTTGATTCGCCAACTCCTGAAGTTACTCCGTCCAAGACTCCTCTGTTTAAGACTGCTGAGCCTATCTCGTCCCAGCCTTCTCAAAGGGTTCCCACGAATCTTCTTGAGAATGAGGATTTGGCTTGGGGTCGTTTTGAGAAGGCTGTGTTTGACGAGGACATAGCTGCATGCTACGACATGTCCTTAAAGGACTTTGAACATTCTGGTGTTCATGACCTTTTTAAGGTGTGTTATTTTACTTTTATGTCGTCTTTATCATTTCATACTTTTTCTCGTCTAACCATTGTTTTATCTTCACCTTTTTGTAGGCAATGTCAAAGTTCATCGCAGCGTCCAGGCAGGCTACGAAGTTGGACAAGACAAGGATTTTGTTGGAGACGAGGATTCAAGAGGTGAAGGACGAGTGCAAGAACTGGGCTGAGGTGGCAGCCAAGTCTAAGGACGAGGTTAGGGAGCTGCACAACCATGCTGAGGAACTGAAAGCTGATATCGTCGAAAAGGATACTCGTCTTGATCACCTCTAAAAGAGGAACGACGAACTGAGTACCCTTATTGAAAAAGCTAGGGAGGACGCAGTTGCAGAGTTCAAGGCGTCCAAACAATATACTGATTTGTTGGACGCCAACTATGCAGCTGGGTTTGAAGATTTCAGAATGGATGCCATTGAGAACTTCCCTGGGCTCGACTTCAGTTCCATTAAGCTTAATCTTGGTGGTGCCACTACAAGCTCCCTCCTCCAGACGAGCTCAGAAGATATTAACATTGAAGATGATGCCACCACCCAGCTGAATCAAGACAACCCTAATGTTCCTCCCCTATGAAAGCTTTTGTATTTTTATTTGGCTATGTATTTTTTTTCTTTTTGTTTTGGTCCTTTTTGACCATCAGATGTAACTCAAGTACAATTGGCTCGTCCAAAGTTTTAGGACGGCCTTATGAACAAGCCTTGTTAATCTTTATTGTGGGTTTTTTTTGGGCATTGGCTGTCCTCCCCTTTTTAATTAACTAATGGATGCTTGTTTCCTTTATTTTACTTATTTATTTATTTTTTTAAGTATTGCATGGACGATCTCGTTTTGTATTTCATATAGTAATTTTAACTTCGACTCGTCCATGATTGGGGTTTGCTCGTGTTGTTCATTCAAACTTGTAATACAACTCGTCCATGAATATTATTTTTGTTATCTCGTGGACCTGGCTCAGCATTTCCCTTCGTCCATTAAGTAGACAATTTTTGCTCGTCTTTGGGTATTGCGCCAGCCATAATTTTTTATTCGTCTAAAGGTTGGACTGTTTCAGTTGAGTTATTAGTCTTATGGACTATATACGCGTCTCCTCATCCATGACTGGGTTAACGCGTTGTTAAGGCTTTTATTTGTCTTTTGTTTGGACGAACATGCCTCATTTGTGCTTTTATCCTTATTTCAAGGTAAGCTTAGGTGTTACGTCCTTTCGTCTAGAGATTTGGATCCATCTTTAGACTTTCGCCTCCCTTCTGGACAAGGTTATGGGGGACTTACGTTATGTATTTGAAAATCCAAACTATTTTCATAATATATAAACGTCATCAACAAGTATGGCACATACTTTTAGAAACCAATGCCTTATTTATACAAACATCCAAACCTATGACTTCGTCCATAGCTAATTTAAAGCAAATAGTCTTAAGGAAAAAACACAACATATAATGCTGATCAACACACACAACAGTAAGTACTGGGCTTGGACTCGACCAGGATGAAGGATCTCGTCCAAAACAGTGCTCGTCTAAGTTATTACTGGTAATACCTCCTCAGGTGCTCAACGTTCCAAGGGTGTTCCAACTTTCTCCCATCCAAGGCTTCTAAGTAATATGACCCTTGTCTTTTATAATTGACAACCCTGTAGGGCCCTTCCCAATTAGGTCATAATTTTCCATGAGTTGGGTTCCTGGTTGCAAGAGAGACCCTTTTCAGGACGAGGTCCCCTATATTGAAACGTCTTGGCTTCACCATAGCATCATATTGTCTTGACATGAGGTTTTTATACCTTGCTGTCCTCTGCTCTGCTTCCGTCCTTACCTCGTCTATAAGATCAAGGTTAAAGCGCAGTTAATCTTCGTTATCCTCGCCTTGGTACCTCATCACCTTGTGATTGGCCATGTGAATTTCTACAGGTATCACTGCTTCACTTCCATAGGCTAGTTTAAAAGGAGTTTCTCCCGTAGGGATTCTCGCAGTGGTTCTGTAAGCCCATAGGACACCGAGTAGCTCGTCTGGCCATAACCCTTTTGCCCCTGCAAGCCGAGTTTTGATGATCTTCAACAAAGATCGGTTTGCTACTTCTGCCTGACCGTTTGCTTGAGGGTGGGCTGGTGAGGAGTAATGATTGTGGATCCCGAAATGTTCGCAGAAATCTTTGAAAAGTGCGTTATCAAATTGCCGCCCGTTGTCTGACACTAGCACTCTGTGCACTCCAAACCAACACACAATGTTTTTCCATACGAAGTTCTTGACATTTTGCTTTGTGATCTTTGCTAAGGGTTCTGCTTCTACCCACTTAGTGAAGTAGTCAATCCCAACAACCAAGAATTTCATCTGCCTGGTTCCAAGTGGAAAAGGACCTAAGATGTCCAATCCCCACTGTGCAAAGGGCCATGGGGCCATCATTGGAGTTAAATATTTTGCTGGTTGTCGGGGGATGTTGCTAAAGCGTTGACATTGGTCACATACCTTGACGTAAGCCTTCGCATTTGCTTGAATAGTTGGCCAATAGTACCCTGCACGGATGACCTTATGGACTAACGCTCTTACCCCCGAGTGGTTACCGCACGCACCTTCATGAATTTCTCTCAACACATAGTTAGACTCATCTAGGGCTAAGCATCTTAAGTAGGGCTGGGAGTAACCCCGTTTGTACAGCACTTCATTTATAAGAACATATTTGGCGGCTCTAACTCTCACCTTCTTGGCCTTGTCCCCATCCTGTGGAAGTTTTCGGTCTTTAAGATAGATAATTATCAGAGTCATCCAGTTTTCTCTTTCTTTGACTTCTTGCATTTTCGGGAGGTCAATGCTTGGCATGTACTGGATTTCGTCAATCTCGTCCATGGCTTCTCCTGACGAGGCTGCTTTTGCCAAGGGATCTGCTTCCATGTTTTCCTCCCTTGGGAGTTGGACAAAATTGGTTCGGTTGAATCCCTTGATGAGCTGCTTTACCTTACTTAGGTACTTCATCATCCGGTTTTCCTTGGCTTCACATGCTCCATTTACTTGGTTAATGATCAACTGAGAATCTCCTCGGACGATGATGGACTCCGCCCCCAGAGACTTGGCCAATTCTAATCCTTTGAGGAGTGCTTCATATTCGGCCTCATTGTTAGTAGTTTGGTATTGTAGGCGGACGGTATACTTTAACTTATCTCCCTGAGGGGATTTGAGTACAACTCCAACTCCTCCAGTATGCAATGTGGACGATCCATCCACACTAATGTCCCACTCTTGAACTTCACTTAGCTCATCCAGCTCTCCTTCCCTAGGGGTAAACTCCGCAATGAAGTCTGCCAGCACCTGTGCTTTAATCGCCTTCCTTAGTTGATATCTAATATCGAATTCACTAAGTTCTACAGCCCATTGGAGAAGTCGTCCTGCTGCTTCTAACTTGTTCATTGCCTTCTTTAATGGATGGTCCGTCTGGACGTTGATAACATGAGCTTGGAAGTAATGCCTTAGCTTCCTAGAGGCTGTAACCAACGCAAAAGCTAACTTTTCCATTGCGGGATACCGTCCTTCTGCCCCTTTGAGTACTCGGCTTGTGTAATAAACCGGTTTCTGCACCCTTGCTTCTTCTCTAATCAGAGCCGAGCTCACTGCATGTGGGGACACCGCCAGGTACAAGTACAACTCTTCACCAAGAATTGAAAGGCTTAACAAAGGAGCTGTGGTGAGATATACCTTCAGGTCTTCAAAAGCTTTCTGACATTCGTCCGTCCATTCAACGTCTTTCTAAGAATCTTAAAAAATAGTATACACTTGTTAGTGGCTCTAAAGACGAACCTATTAAGGGCAGCGACTCGCCCGGTAAGAGATTGGACTTCCTTGATATTTTGTGGAGATTTCATATCCAGTATTGCTTGAATCTTGTCAGGATTTGCTTTAATTCCCCTCTGCAAAACCATGAACCTAAGAAATTTTCCTGACGAAACTCCAAAAGCACACTTGTTGGGATTCAGCTTCATGTTGTATCGTCTGAGCGTGTCAAAAGTTTCTTGCAAGTCGTCCAAATGCTTCCTCTCGTCTAAGCTTTTTACTAGCATATCATCAACATAGACTTCTACATTTCAACCAATCTAGGGCCGAAACATATGATTGACCAACCTTTGGTACGTTGCCCCCGCATTCTTCAACCCAAAAGGCATTACTTTGTAACAGAACAGGCCTTGACTGGTGACGAATGACGTTTTCTCTTGGTCTATCTCATCCATTCTTATCTGGTTATACCCGAAAAAGGCGTCCATGAAACTTAGCAACTTATGACCCGCAGTCGAATCCACCAATTGATAGATGCAGGGCAATAGGTAGCTATCTTTGGGACAGGCTTTGTTTAAGTCGGTGAAATTCACACATATTCTCCACTTGCCATTAGCCTTTTTAACCATCACTACGTTGGCCAATCAATCTGGATAGTAAACCTCTCGAACGAACTTCACTGCAATTAACTTTTGGACCTCTTCTTTGATGACATTATCTCTGTCAGGGGCGAACACTCTTTTCTTCTGTCGTACAGGCTTTGAGGAGGGATGTACATTGAGACGGTGGGTGATGACACTAGGGTCTATACCCGGCATATCTTCATGCGTCCATGCAAATACATCAATGTTTTTCCTCAAGAACAGGACGAGGTCTTGTTTCACCTTGTCTTCCATATCCACTCTAACCCTTGTATGTTTCTCGAGTTTATCCTCATCTAAAGGAACGTCTTCTAGTGCTTCAGTTAGTTCAGCCACAACTCGTCTCTCCTCAATGTTCATCACTTGTGTCTGTTCGTCCATAGCTAACATAGCCAGGTAGCATTCTCTCGCTGCTAATTGGTCTACTTGTACTTGTCCTACCCCATATTCTGTAGGAAACTTGACCGACAGGTAGTAGGTAGACGTGACTGGCTTCTAACTGTTTAGAGTTGGTCTTCCAATGATGGCATTGTAAGAGGATGAGTAGTTGACTATCAAGAAATTCACGTCGTTGGTTACCTGCTGTGGGTATGTGCCTACCACCACAGGTAAGGTAATAGTGCCTATAGGCTGCACCTTCATTCCTCCGAATCCCACCAAGGGCGAATTCACTGGATGAAGTTGGTTTCGTCCAAGCCTCATTTGCTGAAAAGCGGGATAATACAAAACGTCCGCCGAACTTCCATTATCCACCAGCACCCTTCTTGTTGCGTAGTCTGCGATGAGTAGAGTGATGACGATGGCATCATCATGGGGGTGGTGAACCCTCTCAGCATCCTCGTCTGTGAACGTAATGGCTTGCTCGTTAGTCGCCCTTGCTCCGGACGACCGTCCGAAGAGCTGGACATTCTGCACTACTTTTAGGTACGACTTCTTTGACTTGGACGATTGCCCCATTGAATTTCCTCCTATGATAACTCTTATCTCTCCGAGCGAGGGGCGCGGCGACTCCTCTGCCTTCGCTTTCAATTTCTCGTCCTTGTGATCTCATCCAAGGAAGTTTCTTAACTTTCCTTGCCTAATAAGATTCTTTATTTGCTGTTTCAAGTCGAAACACTCGTCGGTGCCATGCCCATGGTCCTTGTGGAAGCGACAATATTTATTTCCATTGCGCTTGTTAGGATCTTCCTTCATCTTTTCAGGCCACTTCAAGGTGGGGTCATCCTTGATTTGCATGAGCACCTGCTTCAGCAGCACATTCAACGGCGTGTCTTCTTGGATTCTTGCTGAAGGGTTTACCTTCTTAATGTCCCGATCTTTCTTATCTTCCATCTGTCCCTTCTTTGGACGAGGGCCTTGTTCGGAGTGACGCATGTGGTTCATCTCCACTCTCTCAGCTCTCTTTCTTTTCTTGGCTATGATTGCATCTTCCGCATTCATGAAGTTTTGGGCCGAGTGAACGAGCTTGGCTATGGTCTGAGGTTCTTTCTCGTAAAGCTTGTGAATGAACAAATCAGAGTTTACTCCATTGTGAAAGGCTGCCAACAACAATTTGTCATCCACCTCGTCTACCGTTAGGGCTTCTCTGTTGAAACGAGTGATGAAGGATCGCAAACTTTCATTCTCTCCTTGTTCGATGGTCAACAAGCTGGACGAGGAACGTTTATGCCTTTGTCCCCCAATAAAATTGTTAACAAACAACTTACTCAACTCTTCGAAAGAACTTACTGTATTCAGAGGTATCTTAATGAACCAAACCTGTGCTGGTCCTTTAAGGGTAGTAGGCAAGGCTCTACACATAATCTCATCTGGGACCCCTTGGAGATGCATTGTAGTCTTGAAAGTGGCAATGTGGTCGAATAGATCCCGTGTTCCATCATATGACTCTAGGGAAGGCATCTTGAACTTCGGAGGCAATGGATGGCCATTGATGGCAACTGTAAAAGGGGAGTCCGTTCGATGGACTAAATCCTCCACGGGATTTGCTCTTCTCATGTTTTCCCGCATCTCATCCATGACTTTCTTCATTTGGTCCATCTCCTTCTCCAGATGTGGCACCCTTCGTGAAGTGGCGCCCCTTGATTGACTTTCAGATTCTGCATCTGCTCCAACATCTTGACTCTGGGCTTGTCCTTCGACGTGTCCATCATGATGTTGCCTCCTTAAATTAATCTCCCTTGTCAACTCTTGATTTTGGCGAGTAAACTCCGCCATAGCGGCTACCATGGACTGGATATGTTGAACGGAAGATGATTGCATGACAGGTGCTGATCGACGATCTTGGTGGGGATTGCTAGAAGCATCCCTGCTCTCTTGGTGACCCGGGCTAGTGGCCCTCGATCTGGTCCGAATCATACAGCCTTTTTGTCGAAGAAAGCGTGAAACAAAAAAAAAAAAAACAATCACCAAAACTTACTTTCCCACAGACGGCGCCAACTGATGAAGCTCTTTCAGATCAGTAGGCTAAACATTTTGGACTTAGATGATCTCGAAGGCCTGTAAAGAAAAATGAAGAATCAAAGGAGACCGGGGTTGGCCGGTTAAAGACCCTCCGATGATGAAGTTTGTTTTTCTCTTCAAAATCAGGAATTCAAATCTTATCAAGAATGTCTAGAGAGGTTCTGACTTACTTTTTCTGTCAGGGAAAGGTGTTTATATAGGGCCAAAGGAGCGGTTACTATCTTGCAACTTCCCCCTCATTTGTGGAGGTCAGAAAATAACTGCTATAGGAAGTTAAGTTTTTGTCAAGAGGTTACACCGATGTTCAAGGATCTCTCCACATAGCAACATTTTCCATAACTACTGTTCGAAAGGGGGTTATGTCAAGACTCTTTCCATAGAGCCAAATCCTAGGCTCTATGGACGAGGGTTATGTTGAGAGTCGTCCATACATGGACGACTCTACCTTGAGGATTTCTTTGGGATTTAGCCACGCTTTCGCCTGAAGGAACATCCAAGGACGAGCTTTGGAGGAGCATCCAAGGACGAGTTTGGATTCTATGGACGGCTGGGCTTGGATGAGCCATACTTGACCACATCATAAGTATAATATCTATGTTATTGAAACTTGAATTTTATGATAATCTTTTAAATATATATCATTTTCATTATTTTTTTAAGGCCTATATCTCTAATTTTTAATGTCTATTTTGCTTGTATTTTTAAGTTCAAAACTAAAGAGTTTGGCCCAAGTAGAATTAAATTTCATACTTTTCAACCCAAAAATTAAGGGAAAAAAAATGAATTTTTGAGCCCGAAACTGGGGAAAAAAAAAAAGAATCTTTGGTCCAAAAATGACTAAATTAGACTAAATAGACCAATATGGACCGAAATGGATCGAAGTGAACCAAATCAGATTGAAGTGGACAGAAAGGGCTGATGTGGACCAAATTGGACCAAAGTGGACCAATGTGGATTGAAATGCTAGTAGATATGGCTCTAAATAAGCGTAACAACAATAAATGCTGCGCTTTAACTTTCAAATATTATCAGTCGCAAACCCACACAATGCATAAAAAAAGTGAAATATAATTATTTGAGCAAGACTTAGGTATAATATTTAGATGTTGTTCCTGAAGTTTATTTTTTAAGATTCTGCCATGTAGTTTTTTTTTTTTTAATGGATGAAAGTGTATTTTTTAAGTTAAATAGCTACATGGCAGAATCTTAAAAAGGAAACTTAAGGAATAGCACCTAAGGTGCTTTAAATAAGTTTTATCCTAATTATTTTATCCCCCCAAACATTTTCAAAAGGGTCCCAATGTCTACCATTGAAAAAAAAATACCAAAATTTTATAACAAGTCAATAATAATAATTAATTTTTAAATGAAAATATATAAGTTTCTGCTTCCCACCCTAGAAGACCACCAAAATATTGGACTAATAGAAATTCAACCCAATTGAAATCCTTAAATTGTTCAATAAAAAAAAAACTAAAGCCCATCGAGTGGATTATCTATTAGTAATAGTAAAAGAGATGTTTAATAAAACCTATATACAAAATTCTAATTAGTAAGTTTGCATTTAAACACAAGAAGAATATTTTCTTTTCTAAGTTATAAAATAAAATAAGGTTGAATAAAAACTTTTTATGTAAAAAATAAATGTTATTTAAATAAATTCTACTTAATATTATCGCATTCCGGCACTACGTATGATGATTTGGAAAAGAAAGCATTCAAAGAGAGAGAAGAATAATAGGGTCTTATTTTTCTAGTGTTTTTCCAAATAGAATGCGGAATAGTAATAATAAACCGACTAGCAATAAGGTTCAAAATTTAAATTTCCCTACTTCTCCTAATTGTTGAAGGATAATATCAATGAACTGGGTCTATATATAATATATTTCTGAATTAAACCCACAAAATAAAAAAAAAACTTCGTCATTGTCTTTGGTTTCCAAATTACATTGTTACATAGAGCAGAGAAAACAATGGAAGACAAAGGCAGCAACAATGGCAACCCAACTACATCCCCTTTGTTTACCAACAAAGAGCTTGAGGTCTCTGAAATCTTGCTTCAACTTCCTTCGGTAATCTTGCAATCTATTAAGTTTAGCCGCTACACAGTCAAAGTTACCTGGGGTTGCACCAAACCAAGGTCGACATTACCTTCTTCAGAGCCAGCATGCATTGACAAGACTTCAAGAACTGAAAGTGAAAGTGAAAGTGAAACCCCAGTTTCTTGCTTGCCCCACAAGAGGCCAAAGAATTTGAAGAGGAAAAGAGATGACTTGTTGTCTGACATTGTCAACCAGTTCGCTAAACGTATAGAGTCGTTTAAGAAGGAGATAGCCAATGTGAAGAGTCAGAAAAATGAGAAGTTGAAAGAACTGAAAAAACAAGAAGTAGAATTGATGAGTTCTTGCATGTCTCCACTTGGTATCCCTGATCTCAATGTCCCTCTTGATCTCAATGTGGACAGTACTACTCTTGATGAGGATTGTGTAACCGTGAAGTCTGCCCCAGCGTTTGATCTCAATGAAACTCCTCTTGATGATGACGATTGTGTAATTGTGGAGCCTGCCCTGCAATAGTTTGATCATCTTGATGTGGCTAAAAAGCTTTTGAGTGTTGACCAATGCAAAGGCTGCTGAAGCTATGAAGATAAGGATACGAGGATCAATCAATGGATGATTTTGTTTTTTGTGTTTCTGGTTGTTTGTTTCATTTTATATATACATATTTTTTTTTCACCTCTATACAGTGTGTCTTGTTCTTTCTTTGTTCACCTCGTATATTGGAATAGGCACCTAAATTTTGAAACAAAGAATTTCAAGATTGTCCAATTTATCTAATCGGATTTTGATCAGTAATGTTGTACTTCCAAAGATGGTTCATGAACAGAGCTGGTCCTTTTTTTTTCACCAACTTCTCGTTTGGGCTTTGTTATAAAATAAACTAGTCGCTAACCCGTGCGATGCACGGAATAATTAAATAAAAATTAAAAGTACTTATTTTACTTAAAGGTATATGACTTAAATTTTAAAAATGTATAATTTGAAAATGAATGAAAATAACTAATTTCTTCAATATAATGATTTAGAAAATTTTTTTTTCTTTCATATCATTGGTTTCACATAACACATTTCGATGTGGGCTATTCTATGGTAATAACTTTACATAATATTCAATTGTAATTATATCTACTATCCACTACCAATCTAATATATCTTATCTTGATAGTAGATCTACAAATTGCATTATCATATTCTTAGAGCTTGTCACATTATTGTTATTATCTATATATAATATAAAACTGAAAATTTTAACTTTTTGAAAGACTTACATTAGAATTAGGATTAAAAAATAAAATTTTTTTTTTTAAATTAGACCTCACGTTAGTTTTTTTTTTTTTTAAGGGGTCACTTTAGGTTAAAAAAAAAAGACTCACGTAAAAAAAAAAAAAGAGACTCCTATTAGGATTAAGGAAAAAAGAGAGAGACTCATATTAGGACTCTCTCACTATTTAGTTTAACAAATTAAAATTTTTTATAAATTAAAATAATGAGAAAAAAAGAGGGGGAGAGACTCCTGTTAGGACTCTCTCACTATTTAATTTTAAAAATTAAAAAAAATTAAATTAAAATGATGATGTGAAAAATTGTGAGAGCTTCAAAGGCTTCGGTTTTTAATATATATATATATATATATATAGATAATAATTAAAAAAAATTAAATAATTTCAGTCTCAGACTCTCAGTAGGGCAATAGTTTTTCTCTTTTTTCAGTTTTTTTTTTTTTTTTTTGGTAGTAAATATTGAATTATACTTGTTTTTAACGGGTTGTTATTGTGAGTTTTAATGTGAAAAATATGATGTATTAATATTTGATTGGAGAGTGTAAATTACTAAGACCTTTTACACTACATCTTTATCAAATTTGCCCCTTTATTAATTCCCTCATCTTCCACACTGCTAAACAGTGCAAATACTCTTCTTTCTTTCCACTCTTACCAATCAAAGCCCTTGAAATATTTGCTTTAGAATATATATATATATATATATATATAATTAAGAGAAATCATATCTTGCGATTTGTGTAATCCCAACGTAGTTTATGTCCTAGAATGTGTATAAAAGATTGATAAATTCGTAGTCCAATAACGTTCTACCGAGGATTGGAATGAATCCCCAAAAGACGTTTACCAAAAGAAAAAAAGAGTCCCACATCACAAACATGTCTAATTATTTATAATTTTTCCTAAAGCAAGGTAAAAAATAAATAATGTATATAAATAACATATGGAGATGCCATGTTCCATTTATTCTTCTTCTTCCCCCCCCCCCCCCCCCCCTAACTTGGTCTTTCTTTTTTCTTTTCTTTTTTTCTTTTTTTTTTTTTTTTTTTTTTTTTTGCACAAAAGGGAAATATGGATAAAATAAAACCGTCACTTATATACAGAGCAAACCATCAGAAACAGCAGAAAGGAATGGCAGCCTTACAACCATACTAGTACCATATACAGACTGGTATATTACAGACCACAAAACACAGGTAAATTAAAAAACAGTATCTTCATTAGTGACAAACGCGGGCTGTTTCGAATCCCATCGAGTCCAAAAAAAGACAGGTTAGCAAATATGTAGAGCATGTATCACAAAAGATCTCTATATCCCTTTGAGGAGCTCCCTGTTTTGCCAATCTGTCTGCACAAAAATTTGCTTCTCATCAGATGCATCTTACATTCACTTGCCATGTTGTAGTTAGGAGAGACCTGCAATCCAAAATAACGATAGTACTCAATGAAGATGCAAAGAGTTTACTTTTTGAAAAAAAGAAAAAAAGATGCGAAGGCATTCCTACATTTCCTATAATAGGAAAATATACATTGGATCTCTTTTTTCTTGTTTCATTTTTGGGTAAGAAAGAATTGAAGTTCCATTTGTATGCCTCCCCCTCCCACACAATGAGTTCTAACTTCTAAGTGGAGGATCGCCATGTGAAGTCCATCTTTATGTGAAAAGAAGGTATAACAGAAAACAAGTGAGTCTTAAGTCTACAAAAATGGAAACATGTTTCAGACTTTACCAACATATATATATATATATATATGTGCATCTATTGATTATATTCAGATTGAAGATGGGATTAAGTGATTAGAAGAATTTATAAATTCTAAATTAGTACGTTATTGACAATTTAACATTTGGTACTTCGTCGACAATATATCATAAATAAGTAAATAACTCAAAATATTCAATAACCAATTGTTGGATGTAGAATGCAAATTAACAAATCGTTGAACAGGTTTATAAGCAGAATTTTCCAAAAAATAAAAATATCTCCCTTATATTTCTGTCTGTTGCAACAAATGTGGTTATGACTACTACATTGGACTGTCTATGCATCCTAGCTTTATTCTATGCAAATAAACATAACATTCTTTCTTTTTTTTTCTTTTTTTTTTTCTTTTTTGATAAGTCTCTAGCATGACTTTCTACTTTTTACTAGGTATTAGGAAAAAGAATAACCAAATAAGCTTTAATACAGTCCCAAAGTTGTTGGCAGCTAACGTGAAAAATGAAAAGAAAAAAGTTCCATCATTATACTAGTCACATACCTTCAAGAATCTAATACTTTATTTTCCAAATTAAGGAGGAATGTGAGGCATCAACTGCATACTTTAGTTGAGAAGGCAGTGGCTCACTCGTATGTATTTTATGCACCAACTCACACCTTAATGAAGATAGCAACTGTTTATGCCATGATTCTTTTCTCTTCAGTACTTGGATATATGCATACAATCCAAGCCATCCAACTTCTTCTTCCTCCAACTGAAGTATAGGTCGGATATCAGAATAGCGGTATGCAGAATGCATCCGTTTCTTTATGAGCTTGTACATATACCTAACAAGACAATCAACAAAGCCAATGAACTGAAAAAAATAGTAGAAAAGAAGTATCATTAAATGTTGAAAATTAAATTTTATAGTTAAATTAAAAGACTATGTATCAAAGCATAGACAGCCATTCAATTATTTTACATGGCCATTGCACATGGGGCTTCACAAATGCTAAAATGTCAACTAAAATCAGCACAGGAAAACTGCATCTTAATAAACCAAGTTTAACAACCACGTACACTGTAAGATAAACAAGGATTACATCCATACCTCACAGATTTTTGAATAATTTTTAGATAGAATCCCTTGCGAAGTTTGCATATGTACGATAAGTCACGAATGTAGCAATGAAATTTCATTGCACATACCAAAAATGCCTGATATATATTTAATCTGACAACATCTGCAGAATTAATATTTGAACAGAAGAATATAGGATGGCATTTAGGTCTCATAAAGCCACGTAGCTTTGTCTTCAGATGGTGACCTGGTTTACCTTGCCAGCTGACAGTAAGAGTTGAACTTAAATGGTTATTCAGATACCTGTTTAGTATAGGGAACAAGTTACTTGGGGAAGAAATTGAACTTTCATAAAACTGAGATTCAAAGTTTACATTAGATAAACCAAAAAGCAAATCTAACTGCAACACGTAGAGCTTCAATAACAAGACAATGAAATATCATTTCTTTTTTTTAAATGAACCCAAAACTGTGAGGCAAACAATTAGACCTAGCTTCATTCTAAGATCCCAACCACAGACTTATCTTAAATGAATCCTATTAAACAAAAATCACAAAAGTACTTCAAAGAGGACTGGACACTACTTGACTACTGCTTGCAATTTAAACATTTAACTCACACAACATATAGAAGAAGTTGCTAAGGATGTGATATTGATAATTTGTGGCTTGAAATTTGATAAGAATTAGGTCCAATAATGATAAATAAAAAGAAATCAAGCAAAAGGAAACTCTCAAGCATAATTGTTTGGAAGAAAGAGATATAAAACCAAATAAGAATGCTACGTAACAATTTCGAGAGTACCAAATATACGCTTAATGAGTAGCATGACAATGATATGGAATGATTTCAAAGGTTCAAATGATTGGGTCCTAATCTTGACATCTGAAGCTAAAATCCAAAACAGAACATTATAAGATACATCTAGCAAGTAGAATGACAAGTAAAATTATATACGAAAATTAACTTTGAGTAGTCTGCCTGAACTTCTAAAGTGAAACAATTGATAAGCAATCCACTCCATCGAAGAAATGAAATACCATCTTCACCCACGTAAACCCTGCTTGATGGAATCCCTGATAAGTCTCCAATATCAAAATTGATAGAAAATTTGTCATCATTCATGTAGCAGTTGTACGAATGAAATCCTCTTTGCAACCTGGAAACGAAGCTAGCAGCCAGCTTCTTTGAGGTTGAAATGAGAAGGAAGTCATCAATGAATCTAAGAAGTATATATCCATCCCCACTACTTTCCTCTGCAGAAACATCATTAGAAATATGTCTTCTAGATATATCTTTAGCAGCAGCTTCACCAGTTTTCTCAAGATACGGAATGATCAAATTTCTTTCCAGATGTCCATAGTAAAATGAGCAAAGCAAAGATGACACAATACTTCCTTGAGGAATACCTACACCTAGAACAAAAAACTTCTTATCTAATTGCAGTACGTTGTACTTAACATGCTCCTTTAAATTGAAAAATAACTCTTCTTTTTTCACATGCCTGCTCCACTCCTATAAGAATAAAAATATTGAACAAAACTTAGCTTCCTCAAAAGAGATTATTTGTTTACAAGTATGAAAAATTCAGAAAAGAGGCATTTCAATTTTTTACTTCAAAAGTCTCCTACCTAAGTGTGATTGCTTGGGAAAACCTAGGTATGATTGCCTAATATTTTATCTTCTTTTTTTTTTTTTTTTTTTTTTTTGATAAGAAATATAACATCATTGAAAAAAGAAAACAATACAGGAAACCAAAGCACACAGGCAGTGTACTAAGAAATTGAAAAAAAAAACAGCAAAATTGCCTAATATTTTATCTTTCTTTATTTCATGCTCTTTTCATTGTTTTAATACCAAACAGCCGTCAACCATTCAAGATCTCATCAAGAATACAAATTAGTGATCCTACATCAGTTAGGATGAAAGCTTGATGATGGAAGTAACAAAGAAGAGAAAAGAGTCAAACCTATTCATCACAGCATTGATGCATTGATCATCCAAATATCTTATTACACCACACAGATACTCCACATGGGGCTAAAAATACTTTATTCTTCATCCCATGCAGTTTACATCAATGGATATCTTGACATAGGCTGCATATGCTTGGTGAATGAGCACAATAGGGGACCAAGGAAAATCTAAGACTAAATCTCAATGAACCAAATACATTTTTTAAAGACTAAAGTACACTTTTAGCCCTTAAATTTTGAGATTGTTTTCATTTTGGCCCTTTATGTTTCAAAATTTTCATTTTGGCCCTTCATGTTTAATTTTGTTTTCATATTGACCCTGTTGTCCATTTCCATTGGTAATGAGAACATCCATAATATGTTTTTCTGCCTAAAAAATAAAATTCCTGAATTCTACAGCATTTAAGAGCTAGTATTTGATGCAATAGTTAAAAATAAACGACACTTAACAATCATATTACTAAAGAAATGGATGGCAGGGCCAATATGAAAACTGAATCAAACATGTAGGGCAAAAATGAAAACAACCCCACACTTTAAGGGCCAAAAGTATACTTTAGTCTCTTTTTTTCTTTTTCTTTTTTCAATAATTGCTAAGTAACATATGTACCCCATGGATCTTGAACCCACGACCTCACCCTCCACACCTTACAATCACAAAGAAAGAGATGTCATTTGAGCTAGAGCTCATTGGCTACTTAAATACACTTATCTGAGTAGACAACTAAACAGAGTCCCCACCAACTAACCAGTTCCCAGGCCATAACAAAAATGACTAGAATACCCTTGTCATTTGGTACTAAAACCAAATGAGCTCCCACCAATCTTACCAAAATTACCCAATGGGTAGCACACTCAGCTGGGAACCACATACAGATATCTCTGTAATTGCCAAATCTATTTTCTTTTAGTAGAGCTTTATTTGAACATCAAAACTTCTGGTACCCCAAACTAAAAGCCATGATTGATCAAGAAAAAAAGGTAAACATTTCCGCTGATTTGCAAAACCAGTCACACAAGAAGGATATAAAAAATAAAGATCCAACTCAAAAAATTGCTTATGGTTCTTACAGGATTTTATAGACTATTTGTATCTTGCAGGAAACATATGACATACACAAGCATCATGCATGAAGGTAGTAGTTAGACAGGTAGTGAAAGCTGATACTAAGTGACTAATCTTATAAAAAAGAAAAGCAGTAATCATTAAAATATTCAATGGAAATAGGAAAGATCTATAAGAATAAATATCAACAACTTTCCTTGAAGAGTGACTTGAAATAGCTACCTGGTTAACAAAGACAGTCTGCAGTGAACATAAGGGAACAGAGGATGTGACTTTTGCAGTGCTCATATTTTGATCCATCAATACGAGGTTCTTATGAACCCACAAAGATTTCTCTGTGCAGACTACTTGATGGGACTGTTTAAGAAGATATTCATCTTTCTGTATGACATCTTTCATTACACTAAGAAGC
The DNA here is from genome assembly GCA_033629205.1 of Lithocarpus polystachyus. Taxonomy (NCBI): domain Eukaryota; kingdom Viridiplantae; phylum Streptophyta; class Magnoliopsida; order Fagales; family Fagaceae; genus Lithocarpus; species Lithocarpus polystachyus. Next base: position 4,040,598 of record CM066172.1, read on the forward strand.
TTATCCTGATCAATAGAATCAAATGCTTTCAGTACATCAGAAACAACAACAAATGCACCAGGCACGGTTACCAACCTATTTTTCAGACCAATTAGAAATGGACATAACTTTCTGTAGACATCATTGTAATCAAAAACTGATGCTCCCAGCTTCTCAGGTTCTTCCAACTGTATACCCTTTAAAACAGCATGTGTATCACGAAGAACAAGATTTACAGACTTGAAATAATTAAATTCATCTTTCTTGGAACAAAATTTTCCTTTTCCATGCATTCCACAAGATTTATCTTCCAAAGAGGATTTTTGAGATGGCATTCTTGATGATGCTTTTAGATTTGTTAGCATCCTCATTCCATCTTTTTTTGGACGAAATCTTAGTTTCGAGAAGCCAAATAATCTTTTTTTTATAATATGTCTAACAGTCACAGCATCCAAGTCATTATAGCCCTGATCTTTCAAGTAAGTGACGGACTTATTTATCAACTTCTCCCAAACTGATTTCCTGTAATAATATAGATCTTGATTCCCATGCTCAATTTCAGTGACATAGAAGTTTGCTTGCACCAGTGGCACCACTAGAGATGAAAAGAGCCAAAAGATCCAGCTCTCCAGAAGTTTATGTCTCAAAACATGTGTGGCGTCGTCCAATATTCTGGATCCCTTATGCATGTCTATACTCTCCCCCGTTGTACATTTTAGCACTTGATTACTCAAGCAACATGAAAATTGTTCAGTTGATAGAAACGGGAAACTTGATGCTTTTAATTTATGCATGCATTGCTTTAATGAGAACTTCTCAAATCTTCGAAGTTTAATAAACCTGGCAATATTCCTCCTAAACATTCTCCAGTTATGACAGGAACCTAGCAATTCTGTGGGAACTACACTCCTAATAACTGCCCATGTAAATGACTCTACCTGACTTCTCAAGCAATAAGACTTATTTGCTTCAAACTGAGGTTCAATATCCACGTAATATGAAGTATTAGATCCATGAGAGTTCTCAGGAACATTTTTCTCTGATTCATTCCCCTAAAATAACAATTTCGCAAGAATTATATTTTTCTTAGAGGAAGCAAGAAGTGCTTAAATTAGTGAGATAGCTTAAGGGATGTACATTACACAGTGCAATTCTATAATGAGCTCTCCCATTTAACAAATCCCCCTCCCCCCCCCCCCCCACACAAAAAAATAAAAATAAAAATAAAAACCACCCGCCACTCAAAAAAACAAAAAACAAAAAAAATCACATACATAATTTCAATTTGCACAACTATCAAGGTGTGCATATTATGCACCAATGCATTCAAAACGCATATGAAACTGAGCGAGGTGTAACCTCAGAATGTGAAATTGTGAATGCTAAATATGCCTTCACACAATTTACCTCAAAGTTAGTGCCAGATTTTACAGTATCATCCAATGTTGGGACAGCGCAATGCTTATTCAATAATCTCAGATGTTGGCAATGCTGTGCCTTGCGTATGAGCTTCTTAAGCAACTTAACGAGTGAGCAGTACCTTCAGAACCAAAAACAAGCAGTTAAAGCAGTGCCATCCAAATTAAATTAAAAACCTGATATATTGGCTATAACTGCAATTATTTATTGCCCTAATATTCTCAAAACATGTCCCACATTTATACTTCAGAAAAAGTTTTCATGTATCTGTGCTCTAAGACACAGTACGGCTTCCATCCAAAGAAACTCATTGTAAATGTAATCATCATAGATTCCAGACCCTAGTCTAAAGAGCGAATTAGTTGACATTGGCTGTAAGGTTTTAGCACAAAGAGACTTCACTGTGCCATTAGTGTCCCTTTTAACCTTAATCCATTCAAGAGCTTTTAAATTGCAATCCTGATACTGATTGAGGAACTCGTTTTCATTATTTCATAACTTGAAGTTTGGAACTACATCATGCATAAATTTCCTGTTATATCCAGCAAAGGAGCTTTTCATGATTCCTTATGTAAAAGATTATAAGAACTATGGGATCAATATTCCACAGTAAGAAAAAATTGGATTCTAGAAATCAAACTGAAATCAACATGCATGCCACATAAAAATAAAAATAAAACAATAATTTTGCCATGACAAATCAGAAAGGGTACAATTAAAAAGGTTCTGCAATCACAGTATTTGAATTTGCACTTACAGGCATGCTGATTTGCACAGCATTTCCTGAGTTGCATTTAAGCCAAAGATATCGCCAATAAGAAAATTTGCACCAGAAAAATTGGGCTTCAGAGAATTTAGTATATCTGAAGATTATTAAGGTACTGTGTTCTTTTACACCAAAGAAAAGGCATGACAGAAGCTCTTCACATCACAAATTTAAGCTCAAACTGTGTTTCTTTTCCAAAAATAAGAAAGCATAATTGCACAACATAAAAAGATAACATATTATCCGTTTGTCACTGATCATTCAGTCTATAAAGTTGGGTGAAAAAAATGGAAGTACAAGCAATTTTATAACGAAGAGACAAATTAAGTACATGTACGTTTAAAATTAAACTGAAGGATACGCTTTGCTGGAAAAACTGATGAAGAACATTCCCTGTTATAAAACATGAATTTTCTGTTAATATGAGCCCCTTTGGCAACTAACAGGGGCTTGGGAACTTGTGATACTGAAAAACAAGGCATCTGCAAAATAGATCATATCCAAAAAAGGTTAAAAGTTAAAATAATAATAATAAACTGTAATAGCTGGGAGAAATGTCTTTTCATTTTCATTGCATTGGAAGAATCCAAATGTTCACTAGGAGGTGGCATTAAGTCATTCAATCTTCTTGATATGGGTATATATCAACCAAACATTAATCTTTCTAACCCTTTTGAGATTCAGGGTTCTTTTGTAATTGACAATCTTATCTATCTTAGAATCTCCATGCCAACAAACTCTGTTCTAGCCATGTATGTGTTAATATTAATTAGGGTACTGATATCTCCTAATTGGTGTTTTACTTCCAACTTCTTTTACTTTCTTGGAGATTCTCATCTACCAGAAGAGTAAGCTGTGACATACTGCATCTTGTTCTCATGCTCAAGCAGGCACCATGAGTACAAAGCCACAACTACCTGCTGAGATTGTTTGGCTGTATGTCTTCTGTTCACTTGGAGATTACTATTTCTGCATCTAACCCCTTTATTCTGATAATAGGAAGGCAAACCACATTACTATTAATCCAGATGTCATGTCACTCATGCTCCAATAATCTTTAATTACAATAATAACAAAAAAATTTGATGTTTAAAAGTATTCCATAATGTGTTGAAATAAAGGTAAAATTACTTAAAAATTTATGTGGGGATAAATTAAATAAAACTGTATCCATGCTAAGGGTGGCACACACAGCATATATCTTAAAGCCTTCTAGGTTAGGCAACAAATAGTAATTAGGTTTCATGTACTAAAAATCTTTTTTTTATTCTATTGGTGACTTACACACACATTTAGTGAGTCTTGAACCCACAAACTCACCCTTCATCCCATTATTTTGGGAAAAATTGAAACCCTCCAATATATCAAACCAACGTTGAACTTGACTGAAGGATCCTTCATAGGAAATCAATCACCTTTTCAGAATTATTTAAGCTAGAATTTGCATCATGCTGGAGCCTCCCAGATACACCATCTTTATCCATATGAATTGTTGCAAAAGAGCTAATTTCTTCAAAATTTACACGCCTTCTAATTCTGCGACGCTGCCAACTAAATGGCCTTGAATGCTTTCCAAACTTTGCAGCTGTGCGATTTGAGCTTTCTTGAAGTTTCTCATTTAAATCCCCTTCAGTATTATTGGTAACAGTTCCAGAAATTGGTATAGCTACTTCCAATGAACTCGCTTGAGAACGCTTGTTTCCGTGAAGCCGACTAAATGTTCTTGGACTTGAAGAACTCCTAGCATTGGAGCCAACACGATCTAATGACGTTGATGGATCATCAACACTAGAAGAATTACTGCATTTCTGTATCTCTAGCACTGGGTTAACATTGTCAACTAAAGCCCTCTTCTTTTTGGATCCTGAGAAAAGTTTGGACTAAATCATCATCTGGATCTTCTTAATCTTTAAGAAATGATACGTTACATATGACTGAACAATCTAATGCAAACACAATAGCCACAAAGCAAAAGGAATTAAGGACAACAAGAAAAGGGAAAGATCTATTAAAAATGAACGTCCACAAATAGATGGGAACAAGTCAGGTAAGAAAAGACCAAGAAAGAACTGGTCTAAAGTCAGAACAAGTCAGGTAAGAAAAGGCCAAGAAAGAACCGACCTAAAGTCAGAAAGAGACTACGGCAATTAAGTTTTATCCCAAAAAACAGAGGTTGTTAAATATTAAAAAGAAAGGCAATATGTACCATCAGATTCTATTTATAAGTTATTCAAATTGTAAAATTGATGTGTCTGTGTATAGTGATCTAATAGTATTAAAGTTTTAATGTCAAAATGGTTGCATTAATATAGTATTTAAATCTAAAATAATTTTTATTCACCAATCATTCATTCTGAATAGAAAATTTCATTGAACTTAATTTAATGCATAAGGCTAAAATATTAACAATGAATTTGCAAAATTATGGCCCTAATGCTGATTTGCATGCCAGTGTCTGCACGTGTGCACATTACATGCATACATATAAATATATATATATATATAAATAATAAGCTAATGCTGATATGTGTGCCTGTGTCTGCATGTGTATACATTTACATATACACATACATACAAAAATAAAATAAATATTCATGTAACATTATTTTTCCTAGGTACCGTAAAAGGGAATTTTGATTCAACTGACAATGTTGACAGAACAACTACCAGTGTTTAGAAAGTCTTCATTAGTCATTACCACATTTATCAAGTGAAGTATGTTGATACTGAGACTCCAATGTTCGCTTTTTTGACTGCTTGAGGCATAAATCACTTATAGGAGGACCTGTTACTTGGTGGTACTTCTTAGAAGAAACTGGCAAAAATATTGATGTGTACTTTAAAAGATAAACCATGACATCATCCCCAACCTGCATAAATGCAATTTTGACCTTAATTTCGGTGATGTAGTTCAAGAAACAACAGAGAAGAAGTTAGCAAACCATACCCTTTGTGAAAGAAGACACCAAGCTGAAGAAGATAGAAGTTCTACAATGGGACTTGCACGATTAATCTGTTACATATTGATGGGTATTTTCAAACAAGAAATAAGGCAAATATGAAATGTTAACAAACTACTCCTAGAAAAATAAATAAATGAGGATAACCAAAAAACAAAACACTGCCAACCCCATTTCCAGAATGAAATGGATGACATTGAAAATGTTGATAGCAACATTGAACATTGAATATGAAGTTTGCACAATAAATAAACAAACTAATGCTTGCCTTATCATAAGCCTTGCAAATTACATTGATAGAGTTGAATTGCTCATGCATCATGATTTCAATGGTCCTTTGCACAATCTGAAAACATAATGAGCAGTGGTTTACATATTAGATGCACAATGTGATTCCCTTCTCAAGACTTTATTTAATCAATGAGAGCACGACACAATCGACCCAGAAATGGAAACACTACCTACAAAACATTCAGTACCACCACCATCAATCCATATAACATATAAAGAGAAACTTAAAATATTTTAAGCTCACTCACTACCATGAAGTTTCACTAAGTATTACCATAATCAATAATATCTATAAAAAAAATAATAAATAAATAAAAAACTATGACCATAATCCATAACTATACAGTTTGTTTACTTAGCGTTTCTGGTCTCTAAAGTTTCAAGCGAGCGCTATTCGACCCTAAAATTTAAACTATATAGTTTACTTGCTTAGCATTTTTGGTCCTGAAGTTTAGCATGCACTATTGGTCCTTAAAGTTTAAAAAATAAGCAATTTTTTGGTCCCCAAAATATCTTGTGAGCTAGGAAGCGTGGACACTTCATTTAGAGCGCCGTACCATATCTATGTCATACCTATGTTATATCAGCCATCCTATATTATAATTTTTCAAAAATTACTCGTATTACCGTGTCATATCCGTGTCCATGTTTGTGCTTCCCAGCGCTATTGGTGTTTAAAATTTCAAAAGCTATATAATTTTTTAAACTTCAAGTTACAAGCCAGAGTGCTATTGGTTCCTGAAGATTCGAATGAAATGAGTGTTTTTTGTCACAATTTTCTGGTGAGTGCTATTTGGTAACCTAAGTTTAAAAGAAGGTAGTTGGTATCCAATAAGTACGAGACATATCAGCAAAAAATAACTAACCTCCTAACAAAAAAAAAAAAACACGGTATTTATTTTTGTATATATGTCTCTTCGTTGATACGAATGAAACGTGGTATCATTTCATATAAAATATTTTTTCAAAAATTAGAGCTTTTGATATTTCAACTACTCAGAAACCAAATACGCTCAGTTTGTAAACTTTAGGGACCAAAAGCTCTCGTTTAAATGTACCTGAGATTGGGGCCAGCGAGAGTGAGATTGGAAACGAGAGAGAGGAGGAGCGTTTTCAGAGACCACAACGAAGCACTTGTTCAACAGCTTCACGTACTCTTGAGGATCCCCGTTTCTCACCAAAAACGACATCGCTTCGGAGCCACTACAGATGAGGCATTGCGAACCTGTGCACGAGCACGAGGACGGCGGAGGAGGAGGAACGAGCGATACAATTGTGGAAGCGAGCGTCCGCGCGCGGTGGCGGAATAGTCGCCATAGTACTTCCGGAACCCGCCTTTTCTTCGGCATTTTCTCGGGAAAGTAAGAAGTAACCAAAGAGAATGATTTTTTTTGTTTTTTCCTTTCTTTTATAAAGAGAAGGAAAGTGTAATGGATTTTTATTTTATTTTAATTTGATTTGGCGCTTACAAATGTTATAACTTCTTTTTTTTTTAGTTTTTTGGAAAAAAAAATTACTATAACTTAAACTACCCCCACTAGAGGAGAGGAGTGAGGAAAGTGGGAGAGACCGTGAAGCGAGTTTTTTTTTCTTTTTTTGGGGGGGGGGGGGGATTGTGTGGTGGTGGAGTTTTTAAATTTTCTTTTTATAGTTAAAAAGACATAATTGTCATGATAATGGTACGGATTGGAAAAGGAATGAGTAGTTTTCTTTTACGAAGGAAAAAAAAAATAGAGCGGACAGTTGGTGATTGTTAATTTTTTTTTTTTAGTTAAACATATTTAGTACGTGTTTGGATACAGTTTATTTTGCTGAAAAATAAAAACTGAAAAGAATAAAAAATATTTTTTGGTATGGTTCATTTTATTGTGTTGTACTGTTCATTGGCCTATTTTCACTGTTCATAGCCAATGAACAATGCCATACACGCTGAGCTGAAGAAGAAGAAAAAAATAAAAAATAAAACTCTGAAACACGCAAAACACACAATACAAACAGACCTCTTGTTGTTGGGAAAATTGTATGGATTGGAAGCATAGTTGTCAAATCGTGAATCAATTTTTTATTTTTTTTTATATTGTATATCGTATCAAATCATGTATTGTAAGATACACAAGAATCTAATAAAATTATAAAATAATTATAGATACTAGCCTCTAAGTACGCGCTCATACGCGTGCTTAGAAGCTCTTCTATTTTTATGAATAAAAATCAATAATTTACATAAATTATAATCTAGGATTAATATATTTTCTAATTACAAAAATAAAACTTAGGAGTGTGATGAAAAAATTATTTATAACCTCTGAACACACGCGTGAGGGACTCTTCTATTTTTCTTTTCTTTTAAAAGTTGATAATTTTCATTAATTATAATTCAGAGCTATTATATTTTTCAATCACAAAAATTTTTAGGGCGTGATAAGATTATGCTTATGTCGATACTTTTAAGTATCTTATTTCTCAAAGTTTCTCAAAGTTTTTTTTTTTCCCATTGCTTTTCTCTAATTCATATCAATACTAACTGAGCGCAAATTTGTGGCTCACCTAAGTACAGATTAATATGACAAACTAAATATTGAATACCCTATTTTCCATACTTCCTCACCAATCAACCCAAAAGCACATACAACTATAAGTTCACTTTCCTGCTTTCTTTTCCTATATGCAATATATGCATGCATGAATATGAGAGAGATTCCTCAAAAATAAAATAAAAGAAAAATCTGAGAGAGAAAATGAATTGGATCATTTGAGGAACAATAAGAAGTAGCTACAATCCTTGTAGAATTTGGATGGTGGCACTTGTATCCCAAATTTTTTTGTCTCTCCCCATGCATTCTTTGTGGTTACAATAAGGTTAATGAATCGTGTTTAGTGAGATCTTAAAAAGGCACCTATCAATATGATAATAATAAAAAAGGCGTAAATGCACTTTTAGTCTCTACATTTTGACTTTTTTTCATTTTAGTCTCTATATTTTAATTTTACTACTTTTAGTCCCTAAATCAATTAACGCGTTCCATTTTGGTCCTTTCTGTTAGCCCACCTACGGAAATTGCTTAGGTGGCAAACTGATGCTGACGTGACCAATTAAAAAATAATAACAAATTTTAATTATTATTTAAAAAATGTCATGTTAGCTTATAAATATATATAAAAAATTATTAATCAATTTTAACGAAATTAAAAAACAAAAAACAAAATTAAAAACAATAAAACACATCAATTCAGATCTAAATACTTTTTGGACAAGAACACAGAAGAATGCAATCATAGATTTAAACATTATCACAAGAACATAAATCACAAACCTAGAACCAAACACAAAAAACACAAACTCAAATTTAAACATTAACACAAGATCACAAACACAAAGAACACAATAACAAACATAAACCAATTAAAAAGAGCAGTTAAAATTTTTTCTTTTTTTTTTTCTTTTCATTATTTTCGGAAGAACAGAGTAACATGTTTCTTCATGTTCTTTCCAAAGAACATGAAGGTTGCCCAGGAAATTAAAAACCCCTTTCCTTCGCCTAATCCTCCAACAAATCAAACCCATAAACCCAGAAAAATAATAAAATCCACATGAAAAATACAAACCCAGATAAAATTGATAAATTAAACATAAACACATTATATATTTGAACAAGAACATAAACCCAGCAAACTTAAAACCCAAAAAATTAAATTCAAACCCAGTAAAATGAAATTTGAGCCTCCAAATCTCACATCCTAGCAAACCCAAGCAACCACCAACAAATTGGCAAAACCCAACCCACCAGCACTCCACTGACCACCCATACCACCAACAAATCGGAACAAAACCACCCACCTCCACTCCACCGACCACACAAATCCATGTGTTGGAGAGGGAAAAAAGAAAAAACATAGCCAATATTCACCGTCCGATTAAAAAAAGAAAAAGAAAGAGAAGGATCCGAATTGGAGATCCGAATGACGGATTAGTATCTGGAGTTACAAGAATCGAGTTGGTAGGAACTGAGAAGAAAGGCTCGGAAGATCGAAGGCGATCTCGACGTTAAGCTCATTTCCTACGACAAACTCGGCGCTAGGTTCACCTAAGGAAGATTTTGATCTTAGAGCTTTGATCCCAAATCCATGATCTGAGAGAGAAACTTTAGAGCTTTAGAAAGTTGAAAGAGAGAAGGAGATTTTGGTCTGAGAAAGAGATCTTTAGAGACTCTCGTTTGGGTAAGCAAACCCAGATCTACGATCTCTCTCTCTTCACCCAACCTCCAACCCAATCGACTCCCTCCAACCATTTCTTGAGAGTAGATGGATTATGTTTGTTACTGTGATATTTGTGTTTGTGATCTTGGGTTAATGTTTAAATTTGAGTTTGTGTTTTTTGTGTTTGGTTCTGGGTTTGTACTTTATGTTCTTATGTGTTCTTGTATATTCTTATTCAAAATGAATTAGATCTGAATTGATATTTTTTTATTATTTTTTAATTGCCACCTAAGCAATTTCCGTTGGTGGGCTAACGAAAAGGATCAAAATGGAACGCGTTAGTTGATTTAGAGACTAAAAGTAGTAAAATTAAAATGTAGGGACTAAAATGGAAAAAAGTCAAAATGTAGGAACTAAAAGTGCATTTACACCAAAAAATAAAGGTTTAACCATACAAAAATGATGTATAAGCATTTCACTTTGCAAAAGCTATAACATCACAATTGCTAATTCAAATATTCCTATGAGACATTTTATCAAACAACTTATGGGTTTCATCAAACACTCTAGGGAGTATTAATCAATATTAACATGACAATGAAAACATATAATATAAATTTACAACTCTATTCGGAAAATTTACATATCAGAATCAATTCCTCTTAAAAAAGAAAATTGCCATAGAGAGAGAGAGAGAGAGAGAGAGAGAGAGAGAGAGAGAGAGAGAGAGAGAGAGAGAGAGAGAGAGAGAGAGAGAGAGAGAGAGAGAACTCTGTAAACCGCTTTTACTCGTACTTCTCTGCAATTTCAAAGGAACCTTCTATATTGACTGTTCTTATCAGTGGGCCAAAGAATAGAGCTTAGAATTACACATGTATCTTAGGGGTGAGTCAGGGAGAAAAAAACAATGCTTTGGGTGGCTCAACATTGTTTGGTTACGTTTGCCAACAATTACTAATTCTTCATCAAAATAAACAAATTGCATTGGTTTAAATTGTAGATTAAAGTAAAGATAGTATGCATGAGAATTTTGGAGATGTTGAGATTTGGGTCAAAACCTGTTTGTACTCTTTAGTTGCCGTTCGAAATAAGTACGTATTTTTTTTTTCTTGAATTTCCAATTGAGAGAAGATGACACAAATGGTATAGATTAGGTTGAAAGTCGTAGTACAAAACTTAATTTGAAGAAGCTTTTTTTATTTTATTTTTTTATAGGAATTAATTTGAAGAAGTTAACTGAATGTTTTGGTTTTAATTTGAAAACTGATGGTAAAGTGCAACCATTTTATCAAGAATTTTTTTAGGGGAGTTAATAGACTTATTTTACTACTTTGTCCTCAATTATTTTCACTTAGTAGGCAGTTGAATTTAAGGGTATTTAAGAATAAAAAAAATCTAGTTCAAACAGGAAAAGCCCCTTAAATAGTAGTATAGATACATATATAAAAGGTTATGTCCAAAACAATTTTACAATACTTTCACAACAAATTTTAAAGTGGTTGGTTGTTATTAGTTGTTACCGATGGACAAAAAAGTAATTTCAACAATGGGTTCTGTGGGAGGACGAGAATCCGAGAACAGGGACAAGTGACAGAATGCCAATGTCAGAACAATAGACCTCGGAAAGTACTGATAGTGAACCCTTAGGGTGAATATAATAACTCACCACAAGCATGAGAAGACTATAATATCCAAGAACCCCGAAGATGCCGACATGTCTACGAGAGGGCCGAGACCCAGATCTAAAGATCATCAGGCATAAGCCAAGGAAGAGAAGGAAGATTTGTCCTCAACTAAGAAAAGGAGGAATGCAGATAAAGCATTCATCACCTCTGCATTCAATACTCTGAACCTACTTAGCTGGCTGTATTAATGTGGAAATGACACATGTACAGTGTCATCACAACTCATAGTCTAATGTAGAAACCTTCTAGTAAGAATCTGATGGGACAAGTATTAAGAGAAATGAACCCTAGCCCTCCAAATGGAAAACCAAGATATAATCTAGGTGACCATATAAGGCAAAAAGGCCTCTGTGAAGGGAAAAAAAAAATCAAAAGAAAGAGAAAAAAAAGGAACATCATTGCAATCTAAGAACAAGCGTAAAATCTGTACCTCGGACCAAGCTCGAGGAACATAATACAAGCAATCCAAGACTATTGTTAATCAATTTCCTTGTCTCATTCTCATTCTTAGCACTTATCCTTTTATTTCAAGCTTAACAGACTTAAACAATGGTAGCAATGGTTAATTGGTATCTCATTTCTATAAATTAATTGTGTGAGATAGAAAGTTCACTTAGCTAAACTTTGCTAGCTATAGGTTTAAATTAGAACCAATAACAATTTATCACCTGTGATTTATTGTGAAAATATTGTAAATGTAACAATTCTCAGTTGGAATTTTTATTTTATTTTATACAAGATAGAAATTATACTCTAATATGATCTAAGTGTATATGTATGTTTTTAATTTTATACAAGATAAAAATTACTATGCAGTCTAATTTAAGTGTATATATATGCAAAGTTCTTTGAAGACTTTAATCACCCGCAGAATGACCATTATGCTAAGAGCATGCAGTGGTCAATTTGAAAATTTCTTAAATGGCCAGTAATGTAATTAACAATTGAGTTAAATGCAACTGGATCCTCATAAATGCGTTGATACAAAAGTAAATCTTTTTTTTTTTAATGTTTCTTAGAAGAAATATATCTTGGCTCATGTTTCAACTTAAAAAAAAAAAAAAAAAAAAAAAAACGCTTGACAATGAGAGAATACAAATTGGTTTTATTTTTTCTTTATCAGAATATACGAAATAGGTATTGACTGTAAAAAGTACATGTATATACAGAAATCCCAAGCATTGTTGGACTACAACGAATTTCCCTATCTTTTTTTCTCTTTTCTATCAAAACAGTGAAATAAAAACTCTTCTCTGCATCAACTCATCAAGGGCCTTTCTGTTTTGGGCTGAGCTCTTATACAAATCAAGTTAAACTTTAGAGCAGATCGTCCCCAAAGAGGTATAGAATTCTTTCAACGGCCCAGCTGGGCTGCTGAGCTCTGCAGGATCCACAGCTATTCAAGCTGTTCTGGAATTGTGAAGAAGTCAGTAAAGGGGCTCTACAAAGTGGACAAGTGGTCTGATTCTGATGATCATGATCTACCCATCTATCAATGCATTCCCTGTGGAACACATGGCAACAGTTCCTAAGCTCTCTCACCTCATCTTGCACTCTTAACTTGTTCAAGCACACAGCGCAAGTGTCACAACTTTTACTCTCCTCTGCCAATCTCTCTGTGATATCACCAAAGGTGGTCAGTATGAGATTGTCTTTTATCATCTGAGAAGAAGCCTCTGCCTCTGCCTCTGCCTCATCAGAGGACCTGTTTCTGATTCTGAAAGCCCAACAGTACAAGAAGACACATCTCACCACTGCAATTATAAGAGCTGCCTTGTATAGTAGATGAGTTACTAGCAAACCCGAGGACTCTTCCAAAAAGAAACTCATTTGAAACAGAGATTAAGCAAGCAAAAAAAATGCCAACACAGGATTAATTTCAAGGAGAAGAAGAGAGATGAGAGAAGAAAGAAGAGGGGGAAGTTCACAAATGGCTCAAAGCTTCTTTATAAAGACGTCTAAAGTTGATAGATTAGATAGGTACTGGTGTGGAGTGGAGTCATTTGCTTGCTTTAACTATAGTTTTCTTCTCTTTTTCGTTTTCTATCTGTAAGAAACAAAGAATAAAGCGAAAGTGTTGCCGACGCCGCCTAGTCATTGAGTCACTTCCGCGTGTATGCATTAGGTGTAATCCACAAGGGCGGTGGGTCTATCATGGAAACTTTTTTTGACGAAGCGATACTGAGCTGTATCTCGGTGCATCGTGGCAATCATTGAAACTTTTTTGTTATCTTTATGATATTTTTTTTTCTTTATATACGAATCTTTATGATAAATTATAGTTTGGGTTAAAGCTAAAGCAACTTGAGGGGCATATATATATATATATACACGGTTGTTGTTCCCGAGTTGGTGGGATTCTCACTTTTCAGACATAAGATGAAAGATTGTACACCTATTAATTCCTAGAGATAATTCTTCGAGAGAAAGAATATGGGAAGGGGGTCCGGTCCGTCCAAGAATTTTTTCTAGGTTTGTTATTAAAAAACTTAAATTATTCTCAATTTAATAAAAGTAAAACTTAAATATATTAACATTAGTTTCTATGCATAAGCATTGCACGTACTTAAAGGCTTTTTAATTTATTATTATTTTTTTAGAATAAAACTTTTCACCAAAATTTTAGGGGAGTGATGAATATTTAAAAAGTATATAAAAAAAATATTTTCCTAAAAAAGAAGATGGTGTAAAGTAAGATAAAATTAGAGTGATTTTTGTTTTTGAAATATTGTGAGAGAGGAAGAGGGATTTTTCTATGGGTTTATTTGGATTGCCACGTTGATAGAGAGAGAGAGAGAGTGTGTGTGTGTGTGTGTGTGTGTGTGAGAGAGAGAAGAGAGGTGTTGATATTAAGGTTATGGTTAAGTGGGTTAACAACGGTTTTATTTAAGCACTAGTTCTAGATAGGTGTCTATCTCAAGAATTTACGTGTGTGCATTTTCTAGGAGTTGTTGCAACTTAATTTGCAACAAATCCTTATCCTATGGTAAAACCCCGGCCCACTTAGAAAAAAAAAAAAATATATATATATATATATATATATGAGTCAGATTTTTTAGAAGTACCACGTGACCCCACTTACCTTACTCCTCATAATCTTATAATGAGAAATGCTATATTCACAATATTTTCTCTATAAATACAAAGTTAAAAGAAAAAAAAATAATAATTTTAGTGCTAGATTCAAATTAGAATTAATTACAATTTACCACCTATGATTTACTGTAAAAGTGTTATAAAAACGTTGTTGACATATCACTTCTCATCTTAAAATGACTCTCCCTCTTTCTCTTGGCCGGCCATAAGGCTTTTTCTTTTCTTTTTCATTCTCTCACACACACACACACACGCGCGCGCACACACACTCCTCCTTACTCTCTCTCACTCTCCCACCAATGCACCACTCCAGCGTCACCTTCACCATCATTATTTTGGCAAGTTTTATTGGAAAACTCCGTGGGAACCTCTAAAGCTTCTTTATCTCTTTTATTTAAGGTAAAAACTCTTATTATATTGGCGGGTTTTCATATTGTGCTAAAGGTTCTTCTAATTTAAACTTTTGAAGTGACACTCTTGTCAGGGACGGACCTAGGATTTCAAGCTAGGGGGCCGAAGATAAGGAAAAAAAAATAATTCAAATACGCATCCATATATGGCTTCGTTTGGGAAGCACGTTTGCGCTTCCCACGTTTGCGTTTTCCGCTGCTTTTTTTTTTCCCCTTCAGTTCAGCACTTCTGGCACTATTCATTGGCCATGAACAGTGAAAATAGGCCAATGAACAGTGCTAAACAATAATGAACCGTAACTAAAAAATATTTTTTTATTCTTTTCAGTTTTCAGCAAAATAAACGGTATCCAAACGTATACATAATATTAATAAACTATCAACCAAGACAAATACTCAAAAAGAACAATGTATATATAAAGGGGTTTATTTCATATTTAAATCAACTACTTAATAACACTTACTCAACAAAAAAAATTACTTAATAATAATAATAATAACAATAATAATTTATTGTTAACCAAAATTTGTTGTAAAATTATTGTTAACTAAAATTTGTTGTAAAAATATTTTTACAATATTAAATATTTTTACAACAAATCATACGCAGTAAGTTGTTACTGATTTTAATTTGAACACACCACTTAATTTTTTTCACTTGTATTAGCTAGTAATAACCCATCACTTAAAATTTATTGTGAAAATATTATAGTAACATTTCTTAGTTTTAATTTTTTATTCTTTATTTTATTTTTCTCTTTAACTCTTTTTCTTTCATCCACACGTTTATTTATATTTTTTTCCTCATTTTTTTCTCCTCCACACACCTATTCTTTGCCTTCTCCCCATTTTACTTTTGACTTTTCTTTATAACTTTTCGTCTTCACCAGAACACATTAGAAGATTAAAAGCTTCTGGAATTCGTCCACACACCTTTTCTTTTTTCTCTTTCTCTACTTTCTTAGTTTCCTCCATACATTCAGCCACAGCCACACAGCCACACACCTACACAGCCCACACCCGCGCACACAGAGTCACAATTCACAAAGACACAAAGACGGTCACTAAGCCAAAAAGCCAAAAAAAATAACACAAGCACAAATTCACTAAAACACAAACACCACAAGCACAGATTCTGAGATTTTGAAGGATAGATTAAATACTTTAGTCAGTTGAGTGTGAAGTGTGAAGGCTGGAGCAGATCAAAGCCAGTAGCGGCGTCACGGTGAGATGGGTGTCGCGTGGTGGCGGCGTCACGGCGTGGGCAGCAGCAACAAGCTCTCACCTCGCATTTTGGCGGCTTCACTCACGGCATGGGCAGCAATAGAGTCTCTTAGTCTCTCGCCTCTCACTCTCTCTGTCTTGCCAGTTGCTTCTTAGCACTTAGGTTTTATTTTATTTTTTTTCTTTTGTTTTTCATTTTCCATTTTCTGTTTGGAGACTAACTCTTTGGATTGCTGGGTAGGTTAGCTTGGGTTAACATTTTTTAACTTACCCTTTTTTTTCTCTCTCTTTTTTTTTTTTTTTTTTTACATGTGGGCTGACCGGCTGAGTTTTGGACTATTGAGTTCTATGTGTGGGTAGTGGGCTGACCGGCTGGGTTTTACAAATTTGGAGGTGGCCAAGTCTTTATTTTTATTTTTTGGGATAGGGATGGTTGAGGTGAGGGGGGGCTGAGCTAAAAACCCAAGGGGGGCCAAGCTCTTTATTTATTTATTTTTGAAAATTTTACATACTAAATTTTTTTTTTGGGCCCAAGGGGGCTCGGGCCCCCTTAGGCCCCCACCTGGGTCCGTCCCTGACTCTTGTGATGAAGTATATGGGTTTTGATTTGATGGACTTACGTGATAAGTGGTTTATGGTTTTTACAAATGGAGGCCATTTGAGATTTACTTATGGTGAAAATTTATGGTTTTGGATTTCTAACATTAAATGATTGGTAAATCTAAAATTTATTTTTATTGAGTTTATTTGGAGCTAGTGAAGAGTTTAGATTGGCTTTATTTTGGTGGATATTGTGATATATCTTATGTCTTGGGTCTCTCTTGAATATGTTATATATGGGAGTAACTTATAAGGTGTTGGGACTTTATTTTAAATGAGTTCATAGGATGGTATCCCAAATTTTTAAATATATAGGCTTGCCTAAAATAGTTGCTTAATTAGCACTTTCTATTTAATAGCTAGACACAATTTTAAACTTGATACTTATCATGATAGGTTTGCTTGACATTATTTAGGTTTTAGTTGACCCCCTTTAGAGCTTTGGAAGCTATGCTTTTTGTGGATTGCAATAGCTATTTAATAGAATTTTTGAAAATAGTCATATTGCATAAAACATTGTTTTTGGTTTAAATACATTTTGAGAAATTTTTTAGGGAAACAATATTTTCCTAAAAAGTGTTGTGTTGTAATCTTAATGTATATGATTATTTATAAAAAGTGCATCATGTATTATTGTATTGTTGCAATTTCTAAAGATGTTTTTAACTTGACTAGTGATATTTGGGACATCGACAAAAATCCTTATTGACAAGTAAAGATTTTGAAAACCTTAAGAACTTTGTAACAATTTTGGTTATTTAAGGTTTTTTTGAATCTATATGGAATTGTGTTATAAAATTGAAAATGTTGACCTGTGAATTCTATATGATGGTTTTACTCTTGTGCTGTGACATGTGTGATTATGCAGCCAGATGTCACTATCTTTGTGACATTGGTATCTTTGCACCCTAGAAAGTAAACTAGTAAGCCAAACCAAACTAAATTACATCAATTTGGTTTATATATATTCTAAAGTAAATATCCATAAAGATGTCTGAGCTAAAGTGAAACACTGAAAACCAAGTGTTCTTCCCTTTTATTTAATGATGTCATATGTCAGTTTTTACCTATTTTCTTTTTACATATATAATGGCAAAGATTTTGTGATTTAACATTTTATATATAAGGGGGAAAAAGAGAAACATTATTTTATTATCCCAATCACACATCAAATAAAGAAATAAAGATATTTCAAAACCTACCTAGCGTAGGGATAAGGGCCCAAAATCATATATTGGGCCTTGGGCTTTATCCGAGGACAAGTTTGAGGAGGGATAAATAAGTATGGGATTCCAGTCTAGAGTCTGATGAATACGAGATGAGTGGAAGGTGGACCGAGGAAGAGCTTCTCCTCGGATATTCCAACGATGAAAGTAATTTTTGTGGAAGCCTCGATGATAGGAATGTGCCTCATGAACTTACGAGAAGTAAGGAAATCCAAAAAGTATCTAAGGAAGTCTACCGCATTAAATGCACCGCAACTACTTTTCTGGCTGTATTTATGTGGAGAAGACCCCTGAATAGTGCTGCCTTGGCTACCATAACTCACAGGAAACCAAAGAGGGTGTCTGATGTGACGGGTACTCAAGTAAGGACTCAGATGATCGACAAGTATAGAATCAGGATTGTCCAAAAGAAGCTATATAATGTACAAAAACCCTCCATAGAGAAGGTAGGGGAGGGGGGGGAGGAAAAGTAGCACTTGTACTCAATTGTTATTGACTGATATAAAGAAAAACTTTCTCGAATAAGTGAATTTATTTAGTTCTATTCTCCTTGACTTTGTTCGATCATCTTTTAAATTCCTGTTAGCCGTTGTCCAGCTCATTAGAGGGCCTAGTTCTTTGACCCACTCTCTATAAATTTATTGTATTGAGTGAATAGATTTCAAAAAAAGGATACATAATTTCCAAAAATGAAAATTTATGTTTATCTTTAAATTTTGGATGAAAAAGTAAGATATTTATTAAAAGAAACAGGCCATATAGCAAAACAGACAGGCCGAAGCAGGGCCAAACTACAGAACAGGATAAAATGAACCCAAAGTGGTCAATCAAACTATACAAGCCCAGACCACAACTCAAAGAAACAGAATCCTCCAAAATTGAAAATTCAAGTCATGAAACAGAGAGAAACAGAGCACTGCTTGGTTAACATCCTGATTCAATAATAGACTTAAGGATTGAACTGTTAAACCTTTAAATGAAATATCAAATACAGATCTTGTTACCATTTTAAAGTCTCAATTACTAAAATGTTATCGTTCAAAATACTTATTGAGCTCAAAAAATAGGATTTACAATCTGTAAAAAACTTCAGCAAAGAAATATTGTTCATTAAGTTCAAAATCACAATTGCTGCAGGACATGTTGGGAAGTAGAGAGGACCAATCACCATTTTTTTTTTTTTTTGGGATCAATCAAAGTACACAACAGGCCAATACAGACCAAACACAGGAACAACAGCTAAAGAATCCAAACTAAACAACAGAGCTACTCAGCCCTGACACAACAAAACAACTCCTGTACAGCCAAGCTTACTGATTGAAACAAAAAAGACAAACAAATTCCAATGGCAGAGGCCATTAAATCACTACAGAGCACCTACTGTAAACTAGAGCATTAGATGAGTGAGTCTTCTGATCGTCGATTACAGCAAACAATAGCTTTCTACACTCCACTGTGAGGACCATTCACCTTCTCTTTTGCAAACTTCCAAACAGTATCTTCAGCCAATGTGACTAGATATGGTGAAACAGTTTAGAAGCTATGTTTCACAAGCTGATGACTATGTAAATGGGTAATCATTAAAACTAAAAAACTTTGGTTCATGCTAAACATTCAAAGAGCCACTAAGTTACTACTTGCTAGTAATCATTCATATGGCTTATTGGCTTATCGTCAACTGAAAGCTTCTGGCACTTATTTTGGACAATATCAACTTTCTCTGTTTTCGGATCAACATTTGTCATGGGCTCAGTTCTATCATTTCATTAGCATGAGATTTGGAACATGCCTTTTGAGTACGATTCTTCCTTGGTATTCCCCCCTTTCTCTTATAAAGCTTACACAAAATCCATTTATCAATCTGGAAGAACAAAAAATCAATAATAATTAGATCTACAACAGATGACAACAATGATGTTTGGGGAAAAAAAATACAGAAATTCAAATAAGTTTATAAAAAAATAAAAGCTAAAACAAAAGGATAAATCTACTTACCCTCTTGCCATTTTTAATTTTTGGATTTCTTTCTATAGGAGGATGAGTAATTCTATATTCTTTCATGATCCAATTTGTCCTGTCACCGCTTAAAGGATTTCCTCTATAGAAACCAAATTTCTTCTTATACCCAGCTACAATTTCTTTGGATTTGATTTCCTTGTCATCTCCGATGGCCTTCCAATATCCATTACCAGATGCTAGAATTGGACGTTTTCCTTTTCGATACTGTTGTGTCCTTCGAGTAAAAAAGTACCATGCAGTTTCTCCATAATTGCTGTTGGCTTCTGTTAGATCATCCAGAATGTTAGATTTTACTTGGTTTTTTATATATGTAAAAAAAAGTTAGAAAAGCAAGCTTAAGAAATTGCTCATGAAACTTGTATGAAAAATCTTTTTTTATACGCGATTTTATTTAAAATATGAGGGTGTATTGTGGGAAGGGATTATGTTTATGAGAATTTTAAAAAAGAGATGGTATACACTGAAAATTAAAGGAGGTTCCAAGCACGTATATAAATTAGTAAGTACATAATGTGGCAAGCCCATGATTCTTTCGTTCTGAATAATAAAAACTATTCCACTGAAGACAATCAAAAATTAATGAAAAGAAACCTGGTAAAACATCTTGGATGCATGGACACAGACACAGGTACGGGTACGATACGAACAATTTATGAAAAATTATAACATAAAACGATAGGAGTAACATGGGTACAGTACCCTGACTGAAATGTCCGTGCATCTTAGTAAAACATACATGCAAGTAAACTATATTTACTACATGAAATGTCCTATCACTGATTCTTTCTTTCTTTCAGATTAAGTACAATTAGCAAAAGAAGCTAAAAACAATCAAAGAAAGTTAAAAACAAACCCAATAAAGCATGCATGTATGTAAACTAAACAATTTATAGTGACTACATAATATGGCTGCTTGCCAATGATTTAATATTCATATTAAGAAGAAGAAGAAGAAGAACCTGCAATCCTTCCAGGGGGGCGGCGATAGAGTAGTTCATCTTCATCATCCACAACCCGATTACAAGGCAAGGGTTGATTCAAGATTTTATTGATCAAATAATGCACGATGAGGTCGTAGTCAGTGGGGCGAAACTTATACCCGAAGTTGCAGTTCTGCTGCTTCTGTGCTGGTTCCTCATCCTCATCATCTTGCAGCTCCATCAGCAAATCATCGAGGAACTCTGCTAAATAATATTGCTCTTCCGGATCTTCTTCTTCTTCTTGGTCTGCTTCTTTGTCCTCATCTTGATAAAATGAACTTGATGCGCACTCTTCTTGGTCTGCTTCTGTTTCCTCAACACGATAAAATGAACATGATGCGTACCCTTCATGGTCTGCAGGTTCTTTTTCCTCGTCATGATCTTCATGATAAAATGAACTTGTTGCGTACGGAGGTGGTGGCGGTGGTGGTGAATGATCAAAATCACCGCTATTCTCGGGAGAAGAAAACATTGCCACAAAACGTAACTTTGAAACTCGATTATCAAAATGAGCAATCTGTGTACGGTACAATAAGAAGAGAAGATGAGCTTTTTCCTTTTTCTTTTATATACAAACAGAGAGAGTAAAGCAAACTCGAGAGAGAGGCGGGAAAACTCTTAACTAACTAATTATATAACCGATTTGACAAATTCTGTTAATCTAATCTAAAGTAACGGTGTCGGTGGTGTGTCTTGGATAAGTATGAAACGGCATCGTTCTCTGGTTGAGCGAGCATTAACACGCATGTCTCTCTCTAAGTTGGTGTGACGTCGTTTTGGGGCTTGTATAAAATATAGTTGAGGCAACGACATCGTTTTGAGCGTTTTGTTATTGACCACTACTATTCTCTCTTGCTCTTAGGGGCGTGTAGCAAACCTGTCAAAATCGACCCGACCTGATTTGGCCTGATCGGGTTGGGTTGGGTCAGGAATTTTTTTTACAGTGGGTCGGGTTAGGTTTGGGTCATGAGATTTACAAATCTACCTAACCCGATCCGAACTACCTATATTTAATATATTTTTAAATTTAAAAATATGTATATTAAAAAATATATTATATAATTTTGTTATTTATTTTTCCCCCTCTTCCTAAATAAAACCCAAATCTTAAGTTTTTCTTATATTAGGGTCTGTTTGGGATTCGCTTATTTTGTTGAAACTAAAAAACTTTTTGTTGAAAGTACTGTAGATAAAAGTAAAAATTAGCTGAAATAATATAGTGGAACCCATGAATAATACTAAAAAGTATAGTAGGGTCCATGAATAGTATCAAAAATAAGTTGAATAGTAAAATAAGCTGACTTTTTAATTTGAAGCCAAACAAAACGCACACATAGTTTGTGTTTGTTTGGCGTTATACTCATGATTATTTGGTTATAAATTTGTTTTTACTTGTGGTAGTGTTGTTTTAATGCTCAATTTAATAATAATAATAATAATAATAATAATAATAATAATAGTAATTAAAAAAAATTTCCAACCCATGAGTTCAACCCGATCCACGTGAGTTGGGTTAAAAAAACTTTTCAACCAGACCCAACCCAATCCATGCACATTCCTACTCGCTCTCTCTTCTTCTTTTTTTTTTTTTTTTTTAATCTCACTAGACTAGAATAAAGGGTACGCAAGTAAGACTTAAAATGGGGTCTAAATAGTGGCGGCTCCAGAAATTTTTCTCAAAGTGTTCCTGAGTGGGCTTGCCCTGTTACAATTTTTTCTTCTTCAAATTCTTTGTTACCATTTTTTCTTTTTTAGATTTTAGTTCAAATTTTTTTTTTAGCTTTTTCTTTTTGCTTGAAAGCAATGTTATGAATACCGTTTTGGACCTTGTTTCAGTTTGTTTTGTGAAACGGAATATTTTAGTACCGATCTATTTCGAGGGTGTTTTGGGGTTTCTAAAAAAAATAAAAAATAATATATATTTATATTTTCTTATACAACATAAAATTATTGATCCAAATAAGTGAACCTCAAATAAAACTGTGGGGACTATATTTGTTCGTCCTCGGCAAGGCTCTGGGCGCAGTGCCGAGGAGGCTCAAAGTGTCCCACATCGAAGAAAGCTTCCCCCACTTGCTACCTTATAAGCTGTGAAGCGAAGGAAGTAGTGTACCATCGTATTCTCGTATTCGAATACCGGAATACGATGGTACACTACTTCCTTCGCTTTACAGCTTATAAGGTAGCAAGTGGGGGAAGCTCTCTTCGATGTGGGACACTTTGAGCCTCCTCGGCATTGCGCCCAGAGCCTTGCCGAGGACGAACAAAAATAGTCCCCACAATAAAAGAAGCCCCAATGTGGGACTGGCTAACTTCCTCGGCACTGTGCCCAGAGCCTTGCTGAGGAGGGCGGTGGGCGGTCACACCCAAAGCGCAGTGCCTGACCCTTACCCATCGTGCCCCCACAATATAAAAAGAGAGCTTCTTTTATTGTGGGGACTATTTTTGTTCGTCCTCGGCAAGGCTCTGGACGTAGTGCCGAGGAGGCTCAAAGTGTCCCATATCGAAGAGAGCTTCCCCCACTTGCTACCTTATAAGCTGTGAAGCGAAGGAAGTAGTGTACCATCGTATTCCGGTATTCGAATACGAGAATACGATGGTACACTACTTCCTTCGCTTCACAGCTTATAAGGTAGCAAGTGGGGGAAGCTCTCTTCGATGTGGGACACTTTGAGCCTCCTCGGCACTGCGCCCAGAGCCTTGCAGAGGACGAACAAAAATAGTCCCCACAAAAACAAATCATTTAGTTTTTCTTTTTTGACACTCAAATCATTTTGTTATTACATAGCAATTACTATTTTAGAATATTAAAAAATAAATATAAAATATATAATTAAATAATGAAAAATAACAACTAAACATAGTACAATAAAAGTGTATATATGTATATCAATCCACTGCAAAACTACTTAACATAGTTTTTTATTTTTTTGGATTTTATAATGTGTATTTACTTACTTTTAAGGGGCCACAAACCACTACCTTAATTCAATGCCACAGCCCCATCCACCCCCACACTAAGAGACAAGAAGAGCCGATCAGCAATTTCAACAAAATTACATATTTTTATATTTACATACACTTACACAAACAGTAAAAAGCTAAGCAATTTATTTTGTCAAAAGAAGACAAACAGTAAAAAACTAAGCAATTTATATTGTCAAAAAAAGACGCAAAAAAGGTAGGCAATTTATATAAGTATATTATCAAAAGATAAGTCTAAACAATAAACACACAAGTCAGACACTATAAGAATTGAGTATGAGAGAGAGAGAGAGAGAGAGAGAGAGAGAGAGAATCAAAGTAGAGATGAGACCGGAAAAGGAGAGAGAACTAAAATACTATTCTCTCTTGCTCTTAGTGATGTGCAGCAAACCTGTCAAAATCGACCCGACCTGATTTGGCCTAATCCAACTCACCGGGTTGGGTTGGGTCATGAATTTTTTTTACAATGAGTCGAGTTAAGTTTGGGTCATGAGATTTACAAATCTGCCTAACCCGACCCGAACTACCTATATTTAATATATTTTTAAATTTAAAAATATATATATTTAAAAATATATTATATAATTTTGTTATTTATTTTTCCCCCTCTTCCTAAATAAAACTTATAGGGCTTCGGGATTTGAGTTCTGAGCCCGAAGAGGTGTAAGAGCCCAAATCCAAGAATCCCAAACAATAAATTTATAGAGAAATGGGTTGGAGGGCCTGGCTAGCGTGAGCCGGATAACGGGCCAATGCTATTAGGGCCACAGAAGAATAAAACTGTTAGCGTTTCTTTAAGACAAATGTCCTCGGCCACGTTCGAGGAGTTTTCTCTTTCTCTATTCAACTTTAAGACTTTATCTCTCCCAAAAATCCTCCCCTTTCTCTAGGGGTTGCTTACATTATATATCCTCTATTCAGGTGATCATGAGCCTCCACTTGTTGATTATTCACGCTACCACTTAAGTACCTGTCCCATCAGCCACCATTTTCAGTCTCCCGTGAGTTGTAGTAGCCAAGGTAGTACTGTGTGGGGGTCTCCTCCACATAAATGCGGCCAGAAAAGTGGCTGCAGTGCATTAAACGTAAGGGTAACAGTTTTTCCTTAGTCACCTCCCAATTTCCATGGTTGTCGTGTTCCAGGTATGCGTCTTCGTTTGCTGAAACCTTGCTGGGGCCCATTTGGGCTCATGTGATTTGGTTATGGCCCGTGCCTAGGTTGTCCGAGGAGGTCCTTTGTCCTCGAACGGGCCCAAGGCCCAGGACCGAATTTGGGCTCTGGCCCCCACAAAACCCAAACCTTAAGTTTTTCTCATATTAAGGTCTATTTAGGATCCGCTTATTTTGCTGAAACTGAAAACTTTTTTTTGAAAGTACTGTAGATAAAGGTAAAAATTAGCTGAAATAGTACAGTGAAACTCATGAATAATACTAAAAAGTGTAATAAGACCCATGAATAGTATAAAAAATAAGCTGAATAGTAAAATAAGTTGACTTTTTAATTTGAAGCCAAACGCACACATAGTTTGTGTTTGTTTGGCGTTATGCTCATGATTATTTGGTTATAAATTTGTTTTTACTTGTAGTGGTGTTGTTTTAGTGCTCAATTTATTATTAATAATAATAATAATTAAAAAAAATTTTCCAACCCATAAGTTCAACCCGATCCACGTGAGTTGGGTTAAAAAAACTTCTCAACTAGACCTAACCCAATCCATGCACATTCCTACTCGCTCTCTCTCTTCTTCTTTTTTTTTTATCTCACTAAACTAGAATAAAGGGTACGCAAGTAAGACTTAAAATGGGGTGTAAATAAAAATCTCACTATATTGTAACACCAATCATATAAAAGAAATTTAGATATATTTATTACTTATGTTATTGAATCAGTATCAATTATGTTTATTACCATGTCAATTTATAAGTATTTTGTAGTAAAATTATTGATAGTAGGTCTCTACTCACCAGCCCTCGAACCCAAGGCACGGTACTTGTAATAAGTAGTCAAACCATTGAACTATTGATAGTAGCTAATTAGAGCATTTTCCCTTTCAAAAAAAAAAAAAAAAAACTCATGATTAGCATATACTAAACGAAAAAGAATAATCTAAAAAATACACATTTTCTATAATTGAATGTATAATAATGAGTTAAACATTTCTCATATTACTGTTGCACAATAATATTTTAACTTGACACAATGTCATTATATGTAAGAATAAAATTATCAAAATCAATATAGTTAGTTTGCTGACTTTTACGATTGTGATAGATTGACCAGAATTGGTGGGTCCATGCAAATAGGAGGGGATAGAAAGTGTCCATTAATAGTAGCACATGAGAATGCATAATTGGATGTGAGAATGAGCCTGTCCCTGTAATTATTCTACATAATAAGCTAGGGAAAATAAAAATATAGTTGTTTCTTTTTCTAAAAATAGGAACAAGATCTAAAAAAAAAAATTAATGCCCCTTTTTGGCTTTTTAATAATTTAATATTGAAACTTGTTGCCTATGATATTGTTAACAAATATGTTATATATATATATATATATATATATATATTTGCTGAATGAAAAAAAAGGGAAGGCTTCAATATGAACTCATCGATCCCACTCTTATGATGGTAAATGTAATACCATGTGAACCATCGAGGCTTTGATGAGACTATCATTGTGGGCACAAGACATTCGTTGAAGCGCTACTACTTAACTCATGCCAAGGATCATGTGAAGTGATAAGAGAACTCTTACCCATAGTTATAAAAAGTATAAAAACCACCAGTTAAATTGTGAAAACCGTGAACCAAAAAATTATCCAAAATAGTTTGGTGTAAAATACCAAATATGTAATGACCCATTATCAAATCGGGTAAATTAACGAATTGCACGAATTAATCTTTTTAACCTGCAAATAAAACTAAAAAAAAAAAAAATACGGAGTGTATTTACTAAACCACTAAAGATTGAAAAGATAGTCTAATAAAGAAATAAAGTGATAAAGATTAAAGACTAAAGAGATAAAGTAAGAGTTAAGCTATGAGATGAGATAAAGTAAGAATTAAGTCATGAGATGAGAGTTGAGATTAAAAAGATTAAGAGATAGCGATGAGACCAAAAGAGATAAAGAGATAGTGATAGAATTATAGATGTAGGTGATAAAGTGATGAACTTAAAAAGAAAATAGAGACAAAAATGGAAGAACTTCTGCACTAACAAAGTCAAAATTTGTCATACCAAAAAGTTAGAAAGCAATCCTACGGTCTACTCTAACATCTCACAAATGTATAATCTCTAGGGTTTAATGATTAAACTAAAATTTATTTTGAATTTCTATGAGATATGTTGTTTCAATACTTTGAGACTATATAACTTGATTATTGGATGATTTATGTGAATGATGTGTTTATTTATTTATTTTTTTTAATTCTCTAACTTTATGTCATATCATGTAATTTTTATCATTATTATAATTTATTAATATACCTAAATTGAGTGTTTTTACTTTATTTTAGTTGCTTTTTATAATTATAAAATATATTATTTATTTAATTAATAAACCTACAATTCAACCAATGAAACACTATTTGAACGAATGAACCAGTGAACCAATTCTTCAGTCGAGTCAACCTCGAGTACAGTTTTTATAACTATGCTCTTACCACCAAGCCACACCCCACGGTGATATGCTAATTACAATAATGTAAAAGTGGTGATGAATTGGTGATAGCATATTGGTGGGCCAAAATGTTACATGCATTTGGTAGAAGCAAACAACTTAAGCAACAAGAAACATTAGAGGAACCTTGAAGGAAATGCTCGACAGAAACCTTACACGTCCAAAATCCCAACAATCGGTTTTGTTTCATAATCCCATTGCTATGCATTATATCCACTTAACACAGATAAATAAATAAAAACGACGATGTGTGACCCCGTCTAACCTTGTGAACGGATATAGCTCATAAGTCAGAAGTCGTAATTATCTATGACTTTCTACGCAGCACAAGATCCAGGTTTTGAGAATCGTCACTGGAGCTTCCTCCTACTTGTTGGTTATTCTGAATCCTCGCTCTAATCTACAACCATGATCAACCCAAGAAGGCTCGTCGAAATGGCAAAGAAGTGGCGAGGAATGGCTGACTAATAAGCTTAAGAGGGTTTCATGTCCAAGAAATGATGTTGTTTTGCAATCTTCTGTGGCGAACAAAGGCAATTTTGTTGTATACACCAGAGATAATAAACGGTCTAGTATACAACACATTAGTGGTTAATAAATTGAAAAATCTTTTGAACAAACATAGTGTCCAGAGGCCCCTTTCTTTTCTTCTTTCGTTACCAATCTTTGTGAGACGTAATTTGATGCTTGGACCTCAACAACTGGGGAATGGGCCAACCTCTTCTTTTCTGTGCAGCCATCAAAAATAAAAAAATGGGCCCTTGCAAACAGTAGCTGAATTTATAGTTTGGCTTAACAGAACTAGCAGGTAACTAAGCGGCTCCCATGTTATTCCTTAATCCACACTAAAATGTATTGCATGATCAGAAACAAGATGCATAGTATGGGTCAACCTCTTCTTAGTTCTATCTTATCTGTGCATCCAAGCGGGCCTTTGCAAACAGGAGATGAAGCTACAGTTTGAACTCTAACCCATAAACATCAAACACCGCAGAAAGGAAATCTTATTGACATTCTAGAATTGTAGCCTTGATTGCCACCATTCATACAGTATATGTAGTACAAAACCATCGAGTAGTATTTCAAATGTTTTCTTAAGTTACAGAAAACTTGAACACAGCTTAAAGATAAAATGAATATATTACTCTGCAATGTGCTCATGCATAGCCTCACCTTCTTCCAGCTTCATTCGCATCTTGTGTTGCAAAGTAGCAGGAGCACAATCCAATGGTGTTTCTCCTGAGGAAGAAGCAAGCGGTTAGAATTGAAAACTAAGATTGGCTGCTAACAACAATTTGTAACTAGCAGTATTCTTGGCTACATAATCATAATCATGATAATATCCAACCCCACATGGTGAAAAAGATAGAAAGGAACAACGCAAAGGAGAGCATTCTGTTATTAGGCATAACAGAATCATTATTATTATTATTATTATTATTATTATTTTTACACCAGTATGCACCTCATTCTGAAATGGGTGCACAAGGGACAAGCACCAATATGCAAATGTGCATGTAGGGTACAAGGTATATTTTTCTTGATATATGAAAACTAACCACCGACCCTTTTCTCTCTTCTTCCTCATTTTGCAAATGTTTAGGAGAGGGTTTTATTGAAATGTACCAAACGAATTCAACATCACTGCCCTCCAAGATTGTTTTGACCCAGACAAACCCACACACACTCAGAACTTTCAACACCTTTAAAATCTTATCTGGCAATTCTATAATTAGCTTCATTTCACAGATGTACAGAACTTGTTTCATCTGAACAACCCAGGAGATGCCTTCAATATCTTTAGTAAGCACCTCCACTAGTCAGTAAGTCAAACAAATTTCGTAAGTTGACCAAGGATTAATTACCCTGTGCATTCTTGTAATCCATGCTTGCTCCAGATTCCATGAGGATGAAGACTATATCAGTTCGATTAAAGAGTGCTGCCTGCACTCAATTAATCCTGATGTTAGAATCAAACATCTTAAGCAAGGAAAATTTACTTGTTTAATGTGTGTGTGTGTGTGTGTGTGTGAGAGAGAGAGAGAGAGAGAGAGAGAGAGAGAGAGAGAGATCAATACCAAATGTAGCAAAGATAATCCTTGCTTATCGTGGTAATTTGCATCCACACCCTGCAAATGTGACAAAGCTTAAATCCATTTCAAATTTTAGCTCTGCATTAAAATGTTGAATACCTCACTCAGAAGTTTCTTGACTGCAGCACTGTCACCATTCTTTATAGCTTCTCTTAAACCCTAACAACAGCTCATGCTGAATAAGTAAGTAATCACAGCAACAACAAAAAAAATATCCTTCTGCATAGTTGGACTTTAAATAGATGATCCAGAACATATACCTCCCCATTGGGTTCATAATCCATCTGAGGTTTATTTGAAGTATCGCTGGTTGCTTGACCAAGATTAAAAACAGAACTGCAAAATAACTACCAATTAATAACACACAATTTAAGAGAGAACAATGGCAATGTGTTAAAAAATCACCAGTTTATCATCTACACATAATGAGAAACTGAGAAACATGATTGCTTCCTCAAAAGCATTGAGAAGTATCTAATATATAGATAAGAGAATAACAACTAAGTCTTAGTCCCATAAATATAAATAACAGAAATAAATAATAAATGCCTAATGGAGATGTGGCAAGCATGTACAACAGAATAGTCAATAGCAAAATAGGAAAAGAATCAAAACATCCTCAATGCATGTTGACATTTTTTCCCTTATTTTAATTGTGATAGTCAAGAATCAAAACTGAGACCTCAACCCCACCCCAGCAATTTGCATGCACTTAAATATTCAGTTGGCATGATATCCAATTCATCTTTCCAGCTCTAGCCAACTAGAAAGACATGCATGTTCCCACTAGAAGTTCACATTTTGATAAATTTGTATTAATTGACGGTTGTAAAAATTCAGCAAAACTGAAGAGACATGCTAAATAAGGTTGTAAAGAGAAGATCAATTGATTGCCAAAAAAGAAGAAAAACCATCATTCAGCACTTAAATTTAAACAAAATACATTTTGTAGAAGAAAAAATATATAATTCATCATGTAACTGTATTTAAGAAAACAAGTCACTTGAAACTAGAAAGGCATAAACTATATTAAAGAGCTTTACATGTATAGAGTACGGACATTGTTTTTCTTTTTCCTAAAACTGGTTTGAATAAATTGGACTTCCACTAGTGTCAAAGTCAAAACAGACATGCAGCAGGAATGGTTTTTGTACCCTACAGAGATGGAAACCTTTTTTAAAAATTTTTTTTAATAAGTTACATGAGTATGATTTTGGCATGAAAAATGGCACAGAAACCATTCTTTAAAGGGTTTGTATCCTGACCTGTATGCATGCTCAGTTGACAAAGACTCCTCAATTCACACAGTCTTGAATAGCCATTTAAATGGGGAGGATAGATAGAAGCTTTGATGATTGGGAATTATAATTAGTGAATTCCTTTCCGGATTTCCTATATCTAAACACCCTTATGTGGGGGGGGGGGGGGTGTGAGAAGGTGAGATGGAGATTAATGGGAGTGGTATCTTTGACATTCGTTCTTACTATGAGGTTATCCGAGGTACCAATGTTAATTGCTTCCCTTGGAAGAATGTCTACTGTGTCAAGGCCCCAAGAAGGGTCTCATTCTTTGCTTGGACAGCTACTTGTTTAATGTGGTATTTGTATTGTGGGGGGTAGTCTTTAGAGCGCTAGGGATTCAATGGATGTTGCCAAGGAGGGTAGCCGATCTCTTGTTTAAGTGGAGGACTTGGTTAGGGAAGCACTCATGAGATATTTGGAACCTGGTTCCGTTGTATTTAATGTGGATATTGTAGAGGGAATGGAACAGTTGCACTTATGAAGATACTGAAAGATTAAACGCTGAGTTGGAATCTTTGTTGATTCTAGCTATGTTCGATTGGTCTCATGCATGGGGACTCACACATATCAGTTCCATGTTAGATTTCAAAGAATCACTTAATTTTTGTGCATAATTCTTTGTAATTGTTTTAGTTACTTTATGTTTATCATTGTGAGCTTGGAAAAAAATCTACTTTTAATAAAAACCATTACTTATCAAAAGAAGTTACACATCCACACCGTTAGATTTGAACCCTCACCATCCCATTATTACGGGAGGAGGAAGTGTCAGTTGAGCTATAGCTCATTGGTGCTTTAGAATTGAGACCTGAGTATCTAGAGCACGCTAAACACCATCCAGCTGAGAGAAAAATTAATATAAAAGTAATATTTCTCTTCTGCTGCTACATGGAGCCTCACCAAGGCAGGGCCCATTGGACCCACCCCCTGGGGAGTAAACCACAGCTAAAGTTTCCTGAACTGAAGGTTTCAAGCAACTCACACCTGAATACTATAGTAGCAATTAGAAAGGTTCAAGTCCAAACTCTGAACTGCAGAGGACAACTGCTACTTCATATCTAAAACTATTTACAGAGAGCTCATGCGTAATACTAAAGTTTAAAAGCATCCACTGTGTAAGGAATTATAGAGATTGGATATTTAAACATTAAGGCACATACCTCAACTTGTTATTAGATGTGGCACCTTTATTTCTCGGAATAGGGTCCTGCTTCTTTGGTTTTGGATTTGTCTGAGTGAAGGTTGAAGTAATTTCTCTCTGCCACAAAAAGGAAATCAGATTTGTGAGGTGCAAGGACAACATAGGAAATTTCATTTGAAGATTAAAGAATTTATACCTGAATAGGAAGTGCATCAGTGGATGGGGCTGCTTCACAAATGCATAGAGGCATTCCACACTTGCACTCTGGAATGACTGACACAGATTGATGCTCTGCAGTTGGTCCAGCCTTAAAATCTACATCTGCATCTATGTCTAATTTAGAAACTATATCTGTAACACGACCAATCCCATTTAAAGAAGCTTGTGGATCATCTTTTCCAGACCTGTGCCAAAATGAATGCCAAACTTAATTACATGTCTCTAGAAAAGAAAACATAGAAGCTTTATTTGCTGTTATGCTGAGGCATATTCAAAGTATTAATCCCCTACATAAGCGAAAGACATAGGGAGCATGAAGACAATTTTATTTTGATTTAAGTTTAGAAGTCAATTGTATATTTACTATTACTTTTTTGGATTTCATTTTACGTCCTATTAGCTAATGTTATGTTATTAGCTAATTATGAAGACAATTTTATTTTGATTTAAGTTTAGAAGTCAATTGTATATTTACTATTACTTTTTTGGATTTCATTTTATGTACTATTAGCTAATTATGTTATTAGTAGTGTATTTAATTTCCTAGAGTCAATGTTATTTTTTGTAATTCAATAATTGGGCTTTGACTGAAGTCAATTAGAGATAGGATTTAGTCCTAGTCTATTGTACTTCAATGGAAAACTGTTTTTTTTTTTTTTTTTTTTTTTTGAATTGATAAATAAAAATATTTATTATAAAAAATAATAGTACAGCAAAGAAACATTACCCTTGTACACAAGGGAAATTAAAAAACTACCCAAAACTACATAAATCTAGAAAACTCAGCTAAGAAGGTATGGCAATTGGCAAGACCACTCAAAGCAGTCATCCAATCAAAAAAAGACAGAATGAAAATGTGCTTCAACTCAATGATAGAATACTCCTTCCCTTCAAAAGTTCAGTTGTTTTGCTTCCTCCAATCCACATAATACACTATGGAATGGAACCCTAAACAGAAGCTGCTCTATGTCGCCCAACATCTCCATGCCAACAAGCTAGCAACCCAACCACTTGTTTAGGCAAAACCCAAGAAATACCAAACACACTAAACACAAATGACCACAAGTTAGAGGCATAAGAACATTGAAGGAGTAGGTAGTCCACTCATTCCCAATCATTTTTACGCATGCAAACTGTTAACAACACAAATATTCCTCTTCCTCATATTATCCAATGTGAGAATCTTCCCCTTCACAGTTGTCCAAGTGAAAAAAAGATACCTTAGAAGAAGCTTTCACCTTCCAAATGCCTTTCCAAGGGAAGGAATGACTAACCACAGCACTTTACTCAATAGAGTTGTATAATACAACTTAACTTCAAAAGAACCACTCTGGGCAACTAACCACAGCACTTTATCTTCCTGATTACGACCCACCCCAGTAGAGTAGAGGAGCAAAAAAAGATTCCAATTTCTCCAATTCCCGATCTTATATTGGTCTAACAAAAAGCACATCCCATTGAGC
This sequence comes from Lithocarpus polystachyus, assembly GCA_033629205.1. Lineage (NCBI taxonomy): Eukaryota > Viridiplantae > Streptophyta > Magnoliopsida > Fagales > Fagaceae > Lithocarpus > Lithocarpus polystachyus. The sequence goes on from CM066172.1 coordinate 4,074,330, forward strand.
AATTTCCATTTTGCCAACACAAATGCTCAGCCACAAACACATCCTTATTTCTTACAATGCGATACAGAATCTGAAACGCTTCCTTAAGAGGTAGCTCCCCACACCACACGTCCCAAAAATGGATCCAAAAACCCCTTCCCACCTCAAATCTGATATTTTGAGAACCCAACCACCTCTAATATACTTCCACAAAGAAATCCCATGGGTTCATTGGAAACTCCAAAACACCGCCCCACCCCCTTCCCCAATCAAACCATACTTGTTAGCTATTACAATTCTCCAATCTCCACATAGCATTCGTCTCCACAGCAAACCGCCATAACCACTTAGCCAATAATGCAGTGTTAAAATGAGTGAAACTCCCAATACCAGCCCCCTCCCCCTGGTAACAAAATGCCCCGCTGCAATTTTTCCAATTGGTGAGCCACACTAGTGGGGATTGGGATTTAATGCATGTGTTTATGATGAATAAATTTCTATTGGAATTTTTCCAATGTCTTGGTGTTGATTCCAAGCAACGCTAGGTACCTATTCTTAGGTTTACTTCAATTCCCTGAGATTTCTGCACCGCATATATGGGACTAGGCTATACAACATTGTATTTGTAGAAAGTTGTACCCCTAGACTAGGTTACATAAACCAAGTACATATCCCCAAGCACATTTCTCTTGAGATCAACATTTTGCTAAATGAGACATAAATTTCGGTGACAGAGGGGAATCCCATCGCTCCTGTTTTATGCTCCAATGAGACATAAATCCCATAAAAATGAGACATTTCTAACCTTATCAAAAAAATATCCAAAATTTAAGATACAAAATCTGCATGCTATAACCACTATGTATTGACCTCTCCACCCCAACAGAAAACCTAGGATCAACATTTTGGCAAGCCCCAAATCAAAAGGATCCATGTGCATATAACAGAGATAAGAGCTTATAGAAAAAATCCTCTTGCACACACAGCAACCGCTTTAAAAATAAAATACTATGGCAACTGCTCTCATTATGAATCTATAGGAAAAAGGAAAACGTTACCATCCTTGGTGGGATACAATTGATCTCCATTAGGCCCACAAACACAACAGTAAAATCTGCAATAACAGTCATACCCTATGTAATTGCCCGCATAATAACCCAAAATCTTTGTGCTCAATCACCAAATCAAGAAAACTCCCATTGACAATAGATATTCATGAGGTGAAACTTAATTACAAATTCCATATTAGAGTTCTTGCAATCTTAACACTCTCCATGATGCATCAGTAAGCTATTTCCTAACTCAAACAAGCACAACTGACTAGAAAGTACATATTGGCAAAGAAATTAATAAAGAAAAAATAGAAGAAAAGCTTGAAAGTAGCCATGTTGCGATGTGTTAGAATATTAATTAAATGATTGCATTCACAATTTTCTAAACATTTAAGCCTTTGGGACAATCGGTATTTTATCACAGTGAATTTGCTAACACAACACATCACAACTTATGCATCATTTTCCGTTTAAACATATGGTATTCAATTTCCACTCAAATTTCATTAGCGAAAATCAATAACTCAGTGATTTACCGAGAGCGGTCATTAAAACAGTCAGCACAAACTCTAACAGGCGTGTAAATGCCAAATTGCGGTAACGCCTGCATTTGTTCAAAACAACAGTCAATCAATCTGCTATCAGTTAAATTTCTCCTTAAAACAATAACACTATCAGCACAGAACAAAACACTAAAAAAAAAAAAAAAATCATACCAATTGATCTGATGAATGTTCATGACACAACGTCCTCCCACAACATCGGCAGTGATGCTGTCAAATGATATTTAAAACATAATTAGCATAGACAATGACAATTGGCCAATATGTTGATCTTTTTTTCTTTTTTTTATTCCAGATCCCTTATTCAACCATTAGAGACTTTACCAGTTGAGCTAAACGGATCATTTTATTTGCATAATTCCCCATGTTAATAAGACGACATGGAACCTCACCAAGACAGGGCCCTTTAAGAATACAACCAATACACGACGTATCGGTTATATTCTCCCCATGGAAACTCCTAGTGGGGATCGAACCCGGGACGTCTGGGTCTACAACTCATCCCAAGCCTCCAGCCACTAAACAATTATTATGCAAAAAAGTAAATTCCTAATTCTAAATAGGATCAGAGATCGATGAATATTATAATATGGATTACATGAATTGCATGCAAAATCAAAATCACAAAATCTAAAAAAAGGGACTACCCTTCGCCGGAAAGTGTTGAAGCTGCATTTGCAGACGTCGCAGCGCGCTGATTCCTGGAAAGGGGGCGGCTCCAATGACATGACAGCAATGTTGAGATAGAAATCTTTGATTTCTTGCTGATATTCTCAGTTCCAATTCCCAACCGATCTTTGTTTCGAATTGTTTCAGAGCTTCAGCTCCAACCTCATTTGTTGTTCTCCTCCTCAAAGCTTGAAAATCGATCCAGAATTCCAACTGTCCGATTAAGAAAAAAGTGGGAAAAATAAAAGCTACTAGGCGCGATCCTGACTTGTATAAAGTACACTTTTTACTCTAAAATTTAGGGGTTTTTATTTATATTTATATATATTTTTTATTTAGTTATGTTTGGTAGAAAGACTTTTATTTTGTTTTTAAAACGTAATGAAAATAATTTTCAAAAAAATTGAATTGAAACTAGCTTTCAATAAAAAAATTTTACATTATACATTTTTTCAAAATATTGAAGAAAAAAAATGATGTTTGGGAGATTATTTCTACTTTTGAGTTTTTTTTTTTTAATTTTTTATAAGAAGTAATGTGTAGTTTTTTTTTTTTTTTTTGAATAATGATAAGAGAATAAATCTCATGTGTTTTTTTAATGAAAAGTTTCAAATTTGAAGTGTGAGAATTTTTTTGTGATAAAGATAAACTGCTTAATTTAAGAGATATATGAGTTTGGACAAATCTTAAGGTTCACAGTTTTAATTTGTTTACAATTATGCCATTAAAAATATTTTATGTATTATGAAAACATCTTATTTTGAACTTGGAAAATAGGAAACAGTAAATTCAAATATAAAAAATAAATAAATTGTATTTAAATCCTATTTTGAAAAAAATAGGATCCAATATATTCTGGTTTCTAAAATAAAAAAATTGTATTTAAATCCTGCTACCAAGCAAGTCCTTAAGTTTCCAAATTTTTATTTTTTTTCCCAACTCTATTATCCATTTCTGTTTCAATTTAGTAATCTAGGCGTTTCTCAAAAAAAAAAAAAAAAATATATATATAGTAATCTAGGAATTTTGCATTAGTTATACTAAAATAACATAAAGCCCTAAAATATAGTTAATGATGCCCAAATCATCGGATTATAAATTAGTTATACAAGATAGGATTTTGCTACAAATCATGAATTGATTCTTAGTAGATAGTGATTGTTGTGTGTGAAGAAAAATAAACGATTAAAAAATAAAGAAGGATTGACATTTTAGAAGTAAAAATAAAGAAAATTAGATAATTAGATGTATATATTTTGAAAATTTGTTAGCTAAAAATAGAAAAAGTTGGTTTTTATTTTAAAATAGACAATGACTTTTGCATAAGTTGATCTAAATGCTTTAACAGACAAACAAACAAAAATATAGTGATGTGTGGGCTACATTTATCTGACACAAAAGACAAAACTATTGATAGAAGTAGCATCTAACCCATGCAAACAAGAGTGCACTAAAAATTAAACACAATTTTTATTATAAAAATATAAATAATTAGTCAAATTATTTTTATAAAAGTAGCATGTAACACATGAATACATTTAAAATTAAACACAATTTTTATCATAAAAATATAAATAATTAGTCAATTTTTTTAAAGTATACGTAATTAGTCACATTTAAAATTCTTACCTAGATTTAATACTGCTTTTAATCATTTTTTTCTATAATTTTTAATAAGATAGAACGTGTGGTGGTCTTTATTGAGTATATGTGATTAGTTTATTTTTTATTTTATAGTTCATTAATATCAGATTCTTAGTATTTTACACTCATTAACTCACTTGACACAAAGATTAAAAAACTTAAATGGACACATGACATAGATAATTATGATTTGGTCTCCACATAAATTTAAACACATGGCGCAAAACTAGATTATAATAAAAAATTTTTTAAAAAAATTACAACTACACACATATATGGATTCAAACTATACTCTCTTTCTCTTTTATTTTTTTATTTTAATTTCTTTTGGATATACACATGAGTTTACTTTTTTTTTTTTTAATATATTGGGGTTTTGATGATTTATTTATATTACACTCTTTGTTTTTTTTTTGCATCTCATTAACTCACCTAGAACAAAAATTAAAAAAACTTAAATAGCACATGTGGCGCAAAATTAGACAACAACTGGAATCCAATTTAAAACTTAATTGGATTTTCTCTCAACTTTACCCATGCTCATGCATGAGAATGATGAATTGTAGTGGTGCTATTGATGTTAGCTTAAATTATAAAATATATAGATTATAAGTTCGATCAGAACATTTTGAGGTACTAAAATAGTTTTTTGTTGCAATTTTCATGATATTGCCTATGCCAAGTTTCTCATTACACTACTATTATGTATATAATTTTAAAAATCACTATTGGATACAACATATACAATATCAATTCATAATCACTATTCGTGAAAGTTTACTAAATACAACACAAAAATAAAAGAATACATTGATCCAATAGTATCTTCTAAATTGAATAGGAATATGTGCATGAGATCGTTTAGCTCAATTACAATTTGTTACGTTCAAGATTCTAAGATACAAAATATCTAAATAGAAACAATATAAAAAATATGCTCATTTGTTTAGATAAAAAATAACAGTAAAAATCTAAATAATTTAATTTGTATGGAAAGCTAACAAAACTAAAATTTAATTTTGAATCTAATTAAATAATCTCAAATGGATATATATATATATATATATATATATATGTATGTAGTGGTCAAAGGCCCAATTTTAGATGCTAGGCTATGGACTTGTCCGAGGAGGCACATCTGTCTGAGGACAGTGCGTTACGAGGAAGATACTTGGCCACAATCCTCGCAAGAGTTTGGCCAGTATGTGAACAAAGAGGAGTTGTCTGAGGAGGACTACCTTTTCGAATACTTAGAGAGAAAATCAGGATATACACTCTGGCATTCATTCCGATATTTTTGGGGATTCTTCTAGTACATGAGTGCCCAGTAAGCATATAGGACAGGTAGAAGCAACAAGATATTATATAGAAAGCTGCCACCACTGCATTAATGAACCTGTAGCTAACCTTCTGGCCGCATTAATGAGGAAAGGATGTCTGAACAGTGACTTTCAACCTTTACAACTACCGTGTAAAGACTTTAAGGGGGAAGGTTGATGGGACAAGTATCAAGAAAAAGATCATCTGACTAGCATGTGAGAGGAAAGGGAGTATAAAGGGAATGGGTGACAAGGAAAAGGGAGAGAGAGAGAGAGAGAGAGAGAGAAACGCAACTTTGTAAACATTCAAGTATCCATAATATAATTCTCCTCGGACTAATCCGAAGACGGTTTTACATAACGTCTTCACCCTGTTTTTGTTGATTTGGTTATTGAATACATCTGGACGCCGTTTGATCTCATCTAAAACCCAGTTGTTCTAATCCACTCTCTACAAATTCATTGCAAAAACATTTTGGGCCTGAGTCCATCCCGCTTGTGGGCCTCACCTCCCAATTTATGTCTTTACAATATATATATATATATATATATATATATGATTAGGTTTTTTATAGTTTATTTATATTGAACTCCTCATATTCTACATTGAATTAATTCACTTAGTACAAAAATTAAAAAAAAAAAAACTTATATTAGATGAAATACGTAATGCAAAATTAAACTCTAATTGAGTTCTAATTTTTAGATTGAATTAATTAACTTAGTACAAAAATTTAAAAACTTAGATTATATGAGACACATGGTGCAAAATTAGACTCTTATTGAATTTCAATTTGAAATCTAATTGGATTTTTTTTCAGCTTTACCTATTAATATATATATATATATATATATATAGACACACACACACACACACACACTTTTAATAATAGGATTTCCCTGTTTCGTCTTCAATTTTTGGCGTACCAAAATATCATCATACAAATTCTGAAATAATATACCATTTTTTTAAAAAAAATTTCCTACAAAAAAGCAAAAAATGTTAAAACAATAATACTATCTTATGTACAAAAGGGGAAAAAACCGTTATTCCCACCACCCATTTGTATTCAAATGTCTTATTCCTATTTGCATTTGCTATCTATTTGAATTCAAATACTTCAATTATCTTTCTAAAAAAAAAAAACAAAATTACTTATTCAAAAAAAAAAAAACCTACTACATCTGGTAAAAACTACTCATTCTTATCCTGAAATTTCTATGGTTTTTTTTTTTAAATTCTTTAAAACATTCCAAAATTTTTGTTATCTAAATTTTATTCAGTTATCATAAATCTCTATCCATCCACACTAACGTATATCATCTTTCTTTTGTTCAAATCTTTTTTTTTTTTTTTTACTTATTATAATTCTTATCTCAATCAATAAATTCAAATGTCCCATTGGCTTTCAACTTTTTATGGTTCTCTATCTAATTTTTAAACATTATTCCACATTACCTTACCTCATTTTTTAAAAAATAAATACACATGGTTATTATATATCACTTTTAAGTATTATAACACTAAACCAAATAAACAAAAAAGAGAGAGTAATATTGCATGCGTAAAGTGCGTGTGATAAGTCATATATATATATATATATATATATATATACTGGATATAAAGTGATATCTCTTTAATAAAAAAAAAACATAAAAATGAAATAAAATATGAATGGCTAATGTGAAAAAAAAAAAAAGTCCCAAGTTTTAAGGGAAGAAGGCCGTAAATATACTTTAATAAAGAAACAAAAAAATAAAATAAAATAAAAGTAATCTCTCTCTCTCTCTCTCTCTCTCTCTCTCTCTTAATTGTTTTTTAAATGTCCTCTTAAGTATTAACTATAGCTTCCCTAACATATCCATTTAAAAACATTAAGGGTTCGTTTGGATACAGCTGAAAACTGAAAACACTGTAACAAAATAATTTTTAAATATGTGAATAGTGCTGTGAGACCCATTTTTAATATATTTTTTTTGAATAAAGTGGTTGTGGGTCCCGAAAATAGTGCGTAAACAGTACGTGAACAGTACATGAACAGTGAATTTTGTCCCCCTCTGAAACGCGTGCAGTAGGGAAAAAAAAAAAAGGAAAAAAGAAAAACGTGAAGCACAGAAGTGCTGGACGCAGACTCAGTTCCCAAACGCATACTAAGTGTCATGTCATAAACGAAATTGGAGACAAATCACAATTACCTTAAACTTAAAAGAGTGATTTGCACTATGATGAATCAAATTTAGGGTAAATTAAACCAAGCTTTCTTGAAATTACATGACAATTACCCCTAAATGTTTCACAAAATGACACAAAGCAATGGATGCGTACTTGCCTTCACACACCGTGACTTCCCTAATGGAATATTATATTTTTTAAAAAGATATTCCAATCAATCATGAAAATATTAGAGATTAAATTTTAAGGTCATTAATATCCAAATTACCCTACACTTTTCTCCAAAAAAAAAAAAAAAAAAAAACCCTACACTGCAACTTCTATAACAGAATATTCTATTCTTTTAAAAATATTCCAATAATTCATAATAACGTTTTTTTGATACAAGATAGAATTTCTACTCTAGCCTAATCTAAGTGTATATGTATGTAAAGCTCGATCCTGGAGACTTGAACCCCGGCCCTTGCTCCCCACACTCCACAAACACTTATACTTGTGGAATGACCACCGCACCAAGGGTGCGCGGTGGTAGATAATAATGTTAGATACTAAAAAATATATATTAAAATTTAAGGTCATTAATATCAAAATTACTTCAAATTTTTAAGGGTAAAATTTGCACTATGACGAATAAAATTAGGGTAAATTACACCAACTTTCCTTTGCATTTCATAAAATGGCACCCACCCACAAAAGTTTCACAAAATAACACTAAGCAACAAATAAATAAATTCCCTTTCAACTTCCTTATTAAAACATTATATATATATATATATATATATATATTAAAAAAAAAAAACATTCATTCTCATTCGTACAAACCTTAAAGGGGGAATGCCATTTGTCCCCTAAACCTTAAAGGAGAGTATTATTACTTATTTCATCTATAGCTTAGATAGGAATATTTTTCAAAACTGAAATATTATTTTTTAAAAAATCTCAATGTTAGATGCATTAACTTGTCTATTACATTTGTACAAACATAAATCGGATATTATCATTTGATAGAAATGTTTGGGAGCTAGTGTCATTTTATGTAACCTGAAAAGAGGTCGTATGAATTATCCTAATATTTATTTGTAAGGTCTATATTGTTAGTACCTGTCAATCAAAGATTTTGTTGTTAGTAAGGTGTATATTGCATTGGCTTCCTTTTGTTTTGTTCATGCAGTGCAGCGCCAATAAAGCCACGAGAGATTATTTGTAAAATGGCTCCATTCAGGCTCATATCGCTTGTAGAGCCAATTCATTTTTAGATTTCTCTGTAGAGATTCAAATTGTAAAAGGTTTGCTTCAAAAAAAGTTCTCCATCTCCTCTACATATGACACAAGTGTCATCACACTGGATTCCTCTAACTTTTAAGTTTTAACTCAAAGCCGGCCCTACAGATGTAGTTGATAGGGTCGTGTAAAGCTCCTAGTAGAAAAAAAACGCCCAAATTTTAATCAATAGGGTAACTTTTTTTAATTGATTAAATCTAAATATTAGCTAACAAATAAAGTAATTTTTTTATTAAATGAAAAATAAGAAAAAAAAAGAGATAAAAATACTATGTTCACAATATTTTTCATAATAATTTTACAAAAAATCATAAGTAGCAAATTGTTACATGCTGTTATTGATGGCGAAAAAATAATTCTAGTAGTAGGTTCAAATTAAAATCAGTAACAATTTAACACCTAAAATTTGTTGAGACAAACATTATGAATGCAGTAGTACTTCTCAAAAAATAAAAAATAGAGCAATACAAAAAAAAAAAGTTCACAATATTTTTCACAATAGTTGAGTTTATAAACTTTTATTATTTTTCACTTAAGTTCACCATTAACATCATTCTTTTACTTACCACTATTAATCTACCACATCAATAGGTGTGAAAAGTTTTGTCAAATTTTTTGTGTTTATAGACTTTCTAAATTTTTTTTTACGTGATTCATGTTAAATAGTAATAATTTTGCATATAAAACAAGATAATAGAGTTTAATTAATATTTAATTTTTTAAGTCATATATATATATATATATATATATTTCAGATGGGCCAGATCAACTCATATGGCCATGCTGAAACTCTGGTCAAGAATGAGTTAAAGCAGGGGGGCTTCATGCCCCCAAATGCATCAAGCCACCCCTGCTTTAACTCATTCTTGACCAGAGTTTCAGCATGGTCATATGAGTTGATCTGGCCCATCTGAAACCTTACCAAACTGGATTTGTTGGATCTGTGTGGCCTGTTCTTGGTTGTACAAGAGAGAGATCACGTTAGTTCTCCAGACTTTATAGCCTGTGGTTGGTGCCGTGTCAATGAGGTTAGTCACCTTGTTAAACTGTCCCCCAAGGTTAGTTCCATCATTGCTGACTCTGGGGAACTAAAGGAGGTGATCAAGTGGGATGTCATGTCCCTCCACTTAGCATGATAAATGGGCAAGTCTTTAAACTGTACTTATATTTCTCCAGACCCATGGCCATGAGGCATTTGGTTTAGCCTTGTATGAGTGCAAATTGGTATGAAGGAAGTATTTTTTTTTTAAGGTTTTAGAAATGAGGAGATCTGCATCTTAGGCTATTCTCCTGTACTGCTTTCCACCCTTCTGTTTTGCCTTTGATTTTGGACAAGACTTCTTCAAAAACTGTTTTTTTAATCTGCCATTCTAATACACTAGTTGAATGCCTTATAATTTGGCTTTCTAGCTGCCTTCCTTGAGGATAAGAATCCTTGCCATGTTGGATTTTCAAATTTGCATCCATATTTGAACCAAAGAAAATAACAAATTTATAAAAGACCTATCAATGCTCCAGGATTTTAACACAGTAATTAGTTCTTTCTCTTTTGCATTAAGAGTATAATAAGAAGCTCATTGGCACACATAAGGTGTAATAGAGTTAGGGCTGCTCCCATTACTTTAACTTCCTTTAAACCAAAGTAGTCAATACAGTATCATAGACTGTTTTGGTTTGATCAGGAGAACAAAAAATTCTAATACCAGTAATTACTAGTGTACTATTTCAAGGTTTTATATATATATATTAGACTTATCGCATGCGCTTTGTGCGTGCAATAAAACACTTTTTTTATTTTTGATTTTAGGTTTAGTGAAATAATGTTTTAAAGTGAGATAGAGATAATATCCTAATTTTTGAGATTTTGATAAAAGTTTGAAAGTCTAAAACTTAGGAACTCTTTTAAAAATAGTAAATTACTCTTTTAACCAGTTTTTGTTTTTAAATTTAAAATTAATCAACTAAAGGGTATTTTAGAGAGTTTAAAAATTTGTGTGAGCATATTTTAGTACGCAAAATGTTGAAAACCAAACACAAAGTCCCCTTATATATATATATATATATATATATATAAACTGAAACTTCTGAAACTCTCACAATTTTTCACGTCACCACTATTTTCTTTTTCTATTTATTTTAAATTCTTTTTATTTAAAGTTTTATATCTTATATATTTATTATATATTTTCAACACGTAAATATTTTATCTAAGTGTTTAAGTAAAACTCTATTAGATATATGTTTCAATTCATTTCTGCTTCAACTAAACGAAACCTTTTCTTTTCAATTTTTTAAAATTCTATTCTTAAGCCCCATCATTCGATTATCTCTTCAGGCCTGTCTATTAAGCATACTCATCTAAAACCTTCTTCTCTCTAAGCACTTCACCCCTTCCTAACCATTCGACAATTCCTTCCCTCTCTGTTCGTTCTCATCTAAACGTAGACCTCTTGGTTTCATCCTCAATAAAAGTAAAACACTCCCTCTTTCAAAATCTGGGTGTAATCCTCTCTATCATTTTCTCTAAGGTATTAGCCCAAAATGCCGGCTCTTCCAAAGAAGGTAACTCTTTTCTCTCTTTATGATTAAATCCGTTAGTACAAATCGCATCAGAAATCTGTGAAATGTTTTAACTTTTATTTAATTTTACTGATTCGTTAATGTTTGAATTGCTTTCAGTTTGATTATTGTTGATTTCAATTAATTTACACCTAAGAATTTGTTAAATTATTATTATTTTTTAATTTGATTTCTTTCTCTGATTTCATAGCTGATAAATCACGTTCTTCTTCTTCATCTTTCTCCTCCAACCCAGGTTAGTTAACTTCCCTAAAATCAAAATAGTTTCATTTTTCATTGACGCACACCACTTGCTTGATATAAAGCTTCCAAAGTATTTTCACGATCAATCAAACTTAACAAAATTGAGCATCTGTTTGGGTGTTGAGGAAAAAAAAATGGTGAAGCAAAAGTAAATGGAAGCACAATTAATCGTGAAGGTTCTTTTTAGATACCTTTGTGAATTGTGAATTTTGCTTTGTTAATTTGCCAATTGTGAATTACTTAATGTAATTTCTACTAAGATTTTTCTATGGTATTCTATTTTATTTCAATTTTGTTGGTTATTTCAATCCAACAGATTTGGGAACTCTCCTGACACCATCATTGGAAGAACACCTTAATAACTTCTTCATTCGTTGCAGGTGCTTGCATTTATTTTTTTTCATGTTTGTAGTTGAACATGATTAAGGAGGGGTTACATATGATTCTTTGTACTACAAGACGAGGACAGTCAGGTATTTACCAGTCTTTCCTTTATTCTGTACTGTTTCATGCGTATTTATTGGTAATATGTTGCTAGAAAGAATTTGAAATTGGAATGTGATTGCATATTTAAGTTTCTTGGTTATCTCAAACTTGGGTGTATTCCTGAGTTTGTTGACTCTGTTTTGTATTTGTAGTTTTAGCTGTGTATCTGTATAATTGAGTTTGTGCACAAACTTAAATAGATCTTTGGGTATGGAACTCTGCATTGGCTGTCATTCTGTTTGATATATATATATATATATATATATATATAAAATTTTGATATTGTTAATTGTCATAGATGTTTCTTTACTTCCAAAACAAAGACCCACAACTAAACCTGCTCCCCAAACCACCAATCTCCACCTTTGAGAGACAAAATGCAGACCCTTTCTCCTTCCTCCACCGTTCCCCTTCTCCTTCTTCCAAAACAAAGACCCACGGCCAAACTCGCTCCCCAATCCACCATTCTCCACCTTTGTGACATGAAATTAATTTTTTTTTTAATGATTGGGAAGAGCGCCAATCTGTCTGTAACCAAAAGAAAAGGAGAATTAAATCATGCAGATGGGTCTTTGAGTTTATTTCTACCCAAAATCAAATTAAATGGTTTATGATCTTTGTTTTTTCTTTACTTTATAAATAAATATTATATTTTTATAATTAAAAGTACTGTATTTGAACAGGCACAACAATTGTTTCAAAGGGATGCACAAATGATTACACCAGAAGCACTTGAGAGCATAAAGGCTGCCCTTGCAAGCAATGAGATTGAGCACAAAGCAGAAACCAAGAAGAAAGTAGGTCCTCACAAAGCTGTTGGCCAAGCTTGGGAGGACCTGACACTAGAAGATTGGCCAAAAAGAATGAATTATTTCGCCCTTCTCTAATTCACTATGTATGTGTTGGTACTTAATTTATATGATACTAAGGCCAGATCTGTTGATCTATAATGGGTGCAGGCTCATATTCATAATTTTCTAAACGAATTTTTTTCACAAATTTTTTTATAATACTCAATTCCTTTAGCATACCAAGTCTTACTCATGTTATCCCTTTATAACATTTGTTCTGATTCTCTTATGATGGTACTATGATAGTAACGCGAGAATTTAATAGTAAATTTTTTTGTCTTGATGCTAAAAAAAAATGAAGTTACTATGTCTGATTTTTATTTTATATAAATTGATAGAGTTTATGTTTGATTGAACTTGGATCAGTTGAAGGTTTTTTCACTATTTCAGTTTGTTGTGTATGTGCTATACTCCATTTTCTTTACTAAATTTAATGTGAAAAAAATGTTTTCTTACATGGTCTTGACATTAATTTGACTTAATTTATATTCAATTTATTTTCCATTTTTAAATTATTCATCCAAGCTCACAAATTACAATTTAGACACTGATATTAAATTCACTTGCAAATGATCATGAATTTGCAATGGTTGTCAACTATGAAGACTTATCAAGAAAAAGAAAAATTTCAACTATTTAGTTAGAATTCTTTTTTATCATTGGTTGTGTAATACTCCATTTTCAACATTACATAACTGGCATTGCATATCACGCATCACGGCAACTGTTTCTAAACATTCTGTATCAATTTCATATGAGTACCAACTTAGGGGTGTCTCAGTTACATATTTTGAATGGAAAAGTTGTTGGCGCCTCTACAACAAAATTAATTCAGCTTGGAAGGATCTCTCTCATCAACTAGAAGACAAGTTTGAAAAGTAGTGGAAAGAAAGAAAAGGAGTGGCTCCACTAGCTTTTAGGAATAGGAACAGGAATAGTCTGACAATATGAAATGAGTACATACTATAAAGTTCAACTAAATTGGCTGATGAACTTGGATAGTGTTAAAAAAGATTATCTGATCCTCTTTTTTTTTTTTTTTCTTTTTTTTTTCTTTTTTTTCTAGTGCCAGGATAGTAAGTAAGCTATTTGATAATTTAGACTTGGTAAGAAAAGTAACTTAAGATCTTAAAAAAGCTACTGAAACTTCAAATTGTCATAATATTCCAAGTTTCATTGTGTTTCTTCAATGTATTATTAGAATACAAAAGAATATCAATAAAAAACTAGCACTGAAATGTTGTCATAGTGTCTGGGTTTTTGTTCCTATCAAATTACATTTCAAGGTTTGTTGTGACTTGAGCCACATTCTTTAAGGAAGTCAAACACTTTAGTGTTTGTGTCCTTAGTGTTTTTAATTCTTGGGTTGATTTATTGATTCTTTCCCTTGATGTGCTATATCATAATAGGATGTTTGTTGTTGCATCTTCATCATGATCACAAAGTGAAGATAGAGATTACCCTTATCAATAGATCATATAACTGTTAATTTGTAATATATGGTTTTGCTATATAGTTTTATTTATACATGTACTATATCCTCCTCCTCTCAGGTTCTCACATAATAATGACTTGGATCCCTATACATAGAGCCCACCCTTATGTGAAATGAGAGAGATATACTACAATGGCAGTTAGATATGACCAGACCAGAACGGCTTCAATTGACCATTAATTGGATTGAATTATAACATGTGGAAAACCTTACAGGAAAAAGTAAACACCCGGTGCAACCAGGGTCATACAATAAAGCCTACCCTTAGACCTACGAAGTTCATAGCTGCCTGATAAAAGCATGGCTGATTAGAGTCCATGCATATAAGACCTGATAGGATTGGCTTTTAACACCTATCAAGTAAAAATCTTGGTACTGTCTTTTAGTTTATGCAGTAGTTCATGGTTTTCCCTTTTAGTTTTGGTTGTAGAAAATGTATTTTATACTATTGGTTTAAAGCAGTGGACAAGGATCATTTTGTCATATGCACTGAAGTAATTGATATTTATATCTTCTGAATCAGGTTCTGCACAGGTTACTTCTCCAAAAAAAAAAAAAAAAAAAGGTTATGCACAAGTTGACAGGTTCTGCACGTTTATACATAAGTGTGTTCAAGTGTGAGGCATTGATACCAAAAAGTTGTATCTTGGTATTTTTGAAATAGAAGTATCCATTTACCACATAGTTTGTCCAACATTTAATTATTGGGCATTACCAGTGGTGAAGAGAATACACTTTATCATGAGCATAGAAATGCAATGACATAACTATGGTACAAGTGCCACACAAACAATTGGACCCTTAGTTCACTAAGCCACACACCTTTTTGAACACTACAACTAAAACATGCACAAAGATAAACTCATATCTCATGGCACCTTATCATGAGGCTCACTCAATTGTTCTTTTCATTCACCAATTACATATACTTGGGTGGTCTTACAGGTTATTTCACCGATGTCATATTCAATTTTGAATCTTTAGGCCAGCTTTAATACCTCAAGCTAAATTAACCGCACGACCAAGAGAAATAGAGAAATATATTTGTTTTCTCCTTTATTAGCTTAAAGTCCGTTTTGCTTTTAATTGACCAAAGGTCGGTGTTGACACATTAGGTGGTTATGTTCAAACCAAGAAATTAAGACAAGATGAACAATTATATTTGAAATTGTACAGCCTTAGTTGAGTCTATAATTTAATTGTACATTTTTTAAATGAATCCTATGCATTGCAGGAGAGTATAACTTATCATCAACAAGTGGAATAAGAGTTTATAGTGATTTGGAAATTCCTGAGACTGCTAATTTCAAAGATTAGAAAAACCCGTGCAAACATCATGAACCAAGTGGCATCGAGACGAAATACTAAATAGACAATGTGGGCACCGTATACCCCTTGGTAAGTAGGTAATAGGGCCCCCAATTAATTTGTACGTGGGCTATACTTTGATCTTACAAATGGGGCTCTCAACTTACTCTGGCTCGTCCTCACTAGGCCTTAACCCAAGGCCTTTCCCTTGACTTCCCACTGTTTCCCAGTGTTTCCCTCTCACTTTCCTCACTCTCTGTCCTCTCTTCCTTGTTTCTTCCTTTTGGCTTTCAATCCCCTTGCCTTTCTACCTCATCCCCCTTTTATAGTACTTGGTTAATGGTTGGATCATCATTGTTTTTCTGCTATGCACGTCATCCCACGTCCATGTAAATCCCTAGGGATCCTTACATCTCTAGAGGATTCTCTTGTAACTTGTTCTAGACACCATCTAGTGCTCGGCAGCGAATTCCCCAAAGGCATTATTTAGCGTTCGGTTGCTTAGCCTGATCCACCCTTGTCTTCTTAGTGGGCCCAATTGTTAGCACACATGCCAAACGGTGCCCAATCCTTGCACGCCTCTCAGTGGGACGGTTCTAGCCCAATGATCCTGAGCTTCGGACCTGCGAGCCATTATAGGTCTCATAAGCCCGAACCCTTGCGGATAGGCCGACCAGATTCCTTTAGGCCCAAACCCCCACACCTCAGGCCCACACCCCCACAAACAAATATTAACAAGTAGATATTTAACTTGTATATGTTGTAATACATTCCTCAATCTATTCTATTGCCAAAGCTTACATCAGTGATACTTCAAATGATTGTAATAGCAACTTATCAAGTGAGCAAGGTGGTGATTCTACAAAATTTCAAAAAGTTGATGTTCAAAGCAATGTGCAACTCACACCAACATCTGTACTCAAGGAAAACAAAAGGACATATTCAATGACTATTACAAAGCAACAAAGAAAGAAGATACAAAAAACACTTTAAAGTTGTCTTTCAATTTATTTGAAATATTGATTAAGTAGTTCTTTAAATTTGTGTTTCATACATTTTATGGATAGTTGAGGATGTTAAAGATTTAATTCTTCATTTTATTTTAAACTTAAGTTTGATTTCTATTTTTTATTATGTAATTTAATGTTTCATATCAAGATTAATATTTCATATCTAGGATAAGAAACTATAAGACTGGAATCTAATGTACAATCAAAGAAGAAGAGAAAAAAAAAATTTTACATCTTTATATACAATAGTTTTCTTGTGCATCGCAAAGGTTAACGATTAGTGAAAGCTAAAAATAAAATACAGAATTATTCCTGCCTGTATTGCTTTTCACACCTATCCTTAGTACGTCCGCTCCACATTCCTATGTGCTAGCATTCGATGGAATAGTTGCCCCCCAAGGTATAACTGTAGGTAGATTCTGAAAAAAATGTCATCAACATGTTTGTAATACAGTATCCTCCACCTCTTCCAAAAGATAAGCGGCCCAAAAACCATCCCAAAGCCGAAAACAAATCCCAGTTCAGCACTTAAGCAATTCCAATTAATCAAAAGCCTAGATTTCAAGTGAACATCTTCAGATGGTGGCAAACTTGGCTCTGCAGATTCACAATTTGTCTTTAAAACACACCCACATAGTCCTTTGTTCCTTTCATATGAAGCTTCCAAAAATGTACCAAATTGCTTCGCACATGGAATTGGCCCAACCAAATGATTTAGCGAGAGGTTTAGGACTGATAAGAAGGTAAGACCATCTGCAAGTTGCACAGGGATATCTTCGCTAAGCTGATTGCTTGACAGGTCTAGTGACCCAAGTTGACTTAATTTTCCTAGAGATGGTGGAATTTGGCCTACGAAAGCATTGTGCGACAAATTAAGAATATACAAGGAATTAAGTATTCCTATATTGTCTGGTATTGGCCCATCAAGATAGTTGCATGAAAGGTCAAAGGAGGTGAAAACAGTTAATATCTTCCGTAACTCCATTTCTTGACCTTTCATGGTAACTGTTGTTACATCTAGATAACGATATTGAGTGATTCCTTGGGCATCAAATTCGAGGTGTTTGAGCTCTGATTGTGCCACATCTTCATTGTTTGTCATCGCCTTCCAGGTAGAGAGGGATTTTCTTGGAAGTGGACCAGTAAAATGGTTTGAAGCGAGGTCTAAAATTTGAAGCATTGGCCATGGAGCATTTGGTCCTTCACAATGAATGGGTCCATAAAATTTGTTAGACCGCAAGACAAGGACACGCAACCTGGATATGCTCCTCAAGCGACATGGCAAGGTATCTTTGATGTAGTTGTTCCCAATGTCAAAGACCTCCAAACTTTTGGAATTGCCTAAAGACCTTGGTACTGTTCCTTCAAGTAGGTTTTTGTTGAGATTTAGCGTTTGTAAACCACAATTTCCTGAAAATGTATCGCTTATTGTGCCACTGAGTTTGTTTCTCCTTACATCCAGCACCCCTAACTTGAAATTCTCACCCATCTCGATTAAACATTGGGGAATCATGCCATCCAGGGTATTATTAGACAGATCAAGAACTTGAAGATATGTAGTGTTGCACAGTGATTGAGGGATACCCCCATGGAATTTATTGCTTGAAAGAGAGAAGAAATAAGCTGAAGAAAGGGAGTCACCAACGCTAGCTGGTATGG
Organism: Lithocarpus polystachyus; assembly: GCA_033629205.1. Classification (NCBI taxonomy): domain Eukaryota; kingdom Viridiplantae; phylum Streptophyta; class Magnoliopsida; order Fagales; family Fagaceae; genus Lithocarpus; species Lithocarpus polystachyus. Next base: position 4,092,642 of record CM066172.1, read on the forward strand.
CAGAGTTGAAATTATTCATCGAAAAATCCAAGTATGTGGCAGATGGGGGAAGATCCGGAAGTTCCCCCTCAAGCTGGTTGGAGTGAAGGTCTAGGGCACTAATACGTGAAAGATTGAATAAAGCTACTTCCGAAGTCATCATCAGGTGGTTATAAGAAAGGTTTAAGGAAATGAGATCATAAAATTTCCAAATCCAGTTAGGAATCTCTCCATGAATCTGGTTTTTTGAGAGGTCTAGAAAGGTTAATTTGGATTGGTTTGTCAAGAAATAAGGAAAAGTCTTCAAATTGCAAGAAGCCAATCTTATTGTAGTAATTTGGGGAAAGGAAGATGATGAAGAATTAGTTTCAATATATTCAATCGACAAGCTGTTGTATGAAAGATCAAGATTGGAAAGGTTTCTCAACTGCTGAAACTTATTTAGCTGAAAGGGTCCACTAAAGTTGTTAGAAGAAAGTGAGAGAAGCTTTAGACCTTTAAGTTGAAAGACACGTTGGTACTGGCCCTTCCAAGTTGTTGCTACTCAAATCAAGGGTGTTCGGTAGTGTAGAAGACACATTAAATTCAAGTCGACCAGAAAATTGGTTGTTTGAAAGTTGTAATATTTGCAATGATGGAAGGGAAAACAGGGAGTCCGGAATATTCCCTTCAAGTGAATTGTAACCCAAGTCAAGATTGACCAGTTTCAGAAGATCTTTCCAGATAAGGGAATGAATCTTACCTGTTAGATTATTATGGGAAAGGTTTATCTTTCTCAAATTCTTGGCCATGCTGAATGATGGAATTGGTCTGCTGAAGTTGTTGAATTACATGTCCAAATAAACCAATTGAGTAAGATTTCCCATAGAGTTCGGTATTGGTCCATTGAAATTGCAACTTGAAAGATCTATTCTTGACAACATTGCAAGGTTACCAATAGAATCTGGCAGTGCCCCTGAAAATTTTGTACCACTAAGCAGCAGTGATCGAAGAGAACCATTTGGAAGAAACTCTGGCAAAGAACCTTGAAGTAGTTCATTATTTGACAAGTCAATTGTCTGCAGTGTTAGAATCCGGAAGACTTTTTCAGGAAATGTTCCATTCAATCCACAAGAACTGAGACCCAAGGAAGTCAAATTTGCGAAATTTGCAAAAAAATCTGGAACGGGGGCATTAAAGAGATTAAAATCGAGACGAATTATTGAGAGAGACTGAAGCTTCTGTAAGGAGGAATCAAAAGGTCCTGAAAGATAACAATCAGACATGCTCAACACCCTTAGATTTGGCACTGAAGAAGATTAGGCCCGACACCACTCGTTCCCTGGTGCTGATATATTTACACCATCAACATAAAGTTCCTTTAGCTCCCCAAAATTCTTTACTAGCGTAGCTAAATTTGGTTTCTTAATTTCCAGCATGGAATAACTCAGCAAAAGATAGGAAGACAAATCAAGGGTAATCAACCTTTTAAGGTTCGAAATCTGTGAAGGAATCTGCCCCGCAAAGCCAGAATTTGACAGGTTCAGATGAAACAAATTCGTCAGATTGCCGAACTGAGATGGAATTTGTGAAGGGTTCAACTTGTTGTAAGACAAATTCAGGGTTTGAAGATAATGGAGACTGAAAAGGGGACTTGAATTGTCAAGTCCACCTGTGATGGATTCGTTGAACAGGTCGAGATCAACAACACGTCCCTCCTTGCTGCAGTTTACACCTTTCCACAAACAGCAATCAGGAAACTGAGTTTCATTCCAGTGCAACAGTTTTGTGGACAATGTACGGTTGAATATGAGACTTTTCTTCAATCCGATCAACAAGTCTCGCTGATCGCCAAGACATGTTTGAGATTGGGACACCACAAAAAAACCAAAGTTGAGGAAAAGTGGGTAAATGGGTACGAAGAAAAGCCATGAAAGGAGTGAAATTCTCATTGGGATCTGTAAGAAGAAAGACTCGTACAGTAAAGAATTGAAGAGAGAGGTGATGAAATGAATTGTGGGTTCAAGAGAGAAAAGGCCCATGGAACATGACCTTATTTTTGACCTGTGGCTAGAGTGGTGGCCGACCAAATACCACTTGGGTTTGGCACGGGACGGAATCACCACTAAAAGTCAGCGGACTTTGGGGGTATAAAAACAGAACTAGTGAATCAAAAGCCAAAAGACAAGAAAAGAAAGAGAGCGACTGAGAGAGAGATGAGATTGTTTTTCTTAGGTGAGATTAATCATAGTGATGGCTTTTCTTAGGTGAGATTAATCATAGTGACAGACTTTTCGAGCTTTTGTCATTTATAAATGAAGGTTGTATATTTTGGGTTTTGAAAATGGATTAATGATTAACTAGTCTCTCAGCACGCTCTCATGCGCATATTTAGAAGTTCTTTTTTAATGTAAAAATTAATAATTTAAATCTATTATAACTTGGCATTACTACATTTTTCAATTACAAAAATACATAGGGGTGATACTGGGGAGATCTAAATTTATTGGGTAGAAGTTCAAAGTTGTTTGTGTGACTAAAATGTGGAAAAAATTATACAATTCTCATAATGGACCACGTCACTTGTCCAAATGGGTATGAAAAAAAGCTATGAAAGGAGTGAAATTCTCATTGGGATTTGTAAGAAGAAAGACTTGTATAGTAAAGAATTGAAGAGAGAGGTGATGAAACGAATTGTGGGTTTAAGAGAGAAAAGGCTTATGGAACTTGACCTTATTTTTGGCTTGTGGCTAGAGTGGTGGCCGACCAAAACCCACTCGGGTTTGGCATGGGACAGAAGCACTACTGAAAGTCAGTGGACTATGGGGTATAAAAACAGAACTAGAGAACCAAAAGCCAAAAGGCAAGAGAGAGAGAGAGAGAGAGAGAGAGAGAGAGAGAGAGAGAGAGAGAGAGAGAGAGAGAGATTGTTTTTCTTAGGTGAGATTAATTATAGTGACGACTTTTCAAGCTTTTGTCATTTAAAAAAGGAGGTTGTATATCTTGGGTTTTGAATGTGGATTAATAATTAACTAGCCTCTCAGCACGCTCTCACGCGCATGCTTAGAGGCTCTTTTTGTAATGCCCCAAAATCATAAGCAAGAAAAGTCTATTCAATTTGAATAATCCATAAAAATATTAAATGAAAGAAACCAACAACCTTAATTCTCATCATAAATGTCAGAGCTCTAATCCACCAAAACAAAACATCCTCAAATATAATTCTCCAATACAATGTTCAATGCCAATAATAATAATAATAATAATAATAATAATAATAATAATAATAATAATAATATCCTCAGTTCCACAAAATAGTTCGTAACTGCTGTCTCCCCAGCATCTCTACTCTAATAATCCCTCTAATGTATCTGTAAGGGGAAATAAAGGGGATGAGATAACTCAATAAGTGGAATTCACTAACATTAGGGTGCGAAAACAACCCTTTCAAATAAATAACTCTTACAACAATTTCATAACTTGCAATTCATCAACATTTTATCATCAATATTTTATATAAAGAAAATATCTTTATGTTGTGAGCCATCATATATATAAATCAATACCATCATATACATAATTTCCTAGGCTTTTCTCGTGGTCAACGATTACCTTCCGTTGACAGGGTTGTGCTGTCCCTTTTTTGGGACTAGAACCTCCTTTTCATCCCCTTTCTTAAGGATGACTCCTTTGAAACCTAAAGGTGCACTCCCTTGCTAAGGAGCTTCCTTTTTAGATTCTCAATAGTATACTCCCTTGCTAATGAGCTATCAAATGTGCACTGTCCCCTTTTCTGAGACCGTCCCTTGCTAAGGACTAGATGCAGTATGATGGTCCCTTGCTAAGGACTAAATACAATACTGAGCTTTTTAATCACGACTTGTGCACTGTCCCCTTTTTTGAGACCGTCTCTTGCTAAGGACTAGATGCAGTATGATGGTCCCTTGCTAAGGACTAAATACAATACTGAGCTTTTTAATCACGACTTGCCATAGGTTTTCAAAATATATTCAATATGCTCACAAAATAAGTCCATTCATAATTCTCAACAATATAAATGTATATTCACACATACAAGTTTAAATAAGTTTAGGTTGTCCCACAAGTTTTTCATAAAATGAATAGTCAATATGCACATCAGACATTTATAAAATATCAATTTATACACAGAATAACAACATATTTCTTTCATATAAAATAGTTTAATAATCAACACTGTTTTGAGAAAACTCCCAAAATTAGTAAACACTACGTACCTCTTAGTTGCAAATATAATAGCATGTTTGGGAGTTAAAAAAAGGAGGGGGAGTAGAGTAGAGGGAGGGAGAGTAATTCAATTATCTTGTTTGGAAGTTTTTTAAGAAAGGAGGGAGAGAGATTTGGAGAGGTTTGGAGGGGTTTCAACTACCTCTAACCCCTCATTTTTAATTCCTCCAAATTGGAGAGATTTGAAGGGAGAGTAGAATAGATAAGTTATTGGTCAAATGAATTTCCTAATTTACCCTTTCTAAATTAACAAAATTACCCTTTCTAAAGGGCTAATTACTCCCTTCCCCCTCCCTAATTTTAAAAACATCCAAAAAATGTAGAGGAGATTCATTCCCCTCTACTCTCCTCCCCACTACTCTCCTTCCCTCTACTCCGCTCTACTCTCCTCCCTCTCTAAACTTCCAAACAAGCCATAAAGGAAATCAACCTCTCTTGAATCACAACAATTCAGTAGAATTAGACCCTAGTAACACCAAAAATAGGTTCATCAATACACAATTTCCCCTTTAAAAATCTATTTTTACGCTTACATGGTATAATCCTAACCAATAATGATATATCCAAAATCCTCCATTTATTCACTTAACTGTCCAATTCACTTTCAGTTTTAATCTAATTGTTCTGTTCCACATATTTTTCACTATCCATTAATAGACATGATTGTACTGCAACTCTGTAAAACTCTAGTATTTCACTATAGGTCTAGCCATCATATATCCTACTATTCCTTAGAAGCCACAAATAGCCTTAATTTATTCACCTAGTTGCTTTGTATTTTCCTCTTGATGCCGCTGGAACCTATTCATCTAATATAATATGTATTCACCTAATATAATATATATTAAACCTAACATTGGAAGCTAGCCACGTGATATCTTTAATTTATAAATCTAGTTGCTTAGTATGCTTGTTGCCACTGGACATCTATTGGCTCTAAAATTTTATATATATATATATATATTTATATATATATTCAACCCAACATGGAAGCCACGTCCAAGACTCACCAACAATCTAGTGCTTATAGTTCCTTTAAGCCATTGGACTAGTCTTAAACAAGAATAAAAGTGATGGTTGAATCGGTCAACAATGGAGGCTATGTGTGAATGCATATTGAGTCCAAGCCTATTAGAGCATTAGCATTGGAAAATTCCAATTCTACTCTATTTTACCATTTCAAAAAGCTACTTTATCATTATACCATACCATTTTATCATATTTCCAGCATCCCAAAACTCTATTTTTATTAAAATATTATTTTTTATTATTTCTTTTCAACTGCCACTTTTTTTCCAGACTTTGGCATGCTTCCAACGCTGCACAACACATATATACCAGCAAACCCAGAAACATATACCAGTCACAGCCACCACAACGCCGATCACACCACTAGGAAAAAAAAAAAAAAACACCATCATGCCGTTCACAACACCATAGCCACCACAATGCTGATCACATATACCAACAAACCCAGAAAAAAAAAAAAAAAAAAAACCCAGAACATGCCAATCACGCAACGCCAGAACATGCCGATCACATATACCACCACAACGCTGATCACACAACGCCACAGCCACCAAAGCTCCACCGATCTCCGCTACGCCGGACCCATGCCGATCTCCACCAGACCCAGTAACCCACGAATGCCGATCTCCACCAAACCCATCACCAATCTAAGCAAAAAAAAAAAAAAAAAAAAATCTGAGCACCGGTCACAGGAAAAAAAAAAAAAAAACTCAGAACACAACACGACCCGGATCGCAACCCACTAGAAAAAATGAGATGTGTGATGTTGATGTTGGGAGTAGGATGGGTTTGGGTTTGAAGAGAGGAGAAAGCAGATGAGATGAGAAAGAAAGAAGGAGGAGAGAGAAGAGAACGGCAATAATGAGTGAGAGGAGATAGAAATTTCAGATAAAATATTATTATTATTTTTACAATACTGCTATAGTGCAATTCTAAAGGTAGAATTGCACTGTAGCAGTATTGCAAAAAAATTTGCAATACTTGAGGTTTAGCATTTCAGATGTGGGAGTTTTTTGAGGCTGTATGCTAAATCTTGCCTACATATGGCATATAGCATTCCTAATGCTAATGCTCTTACTCTATTTGATTCAATTTCAAAGTCCTTCTTGACATATTGACCATCCTTTATCAAATATAATACAATTATGGAGCACTTTTCTAGTAGTATAATTAGTCTAGGCTCGTGACAAAAGCTAGCTATTGATTATTCAACCTTCTTAAATTGGGAGCAAGACAACTATACCTAAACAACTTTTTGAACAACTTGTGCAATAGCCGTAGAGAAGAATAGAAACAACTCTTTAATGTGTTGCGGCTGAAAGCAGAAAAAAGGGTACACATGTAACTTAAAAGATAAAAGGCTAGGGTTATCAAGGCCTATATTTTACCTATGCCACCTTACTTGGGCTTCAAATTATTTTTAATATCTTAGGCCCAAATCAATTAAATCCATGTAATTGTGAGCTTCCTTTTTAATTTACGTTTAAGAGTTAAATAAGTAATAAAAATTATAAGGTGTTACACTTTTATTTTTATTTTTTATTTTATATAAATGTTAATAATTTGAATCCATTATAATTTGTCATTACTACATTTTTCAATTACAAAAATACATAGGAGTGATAATGGGGAGATGTAAATTTATTGGGTAGAAGTTTGAAGATGTTTGTGTGACTAAAATGTGGAAGAAATTATACAATCTTCATGGTGGACTATGTTACTTGTCCAAATGAGTACGAAGAAAAGTCATGAAAGGATTGAAATTCTCATTGGGATCCGTAAGAAGAAAGACTCGTACAGTAAAGAATTGAAGAGAGAGGTTATGAAATGAATTGTGGGTTCAAGAGAGAGAAGGCCCATGGATCAAGTCCTTATTTTTGGCCTGTGGCTAGAGTGGTGGCCGACCAAAACCCACTCGGGTTTGGTACGGGACGGAAGCACTACTGAAAGTTAATGGACTTTGGGGTATAAGAGAACCAAAAGCTGAAAGGCAAGACGAGAGAGAGAGAGAGAGAGAGAGAGAGATATATATATATATATATATATATATTGTTTTTCTTATGTGAGATTAATTATAGTGATGACTTTTCGAGCTTTTGTCATTTAAAGAAGGAGGTTGTCCAGCTGGTTGGTTTTATTTTTATTTTTTTTTTAAACAACGGTAGATGTGTTTTTTTAATCTTAATTTAATTTTTTTTTTATAAATAAATAAAGCAATTTGAAAATTTTTAAGAGAGTCCTATTTTGTAGGCAACTTTAGTAGGAGTTAAAAATACATCTACTTTTATATATATATATATATATATAACTTTAGTAGGAGTTAAAAATATATCTACTTTTATATATATATATATATATATATATATAAACATGTATATATCTATTTAGTTTAGTTTTTTTTTAATAACTATTTATTTATTTTTTTTTGATATTTAGATTTGTTTTTGGATAAACATGGGATGTTTAACTTATTTTTCTATTAAGAAAAACAATAAACGTATAGTTGCTTTAAAAAAGTGAGTTACTGAAAGAGTGTTTTTATTTGGTAGACAATGTTTTAGTGCAAGTTAGACATTTATTTTTATCAGACTATTCTTTAATTTTGTCTCTATTTAAACCTAAGAGTGTAGGGGTATTTTGGGGGGAAAAAAAATCTAACACTAATCCTTGCCATGTTGGGTTTTCAAATTTGCATCTATATTTTAACCGTAGAACGATTCATTGAAAGACTTAACAAAGCTCCAATATTCTAACACTTGGTTCTTGCTCCTCTGCATTAAGAGGCAATAAAGCTCATCGACAAACATAAGGTGTGATAGTGCTAGGGCGGACCTCTAACTACTAAACTTCCTTTAAACTAAAGCACTCAATACAGTACTAGAATTCGTTTCAGTATGGACAAGGGAACAAAATATTTTATCATAACACAATACCATTCCAAATAATTACATTTCAGTAAAAGTTAACATAATACCAAATGCAATTTCTTTAAATACAAAAAATAAAAATGCATTCTATCATAACACATTATTAGAACGGGAATGCATTCTGTGAGCAGAGTTATCAAAAGCCACCTAAAAATCAAGGTCCAAACTTTATTTTGTCACGCCTAAGATGATATCACACATCATAAAAAAGATGAACAATGGTCCAAACAAAAACTTCAAACTGCTCTTATAGCACTGGTCTACATGCCAAACGACTGATCCTTTTTACCAAATGAGATGTTAGAGATCTTGGTGACTACCATATGGCTTCAGGAATCACACTCGTGTACATTTTAGTGTAGACTTCGCATAATTCCATGTAAGTAACCACCGGTCATAATAAGTGAAACTAAAGATACAACACCTGCTGGAAATATCTTCCCTGATTTCTTAAAACGAGCACCCATCACTCCCAGAAGAGCAGCAGAAATGCCTGCAAATTTGGAGAAAACCATAGAGATTAGCTTAAGCAAAAAGCAGATTGAAAATGAAGCAAAGTTCCCTTTCAGAAAAGCAATTCTGGTTAGGCCTCACATCAAGAAATAAAAAAGGTACAATTATGTCACGGTGCAACCACAAATTTACTTCCTCTGCAAGTTATCACTCTGTAGTTAACAAATTGCAATTCACCTACTATAAGTGCTCCATTGCCATTCAATTTCTAAAAAGGATTACTAATCCTAAATTTTTTGATAAATATATTTGATACTAAAAAATAAAAATCAACTCATGAATGTGACGTAGGAAAATTTGGGGAATTCATCTACGTGTGTTTGTGGTAGGGCTTAGGGGTTAAAAATTTTTTTTTTTTTGATAAGTAAAAAGAAATTCATTGAAGAAAACTACCTTAAGCAAAAAAACATAAGGCAGAAGCAAGTACAAGGAAAGAAGATAAAAACATAAAAAAAAAAAAAAACTAAATACAAAGAAGGGAGCTAAGGAACATAGGGAGAGAGTCACTAGAGGTGAGTCCCCAAGCCCTAGACCAATAAAAAAGGGAACCGCTAAAAGAAGCCAACAACTGATCATCAGAATTTTCCAAGTCCTCAAAAGTCCTCCGATTTCGCTCCCTCCACAAACACCACATTAAGCAAAGCGGAGCTAAATTCCAAATGCTAGACGAGTGTTTCCCAAGCCAATTCCACCAACCAAAGAGAGTATCCGCAACTGTTCTTGGTAAAACCCACGAAATCCCAAAAGATCTAAACACCAAACTCCACAACCGGTAAGCCTTACCACAGTGCAGAAGCAAATGATCGACCGTTTCCCCATTACATCGGCACATAATACACCAATCAACGAAGTCCAGTCCTCTACCCCTCAGGTTGTCACCTGTAAGGATTTTATTCCAAACAGCAGTCCACACAAAGAAAGAAACACGACGAGGGGTCTTAACCTTCCAGACACTTTTCCAAGGAAATAAAATGGTCATAGGGCCTCTTAACTTATGATAAAACGATCGAACATCAAACTCCCCATTCTTCGTCAACTTCCATCTCATGCGGTCTCCATTCTCAGATGGAGGTAAATTAAGGCCCAAGGTATGGAAAAATGCATCCACATCACCCATTTCCCAATCATTTGGACTCCGAATGAAATGAACGTCCCAGCTTCTCCAATCCTCTAACCCCAACCGTTCTAAAGAAGAGGCCACTGAGACCCCTTTATTGGAGGCAATCCCATATACAACCGGAAAGGTCAATTGAAGAGAAGAATCCCCACACCATTGATCTGTCCAAAGCTTCACTCTATCTCCCACCCCTACCTTAAACCGAATATTTTTACTAAAAACTTCCCATCCCAAACGGATGCTTCTCCACACACCACACCCATGAACCCCTCTATCTAGCTTGGAAGTCCAACCCCCCCATTCTTCCCCAAACTTTAGAGCTACAACCCTTCTCCAAAGCCTTGACTCCTCAACCCCGAACCGCCATAACCATTTTCCAAGTAAGGCTTTATTAAACGTAGTTATTTTCCTTACTCCTAACCCCCCATGTTCCAAAGGTGCACACACCTTATCCCAGCCCACCAAATGAGTCTTGGAGTCCCCCCATAAGAACTCTCTTTGCAACCTCTCAATTTTGTTGGCAACATGCGTAGGAATTGTAAAAAGTGATAAAAAATAAGTCGGAAGATTAGATAGAGTACTCTTAAGCAATGTTAATCTTCCACCTTTTGACAGATACAACCTCTTCCAACCAGCCAACTTACACTCAATTTTCTCCAATATAAGATTCCAAATTGTAGGGGACTTGTGGGACGCCCCTAGAGGCATACCAAGATAGGTCATAGGCAAAGACCCAATCCGACAACCCAAGATTTCAGCCAAGACGTGGATATTAGGAACCTCCCCAACGGGAACCATCTCACTCTTCAAAGAATTAACCTTTAAACCTGACATGGCCTGAAAACAAAGAAGGAGCAGCCGAACATGAAGAATTTGCTCCTCATCTGCATCACAAAATAAAATCGTATCATCCGCAAACAAAAGATGTGAAACACAAACCCCTTCGCCCATTCGTCCATTTGCCCTAAAACCTAGAAACAAACCAGCAACTTCAACTCTTTTCATCATCTTACTAAAAACCTCCATCATAACCAGAAACAACAATGGAGATAGGGGGTCCCCTTGTCTCAAACCCCTCGAACTCCCAAAAAAATCAGCTGGGGACCCATTGATTAAAACAGAGAACTGGACAGTGGATATGCATGTATGGATCCACCTGCACCACCTCGCCCCAAATCCCATTCTCTTTAACAAATCCAGAAGAGCCTTCCAATTTACATGATTATAAGCTTTCTCAATATCCAGCTTACAAATCACCCCTGGAATCTTACTTTGCCTCCTACTATCCACACACTCATTAGCAATAAGGACTGAATCAAGAATCTGTCTACCACCCACAAAGCTATTTTGAGACTCAGATATCAACTTATCCAAAACCTCTTTCAAGCGATACGCCAACACCTTAGCCAATATCTTGTATACACTCCCCACCAAACTAATAGGTCTAAAGTCTCGGATATTGGAAGCACCATTCTTCTTAGGGATTAGGGCTATGAAAGTTGCATTAAGAGATTTTTCAAACTTGCTATGTTGATAAAACTCTTCAAACACAGCTAAAACATCTCTTTCCACAACTCCCCAACAATGGTGAAAGAAGGCCATAGAAAAACCATCAGGACCTGGAGCTTTGTCTCCTTCCAAATTTTTAACAACACGAAGAATCTCCTCCTTTTCAAACCTCCTTTCAAGCCAATCTCTCTCCAGCTCTTCAATCTGATCAAACTCCAAACCTCCCACAAAAGGCCTCCACTCTTCAGTCTCCTTGTACAAATTTTTATAAAACTGTACTATTTGGACCTTCATCTCTGATTCATCCTCATAAATAGCCCCATCCACCTCCAGCATACTAATATGATTATACCTTCGACGGGAATTAGCCACCTTATGGAAGAATTTGGTATTATTGTCTCCTTCCTTGATGCAGATCATCCTTGATTTTTGTCTCCATGAAACTTCTTCCAAAGAAAGAAGGTTCTGAATTTGAAGTCTCATCGCAGCCCTCTCGTCTATCTCCACTTCAGAAAGGCCAAAATCCCCCTCCTTATCATCCAATAATTTCAAGGCCGCCAACAACTCTTTCTTCTGACGACCTACATCTCCAAACTCACTACGGTTCCACTGAATAATGTCTCCTTTCAGAGCCTTCAACTTCTTAGCAAGCACAAAACTAGGGGTACCTGAAAAAGAGTATTGATTCCACCACGAGTGGACCCTATCTGTGAAGAGACTGAGATTGAATTTGTTCACAGGTTATGAACTGTAGTGTGAAGTGTGAACAATGCATCTGAACAGTGATGTAAACAATACAGTGAATAATGACAGAATGCCGAAGAAGAACAGGGTTTTCTTTTTTTTTTTTTGGGGGTGGAGAGGGGGGGGGGGGTGGGGGTTTGTGGGTTGTTAGAAGGGAGAAAAGAACCCAGTAAAGACAATATACCTCAATACTCAAAATGCTAAGATTTTATATTAATCAACTCTTCGAATTTTTTGGGTGTGTTGAATATAAATATAATACAGAACAACTCTTTAAGATTTATAATATGACAAGTAAATTAAGCCTATGTTTGGCAACTCTACAAAAAAATGTACATCCTGTTTTTGAGGCGTGATAATGCATAATGCATTTTTCCCCTTGTTTGTTAATTACACTTTGTACTAAATTCATCAAATAAGTTCTCTATAACCTCTACAAATAAGCCAGGATTAGATAATTTTCAAATCTTTCATTCTCAATTAATATAAAAAGCTTCTCATCCTTGCTAATTATTTTGTTTCAACCTCTAGACCCACAAATAAATTCCATGAGGTAAAGCAATGACTCTTCTCCTCTTTCTTCTTTCCTTTTTCTTTCCCTTCTCCTCTTTCTTCTTTCCTTTTTCTTTCCCAAACTTCCTCCCCCATCTCCCATCTCCCTCTCACGAATTTACCTATCTCAACCATTATATCTCACCAAATGCAAGTCAATCAACACAATTGTATTTTAGTAGGAGTTGTGACATAATACCAAATGCTACTTCTCAAACTACCTCATTACACCAAAATAATCTCTCTGGTTAGTAAAGTTAATAATTGCTAACTAAAGCCAAAGAGCCTTGTAGCTCAACTGATTGGCACCTTTTGGTGTTTCCAATAGAGACATCGAGGACTCAAATCTCCCCTCTCCCGTTGTACTAGTAACTATTGAATTATCAAAAAAAAAAAAAAAAAAAAAATCCTCAAAGAATAATACTGGAATAAAAAAATAACTAACTTGGAGTCTTGGACACATAAGAAGCTTCTAGAAAATTATAGACTAACTCAATTCCCAAAATACCATTAGACCCTGTTTGTTTTGATGTAAAAATTTCAAGCACATGGGCATTGAAGAGACCCCTCCCCCACCCAAACAAAGATCTATCACTTTTTTGTCTATGGAGGAACAGGGTACAAATTACATAGATTACACGTGCAAGGTGGGTGGTATTCTTACAATAGATAACCTTATTAAGAAGAACTTGCCTCTTGTTAATTGTTGTTGCCTATGTCGGTGTGATGAGGAAACTGTGAATCATCTTTTACTCCATTGTCAGATTGCTCATGCTTTGTGGAGTGAGGTTTTTCTTATGTTTGGGGTTCAGTGGATGATGCCGAGAACAGTTTTCTCTCTTCTTTTCACTTGGAGGAATTGGTTGGGGAATTAATTTTCAAATGTTTGGGGAATTATTTTTCAAATGTTTGGAATATGGTACTAGTATGTCTAATGTAGTTAGTATGGAAGAAACGCAATGCCCAAACTTTTGAGGACATTGAGAGACCTATTGATCTGTTGAAGACTTTGCTAGCTAGGACTTTATTTGAGTGGTCTCGTATTTGGAACACATTGTATTTCCTTGTTTGATTTCATTATTTCTGTTAGATTTTCCTTTTGATTTGAATGTATTTTTTTCATTGCTGTGAGTTTACAATCGTAAACACATTGCAATTTTGCTATCAATAAAACTTTTATTTCCCATAAAAAAAATGGAGGATGGGAAATTGATTTATTATTTGTTCCTACATAGCCTAATAGCTAATTTGTAATGGAGTATGGTCTTCTGTTTGGTTGGAATTAATTGGGTGATGCCACAAATGGTGATTGAATTGCTGGCATTTTGGAAAGGATGTTGGGGAATGCATCAAGATTTGTAAAGTCCAAAAGTTATTCATAAATGTTTGAAGTTGAATATTTGGAAAGAGAGAAATGGGTGTACCTTTGAGGAAAAGGAGACAACAATAGAGAATTTGAAGCATCTATTCCTAAGACTGTCTTTGAGTGGATGCAGGCCATGACCAACTAACCTCAGACTCTTCATCGAGTTTTCATGAATTTATAAATTTGTTACTTTTTTGGAAGTTTACATTGAATTTGAATTTTCAGTTTTATTTTAGCATAAATCCCATGTACTAGGGTAAAACCCTATGCTTTTTTGTTTTAACGGATTTGTTAATAAGTTTATAAAAAAATGGGGTACAATGCAATACAACACTCTGTAAATTGGTATTGCTCTTGCTAATGAGCATTGGTGATGGGTTTTACACAGCCCTTGCATTAGCACTGCATATCTTGATAACTTGTTGCTTATTCCGTGTATGATGATGTGATGAAATTACACTCTGTTTGACTTTGGAGTCCTTCCAAATGGGTTCTATAGCTATGTTGCTCAAGCTAGGATCATTAAATGAATGACCTATTGTTTGATGCATAAGGGGATTATAGGAATATGTGTGTACTGTGTAGTGGAGTTATTAATTTTTTTACATGTAACAAAATGTGTCTCTAGAAGTACCTTATTTGTTAAATGTTAGTTTGCCCAAAAGTTCCATGCTTCGCTTGGCATATAAAATATTTCAATTCAGAATGTGCCAATGGTCTTTGAACCAAATGGCATCTCTTCATTGTATTTGCCTATATATTCACCAACTTCTTATCTTTTTAATATTAAATTTTAGGTCCTTTTCTTTAATTTCTATTTTTTAAGTGAACAGTTATTAAGTATGCAGTTTCTTCAGGTCTAAATAAGGGGAATTAAAGAATAATGATACTTTTTTTGCAAGAGAAAAGCATTATTTACTTATAATTAATAAGATATTATAACAGATGTTTATAGGGACTAACAGAACCATTAAAAAGTAAAATAACCAATAATAGCCATTACACCTCTCTCTCTCTCTCTTTTTTTTTTTTTTTTTTTGAAAGTGAATGCGTTGATATTTGTTCTCAAGAGTCTTACATCAAAATTCTAATCAAAGTGAAGTCACTAATTGAGCATTCTTTTTCCCCACAAGTAATAGTTAATTTATAGAACAGAGAAGGAGGTAAAAATCTCTGGTACGCTGGGGACTAATTGTGCATTATTTATAAGATGATTAAAAGTAAAATGCTGGTGAAAAACACCAATAAGCAGGTCTTATCCATTGATTCATAGCATCATCTGTTGAACTATCGAATATAGAAAATTTAAGATAACTAAGAAGAGTATAATTGTGTCTTACCAAGCCCCACGGATGATGCAAGAACGGGTCTCACAGGAAGCTGAGAATAAACATAATATAGCAGTGAGGCAGATATTCCTCCTGCCAACAGTGACTTCTGGCTGCCACTCTTCAAATAGCCCATAACACCACCCACTGTTGAAATGTAAACCAAAATTCAATTACATGCACATTTTTTTGATAAGTAGTAAAGAGTTTTGTTGAAAATGAAAAATACTTTATGGTCGCAATGGTGAACACAAAATATCTTAATAAATTACACGGATATCAAATAGAAGATCTTAAAGGGTTTTAGAACTCAAGAATAGAAGAACAATGTGTAAAACCCCAAGCCTGAGACCAATCAAACAAAGTACACATCAACAAGGACTTCAACTATTTTGCTCTCTTCACGCTATCCACCTCATGCATGCCAGCACCAAATTCCATACATCCAAAGAATGTTTCCCAAACCAATTTCTCCAACCAAATAATAGATTTGCAAAAGTCATCTGCATCAACCACTAAATCCAAAGCATCTGAAACATTTCACTTCACAAAGCATTTGCCACATCACATTGAAGTAAAAGATGGTTCAACGTTTCCCCACTACACTGGCATATACAACACAAACTTACTAATGAGAAACGCTCTCCACAAGAAGAACAAGACTCTTTTGGGGCTTAACACATGAAATACTCTTACAGGGAAAAGAATGATTGTGGATGCCACGAATGGTCTTGTAGCAAGACAGAACAGCAAAATTGCCACTCCCATTCAATATCCATGTCATTCTATCATCTTCTTCTTCCCTAGACACCAGGGGAATTAATGTGATCAAGAAAGGAATACGCTGTCCTGATCAAGAAAGTTACTATGGAACTGCAAATTCCAACTCCTAACCTCCTTGTTCAACAGAGAATCCAACACATCAGCAACTAAAGCTTCCTTGTCGACTGCGCACTCAAACAGATCAGGGTATAAATCCTTTGGAAAAAGGTGTCCACGCCAAAGATCACACCAAAATATTATTTGATTTCCATCGCCTGCCTTAAAAGCCATATGCCGGAAAAAAAAAAAAAACTATCCCACCATGCTCTGATACTCCACCATAAACTAAACCCATGCTCCCTCGACCAACTTTTGTACACCATCCACCCATATCTTCCCCCGTTCAATTGCATGCACACACAATCTTTATTTTTTAAAATTTTATTTTTACCTCGATAGCTGAACATATAATCAAGGCAAACAGACTACAACGAAAGAGATATACGACTGCATAAATAATTCCATAAGTGAGATATGCCTCAAAAATAATCTACAAAGGCCATGATGATCAACATCAATCTTGCATGGTGAGTTCCCCTTAGCTTGAATAAGGGTCTCGGGTTCAAATCCCGCCCACGCCAAAAACCAATTGATGTCTTGCCCAAATAATAAAAGGCAATCATCATAGAGTAGACACCATAAGTTCAAATCCTATAGTACCTATCAAAAAGATCAATGATCAACCCAAGACCAAATTTGGCGGTCCGAAATGGTACAAAGCAGTAAACCTTTATGCAATCGAGTAATCCAACAACTTTAGGAAACTAATTCCATTTCCAACTCAATCCTAATATAAACAGATATCTCATGTCACAACTGCTAGGGAAATTTTGAAATATAAAAATATATAATTTTATTTGTACCTCCAACAAGTGCAGCATATCCAAGAGTTACTTTCTGAGACATGGACATGGACCCCATTTTCTTGCTGTTTTGTTCTTCGCCTTCGTTGTCGCCCTTGTTGTTGTTGTCACCGTCACCTCCACCACCGCCACCGCCACCGCCACCGCCTTTGTCACCAGAATCGCCTCCGTCTCCCCCACCACCGATATCAGGTTGTACGGAGTCGACAGTAAAGACAGTGGACGCTTGAAGAGGGTCAGAAGAGACAGCCCCAGAAGCCAAAACGCAGTGTCGTTGAAGATCCAATCTGACACCTCCAAATCCACAGGCAGATGGCGATTTCGAGAGCTGGGTTGGGGTTGAACAACGAATGGTACTTCTGCTAACACTATTGTTGTGGGTTTTATGCAGTGATCGAAATCCAACCTTGGGTCGCACCACTAGTAAAGAGGACTGACTCTGACAAACACCCACTCCCAATAACACTTCCCCCATTTTCGTTTATGCGTGTACGTTTGTATCTCCTTCTGGTTTCTTCGATACTGAAACACGAACTAGTTGTCTTGTTGGACATGGGCCTCGGTCCGATCTGCCATCTATTCTCCTGTCCCAGTTGAAACTGAACTGGAGCAGCCCGCACAAATTCTAGTAGCACAGCAAAACCCACGATTTCGACACGTGATAAGTCGTAAGGGCATACACAGTTATGGAGCTATTATTTGATATCATAAAAAACTACTTTATTTATTTTATTTACTCATATTACAAAACATTCAGCATCAATGGATCTATTTTGGTTTTTAACACAACTAGTCGCTAACCTGTGCGATGTACGAGATAGTAAATAAAAATTAAAAGTACTTATTTTATTTAAAGGTATATGACTTAAATTTTAAAAATGTATAATTTGAAAATGAATGAAAATAACAAGGTATATTTCTTTTTAATGACATCTTTAATCAACATCACTTTTTATTGTTTTATCAAAATTAATATTAAAAATGTCATGATGCGTATGGGTTAGGTTCGAAAATTGCAAATTTATTCACCTGGTTGGGGATTCACTGTTCGAGCTGATAAGAAAGAGCTTTGGAAAGAAGTGAAACGAGTTTTAGAGTCACAAGAATTAGAAAGGTGTGCTACGCTATTTTTTAAAATAGGAAAATAACTAATTGATAATCTTAATATACAAACAATTTTTTCTTCATTTTGAAGTTCCAAGAATAAAGACAAACAACAAATCACTATCAAGAGCAATGAGGTTTCTAACATCCATCAGAATAAAGACAAAGGAAAAATGAAGGACGATGTGATCTCTAACACTCATGCCAACAGAGACAAACGGAGAATGAAAATCAAGGACAATGTGGTTTCCAACATCCAAGAGCAAAAAAAGATACGAAGAAAAAAAACCAAGGACGATGCAACTTCAACACCCAAAAATAGTAATGACAAACAGAGAATGAGAGTCAAGGATGAAGCGATAATAAAGCAGGTACAGATCATTACCACGCCTACTTTAAAAAAAAAAAAAAAAAATTACATAGTTTTTATATAAGTTTTTTTTTTTTTTTTGGTAATTAAATGATAGTTCTTCAAGTCCCAAGCTGAAGTAGACCATTTCACATACATGGAGCTATGCAATATCATCACAAGGTCAGTTCAAATATTTAATTTTACAAGTTTATGCTTGATGTTTATTGTGCTTATCATTATTATGTACGTTTTAAAGTCTCTATTAATAATACAAACTAACACATTTTGTATCATAGGTTCATGGCAAATGCTGCTGGAAAGCAATTAGAATGTGAAACAAATAACATTGCTCCACCAACTTCTCCACCGTAGCTGGCATAATATTAATAAGTTCGCCTATCTTATGTTTCAGATGTAGTGCACTATTTTACAGTTTTACTTGATGTAAATATTTCAATTTTCTACATTGATCCATCGACTTCTTCATAATAGCTTTTGTAAAGGTTATCACATGTATTTCGTAAGTAGCTTTATTGTTACAATTTTATTATGCATTTTTAATATATGCACTAGATTTTTTCAAGATTTATTCAGAGGATATTTTTTTCCCTACCCCTAAAAGTTAATACTAAATTATTGCATCATCTTCCAATCAATAACACGTTGATTACTGCATAAAAAAATTTGGCAAAAATGGATAATAATGACGAAATACTAGCCTCTGAGCACGCGCTCACGCGCGTGCTCAGAGGCTCTTCTATTTTTTGGGTAAGGGGTTAATTTAAAGCATTTATTATAATTTGGGATTACTACATTTTCCAATCTCAAAAAAAATCTAGGGGTGTGATGAGTGCTCTGCAAAAAAAATCTAGGGGTGTGATGAATAAAGTATTTCATCCAAAATGCAGAGCACTCATCACACCCCTAGATTTTTTTTGAGATTGGAAAATGTAGTAATCCCAAATTATAATAAATGCTTTAAATTAACCCTTACCCAAAAAATAGAAGAGCCTCTGAGCACGCGCGTGAGCGCGTGCTCAGAGGCTAGTTTTATTTACTCATATTACAAAACATTCAGCATCAATGGATCTATTTTGGTTTTTAACACAACTAGTCGCTAACCTGTGCGATGTACGAGATAGTAAATAAAAATTAAAAGTACTTATTTTACTTAAAGGTATATGACTTAAATTTTAAAAATGTATAATTTGAAAATGAATGAAAATAACTAATTTCTTCAATATAATGATTTAGAAAAATTTTTTTTTTTTCATATCATTAGTTTCACATAACACATTTTGACGTGGGCTATTCTATGGTGATAACTTTACATAATATTCAACTGCAATTATATCTACTATCCACTACCAATCTAATCTATGTTATCTTGATAGTAGATCTACAAATTGCATTCTCGTATTCTTAGATCTTGCCACATTATTGTTATTATCTATATATAATATAAAACTGAAAATTTTAACTTTTTGAAAGACTTACATTAGAATTAGGATTAAAAAATAATTTTTTTTTTTAAATTAGACCTCACATTAGTTTTTTTTTTTTTTAAGGGCTCACTTTAGGTTAAAAAAAAAAAAAAAGACTCGCGTGAAAAAAAAAAAAAGACTCCTATTAGGATTAAGGAAAAAAGAGAGAGACTCCTGTTAGGACTCTCTCACTATTTAGTTTTAAAAATTAAAAAAAAAATTATAAATTAAAATGATGATATGAAAAATTGTGGGAGTTTCATGGCTTGTTTGGAAGTTTAGAAAGGGAGGAGAGTAGAGGGGAGTAGAGAGAAGGAGAGTAGTAGGGAGGAGAGTAGAGGAGAATGATTCCCCTCTACATTGTTTGGATGTTTTTAAAATTAGGGAGGGGGAAGGGGGTAATTAGCCCTTTAGAAAGAGTAATTTTGTTAATTTAGAAAGGGTAAATTAGGGAATTCATTTGGCCAATAACTTATCTATTCTACCCTCCCTCCAAATTTCTCCAATTTGGAGGAATTAAAAATGAGGGGTTAGAGGGAGTTGAAACCCCTCCAAACCCCTCCAAATCCCTTCCCCTCATTCCTTAAAAAACTTCCAAATAAGGTAATTGAATTACTCTCCCTCCCTCTACTCTACTCCCCCTCCTTTTTTTAACTCCCAAACATGCTATCAGAGATTTCGGTTATATATATATATATATATATATATATATATATATAGATTATCTATATATAATATAAAACTGAAAATTTTAACTTTTTAAAAGACTAACGTTAGAATTAGGATTAAAAAAAATAATTTTTTTTAAAAATTAGACCTCACGTTAGTTTTTTTTTTTTAAGGGCTCACTTTAGGTTAAAAAAAAAAAGACTCATGTGAAAAAAAAAAAGACTCCTATTAGGATTAAGGAAAAGAGAGAGAGACTCTTATTAGGACTCTCTCACTATTTAGTTTAACAAATTAAAATTTTTTATAAATTAAAATGATGAGGAAAAAAGAGGGAGTGAAACTCCTGTTAAGACTCTTTCACTATTTAGTTTAAAAAACTAAATTTTTTATAAATTAAAATGATGATGTGGAAAATTGTGAGAGTTTCAGAGGCTTCGGTTTTTAATATATATATATATATAGATAAAATAATATAAATATCATAATAAAATATTATATTTACTATAATAACAGTGTGAACACACAAATAAAAAAACAATATATAAGAAAGGAAAAAAATATAAAAATAAAATAACAATAGCAGTGTAAGCGCACAAACAATATATAGCAATGTGAACGCTATATAAAAAAAGAAAAAAAATGAGTAAAAGAAGTATGAACGCACAAATAATAGCAGTGTGAACCAAGGAAGTCAATACCGTACCGGAGGTTGTACCTGTTTGGCCACCGGTACGATATATTTCGGGTACCGGTCAATACTGGTGTACCGTTTCGGGTTTACCACTATTTTTTATATTTAATACACACACACACACACACACATACAAAATCTCTATTTACCATAAAACATTACCTCCTGTTTACAATAAAACATTACTTCAATTGTTCATTGTATACAAAGAAAAAAAAAACACAATATAAAAAACAAAAAATTTAATTGTTCATTGCATACAAAGAAAGCAAATAATACAAATAATTAAGTTAACACAAACTACATAGGATCATCTACTCCCATTCATCAAAAGGATCTACTTCAGAACCATAATATATATGAGTATTACTATCCTGCCCTTAAAAAATTGCCACAATTACAAAAAAAAAAAAAAAAAAATAGCATTTTGTGTTCTGGTCCGGTATGGCCGGTATGAGGCCGGTACGACCGGAATTCGCCGGTATGGCCGGTACAAGGCCGGTACGGCCGGTATTTTTTCCGGTACGAACTAGGGGGGTACTTATACCGGTACGAGGCCGGTACGGGCCGGTATCAGCTTCCCTGGTGTGAACGCAAAAAAAGAGAAATAAGCATAAAAGAAAGAATAAAATTATCAAAAGCTGCGTGAACCCACAAATAATTTTTTTTTTTTAACCTTTCAGCTATAATGCACAACCAAAGTAGTTGTGCATTGTAGCTATGGAGCCAAAAAATATAGCTTTGGCTCCACCATTCTAGGACACATTTTGGTATTTAGTATTAGTAATGCTAAAAATACTAATATAGATATTTAGCATCACCAATGTGGATGCTCTAAGTGATGCAATAAAAATGGTAAGCCTATAACTTCAACAATCACGATCGTGGATAAGTTTTGGGTTTTGTCTTGATCCTAGCATTATTGGCATAGACCATGCTCTGCCTCTTTATTCTGGGTTAAAAATACACTTTAGGCCCTATAGCTTTGATCAAATACCATTTTATTAGTCCATTATGTTTAAAAATTATCATTTTAGTTTATTAACTTTGATAAATTGTCATTTTAGTCCATTAACTTTTAACAACTATCATTTTAGTTTGCTAAGTTTAAAATTTTGTCATTTTAGTCCATAGAATAACCTAATAAAATAATCTTTGAAATGATTTTTTTTTATTGTTAACAATGTGAAACAACGTTGTTTTAAGGGTGTTAACCAAAAATTATAATGGTAGTAGATCAAAAAACTAAAGTGATTATCTTATCAAAGTTAATGGACTAAAATAACAATTTTTTAAAATTATAGATTAAAATGTCTTGATTAAAGTTAAGGGCGTAAAATGCATTTTTGAGAGTGGACCCAGGAGAGGTAGCCTATAGACTTAACCAATTAATTTAGTGAAAACTTTATATATATATATATATATATATTTTTTTTTTTTGTATTTTACCCCTCTTTTTCCATGATACAATATGATATAAAACCCCTTTTTTTAATTAAAATAAAAAAAGAAATATGATTAAAAAAAATTACGAACTTAGCAAAAAGCAAAAGAAAATAAGGATTACCAATCTTAGTAATTAGCCTATCTGATGGTTGACTAAAAGTTTTTTTTTTTTTTTTTTGAGATAAAAGACAGCATACTTGATTTATTAGTAGTCCACAACTTGGATATCAGCACTTACAAAAACTATAAGATAGACTTTCATTCTATAATAATTAGTCTTTATATTTAGTATAGGACACTAATACTTTTCCCCTGAAAACACGAAAGGGTGAAATCCAAATCCCTTGCACTAAATACAAAACCCGGCCTCAAATTCTAGCTCAAATATTAAACACAAAAATTAAGCCACAACACCCAAAATTCTAAACACAAAAATGCAAAATTAAAAAATCCCTAACACAAAGCCATTGAATCCAAAACTCAAAATCAAACCTTAACATGAAAATATGAAACCCTAAATCCCAAGTCTGAACCCAAAAATGCAAAACCCAAGACTTGTGAAAATATATATAAGCATAAAACCCACAACCCTAAAAAAAAAAAAAAAAAAAAAAACTATAGAACCGTAAATCCCATATGTAAAATCAAAACCACAAACTTGAAAAGAAAACATGTAAAACCCTAATCCTAAACCTTAAAATGGTAAAACACAAGATCTTAAGCCTCAAAGTCTAAACTCTAAACATGAAACCCCAAACTCAAAAACCACAATATTAATTAATTGGTCACATGAAAGTAGGATGCTGTTAATTAGATGATAAAACTTTATTTAAATTAAATAATTGTTAAATCTTAACCTTTAGTCAAGAGCTTTGTAACTTAATAAGATGTAACTTGAGATGAAAAAAAGTGTGGGTTGTGTGAGATTTATTGTTTAGAAATTTTTTAAAATAGACTTTTATTTTGAATATAATTTAAATTTGTTTTAAATTATTATTAAACATGCAAATTAGGGAAAAAAACAAAAACATAGGTTGTGTGGGATTCAAGTTTAGAAAAGTTTGATAATAGACTTTAGTTTGAATAGAATTTAAATTTATTTTAAATTATTGTTAAATATTATTCCTTAGTCAAGATGTGGGTTATTTTTTTTATATATATTTTTTTATAAGATTGATTTACTAATTAGTGAGAGTAGTTACTTGGCCCAATCATGCATTTTAAACCCAAATTTTATTATACTTGAGGAAAAAACAAAAACAAAAACAAAAACAAAAACATAGGTTGTGTGGGATTTAGTTTAGAAATTTTTTGTAATAGATTTTTATTTTGAATAGAATTTAAATTTGTTTTAAATTTTTGTTAAATCTTATACCTTAGTCAAAACATGAGCTGTTTTTTTATTTATGAAATTAATTTACCAATTAATGAGATTAGCCATTTGGCAAGTGCAACCATTGCTTTTTAGCTCAACTTTTAATATATAGTAAATATGAAGTATGAGAGAGAAAAAAATAATACAGTTAATAAAAATTGAAACCAGAAGTCAACTTATATGCCTGTCCACCGCTTAAAGAAAGATCAAAGGTTCAAAAAACGCTGGATGATCTCTGGTGATTAACGAAACACGTAGTTGACATCTTAAGTTAAAGTGCTCCCTAACCCATTCTAATTCTTTCCCATCCCAAAGACTATAAATATGAAGTAATTTTCTTTGAGACTTGTGGTATTCGGTATTCTATGAAAAAAATAAATAAATAAGAAGAACTCTAATAGAAGAAGAAGAAGAGAAGAAGAAGAAGAGAAGAAGAGAAGCAGAGAAAGACACGGAAAGGCAGTCGCTGAGAGACTTTGAGAAAATAGCAAAGACTTGGAAGCTCGCAGCCGCAAGAAGAAAAGAACTCTAATAACTCAAGAAACCCAGAAAAGAACCCTTCCTGTTAGGTTCTAAAAGCTTAGAACAATTGGCAAATCGTGAGCACACAAGAACATACAAGCTGCAGAAAGAAGATTTCAGAATCTGCCTGGTTCGATCGATCGAAAAACAGGCTCGATCGATCGAAAGTCGTGTCTGCAGAATTTTAAGTTGGCCCAAACAGCAGTTCTAGCCCATTAAGGATTAGGGTTTCAGATCTACTTCTTCTACTATATAAAGGAAACCCTAAGCACGTTTTTTTTAAGGCTTTTTAGAGAGAAAAGAGTGTGCCTCTTTTGTATTTAGGGTTTTGTTCCTAAAACCTCTCTTATTACTTCTACCGGTGTTGTTCTTTGAAAAATCTCAAGATCCGGTATTGCTGAAGTTGCTGCCTTCTCTAATCATCAAAGGAGCTGATGATCTAAACCTTCAAGGGTGGTCTTGGAGTCACAAACAGGAGAGTTTGTGTTGCTAAACCTTTGAGTGGAGTCTCAAAGTCACAAACGGTGGTGTTTGTGTTTTGCAAAGATTAAAGAAAGAAGGAGTCCGTGGATCTCGGAGCTATCATGGGGTCATGGTAGTAAGTTTCCTACACTTGGGTAGCAATAGGATGTTAGTGGTCTAAGTCGCTATTGTGTAAACTTCAATTCTTTCTAGTGGATTTGCTATTTTACCTTGAGGATAGCTAGGTTAAATCCTCCCCAGGTTTTTTACCGGTTTGGTTTTCCTGGGTCATCATATCGTTGTGTTCTTTATTTTTCCGCTGCTTTACTTGATATGATTGTTTTGTTTTAACCTAGATCTGAATAATAAACCTAAGTATTCACTTGGTTAATTAATTAGGTTAAACAATCTAGTTTACAGGGGTCTAAACGAACTTACAAGTGGTATCAGAGCGGGTAGCTCTTTTGTTGTAGATCCTTTGATCTAAGAGTTGATCCTTGATCCCTGTTATCATGGATAATTTGAAGTGTCTTTCTGCTCATGTTTGTGATGATTTGAATAAAAAGGACACTGTTGTTTCTGTTGATTTTATTGATGCCTTTGAAACTCTTCGTAAAGAATTATCAAAGTCTTTGAAAATTGCTAAGAAATTTAAAGAAGAGTTAAAATTGGTTAATCTTGAAAAAGAGGAATTGATTGTTAGATTAAATGAATCTAATAAGAAGAATGAATTTTTGAGAAATCAAATTTCCTCTCAAGATGAGAAGATGAAAAGCTTGGAACAAGAGTTAGCTGAGTCTAAAGCTAAAATTGACAATTTGACCAGTACCAAGCTTGCTGTTGTTAACAGAAGTGTTTCTGTTTCTCTTAAGCCTAAAGCTGAAAAACTTTATATCCCTCCTTTCAAGAGGAATAATAAAGAAAAGGCTTATTGTGCTAGGTTAGACAAATGTAAAAGTTCTGATAGAGACACTGAAGTTTCTAAACCTATGTCTAAACCTACTGTTAGAGAGCATAAGAAATCTGTTTTTGTGCCTACTTGTCACCTTTGTGGTGTTGTTGGTCATATTAGACCAAATTGTTCTTTGTTGAGGCAAAAACCAAAATCTGAGACTAGATTTGCTGTTAGGAATATTGATGTTCCTAAATTTGTTCCTGTTTGTCACTTTTGTGGTGTCTCTGGTCACATTCGTCCTAATTGTCATAAATTGAAATTTAAGCATTCTGTGTTTCAGTCTAGGACATGTGATGATATTTCTCCTGCCATAAGTCCAAATAAATTGTTTCATATGCTTTTGAAAAATTTAAGCTTGTTGGCTTGTGAAAGGAAATTGCAGGATTTCAGTCTTTCTCAGAAGATTGGTGTAATTCCTCAAATACACTCTGCTTCACATGGATTTTCACCTACAAAGCCGAAGACTCGTGCTATATGGGTGAGAAAAGATTCTCTAAGGTGAGTGTTGCTGACTTGTCCCTGATTTAATTCTTTCAATTAATTGTGGACATGTTTTCTTTTAGTTTTTTTTGTTGTTTTATTTGTTTTGAGGATTACATGAATTATGATATCTCTCTTGATTTAGAACATGCTTGACATTGTGGAGAAACTTGAATAGCATGTGTTCTATAAGTCCTAAGCTATTTTTTGATTTTGTTTGAGTATGTACTAGTTTGTACATGTACTCATGGGTTAATTAAGAAATTGATATTTTTTGTTTGTGTACCCTCTATAGCTTAGTTAAGCATTGTCATGCATTGCATTTGCATTTTTGTTCATTTAGCATAATGTGTGCTTTTTGTTTTTGGTCATAAAATTTTTTGTAAACCAAAAATATTTTTATGTGTTTTGTATTATATATCTTGGATTTATAATTACGGTTGGCCATATTTATCTTTACATAACATGTTTATGTACTTTGTTTAGCTTGGATGAGCTTATTTTTATTGCACTTTACTAGTTTGAGCTTTGTAGTGCATGTTGTGTAGGAAGATGTTTATAGTTTTTGATCACTTTGTCTTGATCTTGAAGTCACATGCCTTTGTTTGTCGGACTTGAACTTAATGAGAAAGGCATAAATAACCATCTCACCACTGTTTACTAGCCAATCATGAACACCTTAGTGCATATCGTAAGATTTTGTGCTCGAGAAAGTGTAGCACATGCACAAAAAGAACATAAGGTGTAGCCTCTAACTAAAATTGGTGTGTACATTATTGGGCTATAATAATTTCACAAATTCAAATAAAATTGGTGTGTACATTATCCCGGCTTTTATTAAGTTTCTAATAAATTAAATTGAATAATGAGGCAAATCAAGAAACTTATATGATTGCAAGCTTTTACTCTAGGAGATGTGAGAGTTATATGATGTAACTCTTTAGGTGATAGTCTCTTTCAAATTTATGTGATGAATTTTGTAGACTTTGTGATTGTTCACTATTCACATATCACCTCACATGTTTCTCAAGCTTTTGCTAGTTGCACACACTACACAAGTTACTCTTTGCTAAACTTTGTACATGTTATTGTGTGTGATTTTGTTGTGGCCATCCAAGATTATATGTTCCTTGATTTTGATGCAAAATTTGAGTTTTGAGGACAAATTGGTTGATAAACTTGTTTTTGAAAGATCTGAGTTGTATTCAAGTGTTTTTGAAAAACTTTCAGTCTCATACTCATGCATTTCATTCATAAAATACTATGCTTTGAGGAGTTTCTGCATAATATTTCTCAGTGTTTCAAAAATTTGAGTTTTTCAGAATTTCGACCGATCGAAACTGTTTCTCGACCGATCGAAATTGCGATTAAAATTTTTGGTTTGATTCTGTCTGACTCGATTGGTATTCGATCGATACTCGATCGATCGAAACTGAAAAATTTTCAGTTTTTAGAGTTTTTGACCAAATTTTTTTATGCATCATTTATGTTTAGGATTCACATGAATTGCATTGTTTTTGTATCCATTTTGCAGTTTTGCAGTCATATCTCTTATTGTTTTCACACATAACATGCATACACTTTGCTAAATTGGGTACTCAACTTGATTTAAAAATTGATTGATTAATTTTTGAGTCCTTTGTACATTTTAGTATATGCTATTTTTCTTGATGTGTGAACTACAGAAAATATTTTTCTTCAGAGATATGATGGATAATCAATGTGCAAATATTTTCTCTACTCATGCAACTGTTTATGGGTCACATAGTGTCAAGTTTGCATTTATTGAAAGAGAGAATATTTTTCTTCATGTGTATCTTCAACTTTAATTTTTTTTGTTTGTGTGTTTTTTATTATCCCCACCTCCTAAATTTTCCCCAAAACTGTTTTTCCCAAAACTTGTTTTGTTTTTTCTATTTTTATAGGGGGAGAAAAAGTTTTTTTTACCTTTGTTGTTCATAGGGGGAGTTGTTGCTCTTTATAGGGGGAGTTATCTCTTTTTTTCTATAGAGCTAATATGTTTTACGTTCCCTTGGTTCTCTTTTTTCTCTCATGTTTACTCTTTGTTTGAGTTGTATTCGTCAATACGTGACAAAAAGGGGGAGAAATAGATGAAATGTTGGGAAGCCTGTTTGTCTTGTTTAGGGGGAGTTAAAATTGTTTTCGAAAGGGGGAGAATATAAAAACTTTTTGTTGTATCTAACTTAGGGGGAGAGTTAGTTTACTTTTGTTTTTATATTGTGCTTCATTTTGTTTAAATGTCTTTCTTTCCACACATGCGTTGATGTGTTTGTTGAGTGTTTCAGGAAAGACAGGTGCATTCTGATCAAGATCTTCTACCTCTTCTTGGCAACTTCTAGGTTAAGAGTCTTAGATTGGGATTTGTGATGTAATTGGGCATTTTTTTGTATTGGGTTGTTCTTGTATTTTAGCATTTCATATTGTATGAAAGTTTTGTCACGAATTGCCAAAGGGGGAGATTGTTAGGTTCTAAAAGCTTAGAACAATTGGCAAATCGTGAGCACACAAGAACATACAAGCTGCAGAAAGAAGATTTCAGAATCTGCCTGGTTCGATCGATCGAAAAACAGGCTCGATCGATCGAAAGTCGTGTCTGCAGAATTTTAAGTTGGCCCAAACAGCAGTTCTAGCCCATTAAGGATTAGGGTTTCAGATCTACTTCTTCTACTATATAAAGGAAACCCTAAGCACGTTTTTTTTAAGGCTTTTTAGAGAGAAAAGAGTGTGCCTCTTTTGTATTTAGGGTTTTGTTCCTAAAACCTCTCTTATTACTTCTACCGGTGTTGTTCTTTGAAAAATCTCAAGATCCGGTATTGCTGAAGTTGCTGCCTTCTCTAATCATCAAAGGAGCTGATGATCTAAACCTTCAAGGGTGGTCTTGGAGTCACAAACAGGAGAGTTTGTGTTGCTAAACCTTTGAGTGGAGTCTCAAAGTCACAAACGGTGGTGTTTGTGTTTTGCAAAGATTAAAGAAAGAAGGAGTCCGTGGATCTCGGAGCTATCATGGGGTCATGGTAGTAAGTTTCCTACACTTGGGTAGCAATAGGATGTTAGTGGTCTAAGTCGCTATTGTGTAAACTTCAATTCTTTCTAGTGGATTTGCTATTTTACCTTGAGGATAGCTAGGTTAAATCCTCCCCAGGTTTTTTACCGGTTTGGTTTTCCTGGGTCATCATATCGTTGTGTTCTTTATTTTTCCGCTGCTTTACTTGATATGATTGTTTTGTTTTAACCTAGATCTGAATAATAAACCTAAGTATTCACTTGGTTAATTAATTAGGTTAAACAATCTAGTTTACAGGGGTCTAAACGAACTGACACTTCCTATTAGGCACAAGAGACCCTTCTCTTGTTTTTAAGAAGTAGAAGCTGTGAAACTGTCTTTTTTCTCTCTTTGGGTCTCTTTCTTTTTAGTACTGATTCGTTTGTTTCACAAATATCCATATTTACATGTACTTATTTTTTTGTGTTATATTACAAATATATAAACACTAGAAGAGGGAGAGTTGGAGGTCTTGGTTTTTGTGTGTGTGATTGAGAAGGTTTCAAGATGATGACGAGGGTGCTGACTATCAAGAGGGTTCCAACAGTGGTTTCGAATTACCAGGAGGACAATAATAATGAAGATAATAATTCTGAGAGAGCCTTAGGGTGCACAAGGAATTGCTTGGGAAAGTGCTGCTTACCTTGTATGTATGTATAAAATAATGCATGATTGCATGTGCTTTTCACTTTTATTGTATAAGTTATTGCTCTTTGATTGTTTTGGAGCAAAGTCACTTCTGGATTAAGTTATTTGTTTGCTGCCCTCAAAATAAGTTATTTGTTTAATTGTTAGTATTTAAAAAAAAAAATGAGTCTTGCTGTTAAAGAAAAGTCTAAGAGGAAGAGAAAACTTAGGTGGAGAAAGATTTATCATTTAATTGGATTTTAAGGATAGTTTTAATTTTCTTGTTAATTTTAATTTTTTATTATTGTAAAACTTTTATTATTACTATTACAATATAAAGTGCATTTGAGGTTTTTTTTTTTTTTTTGAAAAATTATTTTGATTTGTTGAAAATATTAAAGTATAGTTATAGCTAATTATGGAAAAAAATAACATTAACAAATAAACTAAAAAGTTAAAAGATAAAAGCTATCACTAATCATATACTTATTTTTGAAATTTGTAGTCAGCATGACAAAGACACTTTTAACTTAACTTATGTTTAAACTTCTTTCAGGAATATCATTTAGACAAACTTCCGTTTGGTTGTTTGGCTTCTGACGAACAAATTAGGAAAATAAAATAAAATATAGTGATGTTATCAATTTAATTAAATTTGGAATAGAACATTCTGAAATAATAAATATGATAAGCGAGCAAAAGAACATGCTGAAAATGATTGCTAAAGACATTTTTTAAATTATGTTTTTGGCGAAACAAGCATATACCATGTTCATTGTTATGTTAATTTTTTCTTAGCAAATTGTTTGTTTATTGGGTCTTAATTATTTCTGGTTTTCAGTCTCAAAGCTTGTTAGAATCCAAGTTCTCACACAATCTTCATCAATGGAGGAAAGAACACAAACCACGAGAGAGAGAGAGAGATGAGAGAACTGTATTTCTATATATGTTAAATATGATACTCTGCCCTTTATATAGTAGGATCAGAGAAGAAGAAAAGAAACTAACTACTGTAACTAACTTCTAATACAGGGCTGACAAGTATCAAAACAAACTTAATCAAATGCTATATACAAACTACATGTAGTTTAAGTATTCCTAATCTAAACTAGTTTGTAAACTACTTGTAGCTTAGACTTTTATGTACACAGCTTAATACTCCCCCTCAAGATGAGCTGTAGATATTAAGTAAGTTCATCTTGGAAAGGAGATAAAAGAACTGTCTTTGCCCGAGGGCTTTAGTAAAGAAGTCAGCTAGTTGATGTTGTGTTGGAATGTGGAAAGTCTTGATAATACCGGCTTCAATCTTCTCTCTAATGAAGTGACAGTCTACTTCCACATGTTTTGTTTTTTCATGGTACACCGGATTGGCAGCAATATACAAAGCAGCTTTGCTATCACAATACAGGTAGGCAGCTTGTGTATGATGTACCCCAAAGGTTTTGAACAATGCAATTAACCACACAATCTCACTAGTTACTGTGGCCATAGCCCTGTACTCAGACTCAGCTGATGATCTTGAGACAACTTGTTGTTTCTTGCACTTCCAAGAAATTAAAGAATCCCCTAGAAACACACAAAAACCTGAAACAGATCTTCTTGTATCAATACAAGCTGCCCAGTCAGCATCACAATAGGCTTTCAATTGTAAACTTGAGTCTGCAGAAAGAAACAGACCCTGCCCTGGTGTTTTCTTCAAATACTTAATGATTCTATAGGCTGCTTGTAAGTGAGGAACTCTAGGAGAACTAAGGAATTGGCTCAATTTATGTACTGAAAAACATATATCAGGCCTAGTCAAGGTTAAATAAAGAAGTTTGCCAATTAATCTTCTATACTGTGACACATCTGAAACTGATTCACCAATAGAATTGCTGAATTTTGCATATGGTTCCATAGGTGTACTTGCAGGTTTACTAGCCAATAAACCTGTATCAGCAAGAAGATCTAAGGTATACTTTCTCTGACATAAAGAGATGCCTTTTGTAGTTCTAGCCACCTCAAGTCCAAGAAAATACTTCAATGTACCAAGATCCTTAAGCTTGAACTTACTATCCAAAAATTGTTTGAAAGAATTCACTGCAGCCACATCATTGCTTGCAATTAAAATGTCATCAACATATACCAAAATGATAATAATAGAACATCCCTTAACTCTGGTGAAGACTGAATAATCAGATTTGGATTGCACAAATCCATGATCAATAATTGTAGTAGACAATTTAGCAAACCATTGTCTACTAGCTTGTTTAAGCCCATACAATGACTTGAGTAGTTTACAAACCTCCCCCTTGCTGCCAAACCCAGGTGGTGGATGCATGTAGACTTCCTCATGAAGATCACCATGGAGAAAAGCATTATTGACATCAAGTTGTGTCAAATGCCAACCAGAGATTGCAGCAAGTGCAAGTAAGGTTCTGACAGTGACAAACTTTACCACAGGAGAAAAGGTCTCAAAAAAATCAATTCCCTCAGTTTGGGTAAACCCCTTTGCTACCAAACGAGCCTTATACCTCTCCACAGACCCATTAGCCTTCAATTTCACTTTGTAAACCCATTTACACCCTATAGGAACCTTGCCAGGAGGAAGAGGACACATAACCCAAGTGTTGTTAGCCTTAAGAGCATCAATCTCAGCGTGCATTGCCTCTTGCCATCTAGGATCCAAGATGGCTTCAGCATAAGAATCAGGCTCCTTAGAAACAGAAAGAGAAATGGAAAAAACCCTATGACATGTAGAAAGTCTATCATAGGACAAAGTAGAAGAAATGGGGTAGAGAATACCTGAATTAGTGGAAGCATTGGAATCAAGAGATTGAGTAATGGAAGCTGAAGCCAACACATGTGCAGAAGCTAGGTTACAATGATAATCAAGAAGATAAGAGGGTGCTTTGTGAGGTCTAGAAGATTTTCTGAGAGGTTGAGATGATGATGTAGAAATAGAAGTGGGAATCATAGGTAAATCAGGAGCAGAATGAGGCTGCTCTAAGGCTGAAGGTAGAGTCACAAGATCAGGAAATTCATCAGGAGGAGATGCAATATCTATGGTAAAAGCAGGAGTGAATTCTGCAGAAACAGAAATGTCTGCAGAAAGAGGTTGATGTTGAGGTGATGGACTAGAATTAGGCAGAACAGATTGAGGTGGAAACACTGAATCAGAAGATGAGAAAGAAGGGATATGAGTAGATTTGGTAGTCCAATGTTTAAAAGGAAAACAAGACTCTTTGAAGACAACATCCCTGGAAACAAAACATGTCCTAGAAGCTAAATCATAAAGTTTGTAACCTTTGGTACCAAAAGGATATCCAAGAAAAATACAAGCTTTAGCCTTGGGATCAAATTTGGACCTATCTCTAGCCAAAGTAGAAGCATAACAAAGGCAGCCAAAGGACCTAAGATGAACATAAGAAGGAGGTTTACCTAGCAACATTTGGAAAGGAGTGAGATCGTGCAAAAGAGGACTAGGAATTCTATTAATCAGGTAAGTTGCAGTAAGAACACAATCACCCCAAAACTTCAAAGGAAAGTTAGCTTGAAATCTCAAAGCCCTAGCAACAGCAAGAAGATGCTGATGCTTCCTTTCAACCACTGAGTTTTGTTGTGGTGTTTCCACACAACTAAGCTGATGTATAATTCCTTTGGAAGCATAAAAGGAGGTTAAAGCAAATTCAGGTCCATTATCAGATCTAAGAATCTTAATAGGAACCTGAAATTGTGTAAAAATCATATTATAAAAGGATTGAATTAAGCATGAAGTTTCAGATTTGTGTTTCATTAAGTAGACCCAAGTACATCTACTATGATCATCAACCAAAGTAAGAAAATACTTAGATCCATTCAATGAAGGAGTGGAATAGGGCCCCCAAATGTCAGCATGAATCAGATCAAAACAAGAAGTAGAAGAAGAAACAGATGTAGGAAAAGGCAACCTTTTTTGTTTGGCTAGAGGACAAATAGAACAATCAAAAGTTTTATTAATATTGCAAGTAATGATAGTTGGTACAAGTGAGTGTAACAAGGCTAATCTTTGTGGGGAAGGGTGACCTAACCTACAATGCCATAGGCTAGTCTTGTCAACATCAGATGTACAAGAATTGAAACAAGAAAAAGAAAAACTAGAAAGTTTAGCAAGTACATCAGAAACAGATGCAGGGAGTGAAATATCAGATTGATTTTGCAATGTGTAGAGTCCACCTTGCTTCTTACCCAACCCAATCATCTTCCAAAGCCGTAAGTCCTGAATAAGACAAAATTGGGAAAGAAAGATGCAACAACAGGAAGAGGACTGAGTCAGTTTGCTAATGGAGATTAAATTGAAAGAGAAGCTAGGAATGCAAAGTACATTCTCTAACAGCAAAGTAGAAGAAACTTGGACAGTCCCAATATGTGAAACCTTAGCCATATCACCATTAGGTAACCTAACTGAAATTTGAACTATGGAGGTTATAGAAGTAAAAAAATCTATGGAATGAATCATATGGTCTGTAGCACCACTATCCAAAATCCAATCACTAGGACTAATATGAGTTGTAACAACACTAGAAGAAAAAACAGAATAGTCTAAAGAAGGAGCTGACCAAATACCTGAAACCTCATGTCCCTGAAGACTAACAGCAGACTGAGTGATGATATTGGCAACTTGGTGTGTGTCAGAACCTCCTTCTGGTGCTTGTGTACCAAAGTGATTGTGGGAATTCAGCAAGCTAAGCAATTGTTGATACTCTGAAGGGGTCAAGTTGACACTTTTATCAGGAGAAGCATCAGCTGCTACAACATTATTAGCAAAAGGAGCAATTTGTGAACCCTTATTCTTGAACTTATAACCAGGGGGGTACCCATGAAGTTTGTAACACTTATCAACAACATGCCCCAAAACACCACAATGAGTGCATTGTGGTCTGCCAGACTTAGCTTTGTTGAATGTCTTGCCAGAACTATTAGCCTTGACTACTAGTGCAGAAGGCTCAATGGTATTCTTCTTTCCAACCTTTCTTTGCTTCTCATCTTGAAGCAAAAGAGAGAATACCTTGCCCAAAGAAGGAATGGGATCCATCAACAGAATCTGCCCTCTAACTGTGGTATAAGTTTCATTAAGGCCCATCAGAAAAGACATAACACAATCTTCTGCTTGATGTCCACAAGAACATGTTCTATAATCTGAAAGTTCTTGCCACAGTGACTTAAACTTGGTGTAATAGCTACTAATGCCCAAATCCTCTTGTGCTAAAGAACAAATTTCTTGTCTTAACTCAAAAATGCGTGGTCCATTGCCTTGAGAGAATCTGTGTTGTAAATCCAACCAAACCTCCCTAGCTGTCTTGAAATAAACCACACTAGGTTGAAGATCCCTTGAAACAGAATTGAACAACCAGGCTAGAACAATGCTGTTGCATTTGCACCAAGCAGTGTAGAGAGGATGATCCACAGATTGAGGTTTCAGCAAAGACCCATCAATGAAGCCTATTTTAGACTTAGCATCTAAAGCTATGAGAACAGCCCTACTCCAGGTGCTATAGTTCTCTTCAGTGAGATGTTGCACAACTAGTGACACACCTGGGTTGTCACTACTAGACAAGAAATATGGGCTAGAAGAGTTCTCCCATGGCTGAATGGTTGAAGTAGAGGTACTTGAAGTGCTATCACTCATTTCTTCAAATCAGAGATCAAGAACAGTTGAACTTTAACCAGAATTCAACAAAAATCAACAACGAAAGCTTCAAGATTCTCAGAATGAGAATTGAACCAGAATCCAAGAATTGTATCTAAATCTCTAAAGAATTAAAGATTTAGATGATGAATTCAATCACAGAAACCCTAAGGTTCTATTACAAGAATTGAGAATTGAATTGTAATGATCAAATCAAGATCCAAATAAAATTCAATTACCGAAACCCTAAGTTCTGAATTTAATTTGCTAAGAATTGCAAAGAAAATCAAAACAGGGAAGAAAAAATTGTGCGTGAATCAAGAGAAAAATGCGAAGAAATTTTCTACTTGATCTGAAACAATGCACAAAGAAGGCAAAGAATTGAACTAGCAATTACAGAGTGTACCAAGAACGAAGACTCTGAACTAGTTCACGCTCTGATACCATGTTAGAATCCAAGTTCTCACACAATCTTCATCAATGGAGGAAAGAACACAAACCACGAGAGAGAGAGAGAGAGATGAGAGAACTGTATTTCTATATATGTTAAATATGATACTCTGCCCTTTATATAGTAGGATCAGAGAAGAAGAAAAGAAACTAACTACTGTAACTAACTTCTAATACAGGGCTGACAAGTATCAAAACAAACTTAATCAAATGCTATATACAAACTACATGTAGTTTAAGTATTCCTAATCTAAACTAGTTTGTAAACTACTTGTAGCTTAGACTTTTATGTACACAGCTTAATAAAGCTTCCTCTATATACGTTCGAGATAGACAGAGAGCATCCAATTGAAGATGGAAATGTGAATGTGAATTCGTCTGAAGAACTACCTCAGGTATTTTTTCTTCACAATTTGTTGCTTGGACAGTGGGAGGATCGAATGAGGTGTGGCCTTTTTCGCTACGACGTAACCAATTGTGAGACAAAGGTTATCCCTGGGAAATACGGATTTATTGCCCAGCTAAACGAAGGTCGCCACCTGAAGAAACGGCTCACTGAATTTCGGGTCGACCAGGTTCTTCAGCCCTTTGATGACAGTAAATTCAACTTCACCAAAGTTGGCCAAGAAGAAGCACTGTTCAGGTTTGAACCAAGCAATGACAACAAGAGCCACTTCTTCCCTAGCGCAGATATAGCTTCAGATTTGAACTCTCATAGCGTTATTGCCATCAATGTAAGCACAATGATCTATAACAAAAGTAGCTACTTTGTTCTTTTGTTAGATTATATATGACCTTATTCATATGCTTTTTAATGTTCTACTTGGATCTTTACTTTGAGTTTGAACGAATTCTTTTAGTACTTGTCTTGAGTAACTGGGGTATGAACTTAATTTGTTTTTCAGGTGAGCCCTATTGAGTATGGACATGTTCTAATGATACCTCGGCTTCTCGACTACTTGCCGCAGAGGATCGACCA
Source organism: Lithocarpus polystachyus (assembly GCA_033629205.1). NCBI lineage: Eukaryota > Viridiplantae > Streptophyta > Magnoliopsida > Fagales > Fagaceae > Lithocarpus > Lithocarpus polystachyus. Next base: position 4,129,943 of record CM066172.1, read on the forward strand.
TAAGAGCTTCTTATTTGCAGTTCATATGGCTAGAGAAGCAGCAGATCCCTTGTTTAGAGTGGGTTACAACAGCTTGGGTGCTTTTGCCACTATTAACCACCTGCACTACCAAGTATATATCTATCTTTTCCTATCCAATTGGCCTATTTATAAATTTCTGATACAAGATTTTATAGATTCAAATTTTGTTATTGTTCTACTTGATTACAGGCATATTACTTGGCAGTGCCCTTACCAGTTGAGAAAGCTCCAAACCGAAGAGTAGGTGGGGAGAAGGGGCTGTGCGATAAAGGAGTGGTTGTTTCAGAGCTGTGGAATTATCCAACACGAGGTCTTGTTTTTGAGGGTGGAAATACGATAAGCGATTTATCTGATGTAGTTGCTAGTTCTTGCATTTGCCTGCAGAACAAAAATATCCCTTTCAATGTGCTCATCTCAGATTGTGGGAAAAGGATCTTTTTGTTTCCTCAGGTATTGTTATTTCTTATAACCACATTTGCTGACTTCGTGTATGTTCTTAGTGGCTTTGTGGGGTTTAAATTAGACTTCAGTTCAGGCTTCTCCTTTTATTGAAACACTCATTTGTGACTCATTAAAATTAGACTAATGTTAAGGATATAACATTTTTTCACAAATTTTAAAATAACTCCTTGTGATTAGAACGACATTCCTTTTACTTGGTTTAATCACTGATGTTGTTTTTATTATGTACCAATTACAACATTTCATCTATATATTACTAAAAGCTGAAGCGTAGTGTTTAATGTTACTGTGCTTACGTTGAGCCACGTCAGCATCCACGTCATTATTCTTTTTCTTTTCAATTTTCTTATAATTATTTTTTAACATTTACTTAGTTTAATAATTCCACTTTTTCCAACCTTTCCCATGCCTTTAACTTTTCATCTTTCTATTACCCTCAACCTTAATATCACTTTTATTTTGTCTCTTCATCTTTCCCTCCCTTATCTTTTCAACTTCCCATTACCCTCAACCTTAATGTCACTATTTATCTTTTTATTCATTTTCCTTTATTTTGTCTCTTCATATTCATACTATCTTCTATAAATTTGTTATTTTCTCTTCCATTCTTTGCATAGTTTTCCATCACAGAAAGGTTGTTTCTCCCTCTCTCTCTCTCTCTCTCTCTCTCTCTCACACACACACACACACAATAATTTTTGGAGTATTTTTTTATTTTATTTTCCTGCATCTTTGCTTAAGTTGATAAATTTTTGTGTTTGTTATAACTCTACATTGGGTTGGTACGATTTAGTTTTGTGTTTTAAGTATTTTTTTTTTTTTTGTTCTCTTTGATTGTTAAATCTATATATTACTAAAAACTGAAGCGTAGCGTTTAATATTATTGTGTTCACGTTGAGCCATGTCAGCATTCACGTCATTATTCTTTTTCTTTTCAATTTTCCTATAATTATTTTTTAACATTTACTTTTTTTTTAATAATTGCACTTTTTCCAACATTTCTCATGCCTTTAACTTTTCATCTTCCCATTACCCTCAACCTTAATATCACTTTTATTTTGTCTCTTCATCTTTCCCTCCTTTATCTTTTCAACTCCCCACTACCCTCAACTTTAATGTCACTATTTATCTTTTCATTCATTTTCCTTTATTTTATCTCTTCATATTCACACTATCTTCTATAAATTTGTTATTCTCTCTTCTATTCTTTGTATAGTTTTTCATCACAGAAAGGTTGTTTCTCCCTCTCTCTCTCTCTCTCTCTCACACACACACACACACACACACACACACACAATAATTTTTGGAGTATTTTTTTATTTTATTTTCCTGCATCTTTGCTTAAGTTGATAAATTTTTGTATTTATTATAACTCTACATTGGGTTGGTACGATTTAGTTTTGTATTTTAAGTTTTTTTTTTTTTTTTTTTTTTTGGTTCTGTTTGATTGTTAAATATTATACTATTGCATTATAAAAAAATTTAAAAAGATAATATATAAGAATATAATATATATTATTCTATTACATAACATAATTTGGGTAATTTGGTATTTATTGTTATATATATATATATATTACATTTTACTTTTTTAATCTTTTTATCTTATTTTATTCAATATTTAAACTCAGTCACATCTTCCATATAGTTAAATTATTTATATTTTTTTAAATAAACATATAATATTTTAACATTTTTTTTAACATTTACACTTTCTCCAACCTTTCTTTTTATCTTTACATTTTCATCTCCCCACTACCCTCTCTCTTAATATCACTCTTCATCTTTCCCTTTATTTTGTTTATTCTTATTGTTATTCTTTTAGAATAAATTTGACATTCTCTTTTCCATTATATGCATAATTTTTCTACACAAAAAAAATTATTTCTCCCTCTCTCTCTCTCTCTCTCTCTCTCAATTTTTGGTAATATATATATATATACATATATATATATATATATTATATATATTTGCATCTCTGCTTTAGGTTGAGAAATTTGTGTGTTTTTTAGAACTCTACTTTAGGTTTATGCGATTTAATTGTGTTTTAATTTTTTTTTTCACTTTGATTGTTAAATTTTATCATATTTCATTGTAAAGAATTAAAGATAGTATATAAGAATGTAATATTACAATATTACATAATATGATTTAAATAATTTGGTATTTATTTAGAAATAATTAACTTGGTGTTTATTGTTATATCTTTTATTTTTACCTTTTTTCTTCTTATATTATTTTTACCTTTTTTCTTCTTATATTATTTAGGTTGAGAAATTTGTGTGTTTTTTAGAACTCTACTTTAGGTTGATGCGATTTAATTGTGTTTTAATTTTTTTTTTTTTCACTTTGATTGTTAAATTTTATCATATTGCATTGTAAAGAATTAAAGATAGTATATAAGAATGTAATATTATAATATTACATAATATGATTTAAATAATTTGGTATTTATTTAGAGATAATTAATTTGGTGTTTATGTTTACCTTTTTTCTTCTTATATTATTTTATTCAACATTATTATTATTATTATTGTTGTTGTTGTTGTTGTTGTTGTTGAATTAATATATTAGATTCTATATTTTCTAAAAGTCAATATATTAACTTTAAAGAAAATGAAAAACCAACTATTAACCACTAAAACAATAATATTATCACGTGCAACGCGCGGGTCTACGACTAGTATTTAATTATTTTGAAAAACATTGTGTACCTAAATTTATTGTTAAAAAATTACTTGGTTTTTGTATGTTTTGTGCCACGACATGCCCAAAGGTGATACATTGTTGAGTGGATCTCAATAATATTTGTGCTTTTGTCAATACTCTTATAACTCAACTGTCAATTTTTGGTCTTTTTTTAAAGGAGAAGCAAGATTTGAAATCCCCCTCCCCCACTAGTTATAACAACTGAATTACATAAAAATATTAATACTTGTGTTTTTCTTTTGGCGAAAGAACTGATATAGTTGCTTCACGTGTATGTTCAGTGTTTTGCTGAGAAACAAGCACTTGGAGAAGTAAGCCAGGAGATATTAGACACTCAAGTAAACCCAGCGGTATGGGAGATCAGCGGACACATAGTGTTGAAAAGAAGGAAGGATTTTGATGATGCATCAGAGGCGTATGCATGGAGACTTCTTGCTGAGGTTTCTTTTTCAGAAGTAAGGTTTCAAGAGGTGAAGGATTATGTATTTGAAGCAGCAGGGTTGCAGGAGGCAAATGTGGAAGAGAATAACATAAACGAAAAAGAATCACTTTACAAGCCACCTGCTCGTAGTCCAGCTGCCCCACATTTACCTCGAGACTGTTCAGTTCATCAATGACAGGTTCTTCTTTAACTGGCTTGCTACAATAAAATGTTGCCTATTTTGCAAAGAAACTACAATAATTTGTTGTTGCTCGCAAATCGCAATTAGATGTCCGGTAGCTTTTTCATAGTTAGACACTGTTTCTATTGTACATATATATATAATGGACACTATATGTTCAGCAGGAAATAGTGTTGAAAACGTTGGGTTAATGGGGTTTCTGACCATTATTCAGAACCTTGTATTGCCTTTTCATCCACTTGATTGAGGCTTGAATCAAGACATATCAACCATTCTTGAATCAAATCTTACTAAGGTTTTCATGGGTCAATTCTTTAGTATATAAATATAAACCTACACCATACAAACAATACATTGAAAATACATAGGTTTTCTTCAGAACTTTCTTTTTTGTTTTGGATTTTTTAAAGATGGTATATTAGAATTAAGTTTTTGTAGCTTTTAATTAGTAGTCTTTCTTCAGTTGTTGTTCACTCAGAGCATGCTTTGGTGTTTTTCTCTGTTCTACTCTAGCAATACACCAAACCTAGCTACTCAAGTCTCAAGGACCATTCCTGTACATTTTTCAATGAGATCGACCCTTTCCAGCCCCTTACGCATCATAATTGATCAACTTTTGTCCAAAGGTAAGACTGCTCAATCAGCTCAAACCAGAGTCAATTTTGAGGATCTACCATTCTCACAACCCTTTAGAAGATTTTGCTTCTTGTCCCATGCCCCAGCTTTAGTCACACACCCACCCATGCTGGTGATTCATAGCCACCACTCGTTAAGACACACCATTGCTCACTTGGGGGATCACTTGCTCAGCCACGTCAGCCATAATTGACACAAAAGTATCTACCAAATCAACCGCTACATCATTGCCATGCAAGTGATCCCTCCCAAATGACATATAATTGCACCTTCATACTATCACATCAACACAAGCACGTTGTTGACATATGATCTACGTTTCTTTCCTCCCATATCTAATTCTTGCCCACAAGAATAGTGAAAAATAAATTTACTTTCACATGGCCCTATCCAATGATGTCATCTATCCCATTACTATAATGGTCAAGGTTCTCATTATTAATATATGGTCAAGGTTCTTATTATAAATTGATTCAGCCAAGTTATTTATTTATTGTTGAAAAGCTATTTTTATTTGTTTATTTTAGTTGGCATGTTTGACAAACAATTTTGAAAGCAAGACTTGGACTCAACTCATCAATTCGATAAAAATAATGAATTGAGATTTAACTTGGCCAAACCCAAGCAACTTGATTTGTTTATAGCTAAATAATATGAAAAAAGGCATCTATGAGTTAAGACCTTAAAATTTCAGTAGTATTTCCAGCTTCTCCCCATGAATGAGTAGGGCGACATGTAGATGTCAATATCATCGTATCAAGGTCCATATTTTCCTTATTTCTAAAAGGAAAATGCTTAATTTATTAATTTTACTTAGAATAGAAAATTAATTTAAAATTTATAATATAGAGAGATTATAAGACAATAAAAATAAAATTACTTATAAGTCAAATCAGGGGAAAAGGTATATACAAGCCCGGGGACTATGACCCCCCAAACTTTTCAAGAAATGTTAATAAGAAAGCATTATATTTCTATTTGTGGGTGCACAAAAAAATTTGCATAAGTAATTAAGAGATTTGCAAGACCCAGGAGAATCTTTACCATGCATCATCGTCCTTCTAGAGTATTCGTTAATTCATCATTTGATTCTGTTTGATTAGAAGCACTTGCCTTGGACTGGTCTCTCCTTATGAAAAAGGCTGGTCCTTTGGGAGTTGGAAGGTTCACAGTTTCAATATCAAACATCTTGATAACCTTCATCATAATAGGGCGATCACCTGGATTCTCTTGTACACATAATAGACCAATATTTAGGCACTTTACAAATTGATTTGCAATACAAGTATCTTGTAGGGTCTCATCCATTAAATCCAAAACCTTTTTGTCTGTCCACAGTCTCCATGCCTGTGACAATAAAATTGGTATGAATAAAAAAAATGACCAAAGCGTAGCTGGTACACAATCTAGCTAATATAATGAAGTGAAAAACACATGATCCAATAATTAAGAAAAATTATGCACACTTACATAACCTAGAAGGCTCGTTGCTTCTTTTGACTAATAAAAACTTGTGTTCTTTTTTCCACTTATAATCTCAAGTAGAACAACACCAAAACTTAAAACATCAGATTTGACTGAAAAAATTCCTTCTAATGCATACTCTGGGGAGATATAGCCACTGCATTGCAATGATCATAATAAATTATAATATTAGCAAGGAAATTATGTGCATATTCTCTAAATAATGTTTTAGGACTTAAGATTTTCAAAATGTTTTTTTGATAGATAAGATATGCCGTAATATGTAATAATATAAACAAACAACTACAATAATCACATTGTTTGAAAAAAACATACTAAGTTCCAACTATTTTTGTTGTGTTTGCCTCAGTTTGTGTGCCACCAACAATCCTTGCCAATCCAAAGTCAGATATTTTGGGGTTCATTTCCTAATCTAGAAGAATGTTACTAGTTTTCAAATCTCTATGAATGATCCTTAATCTAGAGTCCTGGTGAAGATAAAGAAGCCCTCGAGCGATTCCCCAAATGATATTGAAACACACCTCCAAATCCAAAAGCACCCTTTGCTTTTGATCTTGCAAGTTTTCATTTCCATTTCAAAGATCAGGTTTTTTTTTTATAAGTAATAAAGATATATATTCAAGAAGCTACCTTATGCAGAAAAACATAAGGCAGAGAGAAAAGTACAATTGGAAAGAAAGAGAAAAAAGAAAAAAGAAAGGAAAGGATACTAATTACACAGGAGAGAGCTAAGGAACAAAGGGAGAGAATCACTAGAGGTGAGTCCCTAAGCCCTAGACTAGTCAAACAAAAAGACACTGAAAGAGGCCAATAACTGGTCGTTCGAACATTTCATGTCCTCAAACGTCCTCCTGTTTCGCTCCCTCCAAAGACACCATATCAAGCATAAAGGAGCTAAGCTCCAAATATTAGACACATGCTTTCCAGGCCAATTCCACCAACCAAATAGAGTATCCGTAACCGATCTTGGCAAGACCCAAGAAATCCCAAAAGATCTAAACACCAAACTCCACAGCCGATAAGTCTTACCACAATGAAATAACAAATGATCCTAAGTCTCCCTGTTACAACGACACATGGTACACTAGTTAACAAAAACCATCCCTCTACCCTTCAAATTGTCACCTATAAGAATCCTATCCCATACAGCAGTCCACACAAAGAATGAAACACACTGAGGAGTCTTAACCTTCCAAACACCTTTCCAAGGAAAAATAATAGGCATGTGGCTTCTCAACTTATAGTAAAACGAACGGATATCAAAACCCCCATTCTTTGTCAACTTCCATCGCATATGATCTCCATTCTTCGTGGGGGTTAGTTGAACCCAAAGTACAGAGAAATTCATCTACATCACCCATTTCCCAATCATTTAGTCTTCGAATAAAATGAACATTCCAGCTTATTTGTTCCTCTATCCCCAACCGATCAAGAGAAGAAGCCACCGATACCTCTTTATTGGAAGTAATCCCATACACACTCGAAAAGGTCAATCTAAGTGGAGAATCCCCACACCATTGATCTGTCCAGAGCTTAACTCTATCTCCCACCCCTACCACAAAGCGAATATTTTTGCTAAATTCCTTCCACCCCATGTGGATGCTTCTCCACAAGCCACACCCATGTACCCCTCTACCTAGCTTGGAAGTCCATCCCCCCATTCTTCCCCAAACTTGAGAGCTACAACTCTTCTCGAAAGCCTTGTCTCCTCAGTCCCAAACCACACTAACCACTTCCTTAGTAACGCTTTGTTAAAAGTAGTTAATTTCCTTACTTCTAACCACCATTTTTCAAAGGTGCACACACCTTGTCCTATCCCACCAAATGAGTCTTGGAGTCCCCCCACAAGAAATCCATTTGCAACCCCTCAATCTTATTGGCCACATGAGTAAGGATGGTAAAAAGAGATAAAAAATAAGTGGGGAGACTGGATAATGTGCTTTTAAGCAATGTTAGTTTCCACCTTTAGACAAATACATCTTCTTCCAACCGGCCAACTTACGCTCAATTTTCTCCAAGATAGGATTCCAAATAGTAGGGGACTTGTGGGATGCCCCTAATGGCATACCAAGATAGGGCATAGGCAGTGACCCAATCCGGCATCCCAAAATCTCTGCCAAGACATGAACATTAGGAACCTCCCCAATGGGAACCATCTCAATCTTCAGCGCATTAACCTTTAAAGTTGTCACTGCCTGGAAACAAAGAAGAAGCATTTGAATATGTAGAATCTACTCCTCATATGCATCACAAAACAGAATTGTATCATCCGCAAACAAAAGATGCGAGACACATACCCCACCACCTCGTCCACCAACAGCCCTAAAGCCTCGAAGCAAACCAGCCCTAAAGCCTCGAAGCAAACCAGCCCCTTCAGCTCTTTTCATCATCTTACTGAAGACCTCCATCATAACCAGAAACATGGGAGATAGCTGGTCCTCTTGTCTCAATCCCCTCGAACTTCCAAAAAAATCAGCTGGAGACCCATTAAACAAAACTGAGAATTAGACAGTAGATATGCAAGTGCGGATCCAACTACACCACCTCACCCCAAAACCCATTCTCTTAACAAATCAAGTAAAGCCTCCCAGTTCACATGATCATACGTTTTCTCAATATCTAATTTACAAATAACCCCCAGAATCTTACTCTTCACCCTACTATCAACACACTCATTAGCAATGAGGACTGAATCAAGAATCTGTCTACCACCCACAAAACTGTTATGAGACTCAGATATCAGCTGATCTAAAACCTCTTTCAGGCGGTTTGCCAATACCTTGGCTAAAATTTTGTAAACACTCCCCACCAAACTAATAGTAAAATATTAGGTAGTAGGTTTAAAAACTAACCAAATATGAAGAAGTCTAAACTTTTATTCGGCATGTACTCATAAAGTAAAATTTTTCCAATCCCTATTATGCAATATCCATAGAGTCTAACAAGGTTTTGATGTTGAAGCCTTGCAATCAATACCACTTCGTTCTTAAATTCTTGTAAACCTTGACTCAAGACACTTGAAAGCCTCTTTATCGCAATTTCTTGACCATTTGGAAGTCTACCCTGTGGCCAAAATTCCAATGAACAATATTACCGTTAACCAAAAACAATTTGCATAACATGAACATTAATGACCAATAAATGTTGCTGAAATTACCTTGGAAATAGGTCCATAACCTCCTTCGCCAATCTTGTTTTCATTTGAAAAGTTATTTGTAGCAATTAGCATGCTTTCCAAATCAAAAAAAGGTACATCTATGCCTTTTTCATCTTCTTCTTTGAACTCACTTGAGTCTGTCAAGGCTTGGACATGTCTTTCACTATTTAACATGCTATGTGCTCGATTTCTTTGATCAATTTTTCTATTTTCTAAATTCAAAAGATACTTCTATATCTTAGTTCACATCTTAATGACATGGAAGAACTTATAAATATTTGTATTCATATTCAAATTAACAAAAAAATATAAATTGTGCATAGCATTCATTTTGTTAGGTAGTTACCTTGTCTCTTGGCTACGTTCCTACGCCATTTGTAAATAGAGCTAATGGCACAGAGAATAATTAGTTATTCCAATAATCAGAAGCAATGTCATCCACTTTTCTGATGGCAAAGAATAGACAAGAAAGAAAGAAAAAACTTGTCATACTTTAATAAAATGAGTGTGAACAAAAGCCTCTTAAATCATATTTTGTTATCGTGAACATGCGCAAATGATTGGTTTAAACGATAATAAGCAGGATTCAATTGATGTTGTTTTCATAAATTGTGTAATTATATTGTTATTGTAGTGCAAAATACAAACTTTGTAGTGACGTAGCCAAAACTCTTTTTTATGGAGCTGACCTTAAAGACCAAAATAGAATTGTATGAAACTCAAATCAGACATATTTCATGCGCACACATACACACAATATATACTATCTTTCATATAAAATTGAATAAGTCATATATTATTGAGCAAGGAAAAATCTGTGAGTTTTATTTTAAAAAATTGATATTAAATTGAGCATTTATATGATATTTTTAATGGAAAGACCAGTGAGTTTAATTTAATAATGTATTGTGAGATGATTTTTGCTTTATTGAAACTTTTAACTTCTTAAACATTTAAATTTAAATTTTTGAAAAATAATGAACGTTTATTACTTATAATACTAATAAACTTATGGCTAACTTGCATACATAAAAAGTATTTGACCCACAAATAACAAAGAATAATTCAATTAAACATCATTTTAGGAAATACTATCATTCCAATCTATCTCTCAAAAAACTCAATTTTCTTTTCCATTGACATGTCATGTAAGACAGCACTCTTTACCATCCCAAATTTCAACAACCTACATACAAGAAAAAAAAAATGAAAAAATTATTTTACTCAAGAAAATTATGTTAACTAAGTATGATAAACACGCAAACCAAAAAGTGCGTCGCTGGAATTTGGTTACAAAACCTAAAACTCCGACAATATTTATCACTCAAATCAAATAGGAATTTTATTTTAGAATTGACATTGAAATTTCTTTAACTAGTGCCTTAAGGAAAATTATATTAAAATCACTGAAGATTTGTTATGCATGCATATTTTCATAAAAATAATTAATTTAAGGATTTTTATAAAATTTGTATAATTTACTTAGTAATCTTATTAATTTGTATGCGATATTACAATTTCTTAACATTTTTTTAATTCCCTTTAAAGACTGTTTTATTTTTCTTAGGTGGGGCAACTTCATATCTTTTAAGAGGCCAACTCTTTTAAAAAAAAAAAAAATCTAATTTTGATAAATAGAATGACACTGTAAATTATTAAAAATTATTTATAAATAACATGATATATATAAATTATTAAAAATTATTGGGACTATGGTGCCATTGCCCCCCTTATTACCAATATAGTTCTATCCCTTACAAAACTATTATATATAATAACATATAACATTTATTACCTCGGCACAGGCAATTTTTTGTATTTTAGGAAAAACCTCCCAACTTCTAAATTAGAATAAAAAGTGATTACTGCAGGTAAGTAAATGAAAACTTCAGCAAAACACTGGATTTATTCTTACATAAAAGATATTATATTCTATATAGACAAGACCCTCCATCATTTGCGGATCCAGTTCGTCACTATTTAAAGGGTAGGATTTAAATGAAATATATCAAGGATTTAAAGGGTAGGGTCTATTTTTTGGTTCCTTTGATACCATTTGCGGATCCAGTTCGTCACTGTTTAAAGGGTAGGATTTAAATGAAATACATCAAGGATTTAAAGGGTAGGGTCTATTTTTTGGTTCCTTTGATACCCATGGATTTTTTTATTTTTTATTTTTTTTTATGATTATTATAGTTAGATTTTGAGGGAATGATGTAGATTAAATGACTTTCGTGTTGGTTCTTAAAGATTTCTTGGTCAATTTGAGTTCACAATAATAATGTAGGATATTAAAAACAAACCAGGATGATGCAAAGTCTCTCTCCCTCGTAGGAGCTCTTTCTCTCTCCACCGAAAAAGTTGAGCCTTTCCCTCCCTCTGCCTTGCTTAGGGCTCTCCGCTAGGGCATGCCCCTCCTTTCCTAGTAGTGCCGCCATGGAGCAAGCGGTGGTAGACGGCCTACTTAATCTCTGACTTACGAAGAAGGAAGAAGAAGAAATTCCCATCACAACAAGATGCAAGTCCGAACTACTAGAAGAATGCTCTTTGAGTCTCTTTGGTCGACTTCTCTCGGACAAGCACCAGAATCAAAGAGCAATGAAAAACACCTTGAGATCAACATGGAAAATGGGGTCAAACTTACAGATAGTTGATGTAGGCAACAATGTGCTATAGTTCAAGTTCAGTTCGGAATATCAGCTAAAATGGGTCGAAAAGAATGGGCCTTCAAACTTTGACAACAACCTTTTGCTACTGACCAGATGGAGAAAAGGCCTTTCTTCCATAAACATTACCTTCACCCACTCACCCTTTTGAGTTCAAATCTGGGGGCTCCCATTTGAACACGTCTAAAGAAGTAGGCAAAGAACTAGGAAACAGCCTGGGAAAGTTCATAGAATCAAACAGAAGATCAAGCCAGTTAGACCAAGCTAAGTTCTTGAGGATTAGAGTAGACTTACAGTTGGACAAACCTCTTCTGTGCGGAGGGAAGATAGCAAGTATGGAGGGGGAGAAGTTTTGGGTAACCTTCAAGTATGAAAGACTCCCAACCTTCTGCTTCATATGTGGTAGGATGGGTCACGATGACAGACATTGCCCCATGAGCACAGAGGAACGTAATACTCCTCAGCAATACGATGATTGGTTGAGAGCGAATGGAAATCCCAAAATGGGACTCGACAGATCACGCTCAACTAGTAGCGGAGGAAGAAAGGACAAAAATGAAGACAGGGTAGAAGAAAATATAGAAGCAATGGCAAGGACCTCCTTCGTCTCTGTAACAGATCCGGGTGTGGGAAGTTTCGGTAACGAAGGCAACCAGTGACAAATAGAGCCGAGATATATGGGAAAAGCTGACAACCAATGGCAGAAGAGGTTCTTGAAAGATGTGCCCAATTGCCTCTTGCAATTGTTACAATAGCTGCAAGTTTCAAACCTTTAATCAATGATTATGAGTGGAGAGATGCATTGGTAGAGTTGAGGAAATTAGTAATAAGGACCATCAATACAAAGGAGCAGGTACTTGAGAAGCTTAAATTTAGTTATGAACGATTGAAAGGTGAGAAACTTAAACAGTGTCACTTGCATTATGCACTATTCCATGAAGACTTTAAGATTGACAAAGAAGAGTTGGTAGAACATTTGATTGATGAGGGAATTATCGAAAGAATGAAGAGTAGGCAAGCAGAGTTTGATAGGGAGTTATTCAATATTGAGTAAACTTGAAAATGCTTGCTTATTGGAAGGTGGAAGTGATTCTGACGAGGGAATAATGTTTGTGAAGATGCATGATTTGGTACGAGACATGGTTCTCGACGTTGCAAGTCCTCAATTTATGGTAGAAGGTCGTTGGGGATTGGAGGATTTTTCAAAAGAAGGAAAATGGAGAGAGGATCTTGTAAAGGCTTCTTTGATGTACAAGGACATATCAACAATCCCTCATAATGTATCACCAATGTGTCCTAACCTTTCAACCTTGTTGCTGCAGGGTAACTGGTCATTAGAAAATGTCTCAGATTCTTTGTTTGAGCATTTGTATGAGCTCAAGGTTATTGATATATCAAATACTGGTATTGAATCTTTGCCAAATTCAGTCTATAGCTTGGAGAAGCTTACTACATTAAGACATAGAGGGTGTGAAAAATTAAAACATGTATCTTCATTAGCAAAGCTTACAACATTAAGGAAGTTAGACCTTGGGGATACAGGAATTACGAAAATACCTGATGGTTTAAAAATGTTGGTCAACTTGAAATTCCTCGATCTGAACGCGATAGGACTAAAAGTCATGCCACTTGGGATTTTATCGAAAATATCTCATCTACAGTACCTCACAATTTATTGGCCATGACTTTTAGTCCTATCGCGTTTAGATCGAGGAATTTCAAGTTGACCAGCATTTCTAAACCATCAGGTACTTTTGTAATTCCTGTATTCCCAAGGTCTAACTTCCTTAATGTTGTAAGCTTTGCTAATGAAGACGCATGTTTTAATTTTTCACACCCTCTAAGCCTTAATGTAGTAAGCTTTTTCAAGCTATAGACTGAATTCAGCAAAAATTCAATACCAATATATGATAGATCAAGAACCTTGAGCCCATCAAATGCTCATACAAAGAATCTGAGACATTTTCTAATGACCAATTACCCTGCAACAACAGGGTTGAAAGGTTAGGACACCTTGGTGATACGTTAGGAGGGATTGTTGATATGTCCTTGTACATCAAAGAAGCCTTTTAAGATCCTCTCTCCATTTTCCTTCATCTGAAAAATCCTCCAATCCCCAGCGACCTTCTACCATAAATTGAGGACTTGCAACGTCGAGGACCATGTCTCGTACCAAATCATGCATCTTCACAAACATTATTCCCTCGTCAGAATCACTTCCACCTTCCAATAAGCAAGCATTTTCAAGTTTACTCAATATTGAATAGCCCTTGTCAAACTCCGCTTGCCTACTCTTCATTCTTTTGATAATCCCTCATCAATCAAATGTTCTATCAACTCTTCTTTGTCAATCATGAAGTCTTTAGGGAATAGTGCACAATGCAAGAGATACTGTTTAAGTTTTTCATCTTTCAATCGTTCATAACTAAATTTAAGCTTCTCAAGTACCTGCTCCTTTGTATTGTTGGTCCTTATTATTGATTTCCTCAACTCTACCAATGCATCTCTCCACTTATAATCATTGATTAAAGGTTTGAAACTTGCAGCTATTGTAACAATTGCAAAAGGCAATTGGGCACATCTTTCAAGAACCTCTTCTGCCATTGGTTTTAAATTTGAAATATTAAAAACATCACGCTCCATTTTATCCAATAACAACTTTCGTGCCTCCTTTTTGAAAGAAGCTCCATTTTGATATCCTTACAACTCATTCCTTGACAAACGTCAAGAAGACGAGTTGTCAATACTAATTTGCATCCATTTGCTGAATTAGGCTTTGGAATTCCTACTTTCTCAAGAGCAAATGCTTCCCACATATCATCTAAGATTAGCACATATCTATTCTTTTTTTCCAAGTTTGCCATTAACTTGGCAACCCTTTCTCTTACATCCTCATCTTTTGCGAGATCTAAACCCAACTTGCGTGCAATATCATGTTGTAGTTGGATAAAATTTGAAGACTTTGAAACAGTGACCCAAATGACACTATCAAATTTGTTTTTCTCTTTTAATAGACGATTATTGATGTGCTCCATAACAGTTGATTTCCCTATACCTCCCATTCCATAAAGGCCAATCTTTCTAACATCATCGTCCAACAAGCATGCCCAAATTTCTTCCTTTACTCTTTCAGCTGTGCTTTCCCCAATCAATGTTGGCGTTGACATTTTTTCTGCGTTGCTTGGGGGTGGATCAATGACCAAACTATCAGTGAAATCACCCATTTGATAAAGTTCTTCCACCTCTCGTATCTTCTTAAAAGCAAGTTTTCCTATGCGTGCACATGAGAAACACTTCCCTTCTCCAACTTTACGTTCAATGGCTTCTATTTCACCATTCATTATTTCTACATCTTGGATCCATCTTTCAACTTCTTGCTTTGGTGTCTTTCCTGAATGAAGTTGTACTCTCATTCTTGAGGTTGTGTCTAACTTCCGATCTTTTTAAATACCACCATTTGTCCTTGAGAGTTCTCCTATATTTATTAGCGTCTTTATAATACTTGCAGTATTTGCAAATTGGAGCAATATCATTTTTGCAATCTCGAAAATTGGAACCACAATTTCCATTTTTTTGTGCCTGCATATGTACCCAATATGTACCTCATACATTTTGCACAAATATAAACTAAAAATGAAAAACAAAATGGCAGAATACATCTTTATTGCCCTAGTTTTAAATGCCATGGAGTTGGATTGATAAATGGTAAGTGGAAGTAGAGGTGGGGATGGATCTCATTTTCTCTTTTGCTTTTTTTCATTTTTCCAATGTTATTGTCTTTATAATGAATCGAAAGAAGAAATTGATAATAAATTCAAAGTTTTACATAAAAGTTGCTCAAACTAAAATTTTAAAAAATGATTAGAACATATCTAAATTTAGAGGGATTAATATATGTTAGGGTAATTACACTAAATTCAATTGTGCATACTCGTGATTTGAAAAATGTCATTTTGTCCACCTGAGATTCACTTCGTTTGTCTCTGGTGGACCAGCCTTGTTAAAAATAAGGGTAAATATGTCTTTTCACTCCCCTTTTATATCTCTTTCCTCCAAAAAAAAAAAAAAAAAAAAACTAAGGAAAACAATATCAAAAGTAACACTTTTCACTGGAAATTCTCAAGCTATTATCTCTAACATCAAAACTTCAACACCTTATAAGTACTTCCTACAAGATTTACACCACATCAACGAGAGACTCATGATACCAAAAATCATAATATTCCCCAAGACAAACAATTTGAATCTTTAACTAGCTCCAAATAATCAATAAAAATTATATTCATAATTTATTTCACATTAAAATGCCAAAACTTCCAAATATTCACCATCTAGATAACCACCATTGCAAGAACTATAAACCCACTCATCAAATAAATCCGCCAAGACTAAACCCATACATATAAACACATGACTATCATTTTCAAAGCTCATAAATCACATGAGTATCATTATCAAAGCTTAGATAAATATGTTCACTAACTTTCCTTTTGAATTCCTATAAAAAATTGTATTGTTCTCATTTTGATATGACATAAATTATATATATTACATTTTTTATTGTTCCTATAATAAATGAAAACATGATTATGAATACATTACTCTTTATTAAATTAGACTAAATGGCAAAAAAAATAAATTTAATGAGATCGCCATAAAAAAATTATCACATGTAACTCATGGGTTTGCGACTAGTAATAATGATAATATACACAAGCAATACAAGTATGTCTTAAGAAGCATGAAAGGAAATGTATGATAATCAAAGATTTATAGCACACAAGAAAATATAATGCAAAACTACATAGAAGAAAGTAACACAAACCAAGAGAAGATCAAGTTTGTTTTTCCATGCATAAACTAGAATGGAGGAACATATCAACTTAGTTAGGTTTAAGTGTTTAACATGAGAATCAAAGATCTTATTGCATGCAAAAAACTAACAACAAAAAAGTATATACCCTGAAAAGCGTACACTTCTTGATAGACTCTGATTCAATAAAGTAGAAACGCACTAATTGAAGCAGAGGAGATAATAAAAGAGGCCGCAAACTTTCCGGCCAAATGTATATGTTTGTTTCGTGAGAACTGGAAATTTGTAGTCAAAGAATCAAAAACATATAAAGCACAAGCATTAAATGTTAAAAAAACTAAATACTAATATGTAGCAGTCTAAGCAATGCAAAACTGTGCCATTCGACAAAAGCTTTGGAAAAGAAAAGTGATAACCTTTTCTTATGTCTTTGTGTTCATATTTGGGTCTGTTTTGCAACTGGATAAATCTAAATTCAACGTCCAAATTGTCCAACTGGGTAAACTGGGTTTGATAGTTCTCAGTCACGACCTTGATCAGATTTTTCTTAGTAGAACCTGAAAGTGGACATATATCAATGAGATTAAAACATGACAAGCTCATTGGTTTCTTTCTAAGCCCAATGAGAAGTAGATCGAACAAACAATACCATATGATGAAAAAGTGAGAAAAGTACAAATACAAGGAAAATCACATGGAAGAGAGGGGGAAAAAGCTTTAAAAGAGAATCCGTGGCCCAATCTTTTATATATATATATATATATATATAATAAAAATAAAAAATCCAAACACAAACAGCAACACAAATCAATCAACATTGTTATCAATCTTGTTGAAATGAGATTCTTAGACAGAAAATAAATAATAAATAAACACAAAAAATAGAAGAAATAAAACTCCATTTATGGACCTATTTTTACATTAACACAAACATCAACTCTGATTCACATTTAAACCAACACAAAATATACACGTGCATTACATTCTATACAGATTGAATCCTCAAACAAATACCGAAAAACAAAAACTACTGAGAGAGGAAATGAACCCAAAACAAAAATTCAAAAAAAATGAACCAAAAAAAAGAAAAAGAAGAAGAAGAAGAACTCAGACCGCTAAACTGACTAAAGCTCCATCAGCTGTGCTCCGATCTAACAACACGACCTCATCTCTCTTCGATCTAACAATCCCAAGCTCCGATCTATGGATTTCGTGCTCCTTCGTGGCAAACGGCAACCACCACGAGATCTGTGCTCCTCCACGAGGGTGAGGGTGGGTCAGTGAGTGAATGAGAGTGAGGGTGAGGATGAGATGTGAGTGGGAGTGAGAGTGAGAGTTAGTGAGGGGAGGATGAGATGTGAGTGAGCATGAGCGTGAGAGGGAGAGTCTGAGTCAATGAAGGTGAGGTGAGAGAGGCGGCTGAGTTGAGAGAGAAATGAGGGAAAAGAGTTTTAGGGTTAGAGTTGATATATATATATATATATATAGGTAGGTTTTTTTGTAATTTTAAATTTATCTAACTGGTTCAGGTCGGGTCCGGGTACCGAACCCGAACCCGACCCTGTTCTTTATCGGGCTGGGTAAAATCCAACCCATTGGGGTCAGGTCAGGTCGGGTCGGGTCGGGAATAAATTGCCATCCCTACTTTTTCCGATTGAAAGAACACAATTTAAATGTATGATTGGAATCTAAAGTTCATTGAATACATATAAATTCTTTATCTTTACCTATATTAAAAAGAGAGAATTAGCTCTATTTTGTCTAGCACTTTGTTAAGTACCTTGTGCTCACCACCCACCGAATAACGGGTCTTCAAACGATTGTAAATTTTTCTTGCCTTATAATTTTGTTTTGGAAAACTATGTTTTAAGTTTCACTAAATTTATTTCAGTCTTATAATTTTGCTTTTATTCAATTGAATTTTTTAAATTTCAAAGTTGTTCAATTAAGGCATTCTGCTAGCTTCTGTTACATTCCTTGGTTAAAAACACCCAAAACAGCAATGTTTTGGTTTTTCCCTTATATTATTTAATAAAATAGTCGCTAATCCGTGCAATACACGGGAAAACTATTGATAACTTCCCTAATATGAAAAAAAAAAAAATCAATATCATGGTATAAATTATATACCAAACTAATAAAACTTATCACTTACAAAGTAATAAAATCTATCACATATAATAAGATATCGTGATAACCAAAAGCTTGAGATCATATTTGAAAAATATATAACTGATTCAATACAATTAATTACACAAATATGGTTAATTCCATACTCATTCAATCAAATATCTTTCATAAATTACATTAATCATTCTTGATGTCCAAGATGCATTTAAATTCTAATGCATCTAAATTCTAACATTGCCAGTACAAAGACGCTAGACCTCAATGGGATTGAAAAGGCAACATAATGCCAATTTACACAATTGCTGAAATCATCACTTTCCACTATTGAGAGAGAGAGAGAGAGAGAGAGAGAGAGAGAGAGAGATAGGTGGTTGTTGTGTTGCATCTCTTAAGAAGAATCTACCTTGTGCATTTTTTTTGATATGTAATTGACCCATAACAAAATAGATGTACCACATTTAGAGTATGCACATTTGGGAGGGTAAAAGTAAAGGAAAATGAGAAAACGAACCCACCTAAAGTTTTTTGCTCTTCCTTTTGATATTGACTTTTCCAGCATCATCCATAATCAAATTTATGTACTCCTCAAAGCCTTGTAAGGAAAAAAATTAACATTTGAACAAATTTACATGTATTCACTTAAAATTGTGAAAGATGCTAAAAATTAGGTTTATATCAACCTTTTAACCAAAATTCAACAATTTAATGATTACACATATATTAGCAATTTTGCCATTGTTAGTTGCAACATATATCTTTTTTATTTGAAACAAATATGGTGCAATTTTGTCAATCAAATTTTACTAAAAAGCCAAAAACACAACCTCAATCCTACATTGCTCTAAGAAATCTGTAGAATCCTTACCCTGATATAAAAAAGAACATGCCACAGCCATGGATAGGAGGCAAAACAAAAAAAAATTACTTGTTCACAAAGATTTCAAAGTTCTCAAGATGTAAATTTGACAATATCACCCCTAAACTTGCCTAAAATACATAACATATAGCAAAAATGCTCATCATAAATGTGATTAAAAAACTCAAGCACTAAATTACAACCCTTTGCATAATATTTTCTTAAAAAAGAAGAAAAAAAAAGACTATCCTTAACATTTTATCTTCAAAACATTATAACAGGGAATGCTACAAAAATTTGGAATGATTTACCTATTTATAGCTTAACCATACTTGCTACTCCATATAATTCAAATAAAAATGTTTGATTTTTCCCCTCATCACTAAAATAGATTATCAACTAAAATTTTAAGAATAGCATTACATGCAAAACCCAGAAAAGCCTAACATTGAAAAGGACAAAATCAATAATTAAAAGTCTCTAAAAAATATTACCACTATCATGCAATATCCAATGAGAAGCAAATATACAACAAAATACCATTAAATAAAATAACACATCATTAAGAATATACCTTCTTTTCTTTTTAAAACTTCACCATCTGGCATTGGTGTGGGCGCAAGACCTTCTTTGTACACAAATGCAAATGCAAATGCAAATGCAAGTTATAAGTTAAAGGAGACAAAAAGGTTAATAACTATGTAGGTTGTCAAACATGATCAATTGAAAGCATTAGAATATATGTTTAAAGGGTAACAATTCCTGAAATTCAATTTGTTCAAGGAACCTATAAAATCAAAGACCAGTCCTACAGATTATCAAGAAAATTAAAATAAAAGACATTGCGATGGCAAGTTATGTCTGCCTCAAGCAATGTGTTCCAAGTTTGAGTCTTAAAATCAACCTAACCCACCTCTCCCAAACCTTTTTTAATTTAAATAGTAACTATCTACCACAACAGTAACATTAATCAAATATAAACCAAATGAGTTAATATCTCCATGATGGACTTCGGATTTGACCCTATTCTTCCTCAACCTCTCCCAATTAAGTAAACAACAGCATCTTGCTACAAAGAGTTTAAACTGTTTGTTAGGGTCAAGAGCATTTATGAATATAATAAGTCTAGAGGATAATTCAATGATATAACAATAGGGGAAGTGGCAGCATAAATAACATCTAAATGCATTTTATAGGAAGTAACAATTAGCATAGCTACTCCTTTTGGAATTTTGATCAAACATATCTTTGCAGCTCTCCATACCATTTTAAATCATAATCATATCATTGAAAAAATTATAACACTAAAAGAAGAAACTATACAAGGTATAAAAAATTGAAATGGGCCTATATTCATTAACTAATTATGGGTTCTTGCATCTATTGGACTTGATTCTCAAAACTTTTATTTCCTATCCAACACTTTTTTTTTATATAAGAAAACTAGTACCCCATTTAAGATAGAAAATTTTAAGTTTAAAAAAGGTAAAGGGAAATCACCAACCCAAATTGAAGCTTAATCCTATTTATAGTGAAGATGTTAAAATAACCACTACTTTTTGGGGCTAAAATTAAACCCATTGGTTAAAGCTTTTTAAGTTCCAAAAGTGGTGTTTCCCCAATAGCCCAAGAAAAACAGAAACGTGCCTCTCTGTTTGAAAATGAAAGTTTCAGAGACAATATTTAACAGAAACAGAGGTAATATGTTTTGCCTATTAATCATCTTTAAATTGTAATATGAAAGTTTAAGAAACAGAGGTAATATGAAAGTTTTCACTTAACTGTATTTTGTCCAAATAGAGGTAATATGTTTTGCCTATTAATCATCCAAACAGAGGTAATACGTAACAGAAACAGAGGAAATATGAATAAAGCAAAATAAAGATGGTTAAACCCAAAAAGCTTTGTCCTTTCATGTAATACCTAAGCAGTAAAATAGAGGTAATATACCCTTTTGCCGAATGTTGATTGCAGATTTTCTAACCAAACCTAAAATTTGCAAATCAAATGGCAGAGAACCGAAGCTACAACAAAACTCAAATCTCACCATAAAACCATAACAGAACCAAACAAAAAAAGACCGAAAATTAAACATGCATAGCAGAATGAACAACACATATTCATCACAAAGCAAACAAAAAATCAAAATTAAATTGCTGAAAAACCCTAACAGAACAAAAGGGCCTAAAACAAAATTGAAGCAGAAAATTAGTAATTCCAAAACTCTAAGCAATCTTTTTTGTAATTTTATTAATCTATAAAATAGCTTGACTTGACAATCAAAAGAGAGAAACAAAATCATATGAAATCAACATGTTCTCCAGAACCAAATAGGATTACAAGAACGTACCAAGCTTTAGAGGTCAAGACTTGAGCCAGCGAAGGCAATGAACAGAGAGAGCCAGACTGAGAGAAGAGGGATGCTCTGAGAAAGGAAGGAGGGGCAGAGTGAAGAGAGGAGCAAACCTGCGTGCTGAGTTTGTGTTTGTGTCTATTGAGTTTTGTTTATTTTTAAAGATAGGTATCGGGTTAAAAAAATAAAATAAAAAAAGATAGGTTTTTTAATTTTTTTTTTAAATATTGTGTTAGGCTGACGTGAAAAATTATTGTGTTTTGAGCAAAATAATATGTTGTTATTTTTTTCAAAATTATAAAGCCGGTAAGTAAAAAGAAGGAAAAAAAAAAGAAAAAAAAAGAAAAAAGAAAAGAAAATAGGAATGCCGTAGTATGCTTGAGTCCTAACCCACCAAAAGCCCTAACCCAACGGCACCAACACTGATTTGGATTTTTTGGGTTTGGTTTGAGAATGGTTTCCGCTGTGTGGTGCTAGCAATGGGTTGAAGTGTCAGGTGGCTTTTCTTATGTATAAGAGCATTCCCATCAAGAATGCTATAAAATTTAACATTTACCCTCTCAAAAACTAATTTTATAATATATAACACATCAATTTACAATACCACTTCCATCAAAACTTCTATTTTTTTAACATTCTATTTAAATATTATTTCTTTATTATTTCTTTATTTTTCCTCTCTCTCTCTCCTCTGTCTCTCTGTTTCTCATTATTCTCAGCAGTGCTGGCCACCGCATCCACCCACCCATACTCCAACCACCACATCCACCCACCATCGCCACCACCAGTCACCAGCAATCGGGCCAAATCACCACCAACCACAGCAAGAAAAAAAAGGAAAAAAACCCACAAACCACAGCCAAATCGGACCACAACCCACAACCAACAAAAACCCACAAACCAAATCAACCAAATCGGACCACTACTCCTTCAATCCACGCTCCGACCCGTGCTCCATGGTTGACCACCAAGCTTCGCTTGAACATCAACGCCACCAAACCCAGATTGATTACCCTCTCCATAGTAATCCAACAAAGTCTCACCATCTCCATAGTAATCCAACAGAGAAATAACAAAAGGAAACAAAACCTAGAATGATTACCGAAGTCCAGTGAACCCCGAGCTGGAGCTTAACGAAACCCATTAACGGCCCTGAATGCCGCTTCATCATCTCGGCATGGATTTCCGCCTCTGACATCTTCAACAAATCGAAAGGCTGGACATCGGAGTCACCAGAGTCAAATCACAAACCCATATTTGAAGAAATTTCTCACCGAAGTCTCAGATTCTAGCTCAGTGAGAAGCAAAGAGAAAGAGAGAAGATCGAGAGAGTGAGAGTGAGAAAGGAGTCTGAGTTTCAGTTTGAGGAGATTGAGAATTAAAAGTATTAAAAAATGATAGCATTGTGCTACAGTGCGCTCTCAAAAATGAGAGCACACTGTAGCACTATTGCAAAATTTTTAGGATATGCAATTTTTGATGGAGCGTGTTTTTGGGTTAGAAATGCTAAAAAGAAGCATTTTTTAGCATATACAATGCTTGATGAGAATGCTCTAAAGGTTTTAGATTAGTCTGTGAACAGGAAGAACAATAAAAGAGGGAGAGAAAGAGAGAGAAGCACATATAGGAAAGAGCAGCCAATGGCGGCTGCGTCTGTGATTTCATGAAATCATAGTGACTATTATTTTTTTCTCTATTTTATTTTATTTGTTTAATATTTTATTTTAATGAACTTGAATAGCTAAATTTCTAATTAAGGTTAAAGATGAAACCGTATTGAGAATTATCGATATTTATGAGATTTAATTTTTTTCATAGTGATATATAGTTTATTAGCGGTTTTAATTGTTATTGCTTTATATTAATTGATGAAGATAGTATTTTGAATATGAGTTCAATAATTTTTATCTCATTATATAGGGTGATCATAATCAATCGAATGCTTGGTTTATTATTTCTTGATTTTAAAATTAGATATCTCTTTAGATTTATTAGTCAACGAGAAAACAATTAATGATTTGATTTTAAAAGTGGATATATCTTGTGATTTTTTTGTCAATTAATGATTTGTTTTCAAGTTTAGGAAGCGAAAAAGAGAAACTTAAGATTTAAAAATAGAGATTTTAATGAAAATATTTTCTATGATAATAAGATTGATTTCTAGATAATCATGCAGTAGTTTGAGAAAAGTTAATGATTACATATATATGCTGATATGAATTACAAGACGGACTCTAAAAGCTTAATTCTTTTCTCTTAGTTGTTTACATCTTTTTATTGATTTAATAATCTCTTGGCTTAACTTAATCATCTACTAGTTTTATTTAATTTTTAAAATAATTAATTTATACTAAACTAGATTAGGATGTATTTCCTTAAGATCTGATTAATTTTCTTATGTTTATACTAGTCTTTTGGGTTCAACCTCGTGCTTATTTACCAAACTTTACTTTGGTGCTATTTGTGCACTTACAACTAGGTATTAACTGCTACATCATCGCCATGCCGCTAGCATCGGCATCTATATTACTGCTCAATACTATAACATTGACACGCCAAAACCCCACCAAGTCAATTGTCCATTTGTCTCGACCCACATCTTTCACCTGGTTTCATAGTTCGGATCTCCTCCTACCACACTTATCTTGATCGGACAACACTGATTTTGAGCTTATGATCTACGTTTCTTTCCTCCCACATCTTCTTGCCAAAAAAATAGGGAAAAAAATTTACTTTCACACGGCCCAATCGAATGATGTCACCTGTCCCATTACCATAATTTTAGATGGGTTTAATTATAGTTGGTGGGCCCATGATTATATTTCTCAAAGGTAGGAAATTATGGTTCTATATCTCCAATGAAATGTCCAAGCCAATGTTAAAAACCATCCACAAAATTTAGTTTATTAAAATATAATTAACTGCTAAATAATAACTAAAAGATGTTTTGTTATATCTTCTGTATCATCAAGTCAAGTTTCTTTCTAGACCTTCTTTGAGTCCCTAGTTTTCGAGTCTTCAAAGATTGCTTTTCCAAAATTAACATTTGATTCAACTTGACTAATTTAAATATACAAGTTCAATTCAAACTCTGAGCTAGGGCTCATTTTACAACCATGTGTTAACTTTTTCCAAGTAAAGATTGTTAATTACCAAAAAAAAAAAAAAAAGACGCAGAAGAGAATTCCTCCAAAAAGATTAAAAAATTCAAAAGAATGAATTAAATATTAAGAAAATAAATGCGAATCATTTGTATGTTATATACAATTTTTGTTGTGAGCAATATGAAAAAAAAAAAAGGCAAGCACCATAAGACAAAATTTAACAAATTTTATGATTATCCATTCTTTTTGATAGGGTAAGGGATTTGAACTTAGAAAATTATTGTTGAAAATACTAAAAAGTGCTAATTGAGTTACAAAACTCTTGTAACGCAAACCAAAACCTACCATCAATGATGTTAATTACAATCAATCTCACAAACTCTCACAAATATATATATATATATATATATATATATATAAACTAACTATAATCTAGAAATACACCAAAAGTACTCCAGACTAACACAATGACTTAGGTAGACAAAGTTTTGTATTCTAACTCTCACGCCTGAGTATATTTCAACCCAAAGAAAACTACTGAACTCTTATAAGAGTCTTCTCGTCTCCCTATATAGGACATATTTGGTCAAAACCTATACTTTTAACTTCAAACACTATTTAACTCTTACTCCTTTTAGACAAGGAATATTAAAGTATTTATTTGATAAGCAATAAATTTTCGTCCTACTCAAAATTTGAATCAACTTCAAACAATTTTATTAATAGTATATAGTCAAGGTTCTTATCATAAATTTATTTGACCAATTTTTATTTATTATTTAAGTTATTGTTGATGACAAAGCTAATTTTTATTTAAGTTGGCATGTTGGACAAACAATTATGAAAGCAAGACTTGGACTCAACTCATATGTTTGATAAACACAAAGAGTCGAGTTTTTTTTAACGTAAAAGATAGAATTTTATTCAAACTATTAGTATAGGTATTACATAACCATTCACCAGATTACCCTAGTGGGAGGTACGTGGGCCACTGCATGCAGCTGCATGTCCCCCTACTGAACAACACACCATGGTCACATGCAGCCCTCAACAAACACAATTTAGGCTTAAAGTACATATTTAAACTCCATGGTATTTCCGTAGATGTTGTTTCTCCTTTGTACGCAGTCATTGACAGAGTCGCTAGTAGTCTTGTAACAGTGTCATCGCACCTCTCAGGACCTCACAAGGTTGAACTTGTTTTTTGTCAAAAAGGCACCTGTTTCTTACATTCCATATGGACCAGGACACCATAGTCCATACCTCCAGTTCTTTGGTCGAGAGCACATCCATCAATTCTCGCACCAGAACGTAGAAGTCCTCCAACTTTAAGCTACGCTTCTGGAGTTTTCCTGCCACCAGCGCCCGCACATTCCTAGCCATAGGATAACTCCAGAGTGCATGGGCCACTGTCTCATTCTGTTTTTGGCATATGCCACAGACTGGGTCCAATGGCACCTTTCTACGACAGAGATTTGTGCGGGTAGAGAGTATATCAGAGCATGCCCGCCAAACAAAAGTCCATACCTTAGGGGGTATGTGTAGCTGCCATATACGATTCCACATCTTCCTGTCATCCCGAGCTGATGAATGCTCCCCTTGTTCCTGTTGTTGTTGGCGGACCGCGACTTTGTACGCCGTTTTAACAGAGAAAATGCCTTTCTTATTTTCCTTCTAGAGTAGTTCATCCTTGGTGTGTGTCCTTGAGGTTGATCTGTTTAATGTCCTCCACAGTAGAGTGCATGAAGTTTGTGTGAAGGACATGTATGTGCCACTGCTTCGTGTATGGGTCAAAGAGGTCACTCACCCTCAAACTCATATTTGCATTGGGTTGGAATTTAGGGGGGTGGGGTAGCCATCTGTGGTCCTCCAGTTTGATACTGTCAGTTCGTTTAGACCCCTTAAACCCAAACAGATTAACCTAATAAATTAGCCAAGTGATAACTTAGGTAATTTAATTAAAACTAGGTTAACACAAATATAACAAAAACAACAAAGCAGCGGAAAATAAATAACACAAAGATATGATGACCTAGGAAACCACATCGGTAAAAACCTGGGGAGGATTTGACCTAGCTATCCTCAAGGTAAACTGAATCCACTATGAAAGAATTGAAGTTTACACAATAAGACTTAGACCACTAACATCCTATTGCTACCCAAGTGTAGGAAACTTACTACCATGACCCCATGATAGCTTCGAGATCCACAGACTCCTTCTTTCTTGAATTCTTCAGCAAATCCACAAGCGCACCTGCTTGTATATCTTTGTGCTCTTTTGATTCTGCAACTGTATTGATTTACACAACTCTTGACATGAATCTCAAGTTTGTAAACCCTAAGTGTATGTGAAGGTAAACACCTCTAGATCTCACAATGAGATTCACAAACACAGCAAAACAGAACTCTAAAAACGTGGCTAGGGTTTTCCCTTATATACTTAGGGCAAAACATAAAACCCTATACATTAAATGAACTAGGGCTGAGTTGGAAAATTCTGCAGAAAAACGTTCTGCCCGATTTTCGATCGATCGAGCCTAATTTTCGATCGATCGAGTCTGACAGAAAGTTAACAGTAATTCTGCACAACAACTCGATTCCAACTTTACATTAAGACCCATACTTTGAGCAAGTCTAACACAAGACTAAACATTTGTTTTGATCATGGTTTGCCAACATACACATTGAAGTTCTAATACATTAGTTCCTAATTCTTAGAACCTAACAAACTCCCCCTTTGGCAATCCGTGACAAAACACAGACTTAACAAAAAGCTCAAAGTTTACACATTGAAATAGCCCATTACAAAATAAATAGCCACTTAGACAATTCAACCTAAACTACTATCTAACAGTTGCAAAGTAGACAGCAGCTCGACTGAAAACAACCTGTATATTCCTGTAACACTTAACAAACACATAAACGTATGTGTGGAAAAAAAAAGGAATATAAAATAAACTTCTTGATTTCACAAAACACAAAATAAAGACATATATCATGAATAACATCATAAATATAAATCAATAAGCAATGAAGTATAGTGAAACAAGAAACATATCAGTAATCAATGTATCACAACATATATATCTCCTAATCAAGAGCCAAAAATGTAAATACAAGGTAAAGCGCCTAGATACAATCTAATAACTCCACAAGCTCCAAGGTATCACAAAAACTACAAAAGCTCACTCCCCCTAAAACAAAAATCTCCTCTACAAAAATCTCCAAGATATATGCACTCCCCCTTTTTGTGACGAATTGCCAAAGGGCACTCACTCATCATCAAAAGGAGGTGGAGGAGAACGATGAGAGCTCGTCAGATTAGCTCGCAAGGCATGTAGCTCATCAAGGATGTCCACCAATAACTGACCATGAGCCGCCTGAACGGTCACGACAGTATCCAAAGTCCGACGAAGGTCAGAAACCTCATTAAACGGTGGAGGAACATCAGCAGCAGCAGCAGCAGCAGGATCAGCAGATGGCTCAGCTGCAGGAACATCTGTAGAAGGAGAGGGGGGTGGAGTGACACCAGAAGGTTCTACCCTAGGACGCTTAGAGCTAGCTCGAAGTTAAGCAGCCATTTGCCTAAAAAAGGTAGCACCAATAGGAGCAATAATACGAACAGGCTCAGAAATAGGAAAATCATCTAGACCAAGAAAAAGAAGAATCATATGAATGAAAATAGGAAAGAATAAAGCATGAGCCGTAGAGCTAGACCGATGAACCTCGTTCAAAGAACGAAGGAACAAATGCGGAAAACTGATAGGAGCATCAGTAACTAGCGCATACAAAAACACACATCGCTCAAGAGGGATGGTGTGGACATGAGAAATCGGCCACAAAGAATGACACGCTATCCTAAAAAAGAGATAGTGAAGCTCGGAAAGCTCAGCCGAAATGATCCGAGGATCAGAACCCCACTGGATAGAAGACCCAGTGATGTATGACAAGACATCATCAAGAGGTGGAGACTCCTCATAAGGAAAAACGGGATGGTCCACAATGGGCACCCCAAGAGCATCAGACACTACCCGAGGGGTAATGCGATACTCCACACCATGTAACCACGTCTTTACCAAGGTGTCGTTATCGTAGACATGGATAGAGAGGTTTGAATAGAACTCCCTAATCAAAGAAGCAGGAGGAGGACGCTCAAAATCAAGTAGAGGTAACCAACCCCTACGCTCAAAGTTCCGTCTCACCTCAGGATCAATCTCATCTAAGATAACCCTACGCTCACCCCAAATTTGACGCCTAAGATTAAGGGTCTCATAGGTCTCTTGGTTCTGGGCACTAGGAAACCGATCACTATCGAAAGAAGGTGAAGGGTCAGAAGTCCTACGGGCTCTAGTTTTCCTAGGCATGATGCTAAGGAATAAGAAGAGACACAGAAAAAGAAGAACAAAAACCAAAAATCAAAAACCAAGGGCAGACTGCAAGTTAGCACAGCATAAAATATAGAGAAAAATAGCAAATCTATATGATGCATGAGCATGAACACCAAATGATGCATGTACTAATGCAGTAACAAGTTTAATCATGATTCAAATTAACAAGATTGGCTTGAACAATTAATTTTATCAAAAATACCCAATTTGAAAAACCCAAGTTTTCAAAACGCAACAAATTGATAAATTGATCAACACAATAGTTAATTAACACAAGATAATGATCAAATCAATCAATCTAACAAGTCAATTTCATCAATTTCAATCAAATTGAACAAAACCCTCAATTTTCTCAATTTCAAGTCCTAGAATTCTAAATTTTCCACAAAACACCAAAATAATCAAATTAAACCATATGAAGTGCTTGTGTATAGTGTCCCCACAAAAACCCATGAAAAATTTTAAAGAAAAGGAGCCAAAATCAATCCCAAAAAGACAAAAATCCTAAATGCCGAAAATACCCAAAAATGCATGAAAATAATGCATGAAACATGAAAATAAATTCAAAAGTAGGGGCAAAAAGGACTTACCGGCCTTGGGAGAAAGAGATTTAGCAAAAAGATCGGAAGAAAACGACAAATCCACCCAAAAATAGCTTGACCAGTTCGTAGGGAGACAAAAAGATGGAAAAAGTTTTTGAAAAGGTAAAGAGATCACGTGGAAAACTCCTTTTTAAAAAACATTCAGCACGATATTCGATTGATCGAAAATTACATTCGATCGATCGAAAAACAGCTTCGATTGATCCAAACTCAGCGTGGATCGATCGAGTCAACCAAAAACTTTTCCATTGATTTTAAAACATTTTCGATCGGTCGAAAATCAGGTTCGATCGATCGAAATTCTGGAAAAATTGATTTTTTGAAAAACACACAAATTTCAGTGCTGCCACTTCTCAAAGCATCAGATTTTATGAGAAAAATGCATGAGTATGAGATGAGATGTTTTCCAAAAACACATGAATTCAACCCATATTTCTCACAACTAAATTTCCTTCCAATACCCAAAAAAAAAAAAAACATGTTCTGCATCAATTTCCCGAAATTCTCAAACTTGGTTGGTCAGGCCAAAGAACACACAATAGCATGTACACAGTTTAGCAAAGAATAAATTGTGTAGTGTGTGCAACTAGCATAAGCTTGAGAAACATGTGAGGTGATATACACATAGAGATCAATCACAATTTCTACAAAATCCATCACATGAATTTGAAAGAGACTTTTACTTAAAGAGTTACATCCTATAACTCTCACATCTCCTAGAATAAAAGCTTGCAATCATGTAAGTTTCTTGATTTGCCTCATTATTCAATTTAATTAATTAGAAACTTAATAAAAGTCGGGATAATGTACACACCAATTTTATTTGAATTTGTGAGATTATTATGGCCCAATAATGTACACACGAATTTTAATAGAGGCTACACCTTATGTTCTTTTTGTGCATGTGCTACACTTTCTCGAGCACAAAATCTTACGATATGCACTAAGGTGTTCATGATTGGCTAATAAACAGTGATGAGATGGTTATTTATGCCTTTCTCAATAAGTTCAAGTCCAACAATTAAAGACATAAGACTTCAAGATCAAGATCATGTGATCAACAAATATAGCATCTTCCCACACAACATGCACAACAAGACTTTAGCTAGTAAAGTGCAATAGTAATAAGTGCATCAAAGCTAAACAAGGTACATACATATGATATGTAAAATTTGATTGACCAACCTTGTCTTCAAATTTAAGAGAAAATAGCAAAAACACAATTTGTAAAAAAGTTTTTTTTTTTTTTTACTAAAAAAAATCCTAGAATAAAATGCATGAATGTAATGCAATGCAAATCCTAGAAACAGAGGTCACCAAAAGATAGAGCAATGAAGCACAAGGACCATGTCAGACAGACTCAATTAGATTGAGCCTTTTGCATCCAAAACTTTTTAGATGCAATTCTTGCATTGGAGTTATGATTCACATTAGAATTCTGAGCAACTCCAGGATTGGAATAAAGGTTTAACGCCTTTACCAATTCACCAATAAGTACCATAGGATCATGTGCTTGGGGCATAGGTACTTTAGTTTTATTTGCTCGCTTCGCAGCTTGCAATTTAAAACAATTTGGACGAATATGTCCAGGTTTTCCACAAAAATGACAAACCCATGCAGGCTTATCATACAATTTGCCCTTAGTAGAAGTAGAAGCTCTAGAATGAGAAGCAGAAGCTCTAGAATGAGAAGCTTGAAGATCAACCCTAATCTTTCTAGGTGGAGTAACATTTATAGGTTTGACAGGTTCACTCACCAAGAGTTTGACAATCTCACTCTTAGGAGGTTCAGAAGAGGGAACAAATTTAATGGAAGAAGGTTCAGGCACAGAGATGCAATCCACAAAACCTAAACCAGTTTTATCAGAAGGAGACTTTTGAACACTCAGCATGTGATCAAGTTTGGAGCTTGCAGACCTATTAGTTTGTTCTCTAGCAACAGATAAATCAAGTTCCAAATATTTAACTTTATCAAGTAAGAGCATGTTCTCAGTTTTCACATTATTCAAAAGCTCATTTGCATCAAACAATTTAACAAATAAATTTTTCTTTTCAAGTTCCAAAGATGCAATTTTCTTCAAGCCTAACTCAACATTCATGGCATCCTTTGCAGCAATTTTGCAAAGTTTATTGTAGGCTTCTTGTAAATCTGCATCCTCAGAGAGTTCCCCATCAGAAGGGTTCTCTTCAACAGACATGCTTTCATTAACTACCGTAGTAGCAGTGAAAGCAATGAAGTTTCCATCCTCATCACTAGCGGATTCATTGTTGGAAACTTCATCATCACTAAGGGTTACAGCCATAGCTTTACCCTTAGACCTCAAGTATGTGGGACATTCAGATTTTAAATGACCATACCCTTGACAACCATAACATTGTTGTCCCAAAGAATTATTAGAAGATTGACCTACTTTCTCCTTTGGTTTTTCAGTGTTATTGACCTTAGTGGGATCATTCTTCCTAAAATTCCTAGGTTCAACAGTGTTCTTGCCTCTTGCCCTTCTGTTATTGTTCCTAAGAAAGTTTCTAAAGTTCTTGGCAAGATAGGCAATCTCTGTAGCAGAGAGTTCATCATCAAATCCACCATCATCAACATCATCAACAGACTTAAGAGCCATTGATTTGGATTTGTTAGTCTTAGGGAGGTCTAACTCATAGGACTGAAGAGATCCTACAAGTTCTTCAACAGGGATGGAGTCCACATCCTTGCTCTCAGTGATGGCAGTCACTTTGAGTCTAAAATCTTCAGTCAAAGATCTAAGAATCTTCCTAACAATTTTAGGTTGATCATAGATTTCACCCAAATTATAAGCAGAATTAACAATATCATTCAATTTAGCATATAATTCATCAAAAGATTCATCATCATTCATTCTAATGCTTTCAAATCTAGTAGTTAATTGCTGCAATTTGTTTATCTTAACTGCCTTTGTGCCTTCATGCACAGTCTGAAGGATATTCCAAGCAGTATGAGCAACCTCAACATTAGAGATTCTCTTAAATTCTTCCATGAAAACAGCATTAAAGATAGCATTCATAGCTTTGCTATTGAAAGCGGCTGCCTCCTTCTGAGAAGTTTGCCACTCACTCACAGGAGTAGTGGGCTTCTCCCATCCGTACTCAACGGAATTCCAAACTCTCTCATCAATGGATTTTAGGAATGCTTTCATCCTTACTTTCCAATAAGCATAGTTGTTTCCATCAAAGTGAGGTGGAACAACAAGAGAGTGTCCGTGTTCCATGACAACAGGGGTCAAGGATCAGCTAAAAGATCAAAGGATCAAAACAAAAGCTACCCGCTCTGATACCACTTGTCAGTTCGTTTAGACCCCTTAAACCCAAACAGATTAACCTAACAAATTAGCAAGTGATAACTTAGGTAATTTAATTAAAACTAGGTTAACACAAATATAACAAAAACAACAAAGCAGCGGAAAATAAATAACACAAAGATATGATGACCCAGGAAACCACACCGGTAAAAACTTGGGGAAGATTTGACCTAGCTATCCTCAAGGTAAACTGAATCCACTATGAAAGAATTGAAGTTTACACAATAAGACTTAGACCACTAACATCCTATTGCTACCCAAGTGTAGGAAACTTACTACCATGACCCCATGATAGCTCCGAGATCCACGGACTCCTTATTTCTTGAATTCTTCAACAAATCCACAAGCGCACCTGCTTGTATATCTTTGTGCTCTTTTGATTCTGCAACTGTATTGATTTACACAACTCTTGACATGAATCTCAAGTTTGTAAACCCTAAGTGTATGTGAAGGTAAACACCTCTAGATCTCACAATGAGATTCACAAACACAGTAAAACAGAACTCTAAAAACGTGGTTAGGGTTTTCCCTTATATACTTAGGGCAAAACATAAAACCCTATACATTAAATGGACTAGGGCTGAGTTGGAAAATTCTGCAGAAAAACGTTCTGCCCGATTTTCGATCGATCGAGCCTAATTTTCGATCGATCGAGTCTGACAGAAAGTTAATAGTAATTCTGCACAACAACTCGATTCCAACTTTACATTAAGACCCATACTTTGAGCAAGTCTAACACAAGACTAAACATTTGTTTTGATCATGGTTTGCTAACATACACATTAAAGTTCTAATACATTAGTTCCTAATTCTTAGAACCTAACAGATACTCTTCCCATCGCCCACCTTCCAAACCGTAGCTGCTTTGATCAAATCCCTGGCTTCTAGCAAACTGCGCCATACATATGATGGATTGGAGCCCAAACCAGCTTCCATGAAAGAGCAAGTAGGAAAATAGCGAGCCTTGTACACTTTGAAAAATAATGAATGGCTTCCTTGGATCAAACTCCGTGCTTGTTTGGCTAGCATAGCAAGATTGAAAGCATAGATGTCTCTAAAACCCATCTCACCTCTATCTTTCGGGTTACACAATTTACTCCATTTGATCCAGTGGACTTTTTTCTCATCTCGGGTTTGGCCCCACCAATATTTTGCTAATACCGAGTTAATGTCATCACGGATCCTTTTAGGAATTTTGAACATACTCATGGAATAAGTTGAGATAGCTTATGTCACCGTCTTGATGAGGACCTCCCTGCCGACCTTGGAGATATTTTTTTCCTTCCATCCCATCACTTTTTTTGTTACTCGCTCCTGCACCTCCCTGAAAGTGCTCACCTTGGACTTGCCTCCCTCCATTGGTAAACCAAGGTACTTCTCACAGCTTGTCATGATTTGAGCACCAAGCATGTTTCCAATAGCTAGCTTCACCGGTTGTTTTGTGTTTGGGCTGAAGAAGAGTGTTGTTTTTTGTCTATTAATAGCATGACCCGATGCTCTCTCATACATTGCTAGTATGTTTAGTAGATTTCGGCATTCTTCAGTTGTTGCCTCATAAAATAGGAGGCTATCATCGGCAAACAGTAAGTGTGAAACCCTTACTCCTCCATGGCATGACACCACTCCTTTCAAAAGATGGCTATCTACCGCTCGCTGTATGAGGGAGGAGAGCCCTTCTGCACATAGTAGGAATAGGTAAGGAGACAAATGGTCCCCTTGCTTGATTCCACGAGTTGGTGTGATGAAACCTCTTGGTTTGCCATTAATGAGAGTCGAGTATGATGCGGTGCGCACAGTTTCCATGGCTAGGTTGACCCACTGATCAGGGAGGCCAATCTTTTGCATTATTCGTTGGAGGAACTCCTATTATACTCTGTCATATGCCTTGCTGATGTCAAGCTTGACCGCCATGTGGCCCTTTTTTCATTTGGTCCTGTTTCTCTTACGGTGGAGCATTTCAAAAGCAATTGTAGTATTATCTGTAATGATTTTACCAGGCACAAAAGCACTCTGTGAGTCAGAAATTACACCACTCCTTTCAAAAGATGGCTATCTACCGCTCGCTGTATGAGGGAGGAGAGCCCTTCTGCACATAGTAGGAATAGGTAAGGAGACAAAGGGTCCCCTTGCTTGATTCCACGAGTTGGTGTGATGAAACCTCTTGGTTTGCCATTAATGAGAGTCGAGTATGATGCGGTGCGCACAGTTTCCATGGCTAGGTTGACCCACTGATCAGGGAGGCCAATCTTTTGCATTATTCGTTGGAGGAACTCCTATTCCACTCTGTCATATGCCTTGCTGATGTCAAGCTTGACCGCCATGTGGCCCTTTTTTCATTTGGTCCTGTTTCTCATACGGTGGAGCATTTCAAAAGCAACTGTAGTATTATCTGTAATGATTTTACCAGGCACAAAAGCACTTTGTGAGTCAGAAATTACATTAGGTAGTATTGGTTTTAGTCGGTTGGCCAGCACCTTAGATTTAATTCATGATACAACATTACCCAAGCTAATGGGTCGGAACTCCGTAATGTATTCTGGCTCATTTTTTTTTTTTTTGGATAAGTACAATATGTGTATAGTTCATTTTTCTTAGATATCTCCCTGAGTGTAAAACAGATAGTATAGCAGTGGTTACATCATGACCAACAATATGCCAGAACTTTTGAAAAAAGAAGGGTAGGTGACATATCATCGGGTCTCGGTGCTTTAGATGGGTGCATCTGGAAGAGTGCGGTTTTTACCTTGTCCGCTGTGTAAGGGCGAATCAAGTCTTGGGCCATGTCCTCAGTCACAACCTGGTCTACTGAATCAATCACCTCTCCCAAATCTAGTGAATTGGAAGAAGTAAAGAGTTGTTTGTAATACTCCTATGCTATAGTGGCTATCTTATCTTCATCTGTGTGCCACTCTCCCTCCCTATCATATAGCCCACCAATATTGTTCTTCTTTCATCTTTGACTCACTCTTTGGTGGAAAAAATTTGTATTTTTATCCCCTTCCGATAGTCATATAGACCTTGATCTTTGCCTCCAAAATACTTCTTCATGGTGTAGGAGTTCATTTATCTCCCTTTTCACTTCATGTATTCTCTCCACATTCCCCCCATATCCGGCCTCCGTCAAAGCATGCAGTTCTCCTTGTTTTGCCTCCAACCTATTTCTAGTATTCCCAAAGGTCCTTTTGCTCCATGCAATGAGGTCCATTCTACACCTTTGGATTTTTTCAAATAGACAGTACATTGGGCTGCCTACTGGCCTTTGGTGAGTCCATGAGCTTCTAATAACAGATTCACACTTTGTATGTGCTACCCATTTTTCCTCAAGTCGTTGGATTTTATGTCTTTGACATCGGGGCTGGTTTGGTGGGTCCATGTCCATCAAAATAGGATCATGGTCAAAGTAAGATATAGAGAGGTGGCTTACTTTAGCTCTTGGAAACATCTCACACCATTCTATTGTTGCCACTGCCCTGTCAAGTCTTTCCTCAACAAAAGCTTCCCCAATCCTGCCGTTTCTCCAAGTATAGCGATAACCATTGAACCCCAAGTCTACAAGACCGCAATGGAGGAGTGTATGTCGGAACTCAAGCATCGGTGCCATTGGTCTACGTACGCCACCATTCTTCTCATCAGAGGCCAAGATTTCATTAAAATCTCCCATACAGACCCAAGGGTGGGATGCACGAGCACGGAGGTGTCTCATAAGCCTCCACGTTTTAGTTTTGTGCTGTTCCTCCGATTGGCCATATATTCCGATTAATCTCCACAGTGGTGATGCTTGTGTGTGTACCCTCACATCTATATGATTTGGTGAATAAGTCTGTGTATCCACAATCACATCTGTTCTCCAAAGAAGTGCTATACCCCCTCTTCGATTGTCATATGATATTGCAAGCATGGAAGGAAAGCCCAACTCCGCTTTGATCAGTTCTATCTCTCTAGTAGTCAATTTTGTTTCCATGAGGAACAAAATTGTGGGAACTTGTTTCCTTACTAGTTCAGCAAGGACTTCAATTGCATGGCGGTTCCCAAGCCCCCGGCAGTTCCAACTTAAGGCGATCATTGTGCTCGGCAGGGCTGAGCCTTAGCCTCCACCGTTGGTATTTCAGTTTGTATTGTGCTCTCCATACTCTTGAACCTCTTAGCATCGTCATTGCCATGGTCAATGCTCTCCTTATGTCTCTTTGTGCCTAATATCACTCGGCTTGGGTGTGGGGTGTTGCTTTGTGTTGTGGCTGGTCGGTTGGGTTTTTTTCTTTGGGTTTTTGGTTTTTGGTCTTTTAGTTGTTCACGTGAGGGTTGTGGGTCTTTTGGTTGGTCACGTGAGGGTAGGCGTAGGGTTTGGTTGAGTATTTGGTTTGCGTCGTAGCTTATTGGGACTGAGAATAAAATATTTCTGTGATTCTCGGGATTGTTTATTTCAGTCTGGGGCTGGTGGGTGTTTAATTCAGTAACTGTTGGCACATCCAGCTTTGATGGATTAAGAGTGGCGTTAAGGCACGTGGGATTCGTTTGGTGTAGGTGTGGTGGACTTGAAACTGACCTCTTAAATCTGTCCAGCTGTGGTAACGGATCAGAGGTATTAATGGGCTTAATGGGGCATGGATTTTGGTTCGTGATTCTCGGGCTTCCATCAATATCGGGTTGTCTCGACGATTTTTCGATATCGGGTTCAATGGGCGTAACAGTTTCGGGCAGTGGAGAAGGTGCAGTTGTCGGCCTTTGATTCCGACATGCATGAGGCTGTTCCTTACTTGATTCCATGCTTCTTGTCCGATATCCAGCCTTAAGCCACTCGCCATATGGGTGCTCACCTTGTTCTGCACTCATAGGTAACGGACATTCCCTTTGTTCGTGATCAATCCGGCCATAGTTGAAGCACCACCCAACCAGCCTCTCATACCAGAATGCCACTCTAGTTTCCTCTCCTTCCGGACTGATTACTGGGCCTCCACGCCTGAGAGGTTTGTTTAGAGGAACTTCCACCCGTATGCGCAGAAACCTTGATTGTTCCAAGGTGAAGGCTTTGCAGTCCACCTCCACAAGCTCGCCGATACTCTGCCCTATATCGCTCCCTGCCTCCTCATTAATAAGGTTGAAGGGCAGTCCCCACACTTGGATCCAAAATGGTTGTTTCGTGAACGTAACATTCCTCACTGACATTCCTTTCTCCCATCTTCAAAGCGCCAATAGATGGTTGTCGAAACACCATAGCCCGTTGTTCCACACCCACATCAATTGGCTTTCCATCGAAAACTTGAATTGTAGTAGCCCTTCTCCTACTTCAATTATCTTCAAGTCATCCCCAAGCTTCCACATGGATCGTAGTAAGTTCTTGGTTGCCCGTATATTAATTGTCTTCGTTGTGAGAAACTTTCCTATGAGGCTTAGGGAGAACTCCTCCAATACTTTTTCTCTCTTCACTAAGCAGATTGGCATAACCTCATCTTCGTCTGTTTTAAGTGTCATATTCTGTATACGTTCAAGGACCTCAGATTCCATGGTAGTGTTTGTAGCAGTCTACGTAGGTCTTAGAGTGAATTGTATTATCATGAATCAGCTAATTTCCTTCCTCGCGTGGTTTGGAAGGATAAGAAAAAAGGTAAGAAATGCTCATTCTAAAGTGAGAAGAACACTCCTCTCATGCAGGAGAAAAAAATTTGATGAAAACCGTGTTACCTTTAATTTTACAATGAATCGAGTTTTAAACTAGCTAAATCCAAGCAACTTGATTTCTTTATAGCTAAATAAACCAAGAAAGGCATCTATCAGTTAAGAGTCTTAAAATTTCAATTGTATTCTCCCCATAGATGAGTAGGGCCGCATGTGATTTTGGCCAAAAATTTTGAACTCCCAGTGCCGTTAATTATAGATTACGTCAATATCTTCGCATCAAGGTCCATATTTTTCTTATTTTTAAGAAGAAAGTGATAAAATTATTAATTTTACTTAAAATATATAAACAAACGCTTTATAATATAGGAGATGATAAGACAATAAAAATGAAATTGATTACAAGTCAAACCAAGTATATACAATCTTAATTGGGGGCTATGAGGCATCAAACTTTTCAAGAAATGTTAATAAGAAAACATTATGTTTCTCCTTGTGGGTACACAGAAAACTTTGTATAATAAATCATTTTTGAGAATAACAAGACTCATGAGAACCTCTACCATGCATCATCGTCATTCTAGACTATTTGTTAATTCATTATTTGATTCTAGTCGATTTGATGAAGTTGTCTTGGATTGGTCTCCCCTTATGAAAAAGGCTGGTCGTTTGGGAGTTGGAAGGTTCACAGTTTCAATATCAAACATCTTGATAACATTCATCAAGGTAGGGCGATCACTTGGATTGTCTTGTACACATAATAGACCAATATTTATGCACTTCACAAATTGATTTGCAATACAAGTATCTTGTAGGGTTTCATCCATTAAATCCAACACCTTTTTGTCTGTCCACAATCTCCATGCCTGTGACAATAAAAATTGGTATGAATAAAATATGAAAAAAGCATAGCTGGCACACAACCTAAATAGTATGAAGTGAAAAAATGACTTGATATTTAAGAAAATTATGCACACTTACATAACCTAGAAGGCTCATCGCTTGTTCTGATTAATAAAAACTTGTGTTCTTTTTTCCACTTATAGTCTCAAGTAGAACAATACCAAAACTAATTAAAAATATCAG
Source organism: Lithocarpus polystachyus (assembly GCA_033629205.1). Taxonomy (NCBI): domain Eukaryota; kingdom Viridiplantae; phylum Streptophyta; class Magnoliopsida; order Fagales; family Fagaceae; genus Lithocarpus; species Lithocarpus polystachyus. The sequence goes on from CM066172.1 coordinate 4,169,978, forward strand.
ATTTGACTGAAAAAATTCCTTCTAATGTGTACTCCAGGGAGATATAGCCACTGCATTGCAACAATAATAATAAATTATAATATTAGCAAGGAAATTATGTGCACATTCTCTAAATAATGTTTAAGGATTTAAGATTTTCCGGAATTTTTTTTTTTGATAGATAAGATTTGTGAAAATATATAATAATATAAACAGCCAACTACAATAATCATGTTGTTTGTAAGTAACATACTAAGTTCCAACTAAAGTTGTGTTTGCCTCAGTTTGTGTGCCACCAACAATCCTTGCCAATCCAAAGTCAAATATTTTCGGGTTCATTTCTTGATCTAGAAGAATGTTATTGGTTTTCAAATCTCTATAAATAATCCTTAATCTAGAGTCTTGGTGAAGATAAAGAAGCTCTCGAGCGATTCCATAAATGATGTTGAAACGCATCTCCCAATCCAAAAACATGCTTTGCTTTTGATCTTGCAAGTTTTCATTTCCATTTCAGAGAACAAATTTAGCAACTATAATAAGTAAGCATTTGCTAAAATAAGAAACAATGTGAACATAACATGGATAGTAAAACATTAGGGAGTAGGTTTAAAAAGTACTAACCAAATATGAAGAAGTCTAAACTTTTGTTCGGCATATACTCATAAAGTAAAATTTTTTCAGTCCCTTTTATGCAATATCCATAGAGTTTGACAAGGTTTGGATGTTGAAGTCTTGCAATCAATACCACCTTGTCCTTAAATTCTTGTAAACCTTGACTTGAGACACTTGAAAGCCTTTTTACTACAATTTCTTGGCCATTTCGAAAGCTTACCCTGTGTTCGAAATTCCAAAAACTATTTTCCTGACATGAGCACTAATGACCAATAAATTTTGCTGAAATTACCTTGTAAACAGGACCATAGCCTCCTTTCTGCAAGCTTATTTTCATTTGAGAAGTTATTTGTAGCAACTAGTATGCTTTTCAAATAAATAAAAAAGGCACATCTATGCCTTTCTCATCTTCTTCTTTGAATTCACTTAAGTTTATCAAGTCTTGGACATGTCTTTCACTGTTTAACATGCAATGCGCTCGATTTATTTGATCGATTTTTCTATTTTCTAAATTCAAAATATGGTTATGTATTTTAGTTCACATCTTAATAACACGGAAGAACTTATAAATGTTTGTATACAAATTCAAATTAACAAAAATCTAAAAGTAGAATTAATAGTTTTTGGTTTGTGTGGTAATTACCTTGTCTCTTGGCCATGTTTTTGTGCCAGATGTAAATAGGATAAATGGCACAGAGAATAACCACACTAGTGATTCCAATAATCAGAAGTAATGTCATCCACTTTTTTAATGGCAAAGAAAAGACTGGAAAGAAAAGAATACTTGTCATACTTCAATAAACAATCTCAAAAGATACGTTTAAATGATAATAAGCATGATTCAGTTGATGATATGTTTTCATCATATTGTGTAATTATATTGTTCATTTACAAATTTTGTAGAGATATTGTTAGAAACCTTTTTAAGGTGGCTAGCCTTAAGGACCAAAATGAAATTGTATGAAATTCAAATCAAACATACATCTGCATGCATGTGCACACACACATACGCATAATATATACTATCTTTCATATAAAATTGAATAAGTCATATATTATTGAGTAATGGAAAGATTTGTGAGTTTCATTTTTTTTTTTTAAATTTTAACTGGGCGATTTATGGCATCTGAATAAGTCATATATTATTGGGCGATTTAATTGAGAATTTTTGCTTTATTGAAACTTTTATCTCTTAAACATTTAAATTTTATTTTTAAAAAAGTAACTAACATTTACCACTCATAATACTAACAAACTCATAGAATACAATAGTTGTCTTGCATATATAATAAATATTTTACCCACAAAAAACAATAGAATACATCAATTAAGAATTATTTTTGGAAACTATCATTCAAAAAAATCTCTCAAAAAGCTCAATTTTAATTTTAGTTAACATGTCATGTATAATTGCACTCTTACCTATCCCAAATCTTAACAAATCACATACTAAAAAAATAAGAAAAGAATAACAACAAATAAATTGAAGAAAAATAAATTTTACTCAAGAAAATAACGAAAACTAAGTGTATTAAACACATAAAACAAAACGTGCATTGTTGGAATTTGGTTACAAAACCTAAAACCCCTTAGACAATATTTTATCACTCAAACCAAATAGGATCTTTGTTTTATATTTTTCATTGAAATTTTCTTTAGCTGGATGCCTTAAATATAAAAATGTTAGAACTACTAAAGATTCCTTATGCATATTTTCATAACAATAATAAATTTGAGGACTTTTTTAAAATTTGTATAGTACTTGTAATCTTATTATTTTGTATACGATATTACAATTTCTTAATGTTTTTAATCTTATCAAATCTTTTGAGCAGCCAAACTCTAAAAAAAAATAAAATAAAAAAAATCTAATTTTGATAAATAACATGACATTAAAAATTATTAAAAAGCATTGATAAATAACATGATATATATATATATATATATATAGCAATTATTAAAAGTCATTGGTCTACGGGTCCCAATATAGCTCCTTTTCTTACAAAACTATTATATTTAACATATAACATGTAATCACATTAACCTTGGTACAGGAAATTTTCTGAATTTTTGGAAAGACCTCTCAACTTCTAATGAGAATAAAAAAAATGAATACTATAAGTAAAAGAAAATTTTGGTAAAACAGGATTTATCTTTTCGTAAAACAGATTAAATTCTTTATGGAACATGCCACCATATTTAAAAGATCAACAACCATTAACCACAACTAAGATTAGGTTGACTAAAAATGGCTAGAGAAAGATTAAGAAGTATGTTGTTCTCCCAACCTCAAGTTTTGCTCCAAGACCCAAATAATCACAAATCTGTTCAAGTAATAAATGGGGTGAGCGCACCTTGATCTTTCTTTTTATCTTTGAAGATGAAATTTTTAGATATTTTAGCCAATAAAATATCTAAAAATATGTTAGCGTTGTATTTTCAAATATAAGTCCTTATGCATCATGGGTGTCTATACTAGAGATCCTTGGTGAATCTACGTTTGTGAAACACTCATTGTATCAATTGCTATAACTGTAACTAGTGTAAGTTTGGATTTTCTCTATTAAACTATATACTAAACACATGTGTTTAGTATATCTTTAATAAACTATATACTAAACATACTGTGTATGCTAAGAAGAATACTGTGTATTCTAATGTTGCAAGTTGCAACTATTCACTAAACATACTATGTATGCTAAGAAGAATGCATGAATGCATACCTAAATAGATAGCCTTTGATGAAAGCGAGAAAGAGAGAGAGAACCAACTACAAGTTAGTAAGAACCAATACAACACTGATGGTATCAGAGCCATACCCTAGCCGGAAGTGTGGGCCCCACACGCGAGGATGCGTGTGCCCGTAAGGGGGGTGGATTGTAGTGACCCAAAAAGGGGGGTCTTGCATTCTTTGGAATCCCACATCGCCTAGGGAAGCATATGAGAAAGTGTTTATAAGGAATGACCTCCCTTTAATGTGTAAAGGCCTTTTCTCCCACTGCTGTGTGCTTTGGGGGAGAACAAAACCGTGAGGGGTATGGGCCCCAAAGCAGACAATATCTACATATTTGGGGCGGGGTCGTTACACTCATAGCTCTCTTAACTGACTCTGCATAATTATCAACCCCTGATGCAATCAGATGGTGTCGAAGTCTCTCATTCAACCCCTTTTGGAATCTGCTTGCTTTCTTCGCCTCAGTAAGGATTAAGTGGGGTCCAAAGCGAGATAACTCGATGAATTTAGCTGCATATTGCTCAACAGTCATACTTCCTTGCACCAAATCAGCAAATTCCCTCTCTTTTCGTTCCCGAACCACCTCAGGGAAGTAGTTATCATAGAAAACCCCTTTAAATTTCTCCCAAGTGATGGGGTTTCTCTCAATGTCCATTCCCTCCAAAATGGCTTTAGTGGATCTCCACCAACGCTCAGCTTCTCCAATCAACTTGAAGGTTGCAAACCGCACCTTCTGAGAGTCAGTGCAATCTAAAACTTCTAACAATTTCTCCATTTGCAAGAACCAGTTCTCAGCTTCCGTAGGGTTTGGCTTCCCATCAAAGGAAGGGGGATTCTGCTTCATAAAAGTCTCAAAAGAGCAACCAGTCCTTGCCTCTACTCTACCTGCACCTCTACTAGCAACTTGGGTCAACCTGTCCAACAATCGTGCAGCAGCTTCATCCAAAGGATCAGTGCGTGTCACCCTAGGACGTTCATTATCCCTCACGTTTTGAGTGACTTCAGCCTCAGTATTAACCCTTGCTTTGGTTGACCTTCGCAAATTAACAATGGGTTCCTCGCTATTGGAATTAGCTACTCTCTTCTTTTTGGGTGGCATGATACCTAGTTACAAAGAAATCAGAAAAAAACATAGATGGTGCAACAATTATTACTACTAAACATAAGAAGTAACATCGCCAAAATTATTTAAAATTTCTCATCAAACATAAACTAATTTCCAAATGCTCTGACAAAAATAAAAATCAAGATCATAGCCTAGTTTCATGTGTCTACGGATCATAACCTAGTTTCAAGTGTCTACAAGATCATGACCTATTTTTCAAGTGTCTACAGAATCATATCCTAAGCTCTGATACCACAATTGTAACGCCCCAAAATCATAAGCAATAAAATTCTATTCAATCTGATTAATCCATAAAAATATTAAATAAAAGGAACTAGCAACCTTAATTCTCATCACAAATGTCAGAGCTCTAATCCACCAAAAACAAAATATCCTCAAAATAATTCTTCAATACAAAGTTTAATGCCATAAAAGAAAATAATAATAAAATTCTTGGTTCCACAAAATAGTTCGAAACTGCTATCTCCCAAGAATGTCTACTTCAATAATCCCTCTAATGTATCTGTAAGAGGAAAAAATAAAGGGGGGGGGGTGAGATAACTCAATAAGTGGAATTTACTAACATTGAGGCGTGGGAACAAACCTCTCAAATAAATAATTCTTACAACAATTTCATAACTTGCAACTCATCAATATTTCACATAAAAAGAAAATATCTTTATATTGTGAGCCATCATAATATATATATATATATATATATATATCAATACCATCATATATACAATTTCCTAGGTTTTTCTCGTGGTCAACGTTTACGCCCCGTTGACAGGGCTGTGCTGTCCCCTTTTTGGGACTGGAACCTCCTTTTCATCCCCTTTCTTAAGGATGGCTCCTTTGGAACCTAAAGGTGCACTCCCTTACTAAGGAGCTTCCTTTTTGGATCCTCCATAGTATACTCCCTTGCTAAGGAGCTATCAAATATGCACTGTCCCCTTTTCTGGAATCGTCCCTTGCTAAGGACTAGCTGCAGTATGATTGTCCCTTGCTAAGGACTAAATACCATACTGAGCTTCTATTCACGACTTGCCATAGGTTTTCAAAATATATTCAATATGCTCACAAAAATAGTTCATTCATAATTCTCGATAATGTAAAGGTATATTCACACATACAAGTTTAAATAAGTTTAGGTTGTCCCACAAGTTTTTCATAAAACGAATAATCAATGTGCACATCAAATATTTATAAAATATCAATTTATATATAGAATATCAACATAATTCTTTGATATAAAATAGTTTAATAATCAACGTTGTTTTGGGAAAATCCCCAAAATTAGTAAACACCACTTACCTCTTAGTTGCAAAAATAAAAGAAATCAACCTCCCTTGAATCACAACAATTCAAAAGAATTAGAACCTAGCAACACCAAAAATAGGCTCATCAATACACAGTTCTTACTTAAAAATCTATTTTCACGCTTAAACGGTTTTATCCTAGTCAATATTGATATATCCAAAATTCTCCATTTATTCACCTAACTATCCAATTTATTTTCAGCTTTGATAAGATTTCTGGACATACAATTTCTGCTGCATAATCATGTCTTTTTGGCTCTACCTAATCAGATTTTGGCTTTAAAACATTGCTACATAATCAGATTTTTGGGCTTAAAAGTTGCTGCATACTCAAAGGCTTAGAGATGATAATTAGTATCACTAGAATGATGCAAAGGTAGGTATCTAATGACATAATGCAGCAGACTTTTTCCATAATATAATCCTATCTAATGACATAATGCAGCAACCTAATATCTATATCTATAAATCACAAGTAGAGCACCATTATAGTTCTGCCAATACAAGGTAGAAGCCACATATTATAGTACTCTTAATTTATCAATCCGGTTGCCCATATTCTCCCTTGATGCTGCTGGACATCTAAAATTATATATATATATATATATTCTCAGCCCAACATGGCAGCCACATCCAAGACTCACCAACAATTTCTTTAAGCCATGGACTAGTCTTAGACAAGAGTAGAAGGTCATAGTTGAATTGGTCAATAATGGAGGCTATATGTGTGAAAGCATAATAAATCCAACCCTATTTATTCTATTAGTCAAAGTAGAGGCCACGTATGAAATTCTATCAAAACCATGTCCAAGCCTATATCATACGGCTATATATATAAAACCACAAGGCAGCCCCCTTTTCCCTTTCACATGGTGACAAGAAAAATGATAAAGTCCAACACTTTTCCTCTATTAAGTACACTTCAAGGTCTTTCCTGACATATTGACCAATCCTTTATCTAATATAATACAATATAAGAACACTTTTCATGTAGTATAATTAGTCTAGGTTCAAGACAAAAGCTAGCTATTGACCATTCAACCTTCTTAAATTTGGAGTAAGGCATTCATACCTGAACAAATTCCTGAATAACCTCTGCAAGCCGTAGAGAAGAAAAGAAGTAGCTCTCCCTAATGTGTTGCGGCTGGAAGTAGAAAGAAAAAGGGTACAAATGTAACTTAAAAGGTAAAAGACTAGGGTTATAAGGCCCATATATTATTTTACTTATGTCACCTCACTTGGGCTTCAAATTATTTTTAATATCCTAGGCCCAAATCAATTAAATCCATTTAATTGTGGGCCTCCTATTTAATTTACATTTAAGAATTAAATAAGGAATAAAATTATGGGGTGTTACACCATTATTCACTAGTAACTCCCCAAACACACAAAAGAAATTAATAAAAACTTTTAACACATTCTTCATGGTGCCACGACATTAAACCAACCTCATGGTAGAAGAGAGTTTGAAGGTTGAGGTTTGAATTGGTAAAGTTATAGAGAGGGGAATTTGAATTTCTTTAGGAAGAGAGATGTAGCCCGAGTTTCTTGGCGAGGTTAGAAACTATAATATTGTTGTAATTAGTATAAAGCAATGCTAGAAAGCTACTGAATATATCTCCTTTTCCTTATTAATTTCTTTAGAGTAATAGAAATGGCTGATAAGAATGCAAAATTTTCATCTAAGATATCTTTTTTGTGGACTTAACTGAAGATGCATTGGAGCACAAAATTCAAATTAGGAACACTATTAAGTTACTAACTACTTAACTAGCAATTTAACTGACATAAGGCTTCAATTGTTGTCATCTCTATACTCAATTAATTAAGATTAATAAGCGATTATTATGCTTTAGACCCAAGTTGATGTTTACTTAGTAAATTAACTAGTTATTCCGAATCATGTGAAAATTAGTTGAAGCATGCGAAGCATATCAAATAAGATGTCACTAATCACGTAAATCAATTACAAAGTGAAAAACTGAAGAAACAAGGAGCAATATTAATAAGGGTGGCTAAAAATAATTCAAAATAAATATAATAAATCTCAATGTAAAAATTTAGACAAAAAAAAAAAAAAAATTAAAACATGATAGTTGTATGTTCAGAAATAATTGGTCAATTTATATAAATAGTAAGAATATTCACAACGTCTAGTGTATTGTTCCTCAAAAGGGTCAAATACATGTATAGCTACTACAGGTAGGATCACTAAAAATTGATAATCACAAATAACTCCATAACATCAGAACACCACAAATAACCCTAACCCCCAAACTGTAATATTCACCCTAAACCAGATGGTCAAACAAATATTGAGAGTGAGATTGAGTATGTACCTTTTGATTGGAAATTTAAGATGCAGATCACCAAATGAAGACTTTGATATCGTCAATGTTGAGATTGAGAGTGAGAGTACACCGAAGAGTGAGAGCGAGAGGGAGAGTGAGTGTGAGAGCGAGAGCGAGAGTGAGATTAAGTGAGATTTAGAGTGAGAGGAAATTAGGTAGGAGGGAGATTAAGAGTGAGAGGGAGATTGAGAGTAAGACTAAGTGAGAGAGAGGGAGATTGAGAGTTAGACCTAGTGAGTAAGATTAAAAATTGAGAATGAGATTGATTAAAAAAACTTACATAGTACTCGAGTTCATTGAACTTGAGTATGGTGGGCTAAAATAGCATGGTACTTGAGCCAGACTTGTGTTTAAGGAGCTCGGGTATTGTGTATGTAAAATAACATAGTACTCGAGTCCTAGAAACTCGAGTTTAATCAACAAAGAACTCGAGCTTATGACCATCGAGTTTTAGCTAGCATTTTTAATGTGCAAAATTCCAGCTCAGCCACTGCCATGCTGGTAAAATTCTAGCTTATAGCACTCTTTTTTTTTTTTTGTATAATTATACGCTTAAGATAGCTAGGCACAGCACAAAGTTGGGAGGGAAAGACTACTCATGATACTTTAAGGGAGTAAAATCAAAATAACCCTAAACTTGGGTGTAATTTACAATTTAATCTTGATTTTTCCTTTGTTCTCTCTCTTTATACTACCTTATTAGGATCATGAGCTATTGAATGTTCACTTCAATTTCTTAAATTCATGAATAAAAAGTATACTCGTAAAATAAAAAAACCTCAATATATAATGCTTCTTGTGCATTAAGATTGTATTATTCATCTACTATTTGACATATCTGTTTCTTAAAAAGGGAAATTATTTTGTAGATGCAAAGCGGTTGATTGGTAGAAGATTCAGTGATCCCTTGGTTCAGAGTGATATCAACCATTGGCCATTCAAGGTCATTGAAGGTCCTAGTGATAAGTGTTAGGACATATGTGATTCATTTTTAGGAACATAAATCACTATTTTATGTAATTGGCTAATCCTTTGACAAAACGCACTTTACTTGTAATTGGGTAGATCTAGGATGTGTTTAATGCTTCAAGAAACAAGGTTTCAAGTTCAAGTGTTAAAGCCATGTAAGTCTATTCAAGAATCAAGGAAGAAAGTGCAATATTTTAAAACTCGACAGTTAGCATATATCGAGGTCTAAAAGCTGTTGAAGCCTGTGGCTCAACAGCTAGCTCGATAGATAGGGTATCTATCGAGGTTTATGAAATTCAGTTTTTCAGAGTTGATTTCACTCCAATTCGTGAGTATGTGTTTAGGTCTTCTTTTCTCATAACCCTAGACATATATAAGGATTATTTTAAGGGTTGTCAAATGTAGCATAAGTGCACGAGTGTGAAGCAAAGTTTTGTTTATGCAGATTGTGACTAGAGATAGAATTTGCCCTAGTTCATCTTTCTCTTGAAGAAGCTACTGTGTTTGTACACCGTAGGGTTTTGTGACTAAGCAACTTCATGAACTTCATTGGCTGGATGAACTGAAGAACTTTGCAACCAACATCCTTCTTAAGTTGGTGATCAAGTCGCGTACTGGGATCTGCGCAATTGATTAGTCACGTATTAGAAGCCGTGCATTACAAGGAGAGATTGTCACTACAGAACAAGCCCAATTGGGTATTGGGGTAAGGGTTCAACTGTAGGTTGGTATAAGGTACTAGGATTCCTTTGCTTGTAATTGCTTGTTTTGATAATAGTGGATTCTTGAGAGTGGTGTCCTTATATTCACCCGATGGGGTTTTTGGTGTGTTGGTTTTCCCCATTCATAAACAAATCATCGTGTCATTTATTTTCTGCTGCATATTTAGTTTAATTGGTGATTTGTTTATGCTACCACGTGCTTTGCATGTTAATTAATTAATTAATTAATTAACTTGGCTAATTAATCAATTAATTCATCACAAGTAGTCAATACATTCTTGGCCTGTCAATAAACCTATGATTGTGGTCAACTATAAAGGTGAAGAGAAGCACTTTTCTACTGAGGAAATCTCATCTATGCTTCTAATAAAGATGCGTGAAATAGCCGAAGCCTACCTAGGCAAAATTGTGAAGAATCCAGTTGTTGTTGTCCCTGCCTACTTCAATGACTCCCAATGTAGGGCTACAAAGGATGCCGGAAGCATTGCAGGCCTAAATGTCCTGCATATAATCAATGAACCAACTGCTGCAGCCCTTGCTTACGGTCTAGACAAGATTGCAAATAGCACTGGCAAGAGTAATGTGTTGATTTTTGATTTGGGTGGTGGCACTATAGATGTCTCACTACATTCCATTGAAAAGGGTATCTTTGAAGTGAAGGCTGTTGCTGGAGACACTCACCTTGGAGGTGAGGACTTTGATAACCGAATGGTGAATCACTTTGTTGAAATATTTAAGAGGCAACACAAGCTGGACATTAGTGGGAATTCCAAAGCTCTTAGGAGGTTAAGAACTGCTTGTGAGAAAGCAAAGAGGATTCTTTCTTTTGCAATTGAGACTTGCATTGAATTCGATTCTTTATATAATGGTATTGATTTTTTTTTTTCAAATACTACATGTGCCAAATTTGCAAAATTCAATATGGATTTATTCAGGAAGTGCATCATTATTGTGGAGAAGTGTTTTACTGACGCTAAGATGGATAAGAGCTACGTCCATGATGTTGTTCTTTCAGGTGGTTCTTCCCAAATTCCCAAGGTGCAACAGTTGTTGCAAGACTTCCTTGATAGGAAGGAACTTTGCAAGAGCATTAATCCCGATGAGGCTGTAGCTTATGGAGCAACTGTTCAAGCTTCAATCTTAATTGGTATTAGAAAGGAGGAACTTCAAGACATCATGCTCTTGGATGTCACCCCTCTCTCCCTAGGTGTATCAATTAGCAGAACAGAGATGTCTATTTTGATTCCAAGAAATATTATTATTATCACCAGGAAGGAGGGGTTCTTCACCACCATGGTTGACAATCAAACTTCTGTACCTGAGTTTGTTTACGAGGGTGAAAGAGCTAGAGTTGAGAACAACAACTTCTTGGGAGGATTTATACTTTCTGGCATTCCTCCAGCACCCAGGGGTGTTGCTCAGATAAAAGTTTTTTTTTGAAATTAATGCTAATGGCATCTTAAATGTTTCTGCTGAGGAGATGACCACTGGTGTGAGGAGACAGATGTTGTAAGGTTGAATTTATTCAATTATGTGTTATCTTTATCCCGTGCCAAATTTGCTTGTAATTTTAGCCCTTAGATACCCTGTATTTAGGTGAGAATTATGTAAGGGTTGTATGTGAGAGAGTGTGAAGAAAACTCAAGATGTGTACATACAAAGGAGCCTCGCGACTGGCAAGTCGACAAAGTGGCACAAGTGTGAAGCATGTAGGGAACTGAAGGGTCACGACAGCTGGAGCACTACAGGACAAAACGTACGTCTGGCCAGGCAGTTAGCTCGCGATTTAAACTTGTGACTCATCCCACTCGCGAGACTGAGTCATCAGAATGCCCTGTTATGCAGAAAAATGACTTTTCACATTCCTCATGTACATTAATATAAATACACTTATACCCACGAAATGTAGAAAGCTTCTAGAGAGAATTTTGAGAGAGAAAGCCCAGAGAAAACCAAGATTGACTCATCCACAATCTTAGACATTTAATTCTCCAAATTCCTTTACTCTCATCCTTTCCATTGACATATCCTTGAGAGGTACATTTGCCAAATCCTCATCTCATCATATCCATATTAGTGAGGAGGTGTTTTGGTGCTTAGGAAGCAATTCGGAGATGACCAATTCATTTGGTTGATGCAATGGGCTTTTTGAAGTATCCGGGAAGCTAAAGAAGACACGGTTAAGTTTAACCCTGTTGGAGTAAGAAACTTGGAGGGCTTAGGTGCATTGGGTAGATTAGGCTTAGAGGGTCTTCTGCTTATCGTGTATCCTAATTTTATTCTTTAGTGGATCATATGATTGCTTGAAGGGTGGTAGAGAGGTTTTTCGCCGAGTTCTTCGGTTTCCTCTTTGATAACACGTGCTGGTGTTATCCTTATGTTTGCATCTCTCTTCCCTTACTCTTTAACCATTAATTGCTACTGTGTTTGTGATTAATTATGTGTTAAAGTAGTTTGCCAAATTAGGTATTGCTTATATTTCATATTCCATACATATATTGTTTGTACATATATTGTTTGAATATAAGCTTGTGTTGATAATTTTGTAATTGGGGGTCTAAACATTCATTTGTGTTTTTCACACTAATTAAACATTCAACTATCACCAATGACCAGGCAAGGCTGTCCACTGAAGAGATTGAGAGGATTGTCCAAGACGCAAAGAGATTCAAGGCTGAAGATGATGATCACAGGAAGAAGATTAAGGCTAAGGAAGCTCTGGAGAACTTTGCCTACAACATGAGGAATGATATCAATGATGAGAAGATTGGTTCCAAGCTTGACCCTGCATTTAAGAAAAAGATTGAAGATGCTATTGAAGAGGTGATTCAATGGTTATATGATCTCCAGCTCGTGGATTCACAATTGTATCATGACAAGCTGAAATGGCTTGAGAGCATTTGCAGTCCCATCAACATTTCTGGAAAGCAATAACAATATGTGCCAAACCCTTTCAACAAAATGATGATGGTCAACATAGTCCGCCGTAGCACCTTACCATTTATAACAAGTTCCTTTATTGTATATATTTTTGGATTTTAAAGTTTAAAATTATAAAGCCTTTCTAATATTTCTATAAAAAGAATAAATTAAGTTGGTCTAATCTCTAAAGAGATCCCCAAAAATTAGAAATTTAATGAAAAGTAATCATAAAAGAATTTTGGGATTTAAAAGAACATCGAATTAATTACATCTTGATGTGATTAAGTTGAAATGTGCTAAGAACAAATATCCTATCATATCTTTTATTTTATTTATATTTTGTCAACAATGGATAGACGCTAATTTTACTTTTCAATTATCAAGTATTAATTCTTAAACAATGAATTTTTTTTTCCATGTTTTGGCCCCCTTAGGATAAACTCTTGGCTCCGTTCCTGCAACGAAAATTTATCCTTCATGGAGGAAGTGTGTGCGAGCTTGGAGATATTGTTTCTATTGCTTTAGGTTGGTTCTTTGAATTTCCTTATAGATTGCAGTGCCAAGTTGTCCAACCTTTTGCGTATGTGATCTCTATGCAAGATTTGGATGTGATTCATAATTCATTGGACTCCTCCAATGCAAAAGAAGGTTTAAGTTAATTGGTGTCTACTGGATAATCACGGTTTGCTATTCTAAGGGTATAGGAAGCAAATCAAGGACTCTATAGATACTGTGCGTCTATGCCTTTATATATAGCGTATGATGTATAAAGCTTTCTGTCTATTAATTATTTTCTTTTTTAAAAAATGTCTCATACTACTAATTCATCTACTTCAAAAGTCTCTGATCTGTTCCAAAAAATGAATTCTTTGAATTTGTTCCGCAAAAGAATGTCAAACCAAGGAGAGGGTCTGGCGGTAGGGATCGATCTGGGAACGACGTACTCGTGTGTGGCAGTGTGGCAAAATGAAAAAGTAGAGATAATAGTGAACGATCATGGTAACAGGACTACTCCTTCCTATGTTGCCTTCACTCCTGCCCAAAGCTTGGTCGGTGATGCCGCCATGAACCAGGTTGCCAAGAACCCCACCAACTGTGTTTTCGGTAATCTTCAAAGAACTTTTTCCTTTTCTCTTTTTTTTAAATTTTTATAGATGATTTTTTTTTAATTCTAAAAAACTTGGTTTTTTACTTACCAACATCAATGTATATTCTTGGTAGTCATATTATGTATTGCGTTTGTCTAAGCCTGTCTTCTTGGCTCTTGCTTTTACATGGATTATTATTTTGGCAACTGTTAGAACTACTTATTCGGACTGTATTTAATCACAGATAAAGTTTTATGTTCTAAATTCTCATTCACCAAAAACACAATTTATTGCTCGTGCATGATATGATATACTCCTTAAAAAGAAAAGGGAAAAAAATTATTTTCAAGAATTTTCTAGTTTCTCTTCTTTGGTTTTCTTTTTTTCTTTTTAAAATTATTGTGCACTCACATATTAGCCATAAAGATGTTCCTCCCTACAATAGTTCAGCAGAAAATAAAAATTTCTCCACTTAAATCACTTTAATAATGTTAATAGCATTCACAATTTCAATAGTAAAAATCATTTAACGAACTCATAACTTTTCCGTCATATGCATAAATTATGAACTCTTAGTGACTGTAATTGTTACCAAGTCTTCGTTTAAAATTTTCAAACTTTGTATCCATGTATCATCAGCTCTAAACAAATTTAAGATTTTAACGTGAAATCACAATGTTATCAAGAGCAGCTTCATGAGCCAATAGTTGACTTTTTTTTTCTCCCTTTTAAAAATATTTATTAGTTTTATTATATGAGCTATAAAATGTCCTATTTCATTCCTTTAATTCACAAATAAAATATAATTGTTAACAAAAAAAAAAAAAAAAATCAATATCTAATTTCTGCTTCTTGGGCTTTATTGTTGTCTTACAATTTTTTTCATTTTCTATTTGAACTATTTCTAAAAAGTAATTATATTGCAGATGCAAAGCGGTTAGGGCTGTAAACAAGCCGAGTTTTGTCGAGTAGTGCATGTTCAAGCTTGGCTCGTCGGTAAAATTAAAAAGCTCAAGCTTGGCTTGAGCTTGAGATAAGCCTAAAATATTGTTTGAGCTTGAGCTTATGGGAAACCCAAAAAACTTGAGCTTGGCTTGGCTTGATTCATTAGTCAAGCCAAGCTCGAGCTTAATATCAAGCTCAAACACGAGCTCAGATCAAGATTTTGAGCTTGAGATCCAACAAAATTATCTAATGCTTAAATCTCCCAAAATCAAGTAAAAAATAAGAAAATGGCATACTCATTTTATCATGCTTCTAGTCCGACCTATGATTAGCCATTGTTCATATTACAACTTTATAAAATTAAATTCATTCATTCATTCATCCTTTTTTGTCTATAGCTTCATCAATTGTTTAAAATATAATTTTTACATCCACATTAGATGATAAAGAACTAGAAAAAGGTTTATTTGTAACTATTGTGAATGAGAAATGATTAACATGTTTTATAACTTTACTGTAGATAATGGATAAGGAAGGACCATATGTGGCTCACTTATAAATTTTTTTTAAAAGGTAATTAAATTTTAAAGTGGTGCTTGATCAGTTTAGAGGGAAATGAAAAATAAAGGTAAAGAGTATTGGTCTAATATGAGACATTTTACTATTAAGATATGTGTAATGAGTTTATTTAGAAAGCACATATCAAGCCTATAAATGAGTTTATACTTGACTTGTTTTGTATCGAGTCTTATAGCTCACGAGCTTGTTCATGAACAAATAGTTTTGCTTGGGCTCAGCTTGTTTACTAAACAAGCCTAAATCTAAGGCTCAAGCTTGGCTTATTTATAAACAAATAAACATAAACGAGTTTTTTATCGAGCCGAGCTCGAGTTGTTTATGCCTAAAAGCGGTTGATTGGTAGGAGATTCTCTGATCCTTTGGTTCAAAGTGATATCAACCTTTGGCCATGTAAAGTTGTGATTTACAATTATGTTTTATGTTGGCTTTATTCCATGACAAAAAGTGTTGTAATTGCATTAATTTTGTTCCTTGTATTTTGTGAGATTTTTTTTTTTGTATTGGGTTTAGTATTAAGTTGGCGAAGAATCGAGCATGAATTAAAGAATCAGTGCAATTTCGCGACTAACTCGTAAGAAGCTTACGAGTAAAGGTTTTTGCAAAAAGGGAACGTGAGAAGCACATGTTGAAAACTGAAGAGTCATGCCAGGCTGTCAATTTTGCGACTGTCTCCTGAGTAGGGCCAACCCGCGAGATACTCAGAAACTATTTGCCTGGAGGATTTTAAGTGTGACTTTCTTACCCTTCACCCATACTATATATCCCCTCATTACCCACAAAAGTATGAAAGACTATTTAGAGAGAAAAATCCTAGATAGATTTTATACAACATAACAACACCCATTTTTTAGAGAGAGAGAGCTACTCATCCTTAGTAAGAAATCATTTTAGCCTCTTCTCCTTCCCTCTCCCATTGTCATACCTTAAGAGGATATTTATACCCAAATGCAACCCACACCTATTTAAAGTGTAGAGAGTATTTTGAAACTTAGGAAGTTTTGGGGATTTGCCAAAAGAAGCTGGTGAGGCTTGGCGGATACGATCGGGCATATACAGGATCCGGAAAGCTAGAGAAGACATGACTTCGAGAAGTTCGTTGGTAGCAAGAGCTTGGAGGGCTTGAGTACATTGGGTAGACTAGGCTTGGAGGGTCGCGGAGAGATTTTTAGTCGAGTTCTTTGGTTTCCTCTTTGATAACATGTCTCAATGTTATCTTGTGTTTGCATCTCTCTTCCCTATTCTTTAAGCTTTCCTTTTATAGTTGATAATAGATGAATATGGCTTAGGGTAGTGACAACAGTTATTTGCGATTATCTACTCTTGTTCCGCACTTAGTATAAGTTAGAGTAAAATCTATTTAGCTGTAATTTTTATTTGGGGGTCTAAACAAGCTCTTGTGTTTTTACACGAATCCGAGCTTTCAATTGGTATCAAAGCGAGTACACTTGTTTTCGTTTCATTACCTAAGTGTGATCCTTGACCCATGTGTATATTGCCATGAATAGTACTTTGTATGCTTCTATGAATGTTGTTGATTGTAACATGCCATGGGTTTGTGAAAATGCCTCTATGAGTGTTTATCTTTATGATTGTGATGACATATTACATGAATCTATGGGTGTTGTTAATATTCCAAATGTCAAACTCTTGAAGAAAAAGGCTAAGAATTTTCATGAGAATTTGAGCAAGTTCATTTGTGAAAAAGATGATTTGATTGCGAAGCTCAATAAATCCAACAAATTAGTTGAAAAGTATAAGAAACTTGTTGAACATTCTCTTGAAAAACTAAAGGAGTTTGAATGTTTGAATGTGGACTTGGATGTTAAACTTGTTTTGTCTAACAAGCTTGTTGATGATCTTAAATGTGAAAATGAATCTCTTAAGATACATGCCAAGTGTTTGATTGCTGAACCTACTACTAAAAGGGAAGAAAATTTTTGTTGCAATCATGTTGTGTTACTTGATTTTGTGCCTATTGTGAGTTCTACCTCTAAAGACAAATCGGTGTACATTCTTCCAAACAAAAGAAACCAAAAAGTTGAGAGAAAGGCTCTTAAACCTAAGCCTCTGTTTAGGTCTCATCCTAGGGATTTGAGTGGATCTAAGTTTGTTCCTACTTGCCACTATTGCGGTGTGATTGGTCACATAGAACCACAATATTCCATGTTAAAGAAAGAACAAAGCCATATTGCTAGATCTCTTTCTAAAAAGCCTAGTGGACCTAAACACATTGTTTGTTACCATTGTGGTGCTTTTGGTTATCAAAGACCTCATTACTCTAAGTTTCAAGCTCTTAAAAGAATAAATAAATAAAAAAGAGAAACTTGAGCTTTTTGAAAGTTGTGTTATGAAAGCAAAACCAAATTTGGGGGAAAATTGTATGTTGTTGAAACAAGTTGTTAATGCTCTTACCTCCTTGTCTATGTGCATCTCCAGTTCTCATTCTTCCAACCCTCTTCTTACTTCGCATGAGACACTCATTCCAAGCAATCGTTTTGTTTGGATGAAGAAGGGTTCCTATGGTTGAGCTTATGCTCTTTTTGGCCCTTGATCCAATTCTTTCGATCTTTATAGGACCCTTTATGTATTAGATGCTTCATTATCATGCATTTATGCATGTTGCATTTCTTTATATATATTGTTTTTGCATTTGATCTTACTTTTATTGCTTTGTTTTGGTGTGAGTGAAAATCCAGAAACACATAAAAAGTGAAAAATTCAAAAAGTTTAATCGTATATATTTGAATACATTTCATGTGTGAGTTTGGCCTAGTGCCTCTGTACTAATGGTGTAGTGCATTTACGAGCTTAGCTTGTTATGTATGCACATTATTCTTTAAGTGTGAGGGATATCTAGAAATCTACATTTGATTGTTATAAATAGATCTTCAAGCTTGTCATGAATGATTGGTTAATAATCTTGCTTGATCTTGATACATGCGTAGACTTGTGCTTATATATCTCCTCACATTTTTTTTTCCTTTTTTCAAAAGAGCTCTTCAAATGTCTATCTCTAAAAAGAGAAAAGAGCCGGAAAAACCTCGCTTTAAAAACTAGTTTGACTAGGAAAAGGTGAAGCAAATGTGTAAAATGTATGGTGCCAAAGCCAAAGGCTTATTTGTCAAAGATATATCATAAGTTCATGGCATCATTTCTCAAGAATTTGAGTTGTATTTGATCAAAAGTATGAAAAATGGAAGTCAAATGAAAAGCTTTCAATCAAATGTAAACACATTGGTGAGGGGTTATATATGTTCATTTCTACAAGTGAAATAGGTCACTTGACTTTGTACTAGTTGAGTATGACTTGATTGAATTGATAATTGAAACTTCCTACTAGACTATGGACTAGTTCATACTTGATCCAAACACACAACACACAAGTCTAATGTTCAATGAATGCCTATTTCATTTGTGTGTTTGTACATGTTCAAATGTGATGTGTGTGTGCTCAACCATATGTGGATCAAATCAAAAAGATTTTTGTTCTTTTTATTTGCTTTTGGAAGTGATTTATATCACCGATTTTTTTCAAGTTGATTTTCTGTGAAAAACGTGTTTTTAGGGTGTTTTTGCGACTCATTTCACGAGTAAGCTCAATCGCGAGTTTGGACAGAGAGCTTCGCGAGTGTTTCATGAGAAGGGCTTACTTACGAAGTACCTGCAAAAATTTTCAGCTACCTACGAAAATTTCTAGATCAACTTTTTAAAGGCATTTTGTGGAACATTTGTTTTAAACTTCTCCCATCTTCATCCAAACCCCTATTTTAATGTTTCTACATAAAAACCTAACTAAATTCAATTTTTTTTCATTCCATTAACATTTCTAAGGTAATCTTTAAATCTTTTCATTGATTTTGATCCTTAGATTATGTTTTTGAGATTTTATGTTCATAGTTGAGAATTTCTTACATGGGGGTTGGAAAACTTAATTTTTGTTAATCTTTTTTATTGGGTTTTGTGTTAAATGATGATTTGCTTTGGATGTTGGCCCTTTGTGGCAAAAAATACATGTATTTAGGCAAGATTTTCATATATTCATACATTGTTTAACATATATGTGTAGTGTGTGCACTCTAAGTATTTGATAAAATGTCTCTATGGTATTTTTTCACTCTTTTGGACTCCAATGAGTACCAATTTTTGGGGATTATCATGATTATTCATGTTTATCATGTTTTGATCATTGGTTGTGTTTTAGACACTTTTCCCTATGAGTACTTGCTCATGCATTGGTCATGCATCTCACATGCACACTAGATGCACCATTGATACACACACTCTATCACTTGACATGTTATTCCATTCAATCATGATAGTTAAGTCTTTTTAGACCTTTCAACACATATAACATGTTCTTGTGTCGATGTCATGCCTTGGTCTATATCTTGCTCCATCATTCTTAGCATGTCATGTTTACTTTATGCTTTGTAGCATTTTGTTTTTAAGATGTTTTATCTTTTATTTGAGCTTCATTTTGTTATTCATCTTGCACCCCTCATACATCATTACCCTTCTTCATATCTTTTTTTTTTTTTTTTTTTCTTTCCTTCATTCCTCTTGATTCATTTGTCTATTCGTGACAAAAAAAGGGAAAGTATATTAGGAAGTATACTGGAGTGTATTGCCATTTCTATATGACTCATGTGCACATTCTCAGGGGGAAAAATTCTATCTCGTGCACATTCGTAGGGGGAGAAAGCTATAGGGGAGATGAATATACCAAAGGGGAGAAGACATTCTTTTTTATGAGAAAACCCTATTTTGCTTTGTTTTTCTTTATGCTTGTTTTCTCGTTGTTTTATGGTGCTTTGAGTTATGTTTAGTATCTATACTTTGTTGCTCTCATCACATCTTGTTTATGTGTTGGACATGCATACATCCTTATGCTATTGTGTTTTATTGGTTGCATGTTCGGATGATTATTTGCTTTGCTATATGATCTTTGTAGTCATCTGCATATGACTGTCATGTGTTTAATCAAGTTGCTCATATGTTTCACATCATATTTACTTGATCGTATATTTTCTTGTTACATTATACTTGTCCTTTTATTACTTGCTTAACCTTAAGGGTTTAATGTTTTTTGTACAAGTGTTTCACGTTACAGGTATATATGTTTCAAGTTTATCACAGGTTTTAGATTTAAATGTCAGTGAGTTTTGCCATTGTTCCTAAATTCACGTTTAAGTCTAAAGTCTGTTATAGGGTGTTTTGTCACAGAATAACTAAAGAGGGAGATTGCAAAATTGTAATTTACAACTATGTTTTATGTTGGCTTTATTCCATGACAAAAAGTGTTGTAATTGCATTAATTTTGTTTCTTGTATTTTGTGGGTTTTTTTTTTTTTTTTTTTTTTTTGTATTGGGTTTAGTATTAAGTTGGCGAAAAATCGAGCATGAATTGAAGAATCAGTGCAATTTAATGACTAACTCGTAAGAAGCTTGCGAGTAAAGGTTTTCATAAAAAAGGCACGTGAGAAATACATGCTGGAAGCTAAAGAGTCGTGCCAGACTGTCAATTTCACGATTGTCTTACAAGTAGGGCCAACTCGTAAGGTACCCTCGAAACTTTCTGTCTAGAGGATTTTAAGTGATTTTTTTATCCTTCACCCATACTATATATACCCTTATTACCCACAAAAGAATAAGAGGCTACTCAAAGAGAAAAACCCTAGATAGGTTTTCTACAAAACAACACACCCATTTTTTAGAAAGAGAGTTACTCATCCTTAGTGATAAATCATTCTAGCCTCTTCTCCTTCCTTCTCCCATTTTTCATATCTTGAAAGGAGATTTGTACCCAAACACAACCCACACCTATTCAGAGTGTAGAGAGTGTTTTAGAGCTTGGAAAGTTTTGGGGATTTTCCAAAAGAAGCTGGTGAGACTTGGCGGATGCAATCAGGCGTATTGCGGGATTCGAAAAGCTAGAGAAGACATGATTCCGAGAAGTCCGTTGGTAGTAGGCGTTTGAAGGGCTTAAGTACATTAGGTAGACTAGGCTTAGAGGATCTTTTATTATTTGTGCACTCCAACTTTATTTTTTAATGGATCGATTTCGACATGGAGGGTCGCGGAGAGATTTTTTGCTAAGTTCTTTAGTTTCCTCTTCGATAACATGTCTTGGTATTATCTTGTATTTCCATCTCTCTTCCCTACTATGTTAGAACATATGTGAATCATGTTAAGAATATATGTCATTTAGAATTGACTAATCTTTTAACAAAACGCATTTTATTTGTAATTGGTTAGATCTAGGATGGTTTAAATCTTCAAGAAATATGTTTGTTTAATTCAAGAGTTAAAGTTATGCAAATCTGTTCAAGAAACAAGTGAAGAAGTAATGTATTTTAAAACTCGACAGCTAACTCGACAGATAGCATCTATTGGGGTTTAAAAGGTAGTTTTAACCCGATACTCGATAGCTCCTTAATAGATAACCTATCGATTAAGATTTACGAAAATCAGTTTTTTAGATCTGATTTCACACATATCTGTGTATACTTGTTTAAGCTTTCTTTTTTCACAACCCTAAACATATATAAGGATTATTTTGAGGGCCGTCACAACTGATGAAACTTGATGCAAAAATTTTGTTCAAGCAAATTGCGACCGGAAATAGAATTTATCCTAGTTCATCTTTCTCTTGAAGAAGCTATTGTGTTTATATGCTGTAGGGTTTTGTAACCAAAGAGTTTCATGATCTTTATCGTGTTGATGAACTGAAAAACTTTGCAGCCAATATCCTTCTCAAGTTGGTGGTTAGTCACGTACTTGGATCCGTGCATCGATTGGTTAGTCACGTACTAGGAGCTGTGCATTGAAAGGAGAGATTGTCACTACAGAACAAGTCCAATTGTGTATTGGGGTAAGGGTTCAACTGTAGGTTAGTATAAGGCACTGGGATTCCTTTACTTGCAACCACTTGTTGTGATAATAGTAGATTCTCGGGAGTGTTAACCTTAAAATCACCTGGTGGGGTTTTTTCCTTGGAGGTTTTCTCCATTCGTAAACAAATCATCGTGTTAACTTTATTTTCTGCTGCATATTTACTTAGTTGGTGATTTGTTTGTGCTAGCACGCGTATTGCATGTTAATTGAATTAATTAATTAACTTGACTAATTAATTGGTTAATTTATCACAAGGGGTCAATACATTCTTGGCCTATTAAGTGGTATCAGAGCAGGGACACTCTGATTAGGGTTAATCTTTGCTGTGTGATCCATTGACCCCTGTTGTTATAGCTGCAACTGGCATGAAAAGATCTTTGTTTTCAAATACATCTTGTTTTTCTAATCTCTACTTGATTGAGTGTATCAGAAAATGCAAGTTTAAAAGTTATTTGAAATCTATTATGATGATTATTGGAAAAGATCTTAATTTGACAAATAAGAAACTAAACTGTCTTAGAATGAAAATATGCAGAGAAGTTCGTCTGAGAAGAGTGAAAGTTAAAAACTTTGTTCATAAATGGCAAATGAGAGAAAACATCGTTCCTAAAGATTTGTCATCTAAGTATCAGGTGTGCTTCATGATAAAGTCTGCATTTAAGGTTATGGACACATGTTTATGGTACCTTGACAATGGCTGCTCAAGACACATGATTAGAGATTGATCATTCTTTAAGGTTTTCGAGTCTAAGAAATGTGGTAATGTCACTTTCGGTGATGGGAGCAAATCACAGATTAAAGGAAAGGGAACCATCTCACTACCTAGACTGTCAGACATTGCAAATGAGCTATATGTAGAAGGTTTGAGAGTGAACCTGTTGAGCATAAGTCAGATATGTGATCAAAACTTTATGGTGCTATTCTCAAAGAGGAAATGTCTTGTGTTGAATGATTTTGGAAAGAACTCATAAGTGGTGTTCGCACTCTAGACAATTTTTATGGTTTGGTCCCTGATGCTAATATTGTATGCAATAGTATTCATTTGCCAAACGAAGATCTATGGCACCAAAGGATGGGACATGCTAGTTACAAACATCTTTCAATTGTATCTAAGCATGAATCAGTTTTAGGGATACCAAAGCTTAGTAGAGTGAACAATGTGGTGTGTGGACCATGTCAGCTTGGGAAACAGACAAAAACTAAACATCTAGGCACTTAGACATCCACTACATCTAGACCATTGGAGTTACTACATCTGGATCTCATGGGTCTAACCAGAACCAAGTCTCTTGGGGGAAAGAGATACATCATGGTTGTGGTAGATGACTTCATTAGGTACACTTAGGTCATTTTTCTAAGATCCAAGTTAAATGCTCTTGAGCACATTGAAGCCTTGTGCACAAGATTGCAAAATGAGAAGAGCTTAAAGATTGATCGAATTTGAAGTGACCACGGTAAAGAATTCAAGAACTCTTACATGGAGTCCTTTTGCACTAGATCAGGTATATCTTAAGAATTCTTTGCTCCTATTACTCCTCAGCAGAATGGTGTAGTAGAAAGAAAGAACATGGTTATTTAGGAGATGGCTAGGCATGTTGCATAACAAGGATGTGGCTAGAAACTTGTGTGGAGAAGCTGTCAACATTTCATGTCATACGGTTAACAGGGTGTATTTCAGACCTGGTACCAAGAAGACTCCCTATGAGTTATGGAAGGGAAGGAAGCCAAATGTTAAGTATTTCAGAATCTTTGGAAGTACTTGTTTCATTCTCAAGGATAGAGAGAATGTGGGAACGAAGCGATGAAGGAATATTTCTGGGATATTCCTCTACAAGCAAGGCTTTTCGGGTATACAATAAGAGAACTAAGAAGGTGATGGTAACTATAAATGTTGTCATCGATGAAGCTTCAGAGTCTAGTTCTGAGAAAATTAGTGAGGAAATTCCCAAAGAAATTCTTCCTTCCGAGCCCAAGGATATTTAAGAAATTGTTGATCAAGAGCTCGCATCTCCAAGTACTCTCGGCACTCCAAGTGTTGTAGAAGGTTCAACAGACATACCTACCTCACTTTATTTTGAATCCCATGAAGAGAAAGGATCTTCCTCCAAGATTAAATTGAATCATCCTCCCGAAATTATTATGGTAAACATGAATGAATTTACACTAAGGAAGTGTACAGTTGATAAATGTGTTGTTAACTTTGTGTCATATTCTTGTTGATTGTCGTAGGTTGAACCCACCAAGGTTGAGGAAGCTCTTCAGGATGAAATTTGGGTTGAGGCTATGCATGATGAACTGCTTCAATTTCAAAGGAATGATTTTTAGACTCTAGTACCTAGATTGGAAGGTGAGCACATCATTGGCACAAAGTGGATCTTCCGCAACAAGACTGATTAGGAGGGCAATGTGATCTGCAACAAGGCTCGTCTTGTGGCTCAAGGATAATCTCAAATGGAAGGAGTAGACTATGATGAGACATTTTTTTTAGTAGCCCGTATGGAGTCCATCAGGATTCTCCTAGCCCTGGCATGTCACTTGAAGTTCAAGCTATACCAAATGGATGTAAAGACTGCTTTCTTGAATGTATTCCTTAAAGAAGATGTTTATGTGGCTCAACCAAAAGGATTCATTGATCCACACTTTCCGGATCATGTGTTGTACTTCAAGAAGACACTCTATGGTTTAAAGCAAGCCCCTAGAGCTTGGTATGATCGGCTTACACAATACTTGTTATTTGTCACAGGTTGAACCCACCAAGGTTGAGGAAGCTCTTCAGGATGAAAGCTGGGTTGAGGCTATGC
Source organism: Lithocarpus polystachyus (assembly GCA_033629205.1). Classification (NCBI taxonomy): domain Eukaryota; kingdom Viridiplantae; phylum Streptophyta; class Magnoliopsida; order Fagales; family Fagaceae; genus Lithocarpus; species Lithocarpus polystachyus. Next base: position 4,194,998 of record CM066172.1, read on the forward strand.
ATGATGAATTGCTTCAGTTTCAAAGGAATGATGTCTGGTCTAGTACCTAGATTGGAAGGTGAGCACATCATTGGCACAAAGTGGATCTTCCGCAACAAGACTGATGAGAAGGGCAATGTGATCCGCAACAAGGCTCATCTTGTAGGTCAAGGATACTCTTAAATGGAAGGAGTAGACTATGATGAGACACTTGCTCCAGTAGCCCGTATGGAGTCCGTCTGGATTCTCTTAGTCCTGACATGTCACTTGAAGTTCAAGCTTTACCAAATGGATGTAAAGACTACTTTCTTGAATGGATTCCTTAAAGAAGATGTCTATGTGGCTCAACCAAAATGATTCATTGATCCATACCTTTTTGGATCATGTGTTGTACCTTAAGAAGACACTCTATGGTTTAAAGAAAGCCCCCAAAGCTTGGTATGATTGGTTTACACAATACTTGGTGTCACATCGGTTCACAAAAGGAAAAGCTGATCAAACTCTCTTCATCAAAAGGGAAGACGATGAGTTGATAGTTGCTTAAGTCTATGTTGATGATATCATCTTCGAGTCGACTGAGGATGGACTTGCTCATAGTTTCTCCAAACTCATACAGGCCGAGTTCAAGATTAGCATGATTGGAGAGTTGAATAACTTTCTTGGGTTGCAGATCCGTTAGCAAGAGTCAGGTATATTCATATCTCAATCTAAATATGCTAAAAATCTTGTGAAAAAGTTTGGTTTGGAATCTACTAGTTCTGTTAGAACCACTATGAGCCTAAATGTTAAACTTACTAATGATTTGTTGGGTAAAAGTGTTGATTTGTCTCTATATAGAAGCATAATAGGTAGTCTTCTTTACCTTACTGTTAGTAGACTTGACATTAGTTACAGTGTGGGAGTGTGTGCTAGATATCAAGCTAATCTCAAAGAGTCTCATATGATTGCTTTGAGACAAATCATAAAGTATGTCAAAACCACTGTTGACTTTGGTGTGTGGTATAGCAAGGATATAAATGATGTCTTAGCTGGGTACTCTGACGCAGACTGGGCTGGAAATGCTGATGATAGAAAGTACTTCGGGGGGTTGTTTTTATGTGAATAATAATCTTGGATGCAAAGGTTGAATACATCGCTGCAGGTAGCTGTTGCACCCAACTTCTATGGATGCAAAAACTCCTCCTTGATTATGGTATTTGTCAAGAACATCTTACCATCTATTGTGATAATACCAGTGCCATCAACATCTTTAAGAATTCTATTCAATATTCTTGAACTAAACACAGAGATTTGACATCACTTCATTTGGGAGCTTGTCGAAGATGATACTCTCACTCTTGAGTTTATTCACACTGATGATCAGAAGACTGATTTGTTCACCAAACCTCTTGATAGCAAATGGTTTGAATTCCTACGCCAAAACATTGGTGTTATCTCCATGAATTGATCTCCTCTTTTCCTCTTCCTTCCTTATCCATGTGCATCTAGTTTTATGCTTTGCTTTGTTCAATATGTTTTTGTTTGTTTGTTTTCATTTTTTGCTTTATTTTGTTTTTCATAAAAATAAAAAAATTTTAAAAATCAGAAAAATACAAAAACAGTGTGTGTTTTGTGTACATTAGTACTTGTGTACTTTGGATAGCCATTGAAACAAAATTTTCTAAAATTTGTATCTTTCATAGTTGTCAAAACGTGAATCGTATCGTGAATCGATTTTTAATTTTTTTTATTTCGCGTATCGTATCGTATCATATCGTGTATCGTAAAATACACAAATACTTAATAAATCTATAAAAAAAATCATAAATATACATATATAAAGGGTATATTTATTATAAATTTTGAATATATTCAACTAATGACCAACTTTTTCATCACTTATGTAATAATATTTAATAAGCCAACTAAATAAATTAAACTATCATGTATTTATAACATACACTTTCAAATTACTTAAATTCAAAAGTGATAATATATTGCAAATGACCCAAAAATAATAATTTATTTTCATTATATTGCCTAATCAACCTCATCTAAGTCAATTCTATCATCATGTGTTTATAATTTTGCAAACTTATTTTTTCATTAAAATTTTCTTCATCATCATTTGTCATTAACATTTACTATCTCTTCTTGTTCTTTTTATTTTAAAATTTTTTTTATAAAATTTTTTTTGGCATTCTTGTTTCTTGGACTTATAACAATAATGATAAAAAAAAAAATTTATGTTGTCAATTAATATTTTATTCATAGTATATAAAATAAATTTGTAAATATTAAAGTAAAGGGTAAGTGTGTACTGTGTAATCCAATTGTAGGAGAGAGAGGAAAAAAAACTTATGAAAATGTAGTTGGCTAAATTAAGTAAACTAATAAATTAATGTTAAAAAAAAGTCTAATAACTTCTTAGATTCAAATAAAAGTACAAATTTTAACAAAAAAATCTCATTTTAAAGCATTTGTCTATGTATCGTATGATACGTACGATTTTACGATATAATACGATTCATACGATATACACACTGTATCGTACAATTCATGAATACTTATGATACACCGATACGGTACGGAATTTTTTACACATGATACGATACGTATCGTACGATACTAATAACTATGGTATCTTTTATAGTTTAGATGAGCATCTTTATGCACAACTAAGCAAGTGGGCTTTATGGCTCGTGTGTGTGATGAGCATCTTTATGCACAACTAAGCACTCGTATCACTCTTTTTGACGGGAAGGACTAGAAAATCCTAAGAGAAAGGCATAAATAACTATCTCACCACTGTTTCCCGCCAATCATGAAATGATATCTGTATGCTTCGGCATAACAAAAGTGCAATGTTAAAAGCTTAACATCATTGGGTATTTTTTCTCTCTCTCTTATATACCCATGCATGATATGCTTTACAAAAGAAAACATACAAAGATAAATAAAAGCAAAAAAAATCAAAATGCTTTATATATGATTGCAAGCGTGTCTTCTAGGAGATGTGGGAGTTATAGGATGTACTTCAAAGGTGATAGTCCCAACCAAGCAGTTATGATCGTGTGTGAGTTAAAGTGATTTTCTCATATCTTAAATCGTCAAAACATGTAGACACTTATGCAATCTTGCGATGTTTTTCACACACAACACGCAATATTCTTTGCTACTCTTGATACATATGCAGGTACAATGTGATTTAGCTATCACAAGAAATACATGTGTTAATGTATGCTCGCTAAACTGTCTTGACTTGTTTTTAAAATATAAAAATGGTTAGACTTGTTTAGTGTGTGTGTGTGTGTGTGTGTGTGTGTGTGTGTGTGTGTTTTGGATCTAAATGCTTGTCATTTTTTTTAAGATGATTTTGTGAGCTTAAAATGTTGTTTGGATCTTTGGTTAAGTAGCATGCTTGATTGCATTAATATCTGTGTTTTTCTCTTCTTTGAAAAACTGTTTTTGAGCATCTCGATAGCTTCTCGATACCTCTCAACAACTAGCTATCTATCGAGCCTCTTGATCTTCCTTTCTCGACAGCTGTTATCACAATTTCAATCCATTGAAGTTTTTGAGAATTTGTCTCGGTACCTTTTCGACAGCTTTTCGATCCATCCAAGTCACTTTGCTATGGACACCTCTCGACAGCTGCATTTGTCGAGATTTAGTGCTTGATAGTTGCTCGAAACCTTTCGATCCATCAAGCTTTGTGTTTCTTTATATAGCTTAGAGCGAATTTTTCTCTCATTTTCTCCAATTTCTTTCAATAATTTCTAACCCTTCACTTCCCCAAACACTTTTCTCTCTCTCTAAACCTCTTACCCAAGTGTTTTTCGGCCTAGATTGATCTCCCTTCACTAGTAAGATCTTGTTTTCACTCTTTTTCATGCATTTCATTCATATAAATCTAGGTTTTTGGGTTTTTGAAAAGTTGTGGGTTTTTTTTTTTTTCAAAATTGATGAGGCTATTGCAAAATTTTTGGTTGGGTTTTGTTTAAATGATCTTATATGTTCATGCATTACATCACATTTGCATTTTAACAATGATTCTTGTATTTTAGATGTGTGTTTATTATGTTGAAATCATATGTGCTGGTAGGATTAGATTGGACTGAGCCCATGATGTTTTTATTGTTGCATGTCATATGTTCATGCATGCGTACTATTTATTTTCTATCTTATTGATATTGATTGTGTTGGTACTTTTCTGCTTGTCTCTCTCTCCTTCTCTCTTTTTCTTTCGGTTATCTTGCTCATGGCACTTAAAAAGAGCAAATCCACTCCGTCTTAGAACCTTCTTCGTTTCGGGGCATCTACTTTTGATTCTACCCCCTCTCAAGTTCAGTTTATTTATGAGAAAGCCAGTCAGGACTTCTCGGAGGACTTTTCTCGACGCGACATTTATTTAGAACGCCAAGTTGTCCTTTCGGACTTTTTCGATACTGACCTTCCCACTGTCATCTACAGTAAAGGTTGGGAGTCACTTTGTGACATCCCAGTCACTTGTCCTCCATGATCATATAGGAGTTCTACTCCAATATGTACAGATTTGATTACTCTGTACCTCATTTCTTCACTCGCATTCGAGGTATGCGCATTGTAGTCATTCCGGATCTTATATCCGAGGTGCTACACGTTCTGAGGGTAGCGCATCTTGACTACCCCGACTGTGATCGTCTTAAGACTATCCAAAGACGAACTCATGTCTCTATTATGTGAGCCACCCTCATCTTGGGGTGAATATCAAAACACCCTTTGCTTAGGCTTTGCAAAAGGTCTGAGGTTCCTAAATATGGTAATAACATTTACTTTACATCCCTTGTCTCACTATAATTCGATTACTGAGCCTCGTGCTCGATTTTTGTTATCCCTATTTGAGGGACTCACCATAGACTTTCCCTCTCACTTCATACTCTCTCTCATAGATGTCTATAAGGATACTGCGACCCGTGATAAACTCATTTTCCCTTCTGCTATCACGCGGATTCTTCACTATGAGCCTGTCTCCTATCTTGAGTCTCCACACTTCTTTGTCATGTGTGCCATAGACACGTGACTGTTAGACAGAGTGAGGCCCAGCTTTGACCAAAGCGGCCATGGACTGAGATGGCGACTCATTCAGCTTCTTCCACTCCATCCACCTTTGCTTCTTCTTCTTCCACGGGTGGTGTGACTCTCGCGGCCATCATGGCATAGCTTGTGCGCATGGATGCTTGCATTGACATTCTTAATGATGAGTTATGTCAAGAACACCTGTGTTGGTCATATTCCACGATGACAGGCTGTCATGGGTGGCTTCACTGCATCTTCATCTCCATCTCCACAGGCTTCAAAGGATGAGAGTGATGATGATGGCTCCGGTGGTGATGATGCTGATGCAGATGATGGTGCTAGCTCTTTCGGTGATGAGGAGATGATTGCTTCTCAGTGACTTACCCTTTGTCATTTGTGACAAAAATGAGGAGTAGTTTTAGGGTATAAGAGTAGTCATGTACTTAGGGGGAGAGTTATTAAAGGAGATATTTTTGTTAGGGGGAGTGTTTATTGTTTAAGAGGGATGTAGTGAGGACTGTTGTATCTTTTCTTTTCTTGTTATTTTAGATGCATTGTTCTTACTTTGTGATAACAACCTTGTACTCATTTTAATATAAATATTGAGATTTTTATTACATTCTTTCACCTATCTCTTCATGTGTTGTTTCTTTTTTCTCTTTATGCACATGCTTCTTATTTATTGTATGCAATCTTTTATTTCTGTTTCATACTAAGATGCTGTGATAAGTTTTGTTTAAAGTGTTTCAGAAATACAAGTTGTCAAAGTCTTTCTTGCCATGAACTCTCTTCTTGCAAAGTTTTTCAAGAGTTTATGTTAGGATAGATTTTATTGTATTCAACAAGTGAGTATGAGTTGAGTGATTTATGACTTCTCTCATATGTTCATTTTTAAGTTGTGGTTTTGTCATGGATTGCCAAAGAGGGAGATTGTTAGGACATATGTGAATCATTATAAGAACATATGTTACTTAGAATTGGCTAATCCTTTAACAAAACGCGTTTTATTTGTAATTGGGTAGATCTAGGATAGTTTAAATCTTCAAGAAACATATTTGTTCAAGTAAAGAGTTAAAACCATGCAAATATGTTCAAGAAACAAGTGAAGAAGTGTTGTTTTTTTAAGCTCGACAGATAGCATCTATTGGGTTTAAAAGGCAGTTTTAGCCCGATGCTCGATAGATAGCATCTATCGAGGTTTAAAAGGCAGTTTTAGCTCGATACTCGACAGCTGCTCGATAGATAACCTATTTATCAAGATTTACAAAAATCAGCGTTTCAAATCTGATTTCACACATATCCGTGTATACTTGTTTAGGCTTTTCTTTCTCACAACCCTAAACATATATAAGGATTATTTTAAGGGCTGTCATAGCTGATGAAACTTGATGCAAATGTTTTGTTCAAGTAGTTTGTGACCAGAGATAGAATTTGTCCTAATTCATCTTTCTTTTGAAGAAGCTATTGTGTTTGTACATCGTAGGGTTTTGTAACCAAGATGCTTCGTGATCTTCATCGTGTTGATGAACTGAAGAACTTTGCAGCCAAAATTTCTCAAGTTGGTGGTTAGTCACGTACTTGGATCCATGCATCTATTCGTTAGCCACGTATTAGGAACTGTGCGTTGAAAGTAGAGATTGTCACTACAGAACAAGTCCAATTGTGTAATGGGGTAAGGGTTTAACTGTAGGTTGATATAAGGCACTGAGATTCTTTTACTTGTAACCGCTTATTATGATAATAGTGGATTCTCGGGAGTGGTAACCTTAAAATCACCCGGTGGGGTTTTTGCCCTGGAGGTTTTCCCCATTCGTAAACAAATCACCGTATCAATTTTATTTTCCGTTGCATATTAACTTAGTTGGTGATTTGTTTGTGCTACCACGCGTATTGCATGCTAATTAAGTTAATTAATTAACTTGGCTAATTAATTGGTTAATTTATCATAAGGGGTCAATACATTCTTGGTCTATCATACTCTTTAAGCTATTGTTGATAATAGATGAATATGGCTTAGGATAGTGATAACGGTTATTTGCGCTTATCTACTCTTGTTCTGCACTTAGTATAAGTTAAAGTAAAAGCTATCTAGCTATATTTTTTATTTGGAGGTATGAAAAAGCTCGTGTTTTTACACAAATCCGAGCTTTCAGGCCATTTAAGGTTATTGAAGGTCCTAGTGATAAGCCTACGAAGGAGAAACATCTTTCTACTGCAGAAATCTCATCTATGGTCCTTAGGAAGATGCATGAGATGGCCGAAGCCTACCTGGGTACAACTGTGAAGAATGCTGTTATTACTGTCCCTGCTTACTTCAATGATTTCTAGCGTTAAGGCCATAATGGATGCTGGAGGCATTGCAGGCTTGAATGTCCTGCGTATAATCAATGAACCAACTGCCGCAGCCATTGCATATGGTCTTGAGAAGTCTGGCTGCGGTGGCAAGAAAAATGTGCTGATTTTTTATTTGGGTGGTGGTACTGCTGATGTCTCACTACTTACTATTGAGAATGGTGTCTTTGAAGTGAAGGCAGTTGCTGGAGACACTCACCTTGGAGGTGAGGACTTTGATAACAGAATGGTAAAACATTTTTCTGCAAAATTTAAGAGGAAACACAAGATGGACATTAGTGTTAGCCCCAAAGCTCTTATGAGGCTAAGAACTGCTTGTGAGAAATCAAAGCAGATTCTTTCTTCTGCAATTGAGACTGACATTGAAGTCGATTCTTTGTATAAAGGTATTGATTTCTCTTCAACTATTACCCGTGCCAAATTTGAGGAACTCAACTTGGATTTGTTCAAGAAGTGTATTGATATTGTGAAAGAAGTGCTTGACCGACTCTAAGATGAACAAGAATTGTGTCCATGATGTTGTTGTTTCGGGTGGTTCTTCCAGAATTCCTAAGATGCAGCAGTTGTTGCAGGACTTCTTCAAAGGAAAGGAGCTTTGTAAGAGCATTAATCCAGATGAGGCTGTGGCTTATGGAGCCGCTGTTCAAGCTGCTATCTTGACTGGTAAAGATAATGAGAAACTTAAAGCTATCGTGCTCTTAATGTCACCCCTTTGTCTCTTGGCATATTAACTGATCCTATGGAAGATATGTCTGTTTTGGTTCCAAGAAATTCTGCCATTCCTGCCAAAAAGGAGGGAAACATCACCACCAAACGTGACAACCAAACTTCTATTATCATCCCAGTTTACGAGGGTGAGAGAGCAAGAGCTACGGCTAACAACTTCTTAGGGGAATTTGTGCTTCATGGTATTGCTGCGGCGCCCAGGGGTGTTGCTCAGGTAAAAGTTTGCTTTGATATCGATGCTAATGGTATCTTGAATGTTTCTGCGGAGGAGATTACCACTGGCTCGATGAGTAAGATCACCATCACTAAAGATAAGTTAAGTCTGTCCGGTGAGGAGATTGAGAGGATGGTGAAGGATGCAGAGACGTACAAGGCTAAAGATGATGAACACAGGAAGAAGTCTAATGCTAGGAAAGCTTTGGTGGACTATGCTTGCAAGGTGAGGAATACTATCAATGATGAGAAGATTGTTGCCAAGCTTGACCCTAAATGTAAGAAAAAGATTAAAGATGCTATTGAACACGTATTTCAGTGATTAGATGACCCTGAGCTCGTGGAATCAGGACTGTATGAAGACAAGATAAAATGGCTCCAAAGCGCTTGCAATCCCATTAGTATTTGAGGCAGCCCCAAAAAGTTCTAGTGTTTTACTTCATTTGTGTTCGTTCTAGAGTTTCTTGTTAGTTATTTGGTCTTTGTTAGGCAATTGCTAGGAATTTTGAAGACATTTCCACTGATAAGGATTTAGCTTCAACCCGTAGCTTGGTGTCGTTGAATTCTGTTTCAGTATACATACCTAATTTAATTATTATTGTTGTTGTTGTTTAAAAAATAATCCTAATTTTTTTAAGGATTTATTTGGTATTGGGTTGCTTTATAAATAATAATAAAAATTTGTGGGCTTTAATAAATGTAAACAAACATAATTTATCACTATTTGTTACTCTAAAAATCACTCCGGATTTTTGATAATTTGTATGGTAACTTTATAAAAAAAAAAGATCAACTAAAAGTTAAAAAGATTTCATTTTATATTATATATAAATATTGATGTATATATATAGATTAGAAAAGGAAAAAATTTTTTTTTTACCAATTTTTAGTGGCCTTGTTCCCTTGAAATCCTAGAAAGGTTTTTTCTTTCTCCCTAAGCAAAATTTCCTGTCTTCTAAACGGAAAGGAAAACAAGGCGAAATGGTGTTGAAGTATAATCATGTCTCAGGAAATTAGCTTATAATCATGTCTAGTGTTAAAAGCCATTATATTTAAATTGATATTTTGCTGGCCAGTGGTAATTAAAGTTCTGTTTATAAATTTCAAGCTTGTATTCAAATTGAAGATTTTAACTTGAGATCAAAATGAGTAAAATCAAGGCACAAGCCGCACAACACAACCCAAAACGAGTGTAAACTAAAAGTCTTCCTAAATCTAGAGGAACCAACAAAAAAAGATTATAGATTTCATCAAGCACCAATTACGAACTCTCCTTTGGGCTTCAAATTCAACGAGGTAAACTTATAACTAATTTTGGCACCACCTTTGGGCCTTTTTTTAAATAAAAAGAATCAGCTTCGGCTTTAATTCCTTTACAGGTTCAGCCAATGTAGACTTAGGAAGCTTGGTAGACATCTCAGCTTTGGGCCTGTAGTCGAAGATGGTCACATTGTTAGGCCGAATTGGAGGTCCGAAATGTTTTATGTTTGGGATTTTGTGATTGAAAGTGATAATCACCGACCAAGAGAAAAATGGTAGAAACTACATTATGGGCTTTTGCAAATCCATAAATATAGTAAGTTGCCCATGCGATGCACGGATATTTTTTTGATATTTTATATAAAACGATTTTGAATAATATTGTACATATATTATAAAGAAAAAGTAGACTAAATTAGAATAAAGAAACATATACATTTTGAGATATTAAAATTAGTTTAGTAGTTTCATTGTATATTTGTAACATTCTCAAGGTAAAATTAATGTTTTTTAAAATCCTGAAATTAACCAAAGATAAATGCAAAAGTGTAACAGGACCATGAAAATCAATTAATTTGTGTTGTGTTCACATATTTCATACTATAAAATGAAAGTATGTCCAACTCTCTCACTATCTTCTACTCATCGATAATGTGACATTAAAACATAATGTGAGCAAATGTGTATGCATGTATCTTATAGATAATTTAAAATTAAATCATGGTAAAACATGGCTTTATATTGGACACCAAATATTCTCTCTACTTAAATACCCAAAACAATAACTATCCAACCAAATTACCGAAACCTAAATCATATTTAAGCCCCTAATTTTAAAAAGGAAAAAAAAAATACATGTAGGGGTTTTAGTGTCTTGATGGTAGTGGGAGGCCTGTATAACAGAGGTGGTGACCTCTTAAATTCCTTTTTCTCTCTCTTTCAAATGCTTTGCCAGTCTCAGGTATTTTATTTTAGTAATATATAGTGAAACAATACGTTTTATTTAATAATCCACAACATTTTTGTCTCTCTATCTCTCTTCAGAACCTTATCTGGTTAGTTATTACTATTAGTCCTTAATTATTATTATTATTTTTGGCTTTTTTTAAAATACTAAAATGGTGGGTATGCTAAAAGATATGAAAAATAGAGAAAAAATGTGGTGTAAGCTTAGTCAATGAATGAGACATTAATGAGATAACAGTAAAATATGTTAATGTGAACTTTTGCATAATAGTAAAATAATAATAATAATAATAATAATGATAGAGGTTAAAAAAAAGCTAAATGCAAAATTAGAGTAAAAATTATGTAGAATGTTTAACATATTTTAAAGTAATAACATAAAGTAACACATTTTTTCCAATTCCAAAATATATTTATAGTTAGTTTCCAATTAGAATTGTTTAGTACACCAGTGACATTAGATAATCAGTTTATGAGAAGCTCACCTAGTGTTGGTGATGTAGAGAGATAGAGCCAAGAGAGGGTGTGTTAGACTTATCCTAAACTCAAATGATATGTATAGGTTCCTCATATTATTATGAACTTTTTTTTTTTTTTAGAATCATAGAAATTAAAAGTTATTCACGATTTGAGATAGATTAAGAAGAGAATCAAGCACAAAGGCACAATCCCTCGTGTGTGATGTGTGTTTGATTCAAAATAAAAATAAAAAGATAATTATTCCACATTGCTTAAGAGAGTTTATTGTAGTATGCTTTTGTGTTAGACTCATTCCCTCTCCTTTACTTCTATGTGTGATTGTTTCTCTAAGAAAAAGGACAAAAAATCAAAATGATAGAATGATAGCATACTGGGGAAACAAATATAATTGTCAACAAAAGAATTGTGGAATGTTTATGAACAAAGAAGGAAAAAAAAAAGATTTTGCATCTCCTTTTTTTTTCCCCCAAATATCAATATTCATGTCAAAAAGAAATAAAAAATTGAAGTTTATATGATGTGCTAAAACATTAGTATTTTACTAATCCAGCCAATTCTTGCGCCAAAGAGAAGATGGAACATAATCCACCTAGGTTTATGATTTGCAGAATATGACGCTTGTGCTAGATGGAAGCATAAATGCATTGCGCTCATTTTTCCTGAAACCAAACCGTTAAAATTGGGAGATTTTTTTTTTCAATTATCTTTTGGTCAGAACTTAATTTAAAACACAGAAAAAGAACCACCAACCTATTAAAATTTGAACCTTGAAAACTCATTCAACTACAAAGTTTCCGTAAAATTTTAGACTAATAATGGGAACTAGAAAAACTTACCCCCACGCTAAGCAATATAGAAATAACACAAAACATGGTTAGTTTTACTTAGAAGAATTTAAGCTATATATATGGGAAATTAATATTAGGAAAGTAAGATAAGAGGGCCTCTTCATTTTCATTGATATAATGGGTATGACATGAGAGAACAAATTGTAATAAAAAAGTAATGTGGGGCCAGGGGCCCAGGTCCACGTATCAAGTCGTGAAGAGACTAAAAACTCCAAGATAATGTAGTGGGCCTTACAGGATTAAAGGCCCAAAATCATGCATTAAGCCTCCGGCTATGTCCAAGGACGTGGTAGAGCCCGAGAAGAGGGAAATGGACATGCAGAACCCCAGGTTGCGATTTATTACGTTTGGGGTAAGGGAAGGCGATCCGAGGAGTGACCCTAGCTTCAGGGAGACGGGAGTCCCCAAAAATACCTAAGGAAAGGCTGCCTCCACCGCATTAATGGTGCTGCACCTACTCTTCTGACCGCATTTATGTGGAGAAGATCCCTGAACAGTGCAACTTCGGCCACTGCGACTCACAGTAGGCCAAAAAGGAAGCATGATGGGACATGCACTCAAGTGAAGACTTAGATGGTTGACAAGTGTAGGGTGGAGATGGTCTTGAAAAGGCTATATAATGTGGAAGAATCCTCCTCTGAAGGGGTTCTTCAAACTTGGGCTTCTTATCCTTTCTTCCTAGAGACTCCGACCTACTGCATTGGCTACTTAAATCATTTTGGCCCAACTTTTGCATCCCATCCTTTACAAATTCATTGTTTAGAGACTATTTGGGCCGCCTCATCCAGTTTGGGCCGGCTCACTGCTTTGTGTCCTTACAAGTAACTTAAGAAAAAGAGAAAAAAAAAAAATTTAGCAAGGATTTGGTAGGTCGTGTGGGCTTCAATTGTTTGGTTCCACTCGCCACAGCCATGCCTCCAAACCACCCAAATTAGATCAAAGCAAATAGTTCTTTTGGGGCTTTAATTGTAGAGAGATAAAGATTTAAGGCAATAAACTTTTAAGATGGTGCAAAAGAAATATGAGTTACGTTTGGTTGGTTAGTCCATTTAGAAAAAAAAAAAAAAAATCAAACACATAGCAAATCATCAAATATTGTTGAAAGCAACCAAAGGCACCCACCCAAATAACATATCAATATATCAGAAGAAATAGAAGAGAGATAAAAAGATAGAAAAAAGGTCACTTATAGTTATTGCCTGAAAAACAGTCAAGGAATGGGATAGATCTTGGTGATTTGGTTCCAAGCCAACCTTGCCATAGGTAAACAAACGTCACAAAATTGAACAAAGAATTTGAATTGGGTTTTAATTTTTAGGTAAATACAGTGGTATATTTTTGTTTCTGGCAATACAGAGATGAGTTCCTTATTCATAAGGAAACCAAAACACCAGTAATAGGACTACCCAAGATAATAATTGAGGGACCTCAACCATCACAAATTGGCAAAAAAAAAAAAAAAAAAAAACTCCCCATTCTTCTAGATCGTAATTTGTGTAAAATAAATGAAATGTTGAATTGGCACCTTAACTTTCTCATTGCAATCGAAAGCTTCATAATAGACATATTCAAATGTTTACAATTAATCATTAAATAGATAGATAAGCACTTGATAGAACCACAATTGAATGAAAGAAATCTCACCAATCTTCGGTTCTCCTCTGAGCAACACGTGAAATAACTATTTTTCATTCACCAACAATCATGTAGTCTAAATCCCAAAACTTCATAGCAATTTGAATCGCCTTTTCAAAATTTGGGGTCGCAATAGCTAATAGAAAAAAACACGAGATCTGCTGATTAAAGCCAAAAGTGATGGGATTTTCAATACAAATTAATGCCATAAAATACCGAGTGATTAAACATTGAACTGGAATTATGAATCCAGAAAGAAAAAAGTTGTCAAACAAAGTAGCTAGCACAGGGAAAACCAATTACACATGGATAGACACGTCTAAAGCTGATTAGCCACAAATCCATTGAAAAAAAAAAAAAAACATGGGAGGAAAAGAGGAAAAACTCACCTTAAGTTGCTACTGGTAAAACAATCAGAGAGGAAAGAGAGATTGGAAATCTTAAAGGAATTTAATATCAGGTGGCAACTGAAGCATATGAAGAATTCAAAGAGTCAAGGGTGAAAAGGGATGTCATATTATTTATTATCATTAACTAATCCTTATCATTTACATCAGCTATTAAAGATGGGCTTGGGTTATTTGTGATGAATGGTGTTTGGGTAGTAGAGAAGAATGGCATAAAGAAGTTAATGTGAAAGGCTAAACATAACATTAGAGCGCCACATGGCAGGATCTCATGCTTTCTGGCAGGATCTCATGCTTTCTAGCATGAGGTTTCTGCTTTTAGAAGACAATCAAATTACTTATATAGTTTTTTGACTTTTAAATTTTCAAAGACAAATTTACACTTAGCTCAACATACTTCACCTATGTTTTTCTGAAAAATGTCATCCAATAATATAACATGACATTATTTATAAATTGCAAATCTAAAGCCAACCAATATATTGATTATCAAATCCTTTCTATAAAATAGATATATATGTGACATGTCAATTCCTATCGGATTATAGACCAACCCAAACCCAATAAAATGGCACATTTATTCATGACCAATCTGCGGTTAGATCCTATCAAAAAAAAAAAAAACAAAAAAAAAATCTCCAGTTAGAAAACATTTAGCAAAAGAATTAAAAATAAAACCTGAATTCAACTAAAATTTAGCCAAAAAAAAAAAAAAATAGCTATAAAAAAAATGGCAAAGGAAGCAGAGAAAGGGAAAGAAATACAAAAAGAAAATTTGTGCAAAGAACATAAGAAAAAGAGAAGGGCTGTCAAGGCCCTTAAATGCCAACAATTGGCCCCTCTTTTATTTCCTAGTAAGTTTTCATTTTAATTTTTCGTACTCTTCTCTCACCTTCACCAATTAGTCACATAATAGATAGTCTTCATTTCAATGTTGGCCCATATGCTTAATTTGAAAATAATAGTCTATGACTATGTTAATTTGATAATCTTCATTTTGTTTTTGTTTTTGAAATTTTTGTTCTTTGCTATACCAGGGGGGGAGGGGGAATACTATCAATGAAATTTTAAACTTTATCCCTAGTAACATACCAACCCCTTTTATCAGCAAAATTTTCAAACCAATCCTAGTCACATAATGTGATTCAGAATCATCCAAAAGTGGAGATAATCCATAGTAGCAAAAGAAGGATTAATGGAAAAAAAATAATCAGATTTGTTAATTTGATGGACCCAACTTACAAAATCCAACAATCTTGAAGAAACAATCCAGCTTTATTTACAATGGAATTTCCCAGCAAAGCAATTCATTTTTACTTCTAATTGAAGAACCAATCTAGCTTTATTTACAAAGTAATTTTCTAAAAAAATTCATGGCAGTATGTACAAAGAAAATGGCATACAATAACTTAACAATATATTTAGTTTACTCTTCTATATATATATATATATATATATATATATAAAACTTAACAATACAATGAAAATGGAGTTAAACTCGATAATCGATTTATAGTTCCTCACAATATTGACTTATTGGTGAAATTTTAAGCTCACATAAATGTCAAGTGGTGTAATCGTTCAAGGTCTATCAAATACTTATTCAAGTATATTATGAAGGGATCTAATCATGCAACTTTGATTCTTAAAGAAAATTTACATGTTGATGCTTCTACTGGAATGCAAAATATGACAGACATGGATGAAGTTAAGAGATACTTAAATTGTAGTTATATGTCTGCCATAGAGGCATGCTGGAGGATATTTGAGTTTGAAATCCACTATCGACAAAATCCAAATTCAATTTTACATACAACTTCATATTAAATTGTAAATCAGCCTCACTACACAAATCCACTTTTTCCTCTAATGTATCTTGTTGATCATACACTATTCAATAAACACTATTGCCACATTTATCTATGTTCTAGGCATTTAATTTACACAAAAGACTATAGCAACCACAATAGCTATCACTGTTGCTCAATGCTATGACAATCTTTTGACTCAAGAATTCTCCTTCCAAAATCTCATCTCTTTTCTTTATACCTGCACGTTAATAGTGAGAAAAGTTTTATGTTCCCAAAATCAAAGCTAATCTACAAAAATCTGTAAAACCCAATCAAACACATTTGATTCAAGCATCTTCTAAAACTTTGAATGGAATTAAGAGAAGAAGGGGAAAAACCAAAGTTCATAGTATTGAGACACTAAAGAAAATAATAATCTACCCTTATAAAAAAAAAAGGGTGAGGAAAAACAAAGTTCATAGTATTGAGATATTGAAGAAAGTAATAATCTGCCATTAAAAAAAATGAACTAACTTCATAAGTGTTAGGTTCTAAGAATTAGGAACTAATGTATTAGAACTTCAATGTGTATGTTGGCAAACCATGATCAAAACAATTGTTTAGTCTTATGTTAGACTTGCTCAAAGTATGGGTCTTAATGTAAAGTTGGAATCGAGTTGTTGTGCAGAATTACTGTTAACTTTCTGTCAGACTCGATCGATCGAAAATTAGGCTCGATCGATGGAAAATCGAGCAGAACGTTTTTCTGCAGAATTTTCCAACTCAGCCCTAGTCCATTTAATGTATAGAGTTTTATGTTTTGCCCTAAGTATATAAGGGAAAACCCTAGCCACGTTTTTAGAGTTCTGTTTTGCTGTGTTTGTGAATTTCATTGTGAGATCTAGAGGTTTTTACCTTCACATACACTTAGGGTTTACAAACTTGAAATTCATGTCAAGAGTTGTGTAAATCAATACAGTTGCAGAATCAAAAGAGCACAAAGATATACAAGCAGGTGCGCTTGTGGATTTGCTGAAGAATTCAAGAAAGAAGGAGCCCGTGGATCTCGGAGCTATCATGGTGTCATGGTAGTAAGTTTCCTACCCTTGGGTAGCAATAAGATGTTAGTGGTCTAAGTCTTATTGTGTAAACTTCGATTCTTTCATAGTGGATTCAGTTTACCTTGAGGATAGCTAGGTCAAATCCTCCCCAGGTTTTTACCGGTGTGGTTTCCTGGGTCATCATATCTTTGTGTTATTTATTTTCCGCTGCTTTATTGTTTTTGATATATTTGTGTTAACCTAGTTTTAATTAAATTACCTAAGTTAATCACTTGGCTAATTCACTAGGTTAATCTGTTTGGGTTTAAGGGGTCTAAACGAACTGACAATAAGAAATGGAATTGGTTTATTTTGCTAGTCTAAATTTGATTACTTAATAAATTATACTATTCTCAAAATTTGACATATATAAATGAATGCTTAAGAAATGGTAATCATCATTAATGGGCTCAAAATTTCTTTTTTAGATAGTGTATAGAATATTTAATTCATATGAATAGAAACTGTTGCAGACCTTAAGGAGTTGGGGGCTTTGGTAGAGATGAAGAAGTTTGTAACATTAAACATTAAAGTTCCAAAAAAAGAAAAAAAGAAAAAAAGAAAAAACATATATATATATATATATATTAAAATGAGATTATTTCCTCGTATATATAATAGAAAATTAACTATCTATCTAATTTATTACACATATGCAGAATACCTTTTTTCTTTTTAACTTACAATTTATACTAAGGCAACCAATATTTGTTCACTTAAGGTATATAGCACTGAGCAAATAGACTTGTGAAGTCTATATTCCACTTTAAAAGTTATTATGTGATCATTTAGATCCCACAGGGAGAAAAAAAAAATTATATCTTTTAGATGCAAACCCTTGGCTTAAGCCTTCAGATATCTTTGAAATTATCCTTCTTGCAAGTTCAAGCAAAGCTAAAACACCAACATAGAAAACATAAATAGTCATAAATTTCATGTTTCAAATAATTTAGTTAAGATTACAACACAACAATTGATTTAAGGAAAAGAAATTTTGAAATATGGATCTATAATATTGCATACAAAAAAATTAAATAAAGTTTTTCTAGTCCTCTTAACTACTAAAGTTTTGAACCATAAATTAACATTCCATAAAGTACATCACTTTCCTCTACCTTAGAGGATAACAACTTAGTGTCATAAACATGTACAAAAGAAGGAAAATACATAAAAATGTTTATATCTCATGGAGAGAGAGAAAATAATTAAACCTTCCAAAAGCAAATTATGTTGCTATTTGGCTTGAGGTATCTCTAAAATTAACCTTTCTTGTAACTTTATAAAATCCTAAAATAGAAATTTAGAAGACTTTAGTAGTTATAATTATCATGAATCAAATATTGTCAAAAGCATAAATGGATAACAAACCAATTCCAGTTTATCAAACTGTTTGAAGCTATGGGCGATAAGTTGCAACCCTATAATAGATAAGATTTTGGTGAGAATCAATTCATGGATATCCAATGTTTTGTCATTTGTTGTTTGGTATTCACATATATTGGACCAGCATGTTTGTTCTACCTAAAAAAATCATCAAGTAGAGAGAGAGCTGGTTCAACTAGTTTTTGTGAAAAGGCATTGATTCCTCGGCTTTTGATGCTAAGTATTTTTGGGAAGTATCTAATTAGATTAATCAATAATTTTACCAAGGTAAAAACAAATTATGCCCATCTGCCTTTACTAGGTGCTAGAGCCAATCATTATTTCTCTCATAAACCATGATAGGGCAGCACACCAACAACAATGCATATATAGTAATATAGACATTGAAAATGCCTTTAAGCTAAGTATTGCATTGATGTCAAGACAGCCAACAAATACCAACTGAAGGACTTATAGAGCTATTTTATTCTAAAACCACAACTGCTAACCTTGAGGTAAAAATGCGTTTAATATAAGTATTCAAGATGGCCTAAAATACCAACTAAAGGTCTCATAGAGTCACTTTATTTCAAAAACCACAGCTGCTAACCTTAAGATCAACATTGACAACATATACTAAAAGAGAAATATATTAAGGTATGGAACAACAATCTAAATGTATGAAGAAACATTAGCAATAGCAATACCTTCCTTCACCAATTCCTTGAATTTGCATCGCCTTCGACTAAGTTGAAACCCCATCCTTCAAGACTTGAAGTGTCCCATCTTCTAAACCTTGGTTGCTTCAAGACAATTATATTTGAAATAGAGTAGTGTGAGAGTTATTCACAACTATAATCAAACACATTGAAAGAAATCCATTAATAAATAATTGAAACAACACTATTTGATGACTACTAGAGGCTTTCTGGGGGTATTTAACACTATGGGCCTTTGGGACTTAGTGGTCAAATCTATTATACTTTTACTGTCTCTTTCCCTATTTTTTTTCCTAGAGCCTAAGCCATTGCGTTGGCTTGGATCATATCCTACAGGAACCCGTGTTATACCTTTCATACTTCTCCTTTTGATGATAATACAATTTCTGCCTTTTCAATCTAAAATAATAATAAACAATCAAAACAGAATTGAACTCCAACTGTTGAACCAAATTTGGTTTACCAAATAGAGAAAATCAATTACCCCACTAAACATGTGGCATAGTATTCTTAAATTTCACTTCTAATTTGCAAGTTGTAAAATCTACACTACTAATTAGTGAAATTAAATAAATAAAGAATCAAACCCAAAAGAAAAAGAGGAATGAATTCGCCTTTGTTGTTTCCCATCTCAACTGTATATATTTTTATATTCCATGGCCATTGATCCTTATATCCTCACTTTTGCTTAATTCTTCCAACCTAAGCTGTGTATCTGTACAATTGAGTTTGTGCACAAAATTTGATAAATTATTGGGTTTGGAACTCTGCACTGGCTGTCATTCAGTTTGATATATATATATATATATAGATAAAATAAAAATTTGATATTGTTAATTTTCATAGATGTTTCTTTACTTTATTTATTTATTTAACATTAGCTAACTATTCCGTGCATCGCATGGGTTAGCAACACAATGTGATCTTTCACTTGGATTTATACTCCATAACAGAATATAATAATGAAAGAAGTTAGAAAATGTAATAAGCATATCTTTACAGATATAATTAAAGCAATTATCATTTTTTTCCCACACAATCATTTTCATAGGTATATAATATATGTAATGAACAATTTCTACTTCTTAAGGTAACCAACCAATTAGTGAGATATACTTTTTAAAAAAGTGGAAGGTCAGATGTGGAAATTGGGAAATGTACAAATAATCTATTTATAAATCAAAAGTCAGAATAGTGACTAACTTAAAGGAAGAGAGAGATTACATGTTACCGTAAACTATCACTTCCAAAGCATCTTTAATCAAAGATTAAAATGAAACTACAATTCAAAATAATTCCAGCAATTACTCATGTCCCAAATTCTAAGTTTCAATCTTTTTCCACCAATTGTGAGCAGCTTAATCTTAAAATTTCATCTCACTGAAATTAAAAAGAAAAAGGGAAAAGGGAAAAGGGAAAAGGGAAAACGAGACTCTATTTTATGTGACAAATATATACTTATGAATTTCAAAACAATGTGTGATTCTTATGTGATATGGAAGGAAAAAAGCACGCAAATAGCCTAATTACATTTTCCACCCCAAAAATAAAATAAAAGGAAAAATCAAAATCAAAATCAAAATCAAATTCAACTATCCCCAAAAAATAAAAATCCAAAATCAAAACAAACACTTTAAACTCCAAGCAACCATATCAATTCCCGCTCTTTTTGTAGGAAAAGGAAAAAGGAAAAATACTTGAGTCTTACATTTGGGCACTAACAACCATGGTAACCCTGTCCTTAGAAAAAGCATGCAACCTTAGTAAAAATGAACATTATAGTTGGCAAACAATTTTAACCACCATTAACAGTTGGACCCATATTAATCTGTCATTGATGATCATAAAGAGGATCTAAAACGCAACATCAAACTCATAACATCAAGATTACATGAGAAAACACAATTCTCATGCAATCGCAGATATCTCAATAACATGGCACTACATAGTACTAAACATTACCTCATATTTGTTCAATCACAATGACCTAATGCTTGTTGTGCTGCTTTATCTCTTAAGCTTTATCTTACGTGTGGCTTCTTGGACAGCTTCTACATCTGCTTGCCTTCATGCTTCCACTCACCTTAAACTAAAATCAGAATTAGGAAACAACTGACCAAAAATTCAGTTCAAGCCTTTCTTCGAATAGTTTGATGGGAATTGAGAAACCAAGGAAAATATTGATTTGAAAAAAAAAAGATAATGGAAAATCCTTAAGAGAGAGAGGTTGAAGGTACCAATGAAAGCAGAGATCGTTGGAAGCATAGTCAATCTGTGTTTTCCATGCCCAACAATGATAGAGACAAATTACATGTCACTACTTTCATTTTTGCGATAAATCTAAAGAAACACACATAAGCAATTTTTATCTGTTCTGAAAATCCATTTATCAATGAGGTTTACCAACAAAATAATTAGGATTATTCAACTGACATGATTATCATTTTTCTTGTTAACCCTTCTCATCGGCATTTCTTCAAACATATGAAACCATAAAGATACAAAAATTAGAAATATTGTCAGTAACAAAATTAATGGCAATGCAGGCAATCCATAGTAAAAGAGAGAAAATAAAAAGCACTTAATATTTCAATATAAAACAAATATTGAAATCAACAGAAAAGTAAAAACACCAAATAAGAGATATGATATAGGGGAAGAATTGACAATTTTTTCTTCTTCTTTGGACTTGGCTTCCCATTCAACACCATGAAATTCATAAGCAAAATTTAAAAAAAGAAAAAAGAGAAAAAGAATTTGGCTTTAATTAATAGTAAACATCAAATACCAATTCAAATTCACATATAAACAAAAAAATGTTTTCCAAGTTTCACATTGTAACAAAGCAAAATGAAAAGAAGAAATCATAAAAATACTGCCCATTTCGTAAAGCAGTACATTCACATACAAAATGACAGTTCTTTAATCACAAATAAATTCAGCAAAGAAAGAACAGAATGAATGAATGAATCATAATTTCCCAAATAAAAAAAGGGAATAGTTTTATACAATTTGAAACGGTAATTGAATAGGAAAAAAAAGGGGGGGGGGGTGAAAACCATGCCTACCTTCTACTACACCCATAAATTTTTAATAGGGATAAAAGTTTTGTTGTTGGTGATGAATCAACAACAAAACTGGTTTTCCAAATCAAAACCCCAGGAAAAAAAAAAAAAAAAAAACCTATGAATGCATATATTATAAAATAGGGAAAGGCTTCGTGATTTCTGTAATCCAAAATAGGGAAAAAAAAAT
Source organism: Lithocarpus polystachyus (assembly GCA_033629205.1). Taxonomy (NCBI): domain Eukaryota; kingdom Viridiplantae; phylum Streptophyta; class Magnoliopsida; order Fagales; family Fagaceae; genus Lithocarpus; species Lithocarpus polystachyus. The sequence goes on from CM066172.1 coordinate 4,217,127, forward strand.
TGAAAATTTGAGAAAACAAACATTTTCATGGAGAACCCGAAAGCCCGAAACAAAAAAGAATCAAAACCAAAATCAAATCTAAACCTATCCAACAAAAAAACTCAATAAAAAGTAATGTTTCATTTCCAAATCTAAAAAAAAAAAAAAAAAAATGTAGGAAAACATATTGAAGCTGGTTCCGACGATCTGATGGTGGCAGATATGTAGCCTAACGGTGTTGATGCCCATAGATTTTTCTTTCCCTATGTGCTTGCAGCAGTGCTCTAAGTTTGAAGAGGGAATGGAGAACTCTTTCCTTTTCTCTTATTTCTCTGTTTCTGCCCTTTCCAAACCTAAATCATATATAATCCTAAATTTCAAAAAATCAAATCAAAACCTAATGTTACCCAAATACCTAAATAAAAATCAATCCAACCAAATTTCTCAAAACTAATTCATATTTCATACCCATACCCAGATTTAAGAAAGAATGAAAAAAAGAAAAACTTACCGGTGGTAGTTCTCTTAATGTCTGGTCTCCTTGTCATCTCTGTATGACAAGATTTATTTTTTCCTCCTTCTCTATCTCTGGATCGCAAGCATCAGTCTTAAGAAAATTGAAAAGGAAGCGAAAAGAAAGTATCCGAATTGGAGAAATTGAAGGCGCCCTTACGGTGATGGCATAAGATCTGGGTGGCGCCCTTCTCTCTATTTCTCTGTCTCTCTTTTCTCTCGATCTCTCTTTCTCCTTTCTCCATGTAGCAATCTTTTTTTTTTTTTTTTGAAAGCAGTTAGTTTCCTTTTATACCAAAAGGGCTCCCAAATAGTGTTTCAACGTAGTAAAACATTATAATTTATCGCTTTTAAACGGTGTTGAAGCGTTACCAAACAATGTAATTTATCGTTTTTTAACTTAAACGTGGCTGAATTTTAGATAACCACTTTTCCTACATGACAGCACCTCCTTAATTGTAAGAATCAACTTTCTCTCAGTTTCTGCTATTATATATAGTATATGATATGATGATATGATATATATATTGATATTGATTGATTGATTGGTGCATAATGAATAGGAAATCAAGGTAGATTTATATGTAAGTGATGTTATTCTTATCACAACTTATTATTTTTAATATATTGTTAAAAATATTATGAAAAAAAAGTTGTCCTTAGTACTGCTAGAAATAACATAATGCAAATCATTAACCAATACAAACTGTACAACACATGAAAAAGTAGGACAAAATAATTTATATCAGATATTGATATATAAAAAGCCAAATTAGAGAATTTATTGAAAAGAATATATCTAATTTAATTATTATTTTTTTAAAAATAAACCAGATTTATTTGGTATTGGGTTGCTTTATTTAAAAAAATGTGTGGATTTTAATTAGTTTAAACAAACATGGTTTAGCACTATTTGTAATTCTAAAATTCAAATTAAATGTATATTTGGCTAATGATTTGAAAAAAAAAAAGGATTTTAAAAACTTATATGGAAACTTTAAAATTATTTAACAAAAATAAAAAGATTTAACGTTACATAATTACATTATATAAAAATTGTAAGGACATAGTTTTGAAGGCTTGGTCCCTACAAAAATAATAATAAAATTCCTAAAAAAAAACATTATATAAAAAATTATGCAAGTATAGATATAATAAATATAGATTAGAAAAATAAATGTTTGTTTTCCAATTTTTTTTAGTGGTCTTGTTGGCTGTCGCCTTGAAATTTCGCCCCTTTGATTTAGCAAAATTACATGTTAGACCTCTATGGAAAGAAAAGTATGACGTAATTTCAAGGCTTATAATTATGTAAGAGCATCTTCAGCAGTTTCTCTATATTTTTGTACTGTTTGGACAATGAACAGTGATATTTACTTTTTACCTACCTACTTTTTCAAATATATCTTCCAACAGATTCTCTATCATTTCTCTATCTCATTTAAATATTATTTCTTCATTCATTATTTATTCATTTTTTAACACACGTATACCCATACCCCCATCCCCACTCTTTTTTTTGCTAATTTTTTATTATGTTTTATTCTTTTGCTAATGAACAGTAGCACATCAGGTTTGGAGAATGATAGTTTATTAGCAAAAAACTTTTTGTGTTTTAAAGAAATTGTTGGAGCTCGTTTTTCCTCTTTTTTCTAGTTTCATTCTCTATATTTTGGCTTTACCTACTCTATTGGAGATGCTCAAGGCCTATAATCATGTCAAGTGCAACTTCTTAAAAGCCATTATGCGCAAATTGAGATTTGTTGCCTAGTTTGGAGTTCCTCTCAAGTACTTTGTATTCTATAGTAGTCTATCCTCCTTTATGATGCTTCAATTCTCCTGGGGGCGGGGGTATCGGACAAGGAGATTCCACTTGATTCTCAAAGGACTTGTATCCGGTAAAAGAGAATCATTTTTCTTTTTTGTTGAAAATAAATTTCTCTTCCATTTTTTTTAATATATAATATCTCAAATTTAAATATTATTGATATATGAATTTAAAAGGAAGTTACAAATACATAACAAAGACCATTACAACTTAAATTAATTATGCATTGTTAGAGCATTCACAATGGTAAATGTAAAATTTTAAGTTTTTTTTTTTTTAACATCTCAAAAACTTATTTTATCACACCATTTCATAACTCTCACTAAATCAATTCTCTTATTTTTCACATCTAAGCCAAACATTGTTTATATATTTATTAATTTCTTTCTCACTTCCTCCCCAACAACCCGCAACCAACCACATAACCTATCATCAGAAAACCTATCACCACTACTCCCACAGCTGGCCACAAAACCCATTATATCACTACAAAAGAGAGAGCGAAGAGAGAAAAAAAAGATTTGAGTCTGAGGAGAAGAGAGAAAAAAAAAATGATAGAAGAAAGAGAGAGAACAGGCTAGAGAGCTAAACAGAGAAATAAAATAGAAGAAGAGAGAGAATTGGAATTAAAAAAATTTATAACTTTATAGCTATAGTAAGCTATCATTTTTTTATAATTACTATAGTTTGGATGCTAAATTTTTTAACTTTAGCACCATCAATGCAGCATGTATTTTGCTGTTTATGGTGCTAAAAATAGCTTTTTAGCAAATTAAGAGTATCACTGTGAACACTATTATATTAGCAATTTATATTATTCTTCAAATTTTTACGTTTAAATGTAAATTAAAATGTTTGTTGTGGGAGTGATTTTCTTAACAGAAATGTTTGTTGTGTAATCATCAGAGAAATTATAGAAATTAAGAAGAAAAAGAATTAAAATTAACACATCACCTATACGTAAATGACACATTTTAAATATTGTAGGACCTGTTTATATTTAAGACCTCCTTTTTTTTCTTTTTCTTTTTTCTTTTTTCTTTTTTCTTTTTTCTTTTTTCTTTTTTCTTTTTCTTTTTCTTTTTCTTTTTCCATCTTAAGTGGAAAGGAGGAAACTTCGAGGTTAAGGGATATAGCTTGTCAAGAAAAAAAAAAAGAGGGTTAGGGTGATTGTACCGTCTTTAAGCTTTCATCGTCAAAAGTGTCTCATACATACTGCTTTCTATTTCTTTTTGCTTTTTCTAAACGCACCCGCCCATTTGCCTGCTAAGAATGGCATGAAGAAGTTAATGTGAAAGGCTAAATGTAACTTTAGAGCGCCACATGATAGGACCTCATGTGGAAAAGTATGAGGTTATGCTCTGCTTTTATATATATACTAGCATTATGCCCGTGCGATGCACGGCTTAATAAAAAATATTTAGATAATATAATTAAATTTAATAACAAATAAAATGAAAAAAGTATTAATTCAAAATTTAAGATTAAAAAATAATTTGTACTTGTACACTTAAAAGAAATTTAATTTTTATTTCTTATTTTGATATTTAAATCATTTGTTTTAGTGTTGATTTCATTCAAATGGTTATAAGTTATATCAACCCTAAACTAAATTAATAATAAATAAAAATATAATACTCTAACTTAATGTAACATTCTAACTTACTAATAAATAAATATAACACCCTAACTTAAAGTAATGTTTGTAATTGTATTGTGTTTTAGCCTTTAAGAACACACACACACACACACACACACACACACACACACACACATATTATCATAAAAAAAAATATTAATATTACACATGAAAAAATAATGAATTCAATAATTGAAACGGTTGAAAACAAAATTGAGCCAAAACCTCAATTCATTAATGAAAAAATATCCAAATTTTTGAACTTAAAAAAAAAGGAGTTAAGTAAAGATAGATTTACATAGAAATTTGGACGGATGGATTATCTAACATCCAATTACATGTTTGACAGCAAATTTTGCTTTTAATTAAAGAATATAGATTACATAGAACAAAGCACTGATTAAAAGTCATAAAAAATTAAATCCATTATAAAATATTGATGTCAGCAACAAATAATCATGTAATAAGAAATTAAAAAATACAATTATATTGCTTGCTATATTGACTTCTAAAAAAAAACTAAAAGGTGTGATCAAACATAGAATTTCAGCATATCTATAAAACTTGTTGATAAAAATCATATTATATATAATAAAAATGTAACAAATACACAAAATCTATTCAATTTGATGAAAGAAAAAAAAAATTACCAGCAAGGTTGTAGGTAGGGTAGAGATAGACACAACTGTTATAGTTGTAAATCAAATACTACTTTCTTTCATTACATGATTTGTCATATTTATCCAAAAAATATGTATATATCTATTTTTAAAATCTAAAAATTTATTAAAATTTACAAAAAGAAGTAGTTTAGGTGAAACTCAAATACCTTTTTTTTTTTTTTTTAACTTTATTATTAGAAAAAAATGACATAAGATGCAAATTTATCCACAAAAAAAAAAAAAAAAAAACGTAGGAAAAAAAAATGCAAGTTCTATCTTTTTTTCATTTTATGTTTTTTAAAGAAATGTAGAAAAAAAAATGCAAATTAGATCTTATTTTTTTCTTATACGTTTTTCTATCTCCCTTTTTTATTATTTAAATGCTCTTTTTAGGTAATTCTATTCTATTGATTTTAGGCTTTGTTGATAACATTTTTGATAGACATAGTTGTTATAGTTGTAAATAAAATACTACTTTCTTTCATTACTTGATTTGTCATATTAAAAAATATGTATATATTTATTTTTAAAATCTAAAAATTTATTAAAATTTCTGCAATTTGGTGAAGCCACTTGGCACAACCACGGCGTCTTAGTTCAACTTTTTATATATATATATATAATATAATATAATATAATATGATATATTGATATTGATTGATTGATTGGTGCATAATAAATAGGGAATCAAGGTAGATTTATGTGTAAGTGATATTATTCTTATCACAACTTATTATTTTTAATATATTGTTAAAAATATTATGAAAAAAAAGTTGTCCTTAGTACTACTAGAAATAACATAATGCAAATCATTAACCAATACAAACTGTACAATACATGAAAAAGTTGGAAAAAATAATTTATATATGATATCGATAATTTAGAGAATGTATAGAAAAGAATATATTTAATTTAATTATAATTTTAAAAAATAAACCAAATTTATTTGGTGTTGGAAAAAAGTGTGGATTTTAATTAGTTTAAACAAACATGGTTTAGCACTATTTGTAATTCTAAAATTCAAATTAAATGTATTTTTGGCTAATGATTTGAAAAAAAAAAAATTTTTAAAAACTTATATGGTAACTTTAAAATCATTTAACAAAAATAAAAAGATTTAACGTTACATAATTACATCATATAAAAATAAAAAAAATTCCTAAAAAAAACTTTATATTAAAAATTATTTAAGTATAGATATAAATATAGATTAGAAAAATAAATGTTTGTTTTCAAATTCTTTTTAGTGGTCTTGTTGGCTGTCGCCTTAAAATTTCGCCCCTTTGATTTAGCAAAATTACATGTTAGACCTCTACGGAAAGAAAAATAGGACGTAATTTCAATGCTCATAATCATGTTCAGTAAGGCCTATAATCATGTCAAGTGCAACTTCTTAAAAGCCATTATGCACAAATTGAGATTTGCTGCCTAGTTTGGAGTGCCTCTCAAGTACTTTGTATTCTATAGTAATCTATCCTCCTTTATGATGCTTCTTCCATTCTCCTGGGGGTGGGGGTATTGGACATGGAGATTCCACTTGGATGCATTCTCAAAGGACTCGTATCCAGTAAAAGAGAATCATTTTTCTTTTTTGTTGAAAATAAATTGCTCTTCTATTATTATTTTTTATAATATATAATATCTCAAATTTAAATATTATTGATATATGAATTTAAAAGGAAATTACAAATATGTAATAAAGACCATTACAACTTAAATTAATTATGCATTGTTAGAGCATTCACAATGGTAAATGTAAAATTTTAAGTTTTTTTTTTTTTAACATCTCAAAAATTTATTTTATCTATTTTATCACATCATTTCGTAACTCTCACTATATCAATTCTCTTATTTTCACATCTAAGCCAAACATTGTTTATTTATTTATTAATTTCTTTCTCACTTCCTCCCCAACAACCCACAACCGGCCACATAACCTATCATCAGAAAACCTATCACCACTGCTCCCACAGCCAGCCACGAAACCCATTATATCACTGCAAAAGAGAGATTGAAAAGAGAAAAAAAAAAAATTTGAGTCTGAGGAGAAGAGAGAAAAAAAAAAAAAAATGATAGAAGAAAGGGAGAGAACAGGCTAGGGAACTAAAGAGAGAAAGAAATAGAAGAAGAGAGAGAATTGGAATTAAAAAAAAATTATAACTTTATAGATATAGTAAGCTATATTTTTTATAGCTACTATAGTTTGGATGCTAAATTTTTTAACTTTTGCACCATCAATGCAGCTTGCATTTTGTTGTTTATGGTGCTAAAAATAGCTTTTTAGCAAATTAAGAGTATCACTGTGAACACTATTATATTAGCAATTTATATTATTCTTCAAATTTTTACGTTTAAATGTAAATTAAAATGTTTGTTGTGGGAGTGATTTTCTTAACAGAAATGTTTGTTGTGTAATCATCAGAGAAATTATAGAAATTAAGAAGAAAAAGAATTAAAATTAACACATCACCTATACGTAAATGTACACATTTTAAATATTGTAGGACCTGTTTATATTTAAGACCTCCTTTTTTTTCTTTTTCTTTTTCTTTTTCTTTTTCTTTTTCTTTTTTCTTTTTTCTTTTTCTTTTTCTTTTTCTTTTTCTTTTTCTTTTCTCTTTTTTCTTTTACTTTTTCTTTTTCTTTTTCTTTTTTCTTTTTCTTTTTCTTTTTCTTTTTCTTTTTCCATCTTAAGTGGAAAGGAGGAAACTTCGAGGTTAAGGGATATAGCTTGTCAAGAAAAAAAAAAAAAAAAAAAGAGGGTTAAGGTGATTGTACCGTCTTTAAGCTTTCATCGTCAAAAGTGTCTCATACATACTGCTTTCTATTTCTTTTTGCTTTTTCTAAAAGTACCCGCCCATTTGCCTGCTAAGAATGGCACTAAGAAGTTAACGTGGAAGGCTAAATGTAACTTTAGAGCGCCACATGATAGGACCTCATGTGAAAAAGCATGAGGTCATGCTCTGCTTTTATATATACACTAGCATTATGCCCGTGCGATGCACGGCTTAATAAAAAATATTTAGATAATATAATTAAATTTAATAACAAATAAAATGAAAAAAGTATTAATTCAAAATTTAAGATTAAAAAATAATTTGTACTTGTACACTTAAAAGAAATTTAATTTTTATTTCTTATTTTGATATTTAAATCATTTGTTTTAGTGTTGATTTCATTCAAATGGTAATAAGTTATATCAACCCTAAACTAAATTAATAATAAATAAAAATATAATACTCTAACTTAATGTAACATTCTAACTTACTAATAAATAAATATAACACCCTAACTTAAAGTAATGTTTGTAATTGTATTGTGTTTTAGCCTTTAAGAACACACACACACACACACACACACACACACACACACATATATTATCATAAAAAAATATTAATATTACACATGAAAATATAATGAATTCAATAATTGAAACAGTTGAAAACAAAATTGAGCCAAAACCTCAATTCATTAATGAAAAAATATCCAAATTTTTGAACTTAAAAAAAAAAAAGGAGTTAAGTAAAGATAGATTTACATAGAAATTTGGACGGATGGATTATCTAACATCCAATTACATGTTTGACAGCAAATTTTGCTTTTAATTAAAGAATATAGATTACATAGAGCAAAGCATTGATTAAAAGTCATAAAAAATTAAATCCATTATAAAATATTGATGTCAGCAACAAATAATCATGTAATAAAAAATTAAAAAATACAATTATATTGCTTGCTATATTGACTTCTAAAAAAAAAAAACTAAAAGGTGTGATCAAACATAGAATTTCAGCATATCTATAAAACTTCTTGATAAAAATCATATTATATATAATAAAAATGTAACAAATACACAAAATCTATTCAATTTGATGAAAGAAAAAAAAAATTACCAACAAGGTTGTAGGTAGGGTAGAGATAGACACAACCGTTACAGTTGTAAATCAAATACTACTTTCTTTCATTACATGATTTGTCATATTTATCCAAAAAATATGTATATATCTATTTTTAAAATCTAAAAATTGATTAAAATTTACAAAAAGAAGTAGTTTAGGTGAAACTCAAATACCTTTTTTTTTTTACTTTATTATTAGAAAAAAATGACATAAGATGCAAATTTATCCACAAAAAAAAAAAAAAAAAAAAAAAACGTAGGAAAAAAAATGCAAGTTCTATCTTTTTTTCATTTTATGTTTTTTAAAGAAATGTAGAAAAAAAAAATGCAAATTAGATCTTATTTTTTTCTTATACGTTTTTCTATCTCCCTTTTTTTTTTTTTATATATATATATTTAAATGCTCTTTTTAGGTAATTCTATTCTATTGATTTTAGGCTTTGTTGATAACATTTTTGATAGACATAGTTGTTATAGTTATAAATAAAATACTACTTTCTTTCATTACTTGATTTGTCATATTTATCTAAAAAATATGTATATATTTATTTTTAAAATCTAAAAATTTATTAAAATTTCTGCAATTTGGTGAAGCCACTTGGCACAACCACGGCGTCTTAGTTCAACTTTATATATATATATATATATATATATATAAAATATAATATGATATATTGATATTGATTGATTGATTGGTGCATAATAAATAGGAAATCAAGGTAGATTTATGTGTAAGTGATATTATTCTTATCACAACTTATTATTTTTAATATATTGTTAAAAATATTATGAAAAAAAAGTTGTCCTTAGTACTACTAGAAATAACATAATGCAAATCATTAACCAATACAAACTGTACAATACATGAAAAAGTTGGAAAAAATAATTTATATATGATATCGATAATTTAGAGAATGTATAGAAAAGAATATATTTAATTTAATTATAATTTTAAAAAATAAACCAAATTTATTTGGTGTTGGGTTGCTTTATTTAAAAAAAAAGTGTGGATTTTAATTAGTTTAAACAAACATGGTTTAGCACTATTTGTAATTCTAAAATTCAAATTAAATGTATTTTTGGCTAATGATTTGAAAAAAAAAAATTTTAGAAAACTTATATGGTAACTTTAAAATCATTTAACAAAAATAAAAAGATTTAACGTTACATAATTACATCATATAAAAATAAAAAAAAATTCCTAAAAAAAACTTTATATAAAAAATTATTTAAGTATAGATATAAATATAGATTAGAAAAATAAATGTTTGTTTTCAAATTCTTTTTAGTGGTCTTGTTGGCTGTCGCCTTAAAATTTCGCCCCTTTGATTTAGCAAAATTACATGTTAGACCTCTACGGAAAGAAAAATAGGACGTAATTTCAATGCTCATAATCATGTTCAGTAAGGCCTATAATCATGTCAAGTGCAACTTCTTAAAAGCCATTATGCACAAATTGAGATTTGCTGCCTAGTTTGGAGTGCCTCTCAAGTACTTTGTATTCTATAGTAATCTATCCTCCTTTATGATGCTTCTTCCATTCTCCTGGGGGTGGGGGTATTGGACAAGGAGATTCCACTTGGATGCATTCTCAAAGGACTCGTATCCAGTAAAAGAGAATCATTTTTCTTTTTTGTTGAAAATAAATTGCTCTTCTATTATTATTTTTTATAATATATAATATCTCAAATTTAAATATTATTGATATATGAATTTAAAAGGAAATTACAAATACGTAATAAAGACCATTACAACTTAAATTAATTATGCATTGTTAGAGCATTCACAATGGTAAATGTAAAATTTTAAGTTTTTTTTTTTTAACATCTCAAAATTTTATTTTATCTATTTTATCACATCATTTCGTAACTCTCACTATATCAATTCTCTTATTTTCACATCTAAGCCAAACATTGTTTATTTATTAATTAATTTCTTTCTCATTTCCTCCCCCAACAACCCACAACCGGCCACATAACCTATCATCAGAAAACCTATCACCACTGCTCCCACAGCCAGCCACGAAACCCATTATATCACTGCAAAAGAGAGATTGCAAAGAGAAAAAAAAAAAATTTGAGTCTGAGGAGAAGAGAGAAAAAAAAAAAATGATAGAAGAAAGGGAGAGAACAGGCTAGGGAACTAAAGAGACAAAGAAATAGAAGAAGAGAGAGAATTGGAATTAAAAAAAAAATTATAACTTTATAGATATAGTAAGCTATATTTTTTATAGCTACTATAGTTTGGATGCTAAATTTTTTGACTTTTGCACCATCAATGCAGCTTGCATTTTGTTGTTTATGGTGCTAAAAATAGCTTTTTAGCAAATTAAGAGTATCACTGTGAACACTATTATATTAGCAATTTATATTATTCTTCAAATTTTTACGTTTAAATGTAAATTAAAATGTTTGTTGTGGGAGTGTTTTTCTTAACGGCAATGTTTGTTGTGTAATCATCAGAGAAATTATAGAAATTAAGAAGAAAAAGAATTAAAATTAACACATCACCTATACGTAAATGTACACATTTTAAATGTAAGACCTGTTTATATTTAAGACCTCCGTTTTCTTTTTCTTTCCCGTCTTTAAACTTTCATCGTCAAAAGTGTTTCATACATACTGCTTTCTTCTATTTCTTTTTGCTTTTTCTAAAAGCACCCGCCCATATGCATGTCAAGTATTTAGGGCCTTCAACCTTTCAGTTCTGAAGTGCCTCATAGTCTACTTTCATCTACAGTATCTACTTTAGTTTTGATTAACAAAAGTCTTTGGGCTTCTATTCCCGACGACAATGTCCGACCATGGAGAGGGTCCAGCGATAGGAATCGATCTGGGAACGACGTACTCGTGCGTGGCAGTGTGGCAAAATGAAAGAGCAGAGATAATAGTAAATGATCAGGGAAACAGGACGACGCCATCTTATGTTGCTTTCACTCACATGGAGCGCTTGGTCGGTGATGCGGCGAAGATGCAGGTCGCGCGGAACCCCACCAACTCCGTCTTTGGTAATCTTCAATGTTTTTTTTTTTTTTTTTTTTTTTTAGTGTTATTCTTAAGCACTTAGTGTTATACTCCCCATTAATAATAATAAGGTGATTCGTAAAAATAACTTTGATCACATCCATTGTTAGCTCATCGCATGAAAATTAATAATAATTCCACATAAATTTTTTTTTTTTTTTTTTTATTTGCTAAATTGTGATTGGGTCAGAATTGAAAAAGATATAATCTTTCAAACTTCTGTTTGGGAAGAAAAGAAAAATTGTCTACGTAAAATTGACAATTATATTACATCACATAATAACTCATAATTTGTTTTTTTATTAATGCCATATTAAGTTGATAGTAACAAGTAACAACTAGCAAGTCACATATTTCTCTTTAAAAAAAGAAAATCAATTTCTCGATGGATATCATAAAAGGTGGTAATCATTTTAGTAAGCAGAGGCAGATGCAATTTAAAGGTATCTATACGGTGGTAACATATACATGTCTTTTTTATTTATTGAATTACTATGCAAGGTACTTTGTCTTTTTTTTTTTTAATAAAAAAATGGTTAGAGGAGGAATCAATGTGGCTCCCTTGCCTTGGCTCCATATAGTGGAGCTTTGTTGGCCTAAGGTCCCAGCCACTAGGCCACCAATCGTGTTAGTATATGCTTTGTGAAATCTCAAAAGTTAGTTATTCTTTTTGTGCTAGTGTTTTTGGGCTAAATTAAAACCCTATTACCCAGCGAAAAAGCCAGAATAACTAAACAATTTTTTTTTTTTTTTCTCTAAAAAATAGTTCACGAGGGAAGAGAGAAGATGGGATAGGCCCTAAGCCCTCGTTTAGGAGGAGGGAAAAGAATGGCATGGAAATGAATTAAAAAAATAATTTTAGCATATTTTTTAATTTCTTTGTATGAGAGTTATAATGGAAGGAATGAAAAGTCTATTATCTTATTTTGGAGGTTAAGTATGAAGGAATGAAATAAGTAGGAGCTGGGAAATATTCATCATTTCTTTCTATTCTCTCAAAACCTCAATTTTTCATTTCCTTTCCTTTATTTTAAAATATCCAAAACAAGGTTAATTCCATAATATTCATTTTTTTTTTCCATTTCTTTCTTTGACTTAAATACATTTCATTCCTTTCATTTATTATCACTCCATTTCATTTCCATAAAAACTTCCAAACAAAGGAATTACAAGTGGCCCACTTAATAACATTGTGGGTTAAAAATTAGCATTTCCAGGGAGAATCTTAAACAACCATAAGTGGAATTCAGAGTTTCAAAAAAGGCAACTCGAATATCATCCACAACGGAATCAAAAACCCAATTGGCAGATATTGGGTAGCTCAAAATGGTGTCAATGACCACTTTATGACTGCTTTCAAAAACTTGATCCTAGTTTTTCCAAATTGAAGCAACAAAACGAGTTGCATTTGCTTATCATTTGACTCGTTCTCCAATGTTAAAGATATCAAGGTCAATCCTAACTATTCGAGTGGAAACACCCCCATACCAATGCACCGATAGTTCGACGATGTATTTATTTGGCGATGTACTAGCTGGTGTTGATATGGTATGCCACTATATGATATCTAGCGTCAATGATGACGTACTGGATCCCCACAACCAGAAGCTGTGGAGATTTATCATCTATATGCCAAATGGGGCTGCGACAACACTTAGACCTAGGTTATTCAGATACACACCCATAGCAAAGTTATCCCTGCTAGCCTGGTCTTGGATAGGGATTAGGGCATCTATTCTTATGGTTAGGCAAGGTCGAGTATAAGAGCATTATGTTTTTAGAAAATATATTAATTTATGTAATTATGGAGCCCAATAATTGAATTTCCATGAGAAAAGACAAAAAAAAAAAAATGTTAAATTACTACAAATTTTACTACAAATGAATTGATTTTTTTTTCTTTTTTTGTGATGATGATATATCATCTTATAAGACTAATGTAGTAAAATCTGTAATATATGTTGAATTACTCAACAAGAAAAATGACATAAATAGTGAAATGAGTGATAATAATGAAAAAGAAAAGAAATTAGTAAAATGGGTGGAAATTATGAGACAACAGAAAAGCTACTTTAAAAAAATAGTGAAGTAGGTGAAAAAGTTAATACTTTGATATGTAAGGGAAGTTTTTTTTTTTTTTTTTTTTTTTTTTTTTTTTTTTTTTTTCATGTTGGCATCAATGTTTGTTTCTCTGGAGTGGGAGTAGTCATTTATTTTCTATCTTTCACCATGTTAGGGAGGCAAACTACTTAAGAACAGAAGAAATTGAATGATTTTTTGGCTCCATTCCTGGTCTCCTTCTAATATATTAATTTATATTTTGTAGTTAGAAATAATATCAAACTATGTTAGCTTAAATTAATTAAAATTCACCATTTTCTGATAAGTAGCCAAATAGTACAAAAAATTTTAATTAAATTAGGTTTGACCTTTTTTATAAATTATGTAATCAAATTTTATTTATTAGTACTTATTGAATTAATATGTATCATATATAAATAAACTTTTCCCTGGAGTATAGAGATAACTTGTATCCTAAAACTAAACAAATTCTAATTAAATTAGGTTTAATAATTTCTAATTAAATTAGGAAAGATCCTTTTCACAAATTCTCTAATTTAACTTGTTATTTATTAATAGTATTATTAATTGAATGTCTCATATATAAATTTTTTTTATCAAACTTTTCCCACTTATTAATTGTTCAGATTAGTGAAAATTTAAAGGAAAAATGGAACTTATTTTCCAGAAGTTTCTAGTTTTTCCTTTTACAAAATTAGTTTGCACTCAAATATTAGCCAAAAGATGCAGGGTTATTCGACTTAATCATTGTAATATGTTTGGATGAGCTTATTATTATTTGCCTTTTATTTTATTTGAAATTAAATTACATAAAAATATATCTGTACTTATATTTTTGAATAAAAATATAACTTTACTTTTTCTTCGAATGATAAATATATTACTATACTTTACCTAAAAAAAAAAAAAAAAAACCGAACTTACCCGAATATCACAATGTTTTTATAGCATTCATATTCACCATTTTATAGGCGACAATCTCATTCAAATTCTACCACGCAAGGTGTTACAAGCTATCAATTATGGGCAGTTTTGGCTTTATTAATTTTAGTTAAAATGAGCTTAATTAAAGTTCTCTGTTACAAATTTCAGGCATATAGTATCGATTTAAATTAAAAATTTTCAAGGTCATCAACAAGAGCTTAAGCTGCCAATTTTTTATGTTTTCTAATTCTACTTAAATATATATATATATATATATATATATATTTATATATGTGGACAAGAAATGAATAATTTATTTCTGCTCCTTATGCTTTATTGTTGTCAAATCATTTATTGATTCCTTAAAATGGTATTGTCATATAAGTAGATGCCAAGCGATTGATTGGTAGGAGATTCAGCGATCCCTTTGTTCAGAATGATATCAAGCTTTGGCCATTCAAGGTCATCGAAGGTCCCATGGTGATAAGCCTATGATCATTGTCGATTATAAGGGCAAAGAGAAGCTCTATTCTGCTGAGGAAATCTCATCTATGGTCCTTAAAATGATGCGTGAGATTGCCGAAGCTTACCTGGGCACAACTGTAAAAAATGCAGTTGTTACTGTCCCTGCCTACTTCAATGACTCACAACGTAAGGCAACAAGGGATGCTGGAGGCCTTGCAGGCCTGAACGTCTTGCGTATAATTAACGAACCAACTGCTGCCACCATTGCTTACGGTCTTGATAAGATGGCCAGTAGCATTGGCAAAAAAAATGTATTGATTTTTGATTTGGATGGTGGCACTACAGATGTCTCACTAATTGCCATTGAGAAGGGTGTCTTTGAAGTAAAGGCTGTTGC
Organism: Lithocarpus polystachyus; assembly: GCA_033629205.1. NCBI lineage: Eukaryota > Viridiplantae > Streptophyta > Magnoliopsida > Fagales > Fagaceae > Lithocarpus > Lithocarpus polystachyus. Next base: position 4,232,537 of record CM066172.1, read on the forward strand.
TGGAGACACTCACCTTGGAGGTGAGGACTTTGATAATAGAATGGTAAAGCACTTCGTTAATATATTTAAGAGGCAGCGCAAGGTGGACATTAGTGTAAACTCCAGAGCTCTTAGGAGGTTAAAAAACGCTTGTGAGAAAGCAAAAAAAATTCTTTCTTCTGCAATGGAGACTACTATTGATGTTGATTGTTTATGTAATGGTATTGATTTCTTTTCAACTATTACCCGTGCCAAATTTGAGGAACTCAATATGGATTTGTTCAGGAAGTGTATCGATATCGTGGAGAAGTGTTTGACTGATGCTAAGATGGACAAGAGCTGTGTCCATGATGTTGTTGTTACAGGAGGTTCTTCCAGAATTCCCATGGTGCAGCAGTTGTTGCGGGAATTCTTCAATGGGAAGGAACTTTGTAAGAGCATTAATGCAGATGAGGCTGTGGCTTATGGAGCTGCTGTTCAAGCTGCTATCTTGACCGGAATGGGTAATGATAAACTTCGGGACATCGTGCTCTTAGATGTCACTCCTCTGTCCCTCGGAATAGAGGTTCATGGATCAGATATGTCTATTGTGATTCCAAGGAATACCGCCATTCCCACCAAGAAGAAGGAGATATATACCACCATGAGGGACAACCAAACTTCTATGTGGTTCTCTGTTTACGCGGGTGAGAGAGATAAAACTTGTGACAACAACTTATTGGGACAATTTGAGCTTTCTGGCATTCCATTAGCACCTAGGGGTGTTACTAAGGCAAAAGTTTGTTTTGATATTGACACTGATGGTATCTTGACTGTTTCTGCGAAGGAGATGAGACCACTGGCGTGATGAGAAAGATCACTTTCACTAATTATAAGGGAAGACTGTCCAGAGAAGAGATTAAAATGATGGTCCAGGATGCAGAGATATGCACGGCTGAAGATGATGAACACAGGAAGAAGGTTGAGGCTTGGGTAGACTATGCCGGGCAAGTAGTACTAAATGGAATTACTGCAGCGGCGGGCGCATATTTCATGATAAAAAAATTTATATAATAATTTAATATTTTATATTTGTATACCCTTAAAAAAAATTTGTGACCACCCTAAGTTATTTTATATTCAATAAAATTAAACTTTGGTCTATAATTTATTCTACTTAACAATCTATTTGGGTCTTTGAGTTTAGAATAATAGCAAGCCCAATAAAAACCTCAGGGAAACAAAAAAGCCCGAGATATTTAAATCAACAAAAATAATAATAATAATTAAATTTTTATAAATCAAATACCCAATTAAATTTTAAACCAAAAAAATTCCTAACCTAAAAGGGAAATAAGAACCTCAGCAATCAACAAGACCCTGTCCCAGAGACTTGCCAGAGCTTCCAGTAGGACTAAAGAATCCAAATTCAAACATCCCTCCAGCCGAAACCAGAGTTTCTCCATTGTCACTAATCCACTCTCGCTTCAAACTGTCTCTAGCTCCGCAATATGCATAAAAGGAACACAACAGTGGCATGTACAAGATCAATATGGAAGACAGCATGCAGTTAGCAGACCATTTATATTGGTGCTTGTTCTCATTTTTTTTCTTTCACTGACCATAATGATTAAGAATAAAAATATACCAAGTGCACTATGGGCGTTTCGCACATTGGATTATAAGTTATAAAGCATCCAGCAGTGCTGCCATTTGTCCTAAAAAATTGAAGGGTCTCAAGGCCCCCTATTGCCTAAACAAAAGTCCTCTCTAAATTTTAAAATAGTAATTGATTTTTTAAATGAAAAAAATATATAAAGGTTGGTTTTGCCTTTTTTTTTCCCCACCTCCAAGAAGACCCAAAATATTAAGCCAACAATAAAAATTCAATCAAATTGAAACTATAACCTATTTTACCCAAATATATATATATATATATATATATTATGAGGGTACCAGATAATTATTGACAAAATTTTCTTAACAACTTGTGAAAAATATATATATATATATATATATATTATGAGGGTACCAGATAATTATTGACAAAATTTTCTTAACAACTTGTGAAAAAAAACTTAATTAATACTTTTAATTACATCTCAAAAAACTTGAAGAACAGTATTAAAATAGAAAAAATGTATATAATATAGGAAATTGAATAAATTGACATTTAATTGACATTTAAAAATTAAAACAGCCCACTAAATAATAATTTAATTGAATTTATTGAGCCGCCCTGCCTATTTCCGTTGGCATTTTAGAACTTTGTGAGGAATTTGGGATCGATAAGGGTCAAAAATAAATATTCTGCCATTTCATGTCCTTGGGGAGCTAAACGTCATTGTAATTTCCCTGAGGCTGCATTTTCCAGTTCAAAACTAACACAAATATAAAACTGGCTATACACGTTATTGTAATCTTATAATATACTAAGGGAAATGTTATCGGGCATCGTACGGTGTCGATTAACCTATAAACCAAATGACCCTTTTTTTCTATTGTTAGAGCACAATCGATAGGTATGTTTTCCTTAAAAAATAAAATAAAAAGTAAATTGATAGGTATGATTGTGAATTTATAATTCAATGAATATACATAACTTATTAAGAAATATACGACGTCATTTATAGATGGTCATAGAAAACTTTCTTGTGCTCTATATTTGGCTTTTATTATTGTGAGAATAGAAGTAGGATATGTATAACACGGTGAAAACAGGGTATCAAGTACTCGAAGAAATAGAGAAAAGAGACGCAGCATCAGGTTCAGACCAGGGAACTCAGAGAAGTTTTTGGAAGAGTATGTGGAAGTTAAACGTCCCAAACAAAATAAGGATTTTCTGCTGGCGTGCGTGCACAGAATCTTTACCAACGATGAAGAATTTGTATCATAGGAAAGTTGTGGACTCTCCATTTTGCACCGCCTGTGGTAAGTTAGAAGAGACAACAATCCACGCCTTATAGGAGTGTGAGAAAATACAAATAAGTTGGGGTCATGAGTTCAACGGGCTGCGAAACCTTCACCATCGTCCCAACTCAGTCACGGACCTGATTTGCAGAATCAGAGATGAAGGAAAAAATGTCGAGCTCTTCTCGGTTTTGGCTTGGTCCATTTGGTGCAGGAGGAACAAATGCCACTTCAAAGAACCTAATCTTCCACCTGATAAGCTGTTCGAAGCTGCTGCAAAATTGCTAGCAAATTTCCAGGTGAAGAAGACCGAATGCTCACCAAAACAGAGACCAGCAACCCAGAAATGGCAACCACCACCGACGGACACTTATAAAATAAATTATGACGGCGCAATCTTTACCGAGTCAGATGAAACCGGGCTAGGAGTTGTGGTTCGAAATGATAAGGGGGAGGTAATGGCGTCCCTAGCAGAAAAGATTGGTTTGCCATCGGGAGGGGTTGAAGTGATTGAGGCCATGGCAGCAAGGAGGGCAATCTGGTTGGCAGTGGAGTTGGGCTTCCAGCATTGCGTTCTTGAAGGTGATTCAGAAATTGTGTTCAAGGCTTTAACTGAAGATGTTTCTGATCGTTCTAGTTTTGGTCACATTATAAAAGACTGTAAGTCTATAATGGTTTCGCTACAACATTGTTCTTGTTCTCATGTTAGACGGCAGGGAAATGGGGTGGCCCATGCCTTAGCTAGACGTGCGAAGAATTCCTATCCACTTTTGGTGTGGATGAAAGCTGTCCCACAAGATATTACTTTTCTGGTTTATATTGATGTAATGCCCTAAGAGTTTTCTTAAATAAAAGTTGATGCAGATTTTTACTTCTCAAAAAAAAAAAATAAATAACACTTTGTGCGGCGATCTGGGAAAAGATAATTGGAAGGTAATTCAACTAAGCTTAAAGAAAAGAGAAGCTTAGGGGCTGTTTGGTAGACAAACTCCAATATATGTTTTCAGTTTTTAAACAATAGTACACGTATTTTTATACATTTTTTTACCTACATATATTTCTACACATATTTTCAAACAACAAAACTCATGTTTTCAAACACATGTACTAAACACCCCCCTTAACTTCCTAATATTGAATTTTATTGAATATTTTTTGGAATTAGTGTCCATTAATGATGAATCAAGTACTCATAGGCACAAAGTATCTGAAGGTGGAAAAAGGTTCGAGTTGCGAGAAAAAAAAAAAAAAAAAAAAAAAAAAAAAAAAAAGCTCACATCTAAAACTGATGTAAAAAGTATCCTGAAAACTGCAGAGGATATATTCAAGATCGTCAACAACAAATTCCTGGAGTGAAATTCATCTTCTCATGGTCTCCCATATCGGGTAACAATGCAGGTGGTGAGCTCATCGCATCATGGTGTCTCGCTCCTAGTGTCTTTCAAGCTTTGAGGGCTGACTTGCTGGCTCAGTAACGTTTTCAGTGTCTTTTCTTTAAGTCCGTGTTAGCTTTCTGGTGTTCTTCTGTCTAGATGTTTTTGTTTTCTTCTGGTTAACTATTGTGTGTTTGTTTTCTTTTGTGTTTTTCTATTTGGGTCATTGTCTTTGTCTACTAGCTTAGCAAAGACAAAGGACTCACATCTAGAAAATCACAGGTATTCAGTAATCAGGAGTACTGTTGTTTAGACGAGTTTGTTTTCTTGGGTTTTTCTATTTGGGTCCGTGTCTTTGTCTACTAGCCTAGCAAAAATAAGGACTCACATCTAGGAAAATCACAAGTATTCAACAATCAGAGTGCAATGATTAAAAGATAAATTATTTTATATAAACCTTGCACAAATTATTAAAAAAATAAATTAGAAATAATAAGATTGTTGTGTGGGGTTTGATTTGGTTAAACATACAATTTATATTTCTCATAGGAAATGAGAATGTTCCAAATTGGTAGATTGGTTGGTCAACTCAAACCAGATATCCGACCACAAAGGCCGTAACTCATTTGATTTTGAAGATTCAACGTTCACATATCCCCGTGAGGCCCTACCAAAATGAGAATGATCCAAATTGGTAGATTGGTTGGTCAACTCAAACCAGATATCCAACCACAAAGGTTGCAACTCATTTGTTTTTGAAGATTCACCATTCTCATATCCCTATGAGATCCTACTAAAATGATACAAAGAAAGGGTGCTCAAGTGCTTTATACATATGATTAAGTGTGTACTCTTTTTGTGCTAAACATGTTCAAGTTTGCATTTATGTAATTTTCACTTGGATCATAACATGATTCTTGCCCACAAATACGGTGGGGGGAAAAAAAAGCAATGATACAGATACAAAATATTTTATAGAAATTTTACAAAATAATGTTGTGGTCAACTTCTTAGTGATTTTCATCTAAGTCCACCATTAACCTCACTTTTTTATTTACTAATAATCACTTATCATATATGAGGTTTGTAAATTTTTTTGTAAAATAATTTGTATATCTAGCATTACTCAAAAAAATAAAATATATTTTTCCATGGCCAATCCAATTATGTAATCTATCCGATTACCATAAACATTTTGGATAGGCTTAATCTTAATTTTTGGGCCCATGATGGTATTTCTCGAAGGTATGAAATTATGGCACTACATTTCTGGTGAAATGTCGTCCTAGCTTGTGTTGTAGCGTAGGCTGCTGAATTTAAGAAGACAGTTGAATTTAAGGATGCCTTTGCTACCCACTTTGAAGATTGGGAAGGAACTTATTGCCAAAATTTGTGAATGCCAACACTTTTCACTTCCTTCTATAAATCTTATTACCAAAATTTGGGAATGCCAACATTACTGACTTTCTCGCAAAAGGCTATAATTGTACTCACAATGCATCAATAGAGTATCAAATCGAGACCATACTCTCTTTACCAAATGCGTTAAAAACAAAAGGCAATACATCTCTAATTTTTATTCTCCTATGGTTCTATCTAAACCTGCCTCTAGGTGTGTGTGTGTGTATATATCATCTTGTCTTAAAAAGTTGCAAGTTGCAACTTAAAAACTAGTTTTAGGCCCCTTCTCGGCCAAAATGGGCAAATGCTCATTTCACACAAAAAATCCAGCATTTTTTCTTATTTTTCAAACTAATTAGGGAAATGTCCTTATTTTGAAACTCGATTTTTTAAAAATCAAGTTTCAAATGTAAAACTTAATTTTTAGAACATTGAGTTATAGCGAACATGGATTTAGGAAAAATAAATTTTTTTTTTTTTTGGAACTCAAGTTCCACTTGAATTTTTTCAAGGAACTCGAGTTCCATGGACTAGAGTACTTCACATGGTACTCGAATTCATGGAACTCGAGTTCCAAAAAAAGTTTTTTTTTTTTTTTTTAATTTTTCAGTTTGCTATAACTCGTTTGTCCAAAAATCGAGTTTTAAAACAAGGGCATTTCCCTAATTAGTTTGAAAAAAATGGCAAAATGTTGGATTTTTTGTGTGAAATTGGCAAAAGCCCATTTTTGCCGCCCCTTCTCACCAAGCAAATATTGTTAGGACCTCAGCTTCTAAGTCTTCTACCGATCTTCCTCCATAGGCTACTACCCTTATTAGCTGACTTTGAGGCATAGATTGACCAAAATTGGTCCATTCTTCTACTGCCTGTCCATCGCCATAAGTACAACCTTTTGGTTTTTTAATTATGCATGTCGCAATTATATGAACCAAAGTTATTAATTTCACACAAGTATTCATTAGCTTCCAATCTTTTACTTATATAAGCCACATAGGATTCATTTCCTCTTCACATTTATCTATCATGGTGAAACATATCTTGTTTCAAAGCTCTCTTAATTTTCTTTCGATTAGGCAACTTTGTGAACTTGGCCTTGTGGTCCACTTTTATGAGATAAACTAGGATGTAGAAGATCCGTGGATGTGCCAATTACTTGGGACAAGCTGTAAGGTGGAAGGTTTCCCCTCTGCTGGTCCCTTCCAGTTTGTCTCCCCCTATTGTCGCTAGTCGCTACCACCATCACACACCATATTTGAGACACTCTCATTCAGGTTATGCATCTTTGTTTCGTCTTCATTTATTAGCTTCTTAAGGGTACTTAGATTTTATAAATTTTGAATCTCTTGTTATCTTGAAAAACAAATAATTTTTTTTTATATGATAAACACATTTAATTGTTTATAGTGAGTTCCAATTAGCTCAACTGGTAAAGTCTTTTGTAGTTGAATAAAAAATCTGAAGTTCGATCCTCAGCTACACCAAAAAACCAATTTGTGTTTTGGTCCGATGATAAAAAATAATTGGGTAACTAATTACACTTCACACCCTTGAGGTCTGGGGTTGAGGTTTAATTTGGGAGAATAAGTAAAGACACTCCCCTCCAAATTTGAAGGGAAAAAACATTTACCTCCTTTGAGATTTGAAAAGATTAACACTCCCTCCCCCCTGGCTCCCCTCCCCTTTTGTTTATATTAGTAATTAAATATTCTATATTTTTATAAGAATTTCTTTACAAAAGTTTAACCATTATTAGTAAAAAAAAAAAAATAGCTAATGAATTTAGAATAAAAATGCAAAAATTTATCAAGTATCAAAACACTTGCAATGACAAATCTTTCCATAACCTGTTGAAAAAAGAAACAAAAATCAAAATTCACACTTAATATTTTAAAATACAATTTCTTTAAAACAATGAATTTTAATTATGAAATAAAATAATTTTAGAAACTCTGCACTTAAGCAAAGGGTTGGTTAGTACGCAACATTTTTAATATTAATTTAATAAAGTTTTGCCAATTGAATGTCTAGGAGGAAAGTGTTTTTTCCTTTCAAGTTTGAGGTGGAGTGTTATTTTCTTCAAATCTTAAGGGAGGAGAATATAATTACCGAAAAAATAATTATCAATAGTAGACGCCACAAATAGAAATCAAGACCGGCCCTAGGCCATGGCAAAAGGTCTCCTAATACAGAAAGGCCCCAAATATGGGGGCAATAACTTTTTTTTTTTTTTTAGTTAAAAAAATGTGAGTTAAGTATACATTTTTTACCCGCTCTAAAAAATTTCTAAAATATTAGAGTTATGCTAGTATATTAAAAGTTTTATTTAGAACTTTATTTTTTCGTTTTCTTATTATTTAAAAATGGTATTAGAATTGTGTTTCTGTTGCTTTTAGAAGTCCTCTTCAGTCATTGTCCCAAATTCCTACACTTGAGCATGCTTTGGTATTTTGCTTTGCTCCAGCAACACTCGAAACCTACTCTGGAGTTAGGACCATTCATGTACATTTTTCAATGCGATCGACCATTTGCAACCAAGGAAGTCAATACCGTACCAGGGCTTGTACCGGTTTGGCGAGCTGTACGATATATTTATGGTACTGGTCAATACCGGTGTACCGTTTCGGATTTACCGCTATAAATAAATATATATTCATTAATTTAAGTTTTATTGATTAAATCCCATAAATATAAGTCATATAACCATATTGTCAACGACTCAATTCTTAACCTGTAATTCTAATCCAAACCCAATAAAAAGTAATAGCTACATTTATTAAAAAATAATGACAATCAAATTAATATTATATTTTATTAAAAATAATAACCAATCTGCCACCACTTGAGGCTTTTAAAATTTTAATTCATTCAGTAACAAAAGTCAAAACATGCTAACTATAAAGTGACAGCTATCAGTAAATATCAGTTTGAAGGGTTTTTAAAATATGCTAGCTGTAAAGTCTATTTCTTAGGCGTGCAAATATCATTTGAGAGGTTTGAAAAACCGAGAGAGAGAGAGAGATAAATTTAGACGGACAGAGAGAGACAGAGAGACAGAGAGGAGAAGAAGATGAAGATGAAGATGAAGTAGCAGCAGCCAAAATCAGTCCACGGCCTCGACTTGAGGTCGAGAATGTAGAGATCGTTGCCAGTGGAAGGTAAGAGTGAGAAAGAAACACTTTTCTATTTCCAGTCTGGTATGCATTTACCGGCCGAAATTCGATATTTTCTCCGGTATGGCCGAAATGACCCGATATAGGCCGATATATTTTCTAGTACGAAACAACCTTGTTTCTATACCGACCAAGTTACCAGAACGGTAAATACCGGAGGCACCGGCCGGTACGGTACGAAATTGACTTTCTTGTTTGCAACCATAAATGATCAACTTTTGTCCAAATTGATCCCAAAATCAATTCCAAATGGTGGATTGATCGAGCAGCTCAAACTAGAGTTAGTTTTGAGGATCTACCATTCTCACAACCCTTTAAAAGACTTTGCTTGTCTTCCCACCCATTCTTCAACTTTAGTCACACACCCACCTATGCTGGTGATTCAAATAATAATTGACACAAAATTATCTAGGTCAACATTCTTGCCACATTAGTAGTATAATGTTAGCATTTTTGTCACCTTTATATCTACCAAATCCACTGTTAATCATTGCTGATGAGTAGTGTAAAATGGTCATCCATAAAGTGACCATCATTACTAAAGATGATTGTAAGCACACATTAATACCCAAATATAAATTCCTCACTTAAATGGCACAAGTGTAACGGACATACAACCTTTCCAGCCATCAGCTCATAACTGTTACAACCACCTCAAGCTGACCGTTACAAGACATTGAATGGGGAGGTTAAATGGCTATTAAATGAGCCATTTAACTCTCCAACTCAACCATAACGCTTGAGAAGATAAATGCACAAAGCATTTGACGGATAGCAGTAAAATGCTCATCCATATTGCAAACCATCCAAGTTAATGATGAGTAAAAGTATGGACGAGCGTAAGCGCATTTATTCCAGACAACATTTAATGACCAAATGTGAATAAGTACAGAGCCGTTACCGCTGTCCAATGATGTGAATTTAATGGCCATTACGAACGTTAAAGGACTGGGATTGAGTGGTCATTATTGAGCCATAAATCTTCCAGCTCAGGTACAACGTAAGAGAGGCCAACATATTGGACATTTACTCACACAAAGACTATATAAAGTCAGGAGAGACAAGTAAATGATTGATATTGAACACACACAAATTGCTCTATAGATTACAGATTTCTAAAGAGCTTAAGCTAATTTAAGCATTGGAGGGTCCTTGGCAGGCTCCAACCCGGTATCATTATCTATTTAGTGTTTTCTCTCATACAGGATATCAAGGTCATCCATTGCACTAATGAGGAACATATTGACGACAAGCTATCAATCAATGAGCCATTGAATTCTTTACTGACTAAGTTCCTTGAAACCGATGGACTCAACCACAACTGCACTGCTAGACCGAATGGTGATAGCTCAACAAATCCAAGCACTAATAACTGATGTGAAAGAATTGAAGAAACAAAATGAAGACTTGAAACAAAGAGTGCATCCAGAGGACACAAATACGTCACAGTCACTATGTAATCACAATGACAATGACAACGAAGCTCATAGTCTAGGAAATAGTAGAAGAGAAACTTCTAAGCACACCACACAGTCAACTCATGGCAACAATTAGATGATGAAAAACATGAGGAAGGAGTTAAACGAAGTCAAGAACGCCATAAAGGGAAAGACAACGATAAATCTTGATGGCATGATCAAGAGGACAGACTCACCCTTCACTAGCAGAGTTTTGGAGTGCCCCTTGCCTCCAGTGGCGACTCTAGGAATTTTGTTTAGGGGGGTCATTTAGAATTTAAATTTTAAAAAAATTAATAAAAAGAGAACTTGAATATATCGAGTTATTGACCAAAAAAAATGAATTTTTATAATTTCCTTTTACAAGTTTTCAAATTTTGAATTGTTACATGATAGTTCATTATAAGTATTTATTGCCAATATGGGTAGTTGAATTGGCACCTCCCCATGTACAAAGTGCTTGGGGGTCTAGGAGGAAAAGGATTCGAGCTGCGGGATTAGCAGCATGTTGTAATTATTTCTCAAAAAGTTTGTCTAAATTTTTATTTTTATGCAGTTAATATTATATATTTGTCATTGTTTTTATAAAAATATTTAAACTAAATGACTAAACTCAACTCATTAGCTCTACATTAATTATTGACGCACACAATCACACTTATTCATACGTAAAACAATTCACTACATGTTTACTTAACCAATCAAATGCTTAAATAATCACTAACTTTGCAATTTTTTTTCTTGAATTTTTCTAATTTTATGACAAAAAGTTATTATAACATGATGACTATACATACTCATGTAACAAATCTTCTCTATTTCCTAATTATTAAATTATATAAAGTTATATTATATTTATATTGTACATACAAACATCCACATACATGTCATTATTCACATAAATGACATTATAAAAAAAAAAAAAAAGTAATGCACACAATCAATAAAAATATAATATAATAAGAGTGCATAAAATTTAGGTCAGGATGTGCAAAAATATTTTTAAAAAAAATTAATGTATTAAACTAACAAAAAATAATATTAAACATATATAATTCTTTTTCTTTTTTCTTTTTTGAAGTTAGGGGGTTCATTTGAACCCCCTGACCAAAGAGTAACACCACCCCTGCTTGCCTCCCAAATTTCGTCTCCCACGGCTGGAGGTTTACGATGGCACTAAAGATCCCCTAGATCACATAGGGGCATTCAAGACAATATTAAACGTCCAACAGACCCCAAACAAGGTAATTTTCAGATCAATCCCAGCAACCCTTAGAGGAGCAGCAAGAGTGTGGTTTAGCAAGCTGCCTACGGTATCTATCGTGAACTTTGAGCAGCTGAGCGTCTCTTTTGTCCACCAATATCTATCGCGAACTTTAAGCACACATTAATACCTAGATATAAATTTCTCACTTAAATGGCACAAGTGTAATGGACGTACAACCTTTCCAGCCACCAGCTCACAGCTGTTACAGCCACCTCAAGTCGACCGTTACGCAGCCCTTACAAGACATTGAATGGGGAGGTTAAGTGGCTATTAAATATGTCATTTAACCCTCCAGCTCAACCATTACGCCTGAGAAGATAAATGCACAAAGCATTTTACGAATAGCGATAAAATGCTCATCCATATTGCAAACCATCCAAGTAAATGACGAGTAAAAGTATAGATGAACGTAAGCGCATTTATTCTAGACAACATTTAATGACCAAATGATGAATAAGTGCGGAGCCGTTACCGCCATCCAATGATGTGCATTTAATGGCCATTACGAACGTTGAAGGGCTGGGATTAAGTGATCATTATTGAGCCATAAATCCTCCAACTCAGGTACAATGTAAGAGAGGCCAACAGATTGGACATTTTCTCACACAAAGGCTATATAAAGGCAGGAGAGACAAGTAAGTGATTGATATTGAACACACACAAATTGTTCTATAGATTACAGATTTCAAAAGAGTTTAAGCTAATTTAAGTATCAGAGGATCCTTGGCAGGCCCCAAACCAGTGTCATTACTTAGTGTTTTCTCTCATATAGGATATCAAGGTCGTCCATCGCACTGACAAGAAACATATTGACGAGGCAAAATCACGTTTTATCAATTGCCATGCCAGCATCTGCACCTTCAATACTATTAGATCAACACAAGCACGTTGTTGACATATAATTGCCATGCGCACGATCGGACACCTCTGATTTTGAGCTTATATATGATCTACGCTTCTTTCCTCACACCATGCGTTAACTTTTTTCAAGTAAAGATGGTTAATAGCAAAGAAAAAAAATTTAAAAGGTGCAGAAAAGAATTTCACCAATCAGATTAATAAAATTCAAATAAATGAATAAAATATTAAGAAAATAAATGTAAATCATTTGTTTGTTGTAAACAATTTTTGCTGCGAGCAATCTATATATATAATAATAGGTAAAGCAGAGAGAAAATCCAATTAAATTTCAAATTGGAATTCAATTAGTGTCTAATTTTATGCCATGTGTCTCGTCTAATCTAAATTTTAGAATTTTATGCCAAGTGGGTTAATTTAGGTAAAAATTAAATTTCAATTTGAGTTTAATTTTGTGCCATGTGTCCCATTTAATTTAAATTTTTAAATTTTTGTGGCAAATTAATTAATTTAATATAGAAAATGAGGAAACCAATATAATAAACCATAAAAAAACATAATCATATAACTAAAAGAATTCAAATTTATAAGTCATATATATATATTAATAGCTAAAGCAGTGAGAAAATTTAATTAAAATCTAATTTTGTGTCATGTGTTATTTAATTTTTAAATTTTGGTGTCAAGTGAATTATTAGGTGCAAAAATCAAAAGGTCTAAATTCAATTAGATTTTAGATTGAATTTTAATTGAAGTTCAATTTTGCGTCATGTGTCCCATCTAATTTGTTAATATTTGTGGCAAGTAAATTATTGGGAGCAAAAACCGAAAAGTTTAAATCCAATTATATTTCAAATCATATATATATATATATATATTATATGTAATTGTGATAGTTTTTAAATGTACCCGTGCATATGCACGGGGTTACACACTAGTATGCAATAAAAGAAAAAAAGGGGGGGGGGGGGGGGGGGAGCATAAGATACAAAATTTAACATGGTATGATAAATTTTATGACTGTACATTCTTTTCGAAAATTTGAAAATTGAAAGTGGCAAATTTGAACCTAGGAGATCTCTGTTGAAAACACCAAGAGGTGTCAGTTGAGCTAAAAAATTCTTGGTTTCTATGACTATATTAACTAGCAACACAAATCAAAATCTACCATTAATTATATTGATTACAATACAAACTCTTACAAATATAAACTAAACCCTAATTCTGAAATACACCAAAAGTGCTCCATACTAACACATTAGACAAAGTCTTGTCTTCTAATACTTCCAAACGAATATATTTAGCCTTAAAAGAACTAGCAAACTACTATATATTCAAAAAAAAAAAAATCATTTTGTTTATTTTTAAAGAGTTTTCTTCTCTTTAAAATCAAGAATACCTCGTGGGTCAAAAAAAAAAAATCAAATCATTCATAGGACATTCCAACTCCTACTTCTTGATGGACAATGAACACTATATTACCTCTTTAATAAGAAATAGACTTTCTTTCCACATTAAAAATACTTAAGTTGCTAACTATGCCCAATTATGAATATGAGTTGATTTCCAACAAATCTCCACAATGAATCAACTAAACAAAACTTCGTATTCTACCTCTCAGGCTCTCACACACAAATATATTTCAACCCAAAGCAAACTACTAAACTCAAATAAGAGTCTTCTGGTCACCCCATGTAGGATATATTAGGTCACAACCTATATATTTAATTTCAAACTCTATTTAACTTATACTTCCATTCCTCTTAGACAAGGATTATTAAAGTATTTATTTGATAAGCAACACTTTTTCCTTCCACACAAAATTTGAATCAACTTCAAACAATTTTATTATTGATATATGATCAAGGTTCTTATTATAAATTGATTCAGCCATGTTATTTATTTATTCATTTATTGTTGAAAAGCTAATTTTTATTTATTTATTTTAGTTGGCATGTTTAAAAAACAATTTTGAAAGTAAGACTTGGACTCAACTCATCAGTTCGATAAAAATAATGAATTGAGTTTTTTTTTTTTTTTTGAGAAACAAACACACATACAAGAGAGAAGGAAATGTGTTCTAACATAAATACACATCACAACTCCACTTAAAAGCTATGGTAACTTTTAAGGGAGAGTGAGGTAAGTTATACTACACACAACATACTCTCTTAAGCAATGTGGGGCAATTATCCATTCATTTTTTTTTTTTTAGAAACAAATAGACATATAAGGGAGAGGAAAATGGGTTTTAACACAAATGTACATTACAATTCCACTCAAAAGCCATGGTAACTTTTAAGGAAGAGTGGAACAAGTTATACTACACACAACACACTCTTTTAAGCAATGTGAGACAATTACCAATTCTTTTTTTTTTTTTTTTTTTTGAGAAACAAACACACACATATAGGAGAGAGAGAGAGAGAGAGAGAGAGAGAGATTTTAACACAAAGGTATACCAGAACTCCACTCAAAAGCCATGGTAACTAACCCAAGCAACTTGATTTGTTTATAGCTAAATAAAATGAAGAAAAGGCATCTATGAGTTAAAGAGTGTTAAAATTTCAATAGCATTTTGAGCTCTCCCCATGAATGAGTAGGGCCCAAGAAAGTCGATTTCGTACCGTATCGGCTGGAATGGCCGGCATTTATCATTCTGGCATGTACACTAGTTCAGGAACACTGGTGTTTAGTGCCAGTTCAAATACCAGTCATATCAGATTTGTTTTGGGCGTACTGGGTTGTATACTGGATTTTGGTCGAAAAATGAAAATCGGCCAGTAACTAAAATTCAAACAGATAAAAAATATATATAAATGGAAAAGA
Organism: Lithocarpus polystachyus; assembly: GCA_033629205.1. Taxonomy (NCBI): domain Eukaryota; kingdom Viridiplantae; phylum Streptophyta; class Magnoliopsida; order Fagales; family Fagaceae; genus Lithocarpus; species Lithocarpus polystachyus. The sequence goes on from CM066172.1 coordinate 4,247,760, forward strand.
AAATAAAAATAACCCACACATCTTTGTCGCCACTAATTTTCTAGCACTAGTCCCATTTTACTATCGTCCTGGTCTGCTCTTCTTCTTCTTCTTCATCTTCTTCTTGCACTTCTCTCTGACTCTCGCACTTCTATTAAATGCATTCTGAGACTTTCTTTTGTTTTTATAAAAAACAAAGTATCTTTATTTCGTGTGTTGGTGTGGCAAGTGTTCCATGACACTTATTCACGTGAACAAAATACTAACATTTTAAAGTTACAACTTCCAAAAAGCTACTTTTTTTTCTTTTTCTTTTTTTATAGAACTCAGGTTTCAAAAAAATATAGTGCGAAACTTATTAATTATTTATATATATATACATATATATATATATATATATATATGTGATCTGCTAGTGACTATCAAATCTACATCATCATCATCTTTTCTATTTTTCTTTTTTCTTTTTTTTTTTCTTCTTTTATTGTTGAATTACATCATCATCATTATCATCCACGTAGATTGCATATTATTTTAATTAACTAACATTTCAATTAGGAGTTAACATATTAAATGAGGTATAGATTTATAATTTTAAATACTTTTAAGGAAATATATATTTTTTACTATTGAACATATAAATATTTATATTTATTAATTTTTATATATAATTATATCAAATTAACGACAATTCCGAAATGATACACCGGTATCAACCGGTACCAAAATATTTCATTTTCCTGATTAAATTGAAACAATTTTCGATATTGTATTGATTCCCTTGGTAGGATCACATGTACATGTCAACATCATCGCATCAAGGTCCATATTTTCCATATTTCTAAAAGGACAATGCTAAATTTATTAATTTTACTTAAAATAGAAAAATAATTAAAACTTTATAATATAGAGAGATTATAAGACAATAAAAATAAAATTACTTACAAGTAAAAACAGGGGCAAAGGTATATACAAGCCTGGGGGCTATAACCCCCCAAACTTTTCAAGAAATGTTAATAAGAAGACATTATATTTCTCTTTGTGGGTGCACAAAAAACTGTGCATAAGTAATTAAGAGATACAAGACACATGAGAATCTTTACCATGCATCATCGTCCTGCTAGAGTATTCGTTAATACATTATTTGATTCTGGTTGATCAGAAGAAGTTGCCTTGGATTGGTCTCTCCTTAAGAAAAAGGCTGGACGTTTGGGAGTTGGAAGGTTCACAGTATCAATATCAAACATCTTGATAACATTCATCATAGTAGGGCGATCACCTGGATTCTCTTGTACACATAATAGACCAATATTTACATATTTTACAAATTGATTTGCAATACAAGTATCTTGTAGGGTCTCGTCCATTAAATCCAAGACCTTTTTGTCAGTCCACAGTCTCCATACCTGTGACAATAAAATCGGTATGAATAAAAAAATGACCAAAGCGTAACCGGTACACAATTAGCTAATATGAAGTGAAAAAAATGATCCAATAATTAAGAAAATTATACACACTTACATAACCTAGAAGGCTCATTGCTTGTTCTGACTGATAAAAACTTGTGTTTTTTTTTCCACTTATAATCTCAAGTAGAACAACACCAAAACTGAAAACATCAGATTTGACTGAAAAAATTCCTTCTGAAGCATACTCCGGGGAGATATAGCCACTGCATTGCAATGGTCATAATAAATTATAATATTAGCAAGGAAATTACGTGCATATTCTCTAAATAATGTTTTAGGATTTAAGATTTTCAAAATGTATTTTTGATAGATTAGATATGCCATAATATGTAATAATAAAAACAACTAACTACAATAATCATGTTGTTTGTAAGAAACATACTATGTTCCAACTATTTTTGTTGTGTTTGCCTCAGTTTGTGTGCCACCAACAATCCTCGCCAATCCAAAATCGGATATTTTGGGGTTCATCTCCTGATCTAGAAGAATGTTACTGGTTTTCAAATCTCTATGAATGATCCTAAATCTAGAGTCGTGGTGAAGATAAAGAAGTCCTCGAGCGATTCCCCAAATGATGTTGGAACGCATCTCCCAATCCAAAAGTACGCTTTGCTTTTGATCTTGCAAGTTTTCATTTCCATTTCAGAGAACGGTTTTAGTAACTATAATAAGCAATCATTTACTAAAATAAGAAAAAATGTGAACATAACATGGATAGTAAAATATTATGGAGTAGGTTTAAAAACTAACCAAATATAAAGAAGTCTAAACTTTTATTCGGCATGTACTCATAGAGTAAAATTTTTTCAGTCCCTTCTATGCAATATCCATAGAGTTTGACCAGGTTTCGATGTTGAAGTCTTGCAATCAATACCACTTCATTCTTAAATTCTTGTAAACCTTGACTCGAGACACTTGAAAGCCTCTTTACTGCCATTTCTTGACCATTTGGAAGTTTACCCTGTGACCAAAATTCCAATAAACAATATTACCATTAACCAAAAAATATTTGCATGGTATGAACAATAATGACCAATAAACGTTGCTGAAACTACCTTGTAAACAGGCCCATAACCTCCTTCTCCAAGCTTGTTTTCATTTGAGAAGTTATTTGTAGCAATTAGTATGCTTTCCAAATCAAAAAAAGGAACATCTATGCCTTTTTCATCTTCTTCTTCGAACTCACTTAAGTCTATCAAAGCTTGGACATGTCTTTCACTGTTTAACATCCTTTGTGCTCGATTTCTTTGATCAATTTTTCTATTTTCTAAATTCAAAAGATACTTCTATGTCTTAGTTCACATCTTAATCACCACATGGAAAAACTTATAAATATTTGTATTCATATTCAAATTGACAAAAACTATAAATTGTGCATAGCATGCGTTTTGTAAGGTAGTTACCTTGTCTCTTGGCTATGTTTCTACGCCATATGTAAACAGAACTAATGGCACAGAGAATACTCACACTAGTTATTCCAATAATCAGAAGCAATGTCACCCACTTTTCTGATGGCAAAGAATAGACAGGAAAGAAAAAAATACTTGTCATACTTTAATAAAATGAATGTGAGCAAAAGCATCTTAAATCATATTTTGTTATCATGAACAAGCGCAAATGATTGGTTTAAACGATGATAATTAGCAGGATTCAATTCATGTTGTTTTCATCAATTGTGTAATTATAATGTTATTGTTGTGCAAAATACAAACTTTGCAGTGATGTAGCTATAACTCTTTTTTAGGGGGCGACCATTAGGACCAAAATGAAATTGTATATATGAAACCTAAATCAGACATATATGTGTGCGTAAGCAAGTGCGCACACATACACAGAATATATAATATCTTTCATATAAAATTGAATAAGTCTTACATTATTGAATAATGGCAAAAACTGTGAGTTTAATTTTAAAAAATTGATTTTAAATCGAACATTTATACGAAATTCATAATGTTAAGATCAATGAGTTTAATTTAATAATGTGTTATGAGATGATTTTTGCTATATTGAAACTTTTAATTTCTTGAACATTTAAATTATTATTTTTGAAAAATAACGAACATTTATCATTCATAATACTAACAAACTTATGGAATACACTAGTTGCCTTGCATATATAAAAGTATTTGACCCACAAATAACAAAGAATACATCAATTAAAAATCATTTTAGGAAATACTATCATTCCAATCTATTTCTCGAAAAACTTAATTTTCTTTTAAATTGACATGTCATGTAAGATTGCACTCTAACTCTTTACTATCCCAAATCTCAACAAACTATATACTAGAAAATAAGAAAAAAAAAACAATAAATAAATTGAAAAAAAAATTATTTTATTTAAGAAAATTATGATAACTAAGTATGTTAAACACACAAACCAAAAAGTGCATTGTTGGAATTTGGTTACAAAACCTAAAACTCAGACAATATTTTTATCACTCAAATCAAATAGGAACTTTATTTTAGAATTGGCATTGAAATTTCTTTAGCTAGTGCCTTAAGGAGAATTATATTAAAACCACTGAAGATTTGTTATGCATATTTTCATAATAACAATGAATTTAAGGACTTTTATAAATTTTTTTAATTTACTTGTAATCTTATTATTTTGTATGTGATATTACAATTTCTTAACATTTTTCAATTTCCTTAAAAAGACTTTATTATTTTTATTAATTGGGGTTCATATCTTTTTAGAGGCCAAACTCCGATAAATAGCATGACACTGTAAATTATTAAAAATAATTTATAAATAACATGATATATATATATATATATATATATATATATATTATTGGGACTATGGGGCCATTGCCCCCCTTAGTACCAATATAGCTCCATCCCTTACAAAACTATTATTTATATCATTTAACATTTATAATTACTTGGTATAAGCAAATTTTTGAATTTTAGGAAAGATCTCCCAACTTCTCTTCTTTTTTCTTTTTTTTTTTTAATTTTTTATGAGAGAACTCCTAACTTCTAAGTTAGAATAAAAAGTGATTATCGGTAAGTAAATGAAAACTTTGGCAAAGCAGGATTTATTCTTACATAAAATATTATAATTTATACAGACAAAGTTAAATGAAGAGGGTCTATTTAAGGGGTAGGATTTAAATGAAATATATCAAGAATTTATAGGGTAGGGTCTATTTTATGGTTCGTTTGATAGCCGTGGATTTTTTGTGATTATTATGGTTAGGTTTTGTTGGAATGATGGAGATTAAATAACTTTTGTATTGGGTCTTAAAGATTCCATGGTCAATTGAGTTCACAATATAATACTGTAGGATATAAAATAGGGACTTGTACACTACAAAAAACGGGGCCTTTAGGCCCCATTTTTTTGGGCCGCGTTTGCAAAAACGCGGCCCAAAACGGACTAAAGCCGCGTTTTTGCAAACGCGGCTTCAGTCCGTTCAACGGGCCGCATTTTGCAAACGCACCCCAAAATAATAGCTTGAGGCCGCGTTTTTAGACGCGGCCTTAAGCATTTTTCTGAAGCCTTGTTCATAAAACGCGGCTTCAGTAAGGATATGGGGCCGCGTTTAATAAAACGCGGCCCCATTCCAAGCCTTTGTATATATACTTCTTTTCACCGGGTTGAGCAAAATTTTTGCTCAACCCTAGCCTCCATGTCCAAAGTCTCCGATTCTCCTAGCTGCATCTCCATCTCCGAGTCTCCCACACACATCGGAGATGGAGACTTGGATCTCCAAGCCTCGTTCTCCGAACCGATGGGAGATCGGAGATGGAGGCTTGGATCTCCAAGCCTCATTCTCCGAACCGATCAGAGATCGGAGATGGAGGCTTGGATCTCCAAGCCTCCATCTCCGATCCGAGATCGAGGCTCGGAGATCCAAGCCTGGATCTCAGATCCGATCGGAGATCCAAGCCTCAATCGAGGCTCGGAGATCCAGGCCGAGATCCAGGCACGGAGATCCAGGCCGAGATCCAGGCTCGGAGATCCAAGCCGAGATCGAGGCTCAGAGATCCAGGCTTGATCCAAGAGTTTTGCCAGAGCCGGTGGCGGCGTCAACGGCGACCGGGTTTTTTGTTGGGTTTGTGTTTAATTTTTTGCTGGGTTTGTGCTGGATTTGTGTTCAAATAGTTGTGTTCTTGTTTATATTTGCTGGGTTTGTGCTTAATTTTTTGCTAGGTTTGTGTTCAAATAGTTGTGTTCTTGTTTATATTTGCTGGGTTTGTGCTTAATTTTTTGCTGGGTTTGTGTTCAAATATTTGTGTTTTTGCTGGGTTTATGTTTAATTTTTTGCTGAGTTTGTGTTCAAATCTTGCTGGGTTTGTGTTCAGAATTATTTTCAGAATATTTTCTGAAAATATCTTCAGAAAATTTTCAGAATTATTTTTTGAATATTTTCGGAATTTTTTTTTTTAATAGACCTTGGTCTTAGGCCGCGTTTTAAACGCGGCCATAGACCTTGGTTTTAGGCCACGTTTCTAAAAGTGCGGCCATAGACTCCGAAGGCCTATAGTCGCGGGATTTAGGCCACATTTAAAAACGCGGCCTAAAAAAACGCGGCTATATCCCTACTGGTCCTATAGCAGCGTTTTTCGGACCTTAGGCTGCGTTTTTAAAACGCGGCCTAAAGTCCTTTTTTTTGTAGTGGTACCACATATTTTATACAATTTAATATCTAAGTTAAATAGGCAAAGTCCTAACATTGTGGTAAAGAAGCAAAGCATCCATTAACACAATTTAGAAAGAAGAAATGCAAAGTAAAAAAATCAATGCTTCGGCAACAAGGCAAACGACATATTCTAACCTTTTCTACATTTTAACATTGCGCCATCCCATCGATAGCTTAGGGTGCAAAGACACCTCCTCTTTCCATCTCTTGTGGATTTGCAAGTCGAATGTGACCAATCATTGCAATCTGCAGATGAATAACAAATAGGCTCCAGTGGTGGCTCCCAAACAATCTCCACCTCATCTGTAACTTCAGTTGAATTTTCAGAACTAAAGTTTCTTGAACTATTTAAATTAAATGGCAACGACTGGTTGAGCCGCAGATATCCTTTGTCCTTAACTTGGATTAAAAAGCTTCGTGTATCTGGATCAAAACTAGCGACTCGATATGTGCCACTTGGTGCAATGAAACTAACCTGGTCTGAGGTAGTATTGCAATCGAAACTGAAGTAATTAGGATCACCACACCTTGGTCCAGTGCTCAATGGATAGGGGATCATGTTTATGCCGCAAGGCTTACAACTTTGTACAGCCGATTCTACAAATGTATCAAGTGTCAATAGCCATTAAATACATACGAGTCATAATTAGCCCTATTTAACATGATGAATTTCAAAGTTCAAACTTGTGATTTGTCTAACTTTGTAGTACCGTTTTGAGCTTCCTACATGTCAAATCCATAAATGTTTTATTCTTTATTTTTTTATGTGATATGTCAAATCCATCAGTTGACACCTTGACAACAATCAGCAGATGGGTGAGAGAGAGAGATTATCTTCTAACTTTATAAAAAGCGTGAGAAGGCCTAGAAGTAGTGTTTTGATTATTTAAGTGTGAACCAAAAACGATACCGTTTCAATGATAAAACTGTTTAGTCAAACGTTTGTGTTGTCTTGTATGTTTTACGTGAATAAATGAAGAAAAACTCAAAAGCTTTCAAAATTATCTCCACCAACCACGTGGCCTATGCTATTTAAAATTTTGTTTTTCTCTAGGCTTTCTTTTATTTCGTTACCTAGGCACCGGCCATATACACGTCCCAGCATTAATTAGAAGATATATATATAAGCAAAGAAGTATCACTTCTAACTCCCAAAATTAATTACAGGCAAAGTAAAAAAATGTATAAATTTGTAGAATTGTTACTTTAACTATTTAAATTTACACTAATACTATTCACTTTACATATAGTTCTGTACATATCCTAAAGCAGAAGGAAGATAGTTAATGGTGATTATTGAGTGTGAAGAAATTAAGAAAAATAATTAAAAATTAAAAAAATTAATATTTTAATGTAATGTAGTATATAAAAAAAAATCTAATGTATGTTATTTTGAAAAGCAGGTATATAAAATAAATAAATAAAAAGTAGGTTTTTATACTAAAATAAACGAAATTTTTTTGAACAAGCTGAATGCTCCTACTATCTATTAACTATATAAAAAGAGCCAACAGGTAACATCTTTATTTGCAATAAACATTTGGTTTGGTCAATATAGAGTCTGTTTAGGATCTGCTTATTTTGCTAAAATTGAAATTTTTTTTGCTAAAAGCACTGTAGATAAAAGTAAAAAGTTAGCTAAAATAGTACAGTGAGACCCATGAATAGTACCAAAAAGTGCAATAAAATCCATGAATAGTAACAAAAATAAGATGAATAGTAAAATAAACTGGTTTTTTAATTTGAAGCCAAACGCACACTTAGGGTTTGTTTGGAATTCGATTCTTTTACTAAAACTGAAAACACTTTGTTAAAAGTATTGAAGATAAAGATAAAAATTAGTTGAAATAATACATTAAAACTCATGAATAGAACCAAAAAGTGCAGTGAAACTTATGAATAGTAGTAAAAATAAGCTGACTTTCTAATTTTTTCCAGACACTTAGTGAGCAAATCTCACCATTTTGCTTGAGCTTGCCCTTTTTATTTTTAAATCTTTCTATGCGTTGACACTATTATGTTTACATTATAAATTGTTCATATTTTTGCAGTTGTTGAGATGTAGTTTTTTATAGTTCAAAATAATTTTTTGTTTTTAAATCTAGACCAACCACAACTAAAAATAAGGTATTGTAAAAATGCAATGACATCTTACTGATGTTATGATGTTTTCACAATTGTTAAAATGTCAATTCTTTATAATAATAAAAAATAAATAATAAATATCAAACCATGACCCATCACAACTAATAATTGTGTTGTGAATATTTGGGGACATAACATTTTCATAATTACTAAAGTGTAAGTTTCTTATAATTCAAAATAAAATAAAATATATCACATTGGGACCCACCACAGCTAATAAAAGTACTATGAAAATTGTAGGGGGCAATGCAAGAGACCCAGCCCAATAGGTACAGGTATGGGCTAAAGCTCAAGCCTAATGCAATTTATTTATAGAGGTCAGTTGTTAAGGTCAACATTTTGAGCCTTAGTAACCTTAATTGGTGAATTTAAAGGAAAAGCAATATATGAGACAATAGTGAAGAAGAAAGTAGTGGAAAGAACAAGTTATATTATTCAAGCTTTCTCCTCGAGCCTGTCTGAGTAGCAAATGTTTTTATGATAGCAAGGCTTATGGATTACACAATTCCCTATTCTTTTCTCTTTCCTTTCTCTTAGCCTTTTTCTGATCCCCTTTTAAGAGGGTTGTTGATCCTTTCAGAAAAACTTATCACATCGCTGCTTCATTGGTGGTGGTAGAGTAGGATACAAGATGTGTGGACACAAGATGTGTGGACACTGTTCAAGGATCATTTTGCCATCAATGTGGCTGGCTAAGTTGGTGTAGGGCATTAAATGTGGAGGTGAGGGGTGCTTTATTTGGAAGCTTCCTCCTTGCGTTGCTTGCACGTCTTTACTTCATTCCTTAGTCTTCAGTCACATGCCTTTGGTAGTTCGTCTACAGTCTCCCGAGGAGTGTACGTTCCTCGGGTGGGTTAACTTCCTTGGCTTCTCTATCTAGATTATCCTTATTATGTTAGGCTTGTGATAATGAGTAGCTGAGCTCAATCGTTTCCTTGGTCTAAACCCACTTAGGTAATATCCCTTTTTCAAGCCCTATATCCCCACAATAGCCCCCTAAAACTCCACCCTCCTGGTTATTTGAGAGAGTGGGGTTTTGGTAGGAGGCAGGTAGGTTGGCACGCTTATGGTGTTTAGTCTTTTTAATTGTCCAAGACACGCTCTAGTTGCTTCAGTATCAACAACATTGCAATTAATGCAGCAAGCAGTTGCATGTTCTCCACGTTCTATGATGCGATAAAGATCCAACGGTTGACATTTATTTAGGATTGATGGGCGGGAAAACAACCGCTCCTTTTTCACCCCTAAATAAAGGGAGTTGGGGGTCACTTTCCTCCATTTCAGTAATCTTTACCTTACCTTCAAAGAAGCTGCCTGTGGAGCCCCATTTTCCAGACTTGTAAATGTCCTAAGCCCTTACTTAGTTTAGATCTCTTCTTTTTGCTTAATCTTTAGGATGGGCAAATTTGCTTGCTTTATAGACACGCCCGAGGGAAGAAATGCCTTTAAGGCTAGGTTTAACATCAACCTAGTGAACTCCCTTGGCCTCAATAGGATCTTCCAATCCGAGATATTCCTACACACTAACGGTCAACTTCGTGTTGCCCACGTCATCCTTAGATACACCCTACTATCCACTTGCTTCCAGTCTCCAAAAAACATGATCAAGGCCAAGGACCCTCGTCTTGCAAGGATATTGCAGTTGAAGGCTTTATCAAGTGTCCTCCTCCCATAAAAACCCTTCTAGTTGACCTCACCGCTCAACAGGTCACTCAACTCATCCAAGCTGAGGAGGAACCTGTACCTTCCGAGGAGGAAAAAGAAGAGCCTGCAAAAGAGAATTCTGTTGTAGACCTCAAAGAAGACTTCAAAGTTTTTTACAAGCCAAAGGCCCCAAGACTAGCTTAAGACCTCAGCCAAGTGTGCAAATCAGTGCCGATCAGGAAGTCACCAACATACCTGAAGGAATGGTGCTTCAGGAAATGATTCCCAACCTTCTTTCTCTCTTAGAAGCCCATGCTAGTGTGGCCCCCATCGAGGCCCTTGCTGCTCCAAGGCCTCCAACTCCTATCCTTTATCGACAATCCCCTACTAAGTAAGCCTAGAAGAAGCAAAAAAAGGGACAAAAGGCAGGGTAAAAAGACTGTGAAAAATGGTGAGTTGCCAGATCAGCCTCCCCCTAAGCCTACAAAAGGGGTTAAGTTCGCCCTTCCTCAGCAAAAGAAGGGTACCTCGAAGAGCTCGATAGGTGGCTACTAAGCGTCGGCCAAAGGTTTCAGACTAAAAGCCGACGCTAGTACTATATGGCTCTCCTTTTCCTTCTGATGCTTCAATTAAGGATTATGCCTAAGGCATGCCAACTACGTGACTAATGTTATGGAGTAAGCGCTTCTTCTCCCTCATAACATGTCCGAGCTAAGGAGCCACAAGAAACATAAGGTGTTCCTATCTCTAAAGAGAGATTTAGCATTGGTAAGCCTTCTGGTCCTAACTCCCTTCTATACTTACTACTACTACTACTCCATGTGAAATCTTTTCCATACAATATAAATCCCCTAGCTAACTGTTTACTTCATTATTTATATACATTTTTTTTACTACGCTATTCAAGCATCCCATGTTGCCAAGGAATGAGTGCATCATGCCATGGCCCAACTTAAAGACGAGGAGTCAAAAAAGTTTGTGGCGACTAAGGCCCAGGCCTAAGTTGAGAAAAAGGCCAAAGAGACCCTCAACCGCCAAACTGAAAGTGAAAAGGCTAAGAAGAACGCAGAGGTTGCTGTGGCTAGGTTCGAAAGAGAAGCCCAAGAGTAGCGTGGTCAAGTTCAGAAAGTAGAGGAGCAGTTGTCCATTGCCAAGGAGAATGTCAAGGCCCTAAAGAAAGGGTTAGAGGGAAAAAACAAGGAGCTGAAGAAAGCCGAGCAAGCGGCCTTCAACCTTGGCCAAGTAGAGACTGAAAAAGCCCTTCAAGCTCAATTGAAGGAGGTTTGTCGAGGATTCTACCAATCGGTCTAGGTTGAAGCTCTAAACGAAACCGGGGTAGATCCTTCTTCAGAGTTGAGAAATCCAAACAGTATTATCTATCCCCCTACCCTTGGAACCCTAGGGGCCAGCTCTTCTATCGCGAGGGCAAGTTCCTCTGCTCCAGTTTCTAAGCCTTCAACTGAAGGCGGACAAAAGGAACATGCCATAGAGAAAGGGAATGAGGCTGACAAGTAGGAATTGGGAGGGTAGGCCTAGGTTAACATCATTTTTGTAATAGGACTTATGATCCTACGACTTACCTTTGTTGAACACCTTTTGAATTGTATTTCCTTTCCATATGATTAATGAAAATCTATTTATTGAATATGATGTGTACTTAATGTGTTGTGTTGCTATTTTTTTTTTTTTTCCTTCTTAAAAGTTTTTGAATCCTTACATTGAAATTAAATTATCCTTCGTTCAACAATTATAAAACTAGCTCTGAAAGAGTACCAACCCCGATGAGTTGTGTGACTACATTTTTGTTTAATGCTTGGCTTATCTTTTTGAAGCTAATTTACCCAAGGCAAGATAACCTAAGGAGTCGAACCTAGCCGAGATTCTGTTTAACCTATGCAATTCTAAATTTGGTTTTTTGGATCTTGATATGCTTGGTAGTAGGAGCAGTACACTCAAAACAACATGAACTTAGTCCAAACAAAAGAAAATAAACAACATGTAGTACTTTCATTAATAATAATACCTATATAGGTTATTTACATTCCATAGCCGATGAAGTGGGTTTTTGTCCAAATCCTCTAGATGATAAGTCCTAGTGCCCGCCACTGAGGTGACCCAGTAAGGCCCTTCTCAAGTGGGACCTAATTTTCCCCAAGTTGGATTCTTCATATTTCCAACAACCTTCTTTAAGACTAGGTCCCCTGGAACAAATGTTCTTACTTTGATGCCCTTGTCAAACCCTTGTCTAAGTCTGTGCTGATAAAGAGCCAACCTAATGGTGGCAATCTCCCTTCTTTCCTCAATCGAGCCTAGACTGGTAGAGAGGAACTGCTCATTCCCTTTATGATCAAACTGATTGGTTCTTATAGTTGAAAAATTGGTCTCTTAGGGGAAGACTGCCTCAGACCCGTACATCATAAAAAACGAGGCTTCCCCTAGTCGATCTCCTTGGCGTAGTACAATATGCCCATAGAACATGGGGTAACTCATCAACCCATTTGACTTTTGCCTCATCCAGCCTTTTTTTCAATTCGCTTACTATAACTTTGTTGGTGGCCTCGGCTTGTCCATTGCTTTGTGGATAGGCTGAGGTGGAATATCTATTCCTCATCACTAACTCACAACAATATCTTCGAAAAGCAATGCTATCAAACTGAAGACCATTGTCCGATATGAGAGTATGTGGCATGCCAAACCTAGTGACAATATTTCGACAAAAGAACTTCAAGTCCTAGTCTCATATATTGGAAAGGGTTCTAACTTCTTCTCGACTTCTAACTTGTCCTCAAGAAGTATCCCCATTTTTATGAACGATACCACCAGGTCCATCCCACTTGGTCCAACACGCACTGAGCTTATTGGTATGGGAGCTCTACTGCCATAACTAGAGGTCGTTAGGCCTTCTACTATTATTATCCTCGGCAAACCTTCTCCTTCAGAGGTGGCCGAGGTTGCAAGAGAATCTGTATGGGTATTCTTGCTCCTGGATACTTGATTTATGGAAAAGGTTTTAAAGTTGGCTTGCAGCTGCTTTGCTCGGCCTAAATACCACTACATTATTTGATCTTTAGCTTCAAATTATCCTCGGACTTGCCCCACTACCAGCCTTGAATCACAAGACTCTAACAGAGTCCAAGCCAACTATGAAGGCTTTGTACCTAGCTTCGTTGTTTGTGGCTGAGAAGTCTAATCTCAGGGATTTTCAATGGTGATGCGTTTTGGGGAGATCATGACTATCCCAATTCCTGAGCCCCTCTAATTAGCAGCCCTATCCATATACAGCTCCCAACACGGCTGAGAGGGTACTGTAGTGGTCATCACATCCCTTTTTAGTGCATTGTGCTTCTCACTATCTCCCTTCTCTGTGGCCTCGGTGAATTCAGCCCCTAATATGGTTCCCCACTTCGCCACTCTCCCAGTGAAGTCTGATTTTCAAAGTAGATCTTGCAAGGAAAGTTGGGTGAGAATAACCACCGTATGAGCCTAAAAATAGTGGGTTAGCTTTTTCAAAGCATATTTCATGGCTAGGATGGCCTTCTTCAAAGGGAGATAGCACGTTTCTGCCTCCTGAAAGGACTTGCTCACATAATAAACTTGTTTTTGCACCCCCACCACTATTCGGACCCAAACTAGGCTAACTGCATGGGTCATGACCACTACGTACGCATACAAGATCTCTTCCTTTTCATGCATAGACAAAATTGGAGAATACGCCAAGTACTTATTTAACTCTTCAAAGGCCTTGACACACTCCTCCGTCCACGTAAAATTCTTCCATTTATGAAGCAATTGAAAAAACGATCTACACTGGTCAACCAACCGAGATATAAACCTATTCAAAGTAGCTGTCATTCCTATTAGGTGTTGTACTTCTTTTGGGTTCTGAGGTAGGTGCAGGCTATAAATGACCTTGATTTGAACAAGATTAACCTCTATTCCTTGGTGGGTGATCATATACCTTAGGAATTTTCCAAATTCCACTCTGAAGGAACATTTAGAAGCATTCAAACACAGGTTGTACATCCTCAGGACTAAAAAGACTTCACCCAAATCTTCCAGATGCTGAGATACCTCTTTGCTCTTTACCATTATGTCATCCATGAAGACCACCATATTTTTACCCAACTGCATTTTGAACATTCTCGTCACCATCCTTTGATAAGTGGACCCAGCATTCTTCAAACCAAATGGCATTACTCAATAGTTGTAGTTCCCAGTGGAGGTGAGGAAAGCAGTCTTTTCTTGGTCGAGCAACGCTAACGGGATCTGATGATAACCTTGGAAAACATCCAAGAAGTTTATCTAAGGATGACCAAAGGTCGCATTAATAAGCTAATTGATCCTTGGAATCAGGAAAGGATCTTTGGGGCAAGCGCTGTTTAAGTCAGTGAAATCCACACATATCCTCCATTTGTCTGACTTCTTTACTACTATGGTGTTGGCCAACTAATCAAGATAAAAAAAAATTAAAAAAAAAAACCTCCTTGATGACCCTAACCTACTTGAGCTTATTAACCTCCTCTTTTACTACTTCAGCATGCTCCTTGAAGCATCGTCGAGGCTGCTGCCTCCTCGGTTTTATGACTGGGTTCACATAGAGGTGATGGCATATGAACTTTGGATCTACTCTCAGGGCCTCATACATGCTCTAGGCAAAACTATCTAAATTGCTCCTTAGGAAGATCAAAAGCTTCTCCCTCTCGACCGGCGGTAACAGTGTTACTATTTGGAAATACCTATCATTGTCCGAACCAAGGATACTTTCTCCAGCTCTTCATGGGCCGAACCAAGGACAAATTAGCGTTATTAAATGATATTTTTTTTAGATGTGAATTTTGAAAAATCTACTATTAGTTAACATTTTTTTTTTCTTATATCCTTCATTCTTGCAAAATTTTTAAAAAATCAAATATCAATAGTTATGCAATAAATCAGATATTTAAATTTCATGTTTTCTAGTCTAAAATTATACATAAAAAATAAATTTATAGATTAAATGATAAATAAGATCTAAGCAGCACAAAATTTGACATGCATGTGTGTTAAAAAAATAAAGAGCATACAATTCAATGATTAAGATTTTCAAAATATATATTCATATTAATTATTTTAGCAAAAGTTGTAGTCATTGGCTTATGGGTATAATCAAGTTTGTAACTAAATTTTGTCCATGTCTAAAATACACCAATCTATACCATATCTATATAATATAAAAGTCAAAGTATAACATTTAATGTTGTTAAGCTCTTGTTACACAAATTCATTTGCCACAAAATCATCTTTTTCTTATTTATTTTTTAATCCTATTTTTTGACAACAATATATATAAATATATATATATATATATAAATTGATTTTACACATTCATATTGGGGTGATTTTAAATTTATATAAAACTTTGTTTTTATATATTCACTTACTTCAATTTAGATGTTCATAACTTTCTTAAAAATAAAAATAAAAAATAAAAAAAGATGGTCATAACTAAACATTGAAATTAATAAAGAATCGAGATAAAAAAATAATAAAAAAAAAAACATTATCTATACTATATAAAATAATGGAAGCCTTGCAATAAATTTTACAAGACGCCTCTGTTGCACCATGTCATTAATATCCTTTCTTACTCTTTTTTTTTTTTTTTTTTTTTTGGCAATTTTCACTTGGTTCAACCTTTAATCTTTTCCAACTATTTTCTTTTTTGTTCAATCTCTAATCTCCTCCAATCATTGCCTTCTTAAAATTTCATCTGATTATCTTTATGGATTTTTAAATTTTATCCATTATATCTTTCTTAGGTTCTAATGTTTCTCTTTGTTTAAACTCTCATCTACTTCAACATTTTCTTTTCTATCTTAATTTTCATATAAATTTCTTTATACTTCCTTTTGACCTCTCTTCTATATTCCTTCCAAGTTGTCCATGAAAAAAGAGTCAATATACTTTTTCTTCGATTTGTTTCTTTTGGTGGATTATTTATTGTTTCAATAACTTTTTTTACCACTAATGGTTCTTTTTGTTTTTCTTGATTTAATTTTCAAATCACATTAGGTGCACAGGCTTTTATGCATATTTAGGAGTTCTGGTATTCCAATTTTTAATCACGGGTTCTTTCTCTTCATCCCATTGATAAGATTTGATTTAAATTAATAATTACTTGTTTTGCAAGTTAGAATTTGAGTTTTTTTAGTGATCCATTTAAATTTTAAACTATGAGACTTTACTATATGTTGTTTATTTTCTAATCTTTTTGGTTGAACAAATTTATAGTTTATGTAAATGAAGTACTTTCAAGAGTTGTAGTAGAAGTATTCTATAAGGACACTTGAGCATCCACATCAGTATGTGCAAATAATTTTCCATCTTGCACATTTAAAACCTACTTTTTCTATTTTACACACCTATTTTTACAAAACACCCACATCAGTTTGTCTATTATACACATTTATTCAAATTAAATATTTATTTCTTTAACACCATGAACAGTAACCATGAGAGTGAGGTGAAAAAGGAAATGAGAAAAAGAGTGAGGAAAGAGAAAAAAAAAGAACAAAAAAATTATTTACACGGTGAACTATATGCACAATTACTGTTCATTTACATAACCATTGTGTATATTTAGACATTTTTACAAAGACTGATGTGGAAGTTTTTGGGTTAAAATGTGCAAAATTGAGCACTTTTTGTATTTTAGAAGACTATTTTAAGAGCTGGTGTGATTGATCTTATTCAGACAAAAGCAAAGTCTAGTCAAACTAAAATAATTAGATAAGTGATATATTTTAGCTTTTGCAATTGTATTTTCAATATTTTTTTTTTTCATAAGTATATTTTCAATATTTTTTTTATTATATTCAAAATGATGCACATATATATTTAGTTATAAGATTTTGTTAATAACTGTTTATCTGATAATATTTTTGGGTGAACAATGTAGCTTTTTACGAGAAAATAATCTTAATAGATTATCAACAACAAATTATTTTCATAATTGGTCCAGTTAATCATTGTTGGACAACAATTGATATCATTTTGTTTGTTCATAAAGCATCTTTATAAGAGTATGTTTTGATTATATATATATATATATATATATATATAAAGAAAATTTTCTCATAAAATAAGTAGATGAAAATTCTAATATAAAAAGAAAGTAAAAAATATATATTATTTTTCTTATTTACAAAGTACACAAAGTTTAATTAGTTAAAAAATAAAAGCAATATGACAATATTAATTTACTTATTTCAATTAAAAAATATCCTTGCCCTTGGTGTAAACAAGATTATCACCAATAGGTTATGATAATAGTTGGTTATAATGATTATCACCAAAACAACAATTGATTTTTGGTGTAAATAAGATTTTAACCCAAATCTCTTACTTTATGACAAGAGACTTTACTAGTCAAGTTAAATAAAACTTACGTACTTTTAAGATTTTAGGGTATTTTAAACATTACATAATAGAATATTTCACAAATTAAAAGATTCTGTTAGGGTTCAAGTGAGAGAGTAATTGTAGGTGGTAGTTATTGCTCACTTCCAAAACTTAAAGAGGGTAATAGCCCCGTTTTAATGTTTAGGAGAGGAACTGTAAACTACCACAAATATAAAAGGGAAAATGTGATATAAGAGCACAACCATAAATTATTTGAAAATTTTTATTTTCAATTTTCTTTGGATCATTCGACATTTTAAGTTTTTATTTATTTAGTTTGAGTTATGATAGGGATTAGTTTAGTATTTGGACTGGTAAAAATTAGTATTTGAGTTAATTTAAGATTGGTTTCATGGATGCTATCTTTATCTCTTGATTTATTGGAAACTCTATAAAACTTTGGACAATTGTAGTCAGACTATTTTTTTTATTAATAAAATTCATTTGAACAATTGTTTGTGTTTGGTGGTGATTCTAAACAATTGTGGCCCTGTTCTAGTCCTGCATCAAAAAGCTTTTTCCCCTTTTTATATTGAAGACATCTTATATATTTATAATGCCATTGCTATGTCTACTTTAGTGTGAAATAGCTAATTATTATTTCACACTTCTGGATATAATTAGAAACTACTTCACATGTTATCAAGACCAGTAAATATCTATATTTTTCAAGAAGGTTAAATAGTTTAATGCAAGAATGTCTATATTTTATTATATAAAAGTGGATGCGCAAAATAGATGACGTAAGAAAATTAAAACTTGTTTAAGATTATCCAGACTTTAGCAACGATGTAAAACAATCAAAACCCGTGAAAAACGGCAGCAGGTAGTTGCAATTTTATAAACTCGGTAAAAGCAAGCAAACTCGTGAAAAGGATTCGTACCTATATCAGATATTGCCACACGAACGGAAACGTTAAGATGACCATCGGCATACTCTCGAAGATCAAAGGGATCTCGCGTAATAATAGAACAATCATCAGTGAATTCGCCAATGTAATAAGCCTTGCAGTCGCAGTTATTAAGACACTCCTTTTTGCAGGCCGATTCGCCTTCGACCGGAACTGTCTTTGCGCTATCGTCATCACTCATCATGTATACGGGAAAAAACATATCGTTTTCGCTACATAACACCGAGTCTCTGGCGCACCCATTTGAAAAATCTCCAGAATGCCACTTCTCTGGTGCATTGGGCTTGAACCCCGGCAAACATTTGCACACCAAGTTATTGTCTGGATTACAAACACCATAGTTTCCGCAATAGTTATTCACAGCACATTTGTTACCCGGCTCTGCCATTATCAAGGACCAATTCATACCTTTCACATCCCATCTCCAATACTCCAACTTCCCACTAAAATCCATCACAATCCTTGCAGTAAAATCCCTTGAAAGATTTCGTAATTTAGCATCCATATGGTCTGAACTAAAGTGATCACAGTAAGTATTACTCTCTTTGTAAATGTTATTTACGCTCCTGAGATGATCAAACTGAAAGCTCCCCTTTCCAGGGTCATCAGAGCCTTTCCAAGAAGTCAAAGTCAAAATATTGTCTTCTTGATTCACATCCATGCCTGGAAGAAGTGTATCAGTTGGATTTTCAAAGCTCTCCCACAGATTCACATGCTGTTCAAAATCACGGAACACCAAGTTTCCCGAATTATTGAGAGTCAAAGTTCGGTTTCTACACGGACATGTTAACCTTACAATATCTGCAGACCAATATTCGTTTCCAGTCGTATCCAATACCTTGAGCTCGCCATCTTTTGTAAGGTTGAAAACTCCATAGGCATTGATAATTGGGCTATCTCGGTTGGCAACCCATACAACTGTTCGGTTATCCCACTCGTGGTACCATATTCCAACATATCTTTTGTTGCCAGAGCTTCCAGTAGGACTAAAGAATCCAAATTCAAACCTCCCTCCAGCCGAAACCAGAGTTTCTCCGTTGTCACTAATCCACTCTCCTTGCCTCAGTGTGTCTCTAGCTTCGCAATATGCATAAAAGGAACACAGGAGTGGCATGTACAAGATCAACATAGAAGACAGCCTGCAGTTAGCAGACCATCTCCTAATATTGGCGCTTGTTCTCATTTTTTCCCTTTGGCTTACCATAAATATTAATGATTAAGAATATACAATATAAATAGAATTGTTTCTCTGTTGTCTGAATGTGAACATAACACGAATGATAGATGAAGGTGCACAGTGGATTATAACACCTCCTATGTTCGTTAGCATTTTAGGAGTTTGTGCGGACTTTAGCATATTCAGCCCATTTCACGTCGTTTGGGATGTAAACATTATAATTTCCACGACTGCAATTTCCAGTTCCTAATCCTACAATATACAAAGAATCTGATTGAGAACAGTTTATTTAACTGAAATTGAAGATTTCTTTTGTTAAAAGTGTAAAAAAAAATAAAAAATAAAAATAAAAAGCTAACTAAATAATACAATGAAACCTATGAATAATATTAAAACAAGCAACGGGACCCATAAATAGTACCAAAAAATAAAAGCAAAAACTAAAATAAACTGAAACTTTCATTAGCTTCCAAATGGAGTCTTAATACAAAACTATAATATTGCAACTAAGCTATAGTACAAATGACCCTTTTCCGATTTAAAGAACACAATTTAAAGGTATGATTGGAATTTGAAGCTCATTGAATACATATAACTTCTTTATCTTTACCTCTATTAAAAAGAGGAAAGTAGCTCTATTTTGTCGAGCACTTTGTTAAGTACCTTGTGCTCACCACTCCCAGGGGTAAGCCAAACGCAAATAGAAATGCCATGATGACCAAAGGCCGAATAAAGGGTCTTCAAACTATTGTACATTTTTGTCGCTTTTTAATTTTGTTTTGAGAAAACAATTTTTTAAGTTTAACTAAATTTATTTATGATAATAGCTTAATTTTGTAAATTTATATCATTATTAGAAAACATTATCATATTTATTTTGAGTTAATTCATACATTTTATAGTTGGTTTTGAAATAATGCTTAATAATAAATTTTATACGTAATTAAATTCTAATGCGTGAATTTGTCTTTTGTAGAATAATGAAATTAAATAAATAGATTTTTGCAAAGAAAAGAGCTAATGGACTTTTACAAGTGCGGTGATGAAGTCAAAGAATGTCAACCTAATTAAATTCAAGTCCAGTTAGAGTAAGGAATCAAAAGAAATTTGCATCCTATCCAAGTACAATTCAAATTAGGATTTCAGCTTGCGCACCAGTTAGTATTTGGAGCATAACTTTTAGCTCAGATGTCCAATTGAGATGATTTAAATTGGGCTGAAAAGCACTTAAAGAGTTACAACTTTGTAGTTTACCAAAAGTCCGAATTCTGAAGTTAAATGGGCCAAAAACGTCGGTTAAATGAAGTCTAAAAACTTGAAATTTTCTCCAAACGATAATTTAACTTGTAATAAGATTCCTTGACCTATTTAAAGGCGCTTTAGGGCAAAATTCAAAGGAAAGCTACCGTAGAACATAATTTAGATTTTCTTAAAGTTTCTTTACAATCTTTATAGTTTTATTTGTGTTATGGCTTGCTAGAAGCCTTGCTAAGATAAGGGGTGAAACTCAACCGTTTATCGGTATGTTCTTAACAATTATTTATTGGTTTTAATGCTTATGTTTTTATGTTTTTTATTGTTTTACTCATCTAAAAAAGTGTTTAGTTCTATATAATCCTTTGATTTATCGTAGACTCCGAGCACGTTAAATGCTTAGTATTCCCTACGAACTAATTCACTAGTCTTGTTTTACCTAAAATCAATTAATTTCATAAAACTACCTTAAACAATTAATTCTTGAGTTTTTATTGTTAAATCATCTGACTAAGATCATCATTCGTATGAATTTTAGTTGAGCTATAAAATAAATATTATTAAGACTACCAATAGATGTTTTGTGTGTAGATCCCTAAACTTTAGCACCTTAATATATTGTTATTTTATCTCAACTTAAATTAAATTTACTAAACCATTAAAAATCTCTAACTTTATTATTTTAGTTTTATTCTCTTGTGGTTTGCTAATCAATTCCCTTTACCCTGTGGATTTGACCTCGGACTTACCAAGTTATTACTTCGCGATAATCCTACACTTGAGAGCATTATTTAAGTCACAACAATTTCAGTCCCCTAACTTTGTTTTTATTCGATTGAATCATTTGAACTTCAAAATTAAGGCATTCAATTAGCATCTGTTGCATTTAGGGCTGTACACAATTTGGTTTCATCAATTTTGAAGAGGTTTTTTGCACCACACCTATAAGGTGTGGTTTCACCCTATCCATGACCACAGCTTAATTTTACAGGATAAAAACTAATCTACACAAGGTGCAGTTAATTCAAGGTAGTCAAAGCCAAAAGGCAACCTTAAGGTGCCAAGGCCTCATATCGCGTAAGGCATCAAAAAGGCACTAGCCCAAGTAAAGCAAGGCGCCAAATTCTTAATATATTTATTATACATGTAGAACTTAAATCATGTGTTTATAAATGTGTATCATGAAGTGTTTTTAAATGTGTATCATGAATAAACTAGGTCTATCAAATTATTTCAAAATAGGATTAACATGGTTTAGGCTCTATTAGTTAGTTCTAACAATACGTTTTACAACAAACTTCTATATAACAGTAAGTCTTACAAAATAAATTTGTAAATTAATTTAACTAACAATAGGTTTTATAACATGCCTTTTGAAATTAATAATCTAAAAATAGGATTTACTACAAACTTCTATAAAAAAAATAAAAAATAAAATAAAAAACTTGACGCTCTCGTCTTAGCACCTTTTTCATGGCTTAAGGCGGTTGCCTTGCTCGCCTAGGCTTTAAAGGCATGCACCTCACTAACCTTAGAGCTTTTAAGGCGCTCACCTTTGACTACATTGGGTTAATTTCAGCGGTTCGGTGCGGTAAGTTCAATTATTTGGGTTAGGCTTTTAAAAATTATTATTCTAAGTTTTGGGCTTTTAGGCCTCTAAAGAATAGCATTTAAGCCCATTTTGACTTAATTACAACATATACACAGCCGTTCACCAAGTTCTACATTAGCTTTTACAACATAGCATTTAAGCCCGTCTGCAGATAATAATCATTCAAGCAGCTTTCTCAATGCTAAAAAGACACATTAGCTTGGATGATAAAATAATAATATTAGCTTTTTTATTGCTAAAATCACAACAGTAAGATAATCACCAAAAACCACAATAGCAGGACATTGCAGGACATAATCAACTAAAATCACAACAGAATGATAGAACAATAGGATAATCAAGAAAAAAAAATTACAATCTTTGAGCCCTAGAAACAAAATCAAACAGCAAATCTACTCATCAAAAAAAAAAAAAAATCATACAGCAATCCTACTTTAAAAAAAAAAAAAAAAAAAAAAAAACCCTAGATGCAAAATCAAACACAAGCATGGTTAACTCAAAACAAAATAAAAACTAACCCTCAAAACAAAATCAAACATTAATGAACTCAAAACAAATAAAAAATTAGATTTAGAAAATACCCTAGAAGGCTTTGATACTTTCAGGTTTAGTCCATTATGAGGCTAAATCTCTTAAAACACCCCTGAAATTGCAAGAAAATAACCCAAAAAATAAAGAATAGAATCGCCAAATAAGTTGATCGGTGAACTAAAAAAACCAAAAAAAATTAGGGATTAGGGTTCACCAAAGAAAGAGCTACATAACTCTGCGGTGGAGAACTGAGAGGAGAGAGAGAGAGAGAGAGAGAGAGAGACAGATTGGCTTAGGAAGTGTTAGACTGTGAGAAGAATTTTTTTTTCAGAGGGTGAGAGAGAGTGAGACCGTGACTGTGAGAGTGAGTTCCGAGATGAGAGAGAGGAGAGGCCAAGTATAAGTATTTTAGAATTTTAGTGAAGGGCTTAGGTGAGAAGCTGAAAATAAGAGGGAAAAATCGCCGCTTGTTTGGCGGGATTGGGCAGTTTGGTTGAGGGAGTTCAACGTGTGTGTGGCTGAGAGCAAAAGAGATGAAAAAATATCCTGCAAAAAAAAAAAAAAAAAACTCTAAAACGACATCGTTTGATGATTAAAATAGATATTATATTACTCCAATATTATAATGGCCAAATCTCCAAAATTGAATAGATTTAGTATGCATTTGGTATGTGTTTAGATACCATCGAATTCTGACTAAAAAAAATAAATAAATAAATAAATATTTTTTGCATCAGTGGGTGCATTTTTTTGCATAAATAAACACTATCTTTTTGCAAAAAGATAGTGTTTTTACAAGATTTGGCCCAAAAATGCACCCACATCAGTGGGTGCATAATTGTGCATTTTTTGCACCTAGCTACAGTAACCGTGCATATATGCACGGTTACTGTAGCACGTGTATCCATTATTTTAATAATTTTTCATTCCCACCATTTTTTCTCTCTCTTTTCCGTTCACAACAACCTCAGCCAATCTTCTTCTTTCACCTCAAATTCACACAAACACACCCAAACACCCAGACACAAACTCATCCAAACAAACTATCACAGAAACACACCCACACACAAACCAACACAGACGAAGACCCGGGAGGATGGATCGGCCGGTGAAGGATCTGGGTCGAGAAGGATCGGCCGGTGAAGAACGATCGTGGCCGGTGAAGATCTGCATCGTGGATCGGCCGGTGAAGAAGGATCATGGCCGGAGAAGAGGTCTGGGTCGAGAAAGATCGTGACCGGTGAAGAAGGCTGGGTCGAGGGTCTAGATCGTGGCCGGTGAAGATCTGCATCGTGGATCGGCCGGTGAAGAAGGATCGTGGCCGGCGAAGAGGTCTGGGTTGAGAAGGATCGTGGCCGGTGATCGTGGCCGGTGAAGAAGGCTTCTGGATCGTGGCCGGTGAAGAAGATCGGCCGATGAAGGGGTCTGATCGTGGCCGGTGAAGAAGGATCGGCCGGTGACTGGTCTAGATCGTGGCCGGTGAAGAAGATCGGCCGGTGAAAATGTGAGATGGGTTTTGGAATTTCTGAAGTAGAAAAATAGAGAGAGAGAGAGGCCAGATCGAGAGAGAGAGAGAGAGAGAGGCGAAATATATCAGAGATCTGCTGGGGTAGAGAGAAATAGGGACGCGCGGGGGTAGTTAAGAGAATAATAAAAAAATGTGGTAGAATTAATATTTTATTAAATAAATGTGTAAAATAGATAAACTGATGTGAGTGTCTTGTAAAAATGAGCGTGTAAAATAAAAAAAGTAGGTTTTAGAGGTGTAAAATGCAAAAATTTTTGCACGAGCTGATGTAAATGCTCTTAGATACCATCGAATTCTGACTAAAAAAAATAAATAAATAAATAAATATTTTTTTACTGTTTGATGTTTATTATTAGCCTAAAATTACTGTTCATAGCAAATGAACAGGACAAAAACGTTGAATTAAAAAAAAAAAACGCCACAAACGCTCAGCTGAAAACGCAATCCAATTTTGAACACACTAACCTGTCCTTCCCAAAGGAAATAGAAAAATCCAAATCTATTAACTCACTCACTCTATAAGTCTGTAACCCAGGTTTCATATATATGTCAAATGGTCAAATACCATCTTTAACTAAAATATATAGCGATCTATCCCTATTTGCAAAACATTGAAACACAAACAAAATCAAAACAGAGCACCTGAACAAAAACTTTGAAATACAAACATTAAAATTTAGAGGAACACAAAACAGAGCAAGGTGGGTTTAAGGAGGGAGAGAGAGAGAGAAAACATGGTCACCTGGACAGAGGTCGGATTCTCAAACCGGTGTCGGCGCCAGTATCGGATGTGTCGGGGTGTGCTTGTTTCTGGCTGGGAGTCCTTCTTGTTCCTCTCGCTTTGTGCTGGGTTAAGAGTAGCTTGGGACAAAATGGAACAAGTGAGAGGTCTGAGCAATAAAAGAAAAGGAAAAAGTTTGAAATAATGGTAGGTTGGTAGACGAGGGTGAGAGGTGTTAACGGAGAAGCAGTTAACGGAGAAGGAGTAAGAGCAAGTATCCGTTTGGATACCGCTTATTTTGTTAAAAACTGCTTATTTTGCTAAAAACTGAAGATTAAAAGCTGAAAAAATAAATAAATAAATATTTTTTTTACTATTTACTATAGTAAATATTACTGTTTATTGACCTAAAATTACTGTTCATGATCAAAAAACTGAAAAAATAAATAAATAAATAAATATTTTTTTTACTATTTACTACAATAAATATTACTGTTTATTAGTTTAAAATTACTGTTTATAACTAAATTATTGTTCATGTCCAATAAACAGTAACATATACTGGACTTAAAAAAAGAAAACGCTGGAAACGTGGGAACGCGGCAAACGTGCCGCGTTCCCAAACAGAGCTTTAGAGAAGTTGTAAATGAAGTAACTGGAGAAGTCAGAGGAATAAAGTAACTAGAGGAAAACAGAGGCTATAACTGAAGCTGGAGCATTTGGCGTAGTAAAAGCTTCCAACGGCTCTGAGGGTGATGTGACAATACACTGAAGTATATTTGTAATTATTTACTCAAAATGCCACAAAACTCATTTCTCAGAAAGTGAAAACAGCTTCTGAGGAGTTCTCATTTTGCATTCTCAAGACTCCAAGAGATATGAGACACGGAAACACAAACTGGAAACTGAACCAAACGACATTTCAGCTAGTGGGTCCCACAGAAGTTTTGAATTAAAGTTTTTAAGTTATGTGATTGAAAACAAACCACCAAACACCCCTATCTGAGTTTGAGTTTAAAAAATCAAGTTTAATAAAAAAACTGCCACGTGCATTTGTTGAACGGAATATTTAAATTAAAAGATTACAACGTGAAACTCGAGTTTTCTTGTAACGTGTAAAATGGAGGCTTTCCGACAGACAGACGTGAAAGTTGAAACACCATAAAAAGATTTCAGAACTAATAATTCACCCCTCACCATTTCCTATTCTTTTCCTAGCTAGTTCTTTCTCCCTCGTTCTTCGACCATGTCCCACCTATGGTCTTACTCACGCAACTCATTCAGCTAAGAATTTCCATACTGTCATTAATTTTCTGACAACGCGCAATGGCATTGATTTAGGTACGTTTGAGTATTGTTTATTTTATTAAAAATTAAAAATAATAAAAAATTATTGTTTACTTATATTTTTTTATTGTTCATGTCCATTGAACAATACTTCTTTAAAAAAAGTAAACGTGGAAAGCACAAAATGTGCTTCCCAAACGCTCATTAGGGGTCTGTTTAGCGAGCATTTAGGGAGCGCGTTTTGTATTTCTCATGTTTGTGCTTGTGTTTTTTTTTTTAGTCATGATTGTTGACTTTTATGTTTGAACAGTGCATATTAGTGGATTCTGTGTACTATTTATAAGACTCATAAACTTTACTTTTCAGCAATTTTTTCATTTAAAATTGGTTCTACAATACTATTTATATATTTAAAAATTATTTTACTATAGTGTTTTCAGTTTTCAACTATATCCAAATGAACCCTAAGATATTACTTATTTTGCTAAAAATTGAAAATAAAAAAAAATATAATAAAAAAGTTATGGTTCATGCTCGTGTACTATTCATGTGTCTTGTGAACAGTACACCAGTGCTAATCAAAAAAAAAAAAAGGGCTGAAATGCAAAACTCAGGACTGTTACAAATGGGTAATGTGTGGTCAAGTTTGCGTTTGTGAGTACTACCATGATACCATCCCATATATAGATATATTTTTGTTTTCTAATATTTGAAATAAAAAGTGCTTTTAAATAAATTATTGGTTTGTTCAAAAAAATAGTTTATTTTGTTTATTTTTTTAATTATTAAATGGTGAGATAAATAGATTTAAGCACATAAGGAAGGGAATAAAACGGAATGCACTAGAGTTGTTATGAGCTTAATTGGTTTATTGATCGCTTCGAGGGAATTAAGACCCCTTAATTGATAAATTGACTAATTCAAAGCAATCCAGTTAACAATTTATCCTATCATTATCTAATTAACCAACTCCTAATAACAATAATAAAATCTTAAATAATAAAATTAAATAAAAACTAAGCATATAACAGAACTGCATTAGCTTTAAGAGGTTTTTAAAACAACTTTAGACGTTAAAAAAAAATAATTACAATTTTTGGTTCATCATTTTTTATACAGGATTATGGTAATTAAGGATTACAAAAAATTTCACATTACTTTAATTTCATCACCTCATTAAATGATAGTAATCTTACATTACTTATTAATGAAGATATTATAATTTATATTAACAAAATTGTACATACTAATAAATTTATTTTACTTATAAAAATTATTAAAATACCAAAAAAAAACCCTCAAAAATACTTCAAAACCACTAAAAAGAGAATGTTATTGTTTGAGGTAAACTACAATGGTATGTAGCACTGTAAACCCGTGATTTCCATGAACGTACTATACTGTACAGTAGTCTCTAATAATTTTCTAACAACGCGCAATGAATTTTTATCAGCCATTATCAATTACTCATATATTCATTCACGATACATGCCTTCTTCTCTTGTTGACCGAGGATTAAGATTATGAAGAGAGTGTGAACCCATTGAAAAAGAAGAGTTGTGGGTTGTCTCATGTCTATGTGAGTACTACCATGATACCATCTCATATGTGTCAGTTGTCTCCTGACTTTCCTCTAATAATTTTCTGACAACGCGCAAGGGATCATAAACTTCTATAAATTATCAACAAACATGCCAGAAACTTTACCACTTTTTCCACAATACATGCCTTCTTTTTTTGACTGAAAATTAAGAACAGAGAGGGTGAACGCATTGAAAAAAATATATTGCAATCAATTGCATGCCATTTAAAAAAAAATGGTAAGTCAAGTCAAGTAAATGTTTTGATATTAGATTTCTATTTGTTAGAGTTATCTAAATATAAACAAATGAAAATAAATAATAATAATAAATTGATGAGGAATTTTCTCCACAAATTGAAAATAAAGTCCAAGAATCTTCAAGTCAATTGTCATGAAATTTTCCAAAAGTCCAATACAGTGCTTGTAAGGGTGCGTTTGGTTCAATGTAAATCAAATTCCGAATGTAAAATGAATGCAGGGGAAAGTGAATTCCTGTAAGTAAAATAAAATCTGGGTGTTTGGTTTTGCAATGAAAAATAGTCCAAAAAACGATTTACAGTGTTTGGTAACATTCTGAAAATGCTATTTTCCTACAAATTTTACACATTTTCTCAACAATTTTCTCAGCTCCCTGGTGCGATCCGAGGAGTGCGTCGGTGCGATCTCGCCGGCGCGATCTGAGGAGTGCTTCAGCTCGGTCACAACTGAGCTTGGAGAGGAGAAAGGTCTGTGAGGAGTGCGTCTGAGGAGTGCGTGTGCTTCAACTGAGGGTGTAATTCATTTGAAGGTAAAATACAACCGGAAATGATTTTACACCCAATGCATGTGATTTTACGGTCAACACGGAATTTTAATTCCGTTTGACCAAATTTTCAGTCCCTACCAAACACACACGTGGGTGTAAAAGCATTTCCGAAAACCATTTGAAGCCAAAACAAACACAGCCTAAGTCATCATATGTTGAGAACACTTCTACATCCACAAAATACCAAATTAAAAAGAAAGTTCCTTACTTTTACGAGTTGAAAGTAAAAGTTTGATAGCTATTACATAATAGAGCTTATAAGATAACACTTTCACCACATCCACAAAATACCAAATTTTGGGGCTTCATATGCAAGCTGCATTCTCTTTGCCATCTTGACTTAATTTTCGATTATTATATATGCCTCCATGTCTATATGTTTTCGTAGGTTCAAAGTATCATTAACAATATGTGTAAACATTCCATTTCATTATGACCTATGCCCAAGCCCCTCGGTACCAATGACAAGAAATCAATACGCTATTAAAATTATCAGCCCTGTGTGAGGAGCCTAATGAGCAAATTAACCCAAAAAGTGGCCCAATACAATCTAAACCCAAGCCAATCTAAGACCTAAGAACTAAGCACAAAAACCCATTTGGACAAGGCTTCCAAAAGGTGCATATGCCGGGTATATGATGCGGATGCATCCAATCTATAGCGTACGCACCTTCTGTAATATTTATGGTCTAACAAAAAATGTCTCTTATATATATATATATATATATATTAATAGGTAAAGTTGGGAAAAAATCTAATTGGATTTCAAATTGGAATTCAATTAGAGTTTAATTTTGCGCCACGTGTCCCATTTAGTCTAAGTTTTTAAAATTTTCTGCCAAGTGAGTTAATTCAGTGTAAAAATTGGATTTCAATTAAAGTTTAATTTTGTTCCACGTGTCCCATCTAATCTAAGTTTTTTTTTAATTTTTGTGCCAAGTGAATTTATTCAGTGTAGAAAAAGATGAGTCCAATATAAATAAATCATTAAAAACACTTAATCATATATTTAACTCTATATATAAAATTAGAGGAAAAAAGAATTTGGGTGATTTTATATTTATGGGCCATTTTTTGTGTAACTAAAAAAAATTCAAATTTATAAGTTATTTGTGTAATATACCATGACTATGTACGGTCCATTACTAACCAGATAATGTGTATATATATTCAATTAGAATCAAAATTGGATTTTATTTTTGTTAGCTTTTCATAAAAATAAATTGCTTAGATTTTTGCTGTTATTTTTTCTCTAAACTAATAAGCATATTTTTTTTATACTATTTTTTATTCAAATATTTTGTATGCGAAGATCTTGAACCTAAAAAATTGTAATTAAACTGAACGATCTCATGCACTTATCTCCATTCAATTTAGGAGATACTATTAAACTAATCTATTCTTTTTTATTGTGTTGTATTCAGTAGAATTTCACGTACAATGATTGTGAATTGATATCGTATATATAGTATCCAATAATAATTTTCATAATTATATACTTAATAGTAATGTAATGAGAAACTTGGCATTACTAATATCACAAAAATTGTGAAGAAAAACCATTTTAGTACATCTAAATGTCCTAGTCGAACTAATATCTTATATATTTAATAACTCAAACTAACATCAATAACCACTTCAATTTATCATTCCTGTGCGTAAGCTCGGGTTACATACTAGTAAGTTATAAAAGATATACCAAATCAACCATGTTTTTCACTACCAACTCTTGTAGTCTCGCCTACAAAACTAGTAACAATTCTTACAAGGAATACTTTTACTTTCTGTCTTTTCTTTCCATGGTTCATAGCATGGGACTTAAAGTAAAATTTTTTCCCTTTAAAAAAGTAATTTCCTTCTTAAATGATTGAATTGTTATCAAAATTGGAAAATGGGAGTTTGAACTTTGGTTCTTTCATAAGGAAATCAGTAAATATCACTAAACTATAAAACTCTTAAAGTGGCAACTAAAAGTAAATTATTAATGTGACATAAATCAATATAATGTATGCCAATGATTACATTGTTACATAATAAATCAGTTGTGATGAGTGATGACTCTATTTTACGTCAATAGTTATCAACCAAGTGAATCATTAAAATTCTAATTGAGTATTTTTTTTAAATAAAAAAGTTCAAGTAGCTGTTATGATCTATCCACCAACAAATAGTCAAATTTATACTTACCCTTTTGTTGATTTCGTGTTGAAATTAACAAGCTCATATCTAAACTAAATAATTAAAACCTCAATGAGTTGTTATAATGGTTCTGAAAACACCACGAAATCCATGAGGTGTTGGGTTCAAAACCCCTAACCCTATCTCCTAAGGGATTCCTCCAATTAATTAAACTAATTTATTCTAATTTAGATTGGGATAAGAATAAGATCAACTCCTAATTAAATATTCAACATTCTTTCAATTTTTATCAATCACACAAGATTAAATAAATGTCAAGTGTCTTGCATTTGACTAAAAATTGGAGGAAATTGAAGGATTTAATGGAAGAGAATCTTATCCCAACATAATTTTTTAAAAAGAATTTGTAAACTTACTATCATTCATTCAAATACAAATTTCATTGATAAACTTATTAATAATACAATACTCCATTGAACCTTTTCAATGGATTTTTATAATGGAAAAAAATATAAATTTTATCAAAATGAATTGTATCATAATAACAAAATTTAATTTGTGAAGTAAAAACTAAGCACAGTAATGGAGTAGTTCAATAAGCTACTTCTGCCTTCTTTTCCTTATCAAAAGGGAGTAATACATGATGAGCAATTTGCATACTCATTTAACTAATATCCTTACAATCAGTTTTTCATGAATTATAAAAAACAATTAAAGCAAATTCTAATATAATGCCTAAAGTTCCCATAAATAATAATAATAATAATAATAATAATAATAATAATAATAATAATAGAAAAGATCATTCCTAAAGCCCTAAAGTTAAACATTCAATATTTTAAAAACGAAATGTTAATTTAAACATATCAAGAATGAGTTTCCTATAATAAATAAGATACAAAATATTTGGATTTAAATATAATTCTAAACACCCTGTCACATCAAAAAAGGGGATCTAAAATAAACCAAAGGGAAATGATTTGTTGAAATACAAACATGTCAAGTGGCCATTTGTGCCAATATTGATAAGGAAGTTTTCATTTAAATATAAGTCTGAACAGGTGTTTAATTGAAGCATTGACATGTGTGCCATTTTTGCAGGAATTGCTGCAATTTAGTTTGCTGCAAATCCTTTCCCTAAATGAAAACAAAATTATTTTTTTAAAATAATATTACTTTAATAATTATCAGTAAAAAAATTCCATGCTGTTAGATGTTTAGACCCCTGTAAAACTAGATTGTTTAACCTAATTAATTAACCAAGTGAATACATAGGTTTATTATTCAGATCTAGGTTAAAACAATAGCAATCATATCATGTAAAAGTGGCGGAAAAATATATAACACAACGATATGATGACCCAGGAAAACTAAACCGGTAAAAAATCTGGGAAGGATTTAATCTAGCTATCCTCAAGGTAAAACAGCAAATCCACTAGAAAGAATTGAAGTTTACACAATAGCGACCACTAACATCCTATTGCTACCTGCCTATAGGAAACTTACTACCACGACCACGTGACAGCTCCGAGACCACAGACTCCTTCTTTCCTTATCCTTTGCAAAACACAAACACCCACGCTTGTGACTTTGAGATCCCACTCAAAGGTTTTGCAACACAAACTCTCCTGTTTGTGACTCCAAGACCACCCTTGAAGATTTAGATTATCAGTACCTTTGATAACTAGAGAAGGTAGCAACTTCAGCAATACCGGATCTTGAGATTCTTCAAGAAACAACACCAGTAGAAGTTATAAGAGAGGTTTTAGGAACAAAACCCTAAATACAAAAGAGGCACACTCTTCTCTCTCTAAAAAGCCTTATAAAAAACGTGCTTAGGATTTCCTTTATATAGTGGGAGAAGTAAATCTGAAACCCTAATCCTTAATGGGCTTGAACTGCTGTTTAGGCCAACTTAAAATTCTGCAGATACGACTTTCGATCGGTCGAGCCTGTTTTTCGATTGGTCGAATCAGGCAAATTCTGAAATCTTCTTTCTGCAGCTTGTATGTTCTTGTGTGCTCACGATTTGCCAATTGTTCTAAACTTTTAGAACCTAACACATGCTATAAATTAATCAACTACATCAACGAATCTTGTGCACTTACAAATTACTATTTTTAGATTTGAAGTGTTGCAAACTCTTTTGAGATTCCTTCTCAAAAAAATAAAAATCGTGAGTTCAATCCATGCCTATACCAAAATTGAATGATGGTCAATTTATTGAGATTTAAGAATGGAAATCTCAATTTTAAATTGTGGGTTCCAATTAGATGGTAATATCTTTGATAGTTGAATAAAAGATCTAGGATTTGATCCCTACTTACACCAAAAACTGATTGCTTCCTTGTATCATAGCATGGGACCTAAAGTAAATTATATTTTTTCCCTTAAAAAAGAAATTTCTTTCTTAAATAATTGAATTGTTGCAAGAAATGGAAAATGGAAATTTGAACTTCGATTCTTTTCATAAGGAAATTAGTCAATATTACTAAACTATAAAGCTCTTCTCTTGAAGTGGCAACTAAATAGTAAATTATTAATGTAACATAAATCGATATATTTTATGCCAATGACTATATTGTTACATAATAAATCAATTGTGATGAGTGATGTCTTTGTTTTACATCAATAGTCATCGACCAAGTGAATTTTTAAAATTCTAATTGAGTATTTCTTAAAGTTCAAGCAACTCTCATGATCTACCTACCAACAAATAGTCAAATTTATACTTATCCATTTGTTGATTTCATATTGAAATTAACAAGCTCATATATATATATATATATATATATCTAAACTAAATAATTAAAACCTCAATGAGTTGGCATAATGGTTCTGACTTCTGAAAACATCATGAAATCCATGAGGTGTTGGGTTCAAAACCCCTAACCCCATCTCTTATGGAATTCCAATTAATTAATCTAGTTTATTCTAATTTAGATTGAGATAAGAATAAGATCCCCACCAATTTAAATATTCAATTTTCATCAATCACACAAAATGAAATAAATGTCAAGTATCTTGCATTTTACTAAAAATTGGAGGAAATTGAAGGATTTAATGGGAGGGAATCTTATCCCAACATAATTTTTTAAAAGAATTTCAAAATTTGTTATCATTAATTCAAATACAAATTTCATTGAAAAACTTAATAATAATATTATATTCCATTGTACTTTTCAATGGATTTTTATTATGGAATAATTTTAGTAATTTTTTAAAATTTTTTATTTATCAAAATCAATTGTTTCATAATATCTAAATTTGAATTGTGAAGTAAAAACTAAGCATATTAATGGAGTAGTTCAATAAAATATTTCTACCTTCTTTTTCTTATCAAAAGGGAATAATACATGATGAGCAATTTGCATACTCAATTAATTGGTATCCTTACAAAGAGATTTTCATGAAGTGTAAAAAAATTTAAGATAATTCTAAGATAATGCCTAAAATTCCCATTAAAAAAAAAAAAGATCATTCCTAAATCCTAGACATTCCATATTTTAAAAACAAAATGTTAATTTAAACATATTTTGAAAATCTACTTTGTTTAATATATGAATGAATTTCATATAATAAATAAGGGCATGTTGGGTAGGAGGACTTTTGTTTTTGTTTTCAAACAAGAAAATAATTTTCAAAAAATTGAATGTGAAACTAGTTTTTAGAGAATAATTTTTACATTATATGTGTTTGGCTCTCACTTTTAAGAACAAATTTCAAAATATATTTTTTATATAAAAAAAATGATGCTTGGGAGACCATTTTACTTTGAGATTAAAAAAAAATTATAGAAAGTAGTGTGAGATTACTTTTTTTTTTTTTGGATAATTAATTATAAGCTTCAAAATTGAAGTGTGGGAGTAAAACTAATGTACCTGTACGGCATCAGCTACCTGGGCCCATTAAGATCTTCAGCCCATTCCTACAGCGGCCCATGAGTTCTCGGCCCAGGCATTGGCCGGCCTTAACCCGTCAGACATAAAGATGTTATACACGTCACTCGTCATTTATTGGGGGCGTACCCTGATGGGCAACTCCCCCGAACATTGGGAGACGCTTGCCCGCTGTCCGGCTATACCTCGGATTGTGCCGAGCCGAGCAAACAACGGAAGTGGGGACTAATTCCCAGGCCATTTTCACCTCGTTCCACTCCCACCTAAACTTCCACTTAATTACAATAACATTGGACCTCCTCTTCCATGAACCATCTAGGCAATCATGACGCCCCACTAGATTTGGGGGTATAAATAGGTGCGGCTGGAGAAGAGGAAGGAGAGGGAGAGGAAAAGAAACAAAAAACAGAGAAAGAGAGTGAAGAGAGACCTACAGAAAATGATATGGTAGGAGTGACAAGTGTAGAGGGCTGGGAGTTCTCAGTATGTTGGATCATCAGCAGTAGGAAATCCATAGCCCACATTTAACAAGTAGATTGTGAGCCCAAGGGAAGGTTGGCCCGTCCATCTTTCAATCGTGCTTACAGTACCTTTTTTATATTTTTTTTTATATAAGGATAAACTTCAAATTTGTGATAAAGAGAAGCTTCTCAATTTATGATATAGAAGAGTTTCGACAAATCTATGGAGTCCACTATTTTCATTTTATTTACAGCTATGCCATTAAAAACATTTTATATATCTTGAAAAAATCCTCCTAATAATTTTCAAAATCTTGTTTTCAACGGGGAAAATATGAAATAATTTTATGAAAATTGTATTTAGAAAACATTAGCTAAAAAATAGATTCAAGTGTAGAATCCACCATTTTATGGTTTTTCAAAACAAAAACTTTTATTTAAATCCTCTTATTAAACAAACCGAAGATACAAAATATTTGGATTTAACTATTAATTCTAAACACCACATCACATCACAAAACGGGATCAGATAATAAAATAAACCAAAAAAATTATTTAGAAAAAAATATTTAAAAAAACATTACTTTAATAGGTAATTGTAAGGGTAAAAGGCCCAAATCCAGCTAATGGGCCGTGGGCCTGTCAGAAGAGACTGTCCGTCTGAGGATAATAATTCATGAGGAAAGTACCTGATCCAACTTCTCTCTGAAGTATAACTTATGTAAAGGAAGGAAGGAGTGGTCCGAGGAGCACTGCCTGTTCGGATTGGCAAAGGGACGATCAGGATAGATGCCCCAACATTGGTCTTGATGTTTCCAGAAGTTCCCCTGATATATATGGGTAGAGAGGACAAGTGGCAGTGATAAGATATTATGTAAAAGGATGCTACCACCGCATTTATGATCCTGCAGCTAACCTATGGCTGCATTAATGGTGAAAAGATGTCTGAACGGTGATTCTCACCCTTTACAGCTACCGTGCAAAGGCTTTGAGGGCAGGTGGAAGGGACAAGTATCAAGAAATGACTGCCTAATTGGCACGTAAGAAGGACTGGCTTATAAATAGAACGGGAGGCAAGGAAAGAAGGCATCGAACAATTAGGAGAAAGAGGGAAATCATTGAAAAAGAAGAGAAGAAGAAAGAGAAAGATACAAATACTCAGAACAATTGCCTAAGCTCACTCCTCAGACTAAGCCGAGAAGAACCCAGTACTATTTCAATACTTCATTTACGTTAATCTGGTCATCACCATGCTTGGGCCATCAACCCACTCGCTCTCAATCAAGTTTTCTCAGCCCACTCTTTCTCAACAAGATCATTCTAGGGGTACTGTTCACATCATGGGCTTCAGTTTCTTCTGTTTGTAGGCCCATTCAGTAATTTGTGACCCTACAATTGGCGCCGTCTGTGGGAAGTTAACTGTTGTGTCAGTGAGTTGAGACTTGAACCATGGTTGGATTAGGTCCTAACATAGCAGAGTTAGACGGCTTTCAGCATCTTGATCACTTTGTGCACCTTGAACGTGAATGGGACCGTGAAGGGAGCATACATACCGTGCACACAAGAAGGAGTCGATGTCGAAATGAAGAAGGTGGGTCTTACCAAGATGCTACTAGGAAGATGCAATGTGAGATTAATCATTTGAAAGAGAAGCTGCGCCGTGCGTGAAGGAGGCATAGTCCATCCAATAGTCCGTCCGTCACTGATAATTCTTCTGGGAATGATGAAGATGATGACTACAAACCTCGGTCACGTACGCCCCCTAGTGAATCCTACTCTCATGAGGAAGAACATCACCTCGGCCACAGGGGTAGAAACACGTCCTCAAGAGGTGTTGGGAATGATGCAATGAATAGGGCTTTTAACCAGATTTCTAAGTTGCCCTTCACACACAGAATCGAAGCTGGAAGCCTTCCTCGGCGTTTTACTCAGCACATTTTCACTGCGTGTAATGGAAGGTCCGACCCTGTGGAACACGTAAGCCATTTCAACCAGAAGATGGCTGTTCACTCCCGGAACGAAACTCTTATGTGCAAGGTGTTCCCCTCCAGTTTGGGACCCGTAGCCATGAGATGGTTTGATGGTCTTTCTGCCAATTCTATTGGATCCTTCCGAGCGCTCGCTAAGGCCTTTTGCTCTCGGTTCGTTACAAACATTAGGGTCCCTCGGCCATTAGATTCCTTGCTGTCCATGTCTATGCGAGAGGAGGAGACGCTGAAAACGTACTCGGATAGGTACTGGGAAATGTTTAACGAGATTAAAGGGAGTTTCGACGATGTGGCTGTGAGAATTTTCAAGGTCGACTTGCCAGCTGAGCATGATCTGAGGAAGTCGCTAACCAAGAAGCCCGTGAGAAGCGTGCGTCAATTAATGGACCACATCGACGAATATAAGCGGGTGGAGGATGATCAACTGCTTGGAAAGGGAAAAGCCAAGATTATCCCTCAGGAGATGAGGGATTTCAGGTCGGACCGATACAGCAACAGTAAGCCACGAAGGGACTATAGCGTCCAGTCTGGGTCTGTTGCATCACATGCAGTCCATGCTGTGTTCTGAGAGCCAATCCACCAAATTTTGGAGAAAATTCAGAACGAGCCATACTTCAAATGGCCAAACAAGATGGAAGGAGACCCCACGAAGCGCAATCAGAGCCTCTACTGCCAATACCATCAGGAACAAGGGCATACCACAGAGGATTGCAGGACTTTAAGAAGTCACTTAGAACAACTTGCGAGGGAAGGAAAGCTATAGCAATTTATACACCGCCCCAATGGCCAAGGAGACCTCGGCAAGTCAGGGGCTTCCGGGACTGCCTCATCAAAGCCCCCGTTGGGCACGATCAACGTCATCTTTGCAGCACTCGGAAGAACGAGATCCTGCTCCTCTAGAGTGATGTCCGTCTCCAGGATATCTGCCGAGGACACAAATCAAGAGATAAAACAAGCCAGAGTCGAGATCTGACTAGCCTTGAGCTTCTCCAACGAAGATAAGCAGGGTACTATATGTTAGGTTCTAAAGATTAGGAACTAATGTATTTAGAACTTCAATTTGTATGTTGGCAAACCATGATCAAAACAATGTTTAGTCGTGTGTTAGATTTGCTCAAAGTATGGGTCTTATTGTAAAGTTGGAATCGAGTTTTTATGCAGAAGTACTGTTCACTTTCTGTATGACTCGATCGATCGAAAATCGTGCAGAACGTTTTTCTGCAGAAAATTCCAATTCAGCCCAAGCCCGTTTTAATGTATAGGGTTTTATGTTTTGCCCTAAGTATAAAAGGGAAAACCCTAGCCACGTTTTTAGAGTTCTGTTTTGCTGTATTTGTGAATCTCTCTGTGAGATCTAGAGGTGTTTACCTTCACTTACACTTAGGGTTTACAAACTTGAGATTTATGTCAAGAGTTGTGTAGATCGATACAGTTGCAGAATCAAGAGAACACAAAGATATACAAGCAGGTGCGCTTGTGGATTTGCTGAAGAATTCCGGAAAGAAGGAGTCCGTGGATCTCGGAGCTATCATGGGGTCATGGTAGTAAGTTTCCTACACTCGGGTAGCAATAAGATGTTAGTGGTCTAAGTCTATTGTGTAAACTTCAATTCTTTCATAGTGGATTCAGTTTACCTTGAGGATAGCTAGGTCAAATCCTCTCCAGGTTTTTACCGGTGTGGTTTCCTGGGTCATCAGATCTTTGTGTTGTTTATTTTCCGCTGCTTTGTTATTTTTGCTTAATTGTGTTAACCTAGTTTTAATTAAATTACCTAAGTTAATCACTTGGCTAATTCTCTAGGTTAATCTGTTGGGTTTAAGGGGTCTAAACGAACTGACACTATACAACCCCATGATGATGCTCTAGTCATCACTCTTAGAATAGGGGGGTATGACGTGAAGAGAGTAATGGTCGATCAGGGGAGTGGGGCTGAAATCATGTACCCAGACCTATACAGAGGACTGGGTTTACAACCTGAAGATCTGACAGCGTATAACTCGCCTCTGGTCAGCTTTGATGGGAAAACCGTCATCCCCAAGGGTCAAATCAGGCTACCTGTACAAGTAGGGTTCGAGGTAGTTGAGGTGGATTTCATTGTAGTGGACGCATACTCTCCCTACACGGCCATTGTGGCCAGACTGTGGCTTCACGCCCTGGGAGCTGTTTTGTCAACCTTGCACCTAAAGGTTAAATTCCCGTCTGAGGGATGAGTGGAGGAGATTGTAGGAAGCTAATCTATGGCAAGACAATGCTTCATAGCGGCCATTACACGTCAGTCTGTTGTTGAGCCAGCAATCACCTTGGGCAGGGACTCGTAGCAATCAGAAATCCCGATTCTGCTTAACGTCATGGAATTGGATGAGGAGAAGTGTGAGAGGTTGGAGAAATTTGTCATCGACGGAGACCTAGAGAGATTCTTTCAGGTCGGGGCTCAGCTGCCACCTCGGGATAAGAAAGAGCTGATGGCATTCCTTAGGAGAAACATCGATGTATTTGCTTGGAACTCTTACGAGACCCTAGGGGTAGATCCGGAGTTTATCTGCCATCACCTGAATGTAAGCCCAACTGCCCTCCCCAAGAGGCAACCACCTCGGCGCTTTTCCAAAGAGCATTCTACCGTCGTAAGGGAAGAGATGAACAAGCTCAAGCAGGCAGGGGCTATTAAGAAGGTGTTCTATCCTGAATGGCTGGCCAATACAATAGTGGTGAAGAAGAAGAATGGGAAATGACGTGTATGTGTGGATTTCACAGACTTGAACAAAGCCTGTCCGAAGGATTCCTTCCCCATGCCTCGGATTGATCAGCTAGTGGATGCCACTGTGGGGCATCAGAGAATGAGCTTCTTGGATGCCTTTCAAGGGTACCACCAGATTCCCTTGGCTTTAGATGATCAAGAAAAGACGGCCTTCGTCACTCCTGTTGGGAACTACCACTACAAGGGAATGCCATTTGGGTTGAAGAATGTAGGCTCCACTTATCAGAGAATGATGACAAAAATGTTCGAACCACAGCTGGGGAAATGCATCGAGATCTATATAGATGACATGGTGGTCAAGAGCAAGCTGGAATCCAAGCATGTCAGCGACCTTGGGAGCGTCTTTAAAATCTTAAAGAAACACAGGTTAAAGCTCAATGCTTCAAAATGCTCTTTCGGCGTTGGATCAGGAAAGTTTCTTAGTTATATGGTCACCCATCGTGGAATTGATGTCAACCCCGACCAGATAAAGGCGATCAACAACCTCCAGCCTCTTCGGAATCCTAAAGAGGTTCAGAGGTTGACAGGGATGACAGCTACTCTCAACCGATTCATTTCCAAGTCGGCAGAGAGGTGTCGGCCTTTCTTCCAGCTGCTGAACAAGTGGAAGGGGTTTGAATGGACTGAAGAGTGTGCTCTGGCTTTCCAGCAGCTAAAAGAATACTTATTTCGACCCCTCATCATGTCCAGCCCCATGACGGATGAGGTCCTGTTCGCCTATATCGCTATAGCCACCCATGCAGTAAGTCTGGTACTGATTCGGGTCGACAACGGTGTTCAGAAACCTCTTTACTACGTGAGTAAATCTTTGCATGCGGTCGAAATACGTTACTTGCCACTAGAGAAGACCATCTTTGCAGTTGTCCATATCACTCGCAAACTTCCTCACTACTTCTAGTCACATACAGTTGTGGTTCTTACCCAACTCCCACTCAGGTCACTGCTTCGGAGTACAGACTATACGGGAAAGATTGCAAAGTAGGGCACAGTCCTAGAGGCCTTCGATATAAAGTATATGCCCCGCACCTCAGTTAAGGGACAAATACTGGCCGATCTGGTGGCTGAGTTTACTGAGCCTGTGTTAGAAGAAAATGCCGAGAAGAAGCACATGGATGGAAATTCAATTGGCCTAGTGTCCGTGCAAGGATCCCCACCCTGAAAAGTGTATGCAGACGGTGCGGCCAATCAGAGAGGCTCAAGAGTGGAGCTAGTTTTGATATCTCCTGAGAATGTTGTTATCGAAAAATCCCTCATACTAAACTTCTCGGCCACTAATAATGAAACTAAGTACGAAGTGCTATTGGTCGGAATGACCATGGTCAGAAAAATGGGTGGGAACACTGTGGAGGTATTCTCGGACTCAGCACTGGTCGTCGGCCAGGTCAGGGGAAAGCTAGAAGCACGCGATGAGAGAATGCAGAAGTATTTAAGACACGTCAAGCAACTGCAATCACAGTTCAAGTCGTTTAGTTTGCAACATATCCCTCGGAGTGGAAACACGCACGCAAACTCCTTGGCCACTCTTGCAACCTCCTCAGCTCAAGGATTACCCCGGCTTATCTTGGTGGAAGACGTACATAGGCATGCTGAGGAAGATGAAGGGCCCAGCATATGTCAAGTTAAAGTGGGACCAAGCTGGATGGACCCTATGGTGACCTACCTTAGAGATGATGTTTTACCATCAAACAGGGTCGAAGCTGACAATGTGCGCAGGAAAACTCCTCGTTTCTAGCTCACAGGAGACCATAACCTATACAAACGCTCTTTTTCCGGGCCCTACTTATTGTGTGTGCACCCTGAGGCCACAGAGTTGCTCCTTGAAGAACTGCACGAAGGAATTTGTGGCAGCCACACCGGAGGTAGATCTCTAGCTCACAAAGCCCTAACTCAGGGATATTGGTGGCCAAACATGCAAAGAGAATCACAGGAGTATGTGAGGAAGTGTGATCAGTGCCAGAGATTTGCGCCCAATATACATCAACCGGGGGGAGTTCTGAATCCTTTGTCCAGTCCGTGGCCTTTCGCTCAATGGGGCCTCGACATTGTGGGTCCTTTCCCTAAGGCAGTTGGGAGTAAGAATTACTTGGTCGTTGGAACAGACTATTTCACCAAGTGAGTTGAAGCCGAGCCATTGGCAAACATCAGGGATGTAGATGTCCAGAAGTTTGTATGGAAGAATATCGTAATCCGGTTTGGAGTACCACATACTCTCATTTCGGACAATGGTCTTCAATTTGACAGTAAAGCATTTAGAAGATTTTGCTGTGGATTAGGCATTACAAACAGGTACTCCACCCCCGCGTACCCTCAAGGAAACGACTAGGTTGAAGCAGTTAACAAAGTCATAGTAAACGATCTGAAGAAGAGGTTGGATGATGCCAAAGGGAAGTGGGTGGAAGAATTGCCACATGTCCTCTGGACCTACAGGACAACTCCTCGGAAATCTACGGGAGAGACCCCCTTTACAATGACGTACGGTGCTGAAGCTGTTATTCCCATAGAAACAAGATTCCCTACACTTAGAACGAGTTCTTTTACCTCGGCAGACAATGATGGACTGCTAAAGAATAATCTGGATCTGGTAGCCGAGCGAAGGGAAAATGTTGCGGTTCAGCTAGCCTACTATCAACATAAGCTCAAGCAGAGGTATGACGCTAAGGTCAAGCTCAGACCACTCGCACCGGGAGATTTGGTTTTGCGAAAAGTCGTGGGTACTACAAAGAACCCAGCCTGGGGAAAATTAGGACCCAATTGGGAAGGTTCTTACCGTATCTTGTCCGTAGCTAGAATAGGAGCGTTTTACTTAGAGGATTTGGACGAAAAAGCTG
The DNA here is from genome assembly GCA_033629205.1 of Lithocarpus polystachyus. Classification (NCBI taxonomy): domain Eukaryota; kingdom Viridiplantae; phylum Streptophyta; class Magnoliopsida; order Fagales; family Fagaceae; genus Lithocarpus; species Lithocarpus polystachyus. The sequence continues at coordinate 4,290,570 of CM066172.1, forward strand.
TACCACATCCGTGGAATGTAAATAACCTAAAAAGGTATTATTATTAATAAAAGTTTCTATTTTTGCATTAAGGTTTATCATGCAGTTCATTTTACTAAGTGTTAAACAGAACCTTGGTCATGCCTGGTCCCTCAGACCACATACCTTGGGTAAATTATCACTCTAGTTCATTTTACTAAGTGTTAAACAGAACCTTGGTCATGCCTGGTCCCTCGGACCACATACCTTGGGTAAATTATCACTCTACTTCATTTTACTAAGTGTTAAACAGAACCTTGGTCATGCCTGGTCCCTCGGACCACATACCTTGGGTAAATTATCACTTTAGTTCACTTCACTAAGCGCTAAAATACGACATTGGTCATACACAACCCCTCGGATCGTATATTCCGAGCAGTTTCATCGTCTCAAATTTATCACTAAGTATTCGGCAGAAATTTGGTTTTGCATCTTTTCTCATATCGCATACTTTGGGCGAACTTGCTTTCTCGTTCAATTTTAGTGTTTCTAGTAGTGGAAGGCTCAATTGTGTTGGCATAAATTTATACCTATTTGTTAAAGTAGGTTGAATTAATTGAGTCACGGCGAAATAAATGGAAGACTTGCATCATATTTACCATTGGCCCCGGATTACTATTCTCATACTCATGGTATCTACATTATTCCATTTGAACAGAAGTTTACTGCCGTCATTACTTAGTTCTCTCTTTCTCCCTATCAAGAAGTTCAAATTCTTACGGATTTACAGATTATGAAACAAAAGAAATAAATAGTTAGAATTGAGACTAATTAAAGACGAATCTAGATATTCTCATTAATCAAAAAAGTTGAAGTACATCAACCCCGCGTACAAAATGTTGCTACAAGAACAACAATTAAAAACCCTAATCCTTAGCCTTAGTAGTTTAAAGAGGAAGGCTGTCCGAACCGCTCGGCTCGGCCTTGGAAGATCCAGCTTCAGCTTCCAAGGGAGCTGCATCCTTGGCCTTGTCAGCATCCGCAGCCGTGGAAGAAGTACCCGGATCTACTTGTTCATGCGGGGCTACCTGTCCCTCCTAAACCTCATGATCGGCTTCAAGAGGAACAAGCGCCTGACTTGCTAGCTCCGGAGCTTAAGACGATAAGGGCGCAGGATCAGCCGAGGTCAAGCTGATGTGTGGATGAAAATATATCTTCCCCGGCTACCTAAGGTCCGAGTCGGTTGGGACTCCTGCCAAGTTCAAAGCCTCCTCCTAGGTGAACTTGTAGTAGTCCCTACACACCTCGGAGACCTCTTCCGCAAGCCTTCTCTCCATTTCTTCTATACCGTGGATGTATTCGGCATTCTTCTCGGCCTCGGCTGCTGCCAGTGCCTCCCAAGCTTCCCTTTCAGCCTTCTCGAGGCTAGACTTGAGCTCCAGAACCAGCTGCCTCTGAGTCGCCAGTTCAATCTCAGTTGTGTATTGCTTTTTCCTCTGGTCCTCAGCCTGGTCCTGAGCATTCTTCAAGCCAGCCTCGGCGCTCCTCCTCGCCCTCTCTTCAATAGTTAGCTTTTTGGCTAACTCTTGCTGTTCACGCTTCACAATCCCCAAGTTCTTCTGTACATCCTTACGCAATTCAGTCTCAGCTCTAGCCTGGTTACGGGTGTCCCTGACCCAATCTTCAGCTACGTAAACTTGTTGGGTAAGCTACACGATAAGAACGACAAACTTATATCACAATAGATAGAAATAAAATACATATTTCTAAATAGGTTAATCCAGTTGGTAAAGAAGTGATCAGGAACCTACCATGGCTAAGTCTCTCTTTAGAGACATGAACAGGTTCGCCTACCTCCAGGACCTTACTGCCTCCATGCCCCGAGGCAAGAGCAAAGGGCGCTCCAAGGCCTCGGCAATATAACTCGAGCGCCCCTTTTGAAAGTCCTTTATGGAGGCAGTGGACGGAATTGGAGCGCCGTCCAAATCCAGCTGTGGAGCCCAGGCTGGCGGCTGTTGAATGTCCCTAGTATGGGAGTCACTCCTATGCTCGGATGGGGAGACCCTTCTGTCATCCTTCCCACCCTTATGTTGCTTCGGCCCTTTCTATTGCGGAGGGGGCACTTCACCCTCCTCTTCATCAAGGTCTTCGACCTTCCTCTTTTTCTTAAGGTCTGGCATGGGAAGGAGGCCGAGCTCATTTGCAGGAGGAGGAGGAGGTGGGGGGAGCTTGGCAGTTGTTGACTCCTTAGGTGCCTCCTTCGAAGGAGTACCCTTGCTCCTCCTAGCAAAAAGGTCCCTCAACCCCGCTCTAGGTTTCAGCGGCATCTCGTCCTCTTCTTCCTTGGTACTTTCAAACTCTGGGATATTCCGAGGCTTGTTCTGCACTTCCTCTTCGCCCTCAAAGCGAAATTGGTCTATCTCAGTATCCAAGGATGGCGGAGAGGAAACAGACTCTTCCCTTTGAACAACCGGTTGAGGAGTGGCTTGTTGGATCGGCCACTCAACAAGAGGGAGGTCTTTCTTGGACAAGAAGCCCGATTGAGAGACGTCGATCCTACGGATTCTCTTGTCTCCTGCTTGGATGGAGTTCCCAACGTCCAGGAAGCTGTCCGACAAAGGAACAAAATCCAATATCAGATGGACAGCACGCAATTGGCCGTCTGTGTGCACGAACACCTCGGATCTCAGAAGCTTGTTCAAGCCCGGCAAATTCACGAGACTGAGTCTGGGAGCAATGAACTTTCTATCTGTAATCACGGCCGAGGAACACGGAATTAGTTATGCCATTTGAAAATCAGGTGATTGAACAACAAAGCAAAGTGAGACCTAGAACCTAAATTCTAGGTTAACTCAATGTAATCCGAAAGCATCCCACCTGGCTTCCCCTCCTTGGTTGGACAATGGTGACCGTCATGCCATGCCCTAGAGACGATGACGTAGTCGTCCTTCATGCCCTTGTTGGACTTTGGAAGGCACGACACCATCTTAACGGTGGGAGATCGGGATTTCAGATAATACCCCCCGTCGACCTGAGAGTGACATTCGTACATGTGTACGACGTCGTGCCAAGTGAGCTGCAGACCCATCAGTTGATTAAGGGCATCAACGCAACCCAAAACCCTAAACAGATTGGAAGCACATTGGTGCGGGCACAACCTATGGTTCCTGAGGTATTCCCGGGTCACTGTACCCATTGGAATGACCATTCCTCCCTCCAAGAAGGCTATCACGAGAATGACCACTTCACCGGTTTTCCTATGGGTCAAAATATTTTTCGATGGGCAGTAGCGAAGACTAACCCCCTCGAGTATATTGTATCTTGCTTTAAAAAGCTCTATGGCAATATGGGTATCGACTAGATTCTTAAATCTACCCATTTAGATAGGTAAAAGAAGGTTAAGGGGGTTCCCTAAGGTGAAAAAAATACAAAGACGAGATGGCTGAGGTGCTCGACTAAGGAGAAAAGAACTTGGAAACCAAGTACTTACAGAGGTGGTTGATATTTCTGGTTCAATAATATCTTAGATACCTAGAATTCTTTGCAAAAGTGCTCTCGGAGTACTTAGAATAAGGTAACGTATGTTAGCCGGGATACTCGAGAACACTAGAATGCTTAAGGGTGTACGGAATGAGCAAAACGACTCCCTCAGAGCCTTTTATATAGTTGGTAAAAATGAGTGGGAGTTATCTCGCTCGAAATTTCACAAAGAAATCTCAGCCATTCGATCTGCATCTCACCGTCATCCCAAATCCAGCTAATGGGCCGTGGGCCTGTCCGAAGAGATTGTCCGTCTGAGGACAATAATTCATGAGAAAAGTACCTGATCCAACTTCTCTCTAAAGTATAACTTATGTAAAAGAAGGAAGGAGTGGTCCGAGGAGCACTGCCTGTTCAGATGGTTAAAGGGACGATTAGGATGGATGCCCCAACATTGGTCTTGATGTTTCCAGAAGTTCCCCTGATATATATGGGTAGAGAGGACAGGTGACAGTGATAAGATATTATGTAAAAGGCTGCTGCCACCGCATTTATGATCCTGCAGCTAACCCTATAGCCGCATTAATGGTGAAAAGATGTCTGAATAGTGATTCTCACCCTTCACAGCTACCATGCAAAGGCTTTGGGGGCAGGTGGATGGGACAAGTATTAAGAAATGACTGCCTAACTAGCACGTAAGAAGGACTGGCTTATAAATAGAATGGGAAGCAAGGAAAGAAGGCATTGAACAATTAGGAGAAAGAGGGAAATCATTGAAAAAAAAGAGAAGAAGAAAGAGAAAGATACAAGTACTTAGAACAATTGCCTAAGCTCACTCCTCGGACTAAGTTGTGAAGAACCCAGTACTATTTTAATACTTCATTTACGTTAATCTGGTCATCACCATGCTTGGGCCATCAACCCACTCGCTCTCAATCAAGTTTTCTCGGCCCACTCTCTCTCAACAAATTCATTCCAAGGGTACTGTTTACATCATGGGCTTCAGTTTCTTCTGTTTGTAGGCCCATTCAGTAATTTGTGTCCCTACAGTAATAATAATAAAAAATCCATGTTATTAATTAATCAACTAATCTTGTGCACTTAAAAATTATTTTTAAATTTTAAGGGTTCCAAACTCTTTTTTTAGATTCCTTCTAAAAAAAAAATAATAATAAAAAACTCCTTTAAGATTGTCTCATTAATTACAAAATAAGTTTTTATTTTTTATTTTTTATTTTTTAATTTTGTAATAAACTATAGTCGATTTGTTGAGATTTGAGAATAAAAATCAAATTGTAAAAGGGATAGAATAAAAGGAGGACAATCCTCAGGCCAAACTTGAGAGCCCTATGTAGTCCTCATCTTGTAATGTACTTGCCAAAGCATGAGCAACTCTCTTACAATGCCCTATTAAATATTGGAGAAAGAAACAATTAATGATCCTCATAATAAAGTTTTCCAATGTATTGACTAACCACTTACGTTTATCTAATACACACGTTCAATTTTTTTTTTTTTTTTAATCTTTTGTTCTATGTTTTTAAGAATATTGCAATTAATCAATTAGTGTTTTTTTTTTTACTACCAAAAAATTTTGAAAGATAAAATATAAATTTCAATTAGGGTCCTGTGTTTTGGTATTGTCAAACCGTGCCAAATAATGTGTCTTTTATTGAATTTTGATATGTCTTAAAACTGTAATTGAAGACCAAGTTGAAGATACAAAGTTTGTTCAAGAAAAGCACATTTTCAGCATGTACCTCGATAGCAATCTTGATACCTCTCGATAGCAATCTCGATACTACCTCGATACCTATCGATAGAAGCTCGAAACCTACTGCCTCCTTGATAGCAGTCTCGACACTACTGCCTCCTCCATAGCAGTCTCGACACTACTGCCTCCTCCATAGCAGTCTCAACACTACCTTGATAGCAGTTAGGATGACTTAGAGATTGTCATCAACTCTTTAAGGGAGGAGTCTACTTCTATGCCATCTTTTGGTTATTTGATCCAATATGCTAAGTTTACTGCAAATTCATAGCTTTCTTCTTTAAAAAAAATAAAATAAAATACCACGTCAAGTTTTATAATTTTTTAAAGATAGTTTTAATTAATGACGTCTACTCCTAATGATAATTCTTTATCATCAAACTAAGGTACCAATTGGTTTTTGGAGATTGTCATCGACTCTTTAAGAGAGGAGTCTACTTCTATGTCCTCTTTTGGTTACTTTATCCAAGATGCTAAGTTTATTGCAAATTCATAGCTTTTGTCTATAATAATAAAAAAATACCACGCCAAGTTTTTTATTTTTTTAAATATAGTTTTAATTTATGACATCTACTTCTGGTAATAACTCTTTATTGTTAAATCAAGACACCAATTGGTTTTTGATGTAAGCAAAGATTGAAAGCTAGCTAAACCATTTTTTTGACAATAAGAGACTCTTTTTTTTTTTTTTTTGATACAAACAATAAGAGACTTTACTAAGCTAACTAGAACTCACAAATACTACTCCAAGTTAAATTACAAGTCACTTTGTATAGTATTAATTATTTTTTAGAACTATTAAAATGACATTAATTACTAACCTATATAATAAATAAATACGGAAATTATATTGAAACAAAAAAAAAAAAATAGTCAGACCAAAAATAGAATAACCAAATCCCTTCCATCCAGCTAATGTCCTAGGATTTTATCTCAAGTAAACTCTATAACATAATGAATTTAAATGGTTATAGAATATAGATTCTACGTTGATTTTTTTGGTTTGAGTTTTGGTCGTCCGCGTCGCCCAAAAAGTACAGGAAAGAACAAGGAAAGAAGGAAAATAAAAAATTAGATCTACAACATCATTGGAAGTTAGAAACTATAGACTGTGTTTATTTTATTTTATTTTTGGATAAGTAATCCTTACATAAACATTGTTTTTATTCAAAGAGTAACACATAAAAATAACAAATTTCACAATTTATTGGGATAATAATATATTTATTTATTTTTTTGATAAGTAATCCTTACATAAATACTATTGTTTTTGTTCAAAGAATAGTGGATAAACAACAAAATTTCTCAATTTATTGGGATAATAATTAAGTTATGAGTGATACACTACTGTGGAGAGTTAATAACCATTTAGCCTAAATGATTTAGGTATATGTTAGGTGATTTAAAACATATGAAAGTGGTCATAGAGAGAGTTGAGAGAAATTTTCCCTGAATCGATTTAGAGGAGAATTTTGTCCATTTAGATATGAAGCTGATTACCAGTGCTGCAGCAACAACAACAACAACCACCACACAAAAAAAAGATATAAAACTTTTTTTTTTTAGAAGATGTAAAGCTAATTTTATGCTTTTTGTTTTTGCTTTTTAATAAGTAAATAGTGAAGAAGGGGGAGGTAAAATTCGAACTACTAACATGAGACACCATAAATGAGACCATTATTGTTAGACAATCACTTGAACCCAAACCCAATTATAATTTTAAATATGAATTCATGTGAGACTAATTATATTGTTTATATTAATTTCTAGTTAATAAAAAATGGTGCCTTGGTTGGTGGTATTTTTTCCACCTTAAAACTGATATCATGAGTTCAAATTAATCTTTATCTTACTGATTCATTATCGACATAAGCTGGTTTGGATAATTAACTTGCTAGATATATATAATTCATTACTCATTTTTTATTTCCGCATATTTTAAAGATATAAAGATATAGTTGTATAGAGAAAATGCTATGTAATATGGCCAAAGACCTTAACTGGGTTTAGGCAAATGTATGATCATGCAAGAATGTGCATCTTTGGAATCTATTTGTACAAATGAATTGGTACCAAAGAGTGGAAAGCCTTTCGTTGATTTGTACTAATAAAAATTTGGTTCCAAAAAGTGGAATAAAGTCTTTTGTGGATTTGTACAGATAATTTGGTTCCAAAGAGTTGAATAAAGCCTTTTATAATTTAGGCAAATCAATTACTTTTAAAGTCAACTTTTAAACACAAAGCAACGGGGAAAACAAAGGCCCGTATGGTTAGAAATTTTCAATATTGTTGTTTTAAGTGTTGTGGAAAAATGTGAGTTAAAAAGTATTGTGGAAATACATGTTTCAGTGTTTAAACATTAAAAACTGTTGTTTAAGTGCATGTAATAAACACCCCCAAAGTGATGGAAGTTGTTCCTACTCTCAATGCGGACATTTTACTCATTTGAGTGTCTTTTTCTTGCTATTTTTTTGTGGTTGGATTTCTCTAAATTAGGGTAAATTACAAGTTTAGTCTCTAATCTTTACATTGTTTTTCAATTTAGTCCCTAACGTTTTAAATATTTTAATTCAGTCTCTAACCTTTTTGATATTGTGTCAAAATAGTCTCACCCGTTAAGTAGTGGATTGAAAAAACTAATGTGACTAATGGTGAGATTAAAATATTATTTTTATGCCACATAAGATGTCATGTGTCCTTAATTTTAAAATAAAATATTTAGAATTAGCTTATCTTCATATTTGAAAGTTTTCTTTCATTTTATTTTGCTTTCTTGTTAACCAAACAGGCTAAAAACGCAGAATTTAAAACCCAATTTCCATCCTTTTCCCACATTTTCCCAAGGTTTTCATAATTTCTCTGGCCATAAAAACCTTCGGTAGAGGAATAATAAACAATAAATGAATTTCTCTTCTCTCACCTCTTGTTCCTCTCACATGGATTTGGTGATGCCAAAGCTAAAGCGTATAATGGGAATGGGAAGACATGCCTAGTGGCAAGCTACGGTGGAGTACGTAGATGACATACTTGGTTCAGCTTTCGTGCAATTTAGCTCTAAGAAGAAATGTAGGGAAAGTATTGGAGGCAGTGAGGGTATGAATTTGGGAGAGATTGCTTGGAATATGAGGGGTGTTGAGGGCAAATGGTTCATTGTCAAAGTTCATGAAGGAGGACATTTAGGGTGTTATGTCGCTGATGGTGTATATGGTGATGATGTTTAGATGATTTTGCTTGGCATTTGGAGGATCATGATTTGTATCATTAGGCAACTTGAATTATTTGCATATTATGGGAAGATCAATCCTCTTGGTGACCTTTTGATGAATGGGTGTGGGTCCTGCTTGATTGGGCTTCCTCTATTTTTTTTAAGTTTATCATGTGTGTTTGTGTTTGGTTAATCATGCCAGCTTTTTCTATCCACTACTTAAAGGCATAGATTATTTTAACATGATACCATGAGGTTATGAATTAAATTGACATATTTGGAATTATAAAGACCAAATTGAAAAACAATGTAAAGGTAAGGGACCAAACTTGTACTTTACCCTATAAATTATTGTTTAGAATTAGTACTAAAATGACATTGATTAGTAACATGTACAATAAATAAATATGAACATTTTTTTAAAGAGTTTCAACCTATAGCGTCTACTTCTAATGATATAGTTTTTTATCATCAAACTAAGACACCTGTCGATTTTTGGTGTAGACGGAATTTGAACCCCAGACCTCTTAGTCAATTACAATATGAACATTTTATTTAAAAAAAAATTAAAACAGTCGTTTTTTTTTTTACCATAGGTTATAGTACTTGAACGTACAACATTGGTCATCAAAAAAATGATGACTTTTTATTGATGATAAGAGGGTAAAAATGAAAATTAAACCATCATCGTGGTTATCACTACCATTTTTTAAAAAGAAGGGAACTCAATCTCTGAACCACATTTTCCCTTGGGAAACACAGGACATTTGATGAGGTTTGACCCAGAAGTATCCACATAGAGATAGATTTGGTAAAGCTGGTTGTTTCCAGATGCATCCACATTACACTCTTTCCATGAAGTATAACCAATTACACAATTTATTGCATTTTTTATGTTTACTAATCTGTAAGAGCTTCCATTTGGATTTATTCCTATATTTATTTTCACATAAAGCATGAATTATTAAGGACTTTATAGGCAATCAAAACCTAAAATCTAGTAAACTAAGTGTTACTTAAAAAACAAGACACTAAAAAATTGAAAATTGAATTTACCTACACTTTTAAGAGCTTTGAGGATCTTTGTCTTCCCTTTCAAACTGAGAGCTGTATGAAGTATCCATGTTGGCTAAGTACAGACTTTGAGCATGTCCCATGTTTCTCCCACTCATGTGTCTAAAATTGTATACTATTGCTACTAGGGCAAGCTAGTGATGGCCAATTTTTTTGCATATTGCTTATGAGGTCTGATATCTATAGCCATGATAAACAAGAGGATAATCATAATTCAATTTAGAAAAAATTATAAAAATATTTAACTAACTTAATTGAAGCCTTCCCAAAATAAATAATTAACAAGGTAAACTACGTATTTGGTCCCTATCCTATACACTATATTTCAATTTAATCCCTAACATTTCAATTGTTAAATTTGGTCTCTAACCTTTCAATACTATGCAAATTTAGTTCATGTTGTTATCTTTTGGATAAAAATTAATACGTGTCTAATAGCCAAAATAAAAAATTAGCTTTCGTTGATGTGAAAATAAACTAAAATTTTATATTGGCCGTTTGTCATGTCAGCAATTTTCATCCAAGATAAAATGGTAGAAACTAAATTGACACGACACTGAAAGGTTAGGGACCAAATTGACATAATTGAAATGTTAGGAACCAAATTAAAATATGGTGTAAATAATAAGAACTAAATATGTAGTTTACCCTATATAATAATTGAGGCCTAAACTCCAAATGTTTTTAAGATGGATAAGGTTTGGGTTCAGCACTTCAGTGCGTTCTTTATATTAAACCCAATGTGATATAGATAAGTGGCCAAAATTGGGAATTAAACCCATTTTCCTAACTATATAGCTAGTAGGCATAGTTTTAAAAGTATATATTTTACTAACATCTCGAGTCTCAAAGACTCGATTTATAAATCGAGTTTTTGAGACTCAATTTCAGTGTTTTGATCTGTCTGATGTGGCATTTTTTCCACGTGGCCTCCACCTAGAAATCGAGTCTCTAAGACTCGATTTATAAGTCAAAAAAAAAAAAAAGAATTAAGTCTAAGTCTCTCATGTACAAACCATTCCTAGAAATACCCAAAAAAAAAAAAAATTCAAGAAATCCCAGAAACACAACAATCCTAGCACAATGAAACACATTCGCTAATCCCAGAAACACAACAATCCCACGAGCACCGACAGCCACCCTACGCCCCACGACCACGCACGGCCCACGCCGAGCTGAAGCCACCCACGCTGACTTGAAACCCACCTACCCATGGTCCCACGTTGATCTGAAGCCACCCACGCCAACCCATAACCCATTCACCGTTTCCTACAACCTAGTCACCAATACTAGCAACCCAATCACCGACTCCACAACCCAGTCAACTAATCCCACAACCCAGCCACCGATTCTCAAAACCTAGTCACCGATTTCCATAACCCAACCATCTATTCATCAATTCCACAACCCAGCAACCACCATGACCCACACCTCAACCTCGACCACAAATTCTGATGTCCACCACATATGCTGATCTCCACAAACTCACACCCTCCACCACGCCGATCCCCACAAACCCACACCCTTCATGCCGATCTGATAGAGATGGACCGAGACAGAGAAAAGAGAGAACAAAACAGAGAGTGGGGAGAAAGGAAGAGAATGTGTAAAGGGTGAGTTTAAAACATTATACGTGGTCCAAAAACCCACTTGAGAGGAACCCACTATCATGGAGGCCGATTAGCCATGGAGGCTTCATCGAAAGAGAGAGAGAGAGAGAGAGAGAGAGAGAGAGTTGCAGGCTTAAAATAGATAAGGCTGCGCTTAAAACATTTTAAGGGTCAGCTTAGAAATCGAGTCTTAGAGACTCGATTTTCAGGTGTACATCACGTGGAAGAAATGTCACATCAGACAAATCATAACACTAAAATCAAGTCTCAAAAACTCGATTTATAAGCTCAAAATCGAGTCTTTTAAACTCGAGGTGTTAGTTAAAAATATAGTTTTGAAACTATACCTACTAATTATATTGTTTGAAAAATGGGCTTAATTTCTAATTTTGACCTAGATAAGTGAGTTGTGGCATATAGGGAGGGGCAACATATCGGGTTCGGTGCACAAAACACCAAGGGGGTGTCCTTTCAAGATACTACTAATTGTCATGATTAAAAAACTATGCAACTTTTACTCTTTTTTTTTTTTTTTTTTTTTAGCCCAATGCAGTTTCTACTTAAAACTTAAAAGTGACATCTTTCGAAAATGTTTTACACTATAGCGTTAAAATGATGTGAAAGCTTTTATTTTGCGTTTTCAAATAGAAACGCATGTTAACTCATTAAACGTGTTACAATAAGCATGCCCATGATTCACAGAAATTATCCCTATGGATTTTGGCTCAAGTAGCTAGGTAATAAATAATAAGAATTTGTTTATATTTTCTTTTCTTCCCAAACAATACTCCCTAATAATAATAATATTATAGAAAAGTCAACAGACCAGTGGCGGTGCCACATTGAAGGCAGGGTGGTCACAAGACTACCCTGGCCTGGAATTTTTTTTTTAAAATTATATATATAATATATTATAATTTTTATACCTTAAAGAAAAAAAGTAACCACCTTGAAAAAAAAAAAAAAAATCCTTAAGACAAAATTTGGTTGGCTTCTTCTTCAGTATTTCATCGTCATCTTCTTGCTTAGTTCTAGTGCTTTGTATTCCTCAATTCCTTCTTTTCTGTTTTTTTTTTCTTCATTTTTTGTCTCTCTTGCTACTGTCCGGCCCTTTACGCCACGTGAATGAAGTTATTAGAGTTTGAAATTTCAATAGATGGTAGACTACAAGATAGTAGACTACTATATATTAGAGAATATAGTGAGAAAATCATTATTATTATTTTTTTAGTTAAAAATAAAATGACAAAATTAGTTACCAACTTCACTCTTTCTACGGGACCTTGGTTTGGTGTAGAAAGCTTTAAAGCTTAAAATTGGTTCGTTTGGTTCAATGTAAAATATTTTTTAAGTGTAAAATATTTATAGGAGAAAATACTTTTTGAAAAAGAAAATATTTTCAAGTGTTTAGTAGCATTTTAAAAAATACTTTGAAAAATATTTTTTAGTGTTTGGTTGTGTTCTTGAAAATACCATAGAAACACATTTTCTACTTGTTGCTCACATTTTCTCAGTTTCTAAACAATTATATAATATCATTTTTTAGCAAAGATTTACAAAAGAATCAAAACCCAAAAAAAAAATTTATCAAATTCGGTCAAATTGAGAGAAGAAGGAAAAGGGAGAGGCGACTGGGTTCGAAGGCAAGATCGCGCAGATAGGGACGAAGGCGAGATCGGTGGTGCTTGGGTGGAGCGATTCGGCGGTGCTTCAGGTGCTGGGGTGCGATCGGTGCTGGGGCGTGATTCAGTGGCACGATCGGTGCTGGGGTGCGATTCAGTGGCGCGATCGGTGATGGGGTGTGATCTTGGTGGTGCTTCAGGTGGCGTGATTCGGTGGTGCTTCAGGTGATGGGGTGCGATGCGGTGCTTTTGGTGCTTCTGGGTGGCGGGCGATCTGGGGTTGCTGTCTTCTCTCTCTCTCTCTCTCTCTCTCTCTCTCTCTCTCTCTCTCTCTCTCTCTCTCTCTCTCTCTCTCTCTCTCTCTCTCTCTCTCTCTCTCTCTCTCGGTTCAGGTTGCAATGAAAAATGGGTGTAATCACTTTGAAGGTAAAATAGGTCCGGAAATCATTTTACACTTCAAGCCTCTTTATTTTACAGTCACCGGAAATCATTTTCCGTTTGATTGAATTTTTCGGCCAACCCAAACACGCCCCATGGTGTAAAATATTTTCCGGATTCTGTTTACTGCCGAAACAAACGCAGCCTAAAATTATAAGTTAGGGTAATTATACTGTATCCTTCTTCTTCTTTTTTTTTTTTTTGGTACAACACCTACTAGTAGACTACCTGCTATATCAAGTTACCAAAATATCACATTTGATGAAACCATCTTCACATTGTGTAGTACTAACATCACATGTGAATATACTTTTGTCACATACAGTGGTTCTCTTATTTTTTCTCACATTTGATGGTACCATCCTCACATTGTGTAATATTAACATCACATGTGACTGAATTTTTGTCATATTCGGTAGTTCCTTTTTTTTTTCTCACGTTTGATAGTACTATTCTCACATTGTGCATACCAATATCACATGTGACTATACTTTTGTCACATTCGGTGGTTCCCTTATTTTTTCTCACATTTGATGGTATCATCCTCACATTGTGCAGTACCAACATCACATATGATTGTACTTTTGTCACATTTAGTGGTTTCCTTATTTTTTTCTCACATTTGATGGTACCATCCTCATATTGTGCAGACATGTAACTGCACTTTTGTCACACTTGATGGTTCTCTTATTTTTTTCTCACAATTGATGGCACCATTCTCACATTGTGCAATACTAACATCACATGTGACTGTACTTTTGTCACATCCGGTGGTTCCCTTATTTTTTTTCTCACATTTGATGGTATCATCCTCACATTGTGCAGTACCAACATCACATGTGATTGTACTTTTGTTACATGCAGTGGTTCTCTTATTTTTTTTTTCACATTTGATGGTACCATCCTCACATTGTGCAGTACCAACATCACATGTGACTGTACTTTTGTCACATTCAATGGTTCTCTTATTTTTTTCTCACATTTAATGGTACCATCTTCACATTGTGTAGTACCAACATCATATGTGACTGTACTTTTGTCACATTCGATGGTTCCTTTATTTTTTCTCACATTTGCTGGTACTATCTTCACATTGTGTAGTACTAACATCACATGTGACTGTATTTTTGTCACATACAGTGGTTCCCTTCTTTTTTCTCACATTTGATGGTACCATTCTCACATTTTGTAGTACCAACATCATATGTGACTCTACTTTTGTCACATTCAGTAGTTCCTTTATTTTTTTTCTCACATTTGATGGTACCATCCTCACATTATGTAGTACCACCATCACATGTGATTGTACTTTTCTCACATTCGGTGGTTCCTTTATTTTTTTCTCACATTTGATGGTACCCTCCTCATATTATGCAGTATCAACATCACATGTGATTGTACTTTTGTCACATTCGGTGGTTTTCTTATTTTTTTCTCACATTTGATAGTACCATCCTCACATTGTGCAGTACCAACATCACATGTTACTGTACTTTTGTCACATTCGGTGGTTCTCTTATTTTTTCTCACATTTGATGGTACCATCCTTACATTGTGCAATATCAACATCACATGTGATTGTACTTTTGTCACATTCAGTGGTTCTCTTATTTTTTCTCACATTTGATAGTACCATCCTCACATTGTGTAGTACCAACATTATATGTTATTGTACTTTTGTCACATTTTGTGGTTCCCTTATTTTTTCTCACATTTGATGGTTCCATTATCACATTAAGTAGTACCAATATCACATGTGACGGTACTTTTATTATATTTGATAGTTTTTTTTTTTTTTTCACATTTGATAGTTCCATTATCATTTGTGTATGGTTTGTGTGTTTGTTCATTTTTTTAGATGTCTCCTCACAAGAACACCACTGCCAAGAAACCTCTCAGGTGTCAACGATATGAAGAAGATCACTTCCGAGATAGAGATGCATTTAAGGCATTCTCGGAGTATTATAAGGATGCAGCTATTATTGTGGAGAGGGAGGTGGATTTTCGTTCTCTTGAGAGCACTTTCATTCCTGATGTATTTAGAGATCGCACTTGGGCTCCACTCCTCACGGGCTCAGTGGATGTGCATCATATCCTAGTTCGAGAGTTCTTCTCGAATGACAGAATCACCCTAAAATTTTTTTTAAAAAAAATTATCAAAATTACTATAAACCCCAAAAAATGACCGAAATAATCACGAAACCTAAAAAATTACCAAAACACCCATAAAACCTTGAAAATGACTAAAATGACCCTAAAACCTAAAAATTGACCAAAATACCCTTAGAACCAAAAAAAAAAAAAAAAAAAAAAAAAAAAAAAAAACCAAAATGAAACCTAAAAATGATTAAAATGACCTTGTAACCTAAAAAGTGAATGAAATACTCTTAGTACCTAAAAAATTACCTTAATGCACTGGAAACCTAAAAAATTACCGAAATACCCTCGAAACTTATAAAATGACCAAAATACCCCCTCAAACCCTCTAAAATTACCGAAATACCCTTAGAACCTAAAAAATGATCAAAATACCCTTGAAACTTAAAAAATGATTGATATGGCTATGAAACCTAAAAAATGATCGAAATACCCCTGAAACCTAAAAAATGACCAAAATAACCTTAGAACAAAAAATGTTTACAGAAAATGCTATAGATTTGACAAAAATTTTTGGAAACTAATATTCGAAACCAATACAATTTTCTATTGATAACCCTTGCATCATTACATAGTGTTGAGATTGACCATAACATTTAATCTGAAGCTCCATTGAGTGCATGAAAGCATGATTTGACATCCTCTTTCACTATGATGTTCTTGATTTCCCTTATCTTGGCTAACTATGCTACCCATAAAATGGCTTCTACTTTTGTCAATAAAGGATCACTGGAATTAAACTTTTTTGTCCAAGCTTTAAGATAAACTACACTTCATCTCGAGCTACTTCTCTCTCTCTCTCTCTCTTAGTGAGTCTTAGAATCTCTCTCACCCTCTGCATTTGAGATATTTTAAAATATTTTGAAATTTTCAATTTCATATTTTAATAAAAAGATATTGGATTGTATAAAGAGTCTCAATCTCTCTCCTTATCTTTACCTCTCCAAGTAACTCTTTCAAATGGATGGCTCAAATTGTCATTGTTCGTCAATTTTAGTGAAACACTTGATAATAATGTCCTATGAGTTCCAAAATATCATCATTGTTGTCTCAAAGCTAGAGAAATACTTTTGATTATTTTTTTATTTGATAATGAAATTAAGGGGCAAATGGGTCAGAGAATATATTTTATCATTCTATTCCAAAAAATATCCTTAAGCAAACGTGAGAAATCAAATCAAAAGAATATAGAGGATGATTCAATATGATTCATGAAGAAATAATAAAAGAACAAAAATTCATTATGGTTGATACCACTGACAGAGAAGGTTATTGCACCTACACTTTTATCTTTGTACAAACTACAAATGTCAAAACTAAAAATTGAAGGTTGTATATTATCTAGATGATGTATACAGTGCTCTTGTTTGCTAATAGATAAAGTCTCACATTCACACTTATACAAAGCATTGTCATTTGAGAGGCTAAAAAAAAAAAATCCAATAGCTCTATATTTTAGTACTTTAAATAATTTAAAACGTTGTTGTTTATTATCCTTTGAAAGCACTAGCTCTGCTGCCAATTTGTATCGAAAAAGTTCCAACAAATCCTCCTACAAAATAATGAGATGTGTAATTAAAAATTATTCGACAATAGTGGAACCAAATCTTAATATAATTCTCTCTTCTAAAATAGAAAAAAGAAACAAACATAAATTTATTAGGCAAACCTCTATAAGTGCACCAATATTAAAAAAAGAATTCTGCAAGGAAGGAGCCACAAGAACCTGCTTCATAATGGATATCAAAAGTTTTCCTACACAAATATTCTGTTAAGATGGATATCAAAAGTTGAGACATTATAAGAGCTTTGTATAGAAAGTGGTTTTGCACATACATAACATGAATTTCCTTTCATCTTTGATGTAGTCTTGAATTCATAAGGTTGCTTAACTTACCATAAAGGCATAAAGTTATAATCCAGACTTTGTTTGACATCTATTAAAAAAACATATGTATTCATTAAATTGGAATTTTCTATGTGCTAAGTTGAATGCTTGATGGTAACAAAAAAAAAAAAAACAAATAGATAGCAGTCAAGGAAAAAGCATATAGTTATAAGTGGTCCCTGAACTGAATTATTGAAACCAAGTTCCTTGTTTTATTCTAATTTTTTATTTTTGATATCTGTTATTTCTAAGAAATTTGGAGAGCCCCTAGAAGAAAATATTGTTGCATAGGGAAATAATTTGGCAAGGAAGAACTGAACACCAATGCTTTCTCATAACAATATTATCTTGAAGAGATTTTTCAGAACCAAGAAAAAGATGCACTGTTCAGTATAAATAGAAAGTGACATTTCCTTATTCCTTCAGAATCTGAAATTGGTCTCCACTAATTACTAGAGCATTAGAGAAAATCCTCATTTTTTTCTTTTTTCCCACAGAGGTACTTTCCATTTATTAGACTTCTTAATATTATATAGTTGAAAATTTTCATTTTTGCACTCACTAGACCTGGAAATCAAAGTTCGTATGATACACATGTTTGAGAATATATATGTTAGTCCATCTGAATTTTGAAATATATATTAAGAAATTAAGGTGAAAACTATTGTAAAGTTCCATGTGATGTGGTTTTAGTGTTCCTTAAGTCCTTGTTTTGTCGTTTTAGATGCCTATGTAGTCCCTTTATCCTCTGTTTCTTTTCTAGAAATATGAAGGAAATATTAAGACATATTTCAATAAAATGATTTTTTAGACAGATCTCTAGTAGTACACCTAATAGCTGGTTCTAGATTTCAATAGTTCTAAGTTAGGACAAAAACAACTCTTTTGATCTCTGTTAAACAAATTGCCTTTGTTTCACTAGTATTCAGTCTCTAAACCAAAATGCCAGGATAATATTTCACTTAAAAGGACAAAGATGTTTTCGGAATCCCAATGTATTTAGGTTATCATTTATAAGTCCAAAGTTATTGCTAATTCATATAAAAATGATAGAAAGACAATTGTCTCCTATCCTTCTATATTTTGTTTCTTGTGCATTTTAGGATTGAAAGACATGAGTTTTGGCATATTGACAATTAAAAAATTTTGGTCTCAAGTTGCAGTTTTTAAAGTACTCCAACATCCATAAGAATAATAGAAAAAGATGCTACTAAATGGCAAGGCTGCAATGGGCTAACATAAGATTTAAGTTTTAATTCTTTCCCTAGCAATGTGGCTTATTCCGTGGGTGATTTAGATCCTGTGCATCAGCCTAAACCTTCTGCATTGTTCCCTTTTGGAAGTAACTATACCACATCTTTATCTGCATTCTTCTTCTTTTTATATTCAATGGAAGAGGGAGGATGGTTTCACCATCCATCCCACCGCCATTATTCAAGGATGAGAATTTGACATTGTTTTCCTATCTTTTGAGTTATAATTTGTCCCCATTTTTGAACTTTGTATAGTTTCCACTTTCCATTGTATTTTTCCCACTCTAAATAATTTATTATATCAATACTTGTATTATAAATTGTAAGTTTGTTTAGACCCCTTAAACCTAAACAGATTAACCTAGAGAATTAGTCAAGTGATTAACTTAGGTAATTTAAACAAATCTAGGTTATAACAAATATATCAAATCATATAAAAGTGCGGAATAATAAAAAACACATGATATGATGACCCAGGAAACCACACCGGTAAAAACCTGGGGAAGATCTAACCTAGCTATCCTCAAGGTAAAACGAATTCACTATGAAAGAATCGAAATTTACACAATAGAGATTTAGACCACTAACATCCTATTACTAACTGCCTGTAGGAAACTTACTACCACGACCACGTGACAGCTCCGAGACCACGGACTCCTTCTTTCCTTGCATTGGAGTTATGATTCACATTGGAAGTTTGACCAACTCCAGGATTGGAATAAATGTTTAAAACCTTTACCAATTCACCAATAAGTACCATAGGATCATGTGCTTGAGGCACAAGTACTTTAGGTTTATTTGCTCGCTTTGCAGCTTGCAACTTGAAACAATTTGGATGAATGTGTCCAGACTTTCCACAAAAATGACAAACCCATGCAGGCTTATCATGCAACTTGCCCTTAGTAGAAGTAGAAGCTCTAGAATGAGATGCTTGAAGGTCAACCGTAATCTTCCTAGGTGGAGTAACAGGTTTAACAGGTTCACTCACCAAAGGTTTGACAATCTCACTCTTAGGAGGTTCAGTAAAGAGAACAAATTTTGTGGAAGAAGGTTCAAGCATGGAGATGCTTTCCACAAAACCTAAGCCAGTTTTGTCAGAAGGAGATTTTTGAACACTCAACATGTGATCAAGTTTGGAGCTTGCAGACCTATTAGTTTGTTTTCTAGTAACAGATAATTAAAGTTCCAAACATTTAAATTTATCAAGTAAAAGCATGTTCTCAGTTTTCACATTATTCAAAAGCTCATTTGCATCAAACAATTTCACAAGCAAATTCTTCTTATCAAGTTCAAGAGATGCAATTTTCTTTAAGCCTAAATTAACATTCATGGCATCCTTTGTAGTAACTTTGCAAAGTTTATTATAGGCTTCCTGTAAATTTGCATCTTCAGAGAGTTCCCCATCAGAAGGGTTCTATTCAACAGACATGCCTTCATTAACTACAGTAGTAGCAGTGAAAACAATGAAGTTTCCATCCTCATCACTAGCGGATTCATTGTCAGAAACTTCATCATCACTAAGGGTTACAGCCATAGCCTTACCCTTAGACTTCAAGTATGTAGGACATTCAGATTTCATATGTTCATACCCTTGACATCCATAACATTGTTGTCCCATAGAATTATTAGATGGTTGACCAACTCTTTCTTTAGGTTTTTCACTGTTATTTACCTTAGTGGGATCATTTCTCCTTAAATTTCTAGGTTCAACAGTATTCTTGCCTCTTGCCCTTTTGTTATTGTTCCTAAGAAAGTTTCTAAAGTTCTTGGCAAGATCCGCAATCTCTGTAGCAAAGAGTTCATCATCAAATCCACCATCCTCAACATCATCAACAGACTTAAGAGCCATTGATTTGGATTTGTTTGTCTTGGGTAGGTCCAACTCATAAGACTGAAGAAATCCTACAAGTTCATCAACAGGAATGGAGTCCACATCCTTGCTTTCAGTGATGGCAGTCACTTTGGGTCTAAAATCCTCAGTCAAAGATCTAAGAATCTTCCTAACAATTTTAGGTTGATCATAGATTTCACCTAAATTATAAGCAGAATTAATTATATCATTCAGTTTAGCATAGAACTCATCAAAAGATTCATCATCATTCATTCTAATGCTTTCAAATCTAGTAGTCAATTGCTACAACTTATTAATCTTAACTGCCTTTGTGCCTTCATGCACAGTTTGGAGGATATTCTAAGCAGTACGAGTAACCTCAACATTAGAGATTCTCTTAAATTCCTCCATAGAGACTGCATTGAAAATAGCATTCATAGCTTTGGTATTGAAAGCAGCTGCCTCATTTTGAGAAGTTTGCCACTCACTCACAGGAGTAGTAGGATTCTCCCATCCGTACTCAACGGAGTTCCAGACTCTCTCATCAATAGATTTCAGGAATGCTTTCATCCTTACTTTTCAATAAGCATAATTGTTCCCATCAAATGAGGTAGAACAACAAGAGAGTGTCCGTGTTCCATGACAACAGGGGTCAAGGATCAGCTCAAATATCAAAAGATCAAAAACAAAAGTTACTCACTCTGATTCCACTTGTAAGTTCGTTTAGACCCCTTAAACCCAAATAGATTAACCTAGAGAATTAGCCAAATGATTAACTTAGGTAATTTAAACAAATCTAGGTTATAACAAATATATCAAATTATGTAAAAGTGCAGAATAATAAAGAACACATGATATGATGACCCAAGAAACCACACCGGTAAAAACCTGGGGAGGATTTAACCTAGCTATCCTCAAGGTAAAACGAATTCACTAGAAAGAATCGAAGTTTACACAATAGAGATTTAGACCACTATCATCCTATTACTACCTGCCTGTAGGAAACTTACTACCACGACCATGTGACAGCTCCGAGACCACAGACTCCTTCTTTCCTTGAATTCTTCAGCAAAGCACAAGCAACACCTGCTTGTATATCTTGAAACTCTTTTGATTCTGCAACTGTATGATTTACCAATCTCTAGACATGAATATTTGAGTTTGGAAACCCTAAGTGTATGTGAAGGCAAACACCTCTAGATCTAACAAATAGATTTACAAACACAGCATTCAGAACTCTAAAAACGTGGCTAAGGTTTTCCCTTATATACTTAGGGCAAAACATAAAACCCTATACATTAAATGGGCTAGGGTTGAGTTGGAAAATTTTGCAGAAAAACGTTCTACATGATTTTTGATCGGTCGAGTCTAATTCTCGATCGATCGAGTCCGGCAGAAGTGCACAGTAAATTCTGCAGTTAACTCGATTCCAACTTTACATAAAAAGCCATACTTTGAGCAAGTCTAACACACAACTTAAAGAATGCTTTGATCATGGTTTGCCAACATTACAAATTGAAGTTCTAATACATTTAGTTCTTAAATCTTAGAACCTAACATAAATCAACAATTTATTAACAAAACTAAACCAATGCAGTTCTGATCCTTACCAGTAGATACAAACCCACAAAAAATTAGAAAAAAATCAAACAAAACTCACAGACAAATCAGAAACAAATCAAACAAAACCCCAAAAAATCATAAACTAATCAAACAAAATCAATAGAAAAATCATAAACAAATCAAATGAAACCCACAGAGGCACAAATAAACCTAGACAATCTTATCAATATTTCATGATTCAGATTTACAATTGATGGAAGAGACAGAATCCATGGCATGCAAACAGATCACTCGGGTTTTTCCCTAACTTCAACAAATATAGTGGAAAAGGGTTAAGAATCAAAATCCCTATATGAATGCTATAAAAATTTAGAGACTCTAGATTGTAAAGACAAAGGATGCCAAAAAATAGATTCAGTAATTTACCTAAGAACATCAGCAATGAAAGTTGGAGAGGAGACGTCGAGATGCGAAAGAAGAACCTGCTTCAGATTAGATCAGATGAGATGCAAGAGAAGAAGAAGTGGAACCAGAACCACATGTTTTTTTTTTTTTCTTTTTCGGTTTTATATGTTAACCTGACTGGCCGGTAACTGATATCCTATTAAAATTACATAAACGGCTAAGATTAAAACAAGTAAATCTAATGGCTAAAACTTATGGGGGTACTGTACCCCCTAAAAAAAAGAGGGGGTACAGGAGAATGACCCTATTATATTACTTATTGAATTATTGTGATATTCTTTTTTTTTTTTTTTTGAGAAATAATTACAACATGCTGCTAAACCCGCAACTCGAACCCTTTCTCCCCTAGACCCCCAAGCATTTTGTGCATGAGGAGGTGTCAATTCAGCTACAAGGCCTTTAGTGAATTATTGTGATATTCGGATCAACATACCATTTTTTTTTACTATTTTAGCATAAGAATGTATCCTTTTTATTTTATACAATCACTTTTCAAAATACCTCGTATCAAATTATTTATTTTATCTTGCAATCATTGGGGTGAGGCGATGTATTTATAGCTTTTACACATTGAATTGTTAATAAAGTAACACTAGTTACACAAACAAAATTAAAGTATTAAGAAAGATTTTGTAATGATATACATACAACAAAAATTAAAGTTGAGTTGAATTTTCATCTTAATTGAGTAATTCTACAAGCACAATATTGAATGAATAATTGCTTAGTAATGTATATTAATGAGATATAACTTATAGTATTGGTAATGAAACTATCATGTAACGAATTCAAAATATGAAAATTTGTAAAATGAAATTATAAAATTTTATGTATTTGCATGCATATTTTGTAATGTCAATATATTCAAGTTTTTTTTTATTAAATTTTGTATAATTTAAATTTCTTAGTGACCACCCTAAAAAAAATTTCTGAAGTCGTCACTGCAATAGACGCTGGCATTAGTTTAGAATATATTTTTATGACATTTTTATAGAAAAAGAAAATACAATTAGCTTTGTAACGGGCTTTTATAGTTTCCATGAAAATGGTAATAAAACTTTCGTTAAAATGGTTGGATATCCTGGACCAATAATAATTGGCAAAGGATCATGACTTCGCATTCACCTAAAAAATGGGGGAAAAAAACTGAGATGGGAAAATTTGTAAAAGTAAGAGAATAGTTTTCTCCTTGCGAATTGGCATTATTAGTTGGTCTATACATAGTAATTGTATACAGCTAATGCCTAATAGTCTAGTCATTTCAAAAAAAAAAAAAAAAAAACTGTCCAATTAATAAAGTTGCTGTTAATTACGTGGCCAGACTTGTAGAAATTGATGGAATTTCATAGCTAAATTACAATGTGTTATACTTGTGACTGGCCGTCTAAGAACCTTGTTTCTTCTAATCCAATAGAAACAATTCACAAAAACATTAAGAACAAAATTTGATATAATTTTCATGCCAAAAGACAATGGTATATGAAGAAAAGAAAAGAAAAGAAAAAAGATTTCAAGTACCTTAGCCTGATTGAAGGAATTGTTAGGATCACAATTTGATGGGTAAGAACCATCCTTGTGATTAGGCCAAAGCCCATTAATGCCAAAATCTGCATTAGGCTTCCCAGTGTTTGGTTAGCAACAACTTTGCTTTGTGTCACAGTATGATCCAGGCCATTACTGAAATAATTGAAGATTAAGAAATGAAAAAAAAAAAAAAAAAGTTACTCAAAGATTAATTTAGTAAAAACAATGCACAAAAGAAGGATAGGATAGAAGAAAAAAAATTGCTCACCTGTGATTGTGAAACACAAAGGAGTGAGAGACATTGTAGCATTAAAAGGCTTAGCAAGATTGAATATTTAGACTCTGTTGACTCTTTCTCTTCTTCGTCTCTGTGGGGTTTGGAATTAGGAATTGAGATTAAAGATGAGATGGTATATAATGGTGGAAGGGATAACTGTATTTATAGAGCAAATGAAATGTTTTGGGAAGAGAATATGCTTGGCAATCATATTCATTTATGACATTGTTTGAGAGTTTTTTTTTTTTTTTTTGGTGAAGTGGGAAATTCATTGAAACTAAACAGCCAAAACAGGCAAACTACTGGCTGAGAGCCTTAAAGAGTACAAACTAGAAGCATCTGAGTCCAAAATACTACAAAGATTTACTAAACGGGGATTATCTAAAACAACAAAAACAGTTGAACATGAATAGGCTTCTTTAGCAAGCAGATCCGCGCATCTATCGCCTCTCGGTAGACGTGGTTGATCTTGTACTGCTGAAAGTGGCACAGCAAGTACCTGCAATCATTTAGGAGTGGCGTGTAAGCTCTGTTAGAGGTATTGTTGGAGAGCATGAGACCAACAATAACTTTTGCATCAAGTTCTATAATTAAATGTGCAATGCCCATTTGAGAAGCCAACAGGAGGCCATCTCTTAAAGCCCAAAATTCTGCAATGATACTCATGGCCACCCCAATATTCCTCATGTAACCTTCAACCCAATTTCCGCTATGGTCACGGATCAACCAGCCTGCTCCTGCACTCCCCGGATTTCCTATGGAAGCACCATCTGAATTCAGCTTGAACCACCCTTCAGTTGGCTTATGCCATCGCACTGGAATGGTTGAATATTGCTTGGTTCGGAGTGGTTTCCCGACACAAAAGAAGTATTCCGCCGCTAGTTGGATGCATGATTTATGGAGATTAGCATTAAGAGTAGTGTTATCAAACACCACTCTGTTCCTGTGCTTCCACAGACTCCACACAGCAAATAGAAATAGAGTGCTCCAAGGGAGACCGTTGGCTTGAAGTTGGCTACTGCACTGACAGTTTTGTTTCAGCCACTCAGAGAGGTCAAGGTGGCCAAGGTTTGATAGAGCTTGAGGCACTTTGATTGACTTCCAAAAGGTAGCGGCAAAAGAGCTTGGATGCATGATTTATGGAGATTAGCATTTTGAGTAGTGTTATCAAACACCACTCTGTTCCTGTGCTTCCACAGACTCCACACAGCAAATAGAAATAGAGTGCTCCAAGGGAGACCGTTGGCTTGAAGTTGGCTACTGCACTGACAGTTTTGTTTCAGCCACTCAGAGAGGTCAAGGTGGCCAAGGTTTGATAGAGCTTGAGGCACTTTAATTGACTTCCAAAAGGTAGCGGCAAAAGAGAAGTCCCTTAGCAAGTGGAGAATTGTCTCCTCATGAGTTCTGCATAATGGACACGCTGTGCTGCAATTGATACCTCTTGCTGCCATGACTTGTCTGACCGGGACATTGTTGTGATGACACAGCCACAGGAATGAGCTAATCTTAGGCCATATGTCGAGTTTCCAAACCCAATTACCCATAAAAGGTTGAGGATTAGTTTCTTGAGGGTTGGTCAGAGCATAAGCCAAAGCCATATTAAACTCTCCATCTTGTGAAAATTTCCACGTTAGTGCATCCTTTTTCTCACCATACAGCTGCATAGGTATTGCACAAATCTCATCTTTGATTTGTCTTGGGAGCTTAAAAGAAATGATGTCTCAATTCCACTCCCCGTCTTGGAATATTTCTCCAATTGTAAGATCTGCCTCCCTTGGGGTTAGAGGACCTTCAACCATGTCTCTTAAAGAGTTTCCCTTGACCCAGTTGTCCATCCAAAACTTGAGATTTGAGTTTTTCCCCACACTCCAACACATCCATTTAGCAAAGATGGGGAATCCCTTTTTAACAGCAGTCCAACTAGGGGTGTCCACCAAAACTGTGACCCGACCCACCCGCCCAAAATCGTTCGATTCGGCCCGACAACCGGCCAACCCGACGCCGGTGACGGTCGGCGGCGGATCTCAGCCTCCAGAACCCGAAAACGGCGGGTCGGCTAGCTGGTTTTGCTCTCCAAAACCCAAAGAAACCAGACCGAACCGATATCTCAGCATTTCCCGGCGAGGTTATTTAGATCTGGCGAGATCTCAGCCATTTCCGGCGAGATCTCAGCTAGATCCATGGATTCTTCACCGGATTTGGAGAGATCTCACTAGATTTGGTGAGATCTCGCCGAATCTAATGAGATTTCGACAAATCCGGCAAAAAAATCACCAAAATTTCGTAGATTTCACCGTTAAATCGCCAGATTTTGGCCGATTTTCAAATCTCCAGCTCCGACCGAACCGACCGCCGTCCGATGAAGGTCCGATCCGCCCGATCCGATCAACCATGCCGGTTGGCGGCGGGTTGAAATTCTCACCATCGATCAGGTCGGGTCGGTTCCGGGTTAGGCACAAACTCGACCCGGACCGACCCGTGGACATGCCTAAGTCCAGCAAGGGGAGCACGGCAACTTATCCGAATCTTTAGAAATTCTCCGCGATTGGGAGCAATATTTCTTCAAAATCACTTTTGCCCATAATGATTCTTTCTCTTGGTGGAGTCTCCAGTTTAGTTTAGCTAAGAGTGCAATGTTCTTAGTTTTTGCTACTTGTATACCCAAATCCCCTTCCTTCTTAAATTTAATAATTTTGCTCCATCCCACAAGATGCATCTTTCTTTTTTCTGGAGAGGATCCCTAAAGAAAATCTCAATTAATTTTGTCACATAAGTGTGTAGGAAGTGCTGCCCCTTACATCACATAGTTTGGAATAGTAGCCATTACTGATTTAATAAGGACAGTCCGCCTGGCAAAGGATAAGAACTTGGCTTTCTAGCCAGCAAGTTTGGTGAGAACTCTTTCCACAGCAAGGTTAAACTGATTTCTAGGTGCCCTTTTATGCCTAATGGGGAACCCCAAGTATTTCCCCAAATTGTTGGTGGCTTGGATGTTCAAGTTTTCACAGATTTTATCTTTAAGAGGTGTTGGGACATTTGGTGAGAAGTAAATGCGAGATTTCTCATAGCTGATCCTCTGCCCCAATTCCTCACAAAAAATATCCAAAACATATTTTGATGGCTTCACTACCTTTCTCATTCGCTTTGGCAAATAACATGAGGTCATCTGCGAAGAATAAGTGTGACACTTCCACATTTTCTCTCGAGGCTGTCAGTGGGGTCCACCTTTTAGCAGTGCATTCTCTTTCAATTAGGAACCCAAGGTATTCCATACATAATATGAAAAGATATAGGGAGAGGGGGTCCCCTTGACGGATCCCTTTTGAAGGCTTAAATGAGTCCATTTTGCCCCCATTGAAAAGAATAGAAATTCTTGTGGTGAAGACACAACTCATGATCAAATCAATCATCATTTGTGGGAAGTGAAAAGCTTTGAGGACTTTGTGGATGAAGCTCCATTCAATGCGGTCATAGGCCTTAGCGAGGTCCACTTTAATTGCCATGAAACCGACCCTCCCTTTCTTATTGTCCAAGGAATGAATTAACTCTTGGGCAATAAGGATATTATCCAAACCCTTCTCCCTGGGACAAAGGCAAATTGTACAGGGGAGACAAGTCTATCAAGAAATGGTCTGATGCGGCCAACTAGGATCTTAGTGACGACTTTATAGATGGAATTACAAAGGCTAGTAGGTCTATAATTACTAAGGCTTTCCAGGCTTTGGCATTTTGGAATCAAGAAAATCAAGGTTTCATTCAAGTTTTCTGGCATCTCCCTTGTTTCAAAGGTATTAGTGACCTCTTGGCACACTAGCTCCTTCACATCAGCCCAAAAATATTGGTAAAACCCAGGGTGATGGCCATCTATTCCTGGAGCTTTAAACAGTTTCAATGCCCAAAGTCCACACTTGATTTCTTCCTCCAATACTTGAGTAGAAAGACTTTCCATTTCTTCCTCAGACAGAAAGCAACAAGACATGTAAGTTCGTTTAGACCCCTGTAAAACTAAATTGTTTAACCTAATTAATTAACCAATTGAATACTTAGGTTTATTATTCAGATCTAGGTTAAACACAAATAATCATAAACAATAAAGCAATGGAAAATAAAGAACACAAAGATCTGATGACCTAGGAAAACCAAACCGGTAAAAAAACCTGAGGAGGATTTAACCTAGCTATCCTCAAGATAAAACTGAATCCACTATGAAAGAATCGAAGTTTACACAATAAGACTTAGACCACTAACATCCTATTGCTACCCAGTGTAGGAAACTTACTATCACGACCACGTAACAGCTCCGAGATCCACGGACTCCTTCTTTCCTTGAATTCTTCAGCAATTCACAAGCGCACCTGCTTGTATATCTTGAAACTCTTTTGATTTTGCAACTGTATGATTTACCAAGCTCTTGACATGAATCTTG
The DNA here is from genome assembly GCA_033629205.1 of Lithocarpus polystachyus. NCBI lineage: Eukaryota > Viridiplantae > Streptophyta > Magnoliopsida > Fagales > Fagaceae > Lithocarpus > Lithocarpus polystachyus. The sequence goes on from CM066172.1 coordinate 4,319,112, forward strand.
AGTTTGGAAACCCTAAGTGTATGTGAAGGCAAACACCTCTAGATCTAACAAATAGATTCACAAACACAGCATTCAAAACTCTAAAAACGTGACTAAGGTTTTCCCTTATATACTTAGGGCAAAACATAAAACTCTATACATTAAATGGGCTAGGGCTGAGTTGGAAAATTCTGCAGAAAAACGATCTGCACGACTTTCGATCGGTCGAGTCTAATTCTCGATCGATCGAGTCTGGCAGAAAGTGAACAGTAATTCTGCAAAAAACTCGATTCCAACTTTACATAAAAAAGCCATACTTTGAGCAAGTCTAACACAAGACCTAAAGAATGTTTTGATCATGGTTTGCCAACATTACAAATTGAAGTTCTAATACATTAGTTCCTAATTCTTAGAACCTAACAAACTCCTTCTTTGGCAATCCGTGACAAAACACAGACTTAACGAAAAGCTCAAAGTTTACAAATTGAAACAGCCTATTACAAAATAAAAAGCCACTTAAACAAATTCAACCTAACTACTATCTAATAGTTGCAAAGTAGATAGCAGTACGACTGAATTAACCTGTATATTCCTGTAACACTTAACAAACACATAAACGCATGTGTGGAAAAAATACAAGGAATATAGAAAAGAACTTCTTGATTTCACATAACACAAAATAAAGACATATATCATGAATAATATCATAAATATAAATCAATAAGCAAAGTAGCATAGTGAAACAAGAAACATATACATAAAAATGTATCTCAACAAAAATATCTCCTAACAAGAGCCAAAAATGTAAATACAAAGTGAAGCACCTAGATACAATCTAATAACTCCACAAGCTCAAAAATGTCACGGTGAGTACAAAACTCAAAACTCCCCCTAAGACAAAAATCTCCTCTACAAAGCATGAACTCCTCAATAGAAAGTACTCCCCCTTTTTGTGACGAATTTCCAAAGGGCACTCACTCATCATTAAAAGGAGGTGGCGGAGGAGAACGACGCGCCAAAACAGCCCTCAAAGCTCGAAGCTCATCAAGGACATCCACCAGAAGCTGACCATGAGCCGCCTGAATGGTCATGACAGTGTCCAGAGTCCGACGAATATCAGAAATATCCGAAGGAAAAGGTGGAGAAGCATCAACAGCAGCAGCAGCAGCAGGATCAGCAGACGGCTCAGCTGCAGGAACATCTGTAGAAGAAGAAGGGGGTGGAGTGACACCAGAAGGCTCTACCCTAGGACGCTTAGAGCTAGCTCGAAGTTGAGCAGCCCTTTGCCTCAAAAAGGTAGCACCAATAGGAGCAATAACATGAACAGGCTCAGAAGCAGGAAAATCATCGAAACCAAGATAGAGGAGAATCCTATGAATAAAGATAGGGAAGAATAAAGCATGAGCCGTAGAACTACTCCGATGTACCTCGTTCAAAGAACGAAGAAACAGGTGTGGAAAACTGATAGGAGCATCAGTAACAAGAGCATATAAAAAGACACACCGCTCAATAGGAATAGTATGAAGATGAGAAATGGGCCACAAGTTATGACACGCTATCCTAAAGAAAAGATAATGAAGCTCGGAAAGCTCAGCAAATGTAATCTGAGGATCAGAATCCCACTGGATAGAAGACCCAGTGATATAAGACATGACATCATATAGAGGTGGAGACTCCTCATAAGGAAAAACAGGATGGTCAACAATAGGTACCCCAAGAGCATCAGACTTTACGTTAGGAGTAATGCGATACTCTACACCTCGTAACCAAACCTTAACCAAGGTGTTGGTATCATAGATGTGGATAGAGAGGTTCGAATAGAACTCTCTAATCAAGGTAGCAGGAGGAGGATGCTCAAAATCAAGCAAAGATAACCAACCCCTACGCTTAAAGTTACGTCTCACCTCAGGATCAACCTCATCTAGAATGACCCTACGCTCAGCCCAAATATGACGCCTAAGATTAAGGGTCTCATAAGTCTCTTGGTTCTTCTCACTAGGAAACCGATCACTATCAAATGAAGGTGAAGGGTCAAAAGTCCTATGGGCTCTAGTTTTCCTAGGCATGGTGCTAAGGAAAGAAAAGAGAGACACAGAAAGAGAAGAGCAAAAACAAAAACTAAGAGCAGACTGCAAGTTAGCACAGCATAAAATAAAGAAAATATCAATTCTATATGATGCATGAGCAAAATATGCAAATGATGTATGTACTAATGCAGTGACAAGTTCAATGATGATCCAAATTAACAAAATTGGCTTGAGCATGCAATTTTTATCAAAAATACCCAATTTGAAAAACCTAATTTTTCAGAACACAACAAATTGATTAATTGATCAACACAACAATTAAAGAACTCAATATAATGATCAAATTAATCAATCTAACAAGCCAATTTTATCAATTTAAATCAAATTGAACAAAATCCCCAATTTAACAATTTCAAACCCTAGATTTTCAAATTTCCCACAAAACACCAAAATAATCAAATTAAACCACTTGGAGTGTTTGTATATAGTGTCTCCACAAAAACCCATGATTAAATTTAGAAAGAAATACCCAAAATCAATTCCAAAATTATCAAAACACAAAATGCCGAAAAAAACCAAAAAATGCATGAAATTAGAAAATAAAATCAAAAGGATGGGCAAAAGGGTCTTACCGGCTTGGGGAGAGAGGAATGATGCAAAAAGATCGGAGGAAAACGACAAAATCACCCAAAAATGCTTTGACCGGTTGGTAGGGAGAAAAAGGTATTTGAAAAGGTTTTGAAAACGTGAAGAGATCACGTGAAAAAGACCTTTTTTTAAAAAACACTCAGCCCGATTTTCGATCGGTCGAAAATCCTTCGATTGATCCAATACCAATCGAGAACCGATCGAAACACACGGAGATTTTTCTGAGATTTTAAAAAAAATTTCGACCGATCGAAACACAGACTCGATCAATCGAAATTCTGAAAAATTGAATTTTTTGAAAAACGAAGCATATTAGTTCAAAAACTCCTCAAAGCATTAAATTTTATGAAAAAAAAAATGCATGAGTATGAGATGAAAAGTTTTCAAAAAAAAAAAAAAAACCATGTTTTTAACCCAGATCTCTCAAAGCAAGATTTTCTCTTAATATCCCTCAACATTTAGACAAGCAAACATGTTCTGCATCAATTTTCAGAATTACTCAAACTTGGTTGGTCAGACCAAAAACACACAAAAACATGTACACAGTTTAGCAAAGAATAACTTGTGTAGTGTGTGCAACTAACATAAGCTTGATAAACATGTGAGGTGATATGCACATATTGATTAATCACAATTTCTACAAAATCCATCGCATGAATTTGAAAGAGACTTTTACTTAAAGAGTTACATCATACAACTCTCACATCTCCTAGAATAAAAGCTTGCAATCATGTAAGTTTCTTGATTTGCCTCAATTTAATCTTCAATTTAATTGATTAGAAACTTAATAATATAGCCGGGATAATGTACACACCAATTTTATTTGAATTTGTGAAATTATTATAGCCCAATAATGTACACACCAATTTTATTTAGAGGCTACACCTTATGTTCTTTTTGTGCATGTGCTACACTTTTTTGAGCACAAAATCTTATGATATGCACTAAGATGTTCATGATTGGCTAGTAAACAGTGGTGAGATGGTTATTTATGTCTTTCTCAATAAGACCAAGTCCGACAATCAAAGACATAAGACTTCAAGATCAAGATCATGTGATCAATAAATACAGCATCTTCCCACACAACATGCATAACAAAACTTTAACTAGTAAAGTGCAATAGACATAAGTGCAACAAAGCTAAACAAGGTACATAAACATATTATGCAAAATTTGATTGACCAATCTTGTCTTCACTTTCAAGGAAAAAATTAGCAAAAACAAGATTTGCAAAAAATTTTTATTTTTAATTTTTTATATAAAAGAAACAAACATCCTAGAATGAAATGCATGAATGGTATGCAATGCAAATCCTAGAAACAAAGGTCACAAAAGATAGAGCAATGAAGCACAAGGACCATGTCAAACAGACTCAATTAGATTGAGTCTTTTGCATCCAAAACTTTTTAGATGCAACTCTAGCATTGGAGTTATGATTCACATTAGAATTCTGAGCAACTCCAGGATTAGAATAAAGGTTTAATGCCTTTACCAATTCACCAATAAGTACCATAGGATCTTGTGCTTGAGGCACATGTACTTTAAATTTATTTGCTCGCTTAGCAGCTTGCAACTTAAAACAATTTGGACGAATGTGTCCAGACTTCCCACAAAAATGACAAGCCCATGCAGGCTTATCATGCAACTTGCCCTTAGAAGAAGTAGAAGCTCTAGAATGAGAAGCTTGAAGATCAACCCTAATCTTCCTAGGTGGAACAACATTAACAGGTTTAGCAGGTTCACTCACCAAGGGTTTGACAATCTCACTCTTAGGAGGTTCAGAAGAGGGAACAAATTTAGTGAAAGAAGGTTCAAGCATAGAGATGCTTTCCACAAAACCTAAGCCAGTCTTGTCAGAAGGAGACTTTTGAACACTCAACATGTGATCAAGTTTGGAGCTTGCAGACCTATTAGTTTGTTCTCTAGCAACAGATAATTCAAGTTCCAAACATTTAACTTTATCAAGTAAAAGCATGTTCTCAGTTCTCACATTATTCAAAAGCTCATTTGTATCAAACAATTTCACAAGTAGATTCTTCTTATCAAGTTCAAGAGATGCAATTTTCTTTAAACCTAAATCAACATTCATGGCATCCTTTGCAGCAACTTTGCAAAGTTTATTATAGGCTTCTTGTAAATCTGCATCTTCAGAGAGTTCCCCATCAGAAGGGTTCTCTTCAACAGATACGCTTTCATTAACTACAGTAGCAGCAGTGAAAGTAATGAAGTTTCCATCCTCATCACTAGTGGATTCATTGTCAGAAACTTCATCATCACTAAGGGTTACAGCCATAGCTTTACCCTTGGACTTCAAATATGTAGGACATTCAGATTTCATATGACCATACCCTTGACATCCATAATATTGTTGTCCTAAAGAATTATTAGAAGGCTGACCTACTTTCTCTTTAGGTTTTTAAGTGTTATTAACCTTATTGGGATCATTCCTCCTGAAATTTCTAGGTTCAACAGTGTTCTTGTCTCTTGCCCTTCTGTTATTGTTCCTAAGAAAATTTCTAAAGTTCTTGGTAAGATAGGCAATCTCTGTAGCAGAGAGTTCATCATCAAATCCACCATCCTCAACATCATCAATAGAGTTAAGAGCCATTGATTTGGATTTGTTTGTCTTGGGTAGGTCTAACTCATAAGACTGAAGAGATCCTACAAGTTCATTAACAGGGATGGAGTCCACATCCTTGCTTTCAGTGATGGCAGTCACTTTGGGTCTAAAATCCTCAGTTAAAGATCTAAGAATCTTCCTAACAATTTTAGGTTGATCATAGATTTCACCCAAATTATAAGCAAAATTAACAATATCATTCAATTTAGCATAGAATTCATTAAAAGATTCATCATCATTCATTCTAATGCTTTCAAATCTAGTAGTTAATTGCTGCAATTTATTTATCTTAACTGCCTTTGTGCCTTCATGCACAGTCTGGAGGATATTCCAAGCAGTATGAGCAACCTCAACATTAGAGATTCTCTTAAATTCCTCCATGGAAACAGCATTGAAAATAGCATTCATAACTTTGCTATTGAAAGCAGCTGCCTCCTTTTGAGAAGTTTGCCACTCACTCACATGAGTAGTGGGCTTCTCCCATCCGTACTCAACGGAGTTCCAGACTCTCTCATCAATGGATTTCAGGAATGCTTTCATCCTTACTTTCCAATAAGCATAGTTGTTTCCATCAAAGTGAGGTGGAACAACAAGAGAGTGTCTGTGTTCCATGACAACAGGGGTCAAGGATCAGCTAAAAGATCAAAGGATCAAAAACAAAAGTTATCCGCTCTGATACCACTTGTAAGTTCGTTTAGACCCCTGTAAAACTAAATTGTTTAACCTAATTAATTAACCAAGTGAATACTTAGGTTTATTATTCAAATCTAGGTTAAACACAAATAATCATAAACAATAAAGCAGTGGAAAATAAAGAACACAAAGATCTGATGACACAGGAAAATCAAACCGGTAAAAAAACCTGGGGAGGATTTAACCTAGTTATCCTCAAGGTAAAACTGAATCCACTATGAAAGAATCAAAGTTTACACAATAAGACTTAGACCACAAACATCCTATTACTACTACCCATTGTAGGAAACTTACTACCACGACCACGTGACAGCTCCGAGATCCACGGACTCCTTCTTTCTTTGAATTCTTCAGCAATTCACAAGCGCACCTGCTTGTATATCTTGAAACTCTTTTGATTCTGCAACTATATGATTTACCAAGCTCTTGATATGAATCTTGAGTTTGGAAACCCTAAGTGTATGTGAAGGCAAACACCTCTAGATCTAACAAATAGATTCACAAACACAGCATTCAGAACTCTAAAAACGTGGCTAGAGTTTTCCCTTATATACTTAGGGCAAAACATAAAACCCTATACATTAAATGGGCTAGGACTGAGTTGGAAAATTCTGCAGAAAAACGATCTGCACGACTTTCGATCGGTCGAGCCTAATTCTCGATCGATCGAATCTGGCAAAAAGTGAACAGTAATTCTGCAAAAAAACTCTTTTCCAACTTTACATAAAAAAGACATACTTTGAGCAAGTCTAACACAAGACCTAAAGAATGTTTTGATCATGGTTTGCCAACATTACAAATTGAAGTTCTAATACATTAGTTCTTAATTCTTAGAACTTAACAAGACAAATTCTCAACACTAGAGGAGCTGTTGGAGAATAAGCGATTTGTTTGGAATAGTTTTATGAACCCCCGTAAGATAATGTTCTTTATTTCCTCCTCCTCTGTGGCCTATTCACCTAGGGAATTTCTTATGCTTCTGATCCTCTTTTTGTGCCTTCTGACTAATGTGGAGACATGGAAGAAGGCCATGTTTCTATCTCCAAAGGCAGCCAGTTGAGACGACTTAAGAGCCCACAATTCTTCTTCTTGGAGCATTATTTCCGAGTATTCTTTAATCAGACTTTTATCTAGTTGAACCAGAAACTGATTTGGCCCATTTGACAAGGCTTTTTGAGCCTCATTAAGTCTGGCAAGAACCCTTTTTTTCCCTGCAAATAAGTTACCAAACACTGATTTATTCCAATGGTTTGCTCTGTTGGTGAATAACTTGATGGCAGCGGGTAGGGTTGATTCATTTTCCCATGCTTCTCTAACTATATCAAGAAATTCAGGATGATGTAACCACATAGTCTGGAATCGAAAAGGTTTGTTTTGAGGAGCAGGGGGCTGTTTCGAGAGCTCCAAGAGCATAGGGCAATGGTCAGAGAACACCCTGGGGAGGTGGGTAACCAATGCTTCAGGAAATAACAGCCTCCATGTTGGATTTGCAAAACACCTATCTATTCTCTCCAAAATTAAATCCGACACTTGTCTAAGATTTGACCAAGTAAATTTGGGTCCAGAAAATCCTAAATCAAGGAGGTTGCAAGAGTCTAAACACTCCTTAAAATCCAAGGCTTTGATAAGATTTATGTGTCTTCCACCTAGCTTGTCTTCACTACTTTGGACCTCATTAAAATCTCCTAACAGCAACCAAAGGAGATTGTGCAATTGGGCAACTTGGGAAAGGTTTGCCCATAAAATTTTTCTTTCAACCAACCTAGGACTAGCATAAATAGGAGAAATAAGCTAAGAAAGGTCAGAACCGCGCACTTTAACTGTGGCATGGATCTCCTATTCCGTGGAAGACAGAACAAAGACATCAACCTCGTCTTTTTTCCAGAGGAGCCATAATCCACCCATATACCTTATGGTCTCTGTTGCAAAGTATCCATCAAAAGGAAGGTCTTCACAAATTTTTGTCGCCCTGTTGCCACCAACTCTAGTTTCAATGATGACCATAATTGACGGAAAGTGGTTCATAGCCATTTCTATCACTCTTCTTTTGAAATCCAAATTCAGGGCACCTCTGCAATTCCAAAGCAGAATATTCATTTGTGTAGGTGGTGGGGATTTCCATCGGATTAGACCCCGTCATTGACGTTGCAATCATACTCCATCCCATCCTCCGTAATAGATCCTTCGATGCTACCCAATTTGGCTTCCATATTGTCATGTAGTTCAGTATCCCTTAAATCTCCTTTTTGTAGCAAATCAAAAGATCGCATTTGGAGACTGTTTTAAGAAACTAGAACAACTTCTTCGTCGGAAAATTCCCCAGGTGAGTCGACACTGATCCCTTGAAATCGATTACCTTCCTCTCATGAACAAGCCATCCCGATTCGTCCAAGTGCAGCATCACTAATGGCCTTCTTAGCTTGTTCAACTCCTCCAATTTCTGCTTCTGAAATTTGTGGCATGTCTGTGAGGAATTTCCACTACAGATTTGGTGTTGTTCCCCACGCCGGATGGTCTAAAGCCAAGTTCCTGGTTCTCCCACTGGTCGGAGTAATTGGGAAGAGTTGTTTCCACGCTGCACAGAGACCCTCATCTACCCATCCCATTGTGTTCGTGGCGCTGCTCTGATCTAGGCAATCACCACGTCTGGTATGGGTATGGCTCTGTTCCTATGCCATATTGCCCAGCCCGAGGGGGGAAGGGGTGGAGAGAGTTGGTTGTGGCGTTCCATGAGGGGAAAAAGGGTTAACTTCAGGTAGAAGAGGAGAGGTAAGAGTGTTTTGTTTACTACGTGAGATAGAGATCTCTTTAAGATTTTAGCTCCTTTGGAACTTGCATTTTTCTTATCCCGAGGTGATCTTAGAAGTTTTGATTTTTTCATCTCTATCTCGCTCGTCGGGTCTTCTTAGCACTCTGGCTCACTGCTCAATGGGGTTTTAAGCTGTTCAAATTTGTACTTGCAGATCCCCATTAGATCTTTATGCGTATTTTGAACGTTACCCTCACGTGCCTCATTCATTTTTTCCAACCGCTAGATCAACTTTTTGGGAGCTTCCTGACTTAAAAAGAAAAGTCTTTTCTGTATATACATGTACTTTTTGTAGTCAATACCTATTTTGTATATTCTGATAAAGAAAAAATAAAACAAATTTGTATTCTCTTTTTTTTTTTTTTTTTTTTTTTTTAAGTTGAAACATGAACCAATATAAATGTCTTTTAAGAAACATTAAAAAAAATAAAAGATTTACTATTGCATCAACGCATTAATGAGGTCCCCGGCCATTTAACAAAATTCCAAATTAATCACTGCATATCTTTAGCATAATGGTCATTCTACAAGTATAAAGTTCGTGTGACGTGGAGGACAAATGCTGAGGTTTAAGTTTTCAAGAGAGAATTTTGTATACATGTACATTTAAATTAGACTAGAATGTAGTTTTTATCTTGTATAAAATAAAAAACAGGCGTATAGACTTAGATCATACTAGAGTATAATTTCTATCTTGTGTAAAATAAAATAAAAATTCCAACTGAGAATTGTTGCATAGACAACATTTTCACAATAAATTATAAAGTAAATTGTTATTAGTTCTAATTTGAACCTGTGGTGGGCAAAGTTTATCCATGTGAACTTTTTACCTCACATAATTAATTTTTAGCGATGAGATGCCAATCAGCCTTTGTTACCCTTGTTTAAGTGTGTTAAGCTTGAAATGAAAGGATAAGTGCTAAGAATGAGAATGAAACAAGGAAATTGTTAACAATAGTCTTGGATTGCTTGTATTATATTCCTCGGTCTCGGTCTGAGGTACAACTTGTTCTTAGATTACAATGATGTTCCTTTCTCTCTCTTTCTTTCTATTTTTTTCCCTTCTTCACAGAGGCTTCTTTGCCTTATATAGTCACCCAGATTATATCTTGGCCTTCTATTTGGATGGCTAGGGTTCATTCTCCTTGATACTTGTCCCATTAGGATCTTACTAGAAGGTTTCTACACCAAGTTATGAGCTGTGATGACATTGTTCAGGTGTCATTTCGACATTAATGTGGCCAGCTAAGTGGGTTTAGAACATTGAATGCGGAGGTGATAGATGCTTTATTTGTATTCCTCCTTTTCTTACTTGATTACAAATCTTCATTTTGTTCCTTGGTTTGTGCTCGATAGTCTTTAGAACTGTGCCTCTTTCCTCCTAAGGACATGTCGGCATCCTTGGGGTTCTTGGGTATTATAGTCTCCTTGTGCTTGTGGTGAATTATTATATTCACCCTGAGGGTTCATTATCAGTACTTTCCGAGGCCTACTCTTTTGACATTGGCCTCCTGTCACTTGTCCCTTGTCTCGAATTCTCGTCCTCCCATGGGACCCATTGCTGAAATTATTTTTTTGTCTAGAGTAACAACCAATAACAACTTATTACTTAAAAATTTATTGTGAAAGTATTGTGAAATTGTTTTGGACATAACCTTTTATATATGTATATCTATAATTATTTTTTAATTTTATTAAGGCCTCGCTTGGGAGTTCATAAGAAAAGGCAATGGAATGGAATAGAATGATTATAAGGGAATGGAAAGGAATAGAATGGAATTGAATGTATTTAAGTAAGAGAATGGAATGGAAAAGAATGGAATGGAATGGAATAGAATTAAGTAACTTTGATTGGATGTTTTAAAATTAAGGAATAAAAAGGAATGGAATGTAAGTAATTTCGTTTGGAATTCACGTGGAGGGAATAGAATGAAATCATTTTATGACAATATTACTATTAGACTCCTGTTTTAAAATAAATGGTTGAATATATAGGGATATTTTGGGAGTTTTAGTAAAAAAATCGTTAAATCTAATTCTATTCCCTCCCATTCCTCCCAATTTTAGAGGGAATAAAAATTTGAAGTTTTAAGGGAATAGAAAAGAATGGGTGTTTCCTTCTACCCATTCTATTTCCTCCCACTTAAACTCCCAAATAAGGGAATGAACTTTCCATTTTTTCCGTTAAAACTTCCAAACAAGAGGGAAGAAAAAATATTCTAAAAATATTTGGATACATGATTTGACACAACCACGCAATCTAAAAAAAAAAAAAAAAGAAACCGCACTTGCTTCAGGATTTTTTTTCAAAATAACAATAAAACACCAACTATATAGTTAGTAAACCAAGGTTTGAAACAAATTTGGTTTATAACAATTCGAGTTCTTTGGACTCGATTTCACTGTAGCAAATCGAGTTTAAGACACTCGATTTCAGTATGCTAGCAGAGCTGACATGGAAAAATAATCCACGTGAAAATCGAGTCCTTAAGACTCGATTTCACTGTTCATCATCTTCCACCTTCCTTCTCTTTTTTTTTTTTTTTCCTCCATCTGCGTCCCACGACTTTCTTCCCAGCCCCCAAAATTTTTTCCTCCATTTTTCCTCCATCTACGTCCCATAACCTTCTTCCCAGCCCCCAAAATTTTTTTCCTCCATCTACGTCCCACAACCTTCTGCCCAACCCCCAAAATCAAATTCACAGAAGTAACCTCAATGGCTGTGCGTGGTGGGGGAGAACGCGGTGGCTTCGGCGGAGGACGTCCCAGGGGAGACAGCAGACGCGGTGGAGGGCGCAGGGCCCGTCGCGAACTGGGTCTCTGCGCTGGCCTCAAAGACATGCCCGTTCAGAAGCAAACCCGTGCTGGTCAGTTTCAAGGCCTTCGTCGTCGTTGGTGATGGTAACGGCCACGTTGGACTTGGCGTCAAGTGCAGCAAGGAAGTTGCCACTCAGATGGAGGAAAAAAAAAAAAAAAAAAAAAGAACGAAGGTTGAAGATGATGAACAGTAAAATCGAGCCTTAAGGACTCGATTTCCACGTAGATTATTTTTCCGTGTCAGCTCTGCTAGCATACTGAAATCGAGTGTCTTGAACTCGATTTGCTACAGTGAAATCGAGTCCTTTGGACTCGAATTGCTATAAACCAAAATTGTTTCAAACCTTAGTTTACTAATTATATAGTTGAGGGTTTATTGTTATTTTGAAAAAAAATCCCTTGCTTCACTGTCTGTCCCACTTTCCTCACTCCTCTCCTCCGGTGGGGGTAGTTTTTATAAGTTGCAACATTTTCTTACCCAAAAAAATAAAAAAAAAATTTAAAAATTTGCAGGCACCAAATCAAATTAAAATAAAAAGGAAAAATAAATATACATTACACTTTCTCTTCTAAAAAAGAAAGGAAAAAAAAAAAAAAAATCTTCTCGTTTATCACTTCTCACTTTCCCGGAAAAAATGCCGAAGAAAAGGCGGGTTCCGGAGGTACTATGGCGACTATTCCGCCACCGCGCGCGGACGCTCGCTTCCACAACCGTATCGCTCGTTTCTCCTCCTCCGCCGTCCTCGTGCTTGTGCTCGTGCACAGGTTCACAATGCTTCAGCTGTAGTGGCTCCGAAGCATTGTCATTTTTGGTGAGAAAAGAGGATCCTCAAGAGTACGTGAAGCTGTTGAATAAGTGCTTCGTTGTGGTCTCTGAAAATGCTCCTCCTCTCTCTCGTTTTCAATCTCACTCTCGCTGGCCCCAATCTCAGGTACATTTATACGCATATACATACACTTATAAATATGTGTGTGTGTTTGAAGTTAAAAAACGAGAGCTTTTGGTCCTAAAGTTTAAAAACTGAGGCGTATTTGGTTTCTGAGCAGTTGAAATATCAAAAGGTCTAATTTTTGAAAAATTATTTTATATGAAATGAAAGAACTGTAGCAAAATTATTTTTAAATACGTAGTAATGTAGGATCCATTTTTAATGTTTATTTGCTAAAAAGAGAGGTTTATAAGACTGTAAACAGTGTACAAGACACACTAAAACTAAAACAAAAAAATTCTGCTAGGAAGCGCAAAATGTACTTTCCAAATGCACACTACATATCATCGTATCAAAATTCAATAAACATGAAACATGTGTATAAAAATAACTACCTACTAATACGTGTCTTTCATTTATTAGTAAGTTATTAGTAAGTTAGTTATTTTTTGCTGACATGCACTTATTGAATTTTGATACCACTTACATGATATCATTTGATACTAAATACCTTCTCTTAATTTTTTAAACTTCAGGTTGCCAAATAGCACTCACTAGAAACTTGTGACAAAAAACACTCATTTCATTTGAAACTTTAGGATCTAATAGCACTCCACTTGAAACTTTACTTGATAAAAAATGCTCATTTTTTAAACTTTTGGTCTTTGAAGTTTAAAAAATTATAGAGCTTTTGGAATTTTAAACACCAATAGCGCTGGGAAGCACAGACACGAACATAGGTACGACACGGTAACATAAGCAATTTTTGAAAACTTATAATATGAGATGGCTGGTATAACATAGGCATGACATAGATCCAGTACGGGACTCTAAACGAAGTGTCCAGGCTTCCTAGCTCATGAGAAACTTTGGGGACCAAAAAAACGCTTTTTAAACTTGAAGGACCAATAGCGCATGCTAAACTTTAGGACCAAAAATGCTGAGCAAGTAAACTATATAGTTTAAATTTTAGGGATGAATAGCGCTCTCTTGAAACTTCAAAGACCAAAAGTGCTAAGTAAACAAACTATATAGTTATGGATTATGGTAATTCTTAGTGTAACTTCATGGTAGTGAGTGAGCATAAAATATTTTAAGTTTCTCTTTATATATTATATGGATTGATGGTGGAGGCACTGAATGTTTTGTAGCTAGTGTTTCCATGTCTGGGTCGGTTGTGTCGTGCTCTCATTGATTAATTAAAGTCTTGAGAAGGGAATCACATTGCGCATCTAATATGTAAACTACTGCTCATTATGTTTTCAGATTGTGCAAAGGACCATTGAAATCATGATGCATGACCAATTCAACTCTATCAATGTAATTTGCAAGGCTTATGATAAGGCAAGCATTAGTTTGTTTATTTATTGTGCAAACTTCATATACAATGTTCAATGTTGCTATCAACATTGTCAATATCATCCATTTCATTCTGGAAATGGGGTTAGCAGTGTTTTGTTTTTTGGGTATCCTTGTTTATTTATTTTTCTAGGAGTAGTTTGTTAACATTTCATATTTGCCTTATTTCTTGTTTGAAAATATTCATAAATATGTAACAGATTAATCGTGCAAGTCCCATTGTAGAACTTCAATCGTCTTCAGCTTGGTGTCTTCTTTCACAAAGGGTATGGTTTGCTAACTTCTTCTCTGTTGTTTCTTGAACTACATCACCGAAATTAAGGTCAAAATTGCATTTATGCAGGTTGGTGATGATGTCATGGTTTATCTTTTAAAGTATACTTCAATATTTTTGCCAGTTTCTTCTAAGAAGTACCACCAAGTAACAGGTCCTCCTATAAGTGATTTATGCCTCGAGCAGTGAAAAAAGCGAACATTGGAGTCTCAGTATCAACATACTTCACTTGATAAATGTGGTAATGACTAATGAAGACTTTCTAAACACTTGTAGTTGTTCTGTCAACATTGTCAGTTGAATCAAAATTCCCTTTACTTTACCTAGGAAAAATAATGTTACATAAATATTTATTTTATTTTTGTATGTATGTGTATATGTAAATGTATACACATGCAGACACAGGCACACATATCAGCATTAGCTTATTATATATATATATATATATATGTGTCATGTAAATGTGCACAGGTGCAGACACTGGCACGCAAATCAGCATTAGGGCCATAATTTTGCAAAATTCTTTGTTAATATTTTAGCCTTATGCGTAAAATTAAGTTCAATGAAATTTTCTATTCAGAATGAATGATTGGTGAATAAAAATTATTTTAGATTTAAATAATATATTAATGCAACCATTTTGACATTAAAACTTTAATACCATTAGATCACTATACACAGCCACATCAATTTTACTATTTGAATAAATTATAAATAGAATCTGATGGTACATATTGCCTTTCTTTTTAATATTTAACAACCTCTGTTTTTTGGGATAAAACGTAATTGCCGTAGTCTCTTTTCTGACTTTAGGCCGGTTCTTTGTTGGTCTTTTCTTACCTGACTTGTTCTGACTTTAGGCCAGTTCTTTCTTGGTCTTTTCTTACCTGATTTGTTCCCATCTATTTGTGGATGTTCATTTTTAATAGATCTTTCCCTTTTCTTGTTGTCCTTAATTCCTTTTGCTTTGCGGCTATTGTGTTTGCTTTAGATTGTTCAGTCATATGTAACATATCATTTCTTAAAGATTAGGAAGATCCAGATGATGATTTAGTCCAAACTTTTCTCAGGATCCGAAAAGAAGAGGGCTTTAGTTGACAATGTTAATCCAGTGCTAGAGATACAGAAATGCAGTAATTCTTCTAGTGTTGATGATCCGTCAACTTCATTAGATCGTGTTGGCTCCAATGCTAGGAGTTCTTCAAGTCCAAGAACATTTAGTCGGCTTCATGGAAACAAGCGTTCTCAAGTGAGTTCATTGGAAGTAGCTATACCAATTTCTGGAACTGTTACCAATAATACTGAAGGGGATTTAAATGAGAAACTTCAAGAAAGCTCAAATCATACAACTACAAAGTTTGGAAAGCGTTCAAGGCCATTTAATTGGCAGCGTCACAGAAGTAGAAGGCGTTTAAATTTTGAAGAAACCAGCTCTTTTGCAACAATTCATACGGATAAAGATGGTGTATCTGGGAGGCTCCAGCATGATGCAAATTCTAGCTTAAATAGTTCTGAAAAGGTGATCGATTTCCTATGAAGGATCTTTCAGTCAAGTTCAACGTTGGTTTGATATATTGGAGGGTTTCAGTTTTTCCAATGAGCTCTAGCTCAATGGCTCTTTCTTTTCCCAAAATAATGGGATGGAGGGTGAGTTTGTGTGTTCAAGACTCACTAAATGTGTGTGCAACTTACCAATAGAATAAAAAAAAGATTTTATAGTACATGAAACCTAATTACTATTTGTTGCCTAACCTAGAAGGCTTTAAGATATATGCTGTGTGTGCCACCCTTAGCATGGATACAGTTTTATTTAATTTATCCCCACATGAATTAATAAGTAATTCGTACCTTTATTTCAACACATTATGGAATACTTTTAAACATCAAACTTTTGTTATTATTGTTATTAAACATTATTGGAGCGTGAGTGACATAACATCTGGATTAATAGTGATGTGGTTTGCCCTCCTATTATCAGAATAAAGGGGTTAGGTGCAGAAATAGTAATCTCCAAGTGAACATACAGCCAAACAATCTCAGCAGGTAGTTGTGGCTTTGTACTCATGGTGCCTGCTTGAGCATGAGAACAAGATGCAGTATGTCACAGCTTGCTCTTTTGGTAGATGAGAATCTTCAAGAAAGTAAAAGAAGTTGGAAGTAAAACACCAATAAGGAGATATCAGTACCCTAATTGATATTAACACATACATGGCTAGAACAGCGTTTGTTGGCATGGAGATTCTAAGATAGATAAGATTGTCAATTACAAAAGAACCCTGAATCTCAAAAGGGTTAGAGAGATTAATGTTTGGTTGATATATACCCATATCAAGAAGATTGAATGACTTAATGCCTCCTCCTAGTGAACAATTGGATTCTTCCATTGCAATGAAAATGAAAAGACATTTCTCCCTGCTATTACAGTTTATTATTATTATATTAACTTTTAACCTTTTCCTTTTGGATATGATCTATTCTGCAGATGCCTTGCTTTTCAGGATCACAAGCTCCTAAGCCCCTGGTAGTTGCCAAAGGGGCTCATATTAACAGGAAATTCATGTTTTATAACAGGGAATGTTCTTCATCAGTTTTTCCAGCAACATGTATCCTTCAGTTTAATTTTAAACTTACATGTACTTATTTGTCTTTTCGTTATAAAATTGCTTGTATTTCCGTTTTTTTCACCTAACTTTATAGACTGAATGATCAATGACAAACGGATAATATGTTATCTTTTTATGTTGTGCAACTATGCTTTCTTATTTTTGGAAAAGAAACACAGTTTGAGCTTAAAGTTGTGACGTTAAGAGCTTCTGTCATGCCTTTTCTTTGGTGTAAAAGAACACAGTACCTTAATAATCTTCAGATATACTAAATTCTCTGAAGCCCAATTTTTCTGGTGCAAATTTTCTTATTGGCGATATCTTTGGCTTAAATGCAACTCAGGAAATGCTGTGCAAATCAGCATGCCTGTAAGTGGCAAATTCAAATGCTGTGATTGCAGAACCTTTTTAATTGTATGATACCCTTACAGGACTCTTCTGATTTGTCATGGCAAAATTGTTGTTTTATTTTTATTTTTAAGAGGCATGCATGTTGATTTCAGTTTGATTTCTAGAATCCAAATTTTTTCTTACTGTGGAATATTGATCCCCTAGTTCTTATAATCTTTTACATAAGGAATCATGAAAAAGCTCCTCTGCTGGATATAACAGGAAATTTATGCATGATGTAGTCCCAAACTTTGAGTTATGAAATAATGAAAATGATTTCCTCAATCAGTATCGGGATTGCAATTTAAAAGCTCTTGAATGGATTAGGGTTAAAAGGGACACTAATGGCACAGTGAAGTCTCTTTGTGCTAAAATCTTACAGCCAGTGTCAACTAATTCGCTCTTTAGACTAGGGTCTGGAGTCTATGATGATTACCATTACAATGAATTTCTTTGGATGGAAGCTGTACTGTGTCTTAGAGCACAGCTACATGAAAACTTTTTCTGAAGTATAAATGTGGAACATGTTTATGAGAATATTAGGGAAATAAATAATTGCAGTTATAGCCAATATGTCAGGTTTTTAATTTAATTTAATTTAATTTATTTTGGATGGCACTGCTTTAACTTCTTGTTTTTGGTTCTGAAGGTATTTTGGATGGCACTGCTTTAACTGCTTGTTTTTGGTTCTGAAGGTACCGCTTACTTGTTAAGTTGCTTAAGAAGCTCATACGCAAGGCACAGTGTTGTCAACATCTGAGATTATTGGATAAGCATTGCGCTGTTCCAACATTGGATGCTACTGTAAATTCTGGTACTAACTTTGAGGTAAATTGTGTGAAGGCATGTTTAGCATTCACAATTTCACATTCTGAGGTTACACCTCGTTCAGTTTCGTATGCATTTTGAATGCATTGGTGCATAATATGCACACCTTGATAGTTGTGCAACTTGAAACTATGTATGTGATTTTTTTGTTTTTTGAGTGGTGGGTGGTTTTTATTTTTTTGTGGGGGGTGGGGGGGGATTTGTTAAAAGGGAGAGCTCATTATAGAATTGCACACTGTGTAATGTACATCCCTTAAGCTATCTCACTAATTTAAGCACTTCTTGCTTCCTCTAAGAAAAATATAATTCTTGCGAAATTGTTATTTTAGGGGAATGAATCAGAGAAAAATGTTCCTGAGAACTCTCATGGATCTAATACTTCATATTACGTGGATATTGAACCTCAGTTTGAAGCGAATAAGTCTTATTGCTTGAGAAGTCAGGTAGTCATTTATAAGGGCAGTTATTAGGAGTGTAGTTCCCACAAAATTGCTAGGTTCCTGTCATAACTGGAGAATGTTTAGCAGGAATATTGCCAGGTTTATTAAACTTCGAAGATTTGAGAAGTTCTCATTAAAGCAATGCATGCATAAATTAAAATCATCAAGGTTCCCATTTCTATCAACTGAACAATTTTCATGTTGCTTGAGTAATCAAGTGCTACAATGTACAACAGGGGAGATTATAGACATGCATAAGGGATCCAGAATATTGGACGACGCCACACATGTTTTGAGACATAAACTTCTGGAGAGCTGGATCTTTTGGCTCTTTTCATCTCTAGTGGTGCCACTGGTGCAAGCAAACTTCTATGTCACTGAAATTGAGCATGGGAATCAAGATCTATTATTATAGGAAATCAGTTTGGGAGAAGTTGATAAATAAGGCCGTCACTTACTTGAAAGATCAGGGCTATAATGACTTGGATGCTGCGACTGTTAGACATATTATAAAAAAAGTATTATTTGGTTTCTCGAAGCTAAGATTTCGTCCAAAAGAAGATGGAATGAGGATGCTGTCAAATCTAAAAGCATCATCAAGAATGCCATCACAAAAATCCTCTTTGGAAGATAAATCTTGTGGAATGCATGGAAAAGGAAAATTTTGTTCCAAGAAAGTTGAATTTAATTATTTCAAGTCTGTAAATCTTGTTCTTCGTGATACACATGCTGTTTTAAAAGGTATACAGTTGGAAGAACCTGAGAAGCTGGGAGCATCAGTTTTTGATTACAATGATGTCTACAGAAAGTTATGTCCATTTCTAATTGGTCTGAAAAATAGGTTGGCAACCGTGCCTGGTGCATTTGTTGCCGTTTCTGATGTACTGAAATCATTTGATTCTATTGATCAGGATAAGCTTCTTAGTGTAATGAAAGATGTCATACAGAAAGATGAATATCTTCTTAAACAGTCCCATCAAGTAGTCTGCACAGAGAAATCTTTGTGGGTTCATAAGAACCTTGTATTGATGGATCAAAATATGAGCACTGTGAAAGTCACATCCTCTGTTCCGTTTTGTTCACTGCATACTGTCTTTGTTAACCAGGTAGCTATTTCAAGTCACTCTTTAAGGAAAGTTGTTGATATTTATTCTTATAGATCTTTCCTATTTCCATTGAATATTTTAATGATTACTGCTTTTCTCTTTTATGAGATTAGTCACTTAGTATCAGTTTTTTCACTACCTGTCTAACTACTACCTTCATGCATAATGCTTGTGTATGTCATATGTTACCTGCAGGATGCAAAATAGTCTTTAGAATCCTGTAAGCACCATAAGCAATTTTTTGAGTTGGATCTTTATTTTTTATTTCCTTTTTGTGTGACTGGTTTTGCAAATTAGCGGGAAAGTTTACCTTCTTTTCTTGATCAATCATGGCTTTTAGTTTGGGGTACTAGAAGTTTTGATGTTCAAATAAAGCTCTACTAAAAGAAAATAGATTTGGACCATTTGGTACTTACAGAGATATCTTTATGTGGTTCCCAGCTGAGTGTGCTACCCATTGGGTAATTTTGGTAAGATTAGCGGGTGCTCATTTGGTTTTTGTGCCGAATTACAAGGGTATTCTAGTCATTTTTGTTTGGCCTGGGAACTGATTAGTTGGTAGGGACTCTGTTTAGTTGTCTGCTGAGATAAGTGTATTTAAGCAGCCAATGAGCTCTAGCTCAAATGACATCTCTTTCTTTGTGACTGTAAGGTGTGGAGAGTGAGGTCGTGGGTTCAAGATCCATGGAGTACATATGTTACTTAGCAATACTTGAAAAAAGAGAAAGAAAAAGAGACTAAAGTACACTTTTGGTCCTTAAAGTTTGGGGTTGTTTTCATTTTTGCCCTTCATGTTTAATTCAGTTTTCATATTGGCCCTGCCATCCATTTTTTTAGTAATATGATTGTTAAGTGTTGTTTATTTTTAACTATTGCATCAAATACTAGCTCTTAAATGTTGTAGAATTTAGGAATTTTATTTTTTAGGCAGAAAAACATATTATGGATGGTCTCATTACCAACGGAAATGGACAACAGGGTCAATATGAAAACAAAATTAAACATGAAGGGCCAAAATGAAAACAATCCCAAAAGTATACTTTAGTCTTTAAAAATGAATTTGGGTCATTGAGATTTAGTCTTAGATTTTCCTTGGTCCCCTACTGTGCTCATTCACCAAGCATATGCAGCCTATGTCAAGCTATTTATTGATGTACATTGCATGGGATGAAGAATAAAGTATTTTCAGCCCCATGTGGAGTGTCTGTGTGGTGTAATAAGATATTTGGATGATCAATGCATCAATGCTGTGATGAATAGGTTTGACTCTTTTCTCTTCCTTGTTACTCCCATCATCAAGCTTTCATTCTAACTGATGTAGGATCACTAATTTGTATTCTTGATGAGATCTTGAATAGTTGATGGCTGTTTGGTATTAAAACAATGAAAAGAGCATGAAATAAAGAAAGATAAAATATTAGGCAATTTTGCTGGTTTTTTTTAATTACTTAGTACACTGTCTGTGTGCTTTGGTTTCCTGTATTGTTTTCTTTTTTCAATGAAGTTATATTTCTTATATAAAAAAAGAAGAAGATAAAATATTAGGCAATCACACTTAGGTAGGAGACTTTTGAAGTAAAAAAACTCTTTTCTGAATTTTTTTGTACTTGTATATAAATAATTTCTTTTGAGGAAGCTAAGTTCTGTTTAATATTTTTTTATTCTTACAGGAGTGGAGCAGACATGTGAAAAAAGAAGAGTTATTTTTCAATTTAAAGGAACATGTTAAGTACAACGTACTGCAATTGGATAAAAAGTTTTTCGTTCTAGGTGTAGGTATTCCTCAAGGAAGTATTGTGTCATCTCTGCTTTGCTCATTTTACGATGGACATCTGGAAAGAAATTTGATCATTCCATATCTTGAGAAAGCTAGTGAAGCTGCTGCCAAAGATATATCTAGAAGACATATTTCTAATGATGTTTCTGCAGAGGAAAGTAGTGGGGATGGATATATACTTAGATTTATTGATGACTTCCTTCTCGTTTCAACCTCAAAGAAGCTGGCTGCTAGCTTCGTTTCCAGGTTGCGAAGAGGAGTTCATGCGTACAACTGCTACATGAATGATGACAAATTTTCTATCAATTTTGATATTGGAGACTTATCAGGGATTCCATCAAGCAGGGTTTATGTGGGTGAAGGTGGCATTTCATTTCTTCGATGGAGTGGATTGCTTATCAATTGTTTCACTTTAGAAGTTCAGGCAGACTACTCAAGGCTAATTTTCGTATATAATTTTACTTCTTGTCATTCTACTTGCTAGATGTATCTTATAATGTTCTGTTTTGGATTTTAGATTCAGATGTCAAGATTAGGATCCAATTATTTGAACCTTTGAAATCATTCGATATCATTGTCATGCTACTCATTAAGCGTACATTTGATACTCTCAAAATTGTTACATAGCATTCTTATTTGGTTTTATATCTCTTTCTTCCAAACAATTATGCTTGAGAGTTTCCTTTTGCTTGATTTCTTTTAATTTATCATTATTGGACCTAATTCTTATCAAATTTCCAGCCTCAAATTATCAATATCACATCCTTAGCAACTTCTTCAATATGTTGTGTGAGTTAAAAATGTTTAAATTGCAAGCAGTAGTCAAGTAGTGTCCAGTCCTCTTTGAAGTACTTTTGTGATTTTTGTTTAATAGGATTCATTTAAGATTAGTCTGTGGTTGGGATCTTAGAATGTTGCTAGGTCTAATTGTTTGCCTTACAGTTTTGGGCTCATTTAAAGTTAAAAAAAAAATGATGTTTCTTGTCTTGTTATTGAAGCTCTACATGTTGCAGTTAGATTTGCTTTTTGGTTTATCTAATGTAAACTTTGAATCTCAGTTTTATGAAAGTTCAATTTCTTCCCCAAGTAACTTGTTCCCTAAACTAAACAGGTATCTGAATAACCATTTAAGTTTGACTCTTACTGTCAGCTGGCAAGGTAAACCAGGTCACCATCTGAAGACAAAGCTATGTGGCTTTATGAGACCTAAATGCCATCCAATATTCTTCTGTTCAAATATTAATTCTGCAGATGTTGTCAGATTAAATATATATCAGGCTTTTTTGGTATGTGCAATGAAATTTCATTGCTATGTTCGTGACTTATCGTACATATGCAAACTTCGCAAGGGATTCTATCTAAAAATCATTCAAAAATCTGTGAGGTATGGATGTAATCCTTGTTTATCTTGCAGTGTATGTGGTTGTTAAACTTGGTTTATTGAGATGCAGTTTTCCTATGCTGATTTTAGTTGATATGTTAGCATTTGTGAAGCCCCACGTGCAATGGCCATGTAAAATAATTGAATGGCTGTCTATGCTTTGGTACAGAATCTTTTAATTTAACAACTATAAAATTTAATTTTCAACATTTAATGATACTTCTTTTCTACTTTTTTTTTTTCAGTTCATTGGCTTTGTTGATTGTCTTGTTAGGTATATGTACAAGCTCATAAAGAAACGGATGCATTCTGCATACCGCTATTCTGGTATCTGGCCTATTCTGAAGTTGGAGGAAGAAGAAGTTGGATGGCTTGGATTATATGCATATATCCAAGTACTGAAGAGAAAAGAATCATGGCATAAACAGTTGCTATCTTCATTAAGGTGTGAGTTGGCACATAAAATACATATGAGTGAGCCACTGCCTTCTCAACTAAATTATGCAGGTGATGCCTCACATTCCTCCTTAATTTGGAAAATTAAGTATTAAATTCTTGAAGGTATGTGACTAGTATAATGATGGAACTATTTTCTTTTCATTTTTCACGTTAGCTGTCAACAACTTTGGGACTGTATTCAAGCTTATTTGGTTATTCTTTTTCCTACTGCTTAGTAAAAAGTAGAAAGTCATGCTAGAGACTTACCAAAAAAGAAAAGAAAAAAGAATGCTTTGTTTATTTGCATAGAATAAAGCTAGGATGCATAGACAGTCCAATGTAGTAGTAATAACCACATTTGTTGCAACAGAGAGAAATATAAGGGAGATATTTTTATTTTTTTGGAAAATTCTGCTTATAAATCTGTTCAACGATTTGTTAATTTGCATTCTACACCCAAAAATTTGTTATTGTATATTTTTTAAGTTATTTTCTTATTTATGATATATTGTCAACTAAGTACCATATGTTAAATTGTCAATAACGCACTGATCTAGAATTTATAAATTCTTCTAATCACTTAATCCCATTTCAATAAGATGCATATCTGAAACATGTTTCCATTTTTGTAGACTTAAGACTCATTGTTTTCTGTTATACCTTCTTTTCACAAAAAGATGGACTCCACATGACGATCCTCCACTTAGAAGTTAGAACTCATTTATGTGAGAGGGGGAGGCATACAAATGAAACTTCAATTCTTTCTTACCCAAAAAAGAAACAAGAAAAAAGAGATCCAATGTATATTTTCCTATTATAGGAAACGTAGGAATGCCTTCACATCTGTTTTTTTTTTTTTTTTTTTTTTCCTAAAAGTAAACTCTTTGCATCTTTATTGAGTACATATCGTTATTTTGGATTGCAGGTCTCTCCTAACTAGAACATGGCAAGTGAATGTAAGACGCATCTGGCGAGAAGCAAATTTTTGTGCAGACTGATTGGCAAAACAGGGAACTTCTCAAAGGGATAGGGAGATCTTTTATGATACATGCCCTAAATATTTGCTAACCTGTCTTTTTTGGACTCGATGGGATTCGACACAGCCTGTGCATGTCGCTAATGAAGATGCTGTTTTGTAATTTAATTGTGTTTTGTGATCTGTATATGGTAGTAGTATGGTTGTAAGGCTGTCCCTGTCATCCCTTTCTGCTGTTTGTGATGGTTTGCTCTGTATATAAGTGATGGTTTTATCTATATTTCCCTTTTGTGCACCCAAAAAAAAAAGAAAAAAGAAAAAGAAAGGTTAGAAATTACATTTTCGTTCTTATATTTTCAGACGATTTTCAGTTTGATTTTTAGAATTTATTTTTACCGCTTTTAGTCCCTATTTAGAAAAACGCCATCCATTTTAGTCCTTTTCGTCAATGTCCTAATGACAAAATTCTAGGTGACAAACGAGAGTATTAAAATAATAATAATAAATTTTATTTTGACATTAAAAAATGAATCATTAGTATCTAAATTTAAAAAAAAATTTAATTTATTAATTTTAATTAAATAAAAAAATTAAAAATAGAATTAAAAACAAAAACAAAACACAAACAACAAAATTTAAATTTAAGATCACAAAATTGAAAACTAAAATCACAAACCCAGAAAATAAGGACACAAAATTAAACTTCAGATCCCCGTCAAATTAAACATGAACACAATTTAAAACCCAAAAAATTTGAACAAGAAATTGAAACCCAGCCATCAAGAAGAAGAAATCATGGAAGGTTTAAATCCATTTCTTCTCCAAGCCATTAAGAAGCCGAAGCCTCACAACAAATATAATAGAAGCCACTCATAAAACTCAAACCGTAGCTACCATTTGTTAAATGCAATAGAATCGTTCAATGGTTCATCTCATAGGCTAACCCGGTCTGAATTTCAGCTACCAGATACGCCATAAACCCAAAACCCCACAAACCTAGATTGGAATACAACATGGGAATACAACAGACACCACAAACCCAGATCAACATAGACCACAAACCCAGATGCCCAGATACACCACAAACCCAGAAATCAATATACACCACAAACCCATAAATCAACCTACACCACTGAGCTGAGAGATAGAGAGAGGAAAGAAAGAGACTTACCGATCTGGGAGACAAAGACAACGATTTGTGAGATAGAGAATCGAGAGATAGAGAGAGTTTGAGCCATTTGGGTTTAACTTTGAGCAAATCGTAAGATAAAAAGGGTGGGTCAATCAGAGAAAGAAAAGAAAGAACCACCGCCAATTGTGGTGGTGGAGGCAGTGGCGATGAGCGGAGGAGGCAGCCATGGACTTTGAATAAGTTTTGAGAGTTTTGGAAAAGAGAAAGGAAGGTTTAATTCTTTTTTAAAATTTTTTATTTAGTTAAAATTAATAAATTAATTTTTTTAAAATTTAGATGCTGATATGACATTTTTTAGTGTCAAAATAAAATTTATTATTATTATTTTAATATTTTTGTTTGTTATTTACGATTTTGCCGTTAGGACACTGACAGAAAGGACTAAAATTAACGGTATTTTTTTAAATAGAAATTAAAAGTGGTAAAAATAAAATCTAGGAACCAAATTGAAAAACTCCTGAAAATGTAAGAATGGAAATGTGATTTTCGCAAAAAAAAAAAAAAAGAGACCAAGCTAGGGGGGGAAAAAGAAGAGGAATAAATGGAACATGGCATCTCCACATGTTATTCACCATAATTCGCAACTTAATACAAACTCAATAAAATAGAATGGAACTTAAAAACAATCAATCATTTGGTAAATAAAATAACAATTGTATTCAATAGAATTTCAAATCTGCCAAGAAAAAGATTATCAAAAAGATGCAAAATGTTTTTTAAGTGAAAACGTTGGTGAATCCACGTGGCTACCATTTAATTGGTGTTTTCCTTTCTTTTTTCCTCCTTTTTTACCCCCTTAAGAACTTTTTTAGTTTTTCTCTTAAGATTTTGTTTCTTTGTTTTTTTGAGACTTAAGAACTTAAATCGACGTTATCTATATACATTATTTATTTTTACCTTGCTTTAGGAAAAATTATAAATTATTAGACATGGTTGTAAAGTGGGACTCTTTTTTTCTTTTTGGTAAACGTCTTTTGGGGATTCATTCCTCGGTAGAATTGGAAACCTAATTTATCAATCTTTTATACACATTCTAATGGACAGAAACAACGTTGGGATTACACAAATCGCAAGATTTGATTTCTCTTAATTATATATATATATATATATATATATATATATATATTCTAAAGCAAATATTTCAAGGGCTTTGATTGGTAAGAGAGGAAAGAGAGAAAAAAGTATTTGCACCGTTTAGCAGTGTGGAAGATGAGGGAATTAAAAAAATAATAAAAAGTGCAAATTTGATAAAGATGTAGTGTAAAAGTTCTTATTAATTTACACTCTCCAATCAAATATTAATACATCAGATTTTTTACATTAAAACTCACAATAACAACCCATTAAAAACAATTATAATTCAATATTTACTAAAAAAAAAAACAAATAAAAAGAAAAAACTATTATCCTGCTGAGAGTCTGAGACTGAAATGATTTTATTTTATTATTATTTATTTTATAACAAAGCCCAAACAAGAACTTTTTTTTTTTTGAGAAAGAAGCTGACATGTTTATTAATTTGAAACAATTACATCTAAATCTAAAATCGAAACAATATGCGATGGGACATCTTCCATCCATACTTGAAAATCTGATATGCGTAATGCATTTTTTGCCAGACTATGAGTAACTCTATTGCCGTTTCTCTTAACATGAGAATACAACAATCGTTCAAAACTATTAGCAACCCTTTTCACATCGTCTACCAGCAGACCTGTTGGAGATAGGCTACATTCTGTTGACTTCAAAGCTTTAATCAGACCGAGAGAATCTCCTTCAAGAATAGCTCTTTGAAAACCCAATTCACGTGCAAAGGTCACTGCCTTCAGAGTAGCTAGCGCCTCTACCTCGTCAGGTTTGTAGGCTTGAGGAATTTTTTTCTGAAAAAAAAGGACCATCTGTTCATGAACCATCTTTGGAAGTACAACATTACTGATCAAAATCCGATTAGATAAATTGGACAATCTTGAAATACTTTGTTTCAAAATTTAAGTGCCTATTCCAATATACAAGGTGAATAAAGAAAGAACAAGACACATTGGATAGAGGTGAAAAAAAATACTACGTATATATAAAATGAAACAAACAACCAGTAACACAAAAAAACAGAATCATCCATTGATTGATCCTCATATCCTTATCTTTATAGCTTCAGCAGCCTTTGGATTGGTCAACACTTAAAAGCTTCTTAGCCACATCAAGATGATCAAACACTTGCAGGGCAGGCTCCACAATTACACAATCGTCATCATCAAAAGGAGTTTCATTGAGATCAAACGCTGGGGCAGACTTCACAATTACACAATCCTCATCAAGAGTAGTACTGTCCACATTGAGATCAAGAGGGACATTGAGATGATCAGGGATACCAAGTTCTTTCAACTTCTCATTATTATTGTTAAAAATACTGAATAATTGTATTGTATTTCTCAATAGGAATATACATGAGTATGCCTTTATATTGGAGGCATATGAGTGCAGTACAAGTCGGAGTGTAGTACAAGATGTGTGTGTGCTGTACAAGTAATATAAGTGCTCTACAAGTAAACTAGGTTGGGCCTAAAGCCCATAACACTATACACATTAACAGCCCCCCTCAAACTTAAGGTGGATGTGAGACCAGCTTGAGGTTGTCAACTAAATCACGAAGGCGTCCTTTAGGATGTGACTTGGTGAAAATATCTGCAAGTTGATCTTTGGAGGAGACAAAGAAGAGCTGGAGAGCACCATGGACAAGATGAAAACTGATAAAATGACAATCAATCTCGATGTGTTTAGTCCATTCATGGAAGACATCATTATGAGCAATATGAATGGCACTCTGGTTGTCACAATAAAGAGGAGTAGCAGAGGATGTGGACACACCCAAGTCCTTAAGAAGCCATCGCAGCCAAAGGAGCTCAGATGTGGTATCAGCAAGGGCACGATATTTTGCTTCAGTACTGGAGCGGGCCACAAAGGTTTGCTTCTTACTTCGCCAAGAAATTAAAGAAGAGCCAAGGAAGAAGCAATAACCAGTGGTGGACCTGCGATCAGTAGGATCTCCTGCCCAATCAGCATCAGAGAATGCACGAAGTACAAGTGGAGATTGAGCTGAGTAGAAAAGGCCATGGAAGAGAGTGCCCTTCAAGTATCGAAGAATGCGCAGAACAGCAGCATAGTGAGTCGATCGTGGAGCAGACAGATACTGGCTTACTTGATGAACAGCATAGGAAATGTCTGGACGAGTGACTGTGAGATAAACTAAGCTGCTAACCAATCGTTTGTAAAGAGAAGGATTAGACAATGGTTTCCCCCCCCCCCCCCCCCCCCGAGGGAGTCAGATGCGCATTAAGTTCAACTGGAGTGTCAACAGTCTTGCTGTCAGTGAGTCCTGCACGAGACAAAAGATCAGAAGCATATTTAGCCTGAGTAATATAAAGACCATCTGTGGAATGAGTGATTTCAAGACCCAAGAAATAGCTGAGATGTCCAAGATCTTTCATCTCAAACTGCTGACTGAGAAAATCCTTGAGTTCTTGAATGCCACTGAGGTCATCACCAGTTATGATCATATCATCCACATATAAGAGAAGTAAAATAGTGCCTTTATCAGTGCGACGAAGAAATAAGGCAGAATCATAAGGACTGGCAGTGTAACCCAAGCGAAAGATGGTGAAACTGAACTTGGCAAACCAAGCTTGTGGAGCTTGTTTAAGGCCATAAAGTGCACGTCGAAGACGACAAACTTTGTCTAATTCAACAGAGAGACCAGGAGGAGGTTGCATGTAAACTTTTTCACTCAAATCCCCATTGAGGAAGGCATTTTTAACATCCATCTAAAAAAGATCCCATTTACTAGCAGCAGCAACGGCTAAAAGGGCACGAACAGATGAGATACAAGCAACCGGGGCAAATGTCTCTTCATAATCAATCCCATACTCCTGTGTGAAACCTTTTGCAACAAGACAAGCCTTATAGCGCTCAATGGTCCCATCAGAGCGAGTCTTGATCTTGTAGATCCACTTACAACCAACCACAGACTGTCCAGGAGGGAGAGTAACTAGATCCCAAGTATGGTTTTTGGTTAATGCATCAAGTTCCTCTTTCATTGCAATTTGCCATAAAGGGTCAGTGGAGGCCTCACGATAGGTGTGAGGCTCATGGAGTGTAGCAAGGGCAGTATAACAATGATAGTCAAGTAAATGTGCAGGAATGGATCTTACCCGGGTTGAGTGACGAGGTGGAATGTCTTGTGGAGGATCTTCAGGCGGAGCAGGGAACCCAGTCTCAAGAAGGGGTAGCTCGTCATCAACCTGTTCATCTTCAACCTGTCTAGGAGAAGCATCAAAAATATCTGGAGGATGAATAGAGAAATCCAAAGGGGGATCAAGAGTATTTGTAGAAGGAACATGAGACTCGTCTGGAAAGACTTCTAAAACCGAGGAGGTAGTTAGGGAAGAACGAAAGTGAGAGAGTTCAACAAACAAGCGGTGTTCCCAGAAGACAACATTACGTGAAACACAAAGACGATGAGAGACAGGATCATAGCACCGATACCCCTTTTGAGTTTCTCCATAACCAAGGAAACAACAAAGTCTAGATCGAGACTCAAGTTTGTTGTGCTCATGAGGTTGAAGAAGAACAAAACAGGCAGAACCGAAGGAGCGAAGGTGATGATAGTCAGGAGGTGACCCAAAAAGACGCTCATAAGGAGTTTGATTATGAATGACAGTGCTTGGTATGCGATTAATAGCATGGACAGCATGAAGGGCAGCTTCACCCCAAAATGGGGCAGGAACTTTGGCAGAAAGAAGAAGAGCTCGAACTGTGTCAAGAATATGACGAAGTTTTCGTTCGGCTCGACCATTTTGCTGAAAGGTACTTGGACATGTTAGATGATGTACAGTGCCATAGGAATGTAACAGAGTTTAAAAAGCATATTGAGTATATTTAAGGGCATTATCAGATCGAAAAATTTTGATACGTTTGGAGAATTGAGTTTCAACCATTTTT
The DNA here is from genome assembly GCA_033629205.1 of Lithocarpus polystachyus. NCBI lineage: Eukaryota > Viridiplantae > Streptophyta > Magnoliopsida > Fagales > Fagaceae > Lithocarpus > Lithocarpus polystachyus. The sequence continues at coordinate 4,349,393 of CM066172.1, forward strand.
GTAAAGTTACTGTATATTAGCAAAATTTCAGAACGAGATTTCATAGGAAAGATCCAACTATAACGAGAATAATCATCGATAAAAACAACAAAATATCGAGATCCACCAATACTAGCAACAGGAGAAGGCCCCCAAACATCGGAATGAATTAACTCAAAAATACTATTAGAGATAGAGTCACTATTATTAAAAGGTAAAGCTGGCTGTTTTCCTAATTGGCATGAAGTACAATCAAAATTTTCTTTGGTCACAAAACCTAACAGACCCTTAGAAGCTAACTGTTGTACCCGAGAAGAGGGTGCATGACCAAGGCGAGAATGCCAAAGTGCGAGAGAAGGTAAGGAAGAAACCGCAGCAGTAACAGAAACAGGAGCAACAGGTGGAAGACAAAGATTGTCCACGGGAAACATACGCCCAACTCTAGGACCGGTCCCAAGCTCTTGCCCCGTCCTCGGATCCTGCACAATACATCCAGAATAGTAAAAAATAAGGCGATATCCTAGTTCAGCTAATTGTCCCACAGAGAAAAAATTATAGGATAGGTCAGGTACATGGAAGACATTAGGAACAGAGAGTTTAGAGGTTGAAACAGAACCTAAACTATTTCCATGCATGGTGGAACCATTGGCTATATGAATATTAAGAGGATATGGTGCAGGGTCAAGTTTGGAGAATAAGGACGAGTGAGGTGTCATGTGATTGCAACAGGCAGAATAAAAAAGCCATGTGTCAGACTTACCAGGTAACACTGAGAGAGCATTGGAAAGAGATGCATCACCAGCCATACGAACAGCTTGAGCAATGATGTCCTGTAGTTCAGTGGGGGAGAGGTTGATAGTGGATCCAGAAGACTGGGACTCAGATGAAATGGAAGGCATTGGCGGAGTGGACTCTGTATTAGCAACAGCAGCAGTAGACTTGTTACGACGGTAGCAAGTCTCAATAGTGTGGCTAGGACGCTTGCAATAGTTGCAGAACTTCTTGTTGGTCTTGCGACGATTGCTAGAGCCAGAGGGATCACCTGATTGCTGAGGCTGCTCAATGGGTGGAGCAGAAGGAGTGATGGCCAGAACATTAAGCTTATTCTGGGCTTGAAGGGTTGCAAGGCGAGCTTCTTCTCTAACCAACTCATTTACAGCAGTATCAAGAGAGGGAGGAGGACTGCGATTAAGAAGCTGACCTCGGATGGGCTCAAAGTCCTTATGAAGTGACATTAGGAACTCATAGAGATGAAATTCATCTCTAATAGCAGCATATTGTTGAGCATCTGTTGAGCATGCCCAGGTTGGATCAGAAAGGTCAATTTGGTCCCAAATGAAGCGAAGCTGATCATAGTAGTCATTGATGGATTTCCCTGGTTCTTGCCTGAGTTGATGTAATTCAACCACTAACTGATATTTCATGGATCCGTGAGTAGTGGAGTATCTCTTGGCCAACATATCCCATGCCGATTTAGCATCATCAAAGCTGCCCAATAGATTGGAGATGGAGGAAATGGAAGTGTTCCGAATCCACGTAAGGATCATGTGGTTGTGACTATCCCATTCAATCATGCGACTGAGGAAGGCAACATCTTCTTCACTTGCCCCCTTGATAGGAATAGTGATTGCACTAGTGCAATATTGCCAGAGCATGCGACCCTTAAGAAAACTACGCATAGCTTGAGACCAAGATAAGTAATTCCTAGTCCCCTCCAATATAGTATTGATGGGGCGAGGAAGAAAAATATCCTATTTATCCATTTAGAGACACAATATGCAAAAACAGAGTGCAAAAATGAAATCTATGCAAAAAACTGGGTAAGGTGAACCTGGACAGCAAAAGTCAACCCTAGAAAAGTCAACGGTCAAAGTCAACGGTCCAGTCATCGCTGGGCAACGGTCAAAGTCAATGGCCGGTCAACAATCAAAGTCAACGATGACGTCAGCTGCCTGGATGGATGACATCAGCAGAGCCTGTGATGACGTCAGCCCTAGATGACGTCACTGATGACGTCAGCAAGATCAGGTGGCGCGTGAGGCGCGTGGCTGAGGCGCTGATTCTTTGGGCGGCGGGTGAGGGCGCGTGCGGCCTCCAATCACTGCAAGGCTTCAACGACTGAGTATATCGAGGCGAGACGATCACTGTGGTGCCTTCAAAAAATTGATCGGAGCAGGAAGCACGGCGGAGACGGTGAGTGCAGTGGTCTGTGGTGCGGGAGTCCTTAACGACGACGGCTGCAGGTCGTTGTGACGGCGGAAGCGACAATGGTGGAGTAACACCAAGGAAGACAAGACTACTAAGAAAAGGATCAGAGCAGTGGCTCTGATACCATGTTAGAAATACTGAATAATTGTATTGTATTTCTCAATAGGAATATACATGAGTATGTCTTTATATAGGAGTCATATGAGTGCAGTACAAGTCGGAGTGTAGTACAAGATGTGTGTGTGCTGTACAAGTAATATAAGTGCTCTACAAGTAAACTAGGTTGGGCCTAAAGCCCATAACACTATACACATTAACAATTATAACTCTTCACATTGGCTATCTCCTTCTTAAACGACTCTATACGTTTAGTGAACTGGTTGATAATGTCAAACAACAAGTCATCTCTTTTCCTTTTCAAATTCTTTGGCTTCTTGTGGGGCAAGCAATAAGAAACTAGGGTTTCACTTTCAGTTCTTGAAGTCTTGTCAATGCATGCTGGCACTGAAGAAGGTAATGTGGACCTTGGTTTGGTGCAACCCCAGGTGACTTTGAATGTGTAGCGGCTAAACTTATTAGATTGCAAGATTACTGAAGGAAGTTGAAGCAAGATTTCACAGACCTCAAGCTCTTTGTTGGTAAACAAAGGGGAAGTAGTAGGGTTGCCATTGTTGCTGCTGCCTTTGTCTTCCATTGTTTTCTCTGCTCTATGTAACCATGTAATTTGGAAACCAAGACAATGACCAAGTTTTTTTTTTTTTTTTTGGTGGGTTTAATTCACAAATATTATATATAGACCCAATTCATTGATATTATCCTTCAACAATTAGGAGAGGTAGGGAAATTTAAATTTTGAACCTTATTTGCTAGTCGGTTTATTTTACTATTCCGCATTCTATTTGGAAAAACACTAGAAAAATAAGAACCTATTATTTTTCTCTCTCTCTGAATGCTTTCTTTTCCAAATCATCATGCGTAAGTGCCAAAATGCGATAATTTTAAGTAGAATTTATTTAAATGAGAGATGCTACGTCCACAACATTTTTACAATATTTTCATAACAAATCATAGGTGGTTAGTTGTTATTGGTTCAAATTTAAACTTAACACTAAAATTACTTTTTTGTTCTAACAAAAACAACCAGTAACAACCTGCCACTTAAATATTCTTCTTCTGTTTAAATGCAAACTTGTTGATTAGAATTTTGTATCTATGTTTTATTAAACATCTCTTTTACCATTAATAATGGATAATCCACTCAATGAGCTTTAACTTTTTTTATTGAACAATTTAATGATTTCAATTGGGTTGAATTTATATTAGTCCAATATTTTGGTGGCCCTTCTAGGGTGGGAGAGAGAAGCTCACTTATATATTTTCATTTAAAAATTAATTATTATTACTTTTGAGACTTGTTATAAAATTTTGGTATTTTTTTTTCAATGGGAAACATTGGGACCCTTTTGAAAATGTTTGGGGGATAAAATAATTATATTACATTTTTTTATGCATTGTGTTGGTTTGCGACTAATAATATCTTAAAGTTAAAGCATAATATTTATTGTTGTTATGCTCATTTAAAGCCACATCAACTAGCATTTCAGACCACATCCACATCAGCCCGTTTTGCCCACTTCAGTATGATTTGGTCCACTTCGATCCATTTTGGTCCACATTGGTCTATTTAGTCTAATTTAGTCATTTTTGGACCAAAGATGTTTTTTTATTTTTATTTTTTCAGTTTTGGGCTCAAAAATTCATTTTTTTCTCCTTAATTTTGGGTTGGAAAGTATGAAATTTAATTCTACTTGGGCCAACCTCTTTAGTTTTGGACTAAAAATACAAGCAAAATTGACATTAAAAATTAGAGATATAGGCCCTAAAAAAACAATAAAAATGATATATATTTAAAATATTATCATAAAATTCAAGTTCAATAGTATAGGCATTATACTTATATTTGGAAAGAAAAAAAAAATTAGAGATATAGGCAAAATTGGGCCAACCTTAATTTTTGGGTTGAAAAGTATGAAATTTAATTCTACTTGAGCCAACCTCTTTAGTTTTGGACTAAAAAAACAAGCGAAAGTGACATTAAAATTTAGAGATATAGGCCCTAAAAACACAATAAAAATGATATATATTTAAAAGATTATCATAAAATTCAAGTTTCAATAGTATAGGCATTATACTTATATGTGGAAAGAAAAAAAAAATTAGAGATAAAGGCAAAATTGGGCCAACCTTAATTTTTGGGTTGAAAAGTATGAAATTTAAATCTACATGAGCCAACCTCTTTAGTTTTGGACTAAAAATACAAGCAAAATTGACATTAAAAATTAGAGATATAGGCCCTAAAAAAACAATAAAAATGATATATATTTAAAAGATTATCATAAAATTCAAGTTTCAATAGTATAGGCATTATACTTATATTTGGAAAGAAAAAAAAAATAGAGATATAGGCAAAATTGGGCCAACCTTAATTTTTGGGTTGAAAAGTATGAAATTTAATTCTACTTGAGCCAACCTCTTTAGTTTTGGACTAAAAATACAAGAAAAATTGACATTAAAAATTAGAGATATAGGCCCTAAAAAAACAATAAAAATGATATATATTTAAAATATTATCATAAAATTCAAGTTTCAATAGTATATGCATTATACTTATATTTTGAAAGAAAAAATAAATTTCTACAATTCTAAACTTATATGATAATTTAAATTTAATGTAACAAGTTACATATGTTCCATAGAATGAAGGAGTACATTTAAAAAAAAAAATCTTGGATATGTTCAAATTAATCATTATTATGTATTGTTATTGAATACAAAATTTATTATATTTTCAATTTCATAAAAATTATAAAAATAGTGGATGAGAAAGAGGAGTACGTAGCACCTGTTGTCATGGTGGTTTGGAATTGAAGGTTGTGCAAACGTGCATGTAAATAAGCTTTGAATTTGATTAAGAGTGAGTTTGGCATTAATAATTTTAAGCTTTTAACTTTTATGTATAACACCCCCCCCCCCCCCCCCCCCCGGGGGCGCTTTTTCTCACTTTTTCAATTTTTTTCAAGGTACAAGTATTTTAGCACACTTTCATCAAAAAGATTTCAACAATAAGCTAGATAAGTTGTTTGCAAATGAACACTAAGTCAAGTGAACTTAGCAGGGGGAACAAATGCAAAATTGTGTACGGGTTGGCTTAAAGTTTTCATGGAGGTCATTTAAGATCCAATAGAGGTAGAACTTATTTCGATAAGTATATATTATTTTGGTCTCATATTTTTTTTCCAAGCGATAATTACAATATGCTGTTAATCTCGTAATTTGAACCTTTTTCTTTTTAGACCCTCAAGTACTTTGTGCATAAAGAGGTACCAATTTAGCTATAAAGTCCTTGAACTCACTTGGCCATTCCTTAAGATAGGTGAGTTGAACAGATAGTTTATAGCACAAAGAACAATTAGAGTTTGAAAATTTGAAGGCAAGGGGATCCAAGGCTTCTTTATAAGTGTTATAACTTTTAAATTCGATTAGCCAATGTCTTGTGCGCGATGGGTATATATGCTATAATTTATTTTTTTGAGAAGAATTTTTTTTTACCAATTTATAATATTCATTAAGTCAATATGTATATTATAATATTTGAAGAATACACTTCAATTGTTAATGTCATTAGAAAAAGGGAAAATGTAAAAATCTAGCTATTGTAATATTGTTTGTGTCAATTAGCAAATATAAATTACTTTTCTAACTTATTAGCATAATTATTCTTTTCCTATTCTTGATCGTGAGTGAAATTGTTTTCGTTGGATTTTATTTAAATTTGTTTTATTCTCATAGAATGGTCACATGGCATAACATTCATTTTAAAATGAGTAGTTTTAAAATTACAAACTTATTCTTCAATTGTTGTCATAATTCTGATATAATAGATTGTGAGTGGTTAACTATCATTTACATATGAATTTACTATTTTTTCTTCATCAATTACACTCTCCCACATTGCAGCTGTGAGAAGAAGTTGTGAATTTTTTTGATAGTCCTTATAGGTCGAAAAGACCTCTCTTTTCTTTTGTTGTTTGGCTATTTGAACAACTGAGAGAGTTGTGTTCTTGATCTAGAGCCTTTGTTTTACATCCCATGAAATAGCCAAACATCAAAGAGCCATGCATGCCTAGTGCTCGATCAAATACTCATTGTATATATTAGCCCACTTATGTCAATCCCAGTTTGAATGTTTGTGAGATTGAAACCACATAGCCAAATCAAAGGAAATCACTATACAGCAAGATTACACATGTTCTAGGACTATTGAAGGCAAGTGGGTCATTTGCCGAGGTTGCATAGAGTCGGTCGAGATTATTATTTATTTAACTAGTCGCTAACCCGTGCGATGCATGGAAAAACTATTGAAAATAAGATTTTAAAAAGAAAATTTTATTAATTTTAGTTTATGTTGAATATTTATTTATGGTAGTTTAAAATCTTATTTCAAATCTTCATTTCATTTTATTTTAGTTGGAATAACTTATATAATTAAATGAAATGCTTATAAATAAGAGATGACATTTATAATATACTATATATAGTTAGTGATTATTCAAGATATCATTCAAATATGACAATTTTTTTTTTGTTTTTTAAAAAGAAAAATATTAATACATTGAAACACAAAATACTTATATTGTCTTATAGATATTACAACTATTCTTGAACATAAAGCTCCTATACTTTGACTTCCACTATCATTGTACCTTCAAGCCACACCATCTATTGTTTTGCAATTTCTTGATGGCAAAATTTACCTTGTAACATGAACCTATAGGAGGCCATGTACACTCTTCAATAGGCTATCTAGACTGATTATTTCTCAAAGCTTCCATAAATTCCACAGCAAGTGTACATGTTGTTTTACAAAATCCACTACTAACTTCAGAGTTTCATCCACATGCCTTTGGTTTCGATTTGACCATAATAGCCAACCTCCACCTCCATCACATGCCCATTTTGTTTTACCCAACTTAACAACATAAAATAAGACAGAATAAATCTGTATCATAACAAAATATTATGAACATGTATAAGGCAAACAACTTTTTTTCTCCCAAGTGAAGCACAAACTATGACACTCAAACATTCAAAAGACACAATCATGGAGAGAAGCCATAATGCATTAAGCAAAAAAGTATAGAAGTAGAAAAGCAGTCCCTTGAGACTTAAGGGAAGCTCAAGGTAACTAATACAAAACCTCAACTTAAGGCCAATCTTATGACTAAGCACGATGCTAAAAAACTTTCAAAAACCATAGCATGTCAGTTCAAATGAAATGCGAGCAATGAGAAGGGAACAATGAAAAAGTTAAAGATAGCTGATTTCTAAAGACCATGTTGTCATAGCAACTAAAATATGCTAGCACAAAGCTATTATTATAATGCAACTCAAATTAGTCAAAAAAAGAACAATAATTATGTCAACAAATCATCAAAGAAAATCAAAATTTGCCTGATTTGTGTTACATAATACAATCTTTTTGAGGCATTTTATGGAACACACCATGCCCATAGCAAACAACAGTTGACAGATTTATACACATAAAATGAGAAACAATTTGATAAACCACAAACCATAAATAACATTGTACAATAATCTAAATAAAATACAAGTTCTAGAACTCATGTCAAATCTAGCGGTTTAGGAGAATCAAAGAATTAACACTACTTGTATTATGACTTTGAGGAAAGAAAATATATTGATGAGTAGATAATGGCAACGATGAGAGAATAAAACTTCATAGGAAAAAAATAATATGAATAAATTACTTGTGTATGCTTTGAAGCTACTACCATCTCTATCAAAATTTTGAGGAGAAAAATAGAATGAAATATATTAATAAAAAATAATATATAAATTTTATTATTGATGCAACGATTTCTCTAATGTTAAAGTGAAAAAATAATATTCACTCTCACAACCATCTAGCCACCACTTCCATTCCGGGTGATTCTGAAATTTTGTGGTTGCCTATGCTTCTTGCCCAACACAAATTCTGCTCCCCACTATTAAACAAAACTTCACAGTTTCACAGATAATTCTTGTCACATTTAGAGATCTCAAACCAACCATTTTCATTGTAAAAACCAAAATACACACTCAGTATTTCCACCACTATAAACTATACAACAAACTGAGCTATAGCAAATCTTGGTAACACAAAATCTCATAAAGGATTTAAAAGTATATTCCAAGAGGAAAAAAACAACAAAATTATAATACAAATAGTTAGTGTCTACCTTTTAATTTGGACTATGTACATGTTTTCTTAAAGAATATAATCATATGAAACTAAGAATATAATCATATGAAACTTGAAAGCAAGTTCAAAGAATAGGTGCAATACATAAAAGCCAGTCATTCATTTAAGTTGGAGAAAAAAAATCCATTCTGGTTCAATTGAAAAAGCATAAAAAAATGACAGCAATGTTTTTACATCAGATAAAAAATGACATTGAGAAATTAAGGCCAACAAATACAACTCCTCTTGATTAAATCAACAACACAGCATCACATTCCCTACTTATCTTCCTCCTTACCACTCTCCATGTATTATGACTTCTAGAACAACAAAAAATCACTTAAAAATTTTATCAAACAGCTTGTGTAGCTGTAAGAAAAACATCACTTAATGAAAGGAGAGAATTTTAAAAAGAAAAGAGAGTACCATGGTATGAACACAACAGTAACACTATATATCAAACCAGACAAACCCAGAATTGAAATCAAATAGAAGAATCCCAGGAAACCAAAAATCCAATAAAAATTGCATAACCAAAAAAAGGGACAAAGAAAATCCAAACCAATGTAAAATGAAGATGAGAAAAATACTATATATCAACTATAAAAGCCCAGAATTAAAACCAAATAGAAGGATCCCAAGAAACCAAAAATCCAATAAAAATTGCATACAAAAAAAAGGGAAAAAGAAAATCTAATTACGAAAATTTCATGATTCTTCTTTGCCATAGATTTGACAACAAAGGAAGAAGAAGAAAACGTGGAAATCTGCAAAGGAAAAAAAAAAAAAAACTTAAATCCAGAGCAACCCACAACCACAAACCAACAAAATTCCATGAAAACAAAAACAAAAAAAACTTAAATCTAGAGCAACCCACAGCCACAAACTAACAAAATTCCATGAACAATTGAAGCGGATAGAGAGAGAGCGCAATATATAGAAATTAAAGAGAGTAAAAAACATGTTTTAATTACCTATAATTTGCCGACATAGAATATGATGGGCTGGATTGAGCGATGATGGAAAGGCAAAGAGAAATCGATGCAGTGGCGGTGATCCATGGTGGCGGCAGTGGCAGTGGCGGCGGTTGGAGAATTTGAGTTTTGGGGTGCAGCGTATATTAGAAAACAGAGGTTGTAGGGTTTAGACGTGAAGGCTGAAGAGAGAGTATACTTGTAATGGGGTTCTAAATTGATATTAAAAAGAATTTTTTTTTTTAAAGGAAAAGGTGATGTGAAGGCTGATGGGTGAGTTGTATTATGAGGGGGAAGTTAAATTAATAAATTTTAATATAATAAAAGGTTAAAAAGAATTAAAAAAAAAAGTGACGTGAAAAATTGTGAAGTTAACAAAAGTTCAAATGAAACTTTATATTTTTAAATCAGATTTTTTTTTTTAACTTTAGGGTTAAAGAGAGAGAGAGAGACTCATGTTAGGACTCTCTTACTATTTAGTTTAAAAAATTAAATTTTTTTATAAATTAAAATGATGATGTGAAAAATTGTAGGAGTTTCAGAGGTTTCAGTTATATATATATATATATATATATAGATTATTTTTAATTTAAGCGGGCCTAATAAACCCACTAAAAAAATTATAATAAAGAGAAAAATAGTTTCCACTGCCAGTGTGTTTTAGTACCAGTTCTTTTAATTATGCAGATTATTATTTATTTAATTATTTTTAATTTAAGCAGGCCCAATAAACCCACTTAAAAAAAAAAAGAAAATAAAAAGGGTAAATTACATATTTGGTCCCTATCCTTTATACCAGGTTTCAATTTAGTCCTTAACCTTTCAATTGTGTCAAATTGGTCCCTAACCTTTCAATATTTGACAATTTTAATTCCTGCCGTAATTTATTAAATGGAAAAGTTTGACATGTCAAATGGTTCAAATAAAAAAAAAAATTTGCCACGTCATCTTCCACCTGAACTAACATATCAGTGTTATTAATTTTAGGGAGAATTACACTTTACCCACTTTTTGTTTGCTCCAAATTTAACTTACCCACCAATGGTATCATTTTTGACGCTTTCCCCACCTGTGTTTCACTCCGTTAGCATTCTGTTACCCACCTCATATTCTGCCCGTTACTCTAACAAGTTTTTTATAAAAAACACAACCCACAAAAGATTAAACATGCCTCTCTCAAAAAAACACACTCTCACACCTACAATGCTCACCAGACAATGATCTAGAGGTTACAATGCGTCTTTCCTGAGAGATTGGACCGAGACCCAGTTGGGGTTTGATCGTGCAACTACACCGAGGAAGAACAAGGCAGAGTCTGGGTTCATCTCCATCAAATGGTATTTTTGATTTGTGGGTATTGATCCATCTCCTTATTTCGGTGAGTTCTTGACATTTGGGAGCTTCGAGTTTGGTTTTCTTTTACTTTAATATGCTCTATTTATCTGATTCTTGGTAGATTTTTGAAACATAGGGTTTTTAAAAAAAGAAATTGTTCGAATCTGGGTTTCTGCAGCGCACAAACTTTTTTTCTGCAATGCTAGGTTTTGTGTTTTTTTCTTTAAATTGTTCAAAAGGGTTGCACCTGGGTTTGTCTAATATTATTTGTTTTTTTTTTTTTTTTTGTGCCTTTTTCTACATTTCCTTTCCATGGTTTTATCTCCCAAAAACAGAACAAAAGCTTTTAAGAATATTGTCTTTTACTTTGTTGTGGTTTGTGTGGACCACATGATACGTACCCAATTGGTTGCTTGAAATATAAAACATTTAGGTCTAAGCCAAGTACGTCTTCAACGTCATTATCTGAACTCTAAAGCAAATTGGATTGGACCTTATAATATACGCACAACTTAAGAATTGGAACTCCCACTAAACTAAAGAAAGTCAACCAAAGGAGATGGATTGATACCCACAAATCAAAAATACTATTTAATGGAGATGAACCCAGACTCTGCCCAAGTTCTTCCTCGGTGTAGTTGCACGATCAAACCCCAACTGGGTCTGGGTCCAATCTCTCAGGAAAGACGCATTGTAGCCTCTAGATCATTGTCTGTGAGCATTGTAGGCGCGGGAGTGTTTCTTTTTTAGAGAGACGTGTTTGATCTTTCGTGGGTTGTGTTTTTTATAAGGAACTTGTTAGAGTAACGGTAGAATACGAGGTGGGTAATGGAATGGTAACGGAGTAAAGCACAGGTAGAAAAAGTGTAAAAAATGAAATCATGAGTGAGTAAGTCAAATTTGAGACAAACCACAGGTGAGGAAAGTGTAATCCTCCTTTAATTTTATTTTATAAAATGTCAGCATAATTTTAAATTAGAAAATAAGAAAAACAACAGATAATTTAATCCTTAACTCACGTCTATCAACAACAAAAAAAATCCCTTTCCTGAAAAGACAACAAAAATCCCTAAGTCACAGTCACAATTTTTTCACGTTTTGATCCTTTAGAGAGAGAGGTGACACCTGATGGCAACGATTGGATCTGAGGGGCGACGGAGTCGTCGATTATCTGATGGCCGATGGTATCGCTGATTATCTGAGGGCTGACAGTATTATCTTCATCTCAGGTTTTTTTCTCTTATATTTTTTTTCGGAATAGACCAAAACGTGAAGCTTCAGTTCTATCATCTATGCAAATTTATGTTGTTGGCCTCCTTTTTGTTCACATTTAAGGTTCCCTTTTAATTGTACAGATTTTTGGGTACAAGGAGATAATGAGCCCCAATTTTGTTCACCATACTGCTTTTAATTATAAGTTTTTGGATTTTCATGTATGTGATCAAATACTGTTTTTTCAGCTATGATTTTGCAATCATCTCTTTATCTTCAACATTAGGCTCACCTGCTTAAAAAATGTCTCAGATTATTTTTTGAAGTTAGACATATAATGGATGAGGCCGTACTGTATTCTTCAAAAATAAGATCAGCCTTAATAGTCAGCTTTCCTTGACGAGGATTTGACAGGAGAATTGTTGCACCATAGGGGTTGCAATGAAGGGGAAGGGATTTTGGATTCTAGGGAGATAGTGTTTTACATGGGTCTGAATCAAACTAAAAAGATTTGATTTGGGTTTTCTCAAAAAAAAAAAAAAAAAAAAAAAAAAACTGACGTGTTATTTCAAAAAAAAAAACTAACGTGTTCTATTAAAAAAGAAATACACTGATGTGTCAACTTGACATAATTGAAAAGTTAACGACTAAATTGAAATTTAGTGTAAAAGATAGAGATCAAATATATAATTTACCCAAGAAAAAATTAAAAGTTAGCATTTTCATTGTGTTTTATAAGCAAGGTCTTTTATTTATGCAACAGATTTTTCTTTTTAATAAAAAAATATTAAGTGGGCCACTAAAATTGGGATTTCTAAGCAGAGCGGGTCCAATAGAAACAAAACAAAACAACATTTTTTTTTTTTTTAATCACTGAAAGTTTAGCATTTTCGGTGTGTTTTATTACCAGTTCTTTTAATTATCCGGATTATTATTTATTTAATTATTTTTAATTTAAGTGGGCCCAATAAACCCACTAAAAAGAGAAAAAAAAAAACATATAAAAAGAAAAAGATTTTCCACTGCCAGGATTTGAACCTGGATTCTATGAATATCATTCATCAAGATTTGCCAATGTGCTACAGCGAATTTTATGTCATAATCATCATCGTTTTTTTTTTTAAAATAAAATAAAATAAAATAAAATAAAATAAAATAAAATAAAATAAAATAAAATAAAATAAAATAAAATAAAATAAAATAATTTAATTTAATTTAATTTAATTTAATGCTCTTCACCACTATGCTTTAATTTTATCTGTGATCCATTTAAATGGCATCAGCTTCAAGTTTTTAACTTTTATTTACAACTTTTTAAAATTTCATTTTTTTCCGCTTTTTCTCATTTTTCAATTTTTTTTCAAGGTATAAGTATATTTTAGCATACTTTTATCAAAAAAATTTCAGCAATAAGTTAAATAAGTTGTTCACAAACAAACACTAAGTCAAGTGAGCTTAGTGGGGAACAAATGCAAAATTGTGCATAGGCTGGCTCAAAGTTTTCATGAAGGTCATTTAAGAACCAATAGAGGTAGAACTTATTTCGATTAGTATATATTTTTTTGGCCTCACCTGTTTTTTTTTTTTTTTTTTTTTTTTTTTTTTTTTTTTTTTTTGAGAGATAATTATAATATGTTGTTCATCTTGTAATTCGAACATTTTTCCCCTTAGACCCTCGAGCACTTTGTACATGAAGAGGTATCAATTTAGCTATAAAATTTTGGTATTTTTTTTTTTTCAATGGGAGACATTGGGACCCTTTTGAAAATGTTTGGGGGGATAAAATAATTAAATTACATTTTTTATGCATTGTGTGGGTTTGCCACTGATAATATCTAAAAGCTAAAGGATAGTATTTATTGTTACTACACTCATTTAGAGCCATATCAACTAGCATATCAGTCCACATTGGTTCACATCAGCCCTTTCTGTCCACTTTAGTCTAATTTGGTTCACTTCGATCTATTTCAGTTCACATTGGTCTATTTAGTCTAATTTAGTCATTTTTGAACCAAAGATTCATTTTTTCAGTTTTGGGCTCAAAATTCATTTTCCCCCCTTAATTTATGGGTTGAAAAGTATGAAATTTAATTCTACTTGGGCCAAAGGCCCCAAACTCTTTAGTTTTGGACTTAAAAATATAAGTAAAGTAGATATTAGAAATTAGAAATATAGGCCTTAAAAAAACAATGAAAATAATATATATTTAAAAGATTATCATAAAATTCAAGTTTAAATAATATAGACATTATACTTATATTTGGAAAGAAAAAAAAAAGTTCTACAATTCTAGTCTTATATGATAATTTAAACTTAATATAACAAGTTACATGTGTTCCATAGAATGTAGTACATTTAAAAAATATATATTCTTGGATATTTTCAAATTAATCATTATTATGTATTGTTATTGAATACAAAATATATTATATTTTCAATTTCATAAAACTTATAAAAATACTGGATGAGAAAGAGGAGTACATAGCACCTTTTGTCATAGTGGAGTAAAAAGAGTGGGCAAGAAAGAGCGGTTGATTTGGAACTAAAGGTTGTGCAAACTTGCATGTAAAGAAGCTTTGAGTTTAATTAAGGGTGAGTCTGGCATCTATTTTAAGCTTTTAACTTTTATGTACATCTTTTTTAAAACCTCATCTTTCCTCCTTTTTTTCTCACTTTTTCATTTTTTTAAGGTATAAATATATTTTAGCATACTTATTTTAGCAATAAATTAAATAAGTTGACCCCAAACGAAAACTAAGTCAAGTGAGCATAGCAAGGAACAAATGCAAAATTGTGCATGGGCTGGCTCAAAGTTTTCATGGAGGTTATTTAAGAACTAATAGAGGTAGAACTTATTTCGATAAGTGTATATATATATATATATATTTTTTTTTTGGCCTCACCTTTTAATTTTGGAGAGATAATAACAATATGCTACTAATCTCATAACTTGAGCCCTTTCTACCTTAGACCCTTGAGTACTCTGTGCATAAAGAGGTACCAATTTTGCTTTAAAGCCCTTGACCTCACATGGACATTGCTTAAGATGGGTGAGTTGAATAGAGAGTTTATAGCAAAAGAACAATTAGAGTCTGAAAATTTGAAGGCAAGGGGATTCGAGGCTTCTTTATTAGTGTTATAACTTTTAAATTTGATTAGCTGATGTCCTGTGCGCAATGACTGCCAGCATCTGCACCTTCAATAGTATACTATCACATCAACACAAGCACGTTGTTGACATATAATTGCATGCGCATGATCGGACACCTCTGATTTTGAGCTTATATATGATCTACGTTTCTTTCCTCACACCATGCGTTAACTTTTTTCAAGTAAAGATGGTTAATAACAAAGAAAAATAAAAATTAAAAGATGCAGACAAGAATTTCACCAATAAGATTAATAATATTCAAATAAATGAATAAAATATTAAGAAAATAAATGTAAATCATTTGTTTGTTGTAAACAATTTTTGCTGTGAGCAATATGCAATAAAAGAAAAAAAAGAAAAAAAGAGACAAAAAGAGGCAAGCACCATACAACACAAAATTTAACATAGTATGATAAATTTTATGACTACACATTTTTTAAGGGTCTGTTAGGTTAGAGGAGTGGAAAAGTGAGAGGATGAAAAATTGTGGGAGGATGGAAAATATTTAGTTTTCCCTCTTATGTGTTCGGTTGGAAGGGTGGAAAAGTGAGACGGTAGAAAACTTTTTTATTTGGTTAGAGGGAAAAAGGGAAGGATAGAAAATGTAATTTATATAAATTGACTATTATACCCTTGTTACATAATATGTAAGAAATAGATTTATTTGTACTCATTAAATAATATAAAATTTATCACATCATATATATAAATTTATATTATTATTTTTATTATTATAATGTAAAAATTAGATTAGGTCATATTAAAAAAAAAAAACGTTCAAGTCTGAGGTCATGTTGAAGAAAAAAAAGAAAAGAAAAGAAAAGAAAAAAAGAATGTTCATCAGGTCACGTTGAAAAAAAAAATGTTCACCCAGGTGAGGTAACATTGAAGAAAGAAAAGAAAAAGAAAAAGAAAAAGAATGTTCATCAGGTCACGTTGGGAAAAAAAGAAAAGAAAAAAAGGTCACCCAAGTGAGGTCACGTTGAAGAAAGAAAAGAAAAGAAAAAAAAAAAAAAAAACAATGTTCATCAAGTCACGTTGAAAAAAAAAAAAAAACAACGTTTACTCAGGTTTAGGTCACATTGAAAAAAAAAATGTTGAAAAAAAAAATAGGAATAGGGCATTTTTGTAGAAGTGCTACTATAGCACTTTTCTTTCCAGATTTTCCTTTCGATTTGTAAGGAAAAAAAATGTGGGCCCAAAGAGAAAATTTTTTCTCGTGTTTTCCATTCTTCATATTTTTCTTCCTCAAACGAATAGTGGAAAACAGTATGTTCTATCCTATTTTCCTCTTTTTGTTTTCCATCATCCTTGTTTTCACTCCAAACGAATGGAGCCTTAAGATGAGAGATTTAAACCTTAGAGATTTTTGTTGAAAATATCCAAAGGTGTCAATTGAGCTACAAAACTCTTAATTTCTATGACTATATTAACTAACAACATATACCAAAATCTACCATTTATAATATTGATTACAATCAATCTCACAAACTCTCACAAATATAAACTAACCCTAATTCTGAAATACACCAGAAGTGCTCCGCACTAACACATTAGACAAAGTTTTATCTTTTAATACTTCCATGTGATTATATTTAGGTGTGTCTGGCGTCAGCTTCAGCATTTTGTTTTTATATTTTATATATGACTTTTTAAAACTTCATTTTTCCTCACTTTTTCCACTTTTTTCTTACTTTTTTCAAGGTATAAATACACTTTTGCACACTTTCAGCAGAAAATTTTCAACAAAAGTTAGATAATCACTTGGACATTGCTTAAGATGGGTGAGTTGAATAGAGAGTTTATAGCAAAAGAAAAATTAGGCCTTGTTTGGTTAGGTTTTTTTCATCACTCAATTTTTGTCACTCAGTTTTCGTCACTTCTCACTCATCATTCATCACTCAAAATATCTCACTTTTTCACTACTCATTGTTTGGACACTATTTTCACTTCACATCACTCAAATATTTCAACCTTTTTGTGGGACCCACTCCTGATCACCAAGTCAGAGCTTCTGTTAGTCTACCCGCGGACCCATTTCCTTCCCTCATTTCCCCTCTACCCCTTCAACAGAGTGCCTCTCCTAAAACTCATAAAAATTTCCAGAAGCTATTTCCAATAGCTACCCGCGAACCCATAAAAATTTTCCAGTTTGCTCCCTCGCCTCGTCAGTATCGTCACCATATTGAAGCTACTTCTGTTTCTGTTTCTCCTTCTCCTCCTTCAGGTTTGTGATGTTTTTCTTATCTTATGCTATGTTGCCACTAAAAAGTTCCCTCTTTTCCCCCATTTTGCCCCGCCCCTTACTCTGTTTTCTCTCTTAGTTGCTTCACTTTTTTGTGTGTGAGTGCCTCATTTCTTTTCTCAGATCTTCTCCATTTTATTGGTTTTTGAACTGAATGCTGACCTGGGTATGTCTTATTTTCTTCATTTTTTGCTTTTTTGTTTTTTTTGTTTTTTGTTTTTTTCTAAATGGGTGTCTTTATTTTCTGTGATTGAAATATTGAGGGTTGCAAAATATTCATTTGAAATGGCTAATTTGAGTTTACACTTTGATTTTGCCGGGAATTTGTTAAGAGTGATTTCAAAATACTTGGTTAGGTTCGCTAATGACTTTTTGGTAGAGTATTGAATAAGGTAATAATCTTGGAGAGGAAATTTGATTTGTGTTTATTTCAAAATCTTAATTGTGTCTCCACAATCTTTGTTTAATAGTAAAGGGAAAGATGATTCGGTTTGGATGAAAATTTTTACTTAGAACGGTAATCACTGGTTTAAAGGTGTTGTGGGTCTTACTTTGATGGATAGAAATTAGGAAGTTGTGTGGGTAAAGCTTGACTAAACAAAGAGCTCTATCCGAGTTCTTGCCTGCTGGACTAGAGTGGAATTGGAACACAACACCCTGTTTTGATGAGCTTGAATTTGGTGTGAGGTGGCTTGTGCATCTTTCTGATTCAGTAAATTGCATGCTTGTTATGCTGTAATGCTATTGGAGAAATTGTATTGCACTTGCGTTAAGTGAACTTTTTGGATGTTGAGATTGGATATGTGAGGACATTGCACCTAGGAACATGTCTATGTGTATTTAGGTGGTAAGTTCAGAGGAAAAATTGTGATTGTAGGATTTGGGTTGTAGGTTTGGATTTATTTTTTCTTTTTATTGTCTGTTTTATATTTTTCCTTACATCATATGGGACCCCACTCGAATAGGTAGTCTCCATAAATTATAAAGATCACTATTTTGAATAGTCTTTAACATTCTTACTCCAAGCAAGCCATTCAGCAACAACACTGTGCACCAAGTCAACTTCTGACCAAACTATTCCATTTGAATCCTAGCTAGCATTCCTATCAAGCCAAACATGGTAGATGACAGCACTCCAAACTTGCCTTCTCATTCCCCACCTTATTCCTTAAAAGAGACCTGACTTCATTCCTAACTTGAAACCAAGCAACCCAAATAGACCCAGCTCTAGCAAAAATAGACCCAACTCTAGATATTTTGATGGTTTATTCAGCTGGATATTAGACTTGTGAACATATCTATTAGTCTAATTTGAGCACCTTGTCTTGATCAGTGGATGCCACATCTATTCTTTTTTTTTTTTTTTGTTATACTCTTCTGCAGTCTTCATGTCTTCTGCCATTACTTATGAGTCCACTTCTAGCGGCCATATGTGTGATATGGATCGGTGTGTGGAAAGGACCTCCCTATCTATCCGTAATTTTGGTAGGCGGTTCTATGGATGTCAACATTGGTCGCCGGTTAGCATTACGTGATTCTTTTTTTTTTTTTTTTTCTAGTTATTATCATGAAGACTGTTATAACTTTTATATATTATATTCATTCTTTAGCCCCATGCAAAACATTTATTGTGTCTTTTAATGTTGTATGCAGGACTCTAATCAGGCATGTAATTTCTTCAAATGGTTGCACAAAAACACATGCCCACGTGGTCGTGCAACAGCTCCACTTGTCCATGAAAGGTTTACGAGATATATGGTCGAGACAGCGGCTGTAAGAAATGAAAGGGATGAGGCTCATGCAATGGAAGCAAAAGTACGAGAGCAATTAAGGCTAGCAAAGCGCAAGGTTGAAACTTCGGATTGCTGAAGACAAGGTTTACAAGTATAGGGTAGCTTTAGTTTTGTCATGGACTGTAGTTGGGGTTTATTTTGTATTCTCTACTGTTTTGGGGGGCCATGGCCATACACAACTACGTCTGCCATGACCCATTTACGGTCACCTGTGTTATGTACGTTACTGATCACGTGTATTATGCATTTTTTTTTGTTTTTTTTGTTTTGTTTTTTATGGTAAACTACTTTATGCATTTCATAGCATGCAATTAAGTAATGTGAAATTTCCTTTTGGTAGTGGCAATATTTTTTGATATCTGACGGTCCAAGCCCTTCACAAAAGACTAAAACTACCTGCAACCATATTACATACATAATTATCTACATGTAACCATATCACATACACAATATATGGTCCTTGAAAAATACTCCATTGCGAAAATGTATTACATATAAAATGCATATAAACATGTCCACCTGTATTTACATTACCAATATGTATTACATACACCTACTTTAAAATTGCCAAAAAGAATTACATCAAAAATGTCAATAAGTTATTGACATTAGCCATTACATGTAAGCATGCCCATAGTTAATTTAAATTTACAAAAAAATGCATCATAATTTCCAAAAGAATGCATCATGTATCATGCTAAGTGACTTCTAGTCACGGTACCTAGACCTATACAAAAGTCCCAACAAAAAGTAATAGGAATGGGTACTAGCTCTATACAAGTCCCAACAAAAAAGGTGAATCCTTAGACATGCCAACCATCAACGTTGACGTCGCACGTACTCCTCCCACATGCGGTTAGTCATATCATCCCTGAATTCATCCATTGCTCTCTTCGACGCATTAGACATCTCCCTCACATGCCTCCTTTCAGCACTTGCACTTGACTCAGGAGAATTCCCATTATTTCCAGTTTGCATATCATCCCTATCAGCGTCAAGGTTCTCCCACGTGTTAAATAGTACATCTCTTAGATTATTGATGCGTATAAAATTATGTAACGCACAACACGCAGAAACAACCAAACGCTGACAATATTGCTTATACTTCGCCATGTTGCTTAAGATGGGAAAGCGAGCCTTTAGGATTCCAAAAGCCCTCTCAATCACCATGCGCAATGAAGAGTGTCTATAGTTAAACAACTCTTTCCCCGATTTTGGTTGCTTAGTACTCCTCCTAAATTCTTGGGCATGATATTGGGTGGCCTTATGTGGTGGAAGAAACCATGCACCAATGGGGTACCCCGAATCAACCAAGTAATAGGAACTTACAACAATATCATATCTAAATCAGTAATAATAAGAGGATTAAATCAGTTCTAACTACATCTCAGTAATATTGGTTGCATTTGAAAATTGTGGGAAAATGAAAAATATTTAGTTTTCCCTCTTGTGTGTTCGGTTGGAAGGGTGGAAAAGTGAGAGAGTGGAAAACTCTTTTATTTGGTTGGAGAGAAAAAGGGAAGGATATAAAATGTAATTTATATAAATTGACTATTATACCCTTGTTACATAATATGTAAGAAATAAATTTATTTGTACTCATTAAATAATATAAAATTTATCACATCATATATATAAATTTATATTATTATTTTTATTATTATAATGTAAAAATTAGATCAGGTCATATTTAAAAAAAAAAAAAAAGTTCAAGTCTGAGGTCATGTTGAAGAAAGAAAAGAAAAGAAAAGAAAAAAAAAGAATGTTCATCAAGTCACGTTTAAAAAAAAAAAAAAAACGTTCACCCAAGTGAGATAACATTGAAGAAAGAAAAGAAAAGAAAGAAAAAAAAAAGAAAAAGAATATTCATCAGGAGGTCACGTTGGGAAAAAAGAAAGAAAAAAAAGAAAAAGAAAAAAGGTTCACCCAGGTGAGGTCACGTTAAAGAAAGAAAAGAAAAGAAAAAAAAAAAAAAAAAAAACAATGTTCATCAAGTCACGTTGAAAAAACAAAAAAAAAAACAACGTTCACTCAGGTCTAGGTCACGTTAAAAAAAAAAAATGTTGAAAAAATAAAGGTAGGAATATGGCATTTTTGTAGAAGTGCTACTGCAACTCTCTAGATTTTCCTTCCGATTTGGAAGGAAAAAAAATGTGGGCCTAGAGAGAAAACTTTCTCTCGTATTTTCCATTCTTCCTATTTTTCTTCCCCAAACGAACAACGAAAAACAGTATTTTCTATCATATTTTCCCCCCTTTGTTTTCCATTCTCCTTGTTTTCACTCCAAACAAATGGAGTCTTAAGATGGGAGATTTAAACCAAAGAGATTTTTGTTGAAAATATCCAAAGGTGTCAATTGAGCTACAAAACTCTTGGTTTCTATGACTATATTAACTAACAACATATACCAAAATCTACCATTTATAATATTGATTACAATCAATCTCACAAACTCTCACAAATATAAACTAACCCTAATTTTGAAATACACCAGAAGTGCTCCACACTAACACATTAGACAAAGTTTTGCCTTTTAATACTTTTATACGATTATATTTAGGTGTGTTTGGCATCAGCTTCAACATTTTGTTTTTATATTTTATATATGACTTTTTAAAACTTTATTTTTTCTCACTTTTTTCATTTTTTTCTTACTTTTTTTCAAGGTATAAGTACATTTTCGCACATTTTCACACTTTGAGCAGAAAATTTTCAACAAAAGTTAGATAATCACTTGGACATTGCTTAAGATGGGTGAGTTGAATAGAGAGTTTATAGCAAAAGAACAATTAGAGTCTGAAAATTTGAAGGCAAGGGGATTCGAGGCTTCTTTATTAGTGTTATAACTTTTAAATTTGATTAGCTGATGTCCTGTGCACGATGACTGCCAGCATCTGCACCTTCAACAGTATACTATCACATCAACACAAGCACGTTGTTGACATATAATTGCCATGCGCATGATCGGACGCCTCTGATCTTGAGCTTATATATGATCTACGTTTCTTTCCTCACACCATTCGTTAACTTTGTTCAAGTAAAGATTGTTAATAAGAAAGAAAAATAAAAATTAAAAGATGCAGACAAGAATTTCACCAATAAGATGAATAAAATTCAAATAAATGAATAAAATATTAAGAAAATAAATGTAAATCATTTGTTTGTGGTAAACAATTTTTGCTGTGAGCAATATGCAATAAAAGAAAAAAAAAAAAAAAAGAGATAAAAAAAGGCAAGCACCATACAACACAAAATTTAACATAGTATGATAAATTTTATGACTACACATTCTTTAAGGTGGGAGATTTAAACCTAAGAGATTTCTGTTGAAAATATCTAAATGTGTCAATTGAGCTACAAAATTCTTGGTTTCTATGACTATATTAACTTAAAGCATAAACCAAAATCTACCATTTATAATATTGGGACAAAATTGGCCTATAACCTTTTCACACAAACAAAGTAGTATTTTACCCCCTTTCTCAAACTAATTAGGAAAATGCCCCTATTTTGAAAATCGATTTTCTAAAAATCGAATTAAGCCCTATAGTGGCGTTTTTAAGGAGCCTATAGTGACGTTTTCAGGACCTATAGCGGCGTTTTATAACTCGATCTTTACGAAGTCGAGTTATAGGCAAAAAAAAAAAAGAAAAAAAATTGCCTATAACTCGATTTCATGGAGGTCGAGTTATAAAACGCTACTATAAGTCCTGAAAACGTTACTATAGACTCTTTAAAACGCTACTATAGAGCTCCAAAATTTTTTTTTTAAACTCGATTTTGAGAAAATCGAGTTTCAAAAAAGGGGCATTTCTCTAATTAGTTTGGAAAAGAGGGTAAAATGCTGCTTTGTTTGCATGAAAAGGGCATTTGCCCATTTTGTCCTATAATATTGATTACAATCAATCTCACAAACTCTCACAAATATAAACTAACCCTAATTCTGAAATACACCAGAAGTGCTTCGCACTAACACAGTAGACAAAGTTGTCTTCTAATACTTCCATGCGATTATATTTAGGTGTGTTTGGCATCAGCTTCAGCATTTTGTTTTTATCTTTTATATATAACTTTTTAAAACTTCATTTTTTCTCACTTTTTTCACTTTTTTCTTACTTTTTTCAATGTATAAGTACACTTTCGCACACTTTCAACAAAAAATTTTCAACTAAAGTTAGATAATCAGTTCCCAAATGGACACTTAACCTTAAAAGAACTAGCAATCTACTATTATTCAAAGAAATTCATTTTATTTTCTTCTGAGAGTTTTCGTCTCTTTAAAAGCAAGAATACCTCTTGGGTCAAAACAATCAAATCATTCATAGCTCCATTATATATAACAGTCCAACATTCCAACTCCTACTCCTACAATGACCACTATATTACTTCCCTGATAAGAAATAAACTTTCATTCCATACTGGAAATTACATTAATAGCTAACTACGCCCAAATATGAATTGATTTAATTTCCAACAAACCTCCACAATGAATCAACTAAACAAAACTTGTATTCTAACTCTCACATACGGATATATTTCAACCCAAAGAAAACTACAAAACTCTTATATGAGTCTTCACGTCACCCCTATAGAGGACATATTAATTATGTCAAAATCTATATATTTAAATTCAAGCACTATTTGACTCGAACTCCCATTCCTTTTAGACAAGGAATATTAAAGTATTTATTTGATAAGCAACAAATATTCGTTCTATACAAAATCTGAATTAACATCAAACAAGCATGGGGGCTATGACGTCCCCCCAAACTTTTCAAGAAATGTTAATAAGAAAACATTATATTTCTCCTTGTGGGTGCACAAAAAACTTTGCATAATAAGTAATTAAGAGAATAACAAGACTCGTGAGAATCTTTACCATGCATCATCGTCCTTCTAGACTATTCGTTAATTCATTATTTGATTCTGGTTTATTAGAAGTTGTCTTGGGTTGGTCTCTCCTTATGAAAACGGCTGGTCCTTTGGGAGTTGGAATGTTCACAGTTTCAATATCAAACATCTTGATAACATTCATCATAGTAGGGCGATCACTTGGATTCTCTTGTACACATAATAGACCAATATTTACGCACTTTACAAATTGATTTGCAATACAAGTATCTTATAGGGTCTCGTCCATTAAATCCAACACCTTTTTGTCTGTCCAGTCTCCATGCCTGTGACAATAAAAATTGGTATAATAAAAAATGACCAAAGCATAGTTGGTACACAATCTAGCTAGTATAAGGTGAAAAAAAAGACCCGATATTTAAGAAACTTTTGCACACTTACATAGTCTAGAAGGCTCATTGCTTGTTCTGATTGATAGACCTGTGTTCTTTTTTCCACTTATAATCTCAAGTAGAACAACACCAAAACTAAAAAAAATCAGATTTGACTGAAAAAATTCCTTCTAATGCATACTCTAGAGTGATATAGTCACTGCATTACAACGGTCATAATAAATTTTAATATTAGCAAGGAAATTATGTGCAGATTCTCTAAATAATGTTTAAGGATCTAAGATTTTCAATTTTTTTTTTATAGAAAAGATATGCCATAATATGTAATAACATAAACAACCAATTATAGTAATCATGTCGTTTGTAAGAAACATACTAAGTTCCAACTATTTTAGTTGTGTTTGCCTCAGTTTGTGTGCCACCAACAATCCTCGCCAGTCCAAAGTTGGATATTTTGGGGTTCATTTTCTTATCTAGAAGAATGTTACTGGTTTTCAAATCTCTATGAATGATCTTTAATCTAGAGTCCTGGTGAAGATAAAGAAGCCCTCGAGCAATTTCCCAAATGATGTTGAAATGCATCTCTCAATCCAAAAGCACCCTTTGCTTTTGATCTTGCAAGTTTTCATTTCCATTTCAGAGAACAGGTTTAACAACTATAATAAGCAATCGTTTACTGGAATAAGAAACAATGTGAACATAAAATGGATGGTAAAATATTAGGGAGTTGGTTTAAGAACTAACCAAATATGAAGAAGTCTAAACTTTTATTCGGCATGTACTCACAAAGTAAAATTATTTCAGTCCCTTTTATGCAATATCCATAGAGTCTGACAAGGTTTCGATGTTGAAGTCTTGCAATCAATACCACCTCGTTTTTAAATTCTTGTAAACCTTGACTTGAGACACTTGAAAGCCTCTTTACTACAATTTCTTGACCATTTGGAATTTTGGAAGCTTACCCTGTGTTCGAAGTTCCAATGAGCAATATTACCATTTATCCAAAAACTATTTGCATGACATGAGCATTAATGACCAATAAATTTTGCTGAAATTACCTTGTAAACAGGACCATAGCCTCCTTCTTCAAGCTTGTTTTCATTTGAGAAGTTATTTGTAGCAATTAGTATGCTTTCCAAATAAAAAAAGGCACATCTATGCCTTTCTCATCTTCTTCTTTGAACTCACTTAAGTTTATCAAGTCTTGAACATGTCTTTCACTGTTTAACATGCGATGTGTTCGATTTCTTTGATCGATTTTTTATTTTCTAAATTCAAAATATACTTATGTATATTAGTTCACATCTTAATAACATGGAAGAACTTATACATGTTTTGTATATATATTCAAATTAACAAAAAACTATAAATTGTGCATAGCATGCATATTTGTATATGGTAGTTTACCTTGTCTTTTGGCCATGTTTCCATGCCAGATGTAAATAGAATTAATGGCACAGAGAATAATCGCACTAGTTATTCCAATAATCAGAAGCAATGCCATCCACTTTTCTGATGGCAAAGAAAAGACAGGGAAGGAAAAAAAAAAAAAAAAAAACTTGTCATACTTCAATAAACAAGCTCAAATGATATGTTTAAATGATAATAAGCAAGATTCAATTGATGATATGTATTCATCAATTGTGTAATTATAATGTTTATTGTTGTGCAAAATACAAACTTTGCAGAGACATTGTTAGAAATTTTTTTAAGGTGGCCGGCCTTTAGGATGAAAATGAAATTGTATGATACTCAAATCAAACACACATCTGCATGCATGCGGAGACACACGTATACATAATATATACTATATTTTGCATTATATATTGAATAAGTCATATATTATTGAGTAATGGAAAGATCTGTGAATTCTATTTTTTTATTTATTTAAAAATTGAGCATTTATATGGCATCTGAAATATAGATTTTTAGTTTTAATAATGTGTTATGAGATAACATTTACCACTCATAATACTAACAAACTTATGGACTACACTAGATGCTTTGCATATATAATAAATATTGTACACACAAAATACAAAAGAATACGTCAATTAAGAATTATTTTAGGAAACTATCATTCCAAACAATCTCTCAAAAAACTCAAATTTATTTTCAGTTAACATGTCATGTATGATTTCACTCTTTCCATTTCCAAATCTCAACAAACTACACACAAGAAAATAAGAAAAGAATAACAATAAATAAATTGAAGAAAAAAAAATTTTTACTCAAGAAAATTACAAAAACTAAGTATATTAAACACACAAAACAAAAAGTGCATTGTTGGAATTTGGTTACTAAACCTAAAACCCCTTAGACAATATTTTATCTCTCAAATCAAATAGGATCTTTATTTTAGATTTTTCATTGAAATTTTCTTTAGCTAGGTGCCTTAAGGATAAATATGTTAGAACCAGAAAAAATTTGTTATGCATATTTTCATAAAAATAATAAATTTAAGGACTTTTATAAAATTTGTATAGTAATTTACTAGCTAGTAATCTTATTATTTTGTATGCGATATTACAATTTCTTAACGTCTTTAATTTCCTTAAAAGACTTTTTTATTTTTTTAGGTGGGGTGACTTCATATCATTTTAGCAACCAAATTCTTAAAAAAAAAAATTGATAAATAACATGACATTATAAATTCTTAAAAATCATTGATAAATAACATTATATATATATATATATATATATAAATAGATTCAAGTTACACATGGTGTAACTCTTTAGAGTTACACATTTTTTTCACCATTAAATTTAAGTAGATCTAACGGTCAAAAATATGAACCCATTAATGTTGATTATCATATCATTTATTATTCCTTATCTTTTGACTTTCCATATCTGTTTTTACTCCAAAATTTTTTACATTATCACTCTTCTCACATCCTCCTACTCAATATGGTCATCATGAAAAGACATGATTGAGTTTATAGTTTGATTTATAAAGATTTGTGTTGGAGCATTATAGTTTGTTTCAACAATTGCACAAATGATACTATTATAAAGATTTGTAGTTTGCACGAATGATACCATTATACAAAAAATCATTATGTTGGAGCATTATAAAGATTTGTTTCAACAATTGCACCAACAATTTGTTTTGTTTGTATAAGTTGCAAAATAAATTTAAACTCCAGGACATCGAGATCGCAAAAGAAGCTTTTGAATTAGTTTCAAGTCTTTGTATAACTTGGAGTAGAGGTGGTGTTTTTCTCTCTGAGGATGCAATGACGCTGAATTAGTTAATGTAGATTTGTAGTAAACTAGTACTAAAGTATTTATCTAAGATTCTAAATTCTTTTTTAAACTATTCTTAAGGGTCACGATATGGAATTTCAAAAAAATATGGAAATAGAGACAGATATATGAAAATAAAAAGTTTCAGGTATTTTAGTTGAGATGAATGTAAGCACATTTTGGTCTATGGGGGCCATTGTCCCCCTTAGTCCCAATATAGCTCCATCTCTTATCAAGTTTTGCTCTAAGACCCCAAAAATCATAAATCTGTTCAAGCAATAAATGGGGTGAGCGCACCTCTTCAAAGATGAAAATTTTAGATTTTGTAGCCAATAAAATTTTTCACTACTGTGATATTCTTAATGATACTTGCTTTTTTGTTTGTTGTTTTTGTTCCTTTTATGTGATATTCTTAATCATACTTGCTTTTTTGTTTGTTGTTTTTGTTCCTTTTATACTTGTGGATTTTTTTGTGATGATTATGGTTAGATTTTGATGGAATGATGTAAATTAAATGACTTTTGTATTGGATCTTAATGATTCTATGGTCAATTGAGTTCAAAATAATACTGGAGGACATAGAATAAGGACTTTTACCATAAATCTTTTAAGAATTTAACCTCTGAGTTAAATAGGCGAAGTCCTAAACATTTTGGTAAAGAAACAAAGCATCCATTATCACAATTTAGAAAGAAGAAATGCATACTAAAAAAATCACAACTTCGGCAACAAGGCACATGACATAGAATTCTAACCTTTTATACATTTTAAATTTGTGCCATCCCTATAAAGTTGTGATTTACAATTATTTTGTGTTAGCTTTAATTCCTTGTCAAATTTGATTGTAATTATATTCAATCTTATGTACCTTGTATTTTATGTGGGATTTCTTTGTAAGGGTTGTGTGAGAGAGAGAGTGTGAAAACTCAAGGCAAAGTGAAGAGCTAAGAAGTTTTTGTAGGTAGCTTGCAAGAAGCCTTCCTGTGAAGTGAAGCATATGCCTAGCATATGACTGGAATGCGAAGAGTCATGATAGATGGTGACAATAGGTTTTCACGAGTGTCTCGCGGGTAAGGCCTTCCTGCGAGATACCCACGAAACATTCTGTTTAGTCAATTTGTCATATTTGATACACCTTGTCCCTACCCACACTATATATACCCACAGATGTTGAGGAGTGCTTTCAGAGAGAAAACCCTAGCCATTACTCTTGAGAGTGAGAGATTGTTATACCCACAATTCTCTACACAATCCATTGTGGTTTTCCTCAACTTCTACCTCTCCATTTCCAAATCCTTGAGAGGTGGATAGCCTAAACACTTTTTACTCTCATCCTGAGTGAAAAGTGAGGTTTTGGTGTTGTTGGAAAGCATTGGAAAAAGCCATTTGTTTAGTGGGTGCAATCGGGCTGAATTGTGTGATTCGGAGAGTTAGTGAAGACAAGGTTTGGCGAAGTCAATTGATAACAGGAGCTTGGAGGGCTCAAGGACATGGGGTAGACTAGGCTTGGATGGTCTTTTGTTATTCATGTACTCCAACTTATTTTCTAGTGGATCGATTTATCACTTGGAGGGCGGCGGAGAGGTTTTTCGCCAAGTTCTTTGGTTTCTTTTTCGATAACACATCGGTATGTTATCTTGTGTTTACATTCTTCTTTTTTACTCTTTTAACTTTCATTTTACTGCTGTAATTTGTTGAATATGGCTTAGAGTAGTTATATTATTTATTTGCTCGCATTTACTCTATTCTGCACTTAGTTTAAGTTAGAGTAAAATCAACCGAGCTGTAATATTTAATTTGGGGGTTTAAACAGCTCTTGTGTTTTCACACAATTTTGAGCTTTCAATCCCATCGGTAACTTAAGGTGCAAAGACACCTAAACTTCCCATCTCTTGCCAATTTGCAAGTCGAATGTGGCCAATCCTTGCAATTCGTAGATGAATTACAAAAAGGCTCCGCTAGTGGTGGTTCCCAACCAATCTCAACCTCATCTGTAACTTCAGATGAAATTTCAGAACAAGTCTTTCTTGAAATAGTTAAATCAAATGGCAACGAATGGTTGAGCCTTAGATTTCCTTTGTCATTTGGATTAAAAAGGTTCGTGTATCTGCATTGATATCAATACTAATGACTTGATATGTTCCACAAGGTGCCATGAAACTAACCTGGCCTGAGGTAGTATTGCAGTTGAAACTGAAGTAATTAGGATCACCACAACTTGGTTCAGTGCTTAATGGATAGGGGATCATGATTATTCCACAAGGCTCACAACTTTGTACCGTCGATTCTACAAATTTATCAAGTGTCAATAGTCATTAAATACATACAAGTTATAATTAGCGCTATTTAACATGAAGAACTTTTCAAACTTGTGACTTGTCTAGCTTTGTAGTACTGCTTTGAGCTTCCTGCATCTCAAACCTATAAATGTTAGGATTGGTTTAGTATTTGGATTAGGAAAGATTAGTATTTGAGTTTAGTTAGGATTGGTTTCATGGATGTTATCTTTATCACTTTATTTATTGGAAGCTCTATAAAAGCTTTGAATTTAGATTATTTAGATTAATAAAATTTATTTGTGAGCAATTGCTTGTGTTTAGTGGTGATTCCAAACAATTGTGGGATTGTTCTAGTTAGTGAAGCTTGCAAGGCTGTTTTTTTATCAAAATGCTTTTTCCCCTTTTTATATTGAGGACGTCTTATATATTTTTAATGCCATTGTTATATCTACATTAGTGAAACTAGTGTGTAGTCCTGTGCTTATGCATGGGTATAATTAAAAATAATAACAATTATATGGTTCAAATTATACATTTTATTTAGAAGATGTTCAAACATAGCATTAATTTACACATTTTTTTAAATCATATATATATATATATATATGATTTAGAATTTAATTGGTTTTAGATTCTTTGGTTTTTGCACTTAATATTTCACTTGCCACAAAAATTAAAAACTAAGATGGACACATGGCAAGAAATTGGATTTCAATTGAAATCCAATTTAGAATCTAAATGAATTTAGACGGTTTGATTTTTATACTCAATAATTTACTTGGCATAAAATTTTAATTTAAATAGAATACGTGGTGCAAAATTAAAAATCCAATTAAAATTTAATTGAATTTTCTTTGAGTTTTGCCTATTAATATTATATATATATATATATATATATATATATATATATGGCCGGTTATTGTTTCACACTTTTATCTTATAAAATTATTTCACATATTTGGATACACGCTGCTTCATATATTGTCCACACTTTCCACCATAGATATCCATATTTTTTAAGAATGTTTAATATTCTTTTACACTAGTTTATATTCACTATTTCATAGATATGTCTACAACTGATGCGAGAATATACACATTTTAAAAAGTCCATATTTTAGCACCAAAAAAAAAAAAAAAAAAAAATAGATGTGAAAAAAGAGATATAAAATAGTAGATATAAGAGAATCAAAACCTTTATATATTAGTGCACATAGTGCGTGTAAGTGTTTTGTAAATTGAAATCGTGATAGATGTCACCATTTCAATTTACAAAATACATAGGGTGTGTAACGCACCTATGTAAACTAAACACATCCATTTTAAGAATATTTATCCTTTAACTATGAAGTTAAAGAACATGGAGAGTGTTGGATGTGAAATATTCAAATCCTACCAAAAACAGCTGGTGGTTGCAATTATAAAAACTCTGTAAAATCAAGCAAACTCATGTGAAAAGGATTGGTACCAATATCAGTTATTGTCACACGGACAGAAATTCCATCATCGTCATCTTTGTTTTACTCTCGGAGATCAACTTGATCTCGTGAGAAAATAAGGCAATTAGTGTCACCGTCATATGAATAAACTTTGCAATTGCAGCTTCTAAGAGCATTCGCACTGGGGATTGCAAATGTCAAATGTAAGGAAAATTTGACATTTCAAGCCCCAAAGTGCTCAGCATTTGGGATTGTAAACGGCAACTATTGTAAAAAATTTTAGAATTGAGCTACAGTGCAATTCTACATGTAGAATTGCACTGTAGCTCAATTGTATATATAAAAAAAAAATTATTCCTCTAACTCTCCCACTCTCTACACTTCGTCTCCCACGTCTCTCTCTCTTTCAGATTTCTTCCTCTCTCTTTGCTCTCTCTCAATGATTTCTCCCTCTCCCTTTGCTCTCCATCAGGCCACCATTGGTCGCGTCTCGATGTTTTGCTCCGATGTGGCTTCGATGTTGTGCTCTGATGGGGGTGTGGTTTGTGGGTTTCTCGGTGGAGATTGGTCTGGCGTGGGTCGTGGGTTGTGGGTCTTGAATCAGTGTGGGTCGTGGCGGGTTGTGGTGGCTTTGGGGCTAAGGATTGTGGTGGATCAGCGGGCTTGGAGTTTTGGGGTTTTTTTTTTTGCTATGATCGGTGCTTAAAGGAAGAGGTGGGTTTCGTTTGGTTTGATTTTGATTTTGATTTTGTGGGTTGCTAGAGTCGGGGGTTGTTGTGGTTTGGTTTGATTTTGATTTTGATTTTGTGGGTTGTTGTGGTTGCCGGAGTTAGGGGTTGCTATGGTTTGGTTTGTTTTTTATTAGGATTTTGTGGGTTGCTGTGATTTTGATTTTGATTTTGATTTTTTTTTTTTTTTGGTGTTTGAAGATGACTTTGGTTTTCAACTGATAAAAATCAGTTTGGGTACTGAATTTTGGAGATAAAAATCAGTTTGGGTATGTACTTGGTGGTGGTGGTGATGGTGGTAGCAGGTGGTTGCAGAGGTGATTTAAGTTTTGGGTTTTTGTTTTTATTTGGGTTTTGAGATATATTATTTTATTTGGTAGATATATTATTTTAATGAGTAGAATAGGAAAATAAAAGTTGGGATGTTGGGAGTGTTGTAAAGTGGTATAATTGATAAAGTTACTTTTTGGATGGTAAAATAAGATAGAGTAGTATTTTCTGATGCGAATGCTCAAAGGCACTCCTTTTTGCAAGCCGATTCATCTTCGGCCCATAGATGTGTTTTTGGGAGTGTCCCAACTGTTCGCTACTACGGTAAAATACATATCGTTTTCGCCACATGACATCGAAATTCTGGTGCATCCATCTGAAAAATCACCAGAATGCCACTTCTTTGGTGCATTGGGCTTGAACCCCGGCAAACATTTGCACTCCAATATTGTTTGGATTACATACACCAGAGTTTCCTCAAGCTTTATACACAGCACATTTGTTACCTGGCTCTGCCATTATCAAGGACCAATTCATTCCTTTCACATCCCATCTCCAATACTCTAACTTTCCACTAAAATCCATCACAAATCTTGCAGTAAAATCGCTTGCAAGGTTTTGTAATTTATCATACATTCCCGTTGAACTAAACTGTTTATAGTATATATTTTCTCCTTTGTAAATGGTATATCTGTCCTTGTAACCATCTGGAACTAGATAAAGCATAAACCTCCCTTTTCCAGGGTCATCAGAGCCTCTCCAAGAAGTCAAACCTATTACGAGATTCACATCCATGCCTGGAAGAAGTGTATCAGTTGGATTTTCAAAGCTCTCCCACAGATTCACATGCTGTTCAAAATCACGGAACACCAAGTTTCCCGAATTATTGAGAGTCAAAGTTCGGTTTCTACACGGACATGTTAACCTTACAATATCTGCAGACCAATATTCGTTTCCAGTCGTATCCAATACCTTGAGCTCGCCATCTTCTGTAAGGTTGAAAACTCCATTGGCATTGATAATTGGGCTATCTCGGTTGGCAACCCATACAACTGTTCGGTTATCCCACTCGTGGTACCATATTCCGACATATCCTTTGTTGCCAGAGCTTCCAGTAGGACTTAAGAATCCAAATTCAAACTTCCCTCCAGCCGAAACCAGGAGTTTCTCCATTGTCGCTAATCCACTCTCCTTGCATCAGTGTGTCTCTAGCTTCGCAATATGCATAAAAGGAACACAACAGTGGCAAGTACAAGATCAACATGGAAGACAGCCTGCAGTTAGCAGACCATCTCCTAATATTGGTGCTTGTTCTCATTTTTTCCCTTTTGCTTACCATAATTAATGATTAATAATATACAATATATATATATATATATATATACACACACACACACACATAGAATTATTGTTTCTCTGTTGTCTGAATGTAAACGTAACAAAGAATGATAGATGAAGGTGCACATTGGATTATAACGTCTCCTATGTTCCCTGGCATTTTGGAACTTTGTGTGGACTTTGGAACAAGGCTCAAAAATATATATTTAGCCGCTTTCATGTCGTTTAGTAATGTAAACATTGTAATTTCCGCGCGCGAGGCTGCAATTTCTAGTTCCTAATCCTACAATATACTAATACAAAACTATAATATCGCCGCTAAACTGTAGTATAAATGACCCTTTTTCGGTATGGAGATGGGTCCATTGTACTCCAACGCAATTGGAGTCAATTATTAGCAGGCTGCAGGTAATAACTTTTGCAGGCAATCGTGGGTGCAACTGTGTGTGTGTGTGAACGACAGACATGTCAGAGTGGTTTTCATTACATCACAATCTTATTTTAATTCCAATATAGATAAAAAAAGCCAAGGCATGCATACAGATGTGATATGACAAAATTTTAAATTGCACAACAATTTTTTGGGAGAGCTGGAGAGCCATTGAATTGAAGTCAAAGCTACGTGACCACCTCGAGTCCACTGAGTGACTCACTCCATGTATGTAACTATCAACTATGTATAATTTTTTGGTACTTATACACTTAAGCGTGCGTTTGCTTAGAGATGTTTTCGTGTTTGTTTAGAGATGTTTTCGTGTTTGTGTTTTTTTTGGCTGGTCCCATGGCACTGTTTATGGACCAGCCAACACCTGGAAAACGCATAAACAATATTTTTGTATTTTAAAAAATATCTTACTACAGTGTTTTCAGTAATAAGTTTCAATTTTTAGCAAAATAAATAGTATTTAAACAAATTCTTAATAACTATTCTTATATAGTACCACACAACAAATTATGACTTTGGTGAGATTGCTCTGTCAATTTGCTACTTCACATAGGAAAGAAAATTGTTAATATATATGAGCCACTCTTGTAATAAATTTTCGAAAGCTATTCTTATGATTGGACTTATAACGTAGGGTTTTTTTTTTTTTTTTAGATCACATTAGATTGGTGAATTGGTAACTTTTTCATAGTTTTTATGTTTGTTATTTTGGTTGGAGGTTTTAAACTCGGGTCCTCTTGAGGTCTTAAGAACTACTAGACCAATTTCTTGAGATTATCATCCGCGTGATGTTGAATTAATTAATTAGATCATATCAATCATGAGCTTTGTTTTGATAGCTTAATAAGTTAATGGAAGAAAATTGTGTTGTTAACTCTATTTTAGATCACATTAAATTAATGTATTTGTAATGATTTAATATATATAAAAAGCCAAAGTTGAAAAAATATTCAATTAAATTCTAAATTGGGTAGCTAATTTTGCGTAAGATGTCTTATCTAGATTTTAAAATTTTTGTGTTAAAGTAGATAATGCATTAACACCTGGTATAGAAGCCAAGAAGACCAACAGTAATGACACTTGAACCTCTTAAAACCAAAATTAAGAGAAAATTCAATTAGATTCCAAATTGATTTTAATTAGTGACTAATTTGATGCCAAGTGTCCAATTCAATATATTTCTTAGTTTTGGTGTAGTTATTTACAACACTACAAGAACCAAAGAGTGCAATTAAAAAGACATTAAATAATGTAAACATAATTCAAATTTATTAGTCTTTATGTACACTATGATTGCATATAATTTGATTTGTATATTGTATATAGTGTAATTGTGAATGTTTTTAATTTTTTCTATGTATATGCTTGAGGTTACAAGCTAGTATGCTTTAATCATAAGATTATGTAATTAGTTATGTTATTTGTTTAAATTACTTAGTGAATTATATGATTAAAATATGCACAGCATTATGTTGATATGGAAAAAAATTATGTCTCTACCTCTATTTTAGATCACATTACATTGAAAAATTTGTAACTTTCCCCAGTTTGTTGTTTTGTTTCATTTAATTTTAAATCACTAGTGTATAATCCATGCAAATACATGGTACAATTAAAAACAACACATGTACACATATGTTTACTCTTTTTTATTGCTTTATTTTTTTTTATGGTTTATTTATATTAGACTCTTTGTCTTTTGCACAATATTAACTCATCTAGAAATTAAAAAATATATATAGATAGGACACATGAGGAAAAATTATACTACAATTTGAATCTAATTTGAAATCTAATTGGATTTTCTCTTAGCTTTATCTACTATTATTATTATTATTATTATTATTATTATTATTATATGCACTTCAATCATATGACTATGTAATTAGTCACGTGACTTGTTTAGAAGGCTTAATGAATCATATAATTAAAACAACTACACTTCCACATAATAATTTGATATTTTTTTCGACTAATTTGAAGGAAAGTTTTGTCCTTAATTCTATTTTAGATCACATTAAATTGGCAGATTTGAAATCTTTTTCCAATTTGTTGTTTCTTTCCATTAACCCAACCACAAAAATGTTATTTCTTTTCTTAAAATTTACCAATATTAAAAATACCTTTTTACCATAAAAAGCATTTTTTTTTTGGATAAGTCAATAGTGTTTTTTTTATAGGGATAATTCAAAAAATTTTTTTTTTGAGTTAAGGGATAATTCAATAGTTGAGAGATGAGGAATTTGACTTTATAGACGTTTTATTTATATAAAAAAAAATCAAGAAGAGTAAGTAAAACTATAAAACTCTTAAAAAAGAAGAACACTCTTAAAATAAAGAAGAAAATTTTTAAAAGGTTAATAAATAGGAAATAGTGATAACTTTTTTTTTTTTTTTTTTGGATGAGCAGAAAAATAGTGATAACACTGTGCAGGTGGTCGGGTTGATTGATTCCTAACAAATTTTAATTCAAAAAATACATTCCTAACATATACGTGGACAAGTTTGCCAAGTTACCAAAATAAGAATTAGTAAAGTCTTTACTCTTTCCTTTTAGGTGAGCAAATAGGTAACTACAAAGTGCAAAGTTACAAAAAAAAAAAAAAAAAAAATGAAAGCACGTTAAATGTCAATTTTCTCTAGTAAATAAATTATAATTAAATATTTAACCAATTTCATCATTAAAAATTAAAGAATAATAACAGTTATACACTTTTTGTTACACACTTAGCACATAGATTGAAATCATGTTTTTAAGTTAAAATCCTCAAATCTTGTTTTTCATAATTTTAACAAAAATCATATTTTAAAAATATAAATTCAAAATGAAATTTGTATCAAGTATGCAATAGTAGTGGGTTCTATTTTACTCAACTGATAAATTCTCTAAAGGTTAAATAAGAGATTTGAGATTTAATCCCCATCTACACCAAAAAATGATTGGTGTTGTGGTCTGATGATACACACACACACACACACACACACACACACACACACACACACACACACAGTATTATTAAAAGGTACTAATATTTATTGATATTAATAAATTAAAAAACGAATATTATTATATGTGGATGGAGCGGTGACTGAAGTTGTGGTTTTGATTTGATTACTACATACTACTTTCTCTCTCTCTACATCTTTTGGATCTGAGAGCTTCTCCTTTTCTCTGTTTGTCTCTGTTATCTTTGAAATATATCTTTGATGATTTTGCATGGATTTGAAATTTGCGGTTTATGGGTATGGC
This sequence comes from Lithocarpus polystachyus, assembly GCA_033629205.1. Taxonomy (NCBI): domain Eukaryota; kingdom Viridiplantae; phylum Streptophyta; class Magnoliopsida; order Fagales; family Fagaceae; genus Lithocarpus; species Lithocarpus polystachyus. Next base: position 4,386,832 of record CM066172.1, read on the forward strand.
CCGAATGTGCTATGATTGAATTGAAAGTAACCTGCTTGTAGTTGGTGTGTATATGGGTTTGGCATTAACTAAGGGCATGTTTAGTAGATTGTAATAGGCACTGTAATGTAATAGTTATTTCTATGGATTAGTTATTCTTTAGTTTGGTTATGTTTTTATTATAAATAGCTATTATTCTTTAGTTTGGTTATGTTTTTATTATTCTTCAAAATGAGGAATAATTATTCCTTTTTAAAAGGTTGTATTAGTTATTCCTTAGTAAGTGCAATAATTTTAAAACTTAATATATTCTTAAATAAATAAACTTTCCATATACATCTAACAATTAGTTATTCCTTAGTTATTACATTACAACATATTTTATTTCTAGTAATAAAGATTACAATTTATGTCGTAATCCTCATTCAGTGTACCAAACGCATCCTAAGTGTAAGTTCTAATTTCAGTTGATTAAAAAATCATAAAATCTTTTTTCCTTTTATATATAATAATAATAATAATAATAATAATAATAATAATAATAATAATAATAATAATAATAATAATAATATATTGATTAAACTGTGTATAAAAGTTTGTTAAACTTTGAAGTTTCAGAATAAAAAATCTATGCAAACTATCTTAGGGAAAACATGATTGATTTGAATGCTCAATGTAAGTTTGGTAGCCATCAGGATGATAATTGCAAATTGAAATGAGCCTTCATATGTGGACTGTGTTCATATCCCTTCATATGTGGACTTTGTTAATAATATGATTTTTTTTTTTTGATGGGATGATAATATGAATTTTTTTTTTAGCTTGTAATTTTTTAAATCTATGTTTGCTGCTATACAGATTTCCTCAATTTTTTTAATAAGTATGTATCACTTGTCAAATAAAAATAAATAAAAGATGCTTAAAGGAGTTACTCTTCAAATCTATGCCGGCAGTTTGGTTTTGTGTTTACAAGAATTGATTATTAAAGAATTCTCTTGGCATTGATAGAATCCATCTTGTTGCATTATTAGGCTTTTTACAGTTGAGCTCAACTCTCTTCTAGTATTAATTTAATTTGTTGTGAACCTCTTGGTATAATTGTTGGGGAGTCAAGTCATCAGAAATTGTCTAAATCTGCAAAACCTTCTTTAAAAGTAGATCTTAAAGGATGCAAGACTTTTTTTTTTCTTGCCCATTTTCTATGAGAATCATGTGTTATAGTGGTGAAAAAAGTTGTTTATTGTCACAATCATGTTGTTATGGCTTCAATGACTATAAATTCATAGAAATTGACATGTACTTTCAGTTCCTATTTTGTGTTATTACAGGCCTTGGATTTTGTGGTGAGTGAAGTAAAGAAATTAGGCCCATATTGTTATAAACTAACAACTAGGTGCAAATGGTGGTAAAGCCTTAGTGGGAAGTATAAAAGAGATCTAGGAGAAGATAGAGAAACTTCCCAAAAGTTGAGCAAGCATTTGTAACTCAGCAGGAATTATTATATGTATTTGATTTGAAGATTGCTTTTTTTGTTGAAAACGTGAACCTTGAATGGTTTCAAGTTGAATTTCTTTTACAACTCTTGTATAAGTGATAAGAGGTTCTTATGTTATTTAACAAGCAAGATTTCTGGAAGTAACTTCTGTTGTTTCCATTCATGAATTGCATTTGGAGGATTTTTCTTTTTATGGTCATCTTTTGCTTCAAAACAAGCTATGAACCTGAAATGTATCCTAATTCCATATATTTAAATGTACAAAGCATACTCAAAACACTAGTACATCATAACCAAACCAATTGGTATATAAACAACCATTAGAGCATTTGTCCACAACTTATGTCAAAGATTACAAAACATGATTCTAAATTAGGAAAATAGCATCCTAAGCTAGAAAAAAAGGCTCGACTATGTGCACCATCCTATGCACTCCACTTAAGACTAATTTCACAGATATTTGGCTCAACTGGTAGAGAGTTAAGTTCAACAGCAAATAGGCAATCATGCAACAAGATGGATCCAATCAATATTAAGAGGATACTTAAAATATTTCAATTCCTGCAAACACAACCAAACCACCAAAAGAGATGATATCTGTAAGCGTTATTATTTGACAAGTGAATCAAGTGATACAAACTGTATTAGTAAACAGGAAAATTTATATACAAACAGTATACATTTTTTTTTTTGATACAGGCAGCATACATAGACCACTACAAGAAAAAAGACCTGTTACAACAAGTAATATTGCAACAACAAAAATAATTAGGGTAATATATATACTATTGCATCTGTGGGTTGTTTTTTTATTGTAATAGTAACTTAAATTTATTATCAATTAAGATTGTTGCAAGAATTACTTTGTTACATCTAAATGTGTTGCTGTAATAACTAAACCTTATTTTATTTTGAAATATGTTGTTGCAATAAGTAACCACTTATTTCACATCAAAATATATTGTTGTAATAGGTGAAAAAAGACTAGTTACATGTGTTTGATTGTAAACTCAACATGTTATGTATATATTTATGTTTTTGGACATATTAATTTGATGGAGTACTTTGACTTTTGCATTTTTTAATTTGTATCTTTAATTTGTTATTGTAGTTCCTCATTATAATGTTTATATTGTCTTATAATGTGTATATTGCAAGACATGGTAATAGACAAATTAAGAATAAATAAAAAAAAAACTCAACCTATTGCAATAAGGTTGTTTGTTGTAATAAGCTATGACATTTTTCACGTATTACAATCAAACCTTTGAAGCAGTAAACTATTGTCACAAAGTTATTTGTTGTAATAAAGAAGTTATTGCATCAACCTGTTTGTTGCAATATGTAGGATTTATTGCAACGAGATCTTTGTGTTACATAAACTTATTGCTTCGAAGTTTATTACAACGGCTTGTAATAACTTTTTCAATGTTGCAATAACACCTTATTGCAACGATTTTGTAGTCATTGCAACGATTTTTCTTGTTGTACTAGGCCTTTTTTCTTGTAGTGGACTCCCTCTAAATAAGTACAAACTAAAAACTTTTTAGCTGAAACTAAAAACTTAAGTTAAAAGCTAACTGAATAGTATATTAAGGGACCCATAAATAGTACCAAGAAGTGCAAGAAACTCATGAATAGTACAAAAAAGAAGCTAAAAACTAAAATAAGCTAAAACTTTTGTTACCTCCCAAATGGAGTCTAAAATTCAAATTACCAACAAAGTCTACCAAATCCGTTAGAATGCTCATACAGTGACAACAAAAATAAAGATTTTAGCTCAAGAATTGATAACTCAAAGCCATTAAACGTGTGGTTACTTATCTCTATCATCTATCCTTATTGTCCATATAAGCAAAGGGGTATCGTAATAAGAAGCAATTACATATGAAAGCTTATTTCAAGTATCTCTCCAATGCATCTCTCCACTTATAATCATTGATTAAAGGGTTGAAACTTACAGCTATTATAACAATTGCGAGAGGCAATTGGGCACATCTTTCAAGAACCTCTTCTGCCATTGGTTTTAAATTTGAAATATTAAAAACATCACACTCCATTTTATCCAAAAACAACTTCCGTGCCTCCTCTTTTGAAAGAAGCTCCATTTTGATATCCTTACAACTCATTCCTCAACAAACGTCAAGAAGACGAGTTGTCAATACTAATTTGCATCCATTTGTTGAATTAGGCTCTGGAATTCCTACTTTCTCAAGAGCAAATGCTTCCCACATATCATCTAAGATTAGCACATATCTATTCTTTTTTTTCCAAGTCTGCCATTAACTTGGCAGCCCTTTCTCTCACATCCTCATCTTCTATGAGATCTAAACCCAACTTGCGTGCAATGTCATGTTGTATTTGGATAACATTTGAAGACTTTGATACAGTGAGCCAAATGACACTGTCAAATTTGTTTTTTTTTTTTTTTCTTTTAATAGATGATTATTGATGTGCTTCATGACAGTCGATTTCCCTATACCTCCCATTCCATAAAGGCCAATCTTTCTAACATCATCGTCCAACAAGCATGCCCAAATTTCTTCCTTTACTCTTTCAGCTGTGCTTTCCCTAATCAATGTTGGTGTTGACATTTTTTCTGCGTTGCTTGGGGGTGGATCAATGACCAAACTATCAGTGAAATCACCCATTTGATAAAGTTCTTCCACCTTTCATATCTTTTTAAAAGCAAGTTTTCCTATGCGTGCACGTGAGAAACACTTCCCTTCTCCAGCTTCACATTCAATTGCTTCTATTTCACCATTCATTATTTCTACATCTTGGATCCATCTTTCAACTTCTTGCTTTGGTGTCTTTCCTGAATGAAGTTGTGCTCTCATTCTTGAGGTTGTGTCTAACTTCCGATCTTCTAAATACCTCCATTTTTCACTGAGAGTTCTCCTATATTTATTAGCATCTTTATAATACTTGCAGTACTTGCAAATTTGAGCAAATATCATTTTTGCAATCTCAAAAATTGGACCCACAATTTCCATTTTTGTGTACTTGCAACCTTAGACATATTGCACAAATATAAACTAAAAATTAAAACAAAATGGCAGAATACATCTTTATTGCCCTAGCTTTAAATGCCATGGAGTTGGATTGATAAATGGTAAGTGGAAGTAGAGGTGGGGATGGATCTCATTTTCTCTTTTGCTTTTTTTCTTTTTTCCAATGTTATTGTCTTTATAATGAATCGAAAGAAGGGGTTGATAATAAATTCAAAGTTTTACATAAAAGTTGCTCAAACTAAAATTTTAAAAAATGATTAGAATATATCTAAATTTAGTGGGATTAATATATATTAGGGTAATTACAGTAAATTCAATTGTGTATACTCGTGATTTGAAAAATGTCATTTTGTCCACCTGAGATTCACTTCGTTTGTCTCTGGTGGACCAGCCCTGTTAAAAATAAGGGTAAATATGTCTTTTCACTCCCCTTTTATATCTCTATCCTCCAAAAAAAAAAAAAAACATAAAAAAAAAAACGATGGAAAACAATATCAAAAGTGACACTTTTCACTGGAAATTCTCAAGGTATTATCTCTGACATCAAAACTTCAACACCTTATAAGTACTTCCTATAAGATTTACACCACATCAACAAGAGACTCATGATACCAAAAATCATAATATCCCCCAAGACAAACAATTTGAATCTTTAACTAGCTCCAAATAATCAATAAAAATTATATTCATCATGTATTTAAGATGCCAAAACCCCCAAATCTTCACCACCTAGATAACCACCATTGCAAGAACTATAAACCCACTCATCAAATAAATCTACCAAGACTAAACCCATACATATAAACACATGACTATCTTTTCCAAAGCTCATAAATCTCATGGGTATCATTATCAAAGCTTAGATAAATATGTTCACTAACTTGCCTTTTGAATTCCTATAAAAAATTGTATTGTTATCATTTTGATACGACATAAATTATATATATTACATTTTTTATTGTTCCTATAATAAATGAAAACATGATTATGAATACATTACTCGTTATTAAATTAGACAAAATGGCAAAAAAAAAAAAAAATTTAATGAGATCACCATAAAAAAACTATCACATGTAACGCGTTGGTTTGCGACTAATAATAATAATAATAATATACACAGGCAATACAAGTATGTCTTAATAAGCATGAAAGGAAATGTATGATAATCAAAGATTTATTGCACACAAGAAAGTATAATGCAAAACTACATAGAAGAAAGTAACACAAACCAAGAGAAGATCAAGTTTGTTTTTCCATGCATAAACTAGAATGGAGGAACATATCAACTTAGTTAGGTTTAAGTGTTTAACATGAGAATCAAAGATCTTATTGCATGCAAAAAACTAACAACAAAAAAGTACATACCCTGAAAAGCGTACACTTCTTGATAGACTCTGATTCAATAAAGTAGAAATGCACTAATTGAAGCAGAGAAGATAATAAAAGAGGCCGCAAACCTTCTTGCCAAATGCATATGTTTGTTTCATGAGAACATGGAAATTTGTAGTCAAAGAATCAAAAACATATAAATCACAAGCATTAAATGTTACAAAAAAAAAAAAAAAATACTAATAGGTAGCAGTCTAAGCAATGCAAAACTGTGCCATTCGACAAAAGCTTTGGAAAAGTAAAGTGATAACCTTTTCTTATGTCTTTGTGTTCATATTTGGGTCTGTTTTGCAACCGGGTAAATCTAATCAATTCAACGTCTAAATTTTCCAACTGGGTAAACTGGGTTTGATAGTTCTCAGTCACGACCTTGATCAGATTTTTCTTAGTAGAACCTGAAAGTGGACATATAGCAATGAGATTTAAACATGACAAGCTCATCGGTTTCTTTCTAAGCCCAATGAGAAGTAGATCGAACAAACAATACCATATGATGAAAAGTGAGAAAAGTACCAATACAAGGGAAATCACATGGAAGAGGCGGGGGGGGGGGGGGGGGGGGGAGCTTTAAAAGAGACAATCAGTGGCCCAATCTTATATATATTTTTATATATATATATATATATATATAATAAAAATAAAAAAACCAAAACACAAACACAAACAGCAACACAAATCAATCAACATTGTTATTAGTCTTGCTGAAATGAGATTCTTAGATAGAAAATAAATACTAAATAAACACAAAAAATAGAAGAAATAAAACTCCATTTATGGACCGATTTTTACGTTAACACAAACATCAACTCCGATTCACATTTAAACCAACACAAAATATATACATGCATTACATTCTATACAGATTGAATCCTAAAACAAATACCCAAAAACAAAAATTACTGAGAGAGGAAATGAACCCAAAACAAAAATGAACCAAAAAAAAAAAAAAAAATGAAGAACTCAGACCACTAAACTAACTAAAGCTCCATCGGCAGTGCTCCGATGTAACAACACAACCTCATGTCTCTCCAATCTAACAATCCCAAGCTTCGATCTATGGGTTTCGTGCTCCTCCATGACAAACGACAACTACCACGAGATCTGTGCTCCTCCACGAGGGTGAGGGTGGGTCGGTGAGTGAATGAGAGTGAGGGTGAGGATGAGGATGAAATGTGAGTGAGATTGAGAGTTAGTGAGGGTAGGATGAGATGTGAGTGAGCGTGAGCATGAGAGGGAGAGTCTAAGTCAGTGAGGGTGAGGTGAGAGAGGCGGCTGAGTTGAGAGAGAAATGAGGAAATGAGTTTTAGGGTTAGAGTTGATATATATATATATATATATATAGAGAGAGAGAGAGAGAGAGAGAGAGAGAGAGAGAGAGAGAGAGAGAGAGAGAGAGAGGTAGGTTTTTTGTAATTTTAAATTTATCTAACCGGGTCGGGTCAGGTTTTTACCAAAACCCGACCTGACCCGCTTCATTTCTTTTTTTTAACCCAAACTTGACTCTATTCTTTATAGGGCCGGGTCGAGCAGAAATTGCCATCCCTACTTTTTCCAATTGAAAGAATACAATTTAAAGGTATGATTGGAATCTAAAGTTCATTGAATACATATAACTTCTTTATCTTTACCTATATTAAAAAGAGAGAATTAGCTCTATTTTGTACAGCACTTTGTTAAGTACCTTGTGCTCACCACTCACCGAATAACGAGTCTTCAAACGATTGTAAATTTTTCTTGCCTTATAATTTTGTTTTGGAAAACTATATTTTAAGTTTCACTAAATTTATTTCAGTCTTATAATTTTTCTTTTATTAAATTGAATTTTTTAAATTTCAAAGTTGTTCAATTAAGGCATTCTGCTAGCTTTTGTTACATTCCTCGGTTATAAACACCCAAAACAACAACATTTTGGTTTTTCCCTTATATTATTTAATAAATGAAATAATATGTTGTTATTTTTTCAAAATTATAAAGCCGGTAAATAAAAGGAAGGGGGAAAAAAAAAACAAAAAATAGGAATGCCGTAGTATGCTTGAGTGCTTAAAAGGCTAGGGGGGAAAAATACTCACCACTAACCCACCAAAATCCCTAACCCAACGGCACCAACACTAATTTGGATTTTTTGGGTTTGGTTTGAGAATGGTTTCCGCTGTGTGGTGTTAGCAATGGGTTGAAGTGTCAGATGGCTTTTCTTATATATAAAGGTTTTAGATTAGTCTGTGAATAGGAAGGAAAAAAAAAAAAAAAAAAAAAGAGGGAGAGAAAGAGAGAGAAGCACATATAGGAAAGAGCAGCCAATGGCGGCTGCATCTGTGATTTCATGAAATCATAGTGATTATTTTTTTTCTCTATTTTATTTTATTTGTTTAATATTTTATTTTAATGAACTTGAATAGCTAAATTTCTAATTAAGGTTAAGGATGAAACCGTGTTGAGAATTATCAATATTTATGAGATTTAATTTTTCCCATAGTGATAGTTCATTAGTGGTTTTAATTGTTCTTGCTTTATATCGATTGATGAAGATAGTATTTTGAAAATGAGTTCAATAATTTTTATCTCATTATCTAGGGTGATCATAATCAATCGAATGCTTGGTTTATTATTTCTTGATTTTAAAATTGGATATCTCCTTAGATTTATTGGTCAACGAAAAAACAATTAATGATTTGATTTTAAAAGTGAATATATCTTGTGATTTGTTTTTCAATTAATGATTCGTTTTCAAATTTAGGAAGCGAAGAAGAGAAACTTAAGATTTAAAAATAGAGATTTTAATGAGAATATCTTCCATGATAACAAAATTGATTTCTAGATAATCATGCAGTAGTTTGAGAAAAGTTAATGATCACATATATATGCTGATATGAATTACAAGACGGACTCTAAAAGTTTAATTCTTTTCTCTTGGTTGTTTACATCTTTTAACTGATTTAATAATCTCTTGGCTTAACTTAATCATCTACTAGTTTTATTCAATTTTTAAAATAATTAATTTATACTAAACTAGATTAGGATATATTTCGTTAAGATCTGATTAATTTTCTTATGTTTATACAAGTCTTTTGGATTCAACCTCGTGCAGTCGTGCTTACCAAACTTTACTTTGGTGCTATTTGTGCACTTACAACTAGGTATTAACTGCTACATCATCGCCATGCCGCTAGCATTGGCATCTATATTACTGCTCAATACTATAACATTGACACGCCAAAACACCACCAAGTTAATTGTCCATTTGTCTCGACCCGAATCTTTGACCTGGTTTCATAGTCCGGATCTCCACCTACCACACTTATCTTGATCGGAAAACTCTGATTTTGAGCTTGTGATCTACGTTTCTTTCCTCCCACATCTAATTCTTTCCAAAAAAATAGTGAAAAAAATTTACTTTCACACGGCCCAATCCAATGATGTCTCCGGTCCCATTACCATAATTTTAGATGGGTTTAATTATAATTGGTGGGCCCATGATTATATTTCTCAAAGGTAGGAAATTATGGTTCTATATCTCCAATGAAATGTCCAAGCCAATGTTAAAAACCATCCACAAAATTTAGTTTATTAAAATATAATTACCTGCTAAATATTAACTAAAAGATGTTTTGTTATATCTTCTGTATCATCAAGTCAAGTTTCTTTCTGGACTTTCTTTGAGTCCCTAGTTTTCGAGTCTTCGAAGATTGCTTTTCCAAAATTAACATTTGACTCAACTTGACTAATTTAAATATACAAGTTCAATTCAAACTCTGAGCTAGGGCTCATTTTACAACCATGTGTTAACTTTTTCCAAGTAAAGATTGTTAATTACAAAAAAAAAAAAAAAAAAAAAAAAGACGCAGAAGAGAATTCCTCCAAAAAGATTAAAAAATTCAAAAGAATGAATTATATATTAAGAAAATAAATGCGAATCATTTGTATGTTATATACAATTTTTGTTGTGAGCAATATGAAAAAAAAAAAAAGAAAAAAGGCAAGCACCATAAGACAAAATTTAACAAATTTTATGATTATCCATTCTTTTTGATAGGGTAAGGGATTTGAACTTAGGAAATTATTGTTGAAAATACTAAAAAGTGCTAATTGAGTTATAAAACTCTTGTAACGCAAACCAAAACCTACCATCAATGATGTTAATTACAATCAATCTCACAAACTCTCACAAATATATATATATATATATATATATATAATCTAGAAATACACCAAAAGTACTCCAGACTAACACAATGACTTAGGTAGACAAAGTTTTGTATTCTAACTCTCACACCTGGGTATATTTCAACCCAAAGAAAACTACTGAACTCTTATAAGAGTCTTCTCGTCTCCCTATATATAGGACATATTTGGTCAAAACCTATACTTTTAACTTCAAACACTATTTAACTCTTATTCCTTTTAGACAAGGAATATTAAAGTATTTATTTGATATGCAATAAATGTTCGTCCTACTCAAAATTTGAATCAACTTCAAACAATTTTATTAATAGTATATAGTCAAGGTTCTTATCATAAATTTATTTGACCAATTTTTATTTATTATTTAAGTTATTGTTGATGACAAAGCTAATTTTTATTTAAGTTGGCATGTTGGACAAACAATTATGAAAGCAAGACTTGGACTCAACTCATATGTTCGATAAACACAAAGAATCGAGTTTTTTTGAACGTAAAAGATAGAATTTTATTCAAACTATTAGTAAAGGTATTACATAACCATATAGGTACGTGGGCCACTGCATGCAGCTGCATGTCCCCCTACTGAACAACACACCATGGTCACATGCAGCCCTCAACAAACACAATTTAGGCTTAAAGTACATATTTAAACTCCATGGTATTTCCGTAGACGTTGTTTCTCCTTTGTACGCAGTCATTAACAGAGTCGCTGGTAGTCTTGTAACAGTGTCATCGCACCTCTCAGTACCTCACAAGGTTGAACTTGTTTTTTGTCAAAAGGCACATGTTTCTTGCATTCCATATGGACCAGGACACCATAGTCCATACCTCCAGTTCTTTTTTCGAGAGCACATCCATCAATTCTCGCACCAGAAAGTAGAAGTCCTCCACCTCTGAGCTACGCTTCTGGAGTTTTCCTGCCACCAGCGCCAACACATTCCTAGCCATAGGACAACTCCAGAGTGCATAGGCCACTGTCTCATTCTGTTTTTGGCATATGCCACAGACTGGGTCCAATGGCACCTTTCTACGACAGAGATTTGTGCGGGTAGGGAGTATATCAGAGCATGCCCGCCAAACAAAAATCCATACCTTAGGGGGTATGTGTAGCTGCCATATACGATTCCACATCTTCCTGTCATCCTGAGCTGATGAATGCTCCCCTTGTTCCTGTTGTTGTTGGCGGACCGCGACTTTGTACGCCGTTTTAACTGAGAAAATGCCTTTCTTATTTTCCTTCCAGAGTAGTTCATCCTTGGTGTGTGTGTCCCTGAGGTTGATCCGTTTAATGTCCTCCACAGTAGAGTGCATGAAGTTCGTGTGAAGGACATGTATGTGCCACTGCTTCGTGTATGGGTCAAAGAGGTCACTCACCCTCAAACTCATATTTGCATTAGGTTGGAATTTAGGGGGGTGGGGTAGCCATCTATGGTCCTCCAGTTTGATACTCTTCCCATCGCCCAGCTTCCAAACCATAGCGCCTTAATCAAATCCCTGGCTTCTAGCAAACTGCGCCATACATATGATGGATTGAATCCCAAACCAGCTTCCATGAAAGAGCAAGTAGGAAAATAGCGAGCCTTGTACACTCTAAAAAATAATGAATGGCCTCCTTGGATCAAACTCCATACTTGTTTGGTTAGCATAGCAAGATTGAAAGCATAGATGTTTCTAAAACCCATCTCACCTCTATCTTTCGGGTTACACAATTTACTCTATTTGATCCAGTGGACTTTTTTCTCATCTCGGGTTTGGTCCCACCAATATTTTGCTAATACCGAGTTAATGTCATCACAAATCCTTTTAGGAATTTTGAACATACTCATGGAATAAGTTGGGATAGCTTGTGTCACTGTCTTGATGAGGACCTCCCTGCCGACCTTGGAGATATTTTTTTCCTTCCATCCCATAACTTTTTTTGTTACTCGCTCCTGCACCTCCCTGAAAGTGCTCACCTTGGACTTGCCTCCCACCATTGGTAAACCAAGGCACTTCTCACAGCTTGTCATGATTTGAGCACCAAGCATGTTTCCAATAGCTAGCTTCATCGGTTGTTTTGTGTTTGGGCTGAAGAAGAGTGTTGTTTTTTGTCTATTAATAGCTTGACCCGATGCTCTCTCATACATTGCTAGTATGTTTAGTAGATTTCAGCATTCTTCAATTGTTGCCTCACAAAATAGGAGGCTATCATCGGTAAACAGTAAGTGTGAAATCCTTACTCCTCTATGGCATGACACCACTCCTTTCAAAAGATGGCTATCAACCGCTTGTTGTATGAGGGAAGAGAGCCCTTCTGCACATAGTAGGAATAGGTAAGGAGACAAAGGGTCCCATTGCTTGATTCCACGGGTCGGTGTGATGAAACCTCTTGGTTTGCCATTAATGAGAGTCGAGTATGATGCGGTGCGCACAGTTTCCATGGCTAGGTTGACCCACTGATCAGGGAGGTCAATCTTTTGCATTATCCGTTGGAGGAACTCCTATTCCACTTTGTCATATGCCTTGCTGATGTCAAGCTTGACCGCCATGTGGCCCTTTTTTCCTTTGGTCCTATTTCTCATACGGTGGAGCATTTCAAAAGCAACTATAGTATTATCTGTAATGATTTTGCCAGGCACAAAAGCACTCTATGAGTCAGAAATTACATTAGGTAGTATTGGTTTTAGTCGGTTGGCCAGCACCTTAGATATAATTCATGATACAACATTACCTAAGCTAATGGGTCGGAACTCCGTAATGTATTCTGGCTCATTTTTTTTTTTGGGATGAGTACAATATGTGTATAATTCATTTTTCTTAGATATCTCCATGAGTGTAAAATAGATAGTATAGCAGTGGTTACATCATGACCAACAATATGCCAGAACTTTTGAAAAAAGAAGGGTGACATATCATCGGGTCTCGCTGCTTTAGATGGGTGCATTTGAAAGAGTGCGGTTTTTACCTCGTCCGCTGTGTAAGGGTGAATCAAGTCTTGGGCCATGTCCTCCGTCACAACCCGGTCTACTGAATCAATCACCTCTCCCAAATCTAGTGAATTGGAAGAAGTAAAGAGTTTTTTGTAATACTCCTATGCTATAGTGGCTATCTTATCTTCATCTGTGAGCCACTCTCCCTCCCTATCATACAGCCCACCAATATTGTTCTTCTTTCGTCTTTGACTCACTCTTTGGTGGAAAAACTTTGTATTTTTATCCCCTTCCAATAGCCATATAGACCTTGATCTTTGCCTCCAAAATACTTCTTCATGGTGTAGGAGTTCATTTATCTCCCTTTTCACTTCATGTATTCTCTCCACATTCCCCCCATAACCAGCCTCCATCAAAGCATGCAGTTCTCCTTGTTTTGCCTCCAACCGATTTCTAGTATTCCCAAAGGTCCTTTTGCTCCATGCAATGAGGTCCAATCTACACCTTTGGATTTTTTCAAATTGATAGTACATTGGGCTGCCTACTGGCCTTTGGTGAGTCCATGAGCTTCTAATAACAGATTCACACTTTGTATGTGCTACCCATTTTTCCTCAAATCGCTGGATTTTATGTCTCTGACATCGGGGCTGGTTTGGTGGGTCCATGTCCATCAAAATAGGATCATGGTAAAGTAAGATACAGAGAGGTGGCTTACTTTAGCTCTTGGAAACATCTCACACCATTCTATTGTTGCCACTGCCCTATCAAGTCTTTCCTCAACAAAAGCTTCCCCAATCCTGCCGTTTCTCCAAGCATAGCGGTAACCATTAAGCCCTAAGTCTAAAAGACCGCAACGGAGGAGTGTATGTCGAAACTCAAGCATGGGTGCCATTGGTCTACATACGCCACCATTCTTCTCATCAGAGGCCAAGATTTCATTAAAATCTCCCATACAGACCCAAGGGAGGGATGCACGAGCACGGAGGTGTCTCATAAGCCTCCACGTTTTAGTTTTGCTCTGTTCCTTCGGTTGGCCATATATTTCAATTAATCTCCACAGTGGTGATGCTTGCGTGTGTACCCTCACATCTATATGATTTGGTGAATAAGTCTGTGTATCCACAATCACATCTGTTCTCCAAAGAAGTGCTATACCCCTTCTTCGATTGTCATATGATACTGCAAGCATGGAAGGAAAGCCCAACTCCGCTTTGATCGGTTCTATCTCTCTAGTAGTCAATTTTGTTTCCATGAGGAACAAAATTGTGGGAACTTGTTTCCTTACTAGTTCAGCAAGGACTTCAATTGCACGGCGGTTCCAACTTAAGGCAATCATCGTGCTCGGCAAGGCTGAGCCTTAGCCTCCACCGTTGGTATTTCAGTTTGTATTGTGCTCTCCATACTCTTGAACCTCTTAGCATCGTCATTGCCATGATCAATGCTCTCCTTATGTCTCTTTGTGCCTAATATCACTCGGCTTGGGTGTGGGGTGTTGCTTTGTGTTGTGGTTGGTCGGTTGGTTTTTTTTCTTTGGGTTTTTGGTTTTTGGTCTTTTAGTTGTTCACGTGAGGGTTGTGGGTCTTTTGGTTGGTCACGTAAGGGTGGGCGTAGGGTTTGGTTGAGTATTTGGTTTGCGTCGTAGCTTATTGGGACTAAGAATAAAATATTTCTGTCATTCTCGGGATTGTTTATTTTAGTCTGGGGTTGGTGGGTGTTTAATTCATTAACTGTTGGTGCATCTAGCTGTGATGGATTAAGTGTGGTGTTAAGGCACGTGGGATCTGTTTGGTGTAGGTGTGGTGGACTTGAAACTGACCTCTTAAATCTGTCCAGCTGTGGTAACGGATCAGAGGTATTAATGGGCTTAATGGGGCGTGGATTTTGGTTCGTGATTCTCGGGCTTCCATCAATATCGGGTTGTCTCGACAATTTTCCGGTATTGGGTACAATGGGCGTAACAGTTTCGGGCGGTGGAGAAGGTGCAGTTGTCGGCCTTTGATTCCGACATGCATAAGGTTGTTCCTTACTTGATTCCGTGCTTCTTGTCCGATATCCAGCCTTAAGCCACTCGCCATATGGGTGCTCACCTTGTTTTGCACTCACAGGTAACGGACATTCCCCTTGTTCGTGACCGATCCGGCCATAGTTGAAGCACCACCCAACCAACCTCTAATACCCGAATGCCACTCTAGTTTTCTCTCCTTCCAGATTGATTACTGGGCCTCCACGCCTGAGAGGTTTGTTTAGAGGAACTTCCACCCGGATGCGCAAAAACCTTGATTGTTCCAAGGTGAAGGCTTTGCAGTCCACCTCCACAAGCTCGCCGATACTCTGCCTTATATCGCTCCCTGCCTCCTCATTAATAAGGTTGAAGGGCAGTCCCCACACTTGGATCCAAAATGGTTGTTTCGGAACGTAACATTTCTCACTGACATTCCTTTCTCCCATCTTCGAAGCGCCAATAAATGGTTGTCGAAACACCATAGCCCATTGTTCCAAACCCACATCAATTGGCTTTCCATCGAAAACTTGAACTATAGTAGCCCTTCTCCTACTTCAATTATCTTCAAGTCATCCCCAAGCTTCCACATGGATCGTAGTAAGTTCTTGGTTGCCCGTATATTAATTGTCTTCGTTGTGAGAAACTTTCCTATGAGGCTTAGGGAGAACTCCTCCAATACTTTTTCTCTCTTCACTGGGCAGATTGGCATAACCTCGTCTTCATCTGTTGTGAGTGTCATATTCTGTATACGTTCAAGGACCTCAGATTCCATGGTAGTGTTTGTAGCAGTCTACGTAGGTCTTAGAGTGAATTGTATTATCATGAATCAGCTAATTTCCTTCCTCACGTGGTTTGGATGGATAAGAAAAAAGGTAAGAAATGCTCATTCTAAAGTGAGAAGAACGCTCCTCTCATGCAGGAGAAAATTTTTTGATGAAAACCGTGTTACCTTTAATTTTACAATGAATCTAGTTTTAAACTAGCTAAATCCAAGCAACTTGATTTGTTTATAGCTAAATAAACCAAGAAAGGCATCTATCAGTTAAGAGTCTTAAAATTTCAATTGTATTCTCCCCATAGATGAGTAGGGCCGCATGTGATTTTGGCCAAAAATTTTGAACTCCCAGTACCCTTAATTATAGATTACGTCAATATCTTCGTATCAAGGTCCATATTTTTCTTATTTTTAAGAAGAAAGTGATAAAATTAATAATTTTACTTAAAATATATAAACAAACGCTTTATAATATAGGAGATGATAAGACAATAAAAATGAAATTGATTACAAGTCAAACCAAGTATATACAATCTTAATTGGGGGCTATGAGGCATCAAACTTTTCAAGAAATGTTAATAAGAAAACATTATGTTTCTCCTTGTGGATACACAGAAGACTTTGTATAATAAATAATTTTTGAGAATAACAAGACTCATGAGAACCTCTACCATGCATCATCGTCATTCTAGACTATTTGTTAATTCATTATTTGATTCTAGTCAATTTGATGAAGTTGTCTTGGATTGGTCTCCCCTTATGAAAAAGGCTGGTCGTTTGGGAGTTGGAAGGTTCACAGTTTCAATATCAAACATCTTGATAACATTCATCAAGGTAGGGCGATCACTTGGATTGTCTTGTACACATAATAGACCAATATTTATGCACTTCACAAATTGATTTGCAATACAAGTATCTTGTAGGGTCTCATCCATTAAATCCAACACCTTTTTGTCTGTCCACAATCTCCATGCCTGTGACAATAAAAATTGGTATGAATAAAATATGACAAAAGCATAGCTGGCACAAAACCTAAATAGTATGAAGTGAAAAAATGACTTGATATTTAAGAAAATTATGCACGCTTACATAACCTAGAAGGCTTATCGCTTGTTCTGATTAATAAAAACTTGTGTTCTTTTTTCACTTATAATCTCAAGTAGAACAATACCAAAACTAATTAAAAATATCAGATTTGACTGAAAAAAGTCCTTCTAATGTGTACTCCAAGGAGATATAGCCACTGCATTGCAACAATCATAATAAATTATAATATTAGCAAGGAAATTATGTGCACATTCTCTAAATAATGTTTAAGGATTTAAGATTTTCCGGAATTTTTTTTTTGATAGATAAGATGTGTGAAAATATATAATAATATAAACAGCCAACTACAATAATCATGTTGTTTGTAAGTAACATACTAAGTTCCAACTATAAAAGTTGTGTTTGCCTCAATTTGTGTGCCACCAACAATCCTTGCCAATCCAAAGTCAGATATTTTCGGGTTCATTTCTTGATCTAGAAGAATGTTACTGGTTTTCAAATCTCTATAAATAATCCTTAATCTAGAGTAAAGAAGCTATCGAGCGATTCCATAAATGATGTTGAAACGCATCTCCCAATCCAAAAACATGCTTTGCTTTTGATCTTGCAAGTTTTCATTTCCATTTCAGAGAACAAATTTAGCAACTATAATAAGTAAGCATTTGCTAAAATAAGAAACAATGTGAACATAACATGGATAGTAAAACATTAGGGAGTAGGTTTAAAAAGTACTAACCAAATATGAAGAAGTCTAAACTTTTGTTCGGCATATACTCATAAAGTAAAATTTTTTCAGTCCCGTTTATGCAATATCCATAGAGTTTGACAAGGTTTCGATGTTGAAGTCTTGCAATTGATAGGGGTCAAATCTGAGTGACGTCGACGACCTCTACAGGCTGATGGGCGGAGGAGGCCATCGGCCCCTCGAGCTTGCTGTCAAGGACGGACGCCCTTTGTACTAACTGACGGGTTCACCTTGTTGACGAGGCGACGTTTGCCCAACCCTGGCCGATGGGGTGAACAAGCAACGGGACGACGCTGAAGGCACCAATACACAGCTTGCCATATATGCTTCATGAAGAGAATGAGGCTTGCTGTGTACGCTTTTACCTGAACGGATGGCTTGCGCAGCACGCTTGTTCATAAGTCTTGCCCAACGCGCTCACTGCCCAAAAGATGTCTTGTGCTCCACTCTAATCAAGGGGTATTTCTGGTAAAGAGATGTCTTCCCAAACACGCCACGGTTAAAGTCCTATGCTACTATAAATACCTTCAGGCCTTCACAAATCGAGGTACGCATGATTCTACCCGACTTTGGCACTCTAGAGTTGTGAACAATACTAACTTAACCATTGGAGAGTCGTTGGCCGGTACCACGCTGGTACTCCCCTTTGAGGTTCTTTTCCCTTGTGCAGATCCATTCGGAATGCGCGAAGACCTCGTAGCTCACTGAGTTGATTCTTGACATCATTAGTTGGCGCCGTTTGTGGGAAGTACATAAACTGTGCTCCGTGCTTTTCGGACAAAGAGTTGCATGGTACTCACGCGTTTGAGGGCAACCACCATGAACGATCAGCGCACGACGGCTCTCAAGAGACAAGTCCAAACTCTAGCTGCCGCGGTAGAATGCCTCACGAAATATAACCACGACTTGGAAGAACAACTGCAACTGAAAAATGCGACGATCGACAATCAGGGAGAAAATCGGGAGGCAAGCAGTGCCGAGAGAGGGAATCTTGGAGGTCTAGAGGGCAGCAACGCCTTGAGCCGACCTGAAGGGCAGGGGACGAGCCGTCCGTCGGCCACTGACCAGGTACCGCCCCACGTTGCCGCAGAGATGCAGATGATGAGGGAGCGCATGGATTTCATGATGAACACCCTCAAGGGATGAGTATCCAGCGACCTCGACGACCTCGTCCACTATACGGACTCCCCTTTCACTACACCTGTCATTTTGTTCCTTCTACCGCCAAAGTTCCGTATGCCCCAAATGGAAAATTACGACGGATCTAAAGACCCACTGGACCACTTAGAATGCTTCAAGACCTTGATGCACCTACAAGGTGTCCCGGACGAAATTATGTGCCGGGCTTTCTGGGCGACATTGAGGGGCCTCGCAAGGACCTGGTTCGGCAGACTGACGCCCGGCTCTATAGGTACCTTCAAAGAACTAAGTGCTCAGTTCGCCTCCCACTTCATTGAGGGACATCGACATAAAAAATCCACCGCGTGCTTGATGAATATTAGGCAATGGGAAGACGAGACGCTGAAGGCCTACATAGCCCGCTTCAACAAGGAGGCACTTTCGATCGACAAGGCCGACGACAAAATACTAGTCGCCGCATTCACAAACGGACTGCGGAAGGGTAAGTTCTTATTCTCCATTTACAAGAACGACCCGAAAACTATGTCGGATGTGCTCTACAAGGCAACTAAATACATGAATGCAGAAGATGCACTACTGGCCCGGGAAGAGAAGCCTCCCAAGAAGAAGGAAAGGCAGGAGGACGTACGGAGATAACAGACGCCCAAAACCCCCTACCGGGAAGTTCACAAGCTTCACCCCGCTGATGGCTCCGATTGACCAAGTCCTGATGCAGATCAAGGACGAAGGGTCCCTGAAGTTTCCGAGAAAACTGAAGGGGGATCCCAATAGACGACCCAAGGACAAGTACTGCCGCTTCCACCGAGACCACGACCATGACACCGCCAACTGTTACGATTTAAAGCAGCAGATCGAAGCCCTGATTAGGCAAGGAAAGCTGCAAAGGTTCGTCAGCCGAGAAAGAATGGATGCATCTCGACAGGAACAAGTTCCCCGCCGGGACAATGAACGCCCCAGACCACCCATAGGGGACATAAGGATGATCATTGGGAGTGCGGCAGCCGTCGACTCGACGAAGAAGGCTCGAAAGTCATACCTTAGGGCAGTTCAGAATGTCCAAATCGCAGGCGTGGTCCAGAAGAAGCCACGAGTCAACATCTCCACTATTGAGTTCACAGAAGAAGATGCCTAACGTCTTCATCATCCACATGACGATACTCTTGTTGTCAACGTCCGGCTAGGGGACTATAACACGTACCGGGTCTTGATCGACAACGGAAACTCCGCAGACATCCTTTACTACTCGGCGTTCCAACAGATATGGATCGACAGAGAACGCTTGGTACCTACCAAAACTCCGCTTATCGGGTTCGGGGGATCGAGAGTACACCCTCTTGGTGCCATCACTTTGCCAGTCACAATGGGGGAATATCCCCGGTAAGTTACCAAGGATGTTACCTTCCTTGTCGTCGACTGCTCTTCCACCTACAACGCCATCATAGGGCGACCCACCCTTAATGCATGGAAGGCTGTGACTTCAACCTACCACCTGATAGTCAAGTTCCCCACCGAGAACGGCATGGGGGAGCTGCGGGGAGACCAGGTGGCCGCACGAGAATGCTACGTTACAATGGTAGAAATGAACAGCCACATACAAGCAATGAATATAGAGCAGCGAGTGGGGGCAGAACCCATAGAGGAACTTGAAGAAATAGCCCTCAACGAGTCTAGACCAGAGAGGACCACCAGGATTGGTGCCCTCGCCAGCCCTGCGGCCCGCCAAGCGTTCGTGGCTTTCCTTAGGGAAAACCAAGATGTGTTTGCATGGAGTTACGAAGACACGCCGGGAATCGACCCTTCAGTCATAGTACATAGGTTGAACGTATCACCCACTTTCCAGCCCGTCCGACAGAAGAAGCGGGTGTTCGCCTCGGAGCGAGACCGAGCAGTAGAGGAAGAAGTCGGCAAACTGCAAGAGGCGGGTTTCATCCGAGAAGTGTACTATCGCGACTGGCTGGCCAATGTGGTGATGGTCAAAAAAGCTAGCGGGAAGTAGTGCATATGCGTTGATTTCACGGACCTGAACAAGGCGTGTCCCAAGGATAGCTACCCCTTCCCACGAGTCGACACGCTAGTGGACTCTACGGCCCGACACCAGCTGCTAAGCTTCATGGATGCCTTCTCAGGGTACAATTAGATCCGGATGGACGTGGTAGATCAAGAGAAAACCTCATTTGTTACTAGCCAGGGTCTTTTCTGTTACAAGGTGATGCCATTCGGACTAAAGAATGCAGGGGCCACATATCAAAGACTTATGAACAAAATGTTCGCCAACCAGATAGGAAGGAATGTTTAGGTATACGACGACGACATGCTAGTAAAGAGCCGAATGGAGGAGGACCATTTGAAAGACCTCGAAGAAACATTCGGCACCCTCCGCTCCTATAACATGAAGCTCAACCCGACGAAGTGCGTGTTCGGAGTGACGGCGGGAAAATTTCTAGGCTTTATGGTGTCTCAAAGAGGCATCGAGGCCAACCCAGACAAAATTCGAGCCATAATGGAGATGGCCCCCCCGAAGAACGTAAAAGAGGTACAAAGCTTAAATGGGAAGGTGGCTGCTCTGAACAGGTTCGTGTCAAGGGCGACAGACAAATGCCTACCCTTCATTCGCACACTGAAGAAAACTTTTGAGTGGACAGGCGAATGCCAAAAGGCGTTCGAGGAGCTGAAGGCCTACCTCTCTTCACCGCCGTTACTGAGCCCTTCGCAACCAGGAGAAAAGATTTTCCTCTATCTGGTCGTATCCCCCGCAGCCGTTAGTGCGACCTTAGTCAGAGAGGAAGACAAGGTCCAGAAACCTGTGTACTACGCCAGCCGGGCATTTTGCGGGGCGGAGGAAAGGTATCCACCCATGGAGAAGCTCGCCTTTGCCTTGGTTACAGTGGCCAGAAAGCTTAAGCCGTATTCCCAAGCTCATACAATAGTTGTCCTAACCAACAAGCCCTAGCGGCGGGTGATGCACCACCCAGAAGCTGCTGGTCGCCTGGCCCTATGGGCAATCGAGTTAACTGAGTTCGACATTAGGTACAGCCCACGCATCGCAATCAAGGGGCAGGCCGTCGTTGACTTTATCAACGAGTTCACCAGCGTGGAAGACTAGGGGGCAGATGGATGCCCTCCATGGAGTGTGCATACAGACGGGTCGTCAACTAGAAGGGCCGGTGGAGTAGGTGTCGTACTTCACTCCCCCGAGGGAGATTGGATCAAATGCATGATCCGCCTCAACTTCCCTACCACCAATAATGAGGTGGAGTACGAAGCTCTGATAATAGGAATCGACCTCGCCAAAGCAGCAGGAGCGGCGAAAGTAGTAGTTTACTGCGACTCTCAGGTCGTCGTCAACCAAGTAAACGGAGACTACGAGTGTAGAGGCGACAAAATGAGAAGATATCTCAATCAAGCGAAGAGAAGGGTGGAAGAGCTGAAGGCAGAAATAATCCAAATCCCTAGAGAAGAGAACGAGCAAGCCGACCACCTTGCCAAAGCCGCTTCAGCAGGACATATGACCACCCCTGACAATGTGCTCTCTTTTGTGCAAGTTTCACTACTAATAGACTCTGTCAATGTGTAGGAAATAGGATCCGAAAACAATTGGACCATGCCATTAGTCTCTTATTTGAAAGATGGCGCCCTGCCGAACGAAAAAGAGGCCGCCCGAAGGCTGAAGGTCCAAGCGGCGAGGTTCGTATTGATGAAGGACATCTTGTATTAAAGAAGTTTCTCTCGCCCATACCTAAGGTGCTTGGGTCCCAAGGAAGCAGACTATGTCATGAGGGAAGTCCACTAGGGAATATGCGGAAACCATTCAGGTTCGCGATCACAAGCGCACAAGCTGATTCGAGCAGGATACTATTGGCGCACGATGCAAAAAGACACTCAAGCTTATGTCAAAGCTTGTGACAAGTGCCAGAGGTTCAGCAACGTCATCAGACAGCCTCCCGAAGAGCTGACCCCCATGACAGCCCCATGGTTGTTCGCTCAATGGGGACTGGACATTATGGGCCCATTCCCAACAGCTATGCGACAGTTGAAGTTCCTGGTGGTAGGTATAGATTACTTCACGAAATGGGTGGAAGCAGAAGCTCTGGCCACCATCACAGAGAAAAACATTCGGAGCTTCGTCTGGAGATCCATCATATGCAGGTTTGGAATCCCCAGAGTCCTAGTCTCGGACAACGGGAAGCAATTCGACAACGGCCTCTTCTGAGAGTTTTGCTCGCAGCTGGGAATAAAGAATCATTACTTTTGCCCCGCCCACCCCCAGGCCAACGGTCAGGTAGAAGTAATGAACCGATCCTTGCTCAAGATTATCAAGACTCGGCTCAAGGGGGCAAAGGGGATATGGCCTGAAGAGCTGCCAAGCATACTATGGGCATACAGGACAACGGCGAGGACCCCTACCAGAGAGACACCATTTCGGCTGACCTACGGAAGTGAAGTAGTCATCCCGGCCGAAGTAGGACTCGCAAGCTACAGGGTGAACGCCTATGATGAAGGAAGAAACGACGATGCCATGCGTCTACAGCTCGACCTGATCGATGAAACAAGAGCGGCAGCAGAACAGAGGCTCGCACGGTATCAAGATCGCATGGCTAAACATTACAACTCTCGAGTCAAACACAGGGACTTCCAAGTTGGAGACCTTGTTCTAAGAAAGATCATGGGCGCCACCAGAGACCCTGCCCAAGAAAAGCTCGGCCCCAACTAGGAAGGACTTTATCGGATCACGACATGGTAAAGAAAGGGCACCTACCATTTGGAAACACTGGAAGGACAGAAACTACACCATCCATGGAACGCCGAGCATTTACGAAAGTACTACCAGCAAGGAAAAATGGCATTAAAAGCAACAGCCTCTACTTTAGCATGTCTTAATGTATTTTGGAAACTCGAAAGGCATGTTTCCGCCTTTCTCGAAGTAATACAAGATTCAGAAGTTTATTCAAGTCTCTATACTTTGCAAAAAAGCTGACGGCTTAAAAGCCAACGACTATCCTAAAAAGGGCGTGCAAGGCATAAAAGCGTCAAGCAAAAAGCTGACGGCTTAAAGGCCAACGACTCCTAAAAAGGGTGTGCAAGGCATAAAAGCGTCAAGCATAAAAGCTGACGGCTTGCCAACGACTATCCTAAAAAGGATAAAAGGCATAAAAGCTAAGTACAAAGGCTGACGGCTGGTGAGCTGATGGCTCTACCCCAAATGTATACAAGGGCACAAAAGCCTATTCAGTACAAAAGCTGACGGTCTAAAAAGCTGATGACTCAAAAAGCCAATAATCCTATCTTAAAAGGATACGAAGCACAAAAGCCAGTCAAGCATAAAAACTGACGGCCCAAAGCCAACGACACTATCCTAAGGAAGTGTGTAAGGCACAAAAACTCGTTAAGTATGCAAGCTGACAGCTTCTAGCTGACGCTTCTATCCTAATTGAATAAAAAAGGCACGAGCCCATTAAACATAAAAACTGATGGCCACGCCCTAAAACCCATCAAGGGATAATCCGAAACTGACGGCCTCATCAGGAAAATATGACTTCATTACAAAAAGCACCAAAAGTCCAGAATTGGATTACCATAAGGAGATAAAAATCAGAAGAAATCATCCACAAGGCTCAAAGTAAAAACAAGCATTACACTACAAGTGACGGAAATAAAGTGTTACATCACAAAAATATTGTTTTTACAAAAAGCCCTCAAAACAATGGGGCACCATGTACAAAAAGAAGAAAAGAAAATTTTTACAAAAAGATGAAAAATCAAAGGGCAGGAGCATCTGGACCAGCCTCGTCATCTTTGGGATCTCGAGCCTCACCGGCAGCAAAACCTTCAAAATCGGGAGTGTCGGTTGATGGGATTATCGGAGCAACGGACTTCTCAAGGGCGGGTTGCGCCAGGACAAAACCGTCACTCTTCAGGCGCATCCCAGAGCCGCTGGGGCTGTCATCGTCCACCAAGATGGTGCCGCTCACAGGAGTTGACGGCACAGGATCATCCATTGAAACCCTCGACAAGTCAAGGTGAGGGTAGAGGGACTTTATCTGCTTAAGACAGTCCTCGAATCTGTCACCATAATACTCGGCGCAGGAATCAATGAACGTCTAGGACGTCTTGAACTCCGCCACGGCATCAGCTTTGGCCGTCTCGACCTGGCCCAAGAGAGACATCAGCTCCTTCTCCGCTGTCTCCTTCGCCTCCCGCTCCTTCTCCAGATGACGGGTTCCCTCCTCGACCTTTTCTTTCAGCTCTTTTACCTCCCCGTTCAAGGTGCAGCAGGCGTCTTTGTATTGATCCAACCCGTCAGTCAGATTTTTAATGCGCTTCTGCTGACGAGCCAGCAATTCCTTACTCTTCGCCCCCTTCACCTGCATGGCCCTCATACGGACCATGGCTTACAAGATAAAACTTCCGTCAGCCCATTAGCATAAGAAGTGGACGGAACAAATTAAAAATGGATATACGTACTCGGGTAAGATCGAAGAGACCCGAGTGCCCTAGCTCCTGTACGGATTGGTCCCCGCAAGAATCGGCGTCCTTCTTTCCAAGGATGGAGTCCAGCCTCTCAAGTGCGTAGTCGTTGTGGGTAAGGAGTCAGCGCCCATCCGCTTGGCCGACGGGACCTTGGGCCTACATCAACCCTTTCTAGGCCCCGTGTTTGGGAGACGGGAGCTTTGTAAGGTGATCTCCAGAGGTGACGGTCTGTTTTTTTGACGGATGGTCGTCAGCACCGTCAACCTTCCTCTTCGGCGCACCCTTTATGGGGGCTTTGGGAAGGGACGAAGACGCACCGTCCTTCCCCCTCCCTTCCTCCTTCTTGCGAGCAGCGGCAACCCTGACCTGCGCCTTCAACTTGCCGGACTCCATTTTTGTAAAAAGTGTGTCAGAAAGACCACAAGTAAAAGTGACGGGAATGAGGGGGGGGGGTGACGAAGCTTACGCTGACGGGAGAGGTTATTTAGGCGACGGGCTTCTTCTGTAGGCTCGGGTCCTCCACAATAAGCGTAAAGAGTGTCGGGTGTGATGAGATCACGACACTTCCGCTCCTCCAAAGGTATATCCGTCACCTTGAGAATGAAGGCCTTCTGCTCCTCTGTAATCTCCAGACGAGTGCTGGCTGAAATAAAGAGAAGCGGACGGATTAGAACTTAAGCATGAACAAGTATAAAGAAAAGCTGACAACGACGACTTAATTCCCTGATGAACACCCAAGTGTTGTCAAAACCTTGGGGTATCATCTCCCACTCCTCCTGACGACACACCCAATTCGTCCCCTCCACGAAGAAATACCTACCCTTCCAGTTCCTGTTGGAGTCAGGCATATCGGACACCAGCCTCAATTCCTTCTTCCTTGCAGAGAAGTGGTAGATCCCTTGGGAAGAGGCGATGTGGAGAGGACGGTAGCACCAGAAGAACTCGTCAAGAGTTAGTTGACGGTGCCCCCCACTTAAACTACCCCATAATATCTCGGCCCCAATGAACACCCTCTAGGCGTTGAGGGCAATCTGGCTAACGGACAGCCCGAGGTAGTTGGCTAGCTGACGGTGGAGTGCCGTCAGGGGCAACCTCAGCCCCGCTGCGAACATGGCGTCATACATGCCAACGTTCGCGGTTTTCCCAGAATAACACCTCTCTTTTTCCAGAGGAAGACGGATCGGGATGTCGTCAGGTATTTGATAACGCGCTCGCAGGGAGTTAAACACCTTGTTCATCATCGTCGGCATAAAATGGTTGACCGTCCACTCCTTTGGAAGGATGAATGGACGGTCGTCCCCGGAGCCTCCGGACGTGCTCTCCGAGGCGTCGTCGCCCCCGGTTGAACTCCCGTCACTCTCGCTCTCGTCCACCCGGCCATCACCAACCTCACCCTCACTTACTACTCTACCCCCGTCGTAACCCTTCAACGACCAAGAAGAACCCTCCCCGGGCTCGTGACCTGACTGGAAGACCTCATTATAACCCGCTCCATCACGGACCGACGACTGCTCACTCATCGTCTCCCTAGACATCTGACTACCTACAAGCGATGGGGGCGGTCTAAGAACCCAAGTGACGACCTCTCCAGTAAAACTTTCAAAGTTCAGTATATGAATAAATGGAAGGCAATAAAAGCAAGAATGACTCACCAAGTAGTGAAAACAGCTTCGAGGAAGCTGACGGTCTCAGCAAACAGATGTAGACGGGATCACGCTCGACGAGTCTTGGTTCTTTAAACTGGCAGTCTCGCTCTGCTCAGAAGGAATGAAATAAAGAAGAAGAAATGAGGAAAATGGGACATATATATAGGCAAGAATCTGGGCGCGAAAGACGAAGAGACACCCTCGTCTGGAAGCAGTCCAGTTGACCCCGGACACGTGTCCCGACACTAAGACGGCTCAAGGAGACTAGCCATTAATGCCTTGTCTGCCACGCGAAGAGATACTCCCCAAACCGGCAGCTACAGCTGACGGCGTTGAGGAGTAGAGGGCAATTGATAGGAGTCAAATCTGAGTGACATCGACGACCTCCACAGGCTGACGGGCTGAGGAGGCCGTCGGCCCCTCGAGCTTGCCGTCAAGGACGGACGCCCTTTGAACTAACCGACGGGTTCACCTTGTTGACGAGGCGACGTTTGCCCAACCCTGGCCGACGCGGTGAACAAGCGACGGGACGACGCTAAAGGCACCAATACACAGCTTGCCATATATGCTTCATGAAGAGAATGAGGCTTGTTGTGTACGCTTATACCTGAACGGATGGCTTGCGCATCACGCTTGTTCATAAGTCTTGCCCAACGCGCTCACTGCCCAAAAGATGTCTTGTGCTCCACGCTAATCAAGGGGTATTTCCGGTAAAGAGATGTCTTCCCAAACACGCCACGGTTAAAGTCTTATGCTACTATAAATACCTCCAGGCCTTCACAAATCGAGGTACGTATGATTCTACTCGACTCTAGCACTCTAGAGTTGTAAACAATACTAACTTAACCATCGGAGGGTCGTTGGCCGGTACCACGCTGGTACTCCCCTTTGAGGTTCTTTTCCCTTGTGCAGGTCCATTCGGAATGCGCGAAGACCCTGTAGCTCACTGAGTTGATTCTTGACATCATCAGCAATCAATACCACCTTGTTCTTAAATTCTTGTAAACCTTGACTTGAGACATTTGAAAGCCTTTTTACTACAATTTCTTGGCCATTTTGAAAGCTTACCCTGTGTTCGAAATTCCAAAAAAAATTTGCCTGACATGGGCATTAATGACCAATAAATTTTGCTGAAATTACCTTGTAAACAGGACCATAGCCTCCTTCTCCAAGCTTATTTTCATTTGAGAAGTTATTTGTAGCAACTAGTATGCCTTCCAAATAAAAAAAAAAAAAAAAAGGCACATCTATGTCTTTCTCATCTTCTTCTTTGAATTCACTTAAGTTTATCAAGTCTTGGACATGTCTTTCACTGTTTAACATGCAATGTGCTCGATTTATTTGATCGATTTTTCTATTTTCTAAATTCAAAATATGGTTATGTATTTTAGTTCACATCTTAATAACACGGAAGAACTTATAAATGTTTGTATACAAATTCAAATTAACAAAAAACTAAAAGTAGAATTAATAGTTTTTGGTTTGTGTGGTAATTACCTTGTCTCTTGGCCATGTTTTCGTGCCAGATGTAAATAGGATAAATGGCACAGAGAATAACCACACTAGTGATTCCAATAATCAGAAGTAATGTCATCCACTTTTTTAATGGCAAAGAAAAGACTGGAAATAAAAGAATACTTGTCATACTTCAATAAACAATCTCAAAAGATACGTTTAAATGATAATAAGCATGACAATATTTTATCACTCAAACCAAATAGGATCTTTATTTTATATTTTTCATTGAAATTTTCTTTAGCTGGATGCCTTAAATATAAAAATGTTAGAACTAATAAAGATTCCTTATGCATATTTTCATAACAATAATAAATTTGAGGACTTTTATAAAATTTGTATAGTACTTGTAATCTTATTATTTTGTATGCGATATTACAATTTCTTAACGTTTTTAATCTTATCAAATCTTTTGAGCAGCCAAACTCTAAAAAAAATAAAATAAAAAAAATCTAATTTTGATAAATAACATGACATTAAAAATTATTAAAAAGCATTGATAAATAACATGATATATATTTCAATCAAAAAAAAAAAAATGATATATATAGCAATTATTAAAAGTTATTGGTCTACGGGTCCCAATATAGCTCCTTTTCTTACAAAACTATTATATTTAACATATAACATTGTATAATCACATTAACCTTGGTACAGGAAATTTTCTGAATTTTTGGAAAGACCTCTCAACTTCTAATATATATATATATATATATATATATATATATATAAAAGCCTCTGAAACTCTCATGGTTTTTCACAACAGCCTAATATTTAAAAAAAAAAACATAAACTTAAAACAAAGAACTTTTAACGCAATATAAAAATTTTAAAACCCGATAATTAAACACAAAACCCAATCGCTGCCTTCTCCTTCCTCAATCAAACCTTATTTCTCCCGTTCCCCTTCTCCTTTCCCGTTTCACCCACAACCACCACAACTCAGCAGGCAGCAACAGCACCACCACCCACAACAACTGCAGCACACAAACCACCATAATCAGACCATATCAAACCCACAACCCAAAAGCAAAAAACAATTCTAAAGATCTGCGATTGCCCAAAGTTAAAGTCACTGTTGAACTTCGTTCCTATAACTTACAGAAATTCGAGATTTGGGGGAGTCCGATTCTAGATGAACGCTGCGAATCATTCGGCTGTTGGGGAGACAATATGTTATGTTAGGTTTGGTTTTTGATTTTGTTATTAATCTTTCTTTGCATTGCTTTAAATTTTCAGATCCCACGCCCTCCTTTTCTCAGCCTCTCTGTTTATCAAGTTCCAAAATCAACCAAAGCCTCAACTTTGAACACACCCATTTGCAATTTTCTCTGAAGATCGTCACCGCCCCTCCAACCAAATCAGTGGAGGCAAATTTTGTGGTAATTTTTTTTTTTTAAATTTATGTTTCCAGGCACAACCCACTTGAATACTAATTGTTTTCGTAGCCCCATCGCGTTTTGTATTCCAATCATGCTTAAATTTAGAAATAGTTTTGTATTGTAAATACCATTTTATAATATTTATTGGCTATTCTTGGCTTTGTATTTGAAATTTTTGTTTTTGTTTTTGTTGTTGTTGTTATTGGCTATTGTTGTTGTATCGTGTGAGAACTGAGTATTCTTTTCTATGGTTATGTATATTATGGTTGCTTTGTTGAGTATTCACACACTGAGTCTAGATTACAGGAACTATATTCTTATTTTAAAATTCTTTTAATTTAGGACTTTTGATTCATAGAAGTTATTATTATTTAAATTATTATTATTAAAAATTTTAATCAATTATTAATACTATTTGGGTTGTTGGTTTTAATTAAGGTTGAATGATGAGTAAAAGCAGAGCATGATAGAAGACATCTACAACACCATGAAGCAAAAAAAGGCAGAGAAATAATTGAAAGGGCTTTTTGGTATTGGTATTGGCGGAGGAATTCAGGTTAGGGTATGCTGGCAGACCTATGTGTTTTAGATTTTTATTTTTATTTTTTTTATTTAATGCCTTTTGCTTTGTTTCTTAGGTTTAGATGGTTTATCCTTGATCACTGTTAAAATCTGTTGTTGAAGCCTGAATGTTGTAGTGTAGTCATTTGACAAATGCAAATTAATTGTTGTGTAATTTTGTTGCTTTAAATTTAAAGGTGTTAAAATCTATTGAATAAGTATAATGATCATTGCTATAGAATACTTGCTTTCTAAATCTAAATCAAATGACTAGAAGATTGTGCTTTATGTTAGTTTGGGGTTTTCATTTGAACATATATTATGTTGGTTGTGTGTTTTATGTAGTTTAGCTTCTTGAAAGTATGTTTTTGTTGCAATTTCAACGGAATTATTAATATTTTGTTCCAATTTTGTTTTAGGCCCTTTTGTTCTGTTATAGTTTTCAGCGATTTAATTTCAATTTTTTTTTTTTTTGGTAATGAATATGTGTTGTGCAGAGAGAGTTGGAGAGAGATCTATGGGAGACCCTTCACTACTATCGAACCAGTCCCCTTTAATACCGATGAAGAGATTACTGTATTAATTGTTAATCTGACACAACCGAATGAAGCATGGAGTCGAATATTATGTATATGAGATTGTTCTGGTATTGGACAGATTATTTTTCTTCTCTTTTTGATTTATACTCTTGCACAGATTGTTTGTTCTCTCTTCCATTATTATTATTATTATTATTATCATTATTATTATTATTATTATTATTATTATTAACCAAAATGACCAATCTTTGGAACTTTAGCATATTTTATGAAAAGCCACTTCAATCTACATATTTTATGATTTTAATGAGAACCAAAACAGTCACAATGAATCTAAGAGGAGATATGCAAAACTTGAAATCTTTTACTTTCAATTCCTTTATTCGTTTGTATATTATATGACTAAACATGTACCAAACATTGACTTTGTCATCAAGCCATTGTTCATAATTCTTGGCACATTCTAAGAAATCACAATGTGTATAACTATTGAACTCTTTTCTCTGTAAAAAAAAAAGGGTATTTGGTATCAGATGCTGACTAGTAAAAATAAGCTGAGTGGGTGTGTTTTGTTTGATTAAATGATGGAGATTGTTGACAAATTGTTTCTTATGATTTAGTGTTTATTTGTGTCTTACACATTTCAATTAGGTGTTGGATTTTGAAATTTTTCTTGGTTTTAATAGTTGAAGGATGAGAGAGAGGAAGGTGCTAGGCAAATACTACTCACTTGTCTTCAACCTAGAGGCTTGAGGGGTCAAGCACACATGATGCTTCCCATAAGTAGATGTTGTTGGTGACAATTATTTAGGTATTCAAAGGTTCTAATTC
Organism: Lithocarpus polystachyus; assembly: GCA_033629205.1. Taxonomy (NCBI): domain Eukaryota; kingdom Viridiplantae; phylum Streptophyta; class Magnoliopsida; order Fagales; family Fagaceae; genus Lithocarpus; species Lithocarpus polystachyus. The sequence goes on from CM066172.1 coordinate 4,418,448, forward strand.
TACTTCAAATGTACAGATGCTTTGCTGAGCTTACCATCAAGACTAACTCACAAAATTTCAAATATATTGTTGAGTTTGGTGCTACCAGAAATTTTGAACCTGTGTGAAGAGGATGAGGTAAAACAAAATAAATACAAATAAAATTCTTGCAATCTTTTGTACATATAACATGGTTTTTGACTAAATATTTTGATTATTCTTTTAATTCATTAGGCAGCAGAGACAATAACCATAAAAGAGAAGTTGGAGAGATGGAAGATGCAATGAAATCTTTAGAGAACAAAAACCTTGGATTTGAAAAGAAAAATGGACATCATTACTACACTGGATGGAATGAAATATATGAAGGTATTATTTGCTTTACCAATTCTATTTTTATTTATTTGGGTAGGCTATCATCTCATAGTGCCACAAATGGAATCATTAAGTCTTAAATAAACTATGTAAATTTTAAGATTACGTGATGATAGATCAAAGTAGAAGGCCGTGAAGGTTGTCTCTGGCCTTTTAGGTATAGGTTTTTATTTTTTGAGATGCTATTCAAAGCATATACTTGGTTTTGTGAAGGCAATGTTGCTTTTAAAATTTCCTTCAAATTCACTCACTTTCTTAAAGTAATTTTGATTTTCTTCAGTTTATAATATCTAGGTCTTTACTTTTCGTTCAACTTTTATGGGTGCAGTTCTTTTTCTTGTATTTCATGGAATTAATCAGCAGACAAGGTACCCCCACATGGTACAACTCTTTCTTATCAATTTTCAGCTTCAATCTTCTTGGGTTTAATCCTTATTCAAATTTGTTAAAACTTTTAAGGTTTTTGTTTTAATTGGTGGTAGTTGAGACTTGAGTGAGGATCTTGCAAAATATGCAAAAGTGTTAGAAGTAGGGGCTAATAAATTGGGCTATGAGCTGCTAAGAGACTTGGCTCTGTCAGGTTTCCAAAATCTCAAGGTTATAGACATTATTGGCTTCAAGGCTCTTTATTTTATGCATTTTCTTATGAGACATTTTGGCTCTATCTTTGTATTCAAAATTGAAGTTAAGGTAGTTAGATGTATAGTTTAGTGATTTAGGGAGGTGGATGAAACTTGTAAGTGAGTAAAATACTTGGCAGATTCTTTCAAACACTGTGCTTTCAATTGAAGTGACTAATTAGTTGTTATACATAAAGCTCAACTTGGACATTGATGCTGAAATATGTTTGAGGAATTTCATCTTATTTTAGTTTTTAATGTCGCTCCTTTTTCAGATAATGATTCAAAATAGTTGTTTCTTCAAGTAATTTCTATTTGAAACAGAGGTAAACTACATATAGTTTCAATAATGTTTTATAGAAAGAGAATGATTGAAACTTTACTTTTAGTTTTAATATAGAGCTATATTCCATTTGCAATGAGATGTTGACTCCAATTCTATTGATGATTTATAAAAGTCCCTTCTCTATACCTGTTATCAATAAGTTATTTATAAAATGTTTTCCATATTGTCATTGAAAATAGATTAATAGTTTGTACAAGAGCTATGATGCCACTTGGGTTGATTACTTGATGAACAAATTAGTCTCTTATTGGTTCTTTTAGTTTTTTTTTTTTTTTTTTTTTTACCATGTGGTTTCTTAATTATCTTTTTATCTAACTAGCCCATGCATTGCACGGATTAGCGACTAGTGAGAATAAAAAAATGAATACTATAAGTAAAAGAAAATTATGGTAAAACAGGATTTATCTTTACGTGAAACAGATTAAATTCTTTATGGAACATGCCACCATATTTAAAAGATCAACAACCATTAACCACAACTAAGATTAGGTTGACTAAAAATGGCTAGAAAAAGATTAAGAAGTATGTTGTTCTCCCAACCAAGGATGATCAAGTTTTGCTCCAAGACCCAAATAATCACAAATCTGTTCGAGCGCACCTTGATCTTTCTTTTTATCATTGAAGATGAAATTTTTAGATATTTTAGCCAATAGAATTTTTTACTTCTGTAATATTCTTAATGATCCTTGCTTTTTTTATTGTTGTTTTTGTTCCTTTGACACTTGTGCATTTTTTGTGATGATTATGGTTAGATTTGGATGGAATGATGTAGATTAAATAACTTTTGTATTGGGTCTTAAAGATTCTATGGTCAATTGAGTTCACAATAATATTTGAGGATATAAAATAAAGACTTTTACCACGTATTTTTTTAGAATTTAATCTCTGAGTTAAATACACAAAGTCCTAACATTGTGGTAAAAAAACAAATCATCCATTATCACAACTTAGAAAGAAGAAATGCATAGTAAAAAATCAGTCAGTACTTTGTTTTTTAGTGGGAGTTATAGTCAAACATTTTTATTCCTAAAATATTTTATTATGTAATTTCTAAAATACACGAATCTATATCTATATAATTAATCTATAGAAGTGGAAACATAATATTTAATGTTTCTAAGCTCCTATGATTTGCCACATAATCATTTTTTTCCTATTTATTTTTTACTCTCATTTTTTTTTGACAATATATGAATATATAAATATATATATGAATAGATTGACTTTGCGTATTCATTTAATTTAATTTAGATGTTCAAACATTCTCAGGAAAAGAAAAAAAAAAAAAAGATGTTCATAACTAAACAATGGAATCAATAAAGAATCAAAAGCAAACCACTTTGACTATACATATCTATACTATATAAAATAATGGAAGTTTTGCAATAAAATTTACAAAACTCATATTGTGCCATGTCATTATCATCATTTCCTAATTTTTACTTTCTACATTTTCACTTTGCTGCTCAACTTCTTCTTTTTTTCAACTATTGTCTTCTTAGTTTAATATTTCATCACGTCCAATCATTGGCTTATGGAGCCGCTGTTCAAGCTGCTATCTTGACTGGTAAAGATAATGAGTACTTAAAGCTATCGTGCTCTTAATGTCACCCCTTTGTCTCTTGGCATTTTAACTGATCCTACGGAAGATATGTCTGTTTTGGTTCCAAGAAATTCTGCCATTCCTGCCAAAAAGGTGGGAAACATCACCACCAAACGTGACAACCAAACTTCTATTATCATCCCAGTTTACGAGGGTGAGAGAGCAAGAGCTACGGCTAACAACTTCTTAGGGGAATTTGTGCTTCATGGTATTGCTGCAGCGACCAGGAGTGTTGCTCAGGTAAAAGTTTGCTTTGATATTGAAGCTAATGGTATCTTGAATGTATCTGCGGAGGAGATTACCACTGGCTCGATGAGTAAGATCACCATCACTAAAGATAAGTTAAGTCTGTCTGGTGAGGAGATTGAGAGGATGGTGAAGGATGCAGAGACGTACAAGGCTAAAGATGATGTACACAGGAAGAAGTCCAATGCTAGGAAAGCTTTGGTGGACTATGCTTGCAAGGTGAGGAATACTATCAATGATGAGAAGATTGTTGCCAAGCTTGACCCTAAATGTAAGAAAAAGATTAAAGATATATGCTATTGAACACGTATTTCAGTGATTAGATGACCATGAGCTCGTGGAATCAGGACTGTATGAAGACAAGATAAAATGGCTCCAAAGCGCTTGCAATCCCATTAGTATTTGAGGCAGCCCCAAAAAGTTCTAGTGTTTTACTTCATTTGTGTTCGTTCTAGAGTTTTCTTGTCAGTTATTTGGTCTTTGTTAGGCAATTGTTAGGAATTTTGAAGACATTTCCACTGATAAGGATTTAGCTTCAACCCGTAGCTTGGTGTCGTTGAATTCTGTTTCAGTATACATATCTAATTTAATTATTATTGTTGTTGTTGTTTAAAAAATAATCCTAATTTTTTAAAGATTTATTTGGTATTGGGTTGCTTTATAAATAATAAAAAAAATTTGTGGGCTTTAATAAATTTAAACAAACATAATTTATCACTATTTGTTACTCTAAACATCACTCTGGATTTTTGATAATTTGTATGGTAACTTTATAAAAAAAAGATCAACTAAAAGTTAAAAAGATTTCATTTTATATTATATGTAAATATTGATGTATATATATAGATTAGAAAAGGAAAATTTTTTTTTTACCAATTTTTAGTGGCCTTGTTCCCTTGAAATCCTAGAAAGGTTTTTTCTTTCTCCGTAAGCAAAATTTCCTGTCTTCTAAACGGAAAGGAAAACAAGGCGAAATGGTGTTGAAGTATAATCATGTCTCAGGAAATTAGCTTATAATCATGTCTAGTGTTAAAAGCCATTATATTTAAATTGATATTTTGCTGCCCAGTGGTAATTAAAGTTCTGTTTATAAATTTCAAGCTTGTATTCAAATTGAAGATTTTAACTTGAGATCAAAACGAGTAAAATCAAGGCACAAGCCGCACAACACAACCCAAAACGAGTGTAAACTAAAAATCTTCCTAAATCTAGAGGAACCAACAAAAAAAGATAATAGATTTCATCAAACACCAATTACGAACTCTCCTTTGGGCTTCAAATTCAACGAGGTAAACTTATTACTAATTTCGGCACCACCTTTGGGCCTTTTTTTAAATAAAAAGAATCAGCTTCGGCTTTAATTCCTTTACAGGTTCAGCCAATGTAGACTTAGGAGGCTTGGTAGACATCTCAGCTTTGGGCCTGTAGTGGAAGATGGTCTCATTGTTAGGCCGAATTGGAGGTCCGAAATGTTATATGTTTGGGATTTTGTGATTGGAAGTGATAATCACCGACCAAGAGAAAAATGGTAGAAACTACATTATGGGCTTTTGCAAATCCTTAAATATAGTAAGTTGTCCGTGCGATGCACGGATATTTTTTTGATATTTTATGTAAGACGGTTTTGAATAATATTGTACATATATTATAAAGAAAAAGTAGACTAAATTAGAGTAAAGAAACATATACATTTTGAGATTTTAAAATTAGTGTAGTAGTTTCATTGTATATTTGTAGCATTCTCAAGGTAAAATTAATGTTTTTAAAAATCCTGAAATTAACCAAAGATAAATGCAAAAGTGTAACAGGACCATGAAAATCAATTAATTTGTGTTGTGTTCACATATTTCATACTATAAAATGAAAGTATGTCCAACTCTCTCACTATCTTCTACTCATCGATAATGTGACATTAAGACTTAATGTGAGCAAATGTGTATGCATGTATCTTATAGATAATTTAAAATTAAATCATGGTAAAACATGGCTTTATATTGGACACCAAATATTCTCTCTACTTCAATACCCAAAACAATAACTATCCAACCAAATTACCGAAACCTAAATCATATTTAAGCCCCTAATTTTAAAAAGGAAAAAAAAAATAAAATACATGTAGGGGTTTCAGTGTCTTGATGGTAGTGAGAGGCCTATATAACAGAGGTGGTGACCTCCTAAATTCCTTTTTCTCTCTCTTTCAAATGCTTTGCCAGTCTCAGGTATTTTATTTTGGTAATATATAATGAAACAATACATTTTATTTAATAGTCCACAACATTTTTGTCTCTCTATCTCTCTTCAGAACCTTATCTGGTTAGTTATTACTATTAGTCCTTAATTATTATTATTATTTTTTTTGGCTTTTTTTAAAATACTAAAATGGTGGGTATGCTAAAAGTTATGAAGAATAGAGAAAAAATGTGGTGTAAGCTTAGTCAATGAATGAGACATTAATGAGATAACAGTAAAATATGTTAATGTAAACTTTTGCATAATAGTAAAAAATAATAATAATAATAATGATAGAGGTTAAAAAAAGCTAAATGTAAAATTATAGTAAAAATTATGTAGAATGTTTAACATATTTTAAAGTAATAACATAAAGTAACACATTTTTTCCAATTCCAAAATATATTTATAGTTAGTTTTCAATTAGAATTGTTTAGTATACCAGTGACATTAGATAATCAGTTTATGAGAAGCTCACCTAGTGTTGGTGATGTAAAGAGATAGAGCCAAGAGAGGGTGTGTTAGACTTATCCTAAACTCAAATGATATGTATAGGTTCCTCATATTATTATGAACCTTTTTTTTTTAGAATCATAGAAATTAAAAGTTATTCACGATTTGAGATAGATTAAGAAGAGAATCAAGCGCAAAGGCACAATCCCTCGTGTGTGATGTGTGTTTGATTCAAAATAAAAATAAAAAGATAATTATTCCACATTGCTTAAGAGAGTGTATTATAGTATGCTTTTGTGTTAGACTCATTCCCTCTCCTTTACTTCTATGTGTGATTGTTTCTCTAAGAAAAAGGACAAAAAATCAAAATGATAGAATGATAGCATACTAGGGAAACAAATATAATTGTCAACAAAAGAATTGTGGAATGTTTATGAACAAAGAAGGAAAAAAAAAAAAAAAAGGTTTTGCATCTCCTTTTTTTTTTTTTTTTTTTTTTCCAAATATCAATATTCATGTCAAAAAGAAATAAAAAATTGAAGTTTATATGATGTGCTAAAACATTAGTATTTTACTAATCCAGCCAATTCCTGCGCCAAAGAGAAGATGGAACAAAATCCACCTAGGTTTATGATTTGCAGAATATGACGCTTGTGCTAGATGGAAGCATAAATGCATTGCGCTCATTTTTCCTGAAACCAAACCGTATAAATTGGGAGATTTTTTTTTTTTCAATTATCTTTTGGTCAAAACTTAATTTAAAACACAGAAAAACAACCAGCAACCTATTAAATTTGAACCTTGAAAACTCATTTAACCACAAAGTCTTCGTAAAATTTTGGACTAATAATGGGAACTAGAAAAACTTACCCCCATGCTAAGCAATATAGAAATAACACAAAACATGGTTAGTTTTACTTAGAAGAATTTAAGCTATATATATGGGAAATTAATATTAGGAAAGTAAGATAAGAGGGCCTCTTCATTTTCATTGATATAATGGGTATGACATGAGAGAACAAATTGTAATAAAAAAGTAACTTAAGAAAAAGAGAAAAAAAAAAAATTTAGCAAGGATTTGGTAGGATGTGTGGGCTTCAATTGTTTGGTTCCACTCGCCACAGCCATGCCTCCAAACCACCCAAATTAGATCAAAGCAATTAGTTCTTATGGGGCTTTAATTGTGGAGAGATAAAGATTTAAGGCAATAAACTTTTAAGATGGTGCAAAAGAAATATGAGTTACATTTGGTTGGTTAGTCCATTTAGAAAAAAAAAAAAAAAAATCAAACACATAGCAAATCATCAAATATTGTTGAAAGCAACCAACACTACAAAAAACGGGGCCTTTAGGCCGCGTTTGCAAAAACGCGGCCCAAAATGGACTGAAGCTGCGTTTTTAAAAACGCGGCTTCAGTCCTTTCAATGGGCCGCGTTTTTGCGAACGCGGCCCAAAATATTGCTTGAGGCCGCGTTTTTTCAAACGCGGCCCAAAAAAAAAAGCTTCATGCTGCGTTTAAAAACGCGGCCTCAAGCAATTTTCTGAAGCCGCGTTAATAAAGCACGGCTTCAGTTATTCTTTGGGGCCGCGTTTATTAAAACGCGGCCCCAATTTTGCCTATAGTTGCGTGTTAGACACGCGGCTTTAGGCTTTGAATCCCTCTGATCCCATTTTGCCTATATCCATCTAATCCCAAGTGCCTTCATCACCCTCACACATCACCCTCCAGAGCTCCAAGTCCTCATCACCCTCATCTCCATCTCCGAGTCTCCCATGCACACACATCTCCATCTCCGATCGGAGATCGAGGCTTGGAGCTCCGATCCTCGATCTCCGATCGGATCGGAGATGGAGCTCCGATCCTCAATCTCCGATCGGATCGGAGATGGAGGCTTGGAGCCTCGATCTCCGATCCGATCGGAGATGGAGGTTTAGAGCCTCGATCTCTGATCGGATCGGAGATAGAGGCCCAAGCCTCCATCTCTGATCGGATCGGAGATCGAGCCTTGGAGCCTTGGAGCTCGATCTCCGATCTCCGATATCCATCTCCGATCTCCATCTCCAATCTTCATCTCCGATCTCTATCTCCGGCCACAGCAGGTACTCCATGCTTGTTTCCCATTTCTGTTTTTTCTGGGTATTCTTTGAATTTGAGTTTTGAGTTTTTGTGGGTTGTGATAATTTGGTTGTTATGAGTTTTGAGTATTAGTTACTACAGGAAAAAAATTTAGCCTTTACATTATTGTGTATTAATTATATTATTGTTGGATTTAGTTGATTGGATTTAGTTGTTTAGGATTTTCAGTGTTTCAATTTTGAATCATGTGCTGCTGTTTGTGTTCAAATTTTTTGCTGGGTTTGTGTTCAAATAATTGTTGTGTTTGTGTTCAAATTTTTTGCTGGGTTTGTGTTTGTTTAAATATGTAATGTGTTTGTGTTCAAATTGTTTGCTGGGTTTGTGTTCAAATATTTGTTGTGTTTGTGTTCAAATTGTTTGCTGGGTTTGTGTTCAAATTACTGGGTTTGTGTTCAAATTGCTGGGTTTGTGTTTAAATTGCTGGGTTTGTATTTAATTTAAATTGCATTTATATTTATTGTTTAATCTGAATTAATTTTTTTTGAATATTTTCTGAAATTTTTTTTTTTTAATAGATCTTGGCCTTAGGCCGCGTTTTAAATGCGGCCATAGAACTTGGTTTTAGGCCGCGTTTCTAAAAGTGCAGCCATAGATCCCGGAGGCCTATAGTCGCGGGGTTTAGGCCACATTTAAAAACGCGGCCTAAAAAACCGCGGCTATAGCCTATAGCCGCGTTTTTCGGATCTTAGGCCGCGTTTTAAAAACGCGGCCTAAGGTCCTTTTTTTTGTAGTGCAAAGGCATCCACCCAAATAACATATCAATATATCAGAAGAAATAGAAGAGAGATAAAAAGATAGAAAAAAGGTCACTTTTAGTTATTGCCTGAAAAACAGTCAAGGAATGGGATAGATCTTGGTGATTTGGTTCCAAGCCAACCTTGCCATAGGTAAACAAACGTCACAAAATTGAACAAAGAATTTGAATTGGGTTTTAATTTTTAGGTAAATACAGTGGTATATTTTTGTTTCTGGAAATACAGAGATGAGTTCCTTATTCATAAGGAAACCAAAACACCAGTAATAGGGACTACCCAAGATAATAATTGAGGGACCTTAACCATCACAAATTGGCAAAAAAAAAAAAAAAAAAAAAAAACTCCCCATTCTTCTAGATCGTAATTTGTGTAAAATAAATGAAATGTTGAATTGGCACCTTAACTTTCTCATTGCAATCGAAAGCTTCATAATAGACAAATTCAAATGTTTACAATTAATCATTAAATAGATAAATAAGCACTTGATAGAACCACAATTGAATGAAAGAAATCTCACCTATCTTCGGTTCTCCTCTGAGCAACACGTGAAAAAACTATTTTTCATTCACCAACAATCATGTAGTCTAAATCCCAAAACTTCATAGCAATTTGAATCGCCTTGTCAAAATTTGGGGTCGCAATAGCTAATAAAACAAAACACAAGATCTGTTGATTAAAGCCAAAAGTGATGGGATTTTCAATACAAATTAATGCCATAAAATACCAAATGATTAAACATTGAACTAGAATTGTGAATCCAGAAAGAAAAAAGTTGTCAAACAAAGTAGCTAGCACAAGGAAAACCAATTACACATGGATAGACACGTCTAAAGCTGATTAGCCACAAATCCATTGAAAAAAAAAAAAAAACATGGGAGGAAAAGAGGAAAAACTCACCTTAAGTTGCTACTGGTAAAACAATCAGAAAGGAAAGAGAGATTCGAAATCTTAAAGGAATTTAATATCAGGTGGCAACTGAAGCATCTGAAGAATTCAAAGAGTCAAGTGAAAAGGGATGTCATATTATTTATTATCATTAACTAATCTTTATCATTTACATCAGCTATTAAAGATGGGCTTGGGTTATTTGTGATGAATGGTGTTTGAGTAGTAGAGAAGAATGGCATAAAGAAGTTAACATGAAAGGCTAAACGTAACATTAGAGCGCCACATGGCAGGATCTCATGCTTTCTAGCATGAGGTTTCCGCTTTTAGAAGACAATCAAATTACTTATATAGTTTTTTGACTTTTAAATTTTCAAAGACAAATTTACACTTAGCTCAATATACTTCACCTATGTTTTTCTGAAAAATGTCATCCAATAATATAACATGACATTATTTATAAATTGCAAATCTAAAGCCAACCAATATATTGATTATCAAGTCCTTTCTATAAAATAGATATATATGTGACATGTCAATTCCTATCGGATTATAGCCCAACCCAAACCCAATAAAATGGCACATTTATTCATGACCAATCCAAGTTAGATCCTATCAAAAAAAAAAAAAAAATCTCCAGTTAGAAAACATTTAGCAAAAGAATTAAAAATAAAACCTGAATTCAACTAAAATTTAGCCAAAAAAAAAATTAGCTATAAAAAAAAAGGGAAAGTAAGCAGAGAAAGAGAAAGAAATACAAAAAGAAAATTTGTGCAAAGAACATAAGAAAAAGAGAAGGGTTGTCAAGGCCCTTAAATGCCAACAATTGGCCCCTCCTTTATTTCCTAGTAAGTTTTCATTTTAATTTTTTTGTACTCTTCTCTCACCTTCACCAATTAGTCACATAATAGATAGTCTTCATTTCAATGTTGGCCCATATGCTTAATTTGAAAATAATAGTCTATGACTGTGTTAATTTGATAATCTTCATTACGTTTTTGTTTTTGAAATTTTTGTTCTTTGCCATACCAGGGGGGGAGGGGGAATACTATCAATGAAATTTTAAACTTTATCCCTAGTAACATACCAACCCCTTTTATCAACAAAATTTTCAAACCAATCCTAGTCACATAATGTGATTCAGAATCATCCAAAAGTGGAGGTAATCCATAGTAGCAAAAGAAGGATTAATGGAAAAAAAATAATCAGATTTGTTAATTTGATGGACCCAACTTACAAAACCAACAATCTTGAAGAAACAATCCAACTTTATTTACAAAGTAATTTTCTAAAAAAATTCATGGCAGTATGTACAAAGAAAATGGCATACAACAACTTAACAATATATTTAGTTTACTCTTCTATATATATATATATATATATATATAACTTAACAATACAATGAAAATGGAGTTAAACTCGATAATCGATTTATAGTTCCTCACAATATTGACTTATTGGTGAAATTTTAAGCTCACATAAATGTCAAGTGGTGTAATCATTCAAGGTCTATCAAATACTTATTCAAGTATATTATGAAGGGACCTAATCGTGCAACTTTGATTCTTGAAGAAAATTTACATGTCGATGCTTCTACTGGAATGCAAAATATGACAGACATGAATGAAGTTAAGAGATACTTAAATTGTAGATATATGTCTACCATAGAGGCATGCTGGAGGATATTTGAGTTTGAAATCCACTATCGACAAAATCCAAATTCAATTTTACATACAACTTCATATTAAATTGTAAATCAGCCTTACTACACAAATCCACTTTTTCCTCTAATGTATCTTGTTGATCATACACTATTCAATAAACACTATTGCCACATTTATCTATGTTCTAGGCATTTAATTTACACAAAAGACTATAGCAACCACAATAGCTATCACTGTTGCTCAATGCTATGACAATCTTTTGACTCAAGAATTCTCCTTCCAAAATCTCATCTCTTTTCTTTATACCTGCACGTTAATAGTGAGAAAATTTTTATGTTCCCAAAATGAAAGCTAATCTACAAAAATCTGTAAAAACCAATCAAACACATTTGATTCAAGCATCTCTTCTAAAACTTTGAATGGAATTAAGAAAAGAAGGGGAAAAAACCAAAGTTCATAGTATTGAGACACTAAAGAAAATAATAATCTACCCTTATAAAAAAAAGGGGAGGAAAAACAAAGTTCATAGTATTGAGATACTGAAGAAAGTAATAATCTGCCATTAAAAAAAATGAACTAACTTCATAAGAAATGGAATTGGTTTATTTTGCTAGTCTAAATTTGATTACTTAATAAATTATACTATTCTCAAAATTTGACATATATAAATGAATGCTTAAGAAATGGTAATCATCATTATTGGGCTCAAAATTTCTTTTTTAGATAGTGTATAGAATATTTAATTCATATGAATAGAAACTGTTGCAAACCTTAAGGAGTTGGGGGCTTTGGTAGAGAATCATGAAGAAGTTTGTAACATTAAACATTAAAGTTCCAAAAAAAGAAAAAAAGAAATATATATATATATATATATATATTAAAATGAGATTATTTCCTCGTATATATAATAGAAAATTAACTATCTATCTAATTTATTACACATATGCAGAAATACCTTTTTTCTTTTTAACTTACAATTTATACTAAGGCGACCAATATTTGTTCACTTAAGGTATATAGAACTGAGCAAATAGACTTGTGAAGTCTATATTCCACTTTAAAAGTTATTATGTGATCATTTAGATCCCACAGGGAGAAAAAAAAAATTATATCTTTTAGATGCAAACCCTTGGCTTAAGCCTTCAGATATCTCTGAAATTATCCTTCTTGCAAGTTCAAGCAAAGCTAAAACACCAACATAGAAAACATAAATAGTCATAAATTTCATGGGTCAAATAATTTAGTTAAGATTACAACACAACCATTGATTTAAGGAAAAGAAATTTTGAAATATGGATCTATAATATTGCATACAAAAAAAATTAAATAAAGTTTTTCTAGTCCTCTTAACTACTAAGGTTTTGAACCATAAATTAACATTCCATAAAGTACATCACTTTCCTCTACCTTAGAGGATAACAACTTAGTGTCATAAACATGTACAAAAGAAGGAAAATACATAAAAATGTTTATATCTCATGGAGAGAGAGAAAATAATTAAACCTTCTGAAAGCAAATTATGTTGCTATTTGGCTTGAGGTATCTCTAAAATTAACCTTTCTTGTAACTTTATAAAATCATAAAATAGAAATTTAGAAAACTTTAGTAGTTATAATTATCATGAATCAAATATTGTCAAAAGCATAAATGGATAACAAACCAATTCCAGTTTATCAAATTGTTTGAAGCTATGGGCGATAAGTTGCAGCCCTATAACAGATAAGATTTTGGTGAGAATCAATTCATGGATATCCAATGTTTTGTCATTTGTTGTTTGGTATTCACATATATTGGACCAGCATGTTTGTTCTACCTAAAAAAATTCATCAAGTAGAGAGAGAGCTGGTTCAACTAGTTTTTGTGAAAAGGCATTGATTCCTCAGCTTTTGATGCAAAGTATTTTTGGGAAGTATCTAATTAGATTAATCAATAATTTTACCAAGGTAAAAACAGATTATGCCCATCTGCCTTTACTAGGTGCTAGAGCCAATCATTATTTCTCTCATAAACCATGATAGGGCAGCACACCAACAACAATGCATATATAGTAATATAGACATTAAAAATGCCTTTAAGCTAAGTATTGCATTGATGTCAAGACGGCCAACAAATACCAACTGAAGGACTTATAGAGCTATTTTATTCTAAAACCACAACTGCTAACCTTGAGGTAAAAATGCGTTTAATATAAGTATTCAAGATGGCCTAAAATACCAACTAAAGGTCTCATAGAGTCACTTTATTTCAAAAACCACAGCTACTAACCTTAAGATCAACATTGACAACATATACTGAAAGAGAAATATATTAAGGAATTGAACAACAATCTAAATGTATGAAGAAACATTAGCAATAGCAGTACCTTCCTTCACCAATTCCTTGAATTTGCATCGCCTTCGACTAAGTTGAAACCCCATCCTTCAAGACTTGAAGTGTCCCATCTTCTAAACCTTGGTTGCTTCAAGACAATTATATTTGAAATAGAGTAGTGTGAGAGTTATTCACAACTATAATCAAACACATTGAAAGAAATCCATTAATAAATAATTGAAACAACACTATTTGATGACTACTAGAGGCTTTCTGGGGGTATTTAACACTATGGGCCTTTGGGACTTAGTGGTCAAATCTATTATACTTATACTGTCTCTTTCCCTATTTTTTTTCCTAGAGCCTAAGCCATTGCGTTGGCTTGGACCATATCCTACAGGAACCCGTGTTATACTTTTCATACTTCTCCTTTTGATGATAATACAATTTCTGCCTTTTCAATCTAAAATAATAATAAACAATCAAAACAGAATTGAACTCCAACTGTTGAACCAAATTTGGTTTACCAAATAGAGAAAATCAATTACCCTACTAAACATGTGGCATAGTATTCTTAAATTTCACTTCTAATTTGCAAGTTGTAAAATCTACACTACTAATTAGTGAAATTAAATAAATAAAGAATCAAACCCAAAAGAAAAAGAGGAATGAATTCGCCTTTGTTGTTTCCCATCTCAACTGTATATATTTTTATATTCCATGGCCATTGATCCTTAATTATATCCTCACTTTTGCTTAATTCTTCCAACCTAAGCTGTGTATCTGTACAATTGAGTTTGTGCACAAACTTTGATAAATCATTGGGTTTGGAACTATGCACTGGCTGTCATTTTGTTTGATATATATATATATATATATATATAAATCATTGGGTTTGGAACTTTGCACTGGCTGTCATTCTGTTTGATATATATATATATATATATATATATAAAATAAAAATTTGATATTGTTAATTTTCATAGATGTTTCTTTACTTTTTTTATTTATTTATTTAACATTAGCTAACTATTCCGTGCATTGCACGGGTTAGCAACGCAATGTGATCTTTCACTTGGATTTATACTCCATAACAGAATATAATAATGAAAGAAGTTATAAAATGTAATAAGCATATTTTTATAGATATAATTAAAGCAATTATCATTTTTTTTCCTGCACAATCATTTTCATAGGTATATAATATATGTAATGAACAATTTCTACTTCTTAAGATAACCAAACAATTAGTGAGATATACTTTCTAAAAAAGTGGAGGGTCAGATGTGGAAATTGGGAAATGTACAAATAATCTATTTATAAATTAGAAGTCAGAATAGTGACTAACTTAAAGGAAGAGAGAGATTACATGTTACCATAAACTATCACTTCCAAAGCATCTTTAATCAAAGATTAAAATGAAACTACAATTCAAAATAATTCCAGCAATTACTCGTGTCCCAAATTCTAAGTTTCAATCTTTTTCCACCAATTGTGAGCAGCTTAATCTTAAAATTTCATCTCACTGAAATTTAAAAAAAAAAGGGAAAAAGGAAAAGGGAAAACGAGACTCTATTTTATGTGACAAATATATACTTATGAATTTCAAAACAATGTGTGATTCTTATGTGATATGGAAGAAAAAAGGCACGCAAATAGCCTAATTACATTTTCCACCCCAAAAATAAAATAAAAGGAAAAATCAAAATCAAAATCAAATTCAGCTATCCCCAAAAAATAAAAATCCAAAATCAAAACAAACACTTTAAACTCCAAGCAACCATATCAATTCCCGCTCTTTTTGTAGGAGAAGGAAAAAGGACAAAGTAAAATTACTTGAGTCTTACATTCGAGCACTAACAACCATGGTAACCCTATCCTTGGAAAAAGCATGCAACCTTAGTAAAAATGAACATTACAGTTGGCAAACAATTTTAACCACCATTGACAGTTGGACCCATATTAATCTGTCATTGATGATCATAAAAAGGATCTAAAACGCAACATCAGACTCATAACATCAAGATTACATGAGAAAACACAGTTCTCATGCAATCGCAGATATCTCAATAACATGGCACTACATGGTACAAAAAATTACCTCATATTTGTTCAGTCACAATGGTCTAATGCTTGTTGTGCTGCTTTATCTCTTAAGATTTATCTTACGTTTGGCTTCCTGGACAGCTTCTACATCTGCTTGCCTTCATGCTTCCACCCACCTTAAACTAAAATCAGAATTAAGAAACAATTGACCAAAAATTCAGTTCAAGCCTTTCTTCGAATAGTTTGATGGGAATTGAGAAACCAAGGAAAAAATGGATTTGAAAAAAAAAGATAATGGAAAATCCTTAAGAAAGAGAGGTTGAAGGTACCAATGAAAGCGGAGATCGTTGGAAGCATAGTCAATCTGTGTTTTCCATGCCCAACAACGATAGAGATAGATTACATGTCACTACTTTCATTTTTGCAATAAATCTAAAGAAACACACATAAGCAATTTTTATCTGTTCTGAAAATCCATTTATCAATGAGGTTTACCAACAAAATAATTAGGATTATTCAACTGGCATGATTATCATTTTTCTTGTTAACCCTTCTCATCGGCATTTCTTCAAACATATGAAACCATAAAGATACAAAAATTAGAAATATTGTCAGTAACAAAATTAATGGCAATGCAGGCAATCCATAGTAAAAGAGAGAAAATAAAAAGCACTTAATATTTCAATATAAAACAAATATTGAAATCAATAGAAAAGTAAAAACACCAAATAAGAGATATGATAAAGGGGAAGAATTGACAATTTCTTCTTCTTCTTTGGACTTGGCTTCCCATTCAACACCATGAAATTCATAAGCAAAATTTAAAAAAAGAAAAAAAGAATTTGGCTTTAATTAATAGTAAACATCAAATACCAAATCAAATTCACATATAAACAAACAAATGTTTTCCAAGTTTCACATTGTAACAAAGCAAAATGAAAAGAAGAAATCATAAAAATACTGCCCATTTCGTAAAGCAATACATTCACATACAAAATGACAGTTCTTTAATCACAAATAAATTCAGCAAAGAAAGAACAGAATGAATGAATGAATCATAATTTCCCAAATAAAAAAAGGAAGTAGTTTTATACAATTTGAAACGGTAATTGAATAAAAAAAAAGGGGGGGGGGGGGGGGGGAACCATGCCTACCTTCTACTAAACCCATAAATTTTTAATAGGGATAAAAGTTTTGTTGTTGGTGATGAATCAACAACAAAACCGGTTTTCCAAATCAAAACCCGAGGAAAAAAAAAAAAAAACCTATGAACACAGATATTATAAAATAGGGAAAGGCTTAGTGATTTATGTAATCCAAAATAGGGGAAAAAATTGAAAATTTGAGAAAACAAACATTTTCATGGAGAACCCGAAAGCCCGAAACAAAAAAGAATCAAAACCAAAATCAAATCTAAACCTATCCAACAAAAAAACTCAATAAAAAGTAATGTTTCATTTCCAAATCTAAAAAAAAAAAAAAAAAATGAAGGAAAACGTACCGAAGCCGGTTCCGACAATCTGATGGTGGCAGATATGTAGCCTAACGGTGTTGATGCCCATAGATTTTTCTTTCCTTATGTGCTTGCAGCAGTGCTCTAAGTCTGAAGAGGGAATGGAGAACTCTCTCCTTCTCTCTTATTTCTCTATTTTTGCCCTCTCCAAACCTAAATCATATATAACCCTAAATTTCAAATAATCAAATCAAAACCTAATGTTACCCAAATACCTAAATAAAAATCAATCCAACCAAATTTCTCAAAACTAATTCATATTTCATACCCATACCCAGATTTAAGAAAGAATGAAAAAAAGAAAAACTTACCGGTGGTAGTTCTCTCAATGTCTGTCTCCTTCTCATCTCTGTATCACAAGATTTATTTTTTCCTCCTTCTCTATCTCTGGATCGCAAGCATCAGTGTTAAGAAAATTGAAAAGGAAGCGAAAAGAAAGTATCCGAATTGGAGAAATTGAAGGCGCCCTTACGGTGATGGCATAAGATTTGGGTGGCGCCCTTCTCTCTATTTCTGCCTCTCTATTTCTCTGTCTCTCTTTTCTCTCGATCTCTCTTTCTCCTTTCTCCGTGCAGCAATCTTTTTTTTTTTTTTTGAAAGCAGTTAGTTTCCTTTTATACCAAAAGGGCTCCCAAATAGTGTTTCAACGTAGTAAAACATTATAATTTATCGCTTTTAAACGGTGTTGAAGTGTTACCAAACAATGTAATTTATCATTTTTTAACTTAAACGTGGCTGAATTTTAGATAACCACTTTTCCTACATGACAGCACCTCCTTAATTGTAAGAATCAACTTTCTCTCAGTTTTTGCTATTATATATAGGATATGATATGATGATATGATATGTATATGTATATATATATATATATATATATATAGATATTGATTGATTGATTGGTGCATAATGAATAGGAAATCAAGGTAGATTTATATGTAAGTGATGTTATTCTTATCACAACTTATTATTTTTAATATATTGTTAAAAATATTATGAAAAAAAAGTTGTCCTTAGTACTGCTAGAAATAACATAATGCAAATCATTAACCAATACAAACTGTACAACACATGAAAAAGTAGGACAAAATAATTTATATAAGATATTGATATATAAAAAGCCAAATTAGAGAATTTATTGAAAAGAATATATCTAATTTAATTATTATTTTTTAAAAAATAAACCAGATTTATTTGGTATTGGGTTGCTTTGTTTAAAAAAAATGTGTGGATTTTAATTAGTTTAAACAAACATGGTTTAGCACTATTTGTAATTCTAAAATTCAAATTAAATGTATATTTGGCTAATGATTTGAAAAAAAAAAGGATTTTAAAAACTTATATGGAAACTTTAAAATTATTTAACAAAAATAAAAAGATTTAACGTTACATAATTACATTATATAAAAATTGTAAGGACATAATTTTGAAGGCTTGGTCCCTACAAAAATAATAATAAAATTCCTAAAAAAAAACATTATATAAAAAATTATGCAAGTGTAGATATAATAAATATAGATTAGAAAAATAAATGTTTATTTTCCAATTTTTTTTAGTGGTCTTGTTGGCTGTCGCCTTGAAATTTCTCCCCTTTGATTTAGCAAAATTACATGTTAGACCTCTATGGAAAGAAAAGTATGACGTAATTTCAAGGCTTATAATCATGTTAGAACATCTTTAGCAGCTTCTCTATATTTTTGTACTGTTTGGACAGTGAACAGTGATATTTACTTTTTACCTACCTACTTTTTCAAATACATCTTCCAACAGATTCTCTATCATTTCTCTATCTCATTTAAATATTATTTCTTCATTCATTATTTATTCATTTTATAACACACGTATCTCAATACCCCCATCCCCACTCTTTTTTTTGCTAATTTTTTATTATGTTTTATTCTTTTGCTAATGAACAGTAGCACATCAGGTTTGGAGAATGACTATTTATTAGCAAAAAACTTTTTGTGTTTCAAAGAAATTGTTGGAGCTCGTTTTTCCTCTTTTTTCTAGTTTCATTCTCTATATTTTGGCTTTACCTACTCTATTGGAGATGCTCTTAGTAAGGCCTATAATCATGTCAAGTGCAACTTCTTAAAAGCCATTATGCGCAATTTGAGATTTGCTGCCTAGTTTGGAGTTCCTCTCAAGTACTTTGTATTCTATAGTAGTCTATCCTCCTTTATGATGCTTCCATTCTCCTGGGGGCGGGGGTATCGGACAAGGAGATTCCACTTGATTCTCAAAGGACTTGTATCCAGTAAAAGAGAATCATTTTTCTTTTTTGTTGAAAATAAATTTCTCTTCCATTTTTTTAATATATAATATCTCAAATTTAAATATTATTGATATATGAATTTAAAAGGAAGTTACAAATACGTAACAAAGACCATTACAACTTAAATTAATTATGCATTGTTAGAGCATTCACAATAGTAAATTTAAAATTTTAAGTTTTTTTTTTTTTAACATCTCAAAAACTTATTTTATCTATTTTATCACACCATTTCATAACTCTCACTAAATCAATTCTCTTATTTTTCACATCTAAGCCAAACATTGTTTATTTATTTATTAATTTCTTTCTCAATTCTTCCCCAACAACGCACAACCAACCACATAACCTATCATCAGAAAACCTATCACCACTACTCCCACAGCTGGCCACAAAACCCATTATATCACTAAAAAAGAGAGAGCGAAGAGAGAAAAAATAGATTTGAGTCTGAGGAGAAGAGAGAAAAAAAAAATGATAGAAGAAAGAGAGAGAACAGGCTAGAGAGCTAAACAGAGAAATAAAATAGAAGAAGAGAGAGAATTGGAATTAAAAAAATTTATAACTTTATAGCTATAGTAAGCTATCATTTTTTTATAGTTACTATAGTTTGGATGCTAAATTTTTTAACTTTAGCACCATCAATGCAGCATGTATTTTGTTGTTTATGGTGCTAAAAATAGCTTTTTAGCAAATTAAGAGTATCACTGTGAACACTATTATATTAGCAATTTATATTATTCTTCAAATTTTTACGTTTAAAAGTAAATTAAAATGTTTGTTGTGGGAGTGATTTTCTTAACAGAAATGTTTGTTGTGTAATCATCAGAGAAATTATAGAAATTAAGAAGAAAAAGAATTAAAATTAACACATCACCTATGCGTAAATGTACACATTTTAAATATTGTAGGACCTGTTTATATTTAAGACCTCCTTTTTTCTTTTTCTTTCTCTTTTTCTTTTTCCATCTTAAGTGGAAAGGAGGAAAATTCGAGGTTAAGGGATATAGCTTGTCAAGAAAAAAAACAAAAAGGGTTAAGGTGATTGTACCGTCTTTAAGCTTTCATCGTCAAAAGTGTCTCATACATACTGCTTCTATTTCTTTTTGCTTTTTCTAAAAGCACCCGCCCACTTGCCTGCTAAGAATGGCATGAAGAAGTTAATGTGAAAGGCTAAATGTAACTTTAGAGCGCCACATGATAGAACCTTATGTGGAAAAGCATGAGGTCATGCTCTGCTTTTATATATACACTAGTATTATGCCCGTGCGATGCACGGCTTAATAAAAAATATTTAGATAATATAATTAAATTTAATAACAAATAAAATGAAAAAAGTATTAATTCAAAATTTAAGATTAAAAAATAAATTGTACTTGTACACTTAAAAGAAATTTAATTTTTATTTCTTATTTTGATATTTAAATAATTTGTTTTAGTGTTGATTTTATTCAAATGGTTATAAGTTATATCAACCCTAAACACACACACACACATACACACACACACACATATATATATTATCATAAAAAATACATATATTAATATTACACATGAAAAAATAATGAATTCAATAATTGAAACAGTTGAAAACAAAATTGAGCCAAAACCTCAATTCATTAATGAAAATATATCCAAATTTTTGAACTTAAAAAAAAAAAAAAAGGAGTTAAGTAAAGATAGACTTACATAGAAATTTTGACGGATGGATTATCTAACATCCAATTACATGTTTGACAACAAATTTTGTTTTTAATTAAAGAATATAGATAACATAGAACAAAACACTGATTAAAAGTCATAAAAAATTAAATCCATTATAAAATATTGATGTCAACAACAAATAATCATGTAATAAGAAATTAAAAAATACAATTATATTGCTTGCTATATTAACTTCTAAAAAAAAAACTAAAAGGTGTGATCAAACATAGAATTTCAGCATATCTATAAAATTTGTTGATAAAAATCATATTATATATAATAAAAATGTAACAAATACGCAAAATCTATTCAATTTGATGAAAGAAAAAAAAAACTATCAGCAAGGTTGTAGGTAGGGTAGAGATAGACACAACTGTTATAGTTGTAAATCAAATACTACTTTCTTTCATTACATGATTTGTCATATTTATTTAAAAAATATGTATATATCTATTTTTAAAATCTAAAAATTTATTAAAATTTACAAAAAGAAGTAGTTTAGGTGAAACTCAAATACATTTTTTTTTTTACTTTATTATTAGAAAAAAATGACATAAGATGCAAATTTATCCACAAAAAAAAAAAAAAAAAACGTAGGAAAAAAAAATGCAAGTTCTATCTTTTTTTCATTTTATGTTTTTTAAAGAAATGTAGAAAAAAAAAAAAGCAAATTCAATCTTTTTTTTTCTTATACGTTTTTCTATCTCTCTTTTTTTATTTAAATGCTATCCTTTGGTAATTCTATTCTATTGATTCTAGGCTTTGTTGATAACATTTTTGATAGACATAGTTGTTATAATTGTAAATAAAATACTACTTTCTTTCATTACTTGATTTGTCATATTTATCTAAAAAATATGTATATATCTATTCTTAAAATCTAAAAATTTATTAAAATTTCTGCAATTTGGTGAAGCCACTTAGCACAACCACGGCGTCTTAGTCCAACTTTTATTATATATATATATATATATATATATATATATAATATAATATGATATATTGATATTGATTGATTGATTGGTGCATAATAAATAGGAAATCAAGGTAGATTTATGTGTAAGTGATATTATTCTTATCACAACTTATTATTTTTAATATATTGTTAAAAATATTATGAAAAAAAAGTTGTCCTTAGTACTACTAGAAATAACATAATGCAAATCATTAACCAATACAAACTGTACAATACATGAAAAAGTTGGAAAAAATAATTTATATATGATATCGATAATTTAGAGAATTTATAGAAAAGAATATATTTAATTTAATTATAATTTTAAAAAATAAACCAAATTTATTTGGTATTGGGTTGCTTTATTTTTTTTAAAAAAGTGTGGATTTTAATTAGTTTAAACAAACATGGTTTAGAACTATTTGTAATTCTAAAATTCAAATTAAATGTATTTTTGGCTAATGATTTGAAAAAAAAAAAAAAAGAATTTTAAAAACTTATATGGTAACTTTAAAATCATTTAACAAAAATAAAAAGATTTAACGTTACATAATTACATCATATAAAAATAAAAAAAATTCCTAAAAAAAACTTTATATAAAAAATTATTTAAGTATAGATATAAATATAGATTAGAAAAATAAATGTTTGCTTTCAAATTCTTTTTAGTGGTCTTGTTGGCTGTCACCTTGAAATTTCGCCCCTTTGATTTAGCAAAATTACATGTTAGACCTCTACGGAAAGAATAATGAGAAATGATATATCCACAATATTTTTCACAATATTTTCATAACAAATCCTAATTGGCAAGTTGTTACTGGTTGTTATTGTTGGGGCAAAAAAGTAATCTTAGTGTTAGGTTCAAATTTAAACCAATAACAACTAACCACCTATGATTTGTTATGAAAATGTTATGAAAAATGTTGTGGACGTAGCAGCTCTCAAGAAAAATAGGACGTAATTTCAATGCTTATAATCATTTTAAGTAAGGCCTATAATCATGTCAAGTGCAACTTCTTAAAAGCCATTATGCACAAATTGAGATTTGCTGCCTAGTTTGGAGTGCCTCTCAAGTATTTTGTATTCTATAGTAGTCTATCCTCCTTTATGACGCTTCTTCCATTCTCCTGGGGGTGGGGGTATTGGACAAGGAGATTCCACTTGGATGCATTCTCAAAGGACTTGTATCCAGTAAAAGAGAATCATTTTTCTTTTTTGTTGAAAATAAATTGCTCTTCTATTATTATTTTTTATAATATATAATATCTCAAATTTAAATATTATTGATATATGAATTTAAAAGGAAATTACAAATACGTAACAAAGACCATTATAACTTAAATTAATTATGCATTGTTAGAGCATTCACAATGGTAAATGTAAAATTTTAATTTTTTTTTTAACATCTCAAAAATTTATTTTATCTATTTTATCACACCATTTCGTAACTCTCACTATATCAATTCTCTTATTTTCACATCGAAGCCAAACATTGTTTATTTATTTATTAATTTCTTTCTCACTTCCTCCCCAACAACCCACAACCGGCCACATAACCTATCATCAGAAAACCTATCACCACTACTCCCATAGCCGGCCACGAAACCCATTATATCACTGCAAAAGAGAGAGTGAAAAGAGAAAAAAAAGAAAAGAAAAAAGATTAGAGTTTGAGGAGAAGAGAGAAAAAAAAAATGATAGAAGAAAGGGAGAGAACAGGCTAGGGAACTAAAGAGAGAAAGAAATAGAAGAAGAGAGAGAATTGGAATTAAAAAAAAAAATTATAACTTTATAGATATAGTAAGCTATATTTTTTATAGTTACTATAGTTTGGATGCTAAATTTTTTAACTTTTGCACCATCAATGCAGCATGCATTTTGTTGTTTATGGTGCTAAAAATAGCTTTTTAGCAAATTAAGAGTATCACTGTGAACACTATTATATTAGCAATTTATATTATTCTTCAAATTTTTACGTTTAAATGTAAATTAAAATGTTTGTTGTGGGAGTGTTTTACTTAACAGCAATGTTTGTTGTGTAATCATCAGAGAAATTATAGAAATTAAGAAGAAAAAGAATTAAAATTAACACATCATCTATACGTAAATGTACACATTTTAAATGTAGGACCTGTTTATATTTAAGACCTCCTTTTTCTTTTTCTTTTCCCATCTTAAGTGGAAAGGAGGAAACTTCGAGGTTAGGGATATAGCTTGTCAAGAAAAAAAAAAGGGGTTAAGAAGATTGTACCATCTTTAAACTTTCATCGTCGAAAGTGTCTCATACATACTGCTTTCTTCTATTTCTTTTTGGTTTTTCTAAAAGCACCCGCCCATGTGCATGTCAAGTATTTAGGGCCTTCAACCTTTCAGTTCTGAAGTGCCTCATAGTCTACTTTCATCTACAGTATTTACTTTAGTTTTGATTAACAAAAGTCTTTGGGCTTCTATTCCCGACGACAATGTCCGACCATGGAGAGGGTCCAGCGATAGGAATCGATCTGGGAACGACGAACTCGTGCGTGGCAGTGTGGCAAAATGAAAGAGCAGAGATAATAGTAAATGATCAGGGAAACAGGACGACGCCATCTTATGTTGCTTTCACTCACATGGAGCGCTTGGTCGGTGATGCGGCGAAGATGCAGGTCGCCCGGAACCCCACCAACTCCGTCTTTGGTAATCTTCAATGTTTTTTTTTTTTTTTTTTTTTGGTGTTATTCTTAAGCACTTAGTGTTATACTCCCCATTAATAATAATAAGGTGATTCGTAAAAATAACTTTGATCACATCCATTGTTCGCTCATCGCATGAAAATTAATAATAATTCCACATAAATTTTTATTTTATTTTATTTGCTAAATTGCGATTGGGTCAGAATTGAAAAAGATATAGTCTTTCAAACTTCTGTTTGGGAAGAAAAGAAAAATTGTCTACGTCAAATTGACAATTATATTACATCACATAATAACTCATAATTTTTTTTTTATTATTAATGCCATATTAAGTTGATAGTAACAAGTAACAACTAGCAAGTCACATATTTATCTTTAAAAAAAGAAAATCAATTTCTCGATGGATATCATAAAAGGTGGTAATCATTTTAGTAAGCAGAGGCAGATGCAATTTAAAGGTATCTATATGGTGGTAACATATACATGTCTTTTTTATTTATTGAATTACTATGCAAGGTACTTTGTCTTTTTTTTTTCTTTTTTCTTTTTTTTTTAATAAAAAAATGGTTAGAGGAGGAATCAATGTGGCTCCCTTGCCTTGGCTCCATATAGTGGAGCTTTGTTGGCCCAAGGTCCCAGCCACTAGGCCACCAATCGTGTTAGTTTATGCTTTGTGAAATCTTAAAAGTTAATTATTCTTTTTGTGCTAGTGTTTTTGGGCTAAATTAAAACCCTATTACCCAGCGAAAAAGCCAGAATAACTAAACAATTTCTTTTTTTTTTTTTCCCTAAAAAATAGTTCATAAGAGAAGAGAGAAGATGGGATAGGCCCTAAGCCCTCATTTAGGAGGAGGGAAAAGAATGGCATGGAAATAAATTAAAAGAATAATTTTAGCATATTCTTCAATTTCTTTGTATGAGAGTTATAATAAAAGGAATGAAAAGTCCATTCTCTTATTTTAGAGTTTTTTTTTTTTTCTACAAGATAGAATTTTACTCTAGCCTAATCTAAGTGTATATGTGTGTGAAGCTCCCTCCTGGAGACTTGAACCCTGGCCCTTGCCCTTTACACCCCACAAGCACTTATACTTGTAGAATGACCATCGTACTAAGGGTGTGCGGTGATAAAACGTTAAAATACAGATTGTGCTCTTATTTTGGAGGTTAAGTGTGAAGGAATGAAATAGGTAGGAGCCGGGGAATATTCATCATTCCTTTCTATTCTCTCAAAACTTCAATTTTTCATTTCTGTTCCTTCATTTTAAAATATCCAAAACAAGGTTAATTCCATAATATTCTTTTTTTTTTTTTCTTTCTTTTACTTAAATACTTTTCATTCCTTTCACTTATTATCATTCCATTTTGTTTCTTTAAAAACTTCCAAACAAAAGAATTACAAGTGGCCCACTTAATAACATTGTGGGTTAAAAATTAGCATTTCCAAGGAGAATCTTAAACAACCATAAGTGGAATTCAGAGTTTCAAAAAAGGCAACTCGAATATCATCCACAACGGAATCAAAAACCCAATTGGCAGATATTGGGTAGCTCAAAATGGTGTCAATGACCACTTTATGACTGCTTTCAAAAAAGGTTAAACCTTGATCCTAGTTTTTCCAAATTGAAGCAACAAAACGAGTTGCATTTGCTTATCATTTGACTCGTTCTCCAATGTTAAAGATATCAAGGTCAATCCTAACTATTCGAGTGGAAACACCCCCATACCAATGCACCGATAGTTCGACGATGTATTTATTTGGCGATGTACTAGCTGTGTTGATATGGTATGCCACTATATGATATCTAGCGTCAATGATGACGTACTGGTTCCCCACAACCAGAAGCTGTGGAGATTTATCATCTATATGCCAAATGGGGCTGCGACAACACTTAGACCTAGGTTATTCAGATACACACACATAGCAAAGTTATCGCTGCTAGCCTGGTCTTGGATAGGGATTAGGGCATCTATTCTTATGGTTAGGCAAGGTCGAGTATAAGAGCATTATGTTTTTAGAAAATATATTAATTTATGTAATTATGGAGCCCAATAATTGAATTTCCATGAGAAAAGACAAAAAAAATGTTAAATTACTACAAATTTTACTGCAAAATGCTAATAGGTTGCTTGATAAGGTAAGAATGTAATTAGTGCCACTTGAAAAAATAATAAATATGAATTGATTTTTTTTTCTTTTTTGGTGATGATGATATATCATCTTATAAGACTAATGTAGTAAAATTTGTAATATATGTAGAATTACTCAACAAGAAAAATGACATAAATAGTGAAATGAGTGATAATAATGAAAAAGAAAAGAAATTAGTAAAATGGGTGGAAATTATGAGACAACAGAAAAGCTACTTTAAAAAAATAGTGAAGTAGGTGAAAAAGTTAATACTTTGATATGTAAGGGAATTATTATTATTATTATTATTTTTTTCATGCTGGTATCAATGTTTGTTTCTTTGGAGTGGGAGTCATTTATTTTCTATTTTTCACCATGTTAGGGAGGCAAACTACTTAAGAACAGAAGAAATTGAATGATTTTTTGGCTCCATCCCTGGTCTCCTTCTAATATATTAATTTATTTTTTGTAGTTAGAAATAATATCAAACTATGTTAGCTTAAATTAATTAAAATTCACCATATTTTTTGATAAGTAGCCAAATAGTACAAAAAATTTTAATTAAATTAGGTTTGACCTTTTTTATAAATTATGTAATCAAATTTTATTTATTAGTACTTATTGAATTAATATGTATCATATATAAATAAACTTTTCCCTGGAGTATAGAGATAACTTGTATCCTAAAACTAAACAAATTCTAATTAAATTAGGTTTAATAATTTCTAATTAAATTAGGAAAGATCCTTTTCACAAATTCTCTAATTTAACTTTTTATTTATTAATAGTATTATTAATTGAATGTCTCATATATAAATTTTTTTTATCAAACTTTTCCCACGCATTAATTGTTCAGATTAGTGAAAATTTAAAGGAAAAATGGAACTTATTTTCCAGAAGTTTCTAGTTTTTCCTTTTACAAAATTAGTTTGCACTCAAATATTAGCCAAAAGATGCAGGGTTATTCGACTTAATCATTGTAATATGTTTGGATGAGCTTATTATTATTTGCCTTTTATTTTATTTGAAATTAAATTACATAAAAATATATCTGTACTTCTTTTTTTGAATAAAAATATAACTTTACTTTTTCTTCGAATGATAAATATATTACTATACTTTACCTTAAAAAAAAAAAACCGAACTTACCCGAATATCACAATGTTTTAATAGCATTCATATTCACCATTTTATAGGCGACAATCTCATTCAAATTCTACCACGCATGGTGTTAAAAGCTATCAATTACGTGCAGTTTTGGCTTTATTAATTTTAGTTAAAATGAGCTTAATTAAAGTTCTCTGTTACAAATTTCAGGCATATAGTATCGATTTAAATTAAAAATTTTCAAGGTCATCAGCAAGAGCTTAAGCTGCCAATTTTTTATGTTTTCTAATTCTACTTAAATATATATATATATATATATATATGTGTGTGTGTGTGTGTGTGTGTGTGTGGACAAGAAATGAATAATTTAATTCTGCTCCTTATGCTTTATTGTTGTCAAATCATTTATTGATTCCTTAAAATGGTATTGTCATATATGTAGATGCCAAGCGATTGATTGGTAGGAGATTCAGCGATCCCTTTGTTCAGAGTGATATCAATCTTTGGCCATTCAAGGTCATCGAAGGCCCTGGTGATAAGCCTATGATCATTGTCGATTATAAGGGCAAAGAGAAGCTCTATTCTGCTGAGGAAATCTCATCTATGGTCCTTAGAATGATGCGTGAGATTGCCGAAGCTTACCTGGGCACAACTGTAAAAAATGCAGTTGTTACTGTCCCTGCCTACTTCAATGACTCACAACGTAAGGCAACAAGGGTTGCTGGAGGCCTTGCAGGCCTGAACGTCTTGCGTATAATTAACGAACCAACTGCTGCCGCCATTGCATACGGTCTTGATAGGATGGCCAGTAGCATTGGCAAAAAAAATGTATTGGTTTTTGATTTGGGTGGTGGCACTACGGATGTCTCACTAATTGCCATTGAGAAGGGTGTCTTTGAAGGGTGAGGACTTTGATAATAGAATGGTAAAGCACTTCGTTAATATATTTAAGAGGCAGCGCAAGGTGGACATTAGTGTAAACTCCAAAGCTCTTAGGAGGTTAAAAAACGCTTGTGAGAAAGCAAAAAAAATTCTTTCTTCTGCAATGGAGACTACTATTGATGTTGATTGTTTATGTAATGGTATTGATTTCTTTTCAACTATTGCCCGTGCCAAATTTGAGGAACTCAATATGGATTTGTTCAGGAAGTGTATCGATATCGTGGAGAAGTGTTTGACTGATGCTAAGATGGACAAGAGCTGTGTCCATGATGTTGTTGTTACAGGTGGTTCTTCCAGAATTCCCATGGTGCAGCAGTTGTTGCGGGAATTCTTCAATGGGAAGGAACTTTGTAAGAGCATTAATGCAGATGAGGCTGTGGCTTATGGAGCTGCTGTTCAAGCTGCAATCTTGACCGGAATGGGTAATAAGAAACTTCAGGACATCGTGCTCTTAGATGTCACTCCTCTGTCCCTCGGAATAGAGGTTCATGGATCAGATATGTCTATTGTGATTCCAAGGAATACCGCCATTCCCACCAAGAAGGAGGAGATATATACCACCATGAGGGACAACCAAACTTCTATGTTGTTCTCTGTTTACGAGGGTGAGAGAGATAGAACTAGTGACAACAACTTACTGGGACAATTTGAGCTTTCTGGCATTCCATTAGCACCTAGGGGTGTCACTAAGGCAAAAGTTTATTTTGATATTGACACTAATGGTATCTTGAATGTTTCTGCCAAGGAGATGACCACTGGCGTGATGAGAAAGATCAGTCACTAATTATAAGGGAAGACTGTCCAGAGAAGAGATTAAAATGATGGTCCGGGATGCAGAGATATGCAAGGCTGAAGATGTCACTCCTCTGTCCCTCGGAATAGAGGTTCATGGATCAGATATGTCTATTGTGATTCCAATGAATACCACCATTCCCACCAAGAAGAAGGAGATATATACCACCATGAGGGACAACCAAACTTCTATGTGGTTCTCTGTTTACGAGGGTGAGAGAGATAAAACTTGTGACAACAACTTATTGGGACAATTTGAGCTTTCTGGCATTCCATTAGCACCTAGGGGTGTTACTAAGGCAAAAGTTTGTTTTGATATTGACACTAATGGTATCTTGAATGTTTCTGCCAAGGAGATGACCACTGGCGTGATGAGAAAGATCACTGTCACTAATTATAAGGGAAGACTGTCCAGAGAAGAGATTAAAATGATGGTCCAGGATGCAGAGATATGCAAGGCTGAAGATGATGAACACAGGAAGAAGGTTGAGGCTTGGAAAAACTATGCCGGGCAAGTAGTACTAAATGGAATTGCGACAGCGGCGAGCGTATATTTCATGAAAAAAATTTAATATTTTATATTTGTATACACTTAAAAAAAAATTTGTGACCAGTTAACAATATATTTGGTCCATAATTAAACTTTGGTCCATAATTTATTCCACTTAACAATATATTTGGGTCTTTTGAATTTAGAATAATAGCAAGCCCAATAAAAACCTCAGGGGAAAAAAAAAGCCCGAGATATTTAAATCAACAATAATAATAATAATAATTAAATTTCTATAAACCAAATACCCAATTAAATTTTAAACTAAAAAAATTCCTAACCTAAAAGGGAAATAAGAACCTCAGCAATCAACAAGACCCTGTCCCAGAGACTCACCAGAGCTTCCAATAGGACTAAAGAATCCAAATTCAAACATCCCCCCAGCCGAAACCAGACTTTCTCCATTGTCACTAATCCACTCTCCTTGCTTCAAACTGTCTCTAGCTCCGCAATATGCATAAAAGGAACACAACAGTGGCATGTACAAGATCAATATGGAAGACAGCATGCAGTTAGCAGACCATTTATATTGGTGCTTGTTCTCATTTTTTTTCTTTCACTGACCATAATGATTAAGAATAAAAATATACCAAGTGCATTATGGGCGTTTCGCACATTGGATTATAAGTTATAAAGCATCCAGCAGTGCTGCCATTTGTCCTAAAAAATTGAAGGGTCTCAAGGCCCCCTATTGCCTAAACAAAAGTCCTCTCTAAATTTTAAAATAGTAATTGATTTTTTAAATGAAAAAAAAATATAGGTTGGTTTTGCCTTTTTTTTCCCCACCTCCAAGAAGACCCAAAATATTAAGCCAACAATAAAAATTCAATCCAATTGAAACTATAACCTATTTTACCCAAATATATATATATATATATATTTATATATTTGTATATATTATGAGGGTACCAGATAATTATTGACAAAATTTTCTTAACAACTTGTGAAAAAAAACTTAATTAATACTTTTAATTACATCTCAAAAAACTTGAAGAACAGTATTAAAATAGAAAAAATGTATATAATATAGGAAATTGAATAAATTGACATTTAAAAATTAAAACAGCCCACTAAATAATAATTTAATTGAATTTATTGAGCCGCCCTGCCTATTTCCGTTGGCATTTTAGAACTTTGTGAGGACTTTGGGATCGATAAGGGTCAAAAATAAATATTCTGCCATTTCATGCCCATTGGGAGCTAAACGTCATTGTAATTTCCCTGAGGCTGCATTTTCCAGTTCAAAACTAACACAAATATAAAACTGGCTATACACGTTATTGTAATCTTATAATATACTAAGGGAAATGTTATCGGGCATCGTACGGTGTCGATTAACCTATAAACTAAATGACCCTTTTTTTCTATTGTTAGAGCACAATTGATAGGTATGTTTTCCTTAAAAAATAAAATAAAAAGTAAATTGATAAGTATGATTGTGAATTTAAAATTCAATGAATATACATAACTTATTAAGAAATATACGACGTCATTTATAGATGGTCATAGAAAACTTTCTTGTGCTCTATATTTGGCTTTTATTATTGTGAGAATAGAAGTAGGATATGTATAACACTTTGTGCTGCGATCCGGGAAAAGATAATTGGAAGGTAATTCAACTAAGCTTAAAGAAAAGAGAAGCTAAGGGGCTGTTTGGTAGACAAATTTCAATATATGTTTTCAGTTTTTAAACAATATTACATGTATTTTTATATATTTTTTTACCTACACATATTTCTACACATGTTTTTAAACAACAAAACTCATGTTTTCAAACACATGTACTAAACATCCCCCTTAACTTCCTAATATTGAATTTTATTGAAGATTTTTTGGAATTAGTGTCCATTAATGATGAATCAAGTATTCATATGCACAAAGTACCTGAAGGTGGAAAAAGGTTCGAGTTGCGAAAAAAAAAGAAAAAAAGAAAAAAGAGGCTCACATCTAAAACTGATGTAAAAAGTATCCTGAAAACTGTAGAGGATATATTCGAGATCGTCAACAACCTGGAGTGAAATTCATCTTCTCATGGTCTCCCATATCGGGTAACAATGCAGGTGGTGAGCTCATCGCATCATGGTGTCTCGCTCCTACTGTCTTTCAAGCTTTGAGGGCTGACTTGCTGGCTCAGTAACGTTTTCAGTGTCTTTTCTTTAAGTCCGTGTTAGCTTTCTGGTGTTCTTCTGTCTAGATGTTTTTGTTTTCTTCTGGTTAACTATTGTGCGTTTGTTTTCTTTTGTGTTTTTCTATTTAGGTCATTGTCTTTGTCTACTAGCTTAGCAAAGACAAAGGACTCACATCTAGGAAATCACAGGTATTCAGTAATCAGGAGTACTGTTGTTTAGATGAGTTTGTTTTCTTGGGTTTTTCTATTTGGGTCCGTGTCTTTGTCTACTAGCCTAGCAAAAATAAGGACTCACATCTAGGAAAATCACAAGTATTCAACAATCAGAGCGCAATGATTAAAAGAAAAATTATTTTATATAAACCTTGCACAAATTATTAAAAAAATAAATTAGAAATAATAAGACTGTTGTGTGGGGTTTGATTTGGTTAAACATACAATTTATATTTCTCATAGGAAATGAGAATGTTCCAAATTGGTAGATTGGTTGGTCAACTCAAACCAGATATCCGACCACAAAGGCCGTAACTCATTTGATTTTGAAGATTCAACGTTCACATACCCCCGTGAGGTCCTACCAAAATGAGAATGATCCAAATTGGTAGATTGGTTGGTCAACTCAAACCAGATATCCAACCACAAAGGTTGCAACTCATTTGTTTTTGAAGATTCACCATTCACATATCCCTATGAGATCCTACTAAAATGATACAAAGAAAGGGTGCTCAAGTGCTTTATACATATGATTAAGTTTGTACTTTTTTTGTGCTAAATATGTTCAAGTTTGCATTTATGTAATTTTCACTTGGATCATAACATGATTCTTGCCCACAAATACGGTGGGGGAAAAAAAGTAATGATACAGATACAAAATATTTTATAGAAATTTTACAAAATAATGTTGTGGTCAACTTCTTAGTGATTATCATCTAAGTCCACCATTAACCTCACTTTTTTATTTACTAATAATCACTTATCATATTTGAGGTTTGTAGATTTTTTTGTAAAATAATTTGTATATCTAGCATTACTCAAAAAAATAAAATATATTTTTCCATGGCCAATCCAATTATGTAATCTATCCGATTACCATAAACATTTTGGATAGGCTTAATCTTAATTTTGGGGCCCATGATGGTATTTCTCGAAGGTATGAAATTATGGCACTACATTTCTGGTGAAATGTCGTCCTAGCTTGTGTTGTAGCGTAGGCTGCTGAATTTAAGAAGACAGTTGAATTTAAGGATGCCTTTGCTACCCACTTTGAAGATTGGGAAGGAACTTATTGCCAAAATTTGGGAATGCCAACACTTTTCACTTCCTTCTATAAATCTTATTACCAAAATTTGGGAATGCCAACATTACTGACTTTCTCGCAAAAGGCTATAATTGCACTCACAATGTATCAATAGAGTATCAAATCGAGACCATACTCTCTTTACCAAATGCGTTAAAAACAAAAGGCAATACATCTCTAATTTTTATTCTCCTATGGTTGTATCTAAACCTGCCTCTAGGTGTGTGTGTATATATATATATATCATCTTGTCTTAAAGTGTTGCAAGTTGCAACTTAAAAACTAGTTTTAGGCCCCTTCTCGGCCAAAATGGGCAAATGCCCATTTCACACAAAAAATCCAGCATTTTTTCCTATTTCTCAAACTAATTAGGGAAATGTCCTTATTTTGAAACTCGATTTTTTAAAAATCAAGTTTCAAATGTAAAACTTAATTTTTAGAACATTGAGTTATAGCGAACATGGACTTAGGAAAAATAATTTTTTTTTTTTTTTTTTGGAACTCAAGTTCCACTTGAATTTTTTCAAGGAACTCGAGTTCCATGGACTAGAGTACTTCACATGGTACTCGAATTCATGGAACTCGAGTACTTTACATGGAACTTGAGTTCCAAAAAAAGTTTTTTTTTTTTTTAATTTTTCAATTTGCTATAACTCGTTTATCCAAAAATCGAGTTTTAAAACAAGGGTATTTTCCTAATTAGTTGGAAAAAAAGGGAAAAATGTTGGATTTTTTGTGTGAAATTGGCAAAAGCCCATTTTTGCCGCCCCTTCTCACCAAGCAAATATTGTTAGGACCTCAGCTTCTAAGTCTTCTACCGATCTTCCTCCATAGGCTACTACCCTTATTAGCTGACTTTGAGGTATAGATTGACCAAAATTGGTCCATTCTTCTACTGCATGTCCATCGCCATAAGTACAACCTTTTGGTTTTTTAATTATGCATGTCGCAATTATATGAACCAAAGTTATTAATTTCACACAAGTATTCATTAGCTTCCAATCTTTTAATTATATAAGCCACATAGGATTCATTTCCTCTTCACATTTATCTATCATGGTGAAACATATCTTGTTTCAAAGCTCCCTTAATTTTCTTTCGATTAGGCAACTTTGTGAACTTGGCCTTGTGGTCCACTTTTATGAGATAAACTATGATGTAGAAGATCCGTGGATGTGCCAATTACTTGGGACAAGCTGTAAGGTGGAAGGTTTTCCCCTCTGCTGGTCCCTTCCAATTTGTCTCCCCCTATTGTCGCTAGTCGCTACCACCATCACACACCATACTTGTGACACTCTCATTCAGGTTATGCATCTTTGTTTCGTCTTAATTTATTAGCTTCTTAAGGGTACTTAGATTTTATAAATTTTGAATCTCTTGTCATCTTGAAAAACAACTAATTTTTTTTATATGATAAACACATTTAATTGTTTATAGTGAGTTCCAATTAGCTCAATTGGTAAAGTCTTTTGTAGTTGAATAAAAAATCTGAAGTTCGATCCTTGGCTACACCAAAAAACCAATTTGTGTTTTGG
This sequence comes from Lithocarpus polystachyus, assembly GCA_033629205.1. Lineage (NCBI taxonomy): Eukaryota > Viridiplantae > Streptophyta > Magnoliopsida > Fagales > Fagaceae > Lithocarpus > Lithocarpus polystachyus. The sequence goes on from CM066172.1 coordinate 4,453,688, forward strand.
TCCGATGATAAAAAATAATGGGGTAACTAATTACACTTCACTCCCTTGAGGTCTGGGGTTGAGGTTTAATTTGGGAGAATAAGTAATGACACTCCCCTCCAAATTTGAAGGGAAAAAAAATTTACCTCCTTTGAGATTTGAAAAGATTAACACTCCCCCCCCCCCCCCCCCCCCCCACAAATCTTTCCATAACCTGTTGAAAAAAGAAATAAAAATCAAAATTCACACTTAATATTTTAAAATACAATTTATTTAAAACAATGAATTTTAATTATGAAATAAAATAATTTTAGAAACTCTGCACTTAAGCAAAGGGTTGGTTAGTACGCAACATTTTTAATATTAATTTAATAAAGTTTTGCCAATTGAATGTCTAGGAGGAAAGTGTTTTTTCCTTTCAAGTTTGAGGTGGAGTGTTATTTTCTCCAAATCTTAAGGGAGGAGAATATAATTACCGAAAAAATAATTATCAACAGTGGATGCCACAGATAGAAATCAGGACCGGCCCTAGGCCATGGCAAAAGGTCTCCTAATATAGAAAGGCGCCAAATATGGGGGCAATAACTTTTTTTTTTTTTTTTTAGTTAAAAAAATGTGAGTTAAGTATACATTTTTTACCCACTCTAAAAAATTTCTATAATATTAGAGTTATGCTAGTATATTAAAAGTTTTATTTAGAACTTTATTTTTTTCGTTTTCTTATTATTTAAAAATGGTATTAGAATTGTGTTTCTGTTGCTTTTAGAAGTCCTCTTCAGTCATTGTGCCAAATTCCTACACTTGAGCATGCTTTGGTATTTTTCTTTGCTCCAGCAACACTCGAAACCTACTCTGGAGTTAGGACCATTCCTATACATTTTTCAATGAGATCGACCATTTGCAACCAAGGAAGTCAATACCGTACCAGGGGTTGTACTGGTTTGGCCAGCTGTACGATATATTTAGGGTACCAGTCAATACCGGTGTACCGTTTTGGGTTTACCGCTATAAATAAATATATATTCATTAATTTAAGTTTTATTGATTAAATCCCATAAATATAAGTCATATAACCATATTGTCAATGACTCAATTCTTAACCTGTAATTCTAATCCAAACCCAATAAAAAGTAATAACTACATTTATTAAAAAATAATAACAATCAAATTAATATTATATTTTATTAAAAATAAGAACCAATCTGCCACCACTTGAGGCTTTTAAAATTTCAATTCATTCAGTAACAAAAGTCAAAACATGCTAACTATAAAGTGACAGCTATCAGTAAATATCAGTTTGAAGGGTTTTTAAAATATGCTAGCTGTAAAGTCTATTTCTTAGGCATGCAAATATCATTTGAGAGGTTTGAAAAACCGAGAGAGAGAGAGAGAGAGAGAGAGAGAGAGATTTAGACGAACAGAGAGAGAGAGAGAGACAGAGAGGAGAAGAAGATGAAGATGAAGATGAAGAAGCAGCAACCAAAATCAGTCCACGGCCCCAACTTGAGGTCGAGAATGTAGAGATTGTTGCCAGTGGAAGGTGAGAGTGAGAAAGAAACACTTTTCTATTTCCAGTCTGGTATGCATTTACCGGCCGAAATTCGATATTTTCTCCGGTATGGCCGAAATGACCCGATATAGGCCGATATATTTTCTGGTACGAAACAACCTTGTTTCTATACCGACCAAGTTACCGGAACGGTAAATACCGGAGGCACCGGCCAGTACGGTACGAAACTGACTTCCTTGTTTACAACCATAAATGATCAACTTTTGTCCAAATTGATCCCAAAATCAATTCCAAATGGTGGATTGATCGAGCAGCTCAAACTAGAGTTAGTTTTGAGGATCTACCATTCTCACAACCCGTTAAAAGACTTTGCTTGTCTTCCCACCCATACTTCAACTTTAGTCACACACCCACCTATGCTGGTGATTCAAATAATAATTGACACAAAATTATCTAGGTCAACATTCTTGCCACATTAGTAGTATAATGTTAGGATTTTTGTCACCTTTATATCTACCAAATCCACTGTTAATCATTGCTGATGAGTAGTGTAAAATGGTCATCCATAAAGTGACCATCATTACTAAAGATGATTGTAAGCACACATTAATACCCAAATATAAATTCCTCACTTAAATGGCACAAGTGGAACGGACATACAGCCTTTCCAGCCATTAGTTCACAACTGTTATAGCCACCTCAAGCTAATCGTTACGCAACCGTTACAAGACATTGAATGGGGAGGTTAAATGGCTATTAAATGAGCCATTTAACTCTCCAGCTCAACCATAACGCTTGAGAAGATAAATGCACAAAGCATTTGACGGATAGCAGTAAAATGCTCGTCCATATTGCAAACCATCCAAGTTAATGATGAGTAAAAGTATGGACGAGCGTAAGCGCATTTATTCCAGACAACATTTAATGACCAAATGATGAATAAGTGCAGAGTCATTACTGTTGTCCAATGATGTGAATTTAATGGCCATTACGAACGTTAAAGGACTGGGATTGAATAGTCGTTATTGAGCCATAAATCATCCAGCTCAGGTACAACGTAAGAGAGGCCAACATATTGGACATTTACTCACACAAAGACTATATAAAGTCAGGAGAGACAAGTAAGTGATTGATACTGAACACACACAAATTGCTCTATAGATTACAGATTTCTAAAGAGCTTAAGCTAAATTAAGCATTGGAGGGTCCTTGGCAGGCCCCAAACCGGTGTCATTATCTATTTAGTGTTTTCTCTCATACAGGATATCAAGGTCGTCCATTGCACAAATGAGGAACATATTGACGACAAGCTATCAATCAATAAGCCATTGAATTCTTTACTGACTAAGTTCCTTGAAACCGATGGACTCAACCACAACTGCGCTGCTGGACCAAATGGTGATAGCTCAACAAATCCAAGCACTAATAACTGATGTGAAAGAATTGAAGAAACAAAATGAAGACTTGAAACAAAGAGTGCATCCAGAGGACACAAATACATCACAGTCACTATGTAATCGCAATGACAATGACAACGAAGCTCATAGTCTAGGAAATAGCAGAAGAGAAACTTCTAAGTACACCACACAGTCAACTCATGGCAACAATCAGATGATGAAAAACATGAGCAAGGAGTTAAACGAAGTCAAGAACGCCATAAAGGGAAAGACAACGATAAATCTTGATGGCATGATCAAGAGGACAGACTCACCCTTCACTACCAGAGTTTTGGAGTGCCCCTTGCCTCCAGTGGCGGCTCTAGTAATTTTGTTTAGGGGGGTCATTTAGAATTTAAATTTAAAAAAAATTAATAAAAAGAGAACTTGAATATATCGAGTTATTGACCAAAAAAAATGAATTTTTACAATTTCCTTTTACAAGTTTTCAAATTTTGAATTGTTACACGATAGTTCATTATGAGTATTTATTGCCAATATGGGTAGCTGAATTGGCACCTCCCCATGTACAAAGTGCTTGAGGGTCTAGGAGGGAAAGGATTCGAGCTGCGGGATTAGCAGCATGTTGTAATTATTTCTCAAAAAGTTTGTCTAAATTTTTATTTTTATGCAGTTAATATTATATATTTGTCATTGTTTTTATAAAAAATATTTAAACTAAATAACTAAACTCAACTCATTAGCTCTACAGTAATTATTGACACACACAATCACACTCATTCATACGTAAAACAATTCATTACTTGTTTACTTAACCAATCAAATGCTTGAATAATCACTAACATTGCAATTTTTTTTCTTGAATTTTTCTAATTTTATGACAAAAAGTTATTATAACATGATAACTATACATACTCACGTAACAAATCTTCTCTATTTCCTAATTATTAAATTATATAAAGTTATATTATATTTATATTGTACATACAAACATCTACGTACATGTCATTATTCACATGAATGACATTATAAAAAAAAAAAAAAGTAATGCACACAATCAATATAAATATAAAATAATAAGAGTGCATAAAATTTAGGTCAAGATGTGCAAAAATATTTAAAAAAAAAATTAATGTATTAAACTAACAAAAAATAATATTAAACATATATAATTCTTTTTCTTTTTTCTTTTTTGAAGTCAGGGGGTTCATTTGAACCCCCTGACCAAAGAGTAACACCACCCCTGCTTGCCTCCCAAATTCCGTCTCCCACGGTTGGAGGTTTACGATGGCACTAAAGATCCCCTAGATCACATAGGGGCATTCAAGACAATATGAAATGTCCAACAGACCCCAGACACGGTAATTTTCAGATCAATCCCAGCAACCCTTAGAGGAGCAGCAAGGGTGTGGTTTAGCAAGCTGCCTACGGTATCTATCTTGAACTTTGAGCAGCTGAGCATCTCTTTTGTCCACCAATATCTATCGTGAACTTTAAGCACACATTAATACCTAGATATAAATTTCTCACTTAAATGGCACAAGTGTAATGGACGTACAACCTTTCCATCCACCAGCTCACAACTGTTACAGCCACCTCAAGTCGACCGTTACGCAGCCCTTACAAGACATTGAATGGGGAGGTTAAGTGGCTATTAAATATGTCATTTAACCCTCCAGCTCAACCATTACGCCTGAGAAGATAAATGCACAAAGCATTTTACGAATAGCGATAAAATGCTCATCCATATTGCAAACCATCCAAGTAAATGACGAGTAAAAGTATAGATGAACGTAAGCGCATTTATTCCAGACAACATTTAATGACCAAATGATGAATGAGTGCAGAGCCGTTACCGCCATCCAATGATGTGCATTTAATGGCCGTTACGAACGTTGAAGGGTTGGGATTAAGTGGTCATTATTGAACCATAAATCCTCCAACTCAGGTACAATGTAAGAGAGGCCAACAGATTGGACATTTTCTCACACAAAGGCTATATAAAGTCAGGAGAGACAAGTAAGTGATTGATATTGAACACACACAAATTGCTCTATAGATTACAAATTTCAAAAGAGTTTAAGCTAATTTAAGTATCAGAGGATCCTTGGCAGGCCCCAAACCAGTGTCATTACTTAGTGTTTTCTCTCATATAGGATATCAAGGTCGTCCATCGCACTGACAAGAAACATATTGACGAGGCAAAATCCCGTTTTACCAATTGCCATGCCAGCATCTGCACCTTCAACACAAGCACGTTGTTGACATATAATTGCCATGCGCACGATCGGACACCTCTGATTTTGAGCTTATATATGATCTACGCTTCTTTCCTCACACCATGCGTTAACTTTTTTCAAGTAAAGATGGTTAATAACAAAGAAAAAAAATTTAAAAGGTGCAGAAAAGAATTTCACCAATCAGATTAATAAAATTCAAATAAATGAATAAAATACTAAGAAAATAAATGTAAATAATTTGTTTGTTGTAAACAATTTTTGCTGCGAGCAATATGCAATAAAAGAAAAAGGAAGGGGGGGGGGGGGAGGGAGCATAAGATACAAAATTTAACATGGTATGATAAATTTTATGACTGTACATTCTTTTCGAAAATTTGAAAATTGAAAGTGGCAAATTTGAACCTAGGAGATCTCTGTTGAAAACACCAAGAGGTGTCAGTTGAGCTAAAACATTCTTGGTTTCTATGACTATATTAACTAGCAACACAAATCAAAATCTACCATTAATAATATTGATTACAATACAAACTCTTACAAATATAAACTAAACCCTAATTCTGAAATACACCAAAAGTGCTCCATATTAACACATTAGACAAAGTCTTGTCTTCTAATACTTCCAAACGAATATATTTAGCCTTAAAAGAACTAGCAAACTACTATATATTAAAAAAAAAAAATCATTTTGTTTATTTTTAAAGAGTTTTCTTCTCTTTAAAATCAAGAATACCTCGTGGGTAAAAAAAAAAATCAAATTGCCATGCGCACGATCGGACACCTCTGATTTTGAGCTTATATATGATCTACGCTTCTTTCCTCACACCATGCGTTAACTTTTTTCAAGTAAAGATGGTTAATAACAAAGAAAAAAAATTTAAAAGGTGCAGAAAAGAATTTCACCAATCAGATTAATAAAATTCAAATAAATGAATAAAATACTAAGAAAATAAATGTAAATAATTTGTTTGTTGTAAACAGTTTTTGCTGCGAGCAATATGCAATAAAAGAAAAAGGAAGGGGGGGGGGGGGAGGGAGCATAAGATACAAAATTTAACATGGTATGATAAATTTTATGACTGTACATTCTTTTCGAAAATTTGAAAATTGAAAGTGGCAAATTTGAACCTAGGAGATCTCTGTTGAAAACACCAAGAGGTGTCAGTTGAGCTAAAACATTCTTGGTTTCTATGACTATATTAACTAGCAACACAAATCAAAATCTACCATTAATAATATTGATTACAATACAAACTCTTACAAATATAAACTAAACCCTAATTCTGAAATACACCAAAAGTGCTCCATACTAACACATTAGACAAAGTCTTGTCTTCTAATACTTCCAAACGAATATATTTAGCCTTAAAAGAACTAGCAAACTACTATATATTAAAAAAAAAAAATCATTTTGTTTATTTTTAAAGAGTTTTCTTCTCTTTAAAATCAAGAATACCTCGTGGGTAAAAAAAAAATCAAATCATTCATAGGACATTCCAACTCCTACTTCTTGATGGACAATGAACACTATATTACCTCCTTAATAAGAAATAGACTTTCTTTCCACATTAGAAATACTTAAGTTGCTAACTATGCCCAATTATGAATATGAGTTGATTTAGAACAAATCTCCACAATGAATCAACTAAACAAAACTTCGTATTCTACCTCTCAGGCTCTCACACACAAATATATTTCAACCCAAAGCAAACTACTAAACTCAAATAAGAGTCTTCTGGTCACCCCATGTAGGATATATTAGGTCACAACCTATATATTTAATTTCAAACTCTATTTAACTTATACTTCCATTCCTCTTAGACAAGGATTATTAAAGTATTTATTTGATAAGCAACACTTTTTCCTTCCACACAAAATTTGAATCAACTTCAAACAATTTTATTATTGATTTATGATCAAGGTTCTTATTATAAATTGATTCAGCCATGTTATTTATTTATTCATTTATTGTTGAAAAGCTAATTTTTATTTATTTATTTTAGTTGGCATGTTTAAAAAACATTTTGAAAGCAAGACTTGGACTCAACTCATCAGTTCGATAAAAATAATGAATTGAGTTTTTTTTTTTTTTTTTTTTTTTTTTGAGAAACAAACACACATACAAGAGAGAAGGAAACGTGTTCTAACACAAATACACACCACAACTCCACTTAAAAGTTATGGTAACTTTTAAGGGAGAGTGAGGTAAGTTATACTACACACAACATACTCTCTTAAGCAATGTGGGGCAATTATCCATTCTTTTTTTTTTTTTTTAGAAACAAACAGACATATAAGGGAGAGGAAAATGGGTTTTAACACAAATGTACATTACAATTCCACTCAAAAGCCATGGTAACTTTTAAGGAAGGGTGAGACAAGTTATACTATACACAACACACTCTTTTAAGCAATGTGAGACAATTACCAATTCTTTTTTTTTTTTTTTTTTTTGAGAAACAAACACACACATATAGGAGAGAGAGAGAGATTTTAACACAAAGGTATACCAGAACTCCACTCAAAAGCCATGGTAACTAACCCAAGCAACTTGATTTGTTTATAGCTAAATAAAATGAAGAAAAGGCATCTATGAGTTAAAGAGTGTTAAAATTTCAATAGCATTTTGAGCTCTCCCCATGAATGAGTAGGGCCCAAGGAAGTCGATTTCGTACCGTATCAGCTGGAACGGTCGGTATTTATCATTCTGGCATGTACACTAGTACAGGAACATTGGTGTTTAGTGCCAGTTCAAATACCGGTCATATCATATTTGTTTTGGGTGTACTGGGTTGTATACTGGATTTTAGCGAAAAAATGAAAATCGGCCAGTAACTAAAATTCAAACAGATAAAAAAAATATATAAACGGAAAAGAAAATAAAAATAACCCACATATCGTCGTCGCCACTAATTTTCTGGCACTAGTCCCATTTTACCGTCGTCCTTGTCTGCTCTTCTTCTTCTTCATCTTCTTCTTGCACTTCTCTCTGACTCTTGCACTTCTATTAAATGCATTCTGAGACTTTCTTTTGTTTTTATAAAAAACAAAGTATCTTTATTTCATGTGTTGGTGTGGCAAGTGTTCCGTGACACTTATTCACGTGAACAAAATACTAACATTTTAAAGTTACAACTTCCAAAGAGCTACTTTTTTTTTCTTTTTCTTTTTTATAGAACTCAGGTTTCAAAAAAATATAGTGCGAAACTTATTAATTATATATATATATATAAATATATAAATATATGTGATCTGCTAGTGACTATCAAATCTACATCATCATCATCTTTTCTATTTTTCTTTTTTCTTTTTTCTTTTTTCTTCTTTTATTGTTGAATTACATCATCATCATTATCATTATCATCTACGTAGATTGCATATTATTTTAATTAACTAACATTTCAATTAGGAGTTAACATATTAAATGAGGTATAGATTTATAATTTTAGATATTTTTAAGGAAATATATATTTTTTACTATTGAACATATAAATATTTATATTTATTAATTTTTATATATAATTATATCAAATTAGCGACAATTCCGAAGTGGTACACCGGTATCAACCGGTACCAAAATATTTCATATTCTTGATTAAATTGAAACAATTTCCGATATGGTATTGACTCTCTTGGTAGGATCACATGTACATGTCAACATCATCGCATCAAGGTCCATATTTTCCATATTTCTAAAAGGACAATGCTAAATTTATTAATTTTACTTAAAATAGAAAAATAATTAAAACTTTATAATATAGAGAGATTATAAGACAATAAAAATAAAATTACTTACAAGTAAAAACAGGGGCAAAGGTATATACAAGCCTGGGGGCTATAACCCCCCAAACTTTTCAAGAAATGTTAATAAGAAGACATTATATTTCTCTTTGTGGGTGCACAAAAAACTGTGCATAAGTAATTAAGAGATACAAGACTCATGAGAATCTTTACCATGCATCATCGTCCTTCTAGAGTATTCGTTAATACATTATTTGATTCTGGTTGATCAGAAGAAGTTGCCTTGGATTGGTCTCTCCTTAAGATAAAGGCTGGTCGTTTGGGAGTTGGAAGGTTCACAGTATCAATATCAAACATCTTGATAACATTCATCATAGTAGGGCGATCACCTGGATTCTCTTGTACGCATAATAGACCAATATTTACGCACTTTACAAACTGATTTGCAATACAAGTATCTTGTAGGGTCTCGTCCATTAAATCCAAGACCTTTTTGTCAGTCCAGAGTCTCCATGCCTGCGACAATAAAATCGGTATGAATAAAAAAATGACCAATGCGTAACGGGTACACAATCTAGCTAATATGAAGTGAAAAAAATGATCCAATAATTAAGAAAATTATACACACTTACATAACCTAGAAGGCTCATTGCTTGTTCTGACTGATAAAAACTTGTATTTTTATTTCCACTTATAATCTCAAGTAGAACAACACCAAAGCTGAAAACATCAGATTTGACTGAAAAAATTCCTTCTGAAGCATACTCCGGGGAGATATAGCCACTGCATTGCAATGGTCATAATAAATTATAATATTAGCAAGGAAATTATGTGCATATTCTCTAAATAATGTTTTAGGATTTAAGATTTTCAAAATGTATTTTTGATAGATTAGATATGCCATAATATGTAATAATAAAAACAACTAACTACAATAATCATGTTGTTTGTAAGAAACATACTATGTTCCAACTATTTTTGTTGTATTTGCCTCCGTTTGTGTGCCACCAACAATCCTCGCCAATCCAAAATCAGATATTTTGGGGTTCATCTCCTGATCTAGAAGAATGTTACTGGTTTTCAAATCTCTATGAATGATCCTTAATCTAGAGTCCTGGTGAAGATAAAGAAGTCCTCGAGCGATTCCCCAAATGATGTTGAAACGCATCTCCCAATCCAAAAGTACTCTTTGCTTTTGATCTTGCAAGTTTTCATTTCCATTTCAGAGAACAGTTTTAGTAACTATAATAAGCAATCATTTACTAAAATAAGAAAAAATGTGAACATAATATGGATAGTAAAATATTATGGAGTAGGTTTAAAAACTAACCAAATATAAAGAAGTCTAAACTTTTATTCGGCATGTACTCATAGAGTAAAATTTTTTCAGTCCCTTCTATGCAATATCCATACAGTTTGACAAGGTTTCGATGTTGAAGTCTTGCAATCAATACCACTTCATTCTTAAATTCTTGTAAACCTTGACTCGAGACACTTGAAAGCCTCTTTACTGCCATTTCTTGACCATTTGGAAGTTTACCCTGTGACCAAAATTCCAATAAACAATATTACCATTAACCAAAAAATATTTGCATGGTATGAACAATAATGACCAATAAATGTTGCTGAAACTACCTTGTAAACAGGCCCATAACCTCCTTGTCCAAGCTTGTTTTCATTTGAGAAGTTATTTGTAGCAATTAGTATGCTTTCCAAATCAAAAAAAGGAACACCTATGCCTTTTTCATCTTCTTCTTTGAACTCACTTAAGTCTATCAAAGCTTGGACATGTTCACTGTTTAACATCCATTGTACTCGATTTCTTTGATCAATTTTTCTATTTTCTAAATTCAAAAGATACTTCTGTCTTAGTTCACATCTTAATCACCACATGGAAGAACTTATAAATATTTGTATTCATATTCAAATTGACAAAAACTATAAATTGTGCATAGCATGCGTTTTGTAAGGTAGTTACCTTGTCTCTTGGCTATGTTTCTACGCCATACGTAAACAGAACTAATGGCACAGAGAATACTCACACTAGTTATTCCAATAATCAGAAGCAATGTCACCCACTTTTCTGATGGCAAAGAATAGACAGGAAAGAAAAAATACTTGTCATACTTTAATAAAATGAATGTGAACGAAAGCATCTTAAATTAATCATATTTTGTTATCATGAACAAGCGCAAATGATTGGTTTAAACGATGATAATTAGCAGGATTCAATTCATGTTGTTTTCATCAATTGTGTAATTATAATGTTATTGTTGTGCAAAATACAAACTTTGCAGTGATGTAGCCATAACTCTTTTTTAGGGGGCGACCATTAGGACCAAAATGAAATTGTATATATGAAACCTATATCAGACATATATGTGTGCGCAAGCAAGTGCGCACACATGCACAGAATATATAATATCTTTCATATAAAATTGAATAAGTCATATATTATTGAGTAATGGCAAAATCTGTGAGTTTTATTTTAAAAAATTGATTTTAAATCGAACATTTATACGATATTCGTAATGTTAAGATCAATGAGTTTAATTTAATAATGTGTTATGAGATGATTTTTGCTTTATTGAAACTTTAAATTTCTTGAACATTTAAATTATTATTTTTTGAAAAATAACGAACATTTATCATTCATAATACTAACAAACTTATGGAATACACTAGTTGCCTTGCATATATAAAAGTATTTGACCCACAAATAACAAAGAATACATCAATTAAAAATCATTTTAGGAAATACTATCATTCCAATCTATTTCTCGGAAAACTTAATTTTCTTTTAAATTGACATGTTATGTAAGATTGCACTCTAACTCTTTACTATCCCAAATCTCAACAAACTATATACTAGAAAATAAGAAAAAAAAAACAATAAATAAATTGAACAAAAAAAATTATTTTATTTAAGAAAATTATGATAACTATGTTAAACACACAAACCAAAAAGTGCATTGTCGGAATTTGGTTACAAAACCTAAAACTCAGACAATATTTTTATCACTCAAATCAAATAGGAACTTTATTTTGGAATTGGCATTGAAATTTCTTTAGCTAGTGCCTTAAGGAAATTTATATTAAAACCACTGAAGATTTGTTATGCATATTTTCATAAAAACAATGAATTTAAGGACTTTCATAAAATTTTATAATTTACTTGTAAACTTATTATTTTGTATGTGATATTACAATTTCTTAACATTTTTCAATTTCCTTAAAAGACTTTCTTATTTTTATTAATTGGGGTTCATATCTTTTTAGAGGCCAAACTTCGATAAATAGCAAGACACTGTAAATTATTAAAAATAATTTATAAATAACATGATATATATATATATATATATATATATATATATATTATTGGGACAATGGGGCCTTGCCCCCCTTAGTACCAATATAGCTCCATCCCTTACAAAACTATTATTTATAACATTTATAAGCAATTTTTTGAATTTTAGGAAAGACCTCCCGACTTCTTTTCTTTTTTCTTCTTTCTTTTTTCTTTTTTCTTTTTTCTTTTAATTTTTTATGAGAGAACTCCTAACTTCTAAGTTAGAATAAAAAGTGATTATTGGTAAGTAAATGAAAACTTTGGATTTATTCTTACATAAAATATTATAATCTATACAGACAAAGTGAAATGAAGACGGTCTATTTAAGGGGTAGATTTAAATGAAATATATCAAGTATTTATAGGGTAGGGTCTATTTTATGGTTCGTTCGATAGCCGTGGATTTTTTGTGATTATTATGGTTAGGTTTTGTTGGAATGATGTAGATTAAATGACTTTTGTATTGGGTCTTAAAGATTCCATGGTCAATTGAGTTCACAATATAATACTGTAGGATATAAAATAGGGACTTATACCACATATTTTATACAATTTAATATCTAAGTTAAATAGGCAAAGTCCTAACATTGAGGTAAAGAAGCAAAGCATTCATTAACACAATTTAGAAAGAAGAAATGCAAAGTAAAAAAATCACTGCTTCGGCAACAAGACAAACGACACATTCTAACCTTTTCTACATTTTAACATTGCGCCATCCCATCGATAGCTAAAGGTGCAAAGACACCTCCTCTTTCCATCTCTTGCGGATTTGCAAGTCGAATGTGACCAAGCATTGCAATATGCAGATGAATTACAAATAGGCTCCAGTGGTGGCTCCCAAACAATCTCGTCATCTGTAGCTTCAGTTGAATTTTCATTTGTTATGCATATTTTCATAAAAACAATGAATTTAAGGACTTTTATAAAATTTTATAATTTACTTGTAATCTTATTATTTTGTATGTGATATTACAATTTCTTAACATTTTTCAATTTCCTTAAAAGACTTTCTTATTTTTATTAATTGGGGTTCATATTTTTTTAGAGGCCAAACTTCGATAAATAGCAAGACACTGTAAATTATTAAAAATAATTTATAAATAACATGATATATATATATTATTGGGACCATGGGGCCTTGCCCCCCTTAGTACCAATATAGCTCCATCCCTTACAAAACTATTATTTATAACATTTAACATTTATTACTTGGTATAAGCAATTTTTTGAATTTTAGGAAAGACCTCCCAACTTCTTTTCTTTTTTCTTTTCTTTTTTTAATTTTTTATGAGAGAACTCCTAACTTCTAAGTTAGAATAAAAAGTGATTATTGGTAAGTAAATGAAAACTTTGGATTTATTCTTACATAAAATATTATAATCTATACAGACAAAGTGAAATGAAGAGGGTCTATTTAAGGGGGTAGGATTTAAATGAAATATATCAAGAATTTATAGGGTAGGGTCTATTTTATGGTTCGTTTGATAGCCGTGGATTTTTTGTGATTATTATGGTTAGGTTTTGTTGGAATGACGGAGATTAAATAACTTTTGTATTGGGTATTAAAGATTCCATGGTCAATTGAGTTTACAATATAATACTGTAGGATATAAAATGGGGACTTGTACCACATATTTTATACAATTTAATATCTAAGTTAAATAGGCAAAGTCCTAACATTGTGGTAAAGAAGCAAAGCATCCACTAACACAATTTAGAAAGAAGAAATGCAAAGTAAAATAATCACTGCTTCGGCAACAACGCAAACGACAAATTCTAACCTTTTCTACATTTTAACATTGCGCCATCCCATCGATAGCTAAAGTTGCACAGACACCTCCTCTTTCCATCTCTTGCGGATTTGCAAGTCGAATGTGACCAATCATTGCAATATGCAGATGAATTACAAATAGGCTCCAGTGGTGGCTCCCAAACAATCACAATAATCTTATCTGTAACTTCAGTTGAATTTTCAGAACCAAAGTTTCTTGAACTAGCTAAATTAAATGGCAACGACTGGTTGAGCCGCAGATATCCTTTGTCCTTACCTTGGATAAAAAAGCTTCGTGTAAATGGATCAATAAAATCGACTCGATATGTGCCACTTGGTGCAATGAAACTAACCTGGCCTGAGGTAGTATTGCAATTGAAACTGAGGTAATTAGGATCACCACAACTTGGTCCAGTGCTCAATGGATAGGGGATCATGTTTATGCCGCAAGGCTTACAACTTTGTACAGCCGATTCTACAAATGTATCAAGTGTCAATAGCCATTAAATACATACGAGTCATAATTAGCCCTATTTAACATGATGAATTTCAAAGTTCAAACTTGTGATTTGTCTAACTTTGTAGTACCGTTTTGAGCTTCCTGCATGTCAAATCCATAAATGTTTTATTCTTTATTTTTTTATGTGATATGTCAAATCCATCTGTTGACACCTTGACAACAATCAGCAGATGGGTGAGAGAGAGAGATTATCTACTAACTATATAAAAAGCGTGAGAAGGCCTAGAAGTAGTGTTTTGATTATTCAAGTGTGAGCCAAAAACGATACCGTTGCAATGATAAAACTGTTTAGTCAAACGTTTGTGTTGTCTTGTATGTTTTACGTGAATAAATGAAGAAAAACTCAAAAGCTTTCAAAATTATCTCCACCAACCACGTGGCCTATGCTATTTAAATTTTTGTTTTTCTCTAGGCTTTCTTTTATTTCGTTACCTAGGCACCGGCCAGACACACGTCCCAGCATTAATTAGAAGATATATATAAGCAAAAAAGTATCACTTCTAACTCCCAAAATTAATTACAGGCAAAGTAAAGAAATGTATAAATTTGTAAAATTGTTACTTTAACTATTTAAATTTACACTAATACTATTCACTTTACATATAATTCTTTACATATCCTAAAGTAGAAGGAAGATAGTTAATGATGATTATTGAGTGTGAAGAAACTAAAAAAAATAATTAAAAATTAAAAAAATTAATATTTTAATGTAATGCAGTGTAAAAAAAAATAATATAATGTATGTTATTTTGAAAAGTGGGTATATAAAATAAATAAATAAAAAATAGGTTCTTATACTAAAATAGACGAAATTTTTTTGAACAAGCTGAATGCTCCTACTATCTATTAACTATATAAAAAGAGCCAACAGGTAACATCTTTATTTGCAGTAAACATTTGGTTTGGTCAATATAGGGTCTGTTTAGGATTTGCTTATTTTGCTAAAATTGAAATTTTTTTTGCTAAAAGCACTGTAGATAAAAGTAAAAAGTTAGCTAAAATAGTACAGTGAGACCCATGAATAGTACCAAAAAGTGCAGTAAAACCCATGAATAGTAGCAAAAATAAGATAAATAATAAAATAAACTGGTTTTTTAATTTGGAGCCAAACGCACACTTAGGGTTTGTTTGGAATTCGCTTCTTTTACTAAAACTGAAAACACTTTGCTGAAAGTATTGAAGATAAAGGTAAAAATTAGTTGAAATAATACAATAAAACTCATGAATAGAACCAAAAAGTGCAGTGAAACCTATGAATAGTAGTAAAACTAAGCTGACTTTCTAATTTTTGCCAAACACTTAGTGAGCAAATCTCACCATTTTGCTTGAGCTTGCCCTTTTTATTTTTAAATCTTTCTATGCGTTGACACTATTATATTTACATTATAAATTGCTCATATTTTTGTAGTTGGTGAGATGTAGTTTTTTATAGTTCAAAATAATTTTTTGTTTTTAAATCAAGACCAACCACAACTAAAAATAAGGTATTGTAAAAATGCAATGACATCTTACTAATGTTATGATGTTTTCACAATTGTTAAAATGTCAATTCTTTATAATAATAAAAAAATAAATAATAAATATCAAACCATGACCCATCACAACTAATAATTGTATTGTGAATATTTGGGGACATAACAATTTCATAACTACTAAAGTGTAAGTTTCTTATAAGTCAAAATAAAATAAAATATATCACATTGGGACCCACCACAGCTAATAAAAGTACTATGAAAATTGTAGGGGGCAATGCAAGAGACCCAGCCCAATAGGTACAGGTATGGGCTAAAGCTCAAGCCTAATGCAATTTATTTATAGAGGTGAGTTGTTAAGGTCAACATTTTGAGCCTCAGTAGCCTTAATTGGTGAATTTAAAGGAAAAGCAATATATGAGACAATAGTGAAGAAGAAAGTAGTGGAAAGAACAAGTTATATTATTCAAGCTTTCTCCTCGAGCCTGTCTGAGTAGCAAATGTTTTTATGATAGCAAGGCTTATGGATTACACAATTCCCTATTCTTTTCTCTTTCCTTTCTCTTAGCCTTTTTTTTTTTATCCCCCTTTAAGAGGGTTGTTGATCCTTTCAGAAAAACTTATCACATCGCTACTTCATTGGTGGTGGTAGAGTAAAATACAGGATGTGTGGACACTGTTCAAGGATCATTTTGCCATCAATGTGGCTGGCTAAGTTGGTGTAGGGCATTAAATGTGAAGGTGAGGGGTGCTTTATTTGGAAGCTTCCTCCTTGCGTTGCTTGCACGTCTTTACTTCATTCCTTGTTCTTCAGTCACATGCCTTTGGTAGTTCGTCTACAGTCTCCCGAGGAGTGTACGTTCCTCAGGTGGGTTAACTCCCTTGGCTTCTCTATCTCGATTATCCTTATTATGTTAGGCTTGTGATAATGAGTAGCTGAGCTCAATCGTTTCCTTGGTCTAAACCCACTTAGGTAATATCCCCCTTTCAGGCCCTATATCCCCACAATAGCCCCCCAAAACTCCACCCTTCTGGTTATTTGAGGGAGTGGGGTTTTGGTAGGAGGTAGGTAGGTTGGCACGCTTATGGTGTTTAGTCTTTTTAATTGTCCAAGACACGCTCTAGTTGCTTCAGTATCAACAACATTGCAATTAATGCAGCAAGCAGTTGCATGTTCTCCACGTTCTATGATGCGATGAAGATCCAACGGTTGACATTTATTTAGGATTGATGGGCGGGAAAACAACCGCTCCTTTTTCACCCCTATATAAAGGGAGTTGGGGGTCACTTTCCTCCATTTCAGTAATCTTTACCTTCCCTTCAAAGAAGCTGCCTGTGGAGCCCCATTTTCCAGACTTGTAAATGTCCTAAGCCCTTACTTAGTTTAGATCTCTTCTTTCTGCTTAATCTTTAGGATGGGCAAATTTGCTTGCTTTATAGACATGCCCGAGGGAAGAAATGCTTTTAAGGCTAGGTTTAACATCAACCTAGTGAACTCCCTTGGCCTCAACAGGATCTTCCAATTCGAGATATTCCTACACACTAACGGTTAACTTCGTGTTGCCCACGTCATCCTTAGATACACCCTAATATCCACTTGCTTCCAGTCTCCAAAAAACGTGATCAAGGCCAAGGACCCTCGTCTTGCAAGGATAGACGTTGCAGTTGAAGGCTTTATCAAGTGTCCTCCTCCAATAAAAACCCTTCTAGTTGACCTCACCGCTCAACAGGTCACTCAACTCATCCAAGCTGAAGAGGAACCTGTACCTTCCGAGGAGGAACAAGAAGAGTCTGCAAAAGAGAATTCTGTTGTAGACCTCAAAGAAGACTTCAAAGTTTTTTACAAGCCAAAGGCCCCAAGACTAGCTTAAGACCTCAGCCAAGTGTGCAAATCAGTGCCGATCAGGAAGTCACCAACATACCTGAAGGAATGGTGCTTCAGGAAATGATTCCCAACCATCTTGCTCTCTTAGAAGCCCATGCTAGTGTGGCCCCCACCGAGGCCCTCGCTGCTCCAAGGCCTCCAACTCCTATCCTTTATCTACAATCCACTACTAAGTAAGCCTAGAAGAAGCAAAAAAAGGGACAAAAGGCAGGGTAAAGAGACTGTGAAAAAGGGTGAGTTGCCAGATTAGCCTCCCCCTAAGCCTACAAAAGGGGCTAAGTTCGCCCTTCCTTAGCAAAAGAAGGGTACCTCGAAGAGCTTGATAGGTGGCTACTAAGTGTCGGCCAAAGGTTTCAGACTAAAAGCCGACGCTAGTACTATATGGCTCTCCCTTTCCTTCTGATGCTTCAATTAAGGATTATGCCTAAGGCATGCCAACTACGTGACTAATGTTGTGGAGTAGGCGCTTCTTCTCCCTCAGAACATGTCCGAGCTAAAGAGCCACAAGAAACATATGGTGTTCCTATCTCTAAAGAGAGATTTAGCATTGGTAAGCCTTCTGGTCCTAACTCCCTTCTATACTTACTACTACTACTCCATGTGAAATCTTTTCCATACAATATAAATCCCCTAGCTAACTGTTTACTTCATTATTTATATACTTTTTTTTTACTAGGCTATTCAAGCATCCCACGTTGCCAAGGAATGAGTGCATCATGCCATGGCCCAACTTAAAGACGAGGAATCAAAAAAGTTTGTGGCCACTAAGGCCCAGGCCTAAGTTGAGAAAAAGGCCAAAGAGACCCTCAACTGCCAGACTGAAAGTGAAAAGGATAAGAAGAACGCAGAGGCTGCTGTGGCTAGGTTCGAAAGAGAAGCCGAAGAGTAGCGTGGTCAAGTTCAGAAAGTAGAGGAGCAGTTGTCCATTGCCAAGGAGAATGTCAAGGCCCTAAAGAAAGGGTTAGAGGGAAAAAACAAGGAGCTGAAGAAAGCCGAGCAAGCGGCCTTCAACCTTGGCCAAGTAGAGATTGAAAAAGCCCTTCAAGCTCAATTGAAGGAGGTTTGTCGAGGATTCTACCAATCGGTCTAGGTCGAAGCTCTAAACGAAACCGGGGTAGATCCTTCTTCAGAGTTGAGAAATCCAAACAGTATTATCTATCCCCCTACCCTTGGAACCCTAGGGGCTAGCTCTTCTATCGCGAGGGCAAGTTCCTCTGCTCCAGTTTCTAAGCCTTCAACTGAAGGCGGACAAAAGGAACATGCCATAGAGAAGGGGAATGAGGCTGACAAGTAGGAATTGGGAGGGTAGGCCTAGGTTAACAACATTTTTGTAATAGGACTTATGATCCTACGACTTACCTTTGTTGAACACCTTTTGAATTGTATTTCCTTTCCATATGATTAATGAAAATCTATTTATTGAATATGATGTGTACTTAATGTGTTGTGTTGCTATTTTTTTTTTCCTTCCTAAAAGTTTTTGAATTCTTACATTGAAATTAAATTATCCTTCGTTCAGCAATTATAAAACTAGCTCTGAAAGTGTACCAACCCCGATGAGTTGTGTGACTACATTTTTGTTTAATGCTTGGCTTATCTTTTTGAAGCTAATTTACCCAAGGCAGATAACCTAAGGAGTCGAACCTAGCCGAGGTTCTGTTTAACCTATGCAATTCTAAATTTGGATTTTGGGATCTTGATATGCTTGGTAGTAGGAGTAGTACACTCAAAACAACATGAACTTAGTCCAAACAAAAGAAAATAAACAACATGTAGTACTTTCATTAATAATAATACCTATATAGGTTATTTACATTCCATAGCTGATGAAGTGGGTTTTCGTCCAAATCCTCTAGACGATAAGTCCTAGTGCCCGCCACTGAGGTGACCCAGTAAGGCCCTTCTCAAGTGGGAGCTAATTTTCCCCAAGTTGGATTCTTCATATTTCCAACAACCAACTTTAAGACTAGGTCCTCTGGAACAAATGTTCTTACTTTGATGCCCTTGTCAAACCCTTGTCTAAGTCTGTACTGATAAAGAGCCAACCTAATGGTGGCAATCTCCCTTCTTTCCTCAATCGAGCCTAGACTGGTAGAGAGGAACTGCTCATTCCCTTTATGATCAAACTGATTGGTTCTTATAGTTAAAAAACTAGTCTCTTAGGGGAAGACTGCCTCAAACCCGTACATCATAAAAAACGAGGCTTCCCCTAGTCGATCTCCTTGGCGTAGTACAATATGCCCATAGATCATGGGGTAACTCATCAACCCATTTGCCTTTTGCCTCGTCCAGCCTTTTTTTTAATCTGCTTGCTATAACTTTGTTGGTGGCCTCGGCTTGTCCATTGCTTTGTGGATAGGCTGAGGTGGAATATCTATTCCTCATCACTAACTCACAACAATATCTTCGAAAAGCAATGCTATCAAACTGAAAACCATTGTCCGATATGAGAGTATGTGGCATGCCAAACCTAGTGACAATATTTCGACAAAAGAACTTCAAGTCCTAGTCTCATATATTGGAAAGGGTTCTAACTTCTTCTCGACTTCTAACTTGTCCTCAAGAAGTATCCCATTTTTTATGAACGATACCACCGGGTCCATCCCACTTGGTCCAACACGCACTGAGCTTATGGGTATGGGAGCTCTACTGCCATAACTAGAGGTCGTTAGGCCTTTTACTATTATTATCCTCGGCAAACCTTCTACTTTAGAGGTGGCTAAGGTTGCAAGAGAATCTGTATGGGTATTCTTGCTCCTAGATACTTGATTTATGGCAAAGGTTTTAAAGTTGGCTTGCAGCTGCTTTGCTTGGCCTAAATACCACTACATTATTTGATCTTTAGCTTCAAATTATCCTGGGACTTGCCCCACTACCAGCCTTGAATCACAAGACTCTAACAGAGTCCAAGCCAACTATGAAGGCTTTGTACCTAGCTTTGTTGTTTGTGGCTGAGAAGTCTAATCTCAGGGATTTTCAATGGTGATGCGTTTTGGGGAGATCATGACTATCCCAATTCCTTAGCCCCTCTGATTAGCAGCCCCATCCATATACAGCTCCCAACACGGCTGAGAGGGTACTGCAGTGGTCATCACATCCCTTTTTAGTGCATTGTGCTTCTCACTATCTTCCTTCTCTGCTGCCTCGGTGAATTCAGCCCCCAATATGGTTCCCCACTTCGCCACTCTCCCAATGAAGTCTGATTTTCAAAGTAGATCTTGCAAGGGAAGTTGGGCGAGAATAACCACCATATGAGCCTAAAAGTAGTGGGTTAGCATCTTCGAAGCATATTTCATGGCTAGGATGGCCTTCTTCAAAGGGAGATAGCACGTTTCTGCCTCCTAAAGGGACGTGCTCACATAATAAACTTGTTTTTGCACCCCCTCCACTATTCCAACCCAAACTAGGCTAACTGCATGGGTCATGACCACTACGTATGCATACAAGATCTCTTCCCTTTCATGCATAGACAAAATTGGAGAATACGCCAAGTACTTATTTAACTCTTCAAAGGCCTTGACACACTCCTCTGTCCACGTAAAATCCTTCCATTTATGAAGCAATTGAAAAAACGATCTACACTGGTCAGTCGACCGAGATATAAACCTATTCAAAGTAGCTGTCATTCCCATTAGGTGTTGTACTTCTTTTGGGTTCTGAGGTAGGTGCAGGCTATAAATGACCTTGATTTGAACAAGATTAACCTCTATTCCTTGGTGGGTGATCATATACCTTAGGAATTTTCCAAATTCCACTCTGAAGGAACATTTAGAAGCATTCAAACATAGGTTGTACATCCTCAGGACTGAAAAGACTTCACCCAAATCTTCCAGATGCTGAGATACCTCTTTGCTCTTTACCATTATGTCATCCATGAAGACCACCATATTTTTACCCAACTGCATTTTGAACATTCTCGTCACCATCCTTTGATAAGTGGACCCAGCATTCTTCAAACCAAATGACATTACTCAATAGTTGTAGTTCCCAGTGGAGGTGAGGAAAGCAGTCTTTTCTTGGTTGAGCAACGCTAACGGGATCTGATGATAATCTTGGAAAGCATCCAAGAAGTTTATCTAAGGATGACCAAAGGTCGCATTAATAAGCTAATTGATCCTTGGAATCAGGAAAGGATCTTTGGGGCAAGCGTTGTTTAAGTCAGTGAAATCCACACATATCCTCCATTTGTTTGACTTCTTTACTACTACGGTGTTGGCCAACTAATCAAGATAAAAAAATTTTTTTTTAAAAAAAACCTCCTTGATGACCCTAACCTACTTGAGCTTATTATCCTCCTCTTTTACTACTTCAGCATGCTCCTTGAAGGATCGTCGAGGCTGCTGCCTCCTCAGTGTTATGACTGGGTTCACATAGAGGCGATGGCATATGAACTTTGGATCTACTCTGAGGGCCTCATACATGCTCTAGGCAAAACTATCTAAATTGCTCCTTAGGAAGATCAAAAGCTCCTCCCTCTCGACCGGCGGTAACAGTGTTACTATTTGGAAATACCTATCATTGTTCGAACCAAGGAAACTTTCTCTAGCTCTTCATGGCCGAACCAAGGACAAATTAGCGTTATTAATGATATTTTTTTTTAGATGTGAATTTTGAAAAATCTACTGTTAGTTAACATTTTTTTTTCTTATATCCTTCATTCTTGCAAAATTTTTAAAAAATCAAATATCAATAGTTATGCAATAAATCAGATATTTAAATTTCATATTTTCTAGTCTAAAATTATACATAAAAAATAAATTTATAGATTAAATGGTAAATAAGATCTAAGCAGCACAAAATTTGACATGCATGTGTGTTAAAAAAATAAAGAGCATACAATTCAATGATTAAGATTTTCAAAATATATAATCATATTAATTATTTTAGCAAAAGTTGTAGTCATTGGCTTATGGGTACAATCAAGTTTGTAACTAAATTTTGTCCATGTCTAAAATACACCAATCTATACCATATCTATATAATATAAAAGTCAAAGTATAACATTTAATGTTGTTAAGCTCTTGTTACACAAATTCATTTGCCACAAAATCATCTTTTTCTTATTTATTTTTTAATCCTATTTTTTGACAACAATATATATAAATATATATATATATATATATATATATATTGATTTTACACATTCATGTTGGGGTGATTTTAAATTTATATAAAACTTTGTTTTTATATATCCACTTACTTCAATTTAGATGTTCATAACTTTCTTAAAAAAAAAAAAAAAAGATGGTCATAACTAAACATTGAAATTAATAAAGAATCGAGATAAAAAAATAATAAAAAAAACATTATCTATACTATATAAAATAATGGAAGCCTTGCAATAAATTTAACAAGACGCCTCTGTTGCACCACGTCATTAATATCCTTTCTTACTCTTTTTTTTTTTTTTTTGGCAATTTTCACTTGGTTCAACCTTTAATCTTTTCCAACTATTTTCTTTTTTTTTCAATCTCTAATCTCCTCCAATCATTGCCTTCTTAAAATTTCATCTGATTATCTTTATGGATTTTTAAATTTTATTCATTATATCTTTCTTAGGTTCTAATGTTTCTCTTTGTTTAAACTCTCATCTACTTCAACATTTTCTTTTCTATCTTAATTTTCATATAAATTTCTTTATACTTCCTTTTGACCTCTCTTCTATATTCCTTCCAAGTTGTCCATGAAAAAAAAGTCAATACACTTTTTCTTCGATTTGTTTCTTTTGGTGGATTATTTATTGTTTCAATAACTTTTTTTACCACTAATGGTTCTTTTTGTTTTTCTTGAGTTAATTTTCAAATCACATTAGGTGCACAGGCTTTTATGCATATTTAGGTGTTCTGGTATTCCAATTTTTAATCACGGGTTCTTTCTCTTCATCCCATTGATAAGATTTGATTTAAATTAATAATTACTTGTTTTGCAAGTTAGAATTTGAGTTTTTTTAGTGATCCATTTAAATTTTAAACTATGAGACTTTACTATATGTTGTTTATTTTTTAATCTTTTTGGTTGAACAAATTTATAGTTTATGTAAATGAAGTACTTTCAAGAGTTGTAGTAGAAATATTCTATAAGGACACTTGAGCATCCACATCAGTATGTGCAAATAATTTTTCATTTTGCACATTTAAAACTTACTTTTTTTATTTTACACACCTATTTTTACAAAACACCCACATCAGTTTATCTATTATATACATTTATTCAAATTAAATATTCATTTCTTTAACACCGTGAACAGTAACCATGAGAGTGAGGTGAAAAAGGAAATGAGAAAAAGAGTGAGGACAGAGAAAAAAAAGAACAAAAAAATTTTTTACACGGTGAACTATATGCACAATTACTGTTCATTTACATGACCATTGTGTATATTTAGACATTTTTACAAAGACTGATGTGGGAGTTTTTGGGTTAAAATGTGCAAAATTGAGCACTTTTTGTATTTTAGAAGACTATTTTATGAGCTGGTGTGATTGATCTTATTCAGACAAAAGCAAAGTCTAGTCAAACTAAAATAATTAGATAAGTGATATATTTTAGCTTTTGCAATTGTATTTTCAATATTTTTTTTTTCATAAGTATATTTTCAATATTTTTTTTGTTATATTCAAAATGATGCACATATAAACTTAGTTATAAGATTTTGTTAATAACTGTTTATCTGATAATATTTTTGGGTGAACAATGTAGCTTTTTACGAGAAAATAATCTTAATAGATTATCAACAACAAATTATTTTCATAATTGGTCCAGCTAATCATTGTTGGACAACAATTGATATCATTTTGTTTGTTCATAAAGCATCTTTATAAGAGTATGTTTTGATTATATATATATATATATATATATAAAGAAAATTTTCTCATAAAATAAGTAGATGAAAATTCTAATATAAAAAGAAAGTAAAAAATATATATTATTTTTCTTATTTACAAAGTACACAAAGTTTAATTAGTTAAAAAATAAAAGCAATATGACATTATTAATTTACTTATTTCAATTAAAAAATATCCTTGCCCTTGGTGTAAACAAGATTAACACCAATAGGTTATGATAACAGTTGGTTATAATATTATCACCAAAACAACAATTGATTTTTGGTGTAAATAAGATTTTAACCCAAATCTCTTACTTTATTACAAGAGACTTTACTAGTCAAGTTAAATAAAACTTACGTACTTTTAAGATTTTAAGGTATTTTAAACATTACATAATAGAATATTTCACAAATTAAAAGATTCTGTTAGGGTTCAAGTGAGAGAGTAATTGTAGGTGGTAGTTATTGCTCACTTCCAAAACTTAAAGAGGGTAATAGCCCCGTTTTAATGTTTAGGAGAGGAACTGTAAACTACCGCAAATATAAAAGGGAAAATGTGATATAAGAGCACAACCATAAATTATTTGAAAATTTTTATTTTCAATTTTCTTTGGATCATTCGACATTTTAAGATATTATTTATTTAGTTTGAGTTATGATAGGGATTAGTTTAGTATTTGGACTGGTAAAAATTAGTATTTGAGTTAATTTAAGATTGGTTTCATGGATGCTATCTTTATCTCTTGATTTATTGGAAACTCTA
Organism: Lithocarpus polystachyus; assembly: GCA_033629205.1. Lineage (NCBI taxonomy): Eukaryota > Viridiplantae > Streptophyta > Magnoliopsida > Fagales > Fagaceae > Lithocarpus > Lithocarpus polystachyus. Next base: position 4,479,135 of record CM066172.1, read on the forward strand.
TAAAACTTTGGACAATTGTAGTCAGACTTTTTTTTTTTTTATTAATAAAATTCATTTTGAACAATTGTTTGTGTTTGGTGGTGATTCTAAACAATTGTGGCCCTGTTCTAGTCCTGCATCAAAAAGCTTTTTCCCCTTTTTATATTGAGGACATCTTATATATTTATAATGCCATTGCTATGTCTACTTTAGTGTAAAATAGCTAATTATTATTTCACACTTCCAGATATAATTATAAACTACTTCACATATTATCAAGACCAGTAAATATCTATATTTTTCAAGAAGGTTAAATACTCTTTTATACTAGTTTAATGCAAGAATGTCTATATTTTATTACATAAAAGTGGATGCGCAAAATAGATGACGTAAGAAAATTAATACTTGTTTAAGATTATCCAGACTTTAGCAACGATGTAAAACAATCAAAACCCGTGAAAAACGGCAGCAGGTAGTTGCAATTTTATAAACTCAGTAAAAGCAAGCAAACTCGTGAAAAGGATTCGTACCTATATTGTAGGAAAGTTGAAGAATCTTAAGATCATCGGCATACTCTCGAAGATCAACTGGATCTCGCGTCATAATAGAACAATCATCAGTGTATTTGTCAATGTAATAAGCCTTGCAGTCGCAGCTATTAAGACACTTCTCTTTGCAGGCCGATTCGCCTTCGACCGGAACTTTCTTTACGTTATCGTCCTCACTGATCATGTATACAGGACAAAACATATCGTTTTCGCCACATAACACCGAGTTTCTGGCGCACCCATTTGAAAAGTCTCCAGAATGCCACTTCTCTGGTGCATTGGGCTTGAACCCCGGCAAACATTTGCACACCAAGTTATTGCCTGGATTACAAACACCATAGTTTCCGCAATAGTTATTCACAGCACATTTGTTACCCGGCTCTGCTATTACCGAGGACCAATTCATATCGTTCACATCCCAACACCAATACTCCAACTTCCCACTAAAATCCATCACAATCCTTGCAGTAAAATCCCTTGAAAGATTTCGTAATTTAGCATCCATTTGGTATGAACTAAAGCGATCACAGTAAATATTACTTTCTTTGTAAATGTCATTGACGCTCCCCTCTCCAGGGTCATCAGAGCCTTTCCAAGAAGTCAAACGCAACATATTGTCTTCTAGATTCACATCCATGTCTGGAAGAAGTGTATTAGTTGAAGTGTTAAAGCTCTCCGACAGAATATTCTTCGGCACTCCATAATCTCCGTAAACCAAGTTTCCCGAATTTGTGAGAGTCACGGTCCGGTTACACGGACATAATCTTTGAATATCCGTAAACCAATATACCTTTCCAGTCGAATCCAATACCTTGAGCTTGCCATCTTCTGTAAGGTTGAAAACTCCATTGGCATTGATAATTGGGCTATCACGGTTGGCAACCCATACAACTGTTCCGTTATCCCACTGGTGGTAGCATATTCCAACGCATCTTTTGTTGCCAGAGCTTCCAGAGGGACTAAAGGATCCAAATTCAAACCTCCCTCCATCCGAAACCAGAGTTTCTCCGTTGTCACTAATCGACTCTCCTTGCCTCAGTGTGTCTCTAGGTTCGTAATATGCATAAAAGGAACATAACAGTGGTATATACAAGATCAACATGTAAGACAGCCTGCCGTTAGCAGACCATCTCCTAATAATGGCGCTTCTTCTCATTTTTTCCCTTTGGCTTACCATAAATATTAATGATTAAGAATATACAATATAAATAGAATTGTTTCTCTGTTGTCTGAATGTAAACGTAACATGAATGACAGATGAAGGTGCACAGTGGATTATAACACCTCCTATGTTCGTTAGCATTTTAGGAGTTTGTGCGGACTAGCATATTCAGCCCATTTCATGTCGTTTGGGATGTAAACATTGTAATTTCCACGACTGCAATTTCCAGTTCCTAATCCTACAATATACAAAGGGTCTGTTTAAGAACAGTTTATTTAACTGAAATTGAAGATTTTTTGTTAAAAGTAAAAAAAAAAAAAAAAAAAAAAAAGGTAAAAAGCTAACTAAATAATACAATGAAACTCATGAATAATACTAAAACGAGCAACAAGACCCGTAAATAGTACCAAAAAGAAGTAAAAAGCTAAAATAAACTGAAACTTTCATTAGCTTCCAAACGGAGTCTAATACAAAACTATAATTTTGCCACTAAGCTACAGTACAAATGACCCTTTTCCGATTGAAAGAACACAATTTAAAGGTATGATTGGAATTTAAAGTTCATTGAATACATATAACTTCTTTATCTTTACCTCTATTAAAAAGAGGAAAGTAGCTCTATTTTGTCGAGCACTTTGTTAAGTACCTTGTGCTCACCACTCGCCAGGAGTAAGCCAAGCGCAAGTAGAAATGCCATGAAGACAAAAGGCCTAACGGGTCTTCAAATGATTGTACATTTTTGTCGCCTTTTAATTTTGTTTTGAGAAAACAATTTTTTAAATTTCACTAAATTTATTTATGATAATAGCTTAATTTTGCAAATTTATATCATTATTAGAAAACATTATCATATTTATTTTGAATTAATTCATGCATTTTATAGTTGGTTTTGAAATAATGCTAAATAATCAATTTTATACCTTAATTAAATTCTAATGCGTGAATTTGTCTTTTGTAGAATAATGAAATTAAATAAGTAAATTTATGCAAAGAAAAGAGCTAGTAGACTTTACTTTTACAAGGGCCACGATGAAGTCAAAAAATGTCAACTCAATTAAATTCAAGTCCAATTAGAGCAAAGAATCAAAAGAAATTTGCACCATATCCAAGTACAATTCAAATTAGGATTTCAGCTTGCACACCAGTTAGTATTTGGAGAATAACTTTTGGCTCAGATATCCAATTGAGATGATTTAAGTTGGGCTGGAAAGCACTTAAAGAGTTACAACTTTGTAGTTACCAAAAGTCCGAATTTTGAAGTTAAATGGGCCAAAAACATCGGTTAAGTAAAGTCTAAAAACTTGGAATTTTCTCCAAACGAGACTTCAACTTGTAATAAGATTCCTTAACCTATTTAAAGGCGCTTTAGGGCAAAATTCAAAGGTTTCTTAAAGTTTCTTTACAACTTTTACAATTTTATTTGTGTTATGGCTTGCTAAAAGCCTTGCTAAGGTAAGGGGTGAAACCCAACCGTTTATCGGTATGTTCTTAACAATTATTTATTGATTTTAATGCTTATATTTTTATGTTTTTAATTGTTTTACTCATCTAGAAAAGTGTTTAGTTCTATATAATTCTTTGATTTATCGTAGGCTCTGAGCACGTTAAATGCTTAGTATTCCCTACAAACTAATTCACTAGTCTTGTTTTGCCTAAAATCAATTAATTTCATAAAACTACCTTAGATAATTAATTCTTGAGTTTTTATTGTTAAATCATCTGACTAAGATCATTATTCGTATGAATTTTAGTTGAATTATAAAATAAATATTGTTAAGACTACCAATAGATGTTTTGTGTGTAGATCCCTAAACTTTAGCACCTTAATATATTGTTATTTTATCTCAACTTAAATTAACTTTACTAAACCATTAAAAATCTCTTCAATTAAACTTTATTATTTTAGTTTTATTCTCTTGTGGTTTGCTAATCAATTCCCTTTTCCCTGTGGATTCAACCTTGAACTTACCAAGTTATTACTTCGCGATAATCCTACACTTAGGAGCATTATTTAAGTCACAGCAATTTCAGTCCCATAACTTTGTTGTTATTCAATTGAATCATTTGAACTTCAAATTTAAGGAATTCAATTAGCATCTATTGCATTTACAGTTGTACACGATTTGGTTTCATCAGTTTTGAAGAGGTTTTTTGCACCACACCTATAAGGTGTGGTTTCACCCTATCCATGACCACAGCTTAATTTTAGAGGGTAAAAACCGGTCTACACAAGTGTAGTTAATTCAAGGTAGTCAAAGCCAAAAGGCAACCTTAAGGTGCCAAGGCCTCATATCGCCTGAGGCGTCAAAAAGGCACTAGCCCGAGTAAAGCAAGCACCAAATTCTTAATATATTTATTATACATGTAGAACTTAAATCATATGTACCTAGTGTATTATAATATTATAATGAAGTGTTTTTAAATGTGTATCATGAATAAACTAGGTCTATCAAATTATTTCAAAATAGAATTAACATGGTTTAGGCTCTATTAGTTAGTTCTAACAATACATTTTACAACAAGCTTCTACATAACAGTAAGTCTTACAAAATAAATTTGAAAATTAATTTAACTAACAATAGGTTTTATAACTTTGTTTTTGAAATTAATAATCTAAAAATAGGATTCACGACAAACTTCTAAAAAAAAAAAAAAAAAAAAAACTTGAGGCTCTCGTCTTAGTGCCTTTTTCATGGCTTAAGGCGGTTGCCTTGCTCGCCTAGGCTTTAAAGGCATGCATCTTACTAAAGGTGCCTCGCCTTAGAGCTATTAAGGCGCTTACGTTTGACTACATTGGGTTAATTTCAGCAGTTCAGTGCGGTAAGTTCGTTTATTTGGGTTAGGCTTTTAAAAATTATTATTCCAAGTTTTGGGCTTTTAGGCCTCTAAAGAATAGCATTTTAGCCCATTTTGACTTAATTACAACATATATACTGCCGTTCACCAAGTTCTATATTAGCTTTCACAACGTAGCATTTAAGCCCATCCGCAGATAATAATCAGTCAAGCAGCTTTCTCAATGCTAAAATGACACGTTAGCTAGCTTGGATAATAAAATAATAATATTAGCTTTTTCATTGCTAAAATCACAACAGCAAGATAATCACCAAAAACCACAATAGCAGGACATTGCAGGACATAATCAACTAAAATCACAACAGAATAATAGAACAATAGGATAATCAAGAAAAAAAAATTACAATCTTTGAGCCCTAGAAACAAAATCAAACAGCAAATCTACTCGTCACAAAAAAAAAAAAAAAAAAAAAAAAAAAAAAAAAAAAAAAAAAAATTCATACAGCAATCCTACTTAAAAAAAAAAAAAAAAAAACACTCATAGAGACAAGATCAAACAGCATGGGTGAAGAAAAAAAAACCCTAGATGCAAAATCAAACACAAGCACGGTTAACTCAAAACAAAATAAAAACTAACCCTCAAAACAAAATCAAACATTAATGAACTCAAAACAAATAAAAAATAGATTTAGAAAATACCCTAGAAGGCTTTGATACTTTCAGGTTTAGTCCATTATGAGGCTAAATCTCTTAAAACACCCCTGAAATTGCAAGAAAATAAACCAAAAAACAAAGAATAGAATCACCTAATAAGTTGATCGGTGAACTAAAAAAACCAAAAAAAATTAGGGATTAGGGTTCACCAAAGAAAGAGCTACATAACTCAGCGGTGGAGAACTGAGAGAGAGAGAGAGAGAGAGAGAGAGAGAGAGAGAGAGATTGGCTTAGGAAGTGTTAGACTGTGAGAAGAATTTTTTTTCAGAGGGTGAGAGAGAGTGAGACCGTGACTGTGAGAGTGAGTTCTGAGATGAGAGAGAGGAGAGGCCAAGTATAAGTATTTTAGAATTTTAGTGAAGGGCTTAGGTGAGAATCTGAAAATAAGAGGGAAAAATTGCCGTTTGTTTGGCGGTATTGGGCTGTGTGGTTGAGGGAGTTCAATGTGTGTGGCTGAGAGCAAAAGAGATGAAAAAATATCTTGCAAAAAAAAAAAAAAAAAAAAAACTCTAAAACGACGACATCGTTTGGTGATTAAAATAGATATTATATTACTCCAATATTATAATGGCCAAACCTCCAAAATTGAAATGACATAGACTTAGTAGTTATTCAGAAAAAAAAGAAAGACTAAAACGAAATGGTTTTGAACACACTAACCTGTCCGTCCCAAAGGAAATAGAAAAATCCAAATCTATTAACTCTCTCACTCTATTAGTCTGTAACCCAGGTTTCATATATATATATATATATATATATGTGTGTGTGTGTGTGTCAAATGGTCAAATACCATCTTTAACTAAAATATATAGCGATCTATCCCTATTTGCAAAACATTGAAACACAAACAAAATCAAAACAGAGCACCTGAACAAAAACTTTGAAATACAAACATTGAAATTTAGAGGAACACAAAACAGAGCAAGGTGGGTTTACGGAGGGAGAGAGAGAAAACATGGTCACCTGGGCAGAGGTCGGATTCTCAAACCGGTGTCGGCGCCGGTATGGGATGTGTCGGGGTGTGCTTGTTTCTGGCTGGGACTCCTTCCTCTCGCTTTGTGCTGGGTGAAGAGTAGCTTGTGAAAAAATGGAACAAGTGAGAGGTCTGAGCAATAAAAGAAAAGGCAAAAGTTTGAAATAATGGTAGGTTGGTAGAGGTGCGTGAGAGGTGTTAATGGAGAAGCAGTAAATGGAAAAGGAGTAGGAGTAAATGGAGAAGTTGTAAATGAAGTAAAGAAAAAGAGAGGAAAACAGAGGCTATAACTGAAGCTGGAGCATTTGGCGTAGTAAAAGCTTCCAACGCTCCATTTGTCGACCTGAAGTATTTAAATTAAAAGATACAACTTGAAACTCGAGTTTTCTTGCAACGTGTAAAATGGAGGCTTTCCGACAGACAGACGTGAAAGTTGAAACACCATAAAAAGATTTCAGAAAAAGTAGAGAAAGGTCAATCTGAAATGTGACTGCCACTCGCACTAATAATCCTCACCATTCTTCTTCATTTCCTAGCTATTTCTTTCTCCCTTGTTCTTCGACCATGTCCCACCTATGGTCTTACTACGCAACACATTCAGCTAAGAATTTCCCTACTGTCATGTAATTTTCTGACCACGCGCAATTGCATGTACTTACAATATGTTTAAATATAGTTTATTTTATTAAAAATTAAAAATAATAAAAAATTACTGTTTACTTATATTTTTTTACTGTTTATGTCTAATGAACTACGCTTCTTTACACAAAAAACGTGAACGTAGGAAGTGCAAAATGCGCTTCCCAAATGCTTACTTAGGGTGCGTTTAGTGAGCGTTTGGGGAGCGCGCTTTGCGCTTCTCACATCTTGTGTTTGTGTTTTTTTTTTGTTGAGTCGTGATTGTTGACTTTTTTGCATGAACAATGCATATTAGTAGATTATGTATACTGTTTATGAGACTCACAAATCTTATTTTTTAGTAACTTTTTATTAAAAATAGATCTTATAGTACTATTCACACATTTAAAAATTATTTTACTACAATATTTTCAGTTTTCAACTGTATCTAAACGGACCTTAATTAGATACTGCGTATTTTGCTAAAAATTAAAATCAGTAAAAAAAAAATTAAAAAATTATTGTTCATGCATGTACTATTCATGTCTTATGAACAGTACACTAGGCGCTAATTAAAAAAAAAAAAAAAAAAAGGCTAAAACGCAAAACTCAGGACTGTTAGACTCAATCCAAACGCTCACTTAAACTTAATAAATCATTAATGGGTAATGTGTGGTCAAGTTTGCGTCTGTGAGTATTACCATGATACCATCCCATATGTAGATATATTTTTGTTTTCTAATATTTGAAATAAAAAGTGCTTTTAAATAAATTATTGGTTTATTTAAAAAAAAAGTTAATTTTGTTAATTTTGTTAATTATTAAATGGTGAGATAAATAGATTTAAACACATAAGGAAGGGAATAAAATGAAATGCACTACAGTTGTTATGAGCTTAATTGGTTTATTGGTTGCTTCAGGGAATTAAGACCCCCTAATTGATAAATTGACTAATTCAAAGCAACCCAATTAATAATTTATCCTATCATTATCTAATTAACCAACTCCTAATAACAATAATAAAATCTTAAATAATAAAATTAAAAAAAAAAACAAAGCACATATCAGAACTGCGTTAGCTTTAAGAGGTTTTTAAAACAACTTTAGACGTTAAAAAAAAAAATTAGTTTTTGGTTCACCGCTTTTTATACAGGATTTTGGTAATTGAAGATTACAAAATATTTCAAATTACTTTAATTTTATCACCTCATTAAATGATAGTAATCTTACATTACTTATTAATGAAGACATTATAATTTATATTAACAAAATTGTACATACTAATAAATTTATTTTACTTATAAAAATTATTAAAATATCAAAAAAAAAAAAAAACCTCTAAAATACTTCAAAACCACTAAAAAAAGAATGTTATTGTTTGAAGTAAACTGCAATGGTATGTAGCACTGTAAACCCGTGATTTCCATGAAGGTACTATACTGTACAGTAGTCTCCTCTAATAATTTTCTAACAACGCGCTATGAATTTTTATCAGTCATTATCAATTACCCATATATTCATTCACAATACATGCCTTCTTCTCTTGTTGACTGAGGATTAAGATTATGCTGAGAGTGAAAACGCGTTGAAAAAGAAGAGTTGTGGGTTGTCTTGTGTCTGTGTGAGTACTACCATGATACCATCTCATATGTGTCAGTTGTCTCCTGACTTTCCTTTAATAATTTTCTGACAACGCGCAAGGGATCATAAACTTTTATGAATTATCAACAAACATGTCAGAAACTTTACCACTCTTTCCACAATACATGCCTTCTCTTTTTGACTGAAAATTAAGAACAGAGAGAGTGAACGCGTTGAAAAAAATATATTGCAATCATTTGCATGTCATTTAAAAAAAATGGTAAGTCAAGTCAAATAAATATTTTGATATTAGATTCCTATTTATTGGAGCTATTTAAATATAAACAAATGAAAATAATAATAATAAAATTTGATGAAGAATTTTCTCCACAAATTGAAAATAAAGTCCAAGAAGCTTCAAGTCAATTGTCATGAAATTTCCCGAAAGTCCAATACGGTGCTTATAAGTCATCATAGGTTGAGAACACTTCTACATCGACAAAATACCAAACTGAAAAGAAAGTGCCTTACTTTTACGAGTTGAAAATAAAAGTTTTGATAGCTATTACATAATAGAGCTTATAAGATAACACTTTCACCACATCCACAAAATACCAGATTTTGGGGCTTCATATGCATGCTACATTCTCTTTGCCATTCTCACTTAATTTTCAATTATTATATATGCCTCCATGTCTATATGTTTTTGTAGGTTCAAAGTGTCATTAACGATAGTTGTAAACATTCCATTTCATTATGACCTAAGCCCGAGCCCCTCGATACCAATGACAAGAAATTAATTTGCTATTAAAATTATCAACCTTGTGAGGAGCCTAATGAGCAAATTAACCCAAAAAGTGACCTAATGCAATCTAAACCCAAGCCAAACTAAGACCCAAGAACTAAGCACAAAAACCCATTTGGACAAGGCTTCCAGAAGGTGCATATGCCAAGTATATGATGCATATGCACCCAATCTATGGTATACGCACTGTCTGTAATATTTATGGTCTAACAAAAAATATCTCTTATATATATATATATATATATATATTAATAGGTAAAGTTGAGAAAAAATCTAATTAGATTTCAAATTGGAATTCAATTAGAGTTTTATTTTGTGCCACGTGTCCCATTTAGTCTAAGTTTTTAAATTTTTCTATCAAGTGAGTTAATTCAGTGTAAAAATTGAATTTCAATTAGAGTTTAATTTTATTCCACGTGTCCCATCTAATCTAAGTTTTTTAATTTTTGTGCCAATTGAATTAATTCAGTGTAGAAAAAGATGAGTCCAATATAAATAAATCATAAAAAACATTTAATTATATATTTAACTCTATATATAAAATTAGAGGAAAAAAGAGTTTGGATGATTTTATATTTATGGGCCATTTTTTTGTGTAACTAAAAATAATTCAAATTTATAAGTTATTTGTGTAATATACCATGACTATGTACGGTTCATAACTAACTAGGTAATGTGTATATATATTCAATTCGAATCAAAATTGGATTTTTGTTTTTGTTAGCTTTCCATAAAAAGTAAATTGCTTAGATTTTTTCTGTTATTTTTTCTCCAAACTAATAAGCATATTTTTAGTACTATTTTTTATTTAGATATTTTGAATGCGAAGATCTTGAACCTAAAAAATTGTAATTAAACTGAACGATCCCATACACTTATCTCCATTCAATTTAGGAGATACTATTAAGCTAATCTATTCTTTTTTATTTTGTGTTGTATTTAGTAGAATTTCATGTACAATGATTATGAATTGATATTATATGTGTAGTATCTAATAATGATTTTCAAAACTTATATACGTAATAGTAATGTAATGAGAAACTTAGCAATACTAATATCACGAAAATTGTGAAGGGAAATTATTTTAGTACCTCTAAATGTCCTAGTCGAACTAATATCTTATATATTTAATAACTCAAGCTAACATCGATAACCACTTCAATTTATCATTCCCGTGCGTAAGCACGGGTTACATACTAGTAAGTTATAAAAAATATACCAAATCAACCATGTTTTTCACTACCAACTCTTGTAGTCTCGCCTACAGTACTAGTAACAATTCTTACAGGAATAATTTTACTTTCTGTCTTTTCTTTCCATGGTTCATAGCATAGGACTTAAAAGTAATTTTTTTCCCTTAAAATAAGTAATTTCTTTCTTAAATGATTGAATTGATATCAAAATTGGAAAATGGGAGTTTGAACTTTGGTTCTTTCATAAGGAAATTAGTAAATATCACTAAACTATAAAACTCTTAAAGTGGCAACTAAAAGTAAATTATTAATGTGACATAAATCAATATAATTTATGCCAATGATTGCATTGTTACATAATAAAACAGTTGTGATAAGTGATGACTCTATTTTATGTCAATACTTATCAACCAAGTGAATCATTAAAATTCTAATTGAGTATTTTTTTTTTAAATAAAAAAGTTCAAGCAGCTCTTATGATCTACCCACCAACAAATAGTCAAATTTATACTTACCCTTTTGTTGATTTCTTGTTAAAATTAACAAGCTCATATCTAAACTAAATAATTAAAACCTCAATGAGTTGTTATAATGGTTCTGAAAACATCACGAAATCCATGAGGTATTGGGTTCAAAACCCCTAACCCTATCTCCTAAGAGATTCCTCCAATTAATTAAACTAATTTATTCTAATTTAGATTGGGATAAGAATAAGATTAACTCCTATTTAAATATTCAACTTTCTTTCAATTTTTATCAATCACACAAGATTAAATAAATGTCAAGTGTCTTGCATTTGACTAAAAATTGGAGGAAATTGAAGGATTTAATGGAAGAGAATCTCATCCCAACATAATTTTTTAAAAATAATTTGTAAACCTACTATCATTCATTCAAATACAAATTTCATTGATAAACTTATTAATAATACAATATTCCATTGAACCTTTTCAATGGATTTTTATAATGGAAAAAAAAATATAAATTTTATCAAAATCAATTGTATCATAATAACAAAATTTAATTTGTGAAGAAAAAACTAAGCATAGTAATGGAGTAGTTCAATAAGCTACTTCTGCCTTCTTTTCCTTATCAAAAGGGAGTAATACATGATGAGCAATTTGCATACTCATTTAACTAGTATCCTTACAAGCAGTTTTTCATGAATTATAAAAAAATTAAAGAAAATTCTAATAGAATGCCTAAAGTAGTAGTAGTAATAGTAATAGTAATAGTAATAATAATAATAATAATAATAATAATAATAATAATAATAATAATAATAATAATAATAGAAAAGATAATTCCTAAAGCCCTAAAGTTAAACATTCAATATTTTAAAAACAAAATGTTAATTTAAACATATCAAGAATGAGTTTCCTATAATAAATAAGATAAAAAAAAATTTTGGATTTAAATATTAATTCTAAACACCCCACCACATCAAAAAAGGGGATCTGAAATAAACCAAAGGGAAATGATTTGTTGAAATACAAACATGTCAAGTGGCCATTTGGTGAAAAATTCAATATTGATAAGGAAGTTTTCATTTAAATATAAGTCTAAACAGTTGTTTAATTGAAGCATTGACATGTGTGCCATTTTTGCAGGAATTGCTGCAACTTAATTTGCTGCAAATCATTTCCCTAAATGAAAACAAAATTATTTTTTTAAAATAATATTACTTTAATAATTATCAGTAAAAAAATCCCATACTATAAATTAATCAACTACATCAACGAATCTTGTGCACTTAAAAATTACTATCTTTTAAATTTGAAGTGTTGCAAACTCTTTTGAGATTCCTTCTCCAAAAAAAAAAAAAATCGTGGATTCAATCCATGCCTATACCAAAATTGAATGATGGTCAATTTATTGAGATTTAAGAATAGAAATCTCAATTTTAATTTGTGGGTTCCAATTAAATGATAATGTCTCTAATGGTTGAATAAAAGATCTGAGATTTGATCTATACCTACACCAAAAACTGATTACTTCCTTGTATCATAGCATGAGACTTAAAAGTAAATTATATTTTTCCCCTAAAAAAGAATTTTCTTTCTTAAATAATTGAATTGTTACAAGAACTGGAAAATGGAAATTTAAACTTCGATTCTTTTCAAAAGAAAATTAGTCAATATTACTAAACTATAAAGCCCTTCTCTTAAAGTGGCAACTAAAAAGTAAATTATTAATGTAACATAAATCGATATATTTTATGCCAATGACTATATTGTTACATAATAAATCAATTGTGATGAGTGATGGCTTTGTTTTACATCAATAGTTATCGACACTACTGCCTCCTCGAGCAGTCTCAACACTACCTTGATAGTAGTCAGGATGACTCGGAGATTGTCATCAACTCTTTAAGGGAGGAGTCTACTTCTATGTCCTCTTTTGGTTATTTGATCCAAGATGCTAAGTTTACTGCAAGTTCATAGCTTTCTTTTAAAAAAAATAAAATAAAATACCACGTCAAATTTTATAAATTTTTAAAGATAATTTTAATTTATGACGTCCACTCCTAATGTTAACTCTTTATCATCAAACTAAAGTACCAATTGGTTTTTGGAGATTGTCATCTACTCTTTAAGAGAGGAGTCTACTTCTATGTCCTCTTTTGGTTATTTTTATCCAAGATGCTAAGTTTATTGCAAATTCATAGCTTTCTTCTATAGTAATAAAAAAAAAAAAAAAATACCACGGCAAGTTTTTTTTTTTTTTAAATATAGTTTTAATCTATGACGTCTACTTTTGATAATGACTTTTTATCATCAAATCAAGGCACCAATTAGTTTTTGGTATAAGCAAAGATTGAAAGCTAGCTAAATCATATATATATATATTTTTTTTTGACAATAAGAGACTTTACTAAGCTAACTAGAACTCACAAATACTACTCCAAGTTAAATTACAAGTCACACTGTATAGTATAAATTATTTTTTAGAACTATTAAAATGACATTAATTACTAACCTATATAATAAATAAATACGGAAATTATATTGAAAAAAAAAAAAACTAAAATAGTCAGACTAAAAGCAGAATAACCAAATTCCTTCCATCCAGCTAATATCCTCGGATTTTATCTCAAGTAAACTCTGTGGGGATTTTTCCCGGCACACCAAGGAAGTTTATCCGCTTTGGGGAGCCAAGCCCTCACGGTTTATCGACGAAGAGGCAAGAGTCGTTGGCAGTTTTTGAGACTTGCTCCAACTATCCCACATCGCCTAAGTCACGCTCCCACTCATGGTTTATAAGCCTCTGGGGCAACCATGAGTGTACGTTTACTCTCGTATGCGATCGCATTTGCCAAAACTCTTGTCATAAATCTTCCACTAAATCTTCACGAATGATGTTCCAATTGTCATAAAGTGAAGCCCTCAAGTGGAATCGAATTTGCCAAAACTCTTGTTCATCTTGTAGGTACACAAGACGAAGTCCACACTTCTGTACAATCCAGCCTGGCTAGTTGCTTGCAATTGAGACCTCTATGTGGTTGCATTGATTTATCTTATCTGAAAGCCACCAATATGGTATATAGGATAGCCAAATGAATCCATGTAGATGTAACCACTTGAGTTCTTCTTTAAAGGTGCTATATACATGGAGAGGTTTCATACCACCTATATCCATATCAAATAGACAACTAAGGTGGTGGGGAATTGCAGTTTCCAGATGGTCAAGAAACTCAGTTGGATACTCTTGGACTGAAAATGCAGCACATATACCAAATCCTAGCCAATTAGAATCATTATGCAAATTTGAAGGCAACTGGATTGTCATTGAAGATCCAGAAGCGTAATGGCTGAATAACTCTGCAATCTTAGTTGGATCTAAATCAATGATCATTTGGATAGAGTAAATGAAATTCCTGTAAAATAGATATATTGATAACTATTCAATAACACATACAATGATGGGAAAATTTCAACAAAATATAAATTTGATAATTATAGACTTATAGTAGTCAATATTTGATAAGCGTTTATCAATTGATGGGATAAATATAAGAGGCTTTGTAAAGAGTTTTTATAAAATTTAAACTCAGTTAAAAAGTACATATTAGAATAATGATGTGGAAAAATATGTACTTTCAAAACGCAAAACCTTTTGTAAAAAAATTTGGACTTTCAAAAATTTATGGAATTATATCAGAATTATAATAAAAAAGCTCTTCACAAGTGCAACATGTGTATTCAAAAGTTAGATGTTTGAAGTTCATTATTTTTATTTGATGTTATTAGTTTAAGTTTTTTTAAACTTATTATAATTAATGTACAAGAGTATTTTGGATCATTTAAAAAATAGACACCAAAAACGTTGTGCTCTCTTTAACAATGGTATAGAAGGTTATAGATGGTGGTGTAACGTGTAAATGAAAGTCTTGTAAACTAGACATATAAAGGTCATGAGAGAAACAGAGAGGTACCTCAGAGCGTTCTCGACGATGACAATAATGGGTTGGCCCCCTGGCATCAATGGATTTTTGTTAGCAAGTTGCACAAACTTTTTCCTGATAATGTGGTACTCTCAATGTCCCATTAGATTAGCCAGTTCCGCTGGTTTCTCCCTCATTTTCTTCATCATCATCATCATCATCGCCATCATCATGGCTCTGCTGCTTTATTTTTTCCTGAAGCCTTCTCAATGTCCCATTAGATCCACTAGTTCCACTGGTTTCGCCCTCAACATTATCATCATTATGGCTCTGCTGCTTTGTTCTAGATTGATGAACAGTAAATTGATGGATGAAATCGGAATTATCAGAAAACATGGTTGAGCATTGGATTAATGTTTGCACCAACTCTCCCACATTTTGTTGGTACACAAGACCGTAACCACAGTTCTACACCATCAAGTCTTGGCTATCACTACCAAATAAAGCTGTTAAGAGATTGCTACAGTTCAACTTATCTGAAAATCAAGCATGAGGTACATGCATGATCCAAATGAATTTACGTTGCTTTAACCAAATAAATTTGCTGTGTTCAGACTCAGTGATGTAATGTTTATTTGACACCGTCCAGCTACCCATGTCACTTCTCAAAGAACAAGAAAAGCCATGAGAAATTTCTGTAGCCGAATTGTCAAGAATGAGAGTTGGATGCTTGTGCACTGTGAATGTAGCAAATAGAGCAATTCCTACCCAGTCAGAATTAGTATAAAGATTTGGAAGTAGCTGGATTCTAAATAAAGAACAATGGCAAAATCACTCTGGAATTTCACACTTAGGAAAACAATCATTATATATATAGTGTTGACTAAAGTAGCCCTGTAAAATAGAAAATATGGAGCTTTATGAGAGAGCAAGAAAGAGACAGTAAGAGTGTGAATGTGAAAAAGAGAGACCTGAAAGTTGCTTTGAAACCAATGCTCAAGGCCTCTATTGGTACAATTACTGAGTTCATTCTCATCCAAAATGCTTAACTGGATAGAACTGAAGTTTGAATCTCTTGTAGCACCCCCAATACCTGAGTCTATTCCAAGTAAAGCACAAACCCTCCTTGTTCTAATCAAATATGTTGTTTATGCAGAAAGTTGAATTGAGGCAAGTTCTTAAATGGACAAATGTCTATGGATATTATTTACCTGAGGACAAGCATGCCAAGAGGCAATTCTTTGAGTACTGGAAAGGTTTGTCATTTCCTCCAACTTGAAGGAAGCAATGTGTCTCATCCTGTATTTGTAATGCAGGGTTAAGCCGAGTTTGGGTCTAAGTGACTTCATCAATGTGCAGAGAAGGAGCTTCAAGTTTACCTCAGTGTAGGGGGCTCATCAAAGGATTTTTTTTAAAGGTTCCACACAAAATTTGCTTGATTGCCCTTGTCTTCAGTTCACAGTATGCCACGAACTTTGAGATGCTTATAGCTTATAACCTTCTGCAGAATTCAGAACTGGGTCAACCTGTTAAATGCTGATTTTCATTTTCCAACTATTTTTCTACTTGCATGTGACTGACTTGAAATTGAAGCTTTCTTGTTAATTGCTTGTCTTGTATTCTAATGGCAATTGGGTAACTCAAACTACTTTGAAAATTTAGTTTGACCTTTAGAGAATTGGCTATAAAATGTGGACAGAGGATCCAAAAGGATAGAAAGATCATTTTAAATGCAAAAACTTAAAGGAATAAAAGAGTTATAACAGCCGCTACTGTTGCTATGCCAACAATAAAGAAATCGTGGCCCTATGATCCTCACTATATCAAATATTCCTAATTAATAGAGAGAAATCAAAAAATATCAAAGACCTATGCTTTTAGATAATATATTTGAAAATCAGCTCTTCAACCAGTTAATATATGAACTATATTCTTTCAGAGACCCAACCAAAGACATTAAAATGCACAGCCTTTCTAATTTTTGGTTAGCATGTCTTAAATGACCAGCTAACCTATTAAATTATTATAGACCATTCAGGTGTGATGCTGTAATGCAAATCATTTACGATTTATCTCAAACAATCTTGTACACAACCAACAAATTTGATGTAGCTTCTAAAATTCAAAATCATACACATTTTCTACAAAATTCATGATTCTAAGCGACTGGTGTACATTTTAAATCAAGAAACCAATTAAGTCCAAACGAATGAATAAAACTAGGAAACAATTGCAAGATCTTTCCTCCCCATGGTAAGGCCACATGGAAAGCTAAGCAGAAATTATGCATCTCAATTTGAAAAATTAGATAAAAAAAAAAAAACACAAAATCATACCAGATTGAGCTCTCATTTAAGGCAAAAGGAAATCTGGGGCCTACTAGTGACTTCAACCGTAGCCATCTTAATCAACTGCATTAACAAAAAAAAAAAAAAAAAAGACCAATTAACTGAAATGAAATAATTATTTTATAAATAACAATTTTTATGTTCAGAAACTTATTCAGTTCCCAATTTTTTTTAATAGAAACACAATAAATACTTATAAGAGCATCCACGTCAGTGGGTGCAAAGTTTTGCAAAACACAAAAAATTTTATATTTTACACATTTTGGCCAAAAAAACACCCACACCAGTGGGTATAAAAACGTGCATAAATGCACAATTGCTATAGTAACCGTGCATATATGGATGGTTACTGTAGCACTTGTATTTAATATTTTAATAATTTTTTTCTCTCTCTTTATCTCTATTGCTCTCGCTTTCACCTCACTCTTTGTGATCAACATCAAACCACTGCCGTACAAAGAACTCGCCTGATTAACATCAAACCAGCAAAAGAGAATGCCGATAACTAGAAAAACAAAACATTAAGGCAAGTGGGGTCAGCTTCTTCATTGGTCCTAGATTCTGCTTTGGTTCTCAAATCTCAATCCTTCAAAATGGTCCAGTTTCACATCCCAGAACGATGAGTGTGTTGAGAAGTTGAGGTCGTTGTTTGTGGTGGCGATGATAAGTTGTTGGGGGAAGCAAATGACGCGGGGCATGAAGAAGGTGCATGTGCCGCAGAGGAAAGATATAAAGCAAAGCAAAGTTGCCATGGTGAGGTAATAAAGGTTGGATCTCTTGGTATTGAAAGGAAACAAATAGTACAGAGGATTTGGCCAAGCCATTGAAACCAAACTCTAATTTTTCCAGTTATCGTCATTCGGGTTGGGTGGGTGATGATTTGGCTTTCGGATTGAGTGGGTTTCGGCTTGAATGGGTTTCTGATCTTGGGTTGGTTTGATCTTGAATGGTTTTCTGATCTTGGGCTGGTTTGATCTTGAATGGTTCACCGATCGTGTAGCGATGATGATGGTGGTTGGGTCTGAAAGGGAGAGAGAGGCAGTGAAGAAAATAAGCGAAGAAAATAATAAAAATGGTAAAAGAATGACTATTTTATTGAATAAATGTGCAGAATAGATAGATTGATGCGGGTGTTTTATAAAATTAGACATGTAAAATACAAAAAATAAGTTTTTTTTAGTACAAAATAGAAGGAAAATTTGCACCCACTGACGAGGACGCTCTATGTTGGGTAAAAGTCGCAAATGAAACAGTGCTACCAAAAAGGGAAACATACCTTGGCATCAAATGCAAAAAGAAACTGGACAGAAACGACAGAGGGGAAACAGTTTCAATTTAATTTTTTGATTGAGGCATATTTCTTCAGAGTTCATCAAAGTGTCCTCTGTTTCTTCGAAGTTGGCTAGTACTCAACAACATCATCTACTAGGACCCTCAACCATTTTATAAAATACCAAATAGGTGCATTAGCAGATTCTTGAGGAGGACAGGTGCATTCTACGTGGACCCCCCACCTTTTTAAAGAATACCCATTATGATGGGTGATATATGTAATTGAAACCTCAACAAGATTCTGGTCAGTTGGATTTGATTCATTCAAATGTCTCTGCAGAGACCGTTGAGTTGGAGAAAATAAATGTATATTATGTCCTCCAAATGTAGATAAACATCCAAAATACTGATCTAATTTTTTATAACCATTAATGGAAATGCGAACAGAGACAGAAACAGACTCTCGTCCAGGAACAATATAGATAGCCAATTTTGAAATTTGCGACCAACAAAGAAAAATACGGAATTATCAACACTTTGATGATTAAACCATTTTGGCATCTTAGTTCCCCAAAAACTAATAGTTCGAAACCCAACACAATTACTTTAGATTCGATTAGCAGAATTTGTCAAAATCATTATAAAATTAGTTAGTTAAGAGTTTTCCCGCCTCTTTCGAGTTTCCTTTACTCTCTCCGTTTGTATATAAAAGGAAAAGGAAAAGGCTCATCTTTTGTTCTTATTGTACTTCACACAGATTGCTCATTTTGATAATCGAGTTTCAAAGTTATGTTTTGTAGCAATGTTTTCTTCTCCCATGAATAGTGGTGATTTTGATAATTCACCACCACCGCCACCTCCGTACGCAACAAGTTCATTTTATCATGATGAGGAAAAAGAACCTGCAGACCAAGAAGAGTACGCATCAAGTTCATTTTATCAAGATGAGGACAAAGAAGCAGACCAAGAAGAAGAAGAAAATCCGGAAGAGCAATATTGTTTAGCAGGGTTCCTCGATGATTTGCTGATGGAGTTGCAAGATGATGAGGATGAAGAACCAGCACACAAGCAGCAGAACTGCAACTTCGGGTATAAGTTTCACCCTACTGACTATGACCTCATCGTGCATTATTTGATCAAGAAGATCTTGAATCAACCCTTGCCTTGTAATCGGGTTGTGGATGATGAAGATGAACTGCTCTATCGTCGCCCCCCCCCCCCCTAAAGGATTGCAGGTTCTTCTTCTTATTCTTATGTAGTCACTATGTATAGTTTAGTTTACATACACGCATGCTTTATTGGGTTTGTTTTTAACTTTCTTTGATTGTTTTTAGCTTCTTTTGCTAATTGTAATTAATCTAAAAGAAAGAAAGGATCGATGACAGGACATTTCATGTAGTAACTAGTTTACCTGCACGTATGTTTTACTAGGATGCACGGACACTTCAGTTAGGGTACTATACCCATGTTGTACCTGTCGTTTCATGTTATAATTTTTCAAAAATTGCTTGTGTCATACCTGTACCCGTGTCTGTGTCATGCATCCTTGATGTTTTACCGGGTTTCTTTTCATTAATCTTTGATTGTTTTCAATGGAATGGACCAGTTTTGATATTTTTACGTGATGTTAAAGTAACTTTTGTTCAATTATTTATTAATCTGAACAAAAGAATCATGGGCTTGCCACATTTTGTACTTACTAATTTATATATGCGCTTGGAAGTTGGAACCTCCTTTAATTTTCAGTGTACCATCTCTTTTTAAAATTTCTCTTAAAATCACGTATAAATAGTGGTGGCGCCACGTTCAGGTTAGGGTGTTCCTAGGAACACCCTGACCTAAAAAAAAAATTTAATAATTAAAAAAAATTTATTTGTTTACCTTTAAAAAAAAATTAGGAACACCCTTAACCAAAATTAGGAACACCCTCAAATAAATAAAAAAATTATTTGCTCTACTTTCAAGAAAAAAAAAATCTAAAAAAAAAAAAATTAGGAACAACCTAACCTAAGAGCATCTCCAATGGCTTCTTTAAAGCCAATTTTAGAGAGAAAACACCCCAAAAATTCACTCCAACAGCTTCTCCATCTCCATTTTTTTCTTTAGAATTGCTAAAGTGCGCATTTCCTGTTCACACTTCTTTTGGGCGAAGCAAGCTTTAAATTCTACCACAGCCATCTCCAACATCATAGCTTTAAATTATTGCTTTGTTCTCTACCAGTAATGAGTGTGTGATAGGGTGAGAGTATGAGAGAGAGAATGAGAAAGAGAGAGCTAGTCTGCTAGAGATGAAGAAAGAAAAATAAAAGCAGAGGACACGTTGTGTGGAGGAAGAGTTCTAGAAGAATAAAAACAAGATGAGATGAGTGGGGATGGGGAAACGTGTGTCGGTGTGTGGAGGAGAAAAAACAAGAGAAAAAAAAAAGAAAAAAAAGAGAGAGAAAAGAAACGTAAGGATGCTAGCCTGCCAGGAGAGAAAGGAAAAGTAATAAAAAGAATATGAAATCACAATTGATAAATGTTACCATAATATTTTTACAATATTTCACAATAAATTTTAAGTAACAGATTGTTATTAGTTAATATTAGTGAGTAAAAAAATAAACAATAAAATTTTAATTGGGAGAAATAACTAATAAATAATAAATAATAATTTAATTAACTAATACATTATAAAAGATAAATAAATTAAATTATGTTAAGCTAAACAACAATTAATAATTTTATAATTAATGAAACAACAATATAATAAATTATAGTTTATAAAGACAACAAATTAATGAAACAACTAAACAACAATAATTGATAATTTTATTAATATTTCAAATGAACTTGTAATTTATTGTTTATTCTTTTACTAGAATTATGAATAAATATTTGATAAGAAAATCACGTAAAAGATAATTGTAAACTTTATATTTTTGCGTGTTTTTTGATTGTTGTTGTTGTCAATATACAAAATTTTTTTTTATTAGATGGTGTAATTTATGTTTGTTGAGGAACACCCTGAAAAGAAATTCATGGAGCTGCCACTAAGTATATAAAAGATTTTTCATACAAGTTAATCATGAGCAATTTCTTAAGCTTGCTTTTCTAACCTTTTTTTTTTTTTTTTACATATATAAAAAACTAAGTAAAATCTAACTTTCTGGATGATCTAACAGAAAACAACAACAATTATGGAGAAACTGCATGGTACTTTTTTACTCGAACGACACAACAGTATCGAAAAGGAAAACGTCCAATTCTAGCATCTGGTAATGGATATTGGAAGGCCATGGGAGATGACAAGGAAATCAATTCCAAAGAAATTGTAGTTGGGTATAAGAAGAAATTTGTTTTCCATAGAGGAAATCCTCTAAGCGGCGACAAGACAAATTGGATCATGAAAGAATATAGAATTACTCATCCTCCTATGGAAAGAAATCCAAGAATTAAAAATGGTGAGAGGATAAGTAGATTTATCCTTTTGTTTTAGCTTTTATTTTTTTATAATCTTATTTGAAATTCTGTATTTTTTTCCCCAAACATCATTGTTGTCATCTGTTGTAGATCTAACTATTTTTGATTTTTTGACAAGAACAATTAAGAATTATTTTAGGAAACTATCATTGCAAACAATCTCTCAAAAAACTCAATTTTATTTTCAGTTAACATGTCATGTATGATTGCACTCTTTCCTATCCCAAATCTCAACAAACTACACGCTGGAAAATAAGAAAAGAATAACAATAAATAAATTGAAGAAAAAAAAAATTTTACTCAAGAAAATTACAAAAACTAAGTATATTAAACACACAAAACAAAAAGTGCATTGTTGGAATTTGGTTACTAAACCTAAAACCCCTTAGACAGTATTTTATCACTCAAATCAAATAGGATCTTTATTTTAGATTTTTCATTGAAATTTTCTTTAGCTGGGTGCCTTAAGGATAAATATGTTAGAACCAGCAAAGATTTGTTATGCATATTTTCATAAAAGTAATAAATTTAAGGACTTTTATAAAATTTGTATAGTAATTTACTAGTAATCTTATTATTTTGTATGCGAATTACAATTTCTTAACGTTTTTAATTTCCTTAAAAGACTTTTATTTTTTATTTTTTTAGGTGGGGTGACTTCATATCATTTTAGCAACCAAATTCTTAAAAAAAATTGATAAATAACATGACATTATAAATTCTTAAAAATCATTGAGAAATTACATAATATATATATATATATATATATATAAATGGGTTCAAGTTACACTTGGTGTAACTATTTAGAGTTACATATTTTCTTCACCATTAGATTTAAGTAGATCTAATTGTAAAAAATATGAATCCATTAATATTGATTATCATATCATTTATTATTCCTTATTTTTTGACTTTCCATATCTGTTTTTACTCCTAAATTTTTTTACATTATCTCTCTTCTCTCATCCTCCTACTCAATATGGTCATCATGAAAAGACGTGATTGAGTTTATAGTTTGATTTATAAAGATTTGTGTTGGAGCATTATAGTTTGTTTCAACAATTGCACAAATGATACCATTATAAAGATTTGTAGTTTGCACGAATGATACCATTATACAAAAAATCATTACGTTGGAGCATTATAAAGATTTGTTTCAACAATTGCACCAACAATTTCTTTTGGTTGTATAAGTTGCAGAAAAATTTAAAGTCCAGGACTTTGAGATCACAAAAGAAGCTCTTGAATTGGTTTCAAGTCTTTGTATAACTTGGAGTAGAGGTGGTGTTTTCCTCTCTGAGGATGCCATTGTCCCCCTTAGTCCCAATATAGCACCATCTCTTATCAAGTTTTGCTCTAAGACCCCAAAAATCATAAATCTGTTCAAGCAATAAATGGGGTGAGTCTTCAAAGATGAAATTTCTAGATTTTTTAGCCAATTGAATTTTTCACTACGTACTGTGATATTCTTAATGATCCTTACTTTTTTGTTTGTTGTTTTTGTTCCTTTTATACTTGTGGATTTTTGTGTGATGATTATGGTTAGATTTTGATGGAATGGTGTAAATTAAATGACTTTTGTATTGGATCTTAATGATTCTATGGTCAATTGAGTTCACAATAATACTGGAGGACATAAAATAAGGACATTTACCATAAATCTTTTAAGAATTTAATCTCTGAGTTAAATAGGCAAAGTCCTAAACATTTTGGTAAAGAAACAAAGCATCCATTATCACAATTTAGAAAGAAGAAATGCATACTAAAAAAATCACAACTTCGTCAACAAGGCACATGACATAGAATTCTAACATTTTATACATTTTAAATTTGCGCCATCCCTGTAAAGTTGTGATTTACAACCATTTTGTGTTGGCTTTAATTTTGTGCCAAATTTGATTATAATTATATTCAGTCATATGTACCCTGTATTTTATGTAGGATTTCTTTGTAAGAGTTGTGTGTGTGAGAGAGTGTGAAAACTCAAGGCAAAGTGAAGAGCTAAGAAGTTTTCGCAAGTAACTTGCGAGAAGCCTTCCCACGAAGTGAAGCATGTGCTCAACACATGACTGAAATGTGAAGAGTTATGACAGATAGTGACAGCTGGTTTTCGCAAGTGTCTTGCGGGTAAGGCCTTCCCGCGAGATACCCACGAAACATTCTATTTTGCCAATTTGTCATATCTAATACACCTTGTCCCTACTCACACTATATATACCCCCATTATCCATAGATGTTAAGGAGTGTTTTCAGAGAGAAAACTCTAGCCATTATCCTTGAGAGTGAGAGATTGTTATACTCACAATTCTCTACACAATCCATTGCAGTTTTCCTCAACTCCTACCTCTAAACTTCCAAATCCTAGAGAGGTTGATAGCCCAAACACTTTTTACACCCATCTTAAGTGAAAAGTGAGATTTTGGTGCTGCTTGGAAACATTGGAAGAAGTCATTTGTTTGGTGGATGCAATCGGGTTGAATTGCGTAATCTGGAAAGTTACAGAAGACAAGGCTTGGCGAAGTCAGTTGGTAGCAGGGGCTTGGAGGGCTCGAGTACATAGAGTAGACTAGGCTTGGAGGGTCTTTGTTATTCGTGTACTCCAACTTATTCTTTAGTGGATCGATTTACCGCTTGGAGGGCAACGGAGAGGTTTTTCGCCGAGTTCTTCGGTTTTCTCTTTGATAACACATCGGTGTGTTATCTTGTATTTACATTCTTCTTTCCTACTCTTTTAGCTTTCATTTTATTGCTGTGATTTGTTGAATATGGCTTAGAATAGTTATATTGTTTATTCGCTCGCATTTACTCTATTCTGCACTTAGTTTAAGTTAGAGTAAAATTAACTGTGCCGTAAAATTTAATTTAGGGGTCTAAACAGCTCTTGTGTTTTCACACAATTTCGAGCTTTCAATCCCATCGGTTACCTAAGGTGCAAAGACACCTAAACTTCCCATCTCTTGCCAAATTGCAAGTCGAATGTGGCCAATCCTTGCAATTCGTAGATGAATTACAAAAAGGCTCCGCTAGTGGTGGTTCCCAACCAATCTATCTGTAACTAAATTTCAGAACTAGAGTTTCTTGGAATAGTTAAATCAAATGGCAACGAATGGTTGAGCCTTAGATTTCCTTTTTCATTAATGGATTAAAAAGGTTCGTGTATCTACATCAATACTAATGACTTGATATGTTCCACTCGGTGCCATGAAACTAACCTGGCCTGAGGTAGTATTGTAGTTGAAACTGAAGTAATTAGGATCACCACAACTTGGTCCAGTGCTTAATGGATAGGGGATCATGTTTATTCCACAAGGTTCACAACTTTGTACCGCCGATTCTACAAATGTGTCAAGTGTCAATAGTCATTAAATACATACAAGTTATAATTAGCGCTATTTAACATGATGAACTTCGAAGTTCAAACTTGTGACTTGTCTAGCTTTGTAGTACTGCTTTGAGCTTCCTGCATCTCAAACCTATAAATGTTAGGATTGGTTTAGTATTTAGATTAGGAAAGATTAGTATTTGAGTTTAGTTAGGATTGGTTTCATGGATGTTATCTATATCACTTTATTTATTGGAAGCTCTATAAATCTTTGTATTTAGATTATTTAGATTAATAAAATTCATTTGTGAGCAATTGCTTGTGTTTAGTGGTGATTCCAAACAATTGTGGGATTGTTCTAGTTAGTGAAGCTTGCAAGGCTGTTTTTTATCAAAATGCTTTTCCCCCTCTTTATATTGAAGACGTCTTATATATTTTTAATGCCATTGTTATATCTACATTAGTGAAACTAATGTGTAGCCTTGTGCTTATACATAGGTATAATTAAAAACAATCACAATTATATGGTTTAAATTACACATTTTATTTAGAAGATGTTCAAATTATACATAGCATTTATTTACACCTTTTTTAAATCATATATATGATTAAGAATTTAATTGATTTTCGATTTTTTGGTTTTGCACTTAATATTTCACTTGCCACAAAAATTTAAAATTGTGATAGACACATGGTAGAAAATTGGATTTCAATTAAAATCCAATTTAGAATCTAAATAGACTTATACTGTTCGATTTTTACACTTAATAATTCACTTGGCATAAAATTTTAATTTAAATAGAATATGTGGGGCCAAATTGAAAAATCAATTAGATATGGCCGGTTATTGTTTCACACTTTTATCTTATAAAATTATTCCACATATTTGTATACACGCTACTTCATATATTGTCCACACTTTCCACCATAGATATCCATATTTTTTAAGAATGTTTAATATTCTTTTACACTAGTTTATATTCACTATTTCATAAATATGTCTACAACTGATGCTAGAATGTACACATTTTAAAAAGTCCATATTTTAGCACATTAAAAAATAGATGTGAAAAAAGAGATATAAAATAGTAGATTTAAGAGAATCAAAACCTTTATATATTAGTGCACATAGTGTGTGCAAGTGTTTTGTAAATTGAAATCGTGACAGATGTGACCATTTCAATTTACAAAATACATAGGGTGTGTAACACACCTATGTAAACTAAACACATCCATTTTAAGAATATTTATCCTTTAACTATGAAGTTAAAGAACATGGAGAGTGTTGGATGTGAAATATTCAAATCCTACCAAAAACAGCCGGTGGTTGCAATTATAAAAACTCTGTAAAATCAAGCAAACTCATGTGAAAAGGAATGGTACCTATATCAGAGATTGCCACACGGACGGAAATGCCATCATCGTCATCTTTGTTATACTCTCGGAGATCCACTTGATCCCGTGAGAAAATAAGGCAATTAGTGTCACCGTCATGTGAATAACCTATGCAATCGCAGCTTCTAAGAGCATTCGCATTGAGGATTGCAAATGCTAAATGTAAGGAAAATTTAGTATTTCAAGCCCCAAAGTGCTCAGCATCTGGGATTGTAAATGGCAACTATTGTAAAAAATTTTAGAATTGTACTACAGTGCAATTCTATAGTGCAATTTTAGATTGTAGCTCAATTGTAAAAAAAAAAAAAAAAAAAAAAAAAAAAAAATTTATTCCTCTGACTCTCCCACTCTCTACACTCTGTCTCCCACGTCTCTCTCTCTTTCAGATTTCTCCCTTTCTCTTTGCTCTCTCTCAGTGATTTCTCCCTCTCCCTTTGCTCTCCATCAGGTCACCGTTGGCCGTGTCTCGATATTTTGCTCCGATGTGGCTTCGATGTTGTGCTCTGATGGGTTTGCTCCGATGTGGGTGTGGTTTGTGGGTTTCTTGGTGGAGATTGGTCCGACGTGGGTTATGGGTCGTGGCTCTCCCAAGTCTGGTGTGCGTCGTGGGTTGTAGATCTTAAATCGGTGTGGATTGTGGTGGGTCACGGTGGTGGTGGCTCTGGGGCTGAGGATCATGGTGGATCGACGGGTTTGGAGTTTTGGGTTCTGTGGGTTTTTTTTTTTTTTGGCTATGATCAGTGCTTAAAGGAAGAGGTGGGTTTGGTTTGATTTTGATTTTGTGGGTTGCTAGAGTTGGGGGTTGCCGTGGTTTGGTTTGATTTTGATTTTGATTTTGTGGGTTGCTGTGATTTTGATTTTGATTTTTTTTTTTTTTTTGTGCTTGAAGATAACTTTGGTTTTCAACTGATAAAAATTAGTTTGGGTATTGAGTTTTGGAGATAAAAATCAGTTTGGATATGTACTTGGTGGTGGTGGTGGTGGTGGTAGCAGGTGGTTGCAGAGATGATTTGGGTTTTGGGTTTTTGTTTTTATTTGGGTTTTGGGATATATTATTTTATTGGGTAGATATATTATTTTAATAAGTAGAATAGGAAAATAAAACTTAGGATGTTGGGAGTGTTGTAAAATGGTATGGTATAATTGATAAAGTAGCTTTTTGGGATGGTAAAATAGAATATAGTAGCATTTCTTGATGCGAATGCTCTAAGCTGATTCATCTTCAACCATAGATGTGTTTTTGGGAGTGTCCCAACTGTTCGTGCTTACATTAAAAAACATATTGTTTTTGCCATTGAAATTCTGGTGCACCCATCTGAAAAATCACCAGAATGCCACTGGTGCATTGGGCTTGAACCCCGACAAACATTTGTACTCCAATATATTGTTTGGATTACAAACACCAAAGTTTCCACAAGCATTATACACAGCACATTTGTTACCTGGCTCTGCCATTATCAAGGACCAATTCATACCTTTCACATCCCATCTCCAATACTCTAACTTTCCTCTAAAATCCATCACAAATCTTGCAGTAAAATCGCTTGCAAGGTTTTGTAATTTATCGTACATTTCTGTAAAATTGTGATTTATAACTATATTTTATGTTACTTTTATTCCATGAAAAAATATATTGTATTTGCTTTATTTTTGTTCCTTATATTTTGTGGGATTTTATTGTATTGGGTTTAGTATTAAGTTGGTGAAGAATCAAGATAAAATGAAGATTAGTGCATTTCGCGACTATGTCGCGAGAAGGGTTCCCGCGAAAAGGGCATGTGAGAAGCATATAACTAGAAGCTGAAGAGTCGTGCTAGACTATCAATTTCACGAGTATTTTGAGGGTAAGACCTTCCTATGAGATACCCGCGAGACTCTTTGTTTGGAGGATTTTAAGTGTGACTTTCTTACCCTTCACTTATACTATATATACCTTCATTACCCACAGAAATTGCAAGGAGTCCATTTAGAGAGAGAAATTCTAGATAGGTTTTCTATAACACACACACACACACACCTATCTTTTAGAGAGAGAAATAGCTACTCATCTTTAGTGAGAAATCATTCTAGTCACTTCTCTTTCCCTCTCCTATTGTCATACCTTGAGAGAAGATTTGTACCCAAATATAACTCATACATTTTCAGAGTGTAGAGAGTGTTTTGAAACTTGGGAAGTATTAAAGATTTGCCCAAAGAAGCCGGTGAGACTTGGTGGATGCAATCGGGCGTATTGTGGGATTCGGAGAGCTAAAGAAGACAAGGTTTGGCGAAGTCAGTTGATAGCATTAGCTTGGAGGGCTCAAGTACATTGGGTAGACTAGGCTTGGAGAGTCTTTTTTTATTTATGTACTCAAACTTCATTCTCTAGTAGATTGATTTACCGCTTGGAGGGCGGCGGAGAGATTTTTCGCTGAGATCTTTGGTTTTTTTTTCGATAACACATTGTGGTATTATCTTGGGTTTGTATTTCTCTTCTCTTACTCTTGTACTTTATTTTTATTGTTTGTTTTTTATGTTTATGCACTAGAGTAGTTATCAGTATATTGCGCATTATTTACTCTTGTTCCGCACTTAGATAAATTAAAGTAAAAACAATTTAGCCGCAAGTTTTAATTGGAGGTTTAAGCAAGTTCTTGTGTTTTTACACAATTTCGAGCTTTCAATTTCGTCTGAACTAAACTGTTTACGGTTCATATTATCTCCTTTGTAAATGGTATATCTGTCATTGTAACCTTCGGACCTAGATTAAACGTAAGGCTCCCTTCTCCAGGGTCATCGGAGCCTCTCCAAGAAGTCAAAGTTATTACGCCATCCACATCCATGCCTGGAAGAAGTGTATCAGTTGGATTTTCAAAGCT
This sequence comes from Lithocarpus polystachyus, assembly GCA_033629205.1. NCBI lineage: Eukaryota > Viridiplantae > Streptophyta > Magnoliopsida > Fagales > Fagaceae > Lithocarpus > Lithocarpus polystachyus. The sequence goes on from CM066172.1 coordinate 4,508,545, forward strand.
CTCCCACAGATTCTTATGCTGTCCATAATCGCCAAACACTAAGTTTCCATCATCACTGAGAGCCAAAGTCCGGTTTCTACACGGACATGTTAACCCTACAATATCTGCAAACCAATATTCCTTTCCAGTCGTATCCAATACCTTGAGCTCGGCATCTTCTGTAACGTTGAAAACTCCAATGGCATTGATAATTGGGTTATCTCGGTTATCCCACTCGTGATATCATATTCCGACATACCTTTTGTTGCCAGAGCTTCCAGGACTAAAGAATCCAAATTCAAACCTCCCTCCAGCCGAAATCAGAGTTTCTCCATTGTCGCTAATCCACTCTCCTTGCCTCAGTGTGTCTCTTAGCTTCGCAAAATGCATAAAAGGAACACAACAGTAGCACGTACAAGATCAACATGGAAGACAGCCTGCAGTTAGCAGACCATCTCCTAATATTGGTGCTTGTTCTCATTTTTTCCCTTTTGCTTACCATAATTAATGATTGAGAATATACAACATAAATAGAATTATTGTTTCTCTGTTGTCTGAATGTAAACGTAACAAGAATGATAGATGAAGGTGCACATTGGATTATAACGTCTCCTATGTTCGCTGGCATTTTGAAACTTTGTGCGGACTTTAATACAAGGCTCAAAAATAAATATTCAGCCGATTTCATGTCGTTTGGTATGTAAACATTGTAATTTCCACGAGGCTGCAATTTCCAGTTCCTAATCCTACAATATAATATGCTGTAGTACAAAACTACAATATGCTAATACAAAACTATAATATCGCCACTAAGCTGTAGTACAAATGGCCCTTTTTCCCGATTGAAAGAACACAATTTAAAGGTATGATTGGAATCTAAAGTTCATTGAATACATATAACTTCTTTATCTTTACCTCTTTTGAAAAGAGAGAATTAGCTCTATTTTGTCGAGCACTTTGTTAGGTACCTTATGCTCACCACTCACCGAATAGCGGGTCTTCAAACGATTGTACATTTTTCTTGCCTTATAATTTTGTTTTGGAAAACTATATTTTCGGTTTCACTAAACATATTTCAGTCCTGTAATTTTACTTTTATTTAATTCAATTCTCTAAATTTCAGAGTTGTTCAATTAAGGCATTCCGCTAGCTTCTATTGCATTCTTCAGTTAAAAACACCCAAAACAGCAACGTTTTGGTTTTTCACTACTATTTAATAAATGAAATAATATGTCGTTATTTTTTCAAAATTATAAAGCCAGTCAGTAAAAGGAAGGAAAAGAAAAAAGAAAAAGAAAATAGAATTGCCGTAGTATGCTTGAGTACCTAAAAGGCCAGGGGAAAAAGTACTCACCGCTAACCCACCAAAATCCGTAACCCAACGGCACCAACACTGATTTGGATTTTTTGGGTTTGGTTTGAGAATGGTTTCCACTGTGTGGTGTTAGCGATGGATTGAAGTGTCAGGTGACTTTTCTTATATATAAAGGCTTTAGATTAGTCAGTGAATAGGAAGAAAAATAAGAAAAGGAGAGAGAGAGAAGCACATAGGAAAGAGCAGCCAATGGCAGCCGCATCTGTGATTTCAAGAAATCACAGTGGTTATTTTTTTTTTCTATTTTATTTAATTTTACTTGTTTAATATTTCATTTTAATAAACTTGAATATCTAAATTTCTAATTAAGACTGAGGATGAAACCATGTTGAGAATTATTGATATTTATGAGATTTAATTTTTTCCATAGTGATAGTTCATTAGTGGTTTTGATTGTTTTTGCTTTATATCAATTAATGAAGATAGTATTTTGTGTATGAGTTCAATAATGTTTTTCTCATTATTTAGGGTAATCATAATCAATTGAATGCTTAGTTTATTATTTCTTGATTATAAAATTAGATATTTCTTAAGATTTATTTGTTAATGAAAAAACAATTAATGATTTGATTTTAAAAGTGGATATATCTTGTGATTTGTTTGTCAATTGATGATTCCATTTCAAATTTAGGAAGTGAAGAAGAGAATGCTTTAGATTTTAAAATAGATATTTTAATGAGAATATCTTCCATAATAACATGATTGATTTCTAGATAATTATGCAGTAGTTTGAGAAAAGTCAATGATCACAAAAATATGTTGAGCTAGTTTACATTTTCTTATTGCTTTAATAATCTCTTGGCTTAACTTAATTGTTTGCTAGTTTTATTTAGATTTTAGAACAATTAGTTTTTATTGAGCTAGATTAGGATATATTTGGTTAAAGTTTGATTAATTTTCTTATATTTATACGAGTTTCTTTAGGTTCAACCTGGTGCTTGTCAACTTTACTCTGGTATTGTTCGTTCGCTCATAACTAAGGACAAAACTAGGATTTCAAGCTAGGCACAACTCGTTAAGACACATCATTGCCCACTTGGCATCACTTGCTCAGCCTCATCAGCCATAACTGACACAAAAGTATCTAGGTCAACAATTTTGTCACCTTTATATCTACCATATTAAGAATTAACTGCTACATCATCGGCATGCCGCTGGCATCGGCATCCATATTACCGCTCAATACAATCACATCAATACCCGCACCACGTTAATGGTCCATTTGTTTCGACCCAACTCTTTTACTTGGTTTCATAGTTCGGATCTCCACCTACCACACCTGACGAAACAATTACCTTGATCGGACAACTCTGATTTTGAGCTTATGATCTACGTTTCTTTCCTCCCACATCTAATTCTTGCCCACAAAAATAGTGAAAAAATATTTACTTTCACGTGGCGCAATTCAATGATGTCACCTATCCCATTACCATAATTTTAGATGGGTTTAATTATAATTTGTGGGCCCATGGTTATATTTCTCAAAGGTGGGAAATTGTGGCTCTATATCTCCAGTGAAATGTTAAAAATCATCCACAAAATTTAGTTTACTAAAATATAATTAACTACTAAATATTCACTAAAAGATGTTTTGTTATATCTTCTGTATCATCGAGTCAAGTTTCTTTCTAGACCTTCTTTGAGTCCCTAGTTTTCGAGTCTTCAAAGATTGCTTTTCCGAAATTAACGTTTGACCCAACTTGACTTATTTAAATATACAAGTTCAATTCAAACTCTGAGCTAGGGCTCATTTTACAACCACGTGTTAACTTTTTCCAAGTAAAGATGGCTAATAGCAAAGAAAAAAAAAATTAAGAGTCCGTTCGTTTGCAGTGAAAATAAAGATGATGGAAAACAAAGAGAGGAAAATAGAATGAAAAATACTATTTACTATTGTTCGTAGTTTAGGGAAGGAAAATTGGAAGGAGAGAAAACCTGGGAGAAAGTTTTCTCTCTAGATCCACATTTTTTTTCTTTCCAAATCGAAAGGAAAATCTGAAGAGAAAAGTGGTATAGCAGCATTTTTACAAAAATGCCCTATTCCTACCTTTTTTTTTTCAACGTTTTCTTTTCTCTTTTTTTTCAACGTGACCTGATGAACGTTCTTTTTTTTTTCTTTTCTTTCTTCAACATGAACTCAGACCTAAACGTTGTTTTTTTTTTTTTTTTTGGTGACCTCAGACCTGAACGTTTTTTTTTTCAACGTGACCTGAACCTTCTCTTCTCTCTCTCTCTCTCTCTCTCTCTCTCTCTCTTTTAATGTGACTTGATCTAATTTTTACATTATAATAATAAAAATAATAATATAAATTTATATATATGATGTGATAAATTTTATATTATTTAATGAGTACAAATAAATCTATTTCTTACATATTATGTAACAAGGGTATAATAATCAATTTATATAAATTACATTTTCTATCCTTCCCTTTTTCGTTCTAACCAAACAAAAGAGTTTTCTACCCTCTCATTTTTCCATCCCTCCAACCGAACACATAAGAGGAAAAACTAAATATTTTCATCCTCCAATCCACTTCTCTAACCGAACGGACTCTAAGAGATGCAGAAGAGAATTTCTCCAAAAAGATTAATAAAATTCAAAAGAATGAATAAAATATTAAGAAAATAAATGTAAATTATTTGTATGTTGTATACAATTTTTGTTGTGAGCAATATGAAAAAAAAAAAAAAGAAAAGAAAAAAAAAAAAGGCAAGCACCATAAGACAAAATTTTACAAATTTTATGATTATACATTCTTTTTGATAATTCAATAGTTGGGGGTAGGGGATTTGAACTCAGAAGATCTTTGTTAAAAATACCAAGAAGTGCTAGTTGAGTTACAAAACTCTTGCAACATAAACCAAAATCTACCATCAATGATATTAATTACAATCAATATCACAAACTCTCACAAATATATATATATATATATATATATGAGATGGGTTCAAGTTACACTTGGTGTAACTCCATAAGAGTTACACCTTTTTAAAACCATTGATTTTCATTAGATCTAATGGTTAAAAAAAAGACTAGTGTCATGTCATTAAATCATTAAATTCTCTTTCTAAAAATAAACAAAAAGGCATTAAACTCTCTCTCTCTCTCTCTCTCTCTCTCTCTCTCTCTCTCTCTCTCTCTCACTACAAAAAAAAAAGCCTTTAGGCCGCGTTTGAAAAACGCGGCCTAAGGTCCTAAAAACGCGGCCATAGGCTATGGCCGCGTTTTTAAATGTGGCCTAAACCCCGAGACTATAGGCCTTCGGGGTCTATGGCCGCACTTTTTTAAACGCGGCCTAAAACCAAGGTCTATGGCCGCGTTTAAAACGCGGCCTAAGACCAAGGTCTATGGCCGCACTTTCTCAAACGCGGCCTAAAACCAAGGGCTATGGCCGCGTTTAAAACGTGGCCTAAGACCAAGGTTTATTCAAAAAAAATAATTCTGAAAATATTCAAAAGAAAATAATTCTGAAAATGCATGAACACAGACCCAGCAATTGGGTAAACACAAACCCAGCAAAAGCATGAACATGAACACAAACCCAGCAATTGCATAAACACAAACCCAGCAAAAGCATGAACATGAACACAAACCCAGCAATTGCATAAACACAAACCCAGCAAATATAAACAAGAACACAAATATTTGAACACAAACACAGCAATTTGAACACAAACCCAGCAACAAATTTGAACACAAACACGTTACATATTTAAACAAACACAAACCCAGCAAAAAATTTGAACACAAACACCACAAATATTTGAACACAACCCAGCAAAAAACTAAACATGGTGTAAACACAAATATAAATGCAAACACAAACACCAAGCCGCCACAAGATCGGAAATTGGAGATCTGGCAAAACCGGTACCATAGCCTCGAGATCGGAAATCGGAGATGGAGCTCCAAGCTTCGGTCTCCAATCCTGATTGGAGATCGACGCTTGGATCTCCAAGCTTCGGTCTCCGATCGGATCGGAGATGGAGGCTTGGAGATCCAGGCCTCCATCTCCGATCCGATCGGAGACGATCGGAGACCGAGGCTTGGAGATCCAAGCCTCCGTCTCCGATCCGATCGGAGACGGAGATGAGGCTCGGAGATGAGAATCGAAGATGAGGTATACTTGGAGAATCGGAGACGGAGATGAGGCTCGGAGATGAGAATCGGAGATGAGAATCGGAGATGAGGTATACTTGGAGATAATGGAGACTCGGAGATAAGTGTTTTTGACTGGGTTGAGAAAAAATTTTGATCAACCCAGTCAAAAACACTTATATACAAAGCCATGGGTTTGAGGCCGCGTTTGAAAAACGCGGCCCCATAAGAGACTGAAGCCGCGTTCTATGAACGCGGCTTCAGAAATTTGCTTGAGGCCGCGTTTTTAGACGCGGCCTCAAGCAAATTTTTTCGGGCCGCGTTTGGAAATCGCGGCCTGAAGTTAGAATGTTGGGCCGCGTTTGCAAAACGCGGCCCATTAGGTGGACTGAAGCCGCGTTTGCAAAAACGCGGCTTCAGTCCATTTTGGGCCGCGTTTTTGCAAACGCGGCCCAAAAAAACGGGGCCTAAAGGCCCCGTTTTTTGTAGTGTCTCTCTCTCTCTCTCTCTCTCTCATCTGCCTAGACCTCCATGAACTCCACCAATGGACGCACATAACTCACAGTCCCAAATAGAAGCTCTTCCTCTCATGAACCAAAATAAAAAAAAGGTGTTCCAAGGTTCCATATATACATTGTAATGGTGTTCCTGTGAGAACTAGATAACACCTTAACCTTTTCAGCCTAAAAACCTGAACACCAACACCTAATTCCTTGTTTCTTAAATTTACTCTAATTTTCCTATAAAGTGGCGTTTATTGAAGACCCAAAAGAGCATGTAAAGGAATAGTCAATTTCTTAAAGGCAGTCTGTCTGGAAATTTGAAGGACGGAATTTAGCCATACACAACATGGTCCATAATGGTTATAACCATCATGATGAAGAGGCAAATTACGTTCTAACTAGTTACATGTACAATGATTATTCAGAGTCATTTGGAAAAAAATTGAAGGCCAATTTTTTATTTATGAACCACCTGACGGATTACAAGATTGAAAAAGGCTAGGAAAAGTAAAGTAAATTTAAGAAATTAAAAAAAGCTAATTCCATGTCATTTTTATTTTTTATTTTTTTTATTTATTTATTTGGGTTATGGGAGGAGCTTCTATTTGGGACTGAGTCATGTTTGTCTATTGGAGGAGTTCACGGGGTCCAGGCACATGAGAGAGAGAGAGAGAGAGAGAGAGAGAGAGAGAGAGAGAGAGAGAGAGAGAAGACAATGGTAGAGGGTGAAAGAATTTAATGACTTTTTGTTTATTTTTAGAAGAGAGTCTAATGACTTAATGACATGACACTAGTCTTTTTTTAACCATTAGATCTAATGAAAATCAACGGTTTAAAAAATGTGTAACTTGAACTCATCGCTCTCTCTCTCTCTCTCTCTCTCTCTACACACACACACACACACACACACACGCGCGCGCGCGCGCGCGCTCGCGCGCGTAATCTAGAAATACACCAAAAGTAGACAAAGTTTTGTACTCTAACTCTCACCTGAGTATATTTCAACCCAAAGAGAACTACTGAACTCTTATAAGAGTCCTCTCGTCTCCCCATAGAGGACATATTTGGTAAAAACCTATACATTTAACTTCAAACACTATTTAACTCTTATTCCTTTTGGACAAGGAATATTAAAGTATTTATTTGATAAGCAATAAATTTTCCTTCAAACAATTTTATTAATAGTATATAGTCAAGGTTATTATTATATGGGAAATGAAAAAAGCTGTTAAAATATTATTTACTTTTTTTTATTTCTTATAAAATTTTTCTTTAAATGGATTATTAATGAGTGTCCTAAGAGCACTCATTAGCATTTCCCTTATTATAAATATACTTGACCAAGTTTTATTTATTATTTAATTTTTTGTTGATGAAAAAGCTAATTTTTATTTAAGTTGGCATGTTGGACAAACAATTTTGAAAGCAAGACTTGGACTCAATTCATATGTTCGATAAACATAATGAATCGAGTTTTAAACTAGCTAAATCCAAGCAACTTGATTTGTTCATAGCTAAATAAACCAACAAAGGCATTTATGAGTTAAGAGTCTTTTTTTTTTTTTTTTTTAATACAAGATAAAAATTCTACTCTAACATAATCTAAGTGAATATGTGTAAAACTCCTTCCTAGAGACTTGAACTCCAGCTCTTACTTTCCATACTCCACAATCACTTATATTTAGATAATGACCATCGCATCATATGAGTTAAGAGTCTTAAAATTTCAATAGTATTCTCCCCATAAATGAATAGGGCCGCATGTACATGTGATTTTGGCCATAAATTTTGGACTCCCAGTATCCTTAATTATAGATTATGTCAATATCATCGTATCAAGGTCCATATTTTTCTTATTTTTAAGAAGAAAATGATAAAATTATTAATTTTAGTTAAAATATAAAAACAAACACTTTATAAATTATAATATAGGAGATGATAAGAAAATAAAAATGAAATTGCTTACAAGTCAAATCAAGTATATACAAGCTTGGGGGCTATGAGGCATCAAACTTTTCAAGAAATGTTAATAAGAAAACATGATATTTCTCCTTGTGGGTACACAGAAAACTTTGCATATGTAATTAAGAGAATAACAAGACTCATGAGAACCTTTACCATGCACCGTAAGACAACTTGTCGATTTGATGAAGTTGTCTTGGATTGGTCTCCCCTTATGAAAAAGGCTGGTCGTTTGGGAGTTGGAAGGTTCACAGTTTCAGTATCAAACATCTTGAAAACATTCATCATGGTAGGACGATCACTTGGATTGTCTTGTTCACAAATTGATTTGCAATACAAGTATCTTGTAGGGTCTCATCCATTAAATCCAACACCTTTTTGTCTGTCCACAATCTCCATGCCTGTGACAATAAAAATTGGTATGAATTAAAAATGACAAAAGCATAGCTGGCACACAACCTAAATAATATGAAGTGAAAAAATGACTTAATATTTAAGAAAATTATGCACACTTACATAGTCTAAAAGTCTAAAAGGCTCATTTCTTGTTCTAACTGATAAAATCTTGTATTCTTTTTTCCACTTAAAATCTCAAGTAGAAGAACACCAAAACTAAAAACATCAGACTTGATTGAAAATATTCCTTTTAATGCGTACTTCGGGGAGATATAGCCACTGCATTGCAATCATCATAATAAATTATTATATTACCAAGGAAATTATGTGCATATTCTCTAAATAATGTTTAAGGATTTTAGATTTTCCAGAATATTTTCTTTTTGATAAGTAAGATTTGCCATAATATATAATAATATAAACAACCAACTTCAATAATCATGTTGTTTATAAGAAACATACTTAGTTCCAACTATTTTAGTTGTGTTTGCCTCAGTTTGTGTGCCACCAACAATCCTTGCCAATCCAAAGTTGGATATTTTGGGGTTCATTTCCTGATCTAGAAGAATGTTACTGGTTTTCAAATCTCTGTGAATGATTCTTAATCTAGAGTCCTGGTGAAGATAAAGAAGACCTTGAGCAATTCCCCAAATGATATTGAAACGCATCTCCCAATCCAAAAGAACCCTTTGCTTTTGATCTTGCAAGTTTTCATTTCCATTTTAGAGAATAAGTTTAGCAACTATAAGAAGCAATCATTTAGTAAAATAAGAAACAATGTGAACATAACATGGATAGTAAAATATTAGGCAATAGGTTTAAAAACTAACCAAATATGAAGAAGTCTAAACTTTTATTTGGCATGTACTCATAAAGTAAAATTTTTTCAGTCCCTTTTATGCAATATCCATAGAGTCTAACAAGGTTTTGATGTTGAAGTCTTGCAATCACCACTTCGTTCTTAAATTCTTGTAAACCTTGACTTGAAATACTTGAAAGCCTCTTTACTGCAATTTCTTGACCATTTGGAAGTTTACCCTGTGACCAAAATTCCAATGAACAATATTACCATTAATCAAAAACTATTGCATGACATGAACATTAATGACCAATAAATGTTGCTGAAATTAAGCTTGTTTTCATTTGAGAAGTTATTTGTAGCAATTAGTATGCTTTCCAAATCAAACAAAGGCACATCTATGCCTTTTTCGTTTTCTTCTTTGAACTCACTTAAGTCTATCAAGGCTTGGACATGTCTTTCACTGTTTGACATGCTATGTGCTCGATTTCTTTGATCAATTTTTTTATTTTCTAAATTCAAAAGATACTTCTATATCTTCGTTCACATCTTAATCACATGGAAGAACTTATAAATATTTGTATTCATATTAAAATTAACAAAAAACTATAGATTTTGCATAGCATGCATTTTGTAAGGTAGTTACCTTGTCTCTTGGCTATGTTTCTACGCCATATGTAAATAGAGCTAATGGCACAGAGAATAATCACACTAGTTATTCCAATAATCAGAAGCAATGTCAGTACGACAAATATTTTTTATTTTTTATTTTTCTTTCTTTCTTTCTTGTCTATTCTTTGCCATCAGAAAAGTGGGTGACATTGCTTCTGATTATGGGGCCGACTTTGCAGTGACATAGCCAAAACTCTTTTTTATGGGGCCGACTTAAAGGACTAAAATGAAATTGTATGAAATTCAAATCAGACATATCGCTTGCGCACACATACACACAATATATACTATCCTTCATATAAAATTGAATAAGTCATATATTATTAAGGAAAAATCTGTGAGTTTTATTTTAAAATTTTGATTTTAAATTGAGCATTTATATGATATTTTTAATGGAAAGATCAGTGAGTTTAATTTAATAATGTGTTATGAGATGATTTTTGCTTTATTGAAACTTTTAACTTCTTAAATATTTAAATTTTTATTTTTGAAAAATAATGAACATTTATTATTCATAATACGAATAAACTTATGGAATACACTAGCTGCCTTGCATATATAAAAAGTATTTGACCCACAAATAACAAAGAATACATCAACTAAACATCATTTTAGGAAATACTATCATTTCAATCTTTATCTCAAAAACTCAATTTTCTTTTCAATTGACATGTCATGTAAGATTGCACTCTTTACTATCCCAACTTTCAGCAAACTACATACTAGAAAAAAAAAATTACAATAAATAAATTGAAAAAAATATTTTACTCAAGAAAATTATGATAACTAAGTATGAAAAACACGCAAACCAAGAAGTGCGTCATTGGAATTTGGTTACAAAACCTAAAAGTCAGAGAATATTTTATCACTCAAATCAAATAGGAACTTTATTTTAGAATTGGCATTGAAATTTCTTTAGCTAGTGCCTTAAGGAAAATTATATTAAAACCACTGAAGATTTGTTATGCATATTTTCATAAAAATAGTGAATTTAAGGACTTTTATAAAATTTGTATAATTTACTTAGTAATCTTATTAATTTGCATGCGATATTACAATTTCTTAACATTTTTTTAATTTCCTTAAAAGACTGTTTTATTTTTCTTAGGTGGGGTGACTTCATATCTTTTTAGATGGCAAAATATTTATAAAAAAAAACTAATTTTGATAAATAGCATGACATTGTAAATTATTAAAAAAAATTTATAAATAACATGATATATATAAATTATTAAAAATTATTGGGACTATGGGGCCACTGCCCCCCTTAGTACCAATATGGCTCCATCCAAGGACGAAACTACTCAAGGGTAGAGGGGGGCCATGGCCCCCCCTCCCAACTTTTAATTCTGGCTCTTAAATTTATATACTTAGCCTCTCTTTTCTAAAAAATTTACAAATTGACCTAAGAAATCCAATAAATAGATAACAAGAAAAATCTATATAAAAAAAAAAAAAATGCATATATCCAAATAATAAGGAAATCTTTTGAAAAATCATAAATTAGGTTTTAGCAAAAGCAATAACAACAAATCAATTACAAATCCTAGCAAAATAAATCACAAAAACCCAATAACTTTTACTCAATTTCTCCTTCTCACTTGAGAGTTCTATGCCCCTCTCAAATGACTCCACCCTCATAGCCATAGAGCCAACTCCTATGCCACATATTGATCGCTTCATCCACACATTAATTAGATTTTGAAAATATTAAGACGTGTCAATTGACTTGCAAAACTCTTGATTATAAAATTCTATTATTAATTTTTTTTCAAAAGAAAAAATACAAATAATAATAAATAAATTAATGTTAATATGCAATTTTGTCCACCTCTAGTATTGATATTTCAATTTTTTAAAATTTTTGAACAATGAACTTCGGCCCCCCTTAAGTTTGAAACCTGGTTCCGTCCCTGGCTCCATCCCTTACAAAACTATTATTTATAATATATAACATTTATTAACTTGGTACAGGCTTTCCTCAAAAAAAAAAAAAAAAAAAAAAATAATTGGTACAAGCAATTTTTTGAATTTTAGGAAAAACCTCTCAACTTCTAAGTTAGAATAAAAAGTGATTACTGGTAAGTAAATGAAAACTTCGGCAAAACAAGAATTATTCTTACATGAAAGATATTATATTCTATATAGACAAAACCCTCCATCATTATTTGTGGATCTGGTTCCTCTCTATTTCAAAGTGAAATGGAGAGGGTCTATTTAAAAGGTAGGATTTAAACGAAATATTTCAAGGATTTAAAGGGTAGGGTCTATTTTTTGGTTCCTTTGATACCCGTGGATTTTTTGTGATTATTATGGTTAGATTTTGATGGAATGACGTAGATTAAATGACTTTTGTATTCGGTCTTAAAGATTTCATGGTTAATTGAGTTCAAAATAATACTGTAGAGTGTAGGTTATAAAAAAGGACTTATGCCACATATTTTATAGAATTTAATCTGTTAAATAGGCAAAGTCCTAACATTGTGGTTAAAGAAACAAAAGCATCCATTATCACAACTTAGAAAGAAAAAATGCACAGTAAAAAAATCACAGCTTCTGCAACAAGGCAAACGACATAGAATTCTAACCTTTTATACATTTTAACATTGCGCATCCCATCGATAGCTAAAGGTGCAAACACACCTCCTCTTCCCATCTCTTGCCAATTTGCGAGTCGAATGTGGCCAATCAATGCAATTTGCAGATGAATTACAAATAGACTCCAGTGGTGGCTCCCAAACAATCTCAACTTAGAACTAAAGTTTCCTGGACTAGTTAAATCAAATGGCAACGAATGGTTGAGCCGCAGATTTCCGTTGTCATTAACTTGGATTAAAAAGGTTCGTGTATCTGGATCAATACTGGCGACTCGATATGTGCCACTTGGTGCCATGAAACTAACCTGGCCTGAGGTAGTATTGCAGTTGAAACTGAAGTAAATAGGATCACCGCAACTTGGTCCAGTGCTCAATGGATAGGGGATCATGTTTATGCCGCAAGGCTCACAACTTTGTACTACCGATTGTATCAAGTGTCAATAGCCATTAAATACATGAGTTATAATTAGCGCTATTTAACATGAACTTCAAAGTTCAAACTTGTGACTTGTCTAGCTTTGTAGTACTGCTTTGAGCTTGCTGCATGTCAAATCCATTAATGTATTTTATGTGATATGTCAAATCCATCTGTTGACACCTTGACACTCTATTAGCGGATGGGAAAGACATTTTCATATAAAGACAAGATTATTGTATTCAATTAGAACAAAGTTTCTCTCTAAACTAATTTGAGGAGAAACCTTACAAACTCGTTCTATATCTTTATATTGAGTATGAATTTTGAAAATCTAACCGTTGAATAGCATGTTTTTATTATATCATCTATACTTATAAAATTTCAAGAAGATCAAAAATTAATTGCTATGTCATTGAACAAATGTTAAAATTTCAAATTTTTATGATCTAAAATTATATATAAAAAATAAGTTTATTGATCGAATCGTAAATAACATCCGATTTGAAAGAAATTTGATATGCATGTTAAGAACCTAAGGAACATGAATTTCTACGGTTAGATTTTCAAAATTCACACAAAAAGGAGATATATGAGAAGTTTGAAAAGTTTCTCTCAAAATTAGTTTGGAGAGAAACTTTGTTTATTCAATTATCGACTCATCTTGACAAAATTTAGGTAGAAACATGCTCTTGTCAAATTCATTATAAAGAATATTTTTCAATTAGTGCTACCATCATTATTTCTTTAGTATGTCCACAGAGTGTGGATGTCTTTTTAACATTTTGTCATTAGGCAAGGCCCGAAAAATAGGTTTCTAAGGGTCAATTTGTGATTGCAAAATTTGTGGTTTAAAAAGTACTTGAGCTAGTTTATTTCCTCCTCTAAACTTTAAACCCAAGCAATTTTTCCATAAATTTTTAGGAATTACCAAATGTCCTTTATTATTACTCTTTCACTTAAACCCTAACAAAGTCCTGTAATTGCTAAAAGGAAAATGTTTAGCTATAACTTCATTTAATATCTTTTGATTGGGTGCGGATTTTACAAATCTACCATTAGATTACATTTTTTCTTATATCATTCATACTTGCAAAATTTCCTAAAGAGCTGTGTTATTAATCAAATGTTTAAATTTTTAGTTTAATATCAAATGGTAAATAAACTTTGATTGACACAAAATTTTACTTGCGTTGACAAGATAAAGAACATGCAATTACAATCCCATGGTTAGATTCTAAAAAAAACAAAGTTTGGCTATAAATTTAGTTTTAGCTTAAGTCTACAACTTCACTTAATATCTTTTTTGGATATGGATTTTGACAGCACCACTATTAATTGGATTATATTTTCTTCTAATATCCTCCGTACTTGCAAATTTTTTTAGAAGATTAAAGATCAATAGTTATGTCATCAATTAATTTTTTAAATTGTAAATTTTTTTACTCATATGTTAAGAGCATAAAGAACATGCAATTCAATAGTTAGATTTTCAAAGTATGTAGTCATATTAATTTTTTTAATGGAACTTATAGCCTTAGGTTACAAATTGTAGCCAAACTTTGTTATTTTCAAAATATGTAGCCATGATAATTTTGTTTTTGAGAGGTGTAGAAAAACTTTGTCCTTCCTAAAATATTCCATTATGTAATGTCTAAATGATAAAGTTTGATCACAAATTTGGTCGTAGCCAATGACTACAACTCTATTTAGTATATTTTTATTGGATGTGAATTTTGAAAAATCTATTGTTGGTTAACATTTTTTTTTTATATTCTTCATACTTGCAAAATTCCTAGCTGGAAGTCAGAGGGCCCATACTACTTGCCTAACCCCTCACTTCGAGGGACCATAGATCGGAAAGCGCCTTCTAAACCACCCCATTCATAAAATCAAAGATCAATAGTTATGCCATAAATCAAATGTTTAAATTTCAAGTTTTTTAGTCTAAAATTATGCATAAAAAAAATAAGTTCATGGATTAAATGGTAAATAATATTTAATTGGCACAAAATTTAACATGCATACATGTAATCAAGAAAATAAAGAGCATGCAATTCAATGATTAAGATTTTCAAAATATGTAATCATTTTAATTATTTTAGTAAGAGTTGTAGTCATTGGTTTATGGGTATAACTAAGTTTGTAGTTAAACTTTGTCCATGTTTAAAATACACCAATTTATACTACATTTATATAAAAAATAAAAGTTAAAGTGTAGCATTAAATGTTGTTAAGCTCTTATTACGCCAATTCATTCGCCACATAATAATCATCTTTTTCTTATTTATTTTTGACTCCTAACTTTTTTTTACAATAATATATATATATATATATATATATATATGAATAGATTGATTTTACACATTCATCTTGGGGTGATTTAGATGTTCATAACTTTCTTTAAAAAAAATGGTCATAACTAAACAATAAAATTAATAAAGAATCAAGATTAAAAAAAAAAATTATCTAAACTTTATAAAATAGTGGAAGCCTTGCAATAAATTTTACAAAATGCCTTTGTTGCACCATGTCGTTAATATATATATATATATATATATTGCAATTTTCACTTTGTTCAACCTTTAATCCTTTCCAACCATTGTCTTCTTTGTTCAATCTCTAATCTCCTCCAATCATGGCCTTCTTAAAATTTTCATCCTATTATCTTTATGGATTTTTAAATTTTCTCCATTGTATCTTCTTAAATTCTAATGTTTCACTTTGTTTAAACTTTCATCTACTTCAACCTTTCCTCTTCTATCTTAATTTTCATATAAATTTCTTTTTACTTCTTTCGACTTCTCTTCCATATTCCGTCCAAGTTGTCCATGACAATAGAGTCAATGCTTTTTCTCTCTTTCTTCGATTTTTTTCTTTTGTTGGATTCTTTATTGTTTCAATAAATTTTTTTTTTACCACTAATGGTTCTTTTTGTTATTCTTGATTTAATTTTCAAATCACGTTTAGGTGCATAGGCTTTTATGTATATTTAGGTGTTTTAGTATTCCAATTTCTAATCACGGGTTCTTTCTCTTCATCCCATTGGTTTGATTTGATTTAAATTAATAATTACTTGTTTTGCAAGTTAGAATTTGAGTTTTTATAGTGATCAATTTAGATATTAAATTATGAGACTTTACTATATGTTGTTTATTTTTTAATCTTTTTGGGTGAACAAATTTATAGTTTTTGTAAATAAAGTACTTTCAGTAGTTGTATTAGAAGTATTCTATAAGGCCACTTAATTTAGACAAAAGCAAAGTATAGTCAAATTAAAATAATTAGATAAGTGATATATTTTAGCTTTTGCAATTGTATTTTCATTATTATTTTTATTATTTCCACAATGACGTATATATAAACTTAATTATTAGATTTTGCTAATAATTTTTTATTTGATAATATTTTTAGGTGGACGATGTAGCTTTTGCCGAGAAAATAATCTTAATAGATTATTAATATCAAATTGTTTTCCTAATTGGTCCAGTTAATCATTGTTGGACAACAATTGATATGTCATTTTGTTTGTTTGCAAAGCATCTTTATATGGGTATGTTTTGATTTTGTGTGTGTGTATATATGTATCAAGAAAATTCGCTCATAAAATAAGTAGATGAAAATTTTAATACAAAAAGAAAGTAATATATATGTAGGGGTCAAAGGCCCAATTCAAGATGGTGGGCCGTGGGCCTGTCCGAGGAGACACCTTTGCCCCAGGACTGTAAATTTGAAAGGAAGTTACATAACCTAACTCCTCGCTAAAGGTTAGCTAGTATGTGGGCAAGGAAGAGTTGTCTGAGGAGGATTACCTCTTTAGATGGTCAAAGAGACATCCAAGATGAACGCTCCAATATTTATTCTGATATTTCAGGGAATTCTTTTAGTATATGAACATCTAGCAAGCACATAGGACGGGTGGAAGATATAAGATATTATGTGGAAAAGCTACTACCACCGCATTAATGACCCTACAGTTAACCCCCTGTCCGCATTAATGGGAAAATAATGTCTGAACAATGACTCTTAACCTTTATAGCTGCCGTGTAAAAACTTTAAGGGAAGGTTGATGGGACAAGTATTAAGAAAAAATGACCTAACTGACACGTGGGAGGAGTTGGTTTATAAATAGAGCAAGAGGTGAAGGAAATGGGGTATTGAACAATCTGGGAGGAAAAAGGATAGATAACTTGAAGAGAAAGAAAGAGACCAAGTGATAGACATTCAAAACAACTGTAATACACTCCTCCTTGGATAAAACCGAGGACAGCTTTATATAACATAAGCCTTCTATTTTTGTTGATTCGATCTTAACCTTAACCTGATCATTGTTAATCTCACTCTAAGCTCAGTCTTTCTAACCTACTCTCTACAAATTCATTGCAGGGATGTTTTGGGCCTAAGTCCATCCCTCTTATGGGCCAGCTTTCCAAAATTGTGTACCTACAATATATATATATATATATATATTTATTTATAGAGAACACAAAGTTTCATTAGTATTTTTAAAAAAGCAATATGAAATTATTAATTTATTTATTTCGGTAAAAAAAAAAATCCTTGCCCTTGGTGTAGACAAGATTATCACCAATTGGTTGTAATGATTATCACCAAAATAGCAATTAATTTTTGGTGTAGAAAAACTTTTTTTAACCCCAAATCTCTTCCTCGATGATAAAAAACTTTACCAGTCGAATTAAATAGAACTAGTGTTTTTTTAGGGTTTTACTTATTTAGTTAGGATATTTTAGATATTACATAATAGAATATTCCACAAATTAAAAGATTCTATTGGGGTTCAAGTGAGAGAGTTGTAGGGGTAGTTATTGCTCACTTCCAAAACTTAAGGGGGGAAATAACCTGGTTTTAATGTTTAGAGGAGGAATTGTGAACTACCCTAAACATAAAGGGGAAAATGTGATGTAGGAGCACAATCATAAATTATTTAAAAATTTTTATTTTGGATTTTCTTTGGATTATTCCACATTTGAAGTTTTTATTTATTTAGTTTGAGTTATGATAGGGATTAGTTTAGATTTGGATTAGTAAAGATTAGTATTTGAGTTCATTTAAGATTGGTTTCATAGATGCTATCTTTATCTCTTGATTTATTGGAAACTCTACAAAACCTTGGATGATTGAACTCAGACTATTTTTTTATTAATAAAATTCATTTTGAACAATTATTTGTGTTTGGTGGTGATTTCAAACAATTTTGGCACTGTTCTAGTCCCCCATCCAAATGTTTTTTCCCCTTTTTATATTGAGGTCATCTTATGTCATTTTTACATCTACTTTAGTGAAAAATGGCTAATTATTATTTCGCACTTTTAGATAATTATAAACTACTTCACAGATTATCAAGACTAGTAAATATTCATATTTTTCGAGAAAGTTAAATATTTTTTAACAATAATTCATTGTGGGAATATCGATATTTTAAAAATGTCTATATTTTATTACATAAAAGTGTACGTGAAAAAAGAGATCGTGTAAGAAAATCTAAACCTGTCAAAGAATATCCATACTTTAACTATGATGTAAAAGAAGGTGGAAATTATTGGACGCGAAACAATCAAAACCCTGCTGAAAAACAGCAGGTGGTTGCAATTTTAAAAACTCAGTAAAAGCAAGTAAACCCATGTGAAAAGGATTAGTACCTATATCAGATATCGCCACACGGACGGAAATGCTGTTGTAACCTTCGGCATACTCTCGAAGATCAACTAGATCTTTTGTCAAAATATAGCAAGTATTAGTGTCATTGTCATAGGAATAAGCCCTGCAGTCGCAGCTTTTAAGACACTCCGTTTTGCAAGCCGATTCGTCTTTGACCGAAACTGTCTCTAAGTTATTGTCCCAACTCATTGCGTATACGGGAAAAAACATATCGTTTTCGCCACATGACATCGAGTTTCTGGCGCACCCATTTGAAAAATCTCCAGAATGCCACTTCTCTGGTGCATTGGGCTTGAACCCCGGCAATCACTATCACTTGCACTCCAATTTATTGCTTGGATTACAAACACCATAGTTTCCACAATTATTATACAAATCACATTTGTTACCAGGCTCTGCCATTATCAAGGACCAATTCATACTTTTCACACCCCATCTTCAATACTCAATCGTCCCACTAAAATCCATCACAAACCTTGCAGTAAAATCCTCTGAAAGATTTTTTAATTTAGCTTCTATTTCGTCTGAACTAAAGTGTTTACAGTAAATATTACCTCCTTTGTAATTGTTATATCTATCCTTGATTCCATCTGGACCTATATCAAAAGTAAGGCTCCCTTCTCCAGGGTCATCAGAGCCTCTCCAAGAAATCAAAGTAACTCCGTTATACACATCCGTGCCTGGAAGAAGTTTATCAGTTGGAGTGCCAAAGCTGTCCCACAGATTCGTTTGCTGTCCAATTTCACGGAATATCAAGTTTCCCAAATCAGTGAGAGTCAAAGTTTGGTTTATACAAGGACATGATAACCATGAAACATCTGCAGACCAATATTCCTTTCCAGTTGTATCTAATACCTTGAGCCCTAGCTCTTCTGTAACGTTGAAAACTCCAATGGCATTGATAACTGGGAAGTTTCGGTTGGCAACACATACAACTGTTCGGTTATCATCCCACTCGTTGTACCATATTCCAACGTATCTTTTGTTGCCAGAGCTTCCAGGAGGACTAAAGAATCCAAATTCAAACTTCCCTCCAGTCGAAACCAGAGTTTCTCCATTGTCGATAATCCACTCTCCTGGCCTCATTGTGTCTCTAGCTTCGCAACATGCATAAAAGCAACACAACAGTAGCACGTACAAGATCAACATGGAAGACAGCCTGCAGTTACCAGACCATTTCCTAATATTGGTGCTTGTTCTTATTTTTTCCCTCTTGCTTACCATAATTAATGATTAAGAATATACAACATAAATAGAATTGTTTCTCTGTTGTCTGAAAATAACGTAACAAGAGTGATGGTGCACATTGGATTCGCAGCCCAAAAAAGAAAAAAAAAAAAAAAAAAAGGAAAAGAAAAAAAAAAAAGAAAGGGTGCACACCGGGTTATAACGCCTCCTATGTTCATTAGCATTTTAGTAGTTTGTGCGGACTTTGGTATATTCAGCCCATTTCATGTCGTTTGGGATGTAAACATTGTGCGAGACTGCAATTTTCAGTTCCTAATCCTACAATATACTAAGAGTTCATTTGGAAATAGTTTATTTAGTTGAAATTGAAAATTTATTGCTAAAATGTAGAAAAAAAAAAAAATTAAAAGCTAGCTATATAGTACAATAAGACTAATGAATATAGTATCAAAAAATGCAACAAAACCCATGAAAAATTCAAGAAATAAGCTAAAAACCAAAATAATTTGAAACTTTCATCAGCTTCCAAATGGATTCTAATACAAAACTATAATATCGCCACTAATTAAGCTATAGTACAAATGACCCTTTTTCCGATTGAAAGATCACAATTTAAAGGTATGAATGGAATTTAGAGTTCATTCAATACCTATAAGTTCTTTATCTTTACCTCTATTAAAGAGAGAGAATTAGCTCTACTTTGTTGAGCACTTTGTTGAGTACCTTGTGCTCACCACCCAACAGGAGTAAGCCAAACGCAAGTAAAAATGCCTTGATGACAAAATGCCGAACAACAGATCTTCAACGATTGTATACATTTTTGTTTTCTCAAAACAAAATTATAAGGGGACAAAAATGTATACATTTTTGTCCCCTTATAATTTTGTTTTGAGAAAACTATTTTTTAAGTTTCATTAAATTTATTTCAGTCTTCTAATTTTGTTTTTATTTAATTGAATCATTTGAACTTCAAAATTGATCAATTAAAACTTTAAATTAGCATCTGTTGCATTCCTGAGTTAAAAACAACCAAAACAGCAATGTTTTGGTTTTTCACTTATATTATTTAATAAAAGAAATAATATTTCATTATTTTTTCAAAATAATAAAGCCGTTAGTAAAAGGGGGAAAAAAAAAAAAAAACCAGAAAATAGAAATTAATGCCTTAGTATGCTTGAGTGCCTGACCCACCAAATCCCACCAACACCGATTTGGATTTTTTGAGAATGATTTCCGCTGTGTGGTGTTAGCAATAGGCTGGTGTCAGGTGGCTTTTCTTATATATAAAGGCTTTAGATTAGTTTGTTAATAGGAAGAGAGAGAGAGAGAGAGCTGGTGGTTTGGTTTGGTTTTTCTTTCTTTTTTTAGTTTGGTTTTTATTTTTGTTATAAAAAATAAAATTGTGTAAATTGAAAATTGTACCCCTAAAATTTAGGAGTATCAATATTTTACACTTGAAGTTTGATGGTGTTTGGATTTTACACCCTGGCATTTCAGAATTTAGATTTTACCTCTAAAGTTTTAGGATGTTTAGATTTTACATTCCCAAATTCTGAAACTTCAAGAGTAAAATTTGTGTGGTCTTTACCTATGTTTTTTTGCACGCAAGGAAATACTGTTAACTTTTCATGTTGAAAATCTGGCAGGGCTTTACCTTCTTGATTTTCACAGTGAAAATTTGGCAAACTTTCGCATGTGTTGTGCATTTGGCACACCAGCAGGGTCTTGCTCTCCTCTCAAAGTCAAAGAGATAAAATAGCTTTGATATAGATAGAGACACTCACACATACAAGCTAAATACAGCGGGCATGCACCTAGTGCGCACATTTGGACCGTTAGGCTTTTTCCATGTCCCATGTACGTGCACAGATAACTCTACCCAATAGGATTTCTTCTGTCGTGGATGATCTCTCATCCCAAAACATACTTGACATGATTCAGATATGATGCATCGGAAATTTAATATAGGCATAAGCCTGAATTTAAATACAGAAACCAAACACTTAAATTTAACAAGGTTAATGAGGCTATCCTGGACTAGGGTTCCGAACTGAAATCATTAGTGATAAGGGCAAAACTTAAGTACAGTACATTAGATGCAGTACTTTAGGTTCTCCTTTTAAATTTAAGCCATGTGTATAAAATATACAACTCAACAAACAGGCATTAAAACATAATGCTAGCTCCGTCACTTTGCTTTTTTTTTTTTTTTTTCCTGACTGGCCTGCTATGGAGAACCAAATAAAGTTAGTTGCAGATTTCAGATCTGCCCCCACCAAACTTCTTCTGCTAAGTCTCCTCCTTCAAAGACATGATCAGGTATTTTTTTATTATTTATATTTCTTTGGCTTTTTAAGATTTTAGATCTGCCCCACCAATTTTGTTTAATATTTTCTTTGGCTTTTTATTCAAATCCTCTCCTCTTTATTACTTACCCAGCAGTGGCAATCCGCACTTCCTCTCTCAAAACAGTTTCTTCTCATTATTGATCAACAACTAATCATAGGAAATAACAGGCAAGGCCATTAACCAAAAATTCAGGCCATGGATCGATAAGGTGAACCCAGATCAACGAAAACACGATGAGAGAGAGATTGAGAGTTGTTCCTTTCAACTGACCACCATGAACCCCTCCACAGCCACCATGCCTCGCCGTCTTCTTCATTCTCTTAGCTTGGTTCTTTGTAAAAGTATGGGATTTCTTGTGGGTGAAAAGTGAATCTGCTCTTCCTCCACACATGGTGACCAGAATCAATGCTAGGCATGGTTGTGAATGGGTCTTGCTAGAAATTTGTTGAGTTTTAGCCAAAATTTTTGTTTGAAATCTGTTTGTTTCTTGGGAAAATAAGGGTGAAAGTGTTTGTAGCTATCTGGTTTTCACGCATGTAAGGGAAAAGAGAAAAGAAAAAAAAAAAAGACGGCAATTCCTTGTAATGCCATTTGTTGAGTTGTATATTTTATACACATGGCTTAAATTTAAAAAGGGAACTTAAAGTACTGTACCTAAGGTACTGTACCTAAGTTTTGTCCGATATAAATATCCATGTAGTTTATTTCTTAGCAATCATGCAAAAAAAAACACAGAGAGATGGGTTCAATCCAAGCATTTTAATTCAGCACATTCTTGGTCCATGAGCGGTGAGTCCAATAGACATGGGTCATGGCCTAAGAAAATAAACTTGATGGATGGGGTACCCAAGGTAGGCTCTCATTTCCATGTAACAAAATGGGTCGTAACCCTCACAAAAACCCTAAAATAAGTCCAAAAAGAGTTTGTATATTTGTTGTTTAAATGACTGAATTTAGAGAGAGATCCTGTCGGGTCCAGGGAAAATGGCCTAAGCCTACATGGAAAAAACTCTCCATAGGGTTAAAAAGAAATATGACTTTATTTAAAATGACAAAATGTAAATAACAATCCTATCTTCTTCTTTTCTTTCGGCTGAATAAATAACAATCCTATTGGGTCCACAGAAAAATGGCCTGAGCCCATATGGAAAATCCTTGCTCAAGATTAAAGGAAAAATAACAGTATTTAAATGACAATGTAATCAATAATCTTGTCGGGCACATGGAAAAATGGCCTAAGCCCACATGAAAAAACCTTCATCAGGATTTAAAGAAAATTAACGTTATTAAATGACAGTTGACAGAATGTAAATAATAATCTTGTCGAGCCCATTAAAAAACCATCATCAGGATTAAAAGAGAAACAAACGCACAAATAAAAGATGCGCAAAAACAAGCCCAACGATCACAAGAACAATCATGCAAATATATATAGATCCACAATTCCACATTAACAGAATATAGTGATACTACTTAAAATATGCCAACGCAACCTAAAATGTAGCGGATAACAGCGGGGTTCGACAATTAATGTGTATTCAAGTAATAGGAGCTAGTAATTGAAGGTATGCTCATATTAGTGCTGTTATTGTTGTTGTAATCAAGGAAGCAATACCAAATACACCGCAAGACAAATCCGAAGTGATCATAGTTGTAATTGTTCATAATTGTAAAGAACTCAAACGTGATATATATATATATATATATATATATTTTTTTTTTTAATTATCAAACATAGCTTGGGCATATGCTGCATATTTGTCGGACATATTTCTAACATAAGTTATCTCCATGCTTTAAGACTAGTTTCTGATACCACCCCTTTTCTTTTGTACACAGTACTTGTCATATCATCTTCTAACAGTGCTGCCACCTCCATGATCATTGAGATCACATATTCGCACTGCTGCATAACTACATCTACTCAATTGTCATATATAAGTATTCATGTGAAGACAATCTTTTTATTGATCGTTGGAAAAATAGTATTGAGTAAATAAGAAATTGACTTTTAATTTTTCACTTGAAGATGTTATTTAAAGTGATGAAAATCTTGATTTCCACGTAAAAAAAGAAAGAGATAATATATGGGTTTATATGCTCATGGGCCGGACATTAGGTTGGGTTTTGGTATATGTGGACTGAGCCCTCTTGTCCAAATAATAATTTTTATTATTTAATTTTTTAAGTCAGTCAGTCTATGCACAGTAATTTTTCTTTGAACAGTGTGTCTGTTCACTAACGTATATAAATTCATAGTCCCTCATTCATGAAAACTAACTTTCTAGAAAATCTCTCCCAGAGAGAATTTTTTTTGTGCATTCATTGAGTCAAAGAGAGAGAAAGAGACATAAAGTAGCTCGTAGAGCACAGACCTTGTGTGTTTTTTCTCCGTGTTGTAGATCATTTTATCATAGGAGACAAATGTTCGTGAGTTTCAAAGCACCATAGATTATATGAGAGGCGAAATTTGCTTTAAGGAGATTGTGTTAAACACAAAACTTGATTTGAATCATTCACCCTTCACGTATTTGGTCTGTGAATTGTTAATTAATTGCAGATTTCTTTTTATATATATGTACAATATTTATTTATTGCTTTGCTATCACATCTTTATGTGTTATTGCTTATATTTAGATTTGTATGTTGTTCTTTTTGGTTAATCACAAAAGTAAATTGTTGATACACACACACACACACACACACACACACACATATATATATATATATATATATATCCAACAAAACACCAACAAGCTGATAATTTGAAACGGTTTTGAAGAAGAACAGAGGACAACAAATTTTATATGGCACACAGCAGGAAGCAATCTCAATTAATATTTAAGCCCTCCATTTTTTATGTATTTGTATATAAGGTCCTTTTAACAATGCCATTAATTCGGGCATTTCTCAATGAGCTATGTTAGGGACATATTTAATGTGATTGGCTAATCTTTTAACAAAATGCACTTTACTTGTAATTGGGTAGATCTATGATGAATTTAGTACTTCAAGAAACAAGTGTTCAAGTTTAGTACTGAAGCCATGCAAATCTAACCAAGAAACAAGTGAAGAATGTGCTGCTCATTAAAGCTCGACAAAAGTCTCGACGGAATCCTTTCTATCGAGAAGTACTACTGAAGCTCAACACAAGCTCGACACAAGCTGTATCTGTTGAGAATTACGAAATCAGGTTTTCCAGATCTGATTACACGCATATCCTTGAGTATTTGTGTAGGGTTTCTTTTCTCACAACCCTAGACATATATAAGGATTATTTTAAGAGTCGTCACAATGGATGCAAGGTGTTGAAAACAGAATACACGCATATTGTGACCGGAAGTAGAAATTGCTCTAATTCATCATATTCTTTATAGAAGCTACTGCGCCTTTACGCTAAAGGTTTTGTGACTAAGGAGCTTCCTGATCTTCATTGTTGATGAACTGAAGAACTTTGCAGCCAACGTCTTCCTCGAATTGATGTGTTAGTCACGTACTGGGATCTGTGCGTTATTGGTTAGTCATGTACTGGGATTCGTGCATTGAACGGAGAGATTACTGCTACAATACAAGTCCAATTAGGTATTGTGGTAAGGGTTCAACTGTAGGTTGGTATTGGGTACTGGAATTCCTTAAACTTGTAACCACTTTTGATTGGTAATAGTGGATTTTCAGGAGTGGTGACCTTAAATTTATTCGGTGGGGTTTTGCCTCGCTAGTTTTCCCCATCCGTAAACAAATCACCTATGTCAAATTTATTTTCCACAGCATTTAGTTTAATTGGTGATTTGTTGGTGATTTGTTTGTGCCACCACGACATTGCATGTTAAATTGATTTAATTAATTAACTTGGATAATTAATTAATTAATTTGCCAAAGGGGTCAATCCATTTTTGCCCTATCAAGCTATTTTAGAAAAGTTTTTATACCATTTTTATGAAAAATAAAAAAATTATCAGAAAGTCAACTGCTTATTTTCTTTTCCTATAAAAACTTTCTTAAAATGATTTACAACAAATGCACTTAAGGCATTCGTTAACAAAATCCATGTATATATTTTGGTCTTCCTTACTCCAAACCCCTTCAAGGTATTTTGGTTTACAAATGGAGTCCCGATAAATCATGTAGCAGCTTTCTAACAGTAGATTTTGTCCCCACCAAAATTGACACATAATAGAATCTTTTTTTTTTTTTTTTTTTTTTACGAAGGTTAATGTTTATTACACATATCAGTACACAGTTTTGGAAATTGTGGGTTTAAAACACGATTTTAGTTATAATTTTGAAATGGTAATATTGTGTCTTAAGAACACAATTCTATAATTTAATTAAAATCATTTTTTAAACCGACAAATTCAACGATATGCCTCACACATACCTTACACACCAGCGTGTAAATAACAGCCCTCACAAATGGCAGCTGGAGCCTGGAGAGGATAGGGCCACTTGCTCACTTATAATCTATGCACGTTCCCATTAACAACAAATGTTTAGTTTAAGTAGTTGTCCTTCTCAAGGATAGGGCCACTTGCTTACTTATAATCTATTCACGTTCCCATTAACAACCAATGTTTAGTTTAAGTAGTTGTTCTCAAAAAAAATAAAAATAAATTAAAAGTATTAAGTAGTTGTTGGACCAGGAAGGTACCTGGAAGAAGAGGAGCGCTACTTGCACACCAACTCTAATAAAAAATGAATTGTTTATTTGTGAAGGTCGGAGCCTCTGTCTAATAGTGCCCATTAGCCATATACCTGCAATTTTCCAAAATCTGCAATTTCAACAATTGAAACTAGAAGTCTCTTTTTGTTGTTCCTAATCCTAGATTTCTACAAGTCTGCAACTGCAACACTCTCTAATATATTGTTTTACAAGCTGGTATATTTCCGATTGCTTCCATGACCACACCAACAACCTCTTCGTATTCTTGGAAATATGATGTCTTCCTTAGTTTTTGCGGTGTTGACACCCGCAAAAATTTCACAGACCATCTCTATACTGCTTTGAAACAAAAAGGCATCATCACCTTCAGGGATGATGAGAAACTTGAGAGAGGAAAATATATTTCTCAAGAGCTCTTGAAAGCAATAGAAGAGTCCAAGTATGCAATCATCGTTTTCTCAAAAAACTATGCTTCTTCAAGGTGGTGCTTGATTGAACTAGCAAAGATTGTTGAATGCATGAAGGAGACCAGGTTAACAGTTTTTCCTGTCTTTTACCATATGGATCCCTCGCATGTACGGAACCAGACAGAGACTCTTTTTGAAGCCTTTGCTAAACATCAAAAAGATCCCAAGGTTAACACAGAGGATGTGAAGAGTGGAAAGCTGCTTTGAAAGAAGTGGGAAATATCTCTGGATGGCATGTTAATGATAGGTATCATTTGTCTTCTGCAGAGTAATTTTGTTCAAATTAATAATTTTATCCTTTTTTTCCAGTTGTTTGCTATTATTTTGTTAGAGAGAGAGAGAGAGAGGGGGGGGGGGGGGGGGGGTGTTAAATATATCTTCATGAGAAATCAATTATTGCATCCTCCTCCTGAAAGATTAGATTTTTTAGAAGAAAAACTACCTTAAAAAATGAAGATCTGAAGTGTTAAAATAAAATATAAAGACATATGGTAAAGCTATAGAAATAACATAACTAGATTCAAATCTGATTGTATCTATTTTTCGTTTTTCTTTAAAAGAAACATAACAAGGTAGTGTTGGAAGTTGGAGCCCCGAATTTAGTAAGTATTTATAAGAAATCAAGAAACATGTAAAAATTAAGCAGTGGTCAAATTTCATTATGAAAATAAATAATTGGTAAGCATTTTAAAGCTGTAAAATTGCTTTGATGAGCAAGTTTGTTTGTAATGTCTTGGACACGTGGTTAGGCTAGAAGCAGAAGTATATTGTAAGTGGTTCAAATTTTCTTTCGTTATTTTATTTTATTTTATTTTGTAGACGACAGAAAATGAAAAGGAGTATGAAAAGTGAAATCCAATAAACGTACAACAAAGGACTTAATTAATTAAATTAGGCACACTCCCAACTCATTGAACTGTTATAGTCATAACAGTGCTATTTTATATACTTTCGAATTCCCCTTTTGCTACTGAATGAAGCTAAGATTTTGTTTATTCTGAATGTTTTGTCTCCTTAACGTTGTTAGCTCTATCTCATCAAAATAATTTTTATGCTATCTTCTTTGCAGCTATGAATAATTAGATATCCAACAAATACTTAAGAAGATATTTAGCGAATTGAATTGTAAATTCTCAAATATTGTTTCCAAGGACCTCGTTGGAATAGACTCTTGTGTGAAAGAAGTGTTGGGTTTATATTTGGATGAAGGATTGGGTGGTGTATGCTTTGTAGGGATTTGTGGGATGGGTGGAATGGGCAAAACAACTCTTGCACAAGAAATTTTCAAAAGAATATCTAATAACTTTGAAGCTAGCAGCTTTATTGATAATTTAAGAGAAGAAACTAGAAATCAAGGTCTAGTTTCTTTACAAAAACAACTTCTTTCCAAGATCCTTATGGAAAGCGAAATAAAGATATGGAACTTTTCGGAGGGAATCAATGTTATAGGAAATAGACTACGTAATATAAAGGTTCTTATTGTTCTTGATGATGTGGATGGAGAAGAACAACTAGAAGCATTAGCAGGGAACCATGATTGGTTTGGTCCAGGGAGTAGAATCATTGTAACAAGCAGAGATAGCCATGTATTGAGAAGACGTGGCATGAATTTTATATATACAGTCAATGGGTTGAATGATGATGATGCTTTGGAGCTTTTTAGTTGGAGTGCTTTCAAGAAACTCAATCCTGAAGAAAATTATGTGGATTTGTCTAAAGACTTTGTAAATTATGCTAATGGTCTTCTTTGGCTCTTAAAGTCTTAGGTTCTTTGTTGTTTGATAAAGAAATAGATGAATGGAAAAGTGCTTGTGATAAACTAAAAGTAGAGCCAGATAGAAAAATTTTAGATATTCTTAAAATAAGTTATGATGGGCTAATGAATACGCAGAGAGACTTATTTTTGGATATTGCATGCTTTTTCAAAGGAAAAAACAAAGATTGCATAAGAGATATAATAACAAGTTTTGGATACTATCCAGAATACAATATTGGTGTTCTTATAGACAAATCTCTCATAACCATTAATGAAGAGGGAACTATATGGATGCATGATTTGCTACAAGAAATGGGTCAAGAAATTGTTCGTCAAGAATCCCCTAAAGAGCCTGGTGGATGTAGTAGGTTGTGGCTTTATAAAGACGTGCTTTATGTATTAAAGAATAATACTGTAAGTTGACTAGTCTATACCTAAACTTACATAACTATATATATTCTTACAAGTTCTTCTAAAGATTTGCCAATTACTCTAATTTTGTTATTCTTCATTATTAGGGAACAGAGGCTGTTGAAGGCATAATGTTGAACACGCCTATTGAAATAGAAGAACACTTGAGTGCTGAAGCCTTCTTAAAGATGAAAAAATTGAGATTGCTTAAAATTGGCATTGTGCAACCTCTACAAGACCTCAATAGAGGTCCAATCCAACTTCCACAAGGCCTTAATTACCTTTCTAATGAGTTATGCACAATAGATTGGCATGGATATCCTTTAAAATCCATGCCAACTAGTTTCCAACCAAACAAACTTGTTGAACTGAGAATGCATAGCAGTGGCATCAAACAACTATGGAAAGGAATTATGGTAAGATTTTCACTTATACAAATGTGTATTTCCTTCATTTTCATTAAGGCTTGAATTTATCTAATTATTTATTGGCTTATCACAGATTTTAAACGATTTAAAACTCATTGACTTGAGTGGCTCTTAAAACTTAATTGAGATCCCAGATCTTAGTGGAGCCTTAAATCTTAAGCAATTAATTCTTAAATCTTGTACAAGACTATATAAGATTCATGCATCTCTTGGGGATCTCAAACGACTTATTCGATTGGATCTAAATGGTTGCAAATGTCTTGAAAGCCTTCCTTACAAGATCGGCTTTGAAGCTCTTGAAACTTTCGATCTTGGGGGTTGTTCAAGATTAAAGAAGTTTCCAGAGATTGTGGAAAATATGTCACATTTGTCAGTACTTTGTTTGAGTGAGACTGCTATAAAAGATTTATCATTATTAGTGGAACATTCAACTAGCCTTATAAATTTGGATCTAAGACATTGCAAAAATCTTTAAAGTCTTCCTGAACCCATTTGTAGTTTGTTGTCTCTAAAAACTCTCATTTTATCCGGTTGCTCAAGACTTGACAGATTACCAGAGAACTTAGGAAATATTGAAGGTCTAGAGGTGCTAGATCTAAGTGGAACAGCTATAAGAGGACTACCTTCATCTATGGTTCTCTTAAAAAATCTCAAAGTACTCTCTCTCCGTGGATGTGATTTTCTGTCATCTAAGCCATCGAATAAACTCCTCAATTTTCCTTTATTGCAAAGAAGAAGTCCAGATCCCTTGGGCATGTTAGAGTGGTCTTTATCAGGCTTATGCTCCTTGACAGATCTAGATCTAAGTTATTGCAATATTCGGGCAATCCCTGATGCTATTGGCTGTTTATCCTCTTTAAAAAATTTAAATGTAAGGGGAAATAATGTTGTTTGCCTCCCTAAAAATATCATTAGACTATCTAAATTGGGCTATCTTTATTTGAGTGGTTGCACTGATCTTCGACTGTTGCCTGAGCTCCCATTAAATATTACATAGATTGATGCACAAGGCTGTACCTCACTGGAATCATTACCAATAAGACAAGAAGATAATTTTCTCCCCAGTCTCCATCTTCTTAACTGTGTCAAATAGATCGACAATCAAGGTTACGGTGACATGTTCTTAACAATGCTAAGTCATCACATTCGGTTTCAGGTTTCTCTCTCTCTCTCTCTCTCTCTCTCTCTCTCTCTCTCTCAGAGTTCTAAACATCTTGATTTGTATGTTTCAGGGAACATATTCATGGCAATTTCATTTTCTTATTCCTGGAAGTGAAATTCCGAAATGGTTTAGCCATCAAAGCGAGGGGACATCACTGAATCTGCAAGGGCCTTCAGACTTTATGGGAATGGCTATGTGTGCTGTTTTTGTACTCCGCCAGCATCGTTCACCTCAGTACCATCGCATTTATTTTTACTGTGATGTCTGCGGAACTAAAATTTCAGAAAAATTGAACATTGGTTTTTTCGAAGAATTTGGTAAGATTGATTCATATCACCTTTGGATAAAATATTTTCCTTTCAAAGGGAAATGGGAAAAGGAATTGAGTGAAATCGATGCTAATGGATCGAGTCAGATTGTTGTTAAACTTGAAACCTTCAGTCCAGGCTTGGAGGTGATGAAATGCGGGGCCCGTTTAGTATACAAGCAAGACATTGAAGATCTCAAACAAACTATGGCTTGGAGCAGCAAGTGCAACATCACTCCTTATGAGGATGATTTAGACAATTCAGCAAAATATACCAAAATTAAGCGAAGCTGTGATGACTCAAATGGGGACGGGGCTGGACCTAGTGGAGAAGATACCTTTGATGAAGTAGACGAACCACACCCAAAGTGGATACAACACCCTAGTCTAATTGAAAATTGGATTGGGAATTTATGCACAGAAGGACAAGGTAACACTAACCGTGAGGAAGAGGAATCCCGGTGACAATGGTAGCATTGATAACTCTTCAAGGCTGATAAACCTTCTGTCTTTGATTTTTTGTAAGTCACCATCTTTCTTTCTTGTACGGATCTTGTTTGTTTGTAGTTGTATTTTTAGTCATTTATTTATTAATTTTTAGATTCATTGGCATATGCTTACATTTCTTTTTCTTTTTAATCTGTTACAACACCATATGAGTTTAAGTAATTTGTGATTGCTATTTCTACTAGTTGCCTCATACTGGCTACGAAGAAGTTATTGGACTTTGTTGGAAAGGAAAAACTGTCACATTGCTAGCTGATGAGAAAACTTGTGCAACTGATTGTATGGTAGTCATTTTTGTTCAATTGTGGTATTAAATTCGGCACTCTTGTTGCTCACTTTTTTATAGTATTTACTAACAACTTTCCACTTTAGAATGCAATAGATGCATGCCACTCCACTGTTGTAAAATCAAATGGAAAGAAAAAAAATTTGGGCCCTGTTTCGAAATTAGTCTAAAGAGAGTATTCCTTTCGCTTCTTTTAATTAATTTTATACCACTAGGTGGGGGCTTTGGGGGTTTACAAGTGAAGTTAAATTTCAACGAAGGTGATCACATTATTCGCCAACTTTTCTTGTTGAGTAAAATAGAACTAATGCAACTTGGTCGCTTATGTTTAAAGATCTGAACTTTTTATATCATTTAAAAGTAGGACAACTATTTTAAAACAAAAAGGACCCTTCTGTTTCTCCTTTATTTTATTTTATTTTTATAAATTTTGACCACACACCACCCATTGTTTGGTTGATTAGAAAGCTGTGGAAATTTTGCCTTCTTGGTATTTGGATTTTGTGCTGAGTTTGCCATGGAATTAGACCTGAAACAGTTGAATTAGGTTCCATCTGAGTCCTGACTTGTTTTTCTGGTTCCCAATATATATAAGAAACTTACAAAAAATGTCATTATACTGTGTTTTCATTGGAACAATTTATTTAGGACGAAATTTTGTCTAGAACCCCTGATGTGTGTATATGTCTGACAAGTTAGCTTGGTTGGTTTAAAGAGTAAAGCTATAATATTGATTCCTTTCTTTAGAAATATAATATTGATTTTTTTGCAAGCACCATCTTTTTCCCTCTAAAGGATTTTGTTTGTTTGTAGCTGCATATTTATTTATTTTTT
Source organism: Lithocarpus polystachyus (assembly GCA_033629205.1). Taxonomy (NCBI): domain Eukaryota; kingdom Viridiplantae; phylum Streptophyta; class Magnoliopsida; order Fagales; family Fagaceae; genus Lithocarpus; species Lithocarpus polystachyus. Next base: position 4,541,379 of record CM066172.1, read on the forward strand.
CTTTTTAAATTCATTGGCATATGCTTGCATTTGTTTCTCTTTTCAATCTGTGACAAGGGCAATTTCAGTTCAGTAATTTGTGTTTCTTATTTCTCCTAGTTGCCCCATGCTGAATGTGTAGACGTTTTGGACGTTGTTGGCGAAGACAATTTTTCGCACTGTTGGCAGACAAGAAGAGAGGTGCAACTGATTGTGTGCTCATGATATTTGTTCAATTATGTTGGAGGGTAAAATCCGCACTCTCGTTGCTCTCTCTCTCTCTAAATATATATATATATATATATATATATAGAGTATTTAGTACAATTTTCAATTGGAGAATGCAATAGGAGAATGCAATCTTAGTGTTGTAAAATCAAATGAAAAGAAGGAATTTGCAATAATCTGCACTTTTATTGATCTCATTGTGTATTATTAATTTCTTTCTGTAAATATTTGTAGTTGATGGATTATCTGCTATCATTTGAAGATCTGTAATCATGTTATTGCTGATCAGAATTATCTTTATTGAGGGTTCATTCAACTGCTAGAAATTGGCCAAGCTCGACAGTGCAGAAGTGTGGATTAGTCTTGTAATTTCTAACATGCTGATATGTAGAGACAGTAGAGTAACACAAACAATTAAGAATCGTGTGGCCTCTTTATTTTATAATTGCGATCCATTTATCAATTGATGATTGAAAATAGCCAAAGAAATTTCCAAAACTGAAATAGAACTAGAAGCGCTGATGAGGAATTTCACATTGAGAGATTGAGACAACCCCTTGATATCATTCTCAAAACGTAAGGGAAAGCAAGTTAAAGAATAACCTATCGTACAGCTGCTTTCTTTAGTCTTCTCTGCTGTCGTATAATAATATAAAAGACCTCATTCATTTCTTCTTTTCTTTGTGATCTGGTGAGATATATATTTTCCATGGATAGCTTTGAATCACATTGTTTTTAATATTTATGAAATTATGCATTTGCACTTTTTAATTGTCCTGTAAATCAATATTTCCAAAGTTGAATACTGTCCTACTTGATATGTCAACTTACTGATTGAAATCCTATGGCTATCAATTTATTTGACATTTCTGTCTGAATCCATATGTATCTGAATTCTAGATCAATCTATAAACAAGAGGTTTATTTAGATGAAATCCATTCCTAGAATCTGTTTTGCTTGTTAAATTATGTTACTTCTCTCCACTCGAACTCTGCATCTCTGGTGAAGAAGATCCCAAATCCACTATTGCGATACCGACCCACCACCTCTGCGGCTTCTATCCATAACGATCCTATGTGCTCTTTCTCAACCTCAATTTAGCTGTTGCTGACTGCACTTCCCAGTAAGTTCTTTCTCATTTTTTTTTAATGATCTCGGTTTGGTAGCTGGGAAAACGAAGGAAAATAAGCTCTGTTTTGTGGGATTTACAGGTTGTTTTGATCTGGGCCTCGTATTGTTGTAAAGTTGTGTGAGTGTGTGTGTGTGTGTGTGTGTGTGTGTGTTTTTTTTTTTTTCGTGGTTCTGATTTGTTACCTTATACTATAAATATTTGTTGCCATAAAGCCACATGCACTGCTGGAAAGAATGACAATTGTAACTCGGTAGTCATAACATGTGAAAGTTTGGTAAACATGGTATGTGCGTCATGACAAAAAGTCATTTGTTGTCAAGAATTTGAACGCTAGTGAAGAAAATGACAAATTAAAAGGCACTTAACCACCTCCATTCTTGCTTTGTGGGATAGTTTTGGGCTAGGAATAACAACCGAGCACATCAAAGAGAACTTCTTCAAGGCAACATGCATTAGACTTAGGGTAGTTCTTTTACTAGGATTGGTTTAAGAGAAATCTTCTTGTATGCAATTTAGTGACCTTCAACATTTATATTCAAAGCGGTTTTCAATTTGCTTTAACAAAGATTTTATAAGAATTGTGTTCTTTGATTTAGTTCAAGCAAATTTAATCAAGCCTTAGTTGTTAGCAGCGTTACTTAGGCCATAGTCTAAGGCCACCTATTAAAGAAAGACCCTCAAATGTTGGGGTCATAAGGAGCAATGCTACATACAAAAAGTAATATACAAAACATTTCATAATAATTGAGTTGGCAAGTTTTTACAGATTCTCATCTAGGCCCACCACTGATATCACTTTTTAAAATTTGTTGTCAATTTTTTTGTGTTTATAAACCTTCTTAGGTAATAAGTGATCTTTTTTTATTTGAAAAAAATGTAATTTGTATATCTTTTCTTTTACTCTTAAGAAGACCCAAATATATATATATATATATATATATATATTTTTTGAGTAATACTAGAAATATTACAAATTCATGTATCACCAATCACAAGATATAATCTAAATATCCATCTATTATCTTGTTGAAATGCCACCAATCACATTCATTGCCAAGAGCCAACAATCATATTTATTATCACATCAATTTGTAAATATTTTGTAGTAAATTTTGTATTAGCTTTAGCAATCTATTTTGGTTATGTTTTCTCACTCTGTTTCTTGCTTTTCAAATTGGTAAAATATGCAAACTTCATCAACTTCTTTATTTGTCTCCAGCACCATTGCCTTCTGGTATATATTTTTGGTCATTAATGACTCTCTCCCTAAAACCGTGTCAACAACAGCATATAGGGGACCTTGTGGAAGCACATGCTCCAATTAAACCAATGTACCGTGTGATAATACAAAGAAAACAGTTCGAAGATTTTGAGACTAAAAAGTAAAAACTCGAGTGAATTACCTTGGCAAGTCAGCACAAACTCAAGGAGAGATTGATGCAGAGGAAATCATGAAAAGAGCATTTAACTGATGTGCATATTCGGTTTAGATCTCATCTATATGTTGGATTGGGTCAGATTGGGTGGGCCGGATCATTGGATTTTTTACAATATACCTAATGATCTTTATGATGATTTAGAGTAACTTCATATAGCTCTTAAAATCCTATTGATTGATTTTGAAAAGGATACCGTCACTTCATCAACAATTTAATTAAAATACCATAAAACGATCTTAGGTAAATATTTAAATTGTGGCAAGTCATGAATCCAATGAGGTGTCCTTCAAAATAAAGTTGCTTAGGCCTGCTCCAATATACTCTTTTAGACATGAAATCTTCAGAAAGAGACTAAGCTATTGAAAAAGGGGAAATTAAATCCCTTTTACCAAAAATATTGTTCTACTTTATTTAGGCTATTAATTTAATTAAATGCTCTCCAAAAAATAAAAACTTTTAAGGATAAGGATTTGTTGCAAACAAAGTTGCAACAATTCCTACAAAATATACATGTGCCAAGGGATCATTTGGTGAAAAATTCAATCTTAACATAGAAGATTTCATCTATATCTATATATTTCTAAATGCTGAAGCGTAGTCTTTATAATTGCTATACTCAAGTTGAACCACATCAGCGTCTATGTTATTATCTTTTTTTTTTTTTTTTTTTTCTAATTTTCATATAATTGTTTTTTACATATATTTTTTTAATATTTACACTTCTCCAACCTTTCTCCCTCTCTTACATTTTCATCTCCCCACTACTTCTCTAACATTTCTCCCTTACCTTTTAATCTCCCAACTACTTCTCCCTCCCTTATCTTTTCATCTCCCTACTACTTCTCCAACCTTTCTCCCTCCCTTACCTTTTCATCTCCCAACCACCCTCTAAATTAATATTGTTAGGTTCTAAGGATTAGGATCTAATGTATTTAGAACTTCAATTTGTATGTTGGCAAACCATGATCAAAACAATGTTTAGTCGTGTGTTAGACTTGCTCAAAGTATGGGATTTATTGTAAAGTTGGAATCGAGTTTTTATGCAGAATTACCTTTAACTTTCTGTGTGACTCGATCGATCGAAAATTAGACTCGATCGATCGAAAATCGCACAGAACGTTTTTCTGCAGAAAATTCCAACTCAGCCCAAGCCCGTTTTAATGTATAGGGTTTTATGTTTGCCCTAAGTATAAAAGGGAAAACCCTAGCCACGTTTTTAGAGTTCTGTTTTGCTGTGTTTGTGAATCTCTTTGTGAGATCTAGAGGTGTTTACCTTCACATACACTTAGGGTTTACAAACTTGAGATTTATATCAAGGGTTGTGTAAATCGTTACGGTTGCAGAATCAAAGAGCACAAAGATATACAAGCAGGTGCGCTTGTGGATTTGCTGAAGAATTCCGGAAAGAAGGAGTCCGTGGATCTCGGAGCTATCATGGGGTCATAGTAGTAAGTTTCTTACACTTGGGTAGCAATAGGATGTTAGTGGTCTAAGTCCTGTTGTGAAACTTCAATTCTTTCATAGTGGATTCAGTTTACCTTGAGGATAGCTAGGTCAAATCCTCCCCAGGTTTTTACCGGTGTGGTTTCCTGGGTCATCATATCTTTGTGTTATTTATTTTCCGCTGCTTTGTTGTTTTTATTTATATCTGTGTTAACCTAGTTTTAATTAAATTACCTAAGTTAATAACTTGGCTAATTCTCTAGGTTAATCTGTTGGGTTAAGGGGTCTAAACGAACTGACAAATATCATTCTTCCTCTTTCCCTTTATCTTAATTATTTTTATCTTTTTTTATTCACACCCTCTAACTATAAATTTGTCGTTGTCTCTTCTATTCTATGCATAGTTTTCCTTCACAACCAAAAGTTGTTTCTCTCTCTCTCTCTCTCTCTCTCTCTCAAAGTTTTGGTGAATTTTTTTTTTCTTGCATATCTGTTTTAGGTTGATAATTTTTTACACTTTTTAAAACTCTACTTTGGGTTAATGCAATTTATTTTTGTTAATTTTTTTTTTTCGCTCTCTTTGATTGTTAAATGTTATCATATTACGTTATAAAGAATTAAATATAATATATAAAAATATAATATTATTCTATTACATAGCATGAATTAGATGTTAACTATGAGACTTTACAAATTTTTGTCTATTCTTTAATCCTATATGGTGGACCAAGTACTCTTAATAATTGTATTAGAAGTACACTATAATTCCATTTATTTAGAGAAAAGTAAAGGTTAACCAAACAAAAATAATCGGAAGGGTGACAAATTTATGCTTTGGCAATTATTATTATTATTATTATTATTATTATTATTATTATTATTATTATTATTATTATTATTATTATTATTGATGGTGAACCAAAAATTGAACCATCTCCAATTCGTCTATAGTGTTGTCCAAGTCCAGAAATGTCATCTAACATAAGAAAGTCGTCCAAATGGAAGAAAATTGTCTACCATGGAAGTACCTAGACGACCTCCTAACACTTAGAATTTTTATAATAAATTTATGTTCAAGAACTTATAATTCGGACCATGATCTACTATTCTGAAGTATTTTCAAAATCCATGTTCATTGTTATAATTTCCCACTAAGTTCGTATCTTCTATAGCAGTTGTGGAAGTTAAGTCTGAGTCTTCTAACTTCCATTCACGTTGAGGAAGTTATTAAACAAGTAACTACTCCAAAACTCACTATATAAGGACTCATCCACATCAAATGAAGTTAAGTTTTCACTATCCCTAAAGTTGGAATTCTTGAGTTCTAAAGAGAAAACTAAATTAAGTATCGGAGGGTTCTTGGCCGGTTCACCCCGGTCACCTTTAATCTTGTGATTCTTTCTTTTCAGGCCTTACAAGCAACCACTAGCCCATTAAAGCTCAAAGCATTTAGCCTACTGATTTTCTATGCATCATCAATTATTATTATTATTATTATTATAACAATGCATATATAGAAATTTAAGTCTTAGAATTTGCTAATAATTGTTTATTTCAAAATATGTTTTGGGTGGATGAAATTACTACAAACTATTTTTCTAATTGGTTCAATTAATCATTATTAAGTTTTATTAATTTTCTTAGTTACAATTTTCGGTGTTTTGGATTGTAGGCTGAAAAAATAAGGTTTGAGAAAGTTTGTTTAAAACTAAAAGAATAATTTCCAAATTTTATATTCTTTTTAATGATTCAAAAAATGTTATATATAAAATTTATTAAAAAAATGAATATTTTCGTTAACTTGCCCTTTGAATTTTTGAGAAAAATTGTATTGTTTTTATTTTGGCACGACAAATTTATACTTATGATTTATGATTGGTCCTATATTACATTTATGATTGTTCCTATAATAAATAAAAATATGATTAGAAAATACATTAATCTTTATTAAATTAGTTTAAATTGTTAAAAAAAATTAATAAAACCACCATAAGATAATTATCATGCGCAACGCGCGGGTTCATGGTTAGTTTAAATGTAAGCTTGGACAGATGTCTACATAAGGCATTGACTCATGTTCATTTTTGCAAGAGTTGCTGCAACTTAGTTTGTAGCAAATCCTTACCCAACTTTTAAAGGGCACTAAGATTACTTAAGCATTTCCGTCATTCAATGACTTTTTATTTCCAAATTGGACGGAAAGCATATAGCATAGATAGTTTTAGTCCCAAAATTTTTGTGGCTATTGACTCCTAGTAAAATTAGTTAGGGTCAGTCACATATATTATAGGAAATGCCCAACGAATATTTGTATTGGATCCCTTCATAATAAAATGACTAAATTTTATATTGACCGTCAACCAACCGCAATGCGTCTCCTTTTCTGGGCTTGGGACCAACAGTGAATAAAATATATGACACTAAGTATTGAAAAAGGCATAATAAAATAAGGCAAAAAGCATAAAGTGGAAAAAATGGTGAGCCTTGTAAAAAAACTTTCTTAAAATTTCTCAAATTTTTCTTCTCTCCTCATTTTCATTCTCAAAAAAGGAAAATATATCACTCTAAATAACTATGCAACATTAGATGTTAGAAGAAGAAGAAGAAGAAGAAGAATAATAATAAATATATATATATATATATATATATATATATACAGTTATACACACACACATATATATAAACAGAGACTTCATACGAGAGAGCATGAGGTTCTACCAATTGATGCCCTTCTTTGATAACTTAGCAATCTTTATTTATTTTTTAATAGTTACACCTTATCGTTTAACACTACTCTCTCTCTCTCTATCTCTCTCTCTCTCTCTCTCCATCAATTCAATTGGCTATTCAAAATTTCAGAACCTTGAATTGCCCCCCATCAATTCAATTGGCTCTACAGAATTTCAGACCCTTCAATTGCCCTCCCCTTTCAATTTCCTTCTCTTTTCTTCTTTACACAATTATATCTTAGCGTACTTCCAACCTAGACTAAATCACTATTATAAATGCTCACAATTTTCAATGTAACTCTTTATCAGTATAAATGATCTCACCAATTAATCAGAAAATACATCAAAGGATCAGCCATCTCAAACAGGAAGCAAAGTTTGTTGTATCAGATTTACGAGCATGGATATATGATCACGTCGAGCTCAAGTTAACAAGGCTATTAACCAATTAGCTAACAAGGCTGCACTGTTTCTAGATAGTCCTTCCATTTAGTTTAAGGAAGTGTCTGATTGTATTGCTAACATTGCTAATGCTTAGTCTAATGGCCATTTGTAATTCTCTCTTTTATTTAATGCAATGAATTTCTTCTCAAATTATAAATAGATAAATAAAAAGACTAAATCACAGTTATAGTATGCCCTCTTACCATCACTTCTTTTTTTCTTTTTAAGTTTCTCCATTTTATGTTTTTTTTTTTTTTCCTTTTTAAATTTTAAACTTGTCAATATGATTTTTAGCTTTGCAAGATTAATCACAAGCAATGACAAGGGCAATGGCAATTGCAAGAAATCCAAGCATATCCAATTTTTCTTTCTCCTTTCCTATGCAAAAATCACCAATGTATCAGCATAATGGGAATTTCCCCTTGAGATGCCAAATTTTCCTTTTATTTCTTTCATTTTTACATTATTCTTCAACTATTCCAAGTCAATGTTGATGGCTTGTGGTGGGTTGGTTAGGATTTGGTTTGCCTGTGATGAGAATGGGTGTTTGGCATATATAAATCTCTACAAGTTTCAATTTTTCAACTGCTAGGCATATTCTTCATTTCATGTTTTACAATTTTTATTTTGTAATTGTGTTTTATCCCTTCATTTTATTTACATCTTACATTTTTAAGATAACTTTGTAAAATATGAAAAAGAGGAGATTTGATGTATTTATTTATTCATTATAAACATAGTGGGTAATGGGTTGGATTGTAATGAATAGATATATATATTCTTTCTAATTAATAAACATCATGGACGGTGGTACTTCTTTTCTTTTATGGTGATGTCTATAATTCCTCAAACATTGTAAATGTATTTGTCTCCATCCCTTCTTACACTATATAACAAAGCATACCCAGTTTTGGAATTGAAAATATGACTAGAGACTATGGTTTACTTTAAATTTAGTTTTGCTAGCAAACTTCGTCGATTACTTGTGACTATAGTAACGAAAAATAATAGTATTGATGAACCCAATGAGTTAAAGATAATTTCTCACAAATGTTTTGAAAATACAACGCACATCGCGCTGGATATCAGCTTGTAATAAATAATAAGGTGAAATCTGAACTGCATAAAAGAACGTGAGCTAATTCCATGCTTCAAGTCTCATAATTCACATAGCTTAGATTTCTAAACTGTTATCAAAAAATAGGATTCCAGTTACAGTCATGGTGACAGCTACATCACGAGAACTACATGTAGTGATATTTCCTCTCATGGCTCAAAGCCACACCATCCCCTTACTAGACATATCAACAACTTTCTCAAACAGTGGCCTAAAAGTCACAATTATAACCACCCCATCAAATGCACAATTAATCTCTTCCAAAAATAATAAGCGCTAAAACATCTCTTTGTCAATAATCACATTTCCAGGGGCTGAAAACTTGCAACAAGACTGTGAGAACACTGCTGACCTTCCTTCAATGGCCTTATTGGTTCCTTTTATCACCTTTGGATCCTGTAGATTTCTTACAGCTGAATTTTCCATTCACTTTGAACAAAGGTGACATCCTTGATGTGCTTTTAAATGGTGGGCCAAATTCTAGAAGAGCTTATAGAACTAAAGTAAATAGTTGGGGTGTTATATTTAACTAGAAGGATCATTATTCTTGAGGCCAAGCATAACAATATCAATTTCGTCAAGATTGTTAGTCTTCTTTGTAATGGAAGCAAGATGGAGCTTGTAGGCTGTGCAGTACTTGTCCACATTGGTACAGTTTGAAAGATTTTTGGGCAACTTAGCAAGCTTCAATGCTACTTCTACTTTGCCAGCATCAAACTTCTCTTCAGCTAGACCAAGCGGAGTGATTTCTGTCATGAACTTGAATGTAAGAAGAAATTGAAGTTGGAATTAAGAATATATGTTAGTTGTGGGTTATATTGGAATTAAGAACGCATTTCCATCACATTGAATCTTTATTATTCATTTTTATTTGAAATAACATTTCGATGGAAGCTTCTGGGTATTGCTTAAAAACACAATCACAATCATGAAGTATACTATCATCTTTTGTTTAATCTTTTTTTTTAAACTCAAAACAAGATTTTCTTTCAATAATCAAAGATACATCAACCAACAATTGGAAGTTAAGGGTGATCATTCGTTTTTACTTTACGTTGACTTTTATTGTTTTGTTATTTATGATTATGTTCATGTGTATGTGTATTGTTATTGGTAACACGTTACCCCCCCCCCCTCCCCCCCCCCCCCCCCCCCCCCCCCCTAAAAAGCACTCATTGGTGATAAACATCATTGAAAGTAATAGATCTAACTGTCAGAAAAAATCCTTATCTCAACAAAAGATATTTAATATTCGATCGGCTAGAGTTTGTTCAAGTATAAGTAGAAGAAAATAATTCAATTAATTCATAGAAAGGTAATAAAACATAAAAAATGCAAGGGTGGGAGTTTATGAAGGGGGCCATCTATGGAGATGCATTGGCCTTATTAAGATTACTAATTGGATGGCCCCTCAAATCCATTACCCTCCTCTTGGCAGCCTTCATATCGAAGAAGTCACCATAGGTGAATCAAACAGATGCCAAGGTGATTCACCATTTTTCTATTCATTTTGGCAATTCTTACTACGTTTTTATCTTTGAAATTAAAACATCATTTAAAGTAGTCACAATTGCTTCCTCCATGATTTGTTTGGGTTCTACCCATATTTAGTAACTTTTAGTGCATCTCTTGTTATAATTTTTTTCCTCATTAGTGACGGGCCACTAAATCATAAATTCTTCATTATATCTCTCTTGGCAATTTCCATATGCATAACCCTTGTGGCTATGGCCCTGACATATGTGGGTTCTCTCTACGAAATAGCCCCTGGGCATGTTTTTTCTAAGGGGTAACCTAGCTTCATCTTATTAAAACCTTTTTCGTGCATTGGTTTGGATTGTATGCTTGTTTGTTTTCTATCACTTAATTAGATCCACTATGTGGATGCTGAGCTACCATTATCAAACCTTAAAAACAAGGTATTTAAGGACAATACAAAGCTAAATTTTTTCAATTTTGCTTGTATTTCAAAGCTTCTTCCTCTTGAGCCGCAGCCATCAACTCGTCAAACTGAATAATAAAGTGTAGTTTGGTGAGGTTTAACTATTTTGTAATTTTTTGTGTTCAAAAGTTTGTAATAAAAGGTTGTTTGGTGTCCTCCAGTTTGTGTTATTTCTAACTTTTTTTTGGCTTCGATACTTTGAGTCATGTCATTTATTTGGTATTCCACATGTTGTTTCTCAAGGGATGGAAGTGTTCTCTATGGTTGTTTCTAAATCTCCTTCTTTGAATGTTCCAGGTGTTACGGATTTGTCACCTTTGGATCGTATAGAGTTTTCTGTGCTGAAAATCCCATTCACTTTGAATATAGGTGACATCCTTGATGTGCTTTTAAATGGTGATCCAAATTCTAATGGAGCTTATAGAAACAAAAGTGAATAGTTGGGGTGTTATAGTTTAATCTCTTTTTTTTTTTTAACTCAAAATAAGATTTTCTTTCAATAATCAAAGATTCATCAGGCAAAAATTGAAGGTTTTGGGTGATCATTAGATTTTTTGTTATGTGAATCTTATTGTTATGTTATTTATGTTTATGTGTATTGTTATTGATGTCATGTTGCCTCCTAAAAAGCACTCGTTGGTGATACATGTCATTGTTTGGTTGATTAGAAAGCTGTGGAAATTTTGTTTGGTATGTGGATTTTGTGCTGAGTTTGCCATGGAGTTAGACCTGAAACAGTTGAATTAGGTTCCGTCTGAGTCCTGACTTGTTTTTCTGGGTCCCAATATATATAGGAAACTTACAAAAAAATGTTATTATTCTCTGTTTTCATTGGAGCAATTTATTTAAGGATGAAATTTTGTCTAGAACTTCTGATGTAAACATGTCTGACAAGTTAGCTTGGTTGATTTAAAGAGTAAAGCTATAATATTGACTCCTTTCTTTAGAACTATAATATTGATTTTTGCAAGCACCATTTTTTTCCCTCTAAAGGATTTTGTTTGTTTGTAGCTGCATATTTATTTATTTATTCTTCTTAAATTCATTGGCATATGCTTGCATTTGTTTCACTTTTTAATCTGTGACATGGGCTATTTTAGTTCAGTAATTTGTGTTTCTTATTTCTCCTAGTTGCACCATGCTGAATGTGTAGAAGTTTTGGACGTTGTTGGCGAGGACAAATTTTTGCACTGCAATAGGAGCATGCAATCCTAGTTTTGTAAAATCAAATCAAAAGAAGAAATTTGCAATAATCTGCACTTTTATTGCTCTCGTTGTGTACTGTTAATTTATTTCTGTAAAATATTTGTAGTTGATGGATCATCTGCTATCAATTGGAGATCTGTAATCGTGTTATTGCTGATCAGAATCATTTTTATTGAGGGTTCATTAAGCTGCTTGAAATTGGCCAAGCTCGATAGTGCAGAAGTGTGGATTAGTCTTGTAATACTAACTTCTAACACGCTGATATGTAGAGTTTTTGCAAACAATTAGGAATCGTGTGGCCTCTTTATCTTATAATTGGGATCCGTTTATCAATTGATAATTGATAATAGCGAAAGAAATTTGCAAAATTGAAATTATGAGGCTATAACTTGTAGAACTAGAAGCTCTGAGGAGGAATTCAACCTTGAGATTGAGACAACCCCTTGATGCCATTCTTAAAGACAAGGGAAAACAAGTTTTAGAATAACCTATCCACATGTAATCCCTTATAAATAGCAAGTTATAGAATAACCTATCGTACAGCTGCTTTCTTTAGTCTTCTCTTCTGTCGTATAATAATATAAAAGACCTCATTTATTTCTTCTTTTCTTTGTGATCTGGTTAGATAAATATTTTCCATGGATAACTATGAATCACATTGTTTTTAATATTTATGAAATTTATGCATTTGCACTTTTTAATTGTCCTGTAAATCAATCTTTCCAAAGTTGAATACTGTCCTACTTGATATGTCAACTTACTGATTGATATCCTATTGCTATCAATTTATTTGACATTTCTGTCTGAATCCATATGTATTTGAATTCTAGATCAATCTATAAACAAGAGGTTTATTTAGATGAAATCCGTTCCTAGAATTTGTTTTGCTTGTTAAATTATGTTATTTCTCTCCACTCGGAACTCTGCATCTCTGGTGAAGAATATCCCAAGTCCACTGTTGCGCTACCGACCCACCACCTTTGCGGCTTCTCTCCATAACGATCCTATGTGCTCTTTGTCAACTCGATTTAGCTGTTGCTGACTGCACTTCCCAGTAAGTTCTTTCTCATTTTTTTTTTAATGATCTCTGGTTGGTAGCTGGGAAAACGAAGGAAAATAAACTCTGTTTTGTGGGATTTACAGGTTGTTTTGATCTGGGCCTTGTGTTGTTGTAAAGTTGTGTGTGTGTGTGTGTGTGTGTGTGTTTTTCGTGATTGTGATTTGTTACCTTATACTATAAATATTTGTTGCCATAAAGCCACATGCACTGCTGGAAAGAATGACAACTGTAACTCGGTAGTCATAACAAGTGAAAGTTTGGTAAACATGGTATGTGCGTCATGACAAAAAGTCATTTGTTGTCAAGAATTTGAACACTTAAGAAGAAAATGACAAATTAAAAGGCACTTCACCACCTCCATCCTTGCTTTGTGGGATAGTTTTGGGCTAGGAATAACAACCGAGCACATCAAAGAGAACTTCTTCAAGGCAACATGCATTAGACATAGGGTAGTTCTTTTACTAGGATTGGTTTAAGAGAAATCTTCTTGTATGCAATTTAGTGATCTTCAACATTTATATTCAAGGCGGTTTTCAATTTGCTTTAACAAAGATTTTATAAGAATTGTGTTCTTTGATTTAGTTCAAGCAAATTTAATCAAGCCTTAGTTGTTAGCAGTGTAACTTAGGCCATAGTCTAAACCCCCCTACTAAAGAAAGGCCCTCAAATGTTGGGGTAATAAGAAGCAATGCTACATATAAAAAGTAGTATACAAAACATTTCATAATAATTGAGTTGGCAAGTTTTTACGGATTCTCATCTAGGCCCATCACTAATATCACTTTTTAAAATTTTTTTGTCAATTTTTTTGTGTCTATAAACTTTCTTAGGTAATAAGTGATCTTTTTTTTAAAAAAAAAAATGTAATTTGTATATCTTTTCTTTTACTCTTAAGACGGCCCAAAAATTTTTTTTGAGTAATACTAGAAATATTACAAATTTTACTACATAGATCTTACAAATTCATGTATCACAAATCACAAGATATAATCCAAATATCCATTTATTATCTTGTTGAAATGTCACCAATCACATTCATTGCCAAGAGCCAACAATCATATTTATTATCACATCAATTTGTAAATATTTTGTAGTAGCCTTAGCAATCTATTTTGGTTATGTTTTCTCACTCTGTTTCTTGCTTCTCATATTGGTAGAATATGCACACTTCATCAACTTCTTTATTTGTCTCCAGCACCATTGCCTTCGGTTATATATTTTTGGTCATTAATGACTCTCCCTAAAACTGTGTCAACAACAGCATATAGGGGAGGAAGCACGTGCTCTAATTAAACCAATGTACCGTGTGATAATACAAAGAAAACAGTTCGAAGAATTTGAGACTAAAAAGTAAAAACTCGAGTGAATTACCTTGGCAAGTCTGCACAAACTCAAGGAGAGATTGATGCAGGGGAAATCATGAAAAGAGCATTTAACTAATGTGCATATTCGGTTTAGATCTCATCTATATGTTGGATTGGGTCAGATTGGGTGGGCCGGATCATTGGATTTTTACAATATACCTAATGATCTTTATGATGATTTAGAGTAACTTCATATAGCTCTTAAAATCCTATTGATTGATTTTGAAAAGGATACCGTCACTTCATCAACAATTTAATTAAAATACCATAAAACGATCTTAGGTAAATATTTAAATTTGTGGCAAGTCATAAATCCAATGAGGTGTCCTTCAAAATAAAGTTGCTTAGGCCTGCTCCAATATACTCTTTTAGGCATGAAATCTTCATAAAGAGACTAAGCTATTGAAAAAGGGGAAATTAAATCCCTTTTACCAAAAATATTGTTCTACTTTATTTAGGCTATTAATTTAATTAAATGCTCTCCAAAAAGTAAAAACTTTTAAGGATAAAGATTTGCTACAAACTAAGTTGCAACAATTCCTACAAAATATACATGTGCCAAGGGATCATTTAGTGAAAAATTCAATCTTAACATAGAAGATTTCATCTATATCTATATATTTCTAAGTGCTGAAGCGTAGCATTTATAATTGCTATGCTCAAGTTGAGCCACATCAACGTTCACGTCATTATCTTCTTCTTCTTTTTCCAATTTTCCTATAATTGTTTTTAACATTTATTTTTTTAATATTTACACTTCTCTAATCTTTCTCCCTCCCTTACCTTTTCATCTCCCCACTACTTCTCCAACATTTCTCCCTTACCTTTTCATCTCCCCACTACCCTCTAAATTAATATCATTGTTCCTCTTTCCCTTCATCTTCCTTTATTTTTGTCTTTTTTTATTCACACCCTCTAATTATAAATTTGTTGATATCTCTTCCATTCTATGCATAGTTTTCCCTCCCAACAAAAAGGTTGTCTCTCTCTCTCTCTCTCTCTCTCTCTCTCTCTCTCTCTCTCTCTCTCTCT
Organism: Lithocarpus polystachyus; assembly: GCA_033629205.1. Lineage (NCBI taxonomy): Eukaryota > Viridiplantae > Streptophyta > Magnoliopsida > Fagales > Fagaceae > Lithocarpus > Lithocarpus polystachyus. Next base: position 4,556,495 of record CM066172.1, read on the forward strand.
CATTTTTTGTGGATTTTTATTTTTTATTTTTCCTGCATATTTGCTTTAGGTTGATAATTTTTTATACATTTTAAAACTCTACTTTGGGTTAATGCAATTTAGTTTTGTTTTTTTTGTTCTCTTTGATTGTTAAATGTTATCCTATTGCTTTAAAAAGAATTAAATAGAACATATAAAAATATAATATTATTCTATTGCATAGTATAAATTGGATAATTTGGTATTGATTGTAAATTGATATTTCTTCTATTACATAGCATAGTTTTTTACAGTGCTCAATTTAAATGTTAACTATGAGACTTTACTAATCTATACATTTATAAAAGCTGAAGCGTAACATTTATTGTTACTACGCTCTAATTAAGCCACATTAGCGTCGACGTCCACATTAACATTTATTTATTTTAATATTTACACTTCTCCAACCTTTCTCCCTTTCTTACTTTTTTATCTCCCCACTACCCTCTAAATTAATATCATTTTTCCTCTTTCCCTTCATCTTTCTTTATTTTTGTTTTTTCTTATTCACACCTTATAACTATAAATTTGTTGCTATTTCTTTCATTCTATGCATAGTTTTCTCTCACAACAAAAAAGTTCTCTCTCTCTCTCTCTCTCTCTCTCTCTAAAATTTTTGGTGTATTTTTTTTTTATTTTTCTTGCATATCTGCTTTAGATTAATAATTTTTTATACTCTTTAAAACTCTACTTTAGGTTAATGCAACTTAGTTTTGTTTTTAATTTTTTTTTTTTTTTTTTGGTTCTCTTTGATTGTTAAATATTATCCTATTGCGTTATAAAGAATTAAATATAAAATATAAAAATATAATATTATTCTATTACATAGTATGAATTAGATAATTTGGTATTTATTTTAAATTGATATTTCTTCTATTGCATAGCATGATTTTTTATAGTACTCAATTTAGTTGTTAACTATGAGACTTTTCTAATCTATATATTTCTAAAAGTTGAAGTGCTTCATTTATTATTGCTATGCTTCCGTTGAGCCACATTAGCGACCATAATATTATCTTCTCTTCTTCTTTTTTCTAATTTTCCTATAATAGTTTTTAACATTTGTTTTTTAATATTTACACTTTTCCAACCTTTCTCTCTCCTTACATTTTCATCTCCCCACTACTTTTCCAACTTTTCTCTTTTCCTTACCTTTTCATCTCTCAACTACCCTCTAAATTAATATCATTCTTCCTATTTCCCTTTATCTTCCTTTATTTTTGTCTTTTTTTATTCACACACTCTAACTATAAATTTGTCCTTGTCTCTTCTATCCTATACATAGTTTTCCCTCACAACAAAAAATTGTTTCTCTCTCTCTCTCTCTCTCTCAAATTTTTGTTGGATTTTTTTATATTTTTCTTGCATATCTGCTTTAGGTTGATAATTTTTTACACTCTTTAAAACTCTACTCTGGGTTAATGCAATTTATTTTTGTTTAATTTTTTTTTGTTCTCTTTAATTGTTAAATGTTATCCTATTACGTTATAAATAATTAATATAGCATATAAAAATATATTATTATTCTATTACATAGCATGAATTAGAAAATTTAGTGCTCAATTTATAGTGCATGATATTTCTTCTATTACATTGCATGATTTTTTATAGTGCTCAATTTAGATGTTAACTATGAGACTTTACTAATTCTTTTCTATTCTTTAATCCTTTGTGGTGGACAAAGTACTTTTAATAATTGTATTAAAAGTGCAAAATATTGTCATTTATTTAGAGAAAAGCAAAGGTTAACCAAACAAAAATAATCGAAAGGGTGACAAATTTATGCTTTGGCAATTATTATTATTATTATTATTATTATTGATGGTGAACCAAAAATTGAACCATCTCCAGTTCGTCCATAGTGTCGTCCAAGTCTAGAAATGTTGTCTAACATAAGAAGGCCATCCAAAGGGAAGAAGATCATCTAGCATGGAAGTACTTGGATGACCTCCTAACACTTAGAAATTTTTAGAATAAATTTATGTTCAAGAACTTATAATTCGGATCATGATCTACTATTCCGAAGAATGTGCAAAATCCATGTTCATTGCTATAATTTTCTACTAAGTTTGTATCTTCTATAGTAGTTGTAGAAGATAAGTCTGAGCCTTTTAATTTCCATAGCATTTGTGGAAGTTAAGTCTGAGTCTTTTAACTTCCATCCACGTTGAGGAAGTTATTAAATAAGTAACTACTCCAAAACTCACTATATAAGGACTCATCCACATCAAATGAAGGTAAGTTTCCACTATCCCTAAAATTGGAATTCTTGAGTTCTAAAGAGAAAACTAAATTAAGTATTGGAGGGTTTTTGGCTGGTTCACCCCGGTCACCTTTGATCTTGTGATTCTTTCTTTTCAGGCTTTACAAGCAACCACTAGCCCATTAAAGCTCAGAGCATTTAGCCTATTGATTTTCTATGCATCAATTATTATTATTATTATTATTTTCGTTAACTTACCCTTTGAATTTTTGAGAAAAAATGTATTGTTTTCATTTTGGCACGACAAAATTTATACTTATAATTTATGATTGTTCCTATATTACATTTATGATTGTTCCTATAATAAATAAAAATATGATTAGGAAATACATTAATCTTTATTAAATTAGTTTAAATTGTAAAAAAAAAAAATAATAAAACTACCATAAGATAATTATCACGCGCAACGCGCGGGTTCACGGTTAATTAGTTTAAATATAAGCTTGGACAAATGTCTATATGAGGCATTGACTCATGTTCATTTTTGCAAGAGTTGCTGCAACTTAGTTTGTAGCAAATCCTTGCCAACTTTTAAGGGCACTAGGATTACTTAAGCATTTCCATCATTCAATGACTTTTTATTTCCAAATTGGACGGAAAGCATATAGCATAGATAGTTTTAGTCCCAAATTTTTTGGGATAAGCTATAGACTCTTAGTAAAATTAGTTAGAGTCAGTCACATATATTTTATAGGAAATGCCCAATGAATATTTGTATTGGATCCTTTCATAATAAAATAACTAAATTTTATGTTGATCGTCAACCAACTGCAATGCGCCTCCTTTTCTGGGCTTGGGACCAACAGTGAATAAAATATATGACACTAAGTATTGAAAAAGGCATAATTAAATAAGGCAAAAAGCATAAAGTGGAAAAAATGGTGAGCCTCGTAAAAAACTTTCTTAAATTTTCTCCAATTTTTCTTCTCTCCTCATTTTCATTCTCAAAAAAGGAAAATATATCACTCTAAATAACTATGCCACATTAGATGTTATAATAATAATAATAATAATAATAATAATAATAATAATAATAATAATAATAATATAATCATCAATATATATATCTATACACACACATACATATATATATATATATATATATATATATAAACAGAGACTTCATGCGAGAGAGCATGAGGTCCTACCAAGTGACGCCCTTCTTTGATAACTTAGCAATCTTTATTTATTTTTTAATGGTTACACCTTATCGTTTAACACTACTCTCTCTCTCTCTCTCTCTCTCTCTCTCTCTCTCTCTCTCTCTCTCTCTCAATTCAATTGGCCATTCAAAATTTCAGAACCTTCAATTGCCCCCCATCAATTCAATTGGCTATTCAGAATTTCAGACCCTTCAATTGCCCTCCCCTTTCAATTTCCTTCTCTTTTCTTCTTTACACAACTATGTCTTAGCGTACTTCCAACCTAGACTTAAATCACTATTATAAATGCTCACAATTTTCAATGTGACTCTTTAATAGTCTTTATCAGTATAAATGATCTCACCAATTAATTAGAAAATACACCAAAGGATCAGCCATCTCAAACAGGATGCAAAGTTTGTTGTATCAGATTTATGAGCATGGATATATGATCACGTCGAGCTCAAGTTAACAAGGCTACTAACCAATTAGCTAACAAGGCTGCACTGTTTCTAGATAGTCCTTCCATTTAGTTTAAGGAATTCGTGTCTGATTGTATTGCTAACATTGCTAATGCTTAGTCTAATGGCCATTTGTAATTCTCTCTTTTCTTTAATGCAATCAATTTCTTCTCAAATTATAAATAGATAAATAAAAAGACTAAATCACAGTTATAGTATGCCCTCTTACCATCACTTCTTTTTTTCTTTTTAAGTTTCTCCTTTTTATGTTTTTTTTTTTTTTTTCCTTTTTAAATTTTAAACTTGTCAATATGATTTTTAGTTTTGCAAGAGTAATCACAAGCAATGACAAGGGCAATGGCAATTGCAAGGAATCCAAGCATATCCAATTTTTCTTTCTCCTTTCCTTTGCAAAAATCACCAATGTATCAGCATAATGGAAATTTCCCCTTGAGATGCCAATTTTTCCTTTTATTTCTTTTATTTTTACATTATTCTTCAACTATTCCAAGTCAATGTTGATGGCTTGTGGTGGGTTGGTTAGGATTTGGTTTGCCTGTCATGAGAATGGGTGTTTGGCATATATAAATCTCTACAAGTTTCAATTTTTCAATTGCTAGGCATATTCTTCATTTCATGTATTACAATTTTTATTTTGTAATTGTGTTTTATCCCTTAATTTTATTTACATCTTACATTTTTAAGATAACTATGTAAAAAATGAAAAAGAGGAGATTTGATGTATTTATTTATTCATTATAAACATAGTGGGTAATGGGTTGGATTGTAATGAATAGATATATATATATATATATATATATTCTTTCTAATTAATAAACACCATGGACGGTCGTACTTCTTTTCTTTTATGGTGATGTCTATAATTTCTCAAACATTGTGAATGTATTTGTCTCCATCCCTTCTTACACTAATAACAAAGCATACCCAGTTTTGGAATTGAAAATATGACTAGAGACTATGGTTTACTTTAAATTTAGTTTTATTAGCAAACTACATCGATTACTTGTGACTATAGTAACGAAAAATAATAGTATTGATGAACCCAATGAGTTAAAGATAATTTCTCACAAATTTTTTGAAAATACAACGCACATCGCGCAGGATATCACCTAGTAATAAATAATAAGGGGAAATCTGAACTGCATATAAGAACGTGAGCTAATTCCATGCTTCAAGTCTCATAATTCACATAGCTTAGATTTCTAAACTGTTATCAAAAAATAGGATTCCAGTTACAGTCATGGTCACAGCTACATCACAAGTACTACATGTAGTGATATTTCCTCTCATGGCTCAAAGCCACACCATCCCCTTACTAGACATATCAACAACTTTCTCAAACAGCGGCCTAAAAGTCACAATTATAACCACCCCATCAAATGCACCATTAATCTCTTCCAAAAATGATAAGCACTAAAACATCTCTTTCTCAATAATCACATTTCCAGGGGCTGAAGACTTGCGACAAGATTGTGAGAACACTGCTAACCTTCCTTCAATGGCCTTATTGGTTCCTTTTATCACCTTTGGATCCTGTAGAATTTTTACAGCTAAATTTTCCATTCACTTTGAACAAAGGTGACATCCTTGATGTGCTTTTAAATGGTGAGCCAAATTCTAGTAGAGCTTATAGAACCTAAAGTAAATAGTTGGGGTGTTATATTTAACTAGAAGGATCATTATTCTTGAGGCCAAGCATAACAATAACAATTTTGTCAAGATTGTTAGCCTTCGTTGTAATGGAAGCAAGATGGAGCTTGTAGGCTGCACAGTACTTGTCCACATTGGTACAGTTTGAAAGATTTTTGGCCAAGTTTGCGAGCTTCAATGCTACTTCTACTTTGCCAGCATCAAACTTCTCTTCGGCTAGACCAAGTGGAGTGATTTCTGTCATGAACTTGAATGTAAGAAGAAATTGAAGTTGGAATTAAGAATGTATGTCAGTTGTGGGTTATATTGGAATTAAGAACGCATTTCCATCACATTGAATCTTTATTATTCATTTTTATTTGAAATATCATTTCGATGGAAGCTTCTGGGTATTGCTTAAAAACACAATCACAATCACGAAGTATATTATCATCTTTTGTTTAATCTTTTTTTTTTTTTTTTTTAACTCAAAACAAGATTTTCTTTCAATAATCAAAGATACATCAGCCAACAATTGGAAGTTTAGGGTGATCATTAGTTTTTACTTTATGTTGACTTTTATTGTTTTGTTATTTAAGATTATGTTCATGTGTATGTGTATTGTTATTGGTAACATGTTGCCCCCACTCTGCCACCCCTCCCCTAAAAAGCACTTATTGGTGATAAACATCTTTGAAAGCAATAGATCCAACCGTAAGAAAAATCCTTATCTCAACAAAAGATATTTAATATTCGGTCGGCTAGAGTTTGTTCAAGTATAAGTAGAAGAAAATAATTCAATTAATTCATAGAAAGAAAATAAAACATAAAAAATGCAAGGGTGGGAGTTTATGAAGGGGGCCATCTATGGAGATGCATTGGCCTTATTAAGATTACTAATTGGATGGCCCCTCAAATCCATTACCCTCCTCTTGGCAGCCTTCATATCGAAGAAGTCACCATAGGTGAATCAAACAGATGCCAAGGTGATTCACCATTTTTCTATTCATTTTGGCAATTCTTACTATGTTTTATCTTTGAAATTAAAACATCATTTAAAGTGGTCACAATTGCTGCCTCCGTGATTTGTTTGAGTTCTACCCATATTTAGTAACTTTTTGTGCATCTCTTGTTATAATTTTTTTGCTTATTAGTGACGTGCCACTAAATCATAAATTCTTCATTATATCTCTCTTGGAAATTTCCATATGCATAACCCTTTTGGCTTTGGCCTTGACATATGTGGGTTCTCTTTATGAAATAGCCCCTGGGCATGTTTTATTTGAGGGATAGTTTAGCTTCATCTTATTCAGACCATTTCCATGCATTGGTTTGGAGTGTTTCTTGTTTGTTTTCTATCACATAATTCGATCCATTATATGGATGCCGAGCTACCATTATCCAACCTTAAGAACAAGGTATTTAAGGACAACAACACAAAGCTAAATTTTTTCAGTTTTGCTCGTATTTCAAAGCTTCTTCCTCTTGAGCCATAGCCATCAACTCGTCAAACTGAATAATAGTGTAGTTTGGTGAGGTTTAACTATTTTGTAATCTTTTGTGTTCAAAAGTTTGTAATAAAAAGTTGTTTGGTGTCCTCTAGTTTGTGTTATCTTAACTTTTTTTTGGCTTGGACACTTGGAGTCATTTCATTTATTTGGTGTTCCATGTGTTGTTTCTCAAGGGATGGAAGTGTTCTCTATGGTTGTTTCTAAATCTCCTTCTTTGAATGTTCCAGGTGTTACGGATTTGTCACCTTTGGATCGTATAGAGTTTTCTGTGCTGAAAATCCCATTCACTTTGAACATAGGTGACATCCTAGATGTGCTTTTAAATGGTGATCCAAATTCTAATGGAGCTTATAGAAGCAGAAGTGAATAGTTGGGGTGTTACAGTTTAATCTCTTTTCTTTTTTTTTTCTTTTTTTTTTTTAACTCAAAATAAGATTTTCTTTCATTAATCAAAGATTCATCAGGCAAAAATTGATGGTTTTGGGTGATCATTAGATTTTTTGTTATGTGATTTTTATTGTTATGTTATTTATGTTTATGTGTATGGTTATTGATGTCACGTTGCCCCCTAAAAAGCACTCGTTGGTGATACATGTCATTGTTTGGTTGATTAGAAAGCTGTGGAAATTTTGCCTTCTTGGTATGTGGATTTTGTGCTGAGTTTGCCATGGAATTAGACCTGAAACAGTTGAATTAGGTTCCTTCTGAGTCCTGACTTGTTTTTCTGGGTCCCAATATAAATAGGAAACTTACAAAAAAAATGTTATTATTCTCTGTTTTCATTGGAGCAATTTATTTAAGGATGAAATTTTGTCTAGAACTCCTGATGTAAACATGTCTGACAAGTTAGCTTGGTTGATTTAAAGAGTAAAGCTATAATATTGATTCCTTTCTTTAGAACTATAATATTGATTTTTGCAAGCACTATTTTTTCCCTCTAAAGGATTTTGTTTGTTTGTAGCTGCATATTTATTTATTTTTTCTTCTTAAATTCATTGGCATATGCTTGCATTTGTTTCACTTTTTAATCTGTGACATGGGCTATTTTAGTTCAGTAATTTGTGTTTCTTATTTCTCCTAGTTGCCCCATGCTGAATGTGAAGAAGTTTTGGACGTTGTTGGCGAAGACAAATTTTTGCACAGCAATAGGAGCATGCAATCCTAGTTTTGTAAAATCAAATGAAAAGAAGAAATTTGCAATAATCTGCACTGTTATTGCTCTCGTTGTGTATTGTTATTTTCTCTGTAAAATATTTGTAGTTAATGGATCATCTGCTATCAATTGAAGATCTGTAATCGTGTTATTGCTGATCAGAATCATCTTTATTGAGGGTTCATTCAACTGCTTGAAATTGGCCAAGCTCGATAGTGCAGAAATGTGGATTAGTCTTGTAATTTCTAACACGCTGATATGTAAGTTTACGCAAACAATTAGGAATCGTGTGGCCTCTTTATCTTATAATTGGGATCCATTTATCAATTGATAATTGATAATAGCCAAAGAAATTTGCAAAACTGAAATTATGAGGCAATAACTTGTAGAACTAGAAGCTCTGAGGAGGAATTCAACCTTGAGATTGAGACAACCCCTTGATGCCATTCTCAAAGACGAGGGAAAACAAGTTTTAGAATAACCTGTCCACTACTTGTACAGCTGCTTTCTTTAGTCTTCTCTTCTGTCGTATAATAATATAAAAGACCTCATTTATTTCTTCTTTTCTTTGTGATCTGGTTAGATAAATATTTTCCATGGATAACTATGAATCGCATTGTTTTTAATATTTATGAAATTTATGCATTTGCTCTTTTTAAATGTCCTGTCAATCAATTTTTCCAAAGTTGAATACTGTCCTACTTGATATGTCAACTTATTGTTTGATATCCTATGGCTGTCAATTTATTTAACATTTCTGTCTGAATCCATGTGTATTTGAATTCTAGATCAATCTATAAACATGAGGTTCATTTAGATGAAATCCATTCCTAGAAACTGTTTTGTTTGTAAAATTATGTTATTTCTCTCCGCTCAAACTCTGCATCTCTGGTGAAGAATATCCCGAATCCACTATTGCGGTTCCGACCCACCACCTCTGCGGCTTCTCTCCATAACGATCCTATGTGCTCTTTCTCAATCTCGATTTTGCTGCTGCTGACTGCACTTTCCAGTAAGTTCTCTCTCGTGTATGTGTCTATATATATATATATTTTTTAATCTCTGTTTGGTAGCTGGGAAAACGAAGGAAAATAAACTCTGTTTTGTGGGATTTATAGGTTGTTTTGATCTGGGCCTTGCATTGTTGTAAAGTTGTGTGTGCGCTCTTTTTTTTTTTTTTTTTTTTTTTTTTTTTTCATGATTGTGATTTGTTACCTTATACTATAAATATTTGTTGCCATAAAGCCACATGCTGTGCTGGAAAGAATGACAATTGTAACTTGGTAGTCATAACATGTAAAAGTTTGGTAAACATGGTAGGTGTGTCATGACAAAAAGTCATTTGTTGTCAAGAATTTGAACACTTGTCAAGAAAATGACAAATTAAAAGACACTAAACCACCTCCATCCTTGCTTTGTGGGATAGTTATGGGCAAGGAATAACAACCAAGCACATCAAAGAGAACTTCTTCAAGGCAACATGCATTAGACTTAGGGTAGTTCTTTTACTAGGATTGGTTTAAGAGATATCTTCTTGTATGCAATTTAGTGATCTTCAACATTTATATTCAAAGTGGTTTTCAATTAGCTTTAACAAAGCTTTAATTAGAATTGTGTTCTTCGATTTAGTTCAAGTAAATTTAATCAAGCCTTAGTTGTTAGCAGCATAACTTAGGCCATAGTCTAGGGCCCCCTACTAAAGAAATGCCCTCAAATGCTAGGGTAATAAGGAGCAATGCCACGTACAAAAAGTAGTACACAAAACATTTCATAATAGTTGAGTTGACAAGTTTTTATGGGTTCTTATCTAGTCTTAATACTAAGATTACTTTTTAAAATTTGTTGTTAGTTTTTTTATGTCTATAAACTTTCTCAGGTAATAAGGGATTTTTTGTATTTAAAAAAAAATTAATTTGTATATCTTTTCTTTTACTCTTAAGAAGGCTCAAAAAAGAAATGGAGTAATATTAGAAATATTACAAATTTTACCACATAAATCTTACAAATTGATGTATCACCAATCACAAGATATAATCCAGATATCCATTTATTATCTTGTTGAAATTTTATCAATCACATTCATTTTCAAGTGCAAACAATCATATTTATTATCATATCAATTTGAAAATATTTTGTAATAAAATTTGTAGTAGCTTTAGCAATCTTTTTTGGTTATGTTTTCTCACTCTGTTTCTTGCTTTTCAAATTGGTAAAATATGCGCACTTCATCAACTTCTTTATTGATCTCCATCCCCATTGCCTTCGGGTATATATTTTTAACTGTGTCAACAACAGCATATAGGGGACCTTGTGGAAGCACGTGCTCCAATTAAACCAATGTAACGGGTGATAATACGAAGAAAACATTTCGAAGAGTTTGAGACTAAAAAGTAAAAACTCGAGTGAATTACCTTGGCAAATGGCAAGTCAGTACAAACTCAAGGAGAGATTGATGCAGAGCAAATCTTGAAAAGAGCATTTAATTAATGTTCATATTCGGTTCAGATTTCATCTATATGTTGGATTGGGTCAGAGCAACTTTATTTGGTGAGACCGATCATTGGATTTTTTAGTATGTGATGCGTATCAAAATTTTACAATATACCTAATGATCATTATGATGATTTAGAGTAACTTAATATAGCTCTTAAAATCCTATTGATTGATTTTGAAAAGGATACTGTCACATCATCAACCATTTAATTAAAATACTATAAAATGATCCTATGTAAATATTTAAATTTTGATAAGTCATAAATCCAATGATGTGTCCTACAAAATAAAGTTGCTTAGGCCTGCTCCAATATATTCTTTCTATTTTCGTTTCTATAATTATTATTCTAAACTGTTAGGGACATGAAATCTTCAGAAAGAAACTGAGCTATTGAAAAAGGGAAAAGTAAATTCCTTTTACCAAAAATATTGTTCTTAATTTATTTTGGTTATTAATTTAATTAAATGCTTTCCAAAAAGTAAAAACTTAATTTTAAGGGTAAGAATTTGCTGCAAACTAACTCCTACAAAATGCACGTGTTAAGTGGCCATTCGGTGAAAAATTCAATCCTAACATGGAAGATTTCATTTAAATATAAGTCTGGACAGGTGTCTATCTGAGTTATTAACACATGTGCATTTTTACAGGAGTTGCTGCAACTTAATTTGCAACAAATCCTTGCCCAACTTTTAAAGGACACTAGGATTACTTAAGCATTTCCATCATTCCATGACTTTTTATTTCCAAATTGGACGGAAAGCATATAGCATAGACAGTTTTAGTCCCAAATTTTTTGGGATAAGCGATTGACTTTTACTAAAATTAGTTAGGGTCAGTCACATGTATTATAGGAAATGCCCAACGAATATTTGTGTTGGATCCCTTCATAATAAAGTGACTAAATTTTATATTGACCGTCAACCAACCACAATGCTCCTCCTTTTCTTGAGCTTAGGAACAACAGTGAACAAAAAAAGTTGCAAAAAATACTGTGACAAAATAATTTTTAAATGTGTAAATAGTATCGTGGGACTCATTTTTAATAAAAAAAAAAGTTGTAAAAAAAAAAAAAATAATAATAATAATAATAATAATAATTAATTGACATATATGTGAGGTTTTTGAGTTTTTTTTTTTAATTATTTATTTACTTCAGTTTTCAAACAAGAATTGAAATCAATGCTCCAAGCTGATCTCTAGAGCATCTTTTAATTGTTTCTTGATGAAAGATATCTATTAAACAAAGGTGAAATCATTTCATCAACTTAATAATAATAATAATAATAATAATAATAATAATAATAATAATAAGGTGAAATCTGAACTGCATATAAGAACGTGAGTTAATTCCGTGCTTCAAGTCTCACAATTCACATAGCTTAGATTTCTAAACTGTTATCAAAAAACAGGATTCCAATTACAGTTGGTCACAGCTACATCACGAGTACTACATGTAGTGATATTTCCTCTCATGGCTCAAGGCCACACCATCCCCTTACTAGACATATCAACAGCCTTCTCAAACTGTGGCCTAAAAGTCACAATTATCACCACCCCATCAAATGCACCATTCATCTCTTCCAAAAATAATAAGCACTAAAACATCTCTTTCTCAATAATCACATTTCCAGGGGCTGAAGACTTACCATAAGATTGTGAGAACATTGCTGACCTTCCTTCAATGGCCCTATTGTTTCCTTTTATAGAAGCCACCAAAAAAATGAAACAACCTTTTGAGGATGTTCTTAGGGACAAGATTGATGATGGGTGTCCTCGAATTTGTGTTATCTCTGAATTTTTCCTAGGTTGGACACTTGAGTCATGTCATTTATTTGATATTTCACGTGTTGTTTCTCATGAGATGGGAGGAGTGTATTCTATGGCTGTTTCCAAATCTCCTTCTTTGAATTTCCCAAGTGTTACAGATTTGTCACCTTTGAACCCTATAGATTTTTTAAAGCTGAATTTTCCATTCACTTTGAGCAAAGGTGACATCCTTGATGTGCTTTTAAATGGTGATCCAAATTCTAATAGAGCTTATAGAAGCAGAAGTAAATAGTTGGGGCGTTATATTTAACTAGAAGGATCATTATTCTTGAGGCCAAGCATAACAATATCAATTTCGTCAAGATTGTTAGTCTTCTTTGTAATGGAAGCAAGATGGAGCTTGTACGCTACGTAGTACTTGTCCACATTGGTACAGTTTGCAAGATTTTTGGTCAAGTTTACAAGTTTGCAAGCTTCAATGCTACTTCTACTTTGCCAACATCAAACTTCTCTTCGGCTAGACCAAGCGGAGTGATTATGCTTGAACTTGAAAGTAAGAAGAAATTGAAGTTAGAATTAAGAACGTATGTTAGTTGTGGGCTATATTGGAATTAAGAACGCATTTCCATCACATTGAATCTTTATAATTCAGTTTTATTTGAAATATCATTTCGATGGAAGCTTTTGGGTATTGCTTAAAAACACAATCACAATCACGAAGTATATTATCATCATTTGTTAATTTTATTTTTAAGTCAAAACAAGATTTTCTTTCAATAATCAAAGATACATCAACCAACAATTGGAAGTTTAGGGTGATCATTAGTTTTTACTTTATGTTGATTTATATTGTTATGTTATTACGATTATGTTTATGTGTATGTGTATTGTTATTGGTAACAAGTTGCCCCCCCTAAAAAACACTCATTGGTGATATACATCATTGAAAACAACAGACCTAACCATAAGAAAATCCTTATCTCAACAAAAGATATTTAATGTTCTACTAGAGTTCATCCAGGCAAAAGTAGAAGAAAAGAATTCAATTTAATTCATAGAAAGGTAATAAAAAATAAAGATTGTAAGGATGGGGATTTATTTGGGGGGGGGGGGGGGCGCGGGCATTTTTTGAGATGCATTGGCCTCATTAATATTCCTAATTGGATAGCCCTTCAAAGCCATTACCCTCCTCATGGCAGCCTTCATATCAAACAATAGGTGAATTAGACAGATGCTAAGGTGTTTCATCATTTCCTATTCATTTTGGTAATTCTTACTACGATTTTATCCTTGAAATTAAAACATCATTTAAAGAAGTCACAACTGCTGCCTCCATGATTTGTTTGGGATCTACCCATATTTAGTAACTTTTTTGTGCATCTCTTGTAATCATTTTTTTGCTCATTAGTGGTGTGCCACTAAATCATAGATTCGTTAATATATCTTTCTTGGCAATCTGCATAACAACCTTTGTGGCTTTGGCCCTGATGTATGTGGGTTCTCTCTATGAAAAAACCCTAGAGCACATATTCTTGAAAGGGTATTCTAACATAATCAAACCTTTTCATACATTAGTTTGAATTATTAGTTTGGTTGTTTTCTATCACTTAGTTAGATCACAGTATGGATGCTATGCTACTATTATTAAACCTTAAGAACAAGGTATTAAGGACAATAGCTCAAAGCTAAATTCTTCAATTTTGCTCGTATTTCAAAGCCTCTTCCTCTTGAGCCACAGCCATCAACTCATCAAACTGAATAATAAAGTGTATTTTGGTGAGGTTTAACTGTTTTGTAATTTTTTTTGTTCAAAAGTTTGTAATAAAAGGTTGTTTGGTGTCCCCCAGTTTGTGTTATCTCTAACTTTTTTCGAACTTGGACACTATAAGTCATGTCATTTATTTGGTATTTCATGTGTTGTTTCTCATGTGATTGAAGTGTTTTTTATGGTTGTTTCTAAATCTCCTTCTTTGAAAGTTCCAAGTGTTACAGATTTGTCACCTTTGGATCCTATAGAGTTTTCTTAACTGAAAATTCCATTCGCTTTGAACATAGGTGACATCCCTGATGTGCTTTAAAATGGTGATCCAAATTCTAATGGATCTTATAGAAGCGGAAGTGAATAGTTGGGGTGTTATAGTTTAATCTCTTTTTTAAAACTCAAAATAAGATTTTCTTTCAATAATCAAAAATTCATTAGCCAGAATTTGGGAGTTAAGGGTGATCATTAGATTTTATCTTATGTTTATGTTTATTGTTATGTTATTTATGTTTATGTGTATTGTTATTGATACCATGTTGCTCCCTATAAAGCACTCATTGCTGATATATGTCACTGAAAACAACAGACCTAACTGTAAGAAAAATCCTTATTTTAAAGAAAGATATTTAATGGTAGAATAGAGTTTGTCCAAGTATGAGTAGAAGAAAGGAATTCAATGTAATTCATAGAAAGGTAATATAAAATAAATAAAAAATAAAAATTGCAAGGGTGGGGGTTTATGAGGGGGCCATATATGGAGATGCATCGGCCTCATTAATATAATTAATTGGATGGCCCTCAAGAGCCATTACCCTCTGTCAGTTCGTTTAGACCCCTTAACCCAACAGATTAACCTAGAGAATTAGCCAAGTTATTAACTTAGGTAATTTAATTAAACTAGGTTAACACAAATAAATATAAAAACAATAAAGCAGCGGAAAATAATCAACACAAAGATATGATGACCCAGGAAACCACACCGGTAAAAACCTGGGGAGGATTTGACCTAGCTATCCTCAAGGTAAACTGAATCCACTATGAAAGAATTGAAGTTTACACAATAGACTTAGACCACTAACGTCATATTGCTACCTGCCTGTAGGAAACTTACTACCATGACCCCATGATAGCTCCGAGATCCACGGACTCCTTCTTTCCGGAATTCTTCAGCAAATCCACAAGCGCACCTGCTTGTATATCTTTGTGCTCTTTGATTCTGCAACTGTAACGATCTACACAACTCTTGACATAAATCTCAAGTTTGTAAACCCTAAGTGTATGTGAAGGTAAACACCTCTAGATCTCACAATGAGATTCACAAACACAGCAAAACAGAACTCTACAGAACTCTAAAAACGTGGCTAGGGTTTTCCCTTTTATACTTAGGGCAAACATAAAACCCTATACATTAAAACGGGCTTGGGCTGAGTTGGAAAATTCTGCAGAAAAACGTTCTGTGCGATTTTCGATCGATCGAGTCTAATTTTCGATCGATCGAGTCTCACAGAAAGTTACAAGTAATTCTGCATAAAAACTCGATTCCAACTTTACAATAAACCCCATACTTTGAGCAAGTCTAACACACGACTCAACATTGTTTTGATCATGGTTTGCCAACATACAAAATGAAGTTCTAAATACATTAGATCCTAGTCTTTAGAACCTAACAAACTCCCCCTTTGGCAATCCGTGACAAAACACAGACTTAACAAAAAGCTCAAAGTTACAAATTGAAATAGCCCATTACAATAAAATAGCCACTCAACAATTCAACCTAAACTACTATCTAACAGTTGCAAAGTAGACAGCAGCTTGACTGAAAGCAACCTGTATATTCCTGTAACACTTAACAAACACATAAACGCATGTGTGGAACAAAAACAGGAAATACATAATTAAAAATTTCTTAATTTCACATGACACATAATAACAAACATATATCATGAATAACATCATCAATATAAGTCAATAAGCACAGTAACATAATGAAATAAGAAAACATATACATAACAATGTATCTCAACAAAAATATCTCCTAATCAAGAGCTAAAAATGTAAATACACAGTGAAGCACCTAGATACAATCTAATAACTCCACAAGCTCCGCAGTATCACTACTAAGAAAACAAACACTCCCCCTAAAATGTAAATCCCCTCAACAAAAAAAAACAAGCTACAATGCACTCCCCCTTTTTGTGACGAATTGCCAAAGGGCACTCACTCATCATCAAAAGGAGGTGGAGAAGATCGACGAGAGCTCGCCAAATCCGCTCGCAATGCACGAAGCTCATCGAGGATGTCCACCAAAAGCTGACCATGAGCCGCCTGAACGGTCACGACAGTGTCAAGCGTCCGACGAAGGTCAGAAACCTCATCAAACGGTGGAGGAACATCAGCAGCAGCAGCAGCACCAGCAGGAACCGAAGAAGTCCCAGCTGCAAAAGGATCTGCAGAAGAAGAAGAAGGGGGTGGAGTGACACCGGTAGGCTCTACCCTAGCACGCTTAGAGCTAGCTCGAAGTTGAGCAGCCCTTTGCCTCAAAAAGGTAGCACCTATAGGAGCAATAACATGAACAGGCTCGGAAGCAGGATACTCACCAAAACCAAGAAAGAGAAGAATCCTATGAATAAAAACAGGAAAAAACAAAGCATGAGCTTGAGAACTAGACCGATGAACCTCGTTCAAAGAACGAAGGAACATATGCGGAAAACTGATAGGAGCATCAGTGACCAAAGCATACAGAAACACACATCGCTCAAGAGGGACGGTGTGAACATGAGTAATCGGCCACAAAGAATGACATGCAATCCGAAAGAAAAGATAATGCAACTCAGACAGCTCAGCAGACGAGATCCGAGAATCAGAACCCCACTGGATAGAAGTACCAGTGATGTATGACAAGACGTCATCAAGGGGAGGAGACTCCTCGTAAGGAAAGACGGGATGGTCCACAATGGGCACCCCAAGAGCATTCGACACCACCGAAGGGGTAATGCGGTACTCGACACCACGTAACCACACCTTGACTAAGGTGTCGTTATCGTAGACATGAATAGAGAAGTTCGAATAGAACTCTCTAATCAAAGAAGCAGGAGGAGGATGCTCAAAGTCTAGAAGAGGTAACCAACCCCGACGCTCAAAGTTCCTACGAACCTCAGGATCTAACTCATCTAAGATAACCCTACGCTCAGCCCAAATCTGACGCCTAAGATTAAGGGTCTCATAGGTAATCTGGTTAGACTCACTAGGAAATCTCTCCGTGTCAAAAGATGGAGAAGGATCAACAGTCCTATGGGCTCGAGTTTTCCTAGGCATAGTGCTAAGGAAAAGAGACAGACACAGAAAGAAAAGAGCAAAAACCAAAACCAAGAGCAGACTGCAAGTTAGCACAACATAAAAGATATAGAAAATATCAAATCTATATGATGCATGAGCATGAACAGAAAATGATGCATGTACTAATGCAGTGACATGTTCAATTTTGATTCAAATTAACAAAATTGGCTTGAGCAAGCAAAGTGTATCAAAAATACCCAATTTGAAAAACCCTAGTTTTCAAAACACAACAAATTGATAAATTGATCAACACAATAGTCAATTAACTCAATATAATGATCAAATTAATCAATCTAACAAGCCAATTTTATCAATTTCAACCCAATTGAACAAAATCCCCAATTTATTCAAATATAAGCCCTAGAATTTCAAATTTTCTTCAAAGCACCAAATAAACCAAATTAAACCACATGAGGTGCTTATGAAAGGTGTCCCCACAAAAACCCATAAAGAATTTGAGAAAGAATCACTCCAAAACAATCCCAAAAATAGAAAATCCCAAAATTCCGAAATTACCCAAATATGCATGAAAAAATGCATGAAAATAGAAAATAAATGCAAAAGGAAGGGTATAAGGGACTTACCAGCTGAGGGAGAGAGAGATTATGCAAAGAAAGTGGAGGAAAACGACAAAAATCCCAAGAATAGTGCTGACCGGTTGGTAGGAAACCAAAAAGAGTTTTGAAAAGTTTTGAAAAAGTAAAAAGACACTTGAGAAACTTTCTTTTAAAAAACAGCCGGCACGATTTTCGATCAATCGAAAATTACATTCGATCGGTCGAAAACTTATTCGATTGATCCAAAATCAGCTTGGATTGATCGAACCAACCAGAGATTTTTCTGAACAAATTTAAACATTTTCGATCGGTCGAAAATCACTTTCGATCGATCGAAATTCTGGAAAAAACAGTGTTTTGAAAAAACCAAATAATTTAAACCAAAAACTCCTCAAAGCAGCAGATTTTTAAAATCAAATGCATAAGTATGAGATGATATGATTTTCAAAAAAAAACACAAGTATTCAACCCAGATTCCTCAACCAAAATTTTCTCTCAATATACCTTAAAACTCAAATTTTGCATCAAAATCAAGGAACATATAATCTTGGATGGCCACAACAAGATCACACACAATATAATGTACCAAGTTTAGCAAAGAGTAACTTGTGTAGTGTGTGCAACTAGCAAAAGCTTTAGAAACATGTGAGGTGATATGTGAATAGTAATCAATCACAAAGTCTACAAAATTCATCACATAGAATTTGAAAGAGACTATCACCTAAAGAGTTACATCATATAACTCTCACATCTCCTAGAATAAAAGCTTGCAATTATGTAAGTTTCTTGATTTGCCTCATTATTCAATTTAATTGATTAGAAACTTAATAAAAGCCGGGATAATGTACACACCAATTTTAATAGAGGCTACACCTTATTTTCTTTTTGTGCATGTGCTACACTTTCTCGAGCACAAAATCTTACCATATGCACTAAGGTGTTCATGATTGGCTAGTAAACAGTGGTGAGATGGTTATTTATGCTTTTCTCATTAAGACCAAGTCCGACAGACAAAGGCATGTGACTTCAAGATCAAGACAAAGTGATCAAAAACTATAAACATCTTCCCACACAACATGCACTACAAAGCTCAAACTAGGAAAGTGCAATAAAAATAAGCTTATCCAAGCTAAACAAAGTACATAAACATGTTATGTAAAGATAATATGACCAACCTTAATTATAAATCCAAGATCTATAATACAAAACACAAAAATCTTTTTGTTTAAAAAAAATTTATGACCAAAACTAAAAAGCACACTTCATGCTAAATACTTAAAAAAATGCAAATGCAATGCATGACAGTGCTTAACTAAGCTACAGAGGGTACACAAACAAGAAATATCAATTTCTTAATTAACCCTTGAGTACATGTACAAACTAGTACATACTCACACAAAATCAGAAAAAGCTTAGCACTTATATAACACATACTATTCAAGTTTCTTCACAATGTCAAGCATGTTCTAAATCAAGAGAGATATCATAATTCATGTAATCCTCAAGAAAAAATGTTTTTGGATTTTTTTTAATAAAAAAAACTAAAAAACAAAATAACCAAAAACAGAAACAAAACATGTCCACAAATAATTGAAAGAATTAAATCAGGGACATATCAGCAACACTCACCTTAGAGAATCTTTTCTCACCCATATAGCACGAGTCTTCGGCTTTGTAGGTGAAAACCCATGTGAAGCAGAGTGTATTTGAGGGATTACACCAATCTTCTGAGAAAGACTAAAATCCTGCAGTTTCCTTTCACAAACCAACAAGCTCAAATTTTTCAAAAGCATATGAAACAATTTATTTGAACTCATGGCAGGAAAAATATCATCACATATCCTAGATTGTAACATAGAATGCTTCAATTTCAATTTATGACAATTAGGACGAATGTGACCGGAGACACCACAAAAGTGACAAACAAGAACAAATTTAGGAACATCAGTATTCCTAACAGCAAATCTAGTCTCAGATTTTGGTTTTTGCCTCAACAAAGAACAATTTGGTCTAATATGACCAACAACACCACAAAGGTGACAAGTAGGCACAAAAACAGATTTCTTATGCTCTCTAACAGTAGGTTTAGACTTAGGTTCAGAAACTTCAGCGTCTACATCAGAACTTTTACCTTTGTCTAACCTAGCAAAATAAGCCTTTTCTTTATTATTCCTCTTGAAAGGAGGGATATAAACTTTTTCAGCTTTAGGCTTAAGAGAAACAGAAACACTTCTGTCATCAACAACAGGCTTGGCACTAGTCAAATTTTCAATTTTAGCTTTAGATTCAACTAACTCTTGTTCCAAGCTTTTCATCTTCTCATCTTTAGAGGAAATTTGATTTCTCAAAAATTCATTCTTTTTATTAGATTCATCTAATCTAACAATCAATTCCTCTTTTTCAAGATTAGCCAATTTTAACTCTTCCTTAAATTTCTTAGCAATTTTCAAAGACTTAGATAATTCTTTACGAAGAGTTTCAAAGGCATCAATAAAATCAACAGAAACAACAGTGTCCTTTTTATTCAAATCATCACAATCAAAAACAGTAAGACACTTAAAATTATCCATGATAACAGGGATCAAGGATCAACTCTTAGATCAAAAGATCTAAAACAAAAGAGCTACCTGCTCTGATACCACTTGTCAGTTCGTTTAGACCCCTTAACCCAACAGATTAACCTAGAGAATTAGCCAAGTTATTAACTTAGGTAATTTAATTAAACTAGGTTAACACAAATAAATATAAAAACAATAAAGCAGCGGAAAATAATCAACACAAAGATATGATGACCCAGGAAACCACACCGGTAAAAACCTGGGGAGGATTTGACCTAGCTATCCTCAAGGTAAACTGAATCCACTATGAAAGAATTGAAGTTTACACAATAGACTTAGACCACTAACGTCATATTGCTACCTGCCTGTAGGAAACTTACTACCATGACCCCATGATAGCTCCGAGATCCACGGACTCCTTCTTTCCGGAATTCTTCAGCAAATCCACAAGCGCACCTGCTTGTATATCTTTGTGCTCTTTGATTCTGCAACTGTAACGATCTACACAACTTTTGACATAAATCTCAAGTTTGTAAACCCTAAGTGTATGTGAAGGTAAACACCTCTAGATCTCACAATGAGATTCACAAACACAGCAAAACAGAACTCTACAGAACTCTAAAAACGTGGCTAGGGTTTTCCCTTTTATACTTAGGGCAAACATAAAACCCTATACATTAAAACGGGCTTGGGCTGAGTTGGAAAATTCTGCAGAAAAACGTTCTGTGCGATTTTCGATCGATCGAGTCTAATTTTCGATCGATCGAGTCTCACAGAAAGTTACAAGTAATTCTGCATAAAAACTCGATTCCAACTTTACAATAAACCCCATACTTTGAGCAAGTCTAACACACGACTCAACATTGTTTTGATCATGGTTTGCCAACATACAAAATGAAGTTCTAAATACATTAGATCCTAGTCTTTAGAACCTAACACCCTCCTTTCAGCAGCCGTCATATCGTAGAAGCTGCAAAAGGTGAAGTAGAAAGATGCCAAGGTGTTTCATAATTTCCTATTCATTTTCGCAATTTTTACTATAATTTCGTCATTGAAATTAAAACATCATCTAAAGTATTCACAATTGTGGCCTCCATGATTTGTTTGGGATCTACCCATATTGAAGGAGATTTTTTTTTTTTTTTTTTTTTGAGTTGAGGGAAGGTATTATTACAATGGCAGTGTGATGAATTATAGGTACCACCAATAGACTAAGAACTACATTAGCAACTATTAGTGTAACCATGGAGGCCAAATTCAATTTGCCCGATGACATTAAAAGATATTCTATTGATAAAAATAATATTTTTATTCTCCATTATAAATAATGGGATTGCAATATTTACTTTATCTTTTTAAAATTCAATAATTTGGCAATTTACAAAAGAATCTCTTGAAAATCATCATGTTTTCAGTAGCCATCAAATTCATAAAATTGTCTCAAAAGTCAATGCTTTGAAATCTCCTTTTTAATCGTATATGGTGTATTATTTCTCAAATACAAATGCAACAGAAATTGTTGTCAACCAATCCATTCAATTTGCCACTGCCAAACAAATTGGTTGGGACCATTTCAAGTCCAAATTATTAAAGCCCAAAATGCATGACGAAAGAATAATTAATTGTCAACGCCTTGCGGCCACTCGACCACCCATCACGGCGACGCTCGCATGCTTTCTCTCAATGCGAGAAATGATATGGAGGTGTGTTGTACCTTGGGTGTGTGACTAGAATATGAGTCGATTTTAAGGAAATTACCAAGGGTAAATGAAATCGCCACCAATCATTGGGTTTTTCTAAGGTGTAATTGGTCACTTGACTCTATTTGATTTTATTACCAATCCTAGGTTAAGAAAAATGGCATTTTCCCTAATCTAATTTGGATGGATAAAAATCTTGATTCTTGAGTTCGGAAGTCTGGTTACATGTGAGGAAAGTGTTAGGAACCCCACAACACCTATCCAAGGACAATATTTTGTTTTGGTAAAAACGTAATTTTCAGACATTGGCAATTGAAAACAAGCTATTGGCATTAGCTTACAAGGCTTTAAAAGTTTTGGGCTTTGAGGTTTGATTTTGGAATGGATATGGTCCCAATCGATGCTTTCTGTAACGGTGTTTGGGCTGATTTTGTGGTATTTGGGCTAGACTATCTCATCCTGCCGTTCTAAGCCCAATGTATTCTGGATTGGAGAGTCGAGACCGGCCCAGTTGCAACTCACCCTAGCCTGGCTTGTGCGCAAGCTATGCCTTGGCCTACCACAATTTATGCGGTGCAGTTGTGGCAGGCAAATCCTTTCTAATCAGTTGCCGCAAACAAGTACATTATAAGTATAAGAAAAACGTGTTTGCCATACTTTAAATAAATAGATATCGGGATGGGCACATAAAGAAAACAGCAAAGATGAACTTAAAAGGAATAAATATAAGAAAGAAAAGAGCAAGGAATGACGGCAGGCTAGTGAGACTACTAGTCTGCCGTAATGTGTTAGAGGAATCTAAGCCAAAAAGGAGACAATACTCCCTTAATGCGATTAATTTCTCTAAGGAGAAATTAATGGCTTTGAAGAAATGGTCCTAGATGACCTCTGTTCCGAATATGAGTGAATAGAAAGTGTGATTCTTCGAGGGGGAGAGAGGGATCAACGACCCACTTTGGTGCATGCCTGTTTTCTTATTTCCCTTCTCTTTCTAGATTATCTTCCTCTCCTTTCTCTCCATGTTTCTCTCTTCCTCTTGCTCTGTTTTCCTATTGCCTTACTTTTTTTTACTTGCTCTGTTTTTCTCTCTTTTCCTTAATTCTTCCTCCTTGGCTTCCTGTTTCGTATACAGAGGGTACTCTTATATAGTGTTTGCCGGTGTATTACTTTTACTTTTTTACCCCCGTAACCGTCTTTGTCTAATGCGTGTACTCACCTGACCATTGCTGGTTGGTCGGGCACCCAGCCAGCGCCGCGTCCCTACACTGGTCGCGTTGTACTACATCTCCAGACAAAGACAAGGGTATTTTGTCTGTTAGCTTGCCGTGACATTCTCACTTGTCACGACAGAGTACTCTCTCTCCCTCATGGCATGCACCAAAAGGTTCCAACTTAGTTTTTCCATTTTTGGGTGCTATGTCATCCCAGCAGGACACTCACCCGAAAGTGACCTGAGCAGAAGCCTCAAAATGGGTTCTTCTCTCTCTCCTCCGCCAAACCACACCCTCTTTACCTTTGACCCATGGCCCACCTTTACCCATATTGGCTGGGTACAAGCTGGTGAGGCCTGGGCCTTGTGCGTGCCCTGTTCTCATGTCCATCCAAAGTCTGCCTGCCGGTCATGCATTTGCCGCGGCCTAGACGCCTGCCTTCTTATCCTACCGTCTGTTTTTAACTTCTTGTGGCGTGATTACTCCCTTTCTATTTGTGATCTTGGGCTTGCCCTTGATTGTGAGCTTTGGCCATCTTGCTCGCCTTTTGCTTTTCACAATTTTCGCATCACTCCTCACTGTGCCATTTAACAACATGGCCATTTAATTCAGTTGGGCCTCTTAGGGTTCGTTACTTTCTTTTTCTTTTTTCAATGGCTTGGCAAGCTCATGGGCTTTCCTTGCCATACATGCCTGCGGGCTCCCACGTCCCATTTATCCTTCTTTGGGGCGTCCCCGGTCCCTTGCATCCTCGTGCTTTCCATGGGCCTTTACTATCTCGTTGGGCTTCCTCGGCCCAACTTTGCCTCATTTCCTTTAGAGCCCATAGATTTCCTATGGCTCTATATACTTGCTTTACTTTGGGCCTGCCACAATGGGTGTGGCCCATCCTTACTTTTCTATGTCTGTGGCCCATGGTTTGCCATTTCTATCTTTCTGGGCCTTTTCAGGCCCGTCTCCTTCTTCAAGACCCGTTTATTTGCTTTACGAACCTATACTCTATTGTTCCTGCCGCTCAGGTTAAATGGGTTTTTCCATTTATTCTTTGATTATTTCTTTCTGATGTTATGGGCTTACTCCCCTTGCTGGGCTTTAAGAAATGAGCCTCAACACTTTCTTAGTGCATTTGGAATTGGTGCCAAATTTCCATGGCGAAAATTCGACAGCATTTCGCCTTATTTTCGTGGCAGAAATCTAGCAGCGCTTCGCCTCAAGTGCATCATAGCACACAAAATGCTATTCTAACCAAGCTTTAGCTATGTGAATACGGCATCAAGGTACCTCATTTTCACAGCGAAAATCTAGCAGAGTTTTGCGTTTGGTGCGCTATGACACACCAGCGGGGTTTCACATCTGTGTATATGGCGCGTATCGACATGCTTGTACTAAGACAAGCCAAAGCCCTTCAAAGTTTCAAGCATGTTAATGCGCGTCGCATACATAAGGAAACCAGTGTTACTAGGTGACATGGATTGGGACAATCACACCATGATAATCATGCACACTGTAAGGTTGAATTTATTTAACCATGTGTTGGCTTTATTCTGTGCCAAATTTGCTTGTAATTTTAGCAATTAGATACCCTGTATTTAGGTGGAAATAATGTAAGAGTTGTGTATGAGAGAGTGTGAGAAAATTCAAGTGTGTGTGCATTTAAAAGGAGCCTTGCAACTGGATCTCGTAACTGACTCGCGACTAGCAAGTCACCAAAGCACCACACATGTGAAGCATGCAAGAAGCTGAAAGGTCATAACAGCTGGAGCACTACAGGACAAAAAGTACAATTTGGCTTAGCAGTTATCTCGCGACTTAAACTCGCGACTTGTTCCAGTCGCAAGAATGAGTCACCAGAATGCCCTATTTTACAAAAAAAAAAAAAAAAAAAAAAAAAAAAAAAAAAAAAAAAAAACTTTTCAAATTCCTCACGTACCCTACTATAACTTTTCCTCTACTCTCACCCTCTCCTTTGGCATACCTTTGAGAGGTTCATTAGCCATATCCTTATCTCACCATACCCATATCAGTGAGGAGGTATTTTGGTACTTGGGAAGCAGTTCAGAGATGACCAATTCACTTAGTTGATGCAATGAGCTTATTGTGAGATCTGGAAAGCTAGAGAAGACATGGTTAGGCTTAACCAGTTAGTAGTAGGAGCTTGGAGGGCTCAAGTACATTGGGTAGACTAAGCTTAGAGGGTCTTTTGTTATTTGTGTACTCCAACTTTATTCTCTAGTGGATCATTTTACCGCTTGGAGGGCGGCAGAGTGGTTTTTCGCTGAGTTCTTCGGTTTCCTCTTCAGTAACACGTGCCGGTGTTATCTTTGTATTTGCATCTCTCTAACCCTTACTCTTACCTTTTAATTACTGTTGTGTTATGATTAATTATGGTGTAGAGTTGTTTATTTGATTGAGGTTTAGCTTGTACTTATCATTCCGTACATATATTGTTTGAGTATAAGCTTGTGTTGGTTAATTTGAAATTAGGGGTCTAAACATTCATTAGTATTTTACACACTAATTGAACTTTCACACACAATATAGCACGAATATGCATTTACGGCAATTGCCTTAAGCACATACCTACGCTACAAGGTCAAGACTCTCACAACTAGAAATGGTCATTCATGTAGTCACGAAAGTCCATCAACAAAGTGCTCAATCACTCATACACAAGCAGATATAGATATACATACATCATGCACAACAAGGTACAAGAAATGTAAAACAAACATTGTCATACCTAGGGAATGCAGCCCAAGCGAAGAGTAGGAAAAGTAAAGAGGGTACATGGAGGGGGACTTAATACATGCTCTAGAGAAGAGGCTAAAGTAGGGAGATAGAAGGACACAACCACTCAGGGAGGTTAGGCCTCCAATCTACTGAACATTGCCCTTTTTGGGATTGCGTCTTCTTGCCTACATCATTGCCCTTTTTGCCTGCACATAGGAGGTCATGCCCTCGTTCCAAGCATCCTCGCTCCATGCATGTATATGCAATAAATAAGGAGACAAGCCAACAAAACAAGCAAAGAAAGAAACAAAGGAGATAAGGAGAGCATGCAAAGAGCATACTAACAAAGGGAGCCAAATGAGGGCAAACAAGGCATGCTGAGCATATGAAAAGGCATGCAAGCATGTTATCAAACAAAAGAGGGTGTCCTAGGAGAACAAATGTAGGTTTGGATCGAATGCCCATAGTTCCATTAGATTGGAGTATGGACAACACACAAACTTGTGCATGAACATGTAGGCAAGCGAGCAAAGAGAAAGCATAGAAGCAAAGAAAGCCAAATGGGTGGCACAAAGCAAGCATGGCAAGTAATCGCACGGGACGAAAAAAGGGTATGCATCAAGCAAACTGGCATCACAGGGATGCATCTCACAAGTGGTCACACCCCAATAGGCCACAAGGGGGATGGATGTAACCACACAAGAACAAGCCCATGGGGGACACAAAACAGGGCAAAGCCTAGATCTAGAGAGGCAAGCATAGCCATAAAGCATAGAAGCAAGCAAACATACACATGCATATAAGGAAATGATCCAAACTCTTTAATATAGGTCTAGGTGTATGGATGTAGACCTAGACCACGGGATCTAGATCTACACCCCACCAATAAGGGCCAAAACACAAGAAAAAGAGACATCAACAAACAAAAGGGCTATAGAAGCACATGGCATAGCAACCAACATATAGATCTAAGCACACAAGCATGGCGTGGAGCACATAAACACATAGATCTAAACATAGGCACGTAGATCTAAGCATAAACATGGCAAAGAAAGCATAGGCATGTAGATTTAAGCTCAAGTATGGAATTTAGACATATCCTAGCCCAAGAAGGCTAGGCCAACAACATCAAGCGATAAATCATGGAAAAAAGTAAGGGAACATGCTATAAAATCCATAAAACATGCTAGGAAGCAACAAAAAAAAAAAAAAAAGAACATGCTAGGATAAGCAATAAAGCATATTATTGAACAAGAAAAAGCTATGAAAAGAAAAGGGTGTGAATTGTAGCTAAAAAGCTACATCCACACCCCTAATCCTCAAATCCAAGGTATGGAACCAAGGAGAGAAAGATTGGATGAAAGAACATTACTTTGTGATTGTGGAGAAAAGAAAAGAATCAAAGGTGTTTGGATGTGTTTGGGAGAGAAATTAGAGAGAAGAAAGAAAGGATTTGCCTAGAAAACTGCCCAAAATCTTCTTCCTTTTTCTGCAAAATAAGGGGTCTGGAAGCATTTATGGCTAAAATCTGACCCTTTAGTGCCCGTCGGCCCTTGAGTGGCCGTCTGAACTACTGATGTCAGCTCTGTTGACATCAGTAATTCTAGCTTTTCTGGGTCCAAATTTGAACGCGTAAGATTAATCTGATATTGGTGTCCCTGGAAAGCTCTCGATGTCTAGTTTCCATAACACTAAAGAAATTGGAAATCTGATAGTCGGATCAAAAGTTATGGCCTCGGGAAGCGTGCTAATGCGCTTTGCACAATTTTTTGGATATCTCATTTGTTTTAACTCCGATTTCGACCCATGAATAGCCATTGAAAATGGAATTTGATAATATCACAATGGCATTAGTCCCAACCCATTTTGATGGTCGGATCAAAATTAGGGTTTCTAATGCCCCCGAGAGTTAGCATTGGGTCAAATTTGGTCAAAGTTGACAAAAATCTCCAAGTGGCTTAGGTTTGATGTAAAAGCATGAAAAATGTCGTTTCAGG
Organism: Lithocarpus polystachyus; assembly: GCA_033629205.1. Lineage (NCBI taxonomy): Eukaryota > Viridiplantae > Streptophyta > Magnoliopsida > Fagales > Fagaceae > Lithocarpus > Lithocarpus polystachyus. The sequence continues at coordinate 4,584,805 of CM066172.1, forward strand.
AGGACTTTGACCTCGTTTGACTTTCAGTCCACCTAGAGTTGACTAGGGGCATTTTGGTCAATTTGACTAGAAAAGGCACTTTGAGTAGTCCGATGCTCGAACGGCTTACGCCATGTCAATTTAGATGTCTCCGCATCTCCATGGAGAAAAGATAATATTTTTGAAATTTTTAGGATTTGGCACGCAAATCGAGGGCAGACAAAATAGTTTATTGTTCTTTGGAATGCTTGAACGGTTTATTGTTCTTTTGTTTATGATTATGTGTATTGTTATTAATAGTAAGTAGTCACAAACATGCGCAATGCACGAGAAAGTTTCATACAAAAATGGTAAAACAAATTTTGTAGTACCAAAATTAACACACACAATATTTCTCAAGAATGCAAAGGTAAGTTAAGAAAATAGTCATTTCTTAATAATAATTACTTGGCGAAAATGTACTTTTGGTCCTTACATTTTAGGCCGATTCTCGATTTGGTCCCTAAATTGATTTCGCTCTTACGTCAGTCCCTAATTTCAAAGAATCAATTTTATTTTAGTCCCTACCGTCAACCCAGTAATAGAAAAATCTGAGATGGCAAACAGAATGCACTATATACATAGTAAATGCTGATGTGGCTAATAAAATAATATTGAAAAATTTTATTTGGCATTTATTAAATGCGACGTCAACACACATCAGCATTTAAATTAATAAAAAAAACAGGTCAAAAAATTAAAATAAATTAAACTAATTAAAATAAATAATTTAATAATATTAAAAAATTAAAAAAAAAAAAAAAAAAACAACAACAACAACATTGAATTATTTTCTTTTTTTTTTCTTTTCATTATTTTCAGAAGAATAAGGGTAACATGTTCTTCGGATTGCCCAGAAAATTAAAATAATCTAATATTTTCTTTTCTTTTCTTGTATTTTCTTAGCAAAAAAAGATGCAAAAATTCATACCAAATCCCAATCCTCCATCAAATCCTCCAACATCAAACCCACATGAAAAAACCAACCCAGAAAATCATCAAACCCAAATGTAAAAACCAAACCCAAAAATTTAAAACAACCAACACCCATAGGGAAAAATCAACCCAGGTCAAAGAGAGAGTTCTCTGGACTGGAGTCGATAAGAACATGCACGACGACATGAAGAGAGTCCCCAAGAAATTCATGGACTTGATCTAGAAGAACAAGGTGGGTTTCTGGGTAGATCAAAGAGAGAGTTTTGTTTTATTTGGCCATGGGTGTCTGGGTTTGGAACTTGTTGTCTTTTGCCATGGATCGAAGAGGTCAGAGAACCACTGATCTGGCCTTCACAACCACTGATCTGGGCTTTAATACCGAATTGGCGACATTCGGTGCCTCAGGAGGAAGAGCTTGTGAGCGAGCACGATGTGTGGTTGCTGAGTTCCCTCCTTGCTTTCCATGGCGGCTGTCGGCTCGATGGCTAACTCACTAAGTCTTGAACGAGATGGGTTTTATTTCTTTTTGGCCTTTCTGGTTTCTCTCTGCCTCTCTATGTAGGGATTTTGGAATGGTTCTTATTATGATCTTATTGTATTGTTTTCCAAATAAACTAAGACCTAACAACAACAAGAAGTAAGATATATTATAATTTGATTTTTCCCCTCAACTCAGGTCAACAATAAACACCGTTAATTAAAAGCATTCAGGATTGTAAATAAAATGCCAAAACAAATACTTGCATGATGGATCATATAAAAAATTAAGTAAGGATAGGATAATGAGGATACAAACCTCTTGTAGATCTACAACATGCTTGATTGCTCATCCTACAAGGTAATTGTCAAGTTATATCATTTCCATCATCAAAGATTAAACAAGATTAGTGAATACATTTTTATATACATTATATATATATATATATTTTTTGTTGAGAATATAGACATTATTTATATTGATTTCACTGTTCAGTTATAAACAACCTAAATCAAAGTAGATGAATATGTATAGGCAAAGTTTTTTTTTCTTCACTAATTTCAATTTTTAGTTACAAACATTCAAATTAAAATAGATGAATATGTAAAGGTAATTTTATATGTATAGTTAAAACCACCAAAGAAGAATGTGTAAAGTTAATAAATTCATATTGTAAGAAAAAAAATTGACTAAAAAATTGTACATTACACTAGCTAGTGAAAGAAAAGTGTGCTGACTTGGTTACATCTGGGGGCCGTACTCGCGGACAAATTGTGAGATAAAAGAAGAGGGATGTTGGTGAGGGAAGCTACACCTTTGGCTTGTGCCAATAGCGTGATCACCATTGGGGGAAGATAAATGCACAATTTGGTATAAATACCAGCACTACCATGAAAGGGAATTCAATCTCTATTGATCAGAGGTTGTAAAACACCCCACATTGGTTAGTACCAAGCTACATTACTACCAGAGACACGTACAACGCCCTCAGGGTCCATGCAGTCCCTTTCCTTGTTGATGTTTGTCCCTCACACTGTATATGAGATGCCTTTCATCCCAATATCCTGGCAGAAGCATTTTTTCTCTCTCCTCCAGCCATGATATAGTATAGTAGCTGTATTAGCATTTGTGGGGGAGAAATGAGAGTGAGACAACTGTTACTATACACCCAGCAGCATTCCTCGTACTGTAAGAGGAGAATGTTGATAAGCAAAGATGGTGGAGAGGTAGGAAATCTTGGTAGCAAAGAGAGGCAAACTGATAGGTTTTTGGGAAGAACAACACCTTGTGTAACCTTAGACTTTCCATATTACATATCTTTCAAGAGTGAAGGATACTTTGTCCTTCACTCATTGTGGTTTTTCATCCCTTACACAGGGTTTTCCACGTATATCCTTATTGTTCTTTACTTTCTTTATTCTAGCATTGACTTCCTTTTCGTGTTTTGGTGTTAAGTTTACATTTTTATTGTTCACCAAGTTTGACACCAAAATGTACTGTTAGGCTTTAGGTCACACACATTCGAGTTGTCTTAAGATCTAACCCGCACATGCTACTTGTCAAAAAAATTAAGGTAAAAATGCAAATTGCATCCTTTAAGTTTGACTAAAATTCATTTCAGCCATCTAACTTAACTTTCGTTAAATTGGATCTTTTAAATTTCAAAGTTATTCAATTCAAGCCTTCTATTCAATTTCATTAAAATTTTTCCATTAAAAAAAAGTTTTTTACATGAAAAAAAAAATCTATAAAATTAACAAAAATATATTTTAGATTTTTTATGTGAGAAATTTTTTTTAAAAAAAAATCACTAGTTAATTGCATACTTAACCTCATTTTTAAAATATAATTAGAAGGAAGACTTGAATTGAATAAATTTGAGACTTAAATGACTCAATTAATCGAAAGCTAGGTTAGAGGACTAAAATGAATTTCAGTCAAACATTAATGGTACATTTTGCATTTTAGCCTAAAATTAACTTTTCTGTTCTACACCATTTTATCTCGTCCGTTCAAATATTTGAGGTTTTGGTTTGGTCCCACTAAGGGGTATCACATTATTTTATCATTTATGTTAATGATTTATTTTTTTAGAGTTTTAACATATAGCGTCTACTCCAGTTGATAACTTTTTATCATCAAAGAACCTATGGTTAATGATTATTCTTGTTACACACACATATATATACTCTCTTAACACATTTAAATTCAATCAAATTTATCGCATATTTCATAAAATGGTCCAAACACAGCTCGTGTATCATTAAAATTTTTCGTTCAATGCCCAAAAATACAATAATAAATTCTTCGTCAATTTGTTAAAAAATTTTCTCTATGATATAATTAAAATTTTGGAAAAAAAATTCATGCTTAAGAAATGCCTATATAATCTATTTTAATATTATGATATTTTGACTTGAAATATGATATTTTGCGATTATGCTGTTAATTTTAGACTTTGATCATTTATCGGGATAGATAATCAACTGTTCGGCACTGATGTCAAGAGCGGTTCATCCCATTCCTATTCTTTTTAGGTAGAGATTTAGCACTCTTAGGGAAATTTTGATATATGCAGATTTTTGGAATAATTTTGGCAAGTTTTGACATGATAGTTTCCACTTATGTACTTAAGTCAATAGAAGTAGGGGTTTAGGTCGTGACAAACCATCCAGCTAGTTCAATTAATAAGATTCGATACTTGAACCTAAAAAATTGGCAAACATTGGACTAACTTGTTACTAACCAAAATCACCACTAGCTACAATGTCAGCCCAACTGTGACTAGCACTGTAGCTTAGTAAAACAACTTTTCTTTGGAAATCTATCCTTACGTGAGAAATTGGTTACATATGCCCAATACAGGTTTTCTCGATGAACATTTCTTTGGAAATCTATCCTTATGTGAAAGGTTGGTTACATATGCCCAATACAGGTTTTTTCGAGGTTCAGGGGTTAGCGACTATTCGTTGTCACAATGGCTTAAGGGAATGGAAAGACGAGGTAAGAAGCCGTAAGATTGTGAAAATTGAACTGTTACTGTCAAGACTTAGGATCAATAATGGAGATGCAAGCATTTATCAAAGGTTTAGAGAACACAATGAAAAAGTTTTGTTTGAGTGTTGGCGAAGGTCTTGGATTGACACTTGATTTGGACCAAAGGGGACCATTAGGACGGGTTGGAGGTCTAATTTAGTAATTTTATCTTTTGCATCATTAAATCAAGTTTTTCAACTAGAATTTGGATAAAAATTTTAAATAAGCTGATGTGAATGTTCTAATGTTTTTTTTAACCTTTACATTTCCACAAAACAAGGATTTCACCTAACTTGAGAGTGTAGCAAAAGGGGGCAGAGAACATGAGAAAGGACTCCCAAGTTAAAAATGATCCAAATCTATCATTTAAAAATAAGCCAAGTCTATGTTATGGAGTGATAATCCATTACAATTTTTTCTTTTTTCTTTTTTGGAGAATATTACAAATTTATTTTTTAAATGTCAAGTTTTAATAAATAATGGTAGCTAAACTAACAAACTACATAATAAAAATCCGAAGAAGACATCTACTGTTCCTTTTCCCTGGGGAACGTTAAATTTCACTAATAAGATTAATAAAATTCAAATAGTTGAATAAAATATTATGAAGGTTATGTTTGATTCAATTGAAAATATTTTACAGCCTAACAGGTGTTTGGGTCAACTGAAAAATCTGGTTCAATCCAAAATGATTTTCCCTTTAACTATAAAACAGGGCCAGTTTTGGTGTGAAATGAAATACACTTTTGGCTATGTTTGGTTCAATGTAAAATATTTTCTGAGTGTAAAATATTTTTCAGAAAAGAAAATCTTTTTAAGTGTCTAGTTGCTTCCTAAAAATGCTTTGGAAATTATTTTCAGGTGTTTGATTGTGTTCCTAAAAATGCTCTAGAAAATACATATGTTCTACTAGTTTCTCACATTTCTCAGCTTCCACGAGAGGTTCATGGGTGGGTCGATGGTTCGATCTGGAGGCAACAACATCAATGAGTTTGAGGTGGCGACGATGAGATTGGTTGCTTGATATAAAGGCGGGGACAATCCAATTGATCGAACCACCATGACTACCCAACCACTAATGACAGCCTCCATGACCACCCGCCCAACGAGGTCTCATTGTCACCAATAAGATTTATAACATTCAAATAAATGAATAAAATATTATAAAAATAAATGTAAATAATTTGTATTGTAAAAAAATTTTGCTTTGAGCATTTTAAAAAAAGGCAAGCACCCACAAGACACAAAATTAAGCATGGTTTGATGAATTCTATGACTATATTCTTTTTTATCTAGTGGACCACAAAATTCTTCGATTCTATTCACGTGCAACGCAAATCAAAATCCATTATCAACAATATTGACTATAATCACTCTTATAAACTCTCACAAATATAAACTAACCCTAACCCTAAATACACCAAAAGTGCTCTACACTAATTCATTAGAAAAGATTTTTTTCTTCTAATGTATATTTTAACCCCAAAAGAACTAGTAAAAAAAAAACCCGAAAGAACTAGCAAACTACTATATATCCATAGAAACTTATTCTATTTTCTTCTAAGAGTCTTCTTCTCTCTATAAATGAGAGGACGTTTTTGGTCAAAACCATCCAATCATTTACTAGTCCAATTCCTACTCCTTGTGTACAATGAATACTATATTACTCCCTTAATAATGAATAAACTTTCCGTTCATATTAAAAATACTTAAATAGGTAACCATGCCCAAAAACATTTTTGAGTTTAATTTCTTACACCTTGCTTGAACTAGACAAAAATTTGTCTTCTAATTCTCACATAAGAGTATATTCCAACCTCAACTACCAAACTCTTATAAGAGTCTTCGTCTCCTCGTATAGGACATCTTTGGTCAAAACCTATATATTCAGTTTATACTCCTATTCTTGGCAGAAAAAGAAAATATTAAAATATGTTTATTTGATAAGCAATAAATTGTCCTTCCACACAAAACTAGGATCAACTTCAAACAGCTTTATTATTATTAAGTCAAGGTCTTTCTAAATCTATTTAGTCAGGTTAATTTTTATTTAAGTTGGCATGTTTGAAAAACAATTTCGAAAGTAAGACTTGGACTCAAATAATGATCAATAAACATAATGAAATGATTTTAAACAAGCTAAACTCAATCAACTCGATTTGTTTATAGCTAAGTAATACCAAAGAATACATCTATGAGTTAAAGAATCTTGGTATATGCCAATCCCTTATTGTAAGAAGTAAGAAAGAACTAAGGATATTATCAGAAGAAGAAGAAGAAGAAGAAGAAGAAGAAGAAGAGAACTAAGGAGCAAAAGAAACAAGAGGTAAGTGACCAAAAAGTTTTAAGCGGGCCCATGTACATGTGACTCAAAGCATTAGCGGTGGGCCCAAAAAATAAATGTAACGTACATTTGGCATTCAGGCCCAAAAAATGCTTAGCAACTAGAAGGCCAAACTTGAGAAAGGCTAAATTTTTTTGACATAGAGCTACAGTACCATCTTAAATGTAAGATGGTGCTGTAGCTAAATGGGATAAAAAAAATAATTTTTTAATACTCTCTCTCCTCTTTTTAACCCAGAAATTTCTCTCCTTTCTCATTATTTCTCTTCTTTTCTCTCTCTTTCTTCTTTCTTTCTCATCTGCTCTCTTTAGACCCAAGGCCCCATGGGTTTTGACAAAAGTGGAATCGAATGGCTCTGACGGCTCAACGTGAGAGCTTCGATGGGTTTGAATCAAAGCTTTAATGGCTGCGATAGTGATTCCGACAAGGCATCGGTGGTGGGTTTCTTTGGAGGTGTGGCTTTTGACAACGATGGAGATCGTGGGTTTTGATGACGGTGGTTCGGTGGGCTGGGCTTGGATCAGCGTGAGGGCTCCAATGGGTTTGAATGGGTTTGAATCAGAGCTTCGATGGCTCTGATCGTGATTCCGACGAGGCATCGATGGTGGGTTTCTTTGGAGGTGTAGTGGGTTTCTTTTGCATGTTTGATTAGTCTTTTTTTGGGGGGGGGGGGGGGGGGGGTTTGAAACTCTTGGATTGTGTTTTGTTTTTGTTTGGTGTGAAGATGAAAGAAAATAAGAGAAGGTTTTGGGTTTGGTTGTTGTTGTGAATTGTTTGGTTTCCTAGAAAGTTGAGGAAGAATAGAGAGAAAATGAAACTTATGAATCTTGATTCTTAATCTTTTTTGTCGTGGTTTTTCAAGAATGAAACATTTTGTTTCAAAAGAGTGATTACTTGTATTTGTGTGTGTGTGTGTGGCTTTGTGTGTTGAAACCAGTGCTAGAGGTTGAGGGAGAAAGAGAGAAAAAGGAATAGAAAAAGAGAAATAGTAAAAAAAGGAATAAAATAGAATATTTAAATAAAATGAGAAAAAAATAGAATTTTGGGATGTTAGGTGCTGTAAAATGGTATAATATAATTGATAAAGTAGCTTTTTGGAATGATAAAATGAGATGAGATAGCATTTCCTGATGCTAATGCTCTCAAGCCATAAATTTTGAACTCCAACGGTGCCCTTAATTATAAATTATATTATATCATAATTATTGGCACAAAGAAACAAGGATTTCACGTTTTTTTTTTTTTTTTTTCCGAGTATACTAATTATTTTAACACACATAGTGGAAGAGGGAAGAAAATCTCAAAGAAACTAATAGTGATGTATATTCAAAAGAGTCTAACTCTTAGATACACAGCACAGAATACAATAAAAAGAGGTACAGAGAGCATGACGAAGGTTAATAGAAGACCTTTAAAACAATATATTAAATAGCAATAAAGCCTTCATAAAATTAAATACAATAAAATAAGTATATATATTGGTTTAGTATAAATAAAGAATAGTAGTGAAATTATTCATCTATAATATATTTAAAAATAGTTACAATTTTTATTATAATAATCAAGTCATAAGATAATTATTAATTTTAAATCATGGGCAAAATTTAGTTTGTTAAAACATAACTACCTACCAAATATTAATTAAAGAGGTATAATTTTATCTTCTTTATCATCCAATCAAGTTTCTTCTTCAACCCTCCCTGAGTCCCTAATTGTTGAGTCTTTAGAGATAGCTTCTTCAAAATATACACTTGACTCAACTTAAATCATTTAAATAAACGAGTTCTCAATTCAAACTCTAAGCGAGGCTCAGCTCATTTTTTAACCATGCCATAGCTTTTTCAAACTAAAGATGGTTAACAAGAAGAAAAACATAAAGATGCATATAAGAAATTCATCAATAATATTAATAAAATCTAAATAAATAAATAAAATATTATGTAAATAAATGTAAATCATTTGTATGTTGCAAACAATTTTTGTTGTGAGCAACATGCAAAACAAAAGAGACAAGTATATCAAGACACAAAATTTAACATGGTTAAACAAATTCTTTGACTATATTCAGGTGCAATGCAAAATCAAATTCCACTAGTAATGTTATTGACCATAATCACTCTCACAAATATAAACTAAGCTTAATCCTTAATATACCGAAAGTGTTCCACAGTAACAAATTAAAAAGAATTAAAATAATAAAAAAATATATTTTAACCCCATAGGAACTAGCAAATTAATATGCATTCGAAAAAGTTCATTCTAAGTTCTTCTAAAAGTCTGGTCATCTTTGCAAATGAGAGGACCTCTGGGTCAAAACTATTAAAAATTTTTCCCCAATGTTTCTATTGTAAGCATTCAAAGTTCAAATCTCCTATCTCTCAAAAAAAAAAAAAAAAAAAAAAGTTCAAATCTCCCCCTTCATTGAAGCTACTTAACAAACTCCTAAATCTCCCCCTTTTATAGGACTACCTATATATTTAACCCACTCCTCTATCTTGGTAAAGGAAGAATAATAAAGTATTTGTTTGACAAAGAATCAATTGTCCTTCAAAACAAAAAATAATTAAACAATTTTGGAATCTGAAATATATTTTTGAATCAATTTCAAACAATTTTGTTTAATATATAGTCAAGGTTCTTATAAATCTATTCAGCCAAGCAAAATTTGATTTAAGTTGGCATGTTTGATAAACAATTTTGAAAGCAAACTCAGTGTCTATTTGTGATCTATTTATTTTGCTGAAATTGAAAATTTTTTGTTGAATATACTATAAATAAAGGTAAAATTTAGCTAAAATAGTATAGTAGGACTCATGAATAGTATCAAAAAGTGCAGTGGGACCTATGAATAGTAACAAAAATAAGCTGAATAGTAAAATAAGTTGATAAAAATAAATTTTGCCAAATGCACACTTAGACTCAACTCATTACATCAGGTCAATAAACACAATCAATTAAAGTTTTAAACTAGCCAAACTCAACCAATGCATCTACGAGTTAAAGAATCTTGGTATTTTCTGATTCTCCCCATCAATAATGCCAAACCCCAATAGTAAGAACTAGGAAAAAGAGAAAAAAAAGTGAAGTGATAAGGAGCTGTGTTAGTGCCACATAAAGTAGCACAATTTATGTCACAACTCGCCCACGTGACGAGTTGTGAGTAGTAAAAAGATGACTCTACATAGACCCACTATTACCTCTTTATCACTCACAACCCACCGCATAGGTGAGTTGTGGCACAAGCCCAACTTTTGTCACAAGCATTATTCAGTGATAAGTGACCAAAAAAGTGTTAAGCAGGCCCACATGTACATGTGACTGGGGCCATAAATTTTGAACTCCCAACAGTACCCTTAAATAGAGATTATATTATCCACATTATTAAGGCCCATATCTTTTTTCTAATCTCTATTTATAGTAAAGAATTACTAACTTTTAATAATGAATTTAATATTAAAAGTCAAAGAAAGCAATAGAAATATTGGAAAAGAATAAACTTGGAAAGAAATCAAGCATCTTTCCGTAAAAGAAAAGAAAAAAGATATCCTGGCGCAAGGAGCAAGCAAAGTAAAACCGCGTTGAGCTCAGCACTAGCAAATGCATAATTATTATGGCGTGTACTGTGGCGACGTACTTTTCGTGTCAATAACTCTCACGCGGTATCCCCAATAAAAAAAAAAAAGGCCGTTAGACTGACTGTACCACCGTGGACCACCAATCATCGGTTATAACACCACGACCTAATCCAACTAATATTTGTATGTCTCTCATTGGCCAGTCAAACACCCAAAATCAGTGGTGGGACCGCGCAACTACCAAACCACAAGTCTATAACATATTTTTATTTTTTAAAAATTTTAATAACTCACATCAGGAAACCAAACTTAAATTCCAAATTGAATCCAAATTTATAACTCCCTGATTATATTGAATATAATTTTCTTTGAAAAAATATACAACCCTAATATATATGTATTTTAATTTAATTAAAATAAATACATAATTATAATCACGTGTTTGAATTTAATTACGAAACTTCGCTCCTAATAATCGAGTTATCAATAGAAATTATACCATGAAATCGCATATGTTCCTAAATTCAAAAATAATGTCAAAATTTAAGTGGGGCAGAAAAAGCATTGGAACTAACAACTAACAACTAAAAATCTCACATGAAAAAAAAAATAACATAAAAAGATTCACGAGATTTCTATGAAACCATTAAGCAATAAAATCCAAGTTCCAAACCTATTTTTCTAGGAGGGACAAACACGAAGATTAAAGATGGAAAGAAGGGAAAGGAGTTAACATATGAAGAGTCAGAAATCTAAACAATCCGTATGTACGTTAACTAAAATCTCCGACTCCAAAGTCACGTTAGGATAATGAAGATTCAGAAATCTAAGCAATCAGAGGCCTATCTAACCTTGTTTCATCATATTCTTGAACTCTTCGAAATTGACATGTCCATCGCCGTCCTTATCAACCGAACTAATCATCTTCGAACATTCGACAAGTGTACACTTCTCTCCCAACCGCCTCAGAACCTCGTGTAACTCGTTAGCCGAGATCAACCCGTTTTTGTCGAGGTCGTACAAATCGAACGCGTCGCGAAGCTCTTTCGTCGATGACTCCGATGACGATGATCCTCCCATGTGAAACTCAGCGAACTCGTCGAGACTGATAAAACCGTCCCCGTCCTTATCAATCTCTGACATTATGCGACTCACCTCGTCCGCCGTCGTTCGAGAACCCAACGCATGAAGAATATCCTTCAACTCGTCGCGCGAGATTTTACCGTCTCCGTTTTTGTCGAACTTGTTGAAGATCTTCTTCACTTCGTCCGTGGTACCCAGGGAACTGCTGCTACTACGTTTTGAATTTTTCGCAGCCATGGGAGAGACAAAAGAGAGAGATTTTTTTTTTTTCTCTCTAGGGTTTCTTTTGTGTTTTTTTCTCTTTTGCAAACCAAAGAGTTTTTATAGACTTATATCTTTCACGCGGTTTTTAGTAAAACGCGGTTTTTGCACTGAGGTCCGAGGACCGATCGCATGTGTTCCGGTTAGTTGGCGTGGGTTTTTAATTATTAAAAAATTAATTAGTTGGGGAGACAATGGGATGTGAACACGTGTTCGTATCAAGTGCACAAAATATTTCACATGTGCCAAGTTATAAATACCAGATTCGTTTGTAAAAAATAAATAAATAAATAAATATTAGATTTTCTTTTTATGAATAAATTTTGGTTTGTTGAGTTATGACTAATGACTATTAATAGAGTTGTTATGTAAATACGAGTGACAAGTTGTATGTTCATCATTAATAACACTTTTTAGGGAAATGCCAGTGACAAGCTGTTATGTAAATTCTAGTGACAAGTTGTACGTTCATTTTTCATAAAAATAATGTCAAAATTCTCTTAAAATAGATTTTTAACTATTACCTTAAGGACACTTATTAGCATGACCCTTATTGTTATTAGTAATTTACAATCTTTTTCTTCTTCTTCTTTTTGAGATATAAACACATCGTAGAAAGGGGATGAAATTCTAATCCAATGACTCAAGACTTTTTATTTATTTATTTTTATTTATTAGTGTGGTTGATACTTTTATTTTATCAATAAAAAAGGAATGGGGGGGGGGGGGTGCTATTGGTCAGTAACTGTTGGTGACAAATAAGAGGTCGATGAGTTTGGAGGATTAGGATCCGTAGTAATAAATGGTTGAAATTGAAAGTTGAATGCAATAGTAATGAATGGTTGAGATTGAAAGTTGCAAACAACAACTTTTAATCTCAACCATCAAATAAAAAAATATTTTATAAAAGTAAAAAATAAAAAATGTAAAAAAATCTGTGAAGGAAGTGGTGTAATTGCATGGTGCAATTGCTTGCACCGGATCTCAACTCGAGTTTTGAGTGAGAATGAGCTGGGACGCAGACAATTATTATGTTTTGTTCAAGGTTGTAAGTTGTAAGAGCATTCACATTAGCTCTTCCATAAAAAAAAAGTCATTTTGACACACCAAAAGCTTACTTTATTTTTTTAGCACATCATTTTACAATATACCATTTATCTCATACATTAAAATAATATATACATCACATTAAAATATCATTAAAAAAAACTTCAAACAATAATATACACTACACAACCCACCACCACTACTGCCCATAGCACACCACCACCACCACCACTGCCTATAGTAACCCACCCCTACAACCACCGCAATCCACCACCGCCGACAACCATAACCAAAACCCAAAATCAACCAACCAACCCACTACCACCGACCACCATAGCTAAAATCCAAAATCAACCAAACCACCAAAATTAGCCCACACCCACCGCCATAACCCACCAACATCAGCCCATCACAATCCATGAAAATCAGCCCACCCACTGTCATAACCTACAACCCATGAAACTCAACCCACATCCACCAAAAAAAAAAGGTGATCTAAGAGTGCGAGGTGGACAGTGATCTGCTTATTCGAACCCACCCACCACCGATCTGCCCATTCGAACCCATCCATCAAACCACAGCCAAAAAAAAAAACCATAGCAAGCGACAAATCAACGTGGAAGTGATGTGATGACCCCGTCGCCGAAGTCCCTCCAGCGCATTCGTAAATATCGAATCGGAATCGCAGAGAGAGAGAGAAAGAGAGAGACTGATAGGAAAAAAAAAAAAAAAAACACCAAAGCCATGTGGTGAAGATGCTGGAGAAGAAAGAAGAAGAAAAAGGGAAGAGGGAGTGAAAGGAGATAAGGAGCACGCAAAGGAAGAAAGAAGAAAAAAGTAAAAGAGAGATGAAAGCAAAGTAATAAAAGAAGAGAGAGGAAATGAATAAAAAAAATATTTTTTTAAACACTTATGTCTACATCGTTTTAAAGAAGAAACGGTACTGTTGATGTGTGTCAAAATTTATAAAATTTAGAATACCTTATAAAAGCATCCGTAGCAGATGTTGCAAAAAAAATGCCATTTTGTAACATCAAAACCCTACTTTATTATTTTACCACATTATTTTACAACATCTCATTTATCAGATGTTCTATAATTCAATTCTACACATTAAAATAATATTTACTATCTATTAAAATAATATATTACCCCCTCTCCCATTTAACTTCAACAAGAGAGAGAAGAGTGAGAAAAGAGAATAAAAAGGGATAAAATAATTATGCAACATGCTACAGTACCGTCACATATTTGTGACGGTATTGTAGCATGTTGCATAAATTTTAGGATTTGCAATATCTGATAAAGGGTGTTTTTTAGTATTTGGTGTGCTAAATGTGCCAAATATTTGGCATTTGGCACATTTAGCACATCTGCTACGAATGCTCTAAGAAGAGTTTTTTGGTGTTTGGTGTGTCAAATACCAAATGTCAAATATTTAACATTTGACACACCCAATAGTAATTCTCTGACAAGTCACAAGGACTGAGATTTTTTTTTTTTTTTCCTTTGAAAGAATACAAGTACTTACTTTATGAAAGGAGGTTAATTGCAAATATAATTGAAACTTTATATCTCTCTCAATAGTCAATTCTCACCTGTTTTTACGCGTTAATAATCCTTCCAAGCAAAGTGAACAGTACTAGCGCCCACTTTTTGGTATGGACCTTTTTTGTTTGTGGCTTGAAGAAAGCAACCATTGAAAACGACTAGACCTGTTTTTTTTTTTTTTTTTTTTTTTTTTTTTAAGAAAAGAAAAGGACTTGACTTTCTAACGCGTAATCAGGAAAAAAATGACCAACATAAAAAATCAATCCTTGGAGTTGGAAGGTACGACAGTTGAATATCGTTGGAAAAAACTGTTGGATTATGTTTAAATTTTTAGAGACTTCACCGTACAAACACTTTACTGATCAGTACACAACGACGGAGACTGGAAGGAACAAGCAGATCAGGAAGGATGAGCAGAACCCCAATTGATGGGCTTTTCAATTGCTTCCAAGATTGTTGTTAATAGCTCGAAAAAATTAAGTCCAAAAGAAAAACAACATATGCCTTATTGCTACAAAATGCAAATGCAATTAAAAGCCCCAATATTTGCATGCCGGACGAGATGAGCTTGTTGACCCAGTGAGTGTTAGAAATCAATAGCTAAATGATTAAACTTACCATAATGTTAGTTTTTAGGATAATAGTTAATTTAGCATAATATCAGAGCAGGAGGTCGTGAGTTCAATCTTTGTTTCCTCCACTCTACTTCTACCATAGCGTATTTAGCTCGCTGTAATAAGCTCATGATGTGATGTACATTACAATTTAACATTATCATAATTTAAAATTACAAAATATATTACATCATCTTAATCTCATCAGTTTCCTAAACAATGTAATACTGTATTCTTGTATTGAGATTACATTAATGTAAGATTATAATAACGTAATATTACGATATAATATAACATCACAACGAATTAAACGCCCCCTAGAACATTCGCATTAGGTGTGCTATAAGAAATGGCATGGTAGTATAGTTCTAAAATTGGCACTATACAGACACAAATGCTATAAAAAAAGTTTTTTTTTTTTTTTTTCTCACACGTTCTTTCTTCTCTTTTCTTCATTCGCTCTTTCTCTATTCAAGATTCTTCATTACTCCCTATTGTGTTTTGATGTTGTCAAACAGTCATGTGAAGAGGTGCTTTGTTTGATTTTGTCAAACTGAATTATTATTATTATTATTATTATGGGGGATTTTTCCTGGACCACATTAGCAGTTTTTTTCCGCTTTAGGGAGCCAGGCCCTCACGGTTTTTTGCTGAAGGGGCAGGAGTCATTGGCAATTTTTTAGACTTGCTCCAACTATCCCACATCGCCTAAAGCACACCCCCACTCATGGTTTATATGCCTTTGAGGCTGCCATGAGTGGGGGTGTGCTTTAGGCGATGTGGGATAGTTGGAGCAAGTCTAAAAAACTGCCAATGACTCCTGCCCCTTCAGCAAAAAACCGTGAGGGCCTAGCTCCCCAAAGCGGACAAAAAATGCTAATGTGGTCCAGGAAAAATCCCCCACAATTATTATTATTATTATTATTGGTGCATAAGTCGAACATGTATACATACATTTGCATTTTCTTAATTAAGAATCAAAAATTTTATCCAAGCTTGAGTTTTTTTTTTTTTTTTTTTTTTTCTTTCTTCTTTTATCTTTGTGTGTAATATGGTGCCAACTTGCCTCTTTGTATTGTGGAATGTTTTCAAAGTCTCTTCACCCGTTTTGGTACAGCTTTTATTAGGAAATGTTGGAACAAGCCAAAATTTTGAGATGACAAAACTACCTTAAACATGAATTGGTTCACTTCAATGATAATAAAAAAAAAAAAAAACATGAATTATTTAATATTTAATTATTAGTACATGAAGTGGTTTATATACACTTCAACATTTTGGAATTTTAGTTTTTGTGAGTATTAATTACTGGGATTTAGTTGTTGGAAAACGAATTGGTTTATATAAACTTCCATATTTTTTAAAGATTTTTCTCTTAACAAGGCATCTTATACTATCATATTTGAGGAAGTCACAACATCAATTCAAATAATAGCAAAGTTCAGACAGCAGCAAAAGTCCAAGCTATGTTGCAACTTACGCTCTGTTTGTTTCGACGTAAAATATTTGTAATGGTAAAATATTTTACATGTAAAATAATTTACTGAAAATATTTTGATTATAACGTGTTTGGCATGTATTCCTGAAAATGCAAAAAAAAAAAAAAAAAAAAATCTCACATGTAAAATATTTTATTGAAAATATTTTCATTTTACTGTGTTTGGCATGTATTCTTGAAAATGCAAAAAAAAAAAAAAAAAAAAAAAATCTCACAAAATAATTTTGAGCAAGTCTAAGTCCACCTGAAGACAATCCTTGAGGGTGTCAGTGGTTTTTTTGGAGGAATTCACAAACTAATGGCTACACATGTTTGAACAGGCTGAGTACAATCTCACAAAACCAAACCACTAGGTCCACCACCCAAATCACCACTATATCAGCACAAACCCACCCACTGCAACTCAAATACTCAGCCACCCACCACAACCCATAAAACTAGTCAAAAAGCCCAAATCAATAAACCCATGTAATGGTAAAAAAAAAAAAAAAAAAAAAAAAAAAAACTAGATCTAAGAACCGGTGGGTGAGTTGATGAAGGTGGAGGTAGAGCCAGTGTGATGGCAGTAAGAGAATCGGTGGAGTAAGAGTTGGTGCATGGTTAGATCGAAACAAGAGTTAGTAGGTTTGAGTGGTTGAACCAAACTCGGTGGGTGGAGGTGTGAAGGCGAGTCAGGCGACGATGGAAGCATGTTCAAATCGAAACAAGAGTCAGTGGGTTTAAGTGGTTGAACCAAACTCGGTGGGCAGAGTTGTGGAGGTGAGTCAGGCGACAATGGCAGCATGGTCAGATCGAAACAAGAGTTAGTGGGTTTGAGTGGTTGAACCAAAGTCGGTGGGCGGAGGTGTGGAGGCGAGTCAGGCGATGATGGCAGAGGTGGAGCCGGCGATGAGAGCTACCAAAGATGAGTAGCACCGACGAAACTGAGAGTGGCTTGGTGGCTCTGGTTTGTGGGGAGGGAGAACTTGAGAGTGGAGAGGGAGAACTTGAGAGTGAGAAGGGAGAGAACGTGACAGGGACCGAGGGGTGAGGTCTAATGAAGTATCAGGGTGAGAGGTTGAAAGAAAATGTAAAATGTTTTATCAAAATTTTAAGCGTAAAATATTTTACCAAAATTTGTCTAATTGATTTAGTTGACTGAAAATATTTTACTTTTAACTAAATATTTTACTACAAAACAGACACAGTAAAATAGGAAAATATTTTTCTGAAAATATTTTACTTTAAAACAAACAGAGCGTTAAAAAGACAAAGATTTTGAGTTGATTACATTTGAAGTTTGAAGTTGATATGAAGTTTAAATAAATGATGATGCAATTGAAGATTTGGGTAAAGATACAGTAGAAACAGCATATTAGGATTAGGATTTCTTTTAAATTCAAATTATACTGAGTTAGTTGTTATTAGTTTAGATAGAAGTTGTCCATATTTTGTAGGATTTTGTTGTGGAGAAGATTATCTCCTTTTGGGTATTTCTATACTAAACAAATGAATGAAAAGGCAAGATAAAATTGACCTAATTGAGTTCTATATATGCTCTTGTTCTAGTTTGGAAGGTCATTTGTTGTGTTTAATTTAATAATATGATGATGAAAAATCATCTCCCCTTACTAATATTGTTTAATTATTTTGATATCTAGGTTTAAACCTTCGTGCAAATTAAGTTCACTACTTTCCCAAAGAATTCAGAGAGACCTATCTCTCTAAACTTGTTTCATCATGTTCTTGAACTCCTCGAAATTAACATGTCCATCACCATCAGTATCAAACGAGCTAATCATCTTCGAACACTCAACAAGTGTACACTTCTCACCCAACCGCCTCAGCACCTCTTGAAGCTCATTTGCAGAGATCAATCCATTCTTGTCGAGATCATACAAATCAAATGCGCCACGAAGCTCCTCGGTCGATGACTCAGGTGTTGTCGATCCATCCATATAAAACTTAGCAAACTCTGCAAGGCTTATGAAGCCATCACCGTCCTTGTCAATCTCTGACATTATGCAACTCACCTCATCCGACGTTGTTTGAGACCCTAACGCATTTAGAACGTTGTTCAACTCGTTGTGTGAGATCTTCCCGTCTCCGTCCTTGTCGAACTTGTTGAAGATCTTCTCGCCTTCGATTGTTGTCCGCAGAGAGCTTCTACTCTTCGAACTTCTACCAGCCATTGGAGACACGCAAGAAGAAAGAGATTTTTGGGTTTCTTTTGTGTTTTTGTATTTTTCTTCCACAAACCAATGAGATTCTCGTATTATACTCTGTGGTTTTATACTGTTTGGAGGGAGCATCCATGCAAATCAATCACAAATTAATGGCTTAATTTTGTTAGTTGGCGTGTTTTATAAATCAATAAGTGCACTGTATCCAAAAATAATAATAATATATGTAGAAAATATTTCACACATGTCTTAGTTATAAATGAAATATTTATTATTTATTTATTTAATAAAAGGCTACGTATGAATGGTAGATAGTAAAATGATATTAGTGATAAATTTGTGCCTACCAATAAAAACAAATCAATAACTTTTGTAATAATTTTTGTATAAAGAGTATTGCTACCACGTTAACGATATTCACCCAAAAAAAAAAAAAACTTAAAGTTGTAAATTCTTAATGGTTTTCATCTATGTTTACAATTGACATCACTTTGTCTTATCATTAATAGCTTACGATATAAGATTTACTCTTATCTACCTTAGACTCTGCATTTCACTCTATGCATCACTGAGTGCTAGCTCAAGTTCTAGGCCAAAGAGTCCTAGGCCTTAGCCACAAATTGAAAAATGATAGCTAGAAACTCATCAATTCACCCAAAATATATATTGAGCCAATAAAAATTCAACACAATTGAATGCCTAAATTGTTTCCAAAAAAAAAAAAATTGTTATGAGTTTGTTAAAAAAATGTTAAATAATCATTGAAAATCAATTTTCCTAACTACTTGTAAAGGAGATTTAATTAAATATAAATACAAAACTATGTTAGCAATTTTGTATCTGAAAAAGCAAGAAGAACAATATTTAAACAAGATAAATATAAAAAATCACCGAAATTTGTCACTTTAGGTTCCAAAATGTATAGAGTGATATCTTGGCAGCCACAGTAATTCATATAGTTGACACGGTATAATTAAAGTGGAATACCAAAATGGGATAAAGGAGTTTTATTTTTGTTGTTGAGACTTGAAAAATTATTTGGTCAGTGGTTGGTGACCAATTAGAACTTGACATGTTTTGACTTTTGAGTACGAATGAAATGGTATGTAGACGGTTACTATGATAGAGAAGTAGTTTATATTTCTCTTGTTATTATTAAGGAAAATGTTAACAAATAACTTAAAAAAATTAAAGCATTAGCATCTTATAAGCTCTGCTACTTTTCACCATGTGGATCCCTACCCCTCTCTCTCTACACAAAACACAACAATTGAAACCCACACGATTCAAAACGCAAAACGCAACCACCCAATCTGATCTCCACGGCTCCACCACTCTCCACATTGATTCAAACAAGCTCCAACCACTGATTCAAACCGCAATAACTGAAACCTACAATGATTCAAAACGCAATAATCAACAACTAAAACCCACGCAAAACGCAACCACCAATCTGATCTCCCTGGCTCCACCACTCTCATCGATTCAAACAAGCTCCAGCCACAGAAACCGATTCAAAAACCCACCACCGATTTAGCAACCCACACTGATTCAACAACCCACGCCAATTGAAACCCACGACGCCGATTCAACAACACACGCTGATCCAACCCACCTCTGAAACCCAGTCACTGATTCAACTTCAATATCGGAACTAAAACCCAGCCAACACCCAAGCAACCACCACCGAAACCCACCACCAATCTGAACCCAACAAACACTGAAAAAACCCTCTACTTTAAACCCAGTAACTACTGATTCAACCCTACCAAAAAACAGCGGAGTGAAGAAAGAAAGAAAAAAAAAATATATATATATATATATGTATATATATTAAGAGGAAAGAAAGAGATAGAGAAATAGAGAGATAGACAAAGAAGAAGGAGAAAGAATAAAATATTAGATTTTTAAGTTTACAACAGTGAATAATAGGTTGTATATATAGGAACTTACTGTTCACAAATAACATAATTTTTACATCTACCAACTCAGATGGAGCATGTTTTTAGTTGTTTTGGTTGTAAAATAGCATGCTAGTGCTCTTAGTTTAGGAACCATATTTATAAGAAATTTTTTATGTGAAAAAAAAATCAATTAATTGTTTTGACAATTTTTTATATTTCTTATGAAAGTGATTTTAAATTTTTTTTTAAATAGTTTATTAATTATTGTTTTACAAGCATCCATTAATAAAACTCTACTACTAGTTAACTTCATCAGTTATGGCTTATTCAAAATTAGACACATCTTTCGTGCAAAGAGGCATTGTACACAAATTTCACCCAACTTTATTTTGATAGCCATAGGAGGCCTCTATTTGTTTGGGAAATATAATTGAAGCTTATGATTGGAACTCTTAGGATGCATATGAGATTTGAGAAAAAATTAGCTAATTTTACTTTTTAACATATTTTTGCCACTAAAGTCACTCTTATTGCACTATTAAGTAAGTCCATTCCTCCAAAAATCGGCTTTTAATTTTTTAAAAAAATATATTTTTAGTAAAAAACTTTTAATTCAGCAAAATAAGGGTCCCAAACGAAGCTTCCAGATCTGAGTCTCACGTGTTTACGCGTTTTGAGTTTTTATTCTTTTCAAGCAAAGTGAGACCCTTGACAACGACCTAGATCCCACTTTTGAGGAAGCGCGTACGTACGTAGTCGATGGGAATTTAAGGCAGCTTGTGGTTTGGAGAACCAATTAAAAAGTACAATATATATATATATATATATATATTATAGATTATAGACTGGAAAGTTTGGTAACGCGTAATTCTTTAGACCTACTTTAAAAAAATCAATCCTTGGAAGTTAATTAGGGCCCCACTTAAATCTCGTTGGAAAAAATTGTTGGACCAAGACTTATATCTTATTTTTAAAGACTAAACACTGTAGAAACACTTCACAGTCCTCTTTACACTCTCACGGAGCACAACCAGATTCAGACCTCAATTATTGGCTTTTCAATTACGAGGGCTCAAAACAAACAAAAGAAATACTAGTATCTGGTGGCGAGTTGTGAATAGCGGAGAGAAAAATAATGAGTTTATAAGATTTACATTTCTATCACTTACAACTTGTCATGTGATGAATTGTGATAAAAGTTGTAATATTTTTTTATAATATTAACATTTTTCAAACAATAAATCATGTTACATACTCTTTATTATATTTTCTTGTGCACACTCTAAACTTATGTTTTAAAAACATAATTTCAATTATAACTGTGAAATTGTATTTTTTTTAGTTTTGATGGTGAATATGTCATTGCATGTTGTTAAATTACTGATTGTTCCAAAAACTTAAACTATCAGAAAATGATGAATTTAATCACTTAATCATAATTCTAACACTCCTTTTCACTTGTGGGCCTAAACTTCCCTTTAATAAGTAGGGGCCTAACAAGTGGGATTTTAACATTTTTAATAGGAGGTAAGAGTGAAGATAGAGATCAAACTTATGATCTTCTGCTCTGATATCATGTTAAATTACTGATTGTCCCAAAAGTTTAAACTATCAAGAAATTGTGAATTTAATCACTTAACCATAATTCTAACACATGTCACGTAACTATCATCGCACTAAGGCCAAATTAAAATAAAAACAACACCACATGTCTTGGTACAAATGCAATTAAAAGCCGGAATTTTTCCATGCCAGAGGAGGTGAGCTTCACAAAGCAATTGGCCCAGCCTGGAGTCATACAAATGTAAGCTCGTTTGGGGCTGTTTGCAAGTTCTTGGGATGCAATGGGGCCACCTATTGGCAACTTTGAGTTGTGCCTCAAATAGTTCTTAATTGAATTCAACCACTAGTTTGTCTTATACTTGGTACATGATGCTCCAGCCAAGATCCATGAGATTGTGGGATCACATAGCCGGAAGCCTTTGCAGTAAGTATTTCCATTGAGACGAGAAAATCATTGCCATTAGCTTGCACAATAATAAACAAAAAAAAGAAAAAAGAAAAAGGGCATACGTCGTTTTTGGGAAACCACCTCGAATGCCAGTTACGCAAAAGTATGAAGAACATGAGTTGGTTGAAAATTGCATGGATAAAGCAGATGTTTAAGGGCATCTGGAAAATCTTGATATCACTTAGTTTGCCCAACTTCTCCAAAAAGCAAGAAAGACGGTAGTGTTTGTGAAGCCAACTAGAAAAACCTATGACTGATAAGAAGAATATACTTTTTAATTAGCAATTAGTCAAAAACAAAATGAAAAAGAGGCAGTTAAGGACAAGAAATGTAAAGAATATCCACTTGCACCTTACATAATTGATAGGTGGATAGCAGATGGAATTCTTAAACTCCCTATTGTTAATTAGCAATTGAGTTGACCAATGAAAATAAGTAAGAAGCACCCTTCTATGTTTTTTTTTTTTTAGTTCCATCAATACATCCATCGTGATACTACAGAATGTCATTCCATCCAACGTGCCTTTCATCAAAGTCAAAGGATCAAAGATGGGGATTGACATCAGTTGCAATAGGGTGTTGGACCTGATGCAATTCCTATTAATGGTTGAGATTGGTTGTTGCAAAAAACAACTTTCAATCTCAACTATGGATTAAAAAAGTTAATAAAAAGTGAAAAGAAGTAAAAAGTAAAAGTTAAAAAAGTAAAAAGTTTTTTTTTTTTTTTTGGGTGAGAGATGGTAGGGTGAATTGCACCTGGAGTATTGCACTGAATCCTAATCCCAAAAATAGAACTTTAAGTTTGACTTACCAAGCACAGAAAAGTCAGAAGTGCATTAGCAAAATCCTCTTCCTTATTATGATGACAAAGGAAAATGCACTGCCTCTTAAAGATCCCATATGAAGGTTAGATTCTACCACAAAGGTTGTCATTAATAAGTTCATTAACCAACAGAACTATGTAAATACAATGTTCAATAATAAAGCCCATTCTCGATCTACTTATTGTTTTTAAAAAGATGTACAATCTCTTGAACAGTTGAACTATAACATCATTCTTTGCTATCTTCTTCTGCTCCTCTTTTTTTTTTTTTTGGCTGATAAATGGTTCTTTGCTACCTACCTACAAAGAACAAACCTAGCCTAATCAGGAGAGATTTTCTACTAAAGAATGGTCCTCAACCTTACCATTATTAGCTTTGACATAGTTTTATATAATAAATTACAAAGACTAGAACTACACTAATTAAAAATATTTGCCCCATGTTCTTTGGATTAAGGGTAATGATATAAAGTTTAAACCTTTTAACAGAGTCACATGTTTGAAAAAAAAAAAAAGTTGCAATGACATCAATAATCCGGTATCCCAATATTAATTCTTATAACAACATATAACATAACATAATACTCAAAGCTCAATCTGACACGCAAACACAAATTGCCACCTCTATATGTCACAGGCTAGCAGCAACCACAGTCACAAACACAAGCTAGAAGCCACTACAGCCACATTTAGATCCACAACCTCATAGGCTAGAAGCAAGTCTAGAATTTCACTGGAGACGATGATTGCAGCAAATTGGGGATGTAGAACTAGCTAGGTTTAGGAGGTATTTTAGTACATAGTAGTGGTAGACAGGATGGCTAAAATACTATTCATTTTGTGTATACATTGTCAATTACAAACATTGTAATGTAGTGACAATGACTTCTTGTTTTGTGATGGTTCATGATTGTATGGTTAATCATGGATACTATCCATTTTGAGTATGCAATGTTATGGATGAACTTATATTATAACATAGTCTTAAACAATATAATCCAGGGAAATATAATAGTATCTTGAATAGGAATTATGAAAGTTCCATTTTGAATTTTTGTTTGTTAATTTTCTTGAACAATGTAAGACAGGGTATATGTCCTATGAAGTACGGGTTGTAGTGCATTGTCCAGAATTCGTGGATACTATCCATTTTGAATATGCAATGTTATGGATGGCCATGAATTATAACATTCTCTCAAATAAGGTAACTAGGGAATTATAACATTATCTTGAACAGGAAATATGAAAGTTATATTTTAAATTAGAAATGTTATATCCACAACATTTTCACAACACATTCACAACAAACCCTAAGTGGTACATAGGATGTTACTTGCTGTTATTGATAACAAAAAAGTAACTTCAGTAGTGGAGTCATATTAAAAACCTGTAATAACTTATTACCTTGGATTTGTTGTAAAAGTATTGCGAATATATTGTGAACGTGCTTCTAATTTTGATTTGAATCGTTGCTTATTGAGTTTCTCTTGAACAAGGTACAATAGGGTATGTCTTATAAAGTGGTTGTGGTGTAGTGCCAGAATTTTTGTCTAATCTTCCTTTGAAGTGGTTTTCAAGCACTAGTTACCGTGCTTGTAGGATTATTGTGAACGGTACACAGGGACATATGCTTTATATGTACAATCTTTACTTTCAGCTTACATGTAATCAAAAAAATTGTAAAGACAAATTTATTCCTAAATTACAAGAAAACTATGTCATAATTTAAACTTGATACATCATAAACAAAGAACATATATAAACAAATGCTGATTCATCAATTTCAAGAAGGATAAGTTTAGAGAAAATTGTTACATTGTGCAAATTTACAAGCCAATACCCTTTGCACCAATCGAGCCAATTGGAACCTACACATATATAATGAATTAAAAACTCAACTTTAATATGTACTGTCCTCTATGGGCTTGCTAATGACCTGTTTGAACAAACGTCCCTTAGAGCATTCTTATCAAGGCTTTCAAATGCTAAAAATTCTATTTTTTTAGCATTTTTGCCCCAAAAACTTGCTCCATCAAAACTTCTAAATGCTATAATTTTTGCAATTGATGAACAGTGCAATCTCATATTTGAGACCGCACTGTTCACCAATTGTAAAACAAATAGTATTTTTTTTATTCCTTTTCTGTTATACCTCTCTTCTCATTTCCGTTTCTTCCTCACCATTTCTCTTCTTTCTCTCTCCCTCTGCTCGACGTCTGTGTCTCCCTCTCCGACAAGACCCAGGCCGGAGCATCAAGCCAAGCGGACTTTTCTTTTTTTTACTCACTCACCGCTCTCTCTCTGCTCTATCTTTCTCTTTCCTCTCTCACTACTTTCTTCTCTCTTCTCTCTCTGTGCTTTGCCGATGAGTGGGCGCCACCGATGATTGTGCTCCGGCGATTGTGGGATGCCGATGGCTGTGGTCCGGTGATTGTGGTCATGGATCGTGGGTTCGATGGCTGTGATCCGGTGGTGGCGATGGAGGCTTCTTCTTTTTCTCTTTTTTTTTTTTTTTTTTTTTTTTTTTTTTTTTTGGGTTCTGCGTGGTTCTTCTTGGGTCCGATTGGGTCTTGATTTGATTTACAGGTGAAGGACGACGTCAAGCCCCGCCGTGGAAGAAGATGACGACAGGGAGGGAAGTGGGTGTCCGTGTCCTGTGGGTTTTGGTTCGGCGTAATGGGTCTGCTGGTGGCGGCAATGGTGGAGGTTTCTTTTCTTTCTTTCTTTTTTTCTGCTATGGTTGGTGGTGGTGAGTGGATGTGGTGGTTGTGGGTGGATGTGGAGGTGTGGCACCGGCGTGCTGTGAGAAAGAGAGAGAGACAGAGGAGAGAAAGACAGAGGAGAGAGAGGAAAAATAAATTATTGAAAAAAAATAAAAAAAAATATTATTTAAATAAAATGGTAAAAAAAATAGAAGTTTTGATGTAGATGGTATTGTAAAGTGGGGTGGTATATGTTATAAAAATGAGATTTGAGAGGCTAAATGCTATATTTTTTGACATTGTTGATGTGAATGCTCTTATCAATATCAATATATACTCATCCTGTGGCTGCCATTGGGCGTATGGATTTTAGGTTCTAAGCCCTAACGCATGCACACTTCTGACACTAGACTCACATAGTTTGGTCTCAATGATGGGTATTTTAATACCACTAAATTATTATTTAATTTACATGTGTCAATAACTTTGTACAACCTGTCCTGAGTTTTTAAAATAACATAATTTGGTCCAAGTAAGATACTAAATTTGCACGCCATTAAATCACGTAAGACGTACGGCAACTAACATAAAAATAATGGTGTTAAACAGGAAATGAATTTTTCGGTGAAGTTTATGAACGAAAATAATATTTTAGCCCAAAATTTAAGTTGCCACATTCCTTTTTTTTTTTTTTTTTTTGGGTGGAGATGTGTGTTGCCAGGTTTTCTTAGATATCTAGTCTCTAAACAAAAATTATACCTTTGGGTGGAGATGTGTGTTGCCAGGTTTTCTTAGATATCTAGTCTCTAAACAAAAATTATACCTGAGTATAGAGCTGGGAATGAATTGTGGTTATGCCAATTTACCTGGGGCAAATGACATCTCTTAACTACACTCTCTGATTTTACAAAATTTAAACCTTAGATTTTGATACAAACATTCCTTCCATAAAAGCATTATTAAGCTCAAAATCGTGTCGCACTGCACAGAACTATTGTAACAGATTCGACTGAACTTGAGAATTTAAATTTGCACCATCAATAACAAAGATGACTTTTATCTATTATGACGAGCTTCACAATGGATACTCTAAAATATGTGCAAAGATTACATTATTAGCAAACAAATTATTTTCCAAGCAATAATATAAAAATAATAAAATATTTAGCACTAATATAAAGAAGATCAAAATCAAATCTTTTAAAAAATCATAATTATTTTAAACTTTCTCTCTTTTTTTCTTTTTTTTGGAATGAAATATTTACAAAATCCCAATAAAAATGTACACTTTTTTTTACAAGATAATAATATGAAGTTTCAAAGTCTTTACCAAAGCAATAATACCTAAAATACAAGCCAAAAATTTAACACTAATATAAACAAAGAGTTTCAAGCAAATTGTTTTACAAAAACAATAAAATAAATTCTCAAAATATTAAAAATTCAATTAAAATGAAGTAAATATACAAGTCTCCTAATGGTTACATTGATAACAATGACATTTTAGTAAATATATTTGGAGGGGGCTGGGCAAAACAACCAAAATTTGTTCCCATCTTCCCTTGACCTCAATACTAAAGATTTTGCCTGTCACATTTTCAGGATGGAGAAAACTCAGATAGGAATCTAGAATTTTTCTAAAACTGTGTTTTGAAAATACTATTTTAATTAAAATTGTATTTTGAAAATAAAATTTTAAAAACATGATAGTAATGTTATGTATACAAACTATTTTTACAACACTTTTACAAACTGATGTTATAACCAACTTCTTGCTGGTTTTCATATAGGCCTGCCATTAACATCACTTTTTTATTTATCAATAATCACTCACCACATAAACAGTTTGTAAATTCTTTTATAAAATAATTTGTATCTCTAGCATTACTAAAAAAAAAAAAATAGATTCTTAAAAAAACTTTTAAATACCATCAATTTATAAAATTAGTATTGAAAATATATTATTTTCAAAATTTTCCTAGGAATTTTCCATCTCTATAGCCTAATAAAATTGAAAAACATATCCTTACTCCTTAGAGTATCAGTATACAAAATTGATTATAAGAAAAAGAAAACTGATTAAAAAAGAGAAATTAAAATCGTACAAAATCAATTTAGAAAAGGAATATTTTTCTTTGAATGGTACGTACTTTAGATATCAATTAAAAGATACTAATATATAAAGAGGCCTATATAAATTGGAATTCAATATATATATCTATATATATATATATATATATAGACAAAACTTAGGTACAATATCTTAGGTGATGTTCTTTAGGTTCCCCTCATGAGATTCAGCCATGTGACTATTTAACTAAAAAATATACTCCCATCTCATGAGAAAAAATCCACATAGTAGAATCTTAAAAGGGGAACCTAAGGAGCAGCACCTAAGTATTGTACCTAAGTCTTGCTCTATATATATATACACACACACACACACTACTATTTAAGGGGCTTTCCTTTTTGGACCGGATTTTTTTTTTGTTCTAAAATACCCCTATAGCCTAGGTTTAAGTAGGAACAAAATTTGGTAAAAATCTTCTTCAATCAATTTTGGTTCCCTTCTTTTATATATACAACCTTGTATATACACCAAATCCCAAATTTCATCTTCCTGCCAATGGCCACAGATGAGTGACAAAATTTTGACCTAATTATAGAAGTAGGAAGCTTTTATTTTGTGTTCATAAAAAAATGATTTTCCCACTAGGTTCTAGCTTTCTTTTATGAATTTTTTCTTTCACCTATAATAATTTTTCTAAAGAATGGTTGCCAATATATATATATATATATATATATATATATTATGCATCTTCACAGATTTGTGGGCTCAGATGTCATCAACTATAGATTTTGATGCTTTGGAAAAATTTTTGTCGTCCTTGGTGGCATGCACATAACTACATAACATATAGCTATGTTCTCTTTCAGATTAACTTTTTCTTATTGTCTATTGGCTCTTCTTTCATACATGGTTATTAAGAATGATTTTGTAATGCAGTCTCCATTTATCTATCCTCTGGATCATATAAAAATGTTTTCTGTGTTTTGTAACATATTATATATCATTTTCATTTTGCCCATTCTTCTATTCTCACCATGGTTAACATGTTTATATACACAGTAGCATGTATCTGTGTATGTATAAATTAATGAATTTTATGGGGGATGGATTTGCAATTATGATTTATGCACCTCTACTTATGGCTAGGGATGGCAATTTTTCCCCGCCACGCTTAACCTGCCCCTCCCCGCTTCGCCCCGCGAGGGTTTTCCCCGCCCCGCAAAGGTGGTGGGGCGGGGATGGAGCAAGATTTTAGCCCCGCACCACGGGGCGAGGCGGGGATGGGCTTAGACTTTTTAGACCCGCCCCACCCCGTCCCCACCCCGCCCCGTGTTACTAAGGGTTATAATTGTAATTTTTTCATACCCTAAAATCCTACTATTAAACAAACATATTAATATTAGCATATTTTATTCTACCCAATGTAATTCTTTGTCTTTGTTTTGTTATGTGTTATATTATGAGATTTATTTATTTATGATTGTCTTGTTAAACACTTGAATATATTATTCAATTTTTTCTAAAAATTGATTTGATTTGATGGGATAAATTTAGTTGTAATTTCAAGTATATTTTTATTAATGAAATAGATTTCATTAAAAAAAATTATATGAGTTGTAAGGCAAATTAACAAAAAATAGAGTTTTACAGGGTGGGGTGGGGCTTCGTGGGGCCCCAAGGGGCGGGGATGGGGCAAGACAAAACCATGTGGGGCAGGGACGAAGACCCCATCTTTCGGCCCCGCCCCGCCCCATTGCCATCCCTACTTATGGCTACAAGATCATTATTCCTATTACATTCTATGAGACCGGTAAAATAAATTATTTCATAATGAATCCCTATAGGTTAATAATAATGGATAAATAACCTCATTTGATCTAAATTATAGCTTCGTTTGATCTCTTTCTTCAGATGAAGAAGTTTTAAGACATATAAAGTGAAGCTGACAACATCCAAGTTGCCTT
Source organism: Lithocarpus polystachyus (assembly GCA_033629205.1). Classification (NCBI taxonomy): domain Eukaryota; kingdom Viridiplantae; phylum Streptophyta; class Magnoliopsida; order Fagales; family Fagaceae; genus Lithocarpus; species Lithocarpus polystachyus. Next base: position 4,614,883 of record CM066172.1, read on the forward strand.
CTTCACCAAATTCCTTCCAATGATATTCTCATCATTCTCTTTTAACTTTTTTTTTTTTTGGCTAATATTTTATATCCATCGCAGGGGATGTTACCAATCACTTTAGTTTCTTATAACATACTTAAAATAAATATATTTGTAAGAAGCATATTGTTTTGGAAATTATAGTTGTGATTATACTCTTCTAAACCTTTATATTTTTGTCAATGTCTAATTAATTATTGTTATTGAAATTCTATTAGATATCATTATCGATAATTTAATTTGATTCATTCATTGAACCACAATTTTTTTTTTCAAAAATTCTGCTTATTAGTTATTGATGCAGATCATGCAATTCATAAAAATACTATAATCCAATCATTTATAAATTTGATTGTGATAGTTATCTATGTATTTAATTTGAAATACATACTAGGTGTTATTTTCCACATGTTGCAGTAAACAAAATCCTTTAATTTATACTACTATTTAAGGGATTCCCTATCTGTCAAAATGTTCAAATCTGCCTTGAGAGCTCTAACCCAAATATCACTACCTCCCCACATAACCTCTTCTTCAGCTATTGTCAGCAGGTTTTTCTTCTCTTCCAATTCTTGTCGAACACTGCCAAAAAAATTTTTATTCCACCATGTCAAGTCCATACGACACTTATCCACTTTCTGTAAAGCAGCCCTTGTATGATCCAAATCCCCAGTTGAAGTCCATGCAGACTCCACAGTTTCCCCACATCTAGACCAGTCAAGTAAATGATAAGTGGCAAGTGGTCTGAAGAATTACAAGAGAGGTGGGTAACTCTAGTGCTTGGAAACTTCAAAAACCAATTGCTAGTAACTAAGCCTCTGTTCAATCTCTCCCATAAAGAGATCACATCTTCAAAATGTTTGCTCCATGTGCATTTAGGACCAACAAAACCCAAATTCAAGAATCCACACCCATCAATAATGTCCTAAAAAGCTGCATTTGATTATGACTTCACAAAGCTCCTTCCAATTTTTCATATTATTGTTTTATTTTATTGAAACCACCAGCGCGTTTCCAGGGAGTATTTGGCCGATTATTCAGACTCCTAATCTTACTCCATGCCTCGTGTCATCTCAATGTGTCTGGTTCCCCATAAAATCCAGCAAACCTCCATTCTTCGTCAATATTTTAATTGATTATGGCATCAATAAAATACCTATGAGAGTCTTCAATTGTAAGGTTTATTGAATTTTTCCTAGTAAAGGTGATAGGAGTGCTTTGGTGTGTGCTCTGGTGTATCGGTGTTGTTACTGCGTTGGGTGCTGATACCTGGTGCGTGGGAAGCTGATGCCTGGTGCGTGGGGTGCTGATGTGGCCAAGAGCTGAGCTATCTATGCCTGTGAGCAAGGGTTGCTGCTACCATGTGCATTGGAGTATATGTGGTTCTAAGTAATTGTGTAATCAGTTAGCGGAGTAGTTAATAGTTGTAATTGGTAGTACTCTCTCTCTCTCTCTCTCTCTCTCTCTCTCTCTAATTTCTCACTGCTCTATTCTTTCTTTCCATCCCCTGTTTCTGTTTGTTAGAATAGAAATAAGGAGATTCCTATCAATTGGTATCAGAGCCAACCTCTACCACCATGACAGAGACTCGATCTATCTCTGCTCTTAATGATAAGATCAATTACCTCTCTCAAACCTCAGACCAACATGATCAAGAACTCCATGGAATTCACCAGAAGTTGGATGTCATCACTAGTATGTTTCATCAGAGAATGGATGCTGTTACTAGTATGTTGTAGACCCTATCCCAGTCTGTACAAGGGTTTACTAAAGATGGCAGTCAATGGCAACAGAAATCAACTTCACCAGAAGTTCCTGCTTCGCCGAATCATCAAGATACATCCTTGGCAACTGTTCCACGGAGTGTGAAGTTAGAATTTCCAAAATTCAGGGGTGAAAAAGCTTTAGGCTGGGTTTATAAGGCTCATCAATTTTTCCAGTTATATGGCACTCCTCCTAATCAAAAAATTTTGCTAGCTTCCTACCATATGGAGGAGGAGGCCCTGATTTGGTTTTAAGAAGCAGAAGAGGCTAGCCAATTCACTAGTTGGGAGGCCTTTGTAAGATCTTTGCATGTGAGATTTGGCTCATCAGCATATGATGACCCAATGGAAACCCTGACCAGGTTGAGACAAGTGGGTAGTGTGGCTATGTACAAGGAACAATTTGAAGCTTTATCAAATAGAATCAAGGAATTGTCAAAGAAGCATAAACTGAGCTGTTTCTTGAGTGGTCTGAAAGATGAGATTAGACTGCCAGTTAGAATGCTGAATCCACAGAGCCTTAATGTAGCATTTAGTTTAGCTAAAATACAAGAGGAATACCTAATGGCTAGTAGAAGGAGTATTAAATCTTGGGGTGAAGGGCCTAAAGCTTCAATTCTTGGTCCTCCACCAGTGCCCAAGACTGACCCTAAAGGTGCTAAGATGGCAATTCAAAGGATTTCTCCTTCTCAGATGGATGAGAGGAGGAAAAATGGATTGTGTTATTACTATGATGATAAGTGGGTTATAGGGCACAAGTGTAAGACTCCAAGAATTTTCCTTATGGAGGGATTACATGATGTGGGCTGTTAGAGTTTGTCGAATTTTCATTTGGAGGAAGTGCATGCTACATCAAATTCTGAGTTGATCTTACAGCAACATGAGGTGGATAGAATTCCTAAAGGAGTGGCAGAAATTACCCTTTATGCCTTGTTGGGTAGTCCTTCATCTGGCACCATGAGAGTATGGGGCAGAATTTATCAACAAGAAATGGTGATCTTGATTGATGGTGGAAGTACTCATAATTTCATAGATGTTGCATTATGGAAGGAGTTGCAGCTGCCTATATCAACTCGGGATTGTTTTAAGGTTAAGGTGGCTAATAGGGTTGTTCTTAAGACTAAGGGAGCATGTTTTGATGTTCAGCTCAATAATCAAGGTTCTTGCATTGGAGTTCATCTAAATGTTCTATCTTTAGGAGGCTATGATGTTGTATTGGGGACACAGTGGTTATATTCCTTAGGCTTTATTCAGTGGGATTTCAAACAACTCACCATGAAATTTGATTACCTTGGCAAATCAATTCTTCTTCAGGGCCTTACTCCCTCAGCTCCTACATTATGAGATGGCAATCAGTTTTTTAAACCCACTATTAAGAAGGGGTTGGTTTTGCAAATTTTGTCTTGTTTTTCTCCACTGCCTGCAGTACAGCAATGCTCAGCCACTAATGATTTGCTCCTAGAGTTTGCTAAGATCTTTGAAGTACTAGTTGGCTTGCCTCCCCTCAGAGGGCATGAGCATCAGATTATTTTGAAGGAGGGATCCCCACACGTCTGTGAAAGGCGTTACAGGTATCCATTTTATCAGAAAACTGAAATTGAGAAAATTGTGCAAGAATTGCTTGATTCTGGTTCTATTAGAGTTAGCCATAACCCTTTTTCTTCTCTTGTTTTGTTGGTTAGAGAGGCTGATGGAAGTTTGCGCATGTGCATAGATTATAGATCATTAAACAAGGCCACTGTTAAGGATAAGTATCCTATTCCTGTAGTTGATGAACTGTTAGATGACTTGTGTGGTGCTGCCATCTTTTCTAAGTTGGACCTTAGATCTGGTTATCATCAAATAAGAATAAAGGATGTTGACATTGAAAAAACTGCATTTAGGACTCATGAGGGGCATTATGAGTTCCTTGTCATGCCTTTTAGGTTAACCAATGCCCCCTCCACTTTCCAGTCCTTAATGAATCATATTTTTAAGCCTTTTTTGAGGAAGTTTGTCCTAGTTTTCTTTGATGGTATATTGGTTTTCAATAATTCCTTGGATGATCACCTGATTCACTTAAGGACTGTCTTATCTGTCCTACTTTCGAATCAATTGTATGCCAAACAGTCCAAGTGTGTTTTTGGTTGGGGTGAGGTGGAATATTTAGGCCATCTTATCTCTGCTGATGGGGTTAGGATTGATCTAAGGAAAATTGAAGCAATGCAGTAGTGGCCTACTCCAGGTCAGTGAAGGCTTTAAGGGAATTTTTGGGACTAACAGGGTATTATAGGAAATTCATTAAGAATTATGGTGAGATTGCAACCCCACTAACTGCTTTATTGAAAAAGGATGCATTCCTTTGGTCCCCACAGGCTGAGTTGGCCTTTGAAGTTCTTAAAAGAGCTATTTCAAGCCCCCCAGTGCTGGCCCTTCCTAATTTCTCCAAGACTTTTGTGGTGGAGTGTGATGCTTCTGGACATGGTATTGGGGTTGTTTTAATGCAAGATCATAGGCCTTTGGCTTTCCACAGTCAAGCCTTGAAAGGCAGAAGCCTACATTTGTCTACTTATGAGAAAGAATTTTTGGCATTGGTTAGTGCAGTCAAGAGATGGAGACCCTATCTAGTTGGTAAGCCTTTTATTATTAAGACAGATCAGCAGAGATTGAAGTTCCTTTTGGAACAAAGGATAGGAACTCTTGCTCAACAAAAATGGATTTCTAAACTTTTGGGGTATTCTTTCTTAGTTGAATATAAGAAGGGCAAGGAAAATAAGGCTGTAGATGCACTTTCAAGGATGTTGGAGGCTTTTTATACTTCATCTAGTGACTTGTCAGAATTTGAATCAGCTCAGTTATTCATCATTTCCTTCCCTTGTCCTACTTCGTTGGATGTTTTGAAGGATAGCTATAGGTCTGATTCAGAGTACCAGCAGCTATTTTCTGCCTTGACAGGTCGTAACCCTTATGTTCGTCACTTTTCTCTTCAGAATGGTATTTTTCTTTACAAGGATAAAGTGTTTCTGAGTTCTAATTCACCCTTGAAACCTTTGGTCCTTCAGCATGTTCATAATAGTCCTTTGGGAGGTCACTCTAGGTACTTAAAAATTGTGCATCATGTGCAAAAAGATTTTTTTTTTGGTTTGGTATGAAGAGAGACATCAAAGAGAATATAAGAACTTGTAAGATTTGCCAAAGAATTAAGGCAGACACCATTAAACCTGCTAGATTATTGCAGCCACTCCTTATTCCTAATAAACTATGGATGGATATTAGTATGGACTTTATCACTGGTCTTCCCAAATCCCAAGGGTTTGATGTTATCATGGTTGTGGTTGATAGGCTTACTAAGTTTATGCACTTCATGCCTTTGTCCCATCCCTACACTGCTGCCAAGGTGGCTTAGGTTTTCATGTCTAATGTGTTTAAGTTGCATGGTCTGCCTAGGTCCATTGTGAGTGATAGAGATGCTACCTTCAACTCTAATTTTTGAAGGGAGTTGTTCAAGCTTCAAGGTACTGAATTGGCTATGTCCTCAGCCTACCACCCATAGTCTAATGGGCAAATTGAGGTGGTTAATAAAAGTTTGGAGCAATATTTGAGGGCTTTTGTTGGTGACAGACCTCACACTTAGGCTTCATGGCTATATTTGGCTAAGTTTTGGTTTAATTCTAACTACCATTCTTCTACCAAAATGTCCCCATTTGAGGCTCTTTATGGTTTTTCTCCCCCTAGGATTTTGGATTATGTGCTTGGCCTTACTAGAGTTGTTGCTGTGGATACTGTGTTACATGATAGGTCTATTCTTTTGGATCTTCTCAAGCAAAATTTGGTTGCAGCCCAAGCTAGGATGAAGGCTCAAGCTGATCAACATAGGTTTGATAGGTCTTATTAAGTTGGTGATTGGGTTTTCCGACTTCAGCCCTATAGGCAGCTGTCTCTCAATTCTAAAGGGTTTCACAAGTTGTCTCCAAGGTATTTTGGGCCTTTTCAAATTTTTCAAAGAATTGGACTCGTGGCTTACAAATTGGCAATGCCTCTAAATTGTTTGATTCATCCAGTCTTTCATGTTTCTTGCCTCAAGCCTAAATTGGGTGCACACATTACCCCTATTCCGACTCTTCCACTTGTAGATTCTGAACGGTTCCTCAATCCTGAGCCTATTGCCATTCTGCAGCAAAGGTCCAAGCAATTACAGAGTAGGCTGATTACTGAGGTTTTGGTCTAGTGGTTTAGGCAACCTACTAAGTGTGCCACTTGGGAATCTTTGTTTCAGCTTAAACTTCAATTTCCTCACCTTGTGGGCAAGGTGCTTTGAGGGGGTGTTGCTGGTGTATTTTCATCTCCTTTACTCTTCATCACCTTAATATTACTTGAATTCACTTGCCTTGATTGGTTATATTCAGGATTGTTAGCTGTTACAATTGGGTTGTACATGTTTTACCTTGTGGACAAGGTTTTCAAAGGGGGATGGAATGATAGGAGTGCTCTGGTGTGTGCTCTGGTGTATTGGTGTTGTTGCTGCGTTGGGTGCTGATAACTGGTGTGTGGGAAGCTGATGCTTGGTGCGTGGGGTGCTAATGTGGCCAAGAGCTGAGCTATCTATGCTTATGAGCAAGGGCTGCTGCTACCATGTGAATTGGAGTATATGTGGTTCTAAGTAATTGTGTAATCAATTAGTGGAGTAGTTAATTATAGTTGTAATTGGTAGTATTCTACTAGTTACAACTGTTGGGTAATTGGGGTTAGTTAGTTAGTTAGAAACACAGTTATAAAGTGAAATCATTGTTCGATAGTTCTGCTAAGCTCGGGTATAAAGGGATACAGAGGTTCAAGTTATGGGTATGTGAAATGTAATGCAAATTCCAACTCTCTCTCTCTCTCTCTCTCTCTCTCTCTCTCTCTCTCTCTCTCTCTCTCTAATTTCTCACTGCTCTATTCTTTCTTTCCATCCCCTTTTTTGTTTGTTAGAATAGGAATAAGGAGATTCCTACCAAAAGGACCAGACCACCTCCTCTTCCATATCTCGGAACCTCCCACTTTTGGTCAAAATTTATGTTGTAAGAATAAAATCTAGCCTAGCTTCATCTATCAAAGTTTCAGCTAAAAACAAGACAAAGTGATCTTGTGCTCGAATTAAATTACCGAGCTCTTCTCTGTATGTGGGTTCCCAACCCAATCCCAAACAGGGAGTTGGATCCTCTCCATTTCTCTTTGAAATGGATAGTGTCTAGTTAAAGGTTGAGATTTAATTAAAATCAATCTATAGCCCAACATATGTCACGTCATTTAAGAGACGCTAACCTAACATTTCACGGAGACTTTAACGGAGCCATGGCCAAACAAACATTAGTTAATCGAAAAGTGTTCTTTCGTTTGACTTTTGACTCTTTCTCATCTTAGTTTCTTTCTCACTCTCAACAAGGCCTATCCATGGCCGACTTCTCCTTGCATGCACATCACCGCCATTGACAGTTCTATGATCGGTATCACCTTGAATATCTAGTAAGGAAGTTTTGATATCAGCTTTCTAAATCCCACCCAAAAAAAAAAAAAAAAAAAAAATCTGAGTAGTTTAAATTTTGATATCTGATATATGGTTTTGTTCTTTCTTTTCTTGTTTTCTTTGTCAAAGAGCATCCCTTTCTTTCTTTTATAACATTAAAGATTATCCCTTTCATTGATTGAGTTTTTTCTCTTTCCTTGCTATAGATCTGTGGTAACTATAGCAGGGGTCTGAGCTCTCTCATCTCGGTTTCTCTCTCTTTTTACCCTTGGGTCTCATTTTATGTCAGTTTTGATTAGTTTAATGACTGTGTTTTCTTGTTGGGAATAAAGTTTGATGATTTTGAATGGATTTGAAATTTGGGGTTTATGGGTATGGCTCGAATGTGTTGTGATTGAATTGAAAGTGACCTGCTTGTAGTTGGTGTGTGTATGGGTTTGGCATTAACTAAGTGTAAGTTCTACTTTCAGTTGATTGAAAAATCATAAAATCTTTTTTTTTTTCCTTTTATATATTTATATAATAATAATATGTTGATTAAACTGTGTATAAAAGTTTGTAAAACTTTGAAGTTTTAAAATATAAAATTTATGCAAACTATCTTAGGGAAAACATGACTGATTGGAATGCTTAATGCAAGTTCGGTAGCCATCAGGATGATAATTGCAAATTGAAATGAGCTTTCATATGTGGATTGTGTTCATATCCCTTCATATGTGGACTTCGTTAATAATATATATATATATATTTTTTTGATGGGATGATAATATGCATTTTTATTTTTAGCTTGTAATTTATAAGTCTATGTATGTTGCTATACAGATTTCCTCAATTTTTTTAATAAGTATGTATCACTTGTCAAATAAAAATAAATAAAAGATGCTTAAAGGAGTTACTCTTCAAATCTATGCCGGCAGTTTGGTTTTGTGTTTACAAGAATTGATTATTAAAGAATTCTCTTGGCATTGATAGAATCCATCTTGTTGCATTATCAGGCTTTTTACAGTTGAGCTCAACTCTCTTCTAGTATTAAGTTAATTTGTTGTAAACCTCTTGGTACAATTGTTGGGGAGTCAAGCCATCAGAAATTGTCTAAATCTGCAAAAACTTCTTTTAAAGTAGATCTTAAAGGACGCAAGACTTTTTTTTTTCTTGCCCCATTTTCTATGAGAATCATGTGTTATAGTGGTGAAAAGTAGATCTTAAATTTCCTTAGCTGGAGAGCCAAATATAGTTCCCACTCATTTAGATATTTTGTAACATATTGTAAATGTGAAGCACTTGATTCTCCACCAAATCTGATATTTGTATGACTATGGACAATATGCAACTACAAGACCACTGAAAAAAGGGACCCAGTGCTTAATTACTCAAACCATGAAAATTTTTTCCTAACACATCATGATACTTGAACTTTTCACTGCAATTTCCATTGAAGAGGTATGGCAATCATCTCTATTAGCAGTATTCTTGGGAACCCACCAAACTCTTATGCTTTTGTCAAGGCTTCCACTAAAGAGCAAGAACCCACCACCAATATTACTTGGTGATACTTGCAAGCATTTGACTGGACTTTCATGGCCACTTATGACTCCAACTTTACTAAGCTTACCACAAGCCCCTCTTTTCCATATACCAATACTCTTATCAATAGAGCCACTGCACAAAATCTCCCCCGTTTGACACATACATAGGACAACCATTTGATGAGCTTTTGTCTCACTAACTAATTTCCGACTCTCAAAATTCATGCTTCCCTCCCACCCCATCACAAACCCATCTAATCATCCTCCATAAGCCCATTTTCCATCCTTGGAAACTATAACTGAATTAATCGAAACCTCCTTATGACCCTCCAAAATTCCTTTTAAAGCATGTGAATTCTTCCCCTCCTTGCCCCAAGCCTCTCTTTTCCATATACCAATACTCTTATCAGTAGAGCCACTGCACAAAAACTCCCCCGTTTGACACAAACACAGGACAGCCATTTGATGAGCTCGTCTCATTAATAATTTCCAACTCTCAAAATTCATGCTCCCCTCCCACCCCATTACAAATCCAACTGACCCTCCTCCATAAACCCATTTTCCATCCTCCTTATGACCCTCCAAAATTCTCCAAAATTCCTTTTAAAGCATGTGAATTCTTCCCCTCCCAACCCCAAGCTTTAATCTTCCCATCAGCTGAAGCAGAATACACATCCATACTTGCCACCAACCCATTAATTGCATCATCATGTGCCTTAATTGATTCCAAGCACTTCAAATTTGATAGCCTCCACACCTTGAAGGTCTTATCCCATGACCTTGAAATTTATGTGTCAACTTTATAATTCACTAGTCGCAGACCCGTGCATTACGCGTGATAATTTTTTAGATAAAATACTATTTTACTCCCAAGACTTTATAAAGAGTTTTTAAAAAAGAAAAAAAAATAGTTTTATCATATTTTTCATAATTTTATCTGTAATATTTTTTACCATTATCATATATTTATTGGTTGATGATTTGTATAAAATAGACATTAAATAAAAGGTAGAACTATTCAATAATTTTTTTTAAGTCATGGTGTTTGAAAATTATGATTTATATATGTATATATATACATACATATATATATATATATATAATTTCCCTAGTTAGAATTTGATTAGTTTTAAGTTACTATTTTGTATTATTATATTTAATTGTTGATTTTATTGCATTATAAGGTTTTTAATGTCCTCTGTATAGTCATCTCTATTTTATTTCTTACTCATCTTTACCACCTTTTTATTTTCCAAATAATAGTTATTAATTGACGTTTGATTTCATTTCTTTTTTTCTTCCTTCATTTATTCTTTATTGCTTTGTATGTTACCTTGCTAGTTGTAAATTTTATGGTTATCAATAAGAAATAGATATTATGGATGGCTTAAATAGTTATAGATATAACTACATTAGTAGTATGTCAAAGGGTTTTTTTTTTTTTTTTTCCCTTCTGAATTTACAAGAAAATATGAAAGACATTTCTCTAATTTGGTCTCAATCAATTAAGATTTCCATAATATATTAACGGAAGTAATAATGAGCCTTAAATTTTTTTTAATGTATGAAGTGGTTAGGTTAGTGGTATGTCAAAGATTTTATAAAAAAAAATTTAAAAATAATTCCAAGGAAATGTAAACGGTCTTTTTTTGAAAAAAGAAATTGTGACCTTTTGAATTGTACAAATATGATTGTTTTGATCACCTTATTTATAGATTTCATTATTAAGTTATAAACATCTAAATTAAAGTAGATGAATATATAAATGCAAAAGTATATGTAAAATTACAACTGCACAAGATAAATATGTATAGATATATATATATATATATATATATATTTTATTATTCATGAATCATTATTTCATTGTTTACTTATAAATACCTAAATTAAAATTTTATTCTGGAAAAAAATCTAAATTAAAACAAATGAATGTGTAAAACATTTTTAGTATACTGTAATATAAAATTTTTTTTTCTCAATATTTTATGTAACTTTTCCCATAAGATCAATATTGTTGGCTTCCTTTAAAGATGATACATAATATTTTTGAGAAGAAGAAGAAGAAGAATAAACAAAGACTATGCTAACACATAATATAAAATTATTTAGTTTGCGTGATTTAAATATGTGGCAAAAAAAAAATATTAATGTATCTATGATAAAAGCTTTTATCTAAATGATATATAGTAATTCATATTTTGTTAGACTTAATTCAAAAAGTTCATTCTAAATAGCTTTTTTAAGTCTACAAATTGCTCAATTTATGGGCCTAGTCACATTCAAAGGGTGCTATCTAAATTATAAATTATATGACCCTTTATCACATAAATATATTGATTCTCCCAATGTATGGTAAAAGAAGGCAGGTTTGTGTTTAGCCATTTTCTTGATTTGTGCCATATAATTTAACAGTATAAAGGATGTGACTTGATTTAAATGTTGAATAAAATAAGATGAGAGGAAAAAAGAGTAAAAATAAACTTTATAGCAATAAACATCAAATTATCCAAGTCATTCTATGTAATATAATAACATTATATTATTATATACTACATGCATAATGCAGTAGGATAATATTTAATCAAAGAAAATATAAAAGATAACAACTTAAAACACAAAAATAAATTGCATCAACCCAAAGTAGAATTCTAATTAACACAAATATTCATCAACCTAAAGAATTGATGCAATGAAAAAAAAAATCAAACAAAAAATGAAAAAATTGAGAGAGAGAGAGAGAGAGAGAGAGAGAGAGAGAGAGGTAACTTTTTTTGTGTGAAAAAACTATGCATAGAATGAAAAGATAAAAGATAACAACTTAAAACACAAAAATAAATTGCATCAACCCAAAGTAGAATTCTAATTTACAAAAAATTCATCAACCTAAAGAATTGATGCAATGAAAATATAAAATATAAAAAAATCAAACAAAAAATGAAAAAATTGAGAGAGAGAGAGAGAGAAGTAACCTTTTTTGTGTGAGAAAACTATACATAAAATGAAAAGGAAAATGTCAAATTTATAATAAGATGTTGAAAATAAGAAGGGTCAAAATAAAGGAAGACAAAAAGGTAGAGAAAGAATGATATTAAGGTAGAAAGTAGTGGGGAGATGATGAGGTAAAAGGGATGGAGAGTTTTGAAAAATTAATAATAATAATAATAATAATAATAATAATAATAATAATAATAATAATAATAATAATAATAATAATGGTTAAAAGATATTTTAATTTTTAAATAATGGAGTTTTTAAGTCACCTTAAATTAATGGGAAAATGTTTAAAAATATACATAACAAAAATTGGAAACAAAAAATGATGAAGTGGCTGCTGATGTGGCTCAATGTGAACGTAGCAACATTAAATGCTACGCTTTAGCTTTTAGTAATATATAGATGTGCAATTGGAGAACCATCCAAATTAAACATTTCACAATGGATCTCATTAAAAAGAAAACACAAACTCTTTACTAATTTAGTGGCCGCCATTCCATACAGGTATGAGCTTTACAATAGGGGGAACCATTCAGAGAGTGGTAAAGAAAAAGATAGAGAAATAGTAACAAATTCAACACCCCAACAAAATGATTTAGAAAGTAAATGTAATGTAACAACCATCCACACCACAACATGAAATAGGCAGAAACAAACGCAAAAAAGGGAAAAAAAAAAAAAAAACCATCAAGCAAAAGAATAGAACACAAAAGGAATTGGGATATAGGAATACCTCAACTGAACCACCAAGCTTACTTCAGTATTTATATAGATGTGAGGAGAGGAAGGAAGACAGAGAGGTTGCCATTAGAAGCGAAAATAGAAGCTGAAACCATAGAACCAGAAGATGAAACCGTGAGTGAAACAATAGAATAGAAGCTGAAACCGTGATATGGTGTGGATGAAACAAAACGTGAAATGATAGAACAAAAGCTGAAACAGGTGGGGAAGGGGAAGGAACTAAACCTAAAAAGGAATAGCATAAGTTGTAACCGTGAGCATTTAGGTTTGACAAAAGGAGTTAGCTGAAAAGGCTTTGGGCCTGGTCTGGAATTTAAAGTAGAGATAAGGCTCCATGTAACAGAAGGAAAGGGAATAGCATAAGTTGTAACCGTGAAAAGCAATCAGGTTTGACAAAGAGAGTTAGCTGAAAAAGTTTTGTGTGTGGGCTTGGGCTTTATAATGGATTAAATGTATAATAAGTGCACTTTAAAGTAGAGATAGGGCTAGAAATTGAATTAAAAATTGGCAAAAACTATTTTCAAATTGAATTAAAAATTCAGAAAAGAGGATGAGAATGACATGGCTGTTGACATGGCTCAATGCGAGTGTAGCAATATTAAATGCTACGTTTCAGCTTTTAGTAATATATAGATTTGATTTGAAGATTGCTTTCTTTGTTGAAAACTGTTAGGATATGTGCCCTTAAATCCTATTGTATGATGCTATGTATGATATTATGTATGACATTATTTGAGAAATGATGTATGACTTAATATTATGTTTAATAAAGTTGTTTTATTCTTATCTAAAATAATGGTAACATGAATATTCAGACATTATCAAATAGTCCATGAGATGCATAGTATGTGATTTATGTGATTTAGTCACAGAAGATATAGATCACAAGTTCTTTGTAAACTCAGAATTTTGGTTCGTAGTCAGTGATGAAATTGGGCATTTCATCTGCGAAGACTATAACATATTAACTACGATGATTTGTCTTGATCATGGAAATGGTGATTTCTAGTTAATATGTTGATATGTTTTAAGAGTTAAGACATATTGAACTGGACCGCTGTGAGATTTATTATTCTCCTAACGACTGTCAATTGAATAATAAATCTCACGACTTGTATTCACATGAACTCTTAATCCTGAGAGAATAATGGACTTGATCATGAAATGTAGATTGCTTTGATATATCAGGAGTGAGATCTAAAGTAACGGTCAAAACCTCAGTATGTTGAGCAGCCACATTTAGTGTTGATGGAACATATATTCTCAAGATGGAATTCATAGTCTCTTAACGGAGATATAAAATATTCTCTTGAGATAAGTTTAATGGGTACAGTTATTCAGAGAGTTAGGCCTAACCACTTTAGTAAGACTAAAGTATATATTTATGAAATTGGATTTCATAAATATATGGTGAATAACACAAAAGGATTAAACCGGGTACTCAAGGATTAAGATGTAGTAATTTACAAAGTGGCAGTCTATATTCATGACTTTGTGTTACTACGAATATTTTATGAAGGGGTTGCATGTATAATAAAGTCTTGGGATATAATTTATTAATAAGGCCTAGAGTGCAATTATATTTATATAGTGGTATTAAATATAATTAATGGTAACTTTGAACTTGTCAAGAGTTGACAGAAAAGCCCAAGGCCTATTGGAGTTAGTATCTTATTTGTTCCCTTTTGGTCCCACTCCAAGCCACACACTAAAGCCCAATTGGGAAGGCCCAAAAGGCTAGCCCAATTAGATAATCAGTTATGTGGAGAGAAACATACAGAAATTTATATAGAATAAAATGGTTTGTATGTTTAATAAGAATATATGAAAATATATGAAATAAGGAAGAGAGATACTCTTTCATATTCTCTCTAGATACATAGAACTGATTGAGAGACCACACATCTTGGGCATCGAGTGGAATTGGAGTGAAGATTGAAAGTATTCCCGAGTACTTCTTCATTCGGTTTTGAAATTCATCGCATCAAGGTACACTCTCTTGTTCTTATATTCTGAAACCTATATAGTGCATGTTATCAATTGCGAATGAAGTAGATCCGTTTATTTTCCCCTGTGTATGTTTTGTATGCGATACAGACATGTATATTACCCAACAAAAACGTGAACCTTGAATGGTTTCATGTTGAATTTCTTTTACAACTCTTGTATAAGTGATAAAAGGTTCTTATCTTAATTAAAAAGCAAGATTTCAGGTAGTAACTTCTGTTGTTTCCATTCATGAATCGCATTTGGAGGATTTTTCTTTTTATGGTCATCTATTGCTTCGAAACAAGCTATGAACTTGAAATGTATCTTAATTCCATATATTTAAATGTATAAAGTATACTCAAAACACTAGTACATCATTTAAACCAATTGGTATATAAACAACCATTAAAGCATTTGTCCACAACTTATGTCATAGATTACAAAACATGATTCTAAATTTGAAAAATAGCATCCTAAGCTAGAAAAAAGGCTCAACTATGTGCACCATCCTATGCACTCCACTTAAGACTAATTTCATAGATATTTGACTCAATTTGTAGAGAGTTAAGTTAGGGTATCTCAAATAATTCAAGTCCTGCAAACACAAAACCAAACCACCAAAAGAGATGATATCTGTAAGCCTTATTATTTGACAAGTGAATCAAGTGATACAAACTATATTAGTAAACAGGAAAATTTATATACAAGTAGCATAATTTTTTTTTATATAAGTATATACAAGAAGCATACATAGACTCCCTCTAAATAACTACAAATTAAAAACTTTTTAGCTGAAACTAAAAATTTAAGTTAAAAGCTAACTGAATAGTATAATAGGGGATTCATAAATAGTACCAAAAAGTGCAAGAGACCCATGAATAGAACAAAAAAGATGCTAAAAACTAAAATAAGCTAAAACCTTTGTTACCTCCCAAACGAAGTCTAAAATTCAAATTACTAACAAAGTCTACCAAATCCATTAGAATGCTCATACAATGACAACTAAAATAAAGATTTTAGCTCAAGAATTGATAACTCAAAGCCATTAAACGTGTGGTTACTTATCTCTATCATCTATCCTTATTGTCCGTATAAGCAAAGGGCTATCCTAATAAGAAGCAATTACATATATATATGAAAGCTTATTTCAAGTTGCAACTATGATCTTGATGGCTACCAAACTTACATTAGCATTCGAATCAGTCCCCAAGATAGCCAATAATCCAATTTTAAAACCCAAGCAAAATCATCCAGCTTTATACTTAATAGTAAAACTCAATCATCAAGCCAATCAAAAGTGAAACAAAATGAGATCCAAGGGGTTCAGTAAACAAAAAAAAAAAAAAAAAATTAAAGAAAAAAAAATAGAGAGACACTCATACACCAACTACAGTTACCACAAATCTATAGCAAGGAAGGAAAAAAAAATTCAATTAAAGAAAAACATAATATTTAGTGCTATAAAAAAAAAAAAAGGATGATCTTGGCAAAGACAACAAGAAAAGAAAAGGAAAAAAATACATAAATTTGATATCAAAATTTCCTTTAGAAATAGAGCTGGATGGCTTAAACATAGTTGGTGAACAACTTGTGTGGGTGCAAGGAGAACTGGAGAAGCTTGACCATCGCTGGGTTTGATGGGAGGGAGAGAGAAACGGAGAGGAGAGGGATAGAGAGTTAGAGAAGAAAAACCTAGACGTTGAAACTAACGTTAGTTTAGCTTTTTAAACAGTTAGTCTCCTGTTAATGCTTTTAAATGATGTAGCATATTTTAGGCCATGGATTTATTTTAAATCAATCTCAGCCCTTAACTGAACCCTCTCCATTTCTAATGAAATAGAGAGGATCTGGATCCCCAAAACAATGTATTAAAGGGATTTTAATTTTTTTAAAAAATATATTAGAGAAAAAATAAGCAGATAAAAGTAGGTAAAGACTACAAATTGATTGATGAGTCCATAAAAGATAAATCAAAGTTAGGAAAACTTACGCTCAGTGAAGAAGGGTTGAAGGACATTCTTAGTGTTGTGACAGTCCCACTCCAGCGATTCCCACCATTGTGACTTGTTTGCCATAATCTTTTGAAGAGAAGGGGGAGGAGATAGTTGTCCATTAGAAAGGTGCAGAGAGAGAGTGAGTCTCTTTAGCTTCGGATAGGCTATATAAATCTTTTCAAGAGAATCACAAACTATTACTTTATAGTTACTACAAATTGTCTTTAGTTTCGGTAGGTCCCACAACTTCAAAAGCCTCAATTTGGGGAGAGTAATTTTGGCAGTGTCCATTCCTTCCTCCTCTTTTTCTTTTTCTTTATCACCAGCTTCTCCTATTATTTCCTCCACTTGCTTACAGAAGGTGACTTTAATCTCTTCCAAGTTGCGCAAGTGTAGCAGCAACCCAGATGGAAACAGCTTCTTTATCTCAAAACAATGAGATAAAGAAATTATTTTGAGGCGGGAAAAGGTGTCAAATGGGACCCATGCTGATGCAACTTTCTCTTTCCTAAACAATACGAGTAAGTTATCCAAACCCCAAAGTTCTAGTTTCTCAGTTTGAAGAAAAGGAAGGGTACAAGAAGAAGAAAAAGAAAAAACGTGCTCTATTCCAAAGCACCTATTAAGAGTTACACATTGTAATTCACTTGTGCGGTTCAAAGATGGAACATCACATAAACTTCTTAAATCGTCACATCCATTAATATTAAGGAATCGCAAGTCGTTCGGTAGCACTAAGGACTCATCTCCTCCTCTTAAATTGCAATTTTCTAAAATTACTCTTTTGCTGTCCAATCTAGCGCTTAATAATAAGCCACCAACCACCACTAGCCCACTCGAATTAGGTAACATGCAAGTCGCCTGTTCTCCAAGGATCTAATATACGTACTGAAGTTGTTCACGTCATCAAAATGGCCTGCAAAATCTTCCAATTCCTTTAAGCTTGCTATCTCTTCGCCCACTACTGTTGCCTTCGAATGCCAATAAACTGTGAGGTACTGTAGATGAGAGATTTTCGGTAAAATCCCAAGTGGCATGACTTTTAGTTAGGCACGTTCAGATCAAGGAATTTCAAGTTGATCAACATTTCTAAACCATCAGGTACTTCCGTAATTCTTGTTTCCCCAAGGTCTAACTTCCTCAATGTTGTAAGCTTTGCTAATGAAGACACATGTTTTAATTCTCCACACCCTCTATGCCTTAATGTAGTAAGCTTCTCCAAGCTATAGACTGAATTCGGCAAAGATTCAATACCAGTATATGATAGATCAAGAACCTTGAGCCCATACAAATGCTCAAACAAAGAATCTGAGACATTTTTTAATGACCGGTTACCCTGTAGCAACAAGGTTGAAAGGTTAGGATACCTTGGTGATACATTAGGAGGGATTGTTTATATGCCCTTGTATATCAAAGGAGCCTTCACAAGATCCTCTTTCCATTTTCCTTCATCTGAAAAATCCTCCAATCCCAAGCAACCTTCTACCATAAATTGAGGACTTGCAACGTCGAGGACTATGTCTCTTACCAAATCATGCATCTTCACAAACATTCCCAGGTAAGAAACATTTCCACCTTCCAATAAACAAGCATTTTCAAGTTTACTTAATATTGTATAGCCCCTATCATACTCTGCTTGCCTACTCTCCATTCTTTAAATAATTCCCTCATCAATCAAATGTTCTATCAACTCTTGTTTGTTAATCTTGAAGTCCTCAGGGAATAGTGCACAATGCAAGAGACACTATTTAAGTTCCTCACCTTTCAATTGATCATAACTAAATTCAAGCGTCTTAAGTACCTGCTTCTCTGTATCGTTGGTCCTTATTACTGATTTCCTTATCTCTCACAATGCATTTCTCCACTCAAAATCTTCAATTAAAGGTTTGAAACTTGCAGCTATTGTAACAATTGCAAGAGGCAATTGGGCACATCTTTCAAGAACCTCTTCTGCCATTTGTTTAAATTTGGATTATTAAAAACATCATGCCCCATTTTATCCAAAAATAACTTTCGTGCCTCCTCTTTTGAAAGAAGCTCCATTTTGATATCCTTACAACTCATTCCTAGACAAACGTTAACAAGACAAGTTGTCAATACTAATTTGCATCCATTTGCTGAATTAGGCTCTAGAATTCTTACTTCCTCAAGAGCAAATGTTTCCCACATATCATCTAAGATTAGCACATATCTTTTCTTATCTTCCAATTTTACCATTAACTTGGCAGCCCTTTCTCTTACATCCTCAACTTTTGTGAGATCTAAATCCAACTTACGTGCAATATCATGTTGTAGTTGGATAACATTTAAAGACTTTGATACAGTGACCCAAATGACACTGTCAAAATTTTTTTTCTTTTTTAATAGACGATTATTGATGTGCTCCATGACAGTCGATTTGCCTATACCTTCCATTCCATAAAGGCCAATCTTTCTAACATCATCGTACAACACGCATGCCCAAATTTCTTCCTTTACTCTTTCAGTTTGCTTTCCCCAATCAATGTTGGTGTTGACATTATTTCTCCGTTGCTTGGGGGTGGATCAATGACCAAACTATCAGGGAAATCACCCACTTGATGAAGTTCTTCCACCTCTCATATCTTCTTAAAAGCAAGTTTTCCCATGCGTGCACGTGAGAAACACATCCCTTCTCCAGCTTCACGTTCAACGGCTTCTATTTCACCATTCATTATTTCTACATCTTGGATCCATCTTTCAACTTCTTGCTTTGGTGTCTTTCCTGAATGAAGTTGTGTTCTCATTCTTGAGGTTGTGTTTGACTTCCGATCTTCTAAATACCGCCATTTGTCCTTGAGAGTTCTCCAATATTTATTAGCGCCTTTATAATACTTGCAGTATTTGCAAATTGGAGCAAATATCATTTTTGTAATCTCAAAAATTGGACCCACAATTTCCATTTTTTTGTGCCTGCATATGTACCCAATATGTACCTCAGCCATTTTGCACAAATATAAACGAAAAATTAAAAACAAAATGGAAGAATACATCTTTCCTACCCTAGTTTTAAATGCCACGGAGTTGGATTGATAAATGGTAAGTGGAAGTAGAGGTGGGGCTGGATCTCATTTTCTCTTTTGCTTTTTTTCTTTTTTCCAATGTTATTGTCATTATAATGGATAGAAAGAAGAGATTGATAATAAGTTCAAAGTTTTACATAAAAGTTGCTCAAACTAAAATTTTAAAAAATGATTAGAACATATCTAAATTTAGAGGGATTAATATATATTAGGGTAATTATAGTAAATCCAATTGTGCATACTCTTGGTTTGAAAAATGTCATTTTGTCCACCTGAGATTCACTTCGTTTGTCTCTGGTGGACCACCCTTGTAAAAAATAATGGTAAATATGCCTTTTCACTCCCCTTTTATATTTTTTTCCTTCAAAAAAAAAAAAAAAAAAAAATCAAAAGTGACACTTCACTGGAAATTCTCAAGGTATTATCTCTAACCTCAAAACTTCAACACCTTATAAGTACTTCCCACAAGATTTACACCACATCAACAAGAGAGTCAAGATACCAAAAATCATAATATCCTCCAAGACAAACAATTTGAATCTTTAACTAGCTCCAAATAATCAATAAAAATTATATTCACCATTTATTTCACATTAAAATGCCAATACCCCCAAATCTTCACCACTTAGATAACCACCATTGTAAAAACTATAAACGCACTCATCAAATAAATCCACCAAGACAAAACCCATACATAGAAATAGATGAATATCATTTCCAAAGCTCATAAATCACATGGGTATCATTATCAAAACTTAGATAAAGAAAGCCTCTAGCAAAAGCATATAAACCCACCAAAAAGATTAGAAATATTTACCTCAAAAATAAAAGGGATAAAGATACTTAGAGGTGCCTAAGAATTTTCTGGTGACCTTGCCATAAAAATGATGGTGGAGATAAGGGTGTGGAGTGGCTACTGTGGGAGAGTGTGAGGGAGAAGAGTGTGTGTGTTTAAGTGAGAAGAAACTAGTGCCTAGTAAACGCACACACTCGGGTTGATGTTATTATCTCCCTTCAAATTAAACCCTTCCCCATCATATTAAACCTTTATATATCTCCTCTATCATATCTCCATCTCAAGCCTATAAAACTCATAACCCCCATCTCCTCTCTCATCTCTCCCTCTCAAACCCGTAACCTCATCTTTCCGGCAAAAATTGCATTATAGCACAATTTTAAAAAATTTTTAGGAGAATAACACATAGACAAAGTTATTTAGTTATGTAGCACATTTTTTCAACTCAAGTTTGTCAAACTCGAGTTCCAACTCAAACTCAAGTTTGACAAACTCAAATTCCAAAAAATGTGCGGCTTAACTAACTAATTTCATCTGTGTGCTATTTTCTCAAATTTTTTCTTAAAAAGTTCTATTTGAAATTTTTTTTTTCTCATTTCTCCCTCTCATACCTAAAACTCAAATTCTCTTTTTGGCCATTAGAAATTACTCTCTCTCTCTCTCTCTCTCTCTCTCTCTCTCTCTCTCTCTCTCCATATATATATATATATATATGAACCCAAATCTCTCTTTGAAACCCATCCACCAACAAATCAGTAAACCTAGTCACTGACTCGGATCTGAAAAATGGAATTACTGAAGCTTTTTTTGGGTTTTGGGCAACAAGTTTCTTTTTTGGGTTTGTGTTTAGGTGTGTTTGAACTTCAGATTGTTGGCTTCGCTAGATTTTCTATGCGAGTTAGCTCGAAGTGATTTAGGGTCTTCAATTGGGCTGCTGATGGATGGTTGGGCTTTGAGTGTTTAGTTGGATTTTGGCTACTCATCTAATCTGGGTTTCATTTGAAAGTGGTTCAATAAGTGCTTGACAAAATGGCAAATAGAGCAAGGTGAGAAGGATTTTATTTTTATCGAAGTAAATCTCAGGTGTGCAAAATGACACTTTTCAAACAATGGGTAGGTAATGTGAATTCAAACCTAAGCACAGGTAAGTTTACTGTAATTATTCCATATATTTTAAGCAAAAATAATAAATTTAGACAAATAAATAAGAAGAAAATAATAATTTAGGTTAGCTAGTAATAATTCAGTTTATGATTTATCAGACCAAGGTTATATGATCTATGGCTATTACAAGAGCCAAGAGGACTTGGCTTTTCCAATAGGTTCTAAGAACAGGCCCCTATAAATTGGAACATGTTTTCGTTTCGGTTTTATTTTTGTTTTTTTAGTTAATCAGTATCCATGGAATCAAATAATTTCAATTTTAAAGAATAAATTTTTTTTACAAATTTTAAAATAATTTATTGGCGTGGCCTATTGTGATTGATAAATAATAAAAGTGGTGCCATTAGTTGGTCTATGTAAATATGAAATTACTCTATTTGAAAAAGGCTTGAAAAAATTTACGACCCTAATATTACTCCTTCAGAAAAGAAGCTACGATTTTGAAGTTTGTATATGTGCAATTAACTATCAAAACAAAAACTTCTACTCTTCCTTTTTTAATGGGAAATTATTGTGTACTCTCGGAGTACCATAAATGCGTACTCCCTCCTCTCACAAGAATGGTGGGTCCCACTAATTAAATTCATGGTGGGACCCACCATTCATGTGAGAGGGGAGAGTACGCATTTATAGTACTCTAGGAGTACCTAATAATTTTCCATTGAAAAAGGTATGTTGATTTTAATTGAAATCCAGAAATGTAATTAATAGGAAAGACCAATAATGTACGTAGGCGTATCTAATAATAATAATAATAATAATAATATTCCTCTATATTATTATAAATCTAAAAACTAAAGCGTAGTATTTATTGTTGCTACGCTCCTGTTGAGCTACATCATCCACTTATTTTTTCTTTTTTTCTTTTCTCTTATTAAACTTTTCTTCTCCCAATTCTCAAAAAAAAAAAAAAAAAAAAAACTATTCTCCCTATTAGTTCAAACCTATTGTTACATTTCTTCTTACTTTTTCTCCTCCCTTTTTGCCTCTTTATCTCTTCACTATTTTATGCTTTACTGTTACACTTCCTTCATCTGTTTATCTTTCTTATATTTTGACTCTTCTTCTCTATATTTTATTCTGTATCAATTTGATATCATTTCTCTCATTCAATCTATATTTTTCCCACACAAAAATGTAAGTACTCTCTCTCTCTCTCTCTCTCCTTTCTTTTGGTGGATTTTTGTTCTTCCTTATAACTCTAATTAAGGTTGATAGATCTTTTATTTTTTAATGTGTTCTAGTATTGTGTGATTTTCTTTTATCATTTCCCATCAAAAAAATTCTTCACTTATCCTTTTATAGCTTTAATTCAATTTTGGTTTTGGTTAATACTTGACTTTTTTGGAAACAAGAATTTGACATTATATCAAAACACAATCTACATGGCTATGAATTTGAATATTCCTACCAATTGTTTGAGTAATAAATTATTATAAAGTCAATTTTTTATTCCTTTGGTTTCATTTTAATTTTGGTTAAAATAACATTGTAATTTTGTGATGAGTTTTGATTATTATTATAACTTCATTATTCCTTAAGAGATGAGAAACTTGAATAATAAATTTGAAATTTATAAATTTGGTTGTATATTAGGCATATATAATACACTACAATAAAAGTTAGAAAAATATGGTTCACCTTAAAAAAATATTAATAAAAAAAGGAATGATATATTTATAGAGATAAAAAAATAATAAATACTTTTAGAAATCTTTTTTTAAAAAAATAGACAATATTTGTAATGTGTAAATGAGAGAGAGAATAACAAATTTGAATCTAATACGAAAAACATATTTGGCAATTTTTCATTTTAAAATAAGGGAGTGTTGTGTTGCGTGGTTAACTTAGTTCATAAAATATAGCACCAAAAGGGTTATACACGCACATGGGAGTCATAATTGAATATACAGAGCAGAGGGTGTGTATGTGGGAAGAGAGTTAAAGTTGACCTCAAGGTCCAAGGCGTAAGCTATATATGCAATATACAACTAAACTCATGTATGTAATCTCCTTATTTTTTGTCACGGTTTTTACAATTAGTATTTTACTTACTATCTTTAGCATCCTTTATTATTATTATTATTAATTTTTTTTTTTTTGCAAGTTTTACTTTGTTCAATTTTTCATTTTCTTCAACTATTGTCTTCTTAATTCAATCTTTCATCTCCTCCAATCATTGTTTTTAAAAACAATTCGTTTGATTCCCTCTATAGATTTTTAAATTTTCTTATTTATATCTTCTTAAACTCTACAGTTTCACTTTGTTCAACCTTTCATCTACTTCTACCATTCCTCTTCTATCTTAATTTTTAAATAAATTTCTTATTATTTCATTTCCACCCCTCTCCTCTTTTCCTTCCAAGTTGTCCACAACAAAATAGGTCAATACTCTCTCTCTCTCTCTCTCTCTCTCTCTCTCTCTCTCTCTCTCTCTCCAATTTTGCTTTTCTAGCAGTGGATTTTTTTTTTTTGGTTTCAACCACTTAGTTTTAGGATTCCAGTTGTAAGATATCTAATAATGAAATAGTCACTAGCATTGGGATCTTATTCAAATAAAAAAATATCAAATATCTGGAGTTTCATTTTGTATATTTTCTACTAATGGTTCTTTTTGTTATTGTTGATATAATTGTCACATCACATTTGTTTCTCTTTTTGATAATTTTTATAGACTTTTATGCATATTTAGATATTTTGGTATTCCAATTCTTGATCACAAGTTTTTTTTCTTTATCCCATTGGTTTGATTTGATTTGGGTTAATAATTAGTTGTTTAGCAAGCTTAGATTTTTTTTTTTTTAGTGATCTATTTAAATGTTAAACTATGAGACTTTACTAAATTTTGTTTATTTTTTAATCTTTTTGTGTGAAAAAATTTGTAGTTTTTGTAAAGAAAATATTCTTAATAGTTGTATTAGAAGTACTTTATAATGCCACTTATTCAACGAAAAACAAAGGTTAGTCAAATGAAAATAATCGGATGAATGACATATTTTAGCTTTTGCATTATTATTATTATTATTATTATTATTATTATTATTTTACAACTATGCATATATAGAAACTTAATTCTAAATATTGTTTATTTGATCATCTTTTTTGGTGGATGAATTTGTAATTTCCACAAAGAAAATAATCTCAATAGATTATCAACAACAAATTATTTTCCTAATTGATCCAATTAATCATTGTTAAGTTTCATTAATTTTTTAGATATGTTTTTCAGTGTTTTGGATTGAAGGGTAGAAAAAATACGGTTTGAGAAAGTTTGTTTAAAACTAAAAGAATAATTTCCAAATTTTATATACTTTTTAATGATACACAAAATGTTATAAATAAATTTTATTAAAAAATGAATATGTTCACTAACTTGCCTTTTGAATTCCTATAAAAAAAATTGTATTGTTCTCATTTTGGTATAACATAAATTATATATATATTACATTTTTTATTGTTCCTATAATAAATGAAAACATGATTATGAATACATTACGGTTTATTAAATTAGACTAAATTGCAAAAAAAAAATATATATATATATATATTAATGAGATCGCCATAAAAAAATTATCACGTGTAACGCACTGGTTTGTGTCTAGTAATAATAATAATAATAATAATAATAATATACACAGGCAATACAAGTATGTCTTAATAAACATGAATAGGAATGAAAAAATATAATCCCAAACATATGGGACAAAATGGGCAAATGCCCTTTTCACACAAACTAAGTAGCATTTTGACCTCTTTTCCAAACTAATTAGGAAAATGCCCCTCTTTTGAAACTCGATTTTCTCAAAATCGAGTTTAAAAAAAAAATTTTTGAGCCCTATAGTGACGTTTTAAGGAGTCTATAGTGACATTTTCAGGATCTATAGTGGCGTTTTATAACTCGACCTCCATGAAATCGAGTTATATGCAATTTTTTTCGTTTTTTTGCCTATAACTCGACTTTGTAAAGATCGAGTTATAAAACGCCGCTATAGGTCTTAAAAACGTCACTATAAGTTCCTTAAAAATGCCGCTATAGGGCCTAACTCGATTTTTAGAAAATCGATTTTCAAAAGAGGGACATTTTTCTAATTAG
Source organism: Lithocarpus polystachyus (assembly GCA_033629205.1). NCBI lineage: Eukaryota > Viridiplantae > Streptophyta > Magnoliopsida > Fagales > Fagaceae > Lithocarpus > Lithocarpus polystachyus. Next base: position 4,640,496 of record CM066172.1, read on the forward strand.
TTTGGAAAAGGGGGCAAAATGCTGATTAGTTTGTGTGAAAAGGGTATAGGCCAATTTTTTCCCAAACATATGATAATCAAAGATTTATAGCACACAAGAAAATATAATGCAAAACTACATAGAAGAAAGTAAAACAAACCAAGAGAAGAACAAGTTTGTTTTACCATGCATAAACTAGAATGGAGGAACATATCAATTTTGTTAGGTTTAAGTGTTTAACATGAGAATCAAAGATTTTATTGCATGCAAAAAACTAGCAACAAAAAAGTATATACCCTAAAAAGCGTACACTTCTTGATTGACTGTGATTCAATAAAGTAGAAACGCACTAATTGAAGCAGAGGAGATAATAAAACAGGCCGCAAACCTTCCTGCCAAATGTATATGTTTGTTTCGTGAGAACATGGAAATTCGTAGTCAAAGAATCAAAAACCTATATGGCACAAGCATTAAATGTTACAAAAACTAAATACTAACATGCAAAACTGTGCCATTCGACAAAAGCTTTGGAAAAGAAAAGTGATAACCTTTTCTTATGTCTTTGTGTTCATATTTGGATCTGTTTTGCAACTAGGTAAATCTAAATTCAATGTCCAAATTGTCCAACTGGGTAAACTGGGTTTGATAGTTCTCAATCACGACCTTGATCAGCTTTTTCTTGGTAGAACCTGAAAGTGGACATATAGCAATGAGAATAAAACATGACAAGCTCATCGGTTTCTTTCTAAGCCCAATGAGAAGTAGATCAAACAAAAAAAACCATATAATGAAAAAGTGACAAAAATACCAATATAAGGAAAATCGCATGGAAGAAAGAGGCGGGGGGGGGGGGGGGGGGGGGGGGGGGGGGGGATGGGAAGCTTTAAAAGAGACAAATTACTGCAGAAAGGAATGGTTCTCTCGGTTCACTTTTAAATGGAAATGATTCATTTTACAGTAAAAGATTAAAATTTTCATAAATCTAAAGATGTACAAGGTACTATCACATTGAATCTTCCCTCAAATAACGAATAATGAGTAAATTTAAATGTCTTAATATCGCTTATTCCTACAATTCATAAAAAATTAAATCTTATTTACGAAATGGTTCTTCTCCATCTTAAAAAAAATGGAAACGAAGAAAAAAAATGAATTCCTTCTTTACAAAATGTTTAACCCTAAAAGAACAATTTTTCTGTCCTTCAATTTTATTTTATTTTAAACTATAAGCAGGTTAAATCAAGTAATTAATTACCCTGTATATAAAAGAAAGGCCACGTTTTCTTTTACCTGAATGAAATTTTTAGTGGAAAAGATAGCTAAAATGAAAAAAGGATATATTAGAGTTCCTCCTAAAAAATTGCAATATAATCTTTTAAATAAATAAAAACATGTACAGTCATCGAATCCTATAAATATCTATAAACCAAAAAATAAATAAATAATTTCATACGCACAATCACATGAAAGATCTTACCAGTCCTCCTATCTTCAAAAGAAAGCCAACTCTACAAATTAGAAACAACTCTCTAGATATCCGAGGAGAAGTTTAAATACACAGACTGATTGGCTGTTTTCATTCTGCTCTTGTTAGTAACATACAAGTAAATAAAAACATATCATGGAGAAGATAACACAAAGCAAGCCTTCTTGCTAAATGCAAATCTTTTGGAAGAAACAACGAAAAGTAAAAGAGAGTGAAGGTAATAATGTAGCATAATAAGTGAAATAGATGAGCTGGGATCACTAGAGTCACCCTCTACTTTAGCGGAAGATGATGGAAAATTATGATAGAGGGATCAAGTTCTTTGTTAATGTGGCTTTGTACTGCTTTTGTTTTATTAAAGTAACGATTCTAGATTAATCATGCAAGGGAATCTTTCTCCAACTAGCTGAACATGATTACATGGTAGAATTGAAATAACATTAGAACTTTTTTATATTTCTATTTCTTTCGTTCCCTATTACGACAGTTTCACTGTCTTGCTTGAGAGAGCACTTTTTCAGGCTTTGCTATTACCCTCCAACAAAACCCGCAACATAGTGGTTAGATAGACTAATAGCCGATATAATCCACTTCTTCATTAAACACAGTACTACGGAATAATAACCGGAAATTAGTGCTTGCTCAAATTCGTATATGCATATATTCCATATTTCAGCTTTAAACAAATAAAGAGTCATTTACTCAACTTTAACCAAACAGTTCAGATAACAAGTAAACAACAAAAATGTATGTATTTTCATTTATTGGAAAATCAAAGACATATCTTTGCCCCCAAAGGGAATTTTGTGTGTGCGCATGTGCGTGCACATGCCACCACACTCTCTTGCACAATCGTAGGAGAGGCAATGAGTTCACAAGAAAACATCAATAATTCAAACTTCAAAAGAACAATTGCTTTTTTTTTTTTTTGATAAACCAAAGAACAAAAGAACAATTGCTTGATAGAGCAGAATAAACATACACATTCTCAATATATTATTCCGAGTCTATTACAATCAGGGATGGAGCCAAGACTTAGAATATGAGAGGGGCGACTTTGCTGCTGACTGCGTGTAGAGATTTAGCTTTTGGCCTTGCTGCTTAACTGCTAATGGGTTTTATTTATTTATTTTTGTGTGTTTTTGATGTGTGCCTTGCTTCTAAGTAAGGACAAAATTATTTTATTTAAAATTTTTTAAAGGATGATCCGGGTTGTTTGTTTTGAGTAAAATTGTTGATTAAGCTTAATTGTTTTTAACTTTACTATTGGTAATTTTGTTGTTTGACTACATTTTTTGGGCTTGTATATTATGTTTAGATTTTAGATCAAGTTTTTTTTATGGCTTTTAAAATGAGAAAAATGCTAGAGTTACAAACTTTTTTTACAAATTGCTAATGTGGTAAGTGATTATTTTTAAGTTAAAAAGTTATGTAAGTGATGAGCATAAATGCAAACTAATAAAAATTTACTACTTTAGTAGTTTGTCAAAATGTTGTAGAAAATTTTGTGGCTACAACACTACTCATAAAAGAATTAATGATATTGTTAAGGGGAGCAAAGTGTAATTTTATAGGACAAAATTGCTAAAATTAGTACCTATATAATATTAGTATTTTAAAAAAAATATATTAGGGGGGCATAGCCCCCCTTGGTCCAACTATGCCTCCATCCCTGATCTTCACAATACAATTTTCGGGATTCCTTCTAATCAGTAGGTTTCATTCAAAACCACAACATATACATGTCTTAAGTTCATCAGATCTCAGCTTAAAACAACCAAACCAGAGGATCTCTAAACCACAAATACCAACCTACAACACGGGAGGACCAACACAACTCAAAGCAGAAACTGATGACAACAATAACAAATTTACAACCAAAACAGCAGATCCCTAACACCTCAACCAAGCTAAGAATTAACAAGCACTGTAGAGGACTCAATTCCTCAATTATAGAATATGATGCCATTGAGTGCTGACTTTTGGAATCTCCCTTTTAAACACAGCTGAGCCTTAATAACGAACATTGAAAGAATAGATGATTTCTACACTCAAGGAAGCCTCTACAGAACACACAATGGCAATCCCCTGTATAGCCCCATCTAACCAATCAATCACTTGTTGACAGATTGTTTTTAGTAGCAAGCCATCAAATAAAAGAATGTTTAGGGACAGAATGCTGGAACCAAAGAACTCTCCACCAAGCTAACTCCTCAGCCTTCTCTCTAAGGACTTCACATGTAGCAGCTCAGGAGTATTTCCCAGATTTGTGGAAAGCCAGAGAACCTTATCTTCATGCTTAATTTCAACTAGAAACAGTGGGCTTTGAATGCCAACCAAGTCTTCTGATCTAGCTGGTTTCCACTTCCAACTTTGGTCCATTAACACGGTTTCTAGCTTAGCCTCAAAACTACTAGCGCGTCATATATGGTTCTATAATCATATATGACGCGCTTTTTATAAAGTAACGGATGGCAGTCCTTAAGTGTTAATTTTCTAATATCTAACAGACAGAGACCCCTTTTTAAATTGCAAGATTAGAAAATTTTGCTTCTTTAGACGCTGAGACATAACAGAGAAAAACACTTACCTCTTGCTGGGGTTAACATGCATCCCAGTCATGTGCTTGGATTCTTCAAGGCCTTATTTCACTAATTTAATTGAGGACAGCACTGAAAATTAGAAAATCATCAGTAAAGTTTAGGTGTGCTATCTTCAACTCCTTGCAATGGGGATGAAATTTGAATTAATTAGGCCTTGATCTTCTCTTGCATTATTATGGTGAAGACTTCTATAGCAATGACAAAAAGATTACAGGAAAAAAAAAAGAGTGGATTCCCCCATCTCATCCCTTTGCCCCCATGGAAAGCCAACCACATGCCCCCATTAAGCCCAATTGAATACCGTTTGTTGGAGAAGAAGATAGATCTGCTGCCACATTTTAAGGCTTCATCAATCACTTCTTGAGCAGTAAAGTGAGAGAACTTGGGACTCTCTGTGATCCCTATTGCCTATATCAACCAGAGAAACAAGAAGAGATGGATCAACAGAGCTGCAAAAATATCCAGAATCGAATAGGAAGGTCCTAAAGTGATCGAACCATTTCCTTGGAACTTGATGGAGACCATAGATTGCTTGTTTTAGTTTGCATAAAGGGTTTGATCATAGAGAATATTTGAACCTAGGTGGTTGCTCCATAACCATGGTATTTAAAAAAGCATGCTCTACGTATTTATAGTAATATCATGATCTATGATATTCTAATATATTCTAACTGTGGGTTAACCAATTTTAAGGCCAAATTGCTACTTAGTCAAATTATGAATGGTCCTTGGTTATGCAAACAACACCATACTGTGTAATCAAAATAAAGTGTGATACACAGAACACATAATATGGTAACAACAAAAGACTTCCAGAATTGATACAAAAGCTTCACAAACACATGAATGTTCTTTAAATTTTAAAGCATTCTGTAGTTACAGGTTTGCATAGAACAATACTAGAGTATGTAGGGAGAATATATTGATTAAGATCAGAAAGAATCCTGGATGAAAAACCTTATGAAAGATTAAGCATGTTCACAACACATGAAGCATGGTGCACTACAGCTGATGTACTGTAAAAAATGCAAACTAGCTTACTTAAAACTTAATGTTAGATTGCAGTAAATTCAAGTAGATTTTCCCGGAAGCCCGCTGATAAAAAAGCTAAAAAGTAGAAAAGACAGAGAAAAAGAACGTCTTAATTGATCTTTCTCCTCAGTTCTCACATTGTTCTTTGGTAATGAAATGCCTTACCCCAGATAATAGAAAGAAAAAAAGAATTAATTGCACAGTATATTCCTTACCTTAGATAATCAAATGAAAATATTTCATTTCATTGTTTTGTCCCTGCTCAACACATATAAGTACACCTATGGAAAATATATTTTAAAGCTTTGTCTTGTGCATAGCAATGGAACATAGATTCTAGTACCAAAAGTCTTATCAACTTGAAGAGAAAAATTTCTTCAGTAAAATTATGCAAATCTAGAAATTTACTATCTGCATTGCACTTTAAGCTTCTCGTTCTCACATAAATAGACGGAAGAAATTCTTCGAATATATGGGTTGAGAAAATACTTGCAATATCAAGTAAATCACAAAAATTCAAGAACCTAAGCGTAATTTTTTAATCCTTTCCCCTTTCACCTTTTTATATATATTTTTTTTATCAATTATTAAAAATAGTTCAACTAACATTATTGAAAAGAACAGAACTGCACATCTTAAATTACCAAACCACACATATGGAACAAATCATGGACTAAGTTGTATTAGTGGGAGGAATCAAATAAATATAAATTCAATGACATTCAATCACCCAAAAGGCTGGCTGGTTACCAACACCAAAAGAATAGAGATACTTGTAACATAAGCACACTAGTTCCCAGATTATCAAACCACACATATAGAACATATCTGTACCCATAGTTACAGTGGATATTGACAAGATGTGCACCAATTTTGTACATTGAGAACAAGGCATATACCACATTTCCCAATGATATAGAAATCCAAGATTTGATATTCCACAATAAAAATCACAAATTAGATCAGTTGGAACTATAATCTGTAAAAGCAAGAGATATCCAGAAAGGATTAAGCATCTTCACCAAATTTAGGTGCAAAAGATTAATTAGGAATAAAACATACGCATCATAAAAAATTTCTCTAATTTCTCTTTATTATTTTTCTCCACAAGCCAATAGAGAAAAGAGAAACGGAAAGTGAGTATCGAAACAAATTATGCAGAGGATCAATTATTACAGAAGATTGTTCAACTTATTGAAAGAGAAACACACGTTCATAACACAATAGAGTTTATAATAATAAGCAAATAAGAAGACAAGGAATAAAATCACACAGAAATACTTTTTAAGAGTGAAGTTCTCCTTGCTCGCAATCTCACTCGCACACACCACGGAAACATTTCATGTCAGCTTTAACAACTTGGCCGCATATCCTATATAAGACCAAAACAGGAAAAGAAACCGTTGGCGAAATCAGTTTTACAAGAAGTATAAAGCATATATACATACTTATGTGGTCTGTCTTACAAGGAAGATGTGATTAACAGCTGGTTGGGAGATAAATCAAAGATGTGAGAGTGAAGAGAGAGACATCCAAAGTCAGGAAACCTATGCTCAGTGAAGAAGGGTTGAAGGACATTCTTAGTGTGGGGATAGTCCCACGCCAGCGATTCCCATTGTGCTCTAATCTTTTGAAGAGAAGGGGGAGGAGATAGTTTTCCATTAAGAAGGGTCAGAGAGAGAGGGAGTCTCTTCAGCTTCGCACAATAATATTTCTGAATTATTTCAAGAGAATCACAAACTACTACTTTACTGTTACTACATATTGTCTTCAATTCCTGTAGCTTCCACAAATACAAGACCCTCAAATTGGGGAGAGTGATTTTGGTAGTGCAATTCCTTCCTCCCTTCTTCTTCAAATTCATCACTTGCTTCTGCTATTATTTCCTCTACTTCCCTAAAACACTCCACTTGAGTGTAGATTTACCAATAGCTCTTCTTAACCTTGGAACAGTATCTGTAGATGGACACAATTAACTGAGTTGAAGTGGGGACTTGATGATGGTACTAACATTCCAATTGACCATTTCCTTGGCCTAGTTCCAGAGCTGAGAACAAGGACATAGAGGCTGAGAAACTTAATTGTGTGACTAATCAGATGGACAAAACCTCTGGCTCTGGTAGTGGAATTAGAAACTAGGACAGTAGGATAGAATATTATGGTCATACACTAAGTCAGCTTCTTAGTTAGATACCAAGGTTTGGGATAGAATCTGGAAGCTTGAGATCCCCTACAAGATTATATTTTTTGCTTTAGATAATCTTGGTGAATGTTGTGCCTCTGGGAGCTCAATTCAACAGGAGGGGCATTGTGTTTTATATGTAAGGCTCGTGAGGAAATTCTTGATCATATTTGAATTATATGTCCTTTGGGTTCTAAAGCCCTAACACATGCACACCTCTGATATCAAACTTACATAGTTTGGTCTCAACGATGGTTTTTTTTTTTTGAAAAAGTGTTTCAATTTATGGCGTCTGCTCCTGATGATAGCTCTTTAACATCAAACTAAGACATCAATCAATTTTTTACGTAGGTGGAGATTGAACCCTAAATCTCTTATATAACTATAAGAGACTTTACTAGTTGAGTTAATTGGAACTCACAATGATGGGTAATTTAGTAACACTAAATTATTATTTAATCCACATGTGTCAATAACTTTGTACCACCTATCCTGAATTTGTAAAATAAAATAATTTGGTCCAAGTAAGATACTAAATTTGCACTCCATTAAGTCACGAAAGACATACAACGACTAACATAAAAATAATAATGTTAAACAAAAAACAAATTTTTCAGTGAAGTTTATGAACGGAAATAATATTTTAGCCCAAAATTTAAGTTGCCACATTCCTTCTTTTTTTTTTTTTGGTGGAGATGTGTGTTGCCAGGTTGTCTTAGATATCTAGTCTCTAAATAAAAATTATACCTAAGAATAGAGCTGGGGATGAATTATGGTTATGTCGATTCACCTGTGGCAAATGACATCTCTTAACTACACTCTCTGATTTTACAGAATTTAAACCTTAGATTTTGATACAACTATTCATTCCATAAAAGCATTATTAAGCTCAAAATTGTGTAACACTGCACAGATCTATTGTAACAGATTCAACTGAAATTGAAAATTTTAATTTGCACCATCAACAACAAAGTTGACTTTATATCTATTATGACCAGCTTCCCAATAGATACTCTAAAATATGTGCAAAGATTACATTATCTGCAAGCAAATTCTTTTCCAAGCAATAATATAAAATTATATAATATTTAGCACTAATATAAAGAAGATCAAAGTCCAATCTTTTAAAAAATAATAATTATTTTAAACTTTCTCTCTTTTTTTTTGGAATGAAATATTTACACAATCCCAATAAAAATTTACACTTTTTTTTTACAGATAATAATATGAAGTTTCAAAGTCCTTACGAAAGCAATAATACTTAAAATGCAAGCCAAAAATTTAACACTAATATAAAAAAAGAGTTTCAAGCAAATTGTTTAACAAAAACAATAAAAAAAAATCGCAAAATATTAAAAATTCAATTAAAATGAAGTAAATATACAAATTTCCTAATGGTTACATTGATAACAATGACATTTTAGTAAATATATTTGGAGGGGCCAGGAAAAACAACCAAAATTTGTTTCCATCTTCCCTCGGCCTCAATACTCAAGATTTGCCCGTCACATTTTCATGATGGATAAAACCCGGATAGGAATCTAGAATTTTTCTAAAACTATGTTTTGAAAAATACTATTTTAATTAAAATTGTATTTTGAAAATAAAATTTTAAAAAATATGAGTAATGCTACGTATATAAACTATTTTACAACATTTTTACAAATTGATGTTGTGACCAACTTCTTACTAGTTTTCATATAGGCCTACCATTAACATCACTTTTTCATTTACTAATAATCACTCACCACATCAATAGTTTGTGAATTTTTTTATAAAATAGTTTGTATCTTTAGCATGATTAAAAAAAAAATTAAAGTATGTTTGGTAACTGTTTTTTTCCCTATATTTTCTGTTTTCAAAAATAATCTTTTATTTTTGAGACTAAATAACTTGTTTGACAACCCAAAATGAATGAAAAAATTGCAAACTGTTGTTTTCAGTTTTTAATTTTCAAAAATTAATGAAAACACATTTTTGATTTAATGAACCTGTCTCATTCAATTAGTTAGCATTAGAGTTCAAATTCTAGTAACAACATATTTCGGTATTTTCTTTCTTTCTTTTTTCAAAAAACTATTTTTTAAATTTCAACTAATCAAACATGGTTTTTATTTCAAAAATATAAGAAAATTGTTTTTTCTTTATACTCAACAAAACAAGTTTTTAAAATAGAAAATGATAGGGATAAAATCTCCCGCCAGACGACAGCAGGCCACACTCGCCGACGGTTAGATCCGTGACGGCTGAAATACCCGACGGACGTCAGAGCTCGACGACCCCAATCCTAGGGGGGCGACGGGAGAAGGCAGACGGGTGTTGGTATCAGGCACGGAGACCAGTCTTGCCACGTGCGCTTCGCTGGAAAGAGTGAATCTTGTCGCGTACGCTGCTTAGCCAGATATCTTGCGAAGCACGACTCCCACCCCCAAGAAGGGAATCGTGTCCAACACGCTTGGCTACCCCAGAAGAGCCTTGCGTCCCACGCTACTCGAGGGCAATTTCGGTACAACGACATCTTCTCCAGCACGCCTTGCCCAAAGGCCATGACCACTACTATAAATACCACCACACCCTCCGAAAATCGAGGTACGTACACTAAGACCCGACTCTGGCACTCTAGAGTTGTGTAAAATACTAACTTAACCATCGGAGGGTCGTTGGCCGGTACCACGCCGGTACTTCCCTTTGAGGTTCTTCCTACTTGTGCAGGACCGTCCGGAACGCGTGCAAACCATGCAGCTCACTAGTTTGATTATTGACATCATCAGTTGGCGCCGTCTGTGGGAATTCGCACAAGTTCCTGTTACGTGTTTCCCGGACTAAGGGTTGCATGGTACTCACGCGTTCAAGGACAACCACCATGAACGACCAAGGCAACGAACAACGCACCACAGCCCTTGAAAGGCAAGTCCAGACTCTGGCGGCCGCGGTGGAACGTCTCACGAAGCGCAACAATGACTTGAAAGAGCAACTGTTGCGAAGGAATGCGACGGGTGACAATCAGGGAGAGAATCAGGAGGAGAGCAGTGCCGAGGAGAGGGACCGTGAGGGTCCTGAGGGAAGCCATGCATTGAGCCGGCCCGAAGGACAACAGCCAAACCATCCGTCGGGAGATGGCCACGCCCAGTCTGGCATGGCCGTAGAAATGCGAATGATGAAGGAACGCATGGACTTCATGATGAACGCCCTCAAAGGGCGAGTATCCAGCGACCTCGACGACCTCGTCCACCGCACGGACTCTCCATTTACAACACCCGTCATCATGTTCCCTACACCACCGAAGTTCCGCATGCCCCAGGTGGAAAGCTACGACGGGTCCAAGGATCCGTTGGACCACTTGGAAACTTTCAAGACGTTGATGCACCTGCACGGCGCGCCGGACGAAATCATGTGCAAGGCCTTCCCCGCAACGCTGAAAGGCTCTGCAAGGACCTGGTTTGGCAGGCTGACGCCCGGTTCCGTCGGCACCTTCAGGGAGCTAAGCGCTTTATTTGCCTCCCAATTTATCGGAGGACACCGTCACAAGAGATCTACTGCGTGCCTGATGAACATTAAGCAACGGGAGGATGAAATGCTGAGATCCTACATAGCCCGCTTCAATAGAGAAGCATTGACAATTGACGAAGCGGACGACAGGATACAAGTGGCCGTGTTCACGAACGGGCTGCGGAAGGGTAAATTCCTATTCTCTTTGTACAAGAATGACCCGAAGACAATGTCAGATGTGTTTTACAGGGCAACGAAGTACATGAACGCGGAAGATGCGTTACTGGCAAGGGAAGAGAAGCCCCCCAAGAAGAGAGAAAGGCAAGAAGACACCCGACAGGACAAGGGGCGGAAGGCACCTCGGACAGGGGAGATCCGAGACAGCAGGCGCCCGAAGCACAATGCCGGAAAATTCACGAGCTATACCCCATTGACGGCTTCGGTTGATCAGGTTTTGATGCAGATCAAAGACGACGGGTCCTTGACGTTTCCGGGAAAGATGAAATCGGATCCGGACAAACGACCAAAAGACAAGTATTGCCGCTTCCACCGGGATCACGGACATGATACCACTGACTGCTACGATTTAAAGCAACAGATCGAAACCTTGATTAGGCAGGGGAAGCTGCAGAGGTTCGTCAACAGGGAAAAGGCCGAAATGCCTCGGCAGGGACAGCCCCCTCACCGAAACAATGAGCGTCCCAGACCACCCATAGGGGATATAAGGGTGATTGTGGGTGGCACACCAGTCGCCGGTTTTACAAAGAAAGCTCTGAAGTCCCACCTCAAGGTGGTCCAAAATGTTCAGGCAGCGAGCTCCGTCCAGAAGAAGCCGAGAACAAGCAGCCCCACTATGGAGTTCACAGAAGAGGATGCCCAACACCTCCACCACCCGCACGACGACGCCCTTGTCGTCAGTATCCGGATAGGGGACTACAACACCTACCGGGTCCTGATTGACAACGGGAGCTCCGCAGATATTCTCTACTATCCCGCGTTCCAGCAGATGTGGATTGACAAAGAACGCTTGGTCCCTACCAAGGCACCCCTCACAGGTTTCGGGGGGACCAGAGTATATCCCCTCGGCTCGATCTCATTGCCCGTCACTATCGGGGAATACCCTCGGCAGCTCACCAGGGACGTCACCTTCCTAGTCGTCGACTGCTCCTCAGCATACAACGCAATCATAGGGCGACCAACCCTCAACGCCTGGAAGGCCGCCGCCTCGACCTATGCCTTAAAGGTCAAGTTCCCCACAGAGTACGTGGTAGGAGAACTATGGGGAGACCAAGTGGCCGCACGAGAATGCTATGTGGCAATGGTAGAGATGAATGGCCAGCTACAGACGATGAACATAGAGCAGAGGACGGGGGCAGAACCTGTGGAAGAACCCGAAGAGATAATTCTCGACGAGTCCAAGCCTGAGAGAACCACTAGGATCGGTGCCCTCAGCAGTCCGGCGACCCACCAGGCACTCACGACCTTCCTCAAGGAAAATCGGGACGTATTCGCCTGGAGCCATGAGGACATGCCGGGGATCGATCCGTCGGTCATGGTACATAGGTTGAACGTAGCAACCTCCTTCCGGCCTGTCAGGCAAAAGAAGCGAGTATTTGCTCCAGAGAGAGATCGTGCAGTGGCAGAGGAGGTTGGTAAATTACGAGAGGCAGGGTTCATCCGGGAAGTTTACTACCCCGACTGGTTAGCAAATGTTGTAATGGTCAAGAAGGCCAGCGGGAAGTGGCGGATGTGTGTGGACTTCACGGACCTGAATAAGGCATGCCCAAAGGACAGCTACCCCCTCCCTAGAGTCGACGCTCTAGTAGACTCTACGGCCCGACACCAACTGCTGAGTTTCATGGATGCCTTCTCAGGATATAACCAGATCCAGATGGATGAGGCAGATCAGGAGAAAACCTCATTCGTCACCAGCCAAGGACTCTTCTGCTACAAGGTGATGCCATTCGGACTGAAGAACGCAGGTGCCACATATCAGAGGCTGATGAACAAAATGTTCGCCAACCAAATAGGGAGGAATGTCCAAGTGTATGTCGACGACATGCTGGTGAAAAGCCAGCGAGAGAAGGATCATCTGAGTGATCTCGAGGAAACGTTCGGAACCCTCCGTTCCTACAATATGAAACTCAACCCCTCGAAATGCGCCTTCGGGGTAACCGCAGGAAAATTCCTCGGCTTCATGGTCTCTCAGAGAGGCATCGAGGCCAACCCAGATAAGATCAGGGCAATAATGGAGATGGCCCCTCCGAAGAATGTAAAAGAGGTTCAGAGTCTGAACGGGAAGGTTGCCGCACTGAACAGATTTGTGTCGAGGTCCACGGACAAATGCCTTCCTTTCTTCCGCACATTGAAGAAGACGTTCGAGTGGACGGACGAGTGTCAAAGGGCATTCGAAGAGTTAAAAGCCTATCTTTCTTCCCCACCATTGCTGAGTCCTTCACAGCCTGGGGAAGAACTCTTCTTCTACCTGGCCGTATCCCCAGCTGCCGTCAGCGCGGCCTTGATCAGAGAAGAGTACGGGGTGCAGAAACCCGTATACTACGCCAGCCGGGCGTTCCAAGGGGTGGAAGGAAGGTACCCGCCCATGGAGAAACTCGCATTCGCCCTAGTCACCGCAGCCCGAAAGCTCAAGCCCTACTTCCAAGCTCACACAATCGTTGTCCTAACCGACAAGCCTCTGCGGCGGGCAATGCACAACCCAGAAGCCGCAGGTCGTCTGGCCCTATGGGCAATAGAGCTGACTGAGTTTGACATTCGCTACAGCCCACGCACCGCCCTCAAGGGGCAGGCAGTAGCTGATTTCATAGCCGAGTTCACCAACACAGAGGACGAGGGGGCAGGTGCAAGTCCAGCATGGAGTATACATACAGATGGGTCGTCAACTAGACGAGCCGGTGGCATTGGGGTCGTGCTCCGTTCCCCTGAAGGAGACCAAATTAATTGTATGATCCGGCTAGACTTTCCCATCACAAACAATGAGGCAGAATACGAAGCCTTGATAGCCGGACTGGATCTTGCCAAGGCAGCAGGCGCAGCCCGAGTGGTCGTCTCCTGCGACTCCCAGGTAGTCGTCAACCAAGTCAACGGGAACTACGAATGCAGAGGCGACAGAATGAAGCGGTACCTCCGTCAGGCAAAAAGAAAGGTAGAAGAGCTCGGAGCAAGCATAGTCCAAGTCCCCAGGGAGGAAAATGAACAGGCCTACCGCCTCGCCAAAGCTGCTTCGTCGGAGCAGGAGAGCAGCACTGACGGTGTGCTACACTTTGTGCAGGTTTCTCCACTGGTAGACTCTATTGAAATGCAGGAAGTCGGCTCGGAAAGCGACTGGACCACGCCGTTGGTCTCATACCTGAAAGATGGCGTCCTGCCCGACGGAAGAGGAGCCGCCAGAAGATTGAAGGTCCAAGCGTCAAGGTTTGTCCTAATAGAAGGAATCCTGTACAAAAGGGGCTTCTCTCGCCCATACCTAAGGTGCCTGGGTTCTGAAGAAGCTGATTATGTCATGAGGGAAGTGCACGAAGGGATATGTGGAAACCATTCAGGGTCACGGTCACTGGCGCATAAGCTGATCCGCGCAGGATACTACTGGCCGACCTTGAGAAAAGACACGCAGGCTTATGTCAAAGCTTGCGACAAGTGCCAGAGGTTCAGCAACATCATCAGGCAACCCCCCGAAGAGCTGACCCCCATGACGGCCCCGTGGCCATTCGCTCAATGGGGACTGGATATCATGGGCCCATTCCCAACAGCGGTACGACAGCTCAAATTCCTTGTGGTAGGCATAGACTACTTCACAAAGTGGGTGGAAGCTGAGGCATTGGCAACCATCACGGAGCAGAACATACGAAGCTTCGTCTGGAAGTCTATCATATGCAGGTTCGGGATACCCAGGGTATTAGTCTCCGACAACGGCAAACAGTTTGACAATGGTCCCTTCCGGGAATTCTGTGCGCAGCTGGGAATAAAGAATCACTACTCTTCCCCGGCCCACCCCCAAGCCAACGGACAAGTCGAGGTAACGAACCGATCCTTGCTCAAAATTATCAAGACTCGGCTCGAGGGGGCAAAGGGGATATGGCCAGAGGAGCTGCCAAGTGTATTGTGGGCATACAGGACGACAGCAAGGACCCCCACAGGAGAAACACCGTTCAGGCTAGCCTACGGAAGCGAGGCAGTCATTCCAGCCGAAGTAGGACTCACAACCTACAGGGTGAACACCCATGATGAAGGTCGGAACAACGAGGCCTTACGCCTACAGCTCGACTTGATCGACGAAGCAAGGACAGCAGCAGAGCAAAGGCTAGCCCGGTATCAGGATCGCATGGCTAAACATTACAATGCCTGAGTCAGGCACAGGGAATTCCAGGTCGGCGACCTCGTCCTAAGAAAGATCATGGGCGCTGCCAGGGACCCATCCCAAGGAAAGCTCGGCCCCAATTGGGAAGGGCCCTACCGAGTCACAGCACGGCAAAGGAAGGGCACCTACCATCTAGAAACACTGGAGGGGCAGAAGCTGCACCACCCGTGGAATGCCGAGCACCTACGTAAGTACTACCAGTAAGAAAGAATAGCAGCCCCCAACTTGTAACTAGTCTGTTGTTGATATACCTCGATGTATTCCTGGTTTTTAAAAGTTCATGTTTTCCCCTCCCTAAAAATTATGCAAGACACAGAAGTTTATTCAAAGTCTCTCCTACTATTACAAAGTGTTGAACATGCAAAGTATAAAGCCTCACCAAAAAGACACGTTCAAGCATGGAAGCTGACGGTGTTCAAAGACGACGGCATAAAAGCGTCAGGCACCCAGCTGACGGCTTAAAAGCCACTACGATTTCCCAAGTGGAAAACATAAAAAGCCTAAGTCTAAAAGACGACGGCCCAAATTCGACGACGGCATAAAAGCGTCAGGCACCCAGCTGACGGCTTAAAAGCCACTACGATTTCCCAAGTGGAAAACATAAAAAGCCTAAGTCTAAAAGACGACGGCCCAAATTCGACGACGGCATAAAAGCGTCAGGCACCCAGCTGACGGCTTAAAAGCCACTACGATTTCCCAAGTGGAAAACATAAAAAGCCTAAGTCTAAAAGACGACGGCCCAAATTCGACGACGGCATAAAAGCGTCAGGCACCCAGCTGACGGCTTAAAAGCCACTACGATTTCCCAAGTGAAAAACATAAAAAGCCTAAGTCTAAAAGATGACGGCCCAAATTCGACGACGGCATAAAAGCGTCATGCGCCCATGCTGACGGCTTAAAAGCCACAAGGTTTTCCTGAATGGAAACACCCAAAGCCTAAGTCTAAGGATGACGGCGTAAATGGTGACGGCTCAAAGCCAACTACATCCTCTTATAAGACTAAAAGCCAAAGCCTAAGTCTAAGGATGACGGCATAAATGGCAACGGCTCGAAGCCAGCCCCATCACCCTAAAAAGATTAAATGCCAGGGCCCAAGTATAAGGACGACGGCATAAATATTGAAGGCCCAAAGCTAACTACGTTATTATAACAAGTTGGAAGATAAAATCTTGTCAAGGGTGACGGTTCAAAGCTACCTGTATTATTACTTATGACGGCCTGTTATATTGACGGCTCAGCATATTGACGGCTTATTATATCAAGCAACACACACAAGCAAGATTTAAAACAGCATATGAATTGAAATAAGATATAAACTGAAACAAATGCTTTGCAAATCAACATTGTTCTCGACGGCCCATAAATTGACCGTCCTACAAAGAAAATCATTACAAAAATTCTCCACAGAAATTACAACTCTAATGAACGGGGGAATCAACTACATTCACTTCTTCTTCAGCTTGGACATTGACGGTTGTTTCAGCATCGTCATCAAGGGTCCCGTCACCCTTTTCGTTCTGGCGAGCTGCGGTCTCAGAAACGGCCTGGATGACGGAAGTTTGTGCCTGGCCGCCGTCAAGGGACACCTGAGAGAGATCCGTCTCCGGATAGAGGGCCTTCACCTGACGGACGACCTCATCAAAACCGTCCGCCATAAAGCCGCCAAGCTCCGTCAGGTACGCTTCGGAGTCTCGGTACTCTATGATTGCGTTGTCCTTGGCCTGACGGAGCTGATCCTTCATTGACTGGATCTCCAACTCCTTATCAGCGAGAACCGTCTGCAGGTTCTCCGTCTGCTTCTGATACTCTAGCCTGTCCTCCTTGAGGACGGAGAACTTCTTCTCCATCTTCACCTTCCAGGCTTTGTATTGTAACAGCTCGTCCTCCACCTCCGTGGTCTTCGCCTGCAGACGGTTCATGGCCGTCTCCTCACGGACACAACGGTCCATCAGGCCCTTCATCATGACGACAGCCTGAAAATCAGAAACACCAAGTCAGCATGACGGCGAGGACGAATCTATACATTCTTAAAACTGACGGCGATGGAAAATTACTTACCTGGGCCAAGTTGAAAAGGCCCGTCTCCCCCATGGCCTCAGTGGAATGGTTCCCGATGTCCTCATAGTCCTCTGCCGTCAGTATGGAGGACAGCTTCTCTATTGCGTACTTCGAGTCCTCGCGGAGGAGGACGGGTGGACCCTCGACGACGGGCGTAGGGCCACCCGTCATGAGGCCCTTCCCCCTACCGTGTTTGGCTGGGACCTTCTGTCCATCTGCCTCTAGCCCGATGACGGTTTCGGGGGTGGTTTTCAGCTTTTTGAGAGGACGGTCCCCCTCCTGGTCTTGTTTTCTTTTCATGACGGGTACCTTGGACACGCCCGTCCCTGCAGCTTGGTTCTCTCTTTTCCTTGCAGCTGCTTGCTGCTTGATTAGGGCCCTCCTCTTCGCTTCGTCCATCTCTGCAGAACAAGACGGCACATGAGTTGTTTAGAAAGCAAGAGAAAAATGGCTAAGTATAAAATTCAGGTGAATGGACATACGTTTCCTGACTTGTGTTTCGTACTTCAAGGCTTCCTCGGACGGTTCAGGCCCGTCACAGTGCCAACAGATGGTCTTCAGGCACACCAAATTAGCCCAAGACCTCTCCTTCAACTCAGACTTCTGAAAAATCCTCTCCAAGAAGCTCCAGTCTTCAATTGACACTTGAGGACGGTCTTGAGCTGAGAGAAGAAGACGGTTATATGATGACGGTGCATAAAAAGACAAGAAAAAGGGGAAAATAGGAAGAGAGGAACAAGAGAAAGTGAACGGGTGAGTACCAGACGGGGTCAAGACACCCCACGTGGTGTCGACGGGCATGAACTCGGTCTCACCAGGGTTCCCCATCCACTCATCCCCGTCCATGAAGAAGTACCTAGACTTCCAGTCCCTATTGGAGTCTGGAGTATCGCACACTAATCTTAATAATGGACCCCTCGCCAGAAAACTATACATTCCCCTGGTTTTTTGTATCTCCACCGGACGGTAGCAGTGGAAAAATTCCTTCACCGTCAACCTTTTCTTCCCCTCGGACATGGACCCGTACAACACCTCTACCCCAATAAAGACCCTCCAGGCGTTCGGGGAAACTTGGCTGACGGATAGTCCTAGGTAGTGAAGGAGGTGACGGTGTAGTGGGGTCAGTGGAAACCTCAGCCCTGCCTTGAGCATCTGCTCGTATACTCCGACACCCCTAACCCCACGGTAATAGCACTTCTCTCCTGGGTGGGGTAGACGGAGGGGTATATTGTCAGGAATCTGGTATTTACCTCTAAGTGTTTTAAAGTGTGACTCTTTGATTGTGGAGAAGAAATCGTTCACCGTCCACAGAGAGAGCATAACATACTTCCTCATCCCGTCACTACCCACGACGGATTGGACTTGGGGCTCGTCCCCCTCTATACCGTCACTAAGGTTGCTCTCTGCCCTATCACTACTCGACGGAGAAGAGGTGGTAGACGAGCTCTCTTCACTCGAGGAGGTTGTGGCTGCAGGATCCTTTGGACCCGACGGTTTGACTTCATCGTAGCCCGCTCCGTCACGGACAAACGACTGGTTACTTGACGCACTAGACATGTCACCTACATGTGACGGAAAACCCTAAGTTCAATCGGCCTAAAGACACTGACGGTGAAAAAAGAATGAACAAGCAATAATTACCTGCCGGTTACTTGCTTTGAGAAAGATGAAGTCGACGGTCGCTGGAATGTGACGGATGCACGATGGATGACGGATAGAGTGCTTTTCTGCTAGGTGAACGGGTGCGCTCTGATATTTTGTTTTCAGCTAAGAGTGAAAAATGAAAGAAAAGATGGAAGGCTTTTATATGAGAGAGATAGCGGGAGACGAAGGGACATCTCGGTCTGAGCACACGGTCCACGAGTCGACGACGCGTGTCCTGCATTTATTACCAGGCATTTATTACTGATGCCAGCCTGTCTATTCGACCCTTGCTACGGATTGAACCGTCACCCCATTAGCCCGTCCTTAGTGGGTTCACGGACTGATGGGCTGAGGGGGCACCTGATAGGGATAAAATCTCCCGCCAGACGACAGCAGGCCACACTCGCCGACGGTTAGATCCGTGACGGCTGAAATACCCGACGGACGTCAGAGCTAGACGACCCCAATCCTAGGGGCGCGACGGGAGAAGGCAGACGGGTGTTGGTATCAGGCACGGAGACCAGTCTTGCCACGTGCTGGAAAGAGTGAATCTTGTCGCGTACACTGCTTAGCCAGATATCTTGCGAAGCACGACTCCCACCCCCAAGAAGGGAATCGTGTCCAACACGCTTGGCTACCCCAGAAGAGCCTTGCGTCCCACGCTACTCGAGGGCAATTTCGGTACAACGACATCTTCTCCAGCACGCCTTGCCCAAAGGCCATGACCACTACTATAAATACCACCACACCCTCCGAAAATCGAGGTACGTACACTAAGACCCGACTCTGGCACTCTAGAGTTGTGTAAAATACTAACTTAACCATCGGAGGGTCGTTGGCCGGTACCACGCCGGTACTTCCCTTTGAGGTTCTTCCTACTTGTGCAGGACCGTCCGGAACGCGTGCAAACCGTGCAGCTCACTGGTTTGATTATTGACATCATCAGAAAACAAAAACGGTTACTAAACATTACCTATTATTCTTAAAAAAAAAAACTTTTAAATACTATCAATTTAGAAAATTAATATTGAAAAAGTATATTTTCTAAATTTTCTTGGGAATTTTCCATCTCTATAGCCTAGTAAAATTGCAAAACATATCCTTACTCCTTAGAGCATCAATATGCAAAATTGATTATTAGACATTAAAAAGAGAAACTAAAATAGTACAAAATCAATTTAGAAAAGGAATATTTTTCTTTTACTTTAGATATCAATTAAGAGATAATATATAAAGAAGCCAATTTTATTTTTTAATACAACAAGATTTTAAACTTTAAAATACAAAAAACACAATAAAACAAACCTAAAACCGTAGAAAGCATATAAAGAAGCAGAGGAGAGAAAAGCGAAATGCACGCTGAAAATCAGTCCTTGGCTTGGCAGATCGAAAGCATGAAGAAGCAGAGGAGAGAAACGAAAATTTAGACTGTATGCGCGCCCATATCCTCTCTTTTCTCCCAACCAAGCACGGCATTCTCACAAGCATTTTGTCGAACAACTCTCTGGACTCTCGTTCCAATTCTTCACTTAGACAAGCCCACGCTTAATAGTATCAGAACTTCGACCTTGGATGATATTTTAATGTCCAGAAACCCCTCCACCCTTTGCAAGCTGTGCATCGATTGTCGTCGTCGATCCTTTGTTGACAAATGTGTCGAAGCCGCCATCCTGCTTGGCGTGCAAGAGCTCGACCTTGTTCTCGACCTTGATTATCGAACTAAGCAATTGCCGCTTAGCGTCTTCTTTTGTACAACATAAGTGGTTTTGAAATTGAGGGGTCACTTTTTTCTCAATCCTATTGATTCTGCTTCTTCCTCCTCAATGTTCCCAAGTCTTAAGATCCTACAAATTTCACATGTTTACTATGCGACCCACGACTCTCTCTCCACACTGCCCGCTGCCAGCCCCCTCCTCCAATGATGTGTTGGAAAACCTCCCCAACTTGTCTAAATCAGTACTTCATGTTCTGGGTCGTGGAAGTTCATGGAACCCCTCAATAACATTAGATCCTTGGAATTGTGGATAGAGATGGCAAGGGTAATCCACCGCCGTGCTTCTAATCATGATGATGTTCCCATGTTTCGAAAGTTGTCTTCCTCGAAGTTTTATGGTGAGCTCAGGCCGTGGCCTAAATGGGTTGTGTGGGATGCGATACAACTATTGCTTTGTCGGGTTCCAGAGCTACAAACACTTAACTTTGAATTGACACACCGATGTAGGTCTCAATGTTCTGGACCTGACAATCGCTTGAAGCCGCTGGATGTTCCTGAATGTATGTCATCACACCTTACAGCCATTCATTATAAAGGATTTTCAGAGTATGAGATGGAACTTGTTGAACAAATGTTGAAGGAAGCAAAAGTCTTAAAGACAATGAAAATCACTGTTGAAAGTGATCTAGACTCAAAGTTGAAGCTTCGTATTCACAAGGAGATAATGAAGTTCCCAAGGGCCTTTCGAAATTGTCAAATTGCATTTGATGAAAAATTCTTCTATTTTTACTCTATCTCTCTCTCAATTGTTCAGAAGCAGTAGTTTTATTGGAATGCCCATTGTTCTTTGCATCTTTCATTTGAAACTTTAATGGATTCAAGATTAGAAATACTTGTTTAATGGTGCAATTCTCTCCTTCTCTCTATCTCTCTACTTGTATTTTCTTTTTAAAAAAAGTGCATAGAATATATAGAGCTTGCTCTATCCACTAACATGTTATATAATGTGGATGCTCCATGATGAGGTCAAGAATCAAACCAGTGGGCTGCAGGGCTTGCGCGCGTTCCGGACGGTCCTGCAGAAGGAAGAAGAACCTCAAAGGGAAGTACCGGTGTGGTACCGGCCGACGACCCTCCGATGGTTAAGTTAGTATATTACACAACTCTAGAGTGCCAGAGTCGGGTCTTAGTATGCGTACCTCGATTTTTGGAGGGCGTGGCGGTATTTATAGTAGTAGTAGTGGCCTTTGGATGAGGCGTACTGGAGAAGATATCGTTGTGCCGAAATTGCCCCTGAGTAGCGTAGGGCGTAAGATTCTTCTCGGGTGGCCAAGTGTGTTGGGCACGATTCCCTTCTTTGGGGGAGGGAATCGTGCTGTGTAAGATATCTGACCAAGTAGTAGCGTACGCGGCAAGATTCACTTTTCCAAGGAAGCGTACGTGGCAAGGCGGGCTCCGGCGCTTGGTGACAACATTGGGTGACCCTTTCACCGTCGACTACTGGAGGTCAGGTCGTCAACACCCTGAGCCTGTCATGTACACCCGTCGTCGCAGGCCGAACCGTCATGTAGAAGATTTACCCCTATCAGTTGCCCCCTCAGCCCATCAGTCCGTGAGCACTCAGGCGACGAACTAATGGGGTGACGGTTACAAATCATGCCGAGGGTCGGGTAGACAGACTGTCATCAGTAATTAATGCCTGATAATAAATGCAGGACACGTGTCGTCAACCAGTGGACCGTGTGCTCGGACCGAGGCGTCCCTTCGTCTCTCGTAATTTCCCTCATATAAAAAGCTTCCTTCTTTTCCCTCATTTTTCACTCTTTACTGAAAACAAGCCATCAGAGCGCATCCGTTCACCCGGCAGAAAAGCATTCGATCCGTCATCCCTCGTTTGTCCGTCACATTACAGCAACCGTCGACTTCACCAGCGCAAGTAACCGGTAAGTAATTATTGCTTTGTTCATTTCTTTTTACCGTCAGTGTCTTTAGGGCAGTTGGACTTAGGGTTTTTCGTCACATGTAGGTGACATGTCTAGCGCGTCAAGTAACCAGTCGTTTGTCCGCGACGGAGCGGGCTACGATGAAGTCAACCCATCGGGTCCCAAGGATCCTGCAGCCACAACATCCTCGAGTGAAGAGAGTTCGTCTACCACCTCTTCTCCGTCGAGTAGTGATAGGGCAGAGAGCAACCTTAGTGACGGTATAGAGGGGGACGAGCCTCAGGTCCAATCCGTCGTAGGTAGTGACGGGATGAGGGAGTATATCACGCTTTCCCTATGGACGGTTAATGACTTTTTCTCCACAATCAAAGAGTCACACTTTAAAACACTTAGAGGCAAATATCAAATCCCTGTCAATATACCTCTCCGTCTACCCCGCCCAGGAGAGAAGTGTTATTACCGTGGTGTCAAGGGTGTCGGGGTCTACGAGCAAATGCTCAAGGCAGGACTGAGGTTTCCCTTAACCCGACTACACCGTCACCTACTTCACTACTTGGGGCTGTCCGTCAACCAGGTTTCCCCAAACGCCTGGAGGATTTTTATTGGGGTAGAGGTCCTATACGGATCATATTCAAAGGGGAAGAAGAGGTTAGTTTTCTTGTTATATTGTGTTCTACAATTCTCTCCCTCTCATAGTCATAAGGATCTAAATTTGGGCATGTTAATGAAAAATTTGTTATAAGAAGTATCATTCATTCACATGTGCAGGGTAACTGTGAATTCATGGATATTGATGAACCATCTGGCAAGAGATAGGCAATGATTTGATTATTGATGAAGAAAATGTTTGTACAGCGGTATCCTCCAATTTATAGGCCCTCGACATGAGGCGAGTTTTGCGATGCCAAAGTTCTACTACCATAAAATGGCCGTGGGTGCTTTCACTTCGGGCAAACCTGCGGCGGTGAGAGATGAAGATCGGAAGTACTTCAGCATCAAAGTTGATCAGGTTATGGTTGGCTTAAATTCAGGAGGGTGGGTCAGAAGTTTCTATTATTAGAAACTTATTTTTGGAGATGAATTGATCAATGATCTATATTGGCTATCTCTGTTTAATAAATTATTTTTTGTGTAAACTTGTATAATATCAGGTGATATTCAACAACCCAATGATTCTTATTAATATCACTAGTGGATGTCCCGCACAATACGCGTATTCGCTATTAGTTATTTTATAATACTCATATTTGTTATAATATTTGAAAAATTAATTTCAACTATGTATTATACATCACTAAAATAATGAATGAAAAAAAAAATGTAACACAATATATCCATAAGTAACCATAATTATTAGACTCTAAAAATACCACTATATGCCCTTTTTTGTTTGATTAAGTGTATATGTATATTTAGTTCTTACATTTGACGTTTTCAATATAAATTTTTTATTATTTCCTTTTTTTTTTCTTTCTTTTTCAAAAGAAAACACGTGAAATTTTGAAGGCAAACATCTAGGATTTAAGGTTTATAATTTCTAATTCGCAAAACTAAATATACATGCCAAGAGATTAAAAATAAAACAATAATTGAACAGAGAAATATAAACTTATACTATTTCATATCTCATGTTAAATTTTACTTACATCTGAGCACCTTAATTACTTACAAAGATTAAACACTTTTCAAAAATATAAATAAAGACAAAAAACACATACCTTTTAGAAACTCCATATGTTGTTAAAGCATTGTATCAAGTGTTGATAATATTGTTAAGAAGTTTAGATCATATGCACCTAAAACCAAAGCCAATTTCATACTCTTTTTTACACTAATTTTCTCACTCTTTGTCTCTATCTCTCCAGTCTTACTTTTCTTTTGGCCTTTTTATATTTTGTGAAACTGGAATGTATAAAAGAACATGAAAACTAACATTGAATAGAGAAAACCTTTCATTTTTTAAATTAATGAAATTAAAAGTGGAAGAGTTCAAGAAGTTGGAAATGGAGTAGAATCAAATCTTTTAATTTTCTGCATTTATGGCTTAAACTAATCATTGAAAAGAAGATGGGAGGTGAAAGGCTAAACAAAAAAGTACTCAATACAAAGCACCACATGGAAGAATCTCGTACACTTCCGCATGAGTTATATATATATATATATATATATATATATTGATATGTGCCACAAACACACGCTTTTAATACTTGACTTGTGCGAGTGTTCATGAATGGTTCAATTAATTTTATTTTAAAATAAGTTGAACTCATCAATTTTGAGTTAGATTGCATGTTCAAATTTGGTTTATTTTCTTGTTAAATGAATTTAAGTTTATTCACAAGCTACTAGATTAGTTTACATCTTCCCCCTTTATAGTAAATGCACACTATACACCACATTCGGAATTATATTTAAAATTATATTATTTGAGTTTGTTAAATATGATTTTATGTAAGAACTTATACAAATTAGTTTTACTAGCCTTGTCTTATTAAAAATTATATATGAATTTTACTATAAAATGGATTATTTATATTATTAATAAATTACAAATAATATTTTGGTCACTTTTTTGAGCTTATTTATAAAACTTAATATAATTTTAATTTTATATATAACTCTATACTTATTTATTTATTTATTGAGTTTTATCCTCAAGTTTGTTCATGGACGTAATATTATGTTTGAGTTTGAATGGTTTAATAGTCTAGCTTAAATATGATCTTAAGTTTGACTCATTTTTTATTTTAGTCAACATAAACAAGTTTTTGTATGAGCTGAACCTGAACTGTTCATAAACAGTCAACTCTGTCTATTTATAACCTTAATAAAAAAATTAACTTTGAAAATACAATAGCATGTGCATGTCGGATCCCAATTTTTTTGGATTATATTTTGTGAGTTAATTCCCTCTTTTCTTTTCTTTTTTTTTTTTCTTTTTTCTTTTTTAATTTTAACTCTAACTAAATCTAAGTGTATATGTGTGTGAAGTTCTTTCCGAGAGACTTGAATTCCGGTCCTTGCCTCTTACGACCTACAAACACTTATATTTGTAAAGTAACCACCACACCAAACGTGCGCGGTGGTTAATTAATTCATTTTTATTCAAATTGCAAGCAAAAAGATAAATGGGCTTTACTTCTTGTTCAATTGTATATTGTAGAAAGAGAAAATCTTGTTATACACTCACTATTACACATTCTGTACATGGTCCTTTTAAAGTTATGTTTTCAAAATACGACTTTAATTTATGTGGCCATGTGTATGGTCAGTGGCGGTTCTAGGAATATTTTCCAAGGTAGCCATTAAGAAAATTAAATTATATAAAATTTAATAAAAATAAAACTTCATATTGACCATAAAAAAAAAATAAAATAACACATACACACGCACACAAAGACATAAAGTCTTACAATTTGTTTTTTTGAATTTTCTTATTTTGAAATCTTTGCATGATAGTCTTATTATCAATGCTGCAAATTACATATTTTTCAAAATTTTAGTTCCATAAAAAAAATTTTAGGCTTTTTCTCTTTGTTTGTAAGGACCTAATATATTGTTAAGGGGATCAAAGTTTAAAGAATAGTTTGACTACAAACTAAGTTGTAACCTAAGGCTACAAATCTCACTAAACAGATTAACATAGTTACATAATTTGAAAATATAAATGTTAAATTGTATGTTCTTTATGTTCTTAAAACACATGTCAAATTTTATGTCAAATAGAAGTTATTTACTATTTAATCTATAAACTTATTTTTTATGTATAATTTTAGAAAATAAAAATTCAAAATTTAAAGATTTGAGTGATAACATAGCTTTTGATATTTGATTTTTTTGAAATTTTGCAAGTATGGAGGATTTGAGAAGTTAATGTAATCTAATGGTGGATTTGTTAAAATTCACATCTAATAAAAAAATATTAAGTGAAGTTGTAGTCTTAATCTACAAGCAAGTTTATTGCTAAATTTTGTCCAAAGTGTAATTATGTTGAGCCTAAAAAAATTTAGGGTGGTCTCAAATATTTTTTAAGGATAAAAAAATCATAAAATTTTGGAAATTTACATATAATAATTAATTTTTTTCCAAGTCAGGGTGATCTTGTGACCACCCTAAACTCTATATGGAGCCGCCAGTATGTATGGTGAGTGTACAATAGAAAATATGTGATAATCATTATCCTCGTAGGAAAATCAATCCTTGTTGCACATACCATGGAATGTGACTTCAACTTCTGTAACTAATGCTTAAGAGGTTTGAAAGGGAGTAATGTAGGCTAATAATAATATAAGAGGGTCTCTAAGCTTTGAGTAACTTTATACTTGCAGTTGCAGGTCCTCCAAAGCTTGTTTGATGTGCAGTTACTTATCCATTTCATCTTTGCTTACCTGAGTCCTGACTCTAAAAACATTTGAGAGGTTGCAGTTTTACTATCAGCAACCCTTGATTCCCACCAAGAAAAAAGAAATGACACATTTTTGAGCTCTAACACATGCTAGAACTTGGTTGTGACATACTTCAGCTAGGGAGAACTGTGACATGATTTTATAAGGGGAATTGGGGGATCTGAGAGTGAGCCGTCCACAATGTGGTTAGCTACCCATTTGTTTGCAGCTTCGGTATAATGTATGCCATCCCAGCTTATGTGTTTTGAGGGATCACTGCAAGAAGCCGCAAAAACTTCAGTTCCATTCACTATTGATGTTTGCCAACATCCAGCACCTAAATGCCCACAACAAATCTCAAGAGGACTAACAAAACCTGCAATTAATACAGAAATTCTGAGTGAGAATGGTGTTCGGTATAGGCACACCAAAAGAGTAGCAATGTTTCTTCTCTCTAGCTAGTACCCCATGGAAGAAGAATCAAACAACTTGCTATTGCATGGAAGACAAATGAGTTGTACATCAGTGTAATTAGGAATTGTCATAATACAATAGTATGGGTTCATTTGTGATATAAATTTCGAAGGAACTTATAAACTCAAAATACCCATCTAGTAACTCAAATTTTGGAACACATGCTCAAGAACCATGAGGTTTTAAGTTCTAAACTCAATTGACGCACGATTCTTGTGGGTGAGGTCAGACATCCGAGGTTTACCAAGGTCTTTGGGTCATGGATTCCTCTTCATAAAATAAAAAGAATGATTATAAACTCAAATGATTACCTTGTTTCTCTGCCTCACTGATTAGAGTGTACTTAGCTGTGTAGATATCAACATAGATGAGCACTGCATGGTGGAGTTGGGTCCTCAGTTGGAAGACTTTGTCCTTAAGCTGCTTGTTGAACTCTTGAGCCAACTGATTGTAAGACTTTATGCAGCCGTTTTGATCAGGCTTAAAATGTTTTGGAGGATTCCATACAGCGAAAGAAGGCAAGCAACCAATGGGACCAGTATTATGTATCCAAAATGTTCTTGCTCCTGCTTGGTAGAGTTTCTAAAATAGTTTCATAGACCAAAAAAAAAAAAAAAATACATCAAATAAACATAAACAAGTACTGGACTTTAATTATACACATAAAAATTCTGATATGGAAAATGTTAAATGTCTACCTCACCTTTTGTCTTTTACTTTGTGAATAGGATTTTATGTTGAGAAGTTTTACCAATTTGGTATAAAGCCAATTTTATATAATTAGAATCTGGAAAAAGTATGTGTACAGCTTCGTTTAATATTCAAGGTTAACTAATGTTTTTTCCCCAATGAAAAAGATTAAAACCAGTGATGTATGGAGCATCTCATGTGATTTCCCTAAGCACATCCTTTAGAATAGAGTTTACCATTTCCCTTTTACCTAGAGCATTCAGGGTGAAAAACTGTCTACAGAGAGATAAGTAACAGAATTGTTGTCATTCTTAAAAGTTATTTCCAACCCTTGTTTTATTGGGTCATTGCACAGAACTCATACTTTTGTAAGAGATTTAGAAAAGGCTCTCTCTTATGGGCTCAAATTTAATTGGAAAATAATAAGAATGATAATAATTGCTTAGGTCGAAACAAATTTTGAACTGTGTTAAGTTTAATTCTCAATTTTCCACAGTATGGCTCAAGGGACTAGCTAGGATTATGCCATGTTAAGCTGCAAGAAGCTACTTGGTTTATTCCTAAAATCACATTGGTCTTCATTAGAAAGCACTGAAAATAGAATATTGAAACTACCATGTTCCAAAAGTTTAAGCTAGCAGAAAAGCTGAATTTAATCACATAACTATTATTTTAACACTTTTCCTCATGTATGGACCCAAACTTCCCTTCAATAAGTGAGAGTGAGACATAACACCTGAAATTTTGAACGTTTTATGGTAGGTAGAGTGGAAAAGGGTTCAATCTCAGACCACTTGTTGATATCTTGATAAATTACCATTAGCTCCAAAAACTTTAGCAGCTGAAAATAGTGAATTTATAAAGTTAATAATTTACTGTTATTCTAACAAATACATTTAAGTTACCTTTACAGCCACAGCAAACATATCAATTATATTGGGGATGGATGCTCGCACTTGCTCCTCTGTAGTTAGTTCAAGTCCAAAATAAAGATCATTTTGTCCAATGTCCAATGTGTAAAGGGCCATTGAGAATTCCTCTGGCCTTGGGAGGTTATTTTTAATCCAAGAACTTTTAGCTGAAAGCAAATACAAGCATTACTAGAAAGCAAAAGGTCAAAAGCATGTCTCAGTAAATGACAGCAGAAATTGTAAAAAAAAATTGCTTTGCCTGGAGAAACCAGCAGTAGATCTTTCTAACCTTGGTTGAATGGCTCCTTGGTACGGTCTTTAAATTGTTCAAACTGCAAAAGCTGTATATTGAGAGATAAGGGGATAGAACCTGCCCCAAATAATTTGGCATCAGTTGGCTGGATTGTAGCCCCACCTGCAGCAAAATTTGCTCCATGTCTAAAGTTTGGTTCTATAGAATCAAGATATGCACTCAAGAAGGGAAGCCCCAACTTCTCAGCTGTAGAAAATGGAGAAAAAAAAAAAAAAAGTCATCTTTTTTCTTTTGCCACATTAAGAAGACAACGAAATCGCAGATTCAAACCTAGGCTCTCCCCACATGACACTAGGTTACAAGATCCTAAACAAACAAAGTCATCAACATGGGTTGTATGTATAACATCAAATAAGTTTTACATTACACTGTTTATGTTATGACATTAGCAGACAATCATCACCCTAGGTATGATCACCCCAAAAGAGAAAATGCATTCCATCAAAATGGTTGGTGGAAGACCACCAAGAAATAATCCCATTATAACAACATCCAAACTATCACATCCCATAGACAACAACAACGAAATCCAAGCTTTAATACCAAAATTTTGGGTCTATTATGGATCAACAAACTAGTCAGGAAATGTTACATATATTCTATTTCGTCATTCTATCACATTCCATAGACCCAAAAAAATAACTACCATATTCCCTAGCTAGAGTAGAGGATAAATGAATAGCTGAGAAGAGCATGCTTACCTATAAAGTCAATGATTAGACGCCCATCAGAATACCGACCAGAAGGTTTACCAAAGAAAGTCTCACCATTGGGAGGGGGTACCCGACCAAATGCTGCTGAGACACTGCCTGTATCAGAGTTTGAATCGCCAAAATTGTAGATTGCTGGAATGTGACAACCCCATGATGGACCAACAAGTAATGAAGCAGCAATCAAAACAACTCCAATTGCTGCTGCTCCTACACCATTATTTATCCACCAAGGACCTTCCAATTTCCCTCTGAAAAGCCTAAACCGGTGCATTGAATCCTCTTACTTTGTTCAGTCTGACTTTTAATCAAACAAGAAATATATTACATAAATCAAACTGAAATTTTGAAATGTAACTAGTGTATTATATGTTACTGTTTTAGGCCTTGTTATATATTGCTGTTTTAGGCCATTGGGAGCTCCATTGAGGAAGTTAAGGTTCATCATGATACATGATCCAAAAAGGATCATGGGTTTGATGGTTCATATTGTAGGGAATTTAACCGAAAAAAATAGAGAAAACACACGCCAAAGAAAAACAATCACACGCACAAGATAATATTTACGTGGTTCGGCAATTTGCCTACGTCCACGGAGTTGCAGGGATTTCACTATTATCAGAGAAAATTACAGAGTGCGGCTATAGTATTTTTGCTCTCTCAAAAATACAACAAGACAAAACCCTAATCACCAAACCTCACTCCATGGACTAAGCCTCAAAAAATCTCCCATTAAAAACCACGCAACATTATTCGGGTCGGGTCGGGTCGGGTCGGGTCGTCAGCCAGATCAAATATAAACTAATTTCCATAAAGCCCAACACATATGTGGAAGGATTTAGTACAAGATTAAAAAAGCATTTCTCCCACGAAAAAAAAAATAAAAGAAAATGAAATAAATAAAGGTTTACATAAGCAGTGACATAGAACAATATGTACGGATTTGATCATGCAAAAGTAAGTAAAATTTGAGGAAGAATGCGAAGGAAAAAACCAATATTTATACTTTATTTATTTTCCTATTCTTGCTAGGAAAGAAGATAAAGCTAAAAATCTATTATTTTAAGTTCTTGCTGATGCCACATCAATTCTGCAAAGAAATTAAAACCGTAGAGTATGATCATGAGAATGAACTCAAATAACTGTAGTTTAGTTCAAAGGAGGGGGAAAAAAAAGCACTTCACCTTAAGAAGGTTGGAGTATACTTGCATCAGGACTTCAAAAGTTGCAGATTTAATCATTTGGGGAGACTTTTAAGTTTAATCTGAGAACACGTTGCTAATTCTGAACCACAAGGATAAATCAATCATAGCATCTTTATACATTAATGTGACATGTCCAATAGTATCACAAAGTGAGATAAGTTACTATTAACCAATAATAATAAACAAAGTCCTAAGCAACTTAAAGCGAGTAAAGTAGACTTTTTTTTTTTTTTTTTACTCAAAAAGAAGTAAAGTAGATCTTAAAAAAATATATAAAATATAAAAAGTAGACCTTAAAATAAAGAAGCTGGTTTGGGAGTTTTCAGAGTCGACAGGATTTTTTTGTGGTTTACACTTCACAATTATTCATATTGAAGTCCAACTATCATGTTTGTCTCATTTGTTGGACTTGCTTGTTGTTAAATTAAAAAATGGAGTAAAAAGATAATGTAGTTTTTCTAGAGTACCCAATCCCATGTTACTGTTACTGTTTTACCATGCCCAGTTGCCAACTGGAGAGTGAAACAAAATGAATGTGCAATAATCTGACTCTTTTACACTTCACTAGCGTCCAACATATACGACAGAAAAGGGGTCTCAGGCGGGGAGAAGAGAAACAAGCCTCTCCCCAAAATCAAAGTCAGTAAAGAGTCCATGGAGATTTTTTTTTTTTTTTTTTTTTGTTAATAAATTTTAATCTATATATATATATATATGGAAAATGTTACATGTTAAGATTTCTCTATATAAGTCTCACTTAAAAAAAAAATGTTGTCAATACCAAAAAAGATAAAAAGTTACCATAAAAACTGTTGTTATTATCAAAAGCTACCAAAAAATTGTTGTTAACAAACACCTTATGGTGCCGTTAACAATAACTTTTTTGTATCTTCTTGTCTACTTTTTACAAATTTTTATCCTTTTTAACATTTTTTTAGCAGTTATTTTTTTTTATCCTTTTTGACATCCCTTTTAATAACTTTTTGTCATTTTTATTAAATGGAACCATATAGGAAAATGTTAACAAACACCACATAGTGCTTGTTAACATTTCTCATATATAAATAAAGTTGGACTAATGTGGGTCTCATTTAATAAAAAAATTAAAGAAATAGAATAAAAAGAAATAAAGCTAGCCCCATAAGCTATGTTAATATTTATTTCTCCCTGCAAAGTTGACCTCAGAGCCTATAACTGCTAAAAAAATGACATAAAACTAGCTGTTAATGGGCATTTTACGCTTATTAACACAACCCTATATGTATATACATTCACGTTAACACGATCCTCTATACACACACACACACATGCGTGTGAAGCTTCTTCCTTGAGACTAAAATCTCAACCCTTGCTTCTTGTAAAATTACTATCTCACATAGAATACCTAGAATGTGTGATGGCGAGTCCATGGAGAAAATTGGTTATTTATATCAATGTTTTGGCCAAAGAAATTTGGATTGATTTTAGTTGACTGATTGGATTTTTTGTTCAGTAACCATGAAAGAATTAAGAATAGGATATCGATTAAAGCAATTGATTCTCTTCTTTTACTAATGGCTCGTCTGCTAAATGCTTTACTCAAAAACATAAATGGCAATTGGAGTAATGATCACAGACAAATTCTTCCTCAGACTGAACGCCCCTACCATTTTTGTTAGGGGCAAAAAAGAGAGGCAAATACCTTTTATTAGGCTTCGATGCAAACAAACAAGTCCATATCTCTCCGTTGAGTATTGAAATACAAATTAGTGAGAATGTATTTTGCCTTCTCTATTTTCGTAGCTATTCAACAGATTGAATTTGGGTGGAAAAAAACAAGAGAGAGATACAACATTGGCCTAATGTTAGTGGTGACCAGTTAGACTGATAGTGACAAGGAAAAACTAGCAAGCACCCCAGGCAACATAGAAAAAAACTTAACTGAAAAACAAGTAGGCAACATGTAACACCCCAGCCTTTACAAAATAAATAAACAAATAAAATGGTTGTTTTGAAAATTATTTAAGTGCGGGCATTTTTGTAATAAGACCCAAGCCTAACCCTAGCCTTATATGTAACCCACGTTGGCTTCCTCATCTATTTTTCTAAAATGCTGCCTCTCATCACCCTTCCTTCTTTCCTTTGGTGTTCCCATTCCCTATAGCCGAAAATCCTTTCTCTCATATTCATGTGAAGTTTATTCACTTTTACCTCTTAGATTTCTATCTTGGCCGACTCATGAAAAGTTCTTTTCCAATCAAAATCCACCACCAAGAGTTCTAGTGGCTATTTTGGCGGATCCATTTGAAAGGCCATCCCTCTAAGTTTGGTTAGTTCAATAGATGAGCTAAAAATCTAAGTACTCTATCATTTTCTTTTATGAAATCCTTTGGGTTTTGTTATTTTATGATGTTTATGGTATGTGCTTGATGGGTTTGGTGAGTGTTGGAAGATTAGAGGGGTATGAGGATTTGGGCAGCAAAAGTTTTTATTAAATCAGATAATTTCAAACTATTTGGGGGGTGTTTGCCTTGATGGGGTGTTTTGGTTGTCTATTTTACTAATGGGTATTTAAGGGTTGGTTTGCTAGGTCATTTATGGGTCTTGTTGTTGCATATGTTGATGTGACTTGATTTTTGGAAGTGTTTTCTTTGCATTTTAAATGACTTTGGCAAATGTGGGTGTGAGTGAAGTGATAGCTATATATTTATGCAAGTGAAGTGTGAGCATGTGCTTTTTGCATACCAAGTGTTTGATAAGTTGTTTATATGAGATATTGGGTTTGATTCCTTGCTTTTAATATGCTTTAAATCTTGTGGTTTTAATGAGAGTGATTCTCAAATAATTTGGGCTAGTCTTAAAACTATAAGAATTTTCTAAAGCTGTCAGGGACAGATTTGAGTCAGCTGCAATACATGATTTTTAATAAATTACAGAAAAATTATTTTGGGCTGAATTTTTGATGGTATATACTACACATATAAGAGCTTCTCCCTATTTAATTTCAAGTTAATCAGATAACATTTCATGGACCAAAAAAGTTTTACAAAATGGCTGACCTACTGTGTATTGAATCTGAAAGTGCGATGAAAATGCTAGGATTTTGTGGAATTTACTTCAAATCTTTGTTGGATGGATTGGTTTGTAAATTCATGTGCTTTCTTCAACATGTGTTTTACTTAGTTAAGTCTAATAATGGTTTCGTTTAATCATTTAGTGCTCTAAAGGGAAACTTATGAGATATGCTATCTCTATTATGAATTGATGTGTTTTATTCTATGTTTATATGTGCACATTGCTTGCAGTGGAGAATTAAAATGCTTTGGTTTTATGCTGTGGCACTATGAGTTTGTATGCTTGTTTGGTTTCCGTTGGGAATGGGTACTTGTCTTAGGTTGGGCAAGCTAGGCTTTAGTGCATTTGATTTGTTTTAGGGGATCCTATTCGATTTTGGAGACAAATGTGATGATAAACTTGACGATAGGTCTTGTTATTAATAGGCTTGTTCCTTATGTTTCTAGGTTTTGAGATTCCTAGTGATGGACCTAGTGACGAGATTGGTTGATTTCCTTTATTTTTGCAACTAAGAGGTAAGTGGTGTTTACTAATTTTGGGGGGTTTTCCCAAAACAGTGTTGGTTATTAAGATATTTTATATTAAAGAAATATGTTGATATTCTTTAAATAAATTGATATTTTATAAATGTTTGATGTGCACATTGACTATTTGTTTTATGAAAAACTTGTGGGACAACCTAAATTTATTTAAACATGAATATGAGAATATATCCTTATATTTTTGAGAATTATGAACGGATTATTTTTGTGACCATCTTGAATATGTTTTGAAAACCTATGGCAAGTTGTGATTAGAAGCTCAGTATGGTATTTAGTCCTTAGCAAGGGACAATCATACTGCAGCTAGTCCTTAGCAAGGGACGGTCCTAGAAAAGGGGACAGTGCACATTTGATAGCTCCTTAGCAAGGGAGTATACTATTGAGGATCCAAAAAGGAAGCTCCTTAGCAAGGGAGTACACCTTTAGGTTCCAAAGGAGCCATCCTTAAGAAAGGGGATGAAAAGGAGGTTCCAGTTCCAAAAAGGGGACAGCACAACCTTGTCAACGAGGCATAAACGTTGACCACGAGAAAAGCTTAGGAAATTGTGTATATGATGGTATTGATATATATATATATATATATATATTATGATGGCTCACAATACAAAGATATTTTCTTTTATGTGAAATATTTGAGATAAAATATTGATGAGTTACAAGTTATAAATTTGTTGTAAGAATTATTAATTTGAAAGGTTTGTTCCCACACCCCAATGTTAGTAAATTCCACTTATTGAGTTATCTCACCCCTCCTTTTAATTATCAATACAGATACATTAGAGAGATCGTTGGAGTAGAGATTCTTGGAAGAGTACAGTTACAAATTATATTGTGAAACTGAGGATTTCAATATTATTGTTATGGTATTGAATACTGTACTGGATAATTATTTTGAGAATTTCTATCTTTGGTGGAATTAAAGCTTTGACAAGTGTGATGAGATTTTAGGTTCTTGATTACATTTTTTTAATATTTTTTATGGATTATTTAGATTAAGTAGACATTTATTATTTATGATTTTGGGGCGTTACACAACATCATACCCACAGTAGAACAAAACTAATTGTATAACACTAATTAACATCCTCATGCACAATAACCAATTAACTGTATAACACTCAAAATGACTGTCACAAAAATAAACTACTGAGTCCCATAGTGTTCGATAAAAATTGAGTCCTATGAACAATACAGGCTCAATGTTGATTTAAAACAGACCCAAAAAATGTGATTTTACATAGTTTCAAAATGTAACAGATTAAAGCATGAGTTCCAAGTGCCAGTATTCAAAAATTGTTTGCTCTGACTCCCTCAAGCAAAATGAAGAAAACCAAGAAAAATTGAGAAAAGATTATTTTGGTTCCGTCTGTCAAAAGTAGAAGGTATTTCAACGAATCCACGCAAACTGTTCTTCACCACCTCTCCCTTGAAGTTGACCTGCAAAAATAACGAGTCCACATTTCATTATTGGCATTTTGGAACATTAAAACTATATTTTACCTCCAAAAGTAGTACATCAAGCACACAAATTGTAGGGAAGGATATAGACACGAGAAATGTGCGTGCAATTCTGAACATTTTTGAACTTCCAGATTTAACAGAAAAAGATTTTTGACCATTCAAATTTAAGAACAAATGATTCTCACATGCTTTCTTAATTGCCCCAAAGTTCTCGAGTTTTTGCGAGAAATTTCAGAACTATTTGATTACTTTTTGTCCAAGAAATATAAATGATATTCTCCACTAACAACTTATTCGGCCCAGTTGGCAAAAGTGAGCATGGCCAAAATACAACTTAAAATCTTTACAGTTCTAGAATTAGGGTTTTTCATCTCAACCAATTTCAGACATCTCCCATTACATTTTTAGTACATTTAATTCCCTACTCCATTTCAGCTTTAGCAAATCACAAACATATTTTCAAAATTGAACATCTGACATCACATGTCACTTCACTGGCTAACACAGTTACTAGCTAAACTGGAAAAGCTAAGAGGAGAAAGACATATGCAATGCAACAGAAAATATATCCTTACCTGCCAAAGTCTCTACTGCCTAGAAATCCTCTATCCCTGCCACCTCCAAATGATCTTCTTTCATCAGCAGGCCTTAACCACATATCCCCTGCACCGCGTGATCGAGGCATATCCATAAAATCTGTACTTCTCGTTTCCTCAAATGATCCAGATTGAGAAGGCAGCCTCTCAGCAAAACCAGCCACCCTGCCAACTCCAGACCCAGGCCTGCCCACTCTAGAGCCAGGCCTTTCAACAGCTTTCTGCCCAAAGCGAGTTTTGTCATCCAAATCACGAGTCAGTGTTTCCGATTCCCTCTCTTTGAGACTAATTATATCATGTAAACTGGATTGGTCTCCACCAGAACTTGTATAGATTCCCTGTTTTCTTTTGTGGTAGATTCTATTCGAAGTTCCTTCTTTAAATGATCTATTTCTTCTTTCAATATCTTTTCCTCCTGTGTTTCAGGCCTGCAAATTTTTTTTCCCTCAGAAATGAACACAAGTATGTTCATATTCATATAGATCCACAAGTCACAAGCATACATTTAATCCACCAAACAAAACTGGCATACAGTAGTGTGCACAAGCAAGCATGGAGGAAACAAAACTCATTTTAAGGCATCTAAAATCCACTAGAAGGAAAAGCTTCCAAAGTGATACATCACTTAAGAGATATTGAAGGAAGCCTAAAGCTACAGAAGCTAAAAAAGGTTTTAACGGATGGAAATAGTACAATAGTATCAGTGGCGACTCCAGGAATTTTGTCTAGGGTGTTCCTATTTCACTTTGAAAAAATTTCGAGTCATTTCGATCTATTTCGGGTGTTTCAGAACATTTTGGTAAATACTGGCCAAAATTCAAGATTTGGCATTAAAAAAAAAATTCTTAAAACCAAAACAAATTTGCATTTTGTACAACGAAAAACCTCAAAAGGAAAAAAAATGAAAAGAAAAGAAATAAACAAAGGTACCTGTACAACAAACTATAAGTTCATTTGAAATATTAATAAAATTATTGATTATTATTGTTTATTTGTTTCATAAATTTGTTTGTCTTTTATAAACTATAATTTGTTATATTGTTGTTTCATTAATTATTAAGTTATTAATTATTGTTTAGCTTAACACAATTTAATTTGTTTGTCTTTTATAATGTATTAGTTAATTAAATTATTAATTATTAGTGTTTAGTTGCTTCATTAATTTTTTTTTTTTTTTTACTAACTACTAGCAGTCTAGCTAGCACACTTCCCACTGTGCATTAGCACACACTAGCACACACCTCATATGTGAACACACCCCTGCCTTTACATGCCTTTCCTTCTCCAATTTAAATATCCCACCCTTGACCCCACACCACACGGCCCCATGGCGCCATCTACCCCCACTCAATAGATAAGATTCACAAGAGGAGCCAATCAGATAAATTCAACACTAAAACACAAACTCACCAACACCAACTGACCAATACAGTGACACTCACACACCAACGAACAAAGTCAAAAAAAAAATAGGGGCAAATAAATTGAATAATTATAATGCTTAAAGAGAAAGAATTAGTTCAAAAAGAAAGAAAGCTCGCTCTCTTAGAACAGTACAATCCACTCCACAGCAAATGAGCAAAACCCAAAGATTAAGAGAGAAAAAGAGAGAGAAGTAGTGTAAAATTAAAATACCTTGAGGGAGGCCTGAGGGGCGATGCCGAGGGCCGTGGTAGCACGTCGTGGGGTCGGAGGCGAGGAAGGATTCAAGGCCAAGCGTCGGCGTCGCAAACTCTGATCCAATCGAACCGATCTCCGATCTCCAATGGCTGATCCATCATCCAAGTTTTGTTGCTCGAGTTTCAGGCGGAGGCGCCGTCACCACATCGCACCTATGTGCTTGATGATGAGGTTTTAAGCAGCGGAGGCGTGCGTTGTCGTTGATGAGCCATTGAGCCTTATCAGATGAGGTTTTTTTACTTTAGGTTAGGAAAGGTTTCTGATTTTAGATTTTGCTTTTACCATTTGATGATTTTTTGCGAACACGTATTTGTATTTTGTATTGGGTTTTGCCATTTTGGTTGGTTTTTTTTTTTTTTGTGAATACGTTTGGGTTGGGCCTGTTGGGTATTTGTTTAGGATTGAAATTGGGCTTTTTTTTTGGGCTTGTTCTGTTACAATTTTTTTTTTTTTCCAAATTCTCTATTACAAATTTTTTTTTTTTTTTTAGATTTTAGTTCAAAATTTGTTTGGCATAAAAATTTTGAGGGTGTTCCTATATTTTTTTTAAGGGTATACAAATAAGAAATTTTAAATTATTTTATATAATTTTTTTTTTCAATTCAGGGTGTTCCTGGGAACACCCTGCAGTCTGAGTGGCGCCACTGAATAGTATAGACTGAACTAAACATT
This sequence comes from Lithocarpus polystachyus, assembly GCA_033629205.1. Lineage (NCBI taxonomy): Eukaryota > Viridiplantae > Streptophyta > Magnoliopsida > Fagales > Fagaceae > Lithocarpus > Lithocarpus polystachyus. The sequence goes on from CM066172.1 coordinate 4,679,694, forward strand.
AGAAAATTGTATTATGAAGTTCAAGTCAGGATTTTTCAATATGTGGTATATATAATCACAAAGGAATTCGAGGAATAAAATGTTTTGAATTCTAGTTAAAAAAGGGGTAAAATTCAAGCAAGACAAGCAAAGATCAATAACTGAATAGCTGATGCAGCTATGGGAGATTAATTTACTGCTACTTTGAAATTTTGTCCATTCAAGATTTCTTCCGTTGTGTCAATGTGTGAAGTCCAAGTGAAGTAAAGTCATATGGTTTTAAAGGTCTAGTTATAAACATTCTTAGGTTAAAACAAATTTTTATCTGGGTTGAGTTGAGTCTAGATTTATGTAGGAGATTCTACGTATCTGAGGTTTATTTCCCTTAAGTACAAGTTAGTCTTTCATTACCTAACAAGTTAGTCCCTCAGTGTGTTCTTTTATCCATTTCTCTTCTTTCTCGCTCTTTTCTTTGGCATTCTGATACCATTCACAGGTACTGTTCATATGAACTATTCACATTATTGTTTAGAGTTTGTGGGTAGATTCAATCTTAGTTTCTTATCACCTCTTTTGCAACCCTGAATCAATTTTTTTCCCTTCCTCACCAAAACCCTAGTCATTTTTTAATCCTATTCCTTCTTTCTTAAGTTTTAAACCCTAAATCCACAAATTATCCTAACCCTAAACGCACAACCATACATGGACAGCTTTCCCCAATCTGTCCTACGTCAATGGCCTTCTGTCCAGGAATACCATGAAAAGAAGTATATGAGGGAAATTGGGAACTAGAATGGCATAATTATATACAATGATAAACTATTTCAAAGAACCAACAAAATGGTGACAACGTCTAATCAATTAGGGCGGGTTGGAATAGATTTGCAGGGTATGTTAAGTTTGCAATAATAGAAGGTTTTGGCATGATTTATGGTGTGGCCATCAATCTTTGAAAAAATTGTGCAGTACTACATGGCAATTGACAAGGATGCATCAATTAGATCTTGTTAGGAGATAGTGCAAACCCTAGCTTTTCTATAGGTTTCATGTGCAACCAACTCGCAAGCAACCTCCATTTGGTATCCTATAGGTACAATACATTACTCTTTTCTCATTTTCCTCATATCTTTCAAATCGAAACATCAAATCAAAGATACATACTTATCAACAAACACTAATACCCCATGCTAGCCACTTCAAAATCAACTGTAGGGTAATAATATCTAGTGTACTTTTAGCATTGTTATCTTATACGCATGGCTAGTTATGGATAAAAGAACTCTTAACAGTAGGGAAATGGCTCTCTTTTGTCCCAAAGTGGCTGTCTTGAGTGAAGGTGAAAGAGCCTGAGCTCGAGCCCCAGCACTTTGGAAAAACTCCCTAGGCCAGCGATTTACCTCTACCCACTTGTCGCGACAATAATTAGTCCCTTGGTTGAAAGCTTTTGGGATGCATTGGGTCTAAGACCAAAAAAAAAAATGTAATTTTCTTGAAAACATTTTTTGTAGAAATAACGGAGCCACAAAGTTATATGCTCATGATACAAAAGTTGAGTTTAGGCCTGCACATATGAAAGAATCTAAAAGAGGACTTCATTTTTGAGTCATTTATCAATAACCAAACCTGATTAAATGCATTCTCGAGCAGTGGCCAACCTACTTTTGAACAGCTAAGTCCATTTTCAGCCCTAATTCTGAACAACACATATCGCCATAGATACTAAGTACCAAATACTATTCACAGACTCTCAAGTCTATACTAATTTGATAGACTACATGAGGGGTCTGCGACTCATTGCCTTCCATTGTGCATCATTTGTGTGCTTTCAGTAGAAAGATGGTTTATTTGTCATAACATACATAAAAGGTGATAAAGATTGAACTTGTCTAATATCTAGTGCCAGATGCTGAAGACTTCTTATTACATTTTGTTAGCTTTATGCCTTAATATATTTTTAGGCAGATAACGAAAAAGATTACTTGTTGGTAAAAAAAAATTGCAGTCAGGTGTGACTTCGAACCCCAGCTTTAAGTTATCTGACTCGTGCTGTAAAGAATTAACCATTCAATCTCCATCATCAACCTGAGTAGGTGCAAGTCATGAGCCATCTACGCTGCAATCATGCAAAGCTTGAACGAATCATCTTTTTTGAGCCCTACTCCAAAATAGGGACCTGACAATCTTCAAGTCCCTATTTTCCATGAGCTGAGCCTGAGAGCTCTTTACTCAGATCATCAGATCATCTCATTTGAGCTCACTCCAAATCAATTTGTGGCTTTCATCCTCCAGAATTCAGGTGGAGCTGAAGCCTTTATTTCTTTGGACTTCACTTTTTGTATGGAAACAAAAACACACACAGACAAACAAATCTAACAATAGCATAGATGCCTATGTTCCGTATATAACATCACAGAGACCTGAAGATAGATCCCCATAGGGCATCAAGGCTGAATTAATAATAAACATAATTAGAGATATATTCTCACTTCCTATTGCAGCTCCCTTAGCAGTGCCCTAATCCCAACATGTTGCCAGCTATATAATTCTTTTCACCATAGGTCACAAGAATTTACTACTCATTCTCATTAGATCAAAATATGGATAGTAAGCTACCTGTAAGAACTAGCCCCAGTGTTCAACCAATGGCCACTGCTTTTCGGCAAACAGTAATTGCCATATCCCAATAACTATATCCAATGCTAAAGATTTGAAATGCTAAGAAAAATTAGCTACCTGCATATGTAACCAGAATTTGGGTGATAATGACATTGTATAAAAAAGACATACATAATTGAATTTTTAGGTGTTAAATACTAGGTTGCACTGACACGCCATTTTTGGCGTCGTGTCGATGTAAGACACGTGTCAGACACCAGAACAGGTACGACTCGCCGGATTCCGGTGTCCGACGAGTGTCTCTTTTTTTTTTTTTCGATTCTCCGACGCGGCGCCGACACGGCTCCGATGCGGCCTCGACGCGTTCGACACGCCAGCAATGAAAAAAAGAAAAAAAATCAAAGATTTTGACAGATGGACTTACCAATACCGTTGATTTTGTGATATACCCTAAAACAAAAAAGCAAATTTAGAGTCTGAGAACCCACATCTCATTGATCTCAAGTTCTCAACCCAGTGAACCCACCCTCCCTCTGACCTCTGCCCACTGTGCTGCCCTCTTTCCTTCGCCAGAGCTAGATCAGCGAGCTCTATAGACGTCGACGGCTCGACGCCGTGCCCTGTCCCTTCCGATCTCTCTCTCTTGGCGACCTACCCTCCCTAGAGGCATCACAAAATAAGATAGTGTCATCAGCAAATAACAAATGGGAGATACGCATACCAACAGAGTTCACAGAGCCCACATGAAACCCCCGAATAAGGTTACACTCCTCTGTCTTCTTTAATAGTCTACTCAAAACCACCATTATCAAAAGAAACAAAAGCAGGGATAATGGATCCCCTTGTCTCAATCCATGAGAACAAACAAAAAAACCTTCAGGGGAACCATTTACCAAGACAGAAAAATGGATAGAAGTAACACAAGTCTTAATCCACCCCCTCCATTTCAACCCAAAACCCATCCAGTCCAACAAATAAAACAAGGCCTCCCAGTTCACATGGTCATATGCTTTTTCAATATCAAGCTTGCAAACCACACCCAGTAATCTGCTCTTCAACCTGCTATCCAGATATTCATTAGCAATGAGCACTGAATCCAGAATTTGCCTACCCCCAATGAACAAATTTTGAGTCTCAGAGATAAGATTATCCAAAACCATCCTCAACCTATTAGCCAACACCTTAGATAGCAGCTTGTACATACTACCCACCAAATTGATGGGACGAAAATCCTTAATGTTAATAGCATTACACTTCTTGGGAATTAAAGTGAGAAACAAAGCATTCATAGACCGTTCAAACACAGAGTGCTGATGAAAGTAATCAAAGAAATCCATGACATCCTTTTCCACAACACTCCAAAATTTGTGGAAAAAAGCCATGGTGAAACCATCAGGATTAAAGGCTTTATCACCCTCCATCTCCCTTAATACCTAGAAGACTTCCTCTTTCGAGAACTCCTTCTCTAAGGACAACCTATCTTCCTCTTCAATGCATGCAAAATCTAGCCCATCCATCGTAGGACGCCTTACCTCAGTTTCCTCATACAACCCCTGGTAGAAGAGAACTAACTGAGAGTGCACATCAGCCTCATCCTCATAAATAACTCCCTCCACCTCTATCCCCTTAACCAGATTAGCATTTCTATGGGAATTTGCTAATCTATGAAAGAAACGAGTATTATTATCTCCCTCCTTCACAAACAACACACGAGACTTTTGTCTCCAGAAAATTTCTTCAAGAGATGCCAAATGATCTATGTCTCCTTTGATACGAATGCGACGAATCTGATCCTTATTCGACAGACCCACCGACTTCTCTCTAGCATCTAGACCCATAAGTTCAGTCAGCAAATTCTTCTTTCTAAAAGCCAAGTCACCAAACACCTCCCTATTCCACTTTTTTAAATCAACTTTCAAAGCTTTCAACTTTTGTGCCAAAATAAAGCTTGGAGAGCCCGTAAAACTGTAACCAATCCACCATTGCTGAATTCTATCAATAAAACCCTCAGCTTGTAGCCACATGTTTTCAAATTTAAAGGCACTTCGGCCTCGTCGAACAACACCAGCTTCCAACAAAAGCAAACAATGATCAGAGATAACACGAAGAATCGCCCATTTGGTATATATTCCCAAAATGCTCTTCCCAATCTAGAGAAACCAAAGCCCTGTCAATTCCTGACATAGAGGGGATATCAGAATCTCTAAACCAAGTAAAGTATGCCCCCTCTAACGGTAGATCAACTAAAGAATTACTCTCTATTGAAGAGGGTAAAATTTGGTGAACCCTGGATCCTAGTTGAGATGATAGGAGAAAATGTATATAGCTAATGTGGACAAATCCAGAGTGAACGGACACAATGTAGATAGGTTCGAGGTGTACGTGTCAACTTCTTATAAATGGAAACAACTTGCGTCTCACGCATAGCTAGGGTATGTAGAATCCCAATGGAAATAAAATCCAAATATAAAGGGAATTCCGCAATATCCGCCCAATTAATGACAAGTTCTATATAGAAAAGACTTCTTTGACAAGGAAAGAAGGTCGGTTCTACACCACTAAAAAACCCCAAAGGCTCTCACAAGCAAAGGTACGCATACTATTCCCCAACTCTGGCACTCTAGGGTTGTGAGCATCTTCTAACTTAATCTTCGGAGGGTCTTTGGCCGATACCACACCGGTACCCTTTTAAGGTGTATCTTGCTTTGTGTTTTGCAGGTTGCATCGAGTAAGGACGAGAGAATCTTGTAGCTTACTGACGATATTTTGAGCATCATCAGTTGGCGCCATCTATAGGAAGCGCAAGGAAAAGTCATAACTTTGATCTTTCTAGACAAAAGTTGCATGGTACTCACACGCTTGATGGCGACCACGACGAACGATCAAGGAGAAACACACACTATAGCTCTCAAGAGGCAGGTTCAAATCCTCACAGCAACAGTCGAACGCCTCACGAAAGGTAACCACGACCTAGAAGAGAAATTGCGCTAGAAGGACGCAACACTCAACACTTAGGAGGAAGAGCAGAAGGCTAGCAATGCCGAAAAGAGAAATTAGCAGGGGCCGGAAGGGAGCAACGCCCAAAGCAGGCCCAAACGACAAGACACGAACCGACCATCAACGACAGACTAGGTTCCGTCCCATGTGGTTGCGGAGATGCAGATGATGAAGGAGCGCATGGATTTTATAATGAACGCTCTCAAAGGACGAGTATCTAATGACCTTGACGACTTAGTTCATCGAACGGATTTACCATTCATAGTGTCCGTCAACTCGTACCATCTTCCTCTAAAATTTCGCATGCCTCAGTTCGAAAGCTACGACGGATCCAAAGACCCGTTGGATCATCTGGAGACCATCAAGACGCTGATGCATCTGCAAGGAGTAGCAGACGAAATAATGTGCAGGGCCTTCCCTACGACATTGAGAGGCTCCGCAAGGGTGTGGTTCAGTTGATTGACGCCAGGCTCTATCAATACTTTCAAGGAGCTAAGTGCTCAATTTGCTTCACATTTCATCGGAGGCCATAGGTCCAAAAAGTCCACCACGTGCTTGATGAACATCAAACAGCAGGAAGACGAAACACTAAGGTCATACATCACCCGCTTTAACAAAAAGGCACTTTCAATTGACGAAGCGGACGATAAAATACAAGTAGCCGCATTCACAAACGGACTAAAGAAGGGTAAGTTTCTGTTCTCCTTGTATAAGAATGACCTAAAGACCATGTTCGATGTATATTACAGGGGCGACTAAGTACATGAATGCGGAGGATGCACTCTTGGCCCGAGAAGAAAAGCCCTCTAGGAAGAGAGAAAGGCAAGACGAAGTACATCAAGACAAGGGGCAGAAGACTGCAAGGACGGGAGACAAAAGGGAAAAAAGGCGCTCTAAACCTCCAGCTGGGAGGTTCACAAACTTCACTTCGCTTACAGCCCCAATAGACCAAGTCTTAATGCAGATTAAAGATGAGGGGGCCCTTACTTTTCTAGGCAAGCTGAAAGGAGACCCCAATAAAAGGTCTCAAGACAAATACTGCTGCTTTCATAGAGACCACGGCCACGACACAGCAAACTGTTATGACTTGAAGCAGCAAATAGAAGCACTCATAAGGCAAGGAAAGTTGTAGAGGTTCATTAGCAAGGAAAGAACGAACCCACCACAGGAACAAATTCCTCGACAAGAAAACGAGCGCCAAAGACCGCCAATAGGGAATATAAGGATGATTGTAGGGGGTACAGCGACCTCCGGCTCGTCCAAAAAGGCTCAAAAGACTTACCTTAGAACGGTTCAGAACATCCAGCTAACGGGCTTCGTTCCCAAGATAGAACAGGCCGAAACACCCATCATCGGATTCTCAAAGAACGACGCTCGACGTCTCCACCACCCACATGATGACTCACTCGTCGTTAACATACGAGTAGAAGATTACAACATGCACCGGATCCTGATTGACAACGAAAGCTCCACCGATATCCTTTACTACCCAGCTTTCCAGCAGATGAGGATTGATAGAGAGCGGCTGATCCCAACAAATGCTCCCCTTGTTGGGTTCGGAGGAACCAAGGTATGCCCCCTAGACGCAATTACTCTACCCGTAACGATTGGTGATTATCCCTAGCAAATTACTAAAGACGTCACATTCCTCGTGATCGACTGCTCGTCTGCATACAATGCCATAATCAGACGTCCCACTCTTAATTCATGGAATGCCGTAACTTCGACATACCATCTAATGGTCAAGTTTCCTACTAAATACGGAATAGGAGAACTACGCAGAGACCAAGTTGCTGTGCAAAAATGTTATGTAGCAATGATAGAGATGGATGACCAGATGTAGACAATGAACATCGAAGAACAACGGACGGAGGCAGAACCCATTGAGAAGCTTAGGGAAATACCCCTAGATGATTCTATGCCGGAGCGAATAACACGGATTGGCACCCTCGCCAGACCAACGATCCTGCAGGCACTTGTAACGTTTCTTAAAGCAAACCAGGACGTTTTTGCATGGAGCTATGAAGATATGCCCGAGATTGACCCCTCGGTCATGGTCCACAGGTTGAATGTATCTCTTGCCTTTCCGCCAATTTGCCAGAAGAAGCGTGTTTTCACGCAAGAGAGAGACCAAGCTATAGCGAAGGAAGTCTGCAAGTTACAGGAAGCAGAATTTATTAGAGAGGTTTACTATCCCGATTGGCTGGCAAACAAAGTAATGGTTAGGAAAGCTAACAGGAAATGGAGGATATGTGTACACTTCACGGACCTGAATAAAGCATATCCCAAAGATAGCTACCCCCTCCCCAAGATTGACGTCCTAGTAGATTCAACGGCCCCACATCAGTTGCTAAGCTTCATGGACGCTTTTTCTAGATACAACCAGATCAAGATGGACGAGGGAGATCAGGAAAAGACCTCGTTCGTTACAAGTCAAGACCTCTTCTGTTACAAGGTGATGCCGTTTGGCCTCAAGAATGCTAGTGCGACATATCAGAGGCTTATGAACAAGATGTTTGCAAAACAGATTGGAAGGAACGTCCAGGTGTATGTAGACGATATGCTGGTGAAAAGCCAGAAGGAGGACAACCACTTGAACGACCTCAAGGAAACTTTCGACACCCTTCGATCGTACAACATAAAGCTCAATTCAAGCAAATGTGCATTTGGGGTGACAGCAAGAAAGTTTTAGGGGTTCATGGTGTCCCAAAGGGGGATCGAAACCAACACAGATAAAATCCGCGCAGTATTGGAGATGACGCCCCCTAACAATGTAAAAGAAGTACAAAGCCTCAACGGCAAGGTTGCTGCACTAAATAGATTCGTAGCAAGAGCGACGGATAAATGTCTCCCAATCTTCCGCACATTGAAGAAATCCTTTGAGTGGACGGCAAAATGTCAGCAGGAGTTCAATGATCTGAAGACCTATCTTTCTTCCCCACCACTACTGAGCCCAACCAAAGAAGGAGAAGAATTATTTTTATACTTGGCCGTATCACCGACTGTAGTCAGTGCAGCCTTAATCCAAGAAGAAGACAAAGTTCAGAAGCCCGTGTACTATACTAGCCGAGCATTCCGTGGTGCAGAAGAAAGATACTCGCCAATGGAAAAGCTCGTCTTTGCCTTGATCACGGCGGCTCGCAAACTCAAGCCCACATAATAGTCGTCCTGACGGATAAGCCACTAAGACGAGCCTTAAGCAATCCTGAAGCCGCTAGATGGGTGGCACTATGGGCAATTGAGTTAAGCGAATTCGACATATAGTACCACCCGCGTACAGCCATGAAGGGACAAATAGTCACCGATTTTATTGCGGAGTTTACTTGTTTAGAAGACCAGGGGGCAGATGAGCATCCTCCATGGAGCATTCATACGGACGGCTCATCCAATAAGCAACCGAGCAGAGCGGGCATCGTACTTCGATCTCCGGATGGCGACGAGGTAGAATGTATGATTCGCCTTAATTTCCCTACGACAAATAATGAGGCGAAATATGAAGCTTTGATCGCAGGTTTGGATCTTGCAAAAGCTGCCGATGCCACCAATACAGTTATCCACTGTGATTCTCAGGTTGTCACCAATCAAGTGAACGGCGAGTATGAATGCAGGGGCATAAGGATGAGGATGTACCTGGAATAGGAGAAAAGGAAGATGAACAACTTGCGCGCCAAGGTCGTGCAAATCCCGAGAAGAGAAAATGAGCAGGTCGATCGTCTAGCAAAGGCCACATCAGCAGATCACATGATCATCTCTAATAAGGTACTTTCCTTTGTTCAACCTTCACCTATTGTTGATATCATCGACATGTAGGAGATAGGTTCTGAAAGTAACTGGACCACGCCAATAGTCGCCTACTTGAAGGAGGGCAGGTTGCTCGACACCAAAGAAGCTGCTAGGAAGCTGAAGGTCCAAGCGGCATGATTCATCCTGATTAATGGTGTCTTTTACAAAAGATGATTTCCACGCCCGTACCTAAGGTGCCTAGGCCCTGAAGAAGCAGATTACGTCATGAGAGAAGTACATTAAGGGGTTTGCGGGAACCATTCAGGGTCGCGTTCGTTAGTTCACAAGCTGATCCGAGCTGGATACTACTGGCCTGCCATGCAAAAGGACGCCCAAATATACGTTAGGACTTGCAACAAATGCCATAGATTTGGCAATTCCATAAGACAACCAACGGAGGAACTAACACCAATGACGGCCTCATGGCCGTTTGCCCAATGAGGTGTGGATATAATGGGCCATTTCCCCACTGCAGCTAGACAGTTGAAGTTCCTAGTTGTCGGCATTGACTACTTCACCAATGGGTAGAAGCAGAAGCACTGGCTACGATCACAAAAACAAATGTGCACAACTTTTATTGGAAGAATATCATTTGCAGGTACGGCATACCTAGAGTTTTAGTCTCAAACAATGGGAAACAGTTCGACAACAACTCTTTCAGAAACTTTTGTTCAGAACTTGGAATCAAGAACCATTACTCATCCCCCGTACACCCTCAAGCCAATGGCCAAGTTGAAGTCACGAATCGATCCTTGCTAAAGATTATCAAAACTCGGCTCGAGGGGGCAAAGAGTATATGGCCGGAGGAACTTCCTAGCGTAGTATGGGCATACAGGACGACAGCAAGAACACCTACAGGTGAGACACCGTTCCGGTTGGCATATGGGAGTGAAGCAGTCATCCCAGCAGAGATTGGACTCACTATTTATAGGGTGAATAACCACGATGAAGGAAGAAATGACGAGGCCATTCGTCTCTAGCTCGACCTAATAGATGAAGTCAGGGCAACAGATGAACAAAGGCTTGCAAGATATCAGGATCTCATGGCCAAGTACTATAACTCTAGGATCAAACATAGAGACTTCAAGGTCGGGGACCTCGTTTTAAGAAAGGTGATGGGCAATACTAGAGATCCTACTCAGGGTAAGCTTGGTCCAAATTGGGAAGGCCCCTACAGAGTCACCTCATGGGTAAGAAAAGGAACCTACTACCTGGAGACCCTAGATGGACAAAGATTGCTTCACCCGTGGAACTCTGAACACCTCAAGAAATACTACCAGTAAAAGAGAAAACAGATAGAGCAATGCTCCGTGGTCTACTTTTTCCTAGTTTTTTCCTAGTTTTTAATTCAACAGTCATTTAAGGTTTATTTAATTTTTTGCTACAATACTTTTTTAAGCCCAAGAGTCAAGTTTTCTACTTATGCATGAGGAGTTTATTCAGACATTTTTCTACTTTTATTACAATGTCCATAGTGGACGGAATTAGTTATGACATCCCACGAGGATGTAAATAAAGATTAAGTCCTTAAGAAGACAGATAAATCCCAAGAGGGTTTAAATAATATTAAGTCCTTAAGTGGACGGATAAATCCCAAGAGGGTTTAAAAATTATTAAGTCCTTAAGTGGATGGATACATCCCACGAAGGTGTAAATAGTGTTAAGTCCTTAAGTGGACGGATATATCCCATGAGGGTGTAATTATTATAAGTCCTTAAGTGGACAGATACATCCCACGAGGGTGTAAATATTATTAAGTCCTCAAGAAGACGGATGTATCCAACGAGGATGTAAAATTTATTAAGCCCATACAAATATGGACGGATACATCCCACGAGGGTGTCAGTATAAATATTACAAGTCCTTAAGATGCCACGAGGATGTAAAATTTATTAGTCCATACAAATATGGATGGATACATTACACGAGGGAGTGAATATTATTAAGTCCTTAAGTGGACGGATACATCCCAAGAAGGTGAACAAATTATGAAGACCATAAATATGGACGGATCCATCCAATAAGGATGACGACATTACTAAGTACACAGTAAACGGATCAATCCCATTAGGGTCTGAAAAATATAGTTTGCAAAATTGCACGGGAACATAGAAAATGCTTGACAGATGTAATTAAGGGAACGAACTATAACGCCGTCTAAAACAATTCCCGTTCATATATAAGAATGGGTTCAAATTATGCTCAGTTAACACAATGGAACTAAAAAAGGCACATAATAAATAGATACTTTGATGAATATAAATCTCACAAGAGAACAATTAAAGTACTTGAATAAAAATACCACAAAGGGCGGTCTTGCCATCATCATCCTCATCACGGGCTCCGTCGCCTTCGGCATCATGAGCTTCAGCAAATAAATCTTCAGTGTTCTCTGAGGTGGCAGGAAGGACGGAGGTCTGGGCTTGGGCATCTATAGAAATGTTAGATACGTCCAGGTCCGGGTGGGAAGACTTTACTTGACGAAGGCAATCATCAAATCCGTCAGCAAAAATACCCCCTAACTCCATCAGATATGCTTAAGAATCACGATTTTCACGGACCGCAACGTCCTTAGCTTGACGGAGCTGGTCCTTGACAGCTGTGATTTTTGCTTCTTTGTCTACAAGGACCTTCCGCAGCACCTCTGTCTGCTTCTCCAGGTCGCCATGAACTTGCTCCAACAAGCTCAGTTTCTTCTCCTAGACCACCCTCCAGGCTTGAAGCTGAGCCAACTCCTCCTCCATCCCTGCATCTTTAGCCCTTATACGGTCCAAAGCCGTCTCGTGATGAAGGCAACGGTCCATCAGCCCTTTCATCATCAGCATGGCCTGAAAACAATGCAATCGTTAATGGCATAAAGTTGACAGAGGTAAAGTTGGAAATAGACGGATGTAGGGATACCTGGGCAATATGGAATAGACCGGTCTCCCCCATCGCCTCCGTTGTCTGATTTCCAAGGTCTTTATAATCGTCGGGAGTTATAATCGATGAAAGTTTCCCAAGAGCGTACCCTGAATCTTTGTGAAGGAGGACGGGCGGTTTCTCTGCTGGAGGTGCCTGGCCACCCGTCATTACGCCTTTTCCTTTCCCCTGTTTGGGAGGGACCGTTTTCTTCACTTCGGCCTGAAGACCCACGACGGTCTCAGTTATGCCTTTTGGTCTTTTAGACTGACGATCAGTCTTCAAAAAAGGTTTTCTCTTCCTTCCAGATGGCTTGGAAGTATCCGTCCCACCCGTCTGACCACCCTTCTTTTTTGCAGCAGCTTGCTGCTTAATGAAGGCTCTCCTCCTCGCATCATCCATTTCTGAAAGGAGATGACGGTTTAAAAGCTAAAAGCATGGAGGGAAAGAATTGACTAAGGATAATTTTAATGAACTTATGTCGACGGACTTGCTTTTCGTATTTACTCGCTACCTTTGTCGGTTCTGGTCCGTCACAATACCAGTGAATGGTATCTAGATTCACCAACTTAGCCCACGCTCTTTCTTCTAATTTTATTTTTTGAAAAATCTTTTCCAAAAAACTCCACTCCTTAAGAGTAACTTATGGACGGTCTTGAGCTGCAAGAGGTAGACAGTTAAAAATCGACGGTGCATATAATTTGAAACTACATACTGAACGAATACATACCAGACGGGGGTAATATGCCCCATGTTGTGTCAACCGGCATGAACTCCGTGTCACCAGGTTGACACATCCACTCATTACCGTCCATAAAGAAATACCTAGACTTCCAGTCCCTATTGGAATTTGGAGTATCACTCACAAGCCGCAGCAACGGACTCCTCGCCACGAAGCTATACATTCCTTTAGACTTTGTAATCTCGACGAGACGGTAACAGTGAAAGAACTCTTCCACCTTCAGCTTGCGTTTCCCGCCAGACATAACCCCATACAAGACCTCTACGCCGAGGAAAACCCTCCATGTGTTTGGAGAAATTTGAGTGACGGACAAACCCAGGTATTGGAGGAGTCGACGGTGAAGTGGACCCAAGGGGAATCTTAGCCCAGCTTTGAGCATCTGCTCATAAATCCCGATACCCTCTACGCCGTCATAGTAACACTTCTCTGATTTGAAGGACAGACGGAGGGGTATACTGTCAGGTATCTGGTACTTATCTCTTAAAGTTTTAAAATGTGCTTCCTTAATCGAGAATGTAAAATTGTTTACTGGCCATATTGGAAGCATTATAAATTTCCTCACCCCGTCAAGACCAATGACGGACTGCATCAGAGGTTCACTTCCACCTAGACCGTCACTAAGGTTACTCTCGGTCTTATCCTCATTCCTTGAGGAAGAAGAGGTAGCAAATGAACTCCTCTCTTCACTTGAAGTGTCAAAATCTTTTGGACCTGACGGGTGTACTTCATCGTAGCCCGTTCCGTCACGAACAAACGACTGGTTACTCGACGCACTAGACATCTGTCACCTACATGTGACGGTAAACCCTATGACAGATGAATCTAAAGATATTTGACGATGGTAAAAAATAAAAAAAAAGGTGCTTACCAGTCTTGGATATGCAGTTAGGAGATTGTGACGAGTGAATAAAGGCAACGGATCGAGTGTTTGACAAGGTGAACGGATGTGCTCTGATCGTTTGATTTCTGTGAAAAGTGAGAAATGAGGAAGAAAAAGCAAGTTTATATAGGAGAAATGGCACAGAAGACGAAGGGACACTTCGTTCCTAGTAAACAATCACTAAATAGGTAACACGTGCCCGAGAGCGTTAACTACTCAGTATTAATCACCCCATGCCAATATGATAGGCCAGGTCTATCTGAGCCGTCACTCCATATGTCCATCCCCTAAGAGGTCACGAACCCATGGAGTGAGGGGGCAGCTGAAGAGGATAAAATTTGGTGAACCCTGGATCCTAGTTGAGATGACGGGAGAAAATGTATATAGCTAATGTGGACGGATCCAGGGTGAACAGACACAATGTAGACGAGTTCGAGGTGCACGTGTCAACTCCTTATAAATGAAAACAACTTGCGTCTTAAGCATAGCTAGGGTATGTAGAATCTCAATGGAAATAAAATCCAAATATAAAGGAAATTCCGTAATATCCGCCCAATTAATGACAAGTTCTATATGGAAAAGACTTCTTTTATAAGGAAAGAAGGTCGGTTCTACACTACTATAAAAAAAACCAAAGGCTCTCACAAGCAAAGGTACACATACTATTCGCCAACTCTGGCATTCTAGGGTTGTGAGCATCTTCTAACTTAACATTCGGAGGGTCTTTGGCCGGTACCACACTGGTACCCTTTTAAGGTGTTTATTGCTTTGTGTTTTGCAGGTTGCATCGAGTAATGAGGAATGAACCTTGTAGCTTACTGACGATATTTTGAGCATCATCATCTATAAAATATGAGATGGCAAACATAGTAGGGCTGAACGACTCACAGCCATGTCTTTCACTTGGGAACCTTATAATATTAAAATCCCCTACTAAACACCATGCCATGGGCCACCTGGCACGCACCCTTATTTTACCAATTTAATTGAGGACAAATTGGCAGCACTGAAAATTAGAAAATTATTAGTGAAGTTATCTTCAACTCCTTGCAATGGGGATGAAATTTGAATTATGGATAGGGACTATCATTTTTCATGTTGCAAAATATATATATATATATATATATATATATATATTCTCAAGCTAATATCAATAGTACAACTACAATTGACCATTTAAATTCAGCCACATCTTCTATATCATTAAATTATTATTATTTTCTCTCATTTTTTTAATTTTCAAAAATTAAACATATAATGTTTTAATTAAATACAAATAAATAAAAATTTCCTTATAAAATCATACTCATTTTTTTTAACATTTACACTTTCTCCAACATTTCTCATTCCTTTCACATTTCATCTCCCTACTACCCTCTACCTTACTATCACTCTTCATCTTTCCCTTTATCTTTATTTATTTTGTTTCTTTTTCTTTTTATCCTCCTATTATAAATTTTCCGTTATCTTTTCTATCCTATATTTCTATGCATAATTTCCCCTTACAAAAAATGTTATTTTTCTCTCTCAAATTTTTGGTAGATTTTTTTTTCTTGCATCGCTGCTTTAGGTTATTAATTTTTTGTATTTTTAAAAACTCTACTTTGAGTTGATGCAATTTAGTTTTGTGTTTTAAGTTTTTTTCTTTTTTCTTTTTTATTCTCTTTGATTATTAAATGTTATCCTATTGCATTAAAAAGAATATAATATTATTCTATTACATAGCATGATTTGAATAATTTTATCATATAAGAATTTTACATAAATTACATAGACAATAGTACAACAACAATAATAATAATAATATATTTATGAGATAACTCTAAAAAAATTATCACGCGCAAATCTGCAACTAATGGTAAATAATATTTAATTGACACAAAATTTGACATGTGTAATAAGAGCGTTGAGAAGATGCAATTTAATGATTAAATTTTCAAAATTTGGAGTAATGTTTATTTTATTGAGTAAAATTATAGTCTTAAACTACAACCAATTTTGTAACTAAACTTTGTCAGGTTAATTTAATCTTGAATTGGTTATGAAATTATTTATGGAAATAATCAAACATTCATATTGTGACTTATTATTGAAGAAGAGTATAAAAGTCAATGAAAACAAAAATAGAAAGTATCAAAATTAACATATAAAAAAAAAAAAAAAAGAAATGAGTATCAAAACAAATTAGGTAGAGAATCAATTATTACAGAAGATTGTGGCAGTTAGCCAAAGAAGAACACACCTTCATAACACAATAGAGTTTATAATTTAGTAAATAAGAACAAAATCACACAAATACTTTTGAGATTGAAGATCTCCCAGCTCACACTCACACACACCACAGAAACACTCCATGTCAGCTATCACTCAAATCCTATATGTGACCAAAACAGGAAAACAATTTTACAAGAAGACTGATAAGGAAGTAAAAAAAGCACACATATATATATGTGTGTGTGTGGGGGGGGGGGGGGGGTCGGTCTTAATCCAATTCCCAATTTTAAGATGTGATTAATAGCTAGTTGGTCATATCCAAAACAGGGTATTAAAGGGCTTTTAATTTTTTTTTTTTTTTAAAGATATTAGAGAAAAAATGAGTTGATAAAAGTAGGTGAAGACTACAAATTGATTGATGAGTCCATAAAAGATAAATCAAAGTCAAGAAAACCTACTCTCGATGAAGAAGAATTGAAGGACATTCTTAGTGTTGTGACAGTCCCACTCCAGCGATTCCCACCATCATGACTTAGCCACAATCTTTTGAAGAGAAGGGGGAGGAGATAGTTGTCCATTCGAAAGATGTAAGAGAGAGGAAGTCTCTTCAGCATCGAACAATAGGGTATACAAATCTTTTCAAGAGAATCACAAACTATTACTTTACGGTTACTACAGATTGTCTACAGTTTCAGTAGATCCCACAAACGCAAAAGCCTCAATTTTGGGAGAGTAATTTTGGTAGTGTCCATTCCTTCCTCCTCTTTTTCTTCTTCTTCATCACTAGCTTCTCCTATTATTTCCTCTACTTGCTTACACTCGTTGACGTTAATCTATTCCAGTTGCACAGGTGTAGCTACAACCCAGGTGGAAACAGCTTCTTTATCTTGGAACACCCAAATAAAGAAATTATTTTGAGACGGAAAAAGGTGTCAGATGGGACCCATGCCGATGCAGCTTTCTCTTTCCTAAACAATATGCGTAAGTTATCCAAATACAAAAGCTCTAGTTTCTCAGTTTGAAGAAGAGGAAGGGTACAAGAAGAAGAAAAAGAAAGAACGTGCTTTATTCCTTCGCACTTAAATAGACTTACACATTGTAATTCACTTGTGTGGTTCAAAGATGGAACATCACATAAACTTCTTAAATCGTGACATCCATTAATATTGAGGAATTGCACGTCATTCGGTAGCACTAAGGACTCATCTCCTCTTCTTAAATTGCAGTTTTCTAAAATTACTTTTTTGCTGACAAATCCAAACGTTATAAATTGGTTGCCATCAAACCACTTCACCAGTCCCACTCGAATTAGGTAACATGCAAGTTGCCTGTTCTCCAAGGATCTGATATACATACTAAACTTGTCCACGTCATCAAAATGGCCTGCAAAAGTTTCCAATTCCTATAAGCTTGCTATCTCCTCTTTGTCCACTACTATTGCCTTTGAATGCCAAGAAACTGCAAGGTACTGTAGATGAGAGATTTTCGGTAAAATCCCAAGTGGCATGACTTTAGTCCACGCGCATTCAGATCAAGGAATTTCAAGTTAACCAACATTTCTAAACCATTAGGTACTTCCATAATTTGTGTTTCCCTAAGGTCTAACTTCCTCAATGTTGTAAGCTTTGCTAATGAAGACACATGTTCTAATTCTATACACCATCTAAGCCTTAATGTAGTAAGCTTCTCCAAGCTATAGACTGAATTCGGCAAAGATTCAATACCAGTATATGATAGATCAAGAACCTTAAGCCCATACAAATGCTCAAACAAAGAATCTGAGACATTTTTGAAAGACCGGTTACCCTGCAGCAACAAGGTCAAAAGGTTAGGATACCTTGGTGATACATTAGGAGGGATTGTTGATATGTCCCTGTATATCAAAGAAGCCTTTACAAGATCCTCTCTCCATTTTCCTTCATCTGTAAAATCCTCCAATCCCAAGCGACCTTCTACTATAAATTGAGGACTTGCAACGTCGAGGACCATGTCTCTTACCAAATTATGCATCTTCACAAACATTTTCTTGTAAATATCACATCCTCAACTTTTGCAAGACCTAAATCCAACTTGCGTGCAATATCATGTTGTAGTTGGATAACATTTAAAGACTTAGATACAGTGACCCAAATGACACTGTCAAATTTGTTTTTCTCTTTTGATAGACGATTATCGATATGCTCTATGATAGTCGATTTACCTATACCTTCCATTCCATAAAGGCCAATCTTTCTAACATCATCGTCCAACATGCATGCCCAAATTTCTTCCTTTACTCTTTCAACAGTGCTTTCCCCAATCAATGTTGGTGTTGACATTATTTCTCCATTGCTTGGGGGTGGATCAATGACCAAACTATCAGTGAAAGCACCCATTTGATAAAGTTCTTCTACCTCTCGTATCTTCTCAGAAGCAAGTTATGCACCTTCACAAACATTTGACCATGTCTCTTACCAAATTATGCATCTTCACAAACATTTTCTTGTAAATATCACATCCTCAACTTTTGTGAGATCTAAATCCAACTTGCGTGCAATATCATGTTGTAGTTGGATAACATTTAAAGACTTAGATATAGTGACCCAAATGACATTGTCAAATTTGTTTTTCTCTTTTGATAGACGATTATCGATATGCTCTATGATAGGCGATTTACCTATACCTTCCATTCCATAAAAGCCAATCTTTCTAACATCATTGTCCAACATGCATGCCCAAATTTCTTCTTTTACTCTTTCAGCAATACTTTCCCCAATCAATGTTGGTGTTGACATTATTTCTCCATTGCTTGGGGGTGGATCAATGACCAAACTATCAATGAAAGCACCCATTTGATAAAGTTCTTCTACCTCTCGTATCTTCTCAGAAGCAAGTTTTCCTATGCATGCACGTGAGAAACACTTCCCTTCTCCAGCTTCATGTTCAATGGTTTCTATTTCATCATTCAATTTTTCTACATCTTGGATCTATCCTTCAACTTCTTGCTTTGTTGTCTTTCCGGGAAGAAGTTGTGCTCTCATTCTTGAGGTTGTATCTAACTTTCGATGTTCTAAATCCCGTCATTTGTCCCTGAGAATTCTCCTATATTTATTAGCGCCTTCATAATACTTGCAGTATTTGCAAATTGGAGCAAATATCATTTTTGCAAATATCTAAGCTTTGATAATAATACCGATGTGATTTATGAGTTTTGGAAATGATATACATGTGTTTATATGTATGGGTCCGATTTTCAAGATTGCAAAAATGATATTTGGTCCAATTTGCAAATACTACAAGTATTATAAAGGCGCTAATAAATATAGGAGAATTCTCAGGGACAAATGGCAGGATTTAGAACATTGGAAGTTAGATACAACCTTAAGAATGAGAGCTCAACTTCTTCCAAGAAAGACACCAAAGCAAGAAGTTAAAGGATGGATCCAAGATGTAGAAAAATTGAATGATGAAATAGAAGCCATTGAATGTGAAGCTGGAGAAGGTAAGTATTTCTCATGTGCACGCATAGGAAAACTTGCTTTTGAGAAGATACAAGAGGTAGAAGAACTTTATCAAATGGGCGCTTTCACTGATAGTTTGGTCATTGATCTACCCCCAAGCAACGGAGAAATAATGTCAACACCAACATTGATTGGGGAAAGCACTGCTGAAAGAGTAAAGGAAGAAATTTGCGCATGCATGTTGGACGATGATGTTAGAAAGATTGGCCTTATGGAATGGGAGGTATAGGTAAATCGACTATCATAGAGCACATCGATAATCGTCTATCAAAAAAGAAAAACAAATTTGACAGTGTAATTTGGGTCACTGTATCTAAGTCTTTAAATGTTATCCAACTACAACATGATATTGCACGCAAGTTGGATTTAGATCTCGCAAAAGTTGAGGATGTGATATTTACAAGAAAGTGTTTGTGAAGATACATAATTTGGTAAGGGACATGGTCCTCGACGTTGCAAGTCCTCAATTTATGGTAGAAGGTCGCTTGGGATTGGAGGATTTTACAGATGAAGGAAATGGAGAGAGGATCTTGTAAAGGCTTCTTTGATGTACAAGGACATATCAACAATCCCTCCTAATGTATCACCAAGGTATCCTAACCATTCGACCTTGTTGTTGCAGGGTAACCAATCATTAAAAAATGTCTCAGATTCTTTGTTTGAGCATTTGTATAGGCTCAAGGTTCTTGATCTATAGTATACTGGTATTGAATCTTTGCCGAATTCAGTCTATTGCTTGGAGAAGCTTACAATATTAAGGCTTAAATGGTGTATAGAATTAAAACATGTGTCTTCATTAGCAAAGCTTACAACATTGAGGAAGTTAGACCTTGGAGAAACACAAATTATGGAAGTACCTGATGGTTTAGAAATGTTGGTTAACTTGAAATTCCTCAATCTAAACGCACGCGGACTAAAAGACATGCCACTTGGGATTTTACCAAAAATCTCTCATCTACAGTACCTCACAGTTTCTTGGTATTCGAAGGCAACAATAGTGGACCAATAGCAAACTTAAAGTATTTGGAAACTTTTGCACCCCTTTCCTCTATTCCTTCCAAGTCGTCCACAACAAAATAGGTCAATACTCTCTCTCTCTCTCTCTCTCTCTCTCAAATTTTGTTTTTCTAGTGGTGGATTTTTTTTTTTTTTTTTTTTTGGTTTCAACCGCTTATTTTTAGGATTCCTGTTGTAAGATATCTAATAATGAAATCATAGCTAGAATTGAGATCTCATTCAAAGAAAAAAATATCAAATATCTGGAGTTTTTTTTTTTTTTGTATATTTTTTACTAATGGTTCTTTTTGTTATTGTTGATATAATTGTCACATCACATTTGTTTCTCTTATTAATAATTTTTAAAAACTTTTATGCATATTTACGTATTTGGGTTTTCCAATTCTTGATCACAAGATTTTTTCTTTATTCCATTGGTTTGATTTGATTTGGGTTAATAATTAGTTGTTTTGCAAGTTCAAATTTGATTTTTTTAGTAATCCATTTAAATGTTAAACAATGAGACTTTACTAAATTTTGTTTATTTATTAATCTTTTTGTGTGAAAAAATGTAGTTTCTATAGAGAAAGTATTCTTTATAGTTATATTAGAAGTATTTTATAATGCCACTTATTCAACGAAAAATAAAGGTTAGTCAAACGAAAAAAATCAAATGAATAGCATATATTAGCTTTTGCAATTATATTATCATTATTATTATTATTATTATTTTACAACAATGCATATATATAGAAACTTAATTCTAAATATTGTTTATTTGATCATCTTTTTTGGTGGATGAATTTGTAATTTCCACAAAGAAAATAACCACAATAGATTATCAACAACAAATTGTTTTCTTAATTGATCCAGTTAATCATTGTTAAGTTTCATTAATTTTTTAGATACGTTTTTCGGTGTTTTAAATTGAGGGATAGAAAAAATAGAGTATGAGAAAGTTTGTTTAAAACTAAAAAAAATAATTTCCAAATTTTATATACTTTTTAATGGTATGTTATAAATAAATTTTATTAAAAAATGAATATGTTCACTAACTTGCCTTTTGAATTCTATAAAAAATTGTATTGTTCTCATTTTGGTACGACAAAAATTATATATATTACATATTTTATTGTTCCTATAATAAATGAAAACATGATTATGAATACAGTACTCTTTATTAAATTAGACTAAATTGCACAAAAAAAAATATATAAATTTAATGAGATTGCCATAAAAAAAAAATTATCATACGCAACGCGTGAGTTTGCGACTAATAATAATAATAATAATATACAGGAATACAAGTATGTCTTAATAAGCACGAAAGGGATTGAAAAAAAAAATTCTCAAACATATGATAGTCAAAGATTTATAGCACACAAGAAAATATAATGCAAAACTACATAGAAGAAAGTAACACAAACCAAGAGATGAACAAGTTTATTTTCCCATGCATAAACTAGAATGGAGGAACATATCAACTTAGTTAGGTTTAAGTGTTTACTATGAGAATCAAAGATCTTATTGCATGCAAAAAACTAACAACAAAAAAGTATATACACTGAAAAGCATACACTTCTTGATAGACTCTGATTCAATAAAGTAGAAACGTACTAATTGAAGCAGGGGAGATAATAAAGAGGCCGCAAACCTTCCTGCCCAATGTATATGTTTGTTTCGTGAGAACATGGAAATTCGTGGTCAAAGAATCAAAAACATATAAAGCACATGCATTAAATGTTACAAAAACTGAATACTACTACGCAAAACTGTGTCATTCGACAAAAGCTTTGGAAAAGAAATGCGATAACCTTTTCTTATGTCTTTGTGTTCATATTTGGGTCTGTTTTGTAACTGGGTAAATCTAAATTCAATGTCCAAATTGTCCAACTGGGTAAACTGAGGTTGATAGTTCTCAGTCACGACCTTGATCAAATTTTTCTTAGGCTACGTTTGGTAAGATGTAAAATGTTTTCCGAGTGTAAAATATTTTCAATTGAAAATATTTTACGGAAAGGAAAACATTTTTTCTGTTTGGTTGTGTTCTGTAAAATACACCTGAAAAAGTATTTTCATTGTTTGGTTTTGCATGTAAAACATTTTCTAGAAAATTGTCAAAAACGTTACTAATACAAGCAAATCCCAGCAAAAACAATTCAATCGCAACCAAGAACAAATTATTGTTATTACCTCAACCAAATCATGTAAACAAAAATAAGTTGTGGCAAAAATAGTAAAAATTGTTGTGACACTAGACTTACTCGGTGATGTATTAGAGATTATGGGCCACTTTCTATCATTTCGGTAAAAAAATTAAAAAAGAGAGAGAGAGAGAGAGAGAGAGAGAGAGAGAGAGAGAGAGAGAGAGATTATGGAGCACTTGTCAATCATCACAAAAAATATCTTGGTAAGAACTTTTATCATCTCACCTACCGGTCGTTACTATAAATCACATAAAATTCTTAGGTATTCTTGGAGTATGAAGAAACGATGCTCCTTTCTTTCACATTCATGATAGAACATATTATGAATTTAATGAATAAACCTTACCAAGAATGTGAGAGGAGGAAACATCATTCTTTGTACTTCGGAAGTATATTTTTTAAAATAAAAAATAATATTTATTTCAAAAAAGGTAATCTCTGAGTACGAAGAATAGTTATCCGAGAGTACTTAAAAATCACTCGTAAATCACTTAAATGTCATCTCATGCTTTTAATATTAAAAAGATAATATTAAAAAGAACTCTACAAAAATAATTAACAACCTTATTGAAAAATATAAAATTCCAACTATCTTTTTTTTTTAGTAGTCGTTCATATTTTTAAATCCACATCTTTTTTTACTCCTCCATCTCTAACTTTTCAATTTCAAACTCTAGGATTTTGCAATAAACCTAAATTTAAAATAATTTGAAAAATACATAATAATAAAAATGTTGAGTTCAAGCTATTTTTTAAAAGCAATCAAGACAATGAGGCATGTATACAACTTCATAGGTATATTGCTATTATTTTAGTGCTTTTAGATTGATTTATTTTGTCAGTTTGTTTAAAATAATTAAATTAGATATTTAAGTTTAATGTATTTATATTAATCTCTTACTTTAATTGTTAGTAACTATGAATTTGTAATTTTTGTTTCTTTATTTAAATGATATAACAAATATACTTGTAGCTAATTCATAATTAAAATTATGAAAAATCATGAGCATGATAATGAGTCTGCATCAAATTCTAAACAAACATTTATTGAGATAGATTTTGCAAATCTTGGCTCCCTAAACTAAAATCTTGGCTTTGCCATTGATTACCTGACCTATGCACACAGCCAGAAAATGCATTTAAAGTCAAATTCAAAGGATTTCATTCCCTGTACCACAAGTTGTTTATATCTCATTGACTAACTCATTGCCCCTAGTCAAGAAGGTGCGTATATTTCCTTGACCTTAGGCTTGAAGTAGTAGTAGACTAGTAGTTGTTCTTTTTTGGCTAGGTCTTGAAGTTGTTAATATCTCATTTGACCCCAGTCTAGAAGTTGCTCAATAGTCTCTTCTTTTGAAGAAAAAGATAGATAAAATGTCAGATCAAGAACCAATGTTGAAACTAAGGAGGGAATAGGATACTTCAATTAATTTTCTTGAATTGTCCTTATTATAGGATACCTTCTCAGTTATATTCACACGATCTAAGTCTTAATTATAATCAATTTTTTTAAAGCCTGATTTCCAGAAGTATCCTTACTTTGTAATTATATTCCTGAACATCATGGAGACTCAAACATATTATCTTAACTCCCATTGAATATCTTAATACACCAATCGTCGGGCTATCTATATTTCACTCAATTCTCACAACCCCCACCCTCTTTTTGTTGCTTTCCATTTCTAAAACTAACAATAACAACATGGAAGCACAATATTTATTTATGCTTATTATGCTTTAATTTTTTCTATTGACCTTATACCGGATACTGTTACCTTTTATAAATTTAATCCACTTATTTTATTTTTATTAATTTTTAAATAATAATGACACCACCAATATCGTTATTTAATCTTAAGCCAATCCCTAGTGAGTCTCGAGTTTCAAGGGATGAATGGAACCGCCACCAATAATAGGATTTTTTCAATGTGATTCGCTACCTAACGCGTAATTCATCTTAATACCAACCTAAGGCCTCATTTTATCCCAAATTGGGTAATAAAGATTTGATGAATTATTGAAGTAGATTTTTTTTTTTACGTTTTTTAAGAAATAATTTCAAATTATAACATCTGCTTTTGATAATTTCTCTTTATTATTAGACTAAGATACTAATTGGTTTTTTAGTATAGACGTATATCAAACTCCAAATATCTTATGCCATGACAAGAAACTTTACTAGTTAAGCTAATCGGAACCATATTGAAGTAGGTTTGAGTGTTCATTTACTAATGGTAAAGGTATTAAGCATCCCATAACATCCTTTGATAACAATTAACAAGGCAATGTATTGATTAAATAATAACAAATATGCACACTAAAGTACAATGGGCTAAATTGCTTAGCAACATCATTTTGTTTCAATTTGGTGTTGTGATTGTTCGGGAGCCTGGATATCTAGGGTCCAATGTTTGGATGGGTCTAAGGCCCATACTGTGATAGTAATATGAACAATCATCGGTTGGGCTTGTAGTCTCAAGTCGCAATGGGAGCGATGGGTTGAGCCTCGAGTGTGCTTGGTTCAAGGGTGTTCGAAGTAGGCCTATGGACCCAATGGTTAAAAAAAAACAGAACACGATGCTTAAAATGATGTTGTCACGTAACAGCAATGGGCCCAAATATTTCACATTTTGAAACAATTAAAATTAAACCTTAATGTATTAAAATATGGAAAATCTAATTGGTGCATCTAATCCAATAAATTAAACTTGCCACTAAGCACGTGCGTGCTCAAAGGCTCTTCTATTTTTTTTTAAATTAATAATTTTTATTCATTATAATTTGGATGAGTGCGTGCTATTAACTCTTACTTTATTTTCTTTATCTCCAAATATATAATTATATATATATATATATATATATATATAATGCAAGAAAATTATCTGAATAACCAGTTTCTTCTCTTCCTTGTTGTTATCGAAATCAAGGTTTTGAATTCTTTCAAATTGACTATTGAAACAAACATTTTGATATCTGCGAATCATTTCGGAATTATGCACCACACACATATATAATTAATGAAAAAATATATTATTATTACATATTAATATTATAGATAAATGAATTATAAAAATTAATGAATTAAATATAATGTTCAAAATAAGTGGTCAGATTTTTTTTTTTTTTTAAGAAAAGTATTGGTTATTCTATAAATACACTAACATGCTAGGGTATATGAAAACTAACAACCTTCAAGAGCTTTCCTTTCAAATCACTTTTCCCATTCCAAAATTCCATTCACGTGACCTCCTCACTTTGCCATTACATTTATGACTTCTCTACTTGGACGCAACCATAGTAATCTCAAATCGCTCTCGGGTTAAAACCTCATTTTGGTGAAGTATAAAAGAACTAACACATCGTTAGTGAGGGAAGGGTGACTCGAATCCAAGAGTCAAGACACGCCGCATAATGGAGTCTTGTTGACTTAAGGCCTCAATCACTAGGCCCCCAATTGCATTGGTATGTTCATCTTTAATTACAACTTTCGTTGGTAGTTTTCTAGGAAAGAGGCTACTCTAGACTATCAAAAGTCTTACATTCCAAAAAATACATTTTTATGTCATAAAAATTGATAGGATTTCATCCCCCATGGTAGAAGTTGTTTATATCTCATTTACCCTAGTCTCTTGAAGTTGTTTGTATATATCTCATTAACCCCAGTCTAGAAGTTTCTTATAACTCATATTCTCTTCTTTTTGAAGAAAAAGATAGATAAAAAATTTAAAATAAAAAATAAAAAAGAAGAAGAGAATATGAGTTATGAGCAACTTCAAAAGTTATACTTAGGTCATTAAAAAAAAAAAGATAGATAAAAGGTTAGAACAAGGAAATGTTGAAAGTTCGTAAAAGGGAATAGGATACTTCAATTAAATTTCTTGAATTTTACTTATTATATTTTCTAATAAATTTCATGACTTATCCTTGCTTCTTAATTATATTCACACTATCAAAGTCTCTTAACTCTCAATTATAATCTATGTTTTTAAAATCGGATTTCCTGAAGTATCCTTACTTCCTAATTATATTTCTGAACAACAAGGCCTATTATCTCCCATTGAATAACTTATACACCAATCGGTCAAGCTATTTACTTTTCAATCAATTCTCTCCCATACTCTGCCAAATGCATCTCACCACCCCCACCCTCATTTTCATCACTTTCCACTTCTGATACTATAGTAACTTGCTTATAACCCCATGTATATGCATGAATACACTTAAAAATATACAATAAGATACATAATATAATTCACATATATATAATTTAAATACTATTGATAGTCATTTTTATATATTTTTTTAACTCTTTCAAAAATTTTGTAATAATATTATTAAGTATAAAATGTAAATTGTCCATGTTTTTTTTTTTTTTTTAAATTATTGTGAAGCCATTTTTTTTTTTTAAGGATTCATTTATTCTAGACTCTTTGGTTTTTGTACTTAATAACTCACTTAGATGAATATTTATGACATGGTTTTACATTTGATTCTAAATTAAGAAACAAAACTCTTTAAGGATAAATAATTAAGGACATATGGTGTAAAATTAGAACTCTAATTTGGAATTTTAATTTGAGTTTCTCTTAACTTCACCTATTATTATGTATATAAACTATAAATACTTTATTAAACTTTCTCAAAAAAAAGTATTTTATAAAAGATGGGTTTCAGTTAACTCAACTGATAAAATCTCTGATAGTTGAATAAGAGATCTAGGGTTCAATTCTCGCTTACACCAAAAACTGATTATTGTCTTGGTCTAATAATAAAGAGTACAACCATCAAAAGCGGACGCTATAGGTTGAAACTTTATAATAAAAAAAAAAAGGATAAATTCCATTAAACTCCCCTAAAGTTTAGGCAAATACTACTCAAATCCAAAACATTTTAAAATTAATCAATTAGGTCCCTAAAAGACAACTTAATCCCTAACACCCTTAACACCGTAATCCCTCCGTTACTCATTTTTCTTTCCCTCACTCAGACTCGTCTCTTCTATCTTGTCCCTCTCATTCTCTCTCAGATCTCCCTTCTCTTTCTTGTCCCCTTGTTTCTCTCTCTCTCTCTCTCTCTCTCTCTCTCTCTCTCCAACACGGCCCACACTCCCTCAAGCGTGTTCATTTATTGAATTGTTAGGTACCATTGAATCGTTGTGTGCAATTTCCCTTTGACTGGCATCGATCAAGATCGCCTGAGGTCGGTTTTTCAGCATATACAGTGGTGGTTTTCATCTAAATGTTTGTCGGTGCTCTGATCTTTAATAGGAAAAAGAGGATACCAACCACACAATCATGTAAAAATGAAGATCTCAATATTAAGAACCAAATTAGAGCCAACCCAAACCAAATCTGGGTTAAAAATTGTTAGATTTGGGTTCGAATTGAAGCCAACTTGAAACAGATCTAGGCAAATCTTGGTTCGAAAGCTTTTATATCTGGGGTCAAATCAACCAAATTAACCGGAGCCACTTTTGATATGGGTGGATTTGTAGTGGGGGGTGGTTGTCGCTTATGGTGTGGTGGATGGTTTGCTATGAATTTTTTGGATTTGAGTTTTGTTGTAAGACTTGGATTTTGTTGTGGGTTTAGCTGGGATATGTTTGAATTTTTTGGATTTGAGTTTTGTTATCGTGGGTTTGGCTGGGATTTTTTTTTATTTTTTTTATTTGAGTTTTGTGGTAAGATTTGGGTTTTGTTGTTATGGCTTTGGTTGGGATTGGCTATGGATAAAATTGGAGCAAATTTAACGTTAGAGAGCGATATAAGTGAAGAGTGGTCTCAAAGAGGGAGAGGAACGAGAGTGAAGAGACTAGAGAGAGATAGAGAATGAGTAGAATGAGAGAGAAGAGACAAGTCTAAGTGAGGGAAAGAAAAATAAGTAATAGAGAGGTTACGGTGTTAAGGGTTTTAGGGATTAAGTTGTCTTTTAGGGATCTAATTGGTTAATTTTGAAATATTTTGGACTTGAATGGTATTTACCCAAACTTCAGGAGAGGTTAATGGAATTTACCCAAAAATAATAAGTACTTTATAAAAGTTGAGGCAACTGAAATTTTTTACAAATTTAATCCACTACGCCTCTGATCAGTAGCCTTTATTAACTTTCTTTCTGGTCATGTGTCGCAATCATCTTCATCTACAGTTTTTCAAACCACACTCATGATCAGTAGGCCCCACTATATGATCAGCACCATGCTTAGCATATGGAATTGGCATATATTGGCTTTCTTTCTTGTCAAGTGTCTCAGTTTGAGGCTTCAGAATTCTGCAAAACGATGCTGGAAAAAGTGCCTTAAGTGAGGATTCTAAAGCTAGTAACAATTTTGATAGTATATTGAAAGTTGTGACTCTTCAATTATGACCTTTTTTGAAAGTTTTAACTCTTCAATTATGACCTTTTAATGGTGCTCTTTCATTGTGTCTTCGTTGTCCATTTTTAAAATCATATTCAATATTTTTTTGTGCAGAATATTTGAACACTTGCAAGAAATTCTGAAATTCTATAGAATTTGTTAGGTTCTAAGAATTAGGAACTAATGTATTAGAACTTCAATTTGTAATGTTGGCAAACCATGATCAAAACAATGTTTAGTCTTATGTAAGACTTGCTCAAAGTATGGCTCTTCATGTAAAGTTGGAATCGAGTTTTATGCAGAATTCACTGTGCACTTTCTGCCTGACTCGATCGATTGAAAATTAGACTCGATCGATCGAAAGTCGTGCAGATTGATTTTCTGCAGAATTTTCCAACTCAGCCCTAGTCCATTTAATGTATAGGGTTTTATGTTTTGCCCTAAGTATATAAGGGAAAACCCTAGCCACGTTTTCAGAGTTCTGTTTTGCTGTGTTTGTGAATCTCATTGTGAGATCTAGAGGTGTTTGTCTTCACTTACACTTAGGGTTTCCAAACTCAAGACTCATGTCAAGAGCTTGGTAAATCAAACAGTTGCAGAATCAAAGATCTTAAAGAAATACAAGCAGGTGCGCTTGTGGATTGCTGAAGAATTCAAGAAAGAAGGAGTCCGTGGATCTCGGAGCTATCATGGGGTCGTGGTAGTAAGTTTCCTACACTTGGGTAGCAATAGGATGTTAGTGGTCTAAGTCTTATTGTGTAAACTTTGATTCTTTCATAGTGGATTCAGTTTACCTTGAGGATAGCTAGGTTAAATCCTCCTCAGGTTTTTTACCGGTTTGGTTTTCCTGAGTCATCAGATCTTTGTGTTCTTTATTTTCCGCTGCTTTATTGTTTTTGATTATTTTCGTTAACCTAGTTCTGTTTAAATTACCTAAGTTAATCACTTGGCTAATTCTCTAGGTTAATCTGTTTGGGTTTAAGGGGTCTAAACGAACTTACAGAATTGTTACATGTAGAATTCAAATTTTGTTATATCTGAACTTTGAAAAGAGAGTACGGTTTGTATGCAAAAAGATGCTAAACAAAGGGAATGCTATCTCAAGCACTTCCTATCTAGCATAAACAGTCGTAATAGTGATATTGCAACTGGAGGACTTTATCTGGCCCAGTTGAGCAGGCTCTTCATTTGAAGCAATCTGCCTTTCGGTGAATGCAAGTTGCTTTGGAGTGGGCAGATACAGAATCTCACTATTAAGCATTGAAATTATATTGGACACAGTTGGCCTGTCTCTTGCCAATTCTTGCACACACAGCAGTCCCACATGTATGCATCTCAACAACTCCATTTGAAAGCAAGGATCCCATATTGTTGGGTCTACCAAAGCCATTATGTTGTCATCCTTCCACAAACTCCGTGCCTGAAAGATGAAAAGTGTGAAAGACAAATTTAACATACTGATTAGCTGAACTTTAAAGAAAAATGATAATGAGTCAAATAGACCTACAAATCCTACAAGGCTCAAGTAGTACTGCTGATCATCATAAAAGCAAGTGGTTTTTCTTCCACTAACAATCTCAAGTAATAATACACCAAAGCTAAAAACGTCTGATTTCTCTGAGAAAAAGCCTTGCATTGCATATTCAGGAGACATATATACGCTGCATTTGAAAAATGAAACACATCCTCATCATTTGAGCACAAATAGTGGTGTTATTATTTAAAAATTTAATTTCAACAAAGCTCTTACTATGTCCCAATGACCCTTTTAGTATTGGCTTGATTTTCACTGCCTCTAAAAATCCTAGCAACTCCAAAGTCCGATATTTTTGGATTTAGCTCTTCATCTAACAAGATGTTACTTGCCTTTAGATCTCTATGAATAATCTTCAGTCTAGAATCCCTATGAAGGTAGAGTAGGCCTCTACTAATTCCTTCTATAATGTTGAAGCGTTTTTTCCAATCAAGGTGTTTTTGGTTGAGTGGATCTAAATGAATAGTGAACAAAAGAAATAACAATGAGATAAGAGTAAATTTGTATATAGAGGTCATGAGTTCAACACATTGAGTATATAGAAACCAGATTTCTAGATTTTCAGAGTTATTCTATTGATGGGTCTAAAAGGAAGGGAATTTAATTGTACTAACCAAAAACAATTGCGTCCAAACTTTTGTTTGACATGTACTCATATATCAACATATTCTCTTCTCCCTCAATGCAGCAGCCAAGAAGTCTTACAAGATTTCGATGTTGCAGCTTAGAGATCACAAACACCTCATTCATAAATTCTTCAAGCCCTTGTCCAGAGGATCTTGACAGTCTTTTCACTGCTATTTCCTGTCCATCATGCAACTTTCCCTGGCAAAAGAAACAAAAAATATAAGTATTTATCTATATGATTTAAAGAGGAACTAATGAAGGCTACTAGAGCAACCATTACCTTATAGACTGTACCAAAGCCACCTCGGCCAAGCATATTAGCTACATGAAAGTTGTTTGTTGCAGTTGTCAATTCTTCCAAACTAAAAGTTGGCAACTCGTGGAGTTTAACATTGTTCAGGTTTTTGGATGGTAAACTCTCCCTGCTTTTATTTTTCCTTGCTATGGCAAATTGTAATAGTAAGCTATGCATCTAGCAATTTCTAGTTCCGTTGCTAATGATAGGGCATATTACCTCTTTTTTTTGTCATCCATCTCCAAAAGAAGTATATGGTGCTGGGAATGGCCATTGCTCCAATAATCACTGTAATTGTGAAGATTACTTTCAAATTTCTCTCGTTTTCTGTGTATCAGAACAAGTTTCAACTAATTCTGTCAAATTTTTGAAAATAAATCTATATAATATTTAGAAGTTAAAGCTAATGCTAAGCTTCTGTCGAGTCACATCATATCAAAAATTATAAAAATGTTAATGTATGCAATAAATTTTGCTACTCTATCATTGTGCCATATCATCCACCTATTTTCAACATCTTCTTTCTCTTTTTAAACTTTTCTTCTCCCTATCTATATATTACTAAAAGTTGAAGCGTAGCATTTAATGTTGCTACACTCACATTGAGCCACATCAGCAGCCACATCATCATTTTTTGTTTCCAATTTTTGTTATATATATATATTTTTAAACATTTTCTCATTAATTTAAGGTGACTTAAAAACTCCATTATTTAAAAATTAAAATATCTTTTAACCATTATTATTATTATTAATTTTCCAAAACTCTCTATCCCTTTTACCTCTTCATCTCCCCACTACTTTTTACTTTAATATCATTCTTTCTCTACCTTTTTGTCTTCCTTCATTTTGACCCTTCTTATTCTCAACATCTTACTATAAATTTGACATTTTCCTTTTCATTCTATGCATAGTTTTCTCACACAAAAAATGTTACTTCTCTCTCTCTCTCTTTCTCTCAGTTTTTTCATTTTTTGTTTGATTTTTTTTTTCATTGCATCAATTCTTTAGGTTGATGAATTTTTATGTTAATTAGAATTCTACTTTGGGTTGATGCAATTTATTTTTGTATTTTAAGTTGTTATCTTTTATCTTTTCATTCTATGCATAGTTTTCTCACACAAAAAAAGTTACTTCTCTCTCTCTCTCTCTCTCTCTCTCTCTCTCTCTCTCTCTCTCTCAATTTTTTCATTTTTTGTTTGATTTTTTTTTATTGCATCAATTCTTTAGGTTGATGAATATTTATGTTAATTTGAATTCTACTTTGGGTTGATGCAATTTATTTTTGTGTTTTAAGTTGTTATCTTTTATATTTTCTTTGATTAAATATTATCCTACTGCATTATGCATATAGTAGATAATAATGTAATTTTATTATATTATATAGAATGACTTGGATAATTTAATGTATATATTACTAAAAACTGAAGCGTAGCATTTAATGTTATTATGCTCATCTATTTATATATTACTAAAAGCTGAAGTGTAGCATTTAATGTTGCTACGCTCACATTGAGCCACATCAGCAGCCACTTCATCATTTTTTGTTTCCAATTTTTGTTATATATATATATTTTTAAACATTTTCTCATTAATTTAAGGTGACTTAAAAACTCCATTATTTAAAAATTAAAATATCTTTTAACCATTATTATTATTATTAATTTTCCAAAACTCTCTATCCCTTTTACCTCTTCATCTCCCCACTACTTTCTACTTTAATATCATTCTTTTTCTACCTTTTTGTCTTCCTTTATTTTGACCCTTCTTATTCTCAACATTTTACTATGAATTTGACATTTTCCTTTTCATTCTATGCATAGTTTTCTCACACAAAAAATGTTACTTCTCTCTCTCTCTCACAATTTTTTCATTTTTTGTTTGATTTTCTTTTTTATATTTTCATTGCATCAATTCTTTAAGTTGATGAATTTTTATGTTAATTAGAATTCTACTTTGGGTTAATGCAATTTATTTTTGTATTTTAAGTTGTTATCTTTTATCTTTTCATTCTATGCATAGTTTTCTCACACAAAAAAAGTTACTTCTCTCTCTCTCTCTCTCTCTCTCTCTCTCAATTTTTTCATTTTTTGTTTGATTTTTTTTTTTCATTGCATCAATTTTTTAGGTTGATGAATATTTATGTTAATTAGAATTCTACTTTGGGTTGATGCAATTTATTTTTATGTTTTAAGTTGTTATCTTTTATATTTTCTTTGATTAAATATTATCCTTCTGCATTATGCATATAGTAGATAATAATGTAATTTTATTATATTATATAGAATGACTTGGATAATTTAATGTATATATTACTAAAAGCTGAAGCATAACATTTAATGTTGCTACGCTCATCTATATCTATATATTACTAAAAGTTGAAGCGTAGCATTTAATGTTGCTACGCTCACATTGAGCCACATCAGCAGCCACATCATCATTTTTTGTTTCCAATTTTTGTTATATATATATTTTTAAACATTTTCTCATTAATTTAAGGTGACTTAAAAACTCCATTATTTAAAAATTAAAATATCTTTTAACCATTATTATTATTATTAATTTTCCAAAACTCTCTATCCCTTGTACCTCTTCATCTCCCCACTACTTTTGACTTTAATATCATTCATTCTCTATCTTTTTGTCTTCCTTTATTTTGACCCTTCTTATTCTTAACATCTTACTATAAATTTGGCATTTTCCTTTTCATTCTATGCATAGTTTTCTCACACAAAAAATGTTACTTCTCTCTCTCTCTCTCTCTCTCTCTCTCTCAATTTTTTCATTTTTTGTTTGATTTTTTTTTTCATTGCATCAATTCTTTAGGTTGATGAATTTTTATGTTAATTAGAATTCTACTTTGGGTTGATGCAATTTATTTTTGTATTTTAAGTTGTTATCTTTTATCTTTTCATTCTATGCATAGTTTTCTCACACAAAAAAAGTTACTTCTCTCTCCCTCTCTCTCTCTCTCTCTCAATTTTTTCATTTTTTGTTTGATTTTTTTTTTTTCATTGCATCAATTCTTTAGGTTGATGAATATTTATGTTAACTAGAATTCTACTTTGGGTTGATGCAATTTATTTTTGTGTTTTAAGTTGTTATCTTTTATATTTTCTTTGATTAAATATTATCCTACTGCATTATGCATATAGTAGATAATAATGTAATTTTATTATATTTTATAGAATGACTTGGATAATTTAATGTATATTGCAAT
The DNA here is from genome assembly GCA_033629205.1 of Lithocarpus polystachyus. Lineage (NCBI taxonomy): Eukaryota > Viridiplantae > Streptophyta > Magnoliopsida > Fagales > Fagaceae > Lithocarpus > Lithocarpus polystachyus. The sequence goes on from CM066172.1 coordinate 4,714,539, forward strand.
ATAGTTTTTTTTTTTCCTCTTTTTTCCTCTCGTCTTATTTTATTCAACATTTAAATCAAGTCACATCCTCTATACTGTTAAATTATGCGGCACAAATCAAGAAAATGGCTAGACACAAACTTGCCTTCCTTTACCATACGTTGGGGGAATCAATATATTTATGTGATAAAGGGTCATGTAATTTATAATTTAGATAGCACCCTTTGAATGTGACTAGGCTCATAGATTGAGCAATTTGTAGACTTAAAATAGCTATTGAGGATGAACTTTTTGAATTAAGTCTAACAAAATATGAATTACTATATATCATTTAGATAAAAGCTTTTATCATAGATACATTAATATTTTTTTTTTTGCCACATATTTAAATCACACAAACTTAATAATTTTATATTATATGTTAGCATAGTCTCTGTTTATTCTTCTTCTTCTTCTCAAAAATATTATGTATCATCTTTAAAGGATTTCAACAATATTGATCTTATAGGAAAACTTATATAAAAATATTGAGAAAAAAAAATTTTATATTACAATATACTAAAAATGTTTTACACATTCATCTATTTTAATTTAGATTTTTTTCCAAAATAAAATTTTAATTTAGATATTTATAAGTGAACAATGAAATAATGATTCATGAATAATAAAAAAATATATCTATACATATTTATCTTGTGCAGTTATAACTTTACATATACTTTAACACTTATATATTTATCTACTTTAATTTAGATGTTTATAACTTAATAATGAAATCTATAAACAAGGTGATTAAAACAATCATATCTGTACAATTCAAAAAGTCACAATTTCTTTTTTCAAAAAAAATGCCGTTTACATTTCCTTGGAATTATTTTTAAATTTTTTTTATAAAACATTTGACATACCACTAACCTAACCACTTCATATATTAAAAAAATTTAAAACTCATTATTACTTCCGTTAAAATATTATGGATATCTTAATTGATTGAGACTAAACTAGAGAAATGTCTTTCATATTTCCTTGAATATTCAGAAGGAAAAAAAAAAAAAAAAAACCCTTTGACATACCACTAACGTAATTACATTTATAACTATTTAAGCTATCTATGATATCTATTTTTTATTGATAGCCATAAAATTTACAATTAGCAAGGGAACATACAAAGTAATAAAGAATAAATGAAGGAAGAAAAAAAAATGAAATCAAACGTCAATTAATAACTATTATTTGGAAAATAAAAATGTGGTAAAGAGAAGTAAGAAGTAAAATAGATATGACTATACAGAGGACGTTAAAAACTTTATAGTGCAATAAAATAAATAATTAAATATAATAATACAAAATAGTAACTTAAAACTAATCAAATTCTAACTAGGAAATTATATATATATATATATATATATAAGTATGTATATATATACATATATAAATTATAATCTTCATACACCATGATTTTAAAAAAATTATTGAATAGTTCTACCTTTTATTTAATGTCTATTTTATACAAATCATCAACCAATAAATATATGATAATGGTAAAAAACGTTATAGACAAAATTATGAAAAAAATGATAAAACTATTTTTTTTTTCTTCTTAAAAACTCTTTATAAAGGCTAGGGAGTAAAATTGTATTTTATCTAAAAAATTATCACGCGCAACGCGCGGGTCTGCGTCTAGTTATTTTAAAAACTAAACAAAACAAAACATAAGCTAAAACTTTTCTTCTCCCTGTTAGTCCACAACTATTGTTACATTTCTTCCAACTTTTCCTCTCCCATTTTGCATCTTTATCTCCCTACTACTCTTTACTTTACCATTACACTTCCTTCATCATTTTTTTTTTATATATATTTTGACTTTTCTTCTCTCCATCTTATTTTGTATAAATTTGATATCATTTTCCCCATTCAATTTATATTTTTCTTACACAAAAAATGTGAGTACTCTCTCTCGGTGGATTTTTATTCTTTCTTATTGCTCTAATTTAGGTTGATGGTTTTTTTTTTCCCAAATTTCCAATCCATAAGTCTTCTTTCTCTCTCTTAAAGCTTAATACTTAGTTTTTTTGGAAATAGGAATTTGAGTTTATATCAAAATACATTTTACATAGCTATGAATTTGAATGTGTCTACCAATTGTTTGAGTAAAAAATTATTATAAAATCTATCTTTTATTCCTTTGGTTTCATTTTAATTTTAGTTAAGATAACATTGTAATTTTGTGATGGGTTTTAATATCATGATAGTCTTCATATTCTTTAAGAGATGAGAAATTTGAATAATAAATTTAAAAATTACAAATTTTAGTTGTATATTAGGCTAATATAACACACTATAATAGAAGTTAGAAGAGTGTGAAACACCCTAAAAAAATATTAATCAAACACACCAAAAAATAATATAATGATATATTTATAAAGATAAAAAGATTAAAAAAAATACTTGTAGAAGTCTTTAAAAAAGCACACACACACAATACTTGAAGCAATTGATGCGTGAAGTTGCAACTAGTTTAATCTAATGTGTGAAACTTGGGCTAATTTTGCCAAATAGCATAATTTTAGAAAATATTTAGCAGAAACACATCCGGCCATATGTAGCACTTTTTTGAAACTCGAGTTTGTCAAACTCGAGTCCCAAGTGAAACTCGAGTTTACCAAACTCAGGTTCCAAGCTTAAATAACATATAATGCTTGAAATTCAAGTTTGGTAAACTCGAGTTTCACTTGTGTAATAACCAAGTGCTTACCCACTACACTAAAAGCCATAGCTGAAGGTAAGGGCGCAAATTTATTCCCTTAAAAGGATGGTAGCTTAGCACCAATAGGTTGACTGAGACTTGGCCCAACTTGGCCTCTGCCTCTAGTAGAATGTTGGAATTGGCCCACTAGGCATCTGCCAACAGTCCCACCCCCAACATCTACACTAGGGATGGCAATTTTGCCCCACCCCGCTTTGCCCCGCCCCGCAAAGGTGGTGGGGCGGGGATGGGGCAATATTTTGTCCCCGCACCCCGAGGCGGGGCGGGGATGGGTTTAGTATTTTTATCCTCGCCCCGCCTCGCCCCGCCCCGCCCCGTACTAATAAGGACTATAATTGTAAATTTAGTGAACCCTAAATCACTAATATTTAAAGTGAATCACAAGAGTACAAGACATGAGATAAAATATTTTTTATTCTAGAACCCTAATGCTATTGCCGCCCTTTGACCCATCCCTTTGCTCTATAGTTTATATGTGTTTTTCAAATTTCAAACCAAACTCCACTCCAAGTCTATAAAGAAGAAAGTGGTGTCACTACATTGGGAGAAAGCGAAACTTATTCTTAAAGAACTAGTTAATTTTTATTTGTTATAAGACAACGTTTATTTTGTTAAAAAAATAGTCAGTTATCCTTAATGATTTTTTCATGCAAAGACAATGTTTATTTTGTTATAAGAAATTTTGAATTATGTTGTTACGGATTAGACTATTTAATTATTTGGTTTATTTAAATTCTTGGATTTTAAAACATTTTGTTTTGTTGTGATTTATATTATTGTAGCAAACAATTTATTTATATATATAAAATTGTATTAGGGGTGGGGCGGGGCGGGTCCCCATGGGACCCCAAGGGGCGGGGATGGGGCAAGATAGTTTGCCCTGCACCCCGGGGCGGGGCGGGGATGGGGAAGGGCAACAACCATGCGGGGCAGGAACGAAGATCCCATCCTCTGGCCCCGCCTCGTCCCATTGCCATCCCTAATCGACACATGTGTGGCAGGGAGTGAAACCCGTGATCTGGCTCTAATACTAGGCCTCCCACAACTTGAAACCAAGGACAAACCTAGAATTTTAAGCTAATAGGGGCTAGAGTTTAAAATAAAATAAATAAAAAAACTCCAAATAGGCATCCATATAGTATTAAAAAAAAATCATTGTTTCTAAATATATTAAGATGCAATCATTTACCAACAAAGACAAAAACATATAATAATAATAATAATAATAATAATAATAATAATAATAATAATAATAATAATAATAATAATGTCTTTTTTTAATACTAGGTTGGCTAAGTGTTTTTTTTTTTGGTTGAAATTAGAGCATTCACAGTGGTAGTGCTAAAATTTTTAGCTTATAGCACCTCAAAAATCTTCTTTATCTATTTTACCATCTCACTTACAATACACCCAATATCAAATGTTCTATTTTTTTATCACTTCATTTAAAATAATATAAACAACTCATTAAAATAATAAAGTAAACGAGAGAATTTGAGTTTTTTTTTTTTTAATTGAAGAAAGAAATATAATTTAATAAAATATTGTATTTTATTTTTAATAAATTATTACAATCAACTGGTATTTATACCAGTTTACTATAGTTGCAAAAAATTTAGCTTTAATTTCTTTAATAACACATGATTTTGGTTCTTTGGTGGTAAAATAGATTTTTTTTTTTTTTTGGCTAAAATACAATCACCGTTGTCGATGTTTTTATTTTTTTTGTTAAGTTTTTGGGTTGGATAGTAGCTATTTAGGTGAGGCTTGTTAGACTTATTGAGGAGAAAGAGGGCCTAAAAAGGTTTTACAAGGGGGCTCAACTACAAAAATAAAATATATAATAACTATAAAAATAAAATTTTAAAAATTAAAAAAAAAATTTGGATCCAAGGGACCCCCTTGGGCCCCCACCTAGGTTCGTCCCTACTTGGAACTCAACTTTGTCAAACTTTAGTTTCAAACTCGAGCTCCAAAAAAGTACTACATAACTATTTAAGTTTGGCCGAATACGTTTCTCCTAAATATCTTCTTAAATTACGCTATTTGAAAAGGCCGTGAAACTTTTTGGATTTTATGTTTTGTCAATTTATAATACCTAAACATCTGACCAATGTGTTACTCAGAAAACGATATATATAAATAGGGGAAAAAAGAGGGGGGGGGGGGGGGGGTGTTTAAGTCAAAGAAGAGTTGGAACAGTGAAGATCAACTCTTATCACCATATGAAATAAAGTTTCTCTCTAGTCTAATGGATGATCATAAGCATATGAGTATACAAAACTGGGAGAGAAAAAAAATGAACTTACCAAATTCCAAATAAGACAAACGAATATATATATATATATATCCAACCAGGGGCGGAGCCAGGGGGGGTCGAGGGGGGGGCAGTCGCCCCCTTTGGCCTGCCCAAAAAAATTCCTTTAGTTATTTTGTTATTTTCCAAATATTTGTTGGTTATATTAATTATTATCCAATTATATTTGTAGATGAACTTGTGTTTTGTTGTACCTGACGTTTATTACTGTTAAGCATTTTAACTATTTATTTCGATCATTGGACTTGATCAGGTAAACTCATAAAATAGTCAATCAACCTTTTTTGTTTAGCAACTTGGCTTTTAAATTGACCAACATGTTAAAATGGTCAATTAATTTATCATCTACCTACTGTTTTAAAGATAGGGGTAAATTGTCTTTCATGTTAGGAGCTCTGCTCTGTTTCTTGGTCCTAAAACAGAGTGTTTTTTAAGCCAATCAAAACATTTTTTTTTTCTCATATCACTTCATTTCTTAATTAAGTCCTTTTTTAATTAAAATAATCTTCTACTAAACCAAGTTTAAAATTTCTCACCACTTCAGCTTAAAGTAGCAGGTCTATAGCCGATGCCCAATGAGTCATTATACAAACATTTTAAATATATTGTTATAGTTTTGACACTTTAATATTGAGTTAATCTCACAGTTTTTTTTTTTTTTTTTTTTGAGTACATTGATTAATTTCTTAAATTGTGGATAAGTACATTGATTAATCTCTTCAATTAATTTTTATTTATATGAATTGGTTATCTTTATTAATTTATTATATAGTTATTTAGTTATTTTTATTAATACAGACTAATATTTTTTAGATTAATTTTGTTTTCAATCATAACCTTGCCCCCCCCCTAAACTAAAATCTTGGCTTCGCCACTGTATCCAACCCACCAGTGGAGAATTTTTGCAGGTCAAGTAGGTTTCCACTCCATGACATACAACCAATGCCAGTATCATATGCATAGGCTACACAAGAACAGTTCTCCAAGCACTGCTTTCGACAATCATCTTTAGTTCGGTATGTCCACTCTGCAAAGTCTGGCACTTTGACCATCTCCAGTTTCAAAAACCCATCTGCTTTTCCTGCTCCTTCACTTCTATTGTTCACCCTTTCACACTGCAATGGTGTCCTCCTCACACATCCACTCATCCAATTACCTCTATTCCATTCCTCAACAATCTTTGGCTCAAACCCTTTCAAACAACTGCAGATTGGTGAACTCAAAGCATAACAGTTTCCACTTTCCAAATGCACCACAGGTGCCATAAACATCACGTTCATTTGCCGGAGCGAACCCAACAACCTCCCAATCCTCCTTCTCATCATTCCAATGTATATGCATTGAATTTCCTTGTGAATCCAAAAAATGTTTTGACAAACCTAACACGTTCACGTAAGCGAAGGTTGCATAAACTGTCTCTTCTTTATCATATACTATAGTGTATCCACTATGATAATCTAGAACCCAGCCCTGTGCTCCAGTAAAGAACTGACCATTCCATGGACCAGTCCGCCAACATGGATGACCGTCTTTCCAAACGAAAGCTTGGGGAATGTTTTGTGGACTAACACCTGCCGAGAATCTTCCAGTGGATGGATCAGAAGGGCTCTTCCATGATGTCAGTTGTATTTTCTGATTTGTCCTTAAATTAGTAGTAGGTTTCATCCTTGGCAAGAATGTATCACAAGGATACTGAAAACTCTCCCATACTATTGCTTCTGTTGTGTCAACTTGCAAAACAAGGTTTCCGGAATCCAACAAAGTGGCACTTGAATTGGGTACAGAGTTTGAAACATTTGATGACCACAGAATCTCTACCTGTCCATTCAGTACCACAAGATTTCCATCCTCATATATAGTAAGAACCCCAAAAGAATCCTTAAGGGGTCTCTCTCTGTTAGCTACCCAAACTACACTCAAATAAGTGACTACCGAAATCTTATTGTACCATATGCCAAGGTAGCGGTTGGTAGAATTTACAGGGCTGAAGAATCCCATTCTGAAAGAACTCCCCCGGGAGATTATGAAATCAGGATCTTTAAGGGATTGTGAAGATTTAATGGTGTCTAATGCAACGCCTAAGTTTAAACAATAGCAACAAAAGACAGACAACAAACTTCTCTTGCTAAGAAATCCTATGACTACTTGTTCAGACCAACTTGTGTGGGAGTGTAAGGATGCAGAACAGGGAGGCCATATTCATCTAACGCATTACAACTTTGGTAATTGGCAGTCTTCTTAAAAATATTGGTAGCCATCTAGGAAAGACGCCACTATAGACTTTCAAAATCCTAGGCTGCATTTGGTTCGATGTAAATCGAATTTCGAGTGTAAAATGAACGCAGAGGAAAATAAATTATCGTAAGGAAATTAAAATCCGGGCGTTTGGGTATGCAATGGAAAATAATCTGAAAAACAATTTTCAGTGTTTGATAACATTTTGAAAATAGTCAAAATACTATTTTCCTACAAATTTTTCACATTTTCTCAACCATTTTCTCAACTTCCAAACAAATTTTATATCACAAAATCCACCACCACCACCCACAGAAAATTCACCACTATCCACACAAAACCCACCATCACACAATACAAAAACCACCAAAACACCACCACCCACACTACCACAACAACAACAAAAAAATCAGAAATCAAAGAGAGAAGGCAGATCGCCGAGTGGCGGACAACGAGATCGAGAGGAGATGATCTGACCCAGAGGAGGATGAGGTGATCTAGAGGGTGGTGGTGACAGACTTTAGGCGATCTAGACCCGATCAAATCTAGAAACTTGGTTGAAATCGGGTCAAGGGGGGGTTCATCTAGAGGGCGGCGGCAATGAGATTGAGAGAGGTGGAGGAGACGAGCTACACGGTGGCGGCGACGAGAACGAGATGGTCAAATCGGGGTGGGTTTAGCTAGGTTCATTGGGGAAATACAGTGCTTGGAGATGGGTTTTAGCACGACGGAGGAGCTGAGACGGTGCAATGAGGAGAAGAAAAGCCAAGGAAGACAAGGAAATAGTACTGACCGGCGCATGGAGGGGAATGAACAGCGCAATCTAATCGGCGATGGGTTTGTGTGGATCAGTTGGACCAACTTACCGCTGCTCTCTCTCTCTCTCTCTCTCTCTCTCTCTCTCTCTCTCTCTCTCTCTCTCTCTCTCTCTCTCTCTCTCTCTCTCTCTCTCTCTCTGTTTTCAGTCTGTAAATTGAGATTTGAAGTTAAAATAACTACGGAATTGGTTTTACAGAGTTAGGGGCTGTATTTTACGGTCAACTGAAATTTATTTTCAGTTTGACCGAATTTTCATGCGTACCCAAACAGTAAAATATTTTCCAGATTTCCTTTTCGGTTGAAACAAACGCAGCTAGTAGAACCTGAAAGTGGACATACAGCAATGATATTAAAACATGACAAGCTCATTGGTTTCTTTCTAAGCCCAATAAGAAGTAGATTGAACAAACAATACATATAATGAAAAAGTGAGAAAAGTACCATTACAAGGAAAATCACATGGAAGAGGGGGAAAAAAGCTTTAAAAGAGACAAATTACTGCAGAAAGGAATGGTTCTCTCGGTTTGCTTTCAAATGGAAATGCATAATTCATTTTACAGTAAAAGATTAAAATTTTCATAAATCTAAAGATGTACAAGGTACTATGACATTGAATCTTCCCTCAAATAACGAATAATGAGTAAATTTAAAAATATCACATATTCCTATAGATTCATAAAAAAAATTAAATCTTATTCATGAAATGGTTCTTCTCCATCTTAAAAAAAATGAATTCCTTCTTTACAAAATGTTTAACCCTAAAAGAACAATTTTTCTGTCCGATTTTATTTTATTTTAAACTATAAGCAGGTTAAAGAATCAAGTAATGACCCTGTATATAAAAGAAAGGCCACGTTTTCTTTTACCTGAATGAAAATTTTAGCGGAAAAGATAGCTAAAATTAAAAAAATAAATAAAAAGAATATATTAGAGCTCCTCCTAAAAAATTACAATATAATCTTTTAAATAAATAAAAACATGTACAGTCATCTAATCCTATAAATATCTATAAACCAAAAAATAAATAAATAATTTCATACGCACAATCACATGAAAGATCTCACCAGTCCTCCTATCTTCAAAAGAAAGCCAACTCTACAGATTAGAAATAACTCTTTAGATATCCGAGGAGAGGTTCATATTTTAATCCAAAACAATTCCTAACCTAATAAGAATCTCACATCCTCACTCCACAGCAGCAGCGACTCAGCAAGACAGCGACAGCAACAGCAACAGCAACACTGAACACCCAGAGCAGCTCTGCGACGGCGAGATCGGAGATTGCGAGATCGGCGACGGCAAAAGCGAGATCGGGAAATAAGAACCTCAGTCTTTAACTTGTCGCGGCGGCGCCACCCCTGACCTCAGGCAACGTCAAGGTATTTCAGTTCTCTCTCCTTTTCGCTATCTCATATCTGCTCTGACTCTGAGCGGCGCTCTCTCTCTCTCTCTCTCTCTCTCACTCTTTTTCTCTATCTCATACTCAATACTCTTAGTCTGACTTGTGTTGTGAGTCTTGTGACCTAGACTTATCTTTTGAGTCTTGACAATAGCTCTTGTCTCTTAAGTGTGGGGGGATGGGTCCGTGGCATTGAACTGGGGTAGTTGGTAATTAACTGTGGTTCCTTCAGAGTAAGTGTGGGGTGGATGGGGAAGTGGCATTGAACTGGGGATAGTTGTCTGTGGTCCTTAAAAGTAAAGTGAATACTAACAAGACATTAAAAAAAAAAAAAAAAAACTATGTTAAGCAGTTTGACAGTGGGTTGAGCCGGGTGAATGATGCAGTGTATATTGTGTATTTTTAGTCTTTACATTGTGCAAAGCAAATTAAATTTTGGAATGTGTGCTATATTATGTAATTTATCCTTCCTAAAGACCACTCTGAAAAATATTTTTAGAGCTGCCACTTGGCATCGGTCACTCCATCTAAACACCCGGCTCTTGAGTACTTTAAAGTAACATTGTTTGGAAATGTTGTTTCAGTAACATTGTTTGTATGTTTTGAAAATACGTTTAAAGTAAAAAAAATGTACGAAAGAACATGTAATGTTGTTTAAAATTTAAAAACTGTTGTTTAAGCGCATGTATCAAATACCCCAATTTCAGAGGCTATTTGGTTGAGGATGTTGTGTTGGGAAGCTTCCCCAACTTTAAACCAGTCCTTAAACTTCAAAGTTTTTATCCATGGAATATTGGATATTTACGGCAAATGTAATGGGCACGTTACGTTTTTCTTGCTCTAACTCTCTATCATTGTTTAAATTGCTAAATACTCAATAATATGCTTGTGATTGTGTTTTGACTTTGTGAAATTGTGATTGACATGTTGTCTTTCAGTTCATCATCAAACATTCTTCTAATCACGATGATGTTCCCATGTTTCATAATCTGTCTTCCTTGAAGTTTTATGGCAAGTCAATGGATAAATGGTATACGTGGAATGCTGTAAGACTATTGCTCAGTCGGGCTCTGAAGCTACAAACACTTGCCTTTGAACTAAAACACCGGTATAGCTTAGGTCGTTCTGGACATGACTATACCTTAAAGAAACCACTGGAAGATCCTGAGTGTCTGTCATCACACCTTACAACTTGTCATTATAAAGGATTTTCAGGGCATGACATGGAACTTGTTGAACAAATCCTAAAGGAAGCAAAAGTCTTAAAGACAATGAAAATCACTATTGAAAGTGATCTAGGCTCAGAGCTTAAGTGTGTTTTTGCGAGGAGATAATGAAGTTCCCAAGGACCTCTCAAACTTGTCAAATTGCATTTGACTAGGATGCTTCCATTTTTACTCTCTCTTAATTGTCCAGAAGCGGTAGTTTTAATGGGAATGCTCATTGCTCTTTGCGTCTTTCATTTGAAACTTTAATGGATTCAAGATTAGAAATACTTGTTTAATAGTGAAATCTCTCTGAGGGTTCTTGATGGTGGTAGAGGGGGCTTCTTTTGTGTAGATTTCAATCTTTAGTTTTTTAGTTGTTTTCAGTTCAAGCTGTTCAGACAGAAAATTTTAGCTTCCCAAGCCCATGACATATGCTTCTCTCTTTGACTGTAAAAGTTTTGTTTCTAATGGTGTCAAATGTGGGGGGGGGGGAACTTGAAAAAGGCATTGTTTTATTTCACATTTAATGCTTATCTTAGTGATGTTAAGATTTCTTTTGTAGCTGAGAAAATGCAAGAAAATTAAAGAAGTGAAAATTTTCAACATCAGATGAATGTAAGAAAAATTCAGGAAATATCAAATGTAGGTTATTTTGGATTCCACTGGCCACCTTTAGATGAAATCTTAGGAAAATTACAGATGAGTTAGGATTTCTTGAAAAATTAGAAGCAAGCATTAACATGCTCAGTCCACTGCTTTAGCTTAGCGTTCATATTGTTGTTAACTTATATTCATAGATTCAATTAATGTGTGTGTGTGTGTGTGTGTGTGTGTAATGTACTGTCTGAAATAATGTATGCTTATAAAGGCCTGTAATTAACCTGAGACTTGCCAACTTTTAAAGCCAGTTTGAACTTTGAAGCATGGTTACTGGTTTGTCACTACCATCAATTTTCCTTCTGCCACCCCCTTGTCTCTTAGTTCAGTCTTATTCTTTTTTTTTTTCCTCACTAACCCTAGAAATCACTTTTATTTATGAACTATAAAATGAATTTATTACTTGTGCGCAGCTTCATGAATTAAAGGGCAATTCTTGAATATCTTGGCAATTGTTTACGACTATAAGAAGATGAAAGAAATGAGTGCAGTAGAAAGGAAATTAGAATAAAAATTTTGGAAAAAGTATTTTCTATGTGTGCAAGTGAAAAGAATTCGGAAGTTTATCACTAATGTTGGAGCTACAGTGAACCGTGATCCTGAAATAGGTTATTTACCGATGGTATGGGTGCTTTAGCTCAAGGTTCATGTTCTTGATAAATTTGAGTTCAATGAGCCAGAATACAAGCTACTTGTCTAAAATTTTAGCTGACTATGCTTTATTTAGCATAGTTGAATTCCTATCAAATTTGAGGCCTGAAATTGATTTTGGGATGAGCTTAAAGCAAAGTTATTAGGAATGTACTGTGCTGGCATTTGAACCCGCTGAACGGCTGAAGTATGAACTGACTAGTTTTTGTAGTTTGATATTTTTATATAGCCAGATATAGAGAAAAACCAGCTATTCAAATATATAAACCGGTTGTTGAACTGGATTGAATTGACCACCTCAAAAATTATAAGTTGGCTGGGAAGAGAATAAACCATATAGAGCAAAGGTATCCTCTTTCCGTATGCTCTACTTGAAGTGGGCAAATTGCATGCAGCAATTATCATGGTGATTTGAACTTGGAACCTATAGTTTGAATGAGAAGAGGCTGTGTCTCTAAGTCATAAGAGCTACTTTAGTAAGATATGTTATCCTTTTATACTTTTTAATTTTAACCTGTTAATAATTATGGTTTATGTAATAGTAATAGATATCTGTTGTATTAAGAAAGTTAGTGGCTCAATTGGTGATGCAACTGTTAAGACCATTGCTCAAGTTGATGCTCAGTACATTTATGATAACTATGGGTTATGGTGATCCCGGCATTATTTTAATTGTATTGAAATGAATTGATGTCACCTGTTTATTTAATTGTACATCTGTTGCAGGATATTTGTCCAAACAACAGACTTAAGTTTCAGGAAGTATTTTGGCATAGGGTTGCACATATTTGTGCTTTCAAATTTTTTTGCTTTGGTTTGACTCCTCTCACTCCCTCGCACGCAAATAAGAATGGTTTTAGAGAATATGACCACTACCATGTTAAAAACATACCATATAGTAACCCATGCTTTGATTCCCCAACCCCCCCCCCCCCCCCCCCTCTTATGTGAGCTTATTAGAAAATTGGGATGCTCTTCCTAAGGTTTATGAATAATGTTGTGATGTCCTTACTTCTTTCGTTGTTAAATCATTGAAACTAGTGTTGTTATGCATATCATGATCGTTATTGTTCCTTGTGCTTACAAAATTGTCAGACATAAAGCTTGTAGTTGAATTATTAAATAGCAACTGGCTTACTTTTCCTTTTATTCATTGTGTGATACACTCATGTAAAGAGATTAGAGTTTATGTTATATTTGCTTTTCCTTTCATCAATCTGAATATGTGCATTTTTACAATGATGATGTTGCTTACATTAGTATTAGTCCTGAAAGGTTCTTATTCTGATTTTGGGATATGCTCTATTCAATGATAAAATGCCAGTTGGTAAATAAAACAGAGAACCTGAATAGCATTCAAAGGCATTTATGCTTGTATGCATATCTTGTGTCTATGTATCTTTCACTGGATTCATTTGGATAAGTATTTGCTTCCATCTCCAGAATTTTCAGGGCATCCTTGCTTTCCAAATTTTCATGTGACTCATCCATCAAGCATATTCAACTAAAATTGTGGTATATTCACTGAAAATTAATGTTGGTTATTCACTATGCTTCTGATAATATAATAAATGCATATGACATTTGTATAAGTTTTTCTATATTTGCCCGAAAAGTGGCTTCAATTGTTCAATGGCGACAATTTATTATCCCCGCACCATTTCCCATCATGTCACCAAATTTCATGCAATTTCATCATTGTCACCAATGATTTCTACTAGTGCTTTTCTATTTCTTAAATTTCATACGCGCTAACTTCTGGCAGTTTTTCTGCTCTAGGAAAGTCTCTGTTGGCTTTTCTACATCACCTCTCTTCTGCTCGACAAAATCAAAATGCCCAAACTTAGCCAATGTGAGAGCAATAAGGAGAGGGAGGCAGACAAATGTAAATAGAGTGTCGAATAAGTTTAATAAATTTATCAAAAAACCCAAATTTAGCCGACACTTATTTACAGTGCGGAGTTGATTATAGGTCAGCCCCTTGATATTCCTATGATTTGTCTTCACGAGCTGTTCATCCATTGTTTTCCTCGATCCTTCATTTACAAATGTGTCCAAAATGCTATTCTGAACAGCGTGCAAGAGCTCGAGCTCAAGCTGGTTTTGAGTGAGTTGTGACTGTGAAATTGTGATTTTTATGTTGTCTTGCAGATGATCCTCGAACATGCTTGTTCCCATGTTTCATAATTTGTCTTCCTTGTAGTTTTTTGGTTCTATAATGCGTGGATGCAGTACAACTATTGCTTTATCGGGCTCCAAAGATACAAACACTATCTTTTGAATTGACACACCAGTGTGGATTTAATTGTTTTGAATGTGACAGTCACTTGAAGAAGTCATTGGCTGTTCCTGAGTGTCTCTCATCACACCTTACAACCCATTATTATAGAGAATTTGCAAAGCATGACATGGAACTTGTTGAACATATCCTGAAGGAAGCAAAAGTCTTAGAGACAATGAAAATCACTGTTAAAAGCAATCTAGTCTCAAAAAATAAGCTTTGTAATCACAAGGAGGTAATGAAGTTTCCTAGGGCCTCTTAATTGATCTGCAGCAGTAGTTTTTTGTTGCATCTTTCATTTGAAACGTTAATGGAATTAAGATTAGAAATACTTATTTAATGGTGAAATTCTCTCTCTCTCTCTCTCTCTCTCTCTCTCTCTCTCTAAAAGAATGCATAGAATATATAGTGTTTAATTAACTAACATGCTATATGATGTGGATGCCCCATTAAGCATATTGTTCTAAACTTCGTTGATGCTGAAGTGAGTCCAGCTGGCATGATGGGGACTCAATTTTTACTTTGAGGGTTCTTGATGGTGTTAGGGTGGGCTTCTTTTGTGTAAATTTCAATCTTTGCTTCTTTAGTTGTTTTCAAATCAAACGATTTGGAGAGAAAAACTTAGCTTCCAACACCCATGGCATTGACCGTAAAAGTTGTCTCTAACATTGTTAAAAAATCTATATAAGGCATTGTTTTGTTTCACATTTAATGCTACTCTTGGTGAATTTAGGCTTTCTTTGGTAGCTGAGAAAATTCAAGGAAATAAAAGAAGTGAAAAGTTTCAGCATCAGATGGGAAAGTAAGAAAAATTCAGGAAGTATGGTTATGTTGAATTCAATTGGTCCCCTCTAGATGATTTCTTAGGAGAATTACAGTTGAGATAGGAGTGATTGAAAAACAAGAAATTATATCTACATGCTCCATCCACTGCTTTAGCTCAAGGTTCATTTTCTTGTTAACTTCATAGATTTGAAATGTTTTGTGCTCAAAAAATTGTCAGCATAATGCTTGAAGTTGAATCATTACATAGCAACTGGCTTACTTTTTATTCGTTGTGTGATACACTCATGTACGAAGATTAGAATTTTTGTAATTTTTTCTTTTCCTTACATTAATCTGAAATCTATGCCTTAGTCCTAAAAGGTTCCTATTCTGATTTTGGGATATGCTCTGTTCAATGATAAAATGGCCTTTTAGTAAATAGAACAGAGAACCTGAATAGCATACAAAGGCATCTTATGCTTGCATGCCTGTGTTGTGTCTATGTAACTTTCACTGGCCTCTTTTTGATATGTATTTGCTTCCATCTCCAGAAGTTTCAGGCTTCCATGCTTGTCAAATTCTCTAGTGAATCATCCATCAAGTATATTCAACTAAATTTGTTTCTTATGATACAATTGTGGAATATTCACTAAAAATTAATTGCTGGTTATTCACATTGCTTCTGATAATATTATAAACGCAACAAACGTTTGTACAAGTTTTTCTATACTTGATGCTCTATATGTCTTTACCTTTGTTAGGATTTTTTAATTAATCATTCTAATTTGGTTTTATGATAATTTGTGCCTACTATCTGTTACCGACGTTTGCTTAGAGGTGGACAAGAATGTCAATCTTGAATACGGTGGGTTCATACAAATTTAGCGGTGACAGATCAATCCAAGAATATGCCAAGCACATATGGGACATTGTTAAAATTGGAATGACATGAAGCAGAGGATCTCAACAATGAAGTTTGGATATGAGTGACAGATTTTTTCATTAGCTTTCTGACTATTACAACATTCTTCTCATGTACAAGAAGCAGGACTATAACAGAAAATCAAACAGATTACCTTAGTAAAACTAAACAACCTATCATTTACTACACAGTAGTTAAAACTAAACCACCCGTCATTTACTATATCTGCAACATCGCTGGAACTTAAACCAGTGAAGGTTTTGCACTTGCACTTGTATCTTGATACATAGAAGCTGTCAAATTGTGGTAGAAGTGAGTAATAGAGATGGTCTCAGCGCAATGGTGAAGACTGGCCCTTCATTCTCTTTTGGTTCTTTAGTATTTTCATAATGTGAAGGAATAATACTGGGAGTAACAGTTCAAAGAAACATATTATGCAGTAAATAATACTAAGTATTTGGATTTACTTTTGTGCATAGTAGTAGTTTTTGTTTGCATTGCAAATTTTCCATGGATTATCGATCATCATGATTGGCATTTGTCCAGGCAAGTTGGGATATTGTAAAAGAAGACGTTATGTTGGGGCTTCATTATTTCCAGTCATGGTACTTTTGAAAGGAGCTTTAATGCAACCTTTTTATCTCTTATTCCTAAATGTGCTTCTCTCTGACTGTAAAAGTTTTGTTTCTAATGGTGTCAAGAGAGGCCATCAGCTGGAAGTGGAAGAGAGAGAGAGAGAGAGAGAGAGAGAGAGAGAGAGAGGGATATAGAGAGTATTTGGAAATTTGAAAAACTCAGATAAATAAAACTTATAGCATGTTTGGGAGTTAAAAAAAGGAAGGAGAGTAGAGTAGAGGGAGGGAGAGTAATTCAATTACCTTGTTTGGAAGTTTTTTAAGGAAGGAGAGGGAGGGATTTAGAGGGGTTTCAACTCCCTCTAACCCCTCATTTTTAATTCCTCCAAATTGGAGAGATTTGGAGGGAGAGTAGAATAGATAAGTTATTGGCCAAATGAATTCCTTAATTTACCCTTTCTAAATTAACAAAATTACCTTTTCTAAAGGGCTAATTACCCCCTTTTTCCTCCCTAATTTTAAAAACATCCAAACAATGTAGAGGGGAATCATTCTCCTCTACTCTCCTCCCCACTACTCTCCTTCCCTATACTCTCCTCTACTCTCCTCCCTCTCTAAACTTCCAAACAAGCCATTAAAGAGCTGGCCAGGCTATTGAAATTTGTGAGAGTATTATGGTACTTTAAGGTGGTAAACATGTCCCATTTTGATTGGAAAGGCTCACCAAATAAGTTGTTGACATGGAAAGTCCCATAGAATACTTTCTCCAAACCACACAAACTTCTTAAATCGTTACATCTATTAATTTCGGGGAATTGCACGTCTTTGGTAGCACTAAGAACTCATCTCCCTTTCTTAAATTGCACTCTCATAAAATTACTTCTTTGCCAATAAAGAAATGTGTAATACCTTATTACCTTTGCAGCCATAACCCCGCATCCCCACTTGAATTTGGTAACATGAAAGTTGTCTCTTCTCCAAGGATGTAACTTGTCTACGTCATCAAAATAGCCTAGATACTCTATATCTATTTTTTGAAGCAAAAACATCACCGTTCACACTCCAACAAATTCTTAATCTCCATTTTTTAGATTAAATTTGCTGTAGTGCTTTTCTACAAATAGAGAACATTGTAGCTTTTTCTATTCATACTTCAAATATTTTTTATTATTATAATAACTAGTATGTAATCTCTTGCATATGCATGGGTCTATTTAAAAACAATTACAATTACATATAATATATATATGATTTGAAATTTAATTAGATTTAAAATCTTCAGTTTTTGCTCTCAATAATTCACTTGCCACAAAAATTAACAAATTAGATGAGATATATGACGCAAAATTGAACTCTAATTAAAATTCAATCTAAAATCTAATTGAATTTAGACATTTTGATTTTTACACTTAATAATTCACTTGACACAAAAATTTAAAAATTAAATGACACGTGACACAAAATTAGACTCTAATTTAGAATTTAATTAAATTTTCTCTCCGCTTTAGCTATTAATATATATATATATATATGATTTATAAATTTGAATTATTTGAATTATATGATTATGTTTTTTATGGTTTATTATATTGAACTCCTCGTTTTCTACATTAAATTAACTAATTTAACACAAAAATTTAAAATTTTAGATTAGATGGAAAACGTGGCGCAAAATTAAACTCTAATTGAAATTTAATTTTTACTTAAATTAACTCACTTGGCACAAAATTCTAAAATTTAGATTAGATGAGACACGTGGCATAAAATTAGACACTAATTGAATTCTAATTTAAAATTTAATTAGATTTTCTCTCTACTTTACCTATTATTATATATATAGATTAGGTATTGAATAAAAAAATGTTGGAAGATGTGTAGTTGTTAAAAAAAAGAATAAAGAATGAATGAAGAAATAATATTTAAATGGAATGGAGAAAATAAAAGAGAAACTGTTGGAAAGTATATTTGAAAAAATATGTAGGTAAAAGCTAAATGTCACTGTTCATTGTCCAAACAGTACAAAAATTTAGCTAATCTGCTGGAGATGTTCTAAGCTTGCTATCTCCTCTTCGTTCACTGTTGTTGACTTCAAATGCCAATAACCCGTGAGGTACAATACATGAGAAAGTTTAGGTACAATACATGAGAAAGTTTTGGTAAAATCCCAAGTGGCATGACTTTTAATTAGTTCAGGTGTGTTCAGATCGAGAAATTTCAAGTTGACCAACATTTCTAAACTATCAGGCACTTCCGTAATTCCTACTTCCCTAAGGTCTAACATTGGGCAATTTTACAAGTCAATACCCATTGCACCAATCGAGCCAACTGGAACTTACACAAATATAATGAATTAAAAACCAACTTTAATATATACTCTCCTCTATGGGCTTGCTAATGACCTGTTTGAACAAACGTCCCTTATCAATATCAATATATACTCATGATTGAGGTTGCCGTTGGGCGTATCGAATTTGGGTTCTAAGTCCTAACGCATGCAACCCTCTGATACCAGACTTACATAGTTTGGTCTCAATGATGGGTAATTTAGTACCACTGAATTATTATTTAATCCACGTGTCAATAACTTTGTACCGCCTGTCCTGAATTTTTAAAATAAAATAATTTGGTCCGAGTAAGCTACTAAATTTGCACTCCATTAAGTCACATAAGACATACAGCGACTAACATAAAAATAATGATGTTAAATAGAAAACAAATTTTTTGGTGAAGTTTATGAACGAAAATAATAATTTAACCCAAAATTTAAGTTGCTGCATTCCTTTCTTTTTTCTTTTTTCTTTTTTAGTGGAGATGTGTGTTGCCAGGATAGAGTTGGGGACGAATTGTGGTAATGCCAATTTACTTGGGCAAATGACATCTCTTAACTGCACTCTCTGATTTTACAGAATTTAAACCTTAGATTTTGATACAAATATTCATCCCATAAAATCATTATTAAGCCAAAATCGTGTAACACTGCACAGATCTATTATAACAGATTGGACTGAAATTTCAATTTGCACCATCAATAACAAAGCTGACTTTATATTAAGCTTCATTTGGATTCGCGGCACGTTTGCTGTGTTTCCAACGTTTTGGGCGGTTTTTTTTTTTTTTTTTTTTTTTTTTTTTTTTTTTTTTTTTTTTTTTTTCAGCATGTTGTGCATTGTTTATTGGCCATGAACAATGATTTTAGGCCAATAAACAGTGCATAACACTATAGCAATCAGTAAAAAAATTATTATTTTTTTAAATTTTTTTTTTCAGTTTTCAGTTTTTAGCAAAATAAGCGGTATCCAAACGCATACTATATCTATTATGACCAGTTTCACAACAGGTACTCTAAAATATGTGCAAAGATTACATTATCAGCAAACAAATTCTTTTCCAAGCAATAATATAATATAATATAATATAATATTTAGCACTAATATAAAGAAGATCAAAATCCAATCTTTTAAAAAATCATAATTATTTTAAACTTGCTCTCTTTTTTTTGGAATGAAATATTTACACAATCCCAATAAAAATTTACACTTTTTTTTACAAGATAATAATATGAAGTTTCAAAGTCTTTACCAAAGCAATATTACTTAGGGCATGTTTGGTAGACTGTAATAAGCTTTGTAATGTAATAGCTATTCCTATGGTTTAGTTATTCTTTAGTTTGGTTATGTTTTTATTACAAGGAATAATCATTCCTTATGAATAGCTATTCTTCAAAATGAGGAATAACTATTCCTCTTTAAAAGGTTGTATTAGCTATTCCATAGTAAGTGCAATAATTTCAAAACTTAATATATTTCCAAATAAACAAACTTTCCATATACATCTAACAATTATAAAAATTAAAAATCATAAAAAATAACACATATCTCTCTTAAATTAAAAAATAACAATTTTTAAGGAGATATAATTGTATGAGTAAGATATTACCTAAAATAAATGTTAAGTTTCATTCTAATGTTATAACTCACAACCAAACTCATGAATATGTTTATTTATTACATTACAACATACTTTATTACTTGTAATATATATTACAATTCATGTCGTAATCTCCATTCAGTGTACCAAACGTACCCTTAAAATACAAGCCAAAAATTTAACACTAATATAAACAAAGAGTTTCAAGCAAATTATTTAACAAAAACAATAAAATAAATTCTCAAAATATTAAAAATTCAATCAAAATGAAGTAAATATACGGATCTCCTAATGTTACATTGATAACAATGACATTTTAGTAAATATATTTGGAGGGGGCCGGGCAAAACAACCAAAATTTGTTCCCATCTTCCCTTGACCTCGATACTAAAGATTTTTCCCGTCACATTTTCAGGATGGAGATAACCTAGATAGAAATCTAGAATTTTTCTAAAACAGTGTTTAGAAAAATACTATTTTAATAAAAATTGTATTTTGAAAAAAAAATTAAAAATATGAGTAATGTTAAGTATATAAACTATTTTACAATATTTTTACAAATTGATGTTGTAACCAATTTCTTTATGGTTTTCAAATAAACCCACTATTAATATTATTTTTTTATTTACTAATAATCACTCATCACATCAACAGTTTATAAATTTTTTTGTAAAATAATTTGTATCTCTAGCATTATTCAAAAAAAATATATATATATATTAGATTCTTAAAAAAAAACTTTTAAATACGATCAATTTAGAAAATTAATTTAGAAAATATATTATTTTCTAAATTTTCCTTGGAATTTTCCATCTATAGCCTAATAAAATTGCAAAACATATCCTTAGAGCATCAATATACAAAATTAATTATTAGAAAAAGAAAACCAATAATTATTCACTACATCAACAGTTTATAAATATTTTTGTAAAATAGTTTGTTTCTCTAGAATTATTCAAAAAATATATATTAATTCTAAAAAAAAACTTTTAAATACCATCAATTTAGAAAATTAATATTGAAAATATATTATTTTCTAAATTTTCCTTGGATTTTTCCATCTCTATAGCCTAATAAAATTGCAAAACATATCCTTAAAGCATCAATATACAAAATTTAATTTTAGAAAAAGAAAACCAATTTAAAAGAGAAACTAAAATCGTACAAAATCAATTTAGAAAAGAAATATTTTTCTTTTAAGCCTCTATATATATATATATATATATATATATATATATATATATTAAATACAACTAGATTTTAAAATTAAAATTAAAACAAAAAACACAAAATAAAACAAACCTAAAACCGTAGAAAGCAAATGAAGAAGCAGAGGAGAGAAGCGAAACGCACGTTGAAAATCAGAGATTCTGATTCAGACCTAGGGCTTTGTTTGGCTTGGCAGATTGAAAGCATGAAGAAGCAGAGGAGAGAGACGGAAGAGGAACAGCACTCTGACATTATCAGCAGTCTACCAGACTGTATGCTCGCCCATATCCTCTCTTTTCTACCAACCAAACACGCCATTCTCACAAGCATTTTGTCGAGCAGGTGGAGGGCTCTCTGGACTCTCGTCCCTGTTCTTCACTTGGACAAGCCCACGCTTGATAGTATCAGAACTTCGACCTTGGATATATTTTATTGCCCAGAAACCCCTCCACCCTTTGCAAGCTGTGCATCGATTGTCCTCGTCGATCCTTCGTCGACAAATGTGTCCAAGCCGCCATCCTGCGTGGCGTGCAAGAGCTCGACCTTGTTCTCGACCTTCATAATCAAACTAAGGAGTTGCCCGGTAGTGTCTTCTTCTGTACAACATTAGTGGTTTTGAAATTGAGGGGCCACTTTCTTCTCAATCCTCCTGATTCTGCTTCTTCCTCTTCTTCAATGTTCCCAAGTCTCAAGATTCTACAAATTTCACGTGTTTACTATGCGAACCACAACTCTCTCTCCACACTCCTCGCCGCCTGCCCGCTGCTCCAAGATTTGAGGATCAAAGTTAGTTACTCTGATTTGGACTATTTGGACAAGGAGGCAGACAAGTTCAATATCCTTGTATTCGTACCTACGCTGAAAATATTAGTTTTGGATTGCTCTCTTTTACGCTGGTTATTCAAACTCCACATAAACACCCCGGCTCTCGAGTACTTTAATTTCAAAGGCGATTTGGACAATGGTGTTGTTTCTGAAAATCTCTCCAACTTGTTTAAAGCAGTCCTTGATGTTCGTGGATGTTATTATCTAGACTGGATGTGGAAATTGACAAACCTCATGGGACCACTCTGTAACATTAGATCCATGGAATTGTGGATACGAACAACAAAGGCAAGGAGCAAGTTTTTTTTTTTTTTTTTTTTTTTACATGCTCTCTCTATCATTAATTTGTGACTTTTGTTGTGTTGTCCTGCAGTTCATCATCAAACACTCATCGTCTAATAATCATTATGAAGTTCCCATGTTTCATAATTTGTCTTCTTTGAAGTTTTATGGTGACTTGTCGGCTATGTGGTCTCCGTGGAATGCAGTACAACTATTGCTTTGTCGAGCTCCAAAGCTACAAACACTCACCTTTGAATTGAATTACCGGTGTTGCATTCGTAGTTTTTCACTTGACATTCCCTTGAAGAAGCCATTAGATGTTCCTGAATGTCTGTCATCACACCTTACAACTTGTCATTTTAAAGGATTTTCAGGGCATGCCATGGAACTTGTTGAACAAATCCTGAAGGAATCAAAAGTATTAAAGACAATGAAAATCACCTTCAACAGTGATCTAGACTCAAAGGAGAAGCTTCGTATTTGCGAGGAGATAATGAAGTTCCCAAGGACATCTCAAACTTGTCAAATTGCATTTGACTAAAGATACTTCCATCTTTACTCTCTCTATCTCTCTCTTAATTGTCTAGAAGCAGTAGTGTTATGGGAATGCCCATTGTTCTTTGCATCCTTCATTTGAAACTTTAATAAATTCAAGATTAGAAATATTTGTTTGAATCTCTCTTTACTTATCAAAAAAAAGATTAGAATTATTTGTTTAATTGTGAAGTTCTCTCTCTCTTTTTACTTATCAAAAAAAAAAAAAAAGATTAGAATTATTTGTTTAAATGTGAAGTTCTCTTGTATTTTCTTTTGGAAAACATTGCATACAATATATATAGTGCTTGCTATATCCAGTAACATCTTATATAATGTGGATGCTCCATTCAACCTATTGTTCTAAACTATGTTAATGCTGAAGTGAGTCCAGGGGACTCAATTTTGCTCCAAGGGTTCTTGATGGTGGTAGAAGGGGTTCGTTTTTGTAGGTTTTGATCTTTACTTCTTTAGTTGTTTTCCGTTTGAGCAATTTGGAGAGTTTTAGCTTCCCAGGCCCACGGCATCTTCTCTTTGAGTGCAAAAGTTTTGTTTCTTATGGTGTCAAGTGTGGAAAAAATTTAGATAAGGCATTGTTTTGTTTCACATTTAATACTACTCTTGGTGATTTTAGGCTTTCTGAGGTAGCTGAGAAAATGCAAGAAAATAAAAGAAGTGAAAAGTTTCAGCATTAGATGAGAAAGTACAAAAAATTCAGGAAATATAGGTTATGTTGAATTCAATTGGCCCCCTCTAGATGATTTCTTAGGAAAATTACAGATGAGATAGAAGTCATTGAAAGACAAGAAGAAATTAAACCTACGTGCTTCATCCGCTGCTTTAGCTTAAGGTTCATGTTCTTGTTAACTTATTTTCATAGATTTAACACAAAAGACACAAACTGTTATGAAATATCAAGAGGCACCTTTTGGTTTACCACTCCAACAGTTTTTGCGAGGAGATAATGAAGTTCCCAAGGACCTCTCAAACTTGTCAAATTGCATTTGACTAGGATGCTTCCATTTTTATTTTTTTCTCTAAATTTTCCAGAAGCTGTAGTTTTATGGGGAATGCTCCTTGTTCTTTGCATCTTTCATTTGAAACTTTACTGGATTCAAGATTAGAAATACTTGTTTAATAGTGAAATTCTCTACATTGATAACATAGTAAAAACTTTACTATTTGATGATTTCCATGGTCCTTCTCCCTTGGTGGAACCTTATCACTGTTCTTTGATGAATCCTTCTTCCTTGGTCAAGTATTATTGCTGTTCTTCCTTGAAATCAGTAGCTTAAACTTTCATTTTATGAATTCTTCAAGAAACTTTAGTGCAAGGCAGCATGCTAACAGATTTTGGGATTTCAGATTTGGGTAAATGGTGATGCCATGGTTTGATTCTTCCCTCGTTTTGTCTATCTCTTGTTAGAAGATGAAATTCCGTTCTATTGCTGAGTATTCATTAATTCTTTAATTTAGTAATTGAAATCTTATTTTCTAAAGCCCTAAAAAGTAAAAAGTACTCTTTGATAGCATATGTTTCAAACCTGAATTTGATTTTGAACTCATTTTTTATTTTTGTCTGGGATTTTGGGTAGGCAATTCTCTGCATGGTTCATTCTTTCCAGCCTTGATATTTGGATTGTTCAGTTATTAAGTTGTTTATTATAAAGATTTCAATTCATTTACATGGTGTTCTCACTCTTGTCTCCTTTATTTTTTTGCGCAAATGATAACTAGTAAGCTTGATTGCCCTCTTAAAGTTATCTTGTCTGTATATCTTTCTTGTAATCATTGGTGCAGCAATTTTACCTTTTTCTCTTGATCCTATTGAGTTTCTTGAGATGTGATAAAGTAAATTTCAGCTTTAGTACAAGCAAATGTCTCCGTTGGACATGATAGTGCATAAGTTATATTGGACATAACACTAGTGTCTTACTTGCATTATTGTGTTATGGCATCAATCATGTTATCACTTCACATTAAGCCATTTTTGCGCCTAAATATGCTACTGTTCACCTGGTGTCTGCCCTAAATTGTGCCTGTACCTTAAGCTCCATGATTCAGTGCTGGTGCCCTTCAGTGACTATCTAACAATTCACTTTTAATCCTTGATCTTAGTTGCTGTTTTCTGACTGTTTTGTTAATGTCCTGTTTCTGTCTAGCCCTTAAATTCTCTAATTTGAATATGCTGATGTAAGTATGAAACTCAATTAAGAGAATCCTTATGGTTATGTTAATTTGTCTCTGACAAAACCTCAATTTGGGTATAATTTGTTTAAGCATGCTTTTCGGAGAAACGTTGTAAATCATTTTAGACTTCGAACCCTTGAACTTGACTTGGGTATTCTCTATAGTGCCTTGCCTGATTATTAAAACCTTCCTTTGCTCCCTTAGTTCCCAAGTTGTATGACATATGTTGTTAAGCCCTAGAAAATGTGCTATTTTCTTGATAAACTTTGTGGTTGTGAATGCCAATTGTACTCTTTAGAAGCCTTTGACAATTATATATGGAAGTCATTAAGTTGTATGTTACTTTCTGCTCATGTACTGTTGATTCCAATCTTGAAGATTCATTGCTACTTGATTCATATCTATGTCTTTGGTCTATGTTTGTTGTTACGTCCTTTGTAATCTGAGCATCTTGGGAATGAAATTTGGCTCCGCTTATGATATGAAAATGAACCTGAGCCTCAACCTAAATGATGGTGAGGTTTATGTTTGATATACTCTGGCTAGGCTAAGCATGGACCAGACCCGACTGACCAAAATGCCCAACCTGACCCGACCTAATGGGTTTCGGGCTGGTTGAATGGTTGTTCGGGTCAGTTCTGGGTCAAATACTTGGGTATTGAGTCTAACCCAACCCGTCCAATCTTTAAAAAAAAAAAAGTAGAAGAAAGAAGAAGAAGAGTTACCACGTTTTCTTAGCCTTGAAGCTCTTTCGCTTGCCATCTTCATCCTTTATTTTTTTTCATGTGAGAAAGCATGAGGTTATGTTGCGAAGAGAATTGAAATAATATTCTCAAATGCCAAATCATAGATAAAAAAAAATTAAATATTGACTTTTTATTTCATTTGGTTTAATATTTCAAGACTTTTCTAATTAAACAATAAATATTCTTTATATCATTTAATTCTATGTTTCAAGACTTTTCATTCTTCACACATACACAAAACTACTTGCATTTTACTTCATCATTTTCACCTCTTGCACTCCTACCCATTTTTATATACCTACACACAGTCTTTCATGCCATCTCATATCAAATACATATAGACAAAAAACGATGTTATTTACCTTCAGTCTTTTAAAAACACCTACCTAGTTCTAACATGGTGTCTCATCTAATTCTAACCTATATGAGTTGGCTACAACCAAGGAAAAGGGGCTTGCATTTCATATTGAGTGATAATGGCAATTAGATTTTGATGTTAAGGTCGGACATTGTGGATTTGTTGGTTTTGTAAATGATGTGACTAACTGTGGATGTTTGGGATGTGTATTTTGTTTTAGAATTAAAGAGAAAGAAAAAGACACATTCTATATCAACTTTTATTCTATAATATTCCTCCAAAGTTGTTTATTTTTTATTTTTCATTATTTCAATTGAATAATTATAATGAATATGTATGTACAATTTATAATTTTTTTTTATAATAAACTCATTACTAATAAAGTTTTATAATGATTATGTTAGAATACATTTACAACATTCTCTAAAACTATTTTACATAAAATATTACAACATTATCCGTGTTTCACATGGGTAACTTACTAGTTAACGTAAAAGAAGAAGAGGAGAAGAGATGGGCATTTTTTTTTTTTTAACAAAAAGATGTGGGTTTTGAAAGCTTGGGAAGTAAAGGGCAAGACTTAGGTACAGTATGTAGGTGTTATTCCTTAAATTCTCCTCTTAAGATTTTGCCATGTGGATTTTTCCTCATGAGATAGAAGTGTATTTTTTCGTTAAGTAGTCACATGACTCAATCTTAAGTGGGAAATCTAAGGAACAACACCTAAAGTATTGTACCTAAGTTTTGTACGGGAAGTAAATATATCTAAGAATTTATACTTATCAATAAGGATGTAATTGTATATGGTAATTCAATTTTCTTTTTTTTTTTTTCTTTTTTTGCTTTTACCAAAATTGAAATTTTCCTAATGCAAATTTTTCATTTAAAAAGTTAAGTCTCCTTTCAAGTTATGTCTCCACACGTGAAATATCTAATTTAGTCAAATTCTCGTCTAATTAAGTTTCATTTTGAATTATGGAAATAATTTATGAATCCCAAAATAACAAGTGCTCAATTTTAGGCAAATCCCAAATGCTTGTACGATACATGCATATTTGTTAGAGACAATAGTAGGAATATATATATATATATATATATATATATATATATAGGCTAATAAAAAAACGTGCTCTATTCCTATGCACATACCAAGACTTATACATTGTAATTCACTTGTGTGCTTTAAAGATGGAATATCACACAAACTTCTTAAATCGTTTTATCTTCTGAAGTTACTTCTTTGCCAATAAAGAAATGTGTAATACCTTTGCAATTTGCACCATCAATAACAAAGTTGACTTTATATCTATTATGACCAGCTTCACAATGGTACTCAAAAATATGTGCAAAGATTACATTATCAGCAAATAAATTCTTGTCCAAGCAATAATATAAAATAAAAAATATTTAGCACTAATATAAAGAAGATCAAAATCCAATCTTTTAAAAAATCATAATTATTTTAAACTTTCTGTCTTTTTTTTTTTTTTTTTGGAATGAAATATTTACACTTTTTTTACAAGATAATAATACTTAAAATACAAGCCAAAAATTTAACACTAATATAAACAGAAGATTAAATATAATGTTATAATCAAAAGGAAATTTTTTTATTAAAAATAATAATTATCTAAATTAATGTTTAATTTTCAGGACTAAAATAAACACAAAGGAGAGGCCGTCAAGGACAAGCTGAACATAAACCAAGCTTTTGATAAGGAACTACTCACACCCACATGAAAATGGACAATCCTCAACTCCAAATTCTTGACTTCTCCAATCTCCTTTGATGGCATGCACTTAAATGATCCACAATCTATTTAGAGGTGGATCTATCTCAACCGATAATGCAACTCGTAATTACTTGTTGTATTATACTTAAAGTATAGGGTAATTACCAATATACTTAAAGTATAGTTGTACTATACTTTAATTTTTAAGTAAGTTTCAGGAGAGGGATTCTCTTCAGTGAAGATAGAGACATACCCATCCTCTCTCTCTCTCTCCAATGTTTGGACGCATTTGTTAGTCAATCTGCTTTGCTTTTTATTTTTTCTTCTTTTCTTTGCTTCTTCGTTTAGTTCGCCGAACCGCTAGTGATTTATTTATTCAAAAAAGATTTTCTTTACAAATTTGAGATTACAATCTGCTTTAAGTCCTACACGTGGTGGGTTTCACTTCAAGTTGTATTCTAAAGCAAAGTTATACTCCCCAACCTACACTTCAATTTGGATTACAGTTTGCTACAAGTCCTACACGTGGGAGCCCAGGTGTGATTTTTCTTACCTTTGTTATTAGTCATTAAATTAATTAATCTATTATATTTTTTTTTTTGAGAATAATTAATCTATTATATGATATATATATACATATAATACACTATTATTAAAACTAATACGAATATGCTTTGTCTAAATTTTTTTGTTTATATAAAAAGTAAAATTATTGATAACTTTATTTCTCGATATTTGACAATTCCCTTTTAAAGAGTATAGATTACAATTTTGAATAAAAATATTTAACTTTTTATATTTTATTAAATATTTTTGCCAATCTTGTCTCAAGAATTGTTTAAATTTAATAAATACACTTTTTGTAGTATGCGTTTATAGTACTATTTTAATTATTATACCTAGCATGAATGATGGATGTGGTAGTATAGATAGGGGAAAATTTTAATCATCTCTTTTTTTTTTTGGCCTCCCCAAATACAAATTTCTGGCTCCGCCACTGATACCAAGACTTATACATTGTAATTCACTAGTGTGCTTCAAAGATGGAACATCACACAAACTTCTTAAATCGTTACATCTATTAATTTCGAGGAATTGCACGTCTTTCAGTAGCACTAAGAACCCATCTCCTCTTCTTAAATTGCACTCTCCTTCTAAAATTACTTCTTTTCCTATAAAGAAATGTGTGATACCTTTGTAGCCATCCCCCCGCATCCCCACTTGAATTTGGTAACATGAAAGTCGCCTATTCTCCAAGGATGTGATATATGTACTGAACTTGTCTGCATCATCAAAATAGCCTGCAGAAGTCTCCAATTCCTTTAAGCTTGCTATCTCCTCTTTGTTCACCACTGTAGATGAGAAAGTTATAGTAAAATCCCAAGTGGCATGACTTTTAGTTTCAGATCAAGGAATTTCAAGTTGACCAACATTTCTAAACCAGGTAATTCCGTAATTCCTGCTTCCCCAATGTTTAACATTTCTTTTGAATGTTTGTTTATTGATTATCTTGAACAATGTAAGACAGGGTATATGTCCTACGAAGTACTGGTTTTAGTGCATTGTCCAGGATTCGTGGATGCTATCCATTTTGAGTATTCAATGTTATGGATGAAAATGAATTATAACATTCTCTCAAACAAGGAAACAAGGGAATTATAACATTACCTTGAACAAGAAATATGAAAGTTCTATTTTGAATTAAAAATGCTATATCTACAACATTTTCACAACAAATTTTAGGTAGTATGTAAAAGTAATTTCAGTAGTGGAGTCATATTAAAAACCTATAATAACTTACTACCTATGATTTGTTGTGAGAGTGTTGTGAAATTATTGTGGACGCGCTTCTCATTTTGAATCATTGCTTGTTAAGTTTCTTGAACAATTTATGATAGGGTATGTCTTACAATGTGGTTGTGGTGCAATGCCAGAATTTTTGTCTAATTTTCCTTTGAAGTGGTTTTCAAGCACTAGTTACAATGCTTGTAGGATTATTGTGAATGGTACATAGGAACATATGCTTTTATATGTACAATCATTACTTTCAACCTACATGGAATCAAAATTTGTTAAGACAAATTTATTCCTAAATTGCAAGAAAACCATTTCATAATTTAAACTTGATACATCAGAAACAAAGAACATAAATAAGCAAATGCTGATTCCTCAATTTCATGAAGAATAAGTTCAGAGATAATTGTAACATTGTGCAATTTTACAAGCCAATACCCTCT
Source organism: Lithocarpus polystachyus (assembly GCA_033629205.1). Lineage (NCBI taxonomy): Eukaryota > Viridiplantae > Streptophyta > Magnoliopsida > Fagales > Fagaceae > Lithocarpus > Lithocarpus polystachyus. The sequence continues at coordinate 4,745,155 of CM066172.1, forward strand.
GCACCAATCGAGCCAACTAGAACCTACACAAATATAATAAATTAGATACCCAACTTTAATATGTACTCTCCTTTATGGGCTTGCTAATGACCTATTTGAACAAACATCCCTTATCAATATCAATATATACTCCTCTTGTGGCTGCCGTTGGGCGTATGGAATTTGGGTTCTAAAGCCCTAACACATGCACACCTCTGACATTAAACTTACATAGTTTGGTCTCAATGATGGGTAATTTAGTACCACTAAATTATTATTTAATCCATGTGTGTCAATAACTTTGTACCACCTGTCCTAAATTTTTAAAATAAAATAATTTGGTCCGAGTAAGATACTAAATTTGCACTCCATTAAGTCACGTAAGACATACAACAACTAACATAAAAATAATAATGTTAAACAAAAAAAACAAATTTTTCAGTAAAGTTTATGAATGAAAATAATATTTTAGCCCAAAATTTAAGTTGCCACATTCCTTTTTTTTTTTTTTTTTGGTGGAGATGTGTGTTGCCAAGTTGTCTTAGATATCTTGTCTCTAAACAAAAATTATACCTGAGAATAGAGCTGGGGACGAATTGTGGTTATGCCGATTTACCTGGGGCAAATGACATCTCTTTACTACACTCTCTAATTTTACGGAATTTAAACCTTAGATTTTGATACAACTATTCATTCCATAAAAGCATTACTAAGCTCAAAATTGTGTAACACTGCATAGATCTATTGTAACAGATTCAACTGAAATTGAGAATTTAAATTTGCACCATCAACAACAAAGTTGACTTTATATCTATTATGACCAGCTTCCCAATGGATACTCTAAAATATGTGCAAAGATTACATTATCAGCAAACAAATTCTTTTCCAAGCAATAATATAAAATAATAAAATATTTAGCACTAATATAAAGAAGATCAAAATCCAATCTTTTAAATAATAATAATTATTTTAAACTCTCTCTTTTTTTTTTTTTTGGAATGAAATATTATTTTAAACCACCGCGCACCCTTGGTGCGGTGGTCACTCTACAAATATAAATACTTGTGGGGTGTAGGGGGCAAGGGCCGGGGTTCAAGACTCTAGGAGGAAGCTTCACACACATACACTTAGATTAGACTAAAGTAGAAATTCTATATTGTATCAAAAAAAAAAAAAAAGAAGTTTCAAAGTCTTTACGAAAGCAATAATACTTAAAATGCAAGCCAAAAATTTAACACTAATATAAACAAAGAGTTTCAAGCAAATTGTTTAACAAAAACAATAAAATAAAGTCGCAAAATATTAAAAATTCAATTAAAATGAAGTAAATATACAAATCTCCTAATGGTTACATTGATAACAATGACATTTTAGTAAATATATTTGGAGGGGCCGGGCAAAACAACCAAAATTTACTCCCTTCTTCCCTCAACCTCGATACTAAAGATTTTGCCTGTCACATTTACATGATGGAGAAAACCCGAATAGGAATCTAGAATTTTTCTAAAACTATGTTTTGAAAAATACTATGTTAATTAAAATTGTATTTTGAAAATAAAATTTTAAAAAATATGAGTAATGCTACGTGTATAAACTATTTTACAATATTTTAACAAATTAATTTTGTGGCCAACTTCTTACTGGTTTTCATATAAGCCTATCATTAACATCACTTTTTCATTTACCAATAATCACTCAGAACATCTATAGTTTGTAAATTTTTTTATAAAATAGTTTGTATCTCTAGCATTATTTAAAAAATATATATATTAGGGTATGTTTGGTAACTGTTTTTTCCCTTTATTTTCTATTTTCAAAAATAATTTTCTATTTTTGAGACTAAAAAACTTGTTTGACAATCCAAAATGGATAGAAAACAAAAACTGTTCTCAAAACTCAATTTGTGAAGAAAACTGAAAATATGCAAAATGCTGATTTCAGTTTCTAGTTTGCAAAAGTCAATGAAAACACTCATTTGATTTAAAGAATCTGTCTCATTTAATGAGTTAACATTAGAGTTTAAATCCTAGTAACAACATATTTCGGTATTTTCTTCTTCTTTTTTCCTTCAAAAAACTATTTTTTAAATTTTAACTAACTAAACATGTTTTTTATTTCAAAAATATAGAAAAATTGTTTTTTCTTTATACTCCCCAAAACAAGTTTTTAAAAATAGAAAGCAAAAACTATTACCAAACATTACCTTAGATTCTTAAAAAACTTTTAAATAAAGTCAATTTAGAAAATTAATATTGAAAAAAATATTATTTTCTAAATTTTCCTGGGAATTTTCCATCTCTATAGCCTAATAAAATTGCAAAACATATTCTTACTCCTTAGAGCATCAATATACAAAATTGATTATTAGAAAAAGAAAAAAAGAGAAACTAAAATGGTACAAAATCAATTTAGCAAAGGAATATTTTTCTTTTACTTTAGATATCAATTAAAAGATAATATCTTAAGAAGCCAATTTTTTTTTTAAATACAACTAGATTTTAAAATTTAAAAAACAAAAAACACAAAATAAAACAAACCTAAAACCGTATAAAGCATACAAAGACGCAGAGGAAAGAAAAGGAGGGAATGTGCAGAGTAGCAGTGCAGTAGCTACTGATTCAGTCTCCTGCCCATTGTTTGCCTCCCCATTTGGTGCAGGAACACCACCAAGCCCAACCACATTACTTAGGACGCGCTGGACATGGTTGTGTTCTTGGCTGCCTATAGGAAGTATCGCCAATAGCGCTAAATGGCTTTCAATCTGAAACGGAGAAAGAACCGGTACAATCAGATTTGAGACATTTATGTATCAATTATACAATGGATAATATAGTACTTATTAATCTACTCAAATACTCAACTAAGAACTAAAAGTTTTATTAGAATACTATATGTAACATAAAGTCTCTTTAATTGGATGTCAGTCAAATCAAACCAAATTTCCTGAAAAAAGAAATCAATTGATCCTACGTTCGTACATGTACTGAAGAAAAAACAAAGCAGGCAATAAAATCTAATTAGAACACATTACCATTATATCTAATTTAGCGTTGTTGCGGTCGACATACTTTTGAGTGACCAGGCGATACCAGCGGTAATAGGCATGATCGCGGGGCATCTCACTAGTCTGAAGAGGTGTATGGCAAAGTCGTTGTTGTCTCATATCCCATGTAAGGATATACGGTCCATGCTCCTCCCTCCAATTCTTTTCCACCTTCCCACGCAAGTCTATTCTATGCAATCTATCATTGTACACAACATGGTCGGGCCGCTCCTGCGCTAACCCAAATTGTCGAACGACACGATCTAGGTGGTGTGTCTCCACTTTGTAAAAACACACAAGTGGCACCCTTGCCGTCCACATATCCCTCTCTACAACGCAGAAGTCAGGAAGGTGGCCGAAGTCTACCTCATATGGCTGCCACATAATCTACAATAGAAACAAGAAACAATTATCATAACATCTTAACAAGAGAGAATAAATAGATAAAGGGAAAAACAAAAATTCAAACAGAAGATATGTTAGAACAATGATTTTAACATATTCTTAAGGAAAATTAACATAACAAAACAAAATTTTTGGATATTATTACTTGGCTCGGTTGTATTCTAACTAATTACTCACGATAGTGAATCAACGCCGTGGCGGATGGCCTACTCTTCGGGCTTCGCACTCTCACCCACCTACAGTTACGAGTGAATAACAAAAGATAAGATAATACCACTTACTTACTAAAAAGAGTACATTGCATAACACACTAAATATTTGGAAAATACTTACTTAAATGCAAGTGGAGCTTTTGGCCATAGGCCATAATCACATCCAGGTGGGGGCTCTATCCTCAGGCACAAGAATGGCAACCTTGCCCATGCCCAATACTGGACCAACTGCAAAGCCCCACCAATCTGCGATGCTTCTTTCTCGCTTGCTCGGCATAACTCTCTATACAACTAGGCCAGGCAACCACTACCCCAACTATACTGTGGCGGATCACGAAGGTTCTGCAAGAACTCCAAGAACATCAGATGAACCCTATCTCCCGACTTGTCCATGAAAATCTTATCTCCTAGTAGCGCTAAAATATAGCACCGGGCATACTGATGTATCTGAATCTCTGTTACGTCATGAGGCAATGGCTCTGCAATGCGCTCAATAAGGCGACTAATGAGAATTCTTTGCCCCCACCAAAATTTTGTTCTCATTCGCCAGAACTTCAAAACCAAGCAACTCCACACACAATTGCCTCCAATCCCTAGCCACTACAGCAGTCGGCCCAACCAAGACCTCACCATCTATAGGAAGTCCCAAAATGACCTCCACATCTTCTAGAGTGATTGACATCTCACCATGTGGAAGATGGAACGTATGCGTCTTTGGCCGCCATCGCTCAACTAGGGCCGATATTAAGCAATGATCTATCTCTCTAGAAGGGGCCCTAAACAATCCTTCTAGCCCTACCAACTTGATAACGTCAATCACTCGATTATCTTGCATATCTATGTGTTCCATCTCCTTAGCTCGACCACAGCACTTAAGTGGGCTCGGGTCCTGCAAAATCGATAAAAATTATAGCGGCTAGAACTAGATATACAACTTTGAAAGATTTGCTAGAAGTCAAAGACAACGTGAAAATTAAAGCGGTTGTTAGAACTAGATATTTCACCTCGCCATTCCTAATGTCCTCTGATCGGTGATTTCGTTGTCGCATCAACAATGAAGGATCTTCTGGACTAGGGCGCACGATCGCTGGCTCCTCATCGATCCGAGGCTCCATACTGCAAACACTGCAACTGTGAGATTTTTTCCCAGTGGTAGACATACATTATTTGGTGTGAGAGTTATCACAAATCAGGCATTACCACAACACACAATGATTTCATATGAAGATATAAAAAATACTTCACTGCATAAAAGATTCCAAATATTACAGCTGAACCCCCTCTGATGCTCTAAATGAAATAATTTGATATTTGCATAAAAATTAAGAAATGTCTCTTCAAAGCATAAAATGCAATATTAAAAAAAATGTGTAACATCAATGGCAAGAACTACAATACTTTCAAATCAAGAAAAGCCGAAAGAGTTAAACAGAGCATGTTAGCAATTTACATATAAATCCAACCACCTTAATGCTCCCACTTGATAGCAAGCCTATGTTACGCCTAACAAATGAAATAGGAAATACATCTGACCATAACTAATGGTACAATCATTGTGATTCTCAATTCAATTGGAAAATCTAAGATTCAATACCTATACCAAAATGTACCTAAGGTTTAGGATCCAATGGGTGATGTGAGCAATTTCAAACTTGAAAAGAACTACATTGGACAGGAGTGCCTATGCATAGGCTAGGGCTAGACAATCTTTTTCTTCAACAATAAATATACTTTATTAACACAAAGAAACAAGAAGGAAAATGATGATAATTGATGACTAAAGAAAATGTCCAATGGATCAGATGATGAACAGCCAACCAATGAAGTCTCTTAATAAAAACATGAACAAAAACACATTTTAATATCTAGTCATAATCAGTATTAGGAAGCAACCACATACGTGGAGAAGAAGACTAAAAAGAAGTAAATCACTTAATTCAAAATTTACTTTTGAGAGAAAGAAAGAAGACAACATGGAGGAAGCAAAGGGAGTTGTGAAACACATATTTGTAGCAAAGTTCAAGGATGGAACTACACCTAACCAAATTGACCATCTCATCAGAGAAATGGCCAATCTTGTCAACCTTATTGAGCCCTTGAAGTCTTTCCATTGGTAACCATTTTTCTTGTCATCATTATTGTTTGTTTCTTTTACAAAAAATGCTAAGTTAAGAACAAAATATGTACAAATAGTTGAAAACATGTCTAAGAAAGGAAGTTATTTATTGACATCTCTCATGCTTTCAAGAACAAAACTTGTTTGTGTTATTATGGATCTTTTAAACACCTGTTAGGCGTTGATCTCACTCTTGTTATGCAACTTGAGAATATGTATAAGAGATTTAGAGATGCATGCCTTTCTGAATAGTAAGATATTGTATCAAAGCAGCTGAGGTTGACTTTGGATAAAGAGGGTAGTGAGAATCTGCCACTTGCATGTGATATACTCTCAACTAAATCCTCAATTTTTCACAGATAAAAGATGTACAACTCATACACGTATGGAGCGTATTGAAGTTACTCAAAAGAATTACAATCTCAAATCTAGAAGATCTATAAAAACCAAAGAAAAACTTAGACTGTAAATTGCCTAAAATTGTCATCCAGTCATACAATATTTCAAAGGACATAATTTCAAGCCAAGGATGCACAACACCATCAAGGGTCCTAGAATTCCTCTTTCTCCAAATTCTTCACATTAAAGCCTAGGGGAACAATGTTTAAATATTTAATCCTCCATTTTATCAATAAAGTTACATGATTTAAATATGCTATAAATCCATAATTAGCTCAGAAGCATTTTTACTCGGGTAGAAAAAAGAATCAGAAGAAAGAGAACAGTTTTAGAGCGAAGCCAAATTTGATATACTACCTTGTCAAATGATCTAGTATACATCTTAAACTACAGATTATTTTTTTATTTTTTAAATCTCTCTTCTTTAACTATTTATTCAAGTCATTTTCCATCTGTTGCTAAAGGGTCATTTAGGTGAAAGCTTTCTTTGCAAGTCCTACTTTGTGCTTGGTATTGGTCATTTCTAGGATTGAGAATTTGTTTCCAGTCATTTTGAAAGTCTTTGTGCTTTTTAAGCAAGAATCAGATATACAATTCCTTCAAAAAGGAAGGAAAATACTGTAAGAATGCTATAGCATGATTAATCTCCTGAAATAGTTCCAATGACTTCTCATATTGTTGTTGTATACCCCAATTCGAAAACATGAAAGACTGAAGGAACTTTTTGTGCACACCTTTCAAATTCTAAATTGGCTTTTTAGCATCACAACGATTTTAGCAATAACGATTTCATTAACAAACCCAAAGTTATTAAAAAAAAAAAAAACCAAAACAAAAAATAAATCGCAAGTTTTTAACTGGAAAAGGAACTTGCGATTGAAATTAATCGCAAGTTCTTTTACTGAAAAGATTGAAACGAACCTGTGAAGAAGCTTGAGACCGGCGGTGAGCTTGAGCGTGAGTGCGAGTTGGGGAGAAGAGTGAGTGAGTGAGACCAGCGGTGAGCTTGAGGGTGAGTGAGAGTAGGAGAGGAGAGTGAGGAGAGTGAGCTTGAGGGTGATTTCTGTTGATTGTGGGTTTAAGGGTGAGGGTGATTTCTGTTGTACGCCGAGGGGTTGAGGGTGACTGATTTGAGTGAGAGTGTTAATTTGGGTGTTTGAGAGAGTGAGAGATGGAGAGACTGAGAGTGTTAGAGAGAGTGAGAGAGACTGAGAGTGTTTGAGAGACTGCGACAAGTGCTTGAGTGGGTTTGAAAGTGGTAGTATAGTCAACAGATTTCGAGCCTTATAAACTCGATTTCCAAAAGATTTCGAGTCTTATAAACTCGACCCACGTGGCTAAATCTACTCTGCGTGGAAAAAATTGTCAACATTAGGGTACTGAGAACCACCATAAATCGAGTTTTAAAAACTCGAGTTTTAATTGAATATTAAGTTTCTAAAATTCAAGATGCTAGTTTTAAAAAAATTTTTTAAACCGGCCAACTAACTAAAACGTTAGATATTTAATGGTAGACGGAAAGGGTGTCCAAAGAAAAGCGAAACGCACGCCAAAAATCAGAGATTCAGACCTTGGCTTTGTGGCTCGAACTTGATTATCGAACTAAGCAGTTGCCGCTTTAGCGTCTTCTTTTGTACAACATTAGTGGTTTTGAAATTGAGGGGTCACTTTTTTCTCAATCCTATTGATTCTGCTTCTTCCTCCTCAATGTTCCCAAGTCTTAAGATCCAACAAATTTCACATGTTTACTATGCGACCCACGACTCCCTCTCCACACTCCTCGCCGCCGGCCCCCTCCTCCAAGATTTGACCTTCAAACTGAACTATTCTGATTTGGTATATTTGAACAACAATGCGGGCAAGTTCAAGATCCTTGTACTCGTACCTACACTGAAAAATTAGTTTTAGAGTGCGGTTTTGACCTTTGGTCATACAAACGCCACATAATTATACACACCTCGGCTCTCGAGTACCTTAATTTCAGAGGTTATTTGGTCGACAATGATGTGTTGGAAAACCTCCCCCCAACTTGTCTATAAATCACTACTTCATGTTCTGGGATGTTTTCATCCAGAGTGGTCGTGGAACTTCATGGAACCCCTCAATAGCATTAGATCCATGGAATTGTGGATAGAGATGGCAAGGGTAATCTGCCGCCGTGCTTCTAATCATGATGATGTTCCCATGTTTCGAAAGTTGTCTGCCTTGAAGTTTTATGATGAGCTCAGGCCGTGGCCTAAATGGGTTGTGTGGGATGCAATACAACTATTGCTTTGTCGGGCTCTAGAGCTACAAACACTTACCTTTAAATTTACACACCAGTGTAGGTCTCAATGTTCTGGACCTGACAATCGCTTGAAGCCGCTGGATGTTCCTGAATGTATGTCATCACACCTTACAACCATTCATTATAAAGGATTTAAAGAGTATGAGATGGAACTTGTTGAACAAATCTTGAAGGAAGCAAAAGTCTTAAAGACAATGAAAATCACTGTTGAAAGTGATCTAGACTCAAAGTTGAAGCTTCGTATTCACAAGGAGATAATGAAGTTCCCAAGGACCTCTCAAAATTGTCAAATTGCATTTGATTAAGGATTCTTCCATTTTTACTCTATCTCTCTCTCAATTGTTCAGAAGCAGTAGTTTTATGGGAATGCCCATTGTTCTTTGCATCTTTCATTTGAAACTTTAATAGATTCAAGATTAGAAATACTTTGTTTAATGGTGAAATTCTCTCCATCTCTCTATCTCTCTACTTGTATTTTCTTTTGAAAAAAAGTGCATAGAATATATAGAGCTTGCTATATCCACTAACATGTTATATAATGTGGATGCTCCATTCAGCCTATTGTTCTAACTTTGTTGATGCTGAAGTGAGTTCAGTGTCAAATTGCAGTCGACTAGGATGCTTCCATTTTTACCCTCGCTTTCTCTCTCTTTGCTCTGTCTCTCTGTCTCTCTCTCTCTTAATTGTCCTGAAGTAGTTGTTTTATGGGGTTTCTCTCTCTCTCTCTCTCTCTCTCTCTCTCTCTCTCTCTCTCTCTCTATTAATTGTGGGGAATGCCAATTGTTCTTTGCATCTGTCATTTGAAACTTAATGGTGTGTTTGGTTAGAGGTGAAATAAGGAGGAGAAAAAAGAAATGAGAGAAAATAGGACAAAAAATTGTTGGGAGGAGTGTTTGGGAGTGTTTGTGAGTGTTTGGTTGAGAGGGAGAGAGGGAGGAAATTTTGGTGGAGCCCAGGAGTTTTCTCCCCAGGCCCACCAAAACACAATCTCCCCAAATTGGGGAGAATGGGAGAGAAAATTGTCTAAAAATTTTTGGACAAAAATTTTTTCTCTTGTTTAATGGTGAAATTCTCTCTCTCTCTCTACTTGTATTTTCTTTAAAAAAAAAATGCATAGAATATATAGTGCTTGCTATATCTACTAACATGATATATAATTGGATGCCCCATTCAGCCTATTGTTCCAAACATTGTTGATGCTGAAGTGTGTCCAGCTGGCATGATGGGGACTCAATTTTGCTCTGAGGGTTCTTGACAGTGGTAGAGGGGGATTCTTTCGTGTAGATTTAAATCTTTACTTCTTTAGTTGTTTTCAGTTTGAGTGATTGGAGAGAAAAGTTCTGATTCTATTGGTGGTAAATGTCGAAAAAAATTTAGATAAGACATTTTTTTGCTTCACATTTAATGCTACTCTTGGTGATTTCAGGCTTTCTTTGGTAGCTGAGAAAATGCAAAAGATTAAAGAAGTGAAAAATCTCGGCACCATATGAATGTAAGAACGATTCAGGCCATGTCTAGATGAATTTTTTATTATGATACAACTTGATGCTTCATGTCTTTACTTCTGTAGGGACGTTTTAGTTAATCATTCTAATTTGGTTTTATGTTAATTTGTGCCTAATATCTTTCACTAACGTTGGCTTATAGATGCACAAAAAAGGCAAGGGGTGTTTTAGTTTACTCGGTTTTGTGTGTGCGCGCATGTGGGTGGGTGTGGGATGTGAATGTGTTTTTGTCTATGTAATTTGCAATTTCATGGCCGATCTTAATATTGACATATTGCTTTTGTTACAAGTCCATATGGATATTTACCAGCTGCACATGAGAAAAATAGTTTAGAAGTTCTTGGCTGGTTTGGGAATTTTATTTTGGCTAAAAGATAATATGGAGGAGTGGTGGTGTTGTTAAAATTCTTTTATAGATATTGGATTTTTGGTTAGCATTATTCATTGATGTAGGCATAGAGTTTGTCTAACCACGTTAAACTTTGCGCTGTGAGAGGCTTCGTTGTTTTGCAAGTTTTTCACAACTGATTCGTATCGGAATTTCCACTGTCACAAGACATGTTTTGCTTTTATAAATGTATATGTAAAAACTACATTGAATAACTGAAGGACAATCTTTAACACAGGAGAAGATACGGAGGCTGAAAAATGAAGAATTGGTGTATGGTTGTTACAACTGTCCCTTGTTTATTGGATTTGTAACCAGAACTTCTTGTGCAACTCTAGGACTGTGATATTCTTTGATTTTGAATGAGCCAAGCTGGGTGAAAGCTGGTAGAGATGTTGCTGGTGGAGCATTTGATCCACCTATTTATGGGGAATGGGAATAGACTAACGTACATTCCACCTATCTAAGAATTTTAGATGAAAATTGGGAGAATACTTGAGAACATTAGCATTTAATGATGATTCCTAGTTAGTATATAATTATCCTCAGAAGGTCCACTTTCTAAACAAACGAGAAGCTGCATTAGAAGATTTTGAAGCAGAGAATTAATGACAAGGAGCTGCCTGGTTATCAACTTCTAACAGTCGAAAACCTATCTAGGAATGTGTGGACTGATTGATTAGAGGGGATAAACCTTGATGATTTTACAGTTGCATGTCGAAGAAATCTTCCCTGGTTAGTTTATGGCTGAAAATAACCTGAACTTGGTATGTTTGAGAAATTAGCATTGAGCTTATTTTTTGGAGCTGAAGCCTCATTATTCCAAGACCCATCATCCTTCTTCATAATCTATTTTGTTTTCCCCGAATATGAGCATGTGCAATTACATTGTCAAAAGAGAGAGAGAGAATTTTTTAGAAAGTTCATCTGAGTTGGAAATCAATTCATCTGTTCTCACTTATTCTACTTATGTTGTTGCCCATTAAGATGAACTTAATACAAAGTTGCTAAGAAGTTCTTGCTGGAGGAGCATTAATTGCCATTGTCCTGCATATTCTAGACCTACTAATTCCATAACATTACTTATATTCTAGACCTATTAATTCCAATGGGCAATTTCCGTTCACATAAAACTTTCCCCCTCTTTGGTCTTCAAACTTCTCACTTGAATATTTGCGACTAAACCAAGATCTATACTGGCAAATTGAGAAAAAAAACTGCATACCCTTTTATGTCACAGCATTTATTTAGTCCTTAACTTGTGTATATAACTGGTATGATATTACAAACATGCCCATAAATATTAATATTAATAAAAAGGCTATAAGCAATGGTCATATTAGGTTTTTGGATAATATCAGAAATTTAATATCCTTCTGATGGAGTATTTTGGAGCTGCAATTTTTGCAGGCTTCTTGTATGCTATTGATTCAAAGTACATAAACTCAATAAGTGAACTTTGCCTATGGCTAGAATAAAAAAAGCCATTTTTTGGCTCCGTTGGGAAGGTCGCATAGGGCTATTGTCTACATAAAAGGGATAGAGGCCATATGGAGTCAAAACTGTTATAAACTTACTGTTTTTTGTATATAGTTTCCTCCATGTTGACTTCTTTTTTCCCTGTGCAAACTGAACTTCTCGGTTTTCAACTTTTATCTGTTTTATGAAAAGCATTTATAGGTGATGGGATAACTGTAACTAAGGAATCCACCCTGGTGGTTTGCTTTGGGGAATTGCTGATTGATTTTGTCCCAATTATTAGTAGGCTTTCAATGGCTGAAGCTCCTGCATTTAAAAAAGCTGCCGGAGGTGCACCTGCTATTGTTGCTGTTGGAATAGCTCGTCTTGGTGGCACATCAGCTTTTATAGGGAAGGTATATTTTTTAATATCTATGTCTAGATGTTCTTGGTTTTCATAATTTGTTAAGTATCAGAGAACTGCAATAATAATCAGATGCTTGAGTGATTACGTGGCCTTTTTACTTTACATTGTCTTCCCCATATCCTCTTCCCTTCTCTTGGTCTACAGTGTATGTCGGAATGTTTTAGTTGATGAAAATACTATCTGATGCTGGGGTTATTTATCATGTCTAAGGTAGCAACTCTATCATTGATGTTCAACTTGTGACCATTTCTTAATTTTTCTGTCTGCCATTTTATAAGTTTTTCCTACTAACCTTACATATGGTCTCTGTTTCCACTGACTCTGTTGTATTGTACTCATGGGTGGATCATGAGATCCTATCTCAAGCACAAGAAGTTTCTTTTGCTTAAAAAGTAAAAACGCAGAAAAGCAGCAATGTAGTCCTGAATGCTCATCCATAGGTTGATACACAGTAGCATTTAATTCAATACAAGAGAAAAAGAAGGATCTAAAAAGGTTTATTTTTTTTTATTTTTATTTTTTATGAAAGAAGACTTTAATTTTATTAAGACAGAGCATTATCAGCCTGAAATACAGGATAAATGTGGGGTGAAACATCCTCCATCCATACAACATAATTTGAAATAGACACTGCTAACCTAGCATCCTCCATCCATACAACATAATTTGAAATAGACACTGCTAACCTAGCCAAACTACGCACAACTTTGTTGCCTTCCCTCCTTGTATGAGAGTAAGCCAATCTGGAATAAGATGTAGCACAGATGTTTGCAACCTTTACCAACAGCCCAAAGGAAGCCAAGCCTGAATCTTTTGATGCCAATGCTTTTACTACTATCTCCGAGTCTCCCTCAACTATAGCTTGATCAATTCCAATTTCCAAACCAAATTCCAAAGCCCAAATTGCTGCCAAAACTTCAATCTCAAAAACTTGGTTTACTTGAGGGAATTGTTGTGTTAAGGAAGCAATTACCAGACCCTCTGAGTATTTCTAATAACAACACCAATACCAGCCTGATTTGCCTCCTCAAAGACAGCTCCATCATAATTTATTTTGAATAAATCTGGAGGAGGGGGTGACCATGGAGTGTGATGCTGTTGCTGTCGAGGTTTCGGGGCTGGCAAGACAGCTTTGTATTCTTCAAATCTATCCCTTGTTGCTTGGGTCAACTGATCCGTGGACACACAATGTTGCCGCAGATGGAGTTGATTTCTTAGAGGCCAGATGGACCACACTGTCATGGTGAAAAGTTCTGGAGACTTTTTATTTGCTATCACCCAAGCAATCAGGCTCTTGAAGTCTGGAGAACCTGTCTAAAACTGAAAATTCCATAGTGCCAGATCACTCCAAACTATATCAAGCTCGGGACAGGTCCAAGTAGCATGCAGTGAAGTTTCTGGGGCTGATAAGCAACGATCACAGATGAGGTCAGTGATTATAGTTCTACATATCAAATTCCCTTTGGTTGGTAAGGAATTTCTGCAAGCTCGCCTTCTTAGATTTTTTACTTTGTTGGGGGAGTTTAAAGCCCAAATTCCTTTCCACAAATCTGTCTTATTGTCTGGAGGTTCATTTTGGACCTCAGGTGATTCTTCCTCCTTCAAAAACCTGTACCCAATTTGCAAGTATAGTCCCCATCTTGAGACAAAGACCAGAATAAAGTATCATCAGTTACTGTCCTAGAGAGTGGGATTTTTTTAATAGCTGCAGCTTCCTGTGGAATGAACATCCCATCCACCATGTCATTATTCCATCTTCTTGTATCCGGATCTATCAAGCAATCCACTGTCGTTTTTTCCTTAGATTCTACTATTGGAGATGTGATCTTAGTTGGATGTTTCATTGGCAGCCAGTGGTGCTGCAAAATTTTAATGGACTTCCCATTTCCAACCCTCCAACAAGCTCCTTGTTTTATAACATCCCTACCTCTTAAAATGCTCTTCCACGCATATGACCCCAAAGCCGACTCTTTAGCCTCCATGAAAGTGTGCTGAGGAAAAAACCTTGCCTTGAAGATTTTATAGAATAGTGTGCCTTTACTATGCATAAGTCACCAAGCTTGTTTAGCCAATAGGATATCGTTGAAGAGGGTTAGATCTCTAAAACCCATCCCACCAGCACCTTGGATTTTGTCAACTCTTCCCACCTAAGCCAATGTATTTTCCTTTTGTCACCACGCTGTCCCCACCAAAAGTTTTTAATTAAAGCTTCAATTTCATGGCATAGTCCTATTGGGAGTTTGAAACAGCCCATGGCATAGGCAGGTATGGCTTGGATTATAGCCTTGATTAAGACTTCTCTGCCTGCTTGAGATGATAGTTTTCCTTTCCACCCTTGCAGCTTCCTCTAACTTCCGTCCTTGATATAATTAAAACTAGCTTTTTTACCTCTCCCAACCAGCGATGGAAGGCCCAAATACTTCTCATAAAACTTGATCTCCTAAACTCCTAGCAAATGTTTAATTTTGTCTTTAGTGTCCTCATATGTTGATTTACTGAAGAAAATGGATGTTTTTTCTTTATCGATTTTTTTTACTAGAAAAAGCTTCAAATTCAGACAAGAGCTTTAAAAGATTGCCACACTCCACAGAATTAGCCCTGCAAAAGAGAATACTGTCATTAGTAAAAAAAAAATAGATGGGTTAGTTTTGGACCTCTTTTACACAGAGAGAAGCCTTTGATGTCACCATCCCTTGCCGCTTGTTTAATAAGCCCATGTAGACCTTCGATGCATAAAAGGATAAGGAAGGGAGTCAGTGGGTCTCCTAGCTTTATTCCTCTTGATGGTTGAATCAAACCTTCAAATTCCCCATTAACCAAAATGGAATAGGAGACTGTTCGCACACATTCCATAATGAGGTTGATCCACATTGCAGAGAATCCCATTTTCTCCATGAGTTTTTCTAAATAGACCCATTCCACTTGGTCATATGCTTTGCTCATGTCTAGCTTGAGAACCATAAATCCAATGTTACCTAAATTATTATTCTTCATACAATGCAGAGTCTCGAAAGCAAACAATGTATTATTAGTGATGAGGCGATTTTTAGCTAAAGCAAATTGGTGTTCTGTTATGAGAAAGGGTAAGAAATTTTTTAACCTATTTGCTAAAACTTTTGAGAAAATCTTGTACAAGACAGTACATAAACTAATGTGTCTACATTCTTGAATATGCTCAGGACTTTTAACCTTAGGAATAAGGCTTATGAAAGTGTGGTTCAGAAGATGAGATAGAGTACCTATGTGGAGCCAAGCCAAAATTGCATGAGTAACTTTAGAATCTACCACTAGCCAGAAGTATTGGTAGAACAGTGGGGGCATACTATCTGGACCTAAAGCTTTAAGCTAGGCCATTTGCTTCAATGCAGCCAATACTTCCCATTTCATGAACTCACCAGTCAGCTACTCATTAATCTCATCTGTAACCACGTGTGTTAGGATTAGTTGTTGCCATCTAGTAAGCAAGTACCTAAATGAAAGTTGAAGCTCTGGCCAAATGATCTCAAGTATAATTTTTCTAAGAACTGATGAGACTTTTCCTATAATATCTTCTGAGCTTGAATCCTTGCAAGAATGTAAGTTATTAAATATTTTAAGTAAACATAAGGGTGTCCTAGGAAGAAACATGGCTAACATAAAAGGACTTAGTCCATTGGTTTGTACTCATGGATTTATTTAAAAGACAATGAAAAACCATCTAGGGAGATTAAACAAATTTTGGAAAAAACGTTAACCCAAATCGTAAAGATTGGCCTTTGAGGTTGAATGATGCACTTTGGGCGTACCGCACTGCCTATAACTTGGTATGTCTCCCTATAGACTTGTTAATGGTAAAGCTTGTTACTTGCCTGTGGAATTGGAACATAAATCATATTAGGCAATAAAGATGTTTAACTTTAACTTAGGCAATGCATGCTAGTTCATTGAGAAAATTGCAATTGAATGAGTTAGAAGAAATTTGGTGTGATGCATATGAGAATTCTAGGATTTCTAAAGAAAGAATGAAGGTTTTTCTTGACAAATAAATTTTAAGGAAATCTTTTGAACAATCTCAAAAAGTTCTTTCGTATAATTCTAGGTTACATTTGTTCCCCGGAAAATTGAGATCTAGATGGACTGGACCTTTCATTGTTAAAAATGTTTTCCCCCATTATGCCATAGAAAATGAAAATCCTAAGAATAGTAACATATGTAAGATGAATGCACAAAGTCTTAAGCCATTTCTTGAGAATTTTTCACTGGAGGAGGAATCCATTAATTTGAAGGATCCCATTTATCAGACTTGCCAAGCAATTAGCATTAGTGTTTGTGTCGTATTTTAGAATGTGTTTTTTTTTTTTTCTTTTCTTTTTATTATTTTTGTTGTTTTGTTCTCTAACCCCTTTTGCAGGTGTTAAGTTTTTTTTTTTTTTTGTTCATTTATGGTCATCTCTTCAAGGTACTCTCTGTAATCTCTACTCTTTATTATTTTTCCTTTTTAACATTGAGGACATTGTAAGTGTTAGGTTGGGGGGAGGAACTTGAGAAGATTTGCATTTGTTTTTATTTTATGTTTTTTTTGGGGGGGGGGGGGGGGCGGGTTATTTTTAGTGATTTTTGTTTTTGTTTTTTTTTAGTCCAATTTTCCAAAAAAAGAAAAAAAGTGTTGCTTTTGCAAGAGTTTTAAGTCAAAATTCTTTATGCTACTTCTATCTAAAGAATTCCACTGTTTTTCATGCTCAACATGTTTCTTGTTTGAGAGATAGAGATGACTCTGAAAATCTTGAAAATAAAATGTAGAGACTATAACCTAAGTGAGTTCTTGAGCCATTCATTTTTTTTAAAGGGTTATTTTCTTTTGATCTCATTTTTCATTTGGAAGCACATAACTTTGTAGTTTCTTAGTCTCATTCTTTTTTGATTTGGTCAAATGCTAAGAATTCATCAATTTTATGCCACACTTGAATATGTTAAAGTCATAGATTTTGAAGAACTATCTCAATCCTTAAGAGATGATTTTAGGCCATCTTTGTTAATTTTGAGCCTTTATTATTTTCTTTCTTAATACATCACCGCTAGTCACCCATTTGAGCCTATTATTTTAGCCATTGTTTCTCAAACCCTTTCCTAAAGTGTTCCAAGAATGAATGCAGTCAAATTGTCTTATTGTGGTAAATTTGTGATGAAATAGTTGGAAGAAAATGAGAACTCACTCAAAAAAAAAAAAAAAAAAGTCATAAAAAGAAAAGGAAAAATGTTGAAAAAAAAAAAGGAATGTGAAAGAGGAAAAAATAGAGAATGAATTTGTTGATGAAATTTTGAAGAAAAAGAGAGAAAGTGAAAGTGCAATATTCAAGAAACTTGAGAGGATAAATCAATTGTCATATACTCAAAAGAAGTTGTTTCTCTAATTATTCTTGAGAACACTTTTTACCGATACCCTTTGTTCTAAAGTCCTCCTCTTTACCCTACATTACGTCCCAATGAAAATTCTTATTTGATCTTAAGGAAGGTATGGTTTGGATCTTGACATGACTAATCAATGTGTGGTGTAATATTCTTAGTATTTGGCATCCTTTCATGAGACTATAAATGTCCTTTATTTTGCTTCACCATTCTTCATCTTATTTATATGTGAGATATTAGTCATTGTTCTACATTATTCTACTCACATATGTTCAAGAGTGTTATACCCTTTTCAGAGTGATTTTATTTGTTAAGTGTTAACAACTATGAGATTTGAGTTGAAGCATAACTTTGAATAGAAATTCAAGACATGTTTTATCTTAAGACTAAGGTTGTGTTTTTGTTGGCTAAACTATTCACACACTGAGTATCGATGGCATGTGGAATATCTTTGGTGGTTGTTAATGTTTTGACCTTTGATTAACTATTTCTACTAAAGTAATAATTTTTTGTTATTTTGTGTCTCTGTCTCAAGTCACTTAAATTGCTAGAGACTAGCAATGAGCTAGTTAAGGAGTGTGATAATAGCTTAATTTTGTATATTTATATCATTATTAGAAAACACTATCATACTTATTTTAAGCTAGTTCATGCATTTTATAGTTGGTTCTGGAATAATGTTGAATAATCAATTTTGTGCTTAGTTGAAATTTAATGCATGAATTTGTCTTTTGTAGGATAATGAAATTAAATATGTGGATTTGTGCAAAGAAGAAAGCTAATGCACTTTACTTTTATAAGGGTCATGATGAAGTCAAAGAATGCCAACCCAATTAAATTCGAGTCCCATTGGAGCAGGGAATCAAAGGAAATTTGCATCAAATCCAAGTCTAATTCGGTTTAGGATTCCAGCCTACGCACCAGTTAGTATTTAGAGCATAACTTTCAGCTCAGATTTCTAATGGAGATGATTCAAGTTGTTTTGGTAAGCTAACTTAAAGGGCTACAACTTTGTAGTTTACTAAAAGTCCGAATTCGGAAGTTAAATGGGCCGAAAACGTCAGTTAAGTGAAGCCTAAAAACCTGAGATTTTCTCCAAATAGGAATTCAACTTGTAATAGGATTCCTTGACCTATTTAAAGGCTCTTTAGGGATCCGGAAAGCTAGAGAAGACAAGGCTTTGAGAAGTCAGTGTTAGGATATGTGCCCTTTAAATCTTATTGTATGATGCTATGACATTATGTTGTGATTAATAAAGTTGTTTTATTAATATCTAAAATAATGGTAACATGAATATTTGGACATTATCATATAGTTCATGAGATGTATAGTATGTAACCTATGTGATTTAGTCACAGAAGATATAAATCACAAGTTCTTTGTCAACTTATAATCTTAGTTAGTAGTTGGTGATGAAATTGGGCATTTCATCTACGAAGACTATAACATATCAACTAAGATGATTTGTCTTGATCATGGAAGTGAAGACTTCTAGTTGATATGTTGATATCTTTTAAATGTTAAGATATATTGAACTGGACCGCTATGAGATTTATTATTCTACCAACGACTTTCAAACAAATAATAAATCTTACGACTTCTATTTACGTTAACTCTCAATCCTGAGAGAATAATGAATCTGATTAAGAAGTGTAGGTTGTTTTGATATATCAGGAGTGGGATCTAAAGTCACAATCAAAACCTCAGTATGTTGGGTAGCCACATTTAGTGTTGAGGGAACATATGTTCTCAAGATGAAATTCATAATCTCTTAATAGATATATAAAATATTCACTTGAGATAAGTTTAATGGGTTTTGTTATTCAGAGTGTTAGGCCTAACCACTTTAGTAAAGAGTTACTAAAGTATATATTTATGAAATTGGATTTCGTAAATATATGATGAATAACTTAAAGGATTAAACTGAGTACTCAAGGATTAAGATGAAGTAACCTTCAAGGTGGGATTTTGTATTACTACGAATATTTTAATAAAGGGGTTGTATGTATAATAAAGTTTTAAGATATAATTTATTAATAAGACCTATAGTGCAATTATATTTATATAGTGGTATTAAATATAATTAATGGTATTTTTTTTGTCAAGAGTTGACAAAAAAACCCAAAATTCATTGGAGCTAGTGTCTTATTTGTTCCCTTTTGGTCCCACTCAAAACCACATACTAAAACTCAATTGGAATGGCCCAAAAGCCTAATCCAATTAGATAATCAATTATAAGAAGAGAAACATACAGAATTTTGTAAGAGAATGAAATGGTATGTATGAGTATAAGCCAATCTTTTATTCTCCCTTGAACACATACATATAAAATTATTGAGAGACCACACTTCTTAGGCACAATTGGAATTGGAGTGAAGATTAAAAGTGTTCTCAAGTACTTCTAATATTTGGTTTTGAATTTCACCGCACTAAGGTACACTCTCTTATTCTTATATTCTGAAATTTATATAGTACATGTTATCAATTACGAATGAAGTAGATCCATTAATTTTCCGTTGTGTATGTTTTATATGCGATACAAATATGTATTTTTCCAAAAATTGGTATCAGAGCGCGATCTTCAATTTTGAATTATGTCTTGCGATCCCAAAGGAGGGTGTTTACTTCATAGTACTACAAGATTGAATTATCTGTTTAAAGTAGTGTAAACAAGCATCTCGTCTTGGCATATATGCCTCGCGATCCCAAAAGAAGGTGTTTTGTTTCATGGTACTACAAGTTTAAACACAATAAGTGAGATAAAATGTGACTACACATGATTCCAGATAATTGTGTACACTATACTAAGTGTAATGTTAACCTCCCAAAGGAGTTATGTTGTTATTACTTAGAGGCTAAAGTTAATATGGCATATTATTAGTGTTTGATAAGAGTTATCATGATAGCACTAATAATGAGAATAGTTCTCAATCAATCATGATGTTTATAATATACTTGCTACCAAGGAATTATAGACAAGGATTGAGTTGTCGTTACATATATTATATTATGATTTTATTAAGGTTCCATACTATATGCTTATATGCTAAATTGATAATATCCAATTTACTTATGATAATCATGGTTATTGTTTTCAAATTTAATCATGGCTTCATTTAGCCCACTTGTTACTATTCTTAATCAAAACAAACTGATTGAATCTAACTATGTTGACTAGAAAAAAAATTTGGACATTGTTCTTACTACTAAAGAACACAAGTATGTGCTTAATCAACCTTGTCCTAACTTTCCATCATTAGATGCTCCTCTTGAGGAAAAATAGTGATATAATCATTGGTAGAAATCTAATGAGATGGTCAAGTGCTATATCCTAGCATCTATCTCAAATGTTCTACTGCATCAAATGCGAGATGTAGAACTAGCTTCAGACATAATACTAAGTATGAAGGAGATGTTTGGTGAGTAAGGCCATTCTGCAAGGCAAGAAACCATGAGGCAAATTTATTATACCAAAATAACTTAAGGCACTTCAGTGAGGAGGCATTGTCTTTGAATGATCTCTCATGTGAGTACACTAGAGGTTTTAGGTGCCGATATTGATGGAGAATCCCAAGCGGATATGATACTTCAGTCACTACCAGAATCATTCAAGGAATTCAAACTTAACTATAATATGAACAAAAAGATTTATACATTTTTTGAATTAATGAATGAATTGGTGGCGGCAGAAGGCATTCTTAGTACATCTAGTTTTGATGCTAATATGGCTAAAGCTTCTACTTCTCAACCTAAGTCGAAAGGTAAGGGTAAAAAGAAGAAGAAGAAGGACTTCACCTAGCAAGATGGTAAACAAATTGCCTAAGGAGTTGCCAACAAGGGAAAGAAGAAGGATTACACCAAAGGAAAATGTTTCCATTGTGGCGAGAAAGGTCATTGGAAGAGGAATTGTCCAAAATTCAGAGCTACCAACAATAAAAGTATGAAAAGTTCTTTCCTTCTTGAAATATGTTTAGTACAAAATCCCACGAATTTCTGGTGTGTGAATTCAGGTTGTACTGACCATATCTACAATACTTTGCAAGGGTTCCAGGAGCCCAAAAAGCAAATTGTTTCTTACTTTAGCTGATGGGAGCAGAATTCCAGTTATAACTATTGGAGTGTTTAATTTGTGTTTTAATTCTAGAGTTTTAATATTGAAAGATTGTTTGTATGTACCTAATGTTAGTAGGAATTTAATTTCAGCAACTTATTTAGGTAAAAATAGATATTGTGTTATCTTGAAAAACGACGTTGTAATAAAAATGGATAAAGTATTTATCTGTTCTAGCAATATTGTTGATAGTCTTTATATTTTAACTCATGATAAGTATGAATTATAGAATTCTGAATTAGATAATAACTCTCATGTAAAATCATTAAAGAGAAAGTTTCCTTCTACTAATGATGCATATCTTTGACACTTGCGTTTGGATCATATTAATTCAATTAGAATTCAAAGACTGGTCAGAGATGGACTCTTAGAGCCATTGGACTTTGATGGATTTCTAGTTCGTGAATCTTGTTTGAAGGGAAAAATGACCAAACGACCTTTTAATGCAAAAGGTAGAAGAGCCCAAGAGTTGCTTGAATTAGTTCATACGGATGTATGCGGTCCTATGTCAACCCAAGCAAAAGGAGATTATGAGTACTTCATTACTTTACAGATGATTACTCACGATATGGTTATGTGTACATAATGAGATGGAAGTCCGAAACCCTTGAAAACTTCAAAGAGTTTAGGGCTGAAGTTGAGAATCAATTAGCTAAACCCATAAAGGCCATTCGATCTAATTGAGGTGGCGAATACCTTCTAGGAGGTTTCAAGGATTGTATCCCAATTAACTACACATAGAACTCCCCAACAAAATGGTGTATCAGAGAGAAGGAACAAGACTCTTTTAGAAATGGTTAGGTCCATGTTAAGACTGCATTTCTTAATGGCAATCTTGAAGAAGAAATCTATATGATGCAACTAGAAGGTTTCATAGCAAAGAACCAAGAACATATGATATGCAAGTTGAAAAAGTCCATTTATGGACTTAAGCAAGCATCTAGGTAATAGTACATCAGATTTGATCAAGCAATCAAGTCATTTGGTTTTGAGCAAAATCTTGATGAACCATATGTGTACAAAAGACATCAAGATAAAGTAGTAATATTCCTAGTGCTTTATGTTGATGATGTTCTACTCGTTGGAAATGATGTAGGGGTAATGTCATCAGTAAAGGTTTAGTTGTCAAGATTTGCTGATTTGCTATTTGTTTTGGTTTCTGGAGGCTTTGAGCTTGATTCCAGTGAACTTTGAGATTAACAAAGATGATTTGGATGATTTCTCTTCGAATGTCCTTCGTATTCGAAATTAAAGTTCTTGAAGCTCCTGAAGGCTTCAGGGCTTGATTCTAGCAGAGCTTCTATACTTCTGAATCTTCTTTAATACTGCTTGTGCTCTAAATGGCTTAGTCTTCCTAAATGTCTTAGGAAGACTTCTATTTATAGGAGTTTGGGGGTGAGTGAGTGACACGTAGCGGAGTCTGATTGGTGACACATTCCACAGCCTGATTGGTTCGCTTATGTCATCGCTTACACGTGCTGGACTGCATATGTCATCACTTACACGAGCTAATGCGTGATTGGTTTTTGCATGACACTTGGCAAATTTTCGTTGGTTTCTAAGTAGTGATAGCAAAACCTAGCAACAATACATGGCCCTTTGTAATTGGCTGTATTTTATGGATTTGGTAGTATAATGTGTCAGCTTGTGATAGGTCGGGAATTTTCCCTCTCTACAAATGCCCCCTCAAGACTCATTTACGCGCACAGTTTCGAAGTGTGGTGCGGGAATGAGTTTCGAAAATGGATCTTTACACTTGACTCTTTAAGTGAGGTAGTTGAAGGTGGTGAAGCTTTCAGCAGGATGAGGTAATTTCCAAAGAGTAAACTCACATATATGAAAGGCTTTGATGAGAACGAAAAGGGGTCTACCAATATTTGAATGTACTTGCATGACCGAGTCTTCTCAGTAGAGGTTAAGTTAAAGTAATTCAAAAGAGTGTTCCATGGTACTTGGAGTAGGTTGGTGAGGCTGAAAGTTATTTGCAAGTAGTTGGATGTACTTGCAAGGTTGAATCATTTCAGCAGAGGTTAAGTTAAGGTAATTTCAAAAGAGTATTTTGGATTGTTGGCAGCGATCACATGGTATAGAAGATGGGGAAGATGCGAGGATGGTGGCTGGGTACAGCATGCAGAGTCATGGGGCTAGCCTCACGTTTTTAAGAAGTCTAGGCGAAGTAATTTTTGAAGAATATACTTTGGATTATGTCGAGGACATGTGGGAAAGTGGTTGAGTGCGCATGGGTCATTGTTTCACTTAGGTTAAGTTGAGGTAATTTCAAAAGCTTATGGATTTTGGGTATGCTAATGTTGGTGGTGAAGAAGATGGCAATGAAGCAAAGTAAATGGGTGAAACATATGACACCATGGCCCTGGCCCTGTACATTGGGGACTCTCTGGTGTAGATGTTTCTAGGAAGTATACCTTGGGATACAGGACTGACTGCATGCTGAATGAGGTCCGACGGCAAGTCGTAGAATGCGCCTGTGTAATGGGACCATGTCGACGGACGTTAAGTTGAAGTAATTTATATAAGAACTTTCTGAAATACTTCAAGCAGAATTTAAGTTGGAGTAATTCCAAAAAAGTGTGTTCTGAGGTACTAGCAATGATGACCTTTAGGTCCCACACTGGTGGGAACATGGAATGAGGCTTTGGCAACCATTTACCGACACCGAAGGCTGATTTCTGATGAGCTGGTACCTTAAAGGTCACTGTAAGTGTTGGATGGGAGACAATTTGTAGGATACCCGAACATCTTTTACCACCTTCACCTAATGCCACTTGTTGGAAAAGCACAGAAAAATAAAAGGTGGAGCTAACTTGTGATCCTGGTTTTAGAAACCAGCCAAGTTGCTGTTTGTTCTAAACCACTGCTTCTGCTGGAAGACCAAGCAATTGGAGAGAGACTACGGGGCCCTTGAGCTTAGGAACAGGTGTCTCTACTGGACTTAGATTTCCTGGCCAACCAAGTCCGAGGAAGCATGGAACAACGATACCAGCCTTGTTACGAGTAATTTTATGGACAAATGTGACCGTTAAGTGGAGAAACAAAGTTTTTTTGGATCTCAAAACTATAATGATGTCATAAGGAAGGTTTCTGCTAAACCATGAGAAGGTTGATTTCAAACTGATTATGAAGCAATATAGGTTGCTAGGTGTTGAGAATAATGATGCCATAGTGAGAAATGGCTGTGAGAAAGAGGACTTGAAAATTTAAAAGAAGCAAATCTTCATTACATGATTCAGTGTGTTTTACTTGATGAGTTTTCAATGAATCCGACCCTTCTATTTATAGCGGAGAGATTAAGAACGGTAGGTGGGTAGTTGAGAATGGCGGATGAGAATTTTTGGTAGGAACGGTGGACGGGAACGTTTGGCATCGAAAGGGGAATGGTAGGTGGGAGACAGGTAGGCACCGAACGAGAATGTTAGGCTGAAGTAGTGACCTAATGTAATTTCAAGTTCAAGACACACTTGTGAGAATTCATTTGTCCTTTGAAAGGGAAGCTTCGATGAAGTTTGGAGAATAATCTTGAAGGAATCCAAACCAAATGGATGAATCTCAAATCTTGATCTTAGGAGCTTAAGTTTTGTACACTACTAGTACTTCGGAGAAGTGGGTCAGATTGGTGGTTTCCAAGTCCAAAACAAATAAGCGGATTTCAAAATCAGAATCTTTGCGAAAATCTGAATAGGACAAGCTTTGCTCGAACTTCTTGATTCTAGGTCAAAGTTTACATCAAAGCCAATAGCTGTAGAATCACACTATTTGAACAATTTTGGATTCTCAAATGAAGAAATAGACCCCAAAATCAGAATCTAGGCGAAAAATTGGGCAAGATAGGTTCTTCTTGAAAATTTTGACTTTCAGTCAGGATTTGTGCGAAAGTCAACTTTTTGGACATTGGACTGTTTACGTGATTTTTGAGTCTTGAACAAAGAAATAGATTCTAGAATCGGAATGTACACGAAAAATTGAGTGGGACAAGCCCTTTTTGAAAATTTTGACTTTTTTGGTCAAAGTCAAATGTCTAGTCAAACTTTTTTTTTTCTTTTGAATTTTTTTTAGTTGGTTCAAATCCGAGTCAGATTTCTAAGTCGGTCAAACCGGGTCGACTGACGTCATCCATGACATCATACAACTGAGGTGCGTGTCAGAATATGGCGCGTGGAAACGCGTGGCGCATGAGAAAGCGTGATTTGGTGAGGGTGGTGCGTGTTGGCGCGTGAAACTGAGGCTATGAACGCCGGTGTCTCTGGAGGCGCGTGAAGGTGCATGGCAACTTTTTTTGGTCTCGAAGTTTTTAGGTTTTGTCGGTCTAAGGTCGTAGAAGACCCTTATAGGTTTTTTAGGTTTTGTTAGAAATTCTTTGTTCTTCACGTTCTTCGTATTCTTCGTACGATCTTCTTTTATGAAGGTTTATGGTGGAATTTCTTCAGTGCTTTGAAGGCTTGAACCCATAGAGCTTCGCTGATTTGCTGTTTGTTTAGGTTTCTTGAGGCTTTGAGCTTGATTCCAGTGACCTTTGAGATTCAAGAAGATGATTTGGATGATTTCTCTTTGAATGTTCTTCGTATTTGAAGTTGAAGTTCTTGAAGTTACTAGAGGCTTCAGGGCTTAATTCTAACAGAGCTTCTATACTTTTGAATCTTCTTTGATGCTGCTTGTGCTCTAGATTGCTTGGTCTTCCTAAATGTCTTAGGAAAGCTTCTATTTATAGGAGTTTGGGGGTGGGTCAGCGACACGTAGTGGAGTCTGATTGGTAACACATGCCACAGCTCGATTGGTTTGCTTATGTCATCACTTACACGCGCTGAGTTGCACATGTCATCACTTACACGTGCTAGACTGCTTATGTCATCGCTTACACGAGCTAATGCGCGATTGGTTTTTGCATGACACTTCGCAAATTTCTGTTGGTTTTTGAGTAGTGATAGCAAAACCTAACATCAATACGTGGCGCTTTGTAATTGGTTGTATTTTGTGGACTTGGTAGTATGATGTGTCAACTTGTGATAGGTTGGGAATTTTCCCTCTCTACAGAATGCATAGAGAAATCAGCAACGTGTTTGAGCTTATGTACTGTGGGAAAGTCTAGGCAGCATTGGGAAATCAGCAACGTGTTTGAGCTCCACACAAACATGAGTAGCTAGTTGCTACTAAGGGCCTATGTCGATGAAAAGTACTCCAACTTGGCCACTCGATATTGTACAGCTTATGCAGGATAAAACTTGAACCTTGTAGAAGACATGGTTCCTATTCAACTGCGTTTAAGACAATTAAAATCATAAATATTCAAATAAAATAAGAACCATGATTTTCTCCTTTTTGAAGGAGCCAAATATATTCCTTAGATATTAGGTCACTCCTAGTGAAATTCATAGTTTTGCCAAATCCTGCATACCAGGCCACTTTGCAAAAATGTTTAACCCTCAAACGAATTTGAAATTGTACCAATTTTAACAAGGCAATGAATTTATGAGCGGACCATATAATCAATGGAACCATGACCATTCCATCAATTAAACTTTTACTTCCTAGTAACTTTTACTCAAGCTATCTTTTTCAGAACTAATACCACTAAGCCCCTCCAAAACCCCATAACTAATATGCTCGACTAATATAACCAATAATTCTAATCATTACAAATAATCTCTTGACAATGGTCAATAAGATGTTGATCTTTGTGAGTCTAAGAAGGTATAAGCCTTTGGACTTGTCCATTAACTAGATAAATTAAATGCTTTTCTCTTGGATAAGATTGAAATATCTTTTTACCATTACAAGAAATAGAATTCAAAAACAATATGACTATCGATCCTGCTTTCTCATTAGGGGTTTTTGTCACTTCTCGTTCTCTTTCTTTGAATTATTACCCTGTATGAAAAAGCCCATTAGTTTAGAGAAAGAGAATGGGAAGTGTCAAAGTCCCCCAAAGATGCAGATCAAACAATGCAAAACAGTGAGACATACTCTGCCATTCAACAACATTAAAAAAAAAAATCAAATAAAGATGATGCAATGGAAAATAGTTTCAATGTAAAAATAATACTTGGGAATATTTCTTTTTAGAAAGGGACATACTATTGAATAAAAAGACAAATCAAACCCATTAGAAGTGGAGCAAGGAGGTAGAAAATGTGTGAGCATAGTGTCTTCAGAGTCATCAACATTTTGAGAATTGTCTTTGGTCCTCTTGGATGATAACGGAATTCTGAGGAGAACAAGTGCATTCCACATGTACCCCCATCCTTGAGACCATGGGAGCATATTTTCTGAATTTACTAGTCCAATGAGAGATTTTGCATGAAATCTCAACATGATTCCGATCACCTTGCATTAAGTCTCCAAATTTCCTCTGTAATTGGCTATGAGGCATACCCAAAAACCACAGATGATCACACTTCAGAGAATGAAAGAACGCTTTCTCAATGAAAGGTTGCTTATGACCATTGATGAAAATTCTGAGATCACAAACCCAATCAATTTTATCATCACGAACAGAACCATAGCTATCATTATTAGCATAACTGTCCTTCAACGAAACTAGATGAAAAGCAACACAAAAGGCAAATGTGGGAAATTCAGGACCAACCCAAAATAATATGGAACTCTCTATGCTTTGATGGTTAAACCACTTTGGAATCTTCTTTCCTGGTACTCTAATATCATATTTCTCTGCTAAATCAATCGTCAAATACGCATCTAGAGTAGGAAAGGACTCATCTATAATTACGTCAAACTTGGAGAGGTTGACTTGAGAAGATAAATCAATCTGATGCGATAATTTGTGATGTGAATGCAAATCCATTAATACGTTCCCTTTCACACTTGAACATTTCATATCTTGTGGAAGCCCTAACTTTCTTCCAAACTGCATGCAATTCAAAGTTTTGAGAAATTGAACTTTAGCAAATCAAATAAATGTATTTGCAAATCTACTTTAAGAGAGGGAGAGGTACCTGAAGGATTAATTTTCTTACTGATTCTGAATTCAATGAAATGCAGTTATTTGCATCTATTCTTCTTATACCTTCTGGAAGCTTTGGAATTTTTTTAAGGAACTTGAAATCACTAATTAAAAGCCTATGTAATCTATCGAATCTAATAATGCTTTCTCGGAGGTTCGGATCTTTACTTTTCTCTGAGTAGGTCAAACAAGAAATCAACTTTTTTAGAAAATTCAACCACGGAAAACAATATCTTGAAGAATTGGCTTCTTTGGCAATTCCCACGCCCTTTGGAAATTGGACATTGCCATAAAGCAAGAGTTGGCAAAGATGTTGCAATTCAAAAATGCTACTTGGAAGCTGACACAAATAGAAAAAGGAACCTATCTCTAATTGCTCAAGCCCAATGAGATTCCCAATTGATGGAGGAAGCTCTGTAATGGCAGTGAATCCCATACTTATAAACTTTAAATTTTCCAATTCTTGTGGAATATCGGGGAACCTCTTAACCCTTTTGCATTGAAAAATATTTAAAAATTTAAGAGATTTCATCACTATGCAGCTTGGAAGAATTTGAAGTTCAAAGCAACCCCAGAGGTCCAAAATTTCAAGCTTATCATGATATCCAATAGAGTCATGAATCTTGACTAATTTTCTACAATAACGAAGATCCAATTTCTTTAAATTTGGGGTGGCACTCAATAAATCCGGTAATTTCGTAATGTGTTGACAGTTACGAAAATTCATATGTGTTAAGCTTCTACATTGTATCCTCTGTAGAAAAAAAAAATCAAATTTTAACTTCAATAAATGTTAAAATACAGATTAATGAAGTTATAATAATTTATAAATAAATAAAAATGACTATACCTTGAAAATATTGTCCAATATAATCCGACTTTGTGGCATGTTGAGTGCAACGAGTTTTTGAGGACGAAAATTGGATGGTAGGGAGGATAAAGGAAATCCTTGCCAATCAAGCATCCTTAATCCATTAGGGAGATATTCAACACCCCTACAAATATCTACATTACCAACTATAAGGAACTTGAGATTTTTCATCTTTTCAAAACAATTAGCTTTTAGTTGCAACTTTGTTGGTTCAGGAGAGACCATCATCATGCCTCGAATGTTGTCTGATCCCTGATTGGACAAAACATTTAGTGAATTACATCATACAAAAGAATTCACTAAAATATAATAACTATTAAATTTTAACCTTGTTGACATACTTGAATTTTCTTCCATAACTGGAGAAAAAAATTATATCAAGGAAAAAACCAAAAATAAAAAAGCCATTAAATTTTGCCTATAAAGAAAAGGGAAAAGGTGAATGAGACCAAGTTATACCTTATTTTCCGTTAGTACTTCAAAAGCATCCTCATAATACCATAGTCTACTACGTAGTTCGGGTTTTTGTGGTGATTCTTGTCGAACAATCTCTCTACCCATTTGTTGTAGCAAGTCATGCATCCATAATTTGTTAAATTGATCAAAATTTATAAGACACTTATCAATAAGGTTTTGAATACCAATAACTGGGTATAGATCGCAAGAATTTAGTATATCCACAACATAATCCTTGGCATGACCCTTGAAGAAACATGCAAGATCAAGAAAAATATTTTGTTCTGTATCATCCAATCCTTGATAACTTATTTGGAGTACTTTTTGAATATCTTTGTCAAGAATCCTTTCATACTTATCTAATGTGCTTTTCCATTCCATTTCACTTCTTCTGTGCAAATTGGCACCAATTATTGATAGAGCTAATGGAATGCCCTTGGCATAACATATAACTTGATTAGTAAGTTCTAAATAATCTTCCTTAGGTTTGTTTTTTTGAAAGGCGTGCATACTAAATAGTTCAAGAGCTTCTTGGTCACCTAATTCATTAACCATGTATGTTGAATGACATACATGTAACAAAGGTTTATTTCTTGTTGTTATAATAATTCGACTTCCAGAAGCAAACCAATCACATCCTCCAATCAATCTTTCTATTTGGTTTGATTTATCCACATCATCAAGAATTAAAAGAATTCTTTTATTGCGAAGTATGGTCTCTATCGCAATGGTTCCTTTTGATTCACTGCACACCTTTAGCTGTGTATTCCCTAGGGTCTCACAAAGAAGTATCTCTTGTAGTTGAATAATGCCATCAAATGCCCTTAACTTTTCCCTAACATTTTCCAAAAAGAAGCTTCTTTCGAAATAGTGAAAAATTTTGTTATAAACAGCTTTTGCGATGGTTGTCTTCCCCACTCCACCAGGGCCATACATACCTAACATACGAACTTTATTTGACCCAATATCTAATTGCAATATTATGGCCTCTACGCGAGAATTTACTCCAACCGGGTATTTAGCAACAAATAATGGCATCCAATTTGATTTAGAATATGAGATCTCTTCAACAAGTTCTTGGATAAATTCAAATTCAGTACAACTGTCATTCAATACAAGACATGTAAATAGTTAGACTATAAAATTGAAATATGAACCTGAACCAAATACAAGATGTTCAATTTGAGCATCACAACTAAAGTCTTTTATTTTTATTTTTTAAAGTAAACCTAATGTAATTTATAGGTCTAAGAACTATAATTTGATTAGGATTTTTTCAAATTATTTTTTCCTAGGAAATTAGTTTTAGGTTTTTGCAAAGAAATTGCACGGAAAATCCAGTTAGATGAGGGGCAGAAACTTATTGAAACCCCACTTAATACTTGAACAAAATTATTAAGAATTTCCTCCAAAAAAAAAAAAATTAAGCCACATGTTAGAAAAACTCCTAATTATTTGGTAAGATAATCTAATATTTTGTTATTTTATTTTTACTATTAAGCCATATCTAACTGCCTTAGTAGAAGATATGACCAAAAAAATCCATAATTTGAAAAACATAAAAATAAAAATGAAAAAAAGGATAGCCATCACATAGTAATAGTTGTTTAACAATAAAATCTCCTGGTCATTACAAAACTATTAAAACTTTTCTTTTTATGAGAAAACCCATTAGGACCCTTTTTTCTAATGAGCAAAACCATTAGAACTTGTAAGGCATAAAAGTAGTCATTAAATATAGGAACATACTCATGCTTGTAATGCCAACCAGATATATTGGCAGCTTCATGTAAAGCTTCCCTCCAGCGCTGCACCTTCTTGTTATCCTTTAATTTTTCTTCATGATTAGATAATGCTTCTCCAAACTTTCCTTTTTGGTTACGAACTTCTGATGGATCTACATTGTAAAAAACCGGTTGCACTAATTGGTCATTCTTCTTACACTCAACAATCTTGACTAGTTCATCCAAGCACCATGTGGAAGATGCATAGTTTTCAGAGAATACAATTATTAAAATCCTTGAACTTTCAATAATTTTGAGAAGTCCTGCAGAAATTTCTTCTCCCCTTCGAAGGTTATCATCAATAAAGGTTTTAATACCCCATTGACACAAAGCATTATATAAATGGCTTATAAAACCAAGACGAGTATCTTCACCTCTAAAACTCAAGAAGACATCAAAGCTCTTGAGATTGTGGGTGAAAGAGGAAGAGGAAGATGAGCCTCCTTTGCTAGTCACAAGAGCCATTGGGGGGGATTTTTGAGCAGATTGTTGTAAAGATCTGAAAGGAGGACAAAGAAAACTATGAAGGGGCTGTCAATATGTGATAGGAAATTAAGTGAATGACAAATTAGGAAGAGGATGAATAAAAGCTAGAGGAGCCTTTAAAGGTAGCTTGCTTTAGGTGTGACCAGTAACTCTTTGAACTTTCCAAGAACCATACTGATGCTTTTTTCATTGCAATATCATGTAAGTTTCCGTGTGAAACCTAAAATAAATCTTTGAAAATTCTAAGCACTACAGCAATCATTGTGGATTGGTCAAACGGAAGGGTAATTTCGTATTCAAAAGTGGGTTGGAAATAATGAAGCATCTATCACGATTTGAGGTTATCTCATAATCCAATGAGGTTTATGCATTTGCCATATCCAAATAATGCAGACTCCATAATGGGATGAGACCTAGTCCAAAAAATGAATAAACCCGCACCCACACATTGGATAATAACTTCAATACTATTTTGTGGTTCATAACTTTTTCCTCTAAAAAAATCATTTTTTTTAAATTATGTCTCATCCCACACTTTGTTATTTTGGTGATTAACAAACACATAAATCTCATTGAACTAAGGCATAAACCTCAAATTAGAATAAATAAAAAAATTGAGATTAAAACGAAAGTCTTTAAGCTGGTTACGAGCTCAGTCCAATATGTAACAATGTATTTGCATTGGTCACAAATCTTAAGAGTAATGGTTATCTCATACTTATTCTTGTACATATTTTATAGACAATTTTAAAAATTTTTGTTTTGAAATTATGATTTTAATTAAAATTTTGAAATTGTATTTTCACAATTTTAACTAAAATTTATTGATTTCGCATTTTTTATTGAATTTTTGTTTTCAAATTATGATTTCAAAGTTATGAGTAAAGCAAGTGTGTGCAAGTCTTTATCAAGATCTAACCAAATCTTGTGGTTGCAAGTTCTCTTCTGCAACGCCAACAACTTTGCTCTCCACGGCTTTGTAATGACAACAACTGTACTCTCCTTGGTGATTTGGCTCACTATCACAACAAGTATCATCTCTTGCTCACTACCTCTCTCTCTCTCTCTCTCTCTCTCTCTCTCTCTCTCTCTCTGTAACGCCCCAAAATCATAAGCAATAAAAGTCTATTCAATCTGAATAATCCATAAAAATATTAAATAAAAGGAACCAACAACCTTAATTCTCATCACAAAAGTCAGAGCTTTAATCCACCAAAGACAAAATATCCTTAAAATTATTCTCCAATATAAAGTTTAATGCCATAAAAAAAATAAAAAAAATAAAAATCCTCAGTTCCACAAAATAGTTCGTAACTGCTGTCTCCCAATAATCTCTACTCCAATAATCCCTCTAAAGTATCTGTAAGGGGAAATAAAGGGGGATGAGATAACTCAATAAGTGGAATTCACTAACCTTGGGGTATGGGAACAACCATTCAAATAAATAAATTCTTACAACAGTTTCATAACTTGCAATTTATCAATATTTTATCAGCAAATATTTCATATAAAAGAAAATATCTTTATATTGTGAGCCATCATAATATATATATATATATATATATATATATCAATACTATCATAAACACAATTTCCTAGGCTTTTCTCGTGGTCAACGTTTACGCACTGTTGACAGGGTTGTGCTATCCCCATTTTAGGACTGGAGCCTCCTTTTCATCCCCTTTCCTAAGAATGACACCTTTGGAACCTAAAGGTGCACTCCCTTGCTAAGGAGCTTCCTTTTTGGATCCTCAATAGTATACTCTTTTGCTAAGGAGCTATCAACGTGCACTGTCCCCTTTTCTAGGACCGTCCCTTGCTAAAGACTAGCTGTAGTATGATGGTCCCTTGCTAAGGACTAAATATAATACTGAGCTTCAAATCACGACTTGCCATAGGTTTTCAACACATATTCAATACGCTCACAAAAATAATTCATTCATGAATCTCAAAAATATACGGATATATTCACACATACATGTTTAAATAAATTTAGGTTGTCCCACAAGTTTTTCATAAAACAAATAGTCAATCTGCACATCAAACATTTATAAAATATAAATTTAAATATAGAATATCAACATATTTTTTTAATATAGAATAGTTTAATAAGCAACACCGTTTTGGGAAAACCCCCCCAAAATTAATATACACCACTTACCTCTTATATGCGAAAATAAAAGAAATCAACCTCCCTTGAATCACAACAATTCAGCAGAATTAGAACCTAGCAACACCAAAAATAGGTTCATCAATACACGATTTCCCACTTAAAATCTATTTTTACACTTAAACGGTATAATCCTAGACAATATTGATATATCCAAAATCCTCCATTTATTCACTCAACTATCCAAATTCACTTTCAGCTTTAATCTAATTGTTTTGTTCCACGTATTTTTTCACTATCCATTAATAGGCATGATTGTACTGCAACTTTGTAAAACTCTAGTATTTCACTATAGGTCTAGCCATCATATATCCTACTATTCCTTAGAAGCCACATGATATAAATAAACCTATCTATCAACCTAATATTTATATCTATAAATCAAAAGTAGAGCACTCATTATAGTTCTGCCAATACAAAAGTAGAAGCCACATAATATATAGTTGTTTGGTAAGCTTGCTGCCGTAGAACATCTTTTGACTCTTAAAATTATATATATATATATATATATATATATTCAACCCAACATGGAAGCCACGTCCAAGGCTCACCAACAATCAAGTGCTTATTGTTCCTTTAAGCCATTGGACTAGTCTTAGACAAGAATAAAAGGTGATAGTTGAATTGGTCAACAATGGAGGCTATATGTGTGAAAGCACATTAAGTCCAACCCTATTTACTCTATTAGTCAAAGTAGAAGCTACATATTTTGTATTCTTAATTTATCAATCCGGTTGCCTATATTCTCTATTGATGCCGCTGGACTAGTACATGGACAACAACAAGAGTGTGATGGTTTGAAAGTCAACAATTAAGGCTATATAAAATTATATACTAACCATGGAGCACCTTTTTCCCATTAAATTAATCATAAAATTGAGATTCAAGATGGCCATACTTGTAGACTCCAACTCACAGCCACAGTGAAGAGCAAAGTTCAGTAGTCGGCTAAAGCAAAAAGGAAGTTTCATCAGTGAATATACGTGTATCTTAAGAGGATAAAAGGCTAGGGTTTTCAAGGCCCATATATTTTTACTTATGCCACCTCACTTGGGCTCAAATTATTTCTAATATTTTAAGCCCAAATCAATTAAATCCATTTAATTGTGGGCCTCCTTTTTAATTTACATTTAAAAATTAAATAAGTAATAAATTTATGGGGTGTTACATCCTTCCCCCCTTAAAAATTTCATCCTCAAAATTGTACATACCTTCATTAACAAAAAACTCTGGATAATTGATTTCATCTCATCTTCTCGCTCCCAAGATGCCTCCTCCACTGTGTGATTCTTCCAAAGGACCTTAACCAATGATATAGTCTTGGTGCACAGCACTTGATCCTTACGGTCAAGAATTTTAATTGGAACTTCCTCATAAGTTAAGTTATCTTAGATCCTGAGTGGTTCATAGTTCAAGAATTGTGAAGGATATGGGATGTACCTCCTTAGCATGGAAACATGAAACACATTATGTACTCCTGCAAGTGTAGGCAGTAAGGCCAATTCGTAGGCAACTTTACCCATGCGTTTTAGGACCTCAAATGGACCAACAAATCTAGGACTCAACTTCCCCTTCTTCCCAAATATCATCACACCCTTCAATGGGGCAACTTTCAAAAATACCATATCCCCAACTTCAAATTCAACTTTCCTTCTCGAGTTGTCATAATAACTCTTTTGTCGACTTTGTGCTGTTTGTAATCTTTTACGAATCAGATTAATTTTCTCAGATGTCATCTGAATGATTTCTGGTCCCAATAATTTCCTCTCACCAACCTCTTCCCAACACAATGGGGAACTGCATTTTCTACCATACAAAGCCTCATAGGGAGCCATCTCAATACTAGAGTGGTAGCTATTATTATAGGAAAATTCCACTAGAGACAAATATTTTTCCCAACTTCCTTTGAAATCCAATACACAAGCCCTTAACATATCCGCCAGAGTACGAATAGTCCTTTCTGATAGTCCATCTGTTTGTGGGTGGAAGGCTGTGCTAAAGCTAAGATTAGTACCCAAAGCCTCATGTAGGCTTTCCCAAAACTTTGAGGTGAATCTCGGGTCTCGATCAGACACAATTGATGCTAAAACTTCATGAAGACTCACTATCTCATCAATATACATCTGTGCTAGCTAATCAAGTGAGTAAGTCATCTTAACCCAAATAAAATGTGTTGTTTTTGTCATCCTATCCACAATTGCCCAAATGGCCTCATGTCCTTTAGGAGATCTTGGCAAACCAGTCACAAAATCCATACATATATGTTCCCACTTCCATTCGGCGATGGGAAGTGGTTGCAACAATCCTAAAGGTTTCTGGTGTAGTGCCTTAATTTGTTGACAAGTTAAGCATTGCCCAACAAACTGAGCTATCTCTCTCCTCATGTTATTCCACCAATAAGTTTCTCGAATGTCACGATACATTTTAGTGCTACCAAGGTGCACTGAGCATGGGCTACGATGGGCTTCTTCCATAATCTCCTTCTTTAATGCAAAATCATTTGGCACATAAAGTCTATTTCCAAACCTCAAAACACCATCATTAGTCACATTAAATTCTGGCGTTTCCCTTCTTGTACTTCTCCCATGATCTTTACAATTTGTGCATCATCAACTTGTGAACTCTTTATCTTCTCAACCAAAGTGGGCTGTATTTTCAAACTGGCCATAAAGGCTTGGGAATCACCCATGACAATTTCAATTCCCATCCTCTCCAAGTCCTCAATAATCTCCTTTTGAGTAGTTAACAAGGCAGCTGAGAACTAGAAGATTTCCGACTAAGTGCATTAGCCACCACATTAGCCTTGCCCGGATTGTAATTGATTGAGCAATCATAATCTTTAATCAACTCAAGCCACCTTCGTTGTCTCATATTCAATTCTTTCTGAGTAAAGAAGTACTTCAAGCTCTTATGATCTGTATAAATCTCACATCTTTCATCATACTAATAATGTCTCCAAATCTTCAATGCAAACACCACTGCAGCCAACTCCAAATCATGAGTGGGATAATTTTGTTCATAACTCTTTAATTGGCGGGAAGCATAAGCTATGACTTTACCATGTTGCATCAACACACAACCAAGCCCTTTTCTCGAAGCATCACTATAAATGACAAAGCCTCCCAAGTTGCTAGGGATGGTTAGTACTGGTGCTGTGACCAACCTTTGCTTAAGTTCTTGAAAACACTTTTCACATTCTTCAGTCTACACAAACTTGGCATTCTTACGAGTTAGTTGAGTCAATGGGGCTGCAATACGAGAAAATCCCTCCACAAACCTCCTATATTAGCCAGCAAGGCCCAAAAAGCTTCTGATCTCACTCACATTCGTCGGTCTTGCCCAATCAATCACAGCTTCAACCTTACTAGGGTCTACAGAAATCCCTGCCTCAGATATCACATGCCCTAGGAACACCACCTGGTTAAGCGAAAATTCACACTTTTTAAACTTTGCATATAGCTTCTTCTCCCTCAAAATTTGAAAAACAATTCTCAAGTGCGCTTCATGTTCTTCCATGCTTTTGGAGAAGATTAGAATGTCATCAATAAAGACAATAACAAAGCGGTCTAAGTACTCATGAAACACCCTATTCATCAAGTCCATAAATGCAGCAGGAGCATTGGTCAATCCAAAAGGCATTACCTAGAATTCATAGTGCCCATACCTAGTCCTGAAAGCTGTCTTGCATATGTCTTCACACTTGATTTTCAATTGGTGATACCCAGAACGAAGGTCAATCTTAGAGAAGACTTGTGCCTCTTGCAATTGATCAAATAGGCCATCAATACGAGGGAGAGGGTATTTGTTTCTCACAGTAACCCGGTTTAACTCACAGTAGTCAATACACAACCTCATAGTCTCATCCTTCTTTTTCACAAATAAAACTGGTGCCCCCCAAGGAGATGCACTTGGTCTGATGAACCCCTTGTCAAGGAGTTCCTGTAACTATTCCTTGAGTTCATTAAGTTTAGTGGGTGCCATCTGATATGGTGCTTTTGATATAGGAGAAGTTCCAAGGAGCAAATCAATGGAGAACTCAATCTCCCTGTCTATAGGTATCCCTGGTAAGTCTTCAGGAAAGACATCAGGAAACTCCTTCACAACAGGGATATCATCCAACTTCAATACCTCCTTACTAGTGTTCACCACATGAGCTAGGTACCCTTGGCAACCTTTCCGTAATAGACGCTTAGCTCGAAGGGCTGATATCACCCTAGGTAAAGCATGCATCCTAGAGTCCTTAAACCGAAATTCAAGTTCTCCTAGAGGCTGAAACACCACTTCTTTTCTAAAACAGTCTACACTAGCATGATAAGCCGCCAACCAGTCCATTCCCAAAATTACATCATAGTCATACATGTCCATCAAAATCAAGTCTACAAACATATCCCTATCCTCAATTTGGATGACACAAGACTTAAGCATTGAATTACATACCAAAGAATCACCCATAGGTGTCGCTAAAGACAAGTCATAATCCATAAGTCCAGGCTTCTTATCACATAACTTAGCATATCGAGAGGAGATAAAAGAGTGTGTAGATCCAGAATCAAATAGAGTTTTAGCAAAGTTTGAGAATAATGGGAGGATACCTGCAACCACAGTATCTGAAGCTTGAACGTCCTGTGGTGTGAGTGCAAACACTCTCCCTTGTGCCTTCTTCCTCTGATCATCCTTTCTAGGTTGTGCCATTGAGTTTTGTTGAAGAGATGTACAACTCCTAGCTAAGTGTCTTGTCTTCCCACAATTATAGCAAGATTTTCCTTCAAAGAAACAAGGTTTATCTCCATGAAACCTTCCATAAGTAGGGCGAGCATTCGAACTTCTACCTTGAGAATTCTGGGGTGGATTCTTATTTTCTGGCTTATTTGAAGATGAATTACTCCCAGACCTCCCAACAGATCCTTTCTTGTTAATGACCTTGAGCATGGCCTTGTTAAAAGCCTGTCTGTCCAGTGCTTCTAGGTGGGTTCTCATTTCTAACATTGTTCCTGAAATCTTCCTCCAGTCACATAGCTCTCTTAACTGACTCTGCATAATTATCAACCCCTGATGCAATCAGATGGTGTCGAAGTCTCTCATTCAACCCCTTTTGGAATCTGCTTGCTTTCTTCGCCTCAATAAGGATTAAGTGGGGTCCAAAGTGAGATAACTCAATGAATTTAGCTGCATATTGCTCAACAGTCATATTTCCTTGCACCAAATCAGCAAATTCCCTCTCTTTTCGTTCTCGAACCACCTCAGGGAAGTAGTTATCATAGAAAACCCCTTTGAATTTCTCCCAAGTGATAGGGTTTCTCCCAGTGTCCATTCCCTCCAAAATGTCTTTAGTGGATCTCCACCAACGCTCAGCTTCTCCAATCAATTTGAAAGTTGCAAACAGCACCTTTTGAGAGTCAGTGCAATCTAAAGCTTCCAACAATTTCTCCATTTGCAAGAACCAATTCTCAACTTCTGTGGGATTTGGCTTCCCATGAAAAGAAGGGGGATTCTACTTCATAAAATTCTCAAAAGAGCAACCAGTCCTTGCCTCTACTCTACCAGCACCTTTACTAGCAACTTGGGTCAACCTGTCCAATAATCGTGCAGCAACTTCATCCAAAGGATCAGTGCGTGTCACCCTAGGACGTTCATTATCCTTCACGTTTTGAGTGACTTCAGCCTCAGTATTAACCCTTGCTTTAGTTGACCTCCGCAAATTAAGAATAGGTTCCTTGCTATTGGAATTAGCTACTCTCTTCTTTTTGGGTGGCATGATACCTAGTTAACAAAGAAATAAAAAAAAATAGATGGTGCAACAATTATTACTACTAAACATAAGAAGTAACATCACCAAAATTATTTAAAATTTCTCATCAAACATAACCTAATTACCAAATTCTCTGACAAAAATCAAGATCATAGCCTAGTTTCATGTGTCTATAGGATCATAACCTAGTTTCAAGTGTCTACAAGATCATGACCTATTTTTCAAGTGTCTACAAAATCATATCCTAAGCTCTGATACCACAATTGTAACGCCCCAAAATCATAAGCAATAAAAGTCTATTCAATCTGAATAATCCATAAAAATATTAAATAAAAGAAACCAACCTTAATTCTCATCACAAAAGTTAGAACTTTAATCCACCAAAGACAAAATATCCTTAAAATTATTCTCCAATACAACGTTTAACGCCATAAAAAAAAATAAAGATCCTCAGTTCCACAAAATAGTTCGTAACTGCTGTCTCCCAAGAATCTCTACTCCAATAATCCCTCTAAAGTATCTGTAAGGGGAAATAAAGGAGGGTGATATAACACAATAAGTGGAATTCACTAACATTGGGGTATGGGAACAACCTTTCAAATAAATAAATTCTTACAACAGTTTCATAACTTGCAATTCATTAATATTTTATCAGCAAATATTTCATATAAAAGAAAATATCTTTATATTGTGAGCCATCATAATATATATATATATATATATATATATCAATACTATCATAAATACAATTTCCTAGGCTTTTCTCGTGGTCAACGTTTACGCCCTGTTGACAGGGTTATGCTGTCCCCTTTTTAGGACTGGAGCCTCCTTTTCATCCCATTTCCTAAGGATGACTCATTTGGAACCTAAAGGTGCACTCCCTTGCTAAGGAGCTTCCTTTTTGGATCCTTAATAATATACTCCCTTGCTAAGGAGGTATCAATGTGCACTGTCCCCTTTTCTGGGACCGTCCCTTGCTAAGGACGAGCTGCAATATGATGGTCCCTTGCTAAGGACTAAATACAATACTGAGCTTCAAATCACGACTTGCCATAGGTTTTCAACATATATTCAATATGCTTACAAAAATAATTCATTCGTGAATCTCAAAAATATACGGATATATTCACACATACATGTTTAAATAAATTTAGGTTGTCCCACAAGTTTTTCATAAAACAAATAGTCAATGTGCACATCAAACATTTATAAAATATCGAATTAAATATAGAATTTCAACATATTTCTTTAAAATAGAATAGTTTAATAATCAACACTGTTTTGGGAAACCCCCCCCCCCCCCCAAAAAAATTAGTAAACACCACTTACCTCTTATTTGCGAAAATAAAAGAAATCAACCTCCCTTGAATCACAACAATTCAGCAGAATTAGAACCTAGCAACACCAAAAATAGGTTCATCAATACACGATTTCCCACTTAAAATCTATTTTTACACTTAAACGGTATAATCCTAAACAATATTGATATATCCAAAATCCTCCATTTATTCACTCAACTATCCAAATTCACTTTTAGCTTTAATCTAATTGTTTTGTTCCACGTATTTTTTCACTATCCATTAATAGGCATGATTGTACTGCAACTTTGTAAAACTCTAGTATTTCACTATAGGTCTAGCCATCATATATCCTACTATTCCTTAGAAGCCACATGATATAAATAAACCTATCTATCAACCTAATATTTATATCTATAAATCAAAAGTAGAGCACTCATTATAGTTCTGCCAATACAAAAGTAGAAGCCACATAATATATAGTAGCTTGGTAAGCTTACTGCCGCAGGACATCTTTTGACTCTTAAAATTATATATATATATATATATATATATATATTCAACCCAACATGGAAGCCACATCCAAGGCTCACCAACAATCAAGTGCTTATTGTTCCTTCAAGCCATTGGACTAGTCTTAGACAAGAATAAAAGGTAATAGTTGAATTGGTCAACAATGGAGGCTATATGTGTGAAAGCACATTAAGTCCAACCCTATTTACTCTATTAGTCAAAGTAGAAGCTACATATTTTGTATTCTTAATTTATCAATCCGGTTGCCTATATTCTCTATTGATGCCGCTGGACTAGTACATGGACAACAACAAGAGTGTGATGGTTTGAAAGTCAACAATTGAGGCTATATAAAATTATATACTAACCATGGAGCACCTTTTTCCCATTAAATTAATCATAAAATTGAGATTCAAGATGGCCATACCTGTAGACTCCAACTCACAGCCACAGTGAAGAGCAAAGTTCAGTAGTCAGCTGAAGCAAAAAGGAAGTTTCATCAGTGAATATACGTGTATCTTAAGAGGATAAAAGGCTAGGGTTTTGAAGGCCCATATATTTTTACTTATGCCACCTCACTTGGGCTCAAATTATTTCTAATATTTTAAGCCCAAATCAATTAAATCCATTTAATTGTGGGCCTCCTTTTTAATTTACATTTAAAAATTAAATAAGTAATAAAATTATGGGCTGTTACATCCTTCCCCCCTTAAAAATTTCATCCTCGAAATTGTACATACCTTCGTTAACAAAAAACTTTGGATAATTTTATTTCATCTCATCTTCTCGCTCCCAAGATGCCTCCTGCACTGTGTGGTTCTTCCAAAGGACCTTAACCAATGATATAGTCTTGGTGCGCAACACTTGATCCTAACGGTCAAGAATTTTAATTGGAACTTCCTCATAAGTTAAGTTATCTTTGATCCTGAGTGGTTCTTAGTGCAAGACATGTGAAGGATCTGGGATGTACCTCCTTAGCATGGAAACATGAAACACATTATGTACTCCTGCAAGTGTAGGTGGTGATGCCAATTCGTAGGCAACTTTACCAATGCGTTTTAGGACCTCAAATGGACCAACAAATCTTGGACTCAACTTCCCCTTCTTCCCAAATCTCATCACACCCTTCATTGGGGCAACTTTCAAAAATACCATATCCCCAACTTCAAATTCAACTTTCCTTCTCGAGTTGTCATAATAACTCTTTTGTCGACTTTGTGTTGTTTGTATTCTTTTACGAATCAGATTAATTTTCTCAGATGTCATCTAAATGATTTCTGGTCCCAACAATTTCCTCTCACCAACCTTTTCCCAACACAATGGGAACCTGCATTTTCTACCATACAAAACCTCATAGGGAGCCATCTCAATACTAGAGTGGTAGCTATTATT
This sequence comes from Lithocarpus polystachyus, assembly GCA_033629205.1. NCBI lineage: Eukaryota > Viridiplantae > Streptophyta > Magnoliopsida > Fagales > Fagaceae > Lithocarpus > Lithocarpus polystachyus. The sequence goes on from CM066172.1 coordinate 4,788,562, forward strand.
ATAGGAAAATTCCACTAGAGACAAATATTTTTCCCAACTTCCTTTGAAATCCAGTACACAAGCCCTTAACATATCCGCCAGAGTACGAATAGTCTTTTCTGATAGTCCATCTGATTGTGGGTGGAAGGCTGTGCTAAAGCTAAGATTAGTACCCAAAGCCTCATGTAGGCTTTCCCAAAACTTTGAGGTGAATCTCGGGTCTCGATCTGACACAATTGATGCTGGAACTCCATGAAGACTCACTATCTCATCAATATATATCTGTGCTAGCTAATCAAGTGAGTAAGTCATTTTAACCTGAATAAAATGTGCTGTTTTTGTCATCCTATCCACAATTACCCAAATGGCCTCATGTCCTTTAGGAGATCTTGGCAAACCAGTCACAAAATCCATACATATATGCTCCTACTTCCACTCGGGGATGGGAAGTAGTTGCAACAATCCTGAAGGTTTCTGGTGTAGTGCCTTAATTTGTTGGCAAGTTAAGCATTACTCCACAAACTGAGCTATCTCTCTCTTCATGTTATTCCACCAATAAGTTTCTCGAATGTCACGATACATTTTAGTGCTACTAGGGTGCACTGAGTATGGGGTACGATGAGCTTCTTCCATAATCTTCTTCTTTAATGCAAAATCATTTGGCACACAAAGTCTATTTCCAAACCTCAAAAACCATCATTAGTCACATTAAATTCTGGCCTTTCCCTTCTTGTACTTCTCCCATGATCTTTACAATTTGTGCATCATCAGCTTGTGAACTCTTTATCTTCTCAGCCAAAGTGGGCTGTATTGTCAAACTGGCCATAAAGGCTTGGGAATCACCCATGACAATTTCAATTCCCATCCTCTCCAAGTCCTCAATAATCTCCTTTTGAGTAGTTAACAAGGCAGCTGAGAAACCAGAAGATTTCCGACTAAGTGCATCAGCCACCACATTAGCCTTGCCCAGATGGTAATTGATTGAGCAATCGAAATCTTTAATCAACTCAAGCCACCTTCGTTGTCTCATATTCAATTCTTTCTGAGTGAAGAAGTACTTCAAGCTCTTATGATCTGTATAAATCTCACACCTTTCATCGTACAAATAATGTCTCCAAATCTTCAATGCAAACACCACTGCAGCCAACTCCAAATCATGAGTGGGATAATTTTGTTCATAACTCTTTGATTGGCGGGAAGCATAAGCTATGACTTTACCATGTTGCATCAACACACAACCAAGCCCTTTTCTCGAAGCATCACTATAAATGACAAAGCCTCCCAAGTTGCTAGGGATGGTTAGTACTAGTGCTGTGACCAACCTTTACTTAAGTTCTTGAAAACTCTTTTCACATTCTTCAATCTACACAAACTTGGCATTCTTACGAGTTAGTTGAGTCAATGGGGCTGCAATACGAGAAAATCCCTCCACAAACCTCCTATAATAGCTAGCAAGGCCCAAAAAGCTTCTGATCTCACTCATATTCGTCGGTCTTGCCCAATCAATCACAGCTTCAACCTTACTAGGGTCTACAGAAATCCCTGCCTCAGATATCACATGCCCTAGGAACACCACCTGGTTAAGCCAAAATACACAATTCTTAAACTTTGCATATAGCTTCTCTTTCAAAATTTGAAAAACAATTCTCAAGTGCTCTTCATGTTCTTCCATGCTTTTGGAGAAGATTAGAATGTCATCAACAAAGACAATAACAAATCGGTCTAAGTACTCATGAAACACTCTATTCATCAAGTTCATAAATGCAGCAGGAGCATTGGTCAATCCAAAAAGCATTACCAAGAATTCATAGTGCCCATACCTAGTCCTGATAGCTGTCTTGGATATGTCTTCACCCTTGATTTTCAATTGGTGATACCCAGAATGAAGGTCAATCTTAGAGAAGACTTGTGCCCCCTGCAATTGATCAAATAGGTCATCAATACGGGGGAGAGGGTATTTGTTTCTAACAATAATCCGGTTTAACTCACAGTAGTCAATGCACAACCTCATAGTCCCATCCTTCTTTTTCACAAATAAAACTGGTGCCCCCCAAGGAGATGCACTTGGTCTGATGAACCCCTTGTCAAGGAGTTCTTGTAACTGTTCCTTGAGTTCCTTAAGTTCAGTGGGTGCCATCCGATATGGTGCTTTTGATATAGGAGAAGTTCCAGGGAGCAAATCAATGGAGAATTCAATCTCCCTATCTATAAGTATCCCTGGTAAGTCTTCAGGAAAGACATCAGGAAACTCCTTCACAAGAGGGATATCATCCAACTTTAATACCTCCTTCCTAGTGTTCACCACATGAGCTAGGTACCCTTGGCAGCCTTTCCGTAATAGACGCTTAGCTCGAAGGGCTGATATCACCCTAGGTAAAGCATGCATCCTAGAGTCCTTAAACCGAAATTCAAGTTCTCCTAGAGGCTGAAACACCACTTCTTTTCTAAAACAGTCTACACTAGCATGGTAAGCCGCCAACCAGTCCATTCCCAAAATTACATCATAGTCATACATGTCCATAAAAATCAAGTCTGCTAACATTTCCCTATCCTCAATTTGGATGACATAAGACTTAAGCATTGAATTACACACCAAAGAATCACCCATAGGTGTGGCTACAGACAAGTCATAATCCATAAGTCCAGGTTTCTTATCACATAACTTAACATATCGAGAGGAGATAAAAGAGTGTGTAGATCCAGAATCAAATAGAGTTTTAGCAAAGTTTGAGAATAATGGGAGGATACTTGCAACCACAGTATCTGAAGCTTGAACGTCTTGTGGTGTGAGTGCAAACACTCTCCCTTGTGCCTTCTTCCTCTGATCATCCTTTCTAGGTTGTGCCATTGAGTTTGTTGAAGAGATGTACAACTCCTAGCTAAGTGTCCTGTCTTCCCACAATTATAGCAAGCTTTTCCTTCAAAGAAACATGGTTTATCTCCATGAAACCTTCCACAAGTAGGGTGAGCATTCGAACTTCTACCTTGAGCATTCTGGGGTGGATTCTTATTTTCTGGCTTATTTGAAGATGAATTACTCCCAGACCTCCCAACAAATCCTTTCTTGTTAATGACCTTAAGCATGGCCTTGTCAAAAGCCTGTCTGTCCAGTGCTTCTAGGTGGGTTCTCATTTCTAACATTGTTCCTAAAATCTTCCTCCAGTCTCATAGCTCTCTTAACTGACTCTGCATAATTATCAACCCTTGATGCAACCAGATGGTGTCGAAGTCTCTCATTCAACCCCTTTTGGAATCTGCTTGCTTTCTTCGCCTCAATAAGGATTAAGTGGGGTCCAAAGCGAGATAACTCAATGAATTTAGCTGCATATTGCTCAACAGTCATATTTCCTTGCACCAAATCAGCAAATTCCCTCTCTTTTCGTTCTCGAACCACCTCAGGGAAGTAGTTATCATAGAAAACCCCTTTAAATTTTTCCCAAGTGATAGGGTTTCTCTCAGTGTCCATTCCCTCAAAAATGGCTTTAGTGGATCTCCACCAACGCTCAGCTTCTCCAATCAATTTGAAAGTTGCAAACCGCACCTTTTGAGAGTCAGTGCAATCTAAAGCTTCCAACAATTTCTCCATTTGCAAGAACTAATTCTCAGCTTCTGTGGGATTTGGCTTCCCATGAAAAGAAGGGGGATTCTGCTTCATAAAAGTCTCAAAAGAGCAACCAGTCCTTGCCTCTACTCTACCTGCACCTCTACTAGCAACTTGGGTCAACCTGTCCAATAATCGTGCAGCAGCTTCATCCAAAGGATCAGTGCGTGTCACCCTAGGACGTTCATTATCCCTCACGTTTTGAGTGACTTCAACCTCAGTATTAACCCTTGCTTTGGTTGACCTCCGCAAATTAACAATAGGTTCCTCGCTATTGGAATTAGCTACCCTCTTCTTTTTGGGTGGCATGATACCTAGTTAACAAAGAAATAAAAAAAAAATAGATGGTGCAACAATTATTACTACTAAACATAAGAAGTAACATCGCCAAAATTATTTAAAATTTCTCATCAAACATAACCTAATTACCAAATGCTCTGACAAAAATCAAGATCATAGCCTAGTTTCATGTGTCTACAAGATCATAACCTAGTTTCAAGTGTCTACAAGATCATGACTTATTTTTCAAGTGTCTACAAAATCATATCCTAAGCTCTGATACCACAATTGTAACGCCCCAAAATCATAAGCAATAAAAGTCTATTCAATCTGAATAATCCATAAAAATATTAAATAAAAGGAACCAACCTTAATTCTCATCACAAAAGTCAGAGCTTTAATCCACCAAAGACAAAATATTCTTAAAATTATTCTCCAATACAACGTTTAACGCCATAAAAAAAAAATAAAGATCCTCAGTTCCACAAAATAGTTCGTAACTGCTGTCTCCCAAGAATCTCTACTCCAATAATCCCTCTAAAGTATCTGTAAGGGGAAATAAAGGAGGTTGAGATAACTCAATAAGTGGAATTCACTAACATTGGGGTTTGGGAACAACCTTTCAAATAAATAAATTCTTACAACAGTTTCATAACTTGCAATTCATCAATATTTTATCAGCAAATATTTCATATAAAAGAAAGTATCTTTATATTGTGAGCCATCATAATATATATATATATATATATATATATCAATACTATCATAAACACAATTTCCTAGGCTTTTCTCGTGGTCAATGTTTACGCCTTGTTGACAGGGTTGTGATATCCCCTTTTTAGGACTGGAGCCTCCTTTTCAACCCCTTTCCTAAGGATGACTCCTTTGGAACCTAAAGGTGCACTCCTTTGCTAAGGAGCTTCCTTTTTGGATCCTCAATAGTATACTTCCTTACTAAGGAGCTATCAATGTGCACTGTCCCCTTTTCTGGGACCGTCCCTTGCTAAGGATGAGTTGCAGTATGATGGTCCCTTGCTAAGGACTAAATACAATACTAAGCTTCAAATCACGACTTACCATAGGTTTCAACACATATTCAATATGCTCACAAAAATAATTCATTCATGAATCTCAAAAATATACGAATATATTCACACATACATGTTTAAATAAATTTAGGTTGTCCCACAAGTTTTTCATAAAACAAATAGTCAATGTGCACATCAAACATTTATAAAATATCAATTTAAATATAGAATATCAACATATTTCTTTAATATAGAATAGTTTAATAATCAACACTGTTTTGGGAAACCCCCCCCCCCCCCCCCCCAAAAAAAAATTAGTAAACACCACTTACCTCTTATTTGCGAAAATAAAAGAAATCAACCTCCCTTGAATCACAACAATTCAGCAGAATTAGAACCTAGCAACGCCAAAAATAGGTTCATCAATACACGATTTCCCACTTAAAATCTATTTTTACACTTAAACGGTATAATCCTAGACAATATTGATATATCCAAAATCCTCCATTTATTCACTCAACTATCCAAATTCACTTTCAGCTTTAATCTAATTGTTTTGTTCCACGTATTTTTTCACTATCCATTAATAGGCATGATTGTACTGCAACTTTGTAAAACTCTAGTATTTCACTATAGGTCTAGCCATCATATATCCTACTATTCCTTAGAAGCCACATGATATTAATAAACCTATCTATCAACCTAATATTTATATCTATAAATCAAAAGTAGAGCACTCATTATAGTTCTGCCAATACAAAAGTAGAAGCTACATAATATATAGTTGCTTGATAAGCTTGCTGCCGTAGGACATCTTTTGACTCTTAAAATTATATATATATATATATATATATATATATATATTCAACCCAACATGGAAGCCACGTCCAAGGCTCACCAACAATCTAGTGCTTATTGTTCCTTTAAGCCATTGGACTAGTCTTAGACAAGAATAAAATGTGATAGTTGAATTGGTCAACAATGGAGGCTATATGTGTGAAAGCATATTAAGTCCAACCCTATTTACTCTATTAGTCAAAGTAGAAGCTACATATTTTGTATTCTTAATTTATCAATCCGGTTGCCTATATTCTCCATTGATGCCGCTGGACTAGTACATGGACAATAACAAGAGTGTGATGGTTTGAAAGTCAACAATTGAGGCTATATAAAATTATATACTAACCATGGAGCACCTTTTTCCCATTAAATTAATCATAAAATTGAGATTCAAGATGGCCATACCTGTAGATTCCAACTCGCAGCCACAGTGAAGAGCAAAGTTCAGTTGTCGGCTGAAGCAAAAAGGAAGTTCCATCAGTGAATATACGTGTATCTTAAGAGGATAAAAGACTAGGGTTTTCAAGGTCCATATATTTTTACTTATGCCATCTCACTTGGGCTCAAATTATTTCTAATATTTTAAGCCCAAATCAATTAAATCCATTTAATTGTGGGCCTCCTTTTTAATTTACATTTAAAAATTAAATAAGTAATAAAATTATGGGGTGTCTCACACACACACACACACACACACACACACACTCTCTCTCTCTCTCTCTCTCTCTCTCTCTCTCTCTCTCTCTCTCTCTCTCTCTCTCTCTCTTTATTTTCTTTGTTGTCTATCATCTTCAGACCCTCTCTTACTTTATTATTCTCATCTCAATATTCTCGCTTCTTATTTTATCATTTCGCCTATTCCTTTTTTCTTTCTAATTTTGTTAGTAGAAGGATATTGTAAAACTAAATGTATTTACTTTTTTTAAATATTTATATATTCATTTTTTCTCTTTTTTTAAAAAAATTTGTATAATTTAATTTTCTTAATTATTACCTTTAAAAATTTTGGTTAAAATGCAAATTACACCTTCTTAGTTTGACTAAAATTCATTTAAGCTCTTGAATTTTGCTTTTGTTAAATGGAGTCATCTAACAAGTGGTATCGATGGTGGTGTGCAACAAAGATGGCAAGGTTAAGGCTATCGAGATCTCTTTCGTAGTTGGAGCAAGGATGATATATTGCACAAGACAAGACCATAAAACCCACACACAAATGATCTTGAAAAAATGTCCAACAAAGGAGTATTGTCAATGGTGCTAAACAATGCTAAGGTGCAAGGTTCCTATGGATAAAAAGATGTGTGGGGTTCGAAAATGGATGCCCACAGATGATGGACTAGTAAAGGAAAAAACCCATAAAGCAAGGAAAAGTGAGTATATTCGTTCATGGCCCACAGATAGATCTTGAAACTCTCAAAGATAAATCAATCACTCTCTAAACACAATGAATATCACGATACCTAGTAATTTATTCGGAAGATTAAAATATTGAAATGCTGGTGATTGTTTAATATACTTCAACAAGATAAAATTGATTAGGAAACCAAAATTCATGACCTTGTTTTCAATTACACAAACAAAAATTTATCTTGCCGAGTTTGCGTAACTCACTATATTTGTATACATTAAAAATAATAAAATATAGTTGTTTGACTTTGACTTTGACTTTGACCCCTCAAAAATATACTGTAGCTAAAAGGGGTGAAGTTTAAAAATTTATATATAACTGTTTGTAACCTCTTTACAAACGAACCAATTAGGTTTTTAAAAAGAAAAATTGGAAAACCCAACATTTATCTATAGTTTACCCCATTCTTCAATTTGATCCCGATTGTTTCAAAAATAACAACAAATCCTTGAAGTTTATAAAATAGTAATCTAACTGGCCTTCGTAAAAATGGATATAGTATAGAGAGGGTCCCACTAAGCACCATGGCTGAATAGTTAAAATGCTCAACTCATTATAGGTGAAGTCATAGGTTCAATTCCTTAGTGAGCTACATGGAATTATAGTGGCAAGTGGGATGGCAACGTGACAATTTTAGTCCAAAGTGGGGTAAAGATCAAATTAGGTCATTGTAATTAAATTAAAGATTCAATCGCTATTTTCAAAATTCTGGTTTTCCCAAATAAAAAAAGGTTAATGATACATAAAAATTACATACAAGCTATTACCACATGCAATTGACATGAACAAGAAAAAAAAAAATCACTTTCTAAACTTGAATTTGCTAAAAAAATTTCAATTCTATGTTTCCTGATTAGAAAATACTCAACAACATAAAAAAGATTAAAAATGAAACAAACTCCAAAAGTCATTTTTACACACTTTGAAGATTTGATTACTACTTTTGAATTTCTAGAAACGGAATTGAAAAATGAACCAAACTTTGAAAACAATACTATTAAAAATGGACCAAACTCTAAAAGTCATTTTTACACACTTTGAAGATTTGATTACTACTTTTGAATTTCTAGAAACGGAACTGAAAAATGGACCAAACTTTGAAAACAATACTAGTAAAAATGGACCAAACTCTAAAGTCATTTTTACACACTTTGAAGATTTGATTACTACTTTTGAATTTCTAGAAACGGATTTGGAAAATGGGCCAAACTTTGAAAACAATACTATTAAAAATGGACCAAACTTTAAAAGTCATTTTTACACACTTTGAAGATTTGATTACTACTTTTGAATTTCTCGAAAACGGAATTGAAAAATGGACCAAACTTTGAAAACAATATTATTAAAAATGGACTAGACTCTAAAAGTCATTTTTACACACTTTGAAGATTTGATTACTACTTTTGAATTTCTAGAAACGGAATTATAAAATGGACCAAACTTTGAAAACAATACTTGTTTGCCCGAAAACAAAATGAAACTCGTAACATAAATCAGATTTATGGCGACGGAATATATTCTGGACAAAGTTTTAAGCCCAAAAATTACTAAATGTTTCAACGCCCATTTCGCATGCATGGTTGGATCTTGGATGGGTGTATGGCACTTTTTTTTGTTTTTTGTTTTTTTGTTTTTCTTTTTTTAATATATCATAGGATTAGTGAATCCCCATAGGGTTTGAATTAGCTCGGACTAAAACTCAATAATCCTGCTAATCCCTAGAAGAAATAGTCAAATTAGCTAGGATAAAAACTCAATGATCATGCTAAGCCCTAGAATGAAATAGTCTAGCTCAAGGCAAATGCGTTGGTCTGTAGTTGTTTGTACTTTGTACCCCATAAGAGGTTCTCACATTTCAACTTAATTCCATTGTTAAGAAAATATAATACAGAAAGAATGTTGTCCAGCTTCCCTGGTCACTCCAGCATGAGTCCCGCTCATCTCACAGCATGTGAAGCCCACACTGCATGAATGAACCACTCCATGGAATTGATACATGCTAGGTGACTTAACCCATATGTTCCAGCCTTCTCTCATTTTGAATCCAGGGCTTGATAGCTAGATTTACAATGTTAACTCTAAACCGTGTTTGCCAGTCCATTAGCTAGACTTATCAAGTTATCATGTACAATAAACCGTGTTTGCCCGGTCCATAATATTGGATTCATTCATCATGAAGAGACATTTCAAGTACCGAAGTCCATACTATCGTATAGAGGAAATATTTTAACCAAACAAAAGAAAATTCCAACACTAGTGCTTAGTAGTACTAGTAGGTTCTCAATTCTCATAACTTATTTTACAGGAAAATGCATATACCACATCAGCAGTCCCATTAACTACAAAGGTTGCAAATGAATCGTCAGTGGAAAACAAGGTTGAATTGGAACTCATGTCTTCTCATTCCTTTTTGGGGGATTTTACCTTTTAGTGATAGACCAATACTATCACAGAACATCGCAATTTAACCAAACTAAAGAAAGATGACAAATCACTACTCCAGCACCTCGTCATCATTTTGGCTCAAATCATTCAACTGGACATTTTGGATGATGCCATTTTCATTCAAGTATTCAACAAATTCATCAATAAGATAGGGCCATGCACCTTCAGCATCATAATTTGTTAATGCAGGGTCCACCGTCTGGATATACAAAGCATGAAAAATGAGTAGTGCCATGACCAGCATCAAAACCAGCAAGACGCGTCAATATATATAATGGTCATGAAAGGATGATATCAATGTTTCTTTTTGTTTCCTTTCTTATTAAAGAAGATTCAAGTCTTCAACGGCTATGAATATTTTTTTCAATAAGTAAAAACAATTTTATTCATAAGAGATAAATCAATCACTCTCTAAAGGCAATGAATATCATGATTCCTAGTAATTTATTCAGAAGATTAAAAATTGAAATGCTGGTGATTGTTTAATAATCTTCAACAAGATTAAAATTGATTAGGAAACCAAAATTCATGACCTTGTTTTCAATTACACAAACAAAATTTATCTTTCCATATTTGTATACCCCATATCTATCTCACAGAAAGAAAGAGATGGAGTAATCAGAATTGCCATTAATGCAGCATCTTTGTTGTGTGGGAGGTAAGAATACCGAAATAGAAATGAAGGTATGAATAAGATTGTTCAGTCTGCAGAATTAAAAGAATATAGATAGCAAATGGCAGCAAGGATGGAAGTCAAGTATCAAATGATTCCCAATGGAGAGAGAAAAAAACAACAAATGGGAAACAAGGAAAAAGAATGAAGTCAAGCTAAGATTCTCTCTCTCACCTGTCCTGGAAACATATATTTCTCCCACTCTACATAATAAGATAGCTACTTTTAAAATAAAATTAAAAAAAAAAAATTAAAAAGGTGGGAGGAAGGGGAGGCAGCACAATGCATATCGTACTTCTCAAGTTTGAGGAGATAAAAATGCAGTTGAAAAGGGTACTGATTGCATATGCAGGTGTAAATGAAACTTAGGCATTTAATCTTGAAATGATGATGCAGTATGTAATAATCCTTTTTATATCTTACCCTTGCAAACTCCAATAGTTGAGACCACGTGTTCCTAGATATTGCTTTGTTATGCCGAGCCTGAGCATCAACATCAAAACAGAAAAGAGAAGCCAAAGGAAAAAATATTAATTAACCCTCTCATAAAAGATATAGAAGAAAGCTGATGGAGTACATAACATAAACCCAATCAAACATATATAACTCATCCATGAATTTTTTGCTGACATTACTGAATTTTTTGCCAAGTGTTAATATGATCCTTGATGGGTGTGAAATTCAATCAAAAAATTCAGCAAGTGGCTCATTGTCTCTTTGCTATGTTTCAATTAGCTCAGTAATGTCAGCATGTCTCTCCATATTGTAAAATTGCTGGAAATTATCATCCATAGGGAACTGGAAAAATGCATTTAGCTTCGCCATCTCTGCCAATCAAAAATTCGCCTATCCATGTTTATTCCAACAAAAAATGGGGAGGAAACATTGTATAAATGAAACTTAAACATCTAAATCCCCCGCCATTGTTCTAGGGATAATAGTAATACAAGCTTTAAGAGGCACCTATCCATCAAAGATTCAGTCATTTAGCGTAGTTGTCAAAAGCTCTGATTCCTGCTATATACATGCAGTATTGACTTTTTGATGCTATTATGCACATACAAGGACACTATATATCTTAGCACAACAGGACAATAATAAAATCCAAGAGAACAGGTCACTGTATAATTTAAGAACTAATGCAAAAAACCGTACATCCCTGGTTTGAGTTTTAGTACCTCAATCTAAGCTATCTTCCCAAGAAAATTCAAATTCTATGAGCAGCCAGTGTCACACAACACGAAATGAACACAGGTATCAACGTACTTAAGACACTTTCAATCATTCTTTCTCAAAACTGTTTTTCAGTTTCATGAATAATTCAAAATTTACTGTTTTGGATATTCTATGTTAATGTTACATCTACATCCTGTATGCCCTCAAGAAGAAATCAATTCCTAGTTCACTTATACATCACTGAATTTGATATAGATATTAAAAAATAAAATAAACCAAATTCGAGGCCTGGAGAACATCTGAGTTCATGAATCTAACATCCATATCAAAATGCACCTAAGTCTAGAAATTTCCACTCAAAATTAATGGCAGGATTGCAAGCAGGAATTAATCAAGTTGATTTTTAACAATAACAGAAGGGCATAAAGTAACTCCAGCACACTCAGAGCACTCCTCATTCTGAGTTCAGAGTAAAAAGACAAGCTTATTGTGCATACACTCCATCTAAATGTTAAATAAGTGGTATCACCTTAGGATGCTGATTTTTCTAATAAAAGGAATTATTCAGGGAAAAAAAATAGCAATAACAAGTACTAAAAATTGCATTTTGGACTAAAAATTGCACACCACTTCATTGCCTAGCCCACTCCTTGAATCCGAAGTAATTTTCTATCTCTTTAATCTTTTCTTTTATATTCTTTAGGCTTTTCTAATTTTCTAAACAAATAAACTAAACTCATTAGTTGTACTTATTTATTTGCTTTTAACTAGGTATTATACTAATCAATGGATTGAGGAAGTCAGAGGCCGTGTTGCGCCACATAAGGATGCTGAACTTTCTGCAGAGAGAAACAAGTGCCTCAAAAGATTATTTCCTAATCTTGATGATAGGAAGAATGTTACTATGGAGTTTGGTTTGTTTTCAGGAATTAGGGCTTATGATGATGATAACATGGATGATAGGTGGATCTTCGATCCAATGCTTTGGTGGTCAAATTATGGGTCCAGGTTACCGATGCTTCAAACTTTAGCTCTAAAACTTCTTGGACAGCCTTGCTCATCATCATGTGCTGAGAGAAATTGGAGTACATATGGCTTCATCCATTGTATGAGGAGGAATAGAATTACTCCTAAACGTGCTGAAGATTTAGTGTTTGTTCATTCTAATCTTCGACTTCTTTAAAGGAGGGAAGAGTACACTAAAGGAAACTCTAAGAAGTGGGACATTGGTGGAGATACTTGGAATGAACTATTTGGAGGACCTGGGTTGCTTGAGATTGCTTATCTCACACTAGATGAGCCAGAGATAGAGATAAGTCTTGTTGAGAATGATGTCCATGTTGATGACGATGATGTTGTTGTTCTATGATAATCTTGAAAGTTTAAAACTTGTTATCCTTTTATGTTTTTAGTTTTGATGTTGAACTTCTTGTTCTATGGTAATCTTGTAAGTTTAAAGCTTGGTTTCCTTTTATGTATTTAGTTTGATGTTGAATGTAGCCTATTTAAACTTTTAGTTTGTACTCTAAACATTTTATGTGTATTATTGTACTACTTTGGGTGTTAGTTTACTTATTTGTAATTCTTACATAACTTAAATTCTACACATAAATGTATTTTATGTCTAAAAATATTAAAAAATATGTCAAAATATAAAATTTAATTAATTATTTAATTGCCATATCCACAGAGTGTTGTGTCCTTATTTTTCAAAAATTGCCGTATTCCCATGTCCATGTCCGTGTCTGTGCATCATAGCCTAAAAGACTAACTGAGAAAAGTGAAAAGCTGAAAACTATTAAAAAGTTTTCATTTTCTGCAGTGGAAATAAATATCCATAGGTCAAGAGTACGTACGAATCCAAGCATTCACGCAGAGGAAAGAGTACCTTTTCTTTTGCAAAGCCAAACACAAAGTTATATATCTCACGGAACTTTTCTGGACAAATACAAGCAAAAATCATTTTCAGCAACAAAAGCACAACAATTGTATCTCTAGCTTAGAAATGCTAATCAAACGAACCAATGAGCTTTAGTTTAAATGGTACCTCTTGCCTTGTAAAAGCAAGGTGGAGAGGGCGCTCAAGAGTTCATGACCATTGGGTGAGTGTTCTCACCTAAAAGCAACATGAATTACAATATTAAAACTAAATTTTAGAAAAAATCATAATTCATGAACACTTGTACAAACGATCATCTTTCAGCTCCATGCACATGAATGGTATCTTTTCACAGAACTTCTCCAAAGAGTCTATCCTGCCATCAGAATATATAGCCTTAATCACAGCAGTTCCAAACTCTTAATCGATAACATTAAACTCGAGAATAAGTATAGCATAAATAACTATTTATATACTTACCCTAGCCCTTGTAGACCACCTATAAACTCCTGCTTGGAAAATTCACATATGGTAGCAGCTTTCATGTGCCATGAAACAACTAACTGCAATAACAGCAGCAACCCATGTATTCAAAACAATTCATAAGCTATACATGCTGATACAAATCATAAACAATGGGGAACTGTGAAGACTGAAAATATTCTGACTCTATGAACAGCCATAGTTTCTCTGTTTTGGGTCTTTGGTAGGGCAAGGGGGAGGGTATTGAGAATCAAAATATAAACTTTCTGTTCTTGCCAAATTTCTGAACTCTTAAACACGGCTACATTTTATATAATAATTTTCTTGCTACCACAGGGTCAGACTTTGTAGATTTGAATTTAAGCCTCAAATTAAGGATACTTTCTTCATATTAATCAAAAGATATTTAGCTATGCATTCCTTGGATAGCAATAGCCTCAAAGAATTAACTAGACAATTTAATGCTTTTTTCCCAAATAATTTTTAAGGCTCTTTTGCCATTACAAATTTACAAGAAATGAAATTCAAAAACAAATAAATGGCCACCAATTCTTCTTTTTCTTTGCATAAATGTCCTTTCAAATTGAATTAGTATCCCACATGAAAGAGCCCATTAATTTAGAGAAAGAGAATAGAAAGTGAAAAAGACCCCCAAATAAGCAAATCAAACAGTGCAAAAAAGGGAGACATACTCTGGCATTCAACAACATAAAATAAACCAAATGAAGATGATGCAAAGGAAAATAGTTTCAATGTAATAATAGTTCCATTTGGTATATCCATTAGAAGCCTTGAATCAGATGTCAAGGAAAGACACCCACTGTGATCAGGGACTAGAGGAGGCTGAGGAACTGCTGCATTGGAAAATGGTTCTCTACCATTGAGAAGTCTAGGCAGGTGATCATAGCATTAAGGCAAGAAAAATTGAAACCCATTACAACCACAATCATCCAATTCAAGTCATAAAATAGTCAAGGAAAATAAGAACCATTATTTTCCCCCTTTATTGAAGGGAGAAAAATCTATTCCTAAAATTTTGAGTTACCCCTAGTTAAATGCTTACTTCTGCCAAATCTGGCAGGTTTCAGTTGCCAAACAAACACTGCTCTTCACCTTCAAAATCCCATAGAAAATATGCTTAACTAATTATGCCAATAAAACCAAATCAATACAAGTAATCTATTGTGTGTGACCAAGTAGATGTTGACCATCATCAATGTAAAATATTATATTCATTTTAACCTCACTTGTCCATTAAGTTGCACAACTTAATGCTTTTTTCTAAAAGCATTTTGGAAACTTCTTGGCCATTAAAAGCAACAGAACTCAGCAACAGATCAAATTACTAATTTCTTTCATTAGTTCTGTTCTTTTTTGCATTATTATATCCTTCAAGTTGTACCTATTTATTAATGAGTGTGTTAATTTAGTGAAAGAGAGTGGGAAGTGACAAAGATGCAAATCAAACAATACAACTAAAGAGGAATACATACACTGGCATTCCGCAACTCAAAAGAAATCAAACAAAGATGATGCAAAAGAAAACAGTTTCAATGTAATAACAGTACCTTGCCATGTTGCTTCGAAATTTGATCGAACTAAGACGTTTTCATTTTCTTCAACTGTGGATATGGATTGAAGTCGAAATCATCGTATACAGAGGGATAGACCAATGAAGAAGAACCCAAATTAAACCCATGACCAACGGTTAAGTCAAATCCCAAACCAAAATCAGACCCATTTGCCGCATCCATTGGAAGCCCAGAATCCGATGGCAAAGAAAGGTGCTCAATGCATACCAAATATGAGTCATTGCGCACTGTGTTCAAAGGGATGGACAATATTTATTGAAAGCCCATCAAACTTGAGTGAAGCCCCCTATTTGTTGAAACTGTAAGAAGGCAATAAATGGTGGAGCTCAGTGTTGTGAGGGACTGAGGATGACCCGCCACCATCCATAGCGTTTGGGATAGTTTTTGGAGGGTGACATTGGTGCTGTTTTTCTGGTGTATATATATATATATATATATATATATATATATATATATATATATATTTTAATGGGTTTTTTCTGGTGTATCTTGTATCTCTGAAACACTGGTGATGTTCAAGTCAGCAAGCCATAACTAAAGATGCTCGAATGCACTGAAGATGCTCCCACTGAATGGATGGAGCCCACCTCTTTTAAACATTAGCAACGGGTGTGAGGGGATTTTTTTTTCAAAATAACTATAAGACTTAAACAATTTTATTGGTTAATAACTTTTCAAACTATTTAGGAAATTAACAATTCGAGCATGTGAGACTCGATTTTACTGTAGCAAATCGAGTTTAAGATACTCAATTTCTGTATGCTAGCAATGCTGACGTGGAAAAAGCATCCACGTGAAAATCGAGTTTAACACACTCGATTTCCTATTCATCATCCACTCCACCTTCCTTCTCATTTTTTTTTCCTGCATCTATCGTCCCACAACCTTCTTCCCAGACCCAAACCTATAGACACGAAATCAAGACCCATAGCCACACCGATCTCCACCTCCATTACCAACCACCCACCCCCACGGAAACCCAGAAAAACCCAGCCACCTCCTTGAACATGCGGTCGAATCGCGAGTCAATGGCGACCTTCGATTTGTGCCTGGGAAATTTCTGGAAGCGAGGGTCGGAGTGCACGGACACGAATCGAGCATCCGTGATGATCTTCTTGCCGCGTCCATTGTTGCTATTGTTGTTGTTGTTGTTGCTATCTTGTGCCGTCGGTGAAGGGTCCGAGTCCTTGTTCAGCTTCGGCATCTTCTTGTTCTTCTTTTTGGAGGGCATTTTTCATTTAAAGTTTTTTTGGCGTTGGTGTTACGGTGTGCAAGTACTGAACTACACCGATCCACCTTCCTTCTCTTGTTTTTTTTTCTTTTTTTCCTCCATCTGCCGTCCCACTTCCTAGACCCAAACCAGTAAACACGAAAGGAAACCCAGAAAAACCTAAAAAAAGAGAAAACCCAGAAAAACCCAAAAAAAGAGAAGGAAAGGATGATGAACAGAAAATCGAGTCTTTAAGACTCGATTTCCATGTGGATCTTTTTTCCACATCAGCTTTGCTAGCATACAGAAATCGAGTGTCTTAAACTCGATTTCCTAGAGTGAAATCGAGTCTCACATACTCGACTTGTTAGTTTCCTAAATAGTTTGAAAACGTTACTAACT
Source organism: Lithocarpus polystachyus (assembly GCA_033629205.1). NCBI lineage: Eukaryota > Viridiplantae > Streptophyta > Magnoliopsida > Fagales > Fagaceae > Lithocarpus > Lithocarpus polystachyus. The sequence continues at coordinate 4,805,557 of CM066172.1, forward strand.
AATAAAATTGTTTGAATTTTATAGTTATTTTGAAAAAAAATCCACAACTTATGCAGGATAAAACTTGGACCTTGTAGAAGACAATTAAACTCATAAATTTTCAAATAAAATAAGAACCATGATTTTCCCCTTTTCGAAGGTAGCAAAACATATTCCTGAGATTTTAAGTCAGTCCTAGTTAAATTCTTTGTTTTGCCAAATCCTGCATACCAAACCGCTTTATAAAAATGTTTAACCAAAAGACTTTGAAATTGTGCCAAATTAAAAAAAAAAAAATATATATATATATATATATATATGACTATTGATCCTGCTTTCGGCTTTCCCATTGGGGGTCTTTGTCACTTCACATTCTCTTTCTCTAAATTATTACCCTGTATGAAAAACCCATTAATTTAGAGAAAGAGAATGGGAAGTGTCAAAGTACCCCAAAGATGCAAATCAAACAATGCAAAACAGTGAGACATACTCTAGCATTCAAGAACATTAAAAAATCAAATAAAGATGAGGCAATGGAAAATAGTTTCAATGTAAAAATAATACGTAGGATTATTTCTTTTTAGAAAGGGATGGGCTATTGAAGAAGACCCCAACTCAAACCCATTACCATCTGCTAAGTCAATACCAAAATTTTAGTCTAACCAACTTGCTATATCCATTGGAAGCCTTGAATTAGATGTCACCAGTGTTACCAAGGTCTCCAGTATTTAAGTCCATTGAGACACCTAAGATGCGTATGTGAACCATTAGAAGTGGAGCAAGGAGGTAGTAACGGTGTGAGCATAGTGTCTTCAGAGTCATCAACATTTTGAGAGTTGTCTTGGATGATAACGGAATTCTGAGGAGAACAAATGTATTCCACATGTACCCCCATCCTTGCAACCATAGTACCAAACTTTCCGAATTCACTTGTCCAATGAGAGATTTTACATGATATCTTAATATGATTCCGATCACCTTGCATCAAGTCTCCAAATTTCCTCAGTAATTGGCTGAGGCATACAAAAAAACCACATATGATCACACTTAAAAAACTGAACGAACACTCTCTCAATAAAAGGTCGCTTATGACCATTGATGAAAATTTTGAGATCGCAAACCCAACCAATTTTACCATCACGAACAAAACCATAGCTATCATTATCAGCATAGCTGTCCTTCAACGGAACTAGATGACAAGCAACACAAAGAGCAACTATGGGAAATTCAGGACCAACCCAGAATAATATGGTACTCTATGTGCTTTGATGGTTAAACCACTTTGGAATCTTCTTTCTTGGTACTCTAATATCATATATTTCTGCAAAATAATTCACCAGATACACATCTAGAGTAGGAAAGGACTCGAATAAAAGTACAAGGAGCTTAGAGATGGAGACCCGGGAAGAGAAATCAATCTGATGCGATAATTTGTGATGTGAATGCAAATCAATCTTTACACCTGAACATTTCATATCTTGTGGAAGCCCAAACTTTCTTCCAAACTGCCTGCAATTCAAAATTTTGAGAAATTGAAGTTTAGCAAATCTGCTAAATGTATTTTCAAAATTAACCAAAATTATTACTTTAAGAGAGGGAGAGGTACTTGAAGGATTAATTTTCTTAGTGATTCTGAATTCAACGAAATGCAGGTATATGCTTCTATTCTTCTTAACCTATTGAATCTGATAATACATTCTCAGAGGTTCAAATCTATAGTTTTCTTTAAGTGGGTGAAACATGAAGTTAACTTTTTTAGAAAATTCAACGGGGCTTGTCCGTCAATTCCCACGCTCTTTGGAAATTGGACATTAGCATAGAGCAAGAGTTGGGAAAGATGTTGCAATTCATAAATTCTAATTGGAAGTTGACACAAATAGAAAGGAGAACCTATCTCTAACATCTCAAGCCCAGTGAGATTTCCAATTGATGGAGGAAGCTCTATAATGGCAGTGTGTGCCAGATTTAGATATCTTAAATTTTCCATTTCTTGTGGAATATCGGGGAACCTCCTAACCCTTTTGCAACCCAAAAGACTTAAAATTTTAAGAGATTTCATCACAATGCAGCTCGGAAGAATATGAAGTTCAAAGCAACCCTGAAGGTCCCAGCTTTCAAGCTTATCAAGATATCTAATAGAGTCAAGAATCTTGACTAATTTTCTACAATAACGGAGATCCAAGTTCATTACATTTGGGGTGGCACTCAATAAGTCCAGTAATTTCCTAATGTATTGATAGCTACAAAAATTCATATGTGTCAAGCTTCTACATTGTATCCTTTGTAGGAAAAAAATCAAAATTTAACTTCAATAAATGTTAAAATACAAATTAATGAAGTTATAATAATGTATAAATAAAAATGACAATACCTTGAAAAGCTTGTCCAATATAATCTGACTTTGTGGTAAGTTGAGTGCAACAAGGTTTTGAGGACAAAAATTGGATGGTAAGGAGGATAAAGGAAACCATAGCCAATCAAACACCCTTAATCCATTAGGGAGATATTCAAGACCTCTGCAAATATCCACATTACCAACCATAAGGAACTTGAGATTTTTCATCTTTTCAAAACAATTAGCTTCTAGTTGCAACTTTGTTGGTTTAGGCAGGACTATCATCGTTCCTCGAATGTTATCAGATCCCTGATTAGACAAAACATTTAGTGAATTACATCATACAAAAGAACTCACTAAAAATATAATAACTATTAAATTTTAACTTTGTTGATAGACTTGAATTTTCTTCCATAACTAAAGAAAAAAATTATATGAAGGAAAAAATAAAATAAATTAAATTAAAATAAAATAACCAAAAATAAAAAGCCATTAAATTTTCCTTGCAAAGAAAAGGGTAAAGGTGAATGAGACCAACTTATACCTTATTTTCCATTAGTACTTCAAAAGCATCCTCATAATACCATAATCTACTTCGTAGTTCGGGTTTTTAGGGTGATTCTTGTCAAACAATCTCTCTACCCATTTGCTGTAGCTAGTCATGCATCCATAATTTGTTAAATCGATCAACATTTATAAGACACTTATCAATAATTTTTGAATACCAATAACTGCGTATAGATCGCAAGAATTTAGTATATCCACAACATAATCCTTGAAATGACACTTGAAGAAACATGCAAGATCGAGAAAAATATTTTGTTTCGTATCATCCAATCCTTGATAACTTACTTGGAGTACTTTTTGTATATCTTTGTTAGGAATCCTTTCATACTTATTAAATGCACTTTTCCATTCCATTTCACTTCTTCCGTGCAAATTGGCACCAATTATTGATAGAGCTAATGGAATGCCCTTGGCATAACATGTAACTTGATTAGCAAGTTCTAAATAATCTTCTTCGAGTTTGTGTTTTTGAAAGGCGTGCATACTAAATAGTTCAAGAGCTTCATGATCATCTAATTCGTTAACCATGTAAGTTGAATGACATATTCTAAAAGTATGTAACATATGTTTATCTCTTGTTGTTATAATGATTCGACTTCCAAAAGCAAACCAATCACATCCTCCAATCAATATTTTTATTTGGTCTGATTCATCCACATCATCAAGAATTAAAAGAATTTTTTTATTGCGAAGTATGTTCTCAATCGCAATGGTTCTTTTTGATTCACTGCACACCTTCAGTTGTCTATTCCCTAGGGCCTCACAAAGAAGTATCTCTTGTAGTTGAATAATGCCAAGGTGGAGATTTGTTGAAGTGGGCCCATGTGTGTGGCTTGAATTGCCACAAGCCCTAGACAATTACAAGTAAACCAAATACAACTTGTAATAGGAAACCACAAGTCTTAGTCGGTCATAGTAGTTGGCCGAATACAATTGATACAAGGAATCCTATATTGCCAACTTAAGCATAGCAATATATAAGTGCTAGTGTGTAGCAATTATAATTGACAATTCCCAAAACTTAGCAACAACTGCATAAGAAGAAGAATAGTGTTTTCTTGTCTTGTGGGTGAGAGAGAGTTAGGGTGTATTAAGATTTCTAGAGAGTATTATTATGCACTATTGTATCTCTCTATTTTTATAGTGAAATTTCTCCATCGTCGCTGTAGAGGTAGGCAGTTTTCCCACATAAATTCTTGTGTTCTTTGTGTGTGTTTGTTATTTAATTTTCGCTTATTTACTGTTATTTATTTGAGTCCTGAGGTGCTATCTGCTTAACAAGGTTAAATACACAGACTGATTGGCTGTTTTCATTCTGCACTTATTAGTAACATACAAGTAAATAAAAACAAATCATGAAAAAGATAACACAAAGCAACCCTTCTTGCTAAATGCTAATCTTTTGGAAGAAACAACGAAAAGTAAAAGAGAGTGAAGGTAATAAGTAGCATAATAAGTGAAATAGATAAGCTAGGAAACAATCGCGTGGACATGCTTTTCAGGTCATTGCACGGCAGGAGAGGGGGACATTACTAGAGTCACCCTCTACTTTAGCGGAAGATGATGGAAAATTATGATAGTGGGATCAAGTTGTTTGTTAAAGTGGCTTTGTATTGCTTTTGTTTTATTAAAGTAACGATTCTAGATTAATCATGCAAGGGAATCTTTCTCCAATTAACTAGCTGAACATGATTACATTGTAGAATTGAAATAAAATTTGAACTTTTTTATATTACTATTTCTTTCGTTCCCTATTACGAAAGTTTCACTGTCTTGCTTGAAAGAGCACTTTTTTCGGGCTTTGCTATTACCCTCTAGCAAAACCCGCAACATTGTGGTTAGATAGACTAATAGCCGAAATAATCCACTTCTTCATTAAACACAGTACTAGGGAATAATAACTGGAAATTAGTGCTTGCTCAAATTCGTATATGCATATAGTCCATATTTCAGCTTTGAATAAATAGTCATTTACTCAAGTTTAACCAAACAGTTCAGATAATAAGTGAAAAACAAAAATGTATGTATTTTCAATTATTGGAAAATCAAAGACATATCTTTGCCCCCAAAGGGAATTTTGTGTGTACGCAGGTGCGTGCACATGCCTACACACCCTCTTGCACAATCGTAGGAGAGGCAATGAGTTCACAAGAAAACATCAATAATTCAAACTTCAAAAGAAGAAGTGCTTGATAGAGCAAAATAAACAAACAAACAAAATATTCTCAACATATTATTCCGAGTCTACTACAATTACATCTTGAATCTTGACAATACAATTTTCGGGATTCCTTCTAATCAGCAAGTTTCATTTAAAACCACAACATATACATATGTCTTAAGTTCATCAGATCTCAGCTTAAAACAACCAAAAGGATCTCTAAACCACAAAAACCAACCTACAACACAGGGAAGGACCAACACAACTCAAAGCAGAAACTGATGACAACAAGAACAAAGTTACAACCAAAACAGCAGATCCCTAACACTTCAACCAAGCTAAGAATTAACAAGCACTGTAGAGGACTCAGTTCCCCAATTATAAAATACTAGTCGCTAACCCGTGCGATGCACGAGATAGTTAAATAAAAATTAAAAGTACTTATTTTACTTAAAGGTTTATGACTTAACTTTTAAAAATGTATAACTTGAAAATGAGTGAAAATTAAGTAATATTTTGTTTAATATAATGATTTAGAAAAATTCTTTTGAAGATAAGTGGAATGGAAAAATTAAAAACAAAACTAAGAGATACATAGAGATTGTAAAAAATTCACCTTGCATTAAATACCCTGCCTTTGGTTTTTCGGAAACGGCATCAACTAAAAGGATTTGAACATCTAGAGGAAGGAAGAGCCTTGGCATTATGAATCCAAAGTCTATAAAGATTTGAAACTATCTTTTGAAGAGAGAGAATTTGGTGTTAGCAAGCTCAATGCCTAATTTTTTGAAACCGTGAAATAAGGTAAAGCAAAAGGTGGGGAGACAGAAAGGGCTACCCTTAAAACTAAAAGACCATTCGGCTGGGTTTGGCATTTATGGTGGGCAACATATAGGTTTGGGCTTCATGGTGGTCATCATTAACGTGAGATATATATATATATATATATATATTTATATATTTATATATTTATATATATATGATTAAAGCTATAAAGATTGGGGTTTCATAGTGGGGATTGGGATGGGAATCATTTTCCTTTTATTAGTATTTTAAAATTTAGGAAAAGAATTTTAAAAATATAGGACAAATTCAGGAAAAAAAATGGTAATGGCATGGTCTCTGATGTGGCTCAACTAGAACATAGCAATATTAAATGCCTCGCTTCAACTTTTAGATATATATATATATATAGATAAAGATATAGATTAAAATTTAGAAAAATTATTTTAAAATTATAGGAGAAATTTAGGAAAAAAAAAATGGTAATGACATGATTGCTGATGTGGCTCAAATGGAGTGTAGCAACATTAAATGTTATACGTCAGCTTTTAGATATATAATAGTCGCAGACCCACGCGATGCATGAAAATATATTATTACTTTGAAATTGTGGTATGATGTATAATATGTTCTCTCTAAAAATCAAAAAAATTCTAAAATTATTTTTCATACAAATATATCATTTTAATATTTTAGGTGTGTTTGATTGAAACTATTTCCTTTTGAGGTGGTCCATATTTTTCTAAATTATATTATGGTACGCGGTGTTTTCCTTTTTTTTCTTACAACTAAATTCTTTAAGTTGCTAAAGGCCTTATAGCTGAATTGGCACTTCACCATGCACAAGGTGCTTGGGGGTCGAGTGGCAAAAGGGTTCGAGTTACGGGGTTAGCAGCATGTTGTAATTATCTCTCAAAAAAAATTCTTTAAGTTTCAAATACATTATTCAAATTTCTCATTTCTTAAATAAGATATCATGATAATCAAAACTCATCACCAAATTACACCTGATATTACTCAAATAGTTAAGAAACACATTCAAAAACATAGCGAGATTGAATTTTAATATAAAAATTCTAATTTTCACTTTCAAAATAACTAAGTATTATATCAAACAAAAATCAAACAAAAGCTATGAGAGAGAGAAAAGGCTTGTGATGGAGAACTCAAAAACACACATAAGATTGTATATTAACCCAAAATAGTGTTATAAAAAAAACATAATAATTCATCAACCTAAAGCTAAGTTTCAAGAAAGAATATACAATCGAGAAAGAGAATAATCACCTTTTTCGGGAGAGACTTGAATTGGATAAATTTATAGAAAATAAGATGAGAAGAATAGTAAAAAAAAAAAGATATAGTCACACCAAATTATCCAAGTAATGTTATGTAATTGAATAACATTATATTCTTATATTTTATCTTTATAATGCAATATGATAGCACTTGACAATAAAAAAAAAAATAAAAATAAAAAATAACAACTTGAAAACTCAAAACCAAAAAGTTTGGAGCGTGAAATTCAATTCAATCCTGTTTATTTTTTGTAGTGGTATGCATGAACCTAAAGTAGATTTTGAAAGAACACACAAATTTATTAACCTAAAGTAAAGATATAAAACATAAAAAATCACAAAAATATATGTGTGTGTGTGAGAGAGAGAGAGAGAGAGAGAGAGAGAGAGAGGGAGAATAATAGTAGAGTTATAAAGAACATGGAAATTCATCAATATAAAGTAAAGATACAAAAAATATTTATAAAAAAAAACTACCAAAAGAAAAGAAAAACACAAGAAAGAGAAAGAGTAATAACCTTTTTGTGTGACAAAATATGTATGAAGTGAAAGAGATTAGTAAATTTATAGTAAGAGGATTAGGATAAGAATAGTCAAAATAAAGGAAAGATGAAGGAATAAAGGAAAAGTGATATTAATGTTAAGAGTAGCAGGGAGTTGAAAAGGTAAAAGGGAATGAGAAAAGTTGGAGAAAATGTAACCGTAAATTACAAAATTAATAAATAAATAAAAAGAGTCAAAAAAATAAAAGAGAAATGGTTGAAAAAAAGGAGGTGATATGGCCGCTGACGTGGCTCAACAGAAACATAGCAACAATTCCCATAAAAAAAAAAAAACATAGCAGCAATAAATGTTACGCTTTAGCTTTTAGATATATATATATATATATATATATATATAGATATAGATATAGATAAATAATAACTCTTTACAAGTTTATGAGCCAGCATTTGATTCAAGCTTACCAAGAATCTCATGCAATATTTCAGTTTATGAGCTAGAAATTTAGAATTACATTTGTATACTACTTTATAGCAGGCAATTGGTCTAAAGTCAGCTACTGTTTGAGGGATTTGAAACTTTAGGAATAAGCGCAATAAGTGTTAAATTTACCTGAGATAAGTTTACTAGAGCTGAACAACAATAAAATGGCAGGCACCACATTAGTCTTAACAGTGCAATAATCTTGCTTGAAGAACTTTTGCAATGAAGCCATCTGGTCCTAGGGCTTTGTCATCTCCCATGGAGAATATAACCTGCTCAATTCACATTCAGTCACCTACGCTAGCAACCTCGAGCACAAATTGGCAGGGAGCTAAGCCTGGAACATGGAAGCCAAGTATTGGACCATAGCAGCTTCATTCATAACATTTAGAGTCCCCAAAAGTCCTTCAAATTTCTTTACTTCCCTTGTATCTTCCACTCTATTACCTTCATTATCCAGCAGACACTAAATAGAATTCTTTGATTGTGTAATCTTTAATAGGCAGAGATAAAGGAGTTGTTTTGATCCCCCAAATTAGGCCACTTATTCTAGATTTCTTCCATAACAACAAGCTTCTTCAGCTCTTCTAATTGAAAGATACACATGGAGAAGCCCATCCACTTTCTTCTTGCGTCAAGGATCAGTACCCTATTGCATCATCATCTCTGGTAGGATTTAAGCCTTACTTTAGCTAGATCAACCCTTTGAGCAATCCCACTAGAGCCTGAACATTGGAGTACCCAACTAGAAAAATATTGTGCTCTCGCTAGTAATTGAAGTACACTAGTAATTGAAGTATCAAATGACCTTATGCCATAACTTTTACTATTACCAAAGGAGACCAATATAGAGGAGGAAAAACTACAAAACACCATGTTCAACATTGAAGATCCACACTTGGTTAACCAAGGCTATCCAACTTTTTAGCTATGAGCCATTCTCAGCCCTTCTATTGCCCCAAGTTAAAAAGCAACCCATGGCAGAGTGATCCGGCAACTCAGAAGTCCCTTGAATTTCTTTACTTCCCTAGAATCTTCCACTCTATTACCTTCATTATCCAGCAAACACTAAATAGAATTCTTTGATTGTGTAATCTTTAATAGGCAGAGATAAAGGAGTTGTTTTGATCCCCCCCAAATTAGGCCACTTATTCTAGATTTCTTCCATAAAAAAAGCTTCTTTAGCTCTTCTAATTGAAAGATACACATGGAGAAGCCCATCCACTTTCTTCTTGTGTCAAGGATCAGTACCTTATTGCATCATCATCCTCTGGTAGGATTTAAGCTTTACTTTAGCTAGATCAACCCTTTGAGCAATCCTACTAGAGCTTGAACATTGGAGTACCTAGCTAGAAAAATCTTGTGCTCTCACTAGTAATTGAAAGTACTAAATGACCTTATGCCATAACTTTTGCTATTACCAAAGGAGACCAATATAGAGGAGGAAAAACTACAAAACACCATGTTTGACATTGAAGATCCACACTTGGTTAACCAAGACTATCCAACTTTTTAGCTATGAGCCATCCTCAGCCCTTCTATTGCCCCAAGTGAAAAAGCAACCCATGGCAGAGCGATCTAGCAACTTTAGCATATCCAAATATTGCTTGAATTCTCCTTCATAGTACTGATATCAAGCCCGCCCCATTTCTCATTAGCACTCTAGAAAACATTAAATTCACCAGATAAAATTAGAGGGAAACCCTACACCTGATTAGTAAATTGATCCAACTTAGACCATAATAGTTTCCTTTCTACACCATCTGAAATATGCTAAAAACACCCTAGCACATTATTTAGAACCCTTAATCAAAGTTTTATGACTTAATAACTATTAGTACTAAACTAACAACTTAGTTCAATATAAGTGTTTAGCCAAGTTTCATATTGCAAACAAGATAAGGAAAAATCTAAAGCAAGTAAAGAGCAATATGAAATTGTGGAAAATAAAACAAACTACATGAAAACACCAAGACGTGTTTTCAAAGAGGAAAACCCGATCACCTGGGCGAGAAAACCTCTCCGCCGACCTGTCAGAAAACTCCCCTAATATAAATAGTTGTAGTACATGGATGACTATAAACCCTCCAATCCTATATCTTCTTGTATACTTGAGCCCTCCAAGCTCCCGCAAGCAACCAACTCCATGAGTCTTTTCTTCACCTAGCTTCCCAAAGTCACCACCGTTGAGTAATGAACGGAAAGCCACCAAAGGATTTGGATTTGGATATGGCTTCTCATGTTTCCAATGCCATTCTCTCACTCACAAGGTTAGTGTTTGTGGATGAGGAAGGTGTTTACAGAATCTCTATCAATACCATGGAAAAGATGGAAAAGAAAGATGGAAACTTGGTTTTCTCAATGAAAAATCTCTCTCTTTTCATACAAAGGGTTGGCTTCAATATTTTCACATTTCTTCCATTTTAGGGTTTGTTCAACCCTTATCTAAAGCCACTTGCCACACTTCACAGCATTGTGTGTGTGCTGGCAGATGTATAGTGGACAGGTGTATAGCAAAGTACAGAGATCGTGCAGTTCACGACATGGTCGCCCCCTGAGGTCACGAGTTGGTTGCGAGGTGCATGTCTACACTCTCATCCAAAATACCTGCCATATGGCTCTCACAAGCAAGCTAGGTTGCGAGCAAGTCGCCTCCAAGTCGCAAGATCACTAGTTAATGCTGCTTTAAATCTTCAAGGAAAGGCTCAAGTACTCTACCCTAAAATACATGAAAACCAAGGAAACAATACATCAACAATAAAAAAATTACAAACAAAATTTTGTCACTGAATTAAGCCAATAATAAAACATGACATCTCACCATCATTGGCTCCATTGAGGAAAGAGGAATAACAAATCCTATACCAATCCGAGTTCTATAAATGAATGACATGGGATAAAACATGGTAATTGGTAAACATAGACAAATAGGATGTCCAGTTTACGCAAAACCCAAATCTTCCCTGATCCCTCCTCTCAGACAAAATGGCAAATCTATCAGCCAAGTAACATTGAGCTCAGAACCTATGAGTTATATCTTCCATAACCTTAGTCTCAACCAAACATACTAAACTAACATTCACTTCTTCACTATATTTTCACTCCCTTTTGCCTTAAGGGGCAATTAAAGCCCCTTATGTTCCATACAAGCCAATTTACGCACAAATTAGGTGAAAGGAAGATGACTCCTTCCTAGTTGATGACTGCCCAATTTCTTTGCTACCGTATTTAGAATTAGTCTTAACTTTCATCTTAAGGCTTCGTCAATCACTTCTTGAACAGTAAAGTGAGAGAACTTGGGACTCCCTATGACAATAGGGTATACGAATCTTTTCAAGAGAATCACAAACTATTACTTAATGGTTACTACAGATTGTCTTCAGTTTCGATAGGTCCCACAAATGCAAAAGCCTCAATTTTGGGAGAGTAATTTTGGTAGTGTCCATTCCTTCCTTCTCTTTTTCTTCTTCTTCATCACTAGCTTCTCCTATTATTTCCTCTACTTGCTTACACTCGTTGATGCTAATCTCTTCCAGGTTGCGCAGGTGTAGCAACAACCCAAGTGGAAACAGCTTCTTTATCTTGGAACACCCAAATAAAGAAACTATTTTGAGACAAAAAAAGGTGCCAGATAGGACCCATGCCAATGCAGCTTTCTCTTTACTAAACAATACGCGTAAGTTATCCGAATACAAAAGCTCTAGTTTCTTAGTTTGAAGAAGAGGAAGGGTACAAGAAGAAGAAAAAGAAAGAATGTGCCCCATTCCTTCGCACTTAAATAGACTTACACATTGTAATTCACTTGTGTGGTTCAAAGATGGAACATCACATAAACTTCTTAAATCGTGACATCCATTAATATTGAGGAATTGCACGTCATTCGGTAGCACTAAGGACTCATCTCCTCTTCTTAAATTGGAGTTTTCTAAAATTACTTTTTTGCCGACAAATCCAAATGTTATAAATTGGTTGCCATCAACCACTTCGCCAGTCCCACTCGAATTAGGTAACATGCAAGTTGCCTGTTCTCCAAGAATCTGATATACATACTAAACTTGTCCACGTCATCAAAATGGCCTACAAAAGTTTCCAATTCCTTTAAGCTTGTTATATCCTTTTTGTCCACTACTATTGCCTTCGAATGCCAAGAAACTATGAGGTACTGTAGATGAGAGATTTTCGGTAAAATCCCAAGTGGCATGACTTTAGTCCACGCGTGTTCAGATCGAGGAATTTCAAGTTAACCAACATTTCTAAACCATCAGGTACTTCTGTAATTTGTGTTTCCCCAAGGTCTAACTTCCTCAATGTTGTAAGCTTTGCTAATGAAGACACATGTTTTAATTCTATACACAATCTAAGCATTAATGTAGTAAGCTTCTCCATGCTATAGACTGAATTCGGCAAAGATGTAATACCAGTATATGATAGATCAAGAACCTTGAGCCCATACAAATGCTCAAACAAAGAATTTGAGACATTTTTTAATGACCGGTTACCCTGCAGCAACAAGGTCGAAAGGTTAGGATACCTTGGTGATACATTAGGAGGAATTGTTGATATGTCCTTGTACATCAAAGAAGCCTTTACAAGATCCTCTCTCCATTTTCCTTCATTTGTAAAATCATCCAATCCCAAGCGACCTTCTACCATAAATTGAGGACTTGCAACGTCGAGGACCATGTCTCTTTACCAAATTATGAATCTTCACAAACATTTTCTTGTACATATCACATCCTCAACTTTTGCGAGATCTAAATCCAACTTGCGTGCAATATCATGTTGTAGTTGGATAACATTTAAAGACTTTGATACAGTGACCCAAATGACACTGTCAAATTTGTTTTTCTCTTTTGATAGACGATTATTGATGTGCTCCATGATAGTCGATTTACCTATACCTCCCATTCCATAAAGGCCATTCTTTCTAACAGCATCGTCCAACATGCATGCCCAAATTTCTTCCTTTACTCTTTCAGTAGCACTTTCCTCAATCAATGTTGGTGTTGACATTATTTCTCCATTGCTTGGGGGTGGATCAATGACCAAACTATCAGTGAAAGCACCAATTTGATAAAGTTCTTCTACCTCTCGTATCTTCTCAGAAGCAAGTTTTCCTATGCATGTACACGAGAAACACTTCCCTTCTCCAGCTTCACGTTCATTGGCTTCTATTTCATCATTCAATTTTTCTACATCTTGGATCCATCCTTCAACTTCTTGCTTTGTTGTCTTTCTTAGAAGAAGTTGTGCTCTCATTCTTGAGGTTATATCTAACTTCTGATGTTCTAAATCCCGCCATTTGTCCCTGAGAATTCTGCTATATTTATTAGCGCCTTTATAATACTTGCAGTATTTGCAAATTGGATCAAATATCATTTTTGCAAATATCTAATCTTTGATAATGATACCCATGTGATTTATGAGCTTTGAAAATGATATTCATGTATTTATATGTATGGGTCCGATTTTCGAGATTGCAAAAATGATATTTTCTCCAATTTGCAAATATTGCAAGTATTATAAAGGCGCTAATAAATATAGGAGAATTCTTAGGGACAAATGGCAGGATTTAGAACATCGGAAGTTAGATACAACCTTAAGAATGAAAGCACAACTTCTTCCAAGAAAGACACCAAAGCAAGAAGTTGAAGGATGGATCCAAGATGTAGAAAAATTGAATGATGAAATAGAAGTCATTGAATGTGAAGCTGGAGAGGGGAAGAGTTTCTCATGTGCACGCATAGGAAAACTTGCTTTTGAAAAGATACGAGAGGTAGAAGAACTTTATCAAATGGGTGCTTTCACTGATAGTTTGGTCATTGATCCACGCCCAAGCAATGGCGAAATAATTTCAACACCAACATTGATTGGGGAAAGCATTGTGGAAAGAGTAAAGGAAGAAATTTGGGCATGCATGTTGGACGATGATGTTAGAAAGATTGGCCTTTATGGAATGGGAGGTATAGGTAAATCGACTGTCATGGAGCACATCAATAATCATCTATTAAAGGAGAAAAACAAATCTGACAATATCATTTGGATCACTGTATCAAAGTCATTAAATGTTATCCAACTACAACATGATATTGCACGCAAGTTGGGTTTAGATCTTGCAAAAGTTGAGGATGTAAGAGATAGGGCTGCCAAGTTAATGGCAAAATTGAAAGATAAGAATAGATATGTGCTAATCTTAGATGACATGTGGGAAGCATTTGCTCTTGAGAAAGTAGGAATTCCAAAGCCTAATTCAGTAAATGGATGCAAGTTAGTATTGACGACAACTCTTCTTGACGTTTGTCTAGGAATAAGTTGTAAGCATATCAAAAAAATGGAGCTTCTTTCAAAAGAGGAGGCAAGGAAGTTGTTTTTGGATAAAATGGAGCGTGATGTTGTTAATATTCCAAATTTAAAACCAATGGCAGAAGAGGTTCTAGAAAGATTTGCCCAATTGCCTCTTCAATTGTTACAATAGCTGCAAGTTTCAAACCTTTAATCAATGATTATGAGTGGAGAGATGCACTGGAAGAGTTGAGGACATCAGTAATAAGGGCCAACAATAGAGCGGAACAAGTACTTGAGACGCTTATATTTAGTTATGAACGATTGAAAGGTGAGAAACTTAAACAGTCTCTTGCATTGTGCTCTATTCCCTAAAGACTTCAAGATTAACAAAGAAGAGTCGATAGAACATTTGATTGATGAGGGAATTATCGAAAGAATGAAGAGTAGGCAAGCAGAGTTTGATAGGGGCTATTCAATATTGAGTAAACTTGAAAATGCTTGCTTATTGGAAGGTGGAAATGATATTTACAAGAAAATGTTTGTGAAGATGCATGATTTGGTAAGAGACATGGTCCTCGACGTTACAAGTCCTCAATTTATGGTAGAAGGTCACTTGGGATTGGAAGATTATACAGATGAAGGAAAATGGAGAAAGGATCTTGTAAAGGCTTCTTTGATGTACAAGGACATATCAACAATCCCTCCTAATGTATCACCAAGGTATCCTAACCTTTCGACCTTGTTGTTGCAGGGGAACCGGTCATTAAAAAATGTCTCAGATTCTTTGTTTGAGCATTTGTATGGGCTCAAGGTTCTTGATCTATCGTACTGGTATTGAATCTTTGTCGAATTCGATCTATATCTTGGAGAAGCTTACTACATTACGGCTTAGATGGTGTATAGAATTAAAACATGTGTCTTCATTAGCAAAGCTTACAACATTGAGGAAGTTAAACCTTGGGGAAACACAAATTACGAAAGTACCTGATTGTTAGAAATGTTGGTCAACGTGGACTAAAAGCCATGCCACTTGGGATTTTACCAAAAATCTCTCATCTACAGTACCTCATAGTTTCTTGGCATTCGAAGGCAACAGTAGTGGACAAAGAGGAGATAGCAAGCTTAAAGGAATAGGAAACTTTTGCACCCCTTTCCTCTATTCCTCCCAAGTTGTCCACAACAAAATAGGTCAATACTCTCTCTCTCTCTCTCTCTCTCTCCAATTTTGTTTTTCTAGCAGTGGATTTTTTTTTTTTTTTTTTTTGGTTTCAACCACTTATTTTTAGGATTCCTGTTATAAGATATCTACTAATGAAATCGTCGCTAGAATTGAGATCTCATTCAAAGAAAAAAATATCAAATATTTGGAGTTTCTTTTCGTATATTTTCTACTAATGGTTCTTTTTGTTATCGTTGATATAATTGTCACATCACATTCGTTTCTCTTATTAATAATTTTTAAAAACTTTTATGCATATTTTCGTATTTTGTTATTCCAATTCTTGATCACAAGTTTTTTTCTTTATTCCATTGGTTTGATTTGATTTGGGTTAATAATTAGTTGTTTTGCAAGTTCAAATTTGATTTTTTTTAGTGATCCATTGAAATGTTAAACAATGAGACTTTACTAAATTTTGTTTATTTTTTAATCTTTTTGTGTGAAAAAAATTTGTAGTTTTTGTAAAAAAAAGTATTCTTAATAGTTGTATTAGAAGTACTTTATAATGCCACTTATTCAATGAAAAATAAAGGTTAGTCAAACGAAAATATTCAGATGAATGACATATTTTAGCTTTTGCAATTATATTTTCATTATTATTATTATTATTATTATTTTACAACTATGCATATATAGAAACTTAATTCTAAATATTGTTTATTTGATCATCTTTTTTGGTGGATGAATTTGTAATTTCCACAAAGAAAATAACCTCAATAGATTATCAACAACAAATTGTTTTCCTAATTGATCCCGTTAATCATTGTTAAGTTTCATTAGTTTTTTAGATACATTTTTCGGTGTTTTGGATTGAAGGATAGAAAAAATAGGGTTTGAGAAAGTTTGTTTAAAACTAAAAGAATAATTTCCAAATTTTATATACTTTTTTATGATACACAAAATGTTATAAATAAATTTTATTAAAAAATGAATATGTTCACTAACTTGCCTTTTGAATTCCTATAAAAAATTGTATTGTTCTCATTTTGGTACAACATAAATTTTATATATATATATATATATATATATATTACATATTTTATTGTTCCTATAATAAATGAAAACATGATTATGAATATATTACTCTTTATTAAATTAGACTAAATTGCAAAAAAAAAAAAAAAAATTAATGAGATTGCCATAAAAAAAAAAAAAAATTATCATGCGCAACGCGTGAGTTAGCGACTAGTAATAATAATAATATATACAGGAATACAAGTATGTCTTAATAAGCATGAAAGGGAATGAAAAAAAAAAAAAAAAAAAAAAAAATCTCAAGCATTTTATAGTCAAAGATTTATAGCACACAAGAAAATATAATGCAAAACTACATAGAAAGTAACACAAACCAAGAGATGAACAAGTTTGTTTTTTCATGCATAAACTAGAATGGAAGAACATATCAACTTAGTTAGGTTTAAGTGTTTACCATGAGAATCAAAGATCTTATTGCATGCAAAAAACTAACAACAAAAAAGTATATACCCTGAAAAGCGAACACTTCTTGATGGACTCTAATTCAATAAAGTAGAAACGCACTAACCAAATGTATATGTTTGTTTCATGAGAACATGGAAATTTGTAGTCAAAGAATCAAAAAAATATAAAGCACAAGCATTAAATGTTACAAAAACTAAATACTACTACGGAAAACTGTGCCATTCGACAAAAGCTTTGGAAAAGAAACGTGATAACCTTTTCTTATGTCTGTGTTCATATTTGAGTCTGTTTTGCAACTGGGTAAATCTAAATTCAATGTCCAAATTGTCCAACTGGGTAAACTGAGGTTGATAGTTCTCAGTCACGACCTTGATCAAATTCTTCTTAGTAGAACCTGAAAGTGGACATACAACAATGATATTAAAACATGACAGCTCATTGGTTTCTTTCTAAGCCCAATGAGAAGTAGATTGAACAAACAATACCATATAAAAAAAAAAGTGAGAAAAGTACCAATACAAGGAAAATCACATGGAAGAGGGGGAGGAAAAGCTTTAAAAGAGACAAATTACTGCAGAAAGGAATGGTTCTCTCGGTTTGCTTTCAAATGGAAATGCATGATTCATTTTACAGTAAAAGATTAAAATTTTCATAAATCTAAAGATGTACAAGGTACTATCACATTGAATCTTCCCTCAAATAACGAATAATGAGTAAATTTAAAAATATCACATATTCCTATAGATTCATAAAAAATTAAATCTTATTTATGAAATGGTTCTTCTCCATCTTAAAAAAAAATGGAAACGAAGAAAAAAAAAATGAATTCCTTCTTTACAAAATGTTTAACCCTAAAAGAACAATTTTTCTGTCCTTCGATTTTATTTTATTTTAAACCATAAGCAGGTTAAAGAATCAAGTAATGACCCTGTATATAAAAGAAAGGCCACGTTCTCTTTTATCTGAACGAAAAGTTTGGTGGAAAAGATAGCTAAAATAAATAAATAAAAAAGAATATAATAGAGTTCCTCCAAAAAAATTACAATATAATCTTTTAAATAAGTAAAAACATGTACAGTCATCTAAACCTATAAATATCTATAAACCAAAAAATAATTTCATACTCACAATCACATGAAAGACCTTACCAATCCTCCTATCTTCAAAAGAAAGCCAACTCTACTGATGATGCCGAGAATCACCCTCAGTGAGTCGTAGGGTCTTCGCGCGTTCCAGGTAGACCTGCACGAGTGGCAAGAACCTCAAAGGGAAGTACCGGTGTGGTACCGGCCAACTACCCTCTGACGGTCAAGTTAGTATTGCTCGCAACTCCAGGGTGCTAGAGTCGGGGTCGAAACATGCGTACCTTTGCTCATGGGGATCGGGGGTATTTATAGTGGTGTAGAATCGGGACCTTGGCGTGTCTGAGGAGGTAACCTCTGATCGGAGCCATTCCCTATTGCGTGGTCTTTACGGAACCCTTTCCTCACCGGAGCCATTCCCTATTGCGTAGAGTGCAAGATATCTAACTCGGCGCCTGGCGTGCATGACGAGACATTTCGGTCCGGTTAGCTCCGTCCCGTCACCCAGTCACCCCGTCGGTGTGTGGATAACGGCGTCGAGGCAGTCTGGAGAGACGGTCCGGGACTAGAGAAACGGGGCCGTCATCCCTACAGTGCCGTCACCTAGGCGAAGGGTGACGGCACCTTCACTTGGTATTTCCCCATCAGTTGCCCCCTACTCCTTAATCCCGTCGGTCGAGCCTGACGGATTGGGGAGTACAGCGTGTGGCGGACAAGGCATTAATGGCTAGTCATCTCGAGCAGACCTAGTGTCGGGACACGTGTTGTGGAGGGACTGGAAAGCAGCTGGACGGGAAGGTCGCTTCGTCTTCCGCGCTCCAAGCTTCCTATATATACATCTCCGTTTTCCCTCATTTCTCTTCTTTTATTCTGATTTCGTTGGCAAGAGAGAAACCGTCACCTCGAGGAGATCACGATTGCTTTCTGGTTCTCGCTTGCTATCTGACACCATCAGCTTCCCTTGCACTTCTTCCGTTACTTGGTGAGTTACTCCCCCCATTCTCTCTTTTTCTTCTTTTTTTTTTTTTTTTTTTCGATCTAGCTACATACCGGGCTTTTAGGTTTTTTTGGGAAGGCCGTCACTCAGGCTCTTAGATCGACCCCGTCGCTTGTAAGTAGTAAGATGCCTGAGGAGACGTCAAGCGAACAGTCGTCAGTCCGCGACGGAGCGGGCTACGACGAGGTTTATCAGCGGGGCCACAAGTCAGGGGATGACTCTTCCCTGTCGTCAGAGGATGAATCGTTGATTCAGTCGTGCGATGAGGAGGGAGGGGACGATGACGGAGTAATAAGGAAAGGCGGAGGTGACGACGCGAGGGAGAGCGGGAGTAATAGGGGCTCGTCAGGAGATGAAAACTCGGAGAGCACGTCGGGAGGCTCAGGGGATGACCGTCCGTTCATCCTTCCTAAAGAATGGACGGTTAATCATTTTCTTCCTTCGATGACGGACAAGGTCTTCAACTTGCTGCGGGCCCGTTATCAAATTCCAGACGATATCCCGATCCGTCTTCCCTTGGAGAAGGAGAGGTGTTACTCCGGGAAGACCGCGGACGTTGGCATGTATGACGCCATGTTCGCGGCAGGGTTGAGGTTGCCTCTGACGGCGCTCCACCGTCAGCTGGCAAACTACCTCGGAGTATCCGTCAGCCAGATTGCCCCCAACGCCTGGAGGGTGTTCATCGGCTCCGAGATACTGTGGGGGAGTTTAAGTGGCGGGCACCGTCAACTAACCCTCGACGAGTTCTTTTGGTGTTACCGTCCACACCAAATTGCCTCGTCTAAGGGGATTTACCACTTTTCTGCGAGGAAGAAAGAGTTGCGGTTAGTGTCAGACATGCCCGACTCCAACAGGAAATGGAAGGGCAGGTACTTTTTTGTAGAGGGGACCAATTGGGTATGCCGTCAGGAAGAGTGGGGGTCAATTCCTCAGGGCTTTGACAACACCTGGGCTCACGTCAGGGAATCAGGTCGTCATCATCAGCCTTGCATGTAAGTCTATTTGTGCCAAGGTTCTAACCCGTTCGTTCTTTTCTTTTTCAGCTTTCTCCCGTCCGGCGGTCACAGGGGAGCAGAAAGCCTTTATTCTCAAGGTGACGGGGATTCCCTTAGAGGAGAGAAGGTGTCGTGACTTGATTACGCCCGACGCCCTCTACGCTTACTGCGGGGGACCTGAGCCAACGGAAGAGGCACGCCGTCTGCACAATTTGTCCCGTCAACGTAAGTGTGACCGACTCACCTTCTCCGTCACTTTCACTTGCATTTTTACATTGTGTCCTCGTCCTGCAGAGATGGAATCAACCAGGCTGAGGGCTCAAATCCGGGCTGCCGCCGCCCGTAAGAAGGAGGAGGGAAAAGGAAAAGAGGGAGTGTCGGCGTCCATTCCCAAGGGCGTGCCGAAGAGGAAGAATGACGGGGCTGAAGACCGCCCGTCAAAGAAAGTGGCAGTCACCCCTGGGGCCCATTCTTCGAAGCTCCCGTCACCCAAGCACGGGGTCGGTAAGGGATTGATGTCGGCGCGAGGTCCCGTCATCCCAGAGGTGGGGCGCTGCGTCCTTACCCACAAGGGGTATGCCCTGGAGCAGTTGGACTCCATACTCGGGAAGGAGGAGGCTGATTCCTGCGCCAATCAGTCTGTGCAGGAGCTAGGAGACTCGGGCCTCTTCGATCTTGCCAGGGTATGCACCTTCTTTATTATTTGTGCCGTCATCTTTTTATATCTCTATGCTGACGGGAATTCTGTGTCACAGGCCGTGGTCCGTATGAGGGCCATTCAGGTCAAGGGGTCTAAGAATGAGGAACTTCTGGCCCGTCAGAAGAAGCGCATTGCCAACCTGACCGACGGGCTTGAACAGTACAAGGATGCATCCCGTACCCTGAACGGGGAGATCAAAGAGCTGAAAGAGAAGCTCGAGGAGGGAACCCGTCAGGCCGAGCAGGAACGAGAAGCTAGGGTGACGGCAGAGAAGGAGCTAACATCTCTCTTAGGGCAGGTGGAGACGGCAAAGAGTGACGCCGTGGCGGAATTCAAGACGTACCAGGCGTTCATCGATTCCTGTGCTGTGTATTATGGTGACGGGTTCGAGGACTGCCTTAAACAGGTAAAGTCTCTCTTCTCGCACCTCGACTTGTCACGGGTTTCGATGGATGACCCTGTGCCGTCGACGCCCATGGTCGACACCGTCTTCGTGGAGGATGACGACCTCGGCGAGCCTGAGGTCCCTACTAGGGGTGACGGTGTCGTCCTTGCCCAGCCTGCCCTGGACAAATCTGCAGCCTCGACAGCTCCATCAACCGATCTTTCCAGTCCTGAGGGGTTTCCTGCCAACGAGCTCCAAGATCCCAAGGGTGACGAGGCTGAACCAGATGTTCCCGTTGCTTGATCATTGTATAATTTTCCCTTTCCTTTTTGTACTTGGTGCCCCGTCATTTTGAGGGCTTTTTGTAAAGATATTCTTGTAAAAACTGATCTTTATTATATAATTTGCAATATGTTTTCATTAACTATGCATGACTTTCTTCTTCTCGTTTCACGGAGGCTTGGGACTTATGTTTGTTTTTTGTTTTTTTTTTTTACCGTCACGACCTTCCAACGGGGTCGTCAGCTTTGGATCATGCCTTGAGCATATTTTAGGATGCAATTGCTAATTTTTGCCTATGACGAGCTCGCGCGTTGTTGGATTAGGGTAGAATTCCTCTCGAGCCGTCACCTCATAAACCGTCAGCTTGAAGGTTTGACCTGTTTTTCGCACTTGGAATATAGGCTTAACCTTTTAGGGTAGTGCCATCATTTTGAGGCCTTTTATTTTTGCGCTTGACGGGCTTTTAAGCCGTCAGCTTTGGTGCTTGACGCTTTTATGCCCTGTAGATTTTAGGTTGGCTTTTGAACCGTCAGTTTTGGTGCCTGACGCTCTTACGCCTTGTAGATTATAAGTTGGCTTCCGAGCCGTCGGCTTGGGCGCCTGACGCTCTTATGCCTCGTAGATATTAGGTTGGCTTTTGAGCCATCGGCTTGGGCGCCTGACGCTCTTACGCCTTGTAGATTATAAGTTGGCTTCCGAGCCGTCGGCTTAGGCGCCTGACGCTCTTATGCCTTGTAGCTTTTAGGTTGGCTTTTGAGCCGTCGGCTTGGGCGCCTGACGCTCTTATGCCTTGTAGATTATAAGTTGGCTTTTGAGCCGTCGGCTTAGGCGCCTGACGCTCTTATGCCTTGTAGATTATAAGTTGGCTTTTGAGCCGTCGGCTTAGGCGCCTGACGCTCTTATGCCTTGTAGATTATAAGTTGGCTTTTGAGCCGTCGGCTTAGACGCCTGACGCTCTTATGCCTTGTAGCTTTTAGGTTGGCTTTTGAGCCGTCGGCTTAGGCGCCTGACGCTCTTATGCCTTGTAGCTTTTAGGTTGGCTTTTGAGCCGTCGGCTTGGGCGCCTGACGCTCTTATGCCTTGTAGCTTTTAGGTTGGCTTTTGAGCCGTCGGCTTGGGCGCCTAACGCTCTTACGCCTTGGTATACCTGTTTTAAGAGCCAAGCACAGTACAAGAGAGATTGAATAAACTTCTGAAACATGTATCAATTTCAAGGAAAAAGGTGCCCATTGGGCCCTATACATTTAGGCAAATACAGATAGGAGCTGTTGCTTTTTTTTTCATTGGTAGTACTTTCGTAGGTGCTCGGCGTTCCATGGATGGGGTAGTGTCTGTCCTTCCAGCGTTTCCAAGTGGTAGGTGCCTCTTCGATGCCACGACGTAACTCGGTAGGGTCCTTCCCAGTTGGGGCCAAGCTTTCCTTGGGCAGGGTCTCTGGCGGCGCCCATGACTCTTCTAAGAACAAGGTCTCCGACTTGGAAGTCCCTGTGCTTGACCCGGGAGTTGTAGTGCTTGGCCATACGATCTTGGTACCGTGCGAGTCTTTGTTCAGCTACTGCTCTGTCTTCGTCAATTAGATCCAGCCGCAGGCGCAATGCCTCATCATTCCTGCCTTCGTCGTAAGCGTTCACCCGGTAGGTAGAGAGTCCTACTTCGGCCGGGATGACTGCTTCGCTTCCGTAGGTTAGCCGGAATGGGGTTTCTCCTGTTGGGGTCCTTGCCGTCGTCCTGTATGCCCAAAGTACGCTGGGTAGCTCCTCGGGCCATATCCCCTTTGCCCCCTCGAGCCGAGCCTTGATAATCTTCAGCAAGGATCGGTTCGTCACTTCGACTTGGCCGTTGGCTTGGGGGTGGGCGGGGGAGGAGTAGTGGTTTTTTATCCCCAGCTGCGAGCAGAACTCCCGGAAGGGGCCGTTGTCGAATTGTTTGCCATTGTCCGAGACTAGGACCCTAGGGATCCCGAATCTGCATATGATGTATTTCCAGACAAAGTTCCACACGTTCTTCTCAGTGATGGTGGCCAGGGCCTCAGCTTCTACCCATTTTGTGAAATAATCTATGCCTACTACCACGAATTTCAGCTGCCGCATAGCCGTCGGAAATGGACCCATAATGTCTAGTCCCCATTGAGCAAAAGGCCACGGGGCTGTCACGGGAGTTAGCTCTGCGGGCGGCTGTCGGGTAACGTTGCTGAACCTTTGGCATTTGTCGCAAGCTTTGACGTAGGCTTGGGCATCTTTCTGCATGGTAGGCCAGTAGTACCCTGTCCGAATCAACTTATGCGTCAGTGATCGAGATCCCGAGTGATTTCCACAAACTCCCTCATGGACTTCCCTCATGACATAGTCAGCTTCTCCCGGGCTCAGACACCTCAAGTATGGGCGAGAGAAGGCCCTCTTGTACAGGACGCCCTCCATTAATACGAACCTTGCGGCTCGGACCTTCAGCTTTCTGGCGGCTTCCTTTTCGTCTGGCAAAGCGCCGTCCTTCAGGTAGGAGACTAGCGGCGTGGTCCAGTCACCTTCGGAGCCTATTTCGTGCACACTGATAAGCTCTATTAGTGGCGTCATTTGCACAAAGGAAAGCACATTGTGTTCGGAAGGGGGGGGCCATGTGTTCGGAAGAAGCGGCTTTGGCAAGACGGTCGGCTCGCTCATTCTCCTCTCTGGGTATTTGAATCACTTCGGCCCTTAGCTCATCCACTCTTTTCTTCGCTTGATCTAAATATCTTCTCATTCTGTCGCCTCTACACTCATATTCTCCGCTTACTTGGTTAATGACGACTTGGGAGTCGCAGTAAGCTACCACTTTGGTGGCTCCTGCCGCTTTAGCGAGGTCGATCCCAGCTATTAATGCTTCATAGTCCGCCTCATTATTTGTGGTGGGGAAATCTAGGCGGATCATGCATTCGATCTGATCTCCCTCGGGGGAGCGGAGTACGATACCTATCCCCTCGACCTGTCTGGTCGACGATCCGTCCGAGTGTAAAGTCCATGAACGGTGCTCGTCTGCCCCCTGGTCCTCGCCGCTAGTGAATTCGGCGATAAAGTCAGCGACAGCCTGCCCCTTCATGGCGGTGCGCGGGCGGTACCTGATGTCGAACTCGGTCAACTCGATCGCCCATAAGGCCAGGCGACCTGCCGCTTCGGGATTGTGCATTGCCCGCCGCAAGGGTTTGTCAGTTAGGACAACTATCGTATGAGCTTGAAAATACGGTTTGAGCTTACGGGCTGCAGTGATTAGGGCGAAGGCGAGCTTCTCCATAGGTGAGTATCTCCCTTCCGCTCCGCGGAACGCCCGGCTGGCGTAGTACACAGGCTTCTGGACCCTGTCTTCTTCTCTAACCAAGGCCGCACTGACTGCCGCCGGGGAGACGGCCAGGTACAGGAAGAGCTCTTCCCCGGGTTGCGAGGGGCTTAGTAGCGGGGGTGAAGAGAGGTAAGCCTTTAGTTCTTCGAACGCCCTTTGGCACTCGCTCGTCCACTCGAAAGACCTCTTCAGTGTGCGGAAAAAGGGTAGGCACTTATCTATCACCCTTGATACAAACCGGTTCAGGGCGGCTACTTTCCCATTCAGACTTTGCACCTCCTTTGTGTTCTTCGGGGGTGCCATCTCCACTATGGCCCGAATCTTGTCAGGGTTGGCCTCGATACCTCGTTGGGACACCATGAAGCCCAGGAACTTTCCCGCCGCCACTCCAAATGCACATTTGGCCGGATTGAGCTTCATGTTGTAGGAGCGAAGCGTGTCGAATGTCTCTTTTAGATCCCCCAGGTGGTCTTCCTTCCTTCTGCTTTTTACCAACATGTCGTCGACGTATACTTGGACGTTTCTTCCTATCTGGTCGGTGAACATTTTGTTCATGAGTCTCTGATATGTGGCACCCGCATTTTTCAGTCCGAATGGCATTACCTTGTAGCAGAAAAGGCCCTGGCTCGTGACAAACGAGGTCTTCTCCTGATCGGCCACGTCCATCCGGATTTGGTTGTACCCTGAGAAGGCGTCCATGAAGCTCAGAAGCTGGTGTTGGGCTGTAGAATCCACCAGGTTGTCGACTCGCGGGAGGGAGTAACTGTCCTTGGGGCACGCCTTGTTCAGGTCTGTAAAGTCCACACACATGCGCCACTTCCCGCTAGCCTTCTTGACCATCACCACGTTGGCCAACCAATCTGGGTAGTACACTTCTCGGATAAAATCCGCTTCTCGCAGCTTGCCGACTTCTTCTGCCACCGCCCGATCCCGTTCCGGGGCGAACACCCGCTTCTTCTGGCGGACGGGCCGGGAAGTGGGCGACACATTCAGCTTATGCACCATGACTGAAGGGTCGATTCCCGGCATGTCTTCGTGACTCCCGGCGAACACATCCTGGTTCTTCCGGAGGAAAGTCACGAGCTCCTGGCGAGCCGAAGGGCTGGCGAGAGCACCGATTCTGGCGGTTCTGTCCGGTCTGGACTCGTCGAGTGCTATCTCCTCTAGCTCTTCAGTGGGTTCTGCCCCCACCCGCTGCTCTATGTTCATTGCCGGCAGATGGCTGTCTGCCTCAACCATCGCTATGTAACACTCTCGCGCGGCGACCTGGTCTCCCCATAATTCTCCCACCCCGCTCTCGGTGGGGAACTTGACCATCAGGTGGTAGGTCGACGTCACAGCCTTCCAAGCGTTAAGGGTGGGCCACCCTATGATAGCATTGTAGGCGGACGAATAGTCGACGACGAGGAAGGTGACGTCTCTAGTGACCTGCCGAGGATATTCTCCTATCGTGACTGGCAAGGTGATGGCACCGAGGGGATGAACTCTCGTCCCTCCAAACCCAATGAGCGGAACGTTGGTGGGGACCAAGCGTTCCTTGTTGATCCGCATCTGTTGGAACGCCGGGTAATAGAGGATGTCCGCAGAACTACCATTGTCGATCAAGACCCTGTATGTGTTATAGTCTCCCAGCCGGATTTTGACGACAAGGGCATCATCGTGGGGATGGTGGAGACGTTGGGCGTCTTTTTCTGTAAACTCAATGGTGGGGCTGCTGACACGCGGCTTCTTCTAAGCGTCGCCCGCCGCCTGGACGTTTTGTACTGCCCTGAGATAGGCTTTCCGAGCTTTCTTCGTTGATCCGACGGTCGCCGAGCTCCCGATGATCATCCTTATATCTCCTATGGGCGGTCGAGGGCGCTCATTGTCCCGGCGGGGGGCCGGTTCCTGGCGAGGCGCTTCTGTCCTCTCTCGGTTGACGAACCTTTGCAACTTCCCCTGCCTAATCAGGGCCTCAATCTGCTGCTTCAATTCATAACAATCGGCGGTGTCGTGGCCGTGGTCTCGGTGGAAGCGGCAGTATTTGTCTTTGGGTCGTCTATCAGGATTCCCCTTCATCTTTCCTGGAAACGTCAGGTACCCCTCGTCTTTGATTTCCATCAGGACCTGGTCGACCGGGGCCGTCAGCGGGGTGAAGTTTGTGAACTTTCCGGCAGGGGGTTGCGGTCGCCTGCTGTCTCTGCCCTCCGTCCAAGGTTTCTTTCGCCCCTTATCCTGTTTGGCGTCCTCGTGCCTTTCCCGCCTTTTGGGAGGTCTCTCCCCCCGAGCCTGTAGTGCGTCTTCAGCATTCATATACTTCGTTGTCCTGTAAAATACCTCCGACATCGTCTTCGGGTCATTCTTGTATAGAGAGAACAAGAATTTTCCCTCCTTCAGTCCATTAGTGAATGCGGCAACCTGTATCTTATCGTCCGCTCCATCGATCGAAAGTGCCTCCCTGTTGAAGCGGGCTATATAGGACCTGAGTGTCTCGTCCTCCCGCTGTCTGATGTTCATCAAGCACGCGGTGGACTTCTTGTACCTATGTCCTCCGATGAAGTGCGTAGCGAACTGAGCACTCA
Source organism: Lithocarpus polystachyus (assembly GCA_033629205.1). Lineage (NCBI taxonomy): Eukaryota > Viridiplantae > Streptophyta > Magnoliopsida > Fagales > Fagaceae > Lithocarpus > Lithocarpus polystachyus. The sequence goes on from CM066172.1 coordinate 4,832,919, forward strand.
GCTCCCTGAAGGTGCCGATAGAGCCGGGGATCAGCCTGCCGAACCAAGTCCTTGCCGCCCCCTTTAGCGTCGCCGGGAATGCCCGGCACATGATTTCGTCCGGCACGCCATACAGGTGCATCAGCGTCTTGAAGGACTCCAGGTGGTCTAGTGGATCTTTGGATCCATCGTAGCTTTCTATCTGGGGCATGCGGAACTTCGGCGGCATTGGGAACATGATGACGTGCGTGGTGAATGGAGAGTCTGTGCGGTGGACGAGGTCGTCGAGGTCACTAGACACTCGTCCCTTGAGGGCGTTCATCATAAAGTACATACGCTCCCTCATCAACCGCAGCTCCTCAGTAGTGCTGGGCGGATCGTTGTTAGATGCCGACGGACGGTTCGTCCCCTGCCCTTCGGGTTGGGTCAGTGCTTTGCTCCCTTCCGGGCTTCCATGCTCTCTCTCCCGAGCACTGTCTTCCTCATTCTCTCCATGGTTACCTGCCGTCGCGTCCCTTCGCAATAGTTGTTCTTCCAAGTCATTGTTGCGCTTTGTGAGGCGCTCCACCGCGGCCACCAGAGTCTGGACTTGTCTCTCGAGGGCCGTGGTGCGTTGTCTGTTGTCTTGATCGTTCATGGTGGTAACCCTCGAACGCGTGAGTACCATACAACTCTTCGTCCGAAAAGCACAGAACACAGCCTAAGTACGTGCACAGCTTTCCCACAGACGGCGCCAACTGATGATGCCGAGAATCACCCTCAGTGAGTCGTAGGGTCTTCGCGCGTTCCAGGTAGACCTGCACGAGTGGCAAGAACCTCAAAGGGAAGTACCGGTATGGTACCGGCCAACTACCCTCCGACGGTCAAGTTAGTATTGCTCGCAACTCCAGAGTGCTAGAGTCGGGGTCGAAACATGCGTACCTTTGCTCATGGGGATCGGGGGTATTTATAGTGGTGTAGAATCGGGACCTTGGCGTGTCTGAGGAGGTAACCTCTGATCGGAGCCATTCCCTATTGCGTGGTCTTTACGGAACCCTTTCCTCACCAGAGCCATTCCCTATTGCGTAGAGTGCAAGATATCTAACTCGGCGCCTGGCGTGCATGACGAGACATTTCGGTCCGGTTAGCTCCGTCCCGTCACCCAGTCACCCCGTCGGTGTGTGGATAGCGGCGTCGAGGCAATCTGGAGAGACGGTCCGGGACTAGAGAAACGGGGCCGTCATCCCTACAGTGCCGTCACCTAGGCGAAGGGTGACGGCACCTTCACTTGGTATTTCCCCATCATCTACAAATAAGAAACAACTCTTTAGATATCCGAGGAGAAGTTCATATTTTAAACCAAAACAATTCCTAACCTAATAAGAATCTCACATCCTCACTCCACAATAGCAGCGACTCAGCAAGACAGCGACAACGACAGCAACAGCAACACTGAACACCCAGAGAAGCTTTGCGACGGTGAGATCGGAGATTGACTTGGTCCAGATCAGAGATTGCGAGACCGGCAATGACAAAAGCGAGATCGAGAAATAAGAACCTCAGTTTTTAACGTGTCGCAGCGGCACCACCCCTGACCTCAGGCAACGTCAAGGTATTTCAGTTCTCTCTCCTTTTCCCTATCTCATATCTGCTCTAACTCTGAGCGGCGCTCTCTCTCTCTCTCTCTCATACTCAATACTCTTAGTCTGACTTGTGTTGTGAGTCTTGTGACCTGACTTATCTTTTGAGTTTTGACAATAGCTCGTCTCTTAAGTGGAATTGAATTGGGTAGTTGGTAATTGTCAGTGGTTCCTTCAAAGTAACGGTCCGGTTGAAGGAGTGAAAAGTGGGAGGATGAAAAATTATGGGAGGATGAAAAAATGGGAGGATGGAAAATATTTTAGTTTTTTCTCTTGTGTGTTCGGTTGGGGAGTAGAAAAGTGGGAGGATGGAAAACTTTAGTATTCAGTTGGAGAGAAAAAGGAAAGGATGGAAAATGTAATTTATATAAATTAACTATTATACCCTTGTTACATAATATATAAGAAATAGATTTATTTCTAATTATTAAATAATATGAAATTTATCACATCATATATAAAAATTTATATTATTATAATGTAGAAATTAGATTAGGTCACGTTGAAAAAAAAAAAAAAACAACATCACTGAGTTCAATAACGTTGAAAAGAAAAAAAAAAAAAAAAAAAACAACAATGTTAACTCAATAACGTTGAAAAAAAACAAAACAAAACGTTACTGTAGAAAAAAAAAAGAAAAAAAAAAAAAACAACTACAACATCAACAACGTCTGAGTTCAGTAAACGTTGAAAAGAAAAAAATAAATAAATGTTCAGGTAACGTTAAAAGAAAAAGAAAAAGAAAACGATAAAAAAAATAGGTGGGAAGAGGGCATTTTTGTAAAAGTGCTACTATAGAACTTTTCTCTCCATATTTTCCTTCCGATTTGGAAGGAAAAAAAAAAGAGGGCTCGGAGAGAAAACTTTCTCTCGAGTTTTTCATCCTTCCCATTTTCCTTTCCATTTTCCTTCCCCAAACGAACAGTGAAAAACAGTATTTTCTATCCTATTTTCCTTCCTTTATTTTCCATCCTCCTTGTTTTCACTCCAAACGAATGGAGCCTAAGTGTGGGGTGGATGGGGCCGTGGCATTAAACTGGGTAGTTGTCTGCGGTCCCTTAAAAGTAAAGTGAATACTAACAAGACACTAAAAAAAAAAAAAAAAAACTATGTTAAGCAGTCTGACAGTAGGTTGAGCCGGGTGAATGATGCAATGTAAATTGTGTATTTTTAATTTTTACATTGTGCAAAACAAATTAAATTTTGGAATGTGTGCTATATTGTGTAATTTATTCTTCTCAAGGATGTTGAAAAATATTCTTAGAGCCGCCACTTGGCATCGGTCACTCCATCTAAACACCCAGCTCTTAAGTACTTTAAAGTAACATTGTTTGGAAATGTTGTTTCAGTAACATTGTTTGTATTTTTTTGAAAATACGTTAAGGTAAAAAAATGTATGAAAGAACATGTAATGTTGTTTAAAATTTAAAAACTGTTGTTTAAGTGGATGTACCAAACACCCCAATTTCAGAGGCTATTTGGTTGAGGATGTTGTGTTGGGAAGCTTCCCCAAAATGTATGAAAGAACATGTAATGTTGTTTAAAATTTAAAAACTGTTGTTTAAGTGCATGTATCAAACACCCCAATTTCAGAGGCTATTTGGTTGAGGATGTTCTGTTGGGAAGCTTCCCCAACTTTAAACCAGTCCTTCAACTTCAAAGTTTTTATCCATGGATGTGGAACTTTATGGGACAACTCTGTAACATTAGATCCATGGAATTGTGGATATTTACGGCAAAGATGAGCAAGTTACGTTTTTCTTGCTCTAACTCTCTATCATTGTTTAAATTGCTAAATACTCAATAATATGCTTGTGATAGTGTTTTGATTTGTGAAATTGTGATTGACATGTTGTCTTGCTGTTCATCATCAAACATTCTTCTAATCATAATGATGTTCCCATGTTTCATAATCTGTCTTCCTTGAAGTTTTATGGCAAGTCGATGGATAAAGGGTATACGTGGAATGCTGTAAGACTATTGCTCAGTCAGGCTCCAAAGCTACAAACACTTGCGTTTGAACTAAAACACTGTTATAGCTTAGGTCGTTTTGGACATGACTATACCTTAAAGAAACCACTGGAAGATCCTGAGTGTCTGTTATCACCTCACAACTTGTCATTATAAAGGATTTTCAGGGCATTACATGGAACTTGTTGAACAAATCCTAATGGAAGCAAAAGTCTTAAAGACAACGAAAATCACTATTGAAAGTGATCTAGGCTCAGACCTTAAGTGTTGCGAGGAGATAATGAAGTTCCCAAGGACCTCTCAAACTTGTCAAATTGCATTTGACTAGGATGCTTCCATTTTCACTCTGTCTTAATTGTCCAGAAGCAGTAGGTTTAAGGGGAATGCTCATTGTTCTTTGCATCTTTCATTTGAAACTTTAATGGATTCAATATTAGAAATACTTGTTTAATAGTAAAATCTCTCTAAGAGTTCTTGATGGTGGTAGAGGGAGCTTCTTTTCTATAGATTTCAATCTTTAGTGTTTTAGTTGTTTTCAGTTCAAGCTATTCGAACAGAAAATTTTAGCTTCCCAAGCCCATAACATATGCTTCTCTTTTTTACTGTAAAAGTTTTTTTGTTTCTAATGGTGTCAAATGTTTGGGGGGGGGGGGGTGGGGGGGACTTGAAAAAGGCATTGTTTTATTTCACATTTAATGCTACTCTTAGTGATTTTAAGATTTCTTTGGTAGCTGAGAAAATGCAAGAAAATTAAAGAAGTGAAAATTTTCAGCATCAAGTGAACGTAAGAAAAATTCAGGAAATATCAAATATAGGTTATTTTGGATTCCATTGGCCACCTTTAGATGAAATCTTAGTAAAATTACAAATAAGTTAGGATTTCTTGAAAAATAAGAAGAAAGCATTAACATGCTCAGTCCACTGCTTTAGCTTAACGTTCATGTTCTTGTTAACTTATTTTCATAAATTCAATTAGTGTGTGTGTGTGTGTGTCTGTGTGTGTGTATAATGTAATGTTTGAAATAATGTGTGCTTATAAAGGCATGTAATTAACCTGAGACTTGCCAACTTTTAAAGCGAGTTTGAACTTTGAAGCATGGTTTCTGGTTTGCCACTTCCATCAATTTTCCTTCTGCCACCCCCTTGTTTCTTAGTTCAGTCTTATTCTTTTTTTTCCTCACTAACCCTAGAAGTCACTTTTATTTATGAACTATAAAATGAATTTATTACTTGTGTGCGGCTCTATGAATTAAAGGGCAAATCTTGAATATCTTGGCAATTGTTTACGACTATAAGAAGATGAAGAAATAAGTGCAGCAGAAAGGAAATTGGAATAAAAATTTTGGAAAAAGTATTTCTATGTGTGCAAGTGAAAAGAATTCGGAAGTTTATCACTGATGTTGGAGCTACAGTGACCATGATCCTGAAATGGGTTATTTACTGATGGTATGGGTGCTTTAGCTCAAGGTTCATGTTCTTGATGAATTTGAGTACAATGAGCCAGGATACAACCTGCTTGTCTAAAATTTTAGCTGACTATGCTTTATTTAGCATAGTTGAATACAACCTGCATGCAGCAATTATCATGGTGATTTGAACTTGGAACCTATAGTTTGAATGAGAAGAGGCTGTATCTTTAAGTCATAAGAGCTGCTTTAGTAAGATATGTTTTCTTTTTATACTTTTTAACTTTAACCTATATTAATAATTATGGTTTATGTAATAGTAATATATATCTGGTGTATTAAGAAAGTCAATGGCTCAATTGGAGATTCAACTGTTAAGCTGGTTCTACAGAAAACTGACCATTGCTCAAGTTGATGCTCAGTACATTTATTATAACTATGGGTTATGGTGATCCCAGCATTATTTTAATTGTATTGAAATGAATTGATCTCACCTGTTTATTTAATTGTACATTTGTTGCAGGATATTTGTCCAAACAACAGACTTCAGTTTCAGGAAGTATTTTGGCATAGGGTTGCACATATTTGTGCTTTCAAATTTTTTTGCGTTGGTTTGACTCTCTCTCTCTCTCTCCCCCTCGAATGCAAATCAAAATGGTTTTAGAGAATATGACCACGACCATGTTAAAAACACTTGGAATCAGTCTGAGGTAATGCATTTTATTTAGGCCATTAGAACATACTAGCAATCTTTTTTAGAGTTCAAATGTTGTAAAAGTTCATTCATAGAAACTTGCTCGCGAAAGTTCAACTTTATATTCTTGTTAGCCAACCACACAAAACTATAGGAATTCCTATTCTATATAATAACCCATGCTTTGATTCCCCACCCCCCCCCCCCCCCTTACCGGGGGATCAATCAATCCATGTATGTGAGCTTATTAGAAAATTGGGATGCTCTTCCTAGGGCTTATGAATAATGTTGTGATGTCCTAACTTCTTTCGTTGTTAAATCATTGAAAATGGTGTTGTTACGCATTTCATGATCGTTAATGTTCCTTGTGCTTACAAAATTGTAAGACATAAAGCTTGTAGTTGAATTATCAAATAGCAACTGGCTTACTTTTCCTTTTATTCATTGCGTGATACACTCATGTAAAGAGATTAGAGTTTATGTTATTTTTGCTTTTCCTTACATGAATCTGAATATGTGCATTTTTACAATGATGATGTTGCTTGCATTAGTCTTAGTCCTAAAAGGTTCTTATTCTAATTTTGGGATATGCTCTATTCAATGATAAAATGCCAGTTGGTAAATAAAACAGAGAACCTGAATAGCATATAAAGGCATTTTATCTTGTATGCATATCTTGTGTCTATGTAACTTTTACCAGATTCATTTGGATATGTATTTGCTTCCATCTCCAGAATTTTCAAGGCATCCTTGCTTTCCAAATTCTCATATGACTCATCCATCAAGCATCTTCAACTAAAATTGTTTCATATGATAAATTTGTGGTATATTCACTGAAAATTAATGCTGGTTATTCACAATGCTTCTGATAATATTATAAATGCAACAGATTTTTGTATAAGTTTTTCTATATTTGCCCGAAAAGTGGCTTTGATCGTGGTCAATGGCTATTTATTATCCCAGCATCGTTTCCCATCACATCACCAAATTTCACACAATTTCATCATTGTCACCAATGATTTCTACTATGCTTTTCTATTTCTTAAATTTCATACGCGCTAACTTCTGGCAGTTTTTCTGCTCTTGGAAAGTCTCTGTCGGCTTTTCCACATCACCTTTCTTCTACTCGACAAAATAAAAATGCCCAAACTTAGCCAATGTGAGAGCAATAAGGAGAGGGAGGTAGACAAATGTAAATAGAGTGTTGAATAAGTTTAATAAATTTATCAAAAAACCCAAATTTAGTCGACACTTATTTACAGTGAGTGGTTGATTATAGGTCAGCCCCTTGATTTTCCTATGATTTGTCCTCACAAGCTGCTCATCCGTTTTTTTTTTCTCAATCCTTCATTTACAAATGTGTCCAAAATGCCATTCTGAACGATGTGCAAGAGCTTGAGCTCAATCTGGTTTTGAGTGAGTTGTGACTTTGTGAAATTGTGATTTTTATGTTGTCTTGCAAATGATCCTCGAACATGCTTCTAATTATGATGATGTTCCCGTGTTTCATAATTTGTCTTCCTTATAGTTTTTTGATTCTGTAATGCGTGGATGCAGTATAACTATTGCTTTATCAGGCTCCAAAGATACAAACACTGTCTTTTGAATTGACACACCAGTGTGGATTTAATTGTTTTGAATGTGACAGTCGCTTGAAGAAGTCATTGGGTGTTCCTGAGTGTCTCTTATCACACCTTACAACCCATCGTAATAGAGAATTTGCAAAGCATGACATGGAACTTGTTGTACATATCTTGAAGGAAGCAAAAGTCTTAGAGACAATGAAAATCACTGTCAAAAGCAATCTAGACTCAAAAAATAAGCTTTGTAATCACAAGGAGGTAATGAAGTTTCCAAGGGCCTCTTAATTGATCAGCAGCAGTAGTTTTTTGTTGCATCTTTCACTTGAAACATTAATGGAATTAAGATTAGAAATACTTATTTAATGGTGAAATTCTCTCTCTCTCTCTCTCTCTCTCTCCCTCTCTTTAAAAGAATGCATAGAATATATAGTGTTTAATTAACTAACATGCTATATGATGTGGATGCCCCATTAAGCATGTTGTTCTAAACTTTGTTGATGCTGAAGTGAGTCTAGCTGGCTTGATGGGGACTCAGTTTTTACTTTGAGGGTTCTTGATGGTGTTAGGGTGGGCTTCTTTTGTGTAAATTTCAATCTTTGCTTCTTTAGTTGTTTTCAGATCAAACGATTTGGAGAGAAAAATTTAGCTGCCAACCCCTATGGCATTGACCATTAAAGTTTTGTCTCTAACAGTGTTAAAAAATCTATGCAAGACATTGTTTTGTTTCACATTTAATGCTACTCTTGGTGAATTCAGGCTTTCTTTGGTAGCCGAGAAAATTCAAGAAAATAAAAGAAGTGAAAAGATTCAGCATCAAATGAGAAAGTAAGAAAAATTTAGGAAGTATGGTTATGTTGAATTCCATTGGTCCCCTCTAGATGATTTCTTAGGAAAATTACCGTTAAGATAGGAGTGATTGAAAAACAAGAAATTATATCTACATGCTCCATCCACTGCTTTAGCTCAAGGTTCATTTTCTTATTAACTTCATAGGTTTGAAATGTTTTGTGCTCAAAACATTGTCAGCATAATACTTGTTGTTGAATCATTAGATAGCAACTGGCTTACTTTTCCTTTTATTCATTGTGTGATACACTCATGTACAAAGATTAGAATTTGTGTAATTTTTTCTTTTCCTTGCATTAATCTGAAATTTATGCCTTAGTACTAAAAGGTTCCTATTTTGATTTTGGGATATGCTTTGTTCAATGATAAAATGGCCTTAGGTAAATAGAACAGAGAACCTGAATAGCATACAAAGGCATCTTATGCTTGCATGCCTGTGTTGTGTCTATGTAACTTTCACTGGCCTCTTTTGGATATGTATTTGCTTCCATCTCCAGAAGTTTCAAGCTTCCATGCTTGTCAAATTCTCTAGTGAATCATCCATCAAGCATTTTCAACTAAATTTGTTTCTTATGATACAATTGTGGAATATTCACTAAAAATTAATGCTGGTTATTCACATTGCTTCTGATAATATTATAAATGCAACAAACATTTGTGTAAGTTTTTCTGTACTTGATACTTTATATGTCTTTACTTTTGTAAGGATTTTTTAATTACTCATTCTAATTTGGTTTTATGATAATTTGTGCCTACTATCTGTTACCGACGTTTGCTTAGAGATGGACAAGAATGTCAATCTTGAATATAGTGGGTTCATACAAATTTTGTGGTGACAAATCAATACAAGAATATGCCAAGCACATATGGGACATTGTTAAAATTGAAATGACATGAAGCAGAGGATCTCAACAATGAAGTTTGGATATGAGTGACGGATTTTTGCATTAGCTTCTGACTATTACAACATTCTTCTCTTATATACAAGAAGCAGGACTATAACTAAAAAAACAAACAGATTACCTAAGTAAAACTAAACAACCTATCATTTACTACACAGTAGTTAAAACTAAACCAGCCGTCATTTACTATATCTGCAACATTGCTGGAACTTAAACCAGTGAAGGTTTTGCACTTGCACTTGTATCTTGATACATAGAAGCTGTCAAATTGTGGTAGAAGTGAGTGATAGAGATGGTCTTAGCACAACGGTGAAGACTGGCCCTTCATTCTCTTTTGGTTCCCTAGTATTTTCATAATGTGAAGGAATAATACTGGGAGTAACAGTTCAAAGGAACATATTATGCAGTAAATAATTCTGATTATTTGGTTTTACTTTTGTGCAAAGAAGTGCTTTTTGTTTGCATTGAAAATTTTCCATGGATCATCCATCATGATTGGCATTTTTCCAGGCATGTTGGGATATTGTAAAAGACGTTATATGAGTGCTTCATTATTTCAACAGTCATGGTACTTTTGAAAGGAGCTTTAATGCAACCTTTTTATCTCTTATTCCTAAATGTGCTTCTCTCTTTGACTATAAAAGTTTCGTTTCTAATGGTGTCAAGAGAGACCATCAACTGGAACTGGAAGAGAGAGAGAGAGAGAGAGAGAGAGAAGAGTATTTTGAAATTTGAAAAGCTCAGATAAATAAAACTTAAAGAGCTGGCCGGGCTATTGAAATTTGTGAGAGTATTATGGTACTTTAGGTGGTAAACGTGTCCTATTTTGATTGGAAAGGCTTACCAAATAAGTTATTGACATGGAGAGAGTGTCCCATAAAATACTTTCTCCAAACCACACAAACTTCTTAAATTGTTATATCTATTAATTTCGAGGAATTGCATGTCTTTCGGTAGCACTAAGAACTCATCTCCTCTTCTTAAATTGCACTCTCCTTCTAAAATTACTTCTTTGCCAATAAAGAAATGTGTAATACCTTTGCAGCCATCCCCACTTGAATTTGGTAACGTGAAAGTCACCTATTCTCCTAGGATGAGATATACATACTGAACTTGTCTACGTCATCAAAATAAAGGTTTCCAATTCCAATTCCTTTAAGCTTGCTATCTCCTCTTTGTTCACCGTTGTAGATGAGAAAGTTTTGGTAAAATCCCAAGTGGCATGACTTTTAATTAGTTCAAGTGTGTTCAGATTGAGAATTTCAAGTCAACCAACATTTCTAAACCATCAGGTACTTCCGTAATTCCTACTTCCCCAAGGTCTAACATTGTGCAAGTTTACAAGTCAATACCCTTTGCACAAATCGAGCCAACTGGATTCTACACAAATATAATGAATTAAAAACCCAACTTTAATATGTACTCTCCTCTATGGGCTTGCTAAGGACCTATTTGAACAAATGTCCCTTATCAGTATCAATATATATTCATCTTGTGGCTGCCGCTAGGCGTATGTAATTTGAGTTCTAAGCCTTAACGCATGCACATCTCTGACACCAGACTTACATAGTTTGGTCTCAATGATGGGTAATTTTTTACCACTGAATTATTATTTAATCAACATGTGTCAATAACTTTGTACCACTTGTCCTGAATTTTAAAATAAAATAATTTGGTCCGAGTAAGATACTAAATTTGCACTCCATTAAGTCACGTAAGACATACAGCGACTAACATAAAAAGAATGATGTTAAATAGAAAAAAAAATATTGGTGAAGTTTATGAACGAAAACAATATTTTAGCCCAAAATTTAAGTTGCCACATTCCTTTTTTTCTTTTTTTCTTTTTTCTTTTTTTGGTGGAGATGTGTGTTGCCAGGATAGAGTTGGGGACGAATTATGGTTATGCCGATTTACTTGGGCAAATGACATCTCTTAACAGCACTCTCTGATTTTATAGAATTTAAACCTTAGATTTTGATACAAATATTCATTCCGTAAAAAGCATTATTAACTCAAAATCATGTAACACTACACAAATCTATTGTAACAGATTCGACTGAAATCTCAATTTGCACCATCAATAACAAAGCTGACTTTATATCTATTATGACCAGCTTCACAATGGATACTCTAAAATATGTGCAAAGATTACATTATCAGCAAACAAATTCTTTTCCAAGCAATAATATAAAATAATAAAATATTTAGCACTAATATAAAGAAGATCAAAATCCAATCTTTTAAAAAATCATAATTATTTTAAACTTTCTCTTTTTTTTTTTTTTTTTTTTTTTGGAATGAAATATTTACACAATCCCAATAAAAATTTACACTTTTTTTTTACAAGATAATAATATAAAGTTTCAAAGTCTTTACCAAAGCAATATTACTTAAAATACAAGCCAAAAATTTAACACTAATATAAACAAAGAGTTTCAAGCAAATTGTTTAACAAAAACAATAAAATATAGTCTCAAAATATTAAAAATTCAATTAAAATGAAGTAAATATACGGATCTCCTAATGTTACATTGATAACAATGACATTTTAGTAAATATATTTGGAGGGGGCTGGACAAAGCAACCAAAATTTGTTCCCATCTTCCCTTGACTTTGATACTAAAGATTTTGATGGAGATAACTCGGGTAGGAATTTAGAATTTTTCTAAAATAGTGTTTTGAAAAATACTTGTTAAGGACTCTTTTTTCGGCCTACGTGGCACTACTTCATTGGCAACCCATACCATATCAACATATTATTGATTTTTTGGATTTATCTCTTTAAAGCCCAAAAATAAGCTCATATCTCATTCAACTACATGGATTGGGCTCACATGGCCCGTGAGATCCCTACTTCAAGAGGCGGATGCATGGCCCGTATTACCTCTTACACTCATGGCAAGTGGCCTCTTCAACAAGAGCTCATATTTACACAAAATGACAACAAAACCCGAGGTATGTCATCTCATCTTTAGCTTATGATCCAAGTTTATAAGTCTCTTTGGGGAAAATTTGGGAGTCGTGGTTTGGAGGGCCAAGAGGTATGTTCAGTAAAGCTCCAGCGGTTTAAAGTTGATAAAACAGACATGTTGCTTGGCGTGTCTTCTTCAACTCCCTAAACTCTGACGAGTCCGTGTGTAACGAGTAACATATGGTAAGCATCTCTTATCACATAGCACTTAAAATGATATAATTCTCCATTGCTCTTTTCTTAAAATTTGATATGTATCATATGACAAATGCTCAATATACCCAGCCATCTAACTGCTGGGAAAATAACTGTTCATTCAATCCTCAGCTATTGCTATGCAAATTTAGAAACTGCATTATATTATTCTACATAAATCTCATTACTACTTTCAGCTAATATCCAACTCAAACACATGGCCTAATCTGATTGGCTATCTTTTATCTCTCTCTATATACAAAATATTCATGATATCTTTAAAACCTAGCTGCTGTCTGCCACAATCTGACCATGTATTTTTCTGCCAGCTGCCAGAGTAAAGCTTTAAATACTCTTTCTGCTCACCAAGATTATGTTATAACACAATGAGACCTTGACAAAATCTCTAAAGCTTTATTAACCTTCAACCAATCTTTCTATTACTTGTTAGAAATGTGTTGTAATGAAACTTTGCACCAAAAACACAAACACCCAAGAAAGGAAACATTTCCAGTTGAACCCCAGCAGTGCATTCAGCACTTGACACCTGGCTGGAAGTGATATCATCAGCCATTTAATGCTGAAATCCCAGTAGCCAGCTGCTATACCCAAAATAGCAAAATACCCTTCAAAGAGATCTTACTATTTTTCAACCAAATCCAATAAATAAATGTTGAATGTCCTCTCCAGCAGTCAGAAATTACCCATCAAAAATTACTCATAACAGCTGTCACAGCATTTCCAGACAGCTGGGACAGCTTTTCTGTCACAGCTTTTCCTAATAGTTGGGACAGTCTTTTCAGAACAGCTATGACAGCTGCCCAGCAGCTTAAGCATTACTTTTTTTCCTCATTTGGCTAAAACCAAAACCAACTAAAGAAACTACATTTCTCTTGCTAAAATACTTTCCTTTTCAGCTACTCTTTCCCCAGCAGCTCTTACCCGAAATAGCAAGAATACCTTAAAACTAAACATACCATTTTTGGGCCAAATTTTAAGATGGATTCTCTGAAGAATTGTTGCTATTTGGGACAGATTTTGGCTGAGATTATTTGCTAAAATACCCCCTTAAACTCAGCTCTAAAAGGGACCCTTCATGAACACCTTAAGGGCACGAAAGGGGAGAAGAAGAACTCTCTCATGAACTTATCTATTCTCTCTCCCTCTAAGCTTTTAATGAAGTTCAGAGCTCCTAAGTTTTTAGCTTCCAAATCAAGAACTAAACTCTTCAACCCTTAGCTCACAAATACTCTTCATAAGCCTTCATACATCCTCCAACAGAAAATCCCAACAACACTACTAAACATACTACAACACTATTACCTTTCTTATACTCATTCTCTCACTCTCTATATTCAAAAAATACACCTATCTTACTGTTCCTATCTCCAAATACCTAAATACATCTCCATGCTCTCATCTTACAAAATCTTTCTTCTTAAAAAGCAATCTATACAACTTCTCCAGCAGTTATAGTCTCATATGTTTACTATCTTTAACCTCCATATCTCACATACTTTCATATATTATACATACTACAAACACTACATCTCACAAAACATTTATATCTTCATAAACCTTCATACATCCTCCAGCAGAAAATCCCAGCAACACTACTAAACATACTACAACACTATTACCTTTCTTATACTCATTCTCTCACTCTCTATATTCAAAAAATACACCTATCATACTGTTCCTATCTCCAAATACTTAAATACATCTCCATGCTCTCATCTTACAAAATCTTTCTTCTTAGAAAGCAATCTATACAACTTCTTCAGCAGTTATAGTCTCATATGTTTACTATCTTTAACCTCCATATCTCACATACTTTCATATATCATACATACTACAAACACTATATCTCACAAAACATTTATATCTTCATAAGCCTTCATACATCCTCCAGCAGAAAATCACAGCAACACTACTAAACATACTACAACATTATTACCTTTCTTATACTCATTCTCTCACTCTCTATATTTAAAAAATACACCTATCTTACTGTTCCTATCTCCAAATACCTAAATACATCTCCATACTCTCATCTTACAAAATCTTTCTTCTTAAAAAGAAATCTATACAACTTCTCCAGCAGTTATAGTCTCATATGTTTACTATCTTTAACCTTCATATCTCACATACTTTCATATATTATACATACTACAAACACTACATCTCACAAAACATTTATATCTTTTACCATCTCCACACTTCTCAAGAGATACCAACACTCATACCACACTCATACTAAAAGCTCTTCTCATGGAAGGTATAAACTTTTAATGCTAAAGCCCTTCTCTTAGAAGGCACCAAGATCTCATATCAAAGCCCTTCTCTTAGAAGGCACAACTACTTCTTGCATAAAGCCCTTCTCTTAGAAGGCACAAATACTCTATACAAAAGTCCTTCTCATGGAAGGCAACACTATTTATAACTTCACAACAACTAAAAAAATATCGTCAAGGGGAAAAGTCATTTAAGTGCATGATAAGAGGGGCAAGCATAACCAGTCCCTACACACAGCTGGGCATATTCTCTCTCCCTCCAGTTGCACCCATTTTTCCCCCTTAATCTTGAAGTTATCATGGCAAACTGCCCCTCTACCGCTGAGGTCACTCTGCTGGAATATTATCAACTCACAGAAGCTGTACCGCTAGGACTGCAAACCATCAGAGATAAGTTTCTCTGCTTCTATATCTTTAAATTTACTTCATTGAATACATGATTACTTCACATTTAAATACATATTACTTTATTCCAATTACTATTACAACTATTAACCAAGGCTTAAACTCATTTAAATGCATGATGAGGGGCGCAAGCTTACCTAGTCTCTACCGCTAGCATTCTGCTGAAATCTCATCAGCTCACTGATGTTACACAGCTGAAGCTATAAACCATTAGAGATAAGTGACTTTGCTTCCATATCCTTAAATTTACATCATTAAGTACATGATTACTTTAACTCTAAATAAATACTACTTTATTTTAACTATAATCAAAGCTATCATACCAAACGCATATTACATATTTATTCGACCATTATCGTGATTCTTAAACTTTGGTTTTAATGGCTTTGTAGGCTTAAAAGTACGCCGATAGCCATTAGACCACGTGGCCCAATGTTGAGTTCCGAACGCAACTGCCCAAAAAGAACCCGAGCCTAATAAGGTCACCCCTCTAAAGGACCACACATGGCTGGGCAACCGAAAAAGGCCCCCGAACAATAATGTTTTAATTAAAATTGTATTTTGAAATTTTTTTAAAAATTTACAATATTTTTACAAACTGATGTTGTGATCAATTTCTTATTGATTTTCATATAAGCTCACCATTAACATCACTTTTTCATTTACTAATAATCACTCATCACATCAACAGTTTATAAAAATTTTTGTAAAATAATTTGTACCTTTAACATTACTCAAAAAAAAAAAATTCGATTCTTAAAAAAACTTTTAAATACCATCAATTTAGAAAATTAATATAGAAAATATATTATTTTCTAAAATTTTCTTGGAATTTTCCATCTCTATAGCCTAATAAAATTGCAAAACATATCCTTAGAGCATCAATATACAAAATTGATTATTAGAAAAAGAAAACTAATAATTACTCACTACATCAACAATTTATAAATATTTTTGTAAAATAATTTGTTTTTCTAGTATTATTCAAAAAAATATATTAGATTCTTAAAAAAACTTTTAAATACCATCAATTTATAAAATTAATATTGAAAATATATTATTTTCTAAATTTTCCTTGGATTTTCCCATCTCTATAGCTTAATAAAATTGCAAAACATATCCTTAAAGCATCAATATGCAAAATTGATTATTAGAAAAAGAAAACCAATTAAAAAGAGAAACTAAAATCGTACAAAATCAATTTAGAAAAGGAATATTTTTCTTTTAAGCCTATATCAATTGGAATCCCATATATATATATATATATATATATATATTAAATACAACTAGATTTTTTTTTGAAAGGAACGACATTCATTCAATTATAATAAAATCAAATCCTGGTACAATGCTTCCATAGCCGGTGGGGGAGAGTCCTCCAACCAGAACAAATCATAATCTAAATTTCTAGCATGTTGAGCTAAAGCATGTGCTACTTTATTGCTTCCCCTCCTAATCTTACTAGTTGTAGCCTACTGTAACCCAGACATCAAATGGCGAATATCATCCACCACGTTACCAAGAAAAGAATAGTTAGCCACATCTAAGGAAATTGCATGCATAACATTTGAATTATCTCCCTCTATCACTAGTCGAGTAAAACCAGCATCCACAGCAAATTCAATTGATTGCCGACACGCAAGAAGTTCAGCTTCTTCACTTGTATCTACCTTTGGCCCAATAGCAGACATGCCAGCCATGACCTCACCCTTATCATTCCTGATTATAGCACTTATTCCGGATTTCTCCAGCCCTGAAAAAATTGCTTGCATCAAAATTTAACTTGTATTCCATAACCGGAGGTGGTTGCCATGAAGAAGCAGAGGAGAGAGACGGAAGAGGAACAGCACTCTGACATTATCAGCAGTCTACCAGACTGTATGCTCGCCCATATCCTCTCTTTTCTCCCAACCAAACACGCCATTCTCACAAGCATTTTGTCGAGCAGGTGGAGGGCTCTCTGGACTGTCGTCCCTGTTCTTCACTTGGACAAGCCCACGCTTGATAGTATCAGAACTTCGACCTTGGATGATATTTTATTGCCCAGAAACCCCTCCGCCCTTTGCAAGCTGTGCATCGATTGTCCTCGTCGATCCTTCGTCGACAAATGTGTCCAAGCCGTCATCCTGCGTGGCGTGCAAGAGCTCGACCTTGTTCTCGACCTTGATAATCAAACTAAGGAGTTGCCCGGTAGTGTCTTCTTCTGTACAACATTAGCGGTTTTGAAATTGAGGGGCCACTTTCTTCTCAATCCTCCTGACTCTGCTTCTTCTTCCTCTTCAATGTTCCCAAGTCTTAAGATTCTACAAATTTCGGATGTTTACTATGCGAACCACAACTCTCTCTCCACACTCCTCGCCGCCTGCCCGCTGCTCCAAGATTTGAGGATCAAAGTTAGTTACTCTGATTTGGATTTTTTGGACAAGGAAGCAGACAAGTTCAATATCCTTGCATTCGTACCTACGCTGAAAATGTTAGTTTGGATTGCTCTTTTTTACGCTGGTCATTCAAACTCCACATAAACACCCCGGCTCTCGAGTACTTTAACTTCAAAGGCGATTTGGACAATGATGTTGTTTCTGAAAATCTCCCACACTTGTTTAAAGCAGTCCTTGATGTTCTTAGATGTTATCATCTAGACTGGATGTTGAAATTGACAAACTTCATGGGACTACTCTGTAACATTAGATCCATGGAATTGTGGATAGGAACAGCAAAGGTAAGGGGCACGTTTTTTTTTTTTTTCATGCTCTAACTCTCTATCATTAATTTGTGACTTTTGTTGTGTTGCCCTGCAGAACATCCTTGAACGCTTGTCGTCTAATAATCATTATGAAGTTCCCATGTTTCATAATTTGTCTTCCTTGAAGTTTTATGGTGACTTGTGGGCTATGTGGTCCCCTTGGAATGCAGTACAACTATTGCTTTGTCGAGCTCCAAAGCTACAAACACTCACCTTTAAAATGAATTACTGGTGTTGCATTAGTAGTTTTTCACTTGACATTCCCTTGAAGAAGCCATTAGATGTTCCTGAATGTCTGTCATCACACCTTACAACTTGTCATTTTAAAGGATTTTCAGGGCATGCCATGGAACTTGTTGAACAAATCCTGAAGGAATCAAAAGTATTAAAGACAATGAAAATCACCTTCAACAGTGATCTAGACTCAAAGGAGAAGCTTCGTATTTGCGAGGAGATAATGAAGTTCCCAAGGACATCTCAAACTTGTCAAATTGCATTTGACTAAAGATACTTCCATCTTTACTCTCTCTATCTCTCTCTTAATTGTCTAGAAGCAGTAGTGTTATGGGAATGCCCATTGTTCTTTGCATCCTTCATTTGAAACTTTAATAAATTCAAGATTAGAAATATTTGTTTGAATCTCTCTTTACTTATCAAAAAAAAGATTAGAATTATTTGTTTAATTGTGAAGTTCTCTCTCTCTTTTTACTTATCAAAAAAAAAAAAAAAAAGATTAGAATTATTTGTTTAAATGTGAAGTTCTCTTGTATTTTCTTTTGGAAAACATTGCATACAATATATATAGTGCTTGCTATATCCAGTAACATCTTATAATAATGTGGATGCTCCATTCAACCTATTGTTCTAAACTATGTTAATGCTGAAGTGAGTCCAGGGGACTCAATTTTGCTCCAAGGGTTCTTGATGGTGGTAGAAGGGGTTCGTTTTTGTAGGTTTTGATCTTTACTTCTTTAGTTGTTTTCTGTTTGAGCAATTTGGAGAGAAAAATTTAGCTTCCCAGGCCCACGGCATCTTCTCTTTGAGTGCAAAAGTTTTGTTTCTTATGGTGTCAAGTGTGGAAAAAATTTAGATAAGGCATTGTTTTGTTTCACATTTAATACTACTCTTGGTGATTTTAGGCTTTCTGAGGTAGCTGAGAAAATGCAAGAAAATAAAAGAAGTGAAAAGTTTCAGCATTAGATGAGAAAGTACAAAAAATTCAGGAAATATAGGTTATGTTGAATTCAATTGGCCCCCTCTAGATGATTTCTTAGGAAAATTACAGATGAGATAGAAGTCATTGAAAGACAAGAAGAAATTAAACCTACATGCTTCATCCGCTGCTTTAGCTTAAGGTTCATGTTCTTGTTAACTTATTTTCATAGATTTAAAACAAAAGACACAAACTGTTATGAAATATCAAGAGGCACCTTTTGGTTTACCACTCCAACAGTTTTTGCGAGGAGATAATGAAGTTCCCAAGGACCTCTCAAACTTGTCAAATTGCATTTGACTAGGATGCTTCCATTTTTATTTTTTTCTCTAAATTTTCCAGAAGCTGTAGTTTTATGGGGAATGCTCCTTGTTCTTTGCATCTTTCATTTGAATCTTTACTGGATTCAAGATTAGAAATACTTGTTTAATAGTGAAATTCTCTACATTGATAACATAGTAAAAACTTTACTATTTGATGATTTCCATGGTCCTTCTCCCTTGGTGGAACCTTATCACTGTTCTTTGATGAATCCTTCTTCCTTGGTCAAGTATTATTGCTGTTCTTCCTTGAAATCAGTAGCTTAAACTTTCATTTTATGAATTCTTCAAGAAACTTTAGTGCAAGGCAGCATGCTACCAGATTTTGGGATTTCAGATTTGGGTAAACGGTGATGCCATGGTTTGATTCTTCCCTCGTTTTGTCTATCTCTTGTTAGAAGATGAAATTCCGTTCTATTGCTGAGTATTCATTAATTCTTTAATTTAGTAATTGAAATCTTATTTTCTAAAGCCCTAAAAAGTAAAAAGTACTCTTTGACAGCATATGTTTCAAACCTGAATTTGATTTTGAGCTCATTTTTTATTTTTGTCTGGGATTTTGGGTAGGCAATTCTCTGCATGGTTCATTCTTTCCAGCCTTGATATTTGGATTGTTCAGTTATTAAGTTGTTTATTGTAAAGATTTCAATTCATTTACATGGTGTTCTCACTCTTGTCTCCTTTATTTTTTTGCGCAAATGATAACTAGTAAGCTTGATTGCCCTCTTAAAGTTATCTTGTCTGTGTATCTTTCTTGTAATCATTGGTGCAGCAATTTTACCTTTTGCTCTTGATCCTATTGAGTTTCTTGAGATGTGATAAAGTAAATTTCAGCTTTAGTACAAGCAAATGTCTCCGTTGGACATGATAGTGCATAAGTTATATTGGACATAACACTAGTGTCTTACTTGCATTATTGTGTTATGGCATCAATCATGTTATCACTTCACATTAAGCCATTTTTGCGCCTAAATATGCTACTGTTCACCTGGTGTCTGCCCTAAATTGTGCCTGTAACTTAAGCTCCATGATTCAGTGCTAGTGCCCTTCAGTGACTATCTAACAATTCACTTGTAATCCTTGATCTTAGTTGCTGTTTTCTGACTGTTTTGTTAATGTCCTGTTTCTGTCTAGCCCTTAAATTCTCTAATTTGAATATGCTGATGTAAGTATGAAACTCAATTAAGAGAATCCTTATGGTTATGTTAATTTGTCTCTGACAAAACCTCAATTTGGGTATAATTTGTTTAAGCATGCTTTTCGGAGAAACGTTGTAAATCATAATAGACTTCGAACCCGTGAACTTGACTTGGGTATTCTCTATAGTGCCTTGCCTGATTATTAAAACCTTCCTTTGCTCCCTTAGTTCCCAAGTTGTATGACATATGTTGTTAAGCCCTAGAAAATGTGCTATTTTCTTGATAAACTTTGTGGTTGTGAATGCCAATTGTACTCTTTAGAAGCCTTTGACAATTATATATGGAAGTCATTAAGTTGTATGTTACTTTCTGCTCATGTACTGTTGATTCCAATCTTGAAGATTCATTGCTACTTGATTCATATCTATGTCTTTGGTCTATGTTTGTTGTTACGTCCTTTGTAATCTGAGCATCTTGGGAATGAAATTTGGCTCCGCTTATGATATGAAAATGAACCTGAGCCTCAACCTAAATGATGGTGAGGTTTATGTTTGATATACTCTGGCTAGGCTGAGCATGGACCAGACCCGACTGACCAAAATGCCCAACCTGACCCGACCTAACGGGTTTCGGGCTGGTTGAATGGTTGTTCGGATCAGTTCTGGGTCAAATACTTGGGTATCGAGTCTAACCCAACCCGTCCAATCTTAAAAAAAAAAAAAAAAGTAGAAGAAAGAAGAAGAGTTACCACGTTTTCTTAGCCTTGAAGCTCTTTTGCTTGCCATCTTCATCCTTTTTTTTTTTTTTTTTTTTTATGTGGAAAAGCATGAGGTTATGTTGCGAAGAGAATTGAAATAATATTCTCAAATGCCAAATCATAGATAAAAAAAAATTAAATATTGACTTTTTATTTCATTTGGTTTAATATTTCAAGACTTTTCTAATTAAACAATAAATATTCTTTATATCATTTGATTCTATGTTTCAAGACTTTTCATTCCTCACACATACACAAAACTACTTGCATTTTACTTCATCATTTTCACCTCTTGCACTCCTACCCATTTTTATATACCTACACACAGTCTTTCATGCCATCTCATATCAAATACATATAGACAAAAAACGATGTTATTTACCTTCAGTCTTTTAAAAACACCTGCCTAGTTCTAACATGGTGTCTCATCTAATTCTAACCTATATGAGTTGGCTACAACCAAGGAAAAGGGGCTTGCATTTTATATTGAGTGATAATGGCAATTAGATTTTGATGTTAAGGTCGGACATTGTAGATTTGTTGGTTTTGTAAATGATGTGACTGACTGTGGATGTTTGGAATGTGTATTTTGTTTTAGAATTAAAGAGAAAGAAAAAGACACATTCTATATCAACTTTTATTCTATAATATTCCTCCAAAGTTGTTTATTTTTTATTTTTCATTATTTCAATTGAATAATTATAATGAATATGTGTGTACAATTTATAATTTTTTTTATAATGAACTCATTACTAATAAAATTTTATAATGATTATGTTAGAATACACATACAACATTCTCTAAAACTATTTTACATAAAATATTACAACATTATCCGTGTTTCACATGGGTAACTTACTAGTTAACGTAAAAGAAGAAGAGGAGAAGAGATGGGCTTTTTTTTTTAACAAAAAGATGTGGGTTTTGAAAGCTTGGGAGGTAAAGGGCAAGACTTAGGTACAGTATGTAGGTGTTATTCCTTAAATTCTCCTCTTAAGATTTTGTCATGTGGATTTTTCCTCATGAGATAGAAGTGTATTTTTTCGTTAAGTAGCCACATGACTCAATCTTAAGTGGGGAATTTAACGAACAACACCTAAAGTATTGTACCTAAGTTTTGTACGGGAAGTAAATATATCTAAGAATTTATACTTATCAATAAGGATGTAATTGTATATGGTAATTCAATTTTCTTTTCTTTTTTTTTCTTTTTTTGCTTTTACCAAAATTGAAATTTTCCTAATGCAAAATTTTCATTTAAAAAGTTAAGTCTCCTTTCAAGTTATGTCTCCACATGTGAAATATCTAATTTAGTCAAATTCTCGTCTAACTAAGTTTCATTTTGAATTATGGAAATAATTTATGAATCCCAAAATAACAAGTGCTCAATTTTAGGCAAATCCCAATTGCTTGTACGATACATGCATATTTGTTAGAGACAATAGTAGGAATATATATATATATATATATATGTATATATATATATATATATATATATATATATAGGCTAATAAAAAAACGTGCTCTATTCCTATGCACATACCAAGACTTATACATTGTAATTCAAAGATGGAATATCACACAAACTTCTTAAATCGTTTTATCTTCTGAAGTTACTTCTTTGCCAATAAAGAAATGTGTAATACCTTTGCAATTTGCACCATCAATCACAAAGCTGACTTTATATCTATTATGACCAGCTTCACAATGGTACTCTAAAATATGTTCAAAGATTACATTATCAGCAAATAAATTCTTGTCCAAGCAATAATATAAAATAAAAAATATTTAGCACTAATATAAAGAAGATCAAAATCCAATCTTTTAAAAAATCATAATTATTTTAAACTTTGTCTTTTTTTTTTTTTTTGGAATGAAATATTTACACTTTTTTTACAAGATAATAATACTTAAAATACAAGCCAAAAATACTTAAAATACAAGCCAAAAATTTAACACTAATATAAACAGAAGATTAAATATAATGTTCAAATCTAAGAATATAATCAAAAGGAAATTTTTTTATTAAAAATAATAATTATCTAAATTAATGTTTAATTTTCAGGACTAAAATAAACACAAAGGAGAGGCCGTCAAGGACAAGCTGAACATAAACCAAGCTTTTGATAAGGAACTACTTACACCCACATGAAAATGGACAATCCTCAACTCCAAATTCTTGACTTCTCCAATCTCCTTTGATGGCATGCACTTAAATGATCCACAATCTATTTAGAGGTGGATCTATCTCAACCGATAATGCAACTCGTAATTACTTGTTGTATTATAGTATAGGATAATTACCAATATACTTAAAGTATAGTTGTACTATACTTTAATTTTTAAGTAAGTTTCAGGAGAGGGATTCTCTTCAGTGAAGAGAGAGACATACCCATCCTCTCTCTCTCTCTCTCCAATGTTTAGACGCATTTGTTAGTCAATCTGCTTTGCTTTTTATTTTTTCTTCTTTTCTTTACTTCTTCGTTTAGTTCGCCGAACCACCAGTGATTTATTTATTCAAATAAGATTTTCTTTACAAATTTGAGATTACAATCTGCTTTAAGTCCTACACGTGGTGGGTTTCACTTCAAGTTGTATTCTAAAGCAAAATTATACTCCCCAACCTACACTTCAATTTGGATTACAGTTTGCTACAAGTCCTACACGTGGGAG
This sequence comes from Lithocarpus polystachyus, assembly GCA_033629205.1. Lineage (NCBI taxonomy): Eukaryota > Viridiplantae > Streptophyta > Magnoliopsida > Fagales > Fagaceae > Lithocarpus > Lithocarpus polystachyus. Next base: position 4,856,632 of record CM066172.1, read on the forward strand.
CCCAGGTGTGATTTTTCTTACCTTTGTTATTAGTCATTAAATTAATTAATCTATTATATTTTTTTTTTTGAGAATAATTAATCTATTATATGACATATATACATATAATACACTATTATTAAAACTAATATGAATATGCTTTGTCTAAATTTTTTTGTTTATATAAAAAGTAAAATTATTGATAACTTTATTTCTATTTCGATACTTGACAATTCCCTCTTAAAGAGTATAGATTACAGTTTTGAATAAAAATATTTAACTTTTTATATTTTATTAAATATTTTTGCCAATCTTGTCTCATGAATTGTTTAAATTTAATAAATACACTTTTTGTAGTATGCATTTATAGTACTATTTTAATTATTATACCTAGCATGAATGATGGATGTGGTAGTATAGATAGGGGAAAATTTTAATCAACTCTTTTTTTTTTTTGGCCTCCAAATACAAATTTCTGGCTCCGCCACTGATACCAAGACTTATACATTGTAATTCACTAGTGTGCTTCAAAGATGGAACATCACACAAACTTCTTAAATCATTACATCTATTAATTTCGAGGAATTGCACGTCTTTCAGTAGCACTAAGAACCCATCTCCTCTTCTTAAATTGCACTCTCCTTCTAAAATTACTTCTTTGCCAATAAAGAAATGTGTGATACCTTTGTAGCCATCCCCCCGCATCCCCACTTGAATTTGGTAACATGAAAGTCGCCTGTTCTCCAAGGATGTGATATATGTACTGAACTTGTCTGCATCATCAAAATAGCCTGCAAAAGTCTCCAATTCCTTTAAGCTTGCTATCTCCTCTTCGTTCACCACTGTAGATGAGAAAGTTATAGTAAAATCCCAAGTGGCATGACTTTTAGTTTCAGATCAAAGAATTTCAAGTTGACCAACATTTCTAAACTAGGTACTTCCGTAATTCCTGCTTCCCCAATGTCTAACATTTCTTTTGAATTTTTTTTTGTTGATTATCTTGAACAATGTAAGACAGGGTATATGTCCTACGAAGTACTGGTTTTAGTGCATTGTCCAGGATTCGTGGATGCTATCCATTTTGAGTATTCAATGTTATGGATGAAAATGAATTATAACATTCTCTCAAACAAGGAAACAAGGGAATTATAACATTATCTTGAACAAGAAATATGAAAGTTCTATTTTGAATTAAAAAAGCTATATCTACAACACTTTCACAACAAATTTTAGGTAGTATGTAAAAGTAATTTCAGTAGTGGAGTCATATTAAAAACCTATAATAACTTACTACCTATGATTTGTTGTGAGAGTGTTGTGAAATTATTGTGGACGCGCTTCTCATTTTGAATCATTGCTTGTTAAGTTTCTTGAACAATGTATGATAGGGTATGTCTTACAATGTGGTTGTGGTGCAATGCCAGAATTTTTGTCTAATTTTCCTTTGAAGTGGTTTTCAAGCACTAGTTACAATGCTTGTAGGATTATTGTGAATGGTACATAGGAACATATGCTTTTATATGTACAATCATTACTTTCAACCTACATGGAATCAAAATTTGTTTAGACAAATTTATTCCTAAATTGCAAGAAAACCATTTCATAATTTAAACTTGATACATCAGAAACAAAGAACATAAATAAGCAAATGCTGATTCCTCAATTTCATGAAGAATAAGTTCGGAGATAATTGTAACATTGTGCAATTTTACAAGCCAATACCCTCTGCACCAATCGAGCCAACTAGAACCTACACAAATATAATAAATTAGATACCCAACTTTAATATGTACTCTCCTTTATGGGCTTGCTAATGACCTATTTGAACAAACATCCCTTATCAATATCAATATATACTCCTCTTGTGGCTGCCGTTGGGCGTATGGAATTTGGGTTCTAAAGCCCTAACACATGCACACCTCTGACATCAAACTTACATAGTTTGGTCTCAATGATGGGTAATTTAGTACCACTAAATTATTATTTAATCCACGTGTGTCAATAACTTTGTACCACCTGTCCTAAATTTTTAAAATAAAATAATTTGGTCCGAGTAAGATACTAAATTTGCACTCCATTAAGTCACATCTTGAAGTTACTGGAGGCTTCAGGGCTTAATTCTAACAGAGCTTCTATACTTTTGAATCTTTTTTGATGCTGCTTGTGCTCTAGATAGCTTGGTCTTCCTAAATGTCTTAGGAAAGCTTCTATTTATAGGAGTTTGGGGGTGGGTGAGCGACATGTAGCGGAGTCTGATTGGTAATACATGCCACAGTTCGATTGGTTTACTTATGTCATCACTTACACGCGCTGAGTTGCACATGTCATCACTTACACGTGCTAGACTGCTTATGTCATCGCTTACACGAGCTAATGCGCGTTTGGTTTTTGCATGACACTTAGCAAATTTCTGTTGGTTTTTGAGTAGTGATAGCAAAACCTAGCATCAATACGTGGCGCTTTGTAATTGGCTGTATTTTATGGACTTGGTAGTATGATGTGTCAACTTGTGATAGGTCGGGAATTTTCCCTCTCTACAGAATGCATAGAGAAATCAGCAACGTGTTTGAGCTTACGTACTATGGGAAAGTCTAGGCAGCATTGGGAAATCAGCAACGTGTTTGCGCTCCACACAAACATGAGTAGCTAGTTGCTACTAAGGGCCTATGTCGATGAAAAGTACTCCAACTTGGCCACTCGATATTGTACAGCTTATGCAAGATAAAACTTGGACCTTGTAGAAGATATGGTTCCTATTCAACTGCGTTTAAGACAATTAAAATCATAAATATTCAAATAAAATAAGAACCATGATTTTCTCCTTTTTGAAGGAGCCAAATATATTCCTTAGATATTAGGTCACTCCTAGTGAAATTCATAGTTTTGCCAAATCCTGCATACTAGGCCACTTTGCAAAAATGTTTAACCCTCAAACGAATTTGAAATTGTACCAATTTTAACAAGGCAATGAATTTATGAGTGGACCATATAATCAATGGAACCATGACCATTCCATCAATTAAACTTTTACTTCCCAGTAACTTTTACTCAAGCTATCTTTTTCAGAACTAATACCACTAAGCCCTTCCAAAACCCCATAACTAATATGCTCAACTAATATAACCAATAATTCTAATCATTACAAATAATCTCTTGACAATGGCCAATAAGATGTTGATCTTTGTGAGTCTAAGAAGGTATAAGCCTTTGGACTTGTCCATTAACTAGATAAATTAAATGCTTTTCTCTTGGATAAGATTGAAATATCTTTTACCATTACAATAAATAGAATTCAAAAAAAATATGACTATCGATCCTGCTTTCTCATTAGGGGTTTTTGTCACTTCTCGTTCTCTTTCTTTGAATTATTACCCTGTATGAAAAAGCCCATTAGTTTAGAGAAAGAGAATGGGAAGTGTCAAAGTCCCCCAAAGATGCAGATCAAACAATGCAAAACAGTGAGACATACTCTGCCATTCAACAACATTAAAAAAAAAATCAAATAAAGATGATGCAATGGAAAATAGTTTCAATGTAAAAATAATACTTGGGAATATTTCTTTTTAGAAAGGGACATACTATTGAAGAAGAAGACAAACCAAACCCATTAGAAGTGGAGCAAGGAGGTAGAAAATGTGTGAGCATAGTGTCTTCAGAGTCATCAACATTTTGAGAATTGTCTTTGGTCCTCTGGGATGATAACGGAATTCTGAGGAGAACAAGTGCATTCCACATGTACCCCCATCCTTGCGACCATGGGAGCATATTTTTCGAATTTACTAGTCCAATGAGAGATTTTGCATGAAATCCCAACATGATTCCAATCACCTTGCATTAAGTCTCCAAATTTCCTCTGTAATTGGCTATGAGGCATACCCAAAAACCACAGATGATCACACTCCAGAGAATGAAAGAACGCTCTCTCAATGAAAGGTTGCTTATGACCATTGATGAAAATTCTGAGATCACAAACCCAATCAATTTTATCATCACGAACAGAACCATAGCTATCATTATTAGCATAACTGTCCTTCAACGAAACTAGATGAAAAGCAACACAAAAGGCAAATGTGGGAAATTCAGGACCAACCCAAAATAATATGGAACTCTCTGTGCTTTGATGGTTAAACCACTTTGGAATCTTCTTTCCTGGTACTCTAATATCATATTTCTCTGCTAAATCAATCGTCAAATACGCATCTAGAGTAGGAAATGACTCATCTATAATTACGTCAAACTTGGAGAGGGAGACTTGAGAAGATAAATCAATCTGATGCAATAATTTGTGATGTGAATGCAAATCCATTAATACGTTCCCTTTCACACTTGAACATTTCATATCTTGTGGAAGCCCTAACTTTCTTCCAAACTGCATGCAATTCAGAGTTTTGAGAAATTGAACTTTAGCAAATCTACTAAATGTATTTGCAAATCTACTTTAAGAGAGGGAGAGGTACCTGAAGGATTAATTTTCTTACTGATTCTGAATTCAATGAAATGCAGTTATTTGCATCTATTCTTCTTATACCTTCTGGAAGCTTTGGAATTTTTTTAAGGAACTTGAAATCACTAATTAAAAGCCTATGTAATCTATCGAATCTAATAATGCTTTCTCGGAGGTTCGGATCTTTACTTTTCTCTGAGTAGGTCAAACAAGAAATCAACTTTTTTAGAAAATTCAACCACGGAAAACAATATCTTGAAGAATTGGCTTCTTTGGCAATTCCCACGCCCTTTGGAAATTGGACATTGCCATAAAGCAAGAGTTGGCAAAGATGTTGCAATTCAAAAATGCTACTTGGAAGCTGACACAAATAGAAAAAGGAACCTATCTCTAATTGCTCAAGCCCAATGAGATTCCCAATTGATGGAGGAAGCTCTGTAATGGCAGTGAATCCTATACTTATAAACTTTAAATTTTCCAATTCTTGTGGAATATCGGGGAACCTCTTAACCCTTTTGCATTGAAAAATATTTAAAAATTTAAGAGATTTCATCACTATGCAGCTTGGAAGAATTTGAAGTTCAAAGCAACCCCAGAGGTCCAAGATTTCAAGCTTATCATGATATCCAATAGAGTCATGAATCTTGACTAATTTTCTACAATAACGAAGATCCAATTTCTTTAAATTTGGGGTGGCACTCAATAAATCCGGTAATTTCGTAATGTGTTGACAGTTACGAAAATTCATATGTGTCAAGCTTCTACATTGTATCCTCTATAGAAAAAAAAAATCAAATTTTAACTTCAAGAAATGTTAAAATATAGATTAATGAAGTTATAATAATTTATAAATAAATAAAAATGACTATACCTTGAAAATATTGTCCAATACAATCCGACTTTGTGGCATGTTGAGTGCAACGAGTTTTTGAGGACGAAAATTGGATGGTAGGGAGGATAAAGGAAATCCTTTCCAATCAAGCATCCTTAATCCATTAGGGAGATATTCAACACCCCTACAAATATCTACATTACCAACTATAAGGAACTTGAGATTTTTCATCTTTTCAAAACAATTAGCTTTTAGTTGCAACTTTGTTGGTTCAGGAGAGACCGTCATCATGCCTCGAATGTTGTCTGATCCCTAATTGGACAAAAAATTTAGTGAATTACATCATACAAAAGAATTCACTAAAATATAATAACTATTAAATTTTAACCTTGTTGACATACTTAAATTTTCTTCCATAACTGGAGAAAAAAATTATATCAAGGAAAAAACCAAAAATAAAAAAGCCATTAAATTTTGCCTATAAAGAAAAGGGAAAAGGTGAATGAGACCAAGTTATACCTTATTTTCCGTTAGTACTTCAAAAGCATCCTCATAATACCATAGTCTACTACGCAATTCGGGTTTTTGTGGTGATTCTTGTCGAACAATCTCTCTACCCATTTGTTGTAGCAAGTCATGCATCCATAATTTGTTAAATTGATCAAAATTTATAAGACACTTATCAATAAGGTTTTGAATACCAATAACTGGGTATAGATCGCAAGAATTTAGTATATCCACAACATAATCCTTGGCATGACCCTTGAAGAAACATGCAAGATCGAGAAAAATATTTTGTTCTGTATCATCCAATCCTTGATAACTTATTTGGAGTACTTTTTGAATATCTTTGTCAAGAATCCTTTCATACTTATCTAATGTGCTTTTCCATTCCATTTCACTTCTTCTGTGCAAATTGGCACCAATTATTGATAGAGCTAATGGAATGCCCTTGGCATAACATATAACTTGATTAGTAAGTTCTAAATAATCTTCCTTAGGTTTGTTTTTTTGAAAGGCGTGCATACTAAATAGTTCAAGAGCTTCTTGGTCACCTAATTCATTAACCATGTATGTTGAATGACATACATGTAACAAAGGTTTATTTCTTGTTGTTATAATAATTCGACTTCCAGAAGCAAACCAATCACATCCTCCAATCAATCTTTCTATTTGGTTTGATTTATCCACATCATCAAGAATTAAAAGAATTCTTTTATTGCGAAGTATGGTCTCTATCGCAATGGTTCCTTTTGATTCACTGCACACCTTCAGCTGTGTATTCCCTAGGGTCTCACAAAGAAGTATCTCTTGTAGTTGAATAATGCCATCAAATGCCCCTAACTTTTCCCTAACATTTTCCAAAAAGAAGCTTCTTTCGAAATAGTGAAAAATTTTGTTATAAACAGCTTTTGCGATGGTTGTCTTCCCCACTCCACCAGGGCCATACATACCTAACATACAAATATTATTTGACCCAATATCTAATTGCAATATTATGGCCTCTACGCGAGAATTTACTCCAACCGGGTATTTAGCAACAAATAATGGCATCCAATTTGATTTAGAATTTGAGATCTCTTCAACAAGTTCTTGGATAAATTCAAATTCAGTACAACTGTCATTCAATACAAGACATGTAAATAGTTAGACTATAAAATTGAAATATGAACCTGAACCAAATACAAGATGTTCAATTTGAGCATCACAACTAAAGTCTTTTATTTTTATTTTTTAAAGTAAACCTAATGTAATTTATAGGTCTAAGAACTATAATTTGATTAGGATTTTTTCAAATTATTTTTTCCTAGGAAATTAGTTTTAGGTTTTTGCAAAGAAATTGCACGGAAAATCCAGTTAGATGAGGGGCAGAAACTTATTGAAACCCCACTTAATACTTGAACAAAATTATTAAGAATTTCCTCCAAAAAAAAAAAAAAAATTTAAGCCACATGTTAGAAAAACTCCTAATTATTTGGTAAGATAATCTAATATTTTGTTATTTTATTTTTACTATTAAGCCATATCTAACTGCCTTAGTAGAAGATATGACCAAAATAATCCATAATTTGAAAAACATAAAAATAAAAATGAAAAAAAAAAGACAGCCATCACATAGTAATAGTTGTTTAACAATAAAATCTCCTGGTCATTACAAAACTATTAAAACTTTTCTTTTTATGAGAAAACCCATTAGGACCCTTTTTTCTGATGAGCAAAACCATTAGAACTTGTAAGGCATAAAAGTAGTCATTAAATATAGGAACATACTCATGCTTGTAATGCCAACCAGATATATTGGCAGCTTCATGTAAAGCTTCCCTCCAGCGCTGCACCTTCTTGTTATCCTTTAATTTTTCTTCATGATTAGATAATGCTTCTCCATACTTTCCTTTTTGGTTACGAACTTCTGATGGATCTACATTGTAAAAAACCGGTTGCACTAATTGGTCATTCCTCTTACACTCAACAATCTTGACTAGTTCATCCAAGCACCATGTGGAGGATGCATAGTTTTCAGAGAATACAATTATTAAAATCCTTGAACTTTCAATAATTTTGAGAAGTCCTGCAGAAATTTCTTCTCCCCTTCGAAGGTTATCATCAATAAAGGTTTTAATACCCCATTGACACAAAGCATTATATAAATGGCTTATAAAACCAAGACGAGTATCTTCACCTCTAAAACTCAAGAAGACATCAAAGCTCTTAAGATTGTGGGTGAAAGAGGAAGAGGAAGATGAGCCTCCTTTGCTAGTCACAAGAGCCATTGGGGGGATTTTTGAGCAGATTGTTGTAAAGATCTGAAAGGAGGACAAAGAAAACTATGAAGGGGTTGTCAATATGTGATAGGAAATTAAGTGAATGACAAATTAGGAAGAGGATGAATAAAAGCTAGAGGAGCCTTTAAAGGTAGCTTGCTTTAGGTGTGACCAGTAACTCTTTGAACTTTCCAAGAACCATACTGATGCTTTTTTCATTGCAATATCATGTAAGTTTCCGTGTGAAACCTAAAATAAATCTTTGAAAATTCTAAGCACTACACCAATCATTGTGGATTGGTCAAACAAAAGGGTAATTTCGTATTCAAAAGTGGGTTGGAAATAATGAAGCATCAATCACGATTTGAGGTTATCTCATAATCCAATGAGGTTTATGCATTTGCCGTATCCAAATAATGCAGACTCCATAATGGGATGAGACCTAGTCCAAAAAATGAATAAACCTGCACCCACACATTGGATAATAACTTCAATACTTAAAAAAAAAAAAAAAAATCAAACTTCAATACTATTTTGTTGTTCAACCCAACATGAAAGCCACGTCCAAGGCTCACCAACAATCTAGTGCTTATTGTTCCTTTAAGCCATTGGACTAGTCTTAGACAAAAATAAAATGTGATAGTTGAATTGGTCAACAATGGAGGCTATATGTGTGAAAGCATATTAAGTCCAACCCTATTTACTCTATTAGTCAAAGTAGAAGCTACATATTTTGTATTCTTAATTTTTCAATCCGGTTACCTATATTCTCCATTGATGCCGCTGGACTAGTACATGGACAATAACAAGAGTGTGATGGTTTGAAAGTCAACAATTGAGGCTATATAAAATTATATACTAACCATGGAGCACCTTTTTCCCATTAAATTAATCATTAAATTGAGATTCAAGATGGCCATACCTGTAGATTCCAACTCACAGCCACAGTGAAGAGCAAAGTTCAGTTGTTGGCTGAAGCAAAAAGGAAGTTCCATCAGTGAATATATGTGTATCTTAAGAGGATAAAAGGCTAGGGTTTTCAAGGTCCATATATTTTTACTTATGCCACCTCACTTGGGCTCAAATTATTTCTAATATTTTAAGCCCAAATCAATTAAATCCATTAATTGTGGGCCTCCTTTTTAATTTACATTTAAAAATTAAATAAGTAATAAAATTATGGGGTGTTACTCTCTCTCTCTCTCTCTCTCTCTCTCTCTCTCTCTCTCTCTCTCTCTCTCTCACTCTCTTTATTTTCTTTGTTATCTATCATCTTCAGACCCTCTCTTACTTTATTATTCTCATCTCAATATTCTCGCTTCTTATTTTATCATTTCGCCTATTCCTTTGTTCTTTCTAATTTTGTTAGTAGAAGGATATTGTAAAACTAAATGTATTTACTTTTTTTTAAATATTTATATATTCATTTTTTCTCTTTTTTAAAAAAATTTTGTATAATTTAATTTTCTTAATTATTACCTTTAAAAATTTTGGTTAAAATGCAAATTACACCTTCTTAGTTTGACTAAAATTCATTTAAGCTCTTAAATTTTGCTTTTGATAAATGGAGTCATCTAACAAGTGGTATCGATGGTGGTGTGCAACAAAGATGGCAAGGTTAAGGCTATCGAGATCTCTTTCGTAGTTGGAGCAAGGATGATATATCGCACAAGACAAGACCATAAAACCCACACAAATGATCTTGAAAAAATGTCCAACAAAGGAGTATTTTCAATGGTGCATGCTAAGGTGCAAGGTTCCTATGGATAAAAAGATGTGTGGGGTTCGAAAATGGATGCCCACGGATGATGGACTAGTAAAGGAAAAAACCCATAAAGCAAGGAAAAGTGAGTAGAATTCGTTCATAGCCCATAGATAGATCTTGAAACTCTCAAAGATAAATCAATCACTCTCTAAACTCAATGAATATCACGATACCTAGTAATTTATTCGGAAGATTAAAATATTGAAACGCTGGTGATTGTTTAATATGCTTCAACAAGATAAAATTGATTAGGAAACCAAAATTCATGACCTTGTTTTCAATTACACAAACAAAAATTTATCTTGCCGAGTTTGCGTAACTCACTATATTTGTATACATTAAAAATAATAAAATATAGTTGTTTGACTTTGACTTTGACCCCTCAATATACTGTAGCTAAAAGGGGTGAAGTTTAAAAATTTATATATAACTGTTTGTAACCTCTTTATAAACGAACCAATTAGGTTTTTAAAAAGAAAAATTGGAAAACACAACATTTATCTATAGTTTACCCCATTCTTCAATTTGATCCCGATTGTTTCAAAAATAACAACAAATCCTTGAAGTTTATAAAATAGTAATCTAACTGGCACACGTAAAAATGGATATAGTGTAGAGAGGGTCCCACTAAGCATCCGTGGCTGAATAGTTAAAATGCTCAACTCATTATAGGTGAAGTCATAGGTTCAATTCCTTAGTGAGCTACATGGAATTATAGTGGCAAGTGGGATGGCAACGTGACAATTTTAGTCCAAAGTGGGGTAAAGATCAAATTAGGTCATTGTAATTAAATTAAAGATTCAATCGCTATTTTCAAAATTCTGGTTTTCCCAAATAAAAAAAGGTTAATGATACATAAAAATTACATACAAGCTATTACCACATGCAATTGACATGAACAAGAAAAAAAAAATCACTTTCTAAACTTGAATTTGCTAAACAATTTTCTATTCTATGATTCCTAATTAGAAAATACTCAACAACATAAAAAAGATTAAAAATGAACCAAACTCCAAAAGTCATTTTTACACACTTTGAAGATTTGATTACTACTTTTGAATTTCTAGAAACGGAATTGAAAAATGAACCAAACTTTGAAAACAATACTATTAAAAATGGACCAAACTCTAAAAGTCATTTTTACACGCTTTGAAGATTTGATTACTACTTTTGAATTTCTAGAAACGGAACTGAAAAATGGACCAAACTTTGAAAACAATACTATTAAAAATGGACCAAACTCTAAAGTCATTTTTACACACTTTGAAGATTTGATTACTACTTTTGAATTTCTCGAAAACGGAATTGAAAAATAGACCAAACTTTGAAAACAATATTATTAAAAATGGACTAGACTCTAAAAGTCATTTTTACACACTTTGAAGATTTGATTACTACTTTTGAATTTCTAGAAACGGAATTGAAAAATGGACCAAACTTTGAAAACAATACTTGTTTGCCCGAAAACAAAATGAAACTCGTAACATAAATCAGATTTATGGCGACGAAATATATTCTGGACAAAGTTTTAAGCCCAAAAATTACTAAATGTTTCAACGCCCATTTCGCATGCATGGTTGGATCTTGGATGGGTCTATGGCACTTTTTTTTGTTTTTTGTTTTTTTGTTTTTCTTTTTTTAATATATCATAGGATTAGTGAATCCCCATAGGGTTTGAATTAGCTCGGACTAAAACTCAATTATCCTGCTAATCCCTAGAAGAAATAGTCAAATTAGCTAGGATAAAAACTCAATGATCATGCTAAGCCCTAGAATGAAATAGTCTAGCTCAAGGCAAATGCATTGGTCTGTAGTAGTTTGTACTTTGTACCCCATAAGAGGTTCTCACATTTCAACTTAATTCCATTGTTAAGAAAATATAATACAGAAAGAATGTTGTCCAGCTTCCCTGGTCACTCCAGCATGAGTCCCGCTCATCTCACAGCATGTGAAGCCCACACTGCATGAATGAACCACTCCATGGAATTGATACATGCTAGGTGACTTAACCCATATGTTCCAGCCTTCTCTCATTTTGAATCCAGGGCTTGATAGCTAGGTTTACAATGTTAACTCTAAACCGTGTTTGCCAGTCCATTAGCTAGACTTATCAAGTTATCATGTACAATAAACCGTGTTTGCTCGGTCCATAATATTGGATTCATTCATCATGAAGAGACATTTCAAGTACCGAAGTCCATACTATCGTATAGAGGAAATATTTTAACCAAACATAAGAAAATTCCAACACTAGTGCTTAGTAGTACTAGTAGGTTCTCAATTCTCATAACTTACTTTACAGGAAAATGCATATACCACATCAGCAGTCCCATTAACTACAAAGGTTGCAAATGAATCGTCAGTGGAAAACAAGGTTGAATTGGAACTCATGTCTTCGCATTCCTTTTTGGGGGATTTTACCTTTTAGTGATAGACCAATACTATCACAGAACATCGCAATTTAACCAAACTAAAGAAAGATGACAAATCACTACTCCAGCACCTCGTCATCATTTTGGCTCAAATCATTCAACTGGACATTTTGGATGATGCCATTTTCATTCAAGTATTCAACAAATTCATCAATAAGATAGGGCCATGCACCTTCAGCATCATAATTTGTTAATGCGGGGTCCACCGTCTGGATATACAAAGCATGAAAAATGAGTAGTGCCATGACCAGCATCAAAACCAGCAAGACGCGTCAATATATATAATGGTCATGAAAGGACGATATCAATGTTTCTTTTTGTTTCCTTTCTTATTAAAGAAGATTCAAGTCTTCAACGGCTATGAATATTTATTTCAATAAGTAAAAACAATTTTATTCATAAGAGATAAATCAATCACTCTCTAAGGGCAATGAATATCATGATTCCTAGTAATTTATTCAGAAGATTAAAAATTGAAATGCTGGTGATTGTTTAATAATCTTCAACAAGATTAAAATTGATTAGGAAACCAAAATTCATGACCTTGTTTTCAATTACACAAACAAAATTTATCTTCCATATTCGTATACCCCATATCTATCTCACAGAAAGAAAGAGATGGAGTAATCAGAATTGCCATTAATGCAGCATCTTTGTTGTGTGGGAGGTAAGAATACCGAAATAGAAATGAAGGTATGAATAAGATTGTTCAGTCTGCAGAATTAAAAGAATATAGATAGCAAATGGCAGCAAGGATGGAAGTCAAGTATCAAATGATTCCCAGTGGAGAGAGATAAAAACAACAAATGGGAAACAAGGAAAAAGAATGAAGTCAAGCTAAGATTCTCTCTCTCACCTGTCCTGGAAACATATATTTCTCCCACTCTACATAATAAGATAGCTACTTTTAAAATAAAATTTAAAAAAAAAATTTTAAAAGGTGGGAGGAGGGGGAGGCAGCACAATGCATATCGTACTTCTCAAGTTTGAGAAGATAAAAATGCAGTTGAAAAGGGTGCTGATTGCATATGCAGGTGTAAATGAAACTTAGGCATTTAATCTTGAAATGATGATGCAGTATGTAATAATCCTTTTTATATCTTACCCTTGCAAACTCCAATAGTTGAGACCACGTGTTCCTAGATATTGCTTTGTTATGCCGAGCCTGAGCATCAACATCAAAACAGAAAAGAGAAGCCAAAGGAAAAAATATTAATTAACCATCTCATAAAAGATATAGAAGAAAGCTGATGGAGTACATAACATAAACCCAATCAAACATATATAACTCATCCATGAATTTTTTGCTGACATTACTGAATTTTTTGCAAAGTGTTAATATGATCCTTGATGGGTGTGAAATTCAATCAAAAAATTCAGCAAGTGGCTCATTGTCTCTTTGCTATGTTTCAATTAGCTCAGTAATGTCAGCATGTCTCTCCATATTGTAAAATTGCTGGAAATTATCATCCATAGGGAACTGGAAAAATGCATTTAGCTTCGCCATCTCTGCCAATCAAAAATTCGCCTATCCATGTTTATTCCAACAAAAAATGGGGAGGAAACATTGTATAAATGAAACTTAAACATCTAAATCCCCCGCCATTGTTCTAGGGATAATAGTAATACAAGCTTTAAGAGGCACCTATCCATCAAAGATTCAGTCATTTAGCGTAGTTGTCAAAAGCTCTGATTCCTGCTATATACATGCAGTATTGACTTTTTGATGCTATTATGCACATACAAGGACACTATATATCTTAACACAACAGGACAATAATAAAATCCAAGAGAACAGGTCACTGTATAATTTAAGAACTAATGCAAAAAACTGTACATCCCTGGTTTGAGTTTTAGTACCTCAATCTAAGCTATCTTCCCAAGAAAATTCAAATTCTATGAGCAGCCAGTGTCACACAACACGAAATGAACACAGGTATCAACGTACTTAGACACTTTCAATCATTCTTTCTCAAAACTGTTTTCCAGTTTTGGATATTCTATGTTAATGTTACATCTACATCCTGTATGCCCTCAAGAAGAAATCAATTCCTAGTTCACTTATACATCACTGAATTTGATATAGATATTAAAAAATAAAATAAACCAAATTCGAGGCCTGGAGAACATCTGAGTTCATGAATCTAACATCCATATCAAAATGCACCTAAGTCTAGAAATTTCCACTCAAAATTAATGGCAGGATTGCAAGCAGGAATTAATCAAGTTGATTTTTAACAATAACAGAAGGGCATAAAGTAACTCCAGCACACTCAGAGCACTCCTCATTCTGAGTTCAGAGTAAAAAGACAAGCTTATTGTGCATACACTCCATCTAAATGTTAAATAAGTGGTATCACCTTAGGATGCTGATTTTTCTAATAAAAGGAATTATTCAGGGAAAAAAAATAGCAATAACAAGTACTAAAAATTGCATGTTGGACTAAAAATTGCACACCACTTCATTGCCTAGCCCACTCCTTGAATCCGAAGTAATTTTCTATCTCTTTAATCTTTTCTTTTATATTCTTTAGGCTTTTCTAATTTTCTAAACAAATAAACTAAACTCATTAGTTGTACTTATTTATTTGCTTTTAACTAGGTATTATACTAATCAATGGATTGAGGAAGTCAGAGGCCGTGTTGCGCCACATAAGGATGCTGAACTTTCTGCAGAGAGAAACAAGTGCCTCAAAAGATTATTTCCTAATCTTGATGATAGGAAGAATGTTACTATGGAGTTTGGTTTGTTTTCAGGAATTAGGGCTTATGATGATGATAACATGGATGATAGGTGGATCTTCGATCCAATGCTTTGGTGGTCAAATTATGGGTCCAGGTTACCGATGCTTCAAACTTTAGCTCTAAAACTTCTTGGACAGCCTTGCTCATTATCATGTGCTGAGAGAAATTGGAGTACATATGGCTTCATCCATTGTATGAGGAGGAATAGAATTACTCCTAAACGTGCTGAAGATTTAGTGTTTGTTCATTCTAATCTTCGACTTCTTTAAAGGAGGAGGGAAGAGTACACTAAAGGAAACTCTAAGAAGTGGGACATTGGTGGAGATACTTGGAATGAACTATTTGGAGGACCTGGGTTGCTTGAGATTGCTTATCTCACACTAGATGAGCCAGAGATGGAGATAAGTCTTGTTGAGAATGATGACCATGTTGATGACGATGATGTTGTTGTTCTATGATAATCTTGAAAGTTTAAAACTTGCTATCCTTTTATGTTTTTAGTTTTGATGTTGAACTTCTTGTTCTATGGTAATCTTGTAAGTTTAAAGCTTGGTTTCCTTTTATGTATTTAGTTTGATGTTGAATGTAGCCTATTTAAACTTTTAGTTTGTACTCTAAACATTTTATGTGTATTATTGTACTACTTTGGGTGTTAGTTTACTTATTTGTAGTTCTTACATAACTTAAATTCTACACATAAATGTATTTTATGTCTAAAAATATTAAAAAATATGCCAAAATATAAAATTTAATTAATTATTTAATTGCCATATCCACGGAGTGTTGTGTCCTTATTTTTCAAAAATTGCCGTATTCCCATGTCCATGTCCGTGTCTGTGCATCATAGCCTAAAAGACTAACTGAGAAAAGTGAAAAGCTGAAAACTATTAAAAAGTTTTCATTTTCTGCAGTGGAAATAAATATCCATAGGTCAAGAGTACGTACGAATCCAAGCATTCACGCAGAGGAAAGAGTACCTTTTCTTTTGCAAAGCCAAACACAAAGTTATATATCTCACGGAACTTTTCTGGACAAATACAAGCAAAAATCATTTTCAGCAACAAAAGCACAACAATTGTATCTCTAGCTTAGAAATGCTAATCAAACGAACCAATGAGCTTTAGTTTAAATGGTACCTCTTGCCTTGTAAAAGCAAGGTGGAGAAGGTGCTCAAGAGTTCATGACCATTGGGTGAGTGTTCTCACCTAAAAGCAACATGAATTACAATATTAAAACTAAATTTTAGAAAAAATCATAATTCATGAACACTTGTACAAACGATCATCTTTCAGCTCCATGCACATGAATGGTATCTTTTCACAGAACTTCTCCAAAGAGTCTATCCTGCCATCAGAATATATAGCCTTAATCACAGCAGTTCCAAACTCTTAATCGATAACATTAAACTCGAGAATAAGTATAGCATAAATAACTATTTATATACTTACCCTAGCCCTTGTAGACCACCTATAAACTCCTGCTTGGAAAATTCACACATGGTAGCAGTTTTCATGTGCCATGAAACAACTAACTGCAATAACAGCAGCAACCCATGTATTCAAAACAATTCATAAGCTATACATGCTGATACAAATCATAAACAATGGGGAACTATGAAGACTGAAAATATTCTGACTCTATGAACAGCCATAGTTTCTCTGTTTTGGGTCTTTGGTAGGGCAAGGGGGAGGGTATTGAGAATCAAAATATAAACTTTCTGTTCTTGCCAAATTTCTGAACTCTTAAACACGGCTACATTTTATATAATAATTTTCTTGCTACCACAGGGTCAGACTTTGTAGATTTGAATTTAAGCCTCAAATTAAGGATACTTTCTTCATATTAATCAAAAGATATTTAGCTATGCATGCCTTGGATAGCAATAGCCTCAAAGAATTAACTAGACAATTTAATGCATTTTCCCCAAATAATTTTTAAGGCTCTTTTGCCATTACAAATTTACAAGAAATGAAATTCAAAAACAAATAAAATGGCCACCAATTCTTCTTTTTCTTTGCATAAATGTCCTTTCAAATTGAATTAGTATCCCACATGAAAGAGCCCATTAATTTAGAAAAAGAGAATAGAAAGTGAAAAAGACCCCCAAATAAGCAAATCAAACAGTGCAAAAAAGGGAGACATACTCTGGCATTCAACAACATAAAATAAACCAAATGAAGATGATGCAAAGGAAAATAGTTTCAATGTAATAATAGTTCCATTTGGTATATCCATTAGAAGCCTTGAATCAGATGTCAAGGAAAGACACCCACTGTGATCAGGGACTAGAGGAGGCTGAGGAACTGCTGCATTGGAAAATGGTTCTCTACCATTGAGAAGTCTAGGCAGGTGATCATAGCATTAAGGCAAGAAAAATTGAAACCCATTACAACCACAATCATCCAATTCAAGTCATAAAATAGTCAAGGAAAATAAGAACCATCATTTTCCCCCTTTATTGAAGGGAGAAAAATCTATTCCTAAAATTTTGAGTTACCCCTAGTTAAATGCTTACTTCTGCCAAATCTGGCAGGTTTCAGTTGCCAAACAAACACTGCTCTTCACCTTCAAAATCCCATAGAAAATATGCTTAACTAATTATGCCAATAAAACCAAATCAATACAAGTAATCTATTGTGTGTGACCAAGTAGATGTTGACCATCATCAATGTAAAATATTATATTCATTTTAACCTCACTTGTCCATTAAGTTGCACAACTTAATGCTTTTTTCTAAAAAGCATTTTGGAAACTTCTTGGCCATTAAAAGCAACAGAACTCAGCAACAGATCAAATTACTAATTTCTTTCATTAGTTCTGTTCTTTTTTGCATTATTATATCCTTCAAGTTGTGCCTATTTATTAATGAGTGTGTTAATTTAGTGAAAGAGAGTGGGAAGTGACAAAGATGCAAATCAAACAATACAACTAAAGAGGAAGACATACACTGGCATTCCACAACTCAAAAGAAATCAAACAAAGATGATGCAAAAGAAAACAGTTTCAATGTAATAACAGTACCTTGCCATGTTGCTTCGAAATTTGATCGAACTAAGACGTTTTCATTTTCTTCAACTGTGGATATGGATTGAAGTCGAAATCATCGTTTACAGAGGGATAGACCAATGAAGAAGAACCCAAATTAAACCCATGACCAACGGTTAAGTCAAATCCCAAACCAAAATCAGACCCATTTGCCGCATCCATTGGAAGCCCAGAATCGGATGGCAAAGAAAGGTGCTCAATGCATACCAAATATGAGTCATTGCGCACTGTGTTCAAAGGGATGGACAATATTTATTGAAAGCCCATCAAACTTGAGTGAAGCCCCCTATTTGTTGAAACTGTAAGAAGGCAATAATGGTGGAGCTCAGTGTTGTGAGGGACTGAGGATGACCCGCCACCATCCATAGCGTTTGGGATAGTTTTTGGAGGGTGACATTGGTGCTGTTTTTCCGGTGTATATATATATTTTTTTTTAATGGGTTTTTTCTGGTGTATCTTGTATCTCTGAAACACTGGTGATGTTCAAGTCAGCAAGCCATAACTAAAGATGCTCGAATGCACTGAAGATGCTCCCACTGAATGGATGGAGCCCACCTCTTTTAAACATTAGCAACGGGTGTGAGGAGATTTTTTTTCAAAATAACTATAAGACTTAAACAATTTTATTAGTTAATAACTTTTCAAACTATTTAGGAAATTAACAATTCGAGCATGTGAGACTCGATTTCACTGTAGCAAATCGAGTTTAAGATACTCAATTTCTGTATGCTAGCAACGCTGACGTAGAAAAAGCATCCACGTGAAAATCAAGTTTAACACACTCGATTTCCTGTTCATCATCCACTCCACCTTCCTTCTCATTTTTTTTCCTACATCTATCGTCCCACAACCTTCTTCCCAGACCCACACCTGTAGACACGAAATCAAGACCCATAGCCACACCAATCTCCACCTCCATTACCAACCACCCACCCCCACGGAAACCCAGAAAAACCCAACCACCTCCTTGAACATGCGGTCGAATCGCGAGTCGATGGCGACCTTCAATTTGTGCCTGGGAACGTTCTGGAAGCGAGGGTCGGAGTGCACGGACACGAATCGAGCATCCGTGATGATCTTCTTGCCGCGTCCGTTGTTGTTATTGTTGTTGTTGTTGTTGCTATCTTGTGCCGTCGGTGAAGGGTCCGAGTCCTTGTTCAGCTTCGGCATCTTCTTGTTCTTCTTTTTGGAGGGCATTTTTCATTTAAAGTTTTTTTGGCGTTGGTGTTAGGGTGTGCAAGTACTGAACTACACCGATCCACCTTCCTTCTCTCTTTTTTTTTTTCTTTTTTTTTCCTCCATCTGTCGTCCCACTTCCCAGACCCAAACCAGTAAACACGAAAGGAAACCCAAAAAAACCTAAAAAAAGAGAAAACCCAGAAAAACCCAAAAAAAGAGAAGGAAGGGATGATGAACAGAAAATCGAGTCTTTAAGACTCGATTTCCACGTGGATCTTTTTTCCACATCAGCTTTGCTAGCATACAGAAATCGAGTGTCTTAAACTCGATTTCCTAGAGTGAAATCGAGTCTCACATACTCGACTTGTTAGTTTCCTAAATAATTTGAAAACGTTACTAACTAATAAAATTGTTTGAATTTTATAGTTATTTTGAAAAAAAAAAATCCACAGCTTATGCAGGATAAAACTTGGACCTTGTAGAAGACAATTAAACTCATAAATTTTCAAATAAAATAAGAACCATGATTTTCCCCTTTTCGAAGGTAGCAAAACATATTCCTGAGATTTTAAGTCAGTCCTAGTTAAATTCTTTGTTTTGCCAAATCCTGCATACCAGACCGCTTTATAAAAATGTTTAACTAAAAGACTTTGAAATTGTACCAAATTAAAAAAAAAAAATATATATATATATATATATATATATGACTATTGATCCTGCTTTCGGCTTTCCCATTGGGGGTCTTTGTCACTTCACATTCTCTTTCTCTAAATTATTACCCTGTATGAAAAACCCATTAATTTAGAGAAAGAGAATGGGAAGTGTCAAAGTACCCCAAAGATGCAAATCAAACAATGCAAAACAGTGAGACATATTCTAGCATTCAAGAACATTAAAAAATCAAATAAAGATGAGGCAATGGAAAATAGTTTCAATGTAAAAATAATACCTAGGATTATTTCTTTTTAGAAAGGGATGGGCTATTGAAGAAGACCCCAACTCAAACCCATTACCATCTGCTAAGTCAATACCCAAATTTTAGTCTAACCAACTTGCTATATCCATTGGAAGCCTTGAATTAGATGTCACCAGTGTTACCAAGGTCTCCAGTATTTGAGTCCATTGAGACACCCAAGATTCGTATGTGAACCATTAGAAGTGGAGCAAGGAGGTAGTAACGGTGTGAGCATAGTGTCTTCAGAGTCATCAACATTTTGAGAGTTGTCTTGGATGATAACGGAATTCTGAGGAGAACAAATGTATTCCACATGTACCCCCATCCTTGCAACCATAGTACCAAACTTTCCGAATTCACTTGTCCAATGAGAGATTTTACATGATATCTTAATATGATTCCGATCACCTTGCATCAAGTCTCCAAATTTCCTCAGTAATTGGCTGAGGCATACTAAAAAACCACATATGATCACACTTCAAAAACTGAAAGAACACTCTCTCAATAAAAGGTCGCTTATGACCATTGATGAAAATTTTGAGATCGCAAACCCAACCAATTTTACCATCACGAACAAAACCATAGCTATCATTATCAGCATAGCTGTCCTTCAACGGAACTAGATGACAAGCAACACAAAGAGCAACTATGGGAAATTCAGGACCAACCCAGAATAATATGGTACTCTATGTGCTTTGATGGTTAAACCACTTTGGAATCTTCTTTCCTAGTACTCCAATATCATATATTTCTGCAAAATAACTCACCAGATACACATCTAGAGTAGGAAAGGACTCGAATAAAAGTACAAGGAGCTTAGAGATGGAGACCCGGGAAGAGAAATCAATCTGATGCGATAATTTGTGATGTGAATGCAAATCAATCTTTACACCTGAACATTTCATATCTTGTGGAAGCCCAAACTTTCTTCCAAACTGCCTGCAATTCAAAATTTTGAGAAATTGAAGTTTAGCAAATCTGCTAAATGTATTTTCAAAATTAACCAAAATTATTACTTTAAGAGAGGGAGAGGTACCTGAAGGATTAATTTTCTTAATGATTCTGAATTCAACGAAATGCAGGTATATGCTTCTATTCTTCTTAACCTATTGAATCTGATAATACATTCTCAGAGGTTCAAATCTATAGTTTTCTTTAAGTGGGTGAAACATGAAGTTAACTTTTTTAGAAAATTCAACGGGGCTTGTCCGCCAATTCCCACGCTCTTTGGAAATTGGACATTAGCATAGAGCAAGAGTTGGGAAAGATGTTGCAATTCATAAATGCTAATTGGAAGTTGACACAAATAGAAAGGAGAACCTATCTCTAACATTTCAAGTTCAGTGAGATTTCCAATTGATGGAGGAAGCTCTATAATGGCAGTGTGTGCCAGATTTAGATACCTTAAATTTTCCATTCCTTGTGGAATATCGGGGAACCTCCTAACCCTTTCGCAACCCAAAAGACTTAAAATTTTAAGAGATTTCATCACAATGCAGCTCGGAAGAATATGAAGTTCAAAGCAACCCTGAAGGTCCCAGCTTTCAAGCTTATCAAGATATCCAGTAGAGTCAAGAATCTTGACTAATTTTCTACAATAACGGAGATCCAAGTTCATTACATTTGGGATGGCACTCAATAAGTCCAGTAATTTCCTAATGTATTGATAGCTACGAAAATTCATATGTGTCAAGCTTCTACATTGTATCCTTTGTAGGAAAAAAAATCAAAATTTAACTTCAATAAATGTTAAAATACAAATTAATGAAGTTATAATAATGTATAAATAAAAATGACAATACCTTGAAAAGCTTGTCCAATATAATCTGACTTTGTGGCAAGTTGAGTGCAACAAGGTTTTGAGGACAAAAATTGGATGGTAAGGAGGATAAAGGAAACCATAGCCAATCAAACACCCTTAATCCATTAGGGAGATATTCAAGACCTCTGCAAATATCCACATTACCAACCATAAGGAACTTGAGATTTTTCATCTTTTCAAAACAATTAGCTTCTAGTTGCAACTTTGTTGGTTTAGGCAGGACTATCATCGTTCCTCGAATGTTATCTGATCCCTGATTAGACAAAACATTTAGTGAATTACATCATACAAAAGAACTCACTAAAAATATAATAACTATTAAATTTTAACTTTGTTGATAGACTTGAATTTTCTTCCATAACTAAAGAAAAAAATTATATGAAGGAAAAAATAAAATAAATTAAATTAAATTAAAATAACCAAAAATAAAAAGCCATTAAATTTTCCTTGTAAAGAAAAGGGTAAAGGTGAATGAGACCAACTTATACCTTATTTTCCATTAGTACTTCAAAAGCATCCTCATAATACCATAATCTACTTCGTAGTTCGGGTTTTTAGGGTGATTCTTGTCAAACAATTTCTCTACCCATTTGCTGTAGCTAGTCATGCATCCATAATTTGTTAAATCGATCAACATTTATAAGACACTTATCAATAATTTTTGAATACCAATAACTACGTATAGATCGCAAGAATTTAGTATATCCACAACATAATCCTTGAAAAGACCCTTGAAGAAACATGCAAGATCGAGAAAAATATTTTGTTCCGTATCATCCAATCCTTGATAACTTACTTGGAGTACTTTTTGTATATCTTTGTCAGGAATCCTTTCATACTTATCAAATGCACTTTTCCATTCCATTTCACTTCTTCCGTGCAAATTGACACCAATTATTGATAGAGCTAATGGAATGCCCTTGGCATAACATGTAACTTGATTAGCAAGTTCTAAATAATCTTCTTCAAGTTTGTGTTTTTGAAAGGCGTGCATACTAAATAGTTCAAGAGCTTCATGATCATCTAATTCGTTAACCATGTAAGTTGAATGACATATTCTAAAAGTATGTAACATATGTTTATCTCTTGTTGTTATAATGATTCGACTTCCAAAAGCAAACCAATCACATCCTCCAATCAATATTTTTATTTGGTCTGATTTATCCACATCATCAAGAATTAAAAGAATTTTTTTATTGCGAAGTATGTTCTCAATCGCAATGGTTCTTTTCGATTCACTGCACACCTTCAGTTGTCTATTCCCTAGGACCTCACAAAGAAGTATCTCTTGTAGTTGAATAATGCCAAGGTGGAGATTTGTTGAAGTGGGCCCATGTGTGTGGCTTGAATTGCCACAAGCCCTAGACAATTACAAGTAAACCAAATACAACTTGTAATAGGAAACCACAAGTCTTAGTCGGTCATAGTAGCTGACCGAATACAATTGATACAAGGAATCCTATATTGCCAACTTAAGCATAGCAATATATAAGTGCTAGTGTGTAGCAATTATAATTGACAATTCCCAAAACTTAGCAACAACTGCATAAGAAGAAGAATAGTGTTTTCTTGTCTTGTGGGTGAGAGAGAGTTAGGGTGTATTAAGATTTCTAGAGAGTGTTATTATGCACTATTGTATCTCTCTATTTTTATAGTGAAATTTCTCCATCGTCGCTGTAGAGGTAGGCAGTTTTCCCACATAAATTCTTGTGCTCTTTGTGTGTGTTTGTTATTTAATTTTCGCTTATTTACTGTTATTTATTTGAGTCCTGAGGTGCTATCTGCTTAACAAGGTTAAATACACAGACTGATTGGCTGTTTTCATTCTGCACTTATTAGTAACATACAAGTAAATAAAAACAAATCATGAAAAAGATAACACAAAGCAACCCTTCTTGCTAAATGCTAATCTTTTGGAAGAAACAACGAAAAGTAAAAGAGAGTGAAGGTAATAAGTAGCATAATAAGTGAAATAGATAAGCTAGGAAACAATCGCGTGGACATGCTTTTCAGGTCATTGCACGGCAGGAGAGGGGGACATTACTAGAGTCACCCTCTACTTTAGCGGAAGATGATGGAAAATTATGATAGTGGGATCAAGTTGTTTGTTAAAGTGGCTTTGTATTGCTTTTGTTTTATTAAAGTAACGATTCTAGATTAATCATGCAAGGGAATCTTTCTCCAATTAACTAGCTGAACATGATTACATGGTAGAATTGAAATAAAATTTGAACTTTTTTATATTACTATTTCTTTCGTTTCCTATTACGAAAGTTTCACTGTCTTGCTTGAAAGAGCACTTTTTCGGGCTTTGCTATTACCCTCTAGCAAAACCCGCAACATAGTGGTTAGATAGACTAATAGCCGAAATAATCCACTTCTTCATTAAACACAGTACTAGGGAATAATAACTGGAAATTAGTGCTTGCTCAAATTCGTATATGCATGTAGTCCATATTTCAGCTTTGAATAAATAGTCATTTACTCAAGTTTAACCAAACAGTTCAGATAATAAGTGAACAACAAAAATGTATGTATTTTCAATTATTGGAAAATCAAAGACATATCTTGGCCCCCAAAGGGAATTTTGTGTGTACGCAGGTGCGTGCACATGCCTACACACCCTCTTGCACAATCGTAGGAGAGGGAATGAGTTCACAAGAAAACATCAATAATTCAAACTTCAAAAGAAGAAGTGCTTGATAGAGCAAAATAAACAAACAAATTCTCAACATATTATTCCGAGTCTATTACAATTACATCTTGAATCTTGACAATACAATTTTCGGGATTCCTTCTAATCAGCAGGTTTCATTTAAAACCACAACATATACATATGTCTTAAGCTCATCAGATCTCAGCTTAAAACAACCAAAAGGATCTCTAAACCACAAAAACCAACCTACAACACAGGGAAGGACCAACACACTCAAAGCAGAAACTGATGACAACAAGAACAAAGTTACAACCAAAACAGCAGATCCCTAACACTTCAACCAAGCTAAGAATTAACAAGCACTGTAGAGGACTCAGTTCCCCAATTATAAATTATGATGCCATTGAGTGATGACTTTTGGAAGAATAGATGATTTCTACACTCAAGGAAGCCTCTACAGAACACACAATGGCAATCCCCTGTTTAGCCCCATTTAACCAATCAATCACTTGTTGACAGATTGTTTTTAATAGCAAGCCATCAAATAAACGAATGTTTAGGGATAGAATACTAGAACCAAAGAACTCTCCACCAAGCTACCTCCTCAGCCTTCTCTCTAAGGACTTCACATGTGGCAGCTTTGGAGTATTTCCCAGATTTGTGGAAAGCCAGAGAACGTTATCTTCATTCTTAATTTCAACTAGAAACAGTTGGCTTTGAATGCCAACCAAGTCTTCTGATCTAGCTGGCTTCCACTTCCAACTTTGGTCCATCAACACAGTTTCTAGCTTAGCCTCAACTACTAGCAGCGTCATATATGGTTCCACAACCATATTTCTGATACAGCAGTGATTGTAGTGGCTGCAATCTCCCTACAAATGTAAGTTTCTTCAAAGCCTATGAGTTATTTTTCCCTTGAATTTTATCAAGTAATGGATGGTAGTCCTTGAGTGTTAATTTTCCAATATCTAACAGACAGAGATCCCTCTTTATATTGCAAGATTAGAAAATTTTATTTCTTTAGACGCTGAGGCATAACAGAGGAAACACTGCACTCTTGCCGGGCTTAACATACATCCCAGTCATGTGCTTGGGTTCTTCAAAGCCTTATTTTACCAATTTAATTGAGGACAAATTGGCAGCACTGAAAATTAGAAAATCATCAGTGAAGTTATCTTCAACTCCTTGCAATGGGGATGAAATTTGAATTAATTAGGCCTTGATCTTCTCTTGCATTATTATGTTGAAGACTTCTCTAGCAATGACAAAAAGATTTAAAAATAAATAAATAAATAAAAAGGAAAGAAAGAAGATTGGATTCTCCCATCTCATCCCTTTGCCCCCCTTGAAGTAGCCAACCACATGCCCCCATTAAGCCCAATTGAATACCTTTGGTTGGTGATACATTCCTTTGCACAGATGACAAATTTAATTTTACAGCTAGCAGCCATCAAACACATTAGGATAAATTGCCAACTGAATCATATGCTTTCCACAAATCAGCTTTGATGGCACATCTGCTAGTGCTGTTATTTTAACTAGTTGCTAACCTGTATGATGCACGAGAAAGTTTAAAAAAAAAATGTATGATACATATTTAATCAAATTCAAGAATTTATAGAAAAGAAAATAAATTTCTTAACTCATACGTAAGATATATGCATCTTCTCTCCCCTATAAGGGCCACGCTTTATGTGAGATATATCTGATGCATGAAAGAATTATTATAATCGAAAGTCAGATATATCTCACAATCCAATATTTTATCTAATATTTTTTTTTTCGAATGAATATATATTGAAATAAGTGAATAGAATTTTTGTTATTAAAGATTATTACAAAAAAATATCAGTTAAGCTTCGTTTTTTTACTTTTTCATCATAAAATAGACCAAGCCTAAATAGGATTTAAAAAAAAAAAAAAAAAAAAAAGATCAAAAGCAATATAATTTTATTGAAAATAATCCAACTGTACAAGAGGGAGGAGAAAATATGGATATTCATCAATCCAAGTTGAGGGTTCCCTTAACTTCTTGGCATGATTAGCCAAAGCATAGTCTAACTTATTACACTGTTAGAAACTATCCTATATGATATATTGTATATGTGCTACCTTATTTACAAAAGCATGAATGTGTTCTAACACATTCGAAATTTTTTTCAAGCAAGGTTCTTGCAAGTGAATTAGTGTCAGCAATGTAAGTTGGCAAACTCTGCAGTCAAATCCCTCATCCCCAGTTCATGAAAGTGTGTAATGCTCTCAACATAGCTGTAGCAGCCATCCACAAGCTTTGGCAAGGAATTAATTCAGTATGGACTATAATAGGAGAATCATGGCTATCTCTAACAATAATGCCCAAACCTACTTAATTGGTGGCTTTTCGAAAAAGGTCAATGCCATATTCATTTCAAGATGAGGAGAAATAGGTGGCTACCATTGCCATGTTTTAGGAGCTACAGATGTTGGCTAACATATCAGAACCTAAATAGCTAATGGTCCTTGATTGAAATTTACATATAAAAAAAATACAAATTGCTTAGAAAAGTGCCTAATGTTTGCAATTGAAAATAAAACCCCCTTAAAAAAAAAAAAGATTAGCTGCAACCAAGAAACTCAAACTTATAATTTGCTTGGCTGACATGTTCAGAAACTGACCAGGTCCTTTGCATTGAAATAGCATCCATGAGGTTTAGAACAAACCACCATCTAAAATCTCACTTGCAATGTTATTTTAAGTAGCAAATGAAGGACTCAATAAAAAAAAGAACCTAATTTATTAATTTGATGGACCCAACTTACCAAAGTCAGCAATTGAATTCCCCATGAGAACTTGTTAGGCTTAACCTTTCAAAAGCCAATCAACATTGAACAATTTGCACTAATGGTTGAATTTACGGACAATAATGGTTCTAGGGAATTAAGATGTGAAAGACCCAAGATGAAATAATTTATCATGTAACTAAAATAGGCTTCAAAGATTGATAAGTCTGAAGAGGACATTACCTGTACTCTAAGAATTGAAGGTAGAATATGCACAACCATACCAGATGGTAGATTTGATTTTAAGACATGCAAATGCTTGTGGTCAATTGCACATCCAATTTCTCTTACAAATCTCAACCACATCTTACATGAAATTCATCTGAACAAAAAGCAACTAAAACACCAAAAATCTACAAACTCCTATAAAGTATATGCACTTAAAAAAAAAAAAAATAAGAAGCTAATCAACACTAGAACCCTTCACTTACTAACTCAACAACTTTTGAGTGTAAATATGCTTTATTAATAGAAAATTAAAATAATAATAATTCTGAAAGCCAAAGTTTACCTATAAAAAACAGCGAAAATCATTCAAACGAAACCCAAATAACTCAACATAACAAAGTATTCAGCCTTTTGAGAGAGAAAAAGTAACAATTAGATAGCAAGGACCCAAGGTCAGATACAAACCCAATTGGCAAACCACGTAATTATTGTCTTGTGTGTGTGATTGTTTTTCTTTGGCGTGTGTTTTCTCTATTTTTTGTTTTCTCATAGGTTTGGAATTTCAAGTTAAATTCCCTACATGTACGTGAGAAACACTTCCCTTCTCCAGCTTCACATTCATTGGCTTCTATTTCATCATTCAATTTTTCTACATCTTGGATCCATCCTTCAACTTCTTGCTTTGTTGTCTTTCTTAGAAGAAGTTGTGCTCTCATTCTTGAGGTTGTATCTAACTTCCGATGTTCTAAATCCCGCCATTTGTCCCTGAGAATTCTGCTATATTTATTAGTGCCTTTATAATACTTGCAGTATTTGCAAATTGGATCAAATATCATTTTTGCAAATATCTAATCTTTGATAATGATACCCATGTGATTTATGAGCTTTGAAAATGATATTCATGTATTTATATGTATGGGTCTGATTTTCGAGATTGCAAAAATGATATTTGCTCCAATTTGCAAATACTGCAAGTATTGTAAAGGCGCTAATAAATATAGGAGAATTCTTAGGGACAAATGGCAGGATTTAGAACATTGGAAGTTAGATACAACCTTAAGAATGAAAGCACAACTTCTTCCAAGAAAGACACCAAAGCAAGAAGTTGAAGGATGGATCCAAGATGTAGAAAAATTGAATGATGAAATTGAAGTCATTGAATGTGAAGCTGGAGAAGGGAAGAGTTTCTCATGTGCACGCATAGGAAAACTTGCTTTTGAAAAGATACGAGAGGTAGAAGAATTTATCAAATGGGTGCTTTCACTGATAGTTTGGTCATTGATCCACGCCCAAGCAATGGCGAAATAATTTCAACACCAACATTGATTGGGGAAAGCATAGCTGAAAGAGTAAAGGAAGAAATTTTGGCATGCATGTTGGACGATGATGTTAGAAAGATTGGCCTTTATGGAATGGGAGGTATAGGTAAATCGACTGTCAGGGAGCACATCAATAATCATCTATTAAAAGAGAAAAACAAATCTGACAATATCATTTGGATCACTGTATCAAAGTCATTAAATGTTATCCAACTACAACATGATATTGCACGCAAGTTGGGTTTAGATCTCCCAAAAGTTAAGGATGTAAGAGAAAGGGCTACCAAGTTAATGGCAAAATTGAAAGATAAGAATAGATATGTGCTAATCTTAGATGATATGTGGGAAGCATTTGCTCTTGAGAAAGTAGGAATTCCAAAGCCTAATTCAGCAAATGGATGCAAGTTAGTATTGACGACAACTCTTCTTGACGTTTGTCTAGGAATAAGTTGTAAGCATATCAAAAAAATGGAGCTTCTTTCAAAGAGGAGGCAAGGAAGTTGTTTTTGGATAAAATGGAGCGTGATGTTGTTAATATTCCAAATTTAAAACCAATGGCAGAAGAGGTTCTAGAAAGATTTGCCCAATTGCCTCTTGCAATTGTTACAATAGCTGCAAGTTTTAAACCTTTAATCAATGATTATGAGTGGAGAGATGCATTGGAAGAGTTGAGGACATCAGTAATAAGGGCCAACAATAGAGAGGAACAAGTACTTGAGACGTTTATATTTAGTTATGAACGATTGAAAGGTGAGAAACTTAAACAGTCTCTTGCATTGTGCTCTATTCCCTGAAGACTTCAAGATTAACAAAGAAAAGTTTATAGAACATTTGATTGATGAGGGAATTATCGAAAGAATGAAGAGTAGGCAAGCAGAGTTTGATAGGGGCTATTCAATATTGAGTAAACTTGAAAATGCTTGCTTATTGGAAGGTAAAAATGATATTTACAAGAAAATGTTTGTGAAGATGCATGATTTGGTAAGAGACATGGTCCTCGACGTTACAAGTCCTCAATTTATGGTAGAAGGTCACTTAGGATTGGAGGATTATACAGATGAAGGAAAATGGAGAAAGGATCTTGTAAAGGCTTCTTTGATGTACAAGGACATATCAACAATCCCTCCTAATGTATCACCAAGGTATCCTAACCTTTCGACCTCGTTGCTGCAAGGTAACCGGTCATTAAAAAATGTCTCAAATTCTTTGTTTGAGCATTTGTATGGGCTCAAGGTTCTTGATCTATCATATACTGGTATTGAATCTTTCCCGAATTCAGTCTATAGCTTGGAGAAGCTTACTACATTAAGGCTTAGATGGTGTATAGAATTAAAACATGTGTCTTCATTAGCAAAGCTTACAACATTGAGGATGTTAGGTTCTAAGAATTAGGAACTAATGTATTAGAACTTCAATTTGTATGTTGGCAAACTATGATCAAAACAATGTTTAGTCTTGTGTTAGACTTGTTCAAAGTATGGGTCTTAATGTAAAATTGGAATCGAGTTGTTTTGCAGAATTACTGTTAACTTTCTGTCAGACTCGATCGATCGAAAATCGGGCAGATCGTTTTTCTGCAGAAAATTCCAATTCAGCCCAAGTCCATTTAATGTATAGGGTTTTATGTTTTGCCCTAAGTATATAAAGGAAAACCCTAGCCACGTTTTTAGAGTTCTGAATGCTGTGTTTGTGAATCTCATTGTGAGATCTAGAGGTGTTTACCTTCACATACACTTAGGGTTTACAAACTTGAGATTCATGTCAAGAGTTGTGTAAATCAATACAGTTGCAGAATCAAAAGAGCATAAAGATATACAAGCAGGTGCGCTTGTGGAGTTGCTGAAGAATTCAAGAAAGAAGGAGTCCGTGGATCTCGGAGCTATCATGGGGTCGTGGCAGTAAGTTACCTACACTTGGGTAGCAATAGGATGTTAGTGGTCTAAGTCTTATTGTGTAAACTTCGATTCTTTCATAGTGGATTCAATTTACCTTGAGGATAGCTAGGTTAAATCCTCCCCAGGTTTTTACTGGTGTGGTTTCCTGGGTCATCATATCTTTGTGTTATTTATTTTTCCGCTGCTTTGTTGTTTTTGTTTATTTTGTATTAACCTAGATTTAATTAAATTACCTAAGTTAATTACTTGGCTAATTCACTAGGTTAATCTGTTGGGTTTAAGGGGTCTAAACGAACTGACAAGTGGTATCAGAGCGGGTAGCTTTTGTTTTTGATCCTTTGATCTTTTAGCTGATCCTTGACCCCTGTTGTCATGGAACACGGACACTCTCTTGTTGTTCCACCTCACTTTGATGGAAACAACTATGCTTATTGAAAAGTAAGGATGAAAGCATTCCTGAAATCCATTGATGAGAGAGTTTGGAATTCCGTTGAGTACGGATGGGAGAAGCCCACTACTCTTGTGAGTGAGTGGCAAACTTCTCAAAAGGAGGCAGCCGCTTTCAATAGCAAAGCTATGAATGCTATCTTTAATGCTGTTTCCATGGAAGAATTTAAGAGAATCTCTAATGTTGAGGTTGCTCATACTACTTGGAATATCCTCCAGACTGTGCATGAAGGCACAAAGGTAGGTAAGATAAACAAATTGCAGCAATTAACTACTAGATTTGAAAGCATTAGAATGAATGATGATGAATCTTTTGATGAATTCTATGCTAAATTGAATGATATTGTTAATTCTGCTTATAATTTGGGTGAAATCTATGATCAACCTAAAATTGTTAGGAAGATTCTTAGATCTTTGACTGAGGACTTTAGACCCAAAGTGACTGCCATCACTAAGAGCAAGGATGTGGACTCCATCCCTATTGAAGAACTTATAGGATCTCTTCAATCCTATGAGTTAGACCTTCCTAAGACTACCAAATCCAAATCAATGGCTCTTAAGTCTGTTGATGATGTTGAGGATGGTGGATTTGATGATGAACTCTCTGCTACAGAGATTGCCTATCTTGCCAAGAACTTTAGAAACTTTCTTAGGAACAATAACAGAAGGGCAAGAGGCAAGAACACTGTTGAACCTAGAAATTTTAGGAAGAATGATCCCATTAAAGTCAATAACACTGAAAAACCTAAGGAGAAAGTGGGACAGCCTTCTAATAATTCTTTGGGACAACAATGTTATGGTTGTCAAGGGTATGGTCATTTAAAATCTGAATGTTCTACATACTTGAGGTCTAAGGGTAAAGCTATGGCTGTAACCCTTAGTGATGATGAAGTTTCTGACAATGAATCCGCTAGTGATGAGGATGGAAACTTCATTGCTTTCACTGCTACTACTGTAGTAAATGAAAGCATGTCTGTTGAAGAAAACCCTTCTGATGGGGAACTCTCTGAGGATGTAGATTTACAGGAAGCCTACAACAAACTTTGCAAAGTTGCTGCAAAGGATGCCATGAATGTTGAGTTAGGCTTAAAGAAAATTGCATCTCTTGAACTTGAAAAGAAAAATTTACTTGTGAAATTGTTTGATGCAAATGAGCTTTTGAATAATGTGAAAACTAAGAACATGCTCTTACTTGATAAAGTGAAATGTTTGGAACTTGATTTATCTGTTGCTAGAGAACAAACTAATAGGTCTGCAAGCTCCAAACTTGATCACATGCTGAGTATTCAAAAGTCTCCTTCTGATAAAACTGGTTTAGGTTTTGAGGAAAGTATTTCTATGCTTGAACCTTCTTCCACTAAATTTGTTCCTTCTTCTGAACCTCCTAAGAGTGAGATTGTCAAACCCTTGGTGAGTGAACCTGTCAAACCTGTTGATGTTACTCCACCTAGGAAAATTAAGGTTGATCTTCATGCTTCTCATTCTAGAGCTTCTACTTCTACTAAGGGCAAATTGCATGATAAGCCTGCATGGATTTGTCATTTTTGTGGAAAACCTGGACACATTCGTCCAAATTGTTTTAAGTTGCAAGCTGCGAAACGAGCAAATAAAACTAAAGTACCTGTGCCTCAAGCACATGATCCTATGGTACTTATTGGTGAATTGGTAAAGGTGTTAAACCTTTATTCCAATCCTGGAGTTGCTCAGAATTCAAGTGTGAATCATAACTCCAATGCAAGAGTTGCATCTAAAAAGTTTTGGATGCAAAAGGCTCAATCTAATTGAGTCTGTCTGACATGGTCCTTGTGCTTCATTGCTCGATCTTTTGTGACCTTTGTTTCTAGGATTTGCATTGCATTACATTCATGCATTTCATTCTAGGATGTTTGTTTCTTTGATAAATAAAAAAAAAAAAAAAAAATTTGTGCAAATTGTGTTTTTGCTATTTTTTTCTTAAATTTGAAGACAAGGTTGGTCAATCAAATTTTGCATAACGTGTTTGTGTACCTTGTTTAGCTTTGATACACTTATTTCTATTACACTTTACTAGCTAAAGTCTTGTTGTGCATGTTGTGTGGGAAGATGCTATATTTGTTGATCACATGATCTTGATTTTGAAGTCATATGTCTTTGATTGTCGGACTTGAGCTTATTGAGAAAGGCATAAATAACCATCTCACCACTGTTTATTAGCCAATCATGAACACCTTAGTGCATATCATAAGATTTTGTGCTTGAGAAAGTGTAGCACATGCACAAAAAGAACATAAGGTGTAGCCTCGGTTTAAATTCTAAAACTGGTGTGTACATTATCCGGCTACTTTTATTAAGTTTCTAATCAATTAAATTGAATAATGAGGCAAATCAAGAAACTTACATGATTGCAAGATTTTACTCTAGGAGATGTGGGAGTTATAGGATGTAACTCTTTAAGTAAAAGTCTCTTTCGAATTCATGTGATAAATTTTGTAGAAATTGTGATTTATCTCTATGTGTATATCACCTCACATGTTTCTCAAGCTTATGCTAGTTGCACACACTACACATGTTATTCTTTGCTAAACTGTGTACATGTTCTTGTGTGTTCTTTGGTCTGACCAACCAAGTTTAAGAATTTCTGGAAATTGATGCAGAACATGCTTGCTTGTTTGAGTTTTTTTTTTTTTTTGGGTATATTGAAAAATTTTGGTTTGAGAAATCTGGGCTGAATACATATGTTTTTGGAAAACATCTCATCTCATACTCATGCATTTTATTTATAAAATCTACTGCTTTGAGGAGTTTTTGATCTAAAATGTTTGATTTTTCAAAACTGTGATTTTTCCAGAATTTCGATCGATCGAAACTGATTTTGGACCGATAAAAAATGTTTTAAAATACTCAGAAAACTCTCTGGTTGGCTCGATTAGTCCAAGCTTCTTTTGGATCAATCGAGGGGTTTCGACCAATCGAATGCAATTTTCGATCGATCGAAAATCGGGATGATAGACTTTTAAAAAGGCTCTTTTTTCACGTGTCTTTTCACTTTTCAAATCTTTTTCAAAACTTTTTTTCTCCCTACCAACCGGTCAAGCCTTGTTTCTTGGAGATTTTGTCGTTTTCTTCAAATCTTTTTGCATAATCTCTCTCTCTCAAGTCTGGTATGTCCTTTTTGCCCCTCCTTTTGCATTTATTTTCAAGTTTCATGCATAATATTCATGCATTCTTTGGGTATTTTCGGTATTTATACTTTTGCATATTTGGAATTGATTTTGAGTGGTTCTTTCTCAAATTTTTCATGGGTTTTTGTGGGGACTCTATACACTAGCACTACAAGTGGTTTAATTTGATTATCTTTGTGTTTTGTGGAAAATTTGAATTTCTAGGGCTTGAAATTGAGAAAATTGGGGGTTTTGTTCAATTTGATTAGAATTGATGAAATTGGTTTGTTAGATTGATTCATTTGATCATTATCTTGTGTTAATTAACTATTGTGTTGATCAATTTATCAATTTGTTGTGTTTTGAAAACTTGGGTTTTTCAAATTGGGTATTTTTTATGATTATGTATGCTCCAGCCAATTTTGTTAATTTGGATCACAATTGAACTTGTTACTGCATTAGTACATGCATCATTTGCTGTTCATGCTCATGCATCATATAGATTTGCTATTTTTTTTTATATTTTATGCTGTGCTAACTTGCAGTCTGCCCTTGGTCTTTGGTTTTTTGCTCTTCTTCTTTGTGTTTTTTTTCCTTAGCACCATGCCTAGGAAAACTAGAGCCCGTAGGACTTCTGACCCTTCACCTTCTTTCGATAGTGATCGGTTTTCTAGTGCTCAAACCAAGTGACATTTGAGACCCTTAATCTTCGGCGTCAAATTTGGGGTGAGCGTAGGGTTATCTTAGATAAGGTTGATCCTGAGGTGAGACGGAACTTTGAGCGTCGGGGTTGGTTACCTCTTCTTGATTTTGAGCATCCTCCTCCTGCTTCTTTGATTAGAGAGTTCTATTCGAACCTCTCTATTCATGTCTACAATAACGACACCTTGGTAAAGGTGTGGTTACGTGGTGTGGAGTATCGCATTACCCCTCGGGTAGTGTCTGATGCTCTTAGGGTGCCCATTGTGGACCATCCCATTTTTCCTTATGAGGAGTCTCCACCTTTTGATGACGTTTTGTCATACATCATTGGGTCTTCTATCCAGTGGGGTTCTGATCCTCGGATCACTTCAGCTGAGCTTTCCGAGCTGCACAATCTTTTCTTTAGGATAGCGTGTCATTCTTTGTGGCCTATTTCTCATGTCCACACCATTCCTCTTAAGCGGTGTGTCTTTTTGTATGCCTTGGTCACTGATGCTCCTATCAGCTTTCCGCATTTGTTCCTTCGTTCTTTAAACGAGGTTCATCGGTCTAGCTCTACGGCTCATGCTTTATTCTTTCCTATTTTCATTCATTGGATTCTTCTTTTTCTCGGTCTTGATGATTTTCCTGTTTCCGGGCCTGTTCATATTATTGCTCCTATTGGTGCTACCTTTTTGAGGCAAAGGGCTGCTCAACTTCGAGCTAACTCTAAGTGTCCTAGGGTAGAGCCTTCCGGTGTCACTCCACCCCCCTCTTCTTCTATAGATGTTCCTGCAGCTGAGCCATCTGCTGATCCTGTTGCTGCTGCTACTGCTGATGTTCCTCCACCGTTTGATGAGGTTTCAGACCTTCGTCGGACTCTGGCTACTGTCGTGACCGTTCAGGCGGCTCATGGTCAGTTATTGGTGGACATTCTTGATGAGCTACGTGCCTTGCGAGCTGATCTGGCGAGCTCTCATCGTTCTCCTCCACCTCCTTTTGATGATGAGTGAGTGCCCTTTGGCAATTCGTCACAAAAAGGAGGAGTGCATATTGTATATCTTGGAGATTTTTTGTAGAGGAGATTTTTGTTTTAGGGGGAGTTTTGAGCTTTTGTAACTTTTGTGATATCTTGGAGCTTGTGGAGTTATTAGATTGTATCTAGGCGCTTCACCTTGTATTATTATTATTATTTTTTTTTTTGGCTCTTGGTTAGGAGATATGTTTTGTGATACATTGGTTGCTGATATGTTTCTTGTTTCACTATACTTCATTACTTATTGATTTATATTTATGATGTTATTCATGATATATGTCTTTATTTTGTATTATGTGAAATCAAGAAATTCTTTTTATATTCCTTGTTTCTTTTCTTCCACACATGCGTTTATGTGTTTGTTAAGTGTTACAGGAATATACAGGTTGTTTTCAGTCGAGCTGCTGTCTACTTTGCAACTGTTAGATAGTAGTTTAGGTTGAATTGTTTAAGTGGCTATTTATTTTGTAATGGGCTATTTCAATTTGTAAACTTTGAGCTTTTTGTTAAGTCTGTGTTTTGTCACGGATTGCCAAAGGGGGAGTTTGTTAGGTTCTAAGAATTAGGAACTAATGTATTAGAACTTCAATTTGTATGTTGGCAAACCATGATCAAAACAATGTTTAGTCTTGTGTTAGACTTGCTCAAAGTATGGGTCTTAATGTAAAATTGGAATCGAGTTGTTTTGCAGAATTACTGTTAACTTTCTGTCAGACTCGATCGATCGAGAATTAAACTCGATCGATCAAAAATCGGGCAGATCGTTTTTCTGCAAAAAATTCCAACTCAGCCTAAGTCCATTTAATGTATAGGGTTTTATGTTTTGCCCTAAGTATATAAGGGAAAACCCTAGCCACATTTTTAGAGTTCTGAATGCTGTGTTTGTGAATCTCATTGTGAGATCTAGAGGTGTTTACCTTCACATACACTTAGGGTTTACAAACTTGAGATTCATGTCAAGAGTAGTGTAAATCAATACAGTTTCAAAATCAAAAGAGCATAAAGATATACAAGCAGATGCGCTTGTGGATTTGCTGAAGAATTCAAGAAAGAAGGAGTCCGTGGATCTCGGGGCTATCATGGGGTCGTGGTAGTAAGTTTCCTATACTTGGGTAGCAATAAGATGTTAGTGGTCTAAGTCTTATTGTGTAAACTTCGATTCTTTCATAGTGGATTCAGTTTACCTTGAGGATAGCTAGGTTAAATCCTCCCCAGGTTTTTACCGGTGTGGTTTCCTAGGTCATCATATCTTTATGTTATTTATTTTTTCGCTGCTTTGTTGTTTTTGTTTATTTTGTATTAACCTAGATTTAATTAAATTACCTAAGTTAATCACTTGGCTAATTCACTAGGTTAATCTGTTGGGTTTAAGGGGTCTAAACGAACTGACAGAGGAAGTTAGACCTTGGGGAAACACAAATTACAGAAGTACCTGATGGTTTAGAAATGTTGGTTAACTTGAAATTCCTCGATCTGAACGCGCGTGGACTAAAGTCATGCCACTTGGGATTTTACCGAAAATCTCTCATCTACAATACCTCACAGTTTCTTGGCATTCGAAGGCAACAGTAGTGGACAAAGAGGAGATAACAAGCTTAAAGGAATTGGAAACTTTTGCACCCCTTTCCTCTATTCCTCCCAAGTTGTCAACAACAAAATGGGTCAATATTCTCTCTCTCTCTCTCTCCAATTTTGTTTTTCTAGCAGTGGATTTTTTTTTTTTTTTGGTTTCAACCACTTATTTTTAGGATTCCTGTTATAAGATATCTACTAATGAAATTGTCGCTAGAATTGAGATCTCATTCAAAGAAAAAAATATCAAATATCTGGAGTTTCTTTTCGTATATTTTCTACTAATGGTTCTTTTTGTTATCGTTGATATAATTGTCACATCACATTCGTTTCTCTTGTTAATAATTTTTAAAAACTTTTATGCATATTTCCGTATTTTGTTATTCCAATTCTTGATCACAAGTTCTTTTCTTTATTCCATTGGTTTGATTTGATTTGGGTTAATAATTAGTTGTTTTGCAAGTTCAATTTGATTTTTTTTAGTGATCCATTGAAATGTTAAACAATGAAACTTTACTAAATTTTGTTTATTTTTTAATCTTTTTGTGTGAAAAAAATTTGTAGTTTTTGTAAAAAAAAATATTCTTAATAGTTGTATTAGAAGTATTTTATAATGCCACTTATTTAACGAAAAATAAAGGTTAGTCAAACGAAAATATTCAGATGAATGACATATTTTAGCTTTTACAATTATATTTTCATTTTCATTATTATTATTATTATTATTATTATTATTATTATTATTATTATTATTATTATTATTATTATTATTATTATTATTATTATTTTACAACTATGCATATATAGAAACTTAATCTAAATATTGTTTATTTGATCATCTTTTTTGGTGGATGAATTTGTAATTTCCACAAAGAAAATAACCTCAATAGATTATCAACAACAAATTGTTTTCCTAATTGATCCAGTTAATCATTGTTAAGTTTCATTAGTTTTTTGGATACATTTTTCGGTGTTTTGGATTGAAGGATAGAAAAAAATAGGGTTTGAGAAAGTTTGTTTAAAATTAAAAGAATAATTTCCAAATTTTATATACTTTTTTATGATACACAAAATGTTATAAATAAATTTTATTAAAAAATGAATATGTTCACTAACTTGCCTTTTGAATTCCTATAAAAAATTGTATTGTTCTCATTTTAGTACAACATAAATTATATATATATATATATATATTACATATTTTATGGTTCCTATAATAAATGAAAACATGATTATGAATACATTACTCTTTATTAAATTAGACTAAATTGCAAAAAAAAAAAAATTTAATGAGATTGCCATAAAAAAAAAAAAAATTATCATGCGCAATGCGTAACTTAACGACTAGTAATAATAATAATAATATATACATGAATACAAGTATGTCTTAATAAGCACGAAAGGGAATGAAAAAAAAAAAAAAAAAAAATCTCAAGCATATTATAGTCAAAGATTTATAGCACACAAGAAAATATAATGCAAAACTACATAGAAAGTAACACAAAATCTTATTGCATGCAAAAAACTAACAACAAAAAATTATATACCCTGAAAAGCGAACACTTCTTGATAGACTCTAATTCAATAAAGTAGAAACGCACTAACCAAATGTATATGTTTGTTTCATGAGAACATGGAAATTTGTAGTCAAAGAATCAAAAAAATATAAAGCACAAGCATTAAATGTTACAAAAACTAAATACTACTACGGAAAACTGTGCCATTCGACAAAAGCTTTGGAAAAGAAACGCGATAACCTTTTCTTATGTCTGTGTTCATATTTGAGTCAGTTTTGCAACTGGGTAAATCTAAATTCAATGTCCAAATTGTCCAACTGGGTAAACTGAGGTTGATAGTTCTCAGTCACGACCTTGATCAAATTCTTCTTAGTAGAACCATTCCTTTCTGCAGGTACCTGAAAGTGGACATAAAACAATGATATTAAAACATGACAGCTCATTGGTTTCTTTCTAAGCCCAGTGAGAAGTAGATTGAACAAACAATACCTATATAATAAAAAAGTGAGAAAAGTACCAATACAGGGAAAATCACATGGAAGAGGGGGAGGAAAAGCTTTAAAAGAGACAAATTACTGCAGAAAGGAATGGTTCTCTCGGTTTGCTTTCAAATGGAAATGCATGATTCATTTTACAGTAAAAGATTAAAATTTTCATAAATCTAAAGATGTACAAGGTACTATCACATTGAATCTTCCCTCAAATAATGAATAATGAGTAAATTTAAAAATATCACATATTCCTATAGATTCATAAAAAATTAAATCTTATTTATGAAATGGTTCTTCTCCATCTTAAAAAAAAATGGAAACGAAGAAAAAAAAATGAATTCCTTCTTTACAAAATGTTTAACCCTAAAAGAACAATTTTTTTGTCCTTCGATTTTATTTTATTTTAAACTATAAGCAGGTTAAAGAATCAAGTAATGACCCTGTATATAAAAGAAAGGCCACGTTCTCTTTTATTTGAATGAAAATTTTGGTGGAAAAGATAGCTAAAATAAATAAATAAAAAAGAATATAATAGAGTTCCTCCAAAAAAATTACAATATAATCTTTTAAATAAGTAAAAACATGTACAGTTATCTAAACCTATAAATATCTATAAACCAAAAAATAATTTCATACGCACAATCACAAGAAAGACCTTACCAATCCTCCTATCTTCAAAAGAAAGCCAACTCTACAAATAAGAAACAACTCTTTAGATATCCAAGGAGAAGTTCATATTTTAAACCAAAACAATTCCTAACCTAATAAGAATCTCACATCCTCACTCCACAGTAGCAGCGACTCAGCAAGACAGCGACAACGACAGCAACAGCAACACTGAACACCCAGAGAAGCTTTGCGACGGTGAGATCGGAGATTGACTTGGTCCAGATCAAAGATTGCGAGACCGGCAACGACAAAAGCAAGATCGGGAAATAAGAACCTCAGTCTTTAACGTGTCGCAGCGGCACCACCCCTGACCTCAGGCAACGTCAAGGTATTTCAGTTCTCTCTCCTTTTCCCTATCTCATATCTGCTCTGACTCTAAGCAGCACTCTCTCTCTCTCTCTCTCTCTCTCTCTCTCTCTCTCTCTCTCTCTCTCTCTCTCTCTCTCTCTCTCTCA
This sequence comes from Lithocarpus polystachyus, assembly GCA_033629205.1. NCBI lineage: Eukaryota > Viridiplantae > Streptophyta > Magnoliopsida > Fagales > Fagaceae > Lithocarpus > Lithocarpus polystachyus. The sequence goes on from CM066172.1 coordinate 4,897,458, forward strand.
TACTCAAAACTCTTAGTCTGACTTGTGTTATGAGTCTTGTGACCTAGACTTATCTTTTGAGTTTTGACAATAGCTCGTCTCTTAAGTGGCATTGAATTGGGTAGTTGTCCATGGCATTGAATTGGGTAGTTGGTAATTGTCAGTGGGTCCTTCAAAGTAAGGGTCCGTTCAGTTGGAGGAGTGGAAAAGTGGGAGGATGAAAAATTATGGGAGGATGAAAAAGTGGGAGGATGGAAAATATTTTAGTTTTCCCTCTTGTGTGTTTGGTTGGGGGAGTAGAAAAGTGGGAGGATGGAAAACTCTTGTATTCAGTTGGAGAGAAAATGGAAAGGATGGAAAATGTAATATATATAAATTGACTATTATACCCTTGTTACATAATATGTAAGAAATAGATTTATTTCTAATCATTAAATAATATAAAATTTATCACATCATATATATAAATTTATATTATTATAATGTAGAAATTAGATTAGATCACGTTGAAAAAAAAAAAAAAAAACAACAACGTTAACTCAGTAACGTTGAAAAAAAAAAGAACAAAACAAAACATTACTGTAGGAAAAAAAAGAAAAAAAAAAAAAGAAAAAACAACAACAACAACGTCTGAGTTCAGTAAACGTTGAAAAGAAAAAAAATAAATAAATGTTCAGGTAACGTTGAAAGAAAAAGAAAACGATAAAAAAAAAATAAGTGGGAAGAGGGCATTTTTGTAAAAGTGCTACTATAGAACTTTTCTTTCCATATTTTCCTTCTGATTTGGAAGGAAAAAAAAAAGAGGGCCCGGAGAGAAAACTTTCTTTCGAGTTTTCCATCCTTCCTATTTTCCTTCCCCAAATGAATAGTAGAAAACAATATTTTCTATCCTATTTTCCTTCCTTTATTTTCCATCCTCCCTGTTTTCACTCCAAACGAATGGAGCCTAAGTGTGGGGTGGATGGGGCCGTGGCATTAAACTGGGTAGTTGTCTGCGGTCCCTTAAAAGTAAAGTGAATACTAACAAGACACTAAAAAAAAAAAACTATGTTAAGCAGTCTGACAGTAGGTTGAGCCGGGTGAATGATGCAATGTAAATTGTGTATTTTTAATTTTTACATTGTGCAAAACAAATTAAATTTTGGAACGTGTGCTATATTGTGTAATTTATTCTTCTCAAGGATGTTGAAAAATATTCTTAGAGCCGCCACTTGGCATCGGTCACTCCATCTAAACACCTAGCTCTTAAGTACTTTAAAGTAACATTGTTTGGAAATGTTGTTTCAGTAACACTGTTTGTATTTTTTTGAAAATACGTTAAGGTAAAAAATGTATGAAAGAACATGTAATGTTGTTTAAAATTTAAAAACTGTTGTTTAAGTGCATGTACCAAACACCCCAATTTCAGAGGCTATTTGGTTGAGGATGTTGTGTTGGGAAGCTTCCCCAAAATGTATGAAAGAACATGTAATGTTGTTTAAAATTTAAAAACTGTTGTGTAAGTGCACGTATCAAACACCCCAATTTCAGAGGCTATTTGGCTAAGGATGTTGTGTTGGGAAGCTTCCCTAACTTTAAACCAGTCCTTCAACTTCAAAGTTTTTATCCATGGATGTGGAACTTTATGGGACAACTCTGTAACATTAGATCCATGGAATTGTGGATATTTATGGCAAAGATGGGCAAGTTACGTTTTTCTTGCTCTAACTCTCTATCATTGTTTAAATTGCTAAATACTCAATAATATGCTTGTGATAGTGTTTTGATTTGTCATGATTGACATGTTGTCTTGCTGTTCATCATCGAACATTCTTCTAATCACAATGATGTTCCCATGTTTCATAATCTATCTTCCTTGAAGTTTTATGGCAAGTCGATGGATAAAGGGTATACGTGGAATGCTGTAAGACTATTGCTCAGTCAGGCTCCAAAGCTACAAACACTTGCGTTTGAATTAAAACACTGGTATAGCTTAGGTCGTTCTGGACATGACTATACCTTAAAGAAACCACTGGAAGATCCTGAGTGTCTGTCATCACACCTTACAACTTGTCATTAAAAAGGATTTTCAGGGCATTATATGGAACTTGTTGAACAAATCCTAATGGAAGCAAAAGTCTTAAAGACAACGAAAATCACTATTGAAAGTGATCTAGGCTCAGACCTTAAGTGTTGCGAGGAGAAAATGAAGTTCGCAAGGACCTCTCAAACTTGTCAAATTGCATTTGACTAGGATGCTTTCATTTTCACTCTGTCTTAATTGTCCAGAAGCAGTAGGTTTAAGGGGAATGCTCATTGTTCTTTGCATCTTTCATTTGAAACTTTAATGGATTCAAGATTAGAAATACTTGTTTAATAGTAAAATCTCTCTAAGAGTTCTTAATGGTGGTAGAGGGGGCTTCTTTTCTATAGATTTCAATCTTTAGTGTTTTAGTTGCTTTCAGTTCAAGCTGTTTGGACAGAAAATTTTAGCTTCCCAAGCCCATTACATATGCTTCTCTTTTTTACTGTAAAAGTTTTTTTGTTTCTAATGGTGTCAAATGTGGGGGGGGGGGGGGGGTGTGGAACTTGAAAAAGGCATTGTTTTATTTCACATTTAATGCTACTCTTAGTGATTTTAAGATTTCTTTGGTAGCTGAGAAAATGCAAGAAAATTAAAGAAGTGAAAGTTTTCAGCATCAAGTGAACGTAAGAAAAATTTAGGAAATATCAAATATAGGTTATTTTGGATTCCATTGGCCACCTTTAGAAGAAATCTTAGGAAAATTACAGATGAGTTAGGATTTCTTAAAAAATAAGAAGAAAGCATTAACATGCTCAGTCCACTGCTTTAGCTTAACGTTCATGTTCTTGTTAACTTATTTTCATAGATTCAATTAGTGTGTGTGTGTGTGTGTGTGTGTGTGTATAATGTACTGTTTGAAATAATGTGTGCTTATAAAGGCATGTAATTAACCTGAGACTTGCCAACTTTTAAAGCGAGTTTGAACTTTGAAGCATGGTTTCTGGTTTGTCACTTCCATCAATTTTCCTTCTGCCACCCCCTTGTTTCTTAGTTCAGTCTTATTCTTTTTTTTCCTCACTAACCGTAGAAGTCACTTTTATTTATGAACTATAAAATGAATTTATTACTTGTGTGCAGCTCTATGAATTAAAGGGCAAATCTTGAATATCTTGGCAATTGTTTACAACTATAAGAAGATGAAGAAATAAGTGCAGCAGAAAGGAAATTGGAATAAAAATTTTGGAAAAAGTATTTTCTATGTGTGCAAGTGAAAAGAATTCGGAAGTTTATCACTGATGTTGGAGCTACAGTGACCATGATCCTGAAATGGGTTATTTACTGATGGTATGGGTGCTTTAGCTCAAGGTTCATGTTCTTGATGAATTTGAGTACAATGAGCCAGGATACAACCTGCTTGTCTAAAATTTTAGCTGACTATGCTTTATTTAGCATAGTTGAATACAACCTGCATGCAGCAATTATCATGGTGATTTGAACTTGGAACCTATAGTTTGAATGAGAAGAGGCTGTATCTTTAAGTCATAAGAGCTGCTTTAGTAAGATATGTTTTCTTTTTATACTTTTTAACTTTAACCTATATTAATAATTATGGTTTATGTAATAGTAATAGATATCTGGTGTATTAAGAAAGTCAATGGCTCAGTTGGAGATTCAACTGTTAAGCTGGTTCTACAGAAAACTGACCATTGCTCAAGTTGATACTCAGTACATTTATGATAACTATGGGTTATGGTGATCCCGGCATTATTTTAATTGTATTGAAATGAATTGATCTCACCTGTTTATTTAATTTTACATTTGTTGCAGGATATTTGTCCAAACAACAGACTTCAGTTTCAGGAAGTATTTTGGCATAGGGTTGCACATATTTGTGCTTTCAAATTTTTTTGCGTTGGTTTGACTCTCTCTCTCTCTCCCCCTCAAATGCAAATCAAAATGGTTTTAGAGAATATGACCACGACCATGTTAAAAACACTTGGAATCAATCTGAGGTAATGCATTTTATTTAGGCCATTAGAACATACTAGCAATCTCTTTTAGAGTTCAAATGTTGTAAAAGTTCATTCATAGAAACTTGCTCGCAAAAGTTCAACTTTATATTCCTATTAGCCAACCACACAAAACTATAGGAATTCCTATTCTATATAATAACCCATGCTTTGATTCCCCACCCCCCCCCCCCTTACCGGGGGATCAATCAATCCATGTATGTGAGCTTATTAGAAAATTGGGATGCTCTTCCTAGGGCTTATGAATAATGTTGTGATGTCCTAACTTCTTTCGTTGTTAAATCATTGAAACTGGTGTTGTTACGCATTTCATGATCGTTAATGTTCCTTGTGCTTACAAAATTGTAAGACATAAAGCTTGTAGTTGAATTATCAAATAGCAACTGGCTTACTTTTCCTTTTATTCATTGTGTGATACACTCATGTAAAGAGATTAGAGTTTATGTTATTTTTGCTTTTCCTTACATGAATCTGAATATGTGCATTTTTACAATGATGATGTTGCTTACATTAGTATTAGTCCTAAAAGGTTCTTATTCTAATTTTGGGATATGCTCTATTCAATGATAAAATGCCAGTTGGTAAATAAAACAGAGAACCTGAATAGCATATAAAGGCATTTTATCTTGTATGCATATCTTGTGTCTATGTAACTTTCACCGAATTCATTTGGATATGTATTTGCTTCCATCTCCAAAATTTTCAAGGCATCCTTGCTTTCCAAATTCTCATATGACTCATCCACCAAGCATCTTCAACTAAAATTGTTTCATATGATAAATTTGTGGTATATTCACTGAAAATTAATGCTGGTTATTCACAATGCTTCTGATAATATTATAAATGCAACAGATTTTTGTATAAGTTTTTCTATATTTGCCCAAAAAGTGGCTTTGATCATGGTCAATGGCTATTTATTATCCTAGCATTGTTTCCCATCACGTCACCAAATTTCACACAATTTCATCATTGTCACCAATGATTTCTACTATGCTTTTCTATTTCTTAAATTTCATACGCGCTAACTTTTGGCAGTTTTTTAGCTCTAGGAAAGTCTCTGTCGGCTTTTCCACATCACCTTTCTTCTGCTCGACAAAATAAAAATGCCCAAACTTAGCCAATGTGAGAGCAATAACGAGAGGGAGGTAGACAAATGTAAATAGAGTGTTGAATAAGTTTAATAAATTTATCAAAAAACCCAAATTTAGCCGACACTTATTTACAGTGAGTGGTTGACACACCAGTGTGGATTTAATTGTTTTGAATGTGACAGTCACTTGAAGAAGTCATTAGGTGTTCCTGAGTGTCTCTCATCACACCTTACAACCCATCGTTATAGAGAATTTGCAAAGCATGACATGGAACTTGTTGTACATATCTTGAAGGAAGCAAAAGTCTTAGAGACAATGAAAATCACTGTCAAAAGCAATCTAGACTCAAAAAATAAGCTTTGTAATCACAAGGAGGTAACGAAGTTTCCAAGGGCCTCTTAATTGATCAGCAGCAGTAGTTTTTTTGTTGCATCTTTCACTTGAAACATTAATGGAATTAAGATTAGAAATACTTATTTAATGGTGAAATTCTCTCTCTCTCTCTCTCTCTCTCTCTCTCTCTCTCTCTCTCTCTCTCTTTAAAAGAATGCATAGAATCTCTCTCTCTCTCTTTAAAAGAATGCATAGAATATATAGTGTTTAATTAACTAACATGCTATATGATGTGGATGCCCCATTAAGCATGTTGTTCTAAACTTTGTTGATGCTGAAGTGAGTCTAGCTGGCTTGATGGGGACTCAGTTTTTACTTTGAGGGTTCTTGATGGTGTTAGGGTGGGCTTCTTTTGTGTAAATTTCAATCTTTGCTTCTTTAGTTGTTTTCAGATCAAACGATTTGGAGAGAAAAATTTAGCTTCCAACCCCCATGGAATTGACCATTAAAATTTTGTCTCTAACAGTGTTAAAAAATCTATGTAAGACATTGTTTTGTTTCACATTTAATGCTACTCTTGGTGAATTCAGGCTTTCTTTGGTAGTTGAGAAAATTCAAGAAAATAAAAGAAGTGAAAAGTTTCAGCATCAGATGAGAAAGTAAGAAAAATTTAGGAAGTATGGCTATGTTGAATTCGATTGGTCCCCTCTAGATGATTTCTTAGGAAAATTACCATTGAGATAGGAGTGATTGAAAAACAAGAAATTATATCTACATGCTCCATCCACTGCTTTAGCTCAAGGTTCATTTTCTTGTTAACTTCATAAATTTGAAATGTTTTGTGCTCAAAACATTGTCAGCATAATACTTGTAGTTGAATCATTAGATAGCAACTGGCCTACTTTTCCTTTTATTCATTGTGTGATACACTCATGTACAAAGATTAGAATTTGTGTAATTTTTTCTTTTCCTTGCATTAATCTGAAATTTATGCCTTAGTCCTAAAAGGTTCCTATTTTGATTTTGGGATATGCTCTGTTCAATGATAAAATGGCCTTAGGTAAATAGAACAGAGAACCTGAATAGCATACAAAGGCATCTTATGCTTGCATGCCTGTGTTGTGTCTATGTAACTTTCACTGGCCTCTTTTGGATATGTATTTGCTTCCATCTCCAAAAGTTTCAGGCTTCCATGCTTGTCAAATTCTCTAGTGAATCATCCATCAAGCATTTTCAACTAAATTTGTTTCTTATGATACAATTGTGGAATATTCACTAAAAATTAATGCTGGTTATTCACATTGCTTCTGATAATATTATAAATGCAACAAACATTTGTATAAGTTTTTTTGTACTTGATACTTTATATGTCTTTACTTTTGTAAGGATTTTTTAATTAATCATTCTAATTTGGTTTTATGATAATTTGTGCCTACTATCTGTTACCGACATTTGCTTAGAGATGGACAAGAATGTCAATCTTGAATACAGTGGGTTCATACAAATTTAGCGGTGACAGATCAATCCAAGAATATGCCAAACACATATGGGACATTGTTAAAATTGAAAAGACATGAAGCAGAGGATCTCAACAATGAAGTTTGGATATGAGTGATGGATTTTTGTATTAGCTTCTGACTATTACAACATTCTTCTCTTATATACAAGAAGCAGGACTATAACTAAGGCTACGTTTGGTTCGATGTAAATTGAATTCCGAGTGTAAAATCAATGCAGGGGAAAATAAATTCCCTTAAAGAAATTAAATTCTAGGCGTTTTGGTGTGCAATGGAAAATAGTCTGAAAAATAGTTTTTAGTGTTTGGTAATATTCTGAAAATGTTATTTCCTACAAATTTTACACATTTTCTGACTTATTTTCTAAACTTCCAAACAAATTTTATATCAAAAAATCCACAAATCACCACAAAATTTTCACATTTTCTCAACCACACAACAGCACCCACAGAAAACACCACTACTCACACCACCATAACAACAAAAAATATCAGAGATCAAAGAGAGAAAGCAGATCAGGGACGGTGAGATCGGCGTGGACGGAGAGATCGGCGCAAACGGTGAGATCGGCGCGTACTGTGAGATCGGCGGGACGATCTGACCCAGAGAGCGGCGGCGGCGGTGACGATCAGACCCACGGCGATCTTCAACAATCAAAACAAAAATCAAAACTGAAAGGGAGGAGGAAGAGACACAATCTTCACAACGATCTTGACAGCGCAAACTCCATGGCGATCTTCACGGCGACTTTGACGGCGCGATCTTACTCTCTCTTCTTGCTGTCTCTCTCTCTACTCTCTCGTCGGACTATGGGTGGCATCGGCTGCGCGTGAGGGAGATGATCGGCTGCGCGTGAGGGAGAAGGTGGAGCTCGAACTAGAGAGCTTGGAGAGGAAGGCTATGTCTGAGGAGTGTGTGTGAGAAGAGAGAGTTGAGTGTGACTATGAGGCGTAAATCATTTGAAGCTAAAACAGGTCCGGAAATGGATTTACGCCAAAAATGCCTCATTTTACAGTCAATACGGAAAAGCAATTTCATTTGACCAAATTTTCAGCATCAACCAAACACACATGCAAGTGTAAAAGTATTTCCAGAAATGCTTTGAAGTCAAAACAAACGCAGCCTAAAAAACAAACAGATTACCTAAGTAAAACTAAACAACCTATCATTTACTACACAGTAGTTAAAACTAAACCACCCGTCATTTACTATATCTGCAACATTGCTGGAACTTAAACCAGTGAAGGTTTTGCACTTGCACTTGTATCTTGATACATAGAAGCTGTCAAATTGTGGTAGAAGTGAGTGATAGAGATGGTCTTAGCACAACGGTGAAGACTGGCCCTTCATTCTCTTTTGGTTCCCTAGTATTTTCATAATGTGAAGGAATAATACTGGGAGTAACAGTTCAAAGAAACATATTATGCAGTAAATAATTCTAATTATTTGGTTTTACTTTTGTGCAAAGAAGTGCTTTTTGTTTGCATTGAAAATTTTCCATGGATCATCCATCATGATTGGCATTTTTCCAGGCATGTTGGGATATTGTAAAAGACGTTATATCAGTGCTTCATTATTTCAACAGTCATGGTACTTTTGAAAGGAGCTTTAATGCAACCTTTTTATCTCTTATTCCTAAATGTGCTTCTTTCTTTGACTGTAAAAGTTTCGTTTCTAATGGTGTCAAGAGAGACCATCAACTGGAACTGGAAGAGAGAGAGAGAGAGAGAAGAGTATTTTGAAATTTGAAAAGCTCAGATAAATAAAACTTAAAGAGCTGGCCGGGCTATTGAAATTTGTGAGAGTATTATGGTACTTTAGGTGGTAAACGTGTCCTATTTTGATTGGAAAGGCTTACCAAATAAGTTGTTGACATGGAGAGAGTGTCCCATAAAATACTTTCTCCAAACCACACAAACTTCTTAAATTGTTATATCTATTAATTTCAAGGAATTGCATGTCTTTCGGTAGCACTAAGAACTCATCTCCTCTTCTTAAATTGCACTCTCCTTCTAAAATTACTTCTTTGCCAATAAAGAAATGTGTAATACCTTTGCAGCCATCCCCACTTGAATTTGGTAACGTGAAAGTCACCTGTTCTCCTAGGATGTGATATACATACTGAACTTGTCTACATCATCAAAATAAAGGTCTCCAATTCCAATTCCTTTAAGCTTGCTATCTCCTCTTTGTTCACCGTTGTAGATGAGAAAGTTTTGGTAAAATCCCAAGTGGCATGACTTTTAATTAGTTCAGGTGCGTTCAGATTGGGATAAAATTGGCCTATACCCTTTTCACACAAACTAAGTAACATTTTGCCCCCTTTTCCAAACTAATTAGGGAAATGCCCCTCTTTTGAAAATCGATTTTCTAAAAATCGAGTTAGGCTCTATAGCGGCGTTTTTAATAAGCCTATAGTGACGTTTTCAAGACCTATAGCGACGTTTTATAACTCAATCTTTACAAAGTCGAGTTATAGGCAAAAAAGATGAAAAAAATTGCATATAACTTGATTTCATGGAGGTCGAGTTATAAAACGCCACTATAGGTCCTGAAAACGTCACTATAGACTTCTTAAAACGCCACTATAGGGCTCCAAAATTTTTTTTTTTTTTTAACTCGATTTTGAGAAAATCGAGTTTCAAAAGAGGGACATTCTCCTAATTAATTTGGGAAAGAGGGCAAAATGCTGCTTAGTTTGTGTGAAAAGGGCATTTGCCCATTTTGTCCGTTCAGATTGAGAATTTCAAGTTAACCAACATTTCTAAACCATCAGGTACTTCCGTAATTCCTACTTCCCCAAGGTCTAACATTGTGCAAGTTTACAAGTCAATACCCTTTGCACAAATCGAGCCAACTGGATTCTACACAAATATAATGAATTAAAAACCCAACTTTAATATGTACTCTCCTCTATGGGCTTGCTAAGGACCTGTTTGAACAAATGTCCCTTATCAATATCAATATATATTCATCTTGTGGCTGCCGCTAGGCGTATGTAATTTGAGTTCTAAGCCTTAACGCATGCACATCTCTGACACCAGACTTACATAGTTTGGTCTCAATGATGGGTAATTTGTTACCACTAAATTATTATTTAATCCACATGTGTCAATAACTTTGTACCACTTGTCCTGAATTTTAAAATAAAATAATTTGGTCCGAGTAAGATACTAAATTTGCACTCCATTAAGCCACGTAAGACATACAGCGACTAACATAAAAAGAATGATGTTAAATAGAAATAAAATATTGGTGAAGTTTATGAACGAAAACAATATTTTAGCCCAAAATTTAAGTTGCCACAATCCTTTTTTTTTTTTTCTTTTTTCTTTTTTTGGTGGAGATGTGTGTTGCCAGGATAGAGTTGGGGACGAATTGTGGTTATGCCGATTTACTTGGGCAAATGACATCTCTTAACTGCACTCTCTGATTTTATAGAATTTAAACCTTAGATTTTGATACAAATATTCATTCCATAAAAAGCATTATTAACTCAAAATCATGTAACACTACACAAATCTATTGTAACAGATTCAACTGAAATCTCAATTTGCACCATCAATAACAAAGCTGACTTTATATCTATTATGACCAGCTTCACAATGGATACTCTAAAATATGTGCAAAGATTACATTATCAGCAAACAAATTCTTTTCCAAGCAATAATATAAAATAATAAAATATTTAGCACTAATATAAAGAAGATCAAAATCCAATCTTTTAAAAAATCATAATTATTTTAAACTTTCTCTTTTTTTTTTTCTTTTTTTTTTCTTTTTTGGAATGAAATATTTACACAATCCCAATAAAAATTTACACTTCTTTTTTACAAGATAATAATACAAGCCAAAAATTTAACACTAATATAAACAAAGAGTTTCAAGCAAATTGTTTAACAAAAACAATAAAATAAAGTCTCAAAATATAAAAAATTCAATTAAAATGAAGTAAATATACGGATCTCCTAATGTTACATTGATACTAAAGATTTTGATGGACATAACCCGGATAGGAATTTAGAATTTTTCTAAAATAGTGTTTTGAAAAATACTTGTTGAGGACTCTTTTTTCGGCCTACGTGGCACTACTTCATTGGCAACCCATGCCATATCAACATATTATTGATTTTTTTGGAATATCTCTTTAAAACCCAAAAATAAGCTCATATCTCATTCAACTACATGGATTGAGCTCACATGACCCGTGAGATCCCTACTTCAAGAGGCGGATGCATGGCCCGTATTACCTCTTACACTCATGGCAAGTGGCCTTTTCAACAAGAGCTCATATTTACACAAAATGACAACAAAACCCGAGGCATGTCATCTCATCTTTGGCTTATGATCCAAGCTTATAAGTCTCTTTGGGGAAACTTTGGGAGTCGTGGTTTGGAGGGCCAAAAGGTATGTTCAGTAAAGCTCCAGCGGTTTAAAGTTGATAAAAGAGACATGTTGCTTGGCATGTCTGCTTCAACTCCCTAAACTCTGACGAGTCCGTGTGTAACGAGTAACATATGATAAGTATCTCTTATCACATAGCACTTAAAATGATATAATTCTCCATTACTCTTTTCTTAAAATTTGATATGTATCATATGACAAATGCTCAATATACCCAGCCATCTAACTGCTAGGAAAATAACTGTTCATTCAATCCCCAGCTATTGCTATGCAAATTTAGAAACTGCATTATATTATTCTACATAAATCTCATTACTACTTTCAGCTAAAATCCAACTCAAACACATGGCCTAATCTGATTGGCTATCTTTTATCTCTCTCTGTATACAAAATATTCATGATATCTTTAAAACTCAGCTGCTGTCTGCCACAATTTGACCATGTATTTTTCTGCCAGCTGCCAGAGTAAAGCTTTAAATACTCTTTTCCGCTCACCAAGATTATGTCATAACACAATGAGACCTTGACAAAATCTCTAAAGCTTCATTAACCTTCAACCAATCCTTCTATTACTTGCTAGAAATGTGTTGTAATGGAATTTTGCACCAAAAACACAAACACCCAAGAAAGGAAACATTTTCAGCTGAACCCCAGCAGTGCATTCAGCACTTGACACCTGGCTGGAAGTGATATCATCAGCCATTTAATGCTAAAATCCCAGTAGCCAGCTGTTATACCCAAAATAGCAAAATACCCTTCAAAGAGATCTTACCATTTTTCAGCCAAATCCAATAAATAAATGTTGAATGTCCTCTTCAGCAGTCAGAAATCACCCATCAGAAATTATTCATGATAGCTATCACAGCTTTTCCTGACAGCTGGGACAGCTTTTCTGTCACAGCTTTTCCTGATAGTTGGGACAGTCTTTTCAGAACAGCTGTGACAGCTGCCCAGCAGCTTAAGCATTACCTTTTTTTCCTCATTTGGCTAAAACCAAAACCAACTAAAGAAACTACATTTCTCTTGCTAAAATACTTTCCTTTTCAGCTACTCTTTCCCCAGCAGCTCTTACCCGAAATAGCAAGAATACCTTAAAACTAAACATACCATTTTTGGGCCAAATCTTAAGATGGATTCTCTGAAGATTTGTTGCTATTTGGGACAGATTTTGGTTGAGATTATTTGCTAAAATACCCCCTTAAACTCAGCTCTAAAAGGGACCCTTCATGAACACCGCAAAGGCACGAAAGGGGAGAAGAAGAACTCTCTCATGAACTTATCTATTCTCTCTCCCTCTAAGCTCTTAATGAAGTTCAGAGCTCCTAAGTTTTTAGTGTCCAAATCAAGAACTAAACTCTTCAGCCCTTAGCTCACAAATGCTCTTCATAAGCCTTCATACATCCTTCAACACAAAATCTCAGCAACACTACTAAACATACTACAACACTATTACCTTTCTTATACTCATTCTCTCACTCTCTATATTCAAAAAATACACCTATCTTACTGTTCCTATCTCCAAATACCTAAATACATCTCCGTGCTCTCATCTTACAAAATCTTTCTTCTTGGAAAGCAATCTATACAACTTCTCCAGCAGTTATAATCTCATATGTTTACTATCTTTAACCTCCATATCTCACATACTTTCATATATCATACATATTACAAACACTACATCTCACAAAACATTTATATCTTTTACCATCTTCACACTTCTCAAGAGATATCAACACTCATACTAAAAGCTCTTCTCATGGAAGGTATAAACTTTTAATGCTAAAGCTCTTCTCTTAGAAGGCATCAAGATCTCATATCAAAACCCTTCTCTTAGAAGGCACAACTACTTCTTGCATAAAGCCCTTCTCTTAGAAGGCACAAATACTCTATACAAAAGCCCTTCTCATGGAAGGCAACACTATTTATAACTTCACAACAACTAAAAGAATATCGTCAAGGGGAAAAGTCATTTAAGTGCATGATAAGATGGGCAAGAATAACCAGCCCCTACACACAGCTAGACATACTCTCTCTCCCTCCAGTTGCACCCATTTTTTCCCCTTAATCTTGAAGTTATCATGGCAAACTACCCCTCTACCGCTGAGGTCACTCTGCTGGAATATTATCAACTCACATAAGCTGTACCGCTAGGACTGCAAACCATCAGAAATAAGTTTCTCTGCTTCTATATCTTTAAATTTACTTCATTGAATACAGGATTACTTCACGTTTAAATACATATTACTTTATTCCAACTACTATTACAACTATTAACCAAGGCTTAAACTCATTTAAATGCATGATGAGGGGCGCAAGCTTACTTAGTCTCTACCGCTAGCATTCTGCTGAAATCTCATCAGCTTACTGATGTTACACAGCTGGAGCTATAAACCATTAGAGATAAGTGACTTTGCTTCCATATCCTTAAATTTACAACATTAAGTATATGATTACTTTAACTCTAAATAAATACTACTTTATTTTAACTACTAATCAAAGCTATCATACCAAACGCATATTATATATTTATTCGACCATTATCGTGATTCTTAAACTTTGGTTTTAATGGCTTTGTAGGCTTAAAAGTACGCCGGTAGCCGTTGGACCACGTGGCCCAATGTTAAGTTCCGAACGCAACTCCCCAAAAAGAACCCGGGCCTAATAAGGTCACCCCTCTAAAGGACCACACATGGCTGGGCAACCGAAAAAGGCCCCCGAACAATATTGTTTTAATTAAAATTGTATTTTGAAATTTTTTTAAAAAAAATTTACAATATTTTTACAAACTGATGTTGTGATCAATTTCTTACTGATTTTCATATAAGCTCACCATTAACATCACTTTTTCATTTACTAATAATCACTCATCACATCAACAGTTTATAAAAATTTTTGTAAAATAATTTGTACCTCTAACATTACTCAAAAAAAAAAATTGATTCTTAAAAAAACTTTTAAATACCATCAACTTAGAAAATTAATATTGAAAATATATTATTTTCTAAAATTTCCTTGGAATTTTCCATCTCTATAGCCTAATAAAATTGCAAAACATATCCTTAGAGCATCAATATACAAAATTGATTATTAGAAAAAGAAAACTAATAATTACTCACTACATCAACAATTTATAAATATTTTTGTAAAATAGTTTGTTTTTCTAGTATTATTCAAAAAAATATATTAGATTCTTAAAAAAAACTTTTAAATACCATCAATTTATAAAATTAATATTGAAAATATATTATTTTCTAAATTTTCCTTGGATTTTCCCATCTCTATAGCTTAATAAAATTGCAAAACATATCCTTAAAGCATCAATATACAAAATTGATTATTAAAAAAAGAAAACCAATTAAAAAGAGAAACTAAAATCGTACAAAATCAATTTAGAAAAGGAATATTTTTCTTTTAAGCCTATATCAATTGGAATCCAATATATATATATATATATATATATATATATATATTAAATACAACTAGATTTTAAAATTAAAATTAAAACAAAAAACACAATAAAACAAACCTAAAACCGTAGAAAGCATATGAAGAAGCAGAGGAGAGAAAAGCGAAACGCACGTTGAAAATCAGAGATTCTGATTCAGACCTAGGCTTTGTTTGGCTTGGCAGATTGAAAGCATGAAGAAGCAGAGGAGAGAGACGGAAGAGGAACAGCACTCTGACATTATCAGCAGTCTACCAGACTGTATGCTCGCCCATATCCTCTCTTTTCTCCCCACCAAACACGCCATTCTCACAAGCATTTTGTCGAGCTGGTGGAGGGCTTCTGGACTCTCGTCCCTGTTCTTCACTTGAACAAGCCCACGCTTGATAGTATCAGAACTTCGACCTTGGATGATATTTTATTGCCCAGAAACCAGTCCACCCTTTGCAAGCTGTACATCGATTGTCCTCGTCGATCCTTCGTCGACAAATGTGTCCAAGCCGCCATCCTGCGTGGCGTGCAAGAGCTCGACCTTGTTCTCGACCTTGATAATCAAACTAAGGAGTTGCCCAGTAGTGTCTTCTTTTGTACAACATTAGTGGTTTTGAAATTGAGGGGCCACTATCTTCTCAATCCTCCTGATTCTGTTTCTTCCTCTTCTTCAATGTTCCCAAGTCTCAAGATTCTACAAATTTCACATGTTTACTATGCGAACCACAACTCTCTCTCCACACTCCTAGCCGCCTGCCCGCTGCTCCAAGATTTGAGGATCAAAGTTAGTTACTCTGATTTGGATTTTTTGGACAAGGAAGCAGACAAGTTCAATATCCTTGTATTCGTACCTACGCTGAAAATATTAGTTTTGGATTGCTCTCTTTTACGCTGGTTATGCAAACTCCACATAAACACCCCGGCTCTCGAGTACTTTAATTTCAAAGGCGATTTGGACAATGGTGTTGTTTCTGAAAATCTCCCCAACTTGTTTAAAGCAGTCCTTGATGTTCGTGGATGTTATTATCTAGACTGGATGTGGAAATTGACAAACCTCATGGGACCACTCTGTAACATTAGATCCATGGAATTGTGGATACGAACATCAAAGGCAAGGAGCAAGTTTTTTTTTTTTTTTTTTTTTTTTTTTCATGCTCTCTCTATCATTAATTTGTGACTTTTGTTGTGTTGTCCTGCAGTTCATCCTCAAACACTCATCGTCTAATAATCATTATGAAGTTCCCATGTTTCATAATTTGTCTTCTTTGAAGTTTTATGGTGACTTGTCGGCTATGTGGTCTCCGTGGAATGCAGTACAACTATTGCTTTGTCGAGCTCCAAAGCTACAAACACTCACCTTTGAATTGAATTACCGGTGTTGCATTCGTAGTTTTTCACTTGACATTCCCTTGAAGAAGCCATTAGATGTTCCTGAATGTCTGTCATCACACCTTACAACTTGTCATTTTAAAGGATTTTCAGGGCATGCCATGGAACTTGTTGAACAAATCCTGAAGGAATCAAAAGTATTAAAGACAATGAAAATCACCTTCAACAGTGATCTAGACTCAAAGGAGAAGCTTCATATTCACGAGGAGATAATGAAGTTCCCAAGGACATCTCAAACTTGTCAAATTGCATTTGACTAAAGATATTTCCATCTTTACTCTCTCTATCTCCCTCTTAATTGTCTAGAAGCAGTAGTGTTATAGGAATGCCGATTGTTCTTTGCATCCTTCATCTGAAACTTTAATAAATTCAAGATTAGAAATATTTGTTTGAATCTCTTTTTACTTATCAAAAAAAAAAAAAAAAAAACAGATTAGAATTATTTGTTTAATTGTGAAGTTCCCTCTCTCTTTTTGCTTATCAAAAATAAGATTAGAATTATTTGTTTAAATGTGAAGTTCTCTTGTATTTTCTTTTGGAAAACATTGCATACAATATATATAGTGCTTGCTATATCCAGTAACATCTTATATAACGTGGATGCTCCATTCAACCTATTGTTCTAAACTATGTTAATGCTGAAGTGAGTCCAGGGGACTCAATTTTGCTCCAAGGGTTCTTGATGGTGGTAGAAGGGGTTCTTTTCTGTAGGTTTTAATCTTTACTTCTTTAGTTGTTTTCCGTTTGAGCAATTTGGAGAGAAAAATTTAGCTTCCTAGGCCCACGGCATCTTCTCTGAGTGCAAAAGTTTTGTTTCTTATGGTGTCAAGTGTGGAAAAAATTTAGATAAGGCATTGTTTTGTTTCACATTTAATACTACTCTTGGTGATTTTAGGCTTTCTGTGGTAGCTGAGAAAATGCAAGAAAATAAAAGAAGTGAAAAGTTTCAGCATTAGATGAGAAAGTACAAAAAATTCAGGAAATATAGGTTATGTTGAATTCAATTGGCCCCCTCTAGATGATTTCTTAGGAAAATTACAGATGAGATAGAAGTCATTGAAAGACAAGAAGAAATTAAACCTACATGCTTCATCCGCTGCTTTAGCTTAAGGTTCATGTTCTTGTTAACTTATTTTCATAGATTTAAAACAAAAGACACTAACTGTTATGAAATATCAAGAGGCACCTTTTGGTTTACCACTCCAACAGTTTTTGTGAGGAGATAATGAAGTTCCCAAGGACCTCTCAAACTTGTCAAATTGCATTTGACTAGGATGCTTCCATTTTTATTCTTTCTCTAAATTTTCCAGAAGCTGTAGTTTTATGGGGAATGCTCATTGTTCTTTGCATCTTTCATTTGAAAATTTACTGGATTCAAGATTAGAAATATTTTTTTAATAGTGAAATTCTCTACATTGATAACATAGTAAAAACTTTACTATTTGATGATTTCCATGGTGGTCCTTCTCCCTTGGTGGAACCTTATCACTGTTCTTTGATGAATCCTTCTTCCTTGGCCAAGTATTATTGCTGTTCTTCCTTGAAATCAGTAGCTTAAACTTTCATTTTATGAATTCTTCAAGAAACTTTAGTGCAAGGCAGCATGCTAACAGATTTTGGGATTTCAGATTTGGGTAAATGGTGATGCCATGGTTTGATTCTTCCCCCGTTTTGTCTATCTCTTGTTAGAAGATGAAATTCCCTTCTATTGCTGAGTATTCATTAATTCTTTAATTTAGTAATTGAAATCTTATTTTCTAAAGCCCTAAAAAGTACTCTTTGACAGCATATGTTTCAAACCTGAACTTGATTTTGAACTCATTTTTTATTTTTGTCTGGGATTTTGGGTAGGCAATTCTCTGCATGGTTCATTCTTTCCAGCCTTGATATTTGGATTGTTCAGTTATTAAGTTGTTTATTATAAAGATTTCAATTCATTTACATGGTGTTCTCACTCTTGTCTCCTTTATTTTTTTGCGCAAATGATAACTAGTAAGCTTGATTGCCCTCTTAAAGCTATCTTGTTTGTGTATCTTTCTTGTAATCATTGGTGCAGCAATTTGACCTTTGCTCTTGATCCTATTGAGTTTCTTGAGATGTGATAAAGTAAATTTCAGCTTTAGTACAAGCAAATGTCTCCGTTGGACATGATAGTGCATAAGTTATATTGGACATAACACTAGTTACTTGCATTATTATGTTATGGCATCAATCATGTTATCACTTCACATTAAGCCATTTTTGCGCCTAAATATGCTACTATTCGCCTGGTGTCTGCCCTAAATTGTGCCTGTACCTTAAGCTCCATGATTCAGTGCAAGTGCCATTCAGTGACTATCTAACAATTCACTTGTAATCCTTGATCTTAGTTGCTGTTTTCTGACTGTTTTGTTAATGTCCTGTTTCTGTCTAGCCCTTAAATTCTCTAATTTGAATATGCTGATGTAAGAGACTCCTTATGGCTATGTTAATTTGTCTCTGACAAAACCTCAATTTGGGTATAATTTGTTTAAGCATGCTTTTCGGAGAAACGTTGTAAATCATAATGGACTTCGAACCCTTGAACTTTACTTGGGTATTCTCTATAGTGCCTTGCCTGATTATTAGAACCTTCCTTTGCTCCCTAAGTTCCCAAGTTGTATGACATATTTTGTTAAGCCCTAGAAAATGTGCTATTTTCTTGATAAACTTTGTGGTTGTGAATGCCAATTGTACTCTTTAGAAGCCTTTGACAATTATATAAAGAAGTCATTAAGTTGTATGTTACTTTCTGCTCATGTACTGTTGATTCCAATCTTGAAGATTCATTGCTACTTGATTCATATCTATGTCTTTGGTCTATGTTTGTTGTTACGTCCTTTGTAATCTGAGCATCTTGGGAATGAAATTTGGCTCCGCTTATGATATGAAAATGAACCTGAGCCTCAACCTAAATGATGAAGAGGTTTATGTTTGATATACTCTGGCTAGGCTAAGCATGGAGCAGACCCGACTGACCAAAATGCCCAACCTGACCCGACCTAATGGGTTTCGGGCTGGTTGAATGGTTGTTCGGATCAGTTCTGGGTCAAATACTTGGGTATTGAGTCTAACCCAACCCGTCCAATCTTTAAAAAAAAAAAAGTAGAAGAAAGAAGAAGAAGAGTTACCACGTTTTCTTAGCCTTGAAGCTCTTTTGCTTGCCATCTTCATCCTTTATTTTTTTTCATGTGAGAAAGCATGAGGTTATGTTGCGAAGAGAATTGAAATAATATTCTCAAATGCCAAATCATAGATAAAAAAAAAATTAAATATTGACTTTTTATTTCATTTGGTTTAATATTTCAAGATTTTTCTAATTAAACAATAAATATTCTTTATATCATTTAATTTTATGTTTCAAGACTTTTCATTCCTCACACATACACAAAACTACTTGCATTTTACTTCATCATTTTCACCTCTTGCACTCCTACCCATTTTTATATACCTACACACAGTCTTTCATGCCATCTCATATCAAATACATATAGACAAAAAACGATGTTATTTACCTTCAGTCTTTTAAAAACACCTACCTAGTTCTAACATGGTGTCTCATCTAATTCTAACCTATATGAGTTGGCTACAACCAAGGAAAAGGGGCTTGCATTTTATATTGAGTGATAATGGCAATTAGATTTTGATGTTAAGGTCGGACATTGTGGATTTGTTGGTTTTGTAAATGATGTGACTAACTGTGGATGTTTGGGATGTGTATTTTGTTTTAGAATTAAAGAGAAAGAAAAAGACACATTCTATATCAACTTTTATTCTATAATATTCCTCCAAAGTTGTTTATTTTTTATTTTTCATTATTTCAATTGAATAATTATAATGAATATGTATGTACAATTTATAATTTTTTTTTATAATAAACTCATTACTAATAAAGTTTTATAATGATTATGTTAGAATACATATACAACATTCTCTAAAACTATTTTACATAAAATATTACAACATTATCCGTGTTTCACATGGGTAACTTACTAGTTAACGTAAAAGAAGAAGAGGAGAAGAGATGGGCATTTTTTTTTTTTTTTTAACAAAAAGATGTGGGTTTTGAAAGCTTGGGAAGTAAAGGGCAAGACTTAGGTACAGTATGTAGGTGTTATTCCTTAAATTCTCCTCTTAAGATTTTGTCATGTGGATTTTTCCTCATGAGATAGAAGTGTATTTTTTCGTTAAGTAGTCACATGACTCAATCTTAAGTGGGAAATCTAAGGAACAACACCTAAAGTATTGTACCTAAGTTTTGTACGGGAAGTAAATATATCTAAGAATTTATACTTATCAATAAGGATGTAATTGTATATGGTAATTCAATTTTCTTTTCTTTTTTCTTTTTTTGCTTTTACCAAAATTGAAATTTTCCTAATGCAAATTTTTCATTTAAAAAGTTAAGTCTCCTTTCAAGTTATGTCTCCACATGTAAAATATCTAATTTAGTCAAATTCTCGTCTAATTAAGTTTCATTTTGAATTATGGAAATAATTTATGAATCCCAAAATAACAAGTGCTCAATTTTAGGCAAATCCCAAATGCTTGTACGATACATGCATATTTGTTAGAGACAATAGTAGGAATATATATATATATATATATATATATATATATATAAACGTGCTCTATTCCTATGCACATACCAAGACTTATACATTGTAATTCACTTGTGTGCTTTAAAGATGGAATATCACACAAACTTCTTAAATCGTTTTATCTTCTGAAGTTACTTCTTTGCCAATAAAGAAATGTGTAATACCTTTGCAATTTGCACCATCAATAACAAAGTTGACTTTATATCTATTATGACCAGCTTCACAATGGATACTCTAAAATATGTGCAAAGATTACATTATCAGCAAACAAATTCTTTTCCAAGCAATAATATAAAATAATAAAATATTTAGCACTAATATAAAGAAGATCAAAATCCAATCTTTTAAAAAATCATAATTATTTTAAACTTTCTCTTTTTTTTTTTCTTTTTTTTTTCTTTTTTGGAATGAAATATTTACACAATCCCAATAAAAATTTACACTTCTTTTTTACAAGATAATAATACAAGCCAAAAATTTAACACTAATATAAACAAAGAGTTTCAAGCAAATTGTTTAACAAAAACAATAAAATAAAGTCTCAAAATATAAAAAATTCAATTAAAATGAAGTAAATATACGGATCTCCTAATGTTACATTGATACTAAAGATTTTGATGGACATAACCCGGATAGGAATTTAGAATTTTTCTAAAATAGTGTTTTGAAAAATACTTGTTGAGGACTCTTTTTTCGGCCTACGTGGCACTACTTCATTGGCAACCCATGCCATATCAACATATTATTGATTTTTTTGGAATATCTCTTTAAAACCCAAAAATAAGCTCATATCTCATTCAACTACATGGATTGAGCTCACATGACCCGTGAGATCCCTACTTCAAGAGGCGGATGCATGGCCCGTATTACCTCTTACACTCATGGCAAGTGGCCTTTTCAACAAGAGCTCATATTTACACAAAATGACAACAAAACCCGAGGTATGTCATCTCATCTTTGGCTTATGATCCAAGCTTATAAGTCTCTTTGGGGAAACTTTGGGAGTCGTGGTTTGGAGGGCCAAAAGGTATGTTCAGTAAAGCTCCAGCGGTTTAAAGTTGATAAAAGAGACATGTTGCTTGGCATGTCTGCTTCAACTCCCTAAACTCTGACGAGTCCGTGTGTAACGAGTAACATATGATAAGTATCTCTTATCACATAGCACTTAAAATGATATAATTCTCCATTACTCTTTTCTTAAAATTTGATATGTATCATATGACAAATGCTCAATATACCCAGCCATCTAACTGCTAGGAAAATAACTGTTCATTCAATCCCCAGCTATTGCTATGCAAATTTAGAAACTGCATTATATTATTCTACATAAATCTCATTACTACTTTCAGCTAAAATCCAACTCAAACACATGGCCTAATCTGATTGGCTATCTTTTATCTCTCTCTGTATACAAAATATTCATGATATCTTTAAAACTCAGCTGCTGTCTGCCACAATTTGACCATGTATTTTTCTGCCAGCTGCCAGAGTAAAGCTTTAAATACTCTTTTCCGCTCACCAAGATTATGTCATAACACAATGAGACCTTGACAAAATCTCTAAAGCTTCATTAACCTTCAACCAATCCTTCTATTACTTGCTAGAAATGTGTTGTAATGGAATTTTGCACCAAAAACACAAACACCCAAGAAAGGAAACATTTTCAGCTGAACCCCAGCAGTGCATTCAGCACTTGACACCTGGCTGGAAGTGATATCATCAGCCATTTAATGCTAAAATCCCAGTAGCCAGCTGTTATACCCAAAATAGCAAAATACCCTTCAAAGAGATCTTACCATTTTTCAGCCAAATCCAATAAATAAATGTTGAATGTCCTCTTCAGCAGTCAGAAATCACCCATCAGAAATTATTCATGATAGCTATCACAGCTTTTCCTGACAGCTGGGACAGCTTTTCTGTCACAGCTTTTCCTGATAGTTGGGACAGTCTTTTCAGAACAGCTGTGACAGCTGCCCAGCAGCTTAAGCATTACCTTTTTTTCCTCATTTGGCTAAAACCAAAACCAACTAAAGAAACTACATTTCTCTTGCTAAAATACTTTCCTTTTCAGCTACTCTTTCCCCAGCAGCTCTTACCCGAAATAGCAAGAATACCTTAAAACTAAACATACCATTTTTGGGCCAAATCTTAAGATGGATTCTCTGAAGATTTGTTGCTATTTGGGACAGATTTTGGTTGAGATTATTTGCTAAAATACCCCCCTTAAACTCAGCTCTAAAAGGGACCCTTCATGAACACCGCAAAGGCACGAAAGGGGAGAAGAAGAACTCTCTCATGAACTTATCTATTCTCTCTCCCTCTAAGCTCTTAATGAAGTTCAGAGCTCCTAAGTTTTTAGTGTCCAAATCAAGAACTAAACTCTTCAGCCCTTAGCTCACAAATGCTCTTCATAAGCCTTCATACATCCTTCAACACAAAATCTCAGCAACACTACTAAACATACTACAACACTATTACCTTTCTTATACTCATTCTCTCACTCTCTATATTCAAAAAATACACCTATCTTACTGTTCCTATCTCCAAATACCTAAATACATCTCCGTGCTCTCATCTTACAAAATCTTTCTTCTTGGAAAGCAATCTATACAACTTCTCCAGCAGTTATAATCTCATATGTTTACTATCTTTAACCTCCATATCTCACATACTTTCATATATCATACATATTACAAACACTACATCTCACAAAACATTTATATCTTTTACCATCTTCACACTTCTCAAGAGATATCAACACTCATACTAAAAGCTCTTCTCATGGAAGGTATAAACTTTTAATGCTAAAGCTCTTCTCTTAGAAGGCATCAAGATCTCATATCAAAACCCTTCTCTTAGAAGGCACAACTACTTCTTGCATAAAGCCCTTCTCTTAGAAGGCACAAATACTCTATACAAAAGCCCTTCTCATGGAAGGCAACACTATTTATAACTTCACAACAACTAAAAGAATATCGTCAAGGGGAAAAGTCATTTAAGTGCATGATAAGATGGGCAAGAATAACCAGCCCCTACACACAGCTAGACATACTCTCTCTCCCTCCAGTTGCACCCATTTTTTCCCCTTAATCTTGAAGTTATCATGGCAAACTACCCCTCTACCGCTGAGGTCACTCTGCTGGAATATTATCAACTCACATAAGCTGTACCGCTAGGACTGCAAACCATCAGAAATAAGTTTCTCTGCTTCTATATCTTTAAATTTACTTCATTGAATACAGGATTACTTCACGTTTAAATACATATTACTTTATTCCAACTACTATTACAACTATTAACCAAGGCTTAAACTCATTTAAATGCATGATGAGGGGCGCAAGCTTACTTAGTCTCTACCGCTAGCATTCTGCTGAAATCTCATCAGCTTACTGATGTTACACAGCTGGAGCTATAAACCATTAGAGATAAGTGACTTTGCTTCCATATCCTTAAATTTACAACATTAAGTATATGATTACTTTAACTCTAAATAAATACTACTTTATTTTAACTACTAATCAAAGCTATCATACCAAACGCATATTATATATTTATTCGACCATTATCGTGATTCTTAAACTTTGGTTTTAATGGCTTTGTAGGCTTAAAAGTACGCCGGTAGCCGTTGGACCACGTGGCCCAATGTTAAGTTCCGAACGCAACTCCCCAAAAAGAACTCGGGCCTAATAAGGTCACCCCTCTAAAGGACCACACATGGCTGGGCAACCGAAAAAGGCCCCCGAACAATATTGTTTTAATTAAAATTGTATTTTGAAATTTTTTTAAAAAAAATTTACAATATTTTTACAAACTGATGTTGTGATCAATTTCTTACTGATTTTCATATAAGCTCACCATTAACATCACTTTTTCATTTACTAATAATCACTCATCACATCAACAGTTTATAAAAATTTTTGTAAAATAATTTGTACCTCTAACATTACTCAAAAAAAAAAATTGATTCTTAAAAAAACTTTTAAATACCATCAACTTAGAAAATTAATATTGAAAATATATTATTTTCTAAAATTTCCTTGGAATTTTCCATCTCTATAGCCTAATAAAATTGCAAAACATATCCTTAGAGCATCAATATACAAAATTGATTATTAGAAAAAGAAAACTAATAATTACTCACTACATCAACAATTTATAAATATTTTTGTAAAATAGTTTGTTTTTCTAGTATTATTCAAAAAAATATATTAGATTCTTAAAAAAAACTTTTAAATACCATCAATTTATAAAATTAATATTGAAAATATATTATTTTCTAAATTTTCCTTGGATTTTCCCATCTCTATAGCTTAATAAAATTGCAAAACATATCCTTAAAGCATCAATATACAAAATTGATTATTAAAAAAAGAAAACCAATTAAAAAGAGAAACTAAAATCGTACAAAATCAATTTAGAAAAGGAATATTTTTCTTTTAAGCCTATATCAATTGGAATCCAATATATATATATATATATATATATATATATATATATATTAAATACAACTAGATTTTAAAATTAAAATTAAAACAAAAAACACAATAAAACAAACCTAAAACCGTAGAAAGCATATGAAGAAGCAGAGGAGAGAAAAGCGAAACGCACGTTGAAAATCAGAGATTCTGATTCAGACCTAGGCTTTGTTTGGCTTGGCAGATTGAAAGCATGAAGAAGCAGAGGAGAGAGACGGAAGAGGAACAGCACTCTGACATTATCAGCAGTCTACCAGACTGTATGCTCGCCCATATCCTCTCTTTTCTCCCCACCAAACACGCCATTCTCACAAGCATTTTGTCGAGCTGGTGGAGGGCTTCTGGACTCTCGTCCCTGTTCTTCACTTGAACAAGCCCACGCTTGATAGTATCAGAACTTCGACCTTGGATGATATTTTATTGCCCAGAAACCAGTCCACCCTTTGCAAGCTGTACATCGATTGTCCTCGTCGATCCTTCGTCGACAAATGTGTCCAAGCCGCCATCCTGCGTGGCGTGCAAGAGCTCGACCTTGTTCTCGACCTTGATAATCAAACTAAGGAGTTGCCCAGTAGTGTCTTCTTTTGTACAACATTAGTGGTTTTGAAATTGAGGGGCCACTATCTTCTCAATCCTCCTGATTCTGTTTCTTCCTCTTCTTCAATGTTCCCAAGTCTCAAGATTCTACAAATTTCACATGTTTACTATGCGAACCACAACTCTCTCTCCACACTCCTAGCCGCCTGCCCGCTGCTCCAAGATTTGAGGATCAAAGTTAGTTACTCTGATTTGGATTTTTTGGACAAGGAAGCAGACAAGTTCAATATCCTTGTATTCGTACCTACGCTGAAAATATTAGTTTTGGATTGCTCTCTTTTACGCTGGTTATGCAAACTCCACATAAACACCCCGGCTCTCGAGTACTTTAATTTCAAAGGCGATTTGGACAATGGTGTTGTTTCTGAAAATCTCCCCAACTTGTTTAAAGCAGTCCTTGATGTTCGTGGATGTTATTATCTAGACTGGATGTGGAAATTGACAAACCTCATGGGACCACTCTGTAACATTAGATCCATGGAATTGTGGATACGAACATCAAAGGCAAGGAGCAAGTTTTTTTTTTTTTTTTTTTTTTTTTTCATGCTCTCTCTATCATTAATTTGTGACTTTTGTTGTGTTGTCCTGCAGTTCATCCTCAAACACTCATCGTCTAATAATCATTATGAAGTTCCCATGTTTCATAATTTGTCTTCTTTGAAGTTTTATGGTGACTTGTCGGCTATGTGGTCTCCGTGGAATGCAGTACAACTATTGCTTTGTCGAGCTCCAAAGCTACAAACACTCACCTTTGAATTGAATTACCGGTGTTGCATTCGTAGTTTTTCACTTGACATTCCCTTGAAGAAGCCATTAGATGTTCCTGAATGTCTGTCATCACACCTTACAACTTGTCATTTTAAAGGATTTTCAGGGCATGCCATGGAACTTGTTGAACAAATCCTGAAGGAATCAAAAGTATTAAAGACAATGAAAATCACCTTCAACAGTGATCTAGACTCAAAGGAGAAGCTTCATATTCACGAGGAGATAATGAAGTTCCCAAGGACATCTCAAACTTGTCAAATTGCATTTGACTAAAGATATTTCCATCTTTACTCTCTCTATCTCCCTCTTAATTGTCTAGAAGCAGTAGTGTTATAGGAATGCCGATTGTTCTTTGCATCCTTCATCTGAAACTTTAATAAATTCAAGATTAGAAATATTTGTTTGAATCTCTTTTTACTTATCAAAAAAAAAAAAAAAAAAACAGATTAGAATTATTTGTTTAATTGTGAAGTTCCCTCTCTCTTTTTGCTTATCAAAAATAAGATTAGAATTATTTGTTTAAATGTGAAGTTCTCTTGTATTTTCTTTTGGAAAACATTGCATACAATATATATAGTGCTTGCTATATCCAGTAACATCTTATATAACGTGGATGCTCCATTCAACCTATTGTTCTAAACTATGTTAATGCTGAAGTGAGTCCAGGGGACTCAATTTTGCTCCAAGGGTTCTTGATGGTGGTAGAAGGGGTTCTTTTCTGTAGGTTTTAATCTTTACTTCTTTAGTTGTTTTCCGTTTGAGCAATTTGGAGAGAAAAATTTAGCTTCCTAGGCCCACGGCATCTTCTCTGAGTGCAAAAGTTTTGTTTCTTATGGTGTCAAGTGTGGAAAAAATTTAGATAAGGCATTGTTTTGTTTCACATTTAATACTACTCTTGGTGATTTTAGGCTTTCTGTGGTAGCTGAGAAAATGCAAGAAAATAAAAGAAGTGAAAAGTTTCAGCATTAGATGAGAAAGTACAAAAAATTCAGGAAATATAGGTTATGTTGAATTCAATTGGCCCCCTCTAGATGATTTCTTAGGAAAATTACAGATGAGATAGAAGTCATTGAAAGACAAGAAGAAATTAAACCTACATGCTTCATCCGCTGCTTTAGCTTAAGGTTCATGTTCTTGTTAACTTATTTTCATAGATTTAAAACAAAAGACACTAACTGTTATGAAATATCAAGAGGCACCTTTTGGTTTACCACTCCAACAGTTTTTGTGAGGAGATAATGAAGTTCCCAAGGACCTCTCAAACTTGTCAAATTGCATTTGACTAGGATGCTTCCATTTTTATTCTTTCTCTAAATTTTCCAGAAGCTGTAGTTTTATGGGGAATGCTCATTGTTCTTTGCATCTTTCATTTGAAAATTTACTGGATTCAAGATTAGAAATATTTTTTTAATAGTGAAATTCTCTACATTGATAACATAGTAAAAACTTTACTATTTGATGATTTCCATGGTGGTCCTTCTCCCTTGGTGGAACCTTATCACTGTTCTTTGATGAATCCTTCTTCCTTGGCCAAGTATTATTGCTGTTCTTCCTTGAAATCAGTAGCTTAAACTTTCATTTTATGAATTCTTCAAGAAACTTTAGTGCAAGGCAGCATGCTAACAGATTTTGGGATTTCAGATTTGGGTAAATGGTGATGCCATGGTTTGATTCTTCCCCCGTTTTGTCTATCTCTTGTTAGAAGATGAAATTCCCTTCTATTGCTGAGTATTCATTAATTCTTTAATTTAGTAATTGAAATCTTATTTTCTAAAGCCCTAAAAAGTACTCTTTGACAGCATATGTTTCAAACCTGAACTTGATTTTGAACTCATTTTTTATTTTTGTCTGGGATTTTGGGTAGGCAATTCTCTGCATGGTTCATTCTTTCCAGCCTTGATATTTGGATTGTTCAGTTATTAAGTTGTTTATTATAAAGATTTCAATTCATTTACATGGTGTTCTCACTCTTGTCTCCTTTATTTTTTTGCGCAAATGATAACTAGTAAGCTTGATTGCCCTCTTAAAGCTATCTTGTTTGTGTATCTTTCTTGTAATCATTGGTGCAGCAATTTGACCTTTGCTCTTGATCCTATTGAGTTTCTTGAGATGTGATAAAGTAAATTTCAGCTTTAGTACAAGCAAATGTCTCCGTTGGACATGATAGTGCATAAGTTATATTGGACATAACACTAGTTACTTGCATTATTATGTTATGGCATCAATCATGTTATCACTTCACATTAAGCCATTTTTGCGCCTAAATATGCTACTATTCGCCTGGTGTCTGCCCTAAATTGTGCCTGTACCTTAAGCTCCATGATTCAGTGCAAGTGCCATTCAGTGACTATCTAACAATTCACTTGTAATCCTTGATCTTAGTTGCTGTTTTCTGACTGTTTTGTTAATGTCCTGTTTCTGTCTAGCCCTTAAATTCTCTAATTTGAATATGCTGATGTAAGAGACTCCTTATGGCTATGTTAATTTGTCTCTGACAAAACCTCAATTTGGGTATAATTTGTTTAAGCATGCTTTTCGGAGAAACGTTGTAAATCATAATGGACTTCGAACCCTTGAACTTTACTTGGGTATTCTCTATAGTGCCTTGCCTGATTATTAGAACCTTCCTTTGCTCCCTAAGTTCCCAAGTTGTATGACATATTTTGTTAAGCCCTAGAAAATGTGCTATTTTCTTGATAAACTTTGTGGTTGTGAATGCCAATTGTACTCTTTAGAAGCCTTTGACAATTATATAAAGAAGTCATTAAGTTGTATGTTACTTTCTGCTCATGTACTGTTGATTCCAATCTTGAAGATTCATTGCTACTTGATTCATATCTATGTCTTTGGTCTATGTTTGTTGTTACGTCCTTTGTAATCTGAGCATCTTGGGAATGAAATTTGGCTCCGCTTATGATATGAAAATGAACCTGAGCCTCAACCTAAATGATGAAGAGGTTTATGTTTGATATACTCTGGCTAGGCTAAGCATGGAGCAGACCCGACTGACCAAAATGCCCAACCTGACCCGACCTAATGGGTTTCGGGCTGGTTGAATGGTTGTTCGGATCAGTTCTGGGTCAAATACTTGGGTATTGAGTCTAACCCAACCCGTCCAATCTTTAAAAAAAAAAAAGTAGAAGAAAGAAGAAGAAGAGTTACCACGTTTTCTTAGCCTTGAAGCTCTTTTGCTTGCCATCTTCATCCTTTATTTTTTTTCATGTGAGAAAGCATGAGGTTATGTTGCGAAGAGAATTGAAATAATATTCTCAAATGCCAAATCATAGATAAAAAAAAAATTAAATATTGACTTTTTATTTCATTTGGTTTAATATTTCAAGATTTTTCTAATTAAACAATAAATATTCTTTATATCATTTAATTTTATGTTTCAAGACTTTTCATTCCTCACACATACACAAAACTACTTGCATTTTACTTCATCATTTTCACCTCTTGCACTCCTACCCATTTTTATATACCTACACACAGTCTTTCATGCCATCTCATATCAAATACATATAGACAAAAAACGATGTTATTTACCTTCAGTCTTTTAAAAACACCTACCTAGTTCTAACATGGTGTCTCATCTAATTCTAACCTATATGAGTTGGCTACAACCAAGGAAAAGGGGCTTGCATTTTATATTGAGTGATAATGGCAATTAGATTTTGATGTTAAGGTCGGACATTGTGGATTTGTTGGTTTTGTAAATGATGTGACTAACTGTGGATGTTTGGGATGTGTATTTTGTTTTAGAATTAAAGAGAAAGAAAAAGACACATTCTATATCAACTTTTATTCTATAATATTCCTCCAAAGTTGTTTATTTTTTATTTTTCATTATTTCAATTGAATAATTATAATGAATATGTATGTACAATTTATAATTTTTTTTTATAATAAACTCATTACTAATAAAGTTTTATAATGATTATGTTAGAATACATATACAACATTCTCTAAAACTATTTTACATAAAATATTACAACATTATCCGTGTTTCACATGGGTAACTTACTAGTTAACGTAAAAGAAGAAGAGGAGAAGAGATGGGCATTTTTTTTTTTTTTTTAACAAAAAGATGTGGGTTTTGAAAGCTTGGGAAGTAAAGGGCAAGACTTAGGTACAGTATGTAGGTGTTATTCCTTAAATTCTCCTCTTAAGATTTTGCCATGTGGATTTTTCCTCATGAGATAGAAGTGTATTTTTTCGTTAAGTAGTCACATGACTCAATCTTAAGTGGGAAATCTAAGGAACAACACCTAAAGTATTGTACCTAAGTTTTGTACGGGAAGTAAATATATCTAAGAATTTATACTTATCAATAAGGATGTAATTGTATATGGTAATTCAATTTTCTTTTCTTTTTTCTTTTTTTGCTTTTACCAAAATTGAAATTTTCCTAATGCAAATTTTTCATTTAAAAAGTTAAGTCTCCTTTCAAGTTATGTCTCCACATGTAAAATATCTAATTTAGTCAAATTCTCGTCTAATTAAGTTTCATTTTGAATTATGGAAATAATTTATGAATCCCAAAATAACAAGTGCTCAATTTTAGGCAAATCCCAAATGCTTGTACGATACATGCATATTTGTTAGAGACAATAGTAGGAATATATATATATATATATATATATATATATATATAAACGTGCTCTATTCCTATGCACATACCAAGACTTATACATTGTAATTCACTTGTGTGCTTTAAAGATGGAATATCACACAAACTTCTTAAATCGTTTTATCTTCTGAAGTTACTTCTTTGCCAATAAAGAAATGTGTAATACCTTTGCAATTTGCACCATCAATAACAAAGTTGACTTTATATCTATTATGACCAGCTTCACAATGGTACTCTAAAATATGTGCAAAGATTACATTATCAGCAAATAAATTCTTGTCCAAGCAATAATATAAAATAAAAAATATTTAGCACTAATATAAAGAAGATCAAAATCCAATCTTTTAAAAAATCATAATTATTTTAAACTTTCTGTCTTTTTTTTTTTTTTTTTTTGGAATGAAATATTTACACTTTTTTTACAAGATAATAATACTTAAAATACAAGCCAAAAATACTTAAAATACAAGCCAAAAATTTAACACTAATATAAACTGAAGATTAAATATAATGTTCAAATCTAAGAATATAATCAAAAGGAAATTTTTTTATTAAAAATAATAATTATCTAAATTAATGTCTAATTTTCAGGACTAAAATAAACACAAAGGAGAGGCCGTCAAGGACAAGCTGAACATAAACCAAGCTTTTGATAAGGAACTACTCACACCCACATGAAAATGGACAATCCTCAACTCCAAATTCTTGACTTCTCCAATCTCCTTTGATGGCATGCACTTAAATGATCCACAATCTATTTAGAGGTGGATCTATCTCAACCGATAATGCAACTCGTAATTACTTGTTGTATTATACTTAAAGTATAGGGTAATTACCAATATACTTAAAGTATAGTTGTACTATACTTTAATTTTTAAGTAAGTTTCAGGAGAGGGATTCTCTTCAGTGAAGATAGAGACATACCCATCCTCTCTCTCTCTCTCTCTCTCCAATGTTTGGACGCATTTGTTAGTCAATCTGCTTTGCTTTTTATTTTTTCTTCTTTTCTTTACTTCTTCGTTTAGTTCTCCGAACCGCTAGTGATTTATTTATTCAAAAAAGATTTTCTTTACAAATTTGAGATTACAATCTGCTTTAAGTCCTACACGTGGTGGGTTTCACTTCAAGTTGTATTCTAAAGCAAAGTTATACTCCCCAACCTACACTTCAATTTGGATTACAGTTTGCTACAAGTCCTACACGTGGGAGCCCAGGTGTGATTTTTCTTACCTTTGTTATTAGTCATTAAATTAATTAATCTATTATATTTTTTTTTTTTGAGAATAATTAATCTATTATATGATATATATACATATAATACACTATTATTAAAACTAATACGAATATGCTTTGTCTAAATTTTTTTGTTTATATAAAAAGTAAAATTATTGATAACTTTATTTCTCGATAGTTGACAATTCCCTTTTAAAGAGTATAGATTACAGTTTTGAATAAAAATATTTAACTTTTTATATTTTATTAAATATTTTTGCCAATCTTGTCTCAAGAATTGTTTAAATTTAATAAATACACTTTTTGTAGTATGCGTTTATAGTACTATTTTAATTATTATACCTAGCATGAATGATGGATGTGGTAGTATAGATAGGGGAAAATTTTAATCATCTCTTTTTTTTTTTTGGCCTCCCCAAATACAAATTTCTGGCTCCGCCACTAATACCAAGACTTATACATTGTAATTCACTAGTGTGCTTCAAAGATGGAACATCACACAAACTTCTTAAATCGTTACATCTATTAATTTCGAGGAATTGCACGTCTTTCAGTAGCACTAAGAACCCATCTCCTCTTCTTAAATTGCACTCTCCTTCTAAAATTACTTCTTTTCCTATAAAGAAATGTGTGATACCTTTGTAGCCATCCCCCCGCATCCCCACTTGAATTTGGTAACATGAAAGTCGCCTATTCTCCAAGGATGTGATATATGTACTGAACTTGTCTGCATCATCAAAATAGCCTGCAGAAGTCTAAAATTCCTTTAAGCTTGCTATCTCCTCTTTGTTCACCACTGTAGATGAGAAAGTTATAGTAAAATCCCAAGTGGCATGACTTTTAGTTTCAGATCAAGGAATTTCAAGTTGACCAACATTTCTAAACCAGGTAATTCCGTAATTCCTGCTTCCCCAATGTCTAACATTTCTTTTGAATGTTTGTTTATTGATTATCTTGAACAATGTAAGACAGGGTATATTTCCTACGAAGTACTGGTTTTAGTGCATTGTCCAGGATTCGTGGATGCTATCCATTTTGAGTATTCAATGTTATGGATGAAAATGAATTATAACATTCTCTCAAACAAGGAAACAAGGGAATTATAACATTACCTTGAACAAGAAATATGAAAGTTCTATTTTGAATTAAAAATGCTATATCTACAACATTTTCACAACACTTTCACAACAAATTTTAGGTAGTATGTAAAAGTAATTTCAGTAGTGGAGTCATATTAAAAACCTATAATAACTTACTACCTATGATTTGTTGTGAGAGTGTTGTGAAATTATTGTGGACGCGCTTCTCATTTTGAATCATTGCTTGTTAAGTTTCTTGAACAATGTATGATAGGGTATGTCTTACAATGTGGTTGTGGTGCAATGCCAGAATTTTTGTCTAATTTTCCTTTGAAGTGGTTTTCAAGCACTAGTTACAATGCTTGTAGGATTATTGTGAATGGTACATAGGAACATATGCTTTTATATGTACAATCATTACTTTCAACCTACATGGAATCAAAATTTGTTAAGACAAATTTATTCCTAAATTGCAAGAAAACCATGTCATAATTTAAACTTGATACATCAGAAACAAAGAACATAAATAAGCAAATGCTGATTCCTCAATTTCATGAAGAATAAGTTCGGAGATAATTGTAACATTGTGCAATTTTACAAGCCAATACCCTCTGCACCAATCGAGCCAACTAGAACCTACACAAATATAATAAATTAGATACCCAACTTTAATATGTACTCTCCTTTATGGGCTTGCTAATGACCTATTTGAACAAACATCCCTTATCAATATCAATATATACTCCTCTTGTGGCTGCCGCTGGGCGTATGGAATTTGGGTTCTAAAGCCCTAACACATGCACACCTCTGACATTAAACTTACATAGTTTGGTCTCAATGATGGGTAATTTAGTACCACTAAATTATTATTTAATCCAC
The DNA here is from genome assembly GCA_033629205.1 of Lithocarpus polystachyus. Classification (NCBI taxonomy): domain Eukaryota; kingdom Viridiplantae; phylum Streptophyta; class Magnoliopsida; order Fagales; family Fagaceae; genus Lithocarpus; species Lithocarpus polystachyus. Next base: position 4,931,922 of record CM066172.1, read on the forward strand.
GTGTGTCAATAACTTTGTACCACCTGTCCTAAATTTTTAAAATAAAATAATTTGGTCCGAGTAAGATACTAAATTTGCACTCCATTAAGTCACATAAGACATACAACAACTAACATAAAAATAATAATGTTAAACAAAAAAAACATATTTTTCAGTAAAGTTTATGAATGAAAATAATATTTTAGCCCAAAATTTAAGTTGCCACATTCTTTTTTTTTTTTTTTTTTTTGGTGGAGATGTGTGTTGCCAAGTTGTCTTAGATATCTTGTCTCTAAACAAAAATTATACCTGAGAATAGAGCTGGGGACAAATTGTGGTTATGCCGATTTACCTGGGGGCAAATTACATCTCTTAACTACACTCTCTAATTTTACGGAATTTAAACCTTAGATTTTGATACAACTATTCATTCCATAAAAGCATTACTAAGCTCAAAATTGTGTAACACTGCATAGATCTATTGTAATAGATTCAACTGAAATTGAGAATTTAAATTTGCACCATCAACAACAAAGTTGACTTTATATCTATTATGACCAGCTTCCCAATGGATACTCTAAAATATGTGCAAAGATTACATTATCAGCAAACAAATTCTTTTCCAAGCAATAATATAAAATAATAAAATATTTAGCACTAATATAAAGAAGATCAAAATCCAATCTTTTAAATAATAATAATTATTTTAAACTCTCTCTTTTTTTTTTTTGGAATGAAATATTATTTTAAACCACCGCGCATCCTTGGTGCGGTGGTCACTCCACAAATATAAATACTTGTGGGGTGTAGGGGGCAAGGGCCGGGATTCAAGGCTCTAGGAGGAAGCTTCACACACATACACTTAGATTAGGCTAAAGTAGAAATTCTATATTGTATCAAAAAAAAAAAAATTGAAGTTTCAAAGTCTTTACGAAAGCAATAATACTTAAAATGCAAGCCAAAAATTTAACACTAATATAAACAAAGAGTTTCAAGCAAATTGTTTAACAAAAACAATAAAATAAAGTCGCAAAATATTAAAAATTCAATTAAAATGAAGTAAATATACAAATCTCCTAATGGTTACATTGATAACAATGACATTTTAGTAAATATATTTGGAGGGGCCGGGCAAAACAACCAAAATTTACTCCCTTCTTCCCTCAACCTCGATACTAAAGATTTTGCCTGTCACATTTACATGATGGAGAAAACCCGAATAGGAATCTAGAATTTTTCTAAAACTATGTTTTGAAAAATACTATGTTAATTAAAATTGTATTTTGAAAATAAAATTTTAAAAAATATGAGTAATGCTACGTGTATAAACTATTTTACAATATTTTAACAAATTAATGTTGTGGCCAACTTCTTACTGGTTTTCATATAAGCCTATCATTAACATCATTTTTTCATTTACCAATAATCACTCAGAACATCAATAGTTTGTAAATTTTTTTATAAAATAGTTTGTATCTCTAGCATTATTTAAAAAATATATATATTAGGGTATGTTTGGTAACTGTTTTTTCCCTTTATTTTCTATTTTCAAAAATAATTTTCTACTTTTGAGACTAAAAAACTTGTTTGACAATCCAAAATGGATAGAAAACAAAAACTGTTCTCAAAACTCAATTTGTGAAGAAAACTGAAAATATGCAAAATGCTGATTTCAGTTTCTAGTTTGCAAAAGTCAATGAAAACACTCATTTGATTAAAGAATCTGTCTCATTTAATGAGTTAACATTAGAGTTTAAATCCTAGTAACAACATATTTCGGTATTTTCTTCTTCTTTTTTCCTTCAAAAAACTATTTTTTAAATTTTAACTAACTAAACATGTTTTTTATTTCAAAAATATAGAAAAATTGTTTTTTCTTTATACTCCCCAATACAAGTTTTTAAAAATAGAAAGCAAAAACTATTACCAAACATTACCTTAGATTCTTAAAAAACTTTTAAATAAAGTCAATTTAGAAAATTAATATTGAAAAAATATTATTTTCTAAATTTTCCTGGGAATTTTCCATCTCTATAGCCTAATAAAATTGCAAAACATATTCTTACTCCTTAGAGCATCAATATACAAAATTGATTATTAGAAAAAGAAAAAAAGAGAAACTAAAATGGTACAAAATCAATTTAGCAAAGGAATATTTTTCTTTTACTTTAGATATCAATTAAAAGATAATATCTTAAGAAGCCAATTTTTTTTTTAAATACAACTAGATTTTAAAATTTAAAAAACAAAAAACACAAAATAAAACAAACCTAAAACCGTATAAAGCATACAAAGACGCAGAGGAAAGAAAAGGAGGGAATGTGCAGAGTAGCAGTGCAGTAGCTGCTGATTCAGTCTCCTGCCCATTGTTTGCCTCCCCATTTGGTGCAGGAACACCACCAAGCCCAACCACATTACTTAGGACGCGCTGGACATGGTTGTGTTCTTGGCTGCCTATAGGAAGTATCGCCAATAGCGCTAAATGGCTTTCAATCTGAAACGGAGAAAGAACCAGTACAATCAGATTTGAGACATTTATGTATCAATTATACAATGGATAATATAGTACTTATTAATCTACTCAAATACTCAACTAAGAACTAAAAGTTTTATTAGAATACTATATGTAACATAAAGTCTCTTTAATTGGATGTCAGTCAAATCAAACCAAATTTCCAGAAAAAAGAAATCAATTGATTCTACGTTCGTACATGTACTGAAGAAAAAACAAAGCAGGCAATAAAATCTAATTAGAACACATTACCATTATATCTAATTTAGCGTTGTTGCGGTCGACATACTTTTGAGTGACCAGGCGATATCAGCGATAATAGGCATGATCGCGGGGCATCTCACCAGTCTGAAGAGGTGTATGGCAAAGTCGTTGTTGTCTTATATCCCATGTAAGGATATACGGTCCATGCTCCTCCCTCCAATTCTTTTCCACCTTCCCACGCAAGTCTATTCTATGCAATCTATCATTGTACACAACATGGTCAGGCCGCTCTTGCGCTAACCCAAATTGTCGAACGACACGATCTAGGTGGTGTGTCTCCACTTTGCAAAAACACACAAGTGGCACCCTTGCCGTCCACATATCCCTCCCTACAACGCAGAAGTCAGGAAGGTGGCTGAAGTCTACCTCATATGGCTGCCACATAATCTACAATAGAAACAAGAAACAATTATCATAACATCTTAACAAGAGAGAATAAATAGATAAAGGGAAAAACAAAAATTCAAACAGAAGATATGTTAGAACAATGATTTTAACATATTCTTAAGGAAAATTAACATAACAAAACAAAATTTTTGGATATTATTACTTGGCTCGGTTGCATTCTAACTAATTGCTCACGATAGTGAATCAACGTCGTGGCGGATGGCCTACTCTTCGGGCTTCGCACTCTCACCCACCTACAGTTACGAGTGAATAACATAAGATAAGATAATACCACTTACTTACTAAAAAGAGTACATTGCATAACACACTAAATATTAGGAAAATACTTACTTAAATGCAAGTGGAGCTTTTGGCCATGGGCCATAATCACATCCAGGTGGGGGCTCTATCCTCAAGCACAAGAATGGCAACCTTGCCCATGCCCAATACTGGACCAACTGCAAAGCCCCACCAATCTGCAATGCTTCTTTCTCGCTTGCTCGGCATAACTCTCTATACAACCAGGCTAGGCAACCACTACCCCAACTATACTGTGGCGGATCACGAAGGTTCTGCAAGAACTCCAAGAACATCAGATGAACCCTATCTCCCGACTTGTCCATGAAAATCTTATCTCCTAGTAGCGCTAAAATATAGCACCGGGCATACTGATGTATCTGAATCTCTGTTATGTCATGAGGCAATGGCTCTGCAATGCGCTCAATAAGGCGACTAATGAGAATTCTTTGCCCCCACCAAAATTTTGTTCTCATTCGCCAGAACTTCAAAACCAAGCAACTCCACGCACAATTGCCTCCAATCCCTAGCCACTACAGCAGTCGGCCCAACCAAGACCTCACCATCTATAGGAAGTCCCAAAATGACCTCCACATCTTCTAGAGTGATTGACATCTCACCATGTGGAAGATGGAACGTATGCGTCGTTGGCCGCCATCGCTCAACTAGGGCCCCTCTCTAGAAGGAGCCCTAAACAATCCTTCTAGCCCTACCAACTTGATAACGTCAATCACTCGATTATCTTGCATATCTATGTGTTCCATCTCCTTAGCTCGACCACAGCACTTAAGTAGGCCCGGGTCCTGCAAAATCGATAAAAATTATAGCGGTTAGAACTAGATATACAACTTTGAAAGAATTTGCTAGAAGTCAAAGACAACGTGAAAATTAAAGCGGTTGTTAGAACTAGATATTTCACCTCGCCATTCCTAATGTCCTCTGATCGGTGATTTCGTTGTCGCGTCAACAATGAAGGATCTTCTGGACTAGGGCGCACGATCGCTGGCTCCTCATCGATCCGAGGCTCCATACTGCAAACACTGCAATTGTGAGATTTTTTCCCAGTGGTAGACATACATTATTTGGTGTGAGAGTTATCACAAATCAGGCATTACCACAACACACAATGATTTCATATGAAGATATAAAAAATACTTCACTGCATAAAAGATTCCAAATATTACAGCTGAACCCCCTCTGATGCTCTAAATGAAATAATTTGATATTTGCATAAAAATTAAGAAATGTCTCTTCAAAGTATAAAATGCAATATTAAAAAAAATGTGTAACATCAATGGCAAGAACTACAATACTTTCAAATCAAGAAAAGCCGAAAGAGTTAAACAGAGCATGTTAGCAATTTACATATAAATCCAACCACCTTAATGCTCCCACTTGATAGCAAGCCTATGTTACGCCTAACAAATGAAATAGGAAATACATCTGACCATAACTAATGGTACAATCATTGTGATTCTCAATTCAATTGGAAAATCTAAGATTCAATACCTATACCAAAATGTACCTAAGGTTTAGGATCCAATGGGTGATGTGAGCAATTTCAAACTTGAAAAGAACTACATTGGACAGGAGTGCCTATGCATAGGCTAGGGCTAGACAATCTTTTTCTTCAACAATAAATATACTTTATTAACACAAAGAAACAAGAAGGAAAATGATGATAATTGATGACTAAAGAAAATGTCCAATGGATCAGATGATGAACAGCCAACCAATGAAGTCTCTTAATAAAAACATGAACAAAAACACATTTTAATATCTAGTCATAATCAGTATTAGGAAGCAACCACATACGTGGAGAAGAAGACTAAAAAGAAGTAAATCACTTAATTCAAAATTTACTTTTGAGAGAAAGAAAGAAGACAACATGGAGGAAGCAAAGGGAGTTGTGAAACACATATTTGTAGCAAAGTTCAAGGATGGAACTACACCTAACCAAATTGACCATCTCATTAGAGAAATGGCCAATCTTGTCAACCTTATTGAGCCCTTGAAGTCTTTCCATTGGTAACCATTTTTCTTGTCATCATTATTGTTTGTTTCTTTTACAAAAAATGCTAAGTTAAGAACAAAATATGTACAAATAGTTGAAAACATGTCTAAGAAAGGAAGTTATTTATTGACATCTCTCATGCTTTCAAGAACAAAAAAAGCTTGTTTGTGTTATTATGGATCTTTTAAACACCTGTAAGGCGTTGATCTCACTCTTGTTATGCAACTTGAGAATATGTATAAGAGATTTAGAGATGCATGCCTTTCTGAATAGTAAGATATTGTATCAAAGCAGCTGAGGTTGACTTTGGATAAAGAGGGTAGTGAGAATCTGCCACTTGCATGTGATATACTCTCAACTAAATCCTCAATTTTTCACAGATAAAAGATGTACAACTCATACACGTATGGAGCGTATTGAAGTTACTCAAAAGAATTACAATCTCAAATCTAGAAGATCTATAAAAACCAAAGAAAAACTTAGACTGTAAATTGCCTAAAATTGTCATCCAGTCATACAATATTTCAAAGAAGGACATAATTTCAAGCCAAGGATGCACAACACCATCAAGGGTCCTAGAATTCCTCTTTCTCCAAATTGTCCACATTAAAGCCTAGGGGAACAATGTTTAAATATTTAATCCTCCATTTTATCAATAAAGTTACATGATTTAAATATGCTATAAATCCATAATTAGCTCAGAAGCATTTTTACTCGGGTAGAAAAAAGAATCAGAAGAAAGAGAACAGTTTTAGAGCGAAGCCAAATTTGATATACTACCTTGTCAAATGATCTAGTATACATCTTAAACTACAGATTATTTTTTTATTTTTTAAATCTCTCTTCTTTAACTATTTATTCAAGTCATTTTCCATCTGTTGCTAAAGGGTCATTTAGGTGAAAGCTTTCTTTGCATGTCCTACTTTGTGCTTGGTATTGGTCATTTCTAGGATTGAGAATTTGTTTCCAGTCATTTTGAAAGTCTTTGTGCTTTTTAAGCAAGAATCAGATATACAATTCCTTCAAAAAGGAAGGAAAATATTGTAAGAATGCTATAGCATGATTAATCTCCTGAAATAGTTCCAATGACTTCTCATATTGTTGTTGTATACCCCAATTCGAAAACATGAAAGACTGAAGGAACTTTTTGTGCACACCTTTCAAATTCTAAATTGGCTTTTTAGCATCACAACGATTTTAGCAATAACGATTTCATTAACAAACCCAAAGTTATTAAAAAAAAAAAACCAAAACAAAAAATAAATCGCAAGTTTTTAACTGGAAAAGGAACTTGCGATTAAAATTAATCGCAAGTTCTTTTACTGAAAAGATTGAAACGAACCTGTGAAGAAGCTTGAGACCGGCGGTGAGCTTGAGCGTGAGTGCGAGTTGGGGAGAAGAGTGAGTGAGTGAGACCAGCGGTGAGCTTAAGGGTGAGTGAGAGTAGGAGAGGAGAGTGAGGAGAGTGAGCTTGAGGGTGATTTCTGTTGATTGTGGGTTTAAGGGTGAGGGTGATTTCTGTTGTACGCCGAGGGGTTGAGGGTGACTGATTTGAGTGAGAGTGTTAATTTGGGTGTTTGAGAGAGTGAGAGATGGAGAGACTGAGAGTGTTTGAGAGAGTGAGAGAGACTGAGAGTGTTTGAGAGACTGCGACAAGTGCTTGAGTGGGTTTGAAAGTGGTAGTACAGTTAACAGATTTCGAGCCTTATAAACTCGATTTCCAAAAGATTTCGAGTCTTATAAACTCGACCCACGTGGCTAAATCTACTCTGCGTGGAAAAAATTGTCAACATCAGGGTACTAAGAACCACCATAAATCGAGTTTTAAAAACTCGAGTTCTAATTGAATATTAAGTTTCTAAAATTCAAGATGCTAGTTTTAAAAAAAAATTTTAAACTGGCCAACTAACTAAAACGTTAGATATTTAATGGTAGACGGAAAGGGTGTCCAAAGAAAAGCGAAACGCACGCCAAAAATCAGAGATTCAGACCTTGGCTTTGTGGCTCGAACTTGATTATCGAACTAAGCAGTTGCCGCTTTAGCGTCTTCTTTTGTACAACATTAGTGGTTTTGAAATTGAGGGGTCACTTTTTTCTCAATCCTATTGATTCTGCTTCTTCCTCCTCAATGTTCCCAAGTCTTAAGATCCAACAAATTTCACATGTTTACTATGCGACCCACGACTCCCTCTCCACACTCCTCGCCGCCGGCCCCCTCCTCCAAGATTTGACCTTCAAACTGAACTATTCTGATTTGGTATATTTGAACAACAATGCGGGCAAGTTCAAGATCCTTGTACTCGTACCTACACTGAAAAATTAGTTTTAGAGTGCGGTTTTGACCTTTGGTCATACAAATGCCACATAATTATACACACCCCGGCTCTCGAGTACCTTAATTTCAGAGGTTATTTGGTCGACAATGATGTGTTGGAAAACCTCCCCCCAACTTGTCTATAAATCACTACTTCATGTTCTGGGATGTTTTCATCCGGAGTGGTCGTGGAACTTCATGGAACCCCTCAATAGCATTAGATCCATGGAATTGTGGATAGAGATGGCAAGGGTAATCTGCCGCCGTGCTTCTAATCATGATGATGTTCCCATGTTTCGAAAGTTGTCTGCCTTGAAGTTTTATGATGAGCTCAGGCCGTGGCCTAAATGGGTTGTGTGGGATGCAATACAACTATTGCTTTGTCGGGCTCTAGAGCTACAAACACTTACCTTTAAATTTACACACCAGTGTAGGTCTCAATGTTCTGGACCTGACAATCGCTTGAAGCCGCTGGATGTTCCTGAATGTATGTCATCACACCTTACAACCATTCATTATAAAGGATTTAAAGAGTATGAGATGGAACTTGTTGAACAAATCTTGAAGGAAGCAAAAGTCTTAAAGACAATGAAAATCACTGTTGAAAGTGATCTAGACTCAAAGTTGAAGCTTCGTATTCACAAGGAGATAATGAAGTTCCCAAGGGCCTCTCAAAATTGTCAAATTGCATTTGATTAAGGATTCTTCCATTTTTACTCTATCTCTCTCTCAATTGTTCAGAAGCAGTAGTTTTATGGGAATGCCCATTGTTCTTTGCATCTTTCATTTGAAACTTTAATAGATTCAAGATTAGAAATACTTTGTTTAATGGTGAAATTCTCTCCATCTCTCTATCTCTCTACTTGTACTTTCTTTTGAAAAAAAGTGCATAGAATATATAGAGCTTGCTATATCCACTAACATGTCATATAATGTAGATGCTCCATTCAGCCTATTGTTCTAACTTTGTTGATGCTGAAGTGAGTTCAGTGTCAAATTGCAGTCGACTAGGATGCTTCCATTTTTACCCTTGCTTTCTCTCTCTTTGCTCTGTCTCTCTGTCTCTCTCTCTCTTAATTGTCCTGAAGTAGTTGTTTTATGGGGTTTCTCTCTCTCTCTCTCTCTCTCTCTCTCTCTCTCTCTCTATTAATTGTGGGGAATGCCAATTGTTCTTTGCATCTGTCATTTGAAACTTATGGTGTGTTTGGTTAGAGGTGAAATAAGGAGGAGAAAAAAGAAATGAGAGAAAATAGGACAAAAAATTGTTGGGAGGAGTGTTTGGGAGTGTTTGAGAGTGTTTGGTTGAGAGGGAGAGAGGGAGGAAATTTTGGTGGAGCCCAGGAGTTTTCTCCCCAGGCCCACCAAAACACAATCTCCCCAAATTGGGGAGAATGGGAGAGAAAATTGTCTAAAATTTTTGGACAAAAAATTTTTCTCTTGTTTAATGGTGAAATTCTCTCTCTCTCTCTACTTGTATTTTCTTTTAAAAAAAATGCATAGAATATATAGTGCTTGCTATATCTACTAACATGTTATATAATTGGATGCCCCATTCAGCCTATTGTTCCAAACATTGTTGATGCTGAAGTGTGTCCAGCTGGCATGATGGGGACTCAATTTTGCTCTGAGGGTTCTTGACAGTGGTAGAGGGGGATTCTTTCGTGTAGATTTAAATCTTTACTTCTTTAGTTGTTTTCAGTTTGAGTGATTGGAGAGAAAAGTTCTGATTCTATTGGTGGTAAATGTCGAAAAAAATTTAGATAAGACATTTTTTTGCTTCACATTTAATGCTACTCTTGGTGATTTCAGGCTTTCTTTGGTAGCTGAGAAAATGCAAAAGATTAAAGAAGTGAAAAATCTCGGCACCATATGAATGTAAGAACGATTCAGGCCATGTCTAGATGAATTTTTTATTATGATACAACTTGATGCTTCATGTCTTTACTTCTGTAGGGACGTTTTAGTTAATCATTCTAATTTGGTTTTATGTTAATTTGTGCCTAATATCTTTCACTAACGTTGGCTTATAGATGCACAAAAAAGGCAAGGGGTGTTTTAGTTTACTCGGTTTTGTGTGTGCGCGCATGTGGGTGGGTGTGGGATGTGAATGTGTTTTTGTCTATGTAATTTGCAATTTCATGGCCGATCTTAATATTGACATATTGCTTTTGTTACAAGTCCATATGGATATTTACCAGCTGCACATGAGAAAAATAGTTTAGAAGTTCTTGGCTGGTTTGGGAATTTTATTTTGGCTAAAAGATAATATGGAGGAGTGGTGGTGTTGTTAAAATTCTTTTATAGATATTGGATTTTTGGTTAGCATTATTCATTGATGTAGGCATAGAGTTTGTCTAACCACGTTAAACTTTGCGCTGTGAGAGGCTTCGTTGTTTTGCAAGTTTTTCACAACTGATTCGTATCGGAATTTCCACTGTCACAAGACATGTTTTGCTTTTATAAATGTATATGTAAAAACTACATTGAATAACTGAAGGACAATCTTTAACACAGGAGAAGATACGGAGGCTGAAAAATGAAGAATTGGTGTATGGTTGTTACAACTGTCCCTTGTTTATTGGATTTGTAACCAGAACTTCTTGTGCAACTCTAGGACTGTGATATTCTTTGATTTTGAATGAGCCAAGCTGGGTGAAAGCTGGTAGAGATGTTGCTGGTGGAGCATTTGATCCACCTATTTATGGGGAATGGGAATAGACTAACGTACATTCCACCTATCTAAGAATTTTAGATGAAAATTGGGAGAATACTTGAGAACATTAGCTTTTAATGATGATTCCTAGTTAGTATATAATTATCCTCAGAAGGTCCACTTTCTAAACAAACGAGAAGCTGCATTAGAAGATTTTGAAGCAGAGAATTAATGACAAGGAGCTGCCTGGTTATCAACTTCTAACAGTCGAAAACCTATCTAGGAATGTGTGGACTGATTGATTAGAGGGGATAAACCTTGATGATTTTACAGCTGCATGTCGAAGAAATCTTCCCTGGTTAGTTTATGGCCGGAAATAACCTGAACTTGGTATGTTTGAGAAATTAGCATTGAGCTTATTTTTTGGAGCTGAAGCCTCATTATTCCAAGACCCATCATCCTTCTTCATAATCTATTTTGTTTTCCCTGAATATGAGCATGTGCAATTACATTGTCAAAAGAGAGAGAGAATTTTTTAGAAAGTTCATCTGAGTTGGAAATCAATTCATCTGTTCTCACTTATTCTACTTATGTTGTTGCCCATTAAGATGAACTTAATACAAAGTTGCTAAGAAGTTCTTGCTGGAGGAGCATTAATTGCCATTGTCCTGCATATTCTAGACCTACTAATTCCATAACATTACTTATATTCTAGACCTATTAATTCCAATGGGCAATTTCCGTTCACATAAAACTTTCCCCCTCTTTGGTCTTCAAAGTTCTCACTTGAATATTTGCGACTAAACCAAGATCTATACTGGCAAATTGAGAAAAAAAACTGCATACCCTTTTATGTCACAGCATTTATTTAGTCCTTAACTTGTGTATATAACTGGTATGATATTACAAACATGCCCATAAATATTAATATTAATATAAAGGCTATAAGCAATGGTCATATTAGGTTTTTGGATAATATCAGAAATTTAATATCCTTCTGATGGAGTATTTTGGAGCTGCAATTTTTGCAGGCTTCTTGTATGCTATTGATTCAAAGTACATAAACTCAATAAGTGAACTTTGCCTATGGCTAGAATCAAAAAAGCCATTTTTTGGCTCCGTTGGGAAGGTCGCATAGGGCTATTGTCTACATAAAAGGGATAGAGGCCATATGGAGTCAAAACTGTTATAAACTTACTGTTTTTTGTATATAGTTTCCTCCATGTTGACTTCTTTTTTCCCTGTGCAAACTGAACTTCTCGGTTTTCAACTTTTATCTGCTTTATGAAAAGCATTTATAGGTGATGGGATAACTGTAACTAAGGAATCCACCCTAGTGGTTTGCTTTGGGGAATTGCTGATTGATTTTGTCCCAATTATTAGTAGGCTTTCAATGGCTGAAGCTCCTGCATTTAAAAAAGCTGCCAGAGGTGCACCTGCTATTGTTGCTGTTGGAATAGCTCGTCTTGGTGGCACATCAGCTTTTATAGGGAAGGTATATTTTTTAATATCTATGTCTAGATGTTCTTGGTTTTCATAATTTGTTAAGTATCAGAGAGCTGCAATAATAATCAGATGCTTGAGTGATTACGTGGCCTTTTTACTTTACATTGTCTTCCCCATATCCTCTTCCCTTCTCTTGGTCTACAGTGTATGTTGGAATGTTGTAGTTGATGAAAATACTATCTGATGCTGGGGTTATTTATCATGTCTAAGGTAGCAACTCTATCATTGATGTTCAACTTGTGACCATTTCTTAATTTTTCTGTCTGCCATTTTATAAGTTTTTCCTACTAACCTTACATATGGTCTCTGTTTCCACTGACTCTGTTGTATTGTACTCATGGGTGGATCATGAGATCCTATCTCAAGCACAAGAAGTTTCTTTTGCTTAAAAAGTAAAAACGCAGAAAAGCAGCAATGTAGTCCTGAATGCTCATCCATAGGTTGATACACAGTAGCATTTAATTCAATACAAGAGAAAAAGAAGGATCTAAAAAGGTTTTTTTTTTTTAATTTTTTTTTTTATGAAAGAAGACTTTAATTTTATTAAGACAGAGCATTATCAGCCTGAAATACAGGATAAATGTGGGGTGAAACATCCTCCATCCATACAACATAATTTGAAATAGACACTGCTAACCTAGCCAAACTACGCACAACTTTGTTGCCTTCCCTCCTTGTATGAGAGTAAGCCAATCTGGAATAAGATGTAGCACAGATGTTTGCAACCTTTACCAACAGCCCAAAGGAAGCCAAGCCTGAATCTTTTGATGCCAATGCTTTTACTACTATCTCCGAGTCTCCCTCAACTATAGCTTGATCAATTCCAATTTCCAAACCAAATTCCAAAGCCCAAATTGCTGCCAAAACTTCAATCTCAAAAACTTGGTTTACTTGAGGGAATTGTTGTGTTAAGGAAGCAATTACCAGACCCTCTGAGTATTTCTAATAACAACACCAATACCAGCCTGATTTGCCTCCTCAAAGACAGCTCCATCATAATTTATTTTGAATAAATCTGGAGGAGGGGGTGACCATGGAGTGTGATGCTGTTGCTGTCGAGGTTTCGGGGCTGGCAAGACAGCTTTGTATTCTTCAAATCTATCCCTTGTTGCTTGGGTCAACTGATCCGTGGACACACAATGTTGCCGCAGATGGAGTTGATTTCTTAGAGGCCAGATGGACCACACTGTCATGGTGAAAAGTTCTGGAGACTTTTTATTTGCTATCACCCAAGCAATCAGGCTCTTGAAGTCTGGAGAACCTGTCTAAAACTGAAAATTCCATAGTGCCAGATCACTCCAAACTATATCAAGCTCGGGACAGGTCCAAGTAGCATGCAGTGAAGTTTCTGGGGCTGATAAGCAACGATCACAGATGAGGTCAGTGATTATAGTTCTACATATCAAATTCCCTTTGGTTGGTAAGGAATTTCTGCAAGCTCGCCTTCTTAGATTTTTTACTTTGTTGGGGGAGTTTAAAGCCCAAATTCCTTTCCACAAATCTGTCTTATTGTCTGGAGGTTCATTTTGGACCTCAGGTGATTCTTCCTCCTTCAAAAACCTGTACCCAATTTGCAAGTATAGTCCCCATCTTCAGACAAAGACCATAATAGAGTATCATCAGTTACTGTCCTAGAGAGTGGGATTTTTTTAATAGCTGCAGCTTCCTGTGGAATGAACATCCCATCCACCATGTCATTATTCCATCTTCTTGTATCCGGATCTATCAAGCAATCCACTATCGTTTTTTCCTTAGATTCTACTATTGGAGATGTGATCTTAGTTGGATGTTTCATTGGCAGCCAGTGGTGCTGCAAAATTTTAATGGACTTCCCATTTCCAACCCTCCAACAAGCTCCTTGTTTTATAACATCCCTACCTCTTAAAATGCTCTTCCACGCATATGACCCCAAAGCCGACTCTTTAGCCTCCATGAAAGTGTGCTGAGGAAAAAACCTTGCCTTGAAGATTTTATAGAATAGTGTGCCTTTACTATGCATAAGTCACCAAGCTTGTTTAGCCAATAGGATATCGTTGAAGAGGGTTAGATCTCTAAAACCCATCCCACCAGCACCTTGGATTTTGTCAACTCTTCCCACCTAAGCCAATGTATTTTCCTTTTGTCACCACGCTGTCCCCACCAAAAGTTTTTAATTAAAGCTTCAATTTCATGGCATAGTCCTATTGGGAGTTTGAAACAGCCCATGGCATAGGCAGTTATGGCTTGGATTATAGCCTTGATTAAGACTTCTCTGCCTGCTTGAGATAATAGTTTTCCTTTCCACCCTTGCAGCTTCCTCTAACTTCCGTCCTTGATATAATTAAAACTAGCTTTTTTACCTCTCCCAACCAGCGATGGAAGGCCCAAATACTTCTCATAAAACTTGATCTCCTAAACTCCTAGCAAATGTTTAATTTTGTCTTTAGTGTCCTCATATGTTGATTTACTGAAGAAAATGGATGTTTTTTCTTTATCGATTTTTTTTACTAGAAAAAGCTTCAAATTCAGACAAGAGCTTTAAAAGATTGCCACACTCCACAGAATTAGCCCTGCAAAAGAGAATACTGTCATTAGTAAAAAAAAATAGATGGGTTAGTTTTGGACCTCTTTTACACAGAGAGAAGCCTTTGATGTCACCATCCCTTGCCGCTTGTTTAATAAGCCCATGTAGACCTTCGATGCATAAAAGGATAAGGAAGGGAGTCAGTGGGTCTCCTAGCTTTATTCCTCTTGATGGTTGAATCAAACCTTCAAATTCCCCATTAACCAAAATGGAATAGGAGACTGTTCGCACACATTCCATAATGAGGTTGATCCACATTGCAGAGAATCCCATTTTCTCCATGAGTTTTTCTAAATAGACCCATTCCACTTGGTCATATGCTTTGCTCATGTCTAGCTTGAGAACCATAAATCCAATGTTACCTAAATTATTATTCTTCATACAATGCAGAGTCTCGAAAGCAAACAATGTATTATTAGTGATGAGGCGATTTTTAGCTAAAGCAAATTGGTGTTCTGTTATGAGAAAGGGTAAGAAATTTTTTAACCTATTTGCTAAAACTTTTGAGAAAATCTTGTACAAGACAGTACATAAACTAATGTGTCTACATTCTTGAATATGCTCAGGACTTTTAACCTTAGGAATAAGGCTTATGAAAGTGTGGTTCAGAAGATGAGATAGAGTACCTATGTGGAGCCAAGCCAAAATTGCATGAGTAACTTTAGAATCTACCACTAGCCAGAAGTATTGGTAGAACAGTGGGGGCATACTATCTGGACCTAAAGCTTTAAGCTAGGCCATTTGCTTCAATGCAGCCAATACTTCCCATTTCATGAACTCACCAGTCAGCTACTCATTAATCTCATCTGTAACCACGTGTGTTAGGATTAGTTGTTGCCATCTAGTAAGCAAGTACCTAAATGAAAGTTGAAGCTTTGGCCAAATGATCTCAAGTATAATTTTTCTAAGAACTGATGAGACTTTTCCTATAATATCTTCTGAACTTGAATCCTTGCAAGAATGTAAGTTATTAAATATTTTAAGTAAACATAAGGGTGTCCTAGGAAGAAAAATGGCTAACATAAAAGGACTTAGTCCATTGGTTTGTACTCATGGATTTATTTAAAAGACAATGAAAAACCATCTAGGGAGATTAAACAAATTTTGGAAAAAACGTTAACCCAAATCGTAAAGATTGGCCTTTGAGGTTGAATGATGCACTTTGGGCGTACCGCACTGCCTATAACTTGGTATGTCTCCCTATAGACTTGTTTATGGTAAAGCTTGTTACTTGCCTGTGGAATTGGAACATAAATCATATTAGGCAATAAAGATGTTTAACTTTAACTTAGGCAATGCATGCTAGTTCATTGAGAAAATTGCAATTGAATGAGTTGGAAGAAATTTGGTGTGATGCATATGAGAATTCTAGTATTTCTAAAGGAAGAATGAAGGTTTTTCTTGACAAACAAATTTTAAGGAAATCTTTTGAACAATCTCAAAAAGTTCTTTCGTATAATTCTAGGTTACATTTGTTCCCCGGAAAATTGAGATCTAGATGGATTGGACCTTTCATTGTTAAAAATGTTTTCCCCCATTATGCCATAGAAAATGAAAATCCTAAGAATAGTAACATATGTAAGATGAATGCACAAAGTCTTAAGCCATTTCTTGAGAATTTTTCACTGGAGGAGGAATCCATTAATTTGGAGGATCCCATTTATCAGACTTGCCAAGCAAAATTAGCATTAGTGTTTGTGTCGTATTTTAGAATGTGTTTTTTTTTTTCTTTTCTTTTTATTATTTTTGTTGTTTTGTTCTCTAACCCCTTTTGCAGGTGTTAAGTTTTTTTTTTTTTTGTTCATTTATGGTCATCTCTTCAAGGTACTCTCTGTAATCTCTACTCTTTATTATTTTTCCTTTTTAACATTGAGGACATTGTAAGTGTTAGGTTGGGGGGAGGAACTTGAGAAGATTTGCATTGTTTTTATTTTATGTTTTTTTTTTGGGGGGGGGGGGGTTATTTTTAGTGATTTTTGTTTTTGTTTTTTTTTTAGTCCAATTTTCCAAAAAAAGAAAAAAAGTGTTGCTTTTGCAAGAGTTTTAAGTCAAAATTCTTTATGCTACTTCTATCTAAAGAATTCCACTGTTTTTCATGCTCAACATGTTTCTTGTTTGAGAGATAGAGATGACTCTGAAAATCTTGAAAATAAAATGTAGAGACTATAACCTAAGTGAGTTCTTGAGCCATTCATTTTTTTTAAAGGGTTATTTTCTTTTGATCTCATTTTTCATTTGGAAGCACATAACTTTGTAGTTTCTTAGTCTCATTCTTTTTTGATTTGGTCAAATGCTAAGAATTCATCAATTTTATGCCACACTTGAATATGTTAAAGTCATAGATTTTGAAGAACTATCTCAATCCTTAAGAGATGATTTTAGGCCATCTTTGTTAATTTTGAGCCTTTATTATTTTCTTTCTTAATACATCACCGCTAGTCACCCATTTGAGCCTATTATTTTAGCCATTGTTTCTCAAACCCTTTCCTAAAGTGTTCCAAGAATGAATGCAGTCAAATTGTCTTATTGTGGTAAATTTGTGATGAAATAGTTGGAAGAAAATGAGAACTCACTCAAAAAAAAAAAAAAGTCATAAAAAGAAAAGGAAAAATGTTGAAAAAAAAAAAAAAGGAATGTGAAAGAGGAAAAAATAGAGAATGAATTTGTTGATGAAATTTTGAAGAAAAAGAGAGAAAGTGAAAGTGCAATATTCAAGAAACTTGAGAGGATAAATCAATTGTCATATACTCAAAAGAAGTTGTTTCTCTAATTATTCTTGGGAACACTTTTTACCGATACCCTTTGTTCTAAAGTCCTCCTCTTTACCCTACATTACGTCCCAATGAAAATTCTTATTTTATCTTAAGGAAGGTATGGTTTGGATCTTGACATGACTAATCAATGTGTGGTGTAATATTCTTAGTATTTGGCATCCTTTCATGAGACTATAAATGTCCTTTATTTTGCTTCACCATTCTTCATCTTATTTATATGTGAGATATTAGTCATTGTTCTACATTATTCTACTCACATATGTTCAAGAGTGTTACACCCTTTTCAGAGTGATTTTATTTGTTAAGTGTTAACAACTATGAGATTTGAGTTGAAGCATAACTTTGAATAGAAATTCAAGACATGTTTTATCTTAAGACTAAGGTTGTGTTTTTGTTGGCTAAACTATTCACACACTGAGTATCGATGGCATGTGGAATATCTTTGGTGGTTGTTAATGTTTTGACCTTTGATTAACTATTTCTACTAAAGTAATAATTTTTTGTTATTTTGTGTCTCTGTCTCAAGTCACTTAAATTGCTAGAGACTAGCAATGAGCTAGTTAAGGAGTGTGATAATAGCTTAATTTTGTATATTTATATCATTATTAGAAAACACTATCATACTTATTTTAAGCTAGTTCATGCATTTTATAGTTGGTTCTGGAATAATGTTGAATAATCAATTTTGTGCTTAATTGAAATTTAATGCATGAATTTGTCTTTTGTAGGATAATGAAATTAAATATGTGGATTTGTGCAAAGAAGAAAGCTAATGCACTTTACTTTTATAAGGGTCATGATGAAGTCAAAGAATGCCAACCCAATTAAATTCGAGTCCCATTGGAGCAGGGAATCAAAGGAAATTTGCATCAAATCCAAGTCTAATTCGGTTTAGGATTCCAGCCTACGCACCAGTTAGTATTTAGAGCATAACTTTCAGCTTAGATTTCTAATGGAGATGATTCAAGTTGTTTTGGTAAGCTAACTTAAAGGGCTACAACTTTGTAGTTTACTAAAAGTCTGAATTCGGAAGTTAAATGGGCCGAAAACGTCAGTTAAGTGAAGCCTAAAAACCTGAGATTTTCTCCAAACAGGAATTCAACTTGTAATAGGATTCCTTGACCTATTTAAAGGCTCTTTAGGGATCCGGAAAGCTAGAGAAGACAAGGCTCTGAGAAGTCAGTGTTAGGATATGTGCCCTTTAAATCTTATTGTATGATGCTATGACATTATGTTGTGATTAATAAAGTTGTTTTATTAATATCTAAAATAATGGTAACATGAATATTTGGACATTATCATATAGTTCATGAGATGTACAGTATGTGACCTATGTGATTTAGTCACAGAAGATATAAATCACAAGTTCTTTGTCAACTTATAATCTTAGTTAGTAGTCGGTGATGAAATTGGGCATTTCATCTACGAAGACTATAACATATCAACTAAGATGATTTCTCTTGATCATGGAAGTGAAGACTTCTAGTTGATATGTTGATATCTTTTAAATGTTAAGATATATTGAACTGGACCGCTATGAGATTTATTATTCTACCAACGACTTTCAAATAAATAATAAATCTTACGACTTCTATTTACGTTAACTCTCAATCCTGAGAGAATAATGAATATGATTAAGAAGTGTAGGTTGCTTTGATATATCAGGAGTGGGATCTAAAGTCACAATCAAAACCTCAGTATGTTGGGTAGCCACATTTAGTGTTGAGGGAACATATGTTTTTAAGATGAAATTCATAATCTCTTAATAGATATATAAAATATTCACTTGAGATAAGTTTAATGGGTTTTGTTATTCAGAGTATTAGGCCTAACCACTTTAGTAAAGAGTTACTAAAGTATATATTTATGAAATTGGATTTCGTAAATATATGATGAATAACTTAAAAGATTAAACCGAGTACTCAAGGATTAAGATGAAGTAACCTTCAAGGTGGGATTTTGTATTACTACGAATATTTTAATAAAGGGGTTGTATGTATAATAAAGTTTTAGGATATAATTTATTAATAAGACCTATAGTGCAATTATATTTATATAGTGGTATTAAATATAATTAATGGTATTTTTTTTGTCAAGAGTTGACAAAAAAACCCAAAATTCATTGGAGCTAGTGTCTTATTTGTTCCCTTTTGGTCCCACTCAAAACCACATACTAAAACTCAATTGGAATGGCCCAAAAGCCTAATCCAATTAGATAATCAATTATAAGAAGAGAAACATACAGAATTTTGTAAGAGAATGAAATGGTATGTATGAGTATAAGCCAATCTTTTATTCTCCCTTGAACACATACATATAAAATTATTGAGAGACCACACTTCTTAGGCACAATTGGAATTGGAGTGAAGATTAAAAGTGTTCTCAAGTACTTCTAATATTTGGTTTTGAATTTCACCGCACTAAGGTACACTCTCTTATTCTTATATTCTGAAATTTATATAGTACATGTTATCAATTACGAATGAAGTAGATCCATTAATTTTCCGTTGCGTATGTTTTGTATGCGATACAAATATGTATTTTTCCAACAATTGGTATCAGAGCGCGATCTTCAATTTTGAATTATGTCTTGCGATCCCAAAGGAGGGTGTTTACTTCATAGTACTACAAGATTGAATTATCTGTTTAAAGTAGTGTAAACAAGCATCTCGTCTTGGCATATATGCCTCACGATCCCAAAAGAAGGTGTTTTGTTTCATGGTACTACAAGTTTAAACACAATAAGTGAGATAAAATGTGACTACACATGATTCCAGATAATTGTGTACACTATACTAAGTGTAATGTTAACCTCCCAAAGGAGCTATGTCGTTATTACTTAGAGGCTAAAGTTAATATGGCATATTATTAGTGTTTGATAAGAGTTATCATGATAGCACTAATAATGAGAATAGTTCTCAATCAATCATGATGTTTATAATATACTTGCTACCAAGGAATTATAGACAAGGATTGAGTTGTCGTTACATATATTATATTATGATTTTATTAAGGTTCCATACTATATGCTTATATGCTAAATTGATAATGTCCAATTTACTTATGATAATCATGGTTATTGTTTTCAAAATTAATCATGGCTTCATTTAGCCCACTTGTTACTATTCTTAATCAAAACAAACTGATTGAATCTAACTATGTTGACTAGAAAAAAAATTTGGACATTGTTCTTACTACTAAATAACACAAGTATGTGCTTAATCAACCTTGTCCTAACTTTCCATCATTAGATGCTCCTCTTGAGGAAAAATAGTGATATAATCATTGGTAGAAATCTAATGAGATGGTCAAGTGCTATATCCTAGCATCTATCTCAAATGTTCTACTGCATCAAATGCGAGATGTAGAACTAGCTTCAGACATAATACTAAGTATGAAGGAGATGTTTGGTGAGTAAGGCCATTCTGCAAGGCAAGAAACCATGAGGCAAATTTATTATACCAAAATAACTTAAGGCACTTCAGTGAGGAGGCATTGTCTTTGGATGATCTCTCATGTGAGTACACTAGAGGTTTTAGGTGCCGATATTGATGGAGAATCCCAAGCGGATATGATACTTCAGTCACTACCAGAATCATTCAAGGAATTCAAACTTAACTATAATATGAACAAAAAGATTTATACATTTTTTGAATTAATGAATGAATTGGTGGCGGCAGAAGGCATTCTTAGTACATCTAGTTTTGATGCTAATATGGCTAAAGCTTCTACTTCTCAACCTAAGTCGAAAGGTAAGGGTAAAAAGAAGAAGAAGAAGGACTTCACCTAGTAAGATGGTAAACAAATTGCCTAAGGAGTTGCCAACAAGGGAAAGAAGAAGGATTACACCAAAGGAAAATGTTTCCATTGTGGCGAGAAAGGTCATTGGAAGAGGAATTGTCCAAAATTCAGAGCTACCAACAATAAAAGTATGAAAAGTTCTTTCCTTCTTGAAATATGTTTAGTACAAAATCCCACGAATTTCTGGTGTGTGAATTCAGGTTGTACTGACCATATCTACAATACTTTGCAAGGGTTCCAGGAGCCCAAAAATCAAATTGTTTCTTACTTTAGCTGATGGGAGCAGAATTCCAGTTATAACTATTGGAGTGTTTAATTTGTGTTTTAATTCTAGAGTTTTAATATTGAAAGATTGTTTGTATGTACCTAATGTTAGTAGGAATTTAATTCCAGCAACTTATTTAGGTAAAAATAGATATTGTGTTATCTTGAAAAACGACGTTGTAATAAAAATGGATAAAGTATTTATCTGTTCTAGCAATATTGTTGATAGTCTTTATATTTTAACTCATAAGTATGAATTATAGAATTCTGAATTAGATAATAACTCTCATGTAAAATCATTAAAGAGAAAGTTTCCTTCTACTAATGATGCATATCTTTGACACTTGCGTTTGGATCATATTAATTCAATTAGAATTCAAAGACTGGTCAGAGATGGACTCTTAGAGCCATTGGACTTTGATGGATTTCTAGTTCGTGAATCTTGTTTGAAGGGAAAAATGACCAAACGACCTTTTAATGCAAAAGGTAGAAGAGCCCAAGAGTTGCTTGAATTAGTTCATACGGATGTATGCGGTCCTATGTCAACCCAAGCAAAAGGAGATTATGAGTACTTCATTACTTTACAGATGATTACTCACGATATGGTTATGTGTACATAATGAGATGGAAGTTCGAAACCCTTGAAAACTTCAAAGAGTTTAGGGCTGAAGTTGAGAATTAATTAGCTAAACCCATAAAGGCCATTCGATCTAATCGAGGTGGCGAATACCTTCTAGGAGGTTTCAAGGATTGTATCCCAAATAACTACACATAGAACTCCCCAACAAAATGGTGTATCAGAGAGAAGGAACAAGACTCTTTTAGAAATGGTTAGGTCCATGTTAAGACTGCATTTCTTAATGGTAATCTTGAAGAAGAAATCTATATGATGCAACTAGAAGGTTTCATAGCAAAGAACCAAGAACATATGATATGCAAGTTGAAAAAGTCCATTTATGGACTTAAGCAAGCATCTAGGTAATAGTACATCAGATTTGATCAAGCAATCAAGTCATTTGGTTTTGAGCAAAATCTTGATGAACCATATGTGTACAAAAGACATCAAGATAAAGTAGTAATGTTCCTAGTGCTTTATGTTGATGATGTTCTACTCGTTGGAAATGATGTAGGGGTAATGTCATCAGTAAAGGTTTAGTTGTCAAGATTTACTGATTTGCTATTTGTTTAGGTTTCTAGAGGCTTTGAGCTTGATTCCAGTGAACTTTGAGATTAACAAAGATGATTTGGATGATTTCTCTTCGAATGTCCTTCGTATTCGAAATTAAAGTTCTTAGAGCTCCTGAAGGCTTCAGAGCTTGATTCTAGCAGAGCTTCTATACTTCTGAATCTTCTTTGATACTGCTTGTGCTCTAAATGGCTTAGTCTTCCTAAATGTCTTAGGAAGACTTCTATTTATAGGAGTTTGGGGGTGAGTGAGTGACACGTAGCGAAGTCTGATTGGTGACACATTCCACAGCCTGATTGGTTCGCTTATGTCATCGCTTACACGTGCTGGACTGCATATGTCATCACTTACACGAGCTAATGCATGATTGGTTTTGGCATGACACTTGGCAAATTTTCGTTGGTTTCTAAGTAGTGATAGCAAAACCTAGCAACAATACATGGCCCTTTGTAATTGGCTGTATTTTATGGATTTGGTAGTATAATGTGTCAGCTTGTGATAGGTTGGGAATTTTCCCTCTCTACAAATGCCCCCTCAAGACTCATTTACGCGCACAGTTTCGAAGTGTGGTGCGGGAATGAGTTTCGAAAATGGATCTTTACACTTGACTCTTTAAGTGAGGTAGTTGAAGGTGGTGAAGCTTTCAGCAGGATGAGGTAATTTCCAAAGAGTAAACTCACATATATGAAAGGCTTTGATGAGAACGAAAAGGGGTCTACCAATATTTGAATGTACTTGCATGACCGAGTCTTCTCAGTAGAGGTTAAGTTAAAGTATTCAAAAGAGTGTTCCATGGTACTTGGAGTAGGTTGGTGAGGCTGAAAGTTATTTGCAAGTAGTTGGATGTACTTGCAAGGTTGAATCATTTCAGTAGAGGTTAAGTTAAGGTAATTTCAAAAGAGTATTTTGGATTGTTGGCAGCGATCACATGGTATAGAAGATGGGGAAGATGCGAGGATGGTGGCTGGGTACAGCATGCAGAGTCATGGGGCTAGCCTCATGTTTTTAAGAAGTCTAGGCGAAGTAATTTTTGAAGAATATACTTTGGATTATGTCGAGGACATGTGGGAAAGTGGTTGAGTGCGCATGTGTCATTGTTTCACTTAGGTTAAGTTGAGGTAATTTCAGAAGCTTATGGATTTTGGGTATGCTAATGTTGGTGGTGAAGAAAATGGCAATGAAGCAAAGTAAATGGGTGAAACATATGTCACCATGGCCCTGGCCTTGTACATTGGGGACTCTCTGGTGTAGATGTTTCTAGGAAGTATACCTTGGGATACAGGACTGACTGCATGCTGAATGAGGTCCGGCGGCAAGTCGTAGAATGCGCCTGTGTAATGGGACCATGTCGACGGACGTTAAGTTGAAGTAATTTATAAAAGAACTTTCTGAAATACTTCAAGCAGAATTTAAGTTGGAGTAATTCCAAAAAAGTGTGTTCTGAGGTACTAGCAATGATGACCTTTAGGTCCCACACTGGTGGGAACATGGAATGAGGCTTTGGCAACCATTTACCGACACCGAAGGCTGATTTCTGATGAGCTGGTACCTTAAAGGTCACTGTAAGTGTTGGATGGGAGACAATTTGTAGGATACCCCAACATCTTTTACCACCTTCACCTAATGCCACTTGTTGGAAAAGCACAGAAAAATAAAAGGTGGAGCTAACTTGTGATCCTGGTTTTAGAAACCAGCCAAGTTGCTGTTTGTTCTAAACCACTGCTTTTGCTGGAAGACCAAGCAATTGGAGAGAGACTACGGGGCCCTTGAGCTTAGGAACAGGTGTCTCTACTGGACTTAGATTTCCTGGCCAACCAAGTCCGAGGAAGCATGGAACAACGATACCAGCCTTGTTACGAGTAATTTTATGGACAAATGTGACCGTTAAGTGGAGAAACAAAGTTTTTTTGGATCTCAAAACTATAATGATGTCATAAGGAAGGTTTCTGCTAAACCATGAGAAGGTTGATTTCAAACTGATTATGAAGCAATATAGGTTGCTAGGTGTTGAGAATAATGATGCCATAGTGAGAAATGGCTGTGAGAAAGAGGACTTGAAAATTTAAAAGAAGCAAATCTTCATTACATGATTCAATGTGTTTTACTTGATGAGTTTTCAATGAATCCGACCCTTCTATTTATAGCGGAGAGATGAAGAACGGTAGGTGGGTAGTTGAGAATGGCGGATGAGAATTTTTGGTAGGAACGGTGGACGGGAACGTTTGGCATCGAAAGGGGAATGGTAGGTGGGAGACAGGTAGGCACCGAACGAGAATGGTAGGCTGAAGTAGTGACCTAATGTAATTTCAAGTTCAAGACACACTTGTGAGAATTCATTTGTCCTTTGAAAGGGAAGCTTCGATGAAGTTTGGAGAATAATCTTGAAGGAATCCAAACCAAATGGATGAATCTCAAATCTTGATCTTAGGAGCTTAAGTTTTGTACACTGCTAGTACTTCGGAGAAGTGGGTCAGATTGGTGGTTTCCAAGTCCAAAACAAATAAGTGGATTTCAAAATCAGAATCTTTGCGAAAATCTGAATAGGACAAGCTTTGCTCGAACTTCTTGATTCTAGGTCAAAGTTTACATCAAAGCCAATAGCTGTAGAATCACACTATTTGAAAAATTTTGGATTCTCAAATGAAGAAATAGACCCCAAAATCAGAATCTAGGCGAAAAATTGGGCAAGATAGGTTCTTCTTGAAAATTTTGACTTTCAGTCAGGATTTGTGCGAAAGTCAACTTTTTGGACATTGGACTGTTTACGTGATTTTTGAGCCTTGAACAAAGAAATAGATTCTAGAATCGGAATGTACACGAAAAATTGAGTGGGACAAGCCCTTTTTGAAAATTTTGACTTTTTTGGTCAAAGTCAAATGTCTAGTCAAACTTTTTTTTTCTTTTGAATTTTTTTTAGTTGGTTCAAATCCGAGTCAGATTTCTAAGTCGGTCAAACTGGGTCGACTAACGTCATCCATGACATCATACAACTGAGGTGCGTGTCAGAGTATGGCGCGTGGAAACGCGTGGCGCATGAGAAAGCGTGATTTGGTGAGGGTGGCGCGTGTTGGCGCGTGAAACTGAGGCTATGAACGCCGGTGTCTCTGGAGGCGCGTGAAGGTGCATGGCAACTTTTTTTGGTCTCGAATTTTTTAGGTTTTGTCGGTCTAAGGCCGTAGAAGACCCTTATAGGTTTTTTAGGTTTTGTTAGAAATTCTTTGTTCTTCACGTTCTTCGTATTCTTCATACGATCTTCTTTTATGAAGGTTTATGGTGGAATTTCTTCAGTGCTTTGAAGGCTTGAACCCATAGAGCTTCGCTGATTTGCTGTTTGTTTAGGTTTCTTGAGGCTTTGAGCTTGATTCCAGTGACCTTTGAGATTCAAGAAGATGATTTGGATGATTTCTCTTTGAATGTTCTTCGTATTTGAAGTTGAAGTTCTTGAAGTTACTAGAGGCTTCAAGCCTTAATTCTAACAGAGCTTCTATACTTTTGAATCTTCTTTGATGCTGCTTGTGCTCTAGATTGCTTGGTCTTCCTAAATGTCTTAGGATAGCTTCTATTTATAGGAGTTTGGGGGTGGGTGAGCGACACGTAGTGGAGTCTGATTGGTAACACATGCCACAGCTTGATTGGTTTGCTTATGTCATCACTTACACGCGCTGAGTTGCACATGTCATCACTTACACGTGCTAGACTGCTTATGTCATCGCTTACACGAGCTAATGCGCGATTGGTTTTTGCATGACACTTCGCAAATTTCTGTTGGTTTTTGAGTAGTGATAGCAAAACCTAGCATCAATACGTGGCACTTTGTAATTGGCTGTATTTTGTGGACTTGGTAGTATGATGTGTCAACTTGTGATAGGTTGGGAATTTTCCCTCTCTACAGAATGCACAGAGAAATCAGCAACGTGTTTGAGCTTATGTACTGTGGGAAAGTCTAGGCAGCATTGGGAAATCAGCAACGTGTTTGAGCTCCACACAAACATGAGTAGCTAGTTGCTACTAAGGGCCTATGTCGATGAAAAGTACTCCAACTTGGCCACTCGATATTGTACAGCTTATGCAGGATAAAACTTGAACCTTGTAGAAGACATGGTTCCTATTCAACTGCGTTTAAGACAATTAAAATCATAAATATTGAAATAAAATAAGAACCATGATTTTCTCCTTTTTGAAGGAGCCAAATATATTCCTTAGATATTAGGTCACTCCTAGTGAAATTCATAGTTTTGCCAAATCCTGCATACCAGGCCACTTTGCAAAAATGTTTAACCCTCAAACGAATTTGAAATTGTACCAATTTTAACAAGGCAATGAATTTATGAGCGGACCATATAATCAATGGAACCATGACCATTCCATCAATTAAACTTTTACTTCCCAGTAACTTTTACTCAAGCTATCTTTTTCAGAACTAATACCACTAAGCCCCTCCAAAACCCCATAACTAATATGCTCAACTAATATAACCAATAATTCTAATCATTACTGTAACACCCGTCTCACTTAAAATTTAATTTAATTGCTTCTAGAGAGTGGATTTGATAAATTGCTTAATTTATTTTGGAGGAGATAATTATTTTATATTATGATTTCTTCAATAATAATAATAATAATAATAATAATAAGGGGTAACGTAAGTGGTTATTTTGTGGTGTTTTCTAATTTAAAATTTCAGCAAATGTAGGGAACAATTTTAACGTCTAAAGCTGAAAGTTAGGGTTTCCTATGTGAAAGGCAAGAGTGAAAAAAAAAATAATAATAATAAATAAAAATAAATAAAAAGAAGCAGTAATTAGCGTATAAATATTAAGACTAGAGTTAGGGTTTCTCATTTGAAAGGATTGGAGGCTGTGCACTACCTGAGGCAGCCAGCAACTCTATTTTGCACTTGAGGTAAAACATTAATCTTTGCAAGCCATTGTTTTTCGCCGGTCACTTTTGTTGTTTAAGGGAACTTTCGTATTCTTGCTGGTCTAGAGTTTTTTAGAATTGTAATATTAGTGCATAGGAGTAGAATATCAATTGTATTGATGCCGAATTGGGTTTCTACTTGACTTTCACATTCACGTGGATTGGAGGTTTTAGTTTCGCAGGGTTTTATATGAAAAGAAACTAAAGCTCTTTCATATTAAGAACGTTGAGAAAATTTGACTGAAGGGAAGTTATAGTATCACGTTGTTGGCCGAAAAGGAGAATTATGTTAGATAGATATACGGTTATTAACAATAACCGTCATGTGCACACCAAGTTATTCCTCATGCATAAATTGTCTTTATGAAACTATGACATTTTAATGTTAATTGCTTATGCGGATTGGATATGTGAAGGCTAATGTATATAAGGCTTGCACTACCTGGATATATATAGGTATATTAGGTGTTAGTTTAGGGTATACTTTGCTTTTAGAATCTAGAATAGGTGGGGGTTTATTAGAAGGAGATGTTAAATTTTTAAAATTTTTTTGCCAATCTTCTTAGTGGCTGAGGATTTGTTTTATCAAAGGACTTTGTGATTATTCAAAATCTGCCCTCATTGAGTTATTTAATTTTTATTTAGGTTCTAGTTGACGTCGTTTCGTGCGATTAAAGTGAAGCTTGGGTTAGCAACTAGAGGTAAGTAGACTACAGCACATGACGTCTCTCAAGACGTATATATATATATATATATATATATATATACACATATATATACATTTGTGGTAAAAATATATTTATATATATATATACATAATTGCAAAAGTGAAGTTCAAAAACTTATAGCATTGTTAGTGCTTTATACATACTCAAGTTTTATTATTTATTGTATATTATTATGAATCTATATATGTCAAGAATGTTTCAAACGGTCAACTAGACAGTCTGCAACCTTTGCCAACACAGGGTTAAGTGTTGGTCTTCGGCCGAAGTAGTGTTAGTGTGGTGTGGTGCAGTGTTATTGTTGCTCTTTGGAGCTAGTGTTGCCTCTTTAAGGTTAGTGTTATTGTTCCCATGGGAATCACCCACCGAGTGTTTAGCAGCTTTTGTCTGCGTTTGACTAATATTTTCCATATTGAACCACTGTTTTATTGCTACTGATCTGTGTAAGTGGAAAATTGTTTACTTTTCATAATAAATTGTTTCCACCTATTTGGTGCATATTGGCATATTAACGTGGTTATTATTTTATTAATGATTACAGCGTTATAGTGAAATATTTTATTTTAATAGTTTTATAGAATATATTATATTACCATTTAAACTATCTGTAAATGTATCGTGAAGACTATATTTTGTCAATGATACTAATGTTTTGTTTTGGAAGACATCCTCATGTTATGTAGTCTCTTATTGAGCCACTAGCTCACCCCTTTTTTCCACCCTTTCAGATTAGAGATATGGAGTATCTTTTGGTGGTAGATCAGTGGAGCCTTAGATTGATGACTTCGTTTGGAGCTATGTTAGTTGGTGAATTGTTTTAATAAAATTTCTTCAGGCAATGGGTTTAATATTGTGGAACTATTTTGAGATTGTATTTATAGACTTTATTGTGGAGGATTTTGTGTTTTACGAATTTATAAGGAAATATGATGATGATGGATAGATGTTTATTTGAGGATAATTATTACGCTCTGTTCCATTATATTATTGTTGATTATTTCTAGGACAGGTTATGCATCCAAATCCTTGGTATGGGTTTGGGGTGTTACAATTACAAATAATCTCTTGACAATGGTCAATAAGATGTTGATCTTTGTGAGTCTAAGAAGGTATAAGCCTTTGGACTTGTCCATTAACTAGATAAATTAAATGCTTTTCTCTTGGATAAGATTGAAATATCTTTTACCATTACAAGAAATAGAATTCAAAAACAATATGACTATCGATCCTGCTTTCTCATTAGGGGTTTTTGTCACTTCTCGTTCTCTTTCTTTGAATTATTACCCTGTATGAAAAAGCCCATTAGTTTAGAGAAAGAGAATGGGAAGTGTCAAAGTCCCCCAAAGATGCAGATCAAACAATGCAAAACAGTGAGACATACTCTGCCATTCAACAACATTAAAAAAAAAATCAAATAAAGATGATGCAATGGAAAATAGTTTCAATGTAAAAATAATACTTGGGAATATTTCTTTTTAGAAAGGGACATACTATTGAAGAAGAAGACAAATCAAACCCATTAGAAGTGGAGCAAGGAGGTAGAAAATGTGTGAGCATAGTGTCTTCAGAGTCATCAACATTTTGAGAATTGTCTTTGGTCCTCTTGGATGATAACGGAATTCTGAGGAGAACAAGTGCATTCCACATGTACCCCCATCCTTGAGACCATGGGAGCATATTTTCTGAATTTACTAGTCCAATGAGAGATTTTGCATGAAATCTCAACATGATTCCGATCACCTTGCATTAAGTCTCCAAATTTCCTCTGTAATTGGCTATGAGGCATACCCAAAAACCACAGATGATCACACTTCAGAGAATGAAAGAACGCTTTCTCAATGAAAGGTTGCTTATGACCATTGATGAAAATTCTGAGATCACAAACCCAATCAATTTTATCATCACGAACAGAACCATAGCTATCATTATTAGCATAACTGTCCTTCAACGAAACTAGATGAAAAGCAACACAAAAGGCAAATGTGGGAAATTCAGGACCAACCCAAAATAATATGGAACTCTCTGTGCTTTGATGGTTAAACCACTTTGGAATCTTCTTTCCTGGTACTCTAATATCATATTTCTCTGCTAAATCAATCGTCAAATACGCATCTAGAGTAGGAAAGGACTCATCTATAATTACGTCAAACTTGGAGAGGTTGACTTGAGAAGATAAATCAATCTGATGCGATAATTTGTGATGTGAATGCAAATCCATTAATACGTTCCCTTTCACACTTGAACATTTCATATCTTGTGGAAGCCCTAACTTTCTTCCAAACTGCATGCAATTCAGAGTTTTGAGAAATTGAACTTTAGCAAATCTAATAAATGTATTTGCAAATCTACTTTAAGAGAGGGAGAGGTACCTGAAGGATTAATTTTCTTACTGATTCTGAATTCAATGAAATGCAGTTATTTGCATCTATTCTTCTTATACCTTCTGGAAGCTTTGGAATTTTTTTAAGGAACTTGAAATCACTAATTAAAAGCCTATGTAATCTATCGAATCTAATAATGCTTTCTCGGAGGTTCGGATCTTTACTTTTCTCTGAGTAGGTCAAACAAGAAATCAACTTTTTTAGAAAAAATAACCACGGAAAACAATATCTTGAAGAATTGGCTTCTTTGGCAATTCCCACGCCCTTTGGAAATTGGACATTGCCATAAAGCAAGAGTTGGCAAAGATGTTGCAATTCAAAAATGCTACTTGGAAGCTGACACAAATAGAAAAAGGAACCTATCTCTAATTGCTCAAGCCCAATGAGATTCCCAATTGATGGAGGAAGCTCTGTAATGGCAGTGAATCCCATACTTATAAACTTTAAATTTTCCAATTCTTGTGGAATATCGGGGAACCTCTTAACCCTTTTGCATTGAAAAATATTTAAAAATTTAAGAGATTTCATCACTATGCAGCTTGGAAGAATTTGAAGTTCAAAGCAACCCCAGAGGTCCAAGATTTCAAGCTTATCATGATATCCAATAGAGTCATGAATCTTGACTAATTTTCTACAATAACGAAGATCCAATTTCTTTAAATTTGGGGTGGCACTCAATAAATCCGGTAATTTCGTAATGTGTTGACAGTTACGAAAATTCATATGTGTTAAGCTTCTACATTGTATCCTCTGTAGAAAAAAAAAATCAAATTTTAACTTCAATAAATGTTAAAATACAGATTAATGAAGTTATAATAATTTATAAATAAATAAAAATGACTATACCTTGAAAATATTGTCCAATATAATCCGACTTTGTGGCATGTTGAGTGCAACGAGTTTTTGAGGACGAAAATTGGATGGTAGGGAGGATAAAGGAAATCCTTGCCAATCAAGCATCCTTAATCCATTAGGGAGATATTCAACACCCCTACAAATATCTACATTACCAACTATAAGGAACTTGAGATTTTTCATCTTTTCAAAACAATTAGCTTTTAGTTGCAACTTTGTTGGTTCAGGAGAGACCATCATCATGCCTCGAATGTTGTCTGATCCCTGATTGGACAAAACATTTAGTGAATTACATCATACAAAAGAATTCACTAAAATATAATAACTATTAAATTTTAACCTTGTTGACATACTTGAATTTTCTTCCATAACTGGAGAAAAAAATTATATCAAGGAAAAAACCAAAAATAAAAAAGCCATTAAATTTTGCCTATAAAGAAAAGGGAAAAGGTGAATGAGACCAAGTTATACCTTATTTTCCGTTAGTACTTCAAAAGCATCCTCATAATACCATAGTCTACTACGTAGTTCGGGTTTTTGTGGTGATTCTTGTCAAACAATCTCTCTACCCATTTGTTGTAGCAAGTCATGCATCCATAATTTGTTAAATTGATCAAAATTTATAAGACACTTATCAATAAGGTTTTGAATACCAATAACTGGGTATAGATCGCAAGAATTTAGTATATCCACAACATAATCCTTGGCATGACCCTTGAAGAAACATGCAAGATCGAGAAAAATATTTTGTTCTGTATCATCCAATCCTTGATAACTTATTTGGAGTACTTTTTGAATATCTTTGTCAAGAATCCTTTCATACTTATCTAATGTGCTTTTCCATTCCATTTCACTTCTTCTTTGCAAATTGGCACCAATTATTGATAGAGCTAATGGAATGCCCTTGGCATAACATATAACTTGATTAGTAAGTTCTAAATAATCTTCCTTAGGTTTGTTTTTTTGAAAGGCGTGCATACTAAATAGTTCAAGAGCTTCTTGGTCACCTAATTCATTAACCATGTATGTTGAATGACATACATGTAACAAAGGTTTATTTCTTGTTGTTATAATAATTCGACTTCCAGAAGCAAACCAATCACATCCTCCAATCAATCTTTCTATTTGGTTTGATTTATCCACATCATCAAGAATTAAAAGAATTCTTTTATTGCGAAGTATGGTCTCTATCGCAATGGTTCCTTTTGATTCACTGCACACCTTCAGCTGTGTATTCCCTAGGGTCTCACAAAGAAGTATCTCTTGTAGTTGAATAATGCCATCAAATGACCTTAACTTTTCCCTAACATTTTCCAAAAAGAAGCTTCTTTCGAAATAGTGAAAAATTTTGTTATAAACAGCTTTTGCGATGGTTGTCTTCCCCACTCCACCAGGGCCATACATACCTAACATACGAACATTATTTGACCCAATATCTAATTGCAATATTATGGCCTCTACGCGAGAATTTACTCCAACCGGGTATTTAGCAACAAATAATGGCATCCAATTTGATTTAGAATATGAGATCTCTTCAACAAGTTCTTGGATAAATTCAAATTCAGTACAACTGTCATTCAATACAAGACATGTAAATAGTTAGACTATAAAATTGAAATATGAACCTGAACCAAATACAAGATGTTCAATTTGAGCATCACAACTAAAGTCTTTTATTTTTATTTTTTAAAGTAAACCTAATGTAATTTATAGGTCTAAGAACTATAATTTGATTAGGATTTTTTCAAATTATTTTTTCCTAGGAAATTAGTTTTAGGTTTTTGAAAAGAAATTGCACGGAAAATCCAGTTAGATGAGGGGCAGAAACTTATTGAAACCCCACTTAATACTTGAACAAAATTATTAAGAATTTCCTCCAAAAAAAAAAAATTAAGCCACATGTTAGAAAAACTCCTAATTATTTGGTAAGATAATCTAATATTTTGTTATTTTATTTTTACTATTAAGCCATATCTAACTGCCTTAGTAGAAGATATGACCAAAAAAACCCATAATTTGAAAAACATAAAAATAAAAATGAAAAAAAGGATAGCCATCACATAGTAATAGTTGTTTAACAATAAAATCTCCTGGTCATTACAAAACTATTAAAACTTTTCTTTTTATGAGAAAACCCATTAGGACCCTTTTTTCTAATGAGCAAAACCATTAGAACTTGTAAGGCATAAAAGTAGTCATTAAATATAGGAACATACTCATGCTTGTAATGCCAACCAGATATATTGGCAGCTTCATGTAAAGCTTCCCTCCAGCGCTGCACCTTCTTGTTATCCTTTAATTTTTCTTCATGATTAGATAATGCTTCTCCAAACTTTCCTTTTTGGTCACGAACTTCTGATGGATCTACATTGTAAAAAACCGGTTGCACTAATTGGTCATTCTTCTTACACTCAACAATCTTGACTAGTTCATCTAAGCACCATGTGGAAGATGCATAGTTTTCAGAGAATACAATTATTAAAATCCTTGAACTTTCAATAATTTTGAGAAGTCCTGCAGAAATTTCTTCTCCCCTTCGAAGGTTATCATCAATAAAGGTTTTAATACCCCATTGACACAAAGCATTATATAAATGGCTTATAAAACCAAGACGAGTATCTTCACCTCTAAAACTCAAGAAGACATCAAAGCTCTTGAGATTGTGGGTGAAAGAGGAAGAGGAAGATGAGCCTCCTTTGCTAGTCACAAGAGCCATTGGGGGGGATTTTTGAGCAGATTGTTGGAAAGATCTGAAAGGAGGACAAAGAAAACTATGAAGGGGCTGTCAATATGTGATAGGAAATTAAGTGAATGACAAATTAGGAAGAGGATGAATAAAAGCTAGAGGAGCCTTTAAAGGTAGCTTGCTTTAGGTGTGACCAGTAACTCTTTGAACTTTCCAAGAACCATACTGATGCTTTTTTCATTGCAATATCATGTAAGTTTCCGTGTGAAACCTAAAATAAATCTTTGAAAATTCTAAGCACTACAGCAATCATTGTGGATTGGTCAAACGGAAGGGTAATTTCGTATTCAAAAGTGGGTTGGAAATAATGAAGCATCTATCACGATTTGAGGTTATCTCATAATCCAATGACGTTTATGCATTTGCCATATCCAAATAATGCAGACTCCATAATGGGATGAGACCTAGTCCAAAAAATGAATAAACCCGCACCCACACATTGGATAATAACTTCAATACTTAAAAAAAAATCAAACTTCAATACTATTTTGTGGTTCATAACTTTTTCCTCTAAAAAAATCATTTTTTTTTAAATTATGTCTCATCCCACACTTTGTTATTTTGGTGATTAACAAACACATAAATCTCATTGAACTAAGGCATAAACCTCAAATTGGAATAAATAAAAAAATTGAGATTAAAACGAAAGTCTTTAAGCTGGTTACAAGGTCAGTCCAATATGTAACAATGTATTTGCATTGGTCACAAATCTTAAGAGTAATGGTTATCTCATACTTATTCTTGTCAATATTTTATAGACAATTTTTAAAATTTTTGTTTTGAAATTATGATTTTAATTAAAATTTTGAAATTGTATTTTCACAATTTTAACTAAAATTTATTGATTTCGCATTTTTTATTGAATTTTTGTTTTCAAATTATGATTTCAAAGTTATGAGTAAAGCAAGTGTGTGCAAGTCTTTATCAAGATCTAACCAAATCTTGTGGTTGCAAGTTCTCTTCTGCAACGCCAACAACTTTGCTCCCCACGGCTTTGTAATGACAAAAACTGTACTCTCCTTGGTGATTTGGCTCACTATCACAACAAGTATCATCTCTTGCTCACTACCTCTCTCTCTCTCTCTCTCTCTCTTTCTCTCTCTCTCTCTGTAACGCCCCAAAATCATAAGCAATAAAAGTCTATTCAATCTGAATAATCCATAAAAATATTAAATAAAAGGAACCAACAACCTTAATTCTCATCACAAAAGTCAGAGCTTTAATCCACCAAAGACAAAATATCCTTAAAATTATTCTCCAATATAAAGTTTAATGCCATAAAAAAAATAATAAAAATAAAGATCCTCAGTTCCACAAAATATTTCGTAACTGCTGTCTCCCAATAATCTCTACTCCAATAATCCCTCTAAAGTATCTGTAAAGGGAAATAAAGGGGGATGAGATAACTCAATAAGTGGAATTCACTAACCTTGGGGTATGGGAACAACCTTTCAAATAAATAAATTCTTACAACAGTTTCATAACTTGCAATTTATCAATATTTTATCAGCAAATATTTCATATAAAAGAAAATATCTTTATATTGTGAGCCATCATAATATATATATATATATATATATATCAATACTATCATAAACACAATTTCCTAGGCTTTTCTCGTGGTCAACGTTTACGCACTGTTGACAGGGTTGTGCTATCCCCATTTTAGGACTGGAGCCTCCTTTTCATCCCCTTTCCTAAGAATGACACCTTTGGAACCTAAAGGTGCACTCCCTTGCTAAGGAGCTTCCTTTTTGGATCCTCAATAGTATACTCTTTTGCTAAGGAGCTATCAACGTGCACTGTCCCCTTTTTTGGGACCGTCCCTTGCTAAAGACTAGCTGTAGTATGATGGTCCCTTGCTAAGGACTAAATATAATACTGAGCTTCAAATCACGACTTGCCATAGGTTTTCAACACATATTCAATACGCTCACAAAAATAATTCATTTATGAATCTCAAAAATATACGGATATATTCACACATACATGTTTAAATAAATTTAGGTTGTCCCACAAGTTTTTCATAAAACAAATAGTCAATCTGCACATCAAACATTTATAAAATATAAATTTAAATATAGAATATCAACATATTTTTTTAATATAGAATAGTTTAATAATCAACACCGTTTTGGGAAAACCCCCCCAAAATTAATATACACCACTTATCTCTTATATGCGAAAATAAAAGAAATCAACCTCTCTTGAATCACAACAATTCAACAGAATTAGAACCTAGCAACACCAAAAATAGGTTCATCAATACACGATTTCCCACTTAAAATCTATTTTTACACTTAAACGGTATAATCCTAGACAATATTGATATATCCAAAATCCTCCATTTATTCACTCAACTATCCAAATTCACTTTCAGCTTTAATCTAATTGTTTTGTTCCACGTATTTTTTCACTATCCATTAATAGGCATGATTGTACTGCAACTTTGTAAAACTCTAGTATTTCACTATAGGTCTAGCCATCATATATCCTACTATTCCTTAGAAGCCACATGATATAAATAAACCTATCTATCAACCTAATATTTATATCTATAAATCAAAAGTAGAGCACTCATTATAGTTCTGCCAATACAAAAGTAGAAGCCACATAATATATAGTTGTTTGGTAAGCTTGCTGCCGTAGAACATCTTTTGACTCTTAAAATTATATATATATATATATATATATATATTCAACCCAACATGGAAGCCACGTCCAAGGCTCACCAACAATCAAGTGCTTATTGTTCCTTTAAGCCATTGGACTAGTCTTAGACAAGAATAAAATGTGATAGTTGAATTGGTCAACAATGGAGGCTATATGTGTGAAAGCACATTAAGTCCAACCCTATTTACTCTATTAGTCAAAGTAGAAGCTACATATTTTGTATTCTTAATTTATCAATCCGGTTGCCTATATTCTCTATTGATGCCGCTGGACTAGTACATGGACAACCACAAGAGTGTGATGGTTTGAAAGTCAACAGTTAAGGCTATATAAAATTATATACTAACCATGGAGCACCTTTTTCCCATTAAATTAATCATAAAATTGAGATTCAAGATGGCCATACTTGTAGACTCCAACTCACAGCCACAATGAAGAGCAAAGTTCAGTAGTCGGCTAAAGCAAAAAGGAAGTTTCATCAGTGAATATACGTGTATCTTAAGAGGATAAAAGGCTAGGGTTTTCAAGGCCCATATATTTTTACTTATGCCACCTCACTTGGGCTCAAATTATTTCTAATATTTTAAGCCCAAATCAATTAAATCCATTTAATTGTGGGCCTCCTTTTTAATTTACATTTAAAAATTAAATAAGTAATAAATTTATGGGGTGTTACATCCTTCCCCCCTTAAAAATTTCATCCTCAAAATTGTACATACCTTCATTAACAAACAACTTTGGATAATTGATTTCATCTCATCTTCTCGCTCCCAAGATGCCTCCTCCACTGTGTGATTCTTCCAAAGGACCTTAACCAATGATATAGTCTTGGTGCACAGCACTTGATCCTTACGGTCAAGAATTTTAATTGGAACTTCCTCATAAGTTAAGTTATCTTTGATCCTGAGTGGTTCATAGTTCAAGACATGTGAAGGATATGGGATGTACCTCCTTAGAATGGAAACATGAAACACATTATGTACTCCTGCAAGTGTAGGCAGTAAGGCCAATTCGTAGGCAACTTTACCCATGCGTTTTAGGACCTCAAATGGACCAACAAATCTAGGACTCAACTTCCCCTTCTTCCCAAATATCATCACACCCTTCAATGGGGCAACTTTCAAAAATACCATATCCCCAACTTCAAATTCAACTTTCCTTCTCGAGTTGTCATAATAACTCTTTTGTCGACTTTGTGCTGTTTGTAATCTTTTACGAATCAGATTAATTTTCTCATATGTCATCTAAATGATTTCTGGTCCCAACAATTTCCTCTCACCAACCTCTTCCCAACACAATGGGGAACTGCATTTTCTACCATACAAAGCCTCATAGGGAGC
The DNA here is from genome assembly GCA_033629205.1 of Lithocarpus polystachyus. Lineage (NCBI taxonomy): Eukaryota > Viridiplantae > Streptophyta > Magnoliopsida > Fagales > Fagaceae > Lithocarpus > Lithocarpus polystachyus. The sequence goes on from CM066172.1 coordinate 4,970,076, forward strand.
CATCTCAATACTAGAGTGGCAGCTATTATTATAGGAAAATTCCACTAGAGACAAATATTTTTCCCAACTTCCTTTGAAATCCAATACACAAGCCCTTAACATATCCGCCAGAGTATGAATAGTCCTTTCTGATAGTCCATCTATTTGTGGGTGGAAGGCTGTGCTAAAGCTAAGATTAGTACCCAAGGCCTTATGTAGGCTTTCCCAAAACTTTAAGGTGAATCTCGGGTCTCGATCAGACACAATTAATGCTGGAACTTCATGAAGACTCACTATCTCATCAATATACATCTGTGCTAGCTAATCAAGTGAGTAAGTCATCTTAACCCAAATAAAATGTGTTGTTTTTGTCATCCTATCCACAATTGCCCAAATGGCCTCATGTCCTTTAGGAGATCTTGGCAAACCAGTCACAAAATCCATACATATATGTTCCCACTTCCATTCGGCGATGGGAAGTGGTTGCAACAATCCTGAAGGTTTCTGGTGTAGTGCCTTAATTTGTTGACAAGTTAAGCATTGCTCTACAAACTGAGCTATCTCTCTCCTCATGTTATTCCACCAATAAGTTTCTCGAATGTCACGATACATTTTAGTGCTACCAAGGTGCACTGAGCATGGGGTACGATGGGCTTCTTCCATAATCTCCTTCTTTAATGCAAAATCATTTGGCACATAAAGACTATTTCCAAACCTCAAAACACCATCATTAGTCACATTAAATTCTGGCGTTTCCCTTCTTGTACTTCTCCCATGATCTTTACAATTTGTGCATCATCAACTTGTGAACTCTTTATCTTCTTAACCAAAGTGGGCTGTATTTTCAAACTGGCCATAAAGGCTTGGGAATCACCCATGACAATTTCAATTCCCATCCTCTCCAAGTCCTCAATAATCTCCTTTTGAGTAGTTAACAAGGCAGCTGAGAACCAGAAGATTTCCGACTAAGTGCATCAGCCACCACATTAGCCTTGCCCGGATTGTAATTGATTGAGCAATCATAATCTTTAATCAACTCAAGCCACCTTCGTTGTCTCATATTCAATTCATTCTGAGTAAAGAAGTACTTCAAGCTCTTATGATCTGTATAAATCTCATATCTTTCATCATACTAATAATGTCTCCAAATCTTCAATGCAAACACCACTGCAGCCAACTCCAAATCATGAGTGGGATAATTTTGTTCATAACTCTTTAATTGGCGGGAAGCATAAGCTATGACTTTACCATGTTGCATCAACACACAACCAAGCCCTTTTCTCGAAGCATCACTATAAATGACAAAGCCTCCCAAGTTGCTAGGGATGGTTAGTACTGGTGCTGTGACCAACCTTTGCTTAAGTTCTTGAAAACACTTTTCACATTCTTCAGTCTACACAAACTTGGCATTCTTACGAGTTATTTGAGTCAATGGGGCTGCAATACGAGAAAATCCCTCCACAAACCTCCTATATTAGCCAACAAGGCCCAAAAAGCTTCTGATCTCACTCACATTCGTCGGTCTTGCCCAATCAATCACAGCTTCAACCTTACTAAGGTCTACAGAAATCCCTGCCTCAGATATCACATGCCCTAGGAACACCACCTGGTTAAGCGAAAATTCACACTTTTTAAACTTTGCATATAGCTTCTTCTCCCTCAAAATTTGAAAAACAATTCTCAAGTGCACTTCATGTTCTTCCATGCTTTTGGAGAAGATTAGAATGTCATCAATAAAGACAATAACAAAGCGGTCTAAGTACTCATGAAACACCCTATTCATCAAGTCCATAAATGCAGCAGGAGCATTGGTCAATCCAAAAGGCATTACCTAGAATTCATAGTGCCCATACCTAGTCCTGAAAGCTGTCTTGCATATGTCTTCACACTTGATTTTCAATTGGTGATACCCAGAACGAAGGTCAATCTTAGAGAAGACTTGTGCCTCTTGCAATTGATCAAATAGGCCATCAATACGAGGGAGAGGGTATTTGTTTCTCACAGTAACTCGGTTTAACTCACAGTAGTCAATACACAACCTCATAGTCTCATCCTTCTTTTTCACAAATATAACTGGTGCCCCCCAAGGAGATGTACTTGGTCTGATGAACCCCTTGTCAAGGAGTTCCTGTAACTATTCCTTGAGTTCCTTAAGTTCAGTGGGTGCCATCCGATATGGTGCTTTTGATATAGGAGAAGTTCCAAGGAGCAAATCAATGGAGAACTCAATCTCCCTGTCTATAGGTATCCCTGGTAAGTCTTCAAGAAAGACATCAGGAAACTCCTTCACAACAGGGATATCATCCAACTTCAATACCTCCTTACTAGTGTTCACCACATGAGCTAGGTACCCTTGGCAACCTTTCTGTAATAGACGCTTAGCTCGAAGGGCTGATATCACCCTAGGTAAAGCATGCATCCTAGAGTCCTTAAACCGAAATTCAAGTTCTCCTAGAGGCTGAAACACCACTTCTTTTCTAAAACAGTCTACACTAGCATGATAAGCTGCCAACCAGTCCATTCCCAAAATTACATCATAGTCATACATGTCCATCAAAATCAAGTCTACAAACATATCCCTATCCTCAATTTGGATGACACAAGACTTAAGCATTGAATTACATACCAAAGAATCACCCATAGGTGTCGCTAAAGACAAGTCATAATCCATAAGTCCAGGTTTCTTATCACATAACTTAGCATATCGAGAGGAGATAAAAGAGTGTGTAGATCCAGAATCAAATAGAGTTTTAGCAAAGTTTGAGAATAATGGGAGGATACCTGCAACCACAGTATCTGAAGCTTGAACGTCCTGTGGTGTGAGTGCAAACACTCTCCCTTGTGCCTTCTTCCTCTGATCATCCTTTCTAGGTTGTGCCATTGATTTTTGTTGAAGAGATGTACAACTCCTAGCTAAGTGTCCTGTCTTCCCACAATTATAGCAAGATTTTCCTTCAAAGAAACAAGGTTTATCTCCATGAAACCTTCCACAAGTAGGGCGAGCATTCGAACTTCTACCTTGAGAATTCTGGGGTGGATTCTTATTTTCTAGCTTATTTGAAGATGAATTACTCCCAGACCTCCCAACAGATCCTTTCTTGTTAATGACCTTGAGCATGGCCTTGTTAAAAGCCTGTCTGTCCAGTGCTTCTAGGTGGGTTCTCATTTCTAACATTGTTCCTGAAATCTTCCTACAGTCACATAGCTCTCTTAACTGACTCTGCATAATTATCAACCCCTGATGCAATCAGATGGTGTCGAAGTCTCTCATTCAACCCCTTTTGGAATCTGCTTGCTTTCTTCACCTCAATAAGGATTAAGTGGGGTCCAAAGTGAGATAACTCAATGAATTTAGCTGCATATTGCTCAACAGTCATACTTCCTTGCACCAAATCAGCAAATTCCCTCTATTTTCATTCTCGAACCACCTCAGGGAAGTAGTTATCATAGAAAACCCCTTTGAATTTCTCCCAAGTGATAGGGTTTCTCCCAGTGTCCATTCCCTCCAAAATGTCTTTAGTGGATCTCCACCAACGCTCAGCTTCTCCAATCAATTTGAAAGTTGCAAACCGCACCTTTTGAGAGTCAGTGCAATCTAAAGCTTCCAACAATTTCTCCATTTGCAAGAACCAATTCTCAACTTCTGTGGGATTTGGCTTCCCATGAAAAGAAGGGGGATTCTGCTTCATAAAATTCTCAAAAGAGCAACCAGTCCTTGCCTCTACTCTACCTGCACCTTTACTAGCAACTTGGGTCAACCTGTCCAATAATCGTGCAGTAGCTTCATCCAAAGGATCAGTGCGTGTCACCCTAGGACGTTCATTATCCTTCACGTTTTGAGTGACTTCAGCCTCAGTATTAACCCTTGCTTTAGTTGATCTCCGCAAATTAAGAATAGGTTCCTCGCTATTGGAATTAGCTACTCTCTTCTTTTTGGGTGGCATGATACCTAGTTAACAAAGAAATAAAAAAAAATAGATGGTGCAACAATTATTACTACTAAACATAAGAAGTAACATCACCAAAATTATTTAAAATTTCTCATCAAACATAACCTAATTACCAAATGCTCTGACAAAAATCAAGATCATAGCCTAGTTTCATGTGTCTACAGGATCATAACCTAGTTTCAAGTGTCTACAAGATCATGACCTATTTTTCAAGTGTCTACAAAATCATATCCTAAGCTCTGATACCACAATTGTAACGCCCCAAAATCATAAGCAATAAAAGTCTATTCAATCTGAATAATCCATAAAAATATTAAATAAAAGGAACCAACCTTAATTCTCATCACAAAAGTCAGAACTTTAATCCACCAAAGACAAAATATCCTTAAAATTATTCTCCAATACAACGTTTAACGCCATAAAAAAAAAATAAAGATCCTCAGTTCCACAAAATAGTTCGTAACTGCTGTCTCCCAAGAATCTCTACTCCAATAATCCCTCTAAAGTATCTGTAAGGGGAAATAAAGGAGGGTGAGATAACACAATAAGTGGAATTCACTAACATTGGGGTATGGGAACAACCTTTCAAATAAATAAATTCTTACAACAGTTTCATAACTTGCAATTCATTAATATTTTATCAGCAAATATTTCATATAAAAGAAAATATCTTTATATTGTGAGCCATCATAATATATATATATATATATATATATATCAATACTATCATAAATACAATTTCCTAGGCTTTTCTCGTGGTCAACGTTTACGCCCTGTTGACAGGGTTATGCTATCCCTTTTTTAGGACTGGAGCCTCCTTTTCATCCCATTTCCTAAGGATGACTCATTTGGAACCTAAAGGTGCACTCCCTTGCTAAGGAGCTTCCTTTTTGGATCCTTAATAGTATACTCCCTTGCTAAGGAGGTATCAATGTGCACTGTCCCCTTTTCTGGGACCGTCCCTTGCTAAGGACGAGCTGCAATATGATGGTCCCTTGCTAAGGACTAAATACAATACTGAGCTTCAAATCACGCCTTGCCATAGGTTTTCAACATATATTCAATATGCTTACAAAAATAATTCATTCATGAATCTCAAAAATATACGGATATATTCACACATACATGTTTAAATAAATTTAGGTTGTCCCACAAGTTTTTCATAAAACAAATAGTCAATGTGCACATCAAACATTTATAAAATATCGAATTAAATATAGAATTTCAACATATTTCTTTAAAATAGAATAGTTTAATAATCAACACTGTTTTGGGAAACCCCCCCCCCCCCAAAAATTAGTAAACACCACTTACCTCTTATTTGCGAAAATAAAAGAAATCAACCTCCCTTGAATCACAACAATTCAGCAGAATTAGAACCTAGCAACACCAAAAATAGGTTCATCAATACACGATTTTCCACTTAAAATCTATTTTTACACTTAAATGGTATAATCCTAAACAATATTGATATATCCAAAATCCTCCATTTATTCACTCAACTATCCAAATTCACTTTTAGCTTTAATCTAATTGTTTTGTTCCACGTATTTTTTCACTATCCATTAATAGGCATGATTGTACTGCAACTTTGTAAAACTCTAGTATTTCACTATAGGTCTAGCCATCATATATCCTACTATTCCTTAGAAAACACATGATATAAATAAACCTATCTATCAACCTAATATTTATATCTATAAATCAAAAGTAGAGCACTCATTATAGTTCTGCCAATACAAAAGTAGAAGCCACATAATATATAGTTGCTTGGTAAGCTTACTGCCGCAGGACATCTTTTGACTCTTAAAATTATATATATATATATATATATATATATTCAACCCAACATGGAAGCCACATCCAAGGCTCACCAACAATCAAGTGCTTATTGTTCCTTTAAGCCATTGGACTAGTCTTAGACAAGAATAAAAGGTAATAGTTGAATTGGTCAACAATGGAGGCTATATGTGTGAAAGCACATTAAGTCCAACCCTATTTACTCTATTAGTCAAAGTAGAAGCTACATATTTTGTATTCTTAATTTATCAATCTGGTTGCCTATATTCTCTATTGATGCCGCTGGACTAGTACATGGACAACAACAAGAGTGTGATGGTTTGAAAGTCAACAATTGAGGCTATATAAAATTATATACTAACCATGGAGCACCTTTTTCCCATTAAATTAATCATAAAATTGAGATTCAAGATGGCCATACCTGTAGACTCCAACTCACAGCCACAGTGAAGAGCAAAGTTCAGTAGTCAGCTGAAGCAAAAAGGAAGTTTCATCAGTGAATATACGTGTATCTTAAGAGGATAAAAGGCTAGGGTTTTCAAGGCCCATATATTTTTACTTATGCCACCTCACTTGGGCTCAAATTATTTCTAATATTTTAAGCCCAAATCAATTAAATCCATTTAATTGTGGGACTCCTTTTTAATTTACATTTAAAAATTAAATAAGTAATAAAATTATGGGCTGTTACATCCTTCCCCCCTTAAAAATTTCATCCTCGAAATTGTACATACCTTCGTTAACAAACAACTCTGGATAATTTTATTTCATCTCATCTTCTCGCTCCCAAGATGCCTCCTGCACTGTGTGATTCTTCCAAAGGACCTTAACCAATGATATAGTCTTGGTGTGCAACACTTGATCCTTACGGTCAAGAATTTTAATTGGAACTTCCTCATAAGTTAAGTTATCTTTGATCCTGAGTGGTTCTTAGTGCAAGACATGTGAAGGATCTGGGATGTACCTCCTTAGCTTGGAAACATGAAACACATTATGTACTCCTGCAAGTGTAGGTGGTGATGCCAATTCGTAGGCAACTTTACCAATGCGTTTTAGGACCTCAAATGGACCAACAAATCTTGGACTCAACTTCCCCTTCTTCCCAAATCTCATCACACCCTTCATTGGGGCAACTTTCAAAAATAGCATATCCCCAACTTCAAATTCAACTTTCCTTCTTGAGTTGTCATAATAACTCTTTTGTCGACTTTGTTTTGTTTGTATTCTTTTACGAATCAGATTAATTTTCTCAGATGTCATCTGAATGATTTCTGGTCCCAACAATTTCCTCTCACCAACCTTTTCCCAACACAATGGGAACCTGCATTTTCTACCATACAAAACCTCATAGGGAGCCATCTCAATACTAGAGTGGTAGCTATTATTATAGAAAATTCCACTAGAGACAAATATTTTTCCCAACTTCCTTTGAAATCCAATACACAAGCCCTTAACATATCCTCCAGAGTACGAATAGTCTTTTCTGATAGTCCATCTGTTTGTGGGTGGAAGGCTGTGCTAAAGCTAAGATTAGTACCCAAAGCCTTATGTAGGCTTTCCCAAAACTTTGAGGTGAATCTCGAGTCTCGATCTGACACAATTGATGCTGGAACTCCATGAAGACTCACTATCTCATCAATATATATCTGTGCTAGCTGATCAAGTGAGTAAGTCATCTTAACCTGAATAAAATTTGCTGTTTTTGTCATCCTATCCACAATTACCCAAATGGCCTCATGTCCTTTAGGAGATCTTGGCAAACCAGTCACAAAATCCATACATATATGCTCCTACTTCCACTCGGGGATGGGAAGTAGTTGCAACAATCCTGAAGGTTTCTGGTGTAGTGCCTTAATTTGTTGGCAAGTTAAGCATTACTCCACAAACTGAGCTATCTCTCTCTTCATGTTATTCCACCAATAAGTTTCTCGAATGTCACGATACATTTTAGTGCTACTAGGGTGCACTGAGTATGGGGTACGATGAGCTTCTTCCATAATCTTCTTCTTTAATGCAAAATCATTTGGCACACAAATCTATTTCCAAACCTCAAAAAACCATCATTAGCCACATTAAATTCTGGCCTTTCCCTTCTTGTACTTCTCCCATGATCTTTACAATTTGTGCATCATCAGCTTGTGAACTCTTTATCTTCTCAGCCAAAGTGGGCTGTATTGTCAAACTGGCCATAAAGGCTTGGGAATCACCCATGACAATTTCAATTCCCATCCTCTCCAAGTCCTCAATAATCTCCTTTTGAGTAGTTAACAAGGCAGCTGAGAAACCAGAAGATTTCCGACTAAGTGCATCAGCCACCACATTAGCCTTGCCCAGATGGTAATTGATTGAGCAATCGAAATCTTTGATCAACTCAAGCCACCTTCGTTGTCTCATATTCAATTCTTTCTGAGTGAAGAAGTACTTCAAGCTCTTATGATCTGTATAAATCTCACACCTTTCATCGTACAAATAATGTCTCCAAATCTTCAATGCAAACACCACTGCAGCCAACTCCAAATCATGAGTGGGATAATTTTGTTCATAACTCTTTGATTGGCGGGAAGCATAAGCTATGACTTTACCATGTTGCATCAACACACAACCAAGCCCTTTTCTCGAAGCATCACTATAAATGACAAAGCCTCCCAAGTTGCTAGGGATGGTTAGTACTAGTGCTGTGACCAACCTTTACTTAAGTTCTTGAAAACTCTTTTCACATTCTTTAGTCTACACAAACTTGGCATTCTTACGAGTTAGTTGAGTCAATGGGGCTGCAATACGAGAAAATCCCTCCACAAACCTCCTATAATAGCTAGCAAGGCCCAAAAAGCTTCTGATCTCACTCACATTCGTCGGTCTTGCCCAATCAATCACAGCTTCAACCTTACTAGGGTCTACAGAAATCCCTGCCTCAGATATCACATGCCCTAGGAACACCACCTGGTTAAGCCAAAATACACAATTCTTAAACTTTGCATATAGCTTCTCTTTCAAAATTTGAAAAACAATTCTCAAGTGCTCTTCATGTTCTTCTATGCTTTTGGAGAAGATTAGAATGTCATCAATAAAGACAATAACAAATCGGTCTAAGTACTCATGAAACACTCTATTCATCAAGTCCATAAATGCAGCAGGAGCATTGGTCAATCCAAAAAGCATTACCAAGAATTCATAGTGCCCATACCTAGTCCTGAAAGCTGTCTTGGATATGTCTTCACCCTTGATTTTCAATAGGTGATACCCAGAACGAAGGTCAATCTTAGAGAAGACTTGTGCCCCCTGCAATTGATTAAATAGGTCATCAATACGGGGGAGAGGGTATTTGTTTCTAACAATAATCCGGTTTAACTCACAGTAGTCAATGCACAACCTCATAGTCCCATCCTTCTTTTTCACAAATAAAACTGGTGCCCCCCAAGGAGATGCACTTGGTCTGATGAACCCCTTGTCAAGGAGTTCTTGTAACTGTTCCTTGAGTTCCTTAAGTTCAGTGGGTGCCATCCGATATGGTGCTTTTGATATAGGAGAAGTTCCAGGGAGCAAATCAATGGAGAATTCAATCTCCCTATCTATAAGTATCCCTGGTAAGTCTTCAGGAAAGACATCAGGAAACTCCTTCACAAGAGGGATATCATCCAACTTTAATACCTCCTTCCTAGTGTTCACCACATGAGCTAGGTACCCTTGGCAGCCTTTCCGTAATAGACGCTTAGCTCGAAGGGCTGATATCACCCTAGGTAAAGCATGCATCCTAGAGTCCTTAAACCGAAATTCAAGTTCTCCTAGAGGTTGAAACACCACTTCTTTTCTAAAACAGTCTACACTAGCATGGTAAGCCGCCAACCAGTCCATTCCCAAAATTACATCATAGTCATACATGTCCATCAAAATCAAGTCTGCTAACATTTCCCTATCCTCAATTTGGATGACATAAGACTTAAGCATTGAATTACACACCAAAGAATCACCCATAGGTGTGGCTAAAGACAAGTCATAATCCATAGGTCCAGGTTTCTTACCACATAACTTAACATATCGAGAGGAGATAAAAGAGTGTGTAGATCCAGAATCAAATAGAGTTTTAGCAAAGTTTGAGAATAATGGGAGGATACCTGCAACCACAGTATCTGAAGCTTGAACGTCTTGTGGTGTGAGTGCAAACACTCTCCCTTGTGCCTTCTTCCTCTGATCATCCTTTCTAGGTTGTGCCATTGAGTTTGTTGAAGAGATGTACAACTCCTAGCTAAGTGTCCTGTCTTCCCACAATTATAGCAAGCTTTTCCTTCAAAGAAACATGGTTTATCTCCATGAAACCTTCCACAAGTAGGGCGAGCATTCTGGGGTGGATTCTTATTTTCTGGCTTATTTGAAGATGAATTACTCCCAGACCTCCCAACAAATCCTTTCTTGTTAATGACCTTAAGCATGGCCTTGTCAAAAGCCTGTCTGTCCAGTGCTTCTAGGTGGGTTCTCATTTCTAACATTGTTCCTGAAATCTTTCTCCAGTCTCATAGCTCTCTTAACTGACTCTGCATAATTATCAACCCTTGATGCAATCAGATGGTGTCGAAGTCTCTCATTCAACCCCTTTTGGAATCTGCTTGCTTTCTTCGCCTCAATAAGGATTAAGTGGGGTCCAAAGCGAGATAACTCAATGAATTTAGCTGCATATCGCTCAACAGTCATACTTCCTTGCACCAAATCAGCAAATTCCCTCTCTTTTCATTCTCGAACCACCTCAGGGAAGTAGTTATCATAGAAAACCCCTTTAAATTTTTCCCAAGTGATAGGGTTTCTCTCAGTGTCCATTCCCTCCAAAATGGCTTTAGTGGATCTCCACCAACGCTCAGCTTCTCCAATCAATTTGAAAGTTGCAAACCGCACCTTTTGAGAGTCAGTGCAATCTAAAGCTTCCAACAATTTCTCCATTTGCAAGAACTAATTCTCAGCTTCTGTGGGATTTGGCTTCCCATGAAAAGAAGGGGGATTCTGCTTCATAAAAGTCTCAAAAGAGCAACCAGTCCTTGCCTCTACTCTACCTGCACCTCTACTAGCAACTTGGGTCAACCTGTCCAATAATCGTGCAGCAGCTTCATCCAAAGGATCAGTGTGTGTCACCCTAGGACGTTCATTATCCCTCATGTTTTGAGTGACTTCAGCCTCAGTATTAACCCTTGCTTTGGTTGACCTCCGCAAATTAACAATAGGTTCCTTGCTATTGGAATTAGCTACCCTCTTCTTTTTGGGTGGCATGATACCTAGTTAACAAAGAAATAAAAAAAAATAGATGGTGCAACAATTATTACTACTAAACATAAGAAGTAACATCGCCAAAATTATTTAAAATTTCTCATCAAACATAACCTAATTACCAAATGCTCTGACAAAAATCAAGATCATAGCCTAGTTTCATGTGTCTACAAGATCATAACCTAGTTTCAAGTGTCTACAAGATCATGACTTATTTTTCAAGTGTCTACAAAATCATATCCTAAGCTCTGATACCACAATTGTAACGCCCCAAAATCATAAGCAATAAAAGTCTATTCAATCTGAATAATCCATAAAAATATTAAATAAAAGGAACCGACCTTAATTCTCATCACAAAAGTCAGAGCTTTAATCCACCAAAGACAAAATATCCTTAAAATTATTCTCCAATACAACGTTTAACGCCATAAAAAAAAAAATAAAGATCCTCAGTTCCACAAAATAGTTCGTAACTGCTGTCTCCCAAGAATCTCTACTCCAATAATCCCTCTAAAGTATCTGTAAGGGGAAATAAAGGAGGTTGAGATAACTCAATAAGTGGAATTCACTAACATTGGGTTATGGGAACAACCTTTCAAATAAATAAATTCTTACAACAGTTTCATAACTTGCAATTCATCAATATTTTATCAGCAAATATTTCATATAAAAGAAAATATCTTTATATTGTGAGCCATCATAATATATATATATATATATATATATATCAATACTATCATAAACACAATTTCCTAGGCTTTTCTCGTGGTCAATGTTTACGCCCTGTTGACAGGGTTGTGCTATCCCCTTTTTAGGACTGGAGCCTCCTTTTCAACCCCTTTCCTAAGGATGACTCCTTTGGAACCTAAAGGTGCACTCCTTTGCTAAGGAGCTTCCTTTTTGGATCCTCAATAGTATACTTCCTTACTAAGGAGCTATCAATGTGCACTGTCCCCTTTTCTGGGACCGTCCCTTGCTAAGGATGAGTTGCAGTATGATGGTCACTTGCTAAGGACTAAATACAATACTAAGCTTCAAATCACGACTTGCCATAGGTTTCAACACATATTCAATATGCTCACAAAAATAATTCATTCATGAATCTCAAAAATATACGAATATATTCACACATACATGTTTAAATAAATTTAGGTTGTCCCACAAGTTTTTCATAAAACAAATAGTCAATGTGCACATCAAACATTTATAAAATATCAATTTAAATATAGAATATCAACATATTTCTTTAACATAGAATAGTTTAATAATCAACACTGTTTTGGGAAACCCCCCCCCCCCCAAAAAAATTAGTAAACACCACTTACCTCTTATTTGCGAAAATAAAAGAAATCAACCTCCCTTGAATCACAACAATTCAGCAGAATTAGAACCTAGCAACGCCAAAAATAGGTTCATCAATACACGATTTCCCACTTAAAATCTATTTTTACACTTAAACGGTATAATCCTAGACAATATTGATATATCCAAAATCCTCCATTTATTCACTCAACTATCCAAATTCACTTTCAGCTTTAATCTAATTGTTTTGTTCCACGTATTTTTTCACTATCCAATAATAGGCATGATTGTACTACAACTTTGTAAAACTCTAGTATTTCACTATAGGTCTAGCCATCATATATCCTACTATTCCTTAGAAGCCACATGATATTAATAAACCTATCTATCAACCTAATATTTATATCTATAAATCAAAAGTAGACCACTCATTATAGTTCTGCCAATACAAAAGTAGAAGCTACATAATATATAGTTGCTTGATAAGCTTGCTGCCGTAGGACATCTTTTGACTCTTAAAATTATATATATATATATATATATATATATATTCAACCCAACATGGAAGCCACGTCCAAGGCTCACCAACAATCTAGTGCTTATTGTTCCTTTAAGCCATTGGACTAGTCTTAGACAAGAATAAAATGTGATAGTTGAATTGGTCAACAATGGAGGCTATATGTGTGAAAGCATATTAAGTCCAACCCTATTTACTCTATTAGTCAAAGTAGAAGCTACATATTTTGTATTCTTAATTTATCAATCCGGTTGCCTATATTCTCCATTGATGCCGCTGGACTAGTACATGGACAATAACAAGAGTGTGATGGTTTGAAAGTCAACAATTGAGGCTATATAAAATTATATACTAACCATGGAGCACCTTTTTCCCATTAAATTAATCATAAAATTGAGATTCAAGATGGCCATACCTGTAGATTCCAACTCACAGCCACAGTGAAGAGCAAAGTTCAGTTGTCGGCTGAAGCAAAAAGGAAGTTCCATCAGTGAATATACGTGTATCTTAAGAGGATAAAAGACTAGGGTTTTCAAGGTCCATATATTTTTACTTATGCCACCTCACTTGGGCTCAAATTATTTCTAATATTTTAAGCCCAAATCAATTAAATCCATTTAATTGTGGGCCTCCTTTTTAATTTACATTTAAAAATTAAATAAGTAATAAAATTATGGGGTGTCACACACACACACACACACACTCTCTCTCTCTCTCTCTCTCTCTCTCTCTCTCTCTCTCTCTCTCTCTCTTTATTTTCTTTGTTATCTATCATCTTCAGACCCTCTCTTACTTTATTATTCTCATCTCAATATTCTCGCTTCTTATTTTATCATTTCGCCTATTCCTTTTTTCTTTCTAATTTTGTTAGTAGAAGGATATTGTAAAACTAAATGTATTTACTTTTTTTAAATATTTATATATTCATTTTTTCTCTTTTTTAAAAAAATTTTGTATAATTTAATTTTCTTAATTATTACCTTTAAAAATTTTGGTTAAAATGCAAATTACACCTTCTTAGTTTGACTAAAATTCATTTAAGCTCTTGAATTTTGCTTTTGTTAAATGGAGTCATCTAACAAGTGGTATCGATGGTGGTGTGCAACAAAGATGGCAAGGTTAAGGCTATCGAGATCTCTTTCGTAGTTGGAGCAAGGATGATATATCGCACAAGACAAGACCATAAAACCCACACAAATGATCTTGAAAAAATGTCCAACAAAGGAGTATTGTCAATGGTGCTAAACAATGCTAAGGTGCAAGGTTCCTATGGATAAAAAGATGTGTGGGGTTCGAAAATGGATGCCCACGGATGATGGACTAGTAAAGGAAAAAACCCATAAAGCAAGGAAAAGTGAGTAGAATTCGTTCATGGCCCACAGATAGATCTTGAAACTCTCAAAGATAAATCAATCACTCTCTAAACACAATGAATATCACGATACCTAGTAATTTATTCGGAAGATTAAAATATTGAAATGCTGGTGATTGTTTAATATACTTCAACAAGATAAAATTGATTAGGAAACCAAAATTCATGACCTTGTTTTCAATTACACAAACAAAAATTTATCTTGCCGAGTTTGCGTAACTATATTTGTATACATTAAAAATAATAAAATATAGTTGTTTGACTTTGACTTTGACCCCTCAAAAATATACTGTAGCTAAAAGGGGTGAAGTTTAAAAATTTATATATAACTGTTTGTAACCTCTTTACAAACGAACCAATTAGGTTTTTAAAAAGAAAAATTGGAAAACCCAACATTTATCTATAGTTTACCCCATTCTTCAATTTGATCCCGATTGTTTCAAAAATAACAACAAATCCTTGAAGTTTATAAAATAGTAATCTAACTGGCCTTCGTAAAAATGGATATAGTGTAGAGAGGGTCCCACTAAGCACCATGGCTGAATAGTTAAAATGCTCAACTCATTATAGGTGAAGTCATAGGTTCAATTCCTTAGTGAGCTACATGGAATTATAGTGGCAAGTGGGATGGCAACGTGACAATTTTAGTCCAAAGTGGGGTAAAGATCAAATTAGGTCCTTGTAATTAAATTAAAGATTCAATCGCTATTTTCAAAATTCTGGTTTTCCCAAATAAAAAAAGGTTAATGATACATAAAAATTACATACAAGCTATTACCACATGCAATTGACATGAACAAGAAAAAAAAAATCACTTTCTAAACTTGAATTTGCTAAAAAAATTTCTATTCTATGTTTCCTGATTAGAAAATACTCAACAACATAAAAAAGATTAAAAATGAACCAAACTCCAAAAGTCATTTTTACACACTTTGAAGATTTGATTACTACTTTTGAATTTCTAGAAACGGAATTGAAAAATGAACCAAACTTTGAAAACAATACTATTAAAAATGGACCAAACTCTAAAAGTCATTTTTACACACTTTGAAGATTTGATTACTACTTTTGAATTTCTAGAAACGGAACTGAAAAATGGACCAAACTTTGAAAACAATACTAGTAAAAATGGACCAAACTCTAAAGTCATTTTTACACACTTTGAAAATTTGATTACTACTTTTGAATTTCTAGAAACGGATTTGGAAAATGGGCCAAACTTTGAAAACAATACTATTAAAAATGGACCAAACTCTAAAAGTCATTTTTACACACTTTGAAGATTTGATTACTACTTTTGAATTTCTCGAAAACGGAATTGAAAAATGGACCAAACTTTGAAAACAATATTATTAAAAATGGACTAGACTCTAAAAGTCATTTTTACACACTTTGAAGATTTGATTACTACTTTTGAATTTCTAGAAACGGAATTGAAAAATGGACCAAACTTTGAAAACAATACTTGTTTGCCCGAAAACAAAATGAAACTCGTAACATAAATCAGATTTATGGCGACGGAATATATTCTGGACAAAGTTTTAAGCCCAAAAATTACTAAATGTTTCAACGCCCATTTCGCATGCATGGTTGGATCTTGGATGGGTGTATGGCACTTTTTTTTGTTTTTTGTTTTTTTGTTTTTCTTTTTTTAATATATCATAGGATTAGTGAATCCCCATAGGGTTTGAATTAGCTCGGACTAAAACTCAATAATCCTGCTAATCCCTAGAAGAAATAGTCAAATTAGCTAGGATAAAAACTCAATGATCATGCTAAGCCCTAGAATGAAATAGTCTAGCTCAAGGCAAATGCGTTGGTCTGTAGTTGTTTGTACTTTGTACCCCATAAGAGGTTCTCACATTTCAACTTAATTCCATTGTTAAGAAAATATAATACAGAAAGAATGTTGTCCAGCTTCCCTGGTCACTCCAGCATGAGTCCCGCTCATCTCACAGCATGTGAAGCCCACACTGCATGAATGAACCACTCCATGGAATTGATACATGCTAGGTGACTTAACCCATATGTTCCAGCCTTCTCTCATTTTGAATCCAGGGCTTGATAGCTAGATTTACAATGTTAACTCTAAACCGTGTTTGCCAGTCCATTAGCTAGACTTATCAAGTTATCATGTACAATAAACCGTGTTTGCCCGGTCCATAATATTGGATTCATTCATCATGAAGAGACATTTCAAGTACCGAAGTCCATACTATCGTATAGAGGAAATATTTTAACCAAACAAAAGAAAATTCCAACACTAGTGCTTAGTAGTACTAGTAGGTTCTCAATTCTCATAACTTATTTTACAGGAAAATGCATATACCACATCAGCAGTCCCATTAACTACAAAGGTTGCAAATGAATCGTCGGTGGAAAACAAGGTTGAATTGGAACTCATGTCTTCTCATTCCTTTTTGGGGGATTTTACCTTTTAGTGATAGACCAATACTATCACAGAACATCGCAATTTAACCAAACTAAAGAAAGATGACAAATCACTACTCCAGCACCTCGTCATCATTTTGGCTCAAATCATTCAACTGGACATTTTGGATGATGCCATTTTCATTCAAGTATTCAACAAATTCATCAATAAGATAGGGCCATGCACCTTCAGCATCATAATTTGTTAATGCAGGGTCCACCGTCTGGATATACAAAGCATGAAAAATGAGTAGTGCCATGACCAGCATCAAAACCAGCAAGACGCGTCAATATATATAATGGTCATGAAAGGATGATATCAATGTTTCTTTTTGTTTCCTTTCTTATTAAAGAAGATTCAAGTCTTCAACGGCTATGAATATTTTTTTCAATAAGTAAAAACAATTTTATTCATAAGAGATAAATCAATCACTCTCTAAAGGCAATGAATATCATGATTCCTAGTAATTTATTCAGAAGATTAAAAATTGAAATGCTGGTGATTGTTTAATAATCTTCAACAAGATTAAAATTGATTAGGAAACCAAAATTCATGACCTTGTTTTCAATTACACAAACAAAATTTATCTTTCCATATTTGTATACCCCATATCTATCTCACAGAAAGAAAGAGATGTAGTAATCAGAATTGCCATTAATGCAGCATCTTTGTTGTGTGGGAGGTAAGAATACCGAAATAGAAATGAAGGTATGAATAAGATTGTTCAGTCTGCAGAATTAAAAGAATATAGATAGCAAATGGCAGCAAGGATGGAAGTCAAGTATCAAATGATTCCCAATGGAGAGAGAAAAAAACAACAAATGGGAAACAAGGAAAAAGAATGAAGTCAAGCTAAGATTCTCTCTCTCACCTGTCCTGGAAACATATATTTCTCCCACTCTACATAGTAAGATAGCTACTTTTAAAATAAAATTAAAAAAAAAAAAATTAAAAAGGTGGGAGGAAGGGGAGGCAGCACAATGCATATCGTACTTCTCAAGTTTGAGGAGATAAAAATGCAGTTGAAAAGGGTACTGATTGCATATGCAGGTGTAAATGAAACTTAGGCATTTAATCTTGAAATGATGATGCAGTATGTAATAATCCTTTTTATATCTTACCCTTGCAAACTCCAATAGTTGAGACCACGTGTTCCTAGATATTGCTTTGTTATGCCGAGCCTGAGCATCAACATC
Organism: Lithocarpus polystachyus; assembly: GCA_033629205.1. NCBI lineage: Eukaryota > Viridiplantae > Streptophyta > Magnoliopsida > Fagales > Fagaceae > Lithocarpus > Lithocarpus polystachyus. The sequence goes on from CM066172.1 coordinate 4,987,873, forward strand.
AAAACAGAAAAGAGAAGCCAAAGGAAAAAATATTAATTAACCCTCTCATAGAAGATATAGAAGAAAGCTGATGGAGTACATAACATAAACCCAATCAAACATATATAACTCATCCATGAATTTTTTGCTGACATTACTGAATTTTTTGCAAAGTGTTAATATGATCCTTGATGGGTGTGAAATTCAATCAAAAAATTCAGCAAGTGGCTCATTGTCTCTTTGCTATGTTTCAAATAGCTCAGTAATGTCAGCATGTCTCTCCATATTGTAAAATTGCTGGAAATTATCATCCATAGGGAACTGGAAAAATGCATTAAGCTTCGCCATCTCTGCCAATCAAAAATTCGCCTATCCATGTTTATTCCAACAAAAAATGGGGAGGAAACATTGTATAAATGAAACTTAAACATCTAAATCCCCCGCCATTGTTCTAGGGATAATAGTAATACAAGCTTTAAGAGGCACCTATCCATCAAAGATTCAGTCATTTAGCGTAGTTGTCAAAAGCTCTGATTCCTGCTATATACATGCAGTATTGACTTTTTGATGCTATTATGCACATACAAGGACACTATATATCTTAGCACAACAGGACAATAATAAAATCCAAGAGAACAGGTCACTGTATAATTTAAGAACTAATGCAAAAAACCGTACATCCCTGGTTTGAGTTTTAGTACCTCAATCTAAGCTATCTTCCCAAGAAAATTCAAATTCTATGAGCAGCCAGTGTCACACAACACGAAATGAACACAGGTATCAACGTACTTAAGACACTTTCAATCATTCTTTCTCAAAACTGTTTTTCAGTTTCATGAATAATTCAAAATTTACTGTTTTGGATATTCTATGTTAATGTTACATCTACATCCTGTATGCCCTCAAGAAGAAATCAATTCCTAGTTCACTTATACATCACTGAATTTGATATAGATATTAAAAAATAAAATAAACCAAATTCGAGGCCTGGAGAACATCTGAGTTCATGAATCTAACATCCATATCAAAATGCACCGAAGTCTAGAAATTTCCACCCAAAATTAATGGCAGGATTGCAAGCAGGAATTAATCAAGTTGATTTTTAACAATAACAGAAGGGCATAAAGTAACTCCAGCACACTCAGAGCACTCCTCATTCTGAGTTCAGAGTAAAAAGACAAGCTTATTGTGCATACACTCCATCTAAATGTTAAATAAGTGGTATCACCTTAGGATGCTGATTTTTCTAATAAAAGGAATTATTCAGGGAAAAAAAATAGCAATAACAAGTACTAAAAATTGCATTTTGGACTAAAAATTGCACACCACTTCATTGCCTAGCCCACTCCTTGAATCCGAAGTAATTTTCTATCTCTTTAATCTTTTCTTTTATATTCTTTAGGCTTTTCTTTTATATTCTTTAGGCTTTTCTAATTTTCTAAACAAATAAACTAAACTCATTAGTTGTACTTATTTATTTGCTTTTAACTAGGTATTATACTAATCAATGGATTGAGGAAGTCAGAGGCCGTGTTGCGCCACATAAGGATGCTGAACTTTCTGCAAAGAGAAACAAGTGCCTCAAAAGATTATTTCCTAATCTTGATGATAGGAAGAATGTTACTATGGAGTTTGGTTTGTTTTCAGGAATTAGGGCTTATGATGATGATAACATGGATGATAGGTGGATCTTCGATCCAATGCTTTGGTGGTCAAATTATGGGTCCAGGTTACCGATGCTTCAAACTTTAGCTCTAAAACTTCTTGGACAGCCTTGCTCATCATCATGTGCTGAGAGAAATTGGAGTACATATGGCTTCATCCATTGTATGAGGAGGAATAGAATTACTCCTAAACGTGCTGAAGATTTAGTGTTTGTTCATTCTAATCTTCGACTTCTTTAAAGGAGGGAAGAGTACACTAAAGGAAACTCTAAGAAGTGGGACATTGGTGGAGATACTTGGAATGAACTATTTGGAGGACCTGGGTTGCTTGAGATTGCTTATCTCACACTAGATGAGCCAGAGATGGAGATAAGTCTTGTTGAGAATGATGTCCATGTTGATGACGATGATGTTGTTGTTCCATGATAATCTTGAAAGTTTAAAACTTGTTATCCTTTTATGTTTTTAGTTTTGATGTTGAACTTCTTGTTCTATGGTAATCTTGTAAGTTTAAAGCTTGGTTTCCTTTTATGTATTTAGTTTGATGTTGAATGTAGCCTATTTAAACTTTTAGTTTGTACTCTAAACATTTTATGTGTATTATTGTACTACTTTGGGTGTTAGTTTACTTATTTGTAGTTCTTACATAACTTAAATTCTACACATAAATGTATTTTATGTCTAAAAATATTAAAAAATATGCCAAAATATAAAATTTAATTAATTATTTAATTGCCATATCCATAGAGTGTTGTGTCCTTATTTTTCAAAAATTGCCGTATTCCCATGTCCATGTCCGTGTCTGTGCATCATAGCCTAAAAGACTAACTGAGAAAAGTGAAAAGCTGAAAACTATTAAAAAGTTTTCATTTTCTGCAGTGGAAATAAATATCCATAGGTCAAGAGTACGTACGAATCCAAGCATTCACGCAGAGGAAAGAGTACCTTTTCTTTTGCAAAGCCAAACACAAAGTTATATATCTCACGGAACTTTTCTGGACAAATACAAGCAAAAATCATTTTCAGCAACAAAAGCACAACAATTGTATCTCTAGCTTAGAAATGCTAATCAAACGAACCAATGAGCTTTAGTTTAAATGGTACCTCTTGCCTTGTAAAAGCAAGGTGGAGAGGGCGCTCAAGAGTTCATGACCATTGGGTGAGTGTTCTCACCTAAAAGCAACATGAATTACAATATTAAAACTAAATTTTAGAAAAAATCATAATTCATGAACACTTGTACAAACGATCATCTTTCAGCTCCATGCACATGAATGGTATCTTTTCACAGAACTTCTCCAAAGAGTCTATCCTGCCATCAGAATATATAGCCTTAATCACAGCAGTTCCAAACTCTTAATCGATAACATTAAACTCGAGAATAAGTATAGCATAAATAACTATTTATATACTTACCCTAGCCCTTGTAGACCACCTATAAACTCCTGCTTGGAAAATTCACATATGGTAGCAGCTTTCATGTGCCATGAAACAACTAACTGCAATAACAGCAGCAACCCATGTATTCAAAACAATTCATAAGCTATACATGCTGATACAAATCATAAACAATGGGGAACTGTGAAGACTGAAAATATTCTGACTCTATGAACAGCCATAGTTTCTCTGTTTTGGGTCTTTGGTAGGGCAAGGGGGAGGGTATTGAGAATCAAAATATAAACTTTCTGTTCTTGCCAAATTTCTGAACTCTTAAACACGGCTACATTTTATATAATAATTTTCTTGCTACCACAGGGTCAGACTTTGTAGATTTGAATTTAAGCCTCAAATTAAGGATACTTTCTTCATATTAATCAAAAGATATTTAGCTATGCATGCCTTGGATAGCAATAGCCTCAAAGAATTAACTAGACAATTTAATGCTTTTTTCCCAAATAATTTTTAAGGCTCTTTTGCCATTACAAATTTACAAGAAATGAAATTCAAAAACAAATAAAATGGCCACCAATTCTTCTTTTTCTTTGCATAAATGTCCTTTCAAATTGAATTAGTATCCCACATGAAAGAGCCCATTAATTTAGAGAAAGAGAATAGAAAGTGAAAAAGACCCCCAAATAAGCAAATCAAACAGTGCAAAAAAGGGAGACATACTCTGGCATTCAACAACATAAAATAAACCAAATGAAGATGATGCAAAGGAAAATAGTTTCAATGTAATAATAGTTCCATTTGGTATATCCATTAGAAGCCTTGAATCAGATGTCAAGGAAAGACACCCACTGTGATCAGGGACTAGAGGAGGCTGAGGAACTGCTGCATTGGAAAATGGTTCTCTACCATTGAGAAGTCTAGGCAGGTGATCATAGCATTAAGGCAAGAAAAATTGAAACCCATTACAACCACAATCATCCAATTCAAGTCATAAAATAGTCAAGGAAAATAAGAACCATTATTTTCCCCCTTTATTGAAGGGAGAAAAATCTATTCCTAAAATTTTGAGTTACCCCTAGTTAAATGCTTACTTCTGCCAAATCTGGCAGGTTTCAGTTGCCAAACAAACACTGCTCTTCACCTTCAAAATCCCATAGAAAATATGCTTAACTAATTATGCCAATAAAACCAAATCAATACAAGTAATCTATTGTGTGTGACCAAGTAGATGTTGACCATCATCAATGTAAAATATTATATTCATTTTAACCTCACTTGTCCATTAAGTTGCACAACTTAATGCTTTTTTCTAAAAGCATTTCGGAAACTTCTTGGCCATTAAAAGCGACAGAACTCAACAACAGATCAAATTACTAATTTCTTTCATTAGTTCTGTTCTTTTTTGCATTATTATATCCTTCAAGTTGTACCTATTTATTAATGAGTGTGTTAATTTAGTGAAAGAGAGTGGGAAGTGACAAAGATGCAAATCAAACAATACAACTAAAGAGGGAGACATACACTGGCATTCCACAACTCAAAAGAAATCAAACAAAGATGATGCAAAAGAAAACAGTTTCAATGTAATAACAGTACCTTGCCATGTTGCTTCGAAATTTGATCGAACTAAGACGTTTTCATTTTCTTCAACTGTGGATATGGATTGAAGTCAAAATCATCGTATACAGAGGGATAGACCAATGAAGAAGAACCCAAATTAAACCCATGACCAACGGTTAAGTCAAATCCCAAACCAAAATCAGACCCATTTGCCGCATCCATTGGAAGCCCAGAATCGGATGGCAAAGAAAGGTGCTCAATGCATACCAAATATGAGTCATTGCGCACTGTGTTCAAAGGGATGGACAATATTTATTGAAAGCCCATCAAACTTGAGTGAAGCCCCCTATTTGTTGAAACTGTAAGAAGGCAATAAATGGTGGAGCTCAGTGTTGTGAGGGACTGAGGATGACCCGCCACCATCCATAGCGTTTGGGATAGTTTTTGGAGGGTGACATTGGTGCTGTTTTTCTGGTGTGTATATATATATATATATATATATATATATATATATATATATTTAATGGGTTTTTTCTGGTGTATCTTGTATCTCTGAAACACTGGTGATGTTCAAGTCAGCAAGCCATAACTAAAGATGCTCGAATGCACTGAAGATGCTCCCACTGAATGGATGGAGCCCACCTCTTTTAAACATTAGCAACGGGTGTGAGGGGATTTTTTTTCAAAATAACTATAAGACTTAAACAATTTTATTAGTTAATAACTTTTCAAACTATTTAGGAAATTAACAATTCGAGCATGTGAGACTCGATTTTACTGTAGCAAATCGAGTTTAAGATACTCAATTTTTGTATGCTAGCAATGCTGACGTGGAAAAAGCATCCACGTGGAAATCGAGTTTAACACACTCGATTTCCTGTTCATCATCCACTCCACCTTCCTTCTCATTTTTTTTTCCTGCATCTATCGTCCCACAACCTTCTTCCCAGACCCAAACCTATAGACACGAAATCAAGACCCATAGCCACACCGATCTCCACCTCCATTACCAACCACCCACCCCCACGGAAACCCAGAAAAACCCAGCCACCTCCTTGAACATGCGGTCGAATCGCGAGTCAATGGCGACCTTCGATTTGTGCCTGGGAAATTTCTGGAAGCGAGGGTCGGAGTGCACGGACACGAATCGAGTATCCGTGATGATCTTCTTGCCGCGTCCATTGTTGTTATTGTTGTTGTTGTTGTTGCTATCTTGTGCCGTCGGTGAAGGGTCCGAGTCCTTGTTCAGCTTCGGCATCTTCTTGTTCTTCTTTTTGGAGGGCATTTTTCATTTAAAGTTTTTTTGGCGTTGGTGTTAGGGTGTGCAAGTACTGAACTACACCGATCCACCTTCCGTCTCTTTTTTTTTTTTCTTTTTTTTCCTCCATCTGCCGTCCCACTTCCTAGACCCAAACCAGTAAACACGAAAGGAAACCCAGAAAAACCTAAAAAAAGAGAAAACCCAGAAAAACCCAAAAAAAGAGAAGGAAAGGATGATGAACAGAAAATCGAGTCTTTAAGACTCGATTTCCACGTGGATCTTTTTTCCACATCAGCTTTGCTAGCATACAGAAATCGAGTGTCTTAAACTCGATTTCCTAGAGTGAAATCGAGTCTCACATACTCGACTTGTTAGTTTCCTAAATAGTTTGAAAACGTTACTAACTAATAAAATTGTTTGAATTTTATAGTTATTTTGGAAAAAAATCCACAACTTATGCAAGATAAAACTTGGGCCTTGTAGAAGACAATTAAACTCATAAATTTTCAAATAAAATAAGAACCATGATTTTCCCCTTTTCGAAGGTAGCAAAACATATTCCTGAGATTTTAAGTCAGTCCTAGTTAAATTCTTTGTTTTGCCAAATCCTGCATACCAGACCGCTTTATAAAAATGTTTAACCAAAAGACTTTGAAATTGTGCCAAATTAAAAAAAAATATATATATATATATATATATATATATGACTATTGATCCTGCTTTCGGCTTTCCCATTGGGGGTCTGTCACTTCACATTCTCTTTCTCTAAATTATTACCCTGTATGAAAAACCCATTAATTTAGAGAAAGAGAATGGGAAGTGTCAAAGTACCCCAAAGATGCAAATCAAACAATGCAAAACAGTGAGACATACTCTAGCATTCAAGAACATTAAAAAACCAAATAAAGATGAGGCAATGGAAAATAGTTTCAATGTAAAAATAATACGTAGGATTATTTCTTTTTAGAAAGGGAGGGCTATTGAAGAAGACCCCAACTCAAACCCATTTCCATCTGCTAAGTCAATACCAAAATTTTAGTCTAACCAACTTGCTATATCCATTGGAAGCCTTGAATTAGATGTCACCAGTGTTACCAAGGTCTCCAGTATTTGAGTCCATTGAGACACCTAAGATTCGTATGTGAACCATTAGAAGTGGAGCAAGGAGGTAGTAACGGTGTGAGCATAGTGTCTTCAGAGTCATCAACATTTTGAGAGTTGTCTTGGATGATAACGGAATTCTGAGGAGAACAAATGTATTCCACATGTACCCCCATCCTTGCAACCATAGTACCAAACTTTCCGAATTCACTTGTCCAATGAGAGATTTTACATGATATCTTAATATGATTCCGATCACCTTGCATCAAGTCTCCAAATTTCCTCAGTAATTGGCTGAGGCATACTAAAAAACCACATATGATCACACTTCAAAAACTGAACGAACACTCTCTCAATAAAAGTTCGCTTATGACCATTGATGAAAATTTTGAGATCGCAAACCCAACCAATTTTACCATCACGAACAAAACCATAGCTATCATTATCAGCATAGCTGTCCTTCAACGGAACTAGATGACAAGCAACACAAAGAGCAACTATGGGAAATTCAGGACCAACCCAGAATAATATGGTACTCTATGTGCTTTGATGGTTAAACCACTTTGGAATCTTCTTTCCTGGTACTCTAATATCATATATTTCTGCAAAATAACTCACCAGATACACATCTAGAGTAGGAAAGGACTCGAATAAAAGTACAAGGAGCTTAGAGATGGAGACCCGGGAAGAGAAATCAATCTGATGCGATAATTTGTGATGTGAATGCAAATCAATCTTTACACCTGAACATTTCATATCTTGTGGAAGCCCAAACTTTCTTCCAAACTGCCTGCAATTCAAAATTTTGAGAAATTGGAGTTTAGCAAATCTGCTAAATGTATTTTCAAAATTAACCAAAATTATTACTTTAAGAGAGGGAGAGGTACCTGAAGGATTAATTTTCTTAATGATTCTGAATTCAATGAAATGCAGGTATATGCTTCTATTCTTCTTAACCTATTGAATCTGATAATACATTCTCAGAGGTTCAAATCTATAGTTTTCTTTAAGTGGGTGAAACATGAAGTTAACTTTTTTAGAAAATTCAACGGGGCTTGTCCGTCAATTCCCACGCTCTTTGGAAATTGGACATTAGCATAGAGCAAGAGTTGGGAAAGATGTTGCAATTCATAAATGCTAATTGGAAGTTGACACAAATAGAAAGGAGAACCTATCTCTAACATCTCAAGCCCAGTGAGATTTCCAATTGATGGAGGAAGCTCTATAATGGCAGTGTGTGCCAGATTTAGATACCTTAAATTTTCCATTTCTTGTGGAATATCGGGGAACCTCCTAACCCTTTTGCAACCCAAAAGACTTAAAATTTTAAGAGATTTCATCACAATGCAGCTCGGAAGAATATGAAGTTCAAAGCAACCCTGAAGGTCCCAGCTTTCAAGCTTATCAAGATATCCAATAGAGTCAAGAATCTTGACTAATTTTCTACAATAACGGAGATCCAAGTTCATTACATTTGGGGTGGCACTCAATAAGTCCAGTAATTTCCTAATGTATTGATAGCTACGAAAATTCATATGTGTCAAGCTTCTACATTGTATCCTTTGTAGGAAAAAAATCAAAATTTAACTTCAATAAATGTTAAAATACAAATTAATGAAGTTATAATAATGTATAAATAAAAATGACAATACCTTGAAAAGCTTGTCCAATATAATCTGACTTTGTGGCAAGTTGAGTGCAACAAGGTTTTGAGGACAAAAATTGGATGGTAAGGAGGATAAAGGAAACCATAGCCAATCAAACACCCTTAATCCATTAGGGAGATATTCAAGACCTCTGCAAATATCCACATTACCAACCATAAGGAACTTGAGATTTTTCATCTTTTCAAAACAATTAGCTTCTAGTTGCAACTTTGTTGGTTTAGGCAGGACTATCATCGTTCCTCGAATGTTATCTGATCCCTGATTAGACAAAACATTTAGTGAATTACATCATACAAAAGAACTCACTAAAAATATAATAACTATTAAATTTTAACTTTGTTGATAGACTTGAATTTTCTTCCATAACTAAAGAAAAAAATTATATGAAGGAAAAAATAAAATAAATTAAATTAAAATAAAATAACCAAAAATAAAAAGCCATTAAATTTTCCTTGCAAAGAAAAGGGTAAAGGTGAATGAGACCAACTTTCCATTAGTACTTCAAAAGCATCCTCATAATACCATAATCTACTTCGTAGTTCGGGTTTTTAGGGTGATTCTTGTCAAACAATCTCTCTACCCATTTGCTGTAGCTAGTCATGCATCCATAATTTGTTAAATCGATCAACATTTATAAGACACTTATCAATAATTTTTGAATACCAATAACTGCGTATAGATCGCAAGAATTTAGTATATCCACAACATAATCCTTGAAATGACACTTGAAGAAACATGCAAGATCGAGAAAAATATTTTGTTCCGTATCATCCAATCCTTGATAACTTACTTGGAGTACTTTTTGTATATCTTTGTTAGGAATCCTTTCATACTTATCAAATGCACTTTTCCATTCCATTTCACTTCTTCCGTGCAAATTGGCACCAATTATTGATAGAGCTAATGGAATGCCCTTGGCATAACATGTAACTTGATTAGCAAGTTCTAAATAATCTTCTTCGAGTTTGTGTTTTTGAAAGGCGTGCATACTAAATAGTTCAAGAGCTTCATGATCATCTAATTCGTTAACCATGTAAGTTGAATGACATATTCTAAAAGTATGTAACATATGTTTATCTCTTGTTGTTATAATGATTCGACTTCCAAAAGCAAACCAATCACATCCTCCAATCAATATTTTTATTTGGTCTGATTTATCCACATCATCAAGAATTAAAAGAATTTTTTTATTGCGAAGTATGTTCTCAATCGCAATGGTTCTTTTCGATTCACTGCACACCTTCAGTTGTCTATTCCCTAGGGCCTCACAAAGAAGTATCTCTTGTAGTTGAATAATGCCAAGGTGGAGATTTGTTGAAGTGGGCCCATGTGTGTGGCTTGAATTGCCACAAGCCCTAGACAATTACAAGTAAACCAAATACAACTTGTAATAGGAAACCACAAGTCTTAGTCGGTCATAGTAGTTGGCCGAATACAATTGATACAAGGAATCCTATATTGCCAACTTAAGCATAGCAATATATAAGTGCTAGTGTGTAGCAATTATAATTGACAATTCCCAAAACTTAGCAACAACTGCATAAGAAGAAGAATAGTGTTTTCTTGTCTTGTGGGTGAGAGAGAGTTAGGGTGTATTAAGATTTCTAGAGAGTATTATTATGCACTATTGTATCTCTCTATTTTTATAGTGAAATTTCTCCATCGTCGCTGTAGAGGTAGGCAGTTTTCCCACATAAATTCTTGTGTTCTTTGTGTGTGTTTGTTATTTAATTTTCGCTTATTTACTGTTATTTATTTGAGTCCTGAGGTGCTATCTGCTTAACAAGGTTAAATACACAGACTGATTGGCTGTTTTCATTCTGCACTTATTAGTAACATACAAGTAAATAAAAACAAATCATGAAAAAGATAACACAAAGCAACCCTTCTTGCTAAATGCTAATCTTTTGGAAGAAACAACGAAAAGTAAAAGAGAGTGAAGGTAATAAGTAGCATAATAAGTGAAATAGATAAGCTAGGAAACAATCGCGTGGACATGCTTTTCAGGTCATTGCACGGCAGGAGAGGGGGACATTACTAGAGTCACCCTCTACTTTAGCGGAAGATGATGGAAAATTATGATAGTGGGATCAAGTTGTTTGTTAAAGTGGCTTTGTATTGCTTTTGTTTTATTAAAGTAACGATTCTAGATTAATCATGCAAGGGAATCTTTCTCCAATTAACTAGCTGAACATGATTACATTGTAGAATTGAAATAAAATTTGAACTTTTTTATATTACTATTTCTTTCGTTCCCTATTACGAAAGTTTCACTGTCTTGCTTGAAAGAGCACTTTTTTCGGGCTTTGCTATTACCCTCTAGCAAAACCCGCAACATAGTGGTTAGATAGACTAATAGCCGAAATAATCCACTTCTTCATTAAACACAGTACTAGGGAATAATAACTGGAAATTAGTGCTTGCTCAAACAGTTCAGATAATAAGTGAACAACAAAAATGTATGTATTTTCAATTATTGGAAAATCAAAGACATATCTTTGCCCCCAAAGGGAATTTTGTGTGTACGCAGGTGCGTGCACATGCCTACACACCCTCTTGCACAATCGTAGGAGAGGCAGTGAGTTCACAAGAAAACATCAATAATTCAAACTTCAAAAGAAGAAGTGCTTGATAGAGCAAAATAAACAAACAAACAAATTCTCAACATATTATTCCGAGTCTATTACAATTACATCTTGAATCTTGACAATACAATTTTCGGGATTCCTTCTAATCAACAAGTTTCATTTAAAACCACAACATATACATATGTCTTAAGTTCATCAGATCTCAGCTTAAAACAACCAAAAGGATCTCTAAACCACAAAAACCAACCTACAACACAGGGAAGGACCAACACAACTCAAAGCAGAAACTGATGACAACAAGAACAAAGTTACAACCAAAACAGCAGATCCCTAACACTTCAACCAAGCTAAGAATTAACAAGCACTGTAGAGGACTCAGTTCCCCAATTATAAAATACTAGTCGCTAACCCGTGCGATGCACGGGATAGTTAAATAAAAATTAAAAGTACTTATTTTACTTAAAGGTTTATGACTTAACTTTTAAAAATGTATAACTTGAAAATGAGTGAAAATTAAGTAATATTTTGTTCAATATAATGATTTAGAAAAATTCTTTTGAAGATAAGTGGAATGGAAAAATTAAAAACAAAACTAAGAGATACATAGAGATTGTAAAAAATTCACCTTGCATTAAATACCCTGCCTTTGGTTTTTCGGAAACGGCATCAACTAAAAGGATTTGAACATCTAGAGGAAGGAAGAGCCTTGGCATTATGAATCCAAAGTCTATAAAGATTTGAAACTGTCTTTTGAAGAGAGAGAATTTGGTGTTAGCAAGCTCAATGCCTAATTTTTTGAAACCGTGAAATAAGGTAAAGCAAAAGGTGGGGAGACAGAAAGGGCTACCCTTAAAACTAAAAGACCATTCGGCTGGGTTTGGCATTTATGGTGGGCAACATATAGGTTTGGGCTTCATGGTGGTCATCATTAACGTGAGATACATATATATATATATATATATATATTTATATATTTATATATATATGATTAAAGCTATAAAGATTGGGGTTTCATAGTGGGGATTGGGATGGGAATCATTTTCCTTTTATTAGTATTTTAAAATTTAGGAAAAGAATTTTAAAAATATAGGACAAATTCAGGAAAAAAAATAGTAATGGCATGGTCTCTGATGTGGCTCAACTAGAACATAGCAATATTAAATGCCTCGCTTCAACTTTTAGATATATATATATATATATATAGATAAAGATATAGATTAAAATTTAGAAAAATTATTTTAAAATTATAGGAGAAATTTAGGAAAAAAAATGGTAATGACATGATTACTGATGTGGCTCAAATGGAGTGTAGCAACATTAAATGCTATACGTCAGCTTTTAGATATATAATAGTCGCAGACCCACGCGATGCATGAAAATATATTATTACTTTGAAATTGTGGTATGATGTATAATATGTTCTCTCTAAAAATCAAAAAAATTCTAAAATTATTTTTCATACAAATATATCATTTTAATATTTTAGGTGTGTTTGATTGAAACTATTTCCTTTTGAGGTGGTCCATATTTTTCTAAATTATATTATGGTACGCGGTGTTTTCCTTTTTTTTCTTACAACTAAATTCTTTAAGTTGCTAAAGGCCTTATAGCTGAATTGGCACTTCACCATGCACAAGGTGCTTGGGGGTCGAGTGGCAAAAGGGTTCGAGTTACGGGGTTAGCAGCATGTTGTAATTATCTCTCAAAAAAAATTCTTTAAGTTTCAAATACATTATTCAAATTTCTCATTTCTTAAATAAGATATCATGATAATCAAAACTCATCACCAAATTACACCTGATATTACTCAAATAGTTAAGAAACACATTCAAAAACATAGCGAGATTGAATTTTAATATAAAAATTCTAATTTTCACTTTCAAAATAACTAAGTATTATATCAAACAAAAATCAAACAAAAGCTATGAGAGAGAGAAAAGGCTTGTGATGGAGAACTCAAAAACACACATAAGATTGTATATTAACCCAAAATAGTGTTATAAAAAAAACATAATAATTCATCAACCTAAAGCTAAGTTTCAAGAAAGAATATACAATCGAGAAAGAGAATAATCACCTTTTTCGGAAGAGACTTGAATTGGATAAATTTATAGAAAATAAGATGAGAAGAATAGTAAAAAAAAAAGATATAGTCACACCAAATTATCCAAGTAATGTTATGTAATTGAATAACATTATATTCTTATATTTTATCTTTATAATGCAATATGATAGCACTTGACAATAAAAAAAATAAAAATAAAAAATAACAACTTGAAAACTCAAAACCAAAAAGTTTGGAGCGTGAAATTCAATTCAATCCTGTTTATTTTTTGTAGTGGTATGCATGAACCTAAAGTAGATTTTGAAAGAACACACAAATTTATTAACCTAAAGTAAAGATATAAAACATAAAAAATCACAAAAATATGTGTGTGTGTGTGTGTGTGAGAGAGAGAGAGGGAGAGAGAGAGAGAGAGAGAGAGAGAGAGAGGGAGAATAATAGTAGAGTTATAAAGAACATGGAAATTCATCAATATAAAGTAAAGATACAAAAAATATTTATAAAAAAAAACTACCAAAAGAAAAGAAAAACACAAGAAAGAGAAAGAGTAATAACCTTTTTGTGTGACAAAATATGTATGAAGTGAAAGAGATTAGTAAATTTATAGTAAGAGGATTAGGATAAGAATAGTCAAAATAAAGGAAAGATGAAGGAATAAAGGAAAAGTGATATTAATGTTAAGAGTAGTAGGGAGTTGAAAAGGTAAAAGGGAATGAGAAAAGTTGGAAAAAATGTAACCGTAAATTACAAAATTAATAAATAAATAAAAAGAGTCAAAAAATAAAAGAGAAATGGTTGAAAATAAGGAGGTGATATGGCCGTTGACGTGGCTCAACAGAAACATAGCAACAATTCCCATAAAAAAAAAAAAAAAAAACATAGCAGCAATAAATGCTACGCTTTAGCTTTTAGATATATATATATATATATATATATATATAGATATAGATATAGATAAATAATAACTCTTTACAAGTTTATGAGCCAGCATTTGATTCAAGCTTACCAAGAATCTCATGCAATATTTCAGTTAATGAGCTAGAAATTTAGAATTACATTTGTATACTACTTTATAGCAGGCAATTGGTCTAAAGTCAGCTACTGTTTGAGGGATTTGAAACTTTAGGAATAAGCGCAATAAGTGTTAAATTTACCTGAGATAAGTTTACTAGAGCTGAACAACAATAAAATGGCAGGCACCACATTAGTCTTAACAGTGCAATAATCTTGCTTGAAGAACTTTTGCAATGAAGCCATCTGGTCCTAGGGCTTTGTCATCTCCCATGGAGAATATAACCTGCTCAATTCACATTCAGTCACCTAAGCTAGCAACCTCGAGCACAAATTGGCAGGGAGCTAAGCCTGGAACATGGAAGCCAAGTATTGGACCATAGCAGCTTCATTCATAACATTTAGAGTCCCCAAAAGTCCTTCAAATTTCTTTACTTCCCTTGTATCTTCCACTCTATTACCTTCATTATCCAGCAGACACTAAATAGAATTCTTTGATTGTGTAATCTTTAATTGGCAGAGATAAAGGAGTTGTTTTGATCCCCCAAATTAGGCCACTTATTCTAGATTTCTTCCATAACAACAAGCTTCTTCAGCTCTTCTAATTGAAAGATACACATGGAGAAGCCCATCCACTTTCTTCTTGCGTCAAGGATCAGTACCCTATTGCATCATCATCTCTGATAGGATTTAAGCCTTACTTTAGCTAGATCAACCCTTTGAGCAATCCCACTAGAGCCTGAACATTGGAGTACCCAACTAGAAAAATATTGTGCTCTCGCTAGTAATTGAAGTACACTAGTAATTGAAGTATCAAATGACCTTATGCCATAACTTTTACTATTACCAAAGGAGACCAATATAGAGGAGGAAAAACTACAAAACACCATGTTCAACATTGAAGATCCACACTTGGTTAACCAAGGCTATCCAACTTTTTAGCTATGAGCCATTCTCAGCCCTTCTATTGCCCCAAGTTAAAAAGCAACCCATGGCAGAGTGATCCGGCAACTCAGAAGTCCCTTGAATTTCTTTACTTCCCTAGAATCTTCCACTCTATTACCTTCATTATCCAGCAAACACTTAATAGAATTCTTTGATTGTGTAATCTTTAATAGGCAGAGATAAAGGAGTTGTTTTGATCCCCCCCAAATTAGGCCACTTATTCTAGATTTCTTCCATAAAAAAAGCTTCTTTAGCTCTTCTAATTGAAAGATACACATGGAGAAGCCCATCCACTTTCTTCTTGTGTCAAGGATCAGTACCTTATTGCATCATCATCCTCTGGTAGGATTTAAGCTTTACTTTAGCTAGATCAACCCTTTGAGCAATCCTACTAGAGCTTGAACATTGGAGTACCTAGCTAGAAAAATCTTGTGCTCTCACTAGTAATTGAAAGTACTAAATGACCTTATGCCATAACTTTTGCTATTACCAAAGGAGACCAATATAGAGGAGGAAAAACTACAAAACACCATGTTTGACATTGAAGATCCACACTTGGTTAACCAAGACTATCCAACTTTTTAGCTATGAGCCATCCTCAGCCCTTCTATTGCCCCAAGTGAAAAAGCAACCCATGGCAGAGCGATCTAGCAACTTTAGCATATCCAAATATTGCTTGAATTCTCCTTCATAGTACTGATATCAAGCCCGCCCCATTTCTCATTAGCACTCTAGAAAACATTAAATTCACCAGATAAAATTAGAGGGAAACCCTACACCTGATTAGTAAATTGATCCAACTTAGACCATAATAGTTTCCTTTCTACACCATCTGAAATATACTAAAAACACCCTAGCACATTATTTAGAACCCTTAATCAAAGTTTTATGACTTAATAACTATTAGTACTAAACTAACAACTTAGTTCAATATAAGTGTTTAGCCAAGTTTCATATTGCAAACAAGATAAGAAAAAATCTAAAGCAAGTAAAGAGCAATATGAAATTGTGGAAAATAAAACAAACTACATGAAAACACCAAGACGTGTTTTCAAAGAGGAAAACCCGATCACCTGGGCGAAAAAACCTCTCCGCCGACCTGTCAGAAAACTCCCCTAATATAAATAGTTGTAGTACATGGATGACTATAAACCCTCCAATCCTATATCTTCTTGTATACTTGAGCCCTCCAAGCTCCCGCAAGCAACCAACTCCATGAGTCTTTTCTTCACCTAGCTTCCCAAAGTCACCACCGTTGAGTAATGAACGGAAAGCCACCAAAGGATTTGGATTTGGATATGGCTTCTCATGTTTCCAATGCCATTCTCTCACTCACAAGGTTAGTGTTTGTGGATGAGGAAGGTGTTTACAGAATCTCTATCAATACCATGGAAAAGATGGAAAAGAAAGATGGAAACTTGGTTTTCTCAATGAAAAATCTCTCTCTTTTCATACAAAGGGTTGGCTTCAATATTTTCACATTTCTTCCATTTTAGGGTTTGTTCAACCCTTATCTAAAGCCACTTGCCACACTTCACAGCTTTGTGTGTGTGCTGGCAGATGTATAGTGGACAGGTGTATAGCAAAGTACAGAGATCGTGCAGTTCACGACATGGTCGCCCCCTGAGGTCACGAGTTGGTTGCGAGGTGCATGTCTACACTCTCATCCAAAATACCTGCCATATGGCTCTCACAAGCAAGCTAGGTTGCGAGCAAGTCGCCTCCAAGTCGCAAGATCACTAGTTGATGCTGCTTTAAATCTTCAAGGAAAGGCTCAAGTACTCTACCCTAAAATACATGAAAACCAAGGAAACAATACATCAACAATAAAAACATTACAAACAAAATTTTGTCACTGAATTAAGCCAATAATAAAACATGACATCTCACCATCATTGGCTCCATTGAGGAAAGAGGAATAACAAATCCTATACCAATCCGAGTTCTATAAATGAATGACATGGGATAAAACATGGTAATTGGTAAACATAGACAAATAGGATGTCCAGTTTACGCAAAACCCAAATCTTCCCTGATCCCTCCTCTCAGACAAAATGGCAAATCTATCAGCCAAGTAACATTGAGCTCAGAACCTATGAGTTATATCTTCCATAACCTTAGTCTCAACCAAACATACTAAACTAACATTCACTTCTTCACTATATTTTCACTCCCTTTTGCCTTAAGGGGCAATTAAAGCCCCTTATGTTCCATACAAGCCAATTTATGCACAAATTAGGTGAAAGGAAGATGACTCCTTCCTAGTTGATGACTGCCCAATTTCTTTGCTACCGTATTTAGAATTAGTCTTAACTTTCATCTTAAGGCTTCGTCAATCACTTCTTGAACAGTAAAGTGAGAGAACTTGGGACTCCCTATGACAATAGGGTATACGAATCTTTTCAAGAGAATCACAAACTATTACTTAATGGTTACTACAGATTGTCTTCAGTTTCGATAGGTCCCACAAATGCAAAGCCTCAATTTTGGGAGAGTAATTTTGGTAGTGTCCATTCCTTCCTTCTCTTTTTCTTCTTCTTCATCACTAGCTTCTCCTATTATTTCCTCTACTTGCTTACACTCGTTGATGCTAATCTCTTCCAGGTTGCGCAGGTGTAGCAACAACCCAAGTGGAAACAGCTTCTTTATCTTGGAACACCCAAATAAAGAAACTATTTTGAGACAAAAAAAGGTGCCAGATAGGACCCATGCCAATGCAGCTTTCTCTTTACTAAACAATACGCGTAAGTTATCCGAATACAAAAGCTCTAGTTTCTTAGTTTGAAGAAGAGGAAGGGTACAAGAAGAAGAAAAAGAAAGAACGTGCCCCATTCCTTCGC
The DNA here is from genome assembly GCA_033629205.1 of Lithocarpus polystachyus. Lineage (NCBI taxonomy): Eukaryota > Viridiplantae > Streptophyta > Magnoliopsida > Fagales > Fagaceae > Lithocarpus > Lithocarpus polystachyus. Next base: position 5,005,946 of record CM066172.1, read on the forward strand.
ACTTAAATAGACTTACACATTGTAATTCACTTGTGTGGTTCAAAGATGGAACATCACATAAACTTCTTAAATCGTGACATCCATTAATATTGAGGAATTGCACGTCATTCGGTAGCACTAAGGTCATCTCCTCTTCTTAAATTGGAGTTTTCTAAAATTACTTTTTTGCCGACAAATCCAAATGTTATAAATTGGTTGCCATCAACCACTTCGCCAGTCCCACTCGAATTAGGTAACATGCAAGTTGCCTGTTCTCCAAGAATCTGATATACATACTAAACTTGTCCACGTCATCAAAATGGCCTACAAAAGTTTCCAATTCCTTTAAGCTTGTTATCTCCTTTTTGTCCACTACTATTGCCTTCGAATGCCAAGAAACTATGAGGTACTGTAGATGAGAGATTTTTGGTAAAATCCCAAGTGGCATGACTTTAGTCCACGCGTGTTCAGATCGAGGAATTTCAAGTTAACCAACATTTCTAAACCATCAGGTACTTCTGTAATTTGTGTTTCCCCAAGGTCTAACTTCCTCAATGTTGTAAGCTTTGCTAATGAAGACACATGTTTTAATTCTATACACAATCTAAGCATTAATGTAGTAAGCTTCTCCACGCTATAGACTGAATTCGGCAAAGATGTAATACCAGTATATGATAGATCAAGAACCTTGAGCCCATACAAATGCTCAAACAAAGAATTTGAGACATTTTTTAATGACCGGTTACCCTGCAGCAACAAGGTCGAAAGGTTAGGATACCTTGGTGATACATTAGGAGGAATTGTTGATATGTCCTTGTACATCAAAGAAGCCTTTACAAGTTCCTCTCTCCATTTTCCTTCATTTGTAAAATCATCCAATCCCAAGCGACCTTCTACCATAAATTGAGGACTTGCAACGTCGAGGACCATGTCTCTTTACCAAATTATGCATCTTCACAAACATTTTCTTGTACATATCACATCCTCAACTTTTGCGAGATCTAAATCCAACTTGCGTGCAATATCATGTTGTAGTTGGATAACATTTAAAGACTTTGATACAGTGACCCAAATGACACTGTCAAATTTGTTTTTCTCTTTTGATAGACGATTATTGATGTGCTCCATGATAGTCGATTTACCTATACCTCCCATTCCATAAAGGCCATTCTTTCTAACAGCATCGTCCAACATGCATGCCCAAATTTCTTCCTTTACTCTTTCAGTAGCACTTTCCTCAATCAATGTTGGTGTTGACATTATTTCTCCATTGCTTGGGGGTGGATCAATGACCAAACTATCAGTGAAAGCACCAATTTGATAAAGTTCTTCTACCTCTCGTATCTTCTCAGAAGCAAGTTTTCCTATGCATGTACACGAGAAACACTTCCCTTCTCCAGCTTCACATTCATTGGCTTCTATTTCATCATTCAATTTTTCTACATCTTGGATCCATCCTTCAACTTCTTGCTTTGTTGTCTTTCTTAGAAGAAGTTGTGCTCTCATTCTTGAGGTTATATCTAACTTCTGATGTTCTAAATCCCGCCATTTGTCCCTGAGAATTCTGCTATATTTATTAGCGCCTTTATAATACTTGCAGTATTTGCAAATTGGATCAAATATCATTTTTGCAAATATCTAATCTTTGATAATGATACCCATGTGATTTATGAGCTTTGAAAATGATATTCATGTATTTATATGTATGGGTCCGATTTTCGAGATTGCAAAAATGATATTTTCTCCAATTTGCAAATATTGCAAGTATTATAAAGGCGCTAATAAATATAGGAGAATTCTTAGGGACAAATGGCAGGATTTAGAACATCGGAAGTTAGATACAACCTTAAGAATGAAAGCACAACTTCTTCCAGGAAAGACACCAAAGCAAGAAGTTGAAGGATGGATCCAAGATGTAGAAAAATTGAATGATGAAATAGAAGTCATTGAATGTGAAGCTGGAGAGGGGAAGAGTTTCTCATGTGCACGCATAGGAAAACTTGCTTTTGAAAAGATACGAGAGGTAGAAGAACTTTATCAAATGGGTGCTTTCACTGATAGTTTGGTCATTGATCCACGCCCAAGCAATGGCGAAATAATTTCAACACCAACATTGATTGGGGAAAGCATTGCGGAAAGAGTAAAGGAAGAAATTTGGGCATGCATGTTGGACGATGATGTTAGAAAGATTGGCCTTTATGGAATGGGAGGTATAGGTAAATCGACTGTCATGGAGCACATCAATAATCATCTATTAAAGGAGAAAAACAAATCTGACAATATCATTTGGATCACTGTATCAAAGTCATTAAATGTTATCCAACTACAACATGATATTGCACGCAAGTTGGGTTTAGATCTTGCAAAAGTTGAGGATGTAAGAGAAAGGGCTGCCAAGTTAATGGCATAATTGAAAGATAAGAATAGATATGTGCTAAACCTAGATGATATGTGGGAAGCATTTGCTCTTGAGAAAGTAGGAATTCCAAAGCCTAATTCAGTAAATGGATGCAAGTTAGTATTGACGACAACTCTTCTTGACGTTTGTCTAGGAATAAGTTGTAAGCATATCAAAAAAAATGGAGCTTCTTTCAAAAGAGGAGGCAAGGAAGTTGTTTTTGGATAAAATGGAGCGTGATGTTGTTAATATTCCAAATTTAAAACCAATGGCAGAAGAGGTTCTAGAAAGATTTGCCCAATTGCCTCTTCAATTGTTACAATAGCTGCAAGTTTCAAACCTTTAATCAATGATTATGAGTGGAGAGATGCACTGGAAGAGTTGAGGACATCAGTAATAAGGGCCAACAATAGAGCGGAACAAGTACTTGAGACGCTTATATTTAGTTATGAACGATTGAAAGGTGAGAAACTTAAACAGTCTCTTGCATTGTGCTCTATTCCCTAAAGACTTCAAGATTAACAAAGAAGAGTCGATAGAACATTTGATTGATGAGGGAATTATCGAAAGAATGAAGAGTAGGCAAGCAGAGTTTGATAGGGGCTATTCAATATTGAGTAAACTTGAAAATGCTTGCTTATTGGAAGGTGGAAATGATATTTACAAGAAAATGTTTGTGAAGATGCATGATTTGGTAAGAGACATGGTCCTCGACGTTACAAGTCCTCAATTTATGGTAGAAGGTCACTTGGGATTGGAAGATTATACAGATGAAGGAAAATGGAGAAAGGATCTTGTAAAGGCTTCTTTGATGTACAAGGACATATCAACAATCCCTCCTAATGTATCACCAAGGTATCCTAACCTTTCGACCTTGTTGTTGCAGGGTAACCGGTCATTAAAAAATGTCTCAGATTCTTTGTTTGAGCATTTGTATGGGCTCAAGGTTCTTGATCTATCGTATACTGGTATTGAATCTTTGTCGAATTCGATCTATATCTTGGAGAAGCTTACTACATTACGGCTTAGATGGTGTATAGAATTAAAACATGTGTCTTCATTAGCAAAGCTTACAACATTGAGGAAGTTAAACCTTGGGGAAACACAAATTACGAAAGTACCTGATTATTAGAAATGTTGGTCAACGTGGACTAAAAGCCATGCCACTTGGGATTTTACCAAAAATCTCTCATCTACAGTACCTCATAGTTTCTTGGCATTCGAAGGCAACAGTAGTGGACAAAGAGGAGATAGCAAGCTTAAAGGAATAGGAAACTTTTGCACCCCTTTCCTCTATTCCTCCCAAGTTGTCCACAACAAAATAGGTCAATACTCTCTCTCTCTCTCTCTCTCTCTCTCTCTCTCCAATTTTGTTTTTCTAGCAGTGGATTTTTTTTTTTTTTTTTTTTTTTTTGGTTTCAACCACTTATTTTTAGGATTCCTGTTATAAGATATCTACTAATGAAATCGTCGCTAGAATTGAGATCTCATTCAAAGAAAAAAATATCAAATATTTGGAGTTTCTTTTCGTATATTTTCTACTAATGGTTCTTTTTGTTATCGTTGATATAATTGTCACATCACATTCGTTTCTCTTATTAATAATTTTTAAAAACTTTTATGCATATTTCCGTATTTTGTTATTCCAATTCTTGATCACAAGTTTTTTTTCTTTATTCCATTGGTTTGATTTGATTTGGGTTAATAATTAGTTGTTTTGCAAGTTCAAATTTGATTTTTTTTAGTGATCCATTGAAATGTTAAACAATGAGACTTTACTAAATTTTGTTTATTTTTTAATCTTTTTGTGTGAAAAAAATTTGTAGTTTTTGTATAAAAAAGTATTCTTAATAGTTGTATTAGAAGTACTTTATAATGCCACTTATTCAACGAAAAATAAAGGTTAGTCAAACGAAAATATTCAGATGAATGACAAATTTTAGCTTTTGCAATTATATTTTCATTATTATTATTATTATTATTATTATTATTGTAGGGGCAAAGGGCCCAACGTCAGATCCTGGGCCGTGGGTCCGTCCGAGGGGACCTATACATCCGAGGACAACGTTTCGTGGAGTACTTGCCCAACTTGATCCGATGCTGAAATGTGAATCTTGTAGGAGAAGGCCTTGTCCGAGGAGACTTCCTGTTCGGATTGTTGACAGGGTGTCCCTAATGAGCGTCTCAACCTCAATCTTATCTCTTGCAAAGAATCCCCCGATTTGTATTGATCGTAAGGACAGCTGGCGAAGATCAGATATTAAGTGAAAGGCTGCTGCCACCGCATTTATGGCCCTGCAGCTAACATCATGGCCGCATTAATGAGAAAAGACTCCTGAACAGTGACTTCCTCCTTTACAGCTGCCCCAGGAAGGTTCAGGAGAGGGGGGGGATGTGACAAGAGGGGAGAGGGCCTATATAAAGAGAAAAGAAGGCCAACAGAAGAAGGAGGGCGGGGGAAAAATAATCAGAGAAAGAAGAAAGAGAGAAAGAGAAAAAGAGAAGAGATCTAAGTTCTATTTGTATGACTATTCTCCTCGGATAATTCCGAACAGGACATTGTAACACCCAATCATCTTATCAATACATATCTTATCATTACCATACTTGGGCTTTCAACCCATATGCGTTCAAACAGTGATCTTTAATCCACTCTCTTATAAATTCATTGCTAGGATATTAAAAGGGATTCTGGGCTTATAGCTACCTTGTTAAAAAGGCCCAATATCAGATTTGTGTCCGTACAATTGGCGCCGTCTGTGGGAAGATTACTGTTGTACCTGTGTGTTATAGCTTGAACCATGGTTCGATCTGACAGAGCAGAGTCAGCTGATTCTCAGCATATTGATCACTTTGTGAACCTTGAGCGCCAGAGGGATCGTGAAGGGAGCGTGCACACGAACCATACTGCGAGGAGTCAGTACCGGCACGGCGGAGGCCAAACGCATAAGGCCATGCAACGCAAAATTGATCACCTTGAGAAGAAATTGCGCCATGCACAGAGGAGACGCGGCCCGTCTAGCAGTCCATCTGATACTGATGGCTCTTCCTATGATGAGGAAGATGATAGTTATAGACCTCGCTCCAGAACGCCACCAAGCGAGTCCTTCTCCTACGAGGAAGAACATCATCGTGACCGCAGGAGCAGAGACACGTACTCCAGGGGCACTGGGAATGATGCCATGACGAGGGCACTCAACCAAATTTCCAGGTCTCCCTTTACGCGCGGCATCGAGGGAGGGAGCCTTCCTCGGCGTTTTAATCAACCAACCTTCACCCACTACAACGGTCGGACCGACCCCGTGGAACATGTGAGCCATTACAATCAGAAAATGGCTGTCCATTCCCGGAACGAAACCCTCATGTGCAAAGTTTTCCCCTCCAGTCTGGGGCCTGTGGCCATGAGATGGTTCGATGGCCTCGCGGCAAATTCTATCGGATCCTTTAGGGCGCTCACTAGAGCCTTCTGCTCTCGATTTGTAACGAACACCAGGGTCCCCCGGCCATTAGACTCTTTGCTATCCATGTCCATGCGAGAAGGAGAGACGCTAAAGATCTACTCGGACAGATACTGGGAAATGTTCAACGAGATCGAAGGAAGCTTCGATGATGTGGCTGTAAGAACGTTCAAGGTCGGCTTGCCAGCCGAGCACGACCTGAGGAAGTCTCTGACCAAGAAGCCTGTGAGGAGCGTGCGCCGATTAATGGATCGCATAGATGAGTACAAGCGGGTCGAAGAGGATCAATTACTTGGAAAGGGAAAGGCAAAGGTGGTTCCTCAGGAAAGGAGGGATTTCAGGTCAGATAGGTACAGCAGTAGCCGGCCGCGGAGTGACTACAGTGTGCAGTCCGAGTCTGCTGCTTCACAAGCTGTTCATACCATATTCCGAGAGCCCATTCATCAGATCCTAGAAAAAATTCAGGACGAGCCATACTTCAAATGGCCGAGTAAAATGGGAGGAGACCCCCTGAGGCGCAATCAGAACCTTCATTGCCAGTATCATCAAGAATGTGGGCACACCACTGAGGACTGCAGGACGTTGAAGTTCCATTTGGAACGGCTTGTGAGAGAAGGAAAGTTGCAGCAGTTCGTTTACCGACCGAACAACCAGGGAGATCATGTTAGGCCAGGGGCTTCGGCGACTGCCTCATCAAGACCCCCTTTGGGCACGATTAACGTTATTTTCGTGGCCCCAGGAAGAACTGGGTCCTGCCCCACTAGAGTTATGTCTGTCCTTGGGACGTCCGAGGAAGCTGATAATCAAGAGGCGAAACGCGCCAGAATGGAAGACCGACCAGCACTGAGCTTCTCGGATGAGGACAAGGCGGGGACAGTACAACCCCATGATGACGCTTTGGTCATCACACTCAGGATTGGAGGGTACGATGTAAAGAGGGTAATGGTTGACCAAGGGAGTGGAGCCGAGATCATGTACCCGGATCTGTACAGGGGTTTGGGCCTGCGGCCTGAAGACCTGACTGCATATGAATCACCCTTAGTCAGCTTTGATGGGAAGACCGTCATCCCCAAGGGTCAGATCAGACTACCCGTACAAGCAGGATCTGAAATTGTTGAGGTTGACTTTATCGTCGTGGATGCGTATTCCCCCTATACGGCCATCGTAGCCAGACCTTGGCTCCATGCCTTAGGGGCTGTCTCTTCGACATTACACCTTAAAGTCAAATTCCCGTCTGGAGGACGCGTAGAAGAGATCATTGGAAGCCAACCTATGGCCAGGCAGTGTCTCATAGCTGCCATTTCACATCAGCAAGATGCCGAGCTGATTACCACTTCAGTTGGGCATTCGTAGCAGTCAACGTTTCCGGCTCTCCCCGTAGCCGAGGATCCGCCCGAGGAGCAATGTGAAAAATTAGAGAGAATTGTCATCGGAGAAGATCCTGACAAGTTTTTCCAGATCGGGGATCAGCTATCCCCTTGGGAAAGGGAAGAGCTGTTGTCTTTCCTTAAGAGAAATGTGGACGTGTTCGCTTGGAATTCTTATGAAGCCCCAGGAGTGGACCCGGGGTTTATCTGTCATCACCTCAATGTGAATCCAGCTGCACTACCCAAAAGGCAACCACCTCGGCGTTCATCCAGAGAACATTCTGACGCCGTCAGGGATGAGGTGAACAAACTCAAGCAGGCTGGGGCTATCAGGGAAGTGTTCTACCCAGAATGGCTGGCCAACACCGTAGTGGTGAAGAAGAAGAATGGGAAGTGGCGCGTATGCGTGGACTTTACAGATCTAAATAGAGCCTGTCCGAAGGACCCTTTCCCCATGCCGAGGATCGACCAGTTGGTGGATGCAACTGTTGGGCATCCACGAATGAGCTTCTTGGACGCCTTCCAAGGATACCATCAAATCCCTCTAGCCCTGAATGATCAAGAGAAAACGGCCTTTGTGACTCCCATTGGGAACTACCATTACAAGGTGATGCCATTTGGGCTGAAGAATGCAGGGTCCACTTACCAGAGGATGATGACGAAAATGTTTGAACCACTGCTAGGGAAGTGCATTGAGATCTACATCGATGACATGGTGGTCAAGAGCAAGCTTGAGTCCGACCACGTTGGAAACCTGGAGAACGTCTTTGAAATCTTAAGGAAACACAAATTGCGCCTCAACGCTTCAAAGTGTTCTTTCGGTGTCGGATCAGGAAAGTTCTTGGGGTACATGGTCACTCACCGGGGAATCGAGGTGAATCCCGATCAAATAAAGGCGATTAACAGTCTGCAGCCTCCTCGGAACCCAAAGGAAGTGCAGAAGTTGACTGGGATGACTGCCGCTCTCAACCGGTTCATCTCCAAGTCTGCAGAGAGGTGTCGGCCCTTCTTCCAACTGCTAAATAAATGGAAGGGATTTGAATGGAATGAAGAGTGCACGCTGGCTTTTCAACAACTGAAACAATACCTAGCTCGGCCGCCCATCATGTCTAGCCCTTCAGCGGATGAGGTTTTGTTCGCCTACATTGCGGTAGCCACCCATGCTGTGAGTCTAGTATTAATCCGAGAGGACAATGGTGTCCAAAAGCCTGTATACTATGTGAGCAAGTCTCTCCACGAGGCCGAGGTCCGCTATCTACCGCTTGAGAAGGCCATCTTTGCAATAATCCATGCCACTCGTAAACTCCCTCATTATTTCCAGTCACATACGGTTGTGGTCCTTACCCAACTCCCACTCAGGTTGCTGCTCAGGAGTGCAGACTACACGGGAAGAATTGCCAAATGGGGTACCATACTAGGAGCTTTCGACATAAAATACATGCCTCGCACTTCGGTCAAGGGGCAGGTACTAGCCGACCTGTTAGCTGAGTTTGCTGAACCCATGTTGGAAGAAAGGATTGGAGCGGTGCCCATGGATGAAAATTCAGTTAGTCTCATCGCTGTGCAAGAGTCCGAGCCCTGGAAACTATATGTAGACGGTGCAGCTAATCAACGAGGTTCGGGAGTGGGGCTTGTTTTAATATCTCCCGAGGACGTTGTCATTGAAAAATCTTTAAGACTAAGCTTCTCGGCAACTAACAATGAGGCTGAATACGAAGCGTTGCTCATCGGCGTAGCCATGGTCAGAAAAATGGGAGGCAGCATCCTAGAAGTGTTCTCGGATTCGGCTCTGGTCGTTGGCCAAGTGCGAGGAGAACTAGAGGCTCGTGATGAACGAATGCAGAAATATCTGAAGCAGGTCAAACAGCTGCAGTCTCAATTCAAGTCATTCAATTTACAGCACGTTCCTCGGAGTGGTAACACGCACGCCGATTCTTTAGCAACTCTCGCGACCACCTTGGCTCTGGGGCTTCCCCGGCTTATCCTGGTGGAAGACGTGCAGAGGCATTTGGAAGAGACCGAAGGGCCCAGTATTTGTCAAGCCAGTGTAGGGTCGAGCTGGATAGACCCTATGATTTCTTATCTCAGAGAAGACGTCTTGCCGACAGACAAGACTGAGGCCGAGAAGGTGAGGAGAAAAGCCCCTCGTTTCTGGCTCTCGGAAGACAATAAACTATACAAGCGTTCTTTCTCCGGACCCTATCTGCTGTGTGTGCACCCTGATGCCACAGAGCTACTCCTCGAGGAGTTACATGAAGGGATTTGTGGCAGTCACACTGGGGGAAGATCCCTAGCACACAGGGCTTTAACTCAGGGGTACTGGTGGCCAAATATGCAACGAGAATCGCAGGCGTACGTGAAGAAGTGCGATCAGTGCCAGAGGTTTGCCCCCAATATACATCAACCGGGAGGAGTACTGAATCCTCTGTCAAGTCCTTGGCCTTTCGCCCAATGGGGCCTAGACATTGTTGGTCCCTTCCCTAAGGCAGTCGGAAACAAGAGATACTTGGTCGTGGCAACAGACTACTTCACAAAATGGGTTGAAGCCGAGCCATTAGCCAACATCAGGGATGTTGATGTACAAAAATTTGTATGGAAGAGTATCATTATACGGTTTGGGGTGCCTCATACCCTCATCTCGGACAACGGCCTTCAGTTCGATAGTAAAGCGTTCAGAAAGTTTTGCAGTGAACTAGGCGTTACAAACAGATACTCCACCCCTGCATATCCTCAGGGAAATGGTCAAGCTGAAGCAATTAACAAGGTCATAGTGAGCGGCCTTAAGAAGAGGCTGGACGATGCTAAAGGAAAATGGGTGGAAGAGTTACCTCATGTGCTCTGGACATACAGGACTACTCCTCGGAGATCTACCGGAGAAACCCCATTCGCCCTGACGTATGGTGCAGAGGCGGTCATTCCCATAGAGGCTGGTTTCCCCACACTTAGGACCAGTTCATTCACCTCGGCCAATAATGACGAACAGCTGATGAGCAATCTGGACTTAATCGCCGAGCGTAGGGAAAAAGCTGCAGTTCAGTTAGCCTATTACCAGCACAAGCTCAAGCAAAGTTATGATGCTAACGTCAGACTAAGACCACTAGCACCGGGAGATTTGGTTTTACGAAAAGTGGTGGGCACAGCGAAGAATCCGGCCTGGGGAAAGTTGGGACCCAGTTGGGAAGGCCCCTACCGTGTTCTATCAGTAGCTGGAATAGGAGCCTTTTATTTAGAAGATTTAGATGAAAGGGCTGTACCACATCCGTGGAATGTAAATAACCTAAAAAGGTACTATTACTAATGAAAGTTTCGGTTCACTCATTCAAGTTTCTTATACTGTTCACTTCTAAGTGTTAAACAGAACCTTGGTCAGGCCTGGCTCCTCGGACCACCTACCTTGGGTAAATTAACACCCCTAAGTATTAAACAGAACCTTGGTCGTGCCTGGTCCCTCGGACCACACGCCTTGGGTAAATTAATACTTCTAAGTGTTAAACAGAACCTTGGTCAGGCCTGGCTCCTCGGACCACCTACCTTGGGTAAATTAACACCCCTAAGTATTAAACAGAACCTTGGTCGTGCCTGGTCCCTCGGACCACACGCCTTGGGTAAATTAATACTTCTAAGTGTTAAACAGAACCTTGGTCAGGCCTGGCTCCTCGGACCACCTACCTTGGGTAAATTAACACCCCTAAGTATTAAACAGAACCTTGGTCGTGCCTGGTCCCTCGGACCACACGCCTTGGGTAAATTAATACTTCTAAGTGTTAAACAGAACCTTGGTCAGGCCTGGCTCCTCGGACCACCTACCTTGGGTAAATTAACACCCCTAAGTATTAAACAGAACCTTGGTCGTGCCTGGTCCCTCGGACCACACGCTTTGGGTAAATTAATACTTCTAAGTATTAAACAGAACCTTGGTCGTGCCTGGTCCCTCGGACCACACGCCTTGGGTAAATTAATACTTCTAAGTGTTAAACAGAACCTTGGTCAGGCCTGGCTCCTCGGACCACCTACCTTGGGTAAATTAACACCCCTAAGTATTAAACAGAACCTTGGTCGTGCCTGGTCCCTCGGACCACACGCCTTGGGTAAATTAATACTTCTAAGTGTTAAACAGAACCTTGGTCAGGCCTGGCTCCTCGGACCACCTACCTTGGGTAAATTAACACCCCTAAGTATTAAACAGAACCTTGGTCGTGCCTGGTCCCTCGGATCACACACCTTGGGTAAATTAATACTTCCAAGTGCTAAACAGAACCTTGGTCGTGCCTAGTCCCTCCGACCACACATCTTGAGCAAATTAAAGCTCTTAAATGTGGAGCGCAATCTTTGACAAGCCTGATCTCTCGGATCAACCACCTCGGGTATTTTGTCATTTTCTATTTTTTCCTCTGAAGGTAGTATGAAGTCTCGGACGAGTTTGTCCTCTCGGACCATACCCTTAGAACTCTTTGAAGGGTTAATTTTCCACATTCACTCAAGCTACATGCTCTCAGCACTTATTCTTACTTAATTTTACGTGTCAATGTTATTGCGGCTGATTATAAATTTCTTATCATTTGTTATGTCAAAGCCAAAGTGTTGGATTTCCGTCCATAAATACAAGCTTTGCGCAAATAAACAGACAGAATGGAAAGCAGATGAAGTTGGGCAAAATGTTTTCATTAAATCATAAAAATACAACGGTTAAAAATATATTGCCTACTCTCTAAATACAAAATTAGAGCTATGCTCGGAAACAGCTAGAAAACCCTAACAGCCTAGCTCTAAGCTTGTCCGGTCTGAGAAGGAGGATTATTGTCGCTGCTTGGCAGGATCGCTGAGGGGGCCGTGTCCTTGGTCTGATTAAGCTCTGTGGAGGCCGGTGCTTCACCCGGGGCATCTTTTTGTTTTTCAGTCTCCTGCGCCGCTTCGGATGGAATCACCGCTTGACTCGCATGCTCCAAAACCTGAGGAGACGAGGAGGAGGGGCCGGTCGACATCAAAGCAAGATCCGGATGGAAATATGTCTTCCCCGGCAGTCTAAGTTCTGAGTCTGCAGGAACTCCAGCCATATTCAAAGCCTCCTCCCACGTGGATTGGCAGTAGTCCCTGCAGACTTCAGTAACTTCCTCCGCAAGCCTTTTCTCCGTCTCCTCAATGCCACGAAGATATGCAGCCTCCTTCTCGGCCTCTGCCGCCCTCAGCGCCGCCTTGGCCTCTTTCTCTCCTTTCTCGGCTTTTTCGGCTCGGGCGCGGAGATCCAAGGCCAATTGCCTTGCGGTGGCTAGATCTATCTCCGTCATATGTAGCCTTTTCCGCTGGTCCTCGGCCTGGTCTTCGGCATTCTTCAGCCCAGCCTGGGCATTCCTTCTCTCCCTCTCTTCCTTAATTAATTTATTGGACAGCTCGAGCTTTTGGTGCTTCAGCTCTCCCAGGGTCTTCTCCATTTCCTTGCGGGATTGGGTCTCGGCCCTGGCCAGGTTGCGGGCATCCTTGACCCAATCCTCTGCGACATGGACCTGCTGAGTAAGCTGCAAAACAAAACATCAAACCATGTCATCACAAGAATGGACGTGCACAACTTTGGTATTGATAAACTTTATAGGTACAAAATAACTCATGGACTCACCATGGCTAAATCCCTCTTCATGGACATAAAGAGGTCGGCCTGCCTCCAAGACCTCAATACGTCCATATCCCGAGGGAGAAGCAAGGGACGCTCCAGGGCCTCGGCGATGTATCCCGAATGGCCATTCTGGAACTCCCGTATGGACGCATTGACAGTGAGGGGAGCCCCATCCAGGTCCAGCCGGGGAGCCCAGACCTGTGGAGTGTGAACCTCCCGAGGAGGGGGGTCGCTCCGATGCCTTGGAGGTGAAGCCCTTCTGTCCTCCTTCCTCTGCTGCTTCCCACCTCTTTGCTGCCGAGGAGACACTTCGCCCTCCTCGGCGTCCACATCCACAACTTTTTTCTTCCTCTTTAAGTCTGGAATAGGAAGAAGACCGGTTGTAGTGGTGGATGGTGGCGGAGGAGGAAGCTTGCCAGCCTCCCTCTCTTTGGGGGCCTCCTTCGAAGATGCCCCCTCATTCCGACCTGCTATCAAGGCCTTCAACCCCCTCCTCGGTTGCAGAGACATCTCTTCTACGTCCTCTGAGGTCTCGGATGGTTGAGTGCCGAGGGTTTCGGGTTGTACTTCCTCCTCTCCTTCAAAGTGAAACTGGTCTATTTCTGCCTCCAACGATGGTAGAGTCGAAGCGGAGCTTTCTCTTTGGTCAACTTCTTGGGGGGCAACTTGCTGGAGCGGCCAGGGGACTGGAGGAAGGTCCTTGTTTGCCAGAAAACCTGGTCGAGAGACGTCTATCCGGTTAATCCTCTTGTCCCTAGCTCGGATAGAGTCTCCGACGTCCTGGAAGCTGTCTGATATTGGAGTGAAGCCCAATATCAAATGAGCGGCTCGCAGCTGGCCGTCCGAGTTGACGAACACCTCCGAGCGTAACAGATAATTCAACCCGAGCACGTTCACGAGGTCGAGGTTAGGAGAGACGAATCGCCTATCTGTAACAGCAATCAAAAGAAAAAAAAACACGAAGTCAGTCATCATACTTCTCAGGATAATCGTATGTATGGTAAAACGAAACTAAGTCTAAACTGCAAATCCTACGATTGTCTTAAACTAAATCCCTTAATACCCCACCTGGCTCTCCCTCAGTGGTCGGACAGTGGTGGCCGTCATGCCACGCCCCCGAGACGATGACGTAATCGTCCTTCATGCCTTTGTTGGATTTGGGGAGGCACGATATCATTTTCACGACCGGAGACCGGGACTTCAAGTAGTACCCTCCCTCCTTCAGAGAATGACACTCGTACATGTGTACGACGTCATGCCAGGTGAGCCTTAGGCCCATCATCTCATTAAGGGCATCTACACACCCCAGGATCCTAAATACATTGGCCGCACACTGGTGTGGACACAATCTGTGATTCCTAAGGTACTCCCTAGTAACGTTGCCCATAGGAATGGACATTCCCCCTTCCAGAAAGGCGATCACAGGGATAACTACCTCCCCGGTCCTCCTAGAGATTAAGATGTCCTCTGGTGGACAATACCGGAGGCTAACCCCCTCGGGAATATTATACTTCGCTTTAAAACACTCTATAGCTACGGGGGTATCGACTAAGTTTTTAAATCTACCCATGACGGTACCTAAAGATAAAGGTTGGCTGAGAAATTTCCCTAAAGGCAAAAACGAAAAGGGAAAGGAAGAAGGCCGAGGTGTTCAACCAAGAGGGAATGAGCAAGAGAGGCGAATACTTACAAAAGAAGGTAGTATTGTAAGTTTGGAGATCTCGGAGGAACCTAGGAACCCTTAAAAAAGTCTCCTCGGAGTGTCTAAAACAACGAATCTTGAATCGGTAGAATGTTTAGGAATTTTGAATACTCAAACGAATGTAAAATAAAGAAACTCACCTTCTCACGGCCTTATATATATATAGCAGGTGAAAAGTGGTGGGATCTATCCCGCTCAAAATTTCACAGGGAAATCCTAACCGCACGATTTGCCTCCAGCCGTTGATCCAGGGGACAGAGCGCCACCCAGATCAATAAAGGATACGCTACAACTTCCAAAGCGCCCTTGGAAAATGGAGATTTCGCGAAACGGCACATCCACGTGGAATTGTTGGGGCGCTTGATGGGCCCCAGCCTCGTGGAGATCAAAGTCCCACTCTTCTCCTCGGATAGAAGGAGAAAACTGGAACTTTGAGGGGCTATTGTAGGGGCAAAGGGCCCAACGTCAGATCCTGGGCCGTGGGTCCGTCCGAGGGGACCTATACATCCGAGGACAACGTTTCGTGGAGTACTTGCCCAACTTGATCCGATGCTGAAATGTGAATCTTGTAGGAGAAGGCCTTGTCCGAGGAGACTTCCTGTTCGGATTGTTGACAGGGTGTCCCTAATGAGCGTCTCAACCTCAATCTTATCTCTTGCAAAGAATCCCCCGATTTGTATTGACCGTAAGGACAGCTGGCGAAGATCAGATATTAAGTGAAAGGCTGCTGCCACCGCATTTATGGCCCTGCAGCTAACATCATGGCCGCATTAATGAGAAAAGACTCCTGAACAGTGACTTCCTCCTTTACAGCTGCCCCAGGAAGGTTCAGGAGAGGGGGGGGATGTGACAAGAGGGGAGAGGGCCTATATAAAGAGAAAAGAAGGCCAACAGAAGGAGGAGGGCGGGGGAAAAATAATCAGAGAAAGAAGAAAGAGAGAAAGAGAAAAAGAGAAGAGATCTAAGTTCTATTTGTATGACTATTCTCCTCGGATAATTCCGAACAGGACATTGTAACACCCAATCATCTTATCAATACATATCTTATCATTACCATACTTGGGCTTTCAACCCATATGCGTTCAAACAGTGATCTTTAATCCACTCTCTTATAAATTCATTGCTAGGATATTAAAAGGGATTCTGGGCTTATAGCTACCTTGTTAAAAAGGCCCAATATCAGATTTGTGTCCGTACAATTATTATTATTATTATTATTATTATTATTTTACAACTATGCATATATAGAAACTTAATTCTAAATATTGTTTATTTGATCATCTTTTTTGGTGGATGAATTTGTAATTTCCACAAAGAAAATAACCTCAATAGATTATCAACAACAAATTGTTTTCCTAATTGATCCCGTTAATCATTGTTAAGTTTCATTAGTTTTTTAGATACATTTTTCGGTGTTTTGGATTGAAGGATAGAAAAAATAGGGTTTGAGAAAGTTTGTTTAAAACTAAAAGAATAATTTCCAAATTTTATATACTTTTTTATGATACACAAAATGTTATAAATAAATTTTATTAAAAAATGAATATGTTCACTAACTTGCCTTTTGAATTCCTATAAAAAATTGTATTGTTCTCATTTTGGTACAACATAAATTATATATATATATATATATATATATTACATATTTTATTGTTCCTATAATAAATGAAAACATGATTATGAATATATTACTCTTTATTAAATTAGACTAAATTGCAAAAAAAAAAAAAAAATTAATGAGATTGCCATAAAAAAAAAAAAAAAATTATCATGCGCAACGCGTGAGTTAGCGACTAGTAATAATAATAATATATACAGGAATACAAGTATGTCTTAATAAGCACGAAAGGGAATGAAAAAAAAAAAAAAAAAAATCTCAAGCATTTTATAGTCAAAGATTTATAGCACACAAGAAAATATAATGCAAAACTACATAGAAAGTAACACAAACCAAGAGATGAACAAGTTTGTTTTTTCATGCATAAACTAGAATGGAAGAACATATCAACTTAGTTAGGTTTAAGTGTTTACCATGAGAATCAAAGATCTTATTGCATGCAAAAAACTAACAACAAAAAAGTATATACCCTGAAAAGCGAACACTTCTTGATGGACTCTAATTCAATAAAGTAGAACGCACTAACCAAATGTATATGTTTGTTTCATGAGAACATGGAAATTTGTAGTCAAAGAATCAAAAAAATATAAAGCACAAGCATTAAATGTTACAAAAACTAAATACTACTACGGAAAACTGTGCCATTCGACAAAAGCTTTGGAAAAGAAACGTGATAACCTTTTCTTATGTCTGTGTTCATATTTGAGTCTGTTTTGCAACTGGGTAAATCTAAATTCAATGTCCAAATTGTCCAACTGGGTAAACTGAGGTTGACAGTTCTCAGTCACGACCTTGATCAAATTCTTCTTAGTAGAACCTGAAAGTGGACATACAACAATGATATTAAAACATGACAGCTCATTGGTTTCTTTCTAAGCCCAATGAGAAGTAGATTGAACAAACAATACCATATAAAAAACAAGTGAGAAAAGTACCAATACAAGGAAAATCACATGGAAGAGGGGGAGGAAAAGCTTTAAAAGAGACAAATTACTGCAGAAAGGAATGGTTCTCTCGGTTTGCTTTCAAATGGAAATGCATGATTCATTTTACAGTAAAAGATTAAAATTTTCATAAATCTAAAGATGTACAAGGTACTATCACATTGAATCTTCCCTCAAATAACGAATAATGAGTAAATTTAAAAATATCACATATTCCTATAGATTCATAAAAAATTAAATCTTATTTATGAAATGGTTCTTCTCCATCTTAAAAAAAAATGGAAACGAAGAAAAAAAAAATGAATTCCTTCTTTACAAAATGTTTAACCCTAAAAGAACAATTTTTCTGTCCTTCGATTTTATTTTTGTACGGACACAAATCTGATATTGGGCCTTTTTAACAAGGTAGCTATAAGCCCAGAATCCCTTTTAATATCCTAGCAATGAATTTATAAGAGAGTGGATTAAAGATCACTGTTTGAACGCATATGGGTTGAAAGCCCAAGTATGGTAATGATAAGATATGTATTGATAAGATGATTGGGTGTTACAATGTCCTGTTCGGAATTATCCGAGGAGAATAGTCATACAAATAGAACTTAGATCTCTTCTCTTTTTCTCTTTCTCTCTTTCTTCTTTCTCTGATTATTTTTCCCCCGCCCTCCTCCTTCTGTTGGCCTTCTTTTCTCTTTATATAGGCCCTCTCCCCTCTTGTCACATCCCCCCCCTCTCCTGAACCTTCCTGGGGCAGCTGTAAAGGAGGAAGTCACTGTTCAGGAGTCTTTTCTCATTAATGCGGCCATGATGTTAGCTGCAGGGCCATAAATGCGGTGGCAGCAGCCTTTCACTTAATATCTGATCTTCGCCAGCTGTCCTTACGGTCAATACAAATCGGGGGATTCTTTGCAAGAGATAAGATTGAGGTTGAGACGCTCATTAGGGACACCCTGTCAACAATCCGAACAGGAAGTCTCCTCGGACAAGGCCTTCTCCTACAAGATTCACATTTCAGCATCGGATCAAGTTGGGCAAGTACTCCACGAAACGTTGTCCTCGGATGTATAGGTCCCCTCGGACGGACCCACGGCCCAGGATCTGACGTTGGGCCCTTTGCCCCTACAATAGCCCCTCAAAGTTCCAGTTTTCTCCTTCTATCCGAGGAGAAGAGTGGGACTTTGATCTCCACGAGGCTGGGGCCCATCAAGCGCCCCAACAATTCCACGTGGATGTGCCGTTTCGCGAAATCTCCATTTTCCAAGGGCGCTTTGGAAGTTGTAGCGTATCCTTTATTGATCTGGGTGGCGCTCTGTCCCCTGGATCAACGGCTGGAGGCAAATCGTGCGGTTAGGATTTCCCTGTGAAATTTTGAGCGGGATAGATCCCACCACTTTTCACCTGCTATATATATATAAGGCCGTGAGAAGGTGAGTTTCTTTATTTTACATTCGTTTGAGTATTCAAAATTCCTAAACATTCTACCGATTCAAGATTCGTTGTTTTAGACACTCCGAGGAGACTTTTTTAAGGGTTCCTAGGTTCCTCCGAGATCTCCAAACTTACAATACTACCTTCTTTTGTAAGTATTCGCCTCTCTTGCTCATTCCCTCTTGGTTGAACACCTCGGCCTTCTTCCTTTCCCTTTTCGTTTTTGCCTTTAGGGAAATTTCTCAGCCAACCTTTATCTTTAGGTACCGTCATGGGTAGATTTAAAAACTTAGTCGATACCCCCGTAGCTATAGAGTGTTTTAAAGCGAAGTATAATATTCCCGAGGGGGTTAGCCTCCGGTATTGTCCACCAGAGGACATCTTAATCTCTAGGAGGACCGGGGAGGTAGTTATCCCTGTGATCGCCTTTCTGGAAGGGGGAATGTCCATTCCTATGGGCAACGTTACTAGGGAGTACCTTAGGAATCACAGATTGTGTCCACACCAGTGTGCGGCCAATGTATTTAGGATCCTGGGGTGTGTAGATGCCCTTAATGAGATGATGGGCCTAAGGCTCACCTGGCATGACGTCGTACACATGTACGAGTGTCATTCTCTGAAGGAGGGAGGGTACTACTTGAAGTCCCGGTCTCCGGTCGTGAAAATGATATCGTGCCTCCCCAAATCCAACAAAGGCATGAAGGACGATTACGTCATCGTCTCGGGGGCGTGGCATGACGGCCACCACTGTCCGACCACTGAGGGAGAGCCAGGTGGGGTATTAAGGGATTTAGTTTAAGACAATCGTAGGATTTGCAGTTTAGACTTAGTTTCGTTTTACCATACATACGATTATCCTGAGAAGTATGATGACTGACTTCGTGTTTTTTTTTCTTTTGATTGCTGTTACAGATAGGCGATTCGTCTCTCCTAACCTCGACCTCGTGAACGTGCTCGGGTTGAATTATCTGTTACGCTCGGAGGTGTTCGTCAACTCGGACGGCCAGCTGCGAGCCGCTCATTTGATATTGGGCTTCACTCCAATATCAGACAGCTTCCAGGACGTCGGAGACTCTATCCGAGCTAGGGACAAGAGGATTAACCGGATAGACGTCTCTCGACCAGGTTTTCTGGCAAACAAGGACCTTCCTCCAGTCCCCTGGCCGCTCCAGCAAGTTGCCCCCCAAGAAGTTGACCAAAGAGAAAGCTCCGCTTCGACTCTACCATCGTTGGAGGCAGAAATAGACCAGTTTCACTTTGAAGGAGAGGAGGAAGTACAACCCGAAACCCTCGGCACTCAACCATCCGAGACCTCAGAGGACGTAGAAGAGATGTCTCTGCAACCGAGGAGGGGGTTGAAGGCCTTGATAGCAGGTCGGAATGAGGGGGCATCTTCGAAGGAGGCCCCCAAAGAGAGGGAGGCTGGCAAGCTTCCTCCTCCGCCACCATCCACCACTACAACCGGTCTTCTTCCTATTCCAGACTTAAAGAGGAAGAAAAAAGTTGTGGATGTGGACGCCGAGGAGGGCGAAGTGTCTCCTCGGCAGCAAAGAGGTGGGAAGCAGCAGAGGAAGGAGGACAGAAGGGCTTCACCTCCAAGGCATCGGAGCGACCCCCCTCCTCGGGAGGTTCACACTCCACAGGTCTGGGCTCCCCGGCTGGACCTGGATGGGGCTCCCCTCACTGTCAATGCGTCCATACGGGAGTTCCAGAATGGCCATTCGGGATACATCGCCGAGGCCCTGGAGCGTCCCTTGCTTCTCCCTCGGGATATGGACGTATTGAGGTCTTGGAGGCAGGCCGACCTCTTTATGTCCATGAAGAGGGATTTAGCCATGGTGAGTCCATGAGTTATTTTGTACCTATAAAGTTTATCAATACCAAAGTTGTGCACGTCCATTCTTGTGATGACATGGTTTGATGTTTTGTTTTGCAGCTTACTCAGCAGGTCCATGTCGCAGAGGATTGGGTCAAGGATGCCCGCAACCTGGCCAGGGCCGAGACCCAATCCCGCAAGGAAATGGAGAAGACCCTGGGAGAGCTGAAGCACCAAAAGCTCGAGCTGTCCAATAAATTAATTAAGGAAGAGAGGGAGAGAAGGAATGCCCAGGCTGGGCTGAAGAATGCCGAAGACCAGGCCGAGGACCAGCGGAAAAGGCTACATATGACGGAGATAGATCTAGCCACCGCAAGGCAATTGGCCTTGGATCTCCGCGCCCGAGCCGAAAAAGCCGAGAAAGGAGAGAAAGAGGCCAAGGCGGCGCTGAGGGCGGCAGAGGCCGAGAAGGAGGCTGCATATCTTCGTGGCATTGAGGAGACGGAGAAAAGGCTTGCGGAGGAAGTTACTGAAGTCTGCAGGGACTACTGCCAATCCACGTGGGAGGAGGCTTTGAATATGGCTGGAGTTCCTGCAGACTCAGAACTTAGACTGCCGGGGAAGACATATTTCCATCCGGATCTTGCTTTGATGTCGACCGGCCCCTCCTCCTCGTCTCCTCAGGTTTTGGAGCATGCGAGTCAAGCGGTGATTCCATCCGAAGCGGCGCAGGAGACTGAAAAACAAAAAGATGCCCCGGGTGAAGCACCGGCCTCCACAGAGCTTAATCAGACCAAGGACACGGCCCCCTCAGCGATCCTGCCAAGCAGCGACAATAATCCTCCTTCTCAGACCGGACAAGCTTAGAGCTAGGCTGTTAGGGTTTTCTAGCTGTTTCCGAGCATAGCTCTAATTTTGTATTTAGAGAGTAGGCAATATATTTTTAACCGTTGTATTTTTATGATTTAATGAAAACATTTTGCCCAACTTCATCTGCTTTCCATTCTGTCTGTTTATTTGCGCAAAGCTTGTATTTATGGACGGAAATCCAACACTTTGGCTTTGACATAACAAATGATAAGAAATTTATAATCAGCCGCAATAACATTGACACGTAAAATTAAGTAAGAATAAGTGCTGAGAGCATGTAGCTTGAGTGAATGTGGAAAATTAACCCTTCAAAGAGTTCTAAGGGTATGGTCCGAGAGGACAAACTCGTCCGAGACTTCATACTACCTTCAGAGGAAAAAATAGAAAATGACAAAATACCCGAGGTGGTTGATCCGAGAGATCAGGCTTGTCAAAGATTGCGCTCCACATTTAAGAGCTTTAATTTGCTCAAGATGTGTGGTCGGAGGGACTAGGCACGACCAAGGTTCTGTTTAGCACTTGGAAGTATTAATTTACCCAAGGTGTGTGATCCGAGGGACCAGGCACGACCAAGGTTCTGTTTAATACTTAGGGGTGTTAATTTACCCAAGGTAGGTGGTCCGAGGAGCCAGGCCTGACCAAGGTTCTGTTTAACACTTAGAAGTATTAATTTACCCAAGGCGTGTGGTCCGAGGGACCAGGCACGACCAAGGTTCTGTTTAATACTTAGGGGTGTTAATTTACCCAAGGTAGGTGGTCCGAGGAGCCAGGCCTGACCAAGGTTCTGTTTAACACTTAGAAGTATTAATTTACCCAAGGCGTGTGGTCCGAGGGACCAGGCACGACCAAGGTTCTGTTTAATACTTAGAAGTATTAATTTACCCAAAGCGTGTGGTCCGAGGGACCAGGCACGACCAAGGTTCTGTTTAATACTTAGGGGTGTTAATTTACCCAAGGTAGGTGGTCCGAGGAGCCAGGCCTGACCAAGGTTCTGTTTAACACTTAGAAGTATTAATTTACCCAAGGCGTGTGGTCCGAGGGACCAGGCACGACCAAGGTTCTGTTTAATACTTAGGGGTGTTAATTTACCCAAGGTAGGTGGTCCGAGGAGCCAGGCCTGACCAAGGTTCTGTTTAACACTTAGAAGTATTAATTTACCCAAGGCGTGTGGTCCGAGGGACCAGGCACGACCAAGGTTCTGTTTAATACTTAGGGGTGTTAATTTACCCAAGGTAGGTGGTCCGAGGAGCCAGGCCTGACCAAGGTTCTGTTTAACACTTAGAAGTATTAATTTACCCAAGGCGTGTGGTCCGAGGGACCAGGCACGACCAAGGTTCTGTTTAATACTTAGGGGTGTTAATTTACCCAAGGTAGGTGGTCCGAGGAGCCAGGCCTGACCAAGGTTCTGTTTAACACTTAGAAGTGAACAGTATAAGAAACTTGAATGAGTGAACCGAAACTTTCATTAGTAATAGTACCTTTTTAGGTTATTTACATTCCACGGATGTGGTACAGCCCTTTCATCTAAATCTTCTAAATAAAAGGCTCCTATTCCAGCTACTGATAGAACACGGTAGGGGCCTTCCCAACTGGGTCCCAACTTTCCCCAGGCCGGATTCTTCGCTGTGCCCACCACTTTTCGTAAAACCAAATCTCCCGGTGCTAGTGGTCTTAGTCTGACGTTAGCATCATAACTTTGCTTGAGCTTGTGCTGGTAATAGGCTAACTGAACTGCAGCTTTTTCCCTACGCTCGGCGATTAAGTCCAGATTGCTCATCAGCTGTTCGTCATTATTGGCCGAGGTGAATGAACTGGTCCTAAGTGTGGGGAAACCAGCCTCTATGGGAATGACCGCCTCTGCACCATACGTCAGGGCGAATGGGGTTTCTCCGGTAGATCTCCGAGGAGTAGTCCTGTATGTCCAGAGCACATGAGGTAACTCTTCCACCCATTTTCCTTTAGCATCGTCCAGCCTCTTCTTAAGGCCGCTCACTATGACCTTGTTAATTGCTTCAGCTTGACCATTTCCCTGAGGATATGCAGGGGTGGAGTATCTGTTTGTAACGCCTAGTTCACTGCAAAACTTTCTGAACGCTTTACTATCGAACTGAAGGCCGTTGTCCGAGATGAGGGTATGAGGCACCCCAAACCGTATAATGATACTCTTCCATACAAATTTTTGTACATCAACATCCCTGATGTTGGCTAATGGCTCGGCTTCAACCCATTTTGTGAAGTAGTCTGTTGCCACGACCAAGTATCTCTTGTTTCCGACTGCCTTAGGGAAGGGACCAACAATGTCTAGGCCCCATTGGGCGAAAGGCCAAGGACTTGACAGAGGATTCAGTACTCCTCCCGGTTGATGTATATTGGGGGCAAACCTCTGGCACTGATCGCACTTCTTCACGTACGCCTGCGATTCTCGTTGCATATTTGGCCACCAGTACCCCTGAGTTAAAGCCCTGTGTGCTAGGGATCTTCCCCCAGTGTGACTGCCACAAATCCCTTCATGTAACTCCTCGAGGAGTAGCTCTGTGGCATCAGGGTGCACACACAGCAGATAGGGTCCGGAGAAAGAACGCTTGTATAGTTTATTGTCTTCCGAGAGCCAGAAACGAGGGGCTTTTCTCCTCACCTTCTCGGCCTCAGTCTTGTCTGTCGGCAAGACGTCTTCTCTGAGATAAGAAATCATAGGGTCTATCCAGCTCGACCCTACACTGGCTTGACAAATACTGGGCCCTTCGGTCTCTTCCAAATGCCTCTGCACGTCTTCCACCAGGATAAGCCGGGGAAGCCCCAGAGCCAAGGTGGTCGCGAGAGTTGCTAAAGAATCGGCGTGCGTGTTACCACTCCGAGGAACGTGCTGTAAATTGAATGACTTGAATTGAGACTGCAGCTGTTTGACCTGCTTCAGATATTTCTGCATTCGTTCATCACGAGCCTCTAGTTCTCCTCGCACTTGGCCAACGACCAGAGCCGAATCCGAGAACACTTCTAGGATGCTGCCTCCCATTTTTCTGACCATGGCTACGCCGATGAGCAACGCTTCGTATTCAGCCTCATTGTTAGTTGCCGAGAAGCTTAGTCTTAAAGATTTTTCAATGACAACGTCCTCGGGAGATATTAAAACAAGCCCCACTCCCGAACCTCGTTGATTAGCTGCACCGTCTACATATAGTTTCCAGGGCTCGGACTCTTGCACAGCGATGAGACTAACTGAATTTTCATCCATGGGCACCGCTCCAATCCTTTCTTCCAACATGGGTTCAGCAAACTCAGCTAACAGGTCGGCTAGTACCTGCCCCTTGACCGAAGTGCGAGGCATGTATTTTATGTCGAAAGCTCCTAGTATGGTACCCCATTTGGCAATTCTTCCCGTGTAGTCTGCACTCCTGAGCAGCAACCTGAGTGGGAGTTGGGTAAGGACCACAACCGTATGTGACTGGAAATAATGAGGGAGTTTACGAGTGGCATGGATTATTGCAAAGATGGCCTTCTCAAGCGGTAGATAGCGGACCTCGGCCTCGTGGAGAGACTTGCTCACATAGTATACAGGCTTTTGGACACCATTGTCCTCTCGGATTAATACTAGACTCACAGCATGGGTGGCTACCGCAATGTAGGCGAACAAAACCTCATCCGCTGAAGGGCTAGACATGATGGGCGGCCGAGCTAGGTATTGTTTCAGTTGTTGAAAAGCCAGCGTGCACTCTTCATTCCATTCAAATCCCTTCCATTTATTTAGCAGTTGGAAGAAGGGCCGACACCTCTCTGCAGACTTGGAGATGAACCGGTTGAGAGCGGCAGTCATCCCAGTCAACTTCTGCACTTCCTTTGGGTTCCGAGGAGGCTGCAGACTGTTAATCGCCTTTATTTGATCGGGATTCACCTCGATTCCCCGGTGAGTGACCATGTACCCCAAGAACTTTCCTGATCCGACACCGAAAGAACACTTTGAAGCGTTGAGGCGCAATTTGTGTTTCCTTAAGATTTCAAAGACGTTCTCCAGGTTTCCAACGTGGTCGGACTCAAGCTTGCTCTTGACCACCATGTCATCGATGTAGATCTCAATGCACTTCCCTAGCAGTGGTTCAAACATTTTCGTCATCATCCTCTGGTAAGTGGACCCTGCATTCTTCAGCCCAAATGGCATCACCTTGTAATGGTAGTTCCCAATGGGAGTCACAAAGGCCGTTTTCTCTTGATCATTCAGGGCTAGAGGGATTTGATGGTATCCTTGGAAGGCGTCCAAGAAGCTCATTCGTGGATGCCCAACAGTTGCATCCACCAACTGGTCGATCCTCGGCATGGGGAAAGGGTCCTTCGGACAGGCTCTATTTAGATCTGTAAAGTCCACGCATACGCGCCACTTCCCATTCTTCTTCTTCACCACTACGGTGTTGGCCAGCCATTCTGGGTAGAACACTTCCCTGATAGCCCCAGCCTGCTTGAGTTTGTTCACCTCATCCCTGACGGCGTCAGAATGTTCTCTGGATGAACGCCGAGGTGGTTGCCTTTTGGGTAGTGCAGCTGGATTCACATTGAGGTGATGACAGATAAACCCCGGGTCCACTCCTGGGGCTTCATAAGAATTCCAAGCGAACACGTCCACATTTCTCTTAAGGAAAGACAACAGCTCTTCCCTTTCCCAAGGGGATAGCTGATCCCCGATCTGGAAAAACTTGTCAGGATCTTCTCCGATGACAATTCTCTCTAATTTTTCACATTGCTCCTCGGGCGGATCCTCGGCTACGGGGAGAGCCGGAAACGTTGACTGCTACGAATGCCCAACTGAAGTGGTAATCAGCTCGGCATCTTGCTGATGTGAAATGGCAGCTATGAGACACTGCCTGGCCATAGGTTGGCTTCCAATGATCTCTTCTACGCGTCCTCCAGACGGGAATTTGACTTTAAGGTGTAATGTCGAAGAGACAGCCCCTAAGGCATGGAGCCAAGGTCTGGCTACGATGGCCGTATAGGGGGAATACGCATCCACGACGATAAAGTCAACCTCAACAATTTCAGATCCTGCTTGTACGGGTAGTCTGATCTGACCCTTGGGGATGACGGTCTTCCCATCAAAGCTGACTAAGGGTGATTCATATGCAGTCAGGTCTTCAGGCCGCAGGCCCAAACCCCTGTACAGATCCGGGTACATGATCTCGGCTCCACTCCCTTGGTCAACCATTACCCTCTTTACATCGTACCCTCCAATCCTGAGTGTGATGACCAAAGCGTCATCATGGGGTTGTACTGTCCCCGCCTTGTCCTCATCCGAGAAGCTCAGTGCTGGTCGGTCTTCCATTCTGGCGCGTTTCGCCTCTTGATTATCAGCTTCCTCGGACGTCCCAAGGACAGACATAACTCTAGTGGGGCAGGACCCAGTTCTTCCTGGGGCCACGAAAATAACGTTAATCGTGCCCAAAGGGGGTCTTGATGAGGCAGTCGCCGAAGCCCCTGGCCTAACATGATCTCCCTGGTTGTTCGGTCGGTAAACGAACTGCTGCAACTTTCCTTCTCTCACAAGCCGTTCCAAATGGAACTTCAACGTCCTGCAGTCCTCAGTGGTGTGCCCACATTCTTGATGATACTGGCAATGAAGGTTCTGATTGCGCCTCAGGGGGTCTCCTCCCATTTTACTCGGCCATTTGAAGTATGGCTCGTCCTGAATTTTTTCTAGGATCTGATGAATGGGCTCTCGGAATATGGTATGAACAGCTTGTGAAGCAGCAGACTCGGACTGCACACTGTAGTCACTCCGCGGCCGGCTACTGCTGTACCTATCTGACCTGAAATCCCTCCTTTCCTGAGGAACCACCTTTGCCTTTCCCTTTCCAAGTAATTGATCCTCTTCGACCCGCTTGTACTCATCTATGCGATCCATTAATCGGCGCACGCTCCTCACAGGCTTCTTGGTCAGAGACTTCCTCAGGTCGTGCTCGGCTGGCAAGCCGACCTTGAAC
Source organism: Lithocarpus polystachyus (assembly GCA_033629205.1). Classification (NCBI taxonomy): domain Eukaryota; kingdom Viridiplantae; phylum Streptophyta; class Magnoliopsida; order Fagales; family Fagaceae; genus Lithocarpus; species Lithocarpus polystachyus. The sequence continues at coordinate 5,033,094 of CM066172.1, forward strand.
GTTCTTACAGCCACATCATCGAAGCTTCCTTCGATCTCGTTGAACATTTCCCAGTATCTGTCCGAGTAGATCTTTAGCGTCTCTCCTTCTCGCATGGACATGGATAGCAAAGAGTCTAATGGCCGGGGGACCCTGGTGTTCGTTACAAATCGAGAGCAGAAGGCTCTAGTGAGCGCCCTAAAGGATCCGATAGAATTTGCCGCGAGGCCATCGAACCATCTCATGGCCACAGGCCCCAGACTGGAGGGGAAAACTTTGCACATGAGGGTTTCGTTCCGGGAATGGACAGCCATTTTCTGATTGTAATGGCTCACATGTTCCACGGGGTCGGTCCGACCGTTGTAGTGGGTGAAGGTTGGTTGATTAAAACGCCGAGGAAGGCTCCCTCCCTCGATGCCGCGCGTAAAGGGAGACCTGGAAATTTGGTTGAGTGCCCTCGTCATGGCATCATTCCCAGTGCCCCTGGAGTACGTGTCTCTGCTCCTGCGGTCACGATGATGTTCTTCCTCGTAGGAGAAGGACTCGCTTGGTGGCGTTCTGGAGCGAGGTCTATAACTATCATCTTCCTCATCATAGGAAGAGCCATCAGTATCAGATGGACTGCTAGACGGGCCGCGTCTCCTCTGTGCATGGCGCAATTTCTTCTCAAGGTGATCAATTTTGCGTTGCATGGCCTTATGCGTTTGGCCTCCGCCGTGCCGGTACTGACTCCTCGCAGTATGGTTCGTGTGCACGCTCCCTTCACGATCCCTCTGGCGCTCAAGGTTCACAAAGTGATCAATATGCTGAGAATCAGCTGACTCTGCTCTGTCAGATCGAACCATGGTTCAAGCTATAACACACAGGTACAACAGTAATCTTCCCACAGACGGCGCCAATTGTACGGACACAAATCTGATATTGGGCCTTTTTAACAAGGTAGCTATAAGCCCAGAATCCCTTTTAATATCCTAGCAATGAATTTATAAGAGAGTGGATTAAAGATCACTGTTTGAACGCATATGGGTTGAAAGCTCAAGTATGGTAATGATAAGATATGTATTGATAAGATGATTGGGTGTTACAATGTCCTGTTCGGAATTATCCGAGGAGAATAGTCATACAAATAGAACTTAGATCTCTTCTCTTTTTCTCTTTCTCTCTTTCTTCTTTCTCTGATTATTTTTCCCCCGCCCTCCTCCTTCTGTTGGCCTTCTTTTCTCTTTATATAGGCCCTCTCCCCTCTTGTCACATCCCCCCCCTCTCCTGAACCTTCCTGGGGCAGCTGTAAAGGAGGAAGTCACTGTTCAGGAGTCTTTTCTCATTAATGCGGCCATGATGTTAGCTGCAGGGCCATAAATGCGGTGGCAGCAGCCTTTCACTTAATATCTGATCTTCGCCAGCTGTCCTTACGGTCAATACAAATCGGGGGATTCTTTGCAAGAGATAAGATTGAGGTTGAGACGCTCATTAGGGACACCCTGTCAACAATCCGAACAGGAAGTCTCCTCGGACAAGGCCTTCTCCTACAAGATTCACATTTCAGCATCGGATCAAGTTGGGCAAGTACTCCACGAAACGTTGTCCTCGGATGTATAGGTCCCCTCGGACGGACCCACGGCCCAGGATCTGACGTTGGGCCCTTTGCCCCTACAATTTTATTTTAAACTATAAGCAGGTTAAAGAATCAAGTAATGACCCTGTATATAAAAGAAAGGCCACGTTCTCTTTTATCTGAACGAAAAGTTTGGTGGAAAAGATAGCTAAAATAAATAAATAAAAAAGAATATAATAGAGTTCCTCCAAAAAAATTACAATATAATCTTTTAAATAAGTAAAAACATGTACAGTCATCTAAACCTATAAATATCTATAAACCAAAAAATAATTTCATACGCACAATCACATGAAAGACCTTACCAATCCTCCTATCTTCAAAAGAAAGCCAACTCTACAAATAAGAAACAACTCTTTAGATATCCGAGGAGAAGTTCATATTTTAAACCAAAACAATTCCTAACCTAATAAGAATCTCACATCCTCACTCCACAGTAGCAGCGACTCAGCAAGACAGCGACAACGACAGCAACAGCAACACTGAACACCCAGAGAAGCTTTGCGACGGTGAGATCGGAGATTGACTTGGTCCAGATCAGAGATTGCGAGACCGGCAATGACAAAAGCGAGATCGAGAAATAAGAACCTCAGTTTTTAACGTGTCGCAGCGGCACCACCCCTGACCTCAGGCAACGTCAAGGTATTTCAGTTCTCTCTCCTTTTCCCTATCTCATATCTGCTCTGACTCTGAGCGGCGCTCTCTCTCTCTCTCTCTCTCTCTCTCTCTCTCATATTGTCTTTTGAGTTTTGACAATAGCTCGTCTCTTAAGTGGAATTGAATTGGGTCGTTGGTAATTGTCAGTGGTTTCTTCAAAGTAACGGTCCGTTCAATTGAAGGAGTGAAAAGTGAGAGGATGGAAAATGATGGGAGGATGAAAAAATGGAAAGATAGAAAATATTTTAGTTTTATCTCTTGTGTGTTCGGTTCGGGAGTAGAAAAGTGGGAGGATGGAAAATTTTTGTATTCAGTTGGAGAGAAAAAGGAAATGATGGAAAATATAATTTATATAAATTGACTATTATACCCTTGTTACACAATATGTAAGAAATAGATTTATTTCTAATCATTAAATAATATAAAATTTATCACATCATATATAAAAATTTATATTATTATAATGTAGAAATTAGATTAGGTCATGTTAAAAAAAAAAAAAAAACAACATTACTGAGTTCAGTAACGTTGACAAAAAAAAAAAAAAACAACAATGTTAACTCAATAACGTTGAAAAAAAAAAACAAAACGTTATTGTAGAAAAAAAAAACAACAACAACAACAACAACGTCTGAGTTCAGTAAACGTTGAAAAGAAAAAAAAAATAAATGTTCAGGTAACGTTAAAAGAAAAAGAAAAAGAAAACGTTAAAAAAAATAGGTGGGAAGAGGGCATTTTTGTAAAAGCGCTACTATAGAACTTTTCTCTCCATATTTTCCTTCCGATTTGGAAGGAAAAAAAAAAAAAAGAGCCCGGAGAGAAAACTTTCTCTCAAGTTTTCCATCCTTCCTATTTTCCTTCTCCAAACGAATAGTGGAAAACAGTATTTTCTATCCTATTTTCCTTCATTTATTTTCCATCCTCCCTGTTTTCACTCCAAACGAATGGAGCCTAAGTGTGGAGTGGATGGGGCCGTGGCATTAAACTGGGTAGTTGTCTGCGGTCCCTTAAAAGTAAAGTGAATACTAACAAGACACTATAAAAAAAAAAAAAAACTATGTTAAGCAGTCTGACAGTAGGTTGAGCCGGGTGAATGATGCAATGTAAATTGTGTATTTTTAATTTTTACATTGTGCAAAACAAATTAAATTTTGGAATGTGTGCTATATTGTGTAATTTATTCTTCTCAAGGATGTTGAAAAATATTCTTAGAGCCGCCACTTGGCATCGGTCACTCCATCTAAACACCCAGCTCTTAAGTACTTTAAAGTAACATTGTTTGGAAATGTTGTTTCAGTAACATTGTTTGTATTTTTTTGAAAATACGTTAAGGTAAAAAAATGTATGAAAGAACATGTAATGTTGTTTAAAATTTAAAAACTGTTGTTTAAGTGGATGTACCAAACACCCCAATTTCAGAGGCTATTTGGTTGAGGATGTTGTGTTGGGAAGCTTCCCCAAAATGTATGAAAGAACATGTAATGTTGTTTAAAATTTAAAAACTGTTGTTTAAGTGCATGTATCAAACACCCCAATTTCAGAGGCTATTTGGTTGAGGATGTTGTGTTGGGAAGCTTCCCCAACTTTAAACCAGTCCTTCAACTTCAAAGTTTTTATCCATGGATGTGGAACTTTATGGGACAACTCTGTAACATTAGATCCATGGAATTGTGGATATTTACGGCAAAGATGGGCAAGTTACGTTTTTCTTGCTCTAACTCTCTATCATTGTTTAAATTGCTAAATACTCAATAATATGCTTGTGATAGTGTTTTGATTTGTGAAATTGTGATTGACATGTTGTCTTGCTGTTCATCATCGAACATTCTTCTAATCATAATGATGTTCCCATGTTTCATAATCTGTCTTCCTTGAAGTTTTATGGCAAGTCGATGGATAAAGGGTATACGTGGAATGCTGTAAGACTATTGCTCAGTCAGGCTCCAAAGCTACAAACACTTGCGTTTGAATTAAAACACTGGTATAGCTTAGGTCGTTTTGGACATGACTATACCTTAAAGAAACCACTGGAAGATCCTGAGTGTCTGTTATCACACCTCACAACTTGTCATTATAAAGGATTTTCAGGGCATTACATGGAACTTGTTGAACAAATCCTAATGGAAACAAAAGTCTGAAAGACAACGAAAATCACTATTGAAAGTGATCTAGGCTCAGACCTTAAGTGTTGCGAGGAGATAATGAAGTTCCCAAGGACCTCTCAAACTTGTCAAATTGCATTTGACTAGGATGCTTCCATTTTCACTCTGTCTTAATTGTCCAGAAGCAGTAGGTTTAAGGGGAATGCTCATTGTTCTTTGCATCTTTTATTTGAAACTTTAATGGATTCAATATTAGAAATACTTGTTTAATAGTAAAATCTCTCTAAGAGTTCTTGATGGTGGTAGAGGGAGCTTCTTTTCTGTAGATTTCAATCTTTAGTGTTTTAGTTGTTTTCAGTTCAAGCTGTTCGAACAGAAAATTTTAGCTTCCCAAGCCCATGACATATGCTTCTCTTTTTTACTGTAAAAGTTTTTTTGTTTCTAATGGTGTCAAATGTTTGGGGGGGGGCGGGGGGGGGGGGGGGGGGGGGGGGACTTGAAAAAGGCATTGTTTTATTTCACATTTAATGCTACTCTTAGTGATTTTAAGATTTCTTTGGTAGCTGAGAAAATGCAAGAAAATTAAAGAAGTGAAAATTTTCAGCATTAAGTGAACGTAAGAAAAATTCAGGAAATATCAAATATAGGTTATTTTGGATTCCATTGGCCACCTTTAGATGAAATCTTAGGAAAATTACAAATGAGTTAGGATTTCTTGAAAAATAAGAAGAAAGCATTAACATGCTCAGTCCACTGCTTTAGCTTAACGTTCATGTTCTTGTTAACTTATTTTCATAAATTCAATTAGTGTGTGTGTGTGTGTGTGTGTGTGTCTGTGTGTGTGTATAATGTACTGTTTGAAATAATGTGTGCTTATAAAGGCATGTAATTAACCTGAGACTTGCCAACTTTTAAAGCGAGTTTGAACTTTGAAGCATGGTTTCTGGTTTGCCACTTCCATCAATTTTCCTTCTGCCACCCCCTTGTTTCTTAGTTCAGTCTTATTCTTTTTTTTCCTCACTAACCCTAGAAGTCACTTTTATTTATGAACTATAAAATGAATTTATTACTTGTGTGCGGCTCTATGAATTAAAGGGCAAATCTTGAATATCTTGGCAATTGTTTACGACTATAAGAAGATGAAGAAATAAGTGCAGCAGAAAGGAAATTGGAATAAAAATTTTGGAAAGAGTATTTTCTATGTGTGCAAGTGAAAAGAATTCGGAAGTTTATCACTGATGTTGGAGCTACAGTGACCATGATCCTGAAATGGGTTATTTACTGATGGTATGGGTGCTTTAGCTCAAGGTTCATGTTCTTGATGAATTTGAGTACAATGAGCCAGGATACAACCTGCTTGTCTAAAATTTTAGCTGACTATGCTTTATTTAGCATAGTTGAATACAACCTGCATGCAGCAATTATCATGGTGATTTGAACTTGGAACCTATAGTTTGAATGAGAAGAGGCTGTATCTTTAAGTCATAAGAGCTGCTTTAGTAAGATATGTTTTCTTTTTATACTTTTTAACTTTAACCTATATTAATAATTATGGTTTATGTAATAGTAATAGATATCTGGTGTATTAAGAAAGTCAATGGCTCAATTGGAGATTCAACTGTTAAGCTGGTTCTACAGAAAACTGACCATTGCTCAAGTTGATGCTCTGGACATTTATTATAACTATGGGTTATGGTGATCCCAGCATTATTTTAATTGTATTGAAATGAATTGATCTCACCTGTTTATTTAATTGTACATTTGTTGCAGGATATTTGTCCAAACAACAGACTTCAGTTTCAGGAAGTATTTTGGCATAGGGTTGCACATATTTGTGCTTTCAAATTTTTTTGCGTTGGTTTGACTCTCTCTCTCTCTCCCCCTCGAATGCAAATCAAAATGGTTTTAGAGTATATGACCACGACCATGTTAAAAACACTTGGAATCAGTCTGAGGTAATGCATTTTATTTAGGCCATTAGAACATACTAGCAATCTTTTTTAGAGTTCAAATGTTGTAAAAGTTCATTCATAGAAACTTGCTCGCGAAAGTTCAACTTTATATTCTTGTTAGCCAACCACACAAAACTATAGGAATTCCTATTCTATATAATAACCCATGCTTTGATTCCCCACCCCCCCCCCCCCCTTACCGGGGGATCAATCAATCCATGTATGTGAGCTTATTAGAAAATTGGGATGCTCTTCCTAGGGCTTATGAATAATGTTGTGATGTCCTAACTTCTTTCGTTGTTAAATCATTGAAACTGGTGTTGTTACGCATTTCATAATCGTTAATGTTCCTTGTGCTTACAAAATTGTAAGACATAAAGCTTGTAGTTGAATTATCAAATAGCAACTGGCTTACTTTTCCTTTTATTCATTGTGTGATACACTCATGTAAAGAGATTAGAGTTTATGTTATTTTTGCTTTTCCTTACATGAATCTGAATATGTGCATTTTTACAATGATGATGTTGCTTACATTAGTATTAGTCCTAAAAGGTTCTTATTCTAATTTTGGGATATGCTCTATTCAATGATAAAATGCCAGTTGGTAAATAAAACAGAGAACCTGAATAGCATATAAAGGCATTTTATCTTGTATGCATATCTTGTGTCTATGTAACTTTCACCAGATTCATTTGGATATGTATTTGCTTCCATCTCCAGAATTTTCAAGGCATCCTTGCTTTCCAAATTCTCATATGACTCATCCATCAAGCATCTTCAACTAAAATTGTTTCATATGATAAATTTGTGGTATATTCACTGAAAATTAATGCTGGTTATTCACAATGCTTCTGATAATATTATAAATGCAACAGATTTTTGTATAAGTTTTTCTATATTTGCCCGAAAAGTGGCTTTGATCGTGGTCAATGGCTATTTATTATCCCAGCATCGTTTCCCATCACGTCACCAAATTTCACACAATTTCATCATTGTCACCAATGATTTCTACTATGCTTTTCTATTTCTTAAATTTCATACGCGCTAACTTCTGGCAGTTTTTCTGCTCTAGGAAAGTCCCTGTCGGCTTTTCCACATCACCTTTCTTCTACTCGACAAAATAAAAATGCCCAAACTTAGCCAATGTGAGAGCAATAAGGAGAGGGAGGTAGACAAATGTAAATAGAGTGTTGAATAAGTTTAATAAATTTATCAAAAAACCCAAATTTAGCCGACACTTATTTACAGTGAGTGGTTGATTATAGGTCAGCCCCTTGATTTTCCTATGATTTGTCCTCACAAGCTGCTCATCCGTTTTTTTTTTCTCAATCCTTCATTTACAAATGTGTCCAAAATGCCATTCTGAACGATGTGCAAGAGCTTGAGCTCAATCTGGTTTTGAGTGAGTTGTGACTTTGTGAAATTGTGATTTTTATGTTGTCTTGCAAATGATCCTCGAACATGCTTCTAATTATGATGATGTTCCCGTGTTTCATAATTTGTCTTCCTTATAGTTTTTTGATTCTGTAATGCGTGGATGCAGTATAACTATTGCTTTATCAGGCTCCAAAGATACAAACACTGTCTTTTGAATTGACACACCAGTGTGGATTTAATTGTTTTGAATGTGACAGTCTCTTGAAGAAGTCATTGGGTGTTCCTGAGTGTCTCTCATCACACCTTACAACCCATCGTTATAGAGAATTTGCAAAGCATGACATGGAACTTGTTGTACATATCTTGAAGGAAGCAAAAGTCTTAGAGACAATGAAAATCACTGTCAAAAGCAATCTAGACTCAAAAAATAAGCTTTGTAATCACAAGGAGGTAATGAAGTTTCCAAGGGCCTCTTAATTGATCAGCAGCAGTAGTTTTTTGTTGCATCTTTCACTTGAAACATTAATGGAATTAAGATTAGAAATACTTATTTAATGGTGAAATTCTCTCTCTCTCTCTCTCTCTCTCTTTAAAAGAATGCATAGAATATATAGTGTTTAATTAACTAACATGCTATATGATGTGGATGCCCCATTAAGCATGTTGTTCTAAACTTTGTTGATGCTGAAGTGAGTCTAGCTGGCTTGATGGGGACTCAGTTTTTACTTTGAGGGTTCTTGATGGTGTTAGGGTGGGCTTCTTTTGTGAAAATTTCAATCTTTGCTTCTTTAGTTGTTTTCAGATCAAACGATTTGGAGAGAAAAATTTAGCTGCCAACCCCTATGACATTGACCATTAAAGTTTTGTCTCTAACAGTGTTAAAAAATCTATGTAAGACATTGTTTTGTTTCACATTTAATGCTACTCTTGGTGAATTCAGGCTTTCTTTGGTAGCCGAGAAAATTCAAGAAAATAAAAGAAGTGAAAAGATTCAGCATCAAATGAGAAAGTAAGAAAAATTTAGGAAGTATGGTTATGTTGAATTCGATTGGTCCCCTCTAGATGATTTCTTAGGAAAATTACCGTTAAGATAGGAGTGATTGAAAAACAAGAAATTATATCTACATGCTCCATCCACTGCTTTAGCTCAAGGTTCATTTTCTTGTTAACTTTCATAGGTTTGAAATGTTTTGTGCTCAAAACATTGTCAGCATAATACTTGTAGTTGAATCATTAGATAGCAACTGGCTTACTTTTCCTTTTATTCATTGTGTGATACACTCATGTACAAAGATTATAATTTGTGTAATTTTTTCTTTTCCTTGCATTAATCTGAAATTTATGCCTTAGTACTAAAAGGTTCCTATTTTGATTTTGGGATATGCTTTGTTCAATGATAAAATGGCCTTAGGTAAATAGAACAGAGAACCTGAATAGCATACAAAGGCATCTTATGCTTGCATGCCTGTGTTGTGTCTATGTAACTTTCACTGGCCTCTTTTGGATATGTATTTGCTTCCATCTCCAGAAGTTTCAAGCTTCCATGCTTGTCAAATTCTCTAGTGAATCATCCATCAAGCATTTTCAACTAAATTTGTTTCTTATGATACAATTGTGGAATATTCACTAAAAATTAATGCTGGTTATTCACATTGCTTCTGATAATATTATAAATGCAACAAACATTTGTATAAGTTTTTCTGTACTTGATACTTTATATGTCTTTACTTTTGTAAGGATTTTTTAATTAATCATTCTAATTTGGTTTCATGATAATTTGTGCCTACTATCTGTTACCGACGTTTGCTTAGAGATGGACAAGAATGTCAATCTTGAATACAGTGGGTTCATACAAATTTTGTGGTGACAGATCAATACAAGAATATGCCAAGCACATATGGGACATTGTTAAAATTGAAATGACATGAAGCAGAGGATCTCAACAATGAAGTTTGGATATGAGTGACGGATTTTTGCATTAGCTTCTGACTATTACAACATTCTTCTCTTATATACAAGAAGCAGGACTATAACTAAAAAAACAAACAGATTACCTAAGTAAAACTAAACAACCTATCATTTACTACACAGTAGTTAAAACTAAACCACCCGTCATTTACTATATCTGCAACATTGCTGGAACTTAAACCAGTGAAGGTTTTGCACTTGCACTTGTATCTTGATACATAGAAGCTGTCAAATTGTGGTAGAAGTGAGTGATAGAGATGGTCTTAGCACAACGGTGAAGACTGGCCCTTCATTCTCTTTTGGTTCCCTAGTATTTTCATAATGTGAAGGAATAATACTGGGAGTAACAGTTCAAAGGAACATATTATGCAGTAAATAATTCTGATTATTTGGTTTTACTTTTGTGCAAAGAAGTGCTTTTTGTTTGCATTGAAAATTTTCCATGGATCATCCATCATGATTGGCATTTTTCCAGGCATGTTGGGATATTGTAAAAGACGTTATATGAGTGCTTCATTATTTCAACAGTCATGGTACTTTTAAAAGGAGATTTAATGCAACCTTTTTATCTCTTATTCCTAAATGTGCTTCTCTCTTTGACTGTAAAAGTTTCGTTTCTAATGGTGTCAAGAGAGACCATCAACTGGAACTGAGAGAGAGAGAGAGAGAGAGAGAGAGAGAGAGAGAGAGAGAGAGAGAGAAGAGTATTTTGAAATTTGGAAAGCTCAGATAAATAAAACTTAAAGAGCTGGCCGGGCTATTGAAATTTGTGAGAGTATTATGGTACTTTAGGTGGTAAACATGTCCTATTTTGATTGGAAAGGCTTACCAAATAAGTTGTTGACATGGAGAGAGTGTCCCATAAAATACTTTCCCTCTCCTCTTCTTAAATTGCACTCTCCTTCTAAAATTACTTCTTTGCCAATAAAGAAATGTGTAATACCTTTGCAGCCATCCCCACTTGAATTTGGTAACGTGAAAGTCACCTGTTCTCCTAGGATGTGATATACATACTGAACTTGTCTACGTCATCAAAATAAAGGTTTCCAATTCCAATTCCTTTAAGCTTGCTATCTCCTCTTTGTTCACCGTTGTAGATGAGAAAGTTTTGGTAAAATCCCAAGTGGCATGACTTTTAATTAGTTCAAGTGTGTTCAGATTGAGAATTTCAAGTCAACCAACATTTCTAAACCATCAGGTACTTCCGTAATTCCTACTTCCCCAAGGTCTAACATTGTGCAAGTTTACAAGTCAATACCCTTTGCACAAATCGAGCCAACTGGATTCTACACAAATATAATGAATTAAAAACCCAACTTTAATATGTACTCTCCTCTATGGGCTTGCTAAGGACCTGTTTGAACAAATGTCCCTTATCAGTATCAATATATATTCATCTTGTGGCTGCCGCTAGGCGTATGTAATTTGAGTTCTAAGCCTTAACGCATGCACATCTCTGACACCAGACTTAACATAGTTTGGTCTCAATGATGGGTAATTTTTTACCACTGAATTATTATTTAATCAACATGCGTCAATAACTTTGTACCACTTGTCCTGAATTTTAAAATAAAATAATTTGGTCCGAGTAAGATACTAAATTTGCACTCCATTAAGTCACGTAAGACATACAGCGACTAACATAAAAAGAATGATGTTAAATAGAAAAAAAATATTGTTGAAGTTTATGAATGAAAACAATATTTTAGCCCAAAATTTAAGTTGCCACATTCCTTTTTTTCTTTTTTCTTTTTTCTTTTTTTGGTGGAGATGTGTGTTGCCAGGATAGAGTTGGGGACGAATTATGGTTATGCCGATTTACTTGGGCAAATGACATCTCTTAACAGCACTCTCTGATTTTATAGAATTTAAACCTTAGATTTTGATACAAATATTCATTCCGTAAAAAGCATTATTAACTCAAAATCATGTAACACTACACAAATCTATTGTAACAGATTCGACTGAAATCTCAATTTGCACCATCAATAACAAAGCTGACTTTATATCTATTATGACCAGCTTCACAATGGATACTCTAAAATATGTGCAAAGATTACATTATCAGCAAACAAATTCTTTTCCAAGCAATAATATAAAATAATAAAATATTTAGCACTAATATAAAGAAGATCAAAATCCAATCTTTTAAAAAATCATAATTATTTTAAACTTTTCTCTTTTTTTTTTTTTTTTTTGGAATGAAATATTTACACAATCCCAATAAAACTTTACACTTTTTTTTTACAAGATAATAATATAAAGTTTCAAAGTCTTTACCAAAGTAATATTACTTAAAATACAAGCCAAAAATTTAACACTAATATAAACAAAGAGTTTCAAGCAAATTGTTTAACAAAAACAATAAAATAAAGTCTCAAAATATTAAAAATTCAATTAAAATGAAGTAAATATACGGATCTCCTAATGTTACATTGATAACAATGACATTTTAGTAAATATATTTGGAGGGGGCTGGACAAAGCAACCAAAATTTGTTCCCATCTTCCCTTGACTTTGATACTAAAGATTTTGATGGAGATAACTCGGGTAGGAATTTAGAATTTTTCTAAAATAGTGTTTTGAAAAATACTTGTTAAGGACTCTTTTTTCGGCCTACGTGGCACTACTTCATTGGCAACCCATACCATATCAACATATTATTGATTTTTTGGATTTATCTCTTTAAAGCTCAAAAATAAGCTCATATCTCATTCAACTACATGGATTGGGCTCACATGGCCCGTGAGATCCCTACTTCAAGAGGCGGATGCATGGCCCGTATTACCTCTTACACTCATGGCAAGTGGCCTCTTCAACAAGAGCTCATATTTACACAAAATGACAACAAAACCCGAGGTATGTCATCTCATCTTTGGCTTATGATCCAAGTTTATAAGTCTCTTTGGGGAAACTTTAGGAGTCGTGGTTTGGAGGGCCAAGAGGTATGTTCAGTAAAGCTCCAGCGGTTTAAAGTTGATAAAATAGACATGTTGCTTGGCATGTCTTCTTCAACTCCCTAAACTCTGACGAGTCCGTGTGTAACGAGTAACATATGGTAAGCATCTCTTATCACATAGCACTTAAAATGATATAATTCTTCATTGCTCTTTTCTTAAAATTTGATATGTATCATATGACAAATGCTCAATATACCCAGCCATCTAACTGCTGGGAAAATAACTGTTCATTCAATCCTCAGCTATTGCTATGCAAATTTAGAAACTGCATTATATTATTCTACATAAATCTCATTACTACTTTCAGCTAATATCCAACTCAAACACATGGCCTAATCTGATTGGCTATCTTTTATCTCTCTCTATATACAAAATATTCATGATATCTTTAAAACCCAGCTGCTGTCTGCCACAATCTAACCATGTATTTTTCTGCCAGCTGCCAGAGTAAAGCTTTAAATACTCTTTCTGCTCACCAAGATTATGTTATAACACAATAAGACCTTGACAAAATCTCTAAAGCTTTATTAACCTTCAACCAATCCTTCTATTACTTGCTAGAAATGTGTTGTAATGGAACTTTGCATCAAAAACACAAACACCCAAGAAAGGAAACATTTCTAGCTGAACCCCAGCAGTGCATTCAACACTTGACACTTGGCTGGAAGTGATATCATCAGCCATTTAATGCTGAAATCCCAGTAGCCAGCTGCTATACCCAAAATAGCAAAATACCCTTCAAAGAGATCTTACCATTTTTCAACCAAATCCAATAAATAAATGTTGAATGTCCTCTCCAGCAGTCAGAAATTACCCATCAGAAATTACTCATGATAGCTGTCACACTTTTCCTGACAGCTGGGACAGCTTTTCTGTCACAGCTTTTCCTGATAGTTGGGACAGTCTTTTCAGAACAGCTATGACAGCTACCTAGCAGCTTAAGCATTACCTTTTTTTCCTCATTTGGCTAAAACCAAAACCAACTAAAGAAACTACATTTCTCTTGCTAAAATACTTTTCTTTTCAGTTACTCTTTCCCCAGCAGCTCTTACCCGAAATAGCAAGAATACCTTAAAACTAAACATACCATTTTTGGGCCAAATCTTAAGATGGATTCTCTGAAGATTTGTTGCTATTTGGGACAGATTTTGACTGAGATTATTTGCTAAAATACCCCCTTAAACTCAGCTCTAAAAGGGACCCTTCATGAACACCTTAAGGGCACGAAAGGGGAGAAGAAGAACTCTCTCATGAACTTATCTATTCTCTCTCCCTTTAAGCTTTTAATGAAGTTCAGAGCTCCTAAGTTTTTAGTTTCCAAATCAAGAACTAAACTCTTCAACCCTTAACTCACAAATACTCTTCATAAGCCTTCATGCATCCTCCAGCAGAAAATCCCAGCAACACTACTAAACATACTACAACACTATTACCTTTCTTATACTCATTCTCTCACTCTCTATATTCAAAAAATACACCTATCTTACTGTTCCTATCTCCAAATACCTAAATACATCTCCATGCTCTCATCTTACAAAATCTTTCTTCTTAAAAAGCAATCTATACAACTTCTCCAGCAGTTATAGTCTCATATGTTTACTATCTTTAACCTCCATATCTCACATACTTTTATATATCATACATACTACAAACACTACATCTCACAAAACATTTATATCTTCATAAGCCTTCATACATCCTCCAGCAGAAAATCCCAGCAACACTACTAAACATACTACAACACTATTACCTTTCTTATACTCATTCTCTCACTCTCTATATTCAAAAAATACACCTATCTTACTGTTCCTATCTCCAAATACTTAAATACATCTCCATGCTCTCATCTTACAAAATCTTTCTTCTTAGAAAGCAATCTATACAACTTCTTCAGCAGTTATAGTCTCATATGTTTACTATCTTTAACCTCCATATCTCACATACTTTCATATATCATACATACTACAAACACTACATCTCACAAAACATTTATATCTTCATAAGCCTTCATACATCCTCCAGCAGAAAATCCCAGCAACACTACTAAACATACTACAACACTATTACCTTTCTTATACTCATTCTCTCACTCTCTATATTCAAAAAATACACCTATCTTACTGTTCCTATCTCCAAATACTTAAATACATCTCCATGCTCTCATCTTACAAAATCTTTCTTCTTAGAAAGCAATCTATACAACTTCTTCAGCAGTTATAGTCTCATATGTTTACTATCTTTAACCTCCATATCTCACATACTTTCATATATCATACATACTACAAACACTACATCTCACAAAACATTTATATCTTCATAAGCCTTCATACATCCTCCAGCAGAAAATCACAGCAACACTACTAAACATACTACAACACTATTACCTTTCTTATACTCATTCTCTCACTCTCTATATTTAAAAAATACACCTATCTTACTGTTCCTATCTCCAAATACCTAAATACATCTCCATGCTCTCATCTTACAAAATCTTTCTTCTTAGAAAGAAATCTATACAACTTTTCCAGCAGTTATAGTCTCATATGTTTACTATCTTTAACCTTCATATCTCACATACTTTCATATATTATACATACTACAAACACTACATCTCACAAAATATTTATATCTTTTACCATTTCCACACTTCTTAAGAGATACCAACACTCATACCACACTCATACTAAAAGCCCTTCTTATGGAAGGTATAAACTTTTAATGCTAAAGCCCTTCTCTTAGAAGGCACCAAGATCTCATATCAAAGCCCTTCTCTTAGAAGGCACAACTACTTCTTGCATAAAGCCCTTCTCTTAGAAGGCACAAATACTCTATACAAAAGTCCTTCTCATGGAAGGCAACACTATTTATAACTTCACAACAACTAAAAGAATATCGTCAAGGGGAAAAGTCATTTAAGTGCATGATAAGAGAGGCAAGCATAACCAGCCCCTACACACAGCTGTGCATACTCTCTCTCCCTCCAGTTGCACCCATTTTCCCCCCTTAATCTTGAAGTTATCATGGCAAACTGCCCCTCTACCGCTGAGGTCACTCTGCTGGAATATTATCAACTCACAGAAGATGTACCGCTAGGACTGCAAACCATCAGAGATAAGTTTCTCTGCTTCTATATCTTTAAATTTACTTCATTGAATACAGGATTACTTCACATTTAAATACATATTACTTTATTCCAACTACTATTACAACTATTAACCAAGGCTTAAACTCATTTAAATGCACGATGAGGGGCGCAAGCTTACCTAGTCTCTACCGCTAGCATTCTGCTGAAATCTCATCAGCTCACTGATGTTACACAGCTGAAGCTATAAACCATTAGAGATAAGTGACTTTGCTTCCATATCCTTAAATTTACATCATTAAGTACATGATTACTTTAGCTCTAAATAAATACTACTTTATTTTAACTACTAATCAAAGCTATCATACCAAACGCATATTACATATTAATTTGACCATTATCGTGATTCTTAAACTTTGGTTTTAATGGCTTTGTAGGCTTAAAAGTACGCCGATAGCCATTAGACCACGTGGCCCAATGTTGAGTTCCGAACGCAACTGCCCAAAAAGAACCCGAGCCTAATAAGGTCACCCCTCTAAAGGACCACACATGGCTGGGCAACCAAAAAAGGCCCCAAACAATAATGTTTTAATTAAAATTGTATTTTGAATTTTTTTTTAAAATTTACAATATTTTTACAAACTGATGTTGTGATCAATTTCTTACTGATTTTCATATAAGCTCACCATTAACATCACTTTTTCATTTACTAATAATCACTCATCACATCAACAGTTTATAAAAAATTTTGTAAAATAATTTGTACCTCTAACATTACTCAAAAAAAAAATTCGATTCTTAAAAAAACTTTTAAATACCATCAATTTAGAATATTAATATTGAAAATATATTATTTTCTAAAATTTCCTTGGAATTTTCCATCTCTATAGCCTAATAAAATTGCAAAACATATCCTTAGAGCATCAATATACAAAATTGATTATTAGAAAAAGAAAACTAATAATTACTCACTACATCAACAATTTATAAATATTTTTGTAAAATAATTTGTTTTTCTAGTATTATTCAAAAAAATATATTAGATTCTTAAAAAAACTTTTAAATACCATCAATTTATAAAATTAATATTGAAAATATATTATTTTCTAAATTTTCCTTGGATTTTCCCATCTCTATAGCTTAATAAAATTGCAAAACATATCCTTAAAGCATCAATATGCAAAATTGATTATTAGAAAAAGAAAACCAATTAAAAAGAGAAACTAAAATCGTACAAAATCAATTTAGAAAAGGAATATTTTTCTTTTAAGCCTATATCAATTGGAATCCCATATATATATATATATATATATATATTAAATACAACTAGATTTTAAAATTAAAATTAAAACAAAAAACACAAAATAAAACAAGCCTAAAACCGTAGAAAGCATATGAAGAAGCTGAGGAGAGAAAAGCGAAACGCACGTTGAAAATCAGAGATTCTGATTCAGACCTAGGGCTTTGTTTGGCTTGGCAGATTGAAAGCATGAAGAAGCAGAGGAGAGAGACGGAAGAGGAACAGCACTCTGACATTATCAGCAGTCTACCAGACTGTATGCTCGCCCATATCCTCTCTTTTCTCCCAACCAAACACGCCATTCTCACAAGCATTTTGTCGAGCAGGTGGAGGGCTCTCTGGACTCTCGTCCCCGTTCTTCACTTGGAGAAGCCCACACTTTATAGTATCAGAACTTCGACCTTGGATGATATTTTATTGCCCAGAAACCCCTCCACCCTTTGCAAGCTGTGCATCGATTGTCCTCGTCGATCCTTCGTCGACAAATGCGTCCAAGCCGCCATCCTGCGTGGCGTGCAAGAGCTCGACCTTGTTCTCGACCTTGATAATCAAACTAAGGAGTTGCCCGGTAGTGTCTTCTTCTGTACAACATTAGTGGTTTTGAAATTGAGGGGCCACTTCCTTCTCAATCCTCCTGATTCTGCTTCTTCCTCTTCTTCAATGTTCCCAAGTCTCAAGATTCTACAAATTTCACGTGTTTACTATGCGAACCACAACTCTCTCTCCACACTCCTAGCCGCTTGCCCGCTGCTCCAAGATTTGAGGATCGAAGTCAGTTATTCTGATTTGGATTTTTTGGACAAAGAAGCAGACAGGTTCAATATCCTTGTATTCGTACCTACGCTGAAAATATTAGTTTTGGATTGCTCCTTTTTTCGCTGGTCATTCAAACTCCACATAAACACCCCGGCTCTCGAGTACTTTAATTTCAAAGGCGATTTGGACAATGATGTTGTTTCTGAAAATCTCCCCAACTTGTTTAAATTAGTCCTTGATGTTGGTAGATGTTATTATCTAGACTGGATGTGGAAATTGACAAACTTGATGGGACCACTCTGTAACATTAGATCCATGGAATTGTGGATAGGAACAACAAAGGTAAGGGGCACGTTATTTTTTTTTCATGCTCTAACTCGCTATCATTAATTTGTGACTTTTGTTGTGTTGTCCTGCAGTACATCCTCGAACACTCGTCGTCTAATAATCATTATGAAGTTCCCATGTTTCATAATTTGTCTTCTTTGAAGTTTTATGGTGACTTGTGGGCTATGTGGTCTCTGTGGAATGCAGTACAACTATTGCTTTGTCGAGCTCCAAAGCTACAAACACTCACCTTTGAATTGAATTACCGGTGTTGCATTCGTAGTTTTTCAATTGACATTCCCTTGAAGAAGCCATTAGATGTTCCTGAATGTCTGTCATCACACCTTACAACTTGTCATTATAAAGGATTTTCAGGGCATGTGATGGAACTTGTTGAACAAATCCTGAAGGAATCAAAAGTATTAAAGACAATGAAAATCACTATCAACAGTGATCTAGACTCAAAGGAGAAGCTTCGTATTCGCGAGGAGATAATGAAGTTCCCAAGGACATCTCAAACTTGTCAAATTGCATTTGACTAAAGATACTTCCATCTTTACTCTCTCTATCTCTCTCTTAATTGTCTAGAAGCAGTAGTGTTATGGGAATGCCCATTGTTCTTTGCATCCTTCATTTGAAACTTTAATAAATTCAAGATTAGAAATATTTGTTTGAATCTCTTTTTACTTTAAAAAAAAAAAAAAGATTAGAATTTTTTGTTTAATTGTGAAGTTCTCTTGTATTTTCTTTTGGAAAACATTGCATACAATATATATAGTGCTTGCTATTTCAGTAACATCTTATATAACGTGGATGCTCCATTCAACCTATTGTTCTAAACTATGTTAATGCTGAAGTGAGTCCTGGGGTTCTTGATGGTGGTAGAAGGGGTTCTTTTCTGTAGGTTTTAATCTTTACTTCTTTAGTTGTTTTCCGTTTGAGCAATTTGAAGAGAAAAATTCAGCTTCCCAAGCCCACAGCATCTTCTCTTTGAGTGCAAAAGTTTTGTTTCTTATGGTGTCAAATGTGGAAAAAATTTAGATAAGGCATTGTTTTGTTTCACATTTAATACTACTCTTGGTGATTTTAGGCTTTCTGTGGTAGCTGAGAAAATGCAAGAAAATAATAGAAGTGAAAAGTTTCAGCATCAGATGAGAAAGTAAAAATTCAGGAAATATAGGTTATGTTGAATTTGATTGGCCCCCTCTAGATGATTTCTTAGGAAAATTACAGATGAGATAGAAGTGATTGAAAGACAAGAAGAAATTAAACCTACATGCTTCATCCACTGCTTTAGCTTAAGGTTCATGTTCTTGTTAACTTATTTTCATAGATTTAAATTGAATTTTATTCGTAAATGTTGTTCGTTGTGCTTAAAAAAATGTCAGCATAAAGCTTGTAGTTGAATCATTAGATAGCAACTAGCATACTTTTCCTTTTATTCACTGTGTGATACACTCATATACAAAGAATAGAGTTTATGACGATATTAAAGTAGATGATATATCTAAATCCTGTTACTTATCTCTCATTTAAAAAGCTAAATATCTTATGTATTTGGCCTTTTAAATGATTAAATTCACCCCCCAAAAGAATAGTCTTGTATTCAAAAAGCTTTGGACACACTCCTTTCTTAATACAAATTCAAAAAAGATATATCACAATTTCTTCTTAGATTGGAGTTATTTCCTCCTACTCACTATGTGGCAAATTACAAGACTATTTACTATTATTTAAACAACCCACATGACTCATTAAAAAAATCCTATGACTAAATTTATATATGGATTATCTCTTTAATCACCACACACAGTGGGTTGGAGAAAGATGATTCCAAACCGGTTTGAAACTAAACATTTTCCTTAAACTTTTGGAACAATCAATAATTTATCACTACATTTATTTCAATATTAATAAGAAAACAAAATAAAATATATGCAACAATTGTTTAATAATTTATTTTCACTTAATCATTTGTGATCTATTAAAATGAAACTCAGCAATTTTTAAATTTTGTAAATCATTTGTAATTGATTATATAATATATGTTGGAGCAATTGTCCTTCAATGTACAAAAAATCAAAGAATCCATAAAAAAATTATCTTTATTTTGTTGCAATGCCTACTAACAACATTCATTATTATTGAAAATGTTTGAGTTGTAATTGAAGTAAAAATTAGAAGAATAAATATAAGTACAAACATTGTATAAAAGAATAGTGTCAACGATGAAACTAAAAGTCATGTTAATATGTCTACTATTCGTTTTACTAAAAAACGAAATAGTACTGATGTTGTAGCTACAGTGAACCATGATCCTGAAATAGGTTATTTACTGATGGTATGGGTGCTTTAGCTCAAGGTTCATGTTCTTGATAAATTTGAGTTCGATGAGCCAGAATACAACCTGCTTGTCTAAAATTTTAGCTGACTATGCTTTATTTAGCATGGTTGAATTCCTATCAAATTTGAGGCCTGAAATTGATTTTGGAATGAGCTTAAAGCAAAGTTATCAGGAATGTACTATGATGGCATTTGAACCTGCTGAACGGCTGAAGTATGAACTGACTAGTTTTTGTAGTTTGATATTTTTATATAGCCAGATATAGAGAAAAACCAGTTATTCAACTATATAAACCGGTTATTGAACTGGATTGAATTGACCACCTCAAAAATTATAACTTGGTTGGGAAGAGAATAAACCATATAGAGCAAAGGTATCCTCTTTCTGTATGCTGTACTTGAAGTGGGCAAATTGCATGTGGCAATTATCATGGTGATTTGAACCTGGAACCTATAGTTTGAATGTGAAGAGGCTGTATCTCTAAGTCATAAGAGCTGCTTTAGTAAGATATGTTATCTTTTTTATACTTTTTAATTTTAACCTATATTAATAATTATGGTTTATGTAATAGTAATAGATATCTGTTGTATTAAGAAAGTCAGTGGCTCAATTGGTGATGCAACTGTTAAGCTGGTTCTACAGAAAACTGACCATTGCTCAAGTTGATGCTTAGTACATTTATGATAACTATGGGTTATGGTGATCCCGGCATTATTTTAATTGTATTGAATTGAATTGATCTCGCCTGTTTATTTAATTGTACATCTGTTGCAGGATATTTGTCCAAACAACAGACTTCAGTTTCAGGAAGTATTTTGGCATCGGGTTGCACATATTTGTGCTTTCAAATTTTTTTGCGTTGGTTTGACTCTCTGTCTCTCTCTCTCTCTCTCTCTCTCTCCATTGAATGCAAATCAGAATGGTTTTAGAGAATATGACCACTACCATGTTAAAAACACTTGGAATCAGTCTGAGGTAATGCATTTTATTTAGGCCATTAGAACATACTAGCAGTCTTTTTCAGAGTTCAGATGTTGTAGAAGTTCATTCATAGAAACTTGATCATGAAAGTTCAACTTTATATTTTTGTTAGCCAACCACGCAAAATTATAGGAATTCCTATTCTATATAATAACCCAAGCTTTGATTTTCTCCGCCCCCCCCCCCCCTCCAAAATACCAGGGGATCAATCAATCCATGTATGTGAGTTTATTAGAAAATTGAGATGCTCTTCCTAGGGTTTATGCATAATGTTGTGATGATCTAACTTCTTTCGTTGTTAAATCATTGAAACTAGTGTTGTTACACATTTCATGATCGTAAGTGGTGTTCCTTGTACTTACAAAATTGTCAGACAAAGCTTGTAGTTTAATTATTAAATTATTCATTGTGTGATACACTCATGTAAAAAAATTAGAGTTTGTGTTATTTTTGCTTTTCCTTACCTGAATCTGAATATGTGCATTTTTACAATGATGATATTGCTTACATTACTATTAGTCCTGATTCTCCTGAAAGGTTCTTATTCTGATTTTGGGATATGCTCTATTCAATGATAAAATGTCAGTTGATAAATAAAACAGAGAACCTGAATAGCATACGAAGGCATTTATGCTTGTATGTATGTCTTGTGTCTATGTAACTTTCATTGGATTCATTTGGATATGTATTTGCTTCCATCTCCAGAATTTTCAGGGCATCCTTGCTTTTCAAATTCTCATGTGACTCATCCATCAAGCATATTCAACTAAAATTGTTTCATATGATAAAATTGTGGAATATTCACTGAAAATTAATGCTGGCTATTCACAATGCTTCTGATAATATTATAAATGCAACAGACATTTGTATAAGTTTTTCTATATTTGCCAGAAAAGTGGTTTCAATCGTGGTCAATGGCTGCAATTAATTTTCCCAGCATCGTCACGTCAACAAATTTCACTCAATTTCATCGTTGTCACCAATGATTTCTACTGGTGCTTTTCTATTTCTTAAATTTCTTGCACGCTAACATCTGGCAGTTTTTCTGCTCTAGAAAAGTCTCTGTTGGCTTTTCTACATCACCTCTCTTCTGCTCAACAAAATCAAAATGCCCAAGCTTAGTCAATGTGAGAGCAATAAGGAGAGGGAGGCAGATAAATGTAAATAGAGTGTTGAATAAGTTTTATAAATTTATCACAAAACCCAAATTTAGCCAGCACTTATTTACAGTGCTTGGTTGATTATAGGTCAGGCCCTGATTTGTCTACGATTTGGTTTTAGTTAGGTCACGCAGTAGTTGATTATTGCTCACACAAGTGGCTGATTTCATGTTGAGTTTAATTTACCCCAGTCATGTTTTGTTTCTTGGGTTGGGTTCAGTTTTATTTTTTAGTTGAGAGTATTACAGACTGTTTACAATAGAATATTCTATGAATCAAAAGATTCCATTAAATTTAATGGAGAAGTAACGGGTTTGGGGTATTTGCTTATTTCCCAAACATAGATAGGAAATTGGTTGGTTTCTTTTCTTCCTCAGATTTGGAATAAGAAGCAGATTGAAGGCATGAAGAAGAGAGAAAGGTGGGAGAGAAGAGGCAGTCTGACATTATCAGATAGGGAATTTATGTAATTTTTGCTTTTCCTTACATTAATCTGAAATCTATCCCTTAGTCCTAAAAGGTTCCTTTTCTGATTTTGGGATATGCTCTGTTCAATGATAAAATGGCCTTTGGTAAATAGAACAGAGAACCTGAATAGATATAAAGGCATCTTATGCTTGCATGCCTGTATTGTGTCTATGTAACTTTCACTGGGCTCTTTTCGATATGTATTTGCTTCCATCTCCAGAATTTTCAGGCTTCCATGCTTGTCAAATTCTCTAGTGACTCATCCACCAAGCATATTCAACTAGATTTGTTTCATGTGATACAACTGTGGAATATTCACTAAAAATTAATGCTGGTTATTCCACATAGCTCCTGATAATATTATAAATGCAAAAAAGATTTGTATAACATTTCTATACTTGATGCATTATATGCCCTTACTTCTGTAAGGGCTTTTTAATTAATCATTCTAATTTGTTGTGCCTACTTATGTGACCGAACTTTTGCTTAGAGATGGACAAGAATGTTGATCTTGAATACAGTGGGTTCATACAAATTTAGTGGTGACAGATCAATCCAAGCATATGCCAAGCACATAAGGAACATTGTTAAAATTGGAATGACATGAAGCAGAGGACCTCAACAATGGAGTTTGGATATAAGAAAAGTGATGGATTTTTGCATTAGCTTCTGACTATTACAGCATTCTTCTCTTATACAAGAAGCAGGACTATAACAGAAAAACTAACGGATTACCTAACTAATTAAAACTAAACAACCTATTGTTTACTATACAGTAGTTAAAACTAAACCACCCGTCATTTACTACATCTGCAACATTGTTGGAACTTAAACCAGTGAAGGTTTTGCACTTTCACTTGTATCTTGATACATAGAAGCTGTCAAATTGTGGTAGAAGTGAGTGATAGAGATGGTCTTAGCACAATGGTGAAGACTGGCCTTTCATTCTCTTTTGGTTCCTTAGTATTTTCATAATGTGAAGGAATAATACTGGGAGTAACACTTCAAAGAAACATATTATGCAGTAAATAATACCAAATATTTGGTTTTACTTTTGTGCATAGAAGTGGTTTTTGTTTGCATTGCAAATTTTCCATGGATCATCAATCATCATGATTTGCATTTTTCCAGGCATGTTGGGATATTGTAAAAGAAGACGTTATGTGAGTGCTTGATTATTTCCACAGTCATGGCACTTTTGAAAGGAGCTTTAATGCAACCTTTTTATCTCTTATTCCTAAATGTGCTGGGGCTTCTAATGTTACAGATTTTCGCCCAATCAGTTTGGTAGGGGGCGTTCATAAGATTTTGTCAAAAGTGTTGGCTAACCTGTTAAGGCTGGTTCTTTGTAATTTGAAGAAGATTTATATTTCAAAGGAGGGCGGCTCACTTTGATTAAGAGTACACTCTCTAGCTTGCTTACCTACTTAGTATCTATCTCTGTTCCCTCAACCAGTTAGTGTTGCTCGATGCTTGGAAAAATTGCAACGGGATTTTTTGCGAGTTTGGGTGGATGATTGTGCTGGACTATGGCAAATGGGAGGATTTTAATTATGGATAATTTGCGTAGGCAGAGGGTGTGGGTATTGGATTGGTGTTATATATGTAAGAGGAGCGGTGAGAATACCTTTATCCAAATTATTCACAAGCTAAAGTATTTACCACTAATCCTTAAAATAAATGATGTTAATATTCAACTATGTCATCAATTTAATATGCGCAAATAAAGAATACCTTCAAAGCCACGTACTGATCATTTGATGACTTTAGTTTCTTCTTCTATGATGTACAAGATCCTTCATCCCTACAAGATGGAGCATACAAATAAGTGACAAAATGTAATGTTTTTCTTAGCTGCAAATGAGATAAACTCCTCTTAATGCATGTATTCAAAATAAAATAATAAACCCCATTAGACAGATGGCAGGCAAGAAACTTACACTAACACACTTTCAAGCAGGGGTATCCAGTCATCCACGAAATCTTTATGGACTGACAGAATGGAAAATCTTAACCCATGTTTGTAAACATCATCGTCCTCTTCTTCCTCCTAGCCCTTTTCCACTTCTTCTTCCTGTTCCTTGTCCACCTTTAAGTATTACACAATATATATATATATATATATATATATATATATAATGAGCATCACGTGCAAATCTCCCATTCTTCTTCTTCCTCTTCATCCTTATTGACTGCAAGATAAGGCAGAAATTCCCATCAGCAAAATTGAGAAGACCTGGACGTACAGAGTCCAATACTTCATGCCTCCCAAAAATATTATCAGTAGGGGTGTGCGCAGTTTGGTTGGCTTGGTTTTTTTTCCAAATTTGTTACCGAACCGATAGGGATCGGTTTTGTAATAATTAAAACCGATGCATACTGATTAGAGTCGATTTTTCGACCTATAGCGGTGCGGTTTGATCGGCTCGGTTTAATCGGTTTGGTCGGTTTGATTGGAAATATTAACAACCTGTTTTTTTTTTTTTAATAAAAAAAAATTTGTTCACCCAAACAGTTAATTTTTTTTCTTAAAATAAATGATTTTATTGAAAATGGGCCGGATCCAGTTACAAAAAAGAGGCCCAAATAGTGGAAGCAAAGCATAAATAGTAAACAATAAACCTATTCTAATCTGAACAGCATGAAGGATAACCATTTTGTTTTATTAATGTTATACTTATATATGAGTTAGGCAGGCCCACCTATTTGGCAATGAGCTCACAATAGCATAATAACAATTAACAAGGCCCATTCATTATGACCGTACACAATTTTGGAGTATTCAATTTAAAGTTTTATATAAAAATCACAACCTTAATCAAACAGCCAACCTTAATCAACCTTAATCAAACTCAAACACAAAGACATTCTCATGCTTTCCCAAACAGCCAAACTTAATCAAACCAACTTAATCATTCATGCTTTCCCAAACAAAAAACAAATGAAAAGAAAAACAAAACTGAAACACTCTCAATCACTTGCAATCACAAAGACAAATACAGACACAAACACAAGCTCTCACTAATAAATCAAAATCATAAACTTAACTTCTCTCACAAGCCTAAAACCCATTGTACCGTATCATTCATGCTTAAGATTTTCCATGCTTAAGAATCATTCATGCAGAGGCTTACCATTGGTTTGCCGTGACTGATGAGCGACGGCAAGAGCTCAGGCGAACAGCGAGAGCTCAGGCAAGCGTCGCTGCGTTAGCGTTAAGGAGAGGCGAGAGCGAGAGAGAGAGAGAGAGTTAAAGGATAGAATATAGAGGCATAGAGTAGACAAAAGAATGAATTTATATGGCAGAGAATCTGAAAACCTAAAGCAAAAACGCACCGTTTTGCTTCTTTTTTTTTTTTTTACAACACCCATAAAAGTATAAAACGTCTTTTTATTAAAAAAAATTACCTATGAAACGACGCCGTATCCAGATTGGGGGGAGAAAAACGAATAGGACAGCCTGGTATTGGTTCGGTTCGGTGTAGATCAAGTGTGGTATCATTTGATCTGGTGACTGCACTGCACCGGCGTCGAAACTGGCTTCACCCTCCGAACGCCGGCCTCGGCTCAATAGGTCTGTGCTAGTGTCGAGACGGTGATGTCGGCGCCGGTCGGTTGGGTCGGCTCCAGTAACGATTTGCTCACCCCTAATTATCAGTGTGCAGGCTTTCTTCATAACAGTTTTGATTAACTAAATCAAATGCATTAATACAGAAAATAAAGTCATCCTCCTCCTAATTATAAGCCCAATATAGGGTGCTACCAAAAGTAATAAAACTTCCAAAATCAAAGTACTCAATTCCAATCGATCTTACTAGTCTTGCAACCCTATCATGAAAACCCATCTTACAATCAGCCAAAAGTTTTATCCAAAGACATGTTGTAACATCATAACTACAGATTTGAGCAATCTCACCATCACTTGAAATTGTAGCAACAAGAATCTTTTGATTATCCTCTAAAGAAGCAGTAAACATAAGATTCGACCGAATGCTAAAGTTGGGATTTGTCAAGGGTTCCCTTTTTTTTATGGGGTCAAGAACCTCCATCCAGTGAAAAGGATTGTACATATTCTTTTTGAACTCAAATCCTCCCAAAACATATAGCTTACCACCTAGAACGATGGTATGAGGGTTGCATCTCCCAGTTTTCAATCAAGGTGCACGACTCTAACCCTCATCAACACACGCAAATTCCAAGGTCCACACCTCACGACAGAATGGATTTTCATCGTTCTGACTAAAGCGTCCACGGAAAGATCATTGGCAACAAAATACAGCTTGCCATCTAACACAGCAAAGTGATTGTATGTCTGCGTCTTTTGTATAGAAACAGGTACGAGATGCTCCACCTTTTCCGAACAAGAAGAACAAAAACCACCCTCTTGTTGCACGTATGCAACCTTGATGACATAAAACTCAATTTCATTAGCATCACCATCTTTTCCTTTCCCACAAAAACAAATTTCAAACGCGTTTTCCATAAGAGATGAAGGTCGGTTTGGATAAGCTGTTTGAAAAAGTGCGCTTTCAAAAATAGCATTTTTAAAATAAGCATTTTGAAAACACAAATTTGCAAATCACAATAAAATGTTTGGTAAACTTTGTGAATAGTTTTAGTCTAAAATTGTTGTTTCAGTACAAATTACCAAAAAGGACTTAGCATTTGGTATGTCTACTAAGGGTTCGTTTGGATACCGCTGAAAATTGAAACTAAAAATTGAAATACACTGTAGCAAAATAATTTTTAAATGTGTAAATAATACCGTATGACTTATTTTTAATGAAAAAATTGCTAAAAAGTGGTATTTATGGGTCCCGTGAACAATGTATGGGACCCACTAATATGCTGAAAATGAGTTGAAAAGTCAAGATTTGCAGCTACTATTCATGAACAGTAGCCGAACAGTACCTTTTGTGGCCTGAAACGCGCACAACAGGGAAAAAAAAAAAACGTAAACGCGCAAACGTGCAATCCAAACGTAACCTTAGTTTGTCTACTAAATAGTAGACAAACCATTATCCAAATTTCAATATATAAAAAAATATAATTAAATATATACAACCAATTACATGATGTATTGTTGTATATTTTTATTAGGTATAGTAATAGTTTGTTATGTTCATTTAACAAATAAAGATGAAAAAGAAAAGTCATAAAAGAGTTTGTGACCATATTATTATTACTTGACCACTTGGGGAAAATTTTGAGAATTCTAGTTTCAACCATACAAGTGGTGGAGGTAGGATTGATAATTGATAAATGTTGCTTGGTAAAATCAAAAAGTCACTCTTTCTCCTTCATAACAATGATGGAAGAACCGAAAAAGTGAAGAAAAAAGGTAGAAGAGTTAGGATGTTGGAGATTTAAAGGAGTTGCGCTAAGAAAAGTGTGTGAAGACTGCTTATTTAGCAAGTGCCCACCCAAATGCATCTACCAGTGAAAGCTAGTGCTATCTGTAACTATATGGTGGTGCAGATTAGGTAAGTTGCTAAAATTATATTAAGCTTGAAGTTTTTTTTTTTTTTTTTTGGGGGGGGGGGGGGGGGGGGGTTGGGGGGGTGGTCATGGCCCCCTCGGCCTCAACATGGCACTACCACTAGATAGAGAGCAAGCTTGAGGGTGACCAGTGAGGTTATTTGCTAGCTGGTGTTTTTGTCATTTAGCAAAAACTTGAGGTTGTTTTAGGTATTTTAACTTTAAAATGTATAAAGTGATTTGCGTTTTTAATGAAGTTTTTCAAAAGCTGTCCCATACCTTAGTTTCAAAACGCAATATTCGATGTTTGAAATAACGTAATTTCTGGTAAAATCGTAATACCAAACACATGCTACCAACGCGGTTTGGATTGGGAGTATTTAAAGAATTTGTTTGGGCTGATTGGGCCCAAAATTTACACTAGCCCACCGGTACCGCCTGACTTCTCTAGGAAAAGGAGTGCGAGAGAGTGTTTCGGAACCTGCTCCCTCAAATCAAATTTCGGAGACACAGAGGAGAAATCACCCAACCTGAGACCAAGCAGTGATTTTCATGGCAAAATAATGCTCAGGTTGGTATTTCTTAGTCTTAGATCCACACCTCTCCTCAAAAACCTCTATTCCTTTCCACGGGTCTGATTTTTTTTGGGGGGCAAAATATGGGTTCTTTAATACTTTCTACGTCAAGTATCTGTTTGGAAAAAAAAAATTTCTTGGGTTTTTTCAATTGAATTAGTATTATAAAAATTATGCCATGTAATTGATATTCAGCTAGCGATTATGGACTGTGGCTATGATTTGTTGAGCTTCTTTGAGTTGTAAATCTCTTTGTAACTTTTTTTTTCCCACTTTGATTCGTTCATTCCTTCTATTTGATTGTGTTTTCTTGATAAACTTTTTCCAATTTCCTGTTCTGTTTTTCTTAATAGAACAACATCCTGATGAGGTCAGATTTGTTGCATCCGATGAGCAATTCAATTCCACTCTTTCCTTTTACATGAGATTTATGTCTTGGAAGATGGGTGCTAAATGTCCTTTGGAAGAAGTTGAAGTGATAATAAGAGAGAATATAAATAATGCACTTTGAAATCTGTATTCTTAGATTTACTTACCCAAAAAAGAGAGAGAGAGAGAGAGAGGAGAAATCTGTTAGATTTCGCCTTGAGATTCCAAAACCTTGGTCAGTGGTTCTAGGCATTGAGAGTTTCTGTTATGTTGGAAATTAGCATCCTTCGTGGTCACTATGCTTCTTTAGGATGAGTTCAACAGGTACAAATGCTTCAAGGCCTGAAGTGACCATTGTACATGAGTATACCTGCATTTTTGAAAAATACCTTAGGCTATGTAGTGAGAGCTTATTTTTCTTTTGACATTCTTGTTACGTGTTCACCTTTCTTCAATCAAGTGTGATAGGTCTAACTTGTAATGTGTGCACATATATACAGTGGCAATTTCAAGCATATGTTAGTGTTTTGAAGATATGGAGTGCACATCAAATCAATTGCTAACATATTTCATTAGTTCTCTTTGTGAGTGGTCCTTTGCTTTGGGTCTCACAGATAGTACTTCTATTCAAAATTTCACAGAGTCAATTTATATGTAAATATTTTTCAATTGTAATTAGGCTACTTCATGTTTTTTTTTTCATGAAGTAGTCTCTTTGCAATAAAGTTATTATTATGTATATATATGTTAGTATTTTGGGTCCAAGGTATTTGCTTATTTTTGTAGTTACTACCTCTATATTTCTGTGTATTTTAATATAGTCTGATACTCTTTTGGCAACTCAGCACAGTAAAATATTAAAGTTTGTTAGTAGTGCTTTAACAATCAATCATCCAAATGATTTGTTTTGATCAAGGTCAACTCTCAGTATTCCTAGTTCTGACAATTTATGAAAAACATCAAGATGATTAACCACACCTTGGATTCACGCATATAATCTATGGTGAGCAAATATTGAAGGATTGTATGCAATCTGCCAGTTACAGAATTGGGGAGCGGTACCTACATAGTGCCGAAAGTCCACCCACAACCCATGGAAGAGGCCATGAATCAGAAGCCAGAAGCTGTGGAAGCCCTGATAGTGCTGAAATACCTGTCCTCTCTCTTATTTGGTCTGCAGGTTGTAATGCTTAAACTTCTCCCATCTTACTTGTCTATGAGAATCCCCATCTGTGATCTTGACGCTAGAACTTTCCTTTAGTAATTATAATTGAACTATTTTATTATGATTCATAATGTTTTTATTACCTCCTTGATATTTTCCCCCTTCAGTTCTGATTTGATAATACCATTCTATGAAATAGAGCAGGGGCAATCCATTGGGAGTTATTGCATTGAAGTGGTGCTAAAGGACTCGGCTTTGTCGTATTGATGACAAGAAGATAAGCAGTGCTAATGGTCATATTGGGTCTGGAGAGAGGAATTGCAAATGATGAAAGACCTGTAATTGATAAGGTTGCAAGAAGGGAATGCTCTTCCCCCCCCCCCCCCCCCCCCCCCCCCCCCCCACCCCCTCCCCCATTTGAACTATCAGCTTGTGCAAACCTTGATTAAAGCTGGGATGGAAACTTTCTTTTATATATGAATATTGTAAATACTATTGCAGTTTCATAGCATCCATCAGGCTAATAGATTTTTTATCTATTTTTCAATTACTATAAATAAGTTCATAGCATCATTTTTTAGTAAGTACAGATACTTTAAATCAATGCTTTAAAAAGTTTTTATTTTTTCTTCTCCCAATTTGATATCTTCTTTGTCTGATTCTCTGTCTGTCTTTCTCTCTCACTCCCGTCTGTGGGTGGGGGTAGTAGCTTCCGATTGATTCGCATTTGTGTTTACTGTTATGTCTGGCTTTTAGAGAAATCTTAATTTTACAAATCAGAAGAGAGGATAACATCTTTTGTGTATTTCTAAGAAGTTCATTTATGAACCTTTTTTTTTGGTCCTATTATTTTCTAAGCTGCTTAACTTCCATTCATCAAATTGAGTTTTTTGGCTGTAAAATTTGAGTTCCAGGGGAAACAGGAATGGTATTGAACAAATGCTATCGCTTCATAATCCAAAATCAGGTATGTGCAACAAGATTCATTAACTCTTCTCTCTTTCCCTGCACTTATTATTAGTTTTTTTTAGTTAACTAATTTTAACATATTCTAGTCGCTGTTTGTATTAGCTATTGTTGATATGCATTATGAGTTTTGTTTTGTTTTGGATTCTAGTTTCTAATCACCTTGAAACTTCTGATGACTGTAATTGATTTGGATTCTTTTTGTTTGTCTTTCCAGTAATTGAAACTATAAAAAAAACCTTTTCTTTTCTTTTTTTTTTTGGCCCATACAGATGGTCGCCAATATGCTGCAACTCCAGTTGATCCTGATTTTTATTTTTCTACCCATTTTTTAGGAAGCTAGAATGAAGGTACAATTAAAATTTATGGTGGTCTAGATCAGAAATAAATTCCTTTCTGGTGTTTAACATTTTAATTGTTTAAAAATATCTGTCTACTTTCAATCATGATATAACATTTGCATTTGAAAACTAGAGTAACAGTTTAGTTTTTCTTACCTCACTGCTTTAACTATTAATACTCCCTGTTTCCTAGTGAAAGATCTTGTCCTTAGAATTGTTCCTAGCTATGAGATCTATATGTGTTTATCTTTTCCTAGTTCTGATTTGTCAGTGTATTATCTTTTAGGTTTTGCTATCAAATGCCAACTTTTTTTGTTTTAATTAGTTTGTTTTTCTTTAAACCTTACTGGCAGCAATATTCCTTTGAAATCAATGCAAAGGGAGATGATCCAAGGAAGTTCAGGCTATCAGATGAGATATTCTTCATTAGCAACTATCTTGGATATCAACTTTTATCGTCTATCCCAGAGAATTCTAGTTAAAATACTAAGTTCCTTTAAGAATGAAGGATTTAATGATATGGAAAGATAATTGAATTTTGTTTTGATATTTGTATTTTGGTATAATATAGATTTTGTATTACGTGGTACTTTAAAGTTTATGCGCATGATTGTGGTTTTTTTTTTTTTTTTTTAATTTTAAGAGTAAAACCTTATTTTGAGGGGTTAGGAGACCCTCAAAAAATAAAATATTTGTTTTAAGGGTTATGTAGGCCATCGAAATTTCTATTTCAAGGGTCTTAGAGGTTGCTGAAATTTTTGTTTTGAGGGCATTTGTTTCAAAGTTCATCAAGGGTCACCTAGACCCTCAAACTAATATATTTTGAGAGCTTTATATACTTTTTTTCAAAGGTTTTGAACCTTGAAAAAAAACCAACTTTGTTGTATATGTCCATGTTAGTCCTTTGAAAAGACTAATTTGACCATATAGTCGTGTAGCATGATATGTGGGGAATAAGACTAATTTAATTTTTTATGAATTATATGAGATGCAAAACCAAAATTAAATGCTGAAATTTATTCTATTGATGTACAAACATGATTGTCAGATCATATGTATTTGGCAAAAAATTAAAATACTTTTAAATTTTTGGCTCAACTTTTTTACAAATAAGCTAACTTTTAGATTTTTTTTTTAAAATAAACTAGCTTTTAACTTTTGTCGCATATTTAAAATAAGCTATTAGAATTATATCTTTTGATAAAAAAAAATATATATATATATATATATATATATACACACACACAATGAGCTACCAGAAACTATAGAAAACCAAACAGACATATGATGGACATATGATGTATGCAATCTTAGCTATTTGACGTATCTAAATTATATAATTGACCTAAATATATTAGTTTACACATCGAAACAATGCGTGCATAAATGACATTTAAATCAAAATAAATATACAACAAAATATAACAACTTAATGACAAAAGAAAAATTTATAAGTTCCACCCACCAAAACTTTTAGGGGGGGCGGGGGGGAAGCAAGTAGAATGGTTATATAAAATTTTTATTGTCATTTTGGTCTTGCAAATAAATGTTTTAAGGGGTATTTAGGTCTTTTTTTTAATTTCAAGGGTATTTTAGTCATTTCTTAGGTTCTAAGAGTATATCGGTCATTTTTTTAGGTTTTAAGACCATCTCAGTCATTTGCTAGGTTCTAAGGGTATTTGGGTAAATTTTTAGGTTTCAAGTGTATTAAAGTCATTTTTTAGTATTTCTCTCAACTTTGGCTTTTTTTTTTTTTTTGGCTGAAAAAAAAAAAATATATTTATATATAGACTTTGGCTATTACTATTATATAGACTTTTGCAGGGTATATATTTGTCCAAACAATAGACTTTGGTTTCAACAAGTATTTTGGCTTACGGTTGCACATATTTGTGCTTCTTTTTTTCTAATGCGTTGGTTTGACTCTCTCTCTCTCTCTCTCTATTTCCCTCGAATGCAAATCAATATGACCACTGCCATGTTATAAACACATGGAACGAGTCTGAGGTAATGCATTTTATTTATGCTTTTGCAGAGTTCTGACTTTGTACAAGTTCATTCATAGAAATTTGATCATGAAAGTTCAACTTTATATTCTTGTTACCAAACCACAGAAAATTATAGGAATTCTTCTTTATATATATATATATATATATATATATATATATGTATATATATATATATGTCTAGAAAGTGGGGCATAGTATCTATTACATATATATATATATATATATATATATGTCTAGAAAGTGGGGCATAGTATCTATTGTTATTATACTCATGTTGTGACACCTCATCTACCATGTCATGAACCATATAATTTTTCATTTTCTAATTTATTTTTTATTTCTAAATTTTGTTGACAATATTAAATATATAAATAGATTGACTTTACACATTTATCTTAGGTGGTTTTAACTTTACATATAATTTTGTATTTACATATTTATTTACTTTAATTTAGATGTTTATAACTAAAAAAATAAAAAGAATCAATGAATAATAAAAAACAAAAAACAATGTTTATACATATCTATCTATAGTATATATATAATATGGAAGTTTTGCAATAAATTTTACAAAAAATGTCAATACTCTCTCTCTCTCTCTCTCTCTCTCTCTCTCTCTCTCTCTCTCTCTCTCTCTCTCTCTCTCTCTCTCTCTCTCTCTCTCTCTCTCTCTCTCTCATTTGTTTCTCTTTTGGTGGATTCTTTTATTGTTTCATCCTTTTTCTTTCCCGCTAATGGTGTTTTTTGTTATTATTGATTTGATTGTCAAATCACATTTGTTTCTTTTTTTTGACAAATTTGTATTGACTTTTATGCATATTTATGTATTTTGGTATTCTAATTTCTGATTACAAGTTCTTTTTCTTTATCCCATTGGTTTGGTTCAAGGGCGAACCTAGGATTTCAAGTTAGGGGGCCAAAGTATAATAAGTAAAAAAAATCCAAATAAGTATCTATATAGTACTAACAAACTATCAACCAAGATCAATACACAAAATTATTGTTTCTTAATACGTTAAGATGCAATCATCTACTAATAAAGACAAAAAAAGAAAAAAAAAAAAAAAAACACACACACACACACACAAAATAATATTATTTCTTAAGAGCATCAATTGTTGCAAAAAAAAAAATATATATATATATATATATATTTTCACAAACCAAAACTTAATTTTGCTACTTTAATATTGTATTTAAAATGCTCATATAGTAGTATTTTTGGTATTTGGTGTTCTAAATACTAAATATTTAGTATTTAAAACACCTAATGCTAGTACTCTAATACTGGGTTGACTAGGATTTTTTATTTTTTATTTTAAAATTTTGTTTTTGTTAATTTTTTGAGTTGGGTAGTTGCTATTTAAGCTAGGCTAATTATAAGAGAGAGGGTCTAAGTTTTTGAAAGAGTGAGGCTAGAAATAAAAATAATATAACCATTAAAAAAATTTCTTTCTTTTTTCTTTGGGCTAGGGGGGCCCAATTACTTTTATCCTTTTTTTTCTTTGGGCCAGGGGGCCCGGGCCCCCTTGGTCCCCCTTAGGTCCGTCCCTGGTTTAATTTGATCCATCCCTGGTTTGATTTGATTTGGATTAATAATTAGTTATTTTGCAAGTTAGAATTGATTTTTTTTAATAATCCATTTGGAATCTTAGATGCTAAACTATGAAACTTTACTAAGTTTTGTTTTTTTTTTTTTAATCCTTTTGGGTTGACAAATTTGTAGTTTTGTAGTATTTACTATTGCTATACTCATGTTGTGTCACCTCATCTACTACATCATTAGCCATATAATTATTTATTTTCTAATTTATTTTTTATTCCTAAATTTTCTTGACACTATTAAATATATAAATAGATTGACTTTACACATTCATTTTAAACGGTTTTAAATTTACATATAATTTTGTCTTTACATATTTATCTACTTTAATTTAGATGTTTATAATTAAAAAATAAAATCAATGAATAATTAAAAGCCAAAAACAATGTTTATACACATCTATCTATAGTATATATAAAATGGAAGTTTTGCAATAAATTTTACAAATTTCTTTTTGCACCGCGTCATCAACATCTTTTTTTTTTATTTTTTGCAATTTGTACTTTATTCAACCTTACATCTTCTTCAACCATTGTTTTCTTAGTTCAATTTTTTTTATCTCTTCCAATCTTTGTTTTTAAAAAAATTTCATTTTATTCCTTTACATATTTTTAAATTTTCTCCATTTTCTTAAATTCTACCGTTTTTAAATTTTCTCAATTGATGTCTTTTAAATTTTCAACTTTCAACCTTTTTTTTTTCCTGCTAATGGTGTTTTTTGTTATTATTGATTTGATTGTCACATCACATTTGTTTCTCTTTTTGACAAATTGGTGTTGACTTTTATGCATATTTATGTATTTTTGTATTCCAAATTCTGATCACAAGTTCTTTTTTTTTTTTTTATCCTATTGGTTTGATTCAGGGGCGGACCTAAGATTTCAAGCTAGAGGAGGCAAAGCATAAGAAGAAAAAAAAAATCCAAATAGGTATCCATATAGTACTAACAAACTATCAACCAAGATCAATACACAAAATCAATGATTTTTAATATATTAAGATGCAATCATCTACCAACAAAGACCCAAAAAAAAAAAAAAAAACACAAAACACAAAATAATATTGTTTCTTAAGAACATCAATTGTTGCAAAAAATAAATAAATTTTTTCACAAACAAAAACTTACTTTTGCTACTTTAATATAGTATTTAAAATGTCTCGTACAGTAATGTTTTTGGTATTTTGTGTTCTCAATACTAAATATTTAGCATTTAAAACACCTAATGCTAGTACTCTAATACTGGGTTGATAAGGATTTTTTTTTTAATTTTTTTTTTTGTTAAGTTTTTGAGTTGGGTAGTTGCTAGTTGGGCTAGGCTAATTAAAGGGAGGGGTCTAAGCTTCTTGCCCCCCTGTAGGTCCGTCCCTAGTTTGATTTGATTTGAATTAATAATTAATTATTTTGCAAGTTAGAATTGATTTTTTTAATAATCCATTTAAAATCTTAGATGTTAAACTATGAGACTTTACTAAATTTTGTTTATTTTTTTAATCCTTTTGGGTGGACAAATTTGTAGTTTTGTAGTATTTATTGTTGCTATATTTATAGTGCGCCACCTCATCTACTACGTCATTAACCAAATAATTATCCATTTTCTTATTTATTTTTTTATTCCTAAATTTTCTTGACACTATTAAATAGATAAATAGATTGACTTTATACATTCATCTTGGACAGTTTTAAATTTACATATAATTTTGTCTTTACATATTCTTCTACTTTAATTTAGATGTTTATAACTAAAAAATAAAATCAATGAATAATTAAAAGCCAAAAACAATGTTTATACACATCTATCTATAGTGTATATAAAATGGATGTTTTGCAATAAATTTTTCAAATTTTTTTTTTGCACCACGTCATTAACATCTTATCTTTTTATTTTTTGTAATTTGTACTTTATTCAACTTTTCATCTTCTTCAACCATTGTTTTCTTACTTCAATTTTTTTCTCTCTTCCAATCATTGTTTTTTTTTTAAAAAAAATTATTTGATTCCTTTATATATTTTTAAATTTTCTCCATTTTCTTAAATTCTACTGTTTCTAAATTTTCTCAATCAATTTGATTTGGATTAATAATTAGTTGTTTTGCAAGTTAGAATTGATTTTTTTAAATAATCCATTTAGAATCTTAGTTACTAAACTTTGAGCATTTACTAAGTTTTGTTTATCTTTTAATCCTTTTGGGTGGACAAATTTGTAGTTTTGTAGATAAAATACTCTTAATAGTTGTATTAGTACCCTATATTGCCACTTATTTAGACAAAAGGAAATATTAGTCAAACAAAAATAATTGGATGAGTGACATATATTAACCTTTGCGATTGTATTATTATTATTATTATTATTATTATTATTATTATTATTATTATATAAGGATGCATATAGAAACTTAATTAGTAGATTTTGCAAATAATTTTTTTATTTTGTAAAATAATCTCAATAGATTATGAACGAAAAATTGTTTTCCTTATTAGTCTAATTAATCATTGTTACGCGACAATTGATATGTCATTTTCTTTGCTTGCATAGCATTTTCATATGGTTATGTTTTTATTCGAATATATTTATAATTGTATTGAGATAAACACTGTATTTAAAAAGAGGGAGATCATGATCTTACTTTGTATACTTCAAAAAAAATATATTAGTTTGGGATTAAAGATCAATTAAAAAATTTTAATGGTGGGAAACTTTACTTTTATCATTCATTTTTGACTATCATTATTAGAAAAACTTAAATCCCCCTCGGTATTCTATCACTAGCAAATTATCTTATAATATGAGTAAATGAAAATTTTAATATAAAAATAAAGTAAATATATATAATTTTTGTTTTAATAGAGAACACAAAATTCATTATTTAAAGAAAGAATATGACATTGTTTATTTTAGAAAAAAAAAAAAAATCATTGCCCTTTGTCGGTTTGGTAAAGGGTGTTTTATATATATATATATATATATATATATATATAAAGAACTTTTCTTAATTAATAGTTTAATACATCTAAAATTAAATTCTCTTATGAGAAAAATTTTTATTACAGATTAGTAATCCGAATATATGATTTTATGAATATTTTAGAAAATAAATTATATATTATATTTTATTACAAAATAATTAGATATTTTCACGCATCGTACAGAGTTGCAACTAGTTCTATATAATTACCCATGATTTGATTTTTTTTTTTTTTTTTCCTCCCACTTTACCAGGGAAT
Source organism: Lithocarpus polystachyus (assembly GCA_033629205.1). Taxonomy (NCBI): domain Eukaryota; kingdom Viridiplantae; phylum Streptophyta; class Magnoliopsida; order Fagales; family Fagaceae; genus Lithocarpus; species Lithocarpus polystachyus. The sequence continues at coordinate 5,071,851 of CM066172.1, forward strand.
CAATCAATCCATGTATATGAGCTTATTAGAAAATTGGGACATGCTCTTCCAAAGGTATTTGCATAATGTTGTGAACTTGTGATGGTCAACACTTAAACTTCTTTCATTGTTAAATCATTGAAACTAGTGTTGTTACGCATTTCACGATCGTAAATGGTGTTCCTTGTGCTTACAAAATTGTCAGACATAAAGCTTGTAGTTGAATCATTAAATAGCGACTGGCTTACTTTTCCTTTTATTCATTGTGTGATACACTCATGTAAAAAGATTAGAGTTTGTGTAATTTTTGCTCTTCCTTACATGAATCTGAATATATACGTGAATTTTTACAATGATGATATTGCTTACATTAGCATCAGTCCTGAAAGGTTCTTATTCTGATTTTGGGATATGCTCTATTCAATGATGAAATAAAACAGAGAACCTGAGTAGCACACAAAAGCATTTATGCTTGCATGCATGTGTTGTGTCTATGTAACTTTCAGTGGACTCATTTGGATATGTATTTGCTTCCATCTCCAGAATTTTCAGGGCATCCTTGCTTTTCAAATTCTCATGTGACTCATCCATCAAGCATATTCAACTAAAATTGTTTCATATGATAAAATTGTGGAATATTCACTGAAAATTAGTGCTGGTTATTCACAATGCTTCTGATAATATTATAAATGCAACAAACATTTGTATAAGTTTTTCTATGCTTGATGCTTCATGTCTTGACTTATGTAGGGACTTTTTAATTAATCATTCTAATTTGGTTTTATGTTATTTATCGTTGCACAATCTCTTTTGGTTCTTTCTTCTTTGAACAGTGTGAAGGAAAATGTTGGGAGTAAAGTTTAGTTCAATTAAACATATTATGCAATAAATAATATTAAAGTATTTTGTTTTACTTTTGTGCAAAGAAGTGGTTCTTGTTTGCATTGCAATTTCGCCATGGATCACAATCATCATGATTAAATCCATCGATGGAACTCAGGAATTTTTCCAAAGAGGACCAAAGCATGAAATTTTCTTAACCATTCAAGAATAAGAAATGTACTAAAATTCCAAGCTAAATTAATATATGGAAATAAACATACCCATTAAAATATTAATTAAATTATTAAATTCAACATTTTTTAATGACTTAAACTTTTGAAACAATTGATAATTTATTAAGATGTCATAGCACGCGGTATTGAGTTTGAATCTTGTCTCTACTCATGTTTTCATTTACAAAAGTTAAAAGTTTCATGTGTTTGACCCTTTAAATGATTATTATATGTCTGGTGGCTAATGGGCAAATACCATTAGTTTTATGAATGCCAATTACTAGAAAAATTTCACGCATAATTTTCATTTCACTTGGCTGGGCATCTCATGAGTGATGACTCAATTTCTCATTCTTGTAATCACTGTATAGTGAAACACACATACATACTAATTCAAATCTTGGAACCGAGCGCACATTGGAGCTAGGGGCAGCATGAAGCAGCAAAAGGAGAGAAGCAGAGAATTGAGAGAGCAAAGAAGGCAGAAAAGAGAGAGAGGCAAAAAAATATGAGAGTAGTGGAAAGGAGAGAGAGGCAGACAAATGTTAATGGAAGGTCTTAACATGCTTTTGCATAGTAATTCAATGACCAAATCAAAATACCTAAAACAATGTGAGAGCAATAAGGAGAGGGAGACAAGACAAATGTAAATATAGTACATAGTACCAAATTAATACAAAATTTGACATGTATTAAGAGCATAAATAACGTGTAATTCAACGGTTAGACTTTCAAAATAAGTAGCAATGTTTATTTTATTGAGTAAAGTTACAGCATTAGACTACAACTAATTTTGTAGCTAAACTTTGTTCATTTAAATATTCCGTTATGAGTTGGTTAAAACCCATTAATTATATTTATTAGGACAAAGTTTAGTTACAAAATTTGTTGTAACCTTAGGTTACAACCTTACTCAATATTTTTTTATTGAAGATAAATTTTGACAAATTCACAATTGAATTACATCTTCTTCTTATATCCTTCAGCTTGCAAAATTTCGAAAAAATTAAAGATCAGTAGTATATCATCAATAAATTGTTTAAATTAAAGTTCTTGAAATTTAAAACTATGCATAAAATATAAAGTAAATAATATCTGATTAACACAAATTTTTACATATGTATTAAGAACATAAAAAACATACAATTCAATAGTTAGACTTTCAAAATGTGTAGTAATGTTTATTTTATTAAAATTATAACATTAAGTTACAACTAATTTTATAATTAAATTTTGTCCATTTAAATATTCAATTATGAGTGGGTTGAAACTCATTAATCATATTTATAATCAGTCTATTACATCAATCTAAATATATAAGTGTTTTAGCATTTTCCATCTATAAATATTCTTGAAAAAGTTTTTGGCATAGTTTAACTATACATCAAATAGTCCAAATGGCAAGAGCTAACCTAGTTAATGGTCCAAAAAAGCATTAAAAAAATAGTAAGAGACAATAAACTGCTTTTATTTTTCTCCCACTTCAGCTTTGTCCCGTATAAATATTGTACGCAGATCAGTTATCCTGTCCAGTCCAACACTGCTTGCTGTTCTGTTCTTCACAACCTACGACAAAAACAAAAGCCAATATTCCTTCAATTTTATCGGCCATTCCAATGCTAAATCTCTTGGCACAAACCCTTTATCCGAATCTTCCTTCGTAACCCATCAATTTCATCGCCTTGTCTATACTAAAAACTCAATATTATCATATAGTCAAACACTGATCCCACTTAAGTGCTTGTTAAATTTTTGTTTTTTGTTTTTTTTTTTTGTTTTTCTTCTTCAACCAATTATTCTCATACCCAGAAGTGCTTTTGAGAAATCAAGATTATTCTGACTAAACTTTTGCTTGTTTGATGGCTCTTCATTTAAGTGTTTTCTGCTTTAGCAATACTGTGGCCTCTGGCCCCCATAATGGAGTCAGATTTTTCAGTCAACGGACTGTCAAAGCTTCTGGCTTTTCATGTCAACCGTTAGCTCCAATTTCTCGGGTGAATTTGAAAGGTACCCTTTTTTTTTTTCTTTTTTGGGTAGAACTTTCTTTTTTCTCTTTATAGTTACAAAAGACTAGAGGGTTGTTTTAGTTTGCTCGGTTTTTTGTGTGTGTATTTTGGTTTGTGTATTTGGATTGTCAATCATGGCGGATCTTAATATTCACATATTGCTTATGAACAATAAGTCTAAATGGGGATTTTTTTTTTATTAAAAAAAAAAGAAGAAATTATACACATGTTCTTTAGTCCAGCAGCACATGAGGGAAATAGATTAGAGGTTCCTAGTTGATTTGGAATCTCACATTGGCCAGAAGAATAATATGGAGGTGAATAATTAAGAAGTATAGAGGTGTTCTAGTTCCTGTAAATAGAGTGGTGGTGTAGCTTTGTTGCGTGTGAGAGAGGTAGAAGACAAAACTTTGTGTAGTTAGAGAGTTACCTACTTTTTGTATAGTGTGTGATTATGAGAGTTAGTCTGGGTATATTTGGGATTTGGGTTATTTTATGTTTATGAGATTCGTGTGTAGTTAAAGTTCCCATTATTGATAATGGATTTTTGTTTGCATTGTTCATTGATGTAGGCATAGAGTTTGTCAAACCACATTGAACTTTGTGTTGCCTTTATTGTTTTGTTTAATTTTCACAACTAATTAGTATCGGAATTTGCATCAAAAAAAAAATTTAGTAGCGGAATTTTTTTTTTTTTGATACGAGATAGAATTCTACTCTAGCCTAATCTAAGTGTATATGTGTATGAATTTTCACGATCACAACACATGTTTTTCTTTTCTAAATGTAATGTAATGTAATAACTGCGTTGAATAACTAAAGGACAATCTTTAAGATGTGAGAAGATAAAGAGGCTGTATATGAAGAAACGGCGATATGGTTATTGCAACTGCCCCTTGTTTAATGGATATTTAATCAGAACTTCTTGTGCAATTCTAGGACTGTGATATTCTTTGATTTTGAATGAACCAAGCTGGGTGAAAGCAGATGGAGATGTGGCTGGGGGAGCATCTAATACACCTATTTATGGGGAAAGGAATAGAGAAACATAGACTCCACCTAGTTATGAATTTTAAATGAAAAAGGGGAGAAAACTTGAGAACATTAACATTTTATGAGGATTTCTAGTTAGCATATAATTATCATAATCCGGTCCTCTTTCTAAACAAAAGAGCAGCTGCATTAGAAGATTTTGAAGTAGAAAATTAATGACAACAAAATGCATGGTTATCAATGTCTAACAGTTGAGAACTTAATTTGGAATGTGTGGACTGACTGACCAACTCTGTAGAGGGGATAAAAGTTGATGGTTCACTGTTGAATGTTAAAGAAATGTGGTCTGATTAGTTTATGTCTTAAAATAACTTGGACTTAATAGGTTTGAGAATTCAGCATTGGGTTTATTTTTTGAAACTGAAGTCTCATTATTCCAAAATCGATCATCCTTCTTCTTATTTTATATTGTTTTCCCTGAATATGAGCATGTGTAATTACTGTTATGTCAAAAAATAGATTAAAATTTTTTGAAAGTTCATCTAAGTTGATCTGTTCTCACTTATTCTGTTTATGTTGCTCATTTAGATGAACTTCAATGCCAAGTTTCTAAGAAGTTCTTGGTGGAGGAACATAGATTGCCTTTGTCCTGCATATCCTAGATCCTAGTAATTCTATAAGATTACTTATATTCTGTAACTTAAAAGTTTAAACAACATGACTTGTAAAAAAAAATCAAAAAAAAAAAAAAACCAATGGGCAATTGCCATTCACATAAATCCTTCCCCCTCTTTGGCCTTCAAAGTTCTCACTTGTATATTTGCTACTGAACCATGATCCATACTGATGGCAAGTAGAGAAAAGGAGGGGATACACTTTTATCTCACAGCATTTATTTAGTCCTTAGCTATTTTATATAACTGATTTAATATTTCAAGCATGCCCATACATATTAATATAATCAATAGTTATATGAGGTTTTTGGGTTATATTTTGATATGTGAAAGTCACTGTGCCCATGGTAAACAAATTAATTCATAAGGAGTTAGTTGCATGTGTCGCCCATTTCAATCTTTTTTCCTTTTTTTTGATAAGTCACCCATTTCAATCTCTTAATTTAAATCTTTTATGTATCCAATAAGGCATTCGGCCATGCCTTATTGGCTACATAAAAGGGGTAGGCCAGATAGAATCAAAACTGTTATAAACTGACTGTTTTAATCATCTAGTTCTATGTGCACTCCTTTTTTCCCCATGCAAACTGAACTTCTCTGTTGTCAACTTTTATGTGTTTTAGGAAAAGCATTTCCAGGTGATGGGGTACCTAAAACCAAGGAATCCTCCCTAGTGGTTTGTTTTGGGGAATTGCTGATTGATTTTGTCCCAACTATTAGTGGGCTTTCATTGGCTGAAGCACCTGCATTTAAAAAGGCTGCCGGAGGTGCACCTGCTAATGTTGCTGTTGGAATAGCTCGTCTTGGTGGCTCATCAGCTTTTATAGGGAAGGTATATTTTAAATATTGTGTCTAGATGTTTTTGGTTTTCATGGTTTGTAAGTTATTAGAGAGCAGAAACAATCAAATGCTCGAGTGATTATGTAGCCTTTTTACTTTAAATCAGCTTCCCCATATTCTCTTCCCTTTTCTTGGTCTCTACTGTATATGTCTGAATGTGGTAGTTTGAAGAAAATCCTATCTAACACTGAAGTTGTTATGCCTAAAGTAGCAACTTTATCATTAATATCTGGCCCATGACCATTTCTGAAATTTTTGGTCTGCCTTCTTTAATAAATTTTTTCTTCCAACTAAACATAAGGTCTCTGTTTCCAATGATTTTGTTGTATTGTACTCATGGGTGAATCATGAGATCATATTTCAAGCACAGGGGTTTTCTTTTTTTCTTTTTCTTTTTGGGAGAGTGGGATTTTTTTGGTGTACAGAAGAAAAAGAAAAAATATTTTCTCGCCAACCTCAGTAATGTAGTCCCTGAATGTCTTGCTCATCCATAGAGCAGGATTTTAGGAAACTGGCCATGGGATTGATCGGTTAAATCAGAAATCAAAATATTAGGGAACTGTCCAAGTTGGTGATCGGGAAATTTCTTGTTCCTCAATAGAGTGAAATTAGAAAACTGGACCATCAAATGCTCATGTACTTTGCACTTGTTGAAATTGATGCATCCAAACCTGTTTCTTATATACTTTTGGAAAAGTTATTTGAAAAATAAATCAATTTATCATCAATATTATCTTGTAACCTTAATTTTTTATGCAATGTGAACAGGTTGGTGAAGATGAATTTGGGTACATGCTTGCAGATATATTAAAGCAGAATAATGTGAATAATGAAGGGATGCGTTTTGATCCTGGTGCACGAACTGCTTTAGCATTTGTTACACTTAGGAGCGATGGGGAACGTGAGTTCATGTTTTTTCGTAACCCTAGTGCTGATATGTTGCTACAAGAGGCTGAACTTGATTTTGATTTAATTAGGAAGGTAAGTTAGATTTTCTATTGTAAAACAAAACATTAAAAATATATGAGAGTTGATAGAAAGAAAGTTTGCAACATATACTTTTAAGCAAAAGGTTATAGATTATATCCCATTTGATAAGTTGTTTGATTCAAGAATGCTATTGGTTACACTTAAACTAACTTATTTCAGTTACAAGCAATCCACATAATGCAATGAGGACGCTCCAATTTTAAAATTCTTATTATGTCATTTCTGGAAACATGTATATATAGACATCCTCTTGATAATAAAAATTAAAAATAAATAAATAAATATATAAGAAAGGGGTTTGTTTCCATATGGGGCCACCATGTCATGTGCCACTTTTCTGTGCTCAACATTGACACCCGGGTCTACATTTTTGTCTTATTACATGAATCTAAAATTGTTTCCAAAGTGTTTGCCATTTTGTTTTATTTGACTCATTGGGTTTTCCTACTTACTGACCCCCTATCCTGTGGCAGGCAAAAATTTTCCATTATGGTTCTATTAGTCTTATAACTGAACCATGCAAGTCAGCCCACATTGCTGCAGCAAAAGCTGCAAAGGATTCTGGTGCGGTTCTGTCATATGATCCAAACCTAAGGCTTCCATTATGGCCTTCTGCAGAAAGTGCCAGGGAAGGGATTTTGAGTATATGGAAGATGGCAGATATTATCAAGGTATCCATCCTTTTAGAAATGCAGATCATGTGTTTTGGGATTCACAATTGATTTTTCTTGCCCCTTTTCTAGAAGGCTGAGTTACAAGGCCATGCAAAGATTGACATCTCTGATTATTTCAATGACTTCAGGTAAGTGAGGAAGAAGTTTCTTTTCTAACGCAAGGGGAAGATCCATATGATGATGCTGTTGTTCGTAAATTGTTCCATCCAAATCTTAAATTACTCCTTGTCACAGAGGGCCCAGATGGTTGCAGGTACTACACCAAGGTAAGCTTTGCCAAAATTCTTTTTTGTTTTGCTACAAGAGAGGATATTTTCTTTTTGTCAATGCATGGATCTCTCTCTCTCTCTCTCTCTCCAAATGTGTGTGTATGTAATAAGTAATGTGGTTTTACTTGTTACTGCTTTAACTCTAGCTCCTTTGAAAGTGAAGATGCATTGAAGCTCAATAGAGGAAAGTTAATCAAGATATCTTCATAAAAAATAACTCACTAGATCAACAATTTGGAGGATAGACAATGCTTTATTATCCTAGATCGAATTTGCTTGAATCTTGGAGGAAAATGGGAAGACAGTATCATGTCATGTGTGTGTGTGCACGTGTGTGTGTTTTCTTCTCTGAATAATGAGACCTGGGACTTGCTGGACTATGGATTAAAGAGATGTATTAGTTTTCATTGGCAGAGATGATTTGAATATTACCTTGGTAATGATCAGTGTGCAGCATTTGTTATCATCTGCCAACTGTTATCCATATTCTAATCTCAAGTAGTTTTCAAATCATTATAAATGTGAAGATTTACCCTATATTTAATTTGCAAAAGTCTTATATGATGGGTAAAAAGACAAAGGATCAACTTCCACAAGTTTAAGTTTGAGGTTGAGTTTGTTCATATGGCATTCATGCATTTTCCCGTACTCCATAGGGTCTTCTCCAGCAAGAAACGTATGGTACCTTACAAAACCCTGGAGAAGTTACATATTGATGAAGTGCTGCCATAAATCAATATATAAGTGGTCTTATTATATGCAAATCTAATGTTTGCAATTCTTTGTATCATTATTTTTTTACAATAATCATTATTTTTTTACTATAATCATGATAGTAGTTATTAAGTTTTCTAATAATTGTGAATTTGAAATTGCATGATGTATATTTCTCTTCAGAACTTCAACGGGAGAGTTAAGGGTTTGAAGGTAGATGCAGTGGACACCACTGGTGCTGGGGATGCCTTTGTTGCTGGAATGCTATCCCAATTATCTCTTGATTTCTCTTTGCTTCAGGTACTGCTTTTCAGATACAGATGCCTAATATGCTTCCTTCAAGTCAGTACTTCATTATATTTATGTATATCTGGAACAACTATTTTGGTTTTGAAATGATTTGTATATTTTTGTTACATAATCCTTTCCATTGCCTTTGTCATCATTTAAAGCTGTTCCCCCAACCATCTGGTTATGCTCTTGACCTTTCAACATTTTTCAAATCCGATTTGTCATCATCTGATATGTCTAGAAACAACCTCTCCAATTTTTTTTGTTTTTTTTTTTTTTTTGGGGGGCGGGGGTGGGGGGGGTAGGGTAAGGTTACTAATAACCTCTTGCAGACCTTGTAGAAACGGAAGCCGTATGCACTGAGTACTTAAAATTTTTTATTGAGTAAAATTCCACTATTAGATTAACTCTCTTTGTTCTAAACACAGATGGCAAATTTCATATCAATAGGATATTATTTTGTGTATAATTTAAAATACAAAAAAGAATAAATTACATTTGAGTATTCCAACTATTGGAAAAGGTTCAACATAGTCTATCAACTATTAATTGTGTCAATTTAGTCCCTCGACTTGATTTTAAAAATTGAGGGACTAAATTAACAAAATTTATAATTGAGAGATCAAATTGACATAATTATAGTTGAGGGACAAAATTAGTAATTTAACTTATGAAAAACTTTGAAATTCAAATATTTTATAAATAAGATAGCTATTGATCTTCTAATAATCTAGATATTTTGCAAGCATGGAGTTGTAAGGAGACAAATGCAATATAATGGTGGATTTATCAAAAAATTCATGCAATAATAATTTATAATTTATTAAGTGGTGTAATATTAACAAAAGTTATACCAGGTGTAAACTTTAATCAGAATTTTATACTTAGTAATAATTTACTTTGGAAAGATTATATAAATCAATTATAGCAGTGGAGGGCTATAAACTAATAATATTTTTATGATAATATAGTAGTGTGTGGTGTAAATATTATTGTAATCACATTTATGTTACCATAGAGATTACAACCTCCACGTAGTTGTTAAGTACGGTACACTTGCTCATAGCTGCAGTCTTGGATCAACAAACCCTGATTAATGGCCTTTGCAAAACTCTCTTCCTCCCCTCCGCCCAAAACGTAAATAAAGAGACTTGCACTTGCAAACATGTGCAAAAGCAAAAACCCTACCAACTAAATGCTGCTCCTGATATATGTTATGTATAAGATGGCAGATATATTTAACGTATATTTCATGTAGATTGACATGATGAAGGTTTCAAATTATCCAGTTTCTGGAATAATTAAGCATGCTCTAAATAGTAACACTGCTCAGTACCCTATTTTAGGGGAAAGTTTCTCTGGGGATCTTGTGTCTTTACTAAACAGAGAAACATAAACCCCTGCAATCCCAACATCAGAATTGATTGTTAATGATGCCTAAAAAACTCCAAATTTTCTAGTCCAGCTCTACATGAAAAAATTCACATCAGCCACCAAGAATATATAAAAAAGTTTGTCCATTTAAGAATTTCTAATTTTTTTTAATCTCCTTAAAAGCTCTAAATCTTCAGTTTTAACTCTACATGAAAAAAATTTACATCAGCCACTAAGCATATATCAGAACAAGAAGTCTGTCCTTGTAAGATTTCATAGTTCCTTTTATTTCTTTCCTGCCAAATATGGTGCTCAGCAGCAGCCAAAGCAACCGCTTAAATTATAAGCCACTCTAGACTAGCAGTTCAACTGATGGACTTTTCAGTTTCAGACTGTGGCTGCTTACTGATACCACTGCTATTCGTTAACCTCTTCCAATTGCATTGGTGAAATTGCTGGAGAACACAAATAGTATATGCTTTCTACTCAGTCGCCTAAGAAACAAATGGTAGCTTTTGCAAGAACCAGTTAGTTTTTTTATTGGCAAATTTTAAGTTGGTGGTTCATAGATATCTAATTTCTAAACAAAAATCATACGTGAGTATGGAGATGCAGACATGTTTATGCCAATTTACCTCAGGCAAATGATCTCTCTTAACTGCACTCTCTGATTTTATGGAAATTGAACCTTAGACTCTGATACACATTCTATAAAAGCAGCGTTAGGCTCAAAGTTGTGTCACACTGCAGTGATCAGTTGTAAAAACTTGAGTAAATTTCAATCTGCAGTTCTGCTCCCACTCATTTCCATTTCCATTATTAACAATGCTGACTTTATCTGTACTGACCAACTTCTCAATGGTAACTTTGAAATGCATGCAAAGATTTCATTTTTGGTACGCTAGTACAATATCTTTATGATTTTGTTACTCTTTAGAAGGCGTCTTTTAACCCACGTGCATCACTCACTAGCCCATGGGTGTTCATCATTCACCAGATACCTTATATCATAAGTAACTCTTACATTGTGGTGAAATTGGCATGAATACATCATCAATAGGATAAATTCCATATTGAGAGTTACTTGGTGTTTTTGTTGAATTATTTGAATAATCTTCAGATACCAATGATGCTGTCTTTTTCCAATTTTAATTATTTACTGTAAAAAATTAGTGTGCTTTGCTTGCTTCTTAACCTACAAGTTCTTTCTTTAACATTGTTTGCAATATTATCCTACTGGATTCTCTTATTCTAATTCTTACAATGAACAAGTTTGAGTCTTTAATTTGTCACATTGGCAAATAGTCTTGGTAAATTTGCATAACTAGGATCTCCTTTAACAATGATGCATTTTTATATGCCACCTTAATAAACTGATGTATGTGGTTTTGAATTGTAGAAAGAGGACTTACTGAGAGATGCTCTCAAGTTTGCCAATGTTTGTGGTGCATTGACTGTGACGGAGAGAGGTGCAATACCAGCTTTGCCAACTAGAGAAGCTGTGCTGGATGCTATGCTTCAGTCTGTAACATAGATTTACATTCCAACATCTGTTAAGTAAGTACCTTCTTGGGTCCTGGCTATTTGTTGGAAGATGATGATGATAGTACAGAATAAAGCAAAATTTCAGAAGAGATAAGTTAAATGTAACATCTGGAATTATTTTTATTGAGCAGATTCATAGATCTTGTATAAGAGACTTCAAAATACAAATAATATGGTTGGTGTGTTTGTGATTTCTGGAAAAGCACGCATCCATGCTGCCCGTTCATCTTCTTTATTTTCACTGAATTGAACTTGATGAACATTCTTACAAGTTGTTGAACGACTTGCATTATCTGTATATATTAAGAAGATTCAGAAAGTTAGTTATTGTCTTTTTTCCTGTCAAAAATATCCCTAAATTAATTAACCAATAACTTAAAAATGAGGTTAAAATAGTAAATTGGCAAAAAAAAGTTAATTATTGCTTTTTTTACTGTCAAAAATACCCCTACCTAAAACTTAAAAATGGGGTTAAAATAATAAATTGACAAAAATAATAAATTTCAACTTCTACGTTGAAATATCTTTCTACTTATAATAAACTCCTACTTTTACGTTAATTTAAATTTCTACTTCTACTCTCTAATTCCCTACAAAGTAGGATTATTTTTTTGTTAGTTTTAAAACTCCTCCAATCTACAAAATTCACCCCACATATTCTTTTTTTTTTTTTTTTTTTTTTTTTTTTTTTTTTTTGTGATTGGAAAAAGTAGATGTGGGAACGGGGGCCCAAGATTGTACCTCTGACCGTGAATGGGCTAAGACCCTAAGACTCTATTTTTGGGCCTTGTAGGGCTAGAGGCCCAAATCCTCGCACTAAACCTCCAGCCCTATCTGAGGACAAGATCAGGTCCGAGGAAAAGCAAATGAGTGCGTAGGATCCCGGATCGTAACCCATGGCTTTTGGAGCAGATAAGGATGGTCCGAAGAGTGATCCCAATACCGAAGGGAGCATCTGCCCGAAATATCTAAGGAAAGGCTACCACCCCCGCATTAAATGTGCCGCACCTACTCTCCTGACCGCATTTATGTGGAGAAGACCCCTGAACAGTATAATCTTGGCCACTGCAACTCACAAAAAGCCAAAGAAGATACATGGTGGGACAAGTACTCAAGTGGAGGCTTAAATAATCGACAAGTGTAAGGTGAGGACGCTCTAAAAATAGCTATATAATGTAAAGGAACCCCTCTTAAAAAAAGAGGGGGAGAAAAAACAAAAAAGGAATAAGAAAGAAGGGAACTTATATCAGAATTAAGAACAGTAAATTAGCCTCCTCGGATTATTGCCGAGGACAGTTTGTTACACGTGTAACGTTTATTTTTGTCTTTCTTATACTTTTAACTCGCTATGTTGATTGCCTAATCCAATCTAGTTCAGCTTACTTTTCTCACTCTCAACAAATTCATTGTGATTGGGTCGTTTTGGGCCGGTCCGTCCCCCTTTGGGTTGGAGCTCAAAACCATGTCCTTACAGTAGAAATTTCAAATTATAATAAATGTAAATTATTAATTTTTACCCAAAAAAATAGAAAGACCTCTAAGCACGCGCTCTAGTATGTTTGACCAGGTTTTTTACACGGTTAGGTACACGTACGTCCAAAGTGACCTCCGGGGCGATGGGATCCAGTAGGCTATGTTCAACACATTAACAAAATAGTCTAATATAAATGTTTAATGATGTCATTTTCACTTAAGTAGGCAATTTCCTTCACAAGGACAGTCATGATTCCTGGGAAGAATTGTGGCACTGGTCTGTAAATGCATTATAAATATCGACACGACATGTGATGTAACTCTTCCCAACCAAAGTGTCATATGCAGTGCAGCAACTACCTTCCCTAACATCAGATATTTGGGGCACTTGGGTCTTTTTAACCCTTATATTATCAAAAAATGTTCATGAACATTGACAATGTTTTACATGGGAAAGTATCACCTCCAATTCACTATCATTTTTAGTGCGACATGTGCCAATTATTTCATTTTTAAATGCCATGTCTTATAACTACTCAAAAATTAGAGGATTCAATAAGAGAGGATCTTATCCTGTGTTACACTAGTAGGTTATCTCCAAAAAAACGGTAGAACTAGAGATATACAACAGTGAATCGTGTTGTGTCATCCTGTTTTACACTAGTAGGTTATTTCTAGAAAAACGGTAAAACTAGAGACATACAACAAATACAATGAGTGGGCCTATTTTACTTTTACAAAGTCTTTTATAGCAGACCAAACTATGATAGTCTACACATCAAAAAATTCAGGCCTTCCTTTAACTCAGAAGAGTAAAAAACCAATTTTTGGGCCTTGGGACTAAAAAGTGTTGCAATTTTCTAGCAAACCCAAACTTCTGACCTTCTTGGCGGATGCAGACTCAAACCTGAAAACAGCACCAACTCTTTTCTTTCCTATTGATACATCTAACATTTTATAGTGAAAATCAGATTGAGCTTGCCCGAGTACACATAAGAAATTTTTTTTTTTTTTATTTTAGAGAGTTTCAACTTATGGCGTCCGCTACTAATGATAACTCTTTTATTATCAGACTAAGATACAGTCGGTTTTTTGTATAAATAGGAATTGAATCTCAAATCTCTTATTCAACCATCTAAAACTTTACTAGTTAAATTAACTGAAACCTACATAAAAATTAAGAGATAAAAACTCGTATAGATGAAAAACAAACAAGCCAACGTAGAAGTACAACCCAAATGGGGTTGGCCTCTCCTTTTAAATAAAACAATAAATTTAGTGACAATTTTTTTTTTAATTTTTATAATTTCTGAAATGACATGTGATTGGTGTCTAGAAATCAAAAATAAAAGAAATATCAATAATTACTGCACATGAAAATGATGTTCCTACCTTAACAAATTGTAAAAAGCATTAAGTGTCTTGGAAATAAAATTATATGGGAAATACTAATGAATGCCCGAAGGGCATTCATTAATAATCTATTTAAAGAAAGTTTTTATGAAAAAAAAAAAAACAATTAATGTTTTAATAGTTTTTTTAATTTTCCATAAAAGTGATGTTAAAACTTTCCTAAAATAGATTGTTAACCAATACCTAAGAGCACTAGTTAGTATGACCCAAATTATATTCCTGTTTGAAACTCCCCAAAATCAATGTAAAGTGGAGCCAATTTATGGAAATTAATGTATGGTCCTACACTACCACCGGTATTAATTGCTTTTTTTCTTTTTCTATAAAACTTTCTTTAAATGGATTATTAACAAATGCCCTAAGGGCACTCGTTAGCATTTTTCATGAATATAATAGAAAATTATGTAAGACAACCCAAAGTTCAAATCATATTTACTTCCTCTTTTTTTCTTTTTTCAATTAAAAGTCCCAATCTTAGCGTAAATTGGGTCATTAAACAAAGAAAATGAAAATTTTGTTAGTAAAACTTGTATTTCACCTACGCAACCAATTTCAATTTTTTGTCAATCACTTTCTTATTTTAAATTTTAAGTGAAGCACTCTCTCTCTACCATCTCTGTTCAATAGCTGTCGAAGTAAAACGGATAATTTACTCAATGACGTCCCAATTTTCTCTATTATGTTACTATCCATATTAATGGAAATGAATAACGGTGATAAACAAAATTCATAAATTTGAGACTTTAATTTTTCAATTAAAAGCTTAAAATATAATACTATGAAATATGATATAAATTATTAGTGACTTTATGTATTTCACTCTAAATAATAATAAATTAACAATGAAAGATTTTGTTTCTGCATCCTAAGCTGACAAGAACATAATCCAAGCCATTCCTTCCATTCCATCTCTCCCACCATTCATCGTATAACTGATATAATCTCATTGTTTCTTTTTACCTTAATTTAGCAACCGTTGGAACTTAGGAAGTTACATTCTTTAGGTGATCCAATCCTTACGCTAAATCCCCTAGCTTCATGGACTACCTTACCCTTTGGAAAACCATCTCTTTAAAATCCAAAGTCTTAATGCTCCAAACTCTCACACATTCAATTGTAAACCAACCCCACCAAGCAAATTTAGAAAACTATCACAACCACAATACACAATGGCTGATAATGCACAGGTCAAGGCTGAACATGAACGCATTTTCAAGAGCTTTGACGCCAATGGCGATGGCAAAATCTCTTCAGCGGAGCTCGGGGATGCCCTCAAAACACTTGGCTCAGTCACAGCCGAGGAGGTGAAACGTATGATGGCCGAGATTGATGCCGATGGTGATGGGTTCATTTCATTCCAAGAGTTCACTGAATTTGCATCTGCCAATAGTGGCTTAATGAAGGATGTTGCTAAGATATTTTAATGCGTCTCTTTTCATATATTTTTTTTCTCCCATATATTTTATATGTGATTCATCTACATGACACTACGAGAGCCATAAGGAGGCTATTTGGATGTTTATCAAGATAGAATTGTTTTTATAGTTGAACTGTTTGATCCTACTTATTCAAATATAAATACAATATTCTTCATCTTAAACAAGTGGTTCTTGGCCAAAGTATACTTTTTCTTTCCTTGGTAAGCTACACTATATGGAAATATGTTATAAATTGTGTGCATGTACGTCAAACAAAGAGACATAATAGAAAACTACCTTTGGACTCATTTGCTAGACTGGTCTTCCTCTTTAGTTGAGACATCTCTTCCTACTTCATCAGTGTATCCTCATCTTATCTTTGCCTTCCATGCGTAAGACGTAATTGTTTTATTTTTTGTTTTGTTTGTTTACAGTTGACCTGATGTTAGCCATTGTTTGCGAAAATGACAGCATATTGTGCTCCTGAATGATTCCTCTCTGTTACCAAGTAATGAATATTAACATATTTCCATTATCTATATAGTACAAAACCCTTTTCATGTTCCATTGTCTAATGCCTTTGCAAGTTTCAGGCTTCCAGATTAAGTCTTAAATCTTACATAATTTCTTTTCTTAGTTGAAACAAGTTTCTGAATAATTATCTACCTACGCAAGACCATCTAAAACATGTCACAAATATATCAATCATAGACAAAACATTCCAAGTACCAATTATGCAACCACGTTTCAAAATTCTTGTGAATTGAGGTTCATGGGAACTCTGGACTTGAAAATCTATTACACTTTACCCTCTGAGAATAGGGGCAGGTAAAATGGAAGATATGTACACACCAACCGTTCGTTAGAATCCTATACCTATACACAAATTCAACAATTTTCCAGTCCTAATTTCTAGCACTCTCATCAAGCAAAGCAACATAAAAATTAATGGGAAATTTCCAGAATGTGCAATTAATAATGCTTCAACGACAGAAAAAGTTATCGTCGTCCTCAAACTCAGAAACTCCTAGCATTGCCAAAGCAAAGTGACTCCTCATCTCACTATTTGTTTGTTGTAAGTGAGAGTAACAATCAATAACGCATCCATTTCCCAGAAAACCAGACTTCTTTCTTTTAGAGACAACGGGTGATTCTTCACCTTTTAATATTGCAACAACCTCACCAATGCCTGGCCTCCGAGATTCTTCGTTAGTTATGCAGGAAGCTGCAGCTTCCATCATCTGTGCTATTTTATCTGAATTTTTCAAAGTACATTTGAGCCGTGGATCAAGCAACTCTTCAATGGCTCCTTTCCCTTTCTGCAAAAGGGGTTTTGCCTGCAAAAAGAGTACCAAGTTTATCAATTCTAATCTTCATTTTCACAAGTGTATCAAGCAGAGACATAACAATAAGCACTTAAATGCCCCACCCCACAAAAATTAAACACCCCCAAAGATGTGGCAAACCCTTTTGCAAGTAAATAATACCCTAAACAGAGATATACTGCCTATATATACATAGAGTTGTTTAAATTTATATCTTCGTGTTTAAACACTGAGTTAAATTTCATAGAAATTATGGTCATGCACTATATTCATCGAAAAAGATCTATTAAAGTAGAGTTCTTTTTTTTTCTGCTACAGTAAGTTTTTAAGGGGGACTAGGCCCCAGAATCGAACACCTTGAGCCAAGGAGCTTGTGGTTGCTGAAGTAGAGCTTCATAGCAATTAAGAAACAACCATTCAGTCAGTCAATCTAGATAAAGTCATAGCTTTTAAGTGAAGAAAGCTCTGTTATCACAATTGGTTCGTGCTCGCCACATCATTTTAATCTCAGATTTATCCTAGTCGACTTTCAAAAGTAATATGTTTATATATTCTGACCCCCACAGCATAAATGCCATGGAACTCAGAAGGAAACATACAAAAGCGATACTCCTAGATTGGATGCTTTATAAAGTTTTTCGACACATTGTTCTCATACATGGTTTCTAGATGCAAACACTAGTCAGTGGCTTAACTGTTAAGAGACGCACAATTTATACTTCATCACTCCTTTTTTAACTCCAATCAATTGGATTTGAACCCATAACATCCAACCTATAATGCCACAAGGCCAAGATACCCATAGATTTTTACTTCATCAAATTCCATAACCTCAAGACTGAGGCTTCATTTGTTCCAAGAGAATAAAAATAAAGTATAAAGAATGCTTCAGAGTTATCCGATGGAATATTGATCATTATATGTTTTGTACATCAAATCATTTAAGTACATTACCCATGCAAATATAGCCAGTCTATAAATCTCATAAATAAATGAGGTAAGATGCAAATACTAATAAATTTGACAACTTTATAAGTTTATGATATCTATTCCAGTAAAAAATTTAGTACGATACAAATTTCTAAATCTAAAATTCAAGATCTCGTTAATTCTAATGTGAAAAGTACGTTGTGTTAGTCTTATGTCATAATTTGTTTGAAGCATGAAAGCTGTGTAGTTTAAATATTAAAAACACTTCATAGTCTTTCAGGAATCTATAAGGCACTATTCATGAAGAAGCTAAATAGTTTTGAGCTATACAAGTTAAAATAACATAATTTAGGTTACACCAATTAAAAACATTCAAGTGCAATTAGAACAAACTTTAGGTTAGCGAAATAAAAGAACAGATTGTTTTAAGGAAAGCCTTATATTCTGTATAAACAGTGCCATCACTAAAACTAAAACTAAAACTGTACAATGTGGGTATCTCTGTGATTCTACAATACAGAATAGATGGAATCTTTGTTTCTGTGTGTACTTTAAAGGAACACCAAAACTTTTTTGCTTTAATATACAAAATTCAAGGTGCAGCACCAACTAATTTGGCAGTGCACAATTAATCCCATACTCTTAGTCATGAAAATATTTTTTATGGAATTTAATCTCTATACATGTAGGTCATACATGCTGTGCACCATTTATATTGGTCACATATGCGTGCAACCTTATAGTCATGCACATTAAAAGAAAGAAAAAAATGTTGAACCTATCACAATAACAAAACACTACTCAAAATCGACCAATGAATAAGATTATCTAATATATCAGAAACTGATGCTGTGTTTTGACACCATTGCTAAAAAAAAAAAAAAAAAAAAAAAACCTTTATCAATCAAATGGCCCACATGATTAAATCAATATATCTATTGGTCATTTGGGCTATTGTCACAGTTAGCTATTAGGAAAACTTCCTTTTCCCCACATCAGAAGCAAATAGGGGACACTCACTGTAACCATCACAAAGTCAAAGGAAACTATAAAAGAAATTGAACTTTAACCTACCCATAGGACCAAATTCTCTTCCCCCGGAGGCCTTCTCGCTTCGATTGGCTTCCGGCCAGTTATGAGTTCCAGTAGAACCACTCCAAAAGCATATACATCAGTTTTATCAGATACTTTCCCATGCTGGAAGTACTCAGGAGCCAAATAACTGTGCATATGGTATCAATTCAGTTAATGGAGAGAAAACAAGACTTCATGTAATAATCAACCAAAAAGATTTCCTTTCTTTATTCTTCCTAGATAACATACCCAAATGTTCCTTTGACAGTTTTGCAAAGGAAAGGAACTGAAGGTGCAGAAGTCCATGTAGCTAATCCAAAATCACATAACTGTAAACACCATTAACGCATATAACAATCCATCAGAATGAATTGTATTTACCATAGAACATACTGAGTGTGAAACCAACATGAAATTTAAAATAGCCCTTTTACCTTGGGTATCTTCTTTGAAGAAAGGAGAATATTAGAGGGCTTAATGTCTCTATGAACAACACATCTCTCAGTTCCATTATGTAGATATGCTATTGCCTCTGCAATACCTATGGCAACCTTATACCTCACAGACCATGGAAGTGAAGAACCACCTTTTACACCCTTCTTCTTCTTCTTTTCTGCCAACGTGTATGTCACATAATCAATTCAAGCTTATCATATCCAAATCAAATTCCCAATAAAAATACAAATATAAGAACATACCATGCAAATGGCGCTCTAAGCTTCCACCAGAGACATACTTATAGACTAAGAAAAGACCCTCTTCTGGATCAATACAAAAACCCACAAGAGGAACAACATTTGGGTTGTGAAGAGAGCTAGCAATCATCAATTCTCTACAGAATGCCTTTGCAGCCTCCTTATCTTCCTTGTCCAATTTCTTAATTGCCACAGCTGTCCTCAAAACCCCAACTTTCCCCCTAAAAACACAGCTCAAAGCCCCTCTTCCCAAAACTCTGCCTACCCATTACAACAAAATCAATCAGAAATCTCATACAATACAACATAAACCAAATTTGATTCAAACAAAAGAAACCCATTAAAGTACCTTTGGAGAAATTACGAGTAGCCGAAAGAATTTCACCATAGCTGAATCTGATAAGAGTATTGGCCACAGGTGATATGCTTCTCTCCAATGACTCAATTCTTCTCCACTTAAGCTCTTTAGCTCGAGACTCAGTCATTCCATTATCCAAATTCACCATTAAAACAGTAGCAGCAGTTGAAGAATTCATGTTCAATGACTCAAGCTCAACCTGAGAGCAAAAACTGAACCTGAAAGATGAGTGCACAGATTGTGGGTCAGCATTTGTCAACTCTGCCCCACACCCACCAGACTCTGCTAGCAACCATGCCTTGTTGTGTTCCAAATTCTTGTTCCCACCATTGTTGTTGAGAATGTCAGCTTGGCTCTGGTTCTTGCTAGAGATTCTCCTCAGGCGAGCTGGGAACACACAAGATAACCCAAGTTGCCAAAACATCTTTCTTAGTATGGCCTTGACTTTGGGCTCATTATAGTCAGAGTAGTCCTCACTAGAGCTAGTGCAAGTGCCATGATAAAAACCCATTTTTTTGATATTTGAAGCAGATCTCAAATTTCAATGAGAGGAGCACAGAAACCCAGAAACCAATTGGGAAAAGAAAGATTAAAGAAAGAAAGAAAAAAAAAAAGGTGAAAGCTGACTGCTTTGCTTGCAAGGTGGGAGAGAATAGTACGAGAGGTGTGTATTTGGTATGGGCTATATGTATGTATATAAAAATGGAATTTGGTTAAAGAAATGTTAAATGGTAGTGGGAGAACAAGAAAATGTAGGGTGGAGGGGTGTAGAGACTATGGTCCCAATAGAAGATTTCATACGTAAGACAAGGAATGGTTTATTACTTTATACATATATTATATGGGTTTGGTTTGTGGGTGGTGCAATTATTCTTAAGGTAAGTTGATTCTTAGAGAGAGAGAGAGAGAGAGAGAGGGATTCTTAAATCTTAATGTTAATGGTAAAAGTGGACAAAGAGTAACCCACAAAATGGTACGATTTGTGCATAATTTGGATGGTGACAGAGGAAGGAGAGAGAGTTGTGGGGACTACCCCAAGTTAGGGAAAAGGAGAAGCTTGTAGCTTTTTTTGGGATTTTCTTGCAAGATTGAATTATGAGATTGATATTAGTATTACTCAATAATCACCAAGGAGGAGAGAGATGAGTAATGATTTTTCCATTTTTATGGTACATAAAGGAGGTGGTGGCCTATGTTTATGATGATGGGAGGAGGAAAAGGTGAAGGTTGTGCCTTTGGGAGATTGTTTTAGAGAATAAGTAGATAACTAGTACAAAAATTATACTGAGATGACTATGTAGTTTGGTGACTAGCCACCGCCATCCAACTCCCAACAACCCCCCCTCTTGAGTCTTAACAGCTTAGCTAAGCCTTTATAAGCTTGGAAAATGAGCCCTTTTGATAATTGACTTGCTTCTCAAACCCATAGTTCTTGATTTCCTAGAGCTTTAAATTTTAACAGCAATCAAAATTTGATTTTTTTTTCTTTTTTTTGAGGAAGAAAATTCGATTTGTTGTGCCCAAATATGTGTATCAAATTTGTCAATTCAGCTACAAAGTCATATTCTGGTTTCTCAAAAAAAAAAAAACTTTCCATATTTCAAGATTACTATTACTATAATTTTCATCTCGTGTATGAAACGTGTTCCAATTAATATTGTATTCCATCTTTCATATATTTTCTAATTATTACACAATTTAATT
Source organism: Lithocarpus polystachyus (assembly GCA_033629205.1). Taxonomy (NCBI): domain Eukaryota; kingdom Viridiplantae; phylum Streptophyta; class Magnoliopsida; order Fagales; family Fagaceae; genus Lithocarpus; species Lithocarpus polystachyus. The sequence continues at coordinate 5,093,645 of CM066172.1, forward strand.
AATATTCCAATTTTAATTTGATCATATATCATCTCTAGTTATATTTGAATACATCTAATCCTAATTGTATTTAACAATTACAACATGCAGATAGAAGAGTGATGTTAAGAATACTAAAAATTGTACTATCCAAATCTTACAAATTGATGTGTACACCAATCACAAAAAATAATTTAGACATTTATATATTGTAATATTGAAATAGCACAAATCATATTCATTATCATATCAATTTAAAATCAATTATAGCAAAATTTATAATAGTTTAGCATTTTTTGTGGAGTAAAAACAAGCACACATTACTTGCTATTAATCACTGACTAATGTTCTTTCGGCGTGTAAAAATACAAGCTTTTGAGAGATGGGGGGCGAAAAGACATGGTTCAAATCTCTAGAAAATAGCTTCACACGTATACACTTAGAATGTAACGTCTTTGCCCCAACTGTGTAGATATTGTCCGCTTTAGGACTCATACTCCTCACAATTTTGTTCTCCCCCAAAGCACACAGCTGTGAGGGAAAATGTCTCTACACATTAAAGGGAGGTCATTCCTTATAAACACATTTTCATGTGCTTCCCTACGCGATGTGGGATTTCATGGAATGCAAGACCCCCCTTTTGGGTCACTACAATCCACCAACCTTACGGGGACACGCATCCTCTCGTGTGGGGCCCACACTTCCGGTTAGGGTATGGCTTTGATATCATCCCAACTGTATAGATATTGTCCGCTTTAGGGCTCATACCTCTTACGGTTTTATTCTCCCCCAAAGTACACAGAAATAGGGGAAAAAGCCTCTATACATCAAAGGGAGGTCATTCCTTATAAACACATTTTAATGTGGTTCCTTAGGCGATGTAGGATTCCATGGAATGCAAAACCCCCATTTTAGGTCACTACATAGAATCTTAAATTAAAAGTATAATATTTTTATCTCATATAAATAAATAAAAATTGGCAGGATCATATTCACATCATTCATTTCCTTTTTACTTCCTTACTGGACTTATTTGATAATTTGTAACATATTTAGAAAATTTAAATTAGTATGTTTCTCAAAACTTTCTATCAAAAAAAAATATTAGTTTTGCAATATGAAACTAGAGGAAATTTAAAATTAAAAAAAAATTATTGCCATTTTGAGCTTCAATAGATCTAATTGTCTTCGTTTTTCTTTGATTTCGTCCTTTTCAACTCTCATCTTTCGACCTTTTCCCTAGATCTAATTATCTTAAGGTGCTCATATTCCCCCCCCCCCTCCCCCCCCCCCCCCCCTCCCCCAACACACACACTGTATGCTGTTCCTTAGATTCCACTTTTAAAATTCTGTCATGTAGATTTTTTCTCTTAAGATAGAAGTATATTTTTTAGTTAAGTAGCTACATAGTTGGATCTTAAGAAATGAACTTAATGAATAGTAATTAAGGTATTATACCTAAGTTTTTTCCAAAATTTATATACATATTATTTCAATATTAGACATGAGCCTAGAAATATACCACTAAAGGTTATGTTAGAAAAACGAGTAGAATTTTAAACGAACTGACCCGAGTCGAGCCGATTATTAAAAATTCATTTTTGTTCATTTAATTTTATTTCGAACACTAGTTGAGTTTGAGCGTATCATCAAACTAGATTACATGTTTAATCTTAGTTCATTTTCTTATTGAACAATCTCAATCTTATTCACAAGATACTTAATCAAGTTTTTCTTTCCTATATATAACAAACACTATGAATAAAATGTTTTACACAGTCACAAATTAAAACTTTTCTAGTACTTTAATGTCTAAATTATAGCTGAAATTATATTATTCGAGTTAATTTACGTTTATGAAATTGTAAAAATTAGATTCATCAACCTTATATTATTAAAAATTAATATACTAAAATATTGTTTTTGTCCATAAATTTAAAAAAAAATTTATCTCTAAATTATTGAAAATATTCTACTTTCTAACCACTTGGGTCAGAGTTCACTAATTTTTATTTTAATAATTTAACAATTAAGGGAGAAGTGAGTTAATCTCACATTGGAAAATAAATGTAAATTAAAGAGATTTAAAGTCTGTCCTGTATATCCAAGAGTTAGGTCATATTAGATATACATCACTGTCAGTTTCTTTAAGACGTTCTCTCATCTTCCCATGTGTGTGTGTTAAAATACTTAGAATATGTTTGATAATTGTTTTTTCCCCTTATATTCTGTTTCCAAGAACAATTTTCTAATTTTGAGGCTAAAAAACTTGTTTGACAACCCAAAATGGACAGAAAACAAAAATTGTTCTCAAAACTCAATTTGTGAAGGAAACTGAAAACATGCAAAAGGCTGTTTTCAGTTTTCAATTTTCAAAAGTCAATGAAAATATACATTTAAGTTAATGAATCTGTTTTATTTAATGAGTTAACATTAGAGTTCAAATCCTAGTAACAACATATTTTAGTATTTTCTATTTTTTTTTCTTCAAAAAACTTTTTTTTTTAATTTCAACTAATAAACATGTTTTTTATTTCAAAAATACAAGAAAATTGTTTTTTTTTTTTTATATCCTCAAAAACAAGTTTTTGAAAATAGAAAACAAAAACTGCTACTAAACATAACCTTAGTATTCTCAAAAGAAAAAACAATAAGTTAATCCTATATCAAAAAATGAGTGTGAGTTAAAGATGTTTAAAGTTTGTGCTATGTAACTAAGAGTTATGTCCTTTTGAATATACATTATTATCAGTTTTTTTAAGACCTTTTTCCCTCTCTCTCTATATGTGTTTTTTAAAATGCTTAGTATTAAAATAAAAAATAAAAAAAAGTGAGAAGTGATTTCAACTCTAAACATTTACACAAAAACACAAAGAAAGTATCACATTACTAATGTTAACTAAGCCGTATTCAAGTAAAAATCTTCCTAAGAGCATGTGCATCAGATCATGTAAAGTCTTGCAAAATAGAAAAAGGTAGTATTTTTACACATTTTGAACCAAAAAACCCTCTACATCAGTCCGTGCAAAGATGTGCATTTTTGCACATTTGCTACAGTAGGTAGTATTTTTACACATTTTGAACCAAAAAACCCTTTACATCAGTCCGTGCAAAGATGTGCATTTTTGCACATTTGCTACAGTAACCGTGCATATATGCACGGTTACTGTAGCGCCCCTATTTATTTTTTTAATAGTTTTCTCTCTCTCTCTCTCTGTACCGACTCTCTCTCTCTCTCTCTCATTTTCCTTTCTTTCTCTCATCTCATCTTTCTCTCATCTCAGGCGCAGCTCTCTCTCATTCTCAGACGCCGTCGATCTCGCCGCTGGCCGCTCGCCGCTCGCCGTCGATCTTGATGCTCCTGGCGGTGGTGGCGGCGATCTCATCTAGCTCCTCAAACCCATTTACAAAACCATATCATCAAACCCATATAAAAATCTATGTGAATCATCAAAGAAGAAGAAGAAGAAGCGGTCAAGACAAAGAAGAAGAAGTAGCGGCTATAGCAATAGCAGAAAAAAAAAAAAAAAAAAAAAAAAAAAAAAAAAAAAGCCTGGAACCTTGGAGGAACAGAGCAACACCAACGCTGCTCCAAACCCAAACCCAAACATGAGAGCTGTTGAGGAAGAAGAAGATGATAAGCTTGAAGAGGGAGAGATCGCTGGGGGAGAAAGAGAGCGCGCGAGTCTCTTTTGCTTTTTTTTCTATCTGGGTTTTTGTTTGGCTGCTCAAAAAATCATAAAGGAGCTAGGGAGCTCGTGGGTCTTGCCTGATCGGAGCTAAGGAGATCTGACCGGGAGGGAGAGTTGATCTGTGTTGGTATAGAGATGGTAGAGAGATGGGTATAGAGAGAGAGCAACAAATCAGTAAAAACGGAAAGACAGAGAGAGAGAGGAAGAGAGCGCGCGTGATGTATAGGTAGTTGAGAGAAATAATAAAAAAATTAGGAAGGATGAATATTTTATTAAAATTTCTTGTAAAATAGATGAACTGATGTGAATGTTTTGTAAAATTGATGGTGTAAAATAGAAAAAGTAGATCTTAAGTGTAAAATAGATTGTGCATTATGCACGAGCTGATGTAATTGCTCTAAGTTGATTCCTAGAGTAAACATACAAACACAATGAGTGGCGAACGTATTAAAGGAAAAGATATAGAATTCAAATCTTGAAAACAAACCAAATAAATTCAAATTGAGACAAACAAAGAAAGTTGATTAGTTGGAGAATATTTCATCAAGTCACTACTTAAGTACTTATTAAAGTGCCTTATTAATGAAAGACTAAGTTTGATCCAGATTTTGGCGTGCAGTATTAAGCAAAAAAAAAGTTTGATCCAGATTATGCTAAGGGACCAATTCCATTTAAAGGAAAAAAAGAATTCATATGAAATGATCGTATCTCCAAAAAAGAAAGAGTCATATCAAATTCAAATCTGAAAAAGAAAGGAGAATATATTGGTAATTCTAATAGCCTTAATCATAGGACTGGAGTGCAAGTGTTGAATTAAAATCAATCATGTGACTGATCACTGATTAGACATTCAGAATTTTTTTTTTTTTTTTTTTTGGATAAGATTAGACATTCAATTAATTGGGCAACGATAGAAGTTGGGCAGATGCAGTGGGGAAGCCACATTATGAGTTGGGGCCTCATCACCCCCCTTCAAATTTTGATGATTTTATTTTTGTATATATATAAAACATTAATTTTTAAAAGATTTTAAAAATTGAGCCTCCAAAATCTGGGCACCCCCCCCCCCTTCCCCTCATCCCCAAAAAAAAAAAACCTCTAGAAAAACAATCTCTCTCTCTCTCTCTCTCTCTCTCTCTATATATATATATATATAATTTAAATTGAATTTCAATTGGAGTCTAATTGTGCTCCATGTGTCATGTTTAATTTTTAATTTTTGTGCTAAGTGAATTATTGAGTGTCAAAGTCGAAAAATCCAAATGCAATTAAATTCTAAATTGGATTTCAATTGTAGTCCAATTTTGCGTCACGTGTCTATCTAATTTTTTAATTTTTGTGGCAAGTGAATTATTAGATGCAAAAACAGAAGAGTTTAAATACAATCAAATTCTTAATAATATATATATAATGAGAAACCATTACATATTTTAAAAATTTATGATTTAAAAAATATGTAAGCTAATACCATGTATAATTTCATTTTCTCAAAAATAAAGTAAATTGAACCATGTCATTGTGATTGTTTTTAATTGTACCCATGCATATGTACAGGGTTACACACTAGTTGGTATAATTGGCTTAGCTACCTTAAAAAAGAAGTGTTTGAAAAAAAAAATGAAAAAAAAAATTCAAACAATACCCTTTTTTATTTGCTTAAGAGTAATGAGTTCAATTCATGAGTTTATGCAGGGACGGAACCACAGGGGGGATTGGGGGCCCAAATAAAAAAAATTGGGCCCCCCTAGCCGGCTAGCCCAAAGAAAAAAAAATTAATGGTAATATTTTTTTTTTTAGAGTTGTACCTCACTCTTCCAAAAACTTAGACTACCTCTCTTTTATGGCCCCTAACCCCTGCCCAAATAAAAAATAAAAAATTGGGCCCCCTAGCCGGCTAGCCCAAAGAAAAAAAAAAGAAATTTTTTTTAATCATAATATTTTTTTTCTAGAGTTGTACCTCACTCTTCCAAAGACTTAGACTCCTTCTCTTTTAGTTAGTCTATCCCAACTAGCAACTACCCAACTCAAAAACTTAACAAAAACAAAATTAAAAAAAAAAAATCTTAGTTAGTCTAGTATTATAGTATTAGATGTTCTAAATGGTAAATATTTAGTATTTAGAACACTAATGGCTTGTTTGGAAGTTTAGAGAGGGAGGAGAGTAGAGGGGAGTAGAGGGAAGGAGAGTAGTGAGGAGGAGAGTAGAGGAGAATTATTCCCCTCTACATTGTTTGGATGTTTTTAAAATTAGGGAGGGGGAAGGGAGTAATTAGCCCTTTAGAAAGGGTAATTTTGTTAATTTAGAAAGGGTAAATTAGGGAATTCATTTGGCCAATAACTTATCTATTCTACTCTCCCTCCAAATCTCTCTAATTTGGAGGAATTAAAAATGAGGGGTTAGAGGGAGTTGAAACCCCTCCAAACCCCTCCAAATCCCTCCCCCTCCTTCCTTAAAAAACTTCCAAACAAGGTAATTAAATTACTCTCCCTCCTTCTACTCTACTCCCCCCCCCCCCCTTTTTTAACTCCCAAACATGCTATAAATACCAAAAACATAACTGTAGCAAAAGTAAGTTTTGGTTTGTGAATATATATATATATATATATATAGCAACAGTTGATACTTTTAAGAAACAATATTATTTTGCATTTTTTTTCTTTGTTAGTAAATGATTGCATCTTAATGTATTAAGAAATAATGATTTTGTGTTTTGCTCTTGGTTGATAGTTTGTTAATACTATATAGATACCTATTTGGATTTTTTCTTCTTCTTATACTTCGCCCCCCCCCCCCCCCCCCTAACTTGAAATCCTAAGTTCACCCTTGGATGTATATCATATAGTTGGGTATATACATATGAATGAAGGTTTCACATTGAATAATGACAACAAATATGAGTGGTTAATATAACATAGTTAAGCTCAAATTCATAGGTTTAAGCTTGTGGATAAAGTGATGGCCCTATATGTTATATTATTAACTATTTAATTAAAGTCTTCTCAATAAGTAGAATTAGAGCATGTAGTTTTGTAGATTTTTTTTTTCTTCTTCTTCTTCTTATTTGTGGATTTTGAACTTGGGTATAATTCTCATCATATTTCAATTTTTAATTAAAAATAAAAATAAAAACAAAACGAGAGAGGATTCATGATCCATGCTTCAAAATTTAAGTGTAATTTAAAATTTTATTTTTAAGACTGCAGGGTTAGTAATAATAGGGACTATGCAATATATATTAATGCCCAACATTATTAATGTGTGACATATTTCATGAGGTAAGGCTCAAGCCAAGCTCAGCTAGCTGTAGCTTAGAATATTTATTGGCAACCATTAATAATCACAAAAAGGACCCAATTTGGTACCCTCAGCAATTAATTAGTGATGTAGATGGTGGCCAAATATTGGGTGATAATGGGGGTTCTGGTATGGTTGGCCACTTCTAACTTCTAATAATAAGTTGTCAAAACACAAGAGAATTGGATAATCATGCATGAATGCTCTTGCACGTGTAGTAGGATTAGGTGCTCAAAACGGACCTACCAAGAATAATGATTGATCATCTTTAAAACTATAAACTTTGTCTATAATAAATTAATAATACTCCTTTTTGAAGGTACAAAATCAAGATACATGGCAGTTCATTAAAAAAAAAAATCAAGATACATGGCACGTATTCAGTGGTTGTGTTAATTCCAATTAGGTGAGAGAGAGTGCAAGTTTTTCTTTTCTTTTTTTCTTTTTTTTGTTCAGAGAATGCTATATTAAAGAATTTTCTGTTTTTGTTTTAAGTAAACGTTAATTGTGGAATAAAAAAAACATTAATTGTTCATCTACCTAGCAAAAAAATCAACAATAATTCTAACTTTATTTTAAAAATCTTTTCCTTTTATTGCAATTTGGTTTGGATTTTTATATTAACTCTTTGGGACATTTTTAATACAAATTCAATACCAGCAGCTGGTTAAGGTGTGCGGCCAAAATCATGGCTCTTTTTTTTTTCTTTTCTTTAATTTAATTTTTTTTGGGGTTAACAGTACAAGGGTATTTTTTTTTTTTTTTAGTTGAATAGTTGGGTGATGAAGTTTTGAATTTTGAATGTTTCCGTTAAAAAAACTAAATAGTGTTAATTGAGCTACATGAATTTTGTGGTGTTTTGATCATTTAGTTGGTTGTAAAAAGTACTCAGATCACTTGATTGTGTCATGAATCCAACTCTTATATAGCAAAGATAAAAGAAAAAAATTGAAAGAAATTTTATTTAAAAAAGCAAAACTTGAAACAACATTGTTTTTGTGGCCTTGATGGAAAATTCTTTAAAGGCAATGAATGTAAAGATCATATTTATACCAAATGTGAACTTTGATGACAAAATTGACAAAAAAAAAAATTAAAAAACAAAAACCACAATTTATTTAAACTTTTACCATTTTAGTCTAAAAATTAAAAAAAAAAAAAAAAAAAGAAAGAAAGAAAGAAACTACCTTGGGCTTCTTGGTGGTGTTTAGAATTACAATTAAGATTTTGATTTAATGAATAACTAAACAGGGAAAAAAAAAAAAAAAAAAAAAAAAAAAAAAAAAAAAAAAAAAGAGGAGAAAGAGAATAGCACAATGGGTCAAAACTGTGTATATATTAATGATTAAGGCCCAGGATAAATCGACCAGAAAGAAAAGAATGGAAGGAACTGTCGTTTTGGGACAAAGTATCAGATACAGTATCAACGTTGGTTGGGTGCTTCCTTGCCCGCTGACATAACAGTTTCCAAATCTTGTAAATAGTAAACCAGTCTGCTAGCTTCCAAGATCTTTAGTAATGAATCTGTGTTGAAAATAAAAAATGTAAATAATTTCTTTCATTAGCCATTAAATTATGGGTTTCATTTAGCTCTTTCAAGTTATAGAATAAAAAATTTGATATTTAATTTCTGTCTATAAAAAATTAATTAATATTTTGATTTAATGATAAAGAGTAATTATTACAAAAAAGATGTTATCATTTTTTTTTTTTTTGGAGATGTCCCAAATAAGTATTTTAATTTTCTAAAAAAATAAAATTTGTCTCTTTTATTTTTTTTATTTTAAAAAATTCATAAAAGGTCGTGCCCATCTCTATAATACCAAGTAAGCTTTATTTTAGTAAGTAATATTTTAAGGTTCCATTTTGAACCCAAGACTAATTTTGAGATGCACAAAGCATCTTTTTATTTATTTATCCTCCTATACATGTCTAATTATACTTGTGTCGTTTAGCAAAATTGGATCAATAGTACGGTTATGCTTAATGCTTGAGCAACTTCCTACACTAGCCTATGCAATTCCAGTACATAGAACTATTTGATTGTACATATTTCAAAAAATAAATTTAAAATGTTATCCTAATTTTTTTTTTAAAAGAAGTTTTAACCTATAGCGTCTGCTCTTGATGATAGCTATTTATCATTAGATCAAGACATTAATCGGTTTTTTGTATAGACGGGGAATGAACTCAAATCTCTTATTCAACCATCAGAAATTTTACCAGTTAAGTTAACTAAAACTCATCCTATGCCTATTTTTTTGTTGGTGAATAAATACTTTATTGATTGTGCAAAGAGAACAGAACAAAAGAACATGGACCTGGGGCCATCTCCTTCGTATTCCCATATATGCCGGTTGAGATGTAGCAACTTTGTGTAAAATATGCTAGTCCAGGAATGGAGCAACTATATTATTAGTGATGGTTTTAATTCCCTCATAACAATTGCCCATATTCCTCTGCCCCTTTAGAGCAACACCACTGAATGTGGACCATGTACTATAGGGAGTTTGAGTTTCTATGATTCTTCTTCTATTATCAGGAGAAAAAAAAAGGCCTATGATTCTCCAACGCTAGCTGATGCATTTGACCTCAAAGCACAATTATGGAGATGCCTTAATCTAATTGAATATTTACTGTTTAAAATTCCTAGATTAATAAAAAAAAATGAAATTTATTAAAATTGTCTGCTTTGAAGAACATGATGTGCTTATGGTTCAATAATTGTTTTGCAACTGACTTAATGATTTTTATGTTCCCTATACAATGGATCACACCCATGTTAGAACAATAGAACCACCTCTCTTTTTCTTTTTCTTTTTTCTTTTCTTTTTTTTTTTTGGCGCCGATTTTGATTAAGTTCATTTTTTATTAGTTATTATAAAGCATAATATCATTAAAACACTTGCAGAGTGAGGGAGAACATATTATAACGAATAAACCACCTATTTACAAAAGCATACTTAGCGAGCTTGAGCAACACAATTTGCATCCCTTCTATCCCAACTAAAATCACAAGAAATAAATATACTACTAAGCTCTAAAACATTGCTCAGTAGTGTAGATATAGACCACTCTACATTAGACAACCTAAACTTCAAAGCATCAAAACAAGTTTTAGCATCTCCTTCCACGATGATTTTGTGAAATTCCTCAATATAACTCTAACACCCAGAGTAACTGTAAGGCCCAGAGTTTGGCTGTAGCTTCTGACTGCACTGGGTCACAAAGCAGAAAGCACATGTTGCCTAGCCCAAGTAGATGTTTCCTTACCTTTTTCATCTTGAGACACCACAGCCAGAGTTGTGAATTTATCTGTGATAGTAGCGTCAACATTCAGCTTCACTATTTTTGTTGGGGGAGGTTTCCATTGGATATTTTGTCTAGGAACTTGAACTTGAGATTGTGCTGGATCTATAGCTGGTATATATATTCTCTTGCCTTGTTGTTGATGATGACTGGAATATTCACCTTTTCCTTCTGATAAGCAACAAAGTTCTTGAGGTTCCAAATAACCTCTTTAATTAAAACCATAAACAAGGTATATTGTTGAGAATCTTCCTTTGACCACTGAGAATGTCCTTTTAACTGCATTGGGGGATCTAAGACAAATCTTACTATGTCTTGATGGTTGGATATTGTCAAACTATCAGCCTTGATTAATTAGAGTAGTCATAATTTGACACTGCCATAATTAAGAAGAGTCAAATGATCACTTAGTATTGTTACATATTTTTCTATCTTTTAACTTAAAAAAAAAAATTACTACATATTGATATTATTCAAATCCCCACTCCTCCAACTATCATATTCCCAAAAAAAAAAAAAAGTCACAACAAAGTAATGTTGCAAATAGGGCTTTTCGAATTCCTCCCATTTCCGTCAATTGAACTCACTAAAATCTTTTTTTATTATTTATAATTTGATAATTACAATAGGAAATAGATGATTTAAATCCTAGATGTCTTAAAAAAATTAGAAGGCACCAATTAATTGAAGTTACAAGGCCCGGGATGAATTCACTAAAATTCTAAAATACTAATAGTATGCTAGTTTGATCCATGGGTAAATCAAAAATCATATATTTAAAGGCAAAACGCTGGTCCTAAACCTAGTCTATGAGTTATTTTAGTCGTTCAAATTAAAAACAATCAATTTTAGTCTTATAGATAACGAGTTCAACTAAAGATTGATATGTCATCACTTCATATTAGACACATTAGGGACTAAAAATGACTATTATAAGTTTGTTAGGAATAGAACAATCAAGTTGTTAGAGATTAAATGCCACTAATTTAAATTTCAGAGAGTGAAATTGATTATGGACTTTCCTAAAATAAATTACTTCAATTTACATAGTGAAGCAAATAGCGAAAAACCAAACTTTTATGAAATCTAAAAACTATAAATAGTATATTACAATAAATAATGGAAGTCGTTTAAATTTCTTAAAATTTTGGTTTTTTTTTTTTTCTGAGAAAGAAATTTTGGTATTTAGTTTTATTAGTGTGGTATTCTAAATTTCTTAAAATTTTAGTATTATAGTTTTATTTAGAGCAAAGTATGCTAATAATTTTTTAAGCATCAGGAGGTGAGAATTGATTTTTTAAGCACGGGGAGGAGTAGAAGTCAAAGTCTCTTCATTTGAGACCTGTTGATAAATTCCCAAGAGAAAATGTGAGAAGTGTAGGCTTTGTTCATATCTGGGGATATAACCACAACACATTACAGTACATTATTGTTGCAAAAAGGAGGTCTGACCGTCTGAGACTTGTTCTCGCTTAATATTGAGTTGTCTTTTTGCATTGATTAGAATTTTAACCCAATCATCCATCATTGAGAATTTGCCACACTATCGAGCAATTGATGAAAACAAATTTAAAAATACATGGCACAAATTCAATGGTTGTGTTCATTCCATAGATACCTTTAAACCCATTACATAGATACAACCCTTATTAGATGGTAAAAATACACCCCCTCCTTCCTATCATCTTAAATGTAAATATCCTAAGATTAAAAAAACAAATTTAAAGATAGTTTCCATAGAAACCTATAACCCCATTACATAGATATAAGTTATAACCGTAATCTAGTTCATTCACTATAAACAAGAAATTTAACTAAGATGGAAGAAATTTGACATGCGAATACATGTGCGCAAACACACAATGCAAGCATGGCAGACAGTTTAGCGCTTAATCATTTTTATAAACACACTGAAACCAAACTACATATCGTCTAGAATTACAAACATAGAAGTGGTGTAGCCTAAATGAGTTTAACAAAGTAAATTCACATAATAACTACTACAATCCATTTTGACATAAAAAGTAATGCTAATACTAAGAAACAAAACACCATCAAAACGCTTTGTTTTCATTTCTTTCCCTGAGTTAAAGTTTGTTACTTATGTACAACTCATCATCAAGCATGATTTCAAAAGGTCCTGCAAGAATTTAAAAACTGTAAGAGCATTCTTGTTCATGAATTAACATAAGAAGATAAAATAATACTAATCAGTTTAGTAATCATATAGAAAAATAAACACTAAGATTTGTGGTTTCGAGATTTACAAATTAAGAGATACTCCAAGCCTTACCACATGAACATGTGCAACAATGGGGATGGGGGACTGGGGCAAATGATCTATGAAGGTTCCCGTGACAATAATAATATAATAAGAAGATATCTTGCTACTTAACTAAGGACAATTGTAAAGAGAAGACTGTTCCAAAAGAAAATACAGAAGTAGAAATATTGCAAAGTTCATAGTAATTGAAAGAACACAAACACGATATGAAATCAACTGTTAATTACAACCCAAACAAATAATTTCAAAGTAAAGCTAAAGCCAACTAGATAACCACAAATCATTATTATGACTATGAGACAAGTTTTGTATCATCCATCAACATGCTCTAAGACTCTAAGTAATACATCTCTGGATGCAGGGTTTTTCTTCCCACCCCTTTTTAATAGTACATCCTTATGTGTTCAATGTTTTATGTTCAGGGTGTTGTCCCTTGCTCAACAATAATTGATCACTTGTGTTCTCTTCATTCATAACATCAATGTCCTCTTTCTCTAAGAGAAATATTTTAACCATTCTCTGAGGGATAACTTTGATCTAAAGAACCAAGCAAGAACATTATCACAGTATATGATGAAAAGATTTTCAGCTTATAAATCACATAAGAAAAGTTGCCAACTTAGCTTCTTGGTAGATTTTTTTTTGGGAGTGGTGTTAGGATTTTGGATTGAGTTTCACCTTCACAAGGGATGAGAGGATTGTCTATAAGGAAGGGCCAAATAAGGAAAAGTTACATAGCAGAGAAACAACCACCCAAATAGGGGAAAAGTGAAAGAAACCAGCCACAAAAGTTAGCAATTTTCATAAGAAGAAAAAATATAACCAAAAACTACAATTGAACCACCATCTCTTGCCAAGCAACACTAACAAATAATCACGAATATCATTTCCTTTTTCATTAAGTATCGCTATTGCAGATCTCATTGCAACAGTAAATTAGGTACCAAGGGTTGATTTTTCCATCAACATGTTTTCATTTATAGAAAAAGAAAAGGCTAAAAAGATGCTAACTACCATGAACTTCCAGAATGATCCCTTCCAAGTAAGGGAATACATTCATCAGTGAGCACAGTAGGGCAAAAACTCTTGTATGCTTGCATAGAAGAATTATCACACAAATTTAGTGCTTATACACATTTAAAGAAACATTAGTGACCAAATGTTGTAAGATGAAGACCATACAAACAGAGCACTGGCAAGCATCTTCATCCCAATGCAAGCATGGCGGACATGTCTCAAAGAGTTATTATTATTATTTTCCAAAACACTGGAAATCCTATGTTTAAACTCACCAAGTTAGGCCACTCCATTTCTAAGGAAAAGTATGAATGCCGTTCTAGAGAAAGACTTATGAATTTCTACCTCCAAGGTTTGCTGCCTTTCCTGTAAATAGAAAGAAGGCCTTCAATTTAATGTTTCAAGTGAGGGCATCTGATCAACAAGTCCATTTTGTTTAGTCTCTTAAACTTGCTATCATTGCAGGATGTTAACATAAAATTCAAATTTTATGTGCAATACAAATAACTAGAAAAATAAAATTATACTTATGTTGCCATTTTTTTGTTGTTGACAATTTGATAGTTATACTGTTATAGAGGGGGAGGGGGGAATTTAAACCCTGGTTCTTCTAGGTGACATATGTTGCGGTTTGAATGAATCCAGCAAAGCCTTTACTAGATGGTGAAATGTAATATACAATCCCACCCTATCAATGTAAATATCCTAAGACTAATGAACAGATTTATAAGTAGTTTCCATAAATACCCTTACACCTATTACATAGACATAACTGCTATCTAGTTCACTGAGAAAGCATAAATTTAACACACAAACACAATGCAAGCATGGCAGACACTGTTTTGCATCACTACATACAATTGTGTAATAGAAAATACTAACTCATTCACAAGAGATGAAGAGAGGGAAAAGAAAAACAACGGAAGGAAATGAAGTCAACAAAACAATATATCTAAGCATTTTTACTTTATTGGGATAAAAATACTCAAATTAAGCCAAGGAATGAAAGATAAAAAATATTAGTTCAAGAAGAGGATTGTACCTGTGTTTGGAGTGTTTGGACCAAGAGCGATTCTGTGTTTTGCATCTCGAGAAGAACCAGAACCTATGGATCTTATAAAACATTGGTCCACAAATCTGTTTTCTGCAATTACATTTTTATTTTTAATTTACATTTACTTATCCGGGGGAAGGGAGGGAAAAAAAGAAGAAGAAGAAGAAGAAGAAGAAGAAGAGGAGAATTATAAAAAAGTCATTTTCAATTCTTAACCACCCAAAGTTTAGGAACCTGATGTGTAACTAAACATTAAGAAGTTGATGCATTGGGGTGATCGTGCAGAGGTAACACTAAGCTGAAATTAAAAGTTAGAAGTTGGTAGTATTATGATATGTACTTCCTGTGCTATGTTGGGATGCATGTCTTACAGGTATATGTGCAAATGTACAAGTGTTAAAGAAGTCAAGTGATAGGCTGTTACTAGTAGAAACAGCAATGTCAGCTGGTTGCTGTTAGAGGTGTTTGAGGTAATCAGTTAGTTGTTACAGCTGATTAAGTAGTTAACAATTGATCTGCTCAATTGTATTGCTGTATAATGATCAATTGATGAATAAACCTGTTTTACCTTCTAGTCTTTCATTCTCTCTCTCACATCTTAGGAGGCAACGCTACTCACAAATCTAGCCATCGCCTTAATTTTCATACTCTTAACTACCCAATATCCAAGATCCTAACACCAAAGCTAGCAATGACAACTGGTGAGCTGCCTTCTCAATGAACATGGCTCTATGGGAATGTTTGCGGTAAGAAGATAGGCATCTAAGGTAGTAGAAGATTTAAAATGTACAAGCATTATCTTTAGCATATACAGATCATAATTGATAAATTAAGAAATTTTTTAATAATCCCAGGAGAACACAAAGAACATTTAGTACAAGTGTGAATACATGAAGTTAAAAGAGGCCACCGTAACATTATCAAGAAAGAATAAGTTGAGTACATCTATCTTTAACCAATATAAGTGGCAGGAAACATGATACTCACACAGTCCATATATCTTCAACCAATTGATAAATAAGCATGCTAAAAGTTCATAACCAACACAAACCACTTTGTTTTCTCAATATAACCGAAAACAACCACAACTTTGATCAGCAATCTATTCTAAATATAAAGCCACTCAATTAAGGTAATCAATCAACAATAAGAATTTATAGGATTACATTCATATCAAACTCATAATCATAGCCAGGTATATATGAAGAACAAAATGGAAAACCATAAAAATAAGCTTGACAATAAGATTTATCTTGCCTGTTGTTGTTCCTCTTTCTTTTCTGTCTTTTCCTTTGTTGGTTGGGTTTGTCAAGTAAAACTAGGCTCTCAACGTAAGAATCAACAAAAGTTTCATATCCACGAATTCCAAGAACTTTAAACTCTTTGGTCTTAAGGTCTCGTGAGCTGAGGTATCCTCCATACAGTTCCAGAATAACCTCACCACTCTTCCTAAAACCCATAGGTATACAATATGACCTTGGTATGCCCTCTATGAGAAATGTTTCAGGCAAAGTTGTAATTTTGGTCCATGATGACGCATCTGCATAGTCTTTCATCACCCATATACTGAAACGGCGAATAGGAAACCCCTCTTGAAACAGGGCAAGGGAATTCCCATACGCTGAAATAGATACGTTCACCCAGTACTTATCTCCATTTTGATCTGCAAATTTCGGTAGCGCTATCTCACGGAAGACCTCGTCCCCCAAATCAAACACCATAACAAACTTAAGAAATGTGTTCCCAGTCTTCCTCAAAGCAACCCAATGCAGAGCCCCATTGACAAAAGCCTCCAGCTTACGACCACGTGAAGCACCTATAGGAGGCGAAGCAGTAACCATTCTCCATTTTCCAGTGGAGAGTGAGTAAACCTCCACCTCCGGTGGAGACATACCAATTTGGCCTTTTTCTTCAAGAGTCACAAACCTTACCACCTTATAGTCATTGGTTTTGGAATCAAATCCAAACCCAACAGTGGCGTCGTAGCCGCCATGTGAAAGGAAGGTAATATTGGGTTTAGGAAGTTTGACAAACTTTCTAACACAAGGGTTCCAGAGAAAGAACTTATAATGGTTCCCATATAAATTATCAGCAAGGAAGATGAGGCCATTACAAGTACCCACTACATGAAATATTCCATCATAGCCTTGACCATGAAAAGGGAAGCCATCAAACCTGGTGTACTCATTGAAATCTTGGTTGTCAAAATGCAAAACGTAATGTTCTTTTTCATTTGGAGAGCAGAGCCTGAAGAGGAGTAGGGGGTTGTTGTTGTTGTTGTTGGAGGAGTGGTGGAGATGGTTGGAAATGAAGGTTGGGTTTTGGATGAGAGATTTCCATGTTTTGCAGACTGCGGTGCATGTTACTATGGATTTTATAGGTAGGCGAACGAAAACATTGGTCAGGATTTCAGGAGGTAGAGAGTCCAACGTAGATAAATTGTCTGACATCGCTTCCTTCAACCTTGAAAAACGGTGAAAATGGGTACTGAATCGACAAATGACAAAGAACCCAGATTTTTGTTTTTCAATTTTAGTAGGAAAGTGCGAGAAACAAAATGAGAGTAAGAGTAAGAGAGAAACTCACTTCGCTTAGGAGAAATGGAGAGCGAGTCGACCCGGCGAGTTGGTTCGGATGTAAATCCCTATCGTCTAAAACACCCCTCTGAGCAGCCTACCCCAGATTGAAATGATACCGGGCCTAAATTGTACTTTCATCTAATCCAACTATTTTGTTGCTGTGAATTTTTATATATATGGTTTGGTTAAGTTACTTGTTATTTAATTAATATTTTTGAAAGGGACTTCATTCATTTAATCATAATAATAACGCATCCTGATACAAGGCTTTCAAAGCAGGTGGGGGAGAATCCTCCAACCAATACAAATCAGATTCTAAATTTCTAGCATGCTGCGCAAGAACATGCGCTACCTTATTCCCTCCCCTCCTAATCTTACTGGTTTTAACCCACTGTAAACCAGACATTAGATGGCGTATATCATCAACTACATTGCCTAGGAATGAGTAGTTAACCACAGCTGAAGAAATAGCTTGCATAACATTGGAATTATCTCCCTCAATCATAACTCTAGTGAAAATTCAATAATTGAATTATATATTTTATGTGTTCTTAACCTATGTATCCATTTTCATATCAATCGATTGTTATTTACCATTTGATCCATATATATATTAAATACAAAGTTTTGTCTTAGAAATTAGTGTGTAAAAAGAAATAAGGTTGTAAAAAGAAATAGGAAAAACATTTTACAACTTGAGAGTGTTTGAGTACACATGAACTATTAGTTTATTTCGATGAAAAATATTGTGTAAAGATAGTTTTTCGTATTTTTCAGTATTTGAAAGCATCATGAAAAATAAGTCAACAGAAAATTATATTTAGTCAACATAAAAAGTATAGCTTAGTTTTAGAGATTGTTTTCTATTGATGTTTTGGAAAAACAACTTTATCACACAACAAACTAAATAAGTAAAGTTAGCAAATTGTTTTTCAATTCATTTAAGATTGTTACCAGACATAGAAAAATGAGATAGATTTATAGAAAATACTTTTTAAAAAAATGACTTAATTTTTAGAAAACATCATTATTGAAACAAACGGAGTGTAAATTACATTTCAATTGACCGTCAAATAGAGCTCCTATCTCTGTAAAACCAATTACATAGTCATTTTACCTTCAACCCATTTCTAGCCTCCTCCACAACTCAACAACCCAGAGAGAGAGAGAGAGAGCATCAAAACTATACAACATGCATCGAAGCTCCTAGAATATGTATGTAGCAATATTCAAAGTTAAAATCATAACAATTTGTTTATAGTTGTATAGATATGACATAAAATTCGTTGCTGTTGGAGGAAGAGAAGGAGATGAGGACTTTGAAGATTGATTCACAACAATTGTTGTAAATATTATGTGAGGGGCAAACAAGTTCGAAGAGGGAGAGAGAGAAAGAGGACTACAAGCCGACAACTAGAGAAAATATGATGGATCCACTTTTTATAGTTATTTTGTGACTTTATTAGAGAAAAATGCAAAAACACCCTTTAGTCAAATTGATCATTGTACTTCTAATTTGAAATTAACACCCTTTATCAAGAGTTTTGTAGTTAAGTGGTATAGTCTACTCTTTTTTATTAAAAGAACCAAGATTCAAATTCCCCTCCGTATTATTGTACTATATAATAATTGTAGGGGTCAGAGGCCCAACTCTAGATGATGGGCCGTGGGCTTGTCCGAAGAGACCTGTCCGTCGAAGGACAGTAAATCATAAAGAGGGAACATAGTTTAACTCCTCGCTAAGATATAGCTAGCATGAAGACGGAAGGAAGTGGTTCGAGGAGTGTTACCTCTTCGAATGATCAAAGGGACGGCCAAGATGAATACTCCAACCTTTATCCTAATATTTCCGGAGATTCCCCTGATATATATAGGCAAAAAGGACAGGTGGAAGTAATGAGATATGTAAAAGGCTGCTACCACCGCATTTATTATCCTGCAGCTAACCCTGTGGCCGCATTAATGGAGAAAAGATGTCTGAACAATGACTCTCATCCTTTACAACTGTCGTGTAAAGACTTTAAGGTAAGGTTGATGGGACAAGTATCAAGAAAAAATCACTTAACTGGCATGTGAGAAGAACTGGCTTATAAATAGAGCTGGAGGCAAGAAAAGAAGGCATTGAACAAGCCGGAGAAAAAGAGAAGAAACAACTAAGAGAGAGAGAAGGAGAAAGACAACTTTATATAATATCAGCACTTCATTTTTGTTGATTTGTTTACAATCACACTTTGACCATCAACCACCTCATTTTCGAGCCTAGTTTATTAAGCCCGCTCTCTTACAAATTCATTACACAGATACTGTTCATGTATTGGGCCTAAGTTCATCGAGCTTGAGAGCCCAATATTGCAAAATTGTGTCCTTACAATAATAATAATAATAATAATAAATCTTTGAACTTTGATAAATGCCCATCTCATACCTTGACACCTTGTGTTACAATTCCATTAATGGACGAGAAATGCAAGCATTTAATAGAAAATTTAATTAAAAAGTATTTAAATAAATTTAGTTAAAAAATAGTTTTACTGCTAGTTAATTACTTTTCTTTCCTCTTTTTCTCTCCATTCATGGTGGCAGTGGCACCACAGCCAAACCACCGGCGCTGAAAACCACACCCAACTAGCAATGCCTTTAACCATTATCTTTATTAATAAATTACACAACCGATGAATTTTGAACATATTGGCCCCGTTTAGTAACAGTGTTTAAATAATAAAAAATGTTGTTTAAATACCATAATAGGTATTTTCATACATTTTTTCACCCACACATTTTTTCACAAAACTTAAACAACATTACTATAAATCTCTTACTAAACAGGCCCATAACCTCACATTCTACGTAACACTTATTACGAAGAGGTTTCAATTAAGCCAAAAATGATTTGCTCAAACTTGAGAAAACCATTACCAAATTTAATTGATTCCATAGCTGTTGAAAGATTGAATTATTGCAATATGGAATCTATAATGCAAATACTGTTTAAAATTGTAAACTATTGATTACAAGAATATATAGGCTATTCTCATCTTTATTCATCCCAACATTTTTTTTTTTTTAGAAATAAAATTAATAAAGGATGTTTTCTCTTTATTAGGCTACGAATACTATGAACGGTTCAGCATAACCAAATTTGCCTAAGAAACTTCCCCACATATGAAAGCCTTTATAGCTCAAGGCTTTTGCTGATAAATTGATGGACAATTTCTACACGACATGGATGGAAGTAAGGAACATCTACACATTACGCTGGCCATGGAATATCTTTCATATGGAGTTATGTTCATTCTTGCTTTGAAATCCAATGACAACATTATAATCATTACTAGATCAACCCTCACTTCTTTCCAATTTCCGTTTAGAAGATAGGAACCTGGTGAGATGACAAGTTTCCAATAAATTCAGATTGCCTGCTAAAGCTCTCAACAAACAAACAAGAAAGTAAGGATATCAACCCCACCTAACAAAAAATTTATGAAAATAACGAGGAATAAATATCACAAAAAGAGACTACCTAGAGGAGCAGCACATTTAACAATAGGAGAAGTTACCGTTTGCCCAAAGAGCATTGGTTTATATATGCATTCGTGCATAACAAAAATGTCTAGATCTGATCAGAACACATGAAACACTAACGTGAAATTTTCATTCTTTCTTTCATTCTTTTTTTTTTTTTTTTTTCCTTTCTTTTTTGATAAGTTACTATTAATTGGAAAGTTAAAACAACTGGACTAGGAGCCCTCTAGACTCAGAGAAAAACAAGGATACCATTTTCCTTTAACTAGAAAGTTGATAATGTTTGCTTGCTTCCCAAGGGAGACAGGATAAATGAAAAACTTTTTCGAGACCCTGTGTTTGTAGCGAGTTATGCACTTCATAAACCATTAAGCTTACCTTTTAACTCCAGGATCTTCATCTATGCCAAAGGCATGACAATTTATAGGTCATGCCCGCCAAGTACATTTAAAAAAAAAAAAAAAAACAAATTCATTTCATTTTGGACACATACAGTTAAATAATTTAACTACCCTCGCACAATCACCAAGTGGTTTTCAAAGTCATGACAAGATTCATATATTGCTCCCACCAATTTACGCATAAACCACTCATTTCGCCTCAATATCTTTGATCTTTGATGACACTCGAAGAAACTTAAGACATTACTTCTGAGGACTTGTATGTTATAATTAATAAGAGATTCAGGTAGCTTTAACCAAATCACATTGGATGGTAACATGCTCATCCAGGAATCTATCATAGCAAACTAAGCCAGAACTTTTTGATTACCGACAGAGTCTAAAAGTCTATGACACATGACGCTGAAACCCAATATCTCCATAGGGTGACTATGGAGATTAATGTGCATTTTCCTGAGAATAGCTTTACTTACAGAACCTGGAATTCCAGTCACACTTGTGCTCTCATGCCAACCTGGACAAGCATTATTTATTAGGTGTTCCAAATAAATAGAGAGATCATTTATTTTCCAAGACACTAACAAGATTTTAGGTATCAGTATCACCTTCCTGCTTGAAAGAAAAATCAAAGATTTACCAACCAATGGTGATGTATTTCATCAGGCCAACTACAGAAAAGCACTCTGACCTAAAGGAATGTAACCCGGACTTTACTAAGGGTTCCTGAAGTCATAATTCATATAAACCTAGTTCTCCAATTGTGCTTAGGTTTATAAGGTAAGCAAGTTTTGCTCTCAACCATTACCTAAATGGGGTAAAACAACAACAACAACAAACAAAAAGGAAAGAAAAGAAGCCAATTCATGAACCTAAAAGAATATATACCTGTCGTGATTGGAGCATATACACTTGAATCGAAATTAACATAATGAGTATTTAATTGTCAGAAAAGCTAACAAATAAAACATTGCATGGAGTAAAAGGACTCATTTCAATAAAAGCATTAAACTCTCACATGACAAAGAGCTTTAAGCTGGGTTCTAGATTCTGAAATATAACACAAAAATCATTTTAAAATACTATATGAAATTTTGATAAGTAAAATACCAAATTAATATTCACCAATCACATTCGTTATATAATTATCTATTATGCTATAATTGATGCCTCAAATAGATAAGTTTCAAACTTAATCAAGAATAAATCACCAAAAGATGCATTGGTGCACAAAAATCTGAAAATGAATAAAAAAATATTGGATTGGAAACATGAAACTCCAAATGAAGTGCAAGAAGACAAAAAGATCCTACTATATTTTCTTCTAATGTCTGCAAGCTAGATAATGAAGCACTTGGTAGGAAAAACAAATAAGGTATCCAAACAAGCACATTAAAAGCAACAAGAACCACATGATATTGGGAAAAAAAAGGAAAGATGTAACCAAAGAAAACCCATATAAACCAGGAAGATTATGAGATAAGAAGTTAATCAACCAACAGTAAAAGGACTGACCACTACAAATAGTACATACATGAAGGAAGACAACTCACAACTGACGTACGAAAACGTAAGCCTAAAAGAATTTTTTTTATTTTTTTTAAAAGAAACCATTCATCCCTTATCTTTTATTTCTCTATGTTATATTTTATTGATTATTATGTATTTAGTATTACAAAATGTCATGTCACTAGCAAGTGACTCTTAATGAAGTTGGATGGTTAGAATCTAATTGTTATATGTAAGATAAAGGATTAGGATTCTATGGTCACTAAAGTCTATTATAAAAAAACTATGTTATCTTTAATTTTGTTATCTTTTCCTTTGCTTTAATATTGATTGATACTAAAATTTCTTCTTAAACCCTTCTTCTATATTAGACTTAAGTTCTCCTCACCAAGTAAACAATCATGAGACTTAACAGTCCACACTGGTAGTACCACTAATTTGGAATCCAATTCACCAGTTATAGGTTCATTAAAAGAACTTATATAAGAAAACTAATCTTTATATATATATAAAATAGCTTGCCATCTAGCAAAAATATGTTTTGAAGCAATATTTTCAACATCTTTTTCAATAACATATTTAGCACTTTTACAGTCAATACGTAGTAAAAACTTTTGGTTTAACAAATCACTTTGAAACTTTGATATGCATAGTACTATAGATAAAATTTCTTTTTTAATAGTACTATAATTTAGCTGTGCAGTATTCCAGATTCCAGAGTAGAAACGAACAATTTGTTCAGATGAATCTGGTGAAACTTGCTGTTTCAGAATACCACCATAACCAATATCAGAAGCATCAGTTTCAACGATTTTGAAGGCATTAACAGTGGGAATACCAAGACAGGGTAAAGTTTTGACATGAATTTTGATTTGTTTAACAAGAGTAGTATGGACATCTGTCCACGGAGGAGGATTACTCTGAAGCCGATCAAAAAGAGGCTTACATTGTTTCCTCAGATCTTTATAAAAATCAGCAACATAATTAAGGGAACCAAGGAATCTTTGGAGCTGAGTTTTATCAATAATGACATCAGGGAATTTATCAGCAAAGTGAATAGCTCTGTCAATAGGATGAATTTGACCGTCATTAATATCTACTCATGTTTGTTCTGATTTTCCAAATGCTTTTTGGCATAGAAAAAATCATATTGTTAACTTGCCATATGTTAAAGATTTTTGTGAGAAGAATATTCCTGCTAAAGCTCGACCCATACAAATGAATTCTGAATTGGTAGAGTTTTGCAAAAAAGAAATCCAAGATTTTTTAAACAAAGGATTGATTAGAAAGAGCAAGTCCCCTTGGTCATGTGCTGCTTTCTATGTTCAGAAAAATGCTGAAATTGAGAGAGGAACACCCCGTTTAGTTATTAACTACAAGCCTTTGAACAAAGTCTTAGAATGGATTAGGTACCCTATTCCAAACAAAAATGACTTAGTTCACAGATTAAGCGATGCGGTGGTATTCTCCAAGTTCGATTTAAAGTCTGGTTTTTGGCAAATCCAGATTGCTGAGGGTGATAGATACAAGACTGCTTTCACCACTCCTTTTGGTCATTATGAGTGGAATGTGATGCCTTTTAGTCTGAAGAATGCTCCTAGTGAGTTCCAAAACATCATGAATGATATTTTCATCTCCTTCAGTCATTTCACTATTGTTTATATTGACGATGTTCTTGTTTACTCTAATTCTATTGATGAACACTGGAAACATTTGCATTCGTTTCTAGATACCATCAAAAGAAATGGTCTTGTTGTCTCTGCCAAGAAAATCAAATTGTTCCAAACTAAGGTTCGTTTTCTTGGTTTTGATATTAATGACGGTCAAATTCATCCTATTGACAAAGCTATTCACTTTGCTGATAAATTCCCTGATGTCATTATTGATAAAACTCAGCTCCAAAGATTCCTTGGTTCCCTTAATTATGTTGCTGATTTTTATAAAGATCTGAGGAAACAATGTAAGCCTCTTTTTGATCGGCTTCAGAGTAATCCTCCTCCGTGGACAGATGTCCATACTACTCTTGTTAAACAAATTAAAATTCATGTCAAAACTTTACCCTGTCTTGGTATTCCCACTGTTAATGCCTTCAAAATCGTTGAAACTGATGCTTCTGATATTGGTTATGGTGGTATTCTGAAACAGCAAGTTTCACCAGATTCATCTGAACAAATTGTTCGTTTCTACTCTGGAATCTGGAATACTGCACAGCTAAATTATAGTACTATTAAAAAAGAAATTTTATCTATAGTACTATGCATATCAAAGTTTCAAAGTGATTTGTTAAACCAAAAGTTTTTACTACGTATTGACTGTAAAAGTGCTAAATATGTTATTGAAAAAGATGTTGAAAATATTGCTTCAAAACATATTTTTGCTAGATGGCAAGCTATTTTAAGTATCTTTGATTTTGATATTGACTATATTAAAGGCTCTCAAAATGCCATCCCTGATTTCCTTACTTGTGAATTTCTGCAGAATTCACACATGGCGAGTAGGCGGTCGAAAGACAAAGGCCCCGCCAAAGACCCAAATGAAACCCAACTTGTTAAACGTGAACCTACTTCTTCTTTGCAAACTATTAACCGATTTACCACTCTAGGGACTATACCTAAGCCCAATTATTCCTCTGTTTTGGCCTCCTCTTATGATCCCTATTCCATCACACCTGTTCACCAACCTCTTAGGACTTCCTTTCCTAAAAATACCTCCCAGTATATTAGGAAACAATATTTCCAAAACCTATTCTCTATTGAACCCAATAGGTCCTCCTTTGTTGACCCCCTGCAGTTAGCCAAGAGTTACTTCCCCACAAACTTCCACTGGATCCCTGAACATGGTGAAAAGAAACTTGGTTACTATTCTGATCTTTTGCGCCATGAAAGGTCCATCATTATTAACACCATTTCTGATAAAGCAGACACTTCAAAAATTATTTACCATAGTGTCTACATTGTTAACATTATCACTGAAAGAGAATGGGGATCTTCCCCAAATGTTACAAGAATGATGCCCAAACACCTCATCCCTTATTCTTATCATGATTATATTACTGCATGGTTCAGATTTATGCTTCACCAGAATGATACCATGACTCATTCCTGGTTTGTTAACTTTGACAAAAAATTCACTGGTACGCTGCCCTTTTGGTTCGCCCGATGGTGGTCTCAGTTTGGTCTCCTTATTGAACTTTTACCTACACCCTTACTGGAGGCCTTCAAGCTATTTGAGAAAGGATTCAAGCCTAATTCTCATACTGCCAAGGCTAAATTCCCTGCTCTGCTTTACTTTGTTAACTATCACAAGGTGCCATGGATTCTCAAATGGCAATATGAAATCAATATTGACGAAAATGCTCTTGCTAGATATTGGTATGTCAAGTGGTGGGATAAGTTCCCTCATATTCAAAGAATTGTTGCCACCACCAACAGAGAATGTTCAAAATTCATTAACGAAAAATGTTCACCATCCAGCCAAATCCCTACTGAAGCATATTTACCATCCTGCTCATCCACAAAGAATATTAAACCAAGAAAGAAAAGCTCTCCCCTTGATGACCTAAGGAGAGATCCTGATGCTTTATTTGCTCTTCTCAAGTGTGCAGAAAACTTGGTTGCCAGCAGAACTACTGAAGAAGAAAAGACAAGCGCTTCTTCTGAAGAATCTGTGGCCAATAATCCCTATTCACCATATGACAAGAAATTATTTGGCCATAACGAAGATTCTCCACAGGAAGGAGAATTTTAACTGATCACATTATTCACTCAGCTCATTGCTCTGACTGTCCCCATGGGAATCTGTTGATTACTTTGTTGACTGCTTTCGGCACAAGACGACAAAATGTCATCCTCTGCCAACTATTCACTCACGAGATTACTGTTCACTACTGTTCACTGTTCACTCACGAAATCACTGTTCACTCACGGATATTGATGTATACAGTAAAAAATCACTGTTCACTTTTACTGTTCACTATTCACTTTTTGCTTTTTATTTTCCTATATAAGGGGGGTTGTCCCTTATTGTTATTCAGGATTTATATATATATATATATATATATAATGAAATTTATTAAACCAAAAAAATGATCACCCAAGTCTCCAGGGTGTATACAACTTGGGACCGAAAACAATCAAACACTCAAATAACAAACATCTATCCAATCACAAACCAAAAATTAAGAGTAACTTCCAACAGCTAACATCCAATCCAATAAAGTTCTAAAGAAAAACAATTTCAGTTCCGCTAAAGTCCTTTCTAAATCCTTAAAGCTCTGGTAAAGTCATTCCATAGATACCTTTAAACCCATTACATAGATACAACCCTTATTAGATGGTAAAAATACACCCCCTCCTTCCTACCATCTTAAATGTAAATATCCTAAGATTAAAAAAAAAACAAATTTAAAGACAGTTTCCATAGAATGCTATAACCCCATTAAATAGATATAACCATTATCTAGTTCATTCACTATAAAGAAGAAATTTAACACATTAAGATAGAAGAAATTTGACACACAAATAAAAGTGCGCAAACACGCACAATGCAAGCATGGTAGACAGTTTAGCGCTTAATCATTTTTACAAACAAACTGAAACCAAACTACATATCATCTAGAATTACAAACATAAGAGTGCTGTAGCCCAAATGAGTTTAACAAAGAAAATTCACATAATGGCTACTACAATCCATTTTGACATAAAGACTGATGCCAATACTAAGAAACAAAACACCATCAAAACGCTTTGTTGAATCTTTTCTTTCCCTGAGTTAAAGTTTGTTACTTATGTACAACTCATCATCAAGCATGATTTCAAAAGGTCCTGCAAGAATTTAAAAACTGTAAGAGCATCCTTGTTCATGATTTAACATAAGAAGGTAAAATAATACTAATCAGTTTAGTAATCATATATAGAAAAATAAACATTAAGATTTGTGGTTTCGAGATATACAAATTAAGAGATACTCCAAGCCTAAACCACATGAACGTTAGCAACAATGGGGATGGGGGACTAGGGCAAATGATCTATGAAGGTTCCCATGACAACAATTATATAATAAGAAAATTTCTTGCTATTTAACTACGGACAATTGTAAAGAGAAGACGTGTTCCAAAAGAAAATACAGGAGTAGAAATATTGCAAAGTTCATAGTAATAGAAAGAACACAAATATGATATGAAATCAACTGTTTATTACAACCAAAACAAATAATTTCCAGGTAAAGCTAAAGCCAACTAGATAACCACAAATCACTATTATGACTATGAGGCAAGGTTTGTATCATCCATCAACATGCTCTAAGATTAAGTAATACATCTCGGGATGCTAGTTAAGGGTTTTTTTTCCCACCCTTTTTTAATTGTACATCCTTAAGTGTTCAATGACTTATGTGCAAGGTGTTGTCGCTCAACAATAATTGATCACTTGTGTTCTCATCATTCATAACATCAATGTCCTCTTTCTCTAAGAGAAATATTTTAACCATTCTCTGAGGGATAACTTTGATCTAAAGAACAAAGCAAGAACATTATCACAGTATATGACGAAAAGATTTTCAGATTATAAATCACAAAAGAAAACTTGCCAACTTAGCTTCTTGGTAGATTTTTTTTTTGGTAGTGGTGTTAGGATTTTGGATTGAGTTTCACCTTCACAAGGGATGAGAGGACTGTCTATAAGGAAAGGCCAAATAAGGAAAAGTTACATAGAAGAGAAACAACCACCCAAATGGGGGAAAAGTGAAAAAAACTAGCTGCAAAAGTTAGCAATCTTCATAAGAAGAAAAAATATAACCAAAAACTACGACTGAACCACCTTCTCTTGCCAAGCAACACTAACAAATTATCACGAATATCACTGCCTTTTTCATTAAGTATCGCTATCACAGATCTCATTGCAAAAGTAAATTAGGTACCAAGGATTGATTTTTCCATCGACATGTTTTCATTTATAGAAAAAGAAAAGGCTAAAAGGATGCTAACTACCATGAACTTCCAGAATGATCCCTTCCAAGTAAGGGAATATATTCATCAGTGAGCACAGTAGGGTAAAAACTCTTTTATGCTTGCATAGAAGAAGAATTATCACACAAAGTTAGCGCTTATACACATTTAAAGAAACATTACTGACCAAATGTTGTAAGATGAAGACCATACAAACAAAGCACTGGCAAGCATCTTCATCCCAATGCAAGCATGGCGGACATGTCTCAAAGAGTTATTATTATTATTTTCCTAAACCCTGGAAATCCTATGTTTAAACTCACCAAGTTAGGCCACTCCATTTCTAAGGAAAAGTATGAATGCCGTCCTTGAGAAAGCCTTATGAATTCCTACCTCCAAGGTTGCTGCCTTTCCTGTACATAGAAAGAAAGCCTTCAATTTAATGTTTCAAGTGAGGGCATCTGATCAACAAGTCCATTTGGTTTTGTCTCTTAAACTTGCTATCATTGCAGGATATTAACATAAAATTCAAATTTTATGTGCAATACAAATAACTAGAAAAATAAAATTAAACTTATGTTGCCATTTTTTGTTGTTGACAATTTGATAGTTATACTGTTACAGAGCGGGAGGGGGGAATTTAAACCCTGGTTCTTCTAGGTGACATATGTTGCGGTTTGAATGTATCCAGCAAAGCCTTTACTAGATGGTGAAATGTAATATGCAATCCCACCCTATCAATGTAAATATCCTAAGACTAATGAACAGATTTATAAGTAGTTTCCATAAATACCCTTACACCTATTACATAGACATAATTGCTATCTAGTTCACTGAGAAAGCATAAATTTAACACACACACACACAATGCAAGCATGGCAGACACTGTTTTGCATCACTTCATACAATTGTGTAATAGAAAATACTAACTCATTCACAAAAGATGAAGAGAGGGAAAAGAAAAACAACGGAAGGAAATGGAGTCAACAAAACAATACATCTAAGCATTTTTACTTTATTGGGATAAAAATACTCAAATTAAGCCAAGGAATGAAAGATAAAAAAATATTAGTTCATGAAGAGGATTGTACCTGTGTTTGGAGTGTTTGGACCAAGAGCGATTCTGTGTTTTGCATCTCGAGAAGAACCAGAACCTACGGATCTTATAAAACATTGGTCCACAAATCTGTTTTCTGCAATTACATTTTTATTTTTAATTTACATTTACTTATCTGGGGGAAGGGAGGGAAAAAAAGAAGAAGAAGAAGAAGAGGAGGATTATAAAAAGTCATTTTCAATTCTTAACCACCCAAAGGTTAGGAACCTAATGTGTAACTAAACATTAAGAAGTTGATGCATTGGGGTGATCGTGCAGAGGTAACACTAAGCTGAAATTAAAAGTTAGAACTTGGTAGTATTATGATATGTACTTCCTGTGCTATGTTGGGATGCATGTCTTAAAGGTATATGTGCAAATGTACAAGTGTTAAAGAAGTCAAGTGATAGGCTGTTACTAGTAGAAACAGCGATGTCAGCTGGTTGTTGTTAGAGGGGTTTGAGGTAATCAGTTAGTTGTTACAGCTGATTAAGTAGTTAACGATTGATCTGCTCAATTGTATTGCTGTATAATGATCAATTGATGAATGACCCAGTTTTACCTTTTAGTCTTTCATTCTCTCTCTCACATCTTAGAAGGCAACGCTACTCTCGAATCTAGCCATCACCTTAATTTTCATACTCTTAACTACCCAATATCCAAGATCCTAACACCAAAGCTAGAAATGACAACTGGTGAGCTGCCTTCTCAATGAACATGGCTCTATGGAATGTTTGCGGTAAGAAGATAGGCATCTAAGGTAGTAGAAGATTTAAAATGTACAAGCATTATCTTTAGCATATACAGATCATAATTGATAAATTAAGCAATTTTTTATTAATCCCACGAGAACACAAAGAACATTTAGTACGAGTGTGAAAACATGAAGTTAAAAGAGGCCACCGTAACATTATCAAGAAAGAATAAGTTGAGTACATCTATCTTTAACCAATATAAGTGGCAGGAAACATGATACTCACACAGTCCATATATCTTCAAACAATTGATAAATAAGCTTGCTAAAAGTTCATAACCAACACAACCCACTTTGTTTTCTCAATATAACCGAAAACAACCACAGCTTTGATCAGCTATCTATTCTAAATATAAAGCCACTCAATTAAGGTAATCAATCAACAATAAGTATTTATAGAATTACATTCATATTGAACTCATAATCAAAGCCAGGTATATATGAAGAACAAAATGGAAAACCATAAAAATAAGCTTGACAATAAAATTTATCTTGCCTGCGGTTGTTCCTCTTTCGTTTCTGCCTTTTCCTTCCTTGGTTGGGTTTGTCAAGTAAAACTAGGCTCTCAACATAAGAATCAACAAAAGTATATGCATATCCACGAATCCTAAGATCTCTAATCTCTTGGGTCTCAAGGTCTCGTGAGACGAGGTATCCTCCATACATTTCCAGAATAACCTCCCCACTCTTCCTAAAACCTATTGCCGTTGGCATACAATGTGACCTTGGTATGCCCTCTATGAGACCTTCATCAGCCAAACTTATAATTTTAGTCCATGATGACGCATCCGCATAGTCTTTCATCACCCATATACTGAGACAGTTAACAGAAAACCCCCGTTGAAACAGGGCAAGGGAATTCCCATATGCTGAAATAGATACCCTCACCCAGTACTCATCTCCATTTTGATCTGAAAGTTTCGGTAGCGCTATCTCACGGAAGACCTCGTCCCCCAAATCAAACACCATAACAAAATTAAGAAATTTGTTCCTGGTCTTCCTCAAAGCAACCCAATGCAGAGCCCCATTGACAAAAGCCTCCGGCTCACGACCACGTGAGGCACCTATAGGAGGCGAAGCAGTAACCATTCTCCATTTTCCAGTGGAGAGTGAGTAAACCTCCACCTCCGGTGGAGACTTACCAATTTGGCCTTTTTCTATAAGAGTCACAAACCTCACCACCTTATAGTCATTGGTTTTGGAATCAAATCCAAACCCAACAGAGGCGTCGTAGCCGCCATGTGAAAAGAAGGTGATATTGGGTTTAGGAAGTTTGACAAACTTTCTAACACAAGGGTTCCAGAGAAAGAACTTATACTGGTACCCATATAAATCATCAGCAAGGAAGATAAGGCCATTACAAGTACCCACTACATGAAATATTCCGCCATAGCTTTGACCATGAAAAGGGAAGTCATCAAACCTGGTGTACTCATTGAAATCTTGGTTGTCAAAATGCAAAACGTAATGTTCTTTTTCTTTTGAAGAGCAGAGCCTGAAGAGGAGTAGGGGGTGTTTGTTGTTGTTGTTGGAGGAGTGGTGGAGATGGTTGGAAATGAAGGTTGGGTTTTGGATGAGAGATTTCCATGTTTTGCAGACTGCTGTGCATTTTACTATGGATTTTATAGGTAGGCGAACGAAAATATTGGTCAGGATTTCGGGAGGTAGAGAGTCCAACGTAGATAAATTGTCTGACATTGCTTTCCTTCAACCTTGAAAAACAGGGAAAACGGGTACTGAATCGACAAATGACAAGGAACCCAGATTTTTGTTTTTCGTTTTCAGTAGGAAAGTGCGAGAAACAAAAAATGAGAGTAAGAGAGAAACTCACTTAGGAGAAAATGGAGAGCGAGTCGACCCGGCGAGTTGGATCGGATGTAAATCCCTATCGTCTAAAAACAGAACCACGACTCTGTTGTTGTAATAAAGAAAACAACAATGGCGTTGGAGATGGGTTTAGGTGTGGGTTTCGGGGTGGTGGTGATTGATTTTGGGTGTGAGTTTCTTGGATTTTGGCTATGGTAGTGGTGTGGTGTTTAAGTTTCAAGTAAAGTAGTACCGGTGCCAAAAAAGCTAAAAAGTTAAAACAGATAAAAGCGAGTTTTTGTGGCGTTCAAAAGATAAAAATTTGTTGCAAGCGTACATTTAAAAAAAGTTTTTAAAGGAAAAAAAAAAAAAAAAACAGTTTTGGTAGTTTTTTCTATTTTTCATAAAAATTGTGTCAAATTTTTTTTAAAATAAATTGTTAATCATTATCTTAAAGGCACCCGTTAATATAACCTTTATATATCAAAAGTTTTGACTTCAAAATTAGGCTGAGTTTATTTCGACAGTAAAAGAAATTAGAAAAATATTTTACACACTTGAGTGCGATTAGATACACATAAAATTATGGTTAAAATGAAAATAAATTTCAGTTGACCGTAAAATAAAGGCCCTATTTGGGCAAAACCTAATAAAAATATGTAAGTAATTAACCTGATAAACGTGATGTTGCTCCATTCATAACAAGTCATGTTAATATCAATAATTGTGAATAATATTTTGTACCTAATTTTACTCTATTTATTA
Source organism: Lithocarpus polystachyus (assembly GCA_033629205.1). Classification (NCBI taxonomy): domain Eukaryota; kingdom Viridiplantae; phylum Streptophyta; class Magnoliopsida; order Fagales; family Fagaceae; genus Lithocarpus; species Lithocarpus polystachyus. The sequence continues at coordinate 5,126,648 of CM066172.1, forward strand.
TTGCAAGGTTCAATTTGGTTTAGCTTTGACATGTAAACCTTTCTTCACTTTTTTTTTACCTAATTATAATAGAGATCCTGAACATATACTATGCCTCACATAGCCATCGGCAACATATAAGCTAAGAAAACAAGGCATTAAGCTAGTAAAATTGTGTGATGATTTGGTAATACATATATACCAATTTGAATAAAGGTTGCATCAACTTGAACAACTTCAAAACTATACAGCATGCATCGAAGCTCCTAGAATATGTATGTAGCAATGTTTCGAAGTTAAAATCATAACAATTTGTTTGTAGTTGTATAGATATGACACAATAAAGCTTTGTTGTTGGAAGAAGAGAAGGAGATGAGATATTTGAAGATTGACTCACACCAATTGTTGTAAATATTGTGTGAGGGGCAAACAAAATTGAAGAGGGAGAGAGAAAAAGGATCACAAGCCAACAACTACAGAAAATACGATCGATCCACTTTTTATAGTTATTTCGTAATTTTATTAGAGAAAAATGCAAAAGCACTCTTTAATCAAATTGATCATTGTACTTCTAATTTGAAATTATATTCCTTATCAAGAGTTTTGTAATTAAGTGGTATAATCTACTCTTTTTTATTAGAAGAATCGGGATTCAAATTCCTCTCCTTATTATTGTACTATTGAATAATAATAATAAATCTTTGAACTTTAATAAATGCTCATCTCATACCTTGACACCTTGTGTTACCATTCTGTTAATGGGCAAGAAATGCTAGCATTTAATAGAATAATTAATTAAAAATGTATTTAAATAAAACCATTATCTTTATTGATAAATTATACACACGATGAATCTTGAACATATAACCTCACATTCTACATAACACTAATTACAAAGAGGCATCAAATAAGCCAAAAATGATCTGCTCAAACTTGAGCAAACCATTACCAAATTTAATTGACTCCATAGCTGTTGAAAGATAGAATTATTGCAATATAGAATCTATAATGCAAATACTATTTATAATTGTAAACTATTGATTACAAGAATATATAGGCTATTCTCATTGTTATTCATCCCATCATTAATTTTTTTCTTTTTTGTAAAAAAAAAAAATAAAAGACTTTTTCTCTTTATTAGACTACGAATACTATGAATGATTCGAGAAATTATAAGGTCCTCATGGTAGACATGTGACATAGTCCACTATTCCACTCAAAGACTCCCACCTGTTTAAAATTGTTGAGTTAAAAAAATAATTGAAAACAAAAATTGATTACTGACTCAGCAATTTTAAACAAGTGGGAGTCTTTTAGTGAAATGGTGAACAAGGGACGTGGTCCACTAGACGACTACATAATTTCTCAAATGATTCTGCATAAGCATAACCAAATTTGCCTTAGATACTTATCCACATATGATAGCCTTTATAGCACAAGGCTATTGCTGATAAATTGCTGGACAATTTCTACACGACTTGGATGGAAGTATGGAACATCTACACATTACGCTGGCCATGGAATATCTTTCATCTAGAGTTTTGTTCATTCTTGCTATAAAATCCAATGAAAACTTTACAATCATTACTAGATCAATCCTCACTTCTTTCCAATTTCCGTTTAGAAGAAAGGAGCCCGGTGAGATGACATGTTCCCAATAAATTCAGATTGCCTACTAAAGCTCTTAACAAACAAAATAAGAAAGTAAGGGTATCAATCCCACCAGACAAAAAAAAAAATAATGAAAATAAAAAAGGAACAAAGATCACGAAAAAGAGACTACCTAGAAGAGCAGCACATATAACTCTTGGAAAAGTTAACAAATGCCCTAATAGCATTGGTTTATATGTGAATTCATGCATAACAAAAATGTCGATCTGATCAGAACACAGGAAACACTAAAGTGAATTGTTCTTTCTTTCCTTTTCTTTTTTTTCCCCCATTCTTTTTTGATAAGTAACTATTAAGTGGAAAGTTGAAACAACTGGATTAGGAGCCCTCTAAACTTCCAGAGAAAAACAGGGATACCATTTTCCTTCAACTAGAAAGTTGATAATGTTTGCTTTCTTCCCAAGGGAGATAGGATAAATGAAAAACTTTTCGAGACTCCATATTCGTAGCAAGTTATGCACTTCATAAACCATTAAGCTTACCTTTTCACTCCAGGATCTTCATCAATGCCAAAGGCATGACAATTTATAGGTCATGCCCCGCCAAGAACATTTTTTAAAAAAATAAAAAATAAATTCATTTCATTTTGGACACATACAGTTTAATAATTTAACTAACCCCACACAATCACCAAGAGGTTTTTGTGAGTCATGACAAGATTCATATATTGCTCCCATCAATTTAAACATAAACCACCACTCATTTCACCTCAATATCTTTGATCTTTGATGACACTAGAAGAAACTTAAGACATTACTCCAGAGGACTTGTATATTTTATAATTAATAAGAGATCCAGGTAGCTTTCACCAAATCACATTGGATGGTAACATGCTCATCCAGGAATCTATCGTAGCAAACTAAGCCAGAACTTTTTGATTAGCGACAGAGACTAAAAGTCTATGACACAAGACTCTAAAACCCAATATCTCCATAGGGTGACTATGGAGACTAATGAGCATTTTCCTGAGAATAGCTTTACTTCCAGAACCTGGAATTCCAGTCACACCTGTGTTCTCATGCCAGCCTGGACAAGCATGATTTATTAGGTGTTCCAAATAAAAAGAGAGATCATTTATTTTTCTAGGACACTAACAAGATTTTAGGTATCAGCATCACCTTGCTGCTTGAAAGAAAAATCAAAGATTTACATACCAATGGTGATGTATTTTCATCAGGCCAATTACAGGGAAGCACTATGACCTAAAGGAATGTAACCCGGACTTTACTAGGGGATCCTGAAGTCATAATTCATGTAAGCCTAGTTCTCCTATTGTGCTTAAGTTTATAAGGTGAGCAAGTTTTGATCTCAACCATTACCTAAATGGGGTAAAGCAACAACAACAAACAAAAAGGAACAAAAAGAAGCCAATTCATGAACCTAAAAGAATATATATCTGTGGTGATTGGAGCATATACACTTGAATCGAAATTAACATAATGAGTACTAAATTGTCAGAAAAGCTAACAAATAAAACATTGCATGGAGTAAAAGGACTCATTTCAATAAAAGCATTAAACTCTCACATGACAAAGAGCTTCAAGCTGAGTTCTAGATTCTGAAATATAACACAAAAAAACATTTTAAAATACTATATAAAATTTTGATAAGTAAAATACCAAATTAATATTCACCAATCACATTCATTATATAATTATGTATTATGCTATAACTGATGCCTCAAATAGTTCAAGCTTAATCAAGAATAAATCACCAAAAGATGCATTGGTGCACAAAAATCTGAAAATGAATAAAAAATTATTGAATTGGAAGCATGAAACTCCAAATGAAGTGCAAGAAGACAAAAAGATCCAACTATATTTTCTTCTAATGTCTGCAAGCTAGATAATGAAGCACTTGGTAGGAAAAACAAATAAGGTATCCAAACAAGCACATTACAAGCAACAAGAACCACACGATATCGGAAAAAAGCTATAACATGAGGGAAAAAAAAGGAAAGATGTAACCAAAGGTAACCCAAATAAACCAGGAAGATTATGAGATAAGGAGTTAATCAACCAACAGTAAAAGGACTAACCACTACAAATAGTACATACATGAAGGAAAACAACTCACAACTGATGTAGGGAAACGGAAGCCTAAAAGAATTTTTTTATTTAAAAAAAAAAGAAACCATTAGTCCCTTATCTTTTATTTCTCTATGTTATATTTTATTTATTATTATGTGTTTAGTATTTCAAAATGTCATGTCACTAGCAAGTGACTATTAATGAAGTTGGATGGTTAGAATTTAATTGTTATATGCAAGATAAAGGATTAGGATTCTATGGTTACTAAAGTCTATTATAAAAAAGCCTATGTTATCTTTAATTCTGTTATGTTTTTCTTTGATTTAGTTTACTAAAATTTCTTCTTAAACTCTTCTTCTACATTACACCAAAGTTCTCCTCACCAAATAAACAATCATGAGACTCACAAGTCCACACTGGTAGTGCCACCAATTTGGAATCCAATTCACCAGTTATAGGTTCATTAAAAGAACATATATAAGAAAACTAATCTTTATATATATATATATATATATATATATATATAATGAAATTTATTGAACCAAAAAAATGATCACCCAAGTCTCTAGGGTGTATACAACTTGGGACCGAAAAAAATCAAACACTCAAATAACAAACATCTATCCAATCACAAACCAAAAATTAAGAGTGACTTCCAACAGCTAACATCCAATCCAATAAAGTTCTAAAGAAAAACAATTTCAGTTCCGCTAAAATCCTTTCTAAATCCTTAAAGCTCTGGTAAAGTCATTCCATAGATACCTTTAAACCCATTACATAGATGCAACCCTTATTAGATGGTAAAAATACACCCCCTCCTTCCTATCATCTTAAATGTAAATATCCTAAGATTAAATAAAAACAAACTTAAAGATAGTTTCCATAGAAACCTAAAACCCCATTACATAGATATAACCGTTATCTAATTCATTCACTATAAAGAAGAAATTTAACACACTAAGATAGAAGAAATTTGACACACAAATACATGTTCGCAAACACACACAATGCAAGCATGGCAGACAGTTTAGCACTTAATCATTTTTACAAACAAACTGAAACCAAACTACATATCATCCAGAATTACAAACATAATAGTGGTGTAGCCCAAATGAGTTTAACAAAGTAAATTCACATAATAGCTACTACAATCCATTTTGACATAAAAACTAATGCCAATACTAAGAAACAAAACACCATCAAAACACTTTGTTGAATCTTTTCTTTCCCTGAGTTAAAGTTTGTTACTTACGTACAACTCATCATCAAGCATGATTTCAAAAGGTCCTGCAAGAATTTAAAAACTGTAAGAGCATTCTTGTTCATGATTTAACATAAGAAGGTAAAATAATACTAATCAGTTTAGTAATCATATAGAAAAATAAACACTAAGATTTGTGGTTTCGAGAAATACAAATTAAGAGATACTCCAAGCCTTTACCACATGAACATTAGCAACAACGGGGATGGGGGACTGAGCAAATGATCTATGAAGGTTCCCATGACAACAATTATATAATAAGAAGATTTCTTGCTGCTTAACTACGGACAATTGTAAAGAGAAGACTGTGTTCCAAAAGAAAATACAGGAGTGGAAATATTGCAAAGTTCATTGTAATAGAAAGAACACAAGTACGATATGAAATCAACTGTTAATTACAACCAAAACAAATAATTTCAAGGTAAAGCTAAAGCCAACTAGATAACCACAAATCACCATTACAACTATGAGACAAGGTTTGTATCATCCATCAACATGCTCTAAGACTCTACGTAATACATCTCTGGATGCTAGTTAAGGGGTTTTTTTTTCCACCCCTTTTTAATAGTACGTCCTTAAGTGTTCAATGTCTTATGTGCAGGGTGTTGTCCCTCGCTCAACAATAATTGATCACTTGTGTTCTCTTCATTCATTACACCAATGTCCTCTTTCTCTAAGAGAAATATTTTAACCATTCTCTGAGGGATAACTTTGATCTAAAGAACCAAGGAAGAACATTATCACAGTATATGATGAAAAGTTTTTCAGCTTATAAATCACATAAGAAAAGTTGCCAAATTAGCTTCTTGGTAGTTTTTTTTTTGGGAGTGGTGTTAGGATTTTGGATTGAGTTTCACCTTCACAAGGGATGAGAGGAATGTCTATAAGGAAAAGTTACAAAGCAGAGAAACAACCACCCAAATGGGGGAAAAGTGAGAGAAACTAGCTGCAAAAGTTAGCAACCTTCAAAGAAGAAAAAATATAACCAAAAACCACGACTGAACCACCATCTCTCGCCAAGCAACACTAACAAATTTATTATCATTGCCTTTTTCACTAAGCATCGCTATCACAGATCTCCATGTTTTCATTTAAAGAAAAATAAAAGGCTAAAAATATTCTAACTACCATGAACTTCCAGAATGATCCCTTCCAAGTAAGGGAATATATTCATCAGTGAGCACAGTGGGGCAAAAACTCTTGAATGCTTGCATAGAAGAAGAATTATCACACAGATATAGTGCTTATACACATTTAAAGAAACATTAGTGACCAAATGTTGTAAGATGAAGACAATACACACAGAGCACTGGCAAGCATCTTCATCCCAATGCAAGCATGGCAAACATGTCTCAAAAAGAGTTATTATTATTATTTTCCTAAACACTGGAAATCCTATGTTTGAACTCACCAAGTTAGGCCACTCCATTTCTAAGGAAAAGTATGAATGCCGTCCCAGAGAAAGCCTTATGAATTCCTACCTCCAAGGTTGCTGCCTTTCCTGTACATAGAAAGAAGGCCTTCAATTTAATGTTTCAAGTGAGGCCATCTGATCAACAAGTTCATTTGGTTTTGTCTCTTAAACTTGCTATCATTGCAGGATATTAACATAAAATTCAAATTTTATGTGCAATATAAATGACTAGAAAAATAAAATTAAACTTATGTTGCCATTTTCTTTTGTTGACAATTTGATAGTTATAGAGGGGGAAGGGGCAATTTAAACCCTGGTTCTTCTAGTAACGGTGATATATGTTGCAGTTTGAATGTATCCAGCAAAGCCCTTATTAGATGGTGAAATGTAGTATGCAATCCCACCCTATGAATGTAAATATCCTAAGATTAAAGAACAGATTTATAGGTAGTTTCCATAAATACCTTTACACCCATTACATAGACATAACTGCTATCTTATTCACTGAGAAAGCATAAATTTAACACACACACACAATGAAAGCATGGCAGACACTGTTTTGCATCTACTTCATACAATTGTGTAATAGAAAATACTAACTGATTCACAAACGATGAAGAGAGGGAAAAGATTAACAACGGAAGGAGATGGAGTCAACAAAGCAATACATCTAAGCATTACTACTTTATTGGTATAAAAATACTCAAATTAAGCCAAGGAACAAAAGATAAAAAATATTAGTTCAAGAAGAGGATTTTACCTGAGTTTGGAGTGTTTGGACCAAGAGCGATTTTGTGTTTTGCATCTCGAGAAGAACCTGTGGATCTTATATAACATTGGTCGACAAATCTGTTTTCTGCAATTACATTTTTATTTTTAATTTATATTTTCTTATCTGGGGGAAGGGAGGGAAAAAAAGAAGAAGAAGAAGAAGAAGAAGAGGATTATAAAAAATTCATTTTCAATTCTTAACCACCCAAAGGTTAGGAACCCAATGTGTAACAAAACATCAAGAAGTTGATGCATTGGGGTGATCGTGCAGAGGTAACACTAAGCTGAAATTAGAAGTTAGTAGTATTATGATATGTACTTGCTGTGCTATGTTGGGATGCACGTCTTACAGCTATACGGGCAAATGTACAGGTGTTAAAGAAGTCAAGTTATAAGCTGTTACTAGTAGAAACAATGATGTCAGCTGGTTGTTTTTAGGGGTGTTTGAGGTAGTCAGTTAGTTGTTACAGCTGATTAAGTAGTTAACAATTGATCTGCTCAATTGTATTGCTGTATAATGATCAATTGATGAATAAACCAGTTTTACCTTTTAGTCTTTCATTCTATCTCTCACATCTTAGGAGGCAACACTACCCTTGAATCTAGCAAATGGCTTAATTTTCATACTCTCAACTACCCAATATCCAAGATCCTAACACCAAAGCAAGCAATGACAACTGCTAAGCTGCCTTCTCAATGAAAATGGCTCTATGGGAATGTTTGTGGTAAGAAGATAGGCATCTAATGTAGTAGAAGATTTAAAATGTACAAGCATTATCTTTAGCATATATAGATCATAATTGATAAATTAAGAAAATTTTTAATAATCCTAGGAGAACACAAAGAACATTAAGTACGGGTGTGAAAACACGAAGTTAAAAGAGGCCACCGTAACATTATCAAGAAAGAATAAGTTGAGTACATCTATCCATATAATGTAAATTATAACTTATAAGTGGCAGGAAACATGATACTCACACAGTCCAAATATCTTCAACCAATTGATAAATAAGCATGCTAAAAGCTCATAACCAAGACAAACCACTTTGCTTTCTCAGTATAACCGAAAACAACCTCAACTTTGATCTGCTATCTATTCTAAATATAAAGCCACTCAATTAAGGTAATCAATCAACAATAAGAATTTATAGAATTTATATTCATATCAAACTCATAATCAAAGCCAGGTATATATGAAGAACAAAATGGAAAACCATCAAAATAAGCTTGACAATAAAATGTATCTTGCCTGTCGTTCCTCTTTCTTTTCTGTCTTTTCCTTAGTTGGTTGGGTTTGTCAAGTAAAATTAGGCTCTCAACATAAGAATCAACCAAAGTATATGCATATCCACGAATCCTAAGATCTTTAATCTCTTGGGTCTCAAGGTCTCGTGAGACGAGGTATCCTCCATGCATATCCAGAATAACCTCACCACTCTTCCTAAAACCTATTGGCCTCGGTATACTTGGTATGCCCTCTATGAGACCTTCATCAGGCAAAGTTATAATTTTGATCCATGATGATGCATCCGCATAGTCTTTCATCGCCCATATATTGAGACAGTGAATAGAATACTCACTTTGAAACAGGGCAAGGGAATTCCCATACGCTGAAATAAATACGTCCAACCAAGAATCTGCAGTTTTCGGCAGCGCTATCTCACGGAAAACCTCTTCCCCCAAATCAAACACCATAACAAAAAAAAAGAAGTCCGTTCCTAGTCTTCCTCAAAGCAACCCAATGCAGAGCTCCATTGACAAAAGCACTTGAATCATGATCACATGCAATAGTTATAGGAGGCAAAGCAGTAACCATTCTCCATTTTCCAGTGGAGAGTGAATAAACCTCCACCGGAGACTTACCCTTTTGGACTTTTTGTTCAAGAGTCACAAACCTCACCACCTTATAGTCATTGGTTTTGCAATCAAATCCAAACCCAGAGGCTTTGTAGCCGCCATGTGAGGAGAAGTTGATATTGGGTTTAGGAAGCTTGACAAACTTTCTAACACAAGGGTTATAGATAATATAACAGTGCCCATATAAATCATCAGCAAGGAAGATGAGGCCATTACAAGTACCCACTACACGAAAAGGGTCGCAATCAAACCTGGTGTACTCATTGAAATCTTGGTTGTCGTCAAAATGCAAAACGTATTGTTTCTTTTCATTTTCTTCAATAAGACTGAAGAGGAGTACGGGGTGGTTGTTGTTGTTGGAGTGGTGGAAATGGTTGGAAATGAAGGTGGGGTTTTGGATGAGATATTTCCATGTTTTGGAGACGCACGTGCAAGTTATAATGGATTTTACAGGCAAGCGTAGGAAAACATCAGTTATGATTTCTAGAGGTAGAGAGTCCCACATTGATTTGGAGACTTCTTCAGAAGATAAGCTGTCTGACATTGCTTAAAGATACTGTAAAATAAAAGACAGTTACACTGAGAAATAGGTACTGGAATCGACAAAAACAAAACAACCCAGATTCTGGTTTTTCTTTTGTAGTAGGATAGTGCGAGAAAAATGTGTGTTTGTGTGTGTGTGAGAGAGAGAAACTCAGTCAGTAGAGAATGGGAGAGCGAGTCAACCCGACGATTCTCTTTCAGTCTTTTCAATCTTTGATTCTCCTTTCATCTTCCATTTGTCTGTCTCTCCGTAACTTTAACACAGCTTCTCTTTGAATTCATTCTCCTCAAGTTGATTCAAGTAACTCTAAATTGGGCCTTAAACGAACCAGGACGTTGATGAATAACTCGAGCTCCGCTAGATAAAAAACTAGTTTATCTTCGTTTGTTTAGGCTTATTTGATAAAAAACTAAGCGGCTCTCGAGCGAGTCATGATGGTATACACTTGAAAATTAAAAATTGAAAATTAAAAACTAAAAATTAAAAATTAAATAATTTTTAAATATATAAATAGTATCGTGAGACTTATTTTTAATATTTTTAAATATATAAATAGTATATACACAATACATAAATAGAACAGTAAATTTTGCTTAAAAAGTCAGCAACAGTGGCTTACAAAAAAAACAAACAAAAACAAAAACGCGGACACAATAAACGTGCCGCAGAAACGCAGCATCCAAACCACACCTTAGTTTTAGGCTTATTTGATAAACAAGCCGAGCTGAAATTAAAAAAAAAAAAAAATTGTTCATGAACAAGCTCGTGAACAATAGGACTCGATACAAAATATGCCAAGTTTAGGCTCGTTTATAGTTTGATATATATTTATTAAATAAACTCATTATTATGACATTACACATATGTTTTGGAATATTAATTTATAACTTGTTTATTCATATACGTTTAGAATGTTAATTTATTTAGATTTATGAAGATTTTAGTTACACAAATGACAAATGTGGACGTAAAAATTTAAAAATTATATTTTGAACAACTCCCCCAACTATAGACAATAAATAATAATAAATAAATTAAATTATGTAATGTTGTAATTTAAACCATTTTTAACCACAGTGTTAGAAGTATGATAAACAGGTGTATATATATATATATATATATATATACTGTTTACTTCATTGTTGGTGATATAAATGATGCAATTTTTTTTATTCCAAGCCGAAAAGTTTGACTTATCTCTAGTTTGAACTTACAAAACTTGGCTCGTTTAAGCCCTGACTCCTGAAGCTCAATTAATTTCCGCTGCAATACCTATCTCCTTGGGCGTACCAATCAAGCTGTCAAGCAAAATTTACGAGCATCACTTCACTGTCAACTTCAACTTCCAACATCCAATAGATTCTCAAAAAAAAAAAAAAAAAAAAAAAACTTCAACTTCCAATGAGCTCTGTCAGAAGTAAAAAGCATCTTGATAAAAAAAAAAAATTTACTAAATAATAATTTATTTTAAAAAAATTATGAAAAAAATATTTTTTTTATAATTTTTTTTATTTTTTATAAAAATTATGTTAAAATTTTTTTAAAATGAATTGTTAACAAAAAAATATATATATATATATGAGTTCTAATTATCTCATAAAATTTCTAATGGTTGATTAAAATATTTAAATTTAATCTCACTTATATCAAAAATTAATTAATATCTTATCTTAATAATAAAGAGTTAAATTAAAACTCTAATAATAATAATAATAATAATCCTCCGTCCATCAAATGTCTCGTCTCTTCTATCTTCTGGATGGAATAATTAACATTGAAAATCTCTTGGGACAGAAATTACTGTAAGTACTCCCTAATAGGTATCAACACCTTTTTTTTTTTTTTTTTTTTTTTTTTTTGGCTAAACAACAACATTATCATTCAACAAACAAAACAAAGGTTGTCAGCCTTACAAGCATCTGCAATTTCTACAGGAAGACTATACATATTGAAACACCATACTTTACAAAATCTAATTGCATACTTTGCAGCCACATGGACAGCAGTATTGCAGCATCTTCTAACCCAACTAAATTTACAGTTCAAAAAGAATTTACTAAGATCAAGAATATTACTACTAATAGTAGTAGCAATGGACCAATCAGGTTGCAGATCAGGTGTGGATAGGGGATCAAAACAAGACTTAGCATCTCCTTCGATGATGATATGCTGCCAATTTTCCTTTTGCGCTAGTTGGATTGCCCAATATACAGCTGCAGCTTCAGCTTGCATTGGAGAGCACCCTTATGCCTTCTAGCCCAAACTTTAAGCACCTCTCCATTTTATTTCTAGCCACCACCGCCAATGCAGTGACATTTTCAGTCACAGCAGCGTCCACGCTGATTTTAATCCATCCATCCTCTGGAGCTTCCCATCCATTTTCGCTCTTGTCCTTGGATATGGTCTTTTCCTTAAATAAGGTCTTAGCATATTCCAAAGTTCTCTTCTTTATAAGTTGGGAGGCCTCCATATTGTCAATGTGGCCAGCATTGTGCAATAACTGATTCCTTATGAACCAAATTTCTTCTAGCGTGATCAACATTCTTAATGAGTCTAGCTCATTAGTGGATATCCGTATGGAATCCTATCTCAATCCATCACAGCTAGCAAACCAAAGTGCCCTGGCAACATTGCACTTAAAAAATAGATGGCAGCAATTTTCTATACTTTCACCGCATAACACGCAATTAAGATCCCCTTCACCAATTCTCATCACAATATTTTCTTTTGTGGGGATAGCATTTTGTCCTATCCTCCACAATAACATTTTTGTTCTTTCTGGAGCTTTCAACCTCCACAATTTCTGCCAAGGCACATTATATGGAGCATTGTTTGGAGATTGATCATGGGATGCTCTATAGGCTGACTTAATAGAGAAATCGTCCTTTTGGTCTAGAACCCAAGTAAGCTTGTTTGGTCTTTGGCTCAATGGGATTTGGATTTGGATAATAGCTTGGACAGAGGTTGGTTCAAACAACTCTTGGAGGAGGTTGATTTTCCAACTACGACAACTTGCATCAATTAATTGTGATACCATCAAAGGGTTTTGGATGATGCTTTCATCTTTTGGTTTAGGTTTAAACCCTTGAACCCAAGGGATCCATGGATCTATCCAAGCATTCACAGATGTACCATCACCAATCAAATAACAAGCCCCTTTTGCAATAAGCTTTTTAGCCCCTTCTATTGCTTTCCACACCGATTAAGCTCTCTTGGGAGGATTTTTTCGAAGCCAATCATTTCTAACTTTGTATTTTGCCCTAAGTATTCTCATACATAAGCTATCTCTCTTCGAGGCTATCATTCAAGCAAGTTTGGCCAATAGGTTTTGATTCACATCTTTGGCTTTTTTGAAACCCAACCCTCCTTGGCACTTTGGTTTGCACAACCTATCCCAAGCCCTCCAAGCTACGAAGAGAAAAACACACCTGATTTACTTCTATTTAATCTTTGGCCTGACCAACTACAGTATGTTTCAAGGCAATGATTTATGTTAGCAGCTTCTCTCCTACAAGCCTTGGAAAACAAAACTATGTCATCAGTATACATCACATGTGTAATGGCAGGCCCTCCAATGCTTGCTTTTACACCATTAATGTAAAATTAAAATATAATATAAAATAGTTTCCTATAGCTATTGTATAGGTATCAACCAAATATGATGCGTTTTTTTTTTTTTAAGACCGTAATGATGGTTGTTTTGTTATTTATCTGAAAATACAAAATAGAATTTGATATGATATAATTAAATAAATTGTACTAGAATTTGGATTGTAATCAAATTAAAATTTTTATCAACATAGAAATTATAAAAGAAGAAGATAAGAATAAAAAATTATATATTTTTTTAAAAAATTCCTGTAATTTAGTGAAGTCATTTGGCGCAATCACAAGTTCTAAGCTCAACTTTTGTTATATAGTATGTGATGTGACGTTATATGATGATTTAATGTGGGATGGCTTGGGCTGAGGGCTTGATGATTTTAAAACACCACTCTGAGCAGCCTAGCACAAATCACAAGTTCTAAGCTCAACTTTTGTTATGACGTTATATGATGATTTAATGTGGGATGGCCTAGGCTAAGGGCTTGATGATTTTAAAACACCACTCTAAGCAGCCTAGCCCAAATTGAAAGGATATAGGGCCTAAATTGTACTTACATCTAATACTTATTTTGTTGGTGTGAATTTTTATTTTTTTGAAACCCGAAAAAACAAATTATATATATAATAAAAATAATCACATAATAATAGTGATGTTAGTGATTAACCCTAATAAATGTGATGTTGCTACATTTACAACAATTCATGTTAATATTAATAATTGTGAAAAATATTATATACCAAATATTACACTATTTATTATCGCAATGTTTCATTTGGTTTAGCTTTGACATGTAAACCTTTCTTCTTCTTTTTTTACCTAATTATAATAGAGATCCTGGGCATATACTATACCTCATATAGCCATTGGTAACATATAAGCTGAAAAACAAGGCATTAAGCTAGTAAAATTGTGTGATGATTTGGTAATACATATACTAGTTTGAACAAAGGGTGCATCAACTTGAACAACTTCAAAACTATACAACATGCATTGAAGCTCCTAGAATATGTATGTAGCAATATTTCAAAGTTAAAATCATAACAATTTGTTTATAGTTGTATAGATATGACACAATAAAGCTCGTTGTTGTTGGAGAGAGAAGGAGGAGGAATTTGAAGATTGACTCACACCAATTGTTGTAAATATTGTGTGAGGGGCAAACAAGTTTGAAGAGGGAGAGAGAGAAAGAGGGTCACAAGCCGACAACTAGAGAAAATATGACGGATCCACTTTTTATAGTTGTTTTATAATTTTATTAGAGAAAAATGCGAAAACACCCTTTAATTATATTGATCATTGTACTTCTAATTTGAAATTATCCTCCTTATCAAGAGTTTTGTAATTAAGTGGTATAGACTGTATAGTCTACTCTTTTTTATTAGAAGAACCGAGATTCAAATTCTCCTCCTTATTATTGTACTCTTGAATAATAATAATAATAATAATAATAATAATAATCTTTGAACTTCGATAAATGCCCATCTCATACCTTGACACCTTGTGTTACCATTCCGTTAATGGACGAGTAATGCAAACATTTAATAGAAAAATTAATTAAAAAAGAATTTAAATAAATTTAATTAAAAATAGTTTTATTGCTAATTAATTTCTTTTCTTTTTTCTCTCTATTCATGGTGGCACCATAGCCCAACCACCAGCACTGAAAACCACACCCACCTAACATTGCATCTAACCATTATCTTTATTGATAAATTACATAACCGACGCATCTTGAACATATAGACCTCGTTTAGTAACAATGTTTAAATAATGAAAAATGTTGTTTAAACACCACAATATGTATTTCCATACATTTTTTTCACCCATACATATTTTCACAAAACTTAAACAACGTTATTATAAATCTCTTACTAAACGGGTCCATAAACTCACATTCTGCATAACACTTCTCACGAAGAGGTATCAATTAAGCCAAAAATGATTTGCTCAAACTTGAGCAAACCATTACCAAATTTAATTGACTCCATAGCTGTTGAAAGATTGAATTATTGCAATATGGAATCTATAATGCAAATACTGTTTATAATTGTAAACTATTGATTACAAGAATATACAGGCTATTCTCATCGTCATTCATCCCAATATTAATTTTTTTTTTTTGGAAATATAATAAATAAAGGACTTTTTCACCTTTATTAGGCTACGAATACTATGAATGGTTCAGCATAACCAAATTTGCCTTAGAAACTTCCCCACATATGATAGCCTTTATAGCTCAAGGCTATTGCTGATAAATTAATGGACAATTTCTACAAGACATGGATGGAAGTATGGAACATCTACACGTTACGCTGGCCATGGAATATCTTTCATATAGAGTTTTGTTCATTCTTGCTTTAAAATCCAATGACAACATTACAATCATTACTAGATCAATCCTCACTTCTTTCGAATTTCCGTTTAGAAGAAAGGAACCTGGTGAGATGACAAGTTTCAAATAAATTCAGATTGCCTACTAAAGCTCTCAACGTAACAAATAAGAAAGGATATCAACCCCACCTAACAAAAAATTTATGAAAATGAAGAGGAATAAAAATCACGAAAAAGAGACTACCTAGAAGAGCAGCGCATTATATGAAAAGTTAACTACCTAGAAGAGCAGCACATATAACTATAGGAAAAGTTAATGAATGCCCTAAGAGCATTACTTTATATATGCATAACAAAAATGTCTAGATCTGATCATAACACAGGAAACACTAAAGTGAATTTTTTTTTTTTTTTAAGTAACTATTAAGTGGAAAGTTGAAACAACTGGATTACGAGCCCTCTAGACTTCCAGAGAAAAACAAGGATACCATTTTCCTTCAACTAGAAAGTTGATAATGTTTGCTTGCTTCCCAAGAGAGTTAGGATAAATGAAAAACTTTTTCAAGACTCCATGTTCGTAGCAAGTTATGCACCTCATAAACCATTAAGCTTACCTTTTAACTCTAGGATCTTCATCTATGCCAAACGCATGACAATTTATAGGTCATGCCCCGCCAAGTACATTTTTAAAAAAATAAACTCATTTCATTTTGGACACATAAAAGTTTAATAATTTAACTGTCCTCACACAATCACCAAAAGGTTTTTGTGAGTCATGACAAGATTCATATATTGCTCCCATCAATTTAAGCATAAACCACCACTCAATTCACCTCAATATCTTTGATCTTTGATGACACTTGAAGAAACTTGAGACATTACTCCAGAGGACTTGTATATTATAATTAATAAGAGATTCAGGTAGCTTTCACCAAATCACGTTGGATGGTAACATGCTCATCCAGGAATCTATCCTAGCAAACTAAGCCAGAACTGTTTGATTAGCGACAGAGTCTGAAAGTCTATGACACAAGACTCTGAAACCCAATATCTCCATAGGGTGACTATGGAGACTAATGAGCATTTTCCTGAGAATTGCTTTACTTTCAGAACCTGGAATTCCAGTTACACCTGTGTTCTCATACTAGGCTGAACAAGCTTGATTTATTAGTTGTTCCAAATAAACAGAGAGATCATTTATTTTTTCTGGGATACTAACAAGATTTTAGGTATCAGTATCACATTGTTGCTTGAAAAAAAAAAATCAAAGAATTACCTACCAATGGGGATGTATTTCATCAGGCTAGTTACAGGGAAGCACCATAACCTAAAGGACTGTAACCCGGACTTTCATAATTCATGTAAGCCTAGTACATTCTCCTATTGTGCTTAATTTTATAAGGTAAGCAAGTTTTGCTCTCAACCATTATCTAAATGGGGTAAAAAACAGTAGTAGCAACAACAACAACAAACCAAAAGGAAAGAAAAGAAGCCAATTCATGAACCCAAAAGAATACATCTGTGGTGATTGGAGCATATACACTTGAATCACAATTAACATAATGAGTATTAAATTGTCAGAAAAGCTAACAAATAAAACATTGCATGGGGTAAAAGGACTCATTTCATTAAAATCATTAAACTCTCACACGACAAAGAACTTCAAAGCTGAGTTCTAGATTCTGAAATATAACACAAGAAACATTTTATAATACTATATAAAATTTTGATAAGTAATATACCATATAAAAATATTCACAGATCACATTCATTATATAATTATCTATTGTGCTATAATGTTCTGATGCCTCAAATAGATAAGTTTCAAGCTTAATTGAAAATAAATCACCAAAAGATGCATTGGTACATAGAAATCTGAAAATGAATAGAAATTATTGGATTGGAAGCATGAAACTCCAAATGAAGTGCAAGAAGACAAAAAGATCCTACTATATTTTCTTCTAATGTCTGCACGCTAGATGGTGAAGCACTTGGTAGGAAAAACAAATAAGGTATCCAAACAAGCACATAACAAGCAACAAGAACCACATGATATTGGAAACAAGCTATAACATGAGAAAAAAAGGAAAGATGTAACCAAAGGTAACCCAAAATAAACCAAGAAGATTATGAGATAAGGAGTTAATCAACCAACAGAAAAAGGACTAACCACTACAAATAGTACATACATGCAAGAAGACAACTCACAACCGATGTAGGGAAACGTAAGCCTAAAAGAATTTTTTAATTTTTTAAAAAAGAAACCATTAGTCCCTTATCTTTTATTTCTCTATGTTATTTTTTTATTTATTATTATGTATTTAGTATTTCAAAATGTCATATCACTAGCAAGTGACTTTTAATGAAGTTGGATGGTTAGAATCTAATTGTTATATGTAAGATAAAGAATTAGGATTCTATGGTCACTAAAGTCTATTATAAAAAAGACTATGTTATCTTTAATTCTGTTATCTTTTTCTTTGCTTTAATATTGATTGATACTAAAATTTCTTCTTAAACCCTTCTTCTACATTAGACCTAAGTTCTCCTCACCAAATAAACAATCATGAGACTTAACAGTCCACACTGGTAGTGCCACTAATTTGAAATCCAACTCACCAGTTATAGGTTCATTAAAAAAACTTATATATGAAAACTATATATATATATATATATATATAAAGATTGAACCAAAAACAGAATCGCCCAAGTCTTCAGGGAGTATACAACTTGGGACCGAAAACAATCAAACACTCAAATAACAAACATCTATCCAATCACAAACCAAAAATAAAGAGTGACTTCCAACAGCTAACATCCAATCCAATGAAATTCTAAAGAAAAACAATTTCAGTTCCGCTAAAGTCCTTTCTAAATCCTTAAAGCTCCGGTAATTCCTCTCCCCTTAAATACACCACATCAAAGAATGAGGTACTGAAAATTCCCAACAGCTACAATAAATGCAAGAATATTTTCTCGAGGTAACATAACCATCTTAAACTTTCCACAATTTTGTATCCTCAGCCCACCACCCATCACGCAAACAAACTACTAAAAAGCCCAACGCACTCCAAACTAAAGATTACAGACCAAAAATTGCAATAAAAGAATAGTAAATCCTGTGTGTGTGCATGTATTCTTGCAACTGTACAACCAAAAGGTATTCTTTCTCTAGAGAAAAAAATGACAAAGTCTTATACATGAAAAAGAGGATGCTAATGTAGACAGATAAACACAATTCCATTTCTATAGAATGTCAACAAAGAGACAGATAAAACACAATTTCTAGTAGAACCTGCATTCTACTTCTAAATTTTCTACCTTCTAAGTTTTACAGACCAGGTAACTAGAAGTACTTATGCTGTGATGAGACACCTAAAGAATCAGCCATTCCAATGTAAAGGCTCCATTTGAGGCAGCGGCATTATTTCATTTGAAATCTAAACAATGCAATAGTTGCATCAATGATGCAACCATTATGTGTCTCTATATATGTGAGGAAAAGTTCTGAAATGCTTAAATCCAAATTTTAACTAATAGAAAAGAATTGGACTTGTCCGTTTTACAAGTTGCAGAAAGGAGTTGGCAAGCAAGGAAGGATGAGGAATGGAGTCCCTCTTCCCTCTCAATTTTTTTCACATGTGAGACTTGATTGACCTTGCGGCACAGCACCACCCTTACAATTGAAATCTCAATCATTGAGGGTAGAAGGTCTTGCACGGCATGCTTCCGTTTCCTGGTCTTTGAGTTACAGATAATAAACAATTTTGACTTTTGATTGAATTATTGCTGACCTTGTGATAAAAAATATGCAAGCCAGCAAAAAGCTTTTGAAAAAAAAATAGCAAATTAGAAAAAAATTCAAAAATATGGTCCACTTTTGATGTGGGATCTAATCAGCACCTTCAAAGGCTATTTTTAGTTGCTAATAAGCCTTAGTTTTATGTCCCTTTAAAATTAAAAAAAAAAAAAATTGCTGCTCAAATTGAATTAAATTTTCTTAAGTTTTTATTATTTCAGAGGGTAATCTGGTACTGGCAGTTTCCATACTTTGCTTGAATGGACTATAACAGAGGCCCATGAGTCTAATTTTATATTTTGAGTCTTTGTTCTATTTTGTTCAGACAGTTTCTAAAATGGTTTAGAAGTTCTTTAATTACTTTTTATTGTGTTAGGAATCATAGTCTTTCTAAGAAAACAATAGCCCATAGCCTATATAGAGACTTGTATGAATTCAATATAACTCAGAGAGAGATTGAATTTAATAAAGTTCTAGCATATTGTTAAGCTTTAAGGATGCGATTGCCTAGAGTTTATCACCCTTTGCTTCTCATTCAATTCATGGTTACATCATGCAACCATCAAATTTCCCAAGAATCAGTAGAGATCCAATCTTTCATCACCTAACCATTCCTAAACCCTTAAATATCCAACCTTATACAAGAATCCTTCAAGAACTTATCAAGAATCCTAACTTAGACTGCATCAAATTGGTATCAGGGCCCACTAAAGCTGCTGTCCTACATCAAAAACTCTCTTGCACTCAATAGCCATAAGACTGTCCCAGCACCTGCAATTTAATTCAACAGGTTTCAGGTTCACTCGAGCTATCACACAAGACTTGCCATATTGTGGATCTCAAAGCTTTTCTCTTGGCAGATTTGAAGCAGAAAAATAGCAACATTTTAAAGGTGACAGGAGTGTACACATAAGAAGTCACTAGATAGGAGCCAAAACCAGCAGCTGCTTTAATGACATAGTCAACTAAAACAGGACTTTTCCCCCTTCCAGAAAATGGTTGCAGTGCAACAGAAAGCCAAAGAAAAGGTCTTAAAACTACTTCCAGTCTCAAAATTGTCAAAAACTAGGTGTCAAGAGCCTTGTAGCTAAATTGGCACTTCTTGGTGTTTCCAATGGAAACATCTAGGTTCAAATCCCCCCTCCCCTAACTATGAAATCATCACAAAAAAAAGGTCATAAACTAGCTAAATTATCTGGTTTCCACAATTATAGGCTTAGGCCTGATTTGTGCTTGCAGAACCTTTATAGCAGTTCAGCTAGACCTAGCATGCTGCAATCAACAATCAAAGGGGAGTTTCAAACTAGAGATTGGATTGGATAAATTCAAAGCGAAAATAATGAACCTAGAAAATGGTTTTATGAAAGAAACGACCTTTAAAGGCAAAGAGCAAATCAGATCTTACATTTTGAGCTTATAAAAGAAAACAGCAAAACCTTTGTTTTGGAATTTCTAGGAATGGTAGTTTCACATTCCTAATGTCCCCAGTGATAATATCTAATAAACTATATGAAGCACAAATCATATACATTTTTCTTGCTCCTCTTTCTCAAGAAATTGCCAAACAGATATCTAAGATCATCACCTTTTTGAAAGAAATTATACAGTTGCTTAATCTCAAAAAGGCATCATACTCTTTTTTATATTACTGAAACCTATCATGCTGACTTCTTCAGTAGGTCTAAGCTCCTTTTGTAGTAGTCTGTTTGAGGTACGGGTTTGGATCCTGCACAACCACTTTGGGCTCCTTCACAAGCTCCATAACCAAAGCTACACTTACTAGAATTAGCTGACTCATTATCAATTTAAGAGTCTTGAAGATGTATTTTCTCTACCGTTATATATTCCAGGATGAGATTGGTGATATGATGTAAATAACTAAAAAGGAAGTATTGTTATGGCAGAATTTATTAGCAAATGCACAAAGAGACCTTTCATGGTCCTCACAAATTTCTTCCTCTTAAGATTATTGATCTATCAAATGTTAAAGAAAGTGCTAATCTGTTAGATAACAAACTCATACGATTCAGTCCAATGCATTCTCAACAATTTGTTCGCCTTTTTGATAATTTAATACTGGTTCTCCTTAATGAAGGACACTAGTCAATGCTACTAAGCTACAAGGCTCTTGACCTCAAGTATTTATTAGCTTGTTTCCATTTTTTTTTTTTTAATTTCAACCTACACAGTACTAGTATGGTTTAGAACATGGGAAATACCTATAGAACTGCACAAGATACAATATGTACACCATGCACCCTATCTTTTTAAAGGAAAGAGCCAAAATGTGAAATGATCCAACAAACTTTTATACATGGACACAACAAAGATAAATCCAGGCCCATGGAACTTGCTTGTATCATTGAGCAAAAATATCAAACTCTATACTATTTGGAGACTGCCCGTAACTTACCTAATGATATTTCCACTTTCTGAAAAGTTCGTCATACACTAATGTCTTTCTGGCTTTGTTAAGGCCCTCTCTCAGCTTTGACAATGTGGAAGAGCTCACCTTGATTCTTCTAGCAATCATATCCTCAGCATACTTAACGGCTTCCGGGAGCCTATTCATATCACGAAGCTCCACAACCAAGCGATTCCCGGTCTCTTCCAAGTCAGAATCATAGTTCTCAATCATACATTTCCAAATTTTTATAGCCATAACATATTCCGTAGAATTCAAATAACTCCTAACAGCTAAAGAACAATTAGCACAGTCCGGAACAAACTCATTTTTAACCATCTCATTAAACACAACCGTTGCATCCCTCAACCGCCTGCTCTTCAACATGAATTGAAACAGCACATTATAAATCTTCGAATTCGGGAAAATCCCATTTAAGACCATCTCGTCCAACAACTTCTTCGCAGTATCCGTATCACCACAAATACAAAACAAAGTAATGATGCAGGAATACATTTCCAAATCAGGGCTTACATGAAAAGCCACACCGCGATCACGATCACGAAGCATTACATCCCAAAGCTTAGCAGCGCCACGAGCATCACGTTTCTTAGAACACGCTTCAAGTGCTACCTTAAAGAACTTCAATCCGGGATAACACCCCTTTTCCCGGAGAGTATGAAACAGCTTAAGCGCTTCATCAAACTCATCAGGCCCGGCCTTGATCAATGTAGTCAAGAACGAATCATAAGCCGGGACATTATTCGGGTCCCAACCAATATCAAACACCATATCACCAAACGTCTTTCTGGCACAAACCACATTGGACTCATTCTCCCACCCCTCCAACAAAATGGCATAAGTATCCATATCGAGTCTAATCCTTTCCTTCGCAACGTGGAGGAACTCAACTGCATTGATGGTTTTACCATCTCTACATATAGCGCTGAGCAAGGAATTCAGCGCCACAATGTCACGCGGAATGCCGTACTGTTCCATGACCTCGAAAGTCAGCACGGCATCCTGAACGCGCTCGGCAATCACATAGCTACTGAAAATGGAAGCGAAGGTGGCAAGGGACAGCAACCTCTCTCGCTTCATCGACTTGACGGCGTCCCACATCGCGTCGAAAAGGGAGTTCTTGCCCAGCAAGTCCACGACCAGATTCCACGCGTAGGGGCTGTGATCGTCGTTGAGCTGGTGGCCGCACCAGCGGAAGAACTTGACGGAAGGGCCGGGGAAGGAGTAGGAGAGCTTGAGGACTTGCTCGACGTCGGCCTGGGTGACCCGGATGCCGGTGTCGGTGAGAGAAGCGTCGATGGAATTGGACTGCGTGGTGGCGATGATTTCGCAGAGGAGCTTGACTTTCGGAGGGAGGTTTGGGGTGTCGAGATAAGAGGAGAAAGTTGGGCGCTTTTTGGGTTGGAGTTGTTGTTGTTGTTGTTGTTGCTGTGGTGGTGAGGAGTTTTTTGGGTTTGAGATGTTTGAAGAGGGATGGTGTTTTTTGGGTGACTTTGAAGGTCTGTTGTTGTTGTTGTTGTTGTTGTAATAGGGTCTTTTGTTGTTCTTGTTCTTGCCCATGGTGTTTTTCTGGGTTGAAAATTTGGGATTTTTGGTGAGGGATTTGAGAAGAAGAGGAAGAAGAAACCTAGGAGTGTAGTAGTGGGGAGGAGACCGGAAGTTGAACTGGAAAATGCCAAAATGGAAAGGGAAACTTGTTTGCGCGTTTGGATGGGAGGCCAGTATGTTTGGTTAGAGAGATAAAAAAGTGGAGGGATAGACTTTTTTTTATTGTTTGGTTAACAATAAAAACGGGAGAACTGAAAATATTTAAATGTTACTTATTTTCTTAAAAACTGAAAATATATTATTACAAATATTATAATAAAATATTTTTTAAAAATATTGATGATGCCGAAAATCACCCTCAGTGAGTCGTAGGGTCTTCGCACGTTTTAGGTAGACCTGCACGAGTAGAAAGAACCTCAAAGGGAAGTACTGGTGTGGTACCGGCCAACGACCCTCCGACGGTCAAGTTAGTATTGCTCACAACTCCAGAGTGCTAGAGTCGGGGTATAAAACATGCGTACCTTTTTCATGAGGGCCGAGGGTATTTATAGTGGAGCAAAGTTGGGACTTTGGCGTGTCGGAGGAGAGAACCTCTGGTCGGAGCCATGCCCTAAGACGTGTTCTTTACGGAAATCTCTCCTCACTGGAGCCACTTCCTATTGCGTGGAGTACAAGATATCTATTTCAGCGTTTGGCGTGCTTGACAAGGCATGTCAGTCCTTTTAGCTTTCTCCCGTCACCCGTTCACCCAGTCGGCGCGTGGATGACGCCGTCGGGGCCGGCTGGAGACACGGTCGAGTAAGATGAATGGAGCAGTGCCGTCACCCCTACCGTGCCGTCACCCACTCCCATGTCGTCACCCACTCGAAGGGCGACGACACCTTCAAGTGGTATTGTCCCCATCAGTTGCCCCCTACTCCTTAATCCCGTCGGTCGAGTCTGACGGATTGGGGAGTGCAGCGTGTGGCGGACAAGGCATTAATGGCTAGTCATCTCGAGCAGACCTAATGTCGGAACACGTGTCGTGGAGGGACTGGGAGGCAGCTGGACGGGAAGGTCGCTTCGTCTTCCGCGCTCCAAGCTTCCTATATATACATCTCCGTTTTCCCTCATTTCTCTCCTTTTATTCCAATTTCGCTGGCGAGAGAGAAACCGTCACCTCAAGGAGATTATAATTGCTTTCTGGTTCTCGCTTGCTGTCTGACACCGTCAGCTTCCCTCGCATTTCCTCCGTTACTTGGTGAGTTACTCCCCCTATTCTCTCTTTTTTCTTTTTAATTCCTTCGATCTAGCTACATACCGGGCTTTTAGGTATTTGGGAAGGCCGTCACTCAGGCTCTTAGATCGACCCCGTCGCTTGTAGGTAGTAAGATGCCTGAGGAGAAGTCGAGCGAACAGTCGTCAATCCGCGACGGGGCGGGCTATGACGAGGTTTATCAGCCGGGCCACGAGTCCGGAGATGACTCTTCCTTGTCGTCAGAGGATGAATCGTTGATTCAGTCGTGCGACGAGGAGGGAGGGGGCGGCGACGGAGTAATAAGGAAAGGCGGAGATGACGACGCAAGGGAGAGTGGGAGTGATAAGGGCTCGTCAGGAGATGAAAACTCGGAGAGCACGTCGGGAGGCTCGGGGGATGACCGTCCGTTCATTCTTCCTAAAGAATGGACGGTTAATCACTTTCTTCCTTCGATGACGGACAAGGTTTTCAACTTGCTGCGGGCCCGTTACCAAATTCCGGACGATATTTCGATCCGTCTTCCCTTGGAGAAGGAGAGGTGTTACTCCGGGAAGACCGCGGACGTTGGCATGTATGACGCCATGTTCGCGGCAGGATTGAGGTTGCCTCTGACGGCGCTCCACCGTCAGCTGGCAAACTATCTCGGGATATCCGTCAGCCAGATTGCCCCCAACGCCTGGAGGGTGTTCATTGGCTCCGAGATACTGTGGGAGAGTCTAAGTGGCGGGCACCGTCAGCTAACCCTCAACGAGTTCTTTTGGTGTTACCGTCTACACCAAATTGCCTCGTCTAAGGGGATTTACCATTTTTCTGCGAGGAAGAAAGAGTTGAGGTTAGTGTCAAACATGCCCGACTCCAACAGGAAATGGAAGGGCAGGTACTTTTTTGTAGAGGGGACCAATTGGGTATGCCGTCAGGAAGAGTGGGGGTCAATTCCTCAGGGCTTTGACAACACCTGGGCTCACGTCAGGGAATCAGGTCGTCACCGTCAGCCTTGCATGTAAGTTTACTTATGCCAAGGTTCTAACCCGTTCGTTCTCCTTTTCTTTTTCAGCTTTCTCTCGTCCGGCGATCACAGGGGAGCAGAAAGCCTTCATTCTCAAGGTGACGGGGATCCCCTTAGAGGAGAGGAAGTGTCGTGACCTGATTACGCCTGACGCCCTCTACGCCTACTGTGGGGGACCCGAGCCAACGGAAGAGGCACGCCGTTTGAACAATTTGTCCCGTCAACGTAAGTATGACTGACCCATCCTCTCCGTTACTTTCACTTTGCATTTTTTTACATTGTGTCCTCGTCTTGCAGAGATGGAATCAGCCAGGCTGAGGGCTCAAATCCGGGCTGCTGCCGCCCGTAAGAAGGAGGAGGGAAAAAGCGAGGGAGTGTCTGCGTCCATTCCAAAGGGCGTGCCGAAAAGGAAAAGTGACGGGGCTGAAGACCGCCCGTCAAAGAAAGTGGCGGTCGCCCCTGGGGACCACTCCTCGAAGCCCCCGTCGCCCAAGCATGGGGTTGGCAAGGGATTGATGTCGGCGCGAGGTCCCGTCATCCCAGAGGAGGGGCGCTGCATCCTTACCCACAAGGGGTACGCCTTGGAGCAGTTGGACTCCATACTCGGGAATGAGGAGGCTGATTCCTGCGCCAATCAGTCTGTGCAGGAGCTAGGAGACTCGGGCCTTTTTGATCTTGCCAGGGTATGCGCCCTCTTTATTGTTTGTGCCATCATTTTTTTATATCTCTATGCTGACGGGAATTCTGTGTCACAGGCCGTGGTCCGCATGAGGGCCATTCAGGTCAAGGGGTCTAAGAACGAGGAACTTCTGGCCCAGCAGAAGAAGCGCATTGCCAACCTGACCGACAGGCTAGAACAGTACAAGGACGCATCCCGCACCCTAAATAGGGAGATCAAGGAGCTGAAAAAGAAACTCGAGGAAGGAACCCGTCAGGCCGAGCAGGAACGAGAATCTAGGGTGACGGCTGAGAAGGAGCTGACATCTCTCTTAGGGCAGGTGGAGACGGCAAAAAGTGACGTCGTGGCGGAATTCAAGACGTCCCAGGCATTCATCGATTCCTGTGCCATGTACTATGGTGACGAGTTTGAGGACTGCCTTAAACAGGTGAAGTCTCTCTTCCCGCACCTCGACTTGTCACGGGTTTCGTTGGATGACCCTGTGCCGTCGACGCCCATGGTCGACACCGTCTTCGTGGAGGATGACGACCTCGGCGAGTCTGAGGTCCCTACCAGAGGTGACGGTGTCGTCCTTGCCCAGCCTGCCCTGGACAAGTCTGCAGCCTCGACGGTTCCGTCAACCGATCCTTCCAGTCCTGAAGGGTTTCCTGCCAACGAGGTCCAAGATCCCAAGGGTGATGAGGCTGCACCAGATGCCCCCGTTGTTTGACCATTGTAGAATTTTCCTTTTCCTTTTTGTACTCGGTGCCCCGTCATTTTGAGGGCTTTTGTATGAACAAAATTTTTGTAACATACTGATCTTATTCATATAATTTACAATATGTTGTTTTCATTAACCACGCATGACTTTCTTCTTCTTGTTTCACGGTGGCCCTACTTGGGACTTAATGCTTCTTTTCTTACTTTCTCTCTTTTTTTTTTTCTTTTTTTTTTTACACCGTCACGACCTTCCAACGGGGTTATCAGCTTTGGATCATGCCTTGAGAATATTTTAGGATGTGATTGCTAATTTTTGCATCTGACGAGCTCGCGCCTTGTTAAATTAGGGTAGAATTCTTTTAGAGCCGTCACCTTAAGAACCGTCAGCTTGAAGGCTTGACCTGTTTTCACATTTGGAATATAGGCTCTTTTAGGATAGCGCCGTCATTTTGAGGACTTTTACTCTGGCACTTGACGGGCGTTTATGCCTTGTAGATTTTGGGCTGGCTTATGAGCCGTCAGCTTAGGCGCCTGACGCTCCTAATCCTTGTAGATTAGGTTGGCTTTTGAGCCGTCGGCTTGGGTGCCTGACGCTCCTATGCCTTGTAGATTTTAGGTTGGCTTTTGAGCCGTCAGCTTGGGCGCTGGACGCTCTTATGCCTTGTAGATTTTAGGTTGGCTTCTGAGTCGTCAGTTTGGGTGCCTGACGCTCTTACGCCTTGTAGATTTTAGGTTGGCTTTTGAGCCGTCAGCTTGGGTGCCTGACGCTGACGCTCCTATGCCTTGTAGATTTTAGGTTGGCTTTTGAGCCGTCAGCTTGGGTGCCTGACGCTCCTATGCCTTGTAGATTTTAGGTTTCGCTTTGGTATACCTGTTTGAAGTTCCAAGCACAATACAAGAGAGATTGAATAAACTTCTACACCTTGCATCAATTTTAAGAAAGGAAAAAGGTGCCCATTGGGCCCTCGAGATACATTTAGGCAAATACAAGTAGGAGCTACCGCTCTTTTCTTATTGGTAGTACTTTCGTAGGTGCTCGGCGTTCCATGGATGGGGTAGCGTCTGTCCTTTCAGCGTTTCCAAATGGTATGTGCCTCTTCGATACCACGACGTGACTCGGTATGGTCCTTCCCAGTTGGGGCCGAGCTTTCCTTGGGCAGGGTCTCTGGTAGCGCCCATGACTCTTCTTAGAACAAAGTCTCCGACTCGGAAGTCCCTGTGCTTGACCCGGGAGTTGTAGTGCTTGGCCATGCGATCTTGGTACCGCGCGAGTCTTTGTTCGGCTACTGCTCTGTCTTCGTCAATCAGGTCCAGCCGTAGGCGCAATGCCTCATCATTCCTGCCGTCATCGTGGGCGTTTACCCGGTAGGTCGAGAGTCCTACCTCGGCCGGGATGACTGCTTCGCTTCCGTAGGTTAGCCGGAATGGAGTTTCTCCTGTTGGGGTTCTTGCCGTCGTCCTGTACGCCCAAAGTACGCTAGGTAATTCCTCAGGCCATATCCCCTTTGCCCCCTCGAGCCGAGTCTTGATAATCTTCAGCAAGGATCGGTTCGTCACTTCGACCTGGCCGTTGGCTTGGGGGTGGGCAGGGGAGGAGTAGTGGTTCTTTATCCCCAGCTGCGAGCAGAACTCTTGGAAGGGGCCGTTGTCGAATTGTTTGCCATTGTCCGAGACTAGGACCCTAGGGATCCCGAATCTGCATATGATGGATCTCCAGACAAAGCTCCGCACGTTCTTCTCCGTGATGGTGGCCAGAGCCTCGGCTTCTACCCACTTTGTAAAGTAGTCTATGCCTACCACCACGAATTTCAGCTGCCGCATAGCCGTCGAAAATGGACCCATAATGTCGAGGCCCCACTGAGCAGAGGGCCACGGGGCTGTCATGGGAGTTAGCTCTGCAGGCGGCTGTCGGACAATGCTGCTGAACCTTTGGCATTTGTCGCAGGCTTTGACGTAGGCTTGGACGTCTTTCTGCATGGTAGGCCAGTAATACCCAGCCCGAATCAACTTATGCACCAGTGATCGAGATCCCGAGTGGTTTCCACAAACTCCCTCGTGGACCTCCCTCATGACATAGTCGGCTTCTTCGGGGCTCAAACACCTCAAGTACGGGCGGCAGAAACCCCTTTTGTAAAGGACGCTCTCCATTAACATGAACCTTGCGGCCCTGACCTTCAGCTTTCTGGCGGCTTCTCTTTCGTCCGGCAAGGCGCCATCCTTTAAGTAGGAGACGAGCGGCGTGGTCTAATTGCTTTCGGAGCCTATCTCCTGCACACTGATAAGCTCTATTAGTGGCGTCATTTGCACAAAGGAAAGCACATTGTCGGGGGGGGGTCATGTGTTCGGAAGAAGCGGAAGAAGCGGCTTTGGCAAGACGGTCGGCTTGCTCATTCTCTTTTCTGGGTATTTGGATCACTTCGGCCCTTAGCTCATCCACTCTCCTCTTCGCTTGATCTAAATATCTTCTCATTCTGTCGCCTCTACACTCGTATTCTCCGTTTACTTGGTTAACGACAACCTGGGAGTCGCAGTAAGCTACCACTTTGGTGGCCCCTGCTGCTTTGGCGAGGTCGATCCCAGCTATCAATGCTTCATATTCCGCCTCATTATTTGTGGTGAGGAAATCTAGGCGGATCATGCATTCGATCTGATCTCCCTCGGGGGAGCGAAGTACGACACCTATCCCCCCGGCTTGTCTGGTCGACGACCCATCCGAATGTAAGGCCCATAGGTGCTCGTCTGCCCCTTGATCCTCGCCGCTTGTGAATTCGGCAATAAAGTCAGCGACAGCCTGCCCCTTTATGGCGGTGCGCGGGCGGTACCTGATGTCGAACTCGGTTAATTCGATCGCCCATAAGGCCAGGCAGTCGGCCGCCTCGGGGTTGTGCGTCGCCCGCCGCAGGGGTTTGTTGGTTAAGACAACTATGGTATGAGCTTGGAAGTATGGCTTAAGCTTGCGGGCCGCAGTGATTAAGGCGAAGGCGAGCTTCTCCATTGGCGGGTACCTTTCTTCTGCCCCGCGGAACGCCCGGCTGGCGTAGTATACAGGCTTTTGGACCTTGTCTTCTTTTCTGACCAAGGCCGCACTGACGGCCGCCGGGGAGACGGCCAGGTAAAGGAAGAGCTCCTCCCCTGGTTGCGAGGGGCTCAGTAGCGGGGGTGAGGAGAGGTAGGCCTTCAGTTCCTCGAACGCCTTTTGGCATTCGCCCGTCCACTCGAAAGACTTCTTCAGTGTGCGGAAAAAGGGTAGGCACTTATCTGTCGCCCTTGATACAAACCGGTTTAGGGCGGCTACTTTCCCATTCAAGCTTTGCACCTCCTTCGTGCTCTTTGGGGGCGCCATTTCCACTATGGCCCGGATCTTGTCAGGGTTGGCCTTGATACCCCTTTGGGACACCATGAAGCCTAGGAACTTTCCCGCCGCCACTCCAAATGCACACTTTGCCGGATTGAGCTTCATGTTGTAGGAACGGAGCATGTCGAATGTCTCTTTTTGGTCCCCCAGGTGGTTTTCCTTCCTTCTGCTTTTTACCAACATGTCGTCGACGTATACTTGAACGTTCCTTCCTATTTGGTCGGCGAACATTTTGTTCATGAGTCTCTGGTATGTGGCACTCGCATTTTTTAGTCCGAATGGCATTACCTTGTAACAGAAGAGACCTTGGCTGGTGACAAACGAGGTCTTCTCTTGATCAGCCACGTCCATCCGGATTTGATTGTACCCTGAGAAGGCATCCATGAAGCTCAGTAGCTGGTGTCGGGCGGTAGAGTCCACCAGTGTGTCGACTCGCGGGAGGGGGTAGCTATCTTTGGGGCACGCCTTGTTCAGGTCTGTGAAGTCCACACACATGCGCCACTTCCCGCTAGCCTTCTTGACCATCACCACGTTGGCCAACCAATCGGGATAGTACACTTCTCGGATGAACTCCGCATCTCGTAGCTTACCGACTTCTTCTGCTATCGCCCGGTCTCGTTCCGGGGCAAACACCCGTTTCTTCTGACGGACCGGCCGGAAAGTGGGCGACACGTTCAGCTTGTGCACCATGACTGAAGGGTCAATTCCGGGCATGTCTTCGTGACTCCAGGCGAACACATCCTGGTTTTCTCGGAGGAAAGTCACGAGTGTCTGGCGAGCCGACGGGCTAGCGAGAACGCCGACTCTGGTGGTTCTTTCTGGCCTGGACTCGTCAAGTACTATGTCCTCGAGCTCTTCGGCGGGTTCTGCCCCCACCCGCTGCTCTATGCTCATTGCCGGCAAGTGGCTGTCTGCCTCTACCATCGCTACGTAGCACTTTCGCGCGGCGATCTGGTCTCCCCATATTTCCCCCACTCCGTTCTCGGTGGGGAACTTGACCATCAGGTGGTAGGTCGACGTCACAGCCTTCCAAGCGTTAAGGGTGGGCCGCCCTATGATAGCATTGTAGGCGGACGAACAGTCGACGACGATGAAGGTGACGTCTCTAGTGACCTGCCGAGGATATTCTCCAATCGTGACTGGCAAGGTGATGGCACCGAGGGGGTGAACTCTCATCCCTCCAAACCCAATGAGTGGAACATTGGTGGGGACCAGGCGTTCCTTGCCGATCCGCATCTGTTGGAACGCCGGGTAATAGAGGATGTCCGTAGAACTACCATTGTCGATCAAGACCCTGTATGTGTTATAGTCTCCCAACCGGATATTGACGACAAGGGCATCCTCGTGCGGATGATGAAGACGTTGGGCGTCTTCTTCTGTGAACTCAATAGTGGGGCTGCTGACACGCGGCTTCTTCTGAGCGTCGCCTGCCGCCTGGACGTTCTGTACTGCCCTGAGATAGGCTTTCCGAGCTTTCTTTGTCGATCCGACGGTTGCCGAACTCCCGATGATCATCCTTATATCTCCTATGGGCGGTCGAGGGCGCTCATTGTCCCAGCGGGGGACCTGTTCCTGGCGAGGCGTTTCTGTCCTCTCTCAGCTGACGAACCTTTGCAACTTTCCCTGTCTAATCAGGGCCTCAATCTGCTGCTTCAAGTCGTAGCAATCGGCGGTGTCGTGGCCGTGGTCTCGGTGAAAGCGGCAGTTTTTGTCTTTGGGTCGTCTATCGGGATTCCCCTTCATTTTTCCCGGAAACGTCAGGGATCCCTCGTCTTTGATTTCCATCAGGACTTGGTCGACTGGGGCCGTCAGCGGGGTGAAGCTTGTGAACTTACCGGCAGGGGGTTGCGGTCGCCTGCTGTCTCGGCCCTCCGTCCGTGGTTTCTTTCGCCCTTTATCCTGTTTGACGTCCTCGTGCCTTTCCCACCTTTTGGGAGGTCTCTCCCCCCGAGCCTGTAATGCGTCTTCCGCATTCATATACTTCGTTGCCCTGTAAAATACCTCCGACATTGTCTTCAGGTCGTTCTTGTATAGAGAGAACAAGAATTTGCCCTCCTTCAGTTCATTGGTGAACGCGGCGACCTGTATCTTATCGTCCACTTCATCGATCGAAAGTGCCTCTCTGTTGAAGCGGGCTATATAGGACCTGAGTGTCTCGTCCTCCCGCTGTCTGATGTTCATCAAGCACGCGGTGGATTTCTTGTACCTATGTCCTCCGATGAAGTGCGTAGCGAACTGAGCGCTCAGCTCTCTGAAGGTACCGATAGAGCCGGGTGTCAGCCTGTCGAACCAAGTCCTTGCCGCCCCCTTTAGCGTCGCCGGGAATGCCCGGCACATAATTTCGTCCGGCACGCCATGCAGGTGCATCAGCGTCTTGAAGGACTCCAGGTGGTCTAGTGGATCTTTGGATCCATCGTAGCTTTCTATCTGGGGCATGCGGAACTTTGGCGGCGTTGGGAACATGATGACGTGCGTGGTGAAGGGAGAGTCTGTACGGTGGACGAGGTCGTCGAGGTCACTGGACACTCGTCCCTTGAGGGCGTTCATCATAAAATCTATACGCTCCCTCATCAACCGCAGCTCCTCGGTAGCGCTGGGCGGATCATTGTTAGCTGCCGACGGACGGCTCGTCCCCTGCCCTTCGGGTTGGGTCAATGCGTTGCTCCCCTCCGGGCCTCCATGATCCCTCTCCCGAGCGCTGTCTTCCTTATTCTCCCCATGGTTGCCTGCCGTCGCGTCCCTTCGCAATAGTTGTTCTTCCAAGTCATTGTTGCGCTTTGTGAGGCGCTCCACCGCGGCCGCCAGAGTCTGGACTTGTCTCTCGAAGGCCGTGGTGCGTTGTCCGTTGTCTTGATCGTTCATGGTGGTAACCCTCGAACGCGTGAGTACCATACAACTCTTTGTTCGGAAAGCACAGAACACAGCCTAAGTACGTGCTCGCTTTCCCACAGACGGCGCCAACTGATGATGCCGAAAATCACCCTCAGTGAGTCGTAGGGTCTTCGCGCGTTTCAGGTAGACCTGCACGAGTAGAAAGAATCTCAAAGGGAAGTACCGGTGTGGTACCGGCCAACGACCCTCCGACGGTCAAGTTAGTATTGCTCACAACTCCAGAGTGCTAGAGTCGGGGTATAAAACATGCGTACCTTTTTCATGAGGGCCGAGGGTATTTATAATGGAGCAAAGTTGGGACTTTGGCGTGTCGGAGGAGAGAACCTCTGGTCGAAGCCATGCCTTAAGACGTGTTCTTTACGGAAATCTCTCCTCACTGGAGCCACTTCCTATTGCGTGGAGTACAAGATATCTATTTCAGCGTTTGGCGTGCTTGACAAGGCATGTCAGTCCTTTTAGCTTTCTCCCGTCACCCGTTCACTCCGTCGGCGCGTGGATGACGCCGTCGGGGCCGGCTGGAGACACGGTCGAGTAAGATGAATGGAGCAGTGCCGTCACCCCTACCGTGCCGTCACCCACTCCCATGCCGTCACCCACTCGAAGGGCGACGGCACCTTCAAGTGGTATTGTCCCCATCAAATATAAATAGTATTCTGGACCGAAATTTACCTAAGAATTGGTAGTCTCATAAACAGTACTATAGGACCAAAAAATACAAAATGCAACTGAAATCTACTATAAACTCGGAATTCACAAACACCTTTCTTCTTCTTTTTTTTCTTTTTTTTTTTTTTTTTTTGGTTAAAACAAACCAAACGATCCGACATAGTTTTGGCTGTTTGGTTGTAATTCCTAGAAATAATGGTAAATATTTAGGAATGTGAACAGGAGTTTATCATATTAGCTATTGCATTGGGAAATGGGAAGTATTTTTTTTTTTTGATAAACGAAATGGAAAATATTATCTATTCAACTTTTCAGGTAATAGTAAAGCTACTCTGTAAATGTTATACGATTTCTTTAAATAAATAAAAAAACTAATTAATTATAATAAAATAAACTAGTTTTTTTTTTTTTTTTTTTTTTTTGGTTAAGGAAAAGAAGGGTTCGCTAGGTTACGCTAGCCCCCAGACAGGGCGCCAGGTTTTCGGCCTGTGTGAGAGTCACCCCGCATTTGCAAGTACACCCCTCATCAAGGATGTCCACCAACGGACTCTTGCGGTCAGCGGGATTCGAACCTCAGCTGTCTAGGCCACAAGCTGAATCCTTGACCGCTTAGCCAAGCCCCCGTTGGCTAAATAAACTAGTTTTATTACACGCAATTCTTGTCTGCAAAGAAAAACCATTTGTTGATTTTTTTTTCTTTACAAAAAAAGAAGTTTTATTTTTTAAATTTAGACAATTAATTGAATCCAAACTTAAGCAAATTAAAAGACAATTTAGTCTACAGGCGGCGATTGCATTTGTTTCATCTATAAATATTTCCCCAATTGTAGGTTTTTGGTGTAACTGAAAAATGATCGCCAACTTGAAAATATTTTAAAGTTGATTGTAAAATAGGAGGCATTTTAGCATAAAAATATTTAGAGGGTGTTTGATACATACACTTAAAAATATGTATTTTGTTGTTTAAAAACATATATAAAAATATATATAAATAAAAAAATATATAAAAATACATGTAATATTATTTAAAAATATTTTTTTTTAAAGGGTGTACCAAACACCCCTTAGTATCTTGATTTGCTGTCTTAATATTTCAAGCTACCCATGCTCTCCTACCCAGTCATCAACATCGCCATCCCACTTAGCCATTAATGATGTTGTCCTTTGCCAACCATCAATGTTGCCATTCTCCCCCACTACTCTCGCCCTAGTCTGCTACCGTTAATTGGAAATTATTATCTCCCTAGTTCCCTTTCTCTCTCTCTTGTAAGTCCTGTTGGAAAAATCACGTAGAGTGAATAAGAAATTGATATTTTCTATATTCACTCGAAGATATTATTATAAATGGTGAAAATTCATGAGTCCCACATTAGAAATGATAGAGAATATAAGTTTGGGTTGGATAATGGGTTGGACTTTAGGCATGTGTGGACTAGGCCTACTAATCTAATTAATAATAATATTTTATTATTGAGTTAGTAAGTCGATATACAGCAGTTATCTCTAAAACAGTGTTTCAGTTTTACGATACGTATAATTTAATTGTTCCTCATTCATGAAAAGAACTTTTGAGAAAAAACTCTCCCAGTGAGAATATTTTGAGCATTCATTTTGTGTCAAAGAGAGAGAAAAAGACATTGAGTAGTTCACAGAGCACGACCTTGTGTGCTTCGTTTTCGTGCTGTAGATCATTTTATCCTGAGAGGCAAACGTCCGTGAATCTCGAAGCACCACAGTAATTGTGTGAAGGGCGAAATCTGCTTTAAGGAGATTGTGTCAAACACAAGACTTGATCTGAATTGTTCATCGTTCACACATTTGGTCTGTGAGTTTTTAATTATTTGCAGATTTCTTCTTATATATATTCAATATTTGTTTGTTACTCTTATCTATCATATCTATTTGAGTTTTTGCTTTATTTATATTTGTGTATTGTTCCTTTTACTTTATCACAAAAGTAAATCATTGAAATATATCCAACAAGTCCTAACAAACAAACACTGCTCCTCCAAAATGAAGTGGATGGGGCCCTCACCAGCATTCTTGAGTTGAGTGGCCATTAAACGTTCTCAATCTTATTCTTTGCTATAGTCGATGTCTCTAAATAATCCCCATTTGCATTCGCCGAACCATGGAGTGGAGTTGATAAGGAAACCCTATGCCATCGTTCTCTTTCTTTCTCTCTTAACCTTTTTTTTTTTTTTGGATTTTTTTGGAATTTTTTTATTATATATTTGTCTGGGAGTTAAGAAAATGTGAGGAAGTGATTAAAAAAAAAAAAAAGTTTTTCAAAGTATTTTCATAAACACAACCAAATATCTAAAAATATTTAATTTTCAAGAAGGGCAACTAAATGCTTGAAAATATTTAGGTAAAATAATAGTTGTCTAAGTTTTATCCTATATTAGTATTAGGCTAAAATGTGAAGGTCACTGTCAATGTTTTACGCTAGAATTCATTTTAATCATCTAACTTTTCTTTCACTCATTTTAATACTCTAAGTTTCAAGTTTATTTGATTAGTGCCTCTTCATCAATTCTTATTAATGTTGCAGTTAATTGTTCAAAATTTTAATTTTTTTCTTCAAATTTTTGAAATTAAAAAAAATATAATTAATGATTGAAAAATATTTTGAAAATTTTATTTTTAAAACTTTTAACGAAAGTTGACAAAGAAGCTTTAATTGAATAAACTTAAAACTTAGAAGACTAAAATAAACAAAATCAAGTTATTAAACTAAAATGAATTATAGTGAAACTTTAGGTGCCGAGTTTTACATTTTAGCTTTTGTATTATCTTATAAAAAAATAAATAAAACATTCTCAAGAATGAGTTAAACCCTACAAATGCAAACTCAAATTGGTTTGACAATTATGCTTAGACATGGCAAAGCGGGCGAGTCAGGTCAATCGGGTTGCGGGTCAAAACGGGTCATTTTAAGCAGGTTAAAAGCGGCTTCAGGTTAATTGGGTTGCGAGTCGGATTGGGTCGGGTCGGGTTGACCAGTATTTTTCATATGAATTTTATTTTTATTTTTTTATAAAGAAAATAACATGTATTTGCCATTTGGAAAGTCATGCAACAAATTACTTGATGTAAAATATATTACTTTGAATTCACCACTTATATTAAGAATGAACTCAGTTAACTTATTAATAATTATTCAATAATTTTAAAATTATACAAATCCTAACATTGCTATCTAAAACAAAATAACACAAAGATAAGTAAAACAAATCCACAAGTTTTATTTCTACACAATATTAACATCCCAAAATATAAAACAAAATTACAAATGAATTATTGGATAACTAATTTGACAAAGAATAAAAACATATAAGAAATTTACAATATTGAAAATTAATTTTATAATTTATTATCAATTGTGGTTTACACTCTATTTCAATTTGAGATATACATTAAAGTTTGATTGTTTACTTATTTGTACATGGTCACTTTTATGAATATCATATTATTATTAAGTAACATACACTCTAGGAAATATCATAATTTATTTTGAAAAGACATTTTATCTTGAACATAAATTGTTAAAAAATAGGTCTAAGCATTCATAATTTATGTTAATTTGATACATTGGCTTCACTATTTTTACACTTGTAAATATTTCTCACATATGTCTACAATTTTAAATTTATATTTTTAACTGTACTGTAACCAGGTTATCTTGGCATGTATTTTGCTATTTGATATCTAAAAATTTTTACTCATTACAGAATGTTCAACTATTCATCTTTCAATTAATTTGCATGCAGTTATGTAAATGTCTTAATTGTTCCCTTAAAACTCATAACAAACAATTAAATCAATATTGTCTTAATTTTATTAATTTTTTTTACCAAAAAAAAAAGTTTTAAAAATGGTTTTGGTTCGGGTTGGGTCACGGGTCGAGTTAGGTTGACCCACAAAAAAACATGGATCGGATCACGGGTTTACTCGTTTTTGCTTCGTGTAAAAAAAATCGAGTTTGGGTTAAGTATTTTTCGGGTCAGGTCAGAAAATTCTGACCCGTTTTACTAAAGCAATGTTTGGCTAGAGTTATTTTGGGGAGGATGGAAGAAAATTGGTTAGACTGGACTGTTTTATTTTCATGCTCACCAAACATCTAACTTTTCTTTCACTCATTTTAATACTCTAAGTTTCAAGTTTATTTGATTAGTGCCTCTTCATCAATTCTTATTAATGTTGCAGTTAATTGTTCAAAATTTTAATTTTTTTCTTCAAATTTTTGAAATTAAAAAAAAATCCAATTAATGATTGAAAAATATTTTGAAAATTTTATTTTTAAAACTTTTAACGAAAATAAAACAGTTATGTAAATGTCTTAATTATTCCCTTAAAACTCATAACAAACAATTAAATCAATATTGTCTTAATTTTATTATTTTTTTTACCAAAAAAAAAAAAGTTTTAAAAATGGTTTTGGTTCGGGTTGGGTCGCGAGTCGAGTTAGGTTGACCCACAAAAAAACACGGATCGGATCACGGGTTTACTCGTTTTTGCTTCGTGTAAAAAAAATTGGGTTTGGGTTAAGTATTTTTCGGGTTAGGTCAGAAAATTCTGACCCGTTTTACTAATTAGGCAATGTTTGGCTAGAGTTATTTTGGGGAGGATGGAAGAAAATTGGTTAGACTGGACTGTTTTATTTTCATGCTCACCAAAATTCAATTTCTCCAAACAGGGGAAAAAACACAAGGGGAAACAATGAGCAAAAGTTTTTGGATTTTTTTGAGAAAAAATTACCCCCATCAATGGTAATTATTATGCCCCTAGAAAGTTTGCTTTTTTCCCCTTTTTTTTTTTTTTTTGTCGTTGTTGTTGTTGTCATTTTGTTCATTTTTTATAAAATTTTTTATTACATTATCTTATTTTTTAAACTTTCTGGATTCTTGAAATTTATATTTTAAATGAAGTGTCTATTCGTACAAAAATTTTTAATAAAAATATAATGTCTTACTTTTTGTTTTATCTAATAGAGACAGTATTGTAAATTTGTACGAACTACGCTTGCGTTTGCCAACACTGAAATCAATCTTAAATTATTAACATTATACCAATATTACTATTGTTTCTTAAAAAAAAAAAAATCTTTTGTTACTTTTAAGGGAATACCCAAAGTTAAAGCATTCGTAGCAGTGGAGCTAAATAGCTATATTGCTATTTTAGCTCCACCAATATAGCAAAAATAACTCACAGCAGTGGAGTTATTTATTAAAATTATAGCTCAAATGCTACAGTGCACATCTATCTATAGATGTGCACTGTAGCAGTCATCTATATCTAAAAAAAACAATATTTTATTACACCCGGTTATTTTTTCAACTTTCTTTTATTCATTCCACCTGCTTCGCTCAGACAAATCACTCTCTTCTCTCAAGCTCAGACAAATCCTCTCAAGCTCTCAACGCAAGCTCTCATCTCTCAATGCAGGCTCTCACATCTCCTCTCACGACTCCTCAAGCTCTCAACATCTCCTCTCAGCCGTGCTCACCTCTCCACCGCCGTCCAACCGCCCCTGTTTACCGCCACTGGACCTACCCACAGCAGTCTCAAGCCGCCGTACTTCTCTTCCACAGATCAATATCGACTCCTCGTGGTTCGTCATCGCCGATCTTCATCTGGGTTCGCGGTTCGTCGTCGCCGATCTTAATCTGGGTTCGCCGTCGCCGGATCTTCATCCGGGTTCCAAGTCGCGTCGCCGATCTTCATCTGGGTTCCAAGTCAAAGTCGCTGTTGCCGATCTTCATTTGGGTTCCACTCGCCGTCTCACGCCGCCGACCCATCTCGTCCAGTCCTCCATCACCGCCGATCTGTTCTGGGTTCATCTTCATCGCTTCGTTGTTGGGTTTTTTTTTTTTTTTTTTCCCCTTGTTGTGGATTGGTGGTGGTGGTGGTGGTGGTGGTTGTGGCTGTGACTGTGACGGTGGCTGTGGCTGTGGTTGATGGTAGAGGTGGTTGTAGTTGATATTGTGTATATTTTTTGGGTTGTAGGATATATTATTTTATTATAGGGGTGTATTATTTTATTGTAGGGGTGTATTATTTTATTATAATGTTTATATTATTTTATTGTATTGAAAGCTAAAATAGATTTGCTGCTGTAGTGCATGTGTAGTTAAAAAAGATAAATTAACTTTTAGTGGAGCTAAATTGCTAAAAATTTAGCTCCAATGTAGATGGTCTTAGTTATTAATGCCTCTACACAATCTCAAAAATTACCCCTATTAATATATATATATATATATATATATTTCAAACTATTGTTAAAGAAAATTAAAGGCATATAGGAAAATTCAAAAGAAAATCTTAGATATCTTATTTAAATTAATCTTAAAAAAAATTTCAAATCCTACTTCTAAATCTCAATTAATGTGAGATGGAGAAATATATATTTATGATACTAAAAAAATATTCAATTTAATTCAAACTTATGTGTATTGATTGATATAACAAAAATAGTATTCTTTTTACAAAAAAAAAAAAAAAAAAAAAATTCAATCCAGTTTTAGGATTGAATTTTTAAAAAATTCAATCCACTTTTAGTTTCTTAAAAAAAAAAAAAAAGATTTTCAATTAGGAAATTAATAGGTTCCTTCTCAAAAAAAAAAAAAAAAAAAGTTGGTCTTACTTTTTTTTTGATAACAGGTTGGTCTTGCTTTTTAATGCACCTTTATAATAATAGTCACTTCTCCCGAAAATGGCGAAACAACAGACCTCTTAATTGCTTTAACACAAGCACACACAAACCTCTCTCTCTCTCTCTCAGTCTCTCTCATTTCTTTGAAAATTGAGATGATGGGTTCTACGTCCTCTCAACCCTTGGAAATTGAGAAATTGAGCTCCAATGCCTTTCCTCAGCCTCTGCTTCAGCCTCAGTCTCAGTCTACCTCTTCTTCGTCCTCTCAACCCTTGAAAATTGAGAAATTGAACTCCAATACCTTTCCTCAGCTTCAGCCTCAGCCTCAGCTTCTGCTTCAGCCTCAGCCGCAGCCTCAGTCTACGTCTACTTCTGCAGCACAGTCCTCTTCTTCACGCGAGTCTAAACTTTTCTGGGTTTTATTTGTTTCTGTTTTTCATACATTTTCCTTTTTGGGTTTTGATTATTTAGTCCTTAATACTTAAAGATACGAGCTTTTGAAAAATTCTTGCTTCTTCTTTGTCCAATTTCTGTTGTTGAACATTTTAGAAAATTTTTTTTAATTTTTTTTAATACATTTTCTGAGCAACCAAAGGGTGTCTCACTTTCTCTGTCAAAATAATAAATAAGGGAATTTTCCTGTTTTCTGAGTGGAAATGGTGCTTGTTTATGCTTTACAATTTGTTGGACTCTCTGGATGAATAAAGGGAAAAGAAAAATCAGAACTTGGGATTTGATCTTTATGTAAAATAGCTGTGTAAACTCAAATTTTACATTTTGTTAGAAAAATCAAAACTTGGGGTGTGATTCTTATGTAAAATGGCTGTGCAGATTCATATTTTAATTTTTATTTGCTTTGGGGTAGGTGTTTTTAGGACCCAATTTGTCTTTGGTAGTGTATTTGTTCAAATAGGGGCCTAAATTCTTGATGCTTTGATTTCCCATGCACAAGATGATATGTTTGCTTAAAGAGTAGGCTAGTTCACTTCTGTTGTTATTGTAATTAAGCAATTTGTGTTCCTTTAGAATTTTCCTTCAAGGCTTCTTATAATATTGCACAGTGCTTTCTCATTGTTGATTTGTGTTTAACCCATTTGTGTTCCCCGTCAAGGCTTCTAATAATATAAGCAATATTTTGCTTGAATTTGTTTTGCTAGCTGTTGTAGAGAAGTATTCTCTAAAAGTTGTGTGGATGGAATTTGTTTAGGCCTTCCAGAATATTTTGATGCACAAGAACCGCCTGCAGGAATACACACAAAGGTCGGGCATTCAGATGCCAATATATCAAACTAGAAATGTGGGAATGCAACATGCGCCAAAGTTTAGGTCAACAGTGGAAGTGGATGGATACATCTATACCTCTCCAAACACTTTTTCACTTGGAAAAACAGCCGAACAAGACGTTGCCAAACTTGCATTGGAACACATATCAAAGAAGATAAAGGATGAAGGATGTCCTCATATTCGTGAGGTTTGTTACATCATGCTGTAAATTTAGACTTTGTTTGGTGAAACTTGAAATTTATTCCTTTTTTTTTTTTTTTTTTGCAAAAGACGGGAGATTAACTTTTTTGAGGTTGAAAGAAGCATAGATTGTGAGCCTGAAAGATGCTTGTATGTGTGAAAGAATGTCTTCATGACTGTGAAGATGATCTTTTCATTTCTATTACAATAAAGTTTTAGTGAACTTTTAGAACAATAATGTGTAGGTTGCATCTTTTTCTAGGTGGATTAATTTTGAACATTAGTAATTTAATCTGGATAATAAATATTCAAGCTAGAACCTAAGGCTGAAAAGATGCTTATTTAAAAAAAGTTACCTGTTTTGGTTGCATTGTTATATTAAAGGTACAACTTTGAGCATGTTATTTAGTTTTGACATCTAAGATAATTATTTTGTTACTATATATTAACTTTGGTATGGCTTTTGATAAGCTAGGCAGTTTCTAAATGATAAGCTAACATGTGTGTTAATTATGGAGAAAAGGAGTGTTTTTCAGTTTACACTTTACTTATCAAGGGGTTTTTTTTTTGCCTGTTAAGCTAACTTTGCAAACATACTAGTCATGTGACCAAAATTGAAACATATTAGTTGCGTGACCACTTTTGGAACTTGAGTACTTAGGGTCGAGTTCCAATGTGAAGAACTCAAGTTCCACTAGAAACTTAAAAAAATATATTATCTCATGATTTCTCCATGGAACCTGAGTCCCTGAATTCTAAAAGCGGCCACATAACTAATATGTTTCAAATTTGGTCACATAACTGATATGTTTGCAAAATTAGCTAAATGGGCAATAAAACCCACTTTTCAAGCAATGTTAATATGTTCTCCTAAATCTCACCATGCTGTTTCCCAAGACATTGGGATTTATATGTTTCTTTGTAAGAATGGCAAGGGTTGAAATTGAAATAATATCATTACGTCACTTTACATTTGTAACTCATCTAATTATGAAACTTGCACTTTACTCTTTAGGTATGTGAATCTAAGGAATTATGAATGATGAACACATATATGAAGTGTAATGTTAATGTTTATGAATGTCATGTAGGATCAGATTGCTGAGAATTAGGTTTGTTTATTTATGTATGTCTGACATATTTATGTTAGATCTAATATTGATTCAACGATTGACCAATATCTTTTTCCTTTTTTTTTTTCTTAAAAAAATTATAAAATAACCTTTGTGTGGTTATTTTCCAGTATAAGATATTTTGCAAGTCTATCCTCAATGAGTTTGCTGTCAAGATGAACCTGGAGAAGCCTACTTACAATACTGTTAAGCTAGAACAAGAAGGGTTCCTTCCAGTTTTCATGTCTACTTTGGTTTTCAACGGTTTATATCATACTGGCGAACTTGGTAGAAACAAGAAAGAAGCTGAAAAACTGGCAGCACGCGCTGTTATTATCTCTCTTTTGGGTATCTTTTTTCTCTATGATTATTATGAAGTTGCCTTTAAACTATTTACGCCTTGTGTGTTCTAAACTTTGTGTGGCTACTAATTGAGGATATAATGCAGGTAATTCTGGGTCGGGAACGGTTCTTTCTGAGATAATCAAGTCTAAAGACAAACTCTATGCTGCATTGCATAATAGAGTTTGTCTTTAGACTTGATTATCTCAAAACTTCAACCCGGGATAACACCCCTAGTCCGTTTTACAAGTTGCAGGAAGGAGTTGGCAAGCAAGGAAGGATGACGAATGGAGTCCCTCTTCCCTCTCAATTTTTTTTCACTTGTGAGACTTGGTTGATCTTGCGGCACAGTACCACCCTTACAATTGAAATCTCAATCGTTGAGGGTAGAAGGTCTTGCACGGCATATGCTTCCGTTTCTTGGTCTTTGAGTTACAGATAATGAACAATTTTGACTTTTGATTGAATTATTGCTGACCTTGTGATAAAAAAGATGCAAGCCAGCAAAAAGTTTTTGAAAAAAAAAATAGCAAATTAGAAAATAATTCAAAAATATGGTCCACTTTTGATGTGAGATCTAATCAGCACCTTCAAAGGCTATTTTTAGTTGCTAATAAGCCTTAGTTTTATGTCCCTTTAAAATTTAAAATTAAAAAAAAAATTTGCTGCCCAGATTGAATTAAATTTTCTTAAGCTTTTATTATTTCAGAGGGTAATCTGGTACTGGTTGTTTCCATACTTGCTTGAATGGACTATAACAGGGGCCCATGAGTCTAATTTTATATTTTGAGTCTTTGTTCTATCTTGTTCAGACAGTTTCTAAAATGGTTTAGAAGTTCTTTAATTACTTTTTATTGTGTTAGGAATCATAGTCTTTCTAAGAAAACAATTGCCCATAGCCTATATAGAGACTTGTATGAATTCAATATAACTCAGAGAGAGATTGAATTTAATAAAGTTCTAGCATATTGTTGAGCTTTAAGAATGCGATAACCCTTTGCTTCTCATTCAATTCATGATTACATCATGCAACCATCAAATTTCCCAAGAATCAGTTGAGATCCAACCTTTCATAACCTAACCATTCCTAAACCCTTAAATATCCAACCTTATACAATAATCCTTCAAGAACTTATCAAGAATCCTAACTTAGACTGCATCAAATTGGTATCAGGGCCCACTAAAGCTGCTGTCCTACATCAAATACTCTCTTGCACTCAATAGCCATCAGACTGTCCCAGCACCTACAATTTAATTCAACAGGTTTCAGGTTCACTTGAGCTATCACACAAGACTTGCCATATTGTGGGTCTCAAAGCTTTTCTCTTGGCAGATTTGAAGCAGAAAAATAGTAACATTTTAAAGGTGACAGGAGTGTACACATGTGAAGTCACTAGATAGGAGCCAAAACCAGTAGCTGCTTTAATGACGTAGTCAACTAAAACAGGACTTTTCCCCCTTCCAGAAAAAGGTTGCAGTGCAACAGAGAGCCAAAGAAAAGGTCTTAAAACAACTTGCGGTCTTAAAACTACTTCCGGTCTCAAAATTGTCAAAAACTAGGGGCCAAGAGCCTTGTAAC
This sequence comes from Lithocarpus polystachyus, assembly GCA_033629205.1. NCBI lineage: Eukaryota > Viridiplantae > Streptophyta > Magnoliopsida > Fagales > Fagaceae > Lithocarpus > Lithocarpus polystachyus. Next base: position 5,171,571 of record CM066172.1, read on the forward strand.
TAAATTGGCTTTTCTTGGTGTTTCTAATGTTTCTAATGGAGACGTCTAGGTTCAAATACCCTCTCCCCTAACTATGAAATTATCACAAAAAAAAGGTCATAAACTAGGTAAATTATCCGGTTTCCACAATTATAGGCTTAGGCCTGATTTGTGCTTGCAGAACCTTTATAGCAGTTCGGCTAGGCCTAGCATGCTGCAATCAACAATCAAAGGGGAGTTTCAAACTAGAGATTGGATTGGATTGGATAAATTCAAAGTGAAAATAATGAACCTAGAAAATGGTTTTATGAAAGAAACAACCTTTAAAGGTAAAGAGCAAATCAGATCTTACATTTTGAGCTTATAAAAGAAAACAGCAAAACCTTTGTTTTGGAATTGCTAGGAATGGTAGTTTCACATTCCTAATGTCCTCAGTGATAATATCTAATAAACTATATGAAGCACAAATCATATACATTTTTCTTGCTCCTCTTTCTCAAGAAATTGCCAAACAGATATCTAAGATCATCACCTTTTTGAAAGAAATTATACAGTTGCTTAGTCTCAAAAAGTCATCATACTCTTTTTTAGATTATTGAAACCTATCATGCTGACTTCTTCAGTAGGTCTAAGCTCCTTTTCTAGTAGTCTGTTTGAGGTACGGGTTTGGATCCTGCACAACCACTTTGGGCTCCTTCACAAGCTCCATAACCAAAGCTACACTAACTAGAATTAGCTGACTCATTATCAATTTAAGAGTCTTGAAGATGTATTTTCTCTACCGTTATATATTCCAGGATGAAATTGGTGATATGATGTAAATAACTAAAAAGGAAGTATTGTTATGGCAGAATTTATTAGCAAATGCACAAAGAGACCTTCGATGGTCCTCACAAATTTCTTCCTCTTAAGATTATTGATCTATCAAATGTTAAAGAAAGTGCTAATCTGTTAGATAACAAACTCATACGATTCAGTCCAATGCATTCTCAACAATTTGTTCGCCTTTTTGATAATTTAATTCTGGTTCTCCTTAATGAAGGACACTAGTCAATGCGACTAAGCTAAGCTACAAGGCTCTTGACCTTAAGTATTTATTAGCTTGTTTCCATTTTTTTTTTTTCAACCTACTCAGTTCTAGTATGGTTTAGAACATGGGAAAAACCTATAGAATTGCACAAGATACAATATGTACACCATGCACCCTATCTTTTTAAAGGAAAGAGCCAAAATGTGAAATGATCCAACAAACTTTTATACATGGACACAACAAAGATAAATCCAGGCCCAAAAATATGCAAAACGCAACTGAAATATATAATTTGCTTACATCCACTAACATTTCACAAATTACTAAATAGAAATTACCACACTCAATCTTAAATTCTTAACATTATACCAATATTACTATTGTTTCTAAAAAAAAAAAAAAAATTTCTTTTGTTACTTGTGGGAGGGATTTTCGCCCCACCCCGACATTAGGAGGATTGGTCATCTTTGGAAACGACGTTGAGCCTATCCTCAAGGTTTTATTCAATCCCACATCGAGGAGAGACGCCTCCCACATGTTATAAGTGAAGACTTATAGACCAATGATGGTAGAGGCGTGCCCTTTCACGGGTAACAAAACCGTGCGGGTATCATGCGGTCGGAGCTAGTCTCAAAAACTGCCACCCTTGCCCCAAAGCGGACAATACTCTCGGATGGGCACTGCTCTCGAAAGCGCTAGACCAATGATGGTACACATGTGTCTATAAGTCTTCACTTATAAGGCACATGTGGGAGGCGTCTTTTCCCGATGTGGGATTGAACAAAACCTTGGGGATAGGCTCAACGTCGTTTCCAAATAGGACAAATCCTTCTAATGTCGGAGTGGGGCGAAAATCCCTCCCACATTACTTTTAAGGGAATACCAAAAGTTAGTTATTAATGCCTTTACACAATCTCAAAAATTACCTCTATTAATATATATATATATATATATATATATTTTTCAAACTATTCTTAAAGAAAATTAAGGGCATATAGGAAAATTCAAAAGAAAATCATAGATATCTTATTCAAATTAATCTTAAAAGAAAAAAATTTTTTTTTTTTGAAAAGTAAAAGAAATTTCAAACCCTACTTCCAAATCCCAATTAATGTGAGATGGAGAAATATATATTTATGATACTAAAAAATTATTCAATTTAATTCACACTTATGTGTATTGATCGATATTACAAAAATAGTATTCTTTTTACAAAAAAAAAAAAAAAAAAAAATTCAATCCAGTTTTAGGCTTGAATTTTTAAAAAATTCAATCCACTTTTAGTTTCTTAAAAAAAAAAAAAAAAGGGTATGATTTTCAATTAGGAAATTAATCGGTTCCTTCTCAAAAAAAAAAGTTGGTCTTACTTTTTTTTTTTTTTTGATAACAGGTTGGTCTTACTTTTTAATGCACCTTTATAATAAGAGACCTCTCAATTGCTCTAACATAAGCACACACAGACCTCTCTCTCTCTTTCAGTCTCTCTCATTTCTTTGAAAATTGAGATGATGGGTTCTTCGTCCTCTCAACCCTTGGAAATTGAGAAATTGAGCTCCAATGCCTTTCCTCAGCCTCTGATTCAGCCTCAGCCTCAGCCTCAGCCTCAGTCTACCTCTTCTTCGTCCTCTCAACCCTTGAAAATTGAGAACTTGAGCTCCAATGCCTTTCCTCAGCCTCAGCCTCAGTCTACCTCTACCTCTGCAGCACAGTCCTCTTCTTCATATGAGTCTAAACTTTTCTGGGTTTTATTTGTTTCTGTTTTTTCATACATTTTCCTTTTTGGGTTTTGATTGTTTAGTCCTTAATACTTAAAGATACGAGCTTTTGAAAAATTCTTGCTTCTTCTCTGTCCAATTTTTGTTGTTTAACATTTTAGAAAATTTTTTTTTAATACATTTTCTGAGCAACCAAAGGGTGTCTCACTTAGTCACTTTCTCTGTCAAGATAATAAATAAGGGTATTTTCCTGTTTTCTGAGTGGAAATGGTGCTTGTTTATGCTATACAATTTGTTGGACTCTGTGGATGAATAAAGGGAAAAGAAAAATCAGAACATGGGATTTGATCTTTATGTAAAATAGCTGTGTAAACTCAAATTTTACATTTTGTTAGAAAAATCAAAACTTGGGGTGTGATTATTATGTAAAATGGCTGTGCAGATTCATATTTTAATTTTTATTTGCTTTGGGGTAGGTGTTTTTAGCAAATAAGTGTCATCAAACAAACAAAACCCCATCATGTGCTAGATCAACTTATTTAATGTGTTTTTTAGGACCCAATTTGTCTTTGGTAGTGTATTTGTTCAAATTGGGGCCTAAATTCTTGATGCTTTGATTTCCCATGCACAAGATGATATTTTTTCTTAAAGAGTAGGCTAGTTCACTTCTTTTGTTATTGTAATTAAGCAATTTGTGTTCCTTTAGAATTTTCCTTCAAGGCTTCTTATAATATTGCACAGCGCTTTCTCATTGTTGATTTGTGTTTAACCCATTTGTCCCTTCAAGGCTTCTAATAATATAAGCAATATTTTGCTTGAATTTGTTTTGCTAGCTGTTGTAGAGAAGTATTCTCTAAAAGTTGTGTGGATGGAATTTGTTTAGGCCTTCCAGAACCGGTGATGCACAAGAACCGCCTGCAGGAATACACACAAAGGTCGGGCATTCAGATGCCAATATATCAAACTAGAAATGAGGGAATGCAACATGCGCCAAAGTTTAGGTCAACAGTGGAAGTGGATGGATACATCTATACCTCTCCAAACACTTTTTCTCGCTTAGAAAAACAGCCGAACAAGACGTTGCCAAACTTGCATTGGAACACATATCAAAGAAGATAAAGGATGAAGGATGTCCTCATATTCGTGAGGTTTGTTACATCATGCTGTAAATTTAGACTTTGTTTGGTGAAACTTGAAATTTATTTATTTATTTATTATTATTTTTTTTTTTGCAAAAGACGGGAGATTAACTTTTTTGAGGTTGAAAGAAGCATAGATTGTGAGCGTGAAAGATGCTTGTATGTGTGAAAGAATGTCTTCATGTCTGTGAAGATGATCTTTTCATTTCTATTACAATAAAGTTTTAGTGAACTTTTAGAACAATAATGTGTAGGTTGCATCTTTTTCTAGGTGGATTAATTTTAAACATTAGTAATTTAATCTGGATAATAAATATTCAAGCTAGATCCTAAGGCTGAAAAGATGCTTATTTAAAAAAAGTTACCTGTTTTGGTTGCATTGTTATATTAAAGGTACAACCTTGAGCATGTTATTTAGTTTTGACATCTAAGATAATTATTTTGTTATTATATATTAACTTTGGTATAGCTTTTGATAAGCTAGGTAGTTTCTAAATGATAAGCTAACATGTGTGTTAATTATGGAGAAAAGGAGTGTTTTTCAGCTTACACTTTACTTATCAAGGGTTTTTTTTTGCCTGTTAAGCTAACTTTGCAAATATACTAGTTATGTGACCAAAATTGAAACATATTAGTTGCGTGACCACTTTTGAAACTTGAGTAAGTGACCACTTTTGGAACTTGAGTACTGAGGGTCAAGTTCCAATGTGAAGAACTCAAGTTCCACTAGAAACTTAAAAAAATATATTATCTCATGATTTCTCCATGGAACCTAAGTCCTTGAGTTCTAAACGCGGCCACATAACTAATATGTTTCAAATTTGGTCACATAACTGATATGTTTGCAAAATTAGCTAAATGGGCAATAAAACCCACTTATCAAGCAATGTTAATATGTTCTCCTAAATCTCACCATGCTGTTTCCCAAGACATTGGGATTTATGTGTTTCTTTGTAAGAACGGCAAGGGTTGAAATAATATCATTACGTCACTTTACATTTGTAACTCATCTAATTATGAAACTTGCACTTTACTCTTTAGGTATGTGAATCTAAGGAATTATGAATGATGAACGCATATATGAAGTGTAATGTTAATGTTTATAAATGTCATGTAGGATCAGTTTGCTGAGAATTAGGTTTGTTTATATATGTATGTCTGACATATTTATGTTAGATCTAATATTGATTCAACGATTGACCAAGATCTTTTTCCTTTTTTTTTTTCTTAAAAAAAATTATAAAATAACCGTTTTGTGGTTATTTTCTAGGATAAGATATTTTGCAAGTCTATCCTCAATGAGTTTGCTGTCAAGATGAACCTGGAGAAGCCTACTTACAATACTGTTAAGCTAGAAAAAGAAGGGTTCCTAGAACAAGAAGGGTTCCTTCCAGTTTTCATGTCTACTTTGGTTTTCAACGATTTATATCATACTGGTGAACTTGGTAGAAACAAGAAAGAAGCTGAAAAACTGGCAGCACGCTCTGTTATTATCTCTCTTTTGGGTATCTTTTTTCTCTATGATTATTATGAAGTTGTCCTTAAACTATTTATGCCTTGTGTGTTCTAAACTTTGTGTGGCTACTAATTGAGGATATAATGTAGGTAATTCTGGGTCGGGAACGGTTCTTTCTGAGATAATCAAGTCTAAAGACAAACTCTATGCTGCATTGCATAATAGAATTTGTCTTTAGAGTTGATTATCTCAGAACTTCAACCCGGGATAACACCCCTAGTCCGTTTTACAAGTTGCAGAAAGGAGTTGGCAAGCAAGGAAGGATGACGAATGGAGTCGCTCTTCCCTCTCAATTTTTTTCACACGTGAGACTTGATTGATCTTGCGGCACAGTACCACCCTTACAATTGAAATCTCAATCGTTGAGGGTAGAAGGTCTTGCACGGCATGCTTCCGTTTCCTGGTCTTTGAGTTACAGATAATAAACAATTTTGACTTTTGATTGAATTATTGCTGACCTTGTGATAAAAAAGATGCAAGCCAGCAAAAAGTTTTTGAAAAAAAAAAAATAGCAAATTAGAAAATAATTCAAAAGTATGGCCCACTTTTGATGTGGGATCTAATCAGCACCTTCAAAGGCTATTTTTAGTTGCTAATAAGCCTTAGTTTTATGTCCCTTTAAAATTTAAAATTAAAAAAAAAAAAAAAAATGCTGCCCAGATTGAATTAAATTTTCTTAAGCTATTATTATTTCAGAGGGTAATCTGGTACTGGTTGTTTCCATGCTTGCTTGAATGGACTATAACAGAGGCCCATGAGTCTAATTTTATATTTTGAGTCTTTGTTCTATCTTGTTCAGACAGTTTCTAAAATGGTTTAGAAGTTCTTTAATTACTTTTTATTGTGTTAGGAATCATAGTCTTTCTAAGAAAACAATTGCCCATAGCCTATATAGAGACTTGTATGAATTCAATATAACTCAGAGAGAGATTGAATTTAATAAAGTTCTAACATATTGTTAAGCTTTAAGGATGCGATTGCCTAGAGTTTATCACACTTTGCTTCTCATTCAATTCATGGTTACATCATGCAACCATCAAATTTCCCAAGAATCAGTTGAGATCCAATCTTTCATCACCTATCCATTCCTAAACCCTTAAATATCCAACCTATACAAGAATCCTTCAAGAACTTATCAAGAATCCTAACTTAGACTGCATCAAATTGGTATCAGGGCCCACTAAAGCTGCTCTCCTACATCAAATACTCTCTTGCACTCAATAGCCATCAGACTATACCGGCACCTACAATTTAATTTAACAGGTTTCAGGTTCACTTGAGCTATAACACAAGACTTGCCATATTGTGGGTCTCAAAGCTTTTCTCTTGGCGGATTTGAAGCAGAAAAATAGTAACATTTTAAAGGTGACAGGAGTGTACACATATGAAGTCCCTAGATAGGAGCCAAAACCAGTAGCTGCTTTAATGACGTAGTCAACTAAAACAGGACTTTTCCCCCTTCTACAAAAAGGTTGCAGTGCAACAGAGAGCCAAAGAAAAGGTCTTAAAACTACTTGCGGTCTTAAAACTACTTCCAGTCTCAAAATTGTCAAAAACTAGGTGTCAAGAACCTTGTAGCTGAATTGGCACTTCTTGATGTTTCCAATGGAGACGTCTAGGTTCAAATTCCCCCTCCCCTAACTATGAAATCATCACAAAAAAAAAAGGTCATAAACTAGGTAAATTATCTGGTTTCCACAATTATAGGCTTAGGCCTGATTTGTGCTTGCAGAACCTTTATAGCAGTTCGGCTAGGCCTAGCATGCTGCAATCAACAATCAAAGGGGAGTTTCAAACTAGAGATTGGATTGGATAAATTCAAAGGGAGAATAATGAACCTAGAAAATGGTTTTATGAAAGAAACAACCTTTAAAGGTAAAGTGCAAATCAGATCTTACATTTTGAGCTTATAAAAGAAATCAGCAAAACCTTTATTTTGGAATTTCTAGGAATGGTAGTTTCACATTCCTAATGTCCTCAGTGATAATATCTAATAAACTATATGAAGCACAAATCATATACATTTTTTTTGCTCCTCTTTCTCAAGAAATTGCCAAACAGATATCTAAGATCATCCCCTTTTTAAAAGAAATTATACAGTTGCTTAGTCTCAAAAAGTCATCATACTCTTTTTTAGATTACTGAAACCTATCATGCTGACTTCTTCAGTAGGTCTAAGCTCCTTTTCTAGTAGTCTGTTTGAGGTACAGGTTTGGATCCTGCACAACCACTTTGCACTCCTTCACAAGCTCCATAACCAAAGCTACACTAACTAGAATTAGCTGACTAATTATCAATTTAAGAGTCTTGAAGATGTATTTTCTCTACCGTTATATATTCCATGATGAAATTGGTGATATGAAGTAAATAACAAAAAAGGAAGAATTGTATATGGCAGAACTTATTAGCAAATGCACAAAGAGACCTGGTGGTCCTCACAAATTTCTTCCTCTTAAGATTATTGATCTATCAAATGTTAAAGAAAGTGCTAATCTGTTAGATAACAAACTCATATGATTCAGTCCAATGCATTTTCAACAATTTGTTAGCCTTTTTGATAATTTATTTTTGGTTCTCCTTGGCGAAGGAGACTAGTCAATGCCACTAAGCTACAAGGCTCTTGACTTCAAGTATTTATTAGTATGTTTCCATTTTTTTTTTTTTTAATTTCAAGCTACACTGTTCTAGTATGGTTTAGAACATGGGAAAAACCTATAGACCTGCACAAGATACAATATGTACATCATGCACCCTATCTTTTTAAAGGAAAGAGCCATAATGTGAAATGACTCGACGAACTTCCATACATGGATATGACAAAGATAAATCCAGGCTTGGGTGACCCGGATGCCGGTGTCGGTGAGAGAAGCGTCGATGGAATTGGACTGCGTGGTGGCGATGATTTCGCAAAGGAGCTTGACTTTCGGAGGGAGGTTTGGGGTGTCGAGATAAGAGGAGAAAGTTGGGTACTTTTTGGGTTTGAGTTGCTGCTGTTGTGATGGTGAGGAGTTTTTTGGGTTTGAGATGTTTGAAGAGGGATGGTGTTTTTTGGGTGACTTTGAAGGTCTGTTGTTGTTGTTGTAATAGGGACTTTTGTTGCTCTTGTTCTTGCCCATGGTGTTTTTCTGAGTTGAAAATTTGGGATTTTTTGGAGAAGGATTTGAGAAGAAGAGGAAGAAGAAACCTAGTTGTGTGGCAGTGGGGAGGAGACCGGAAGTTGAACTGGAAAATGCCAAAATGGAAAGGGAAAGTGTGTTTGGTTAGAGGGATAAAAAAGTGGAGGGATAGATTTTTTTTTTTATTGTTTGGTTGACAAGAAAAATGAGAGAATGGAAAATTTATGGTCTGTTTTGATACTGCTTATTTGCTGAAAACTGAAAACTGAAAACTTATTACTAAAAATACTATAACAAAATAATTTTTAAAAGTGTAAATAGTACTGTGGGACTCAAATTTACCTAGAAATTTGCGTTTTGCTGAGTTTGGTGGTCACATAAATAGTGCATGGGACCCAAAAAAATGCAAAACACAACTTAAATATATAATTTGCTTACATCCACTAATATTTCACTAATTATTAAATAGAAATTAAGACACTCAATCTTAAATTCTTAACATTATACCAATACTAGTGTTTAATCCCGTGCATATGCACGGGTACATTTAAAAACAATCACAATTACATAATATATATATATATATAAAATTTGAAATTTAATTGGATCTAGACTATTCGGTTTTTGCTCCCAATAATTCACTTATCACAAAAATTAACAAATTAGATGAAATATATGACACAAAATTGAACTTCAATTAAAATTCAATCTAAAATCTAATTGAATTTAGAATTTTTGATTTTTGCACCTAATAATTCACTTGACACAAAAATTTAAAAATTAAATGAAACGTGATACAAAATTAGACTCCAATTTAGAATTTAATTAAATTTTCTCTCCGCTTTAGCTATTAATATATATTTATATATATGACTTACAAATTTGAATTATTTTAGTTATATGATTATGTTTTTTATGGTTTATTATATTGAACTCCTTATTTTCTACATTAAATTAACTAATTTGACACTAAAATTTAAAAATTTAGATTAGATGGTGTAAGGACACAGTTTTCGACGCTTCGGCCCAAATGTGGATGGACCAGCCCAAAAAGACCCAACAACAATGAATTTGTAGAGAGTGGAAAAAATAAGCTGGACTAGACTGGATTAGGCAATCAACATGGCGAGTTAAAGGTACAAGAAAGACGAAATAAAAGATCTATGTGCAACAAAGTGTCCTCGGCAATGATCCGAGGAGGCTAATTTCGGTATTCCTTATTCTTTTGATTAGATACAAACTTCCTTTCTCCTCCTTTTAAGAAGGATTCTTTTACATTATATAGCTCTTTCCAAATCATCTACACCCTACACTTGTCGATTGTCTAAGTCTCTACTTAAGTACCTGTCCCATCATGTATCTTCTTTGGTCTTCTGTGAGTTGGGGTGGCTAAGACTACACTGTTTAGGGGTTTTCTCTACATAAATGCGGTCAAAAGAGTAGGTGCGGCGCATTTAATGCGGTGGTGGCAGCTTTTTCCTTAGATATTTTGGGCAGATACTTCCTTCGGTATTAGGATCACTCCTCAGACCATCCTTATCTGTTCCAAACATAAAGGGTTACGATCCAAGATCCTATGCACTCATTTGCTTCTCCTCGGATCGGGTTGGAGGTCCAGTGCGCGGGTTTGGGCATTAACCCTACAAGGCCCAATACATGGTCTTAGGGTCTTAACCCTTTCATGGTCAGATATACAATCTTGGGCCCCTGTCCCCACCATAGCCTCTCAAAACTCCGATTTTTCCCTCCCATCCGAGCAGAAAAAGTGGGGTTTTGACTTCCCAAAGAAATGTCAACTCATTCCTTTGCTAACACGTGACAGATTACCGTCTCACGCGCCTCGTGAGCGTTATTAGTGCTTCAAAGTTCGTGAAGCGTCATTAATTACTGCAGGCGGTGTTGTGTCGCGCCCATCCAACGGTGAGGGACAGATCTAACGGTGGGCATTTTACCTTGAATTTTGAGCAGGACAACTCCCGCTCTTTCTCTATAAATAGCCACCTGGGGGAATTGCTTTTTCTTACTTGACAAACCTTCAAACTCTCAAGAAATCCAAATGCTCTCTCCTTAAGACTTCCTTTGTAAACAAATTTCTTAAGTTCTCTTTCTTTTTAACGAAACCCACCTTACCCTCTTAAGAGTCCAAAGGTTAGTATTCCTATTTTTTGTAAAGTGTTGAAGCGTAAGTTTGCTCTCTGTAGTTGATTTTCTCCTCGGCCAAACACCTCGGCCTTGTAGACCTCATTCCCTAGATAGCCGATTGAGTTATTTCCCCTTTTTGTTAGTCCATATGGGTAGGTTCATGGAATTAGTGGATTCCCCCGCAAAAATAGAAATTTTTAAGGATAAATACCAGATCCCCCAAGGAGTGGGTCTGCGGTATTGCCATTCAGACCGAATAGACTTGTATAGAAGAGAGGGGGAAGTTGTCATTCCTGTAATAGCCTTCATAGAGGGGGAATGACGCTCCCCATGGGTGAGATCACCCGCGATTACCTTTTCTATCATAGGTTGTGCCCTCAGTAGTGTGCACCCAACGTTTTCAGGATTTTAGGTAGTGTCGATGCCTTAAACAAGCATCTCGGTTTAGGGCTCACCTGGTACGATGTGGTGCATTTGTGTGAGGGCCACTTGCAGACCGATGGGGGGTATTACCTCAAATCCTGATTACCCATAGTTAGGCTCATTTCCTGCCTCCCTAGATCCAACAAAAACATGAAAGATGATTACCTAATAGCCTTTGGAGCGTGGCATGATGGCGTCCACTGCCCTGTTAAGGAAGGGGACCTAGGTGGGAAGCCTCTAAGTTAGGTTTTCTAGTTAAAATCTTAGACTTTTTGGAGTGTTAGCTGTGTCCTCATTTCCTTTCTGTTTTCGTTGTCCTTTGATGACGCATCTTGATTCCCTAACTGTTTGTTTCTCATCGGTTTTGCAGATAAGAACATTGTAGCTCCTCGGCTTAGCCATACAAACGTCCCGGCCCTTAATTTTCTGCTCTGAGCGGAGATTTTTGTGAACGAAGACGGGCAACTGCGCGATGTCCATAAGATTTTGGACTTCGAGCCTATTTCGAGGTCATTCCAAGAAATTGGCAATAGCATAAGGGCTAGCGATTCTCGGATCAACAGGATCGACATGTTGAAGCCAAATTTTCTCGAGCCTCGTGACCTTCCTCCGGTTGCGCTTCCGATTCCCCAGGGCATTCCACTACCTATAGCTCCTCTTCAAAGAGTTCCATCAGGAGCAGCGGCGGTAGCCGATGAGGGAACTGCCTCGTCCCGTCTATCTCTAGAGAAGGAGATAGACCGTTTTCGTTTTAAGGAGGAAGAGGATCCGACACCCGGGCCCTCCCAATCTTCCGTCCCCGAGGGTGAGATCGATGACCGCTCAAGCGTGCACGTGCCTGTGGAAGTGGTAACCTGTATGGACAGCACGTCCGATGAGGAAATGGCCTCGAATCAAAAAGGAAAAGTCCTGAAGGAGCTTTTGGCCAGAAGGGCGAAAGGAGGGACTTCAAAAGAAACCCCCAAGTCCCAAGTCCTTCCTTCGCTTCCTCCTCCTCCTCCTCCCCTAGTCGGCCTGGGTCTAAAGGCCAATCCAGATTTGAAGAAGAAAAGGCTGATTGTGAACCTCGAGAAGGGGGAGATTGGTCAACAAAAGGGGGGCCAAGCAGCAAAGGACGACTAAGGAGCCCAGGGATAGAAGGTCCTTCTCCGTGGACAGCCGAGAGGATCAGAACAGAGATGACATGCGCATAGCACCGCGCGTCTGGTCCCCTCGGCTGGAGGTTGATGGCGCAGCCGCACCCTAGGACGCTTCGGTCCGAGAGTATAAGAGGGGCCAGGCCGCCCATGTGGCCGAGGCTTTGGAGTAGCCGCTCCTTCTGCCCAATGACATGGAGGCGGTGAGGAAGTTGAAGCAGCAAGACCTCTTTCTGTGCTTGAAGAGGGACCTCGCGATGGTGAGTCTTAAGTTTCTTACCCTTTATTTGCGCAAATTTTTTCTTCACCCATACTTTACTAATATGGTTGCATTATTTTTGTGTAGATCACTCAAGAGGTCTTCGTGGCTGAGGAATGGGTGAAAGAGGCTCGTGGTGAGGTGAAGAACGAGATGCTCCTTCGCCACGATGCCGGGAAGGCCCTAGGAGCTGCTAAGGCCAAGAACAAGGAGCTCCATTCAAAGCTAGTAAGTGAGGAGAGAGAGAGAGAGAGAGAGAGAAAAGGCGCAGAGGCAGGGTTAAAGAGCGCCGAGGCGCAGGCTGCGGATCAGCGTAAGCTGCTTTATAAGACGGAGCTAGAGCTGGCTACGTCTAGGCAGCTGGTGCTTGATTTGAAGGCGCAGTTGCAGAAGGCTAAAGAGGCCGCTCAACTAGCCAAGGAAGCGTCTGAGGCCGAGAAACAAGCGTCATACCAGCTCGGGGTTAAAGAGTCGCAGGCCAGGCTCGCTGAGGAGTTGGCCGAGGCGTGCAGGGAGTTCTGCAGCATGACTTAGGACGAAGCTCTCAATGCTGCGGGAGTCCTTGTGAATTTGGCCCTAAGGCATTCTGAGAACATATACTACCACCCTCACATTCGAGAGGTTCCAGATGCCGATCTCCCAGAAGTCCCTAGTGTTGCGAAGGCCAAGGAAGTTGAGGCTAGGAGAGTCGACCCTAAGGTCCAAGGAGCTACTGCAGAGGCAAAGGAGACGGAGGCTAAGGCCAAAGAAGATGATCCTAAGGCTAAGGAAGTCTCCGCTGCCTAGCCAAGCCAAAAAGAAGACCTATCTGCCCCCAAGGACAAGGCTTAGAACCTAGGGTTTTCTTGCTTTTTATTTCTGTAGCTTCATTTTCTGTTTTCAGTTCTGTTGTACATGCACGCCATTTTGAATGGAAATGTAATACATGATTTAATGAATGAAAGAATTATCCCCTCTTTTGCCCTTGTGTTCATTCCTTGTATTTTATATCTCATTGCTTCTAATTGATTTCGACAAGTATCTCTCAGCATAATGCGGCGAGCTTGGTAACTTGAAGTGCATTTTGCTGTATATTTATAAAATTTCGAGTAGTCATAAGTAAGGTTTACCATGTATCCCAAAGATTCTCACCCGAGAAGCTAGACGTAATGAGAAATTATCTAACAACATGGTATTAAGTTTATCAAGGTGCTTGACCTGAGAGATCACGGGAAGGCAGGTATAACTAAGGGTACGAGTGAGGGTTCGTTTAATACTTAGAAAAGTTAAGTGGAGTGTTAATTTTTCCTAAGCAGGCGGTCCGAGGAGCTAGGCGTAGCTTAGGATTTTTTTAACACTCAGAAAAATTATAGGCAGTATTAATTTTTCCTAAACAGGTGGTCTGAGGGGCCAGGTGTAGCTTAGGATCTGTTTAATACTTAGAAAAATTATGTGGAGTGTTAATTTTTCCCAAACAGGTGGTCCAAGGGACCAGGCGTAGCTTAGGATCTATTTAACACTTAGAATATTGTAGGCAGTATTAATTTTTCCTAAACAGGTGGTCCGAGGGGCCAGGCGTAGCTTAGGATCTGTTTAATACTTAGAAAAATTATGTGGAGTGTTAATTTTTCCGAAGCAGGTGGTCCGAGGGGCCAGGCGTAGTTTAGGATCTGTTTAACACTTAGAATATTGTAGGTAGTATTAATTTTTCCTAAGCAGGTGGTCTGAGGGGCCAGGCGTAGCTTAGGATCTGTTTAATATTTAGAAAAATTATGTGGAGTGTTAATTTTTCCCAAGCAGGAGGTCCAAGGGGCCAGGCGTAGCTTAGGATCTGTTTAACACTTAGAATATTGTAGGCAGTATTAATTTTTCCTAAGCAGGTGGTCCGAGGGGTCAGGCGTAACTTAGGATCTGTTTAATATTTAGAAAAATTATGTGGAGTGTTAATTTTTCCCAAGCAGGTTGTCCGAGGAGCTAGGCGTAGTTTAGGATCTGTTTAACACTTAGAATATTGTAGGCAGTATTAATTTTTCCTAAGCAGGTAGTCCGAGGGGCCAGGCGTAACTTAGAATCTGTTTAATACTTAGAATATTGTAGGCAGTATTAATTTTTCCTAAGCAGGTAGTCCGAGGGGCTAGGCGTAGCTAATGATCTGTTTAATACTTAGAAAATTTATAGGCAGTATTAATTTTTCCTAAGCAGGTGGTCCGAGGGGCCAGGCGTAGCTTAGGATCTGTTTAATACTTAGAAAAATTGTGTGGAGTGTTAATTTTTCCCAAGCAGGTGATCCGAGGGGCCAGGCGTAACTTATGATCTGTTTAACACTTAGAAAAATTAAAGTGACTGATCACCATACATTATGTGATGAACACAAATATAATAAAGTGTATTCTTATTAATAATAATATATTTTCAGGTTGTTTACATTCCAAGGGTGCAATACTGCCTGATTTTCTAAATCTTCCAAGTAGTATGCACTTATTCCGGCTACAGAAGTGATTCGGTATAGTTCTTCCCAATTGGGTCCTAGTTTGCCACAGGCCGGGTTCTTTGCAGAGCTAACCACTTTCCTTAACACCAGGTCTCCAGGCGCTAGAGGTCTTGACTTCACGTTGGCATCGTAGCCTCGCTTAAGTTTATGCTGATAGTAGGCCAATTGGACCGTGGCACTTTCCCTTCGTTCATCAATCAGGTCTAGGCTTTTCCCCAGCAGGTCATTGTTACTGTTCGGAGTGAAAGAGCTCGTCCTTAGTGTAGGGAACCCAGCTTCTAACGGGATGACAGCTTCGGCCCCATAAGTCAACGAAAAAGGGGTTTCACTAGTGGACCTCCGAGGTGTAGTCCGATATGTCCACAGCACGTGTAGAAGTTCCTCGACCCATTTTCCTTTGGCATCGTCTAACCTCTTCTTGAGTCCACTCACGATGACCTTGTTTACGGCCTTGACTTGTTCGTTCTCTTGAGGATAGGCCGGGGTAGAATACCGATTGGTTATCCCTAGCCCACAGCAGTATCGTCAGAAGGATTTGCTGTCAAACTGAAGACCATTGTCTGAGATGAGGGTATGGGGGACTCTGAACCGTGTGACGATATTTTTCCAAATGAACCTCTTTATATCTGCATCCCGGATGTTGGCCAATGGCTCTGCTTCGACCCACTTAGTAAAGTAATCTGTGCCAACCACCAGATATCTCTTGTTTCCTACAGCCTTGGGGAAAGGGTCCATGATGTCCAAGCCCCACTGGGCAAAGGGCCATGGGCTGGATAGAGGATTGTGCTCTCTTCCGGGTTGATGGATGTTCGGGCGAACCTTTGGCATTGGTCACACTTCTTTACGTATTCTTGGGCTTCTCTGTGTATATTAGGCCACCAGTACTCTTGGGTGAGAGCTCGGTAAGATAAAGATCTTCCCCCAATGTGGCTACCACAAATTCCTTCATGTAGCTCTTCTAGGAGAGCCTCAACTGCTTCAGGATGCATGCACAACAGGTAGGGTTCGGAGAAAGATCTTTTGTACAATTTCTAATTCTCGGACAACCAGAACTGAAGAGCCTTCCTCTATATCTTATCTCCTTCCAGCTTGTTTTCAGGAAAGATATCATCTTTGAAAAATTGAACAATGGGGTCCATCCAGCTAGGGCCTGCTCTTAGCTGATGAATGGATAACACTTTCCCTCATAACCCGCGAGGTTTCATGAGGTCTTCCATAAGAATTACTCTTGGTAGACTCTGCGTCGAGGAGGTCGCTAATGTTGCAAGCGAGTCCGCATGTGTATTTCTGCTTCTAGGAATGTGTATTAGATTGAAAGAATTGAAACTGGATTGCAAATGTTTAACCTGGCTTAGATATTCTTGCATTCTGGGGTCCCGAACCTCCATATCTCCTCAGACCTGATCTACAACCAGTTTGAAGTCTGAGAATATGTTCACGGCCTTTCCACCCATCTTTTGCGTCATAGTCATCCCCACTAGGAGGGCTTCATATTCTGTTTCATTATTGGTGGCTGAGAACCCGAGCCTCAACGACTTTTCAATCATGATGTTTTCGGGGGAGATCAAGACTAGCCCTACTCCAGACCCTTTGAGGTTTGAAGCGTCGTCAATATAGATTTTCCATGGTGATGCTAGTTGTATAGAGGCTACTCCAACTGAATTCTCATCCATGTGCAGTTTCTCCGCATCCTCTTCTACTGGGGACTCGGCGAACTCGGCAACAAAGTCGGCTAGGATTTGCCCCTTCACAGAGGTGCGAGGCATGTACTTTATGTCATAAGCTCCCAGCTTTGTTCCCCATTTCGCGATCCTCCCCGTGTAGTCGGCGCTTCAAAGTAAGGCCCTGAGTGGCAACTGGGTCAGGACCACAACGATGTGGGACTGGAAATAATGAGCCAGCTTACGCGTGGCGTGGACCATGGCTAGAATGGCCTTCTCTAGTGGTAAGTATTTGACCTCGGCTTGATGCAAGGACTTGCTAACGTAGTACACAGGCCTCTGTACGCCATTATCAACTCTTACCAGCACCAAGCTTACCGCATGGGCGGCTATTCCAATGTAGGCAAACAAGACTTCATCCGCCTCCGGTCTGGACATGATGGGTGGTCGAGAAAGATATTCTTTCAACTGCTGGAAAGCCAAGGCACATTCCTCGGTCCACTCATAGTCCTTCCATTTGTTTAATAGTTGGTAGAAAGGCCTGCATCTATCTGCCGACCAGGATATGAATCAGTTCAGGGCAGCGGTCATCCCGGTCAATCTCTATACTTCCTTGGGATTCCGAGGTGGCTACAGATTGTTAATTGCCTTGACCTGGCTTGGGTTCACCTCGATTCCACGGTGAGTGACCATATAACCCAGAAATTTTCCTGATCCCACTCCAAAGGAACATTTGGAAGCATTGAGTCGTAATTTGTGCCCTCTCAAGATTTCGAAGATGTTTCCGAGGTCAGCAATGTGTTTGGCCTCCTTTCTGCTCTTGACCACCATATCGTCGATGTAGATTTCGATGTTTTTCCCGAGCTGTGGCTCAAACATCCGTGTCATCATCCTTTGATACTTAGACCCTACATTCTTAAGCCCAAATGGCATTACCTTGTAATGGTAGTTGCCAATAGGGGTGACAAAAGCTGTTTTCTCCTAGTCTTCCAAGGCCAGAGGTATCTAGTGATAGCCTTGGAAAGAATCCAGAAAGCTCATTCGAGGGTGCCCCACAGTTGCATCCACCAACTAATTGGTCAATCCGAGGCATGAGGAAAGGGTCCTTTGGGCAGGCTTTGTTCAAATCCGTGTAATCTACACATACCCGCCATTTGCCGTTCTTCTTTTTTTACCACCATAGTGTTAGCCAACTAGTCAGGGTAGAACACTTCTTTAATAGCCCTTGCCTTTTTAAGTTTTGCGACCTCCTCCTTGACGGCTTCAAAATGTTCCTTTAAGGAGCGCCGAGGAGGCTAATTTTTGGGGGTAGCAGATGGGTTAACGTTCAGATGATGACAAATGAAGCTCGGATAGATCCCCGGGGCTTTATAGGCGTTCCAGGCAAAAACGTCTATGTTCTGTCTCAAGAATTGCACTAACTTTTCCCTTTCTTGGGGAGGCAGCTGAGCGCCGACTTGAAAG
This sequence comes from Lithocarpus polystachyus, assembly GCA_033629205.1. NCBI lineage: Eukaryota > Viridiplantae > Streptophyta > Magnoliopsida > Fagales > Fagaceae > Lithocarpus > Lithocarpus polystachyus. The sequence continues at coordinate 5,189,621 of CM066172.1, forward strand.
AACCTTTCTAGGTCATCATCAATGACGACTTTCTCCAATTCCTCGCACCCTACTTCCTCGACCTCGCTGCCAGAAATTGAGGCCTTGGGCTCTAACTACTATAATTCTTCGCTAGGGGGGGCCGAGGACTTTGGCTCGGGTTGGCGTTCTATGGTGGCCATTAGACACTGCCTGGCCACAGACTGGCTTCCAACCAGTTACTTAACTCGATCCCCAGACGGGTACTTTACTTTGAGGTGGAGGGTGGATGAGACGGCCTTAAGGGTGTGGAGCCAGGGCCTTGCCACGATAGCAATGTATGGGGAGTAGGCATCCACCACAATGAAGTTTACCTCCACCACCTTCGTGTCGGCCTGAACCGGCAATCTAATCTGTCCGCGCGGAACGACGACCTTTCCATCAAAACCTACTGGAGGTGAGTCATAACTAGTCAGATCTTCTTGTTTGAGATTAAGCCCCTTGTAGAGATCTGGATGCATGATCTCGGCCCCGCTGCCTTGGTCCACCAATACTCTCCTAAGGTCGTAACCATTGATCCTAAGGGTTACTACCAGGGCGTCGTCATGTGGTTGTATGGTTCCGGCCTTGTCCTCATCCGAGAAGCTCAGCCCCGGGTGAGCTTCCGTTTTGGCCCTTTTGGGCTCGGGTCCGGAGGCTCTGGTGTGCGGGCCAGCAATGGACATCACTCTGGAGGGGCGAGATCCTGTTCTGCCTAGTGCGGCCAGAATAACGTGGATAGTGCCCAAAGGGGGCCTAGAGTATGCGCCACTTTAAGCCCCTGAGGCTGCTTGATTCCCCTGCCCACCAGGTTGGGTCAAAAACTGTTTGAGTTTGCCCTCACGGATCAGCTGCTGAAGGTGACCCCATAGGGTCCTGCAATCTTCGGTCGTATGACCTCGCTCCCTATGATACTGGCAATGCTGTAACGACCCAAGGAAAAAGCGCTAGCCACATCTGCGCTATACCTCAAAAGGACTAGTCACTATTGAAGCTCATTGTAGTTGTTAATAAAGCCCAGATCTACCCAGTAAATACTCGATGTGGGACTCATCACACACCCACACACATCACACAATCAATCAATCAAATTGGGGTATCACAATCTCCCCCACTTAAATCCCTAACGTCCTCGTTAGGGTCCATTTTGTGGGGTAGTGTCTCCGAGCCCACACGGGGTTACCGGGTTGGCTCTGATACCATATGTAACGACCCAAGGAAAAAGCGCTAGCCACATCTGCGCTATACCTCAAAAGGACTAGTCACTATTGAAGCTCCTTGTAGTTGTTAATAAAGCCCAGATCTACCCAGTAAATACTCGATGTGGGACTCATCACACACCCACACACATCACACAATCAATCAATCAAATTGGGGTATCACAAATGCAGACTCTGATTGCGCTTCGTAGGGTCTCCGATCATCTTGCTCGGCCACCTAAAGTATGGCTTGTCTTTTATTTTTTTCAAAATTTGATGTATTGGTTCCCGGAATAATGTGTTAACAGCCTGGGCAACTGTAGCTCCAGAATCTCTCCAAGGGCGATTGTTGTTGTAACGATCCGACCTGAAATCCCTCATTTCCTGAGGGATAATCTTGCTTTTTCCTTTTTTCTGCTGTTGGTCCTCCTCCACTCTTTTATACTTGTCAATCCGGTCTATGAGTTGGCGTATGCTGGTGACGGGTTTTCCGGTTAGGGACCTTTTCAAGCCGTGCTCAGCGGGTAGGCCGACCTTAAAGGTTTTGACGGCCACGTCGTCAAAATCGCCCTCTATCTCGTTGAACATCTCCTAGCACCGGTCCGAGTATGTTTTCAAAGTTTCCCCCTCTCTCATGGACAAGGACAGCAAGGAATCCAGAGGGCGAGGAACTCTACTGCATGTGATAAAATGGGACCCAAATGCTTGAGTAAGCTCTTTGAAAGAATTGATGGAACTCGCCTTCAGGCCGTCGAACCATCTCATCGCTACAGGTCCCAAGCTAGATGGGAACACTTTACACATCAGGGATTCGTTGTTAGAGTACACTGCCATCCTCTGGTTGAAATAGCTAACATGCTCGATTGGGTCTGTACGGTCGTTATAGAGAGTGAAGGTGGGCTGAGTGAACCGTTTGGGAAGTCGTCCTCCTTCAATCTTGCTTGTAAAGGGAGACTTAGATATTTAGTCGAGAGCTTTGCTCATGACATCATTTCCCAGACCCCTCGACGATGAACCTCCTCCCCTGCGCTGTCGGCGATGGTTCTCCTCATACGAGAAGGTTTCGCTTGGGGGCGTTCTTGATCTATGCCTATATTCGTCATCCTTTTCACTATCTGATGAAAGACTAGAGGATGAGGGACTCCGCTTCCTCCGTTCTTAGCGTAACCTCTTCTTCAGGTTGTCAATCTCCTTCTGCATGGCCCTGGCATGTTCATCATGAGAAATATGGCCATTGCCTCTAGACTGGCTCTCTCCAGAGTGGACAATATGCACGCTACCTTCTTGATCCTCTTGAGGGTGTTCTTCTCATTAAGATCCTGCAGATTCTAGGTGGTGTGAGCCTGAGCCTACCATGATTGAGGATCTAAAACTCCAACCAATCAGCTTCCTACAGACGGTGCCAATTGTAATGACACGATTTTCGGCGCTTCATCCCAAAGGTGGATGGACCAACCCAAAAAGGCCTAACAACAATGAATTTGTAAAGAGTGGAAAAAATAAGCTGGGCTAGACTAGATTAGGCAATCAACATGACGAGTTAAAGGTACAAGAAAGACGAAATAAAAGATCTACGTGCAACAAACTGTCCTCGGCAATGATCAGAGGAGGCTAATTTCAGTATTCCCTGTTCTTTTGATTAGATACAAACTTCCTTCCTCCTCCTTTTAAGAAGGATTCTTTTACATTATATAGCTCTTTCCAAATCATCTACACCCTACATTTGTCGATCGTCTAAGTCTCTACTTGAGTACCTGTCCCATCATGTATCTTCTTTGGTCTTCTGTGAGTTGCGGTGGCCAAGACTACACTGTTTAGGGGTCTTCTCTACATAAATGCGGTCAGAAGAGTAGGTGCAGCGCATTTAATGCGGTGGTGACAGCTTTTCCCTTAGATATTTTGGGCAGATACTTCCTTCGGTATTGAGATCACTCCTCGGACCATCCTTATCTGTTCCAAACGTAAAGGGTTACGATCCGGGATCCTACGCACTCATTTGCTTCTCCTCGGACTTGATCTTGTCCTCGGACCAGGTTGGAGGTCCAGTGCGCGGGTTTGGGCCTTTAACCCTACAAGGCCCAATACATGGTCTTAGGGTCTTAACCCTTTCACGGTCAGATATACAATCTTGGGCCCCTGTCCCCACAGATGGGAAATTGGCGCAAAATTAAACTCTAATTGAAATTCAATTTTTACCTAAATTAACTCACTTGGCACAAAATTCTAAAATTTAGATTAGATGAGACACGTGACGTAAAATTAAACACTAATTGAATTCCAATTTGATATTTAATTAGATTTTCTCTTTACTTTACCTATTATTATATATATATATATATATATATATATAGATTACTATTGTTTCTTAAAAAAAAAAAAAAATCTTTTATTGCTTTTAAGGAAATACCAAAAGTTAGTTATTAATGCCTCTACACAATCTCAAAAATTACCCCTATTAATATATATATATATATATATATGGAAAATGTTAACAAGTGTTGTACAGCACTTGTTAATAATCCATTTTAGGAAAATTTTGATACCACTTTTATGGAAAATGAAAAAAATTGTCAAAATATTAATTACTTTTTTTTCATTTCCCATAAAAACTTTCTTTAAATGAATTATTAACAAGTGCTGTATAGCACCCGTTAACAGTACCCTATATATATATATATATATATTTCAAACTATTCTTAAAGAAAATTAAGGGCATATAGGAAAATTCAAAAGAAAATCATAAATATCTTATTCAAATTAATCTTAAAAGAAATTTCAAATCCTACTTCCAAATTCCAATTTTTGTGAGATGGAGAAATATATATTTATGATACTAAAAAATTATTCAATTTAATTCAAACTTATGTGTATTGATTGATATAACAAAAATAGTATTCTTTTTATTTAAAAAAAAAATTCAATCCAGTTTTAGGCTTGAATTTTTTAAAAATTCAATCCACTTATAGTTTTTTATTTATTTTTAAAAGGTATGATTTTCAATTAGGAAATTAATAGGTTCCTTCTCAAAAAAAAAAAAAAAAAAATGGTCTTACTTTTTTTTTTGGTTGGTCTTACTTGTTAATGCACCTTTATAATAATATTCACTTCTCCCGGAAATGGCGAAAGAACAGACCTCTATATTGCTTTAACGCAAGCACACACAGACCTCCCTCTCTCAGTCTCTCTCATTTCTTTGAAAATTGAGATGATGGGTTCTTCGTCCTCTCAACCCTTCCAAATTGAGAAATTGAGCTCCAATGCCTTTCCTCAGCCTCTGCTTCAGCCTCAGCTTCAGCCTCAGTCTACCTCTTCTTCTTCGTCCTCTCAACCCTTGAAAATTGAGAAATTGTGCTCCAATGCCTTTCCTCAGCCTCAGCCTCAGCCTCAGCCTCAGCTTTCAACTCAGCCTCAGCCTCAGCCTCAGTCTACCTCTTCTTCGTCCTCTCAACCCTTGAAAATTGAGAAATTGAGCTCCAATGCCTTTCCTCAGCCTCAGCTTTCAACTCAGCCTCAGCCTCAGCTTTCAACTCAGCCTCAGCCTCAGCCTCAGTCTACCTCTACCTCTGCAGCACAGTCCTCTTCTTCATGTGAGTCTAAACTTTTCTGGGTTTTATTTGTTTCTGTTTTTTCATACATTTTCCTTTTTGGGTTTTGATTATTTAGTCCTTAATACTTAAAGATACGAGCTTTTGAAAAATTCTTGCTTCTTCTCTGTCCAATTTTTGTTGTTGAACATTTTAGAAATTTTTTTTTTAATACATTTTCTGAGCAACCAAAGGGTGTCTCACTTTCTCTGTCAAAATATAAATAAGGGAATTTTCCTGTTTTCTGAGTGGAAATGGTGCTTGTTTATGCTATACAATTTGTTGGACTCTGTGGATGAATAAAGGGAAAAGAAAAATCAGAACTTGGAATTTGATCTTTATGTAAAATAGCTGTGTAAACTCAAATTTTACATTTTGTTAGAAAAATCAAAACTTGGGGTGTGATTCTTATGTAAAATGGCTGTGCAGATTCATATTTTAATTTTTATTTGCTTTGGGGTAGGTGTTTTTAGCAAATAAGTGTCATCAAACAAACAAAACCCCATCATGTGCTAGATCAACTTATTTAATGTGTTTTTTAGGACCCAATTTGTCTTTGGTAGTGTATTTGTTCAAATAGGGGTCTAAATTCTTGATGCTTTTATTTCCCATGTACAAGATGATATGTTTGCTTAAAGAGTAGGCTAGTTCACTTCTGTTGTTATTGTAATTAAGCAATTTGTGTTCCTTTAGAATTTTCCTTCAAGGCTTCTTATAATATTGCACAGTGCTTTCTCATTGTTGATTTGTGTTTAACCCATTTGTGTTTCCCTTCAAGGCTTCTAATAATATAAGCAATATTTTGCTTGAATTTGTTTTGCTAGCTGTTGTAGAGAAGTATTCTCTAAAAGTTGTGTGGATGGAATTTGTTTAGGCCTTCCAGAACCGGTGATGCACAAGAACCGCCTGCAGGAATACACACAAAGGTCTGGCATTCAGATGCCAATATATCAAACTAGAAATGAGGGAATGCAACATGCGCCAAAGTTTAGGTCAACAGTGGAAGTGGATGGATGCATCTATACCTCTCCAAACACTTTTTCGCTTAGAAAAACAGCTGAACAAGATGTTGCCAAACTTGCATTGGAACACATATTAAAGAAGATAAAGGATGAAGGATGTCCTCATATTCGTGAGGTTTGTTACATCATGCTGTAAATTTAGACTTTGTTTGGTGAAACTTGAAATTTATTCTTTTTTTTTTTTTTTTTTTTTTCTTTTTTTGCAAAGGACGGGAGATTAACTTTTTTGAGGTTGAAAGAAGCCTAGATTGTGAGCCTGAAAGATGCTTGTATGTGTGAAAGAATGTCTTCATGTCTGTGAAGATGATATTTTCATTTCTATTACAATAAAGTTTTAGTGAACTTTTAGAACAATAATATGTAGGTTGCATCTTTTTCTAGGTGGATTAATTTTGAACATTAGTAATTTAATCTGGATAATAAATATTCAAGCTAGATCCTAAGGCCGAAAAGATGCTTATATAAAAAAAGTTACCTGTTTTGGTTGCATTGTTATATTAAAGGTACAACCTTGAGCATGTTATTTAGTTTTGACATCTAAGATAATTATTTTGTTACTATTTATTAACTTTGGTATGGCTATTGATAAGCTAGGTAGTTTCTAAATGATAAGCTAACTTTACAAACTAGTACATACTAGTTATGTGACCAAAATTGAAACATATTAGTTGCGTGACCACTTTTGGAACTTGAGTATTGAGGCTTGAGTTCCAATGTGAAGAACTCGAATTCCGCTAGAAACTTAAAAAAATATATTATCTCATGATTTCTCCATGGAACTTGAGTCCCTGAGTTCTAAAAGTGGCCACATAACTAATATGTTTCAAATTTGGTCACATAACTGATATGTTTGCAAAATTAGCTAAATGGGAAATAAAACCCACTTATCAAGCAATGATAATATGTTCTCCTAAATCTCACTATGCTGTTTCCCAAGACATTGGGATTTATGTGTTTCTTTGTAAGAGCGGCAAGGGTTGAAATAATATCATTACGTCACTTTACATTTGTAAGTCATCTAATTATGAAAAATCTAAGGAGTTATGAATGATGAACACGTATATGAAGTGTAATGTTAATGTGCTTATAAATGTCATGTAGGATCAGTTTGCTGAGAATTAGGTTTGTTTATTTATGTATGTCTGACATATTTATGTTAGATCTAATATTGATTCAACGATTGACCAAGATCTTTTTCCTTTTTTTTTTTTTTTCTTTAAAAAAAATTATTAAATAACCTTTTTGTGGTTATTTTCCAGGATAAGATATTTTGCAAGTCTATCCTCAATGAGTTTGCTGTCAAGATGAACCTGGAGAAGCCTACTTACAATACTGTTAAGCTAGAACAAGAAGGGTTCCTTCCAGTTTTCATGTCTACTTTGGTTTTCAACGGTTTAAATCATATTGGTGAACTTGGTAGAAACAAGAAAGAAGCTGAACAACTTGCAGCACGCGCTGTTATTATCTCTCTTTTGGGTATCTTTTTTCTCTATGATTATTATGAAGTTGTCTTTAAATTATTTACGCCTTGTGTGTTCTAAACTTTGTGTGGCTACTAATTGAGGATATAATGTAGGTAATTCTGGGTCGGGAACGGTTCTTTCTGAGATAATAAAGTCTAAGGACAAACTCTATGCTGCATTGCATAAACTGAAGGATTCAAGCCATGAGAATATCAGTGCTGCACCCCAGGCTGTTGGAGTTAGCATAGGACAAAGTTCTGGGCAAGTTAGCCATGAACTCATTGTATCAAAACCTGAACCATCTCAAGCAGTGAATTTGCCAATTGAATTTGTGCCTGCTGTGTTACCAGAGACTTCAGATGTAGGTCCAAGTTCCTTGAAGAAGCGGCGCAAGAATAAGAAGAAACCTAACAAGAAATTGCGGTCTGACACTCCGTATGTTTTAGTTTCTCTCTCTTTTCATGTTTGGCATGATTCTTGTCTTATTTGCTGTAGGTTTCATTCGCTTGGAAATATTACTATTTTGGCTACTTCTATCTAGTGGAATACTTTATCATGAATTTCTCTTGAATTACCTCTGTCTCTTTAACCCATTTATTGGCCTGAATGTCCTTCATTGATGGTAGAGTTGATAACCAGATGTAAGCCTTCAATTTTAGCCCGTTTCCTAAGGAAATAAAATTTCAGAAACAATTCTCTTCTTTAAATGTAATTCATATTTTTGAACTAAAGCTGCATTTATATACCTGATTTGCTTACCTCTGATCCTATATGCTGACAAAAATTTTCTGGGAGCTATCAATGGAGCTACTGCTTTCAAAATATCTTTTCATCTAATCCTGCAATGTATTTTTCAAAAAAAAATTGGTAGACACAAACTATAATAATTTTATCAACAAACTTGTTAGCAGGATGCAATGGCAGCTTTTAGAACCTAGGTAAAAGGTTTGGGATAAATGTTACGAAATCTGAAACAGGGGCATCATTGTCATATTTAATTGAAAAAATATATTAATAATATTAAATCTGTATTGTTTCCAGTGTTATTAAAAGTGTGCTTGGGCATGCTTAAATCTCAAAGCTCAAAGGTCTAAGTGCTTTGCTTCGGAAAAGCAAAGCTCTTCCAATGAGGCATGCCTCAAGCACACTTTTTTTGGTGCTTTTTGAAGAAGACGAAAGCATGGCTAGGCACAATTTTTTTTATTAAAAAAATTAATGAAGCACTAAAAATAACCACTCATTTTTGGAAGAAATGACACCAACCATTGATTGATCATAGAATCATCATTTTTAAGATTCTATACACAATTTTTTGTTTACATATCAAAATTTTTACTATTCTTTTGCCTTTTGCTTTTATATTTTTCGATATTTTGATTGAACCATATACTTCATTTTGATCATAGCTATTACCATTATGTATTTTTATAAAGCAAAAGAGAATGATAGAAAATGTTATGTGTATATATAGCAGAAGAGAATGATAGAAAATGTTATGTATAACTATATACATGACAGATGCATGGGTATTGATATGGGTATGGGTACTATACTGGTATGGTGATACAACATTGTTGAAAAACTTAGGGTACAATACATTGGGGATATGTGTATTAATTACTTATTAAATATAATATATTTATATATCTTTATACATTAGTAAGCATTTATTTATATATATTTTTAACATATACCAATTTAAAAGCAATAATGGATTGTAAAGTGAATCCATGACCATCAAATAATGTTTAGAATACAAACGAAGATCTAAATAGTAAATAAAAGATAACTAAATAAGTGATCAGCATTGAAACCAATATATAAAACACATAAATAAAAATTCTTAAAAGTTTGGGCTATCTCTTACTATTGGGGGTTGGTTTACAATGATATTCAAGTCATATCACGGGTGTATCCTATATGTATTGGCACTTAAAAAAATGTTTGGGTATGTATTTAGATGTATCCATTATGACACTGTTACTATACGTATCAGATACGGGTATGTGAGCACAAATGGAGTATCTATGCATCCTAATATGTTATATGTCTATGTTATTATTATTATGTTGTCCATTGATAGTTATTTTCAAATTTACTATATAAAAATTTTAAGAAACTGAAATAATATATGTAAAATTTCAAGTTACAACCTTTGTGCAGTGGCACTATCCTTTGAACTAATAGACAATATATTACTAAATTTTAATTTATTAACCCTTTTTATTATATGTTATGTATCTTTCTATTAAAGGTTATCATTGATTATTTTTGATTTTATAACTTACCAATCACACGAACAAACACACACGCACACACATGCACATAGCTATGTATTTATGTATATAAATAATTTTGATCTAGTAAATCAAGCAAAAATTGGAAGATGTCCATCTTCAGTTAATAGATTTCTCTGTTAGGTTTAAAAATATTTGTAATCTCACCAATATATGTAAAATCAGTGAGGTCCTATCAGTGTTAATGGGGCAGCACACAATCACTCCTCTCTCTCTCTCTCTCTCTCTCTCTCTCTCTCTATATATATATATATATATATATATAGCATAGGGCATTTGGTAAATTTTGTTATTGTTTCTGCACTATGAACGAGATTCTGAGGTTGCAGTTGCTTTATGGTTTAATACTTTAATTGGATCTATGTAACTTTATTGTTGCCAGTTAGGGTCTATGTAAGTTTCTTATTGCTAGTTACTCCTTTTATAAAAAATTTCCACATCATGCTGTTGTTGATTAGTCATAAAGCTGATTTAAGTTCTTCGTATCTTAGTGAGGAAAAAAAAGATATTTTCATGTTCTATGGTTATATTAGACTAACATGTAAATTAGATATTTGGATGTTCTTTGGATGATCATTGAGAAGGTCATAAATTAGATATTTACATAAGAAAGAGCTCTATCTTACATTTCTCTTAAATTATTTAACAGGTTTTGTTTTGCAAAAGTTCGCAAATTCCTCACTAATTTTAAAAGCTTTCTTCAGTATCTCTTTCTCAGTTTTTCTAGGCATGTGTTGAATATCATTGAAGCTGGCACGCATCTTTCTCTCTCTCCGCATTGCATGCTCCCATGCGTCATAAATCTATATGTGCATATTTCCATATATATTGCTGTTCCTGTAGAGCTGTTTATGTTGCTTAATTGGAAGTAAATTTGTTGTTACAGGTTGCCAATTGCCGTCTTTCCTATGACTCAAGCCCCAATAACTCAAGCTCCACCCTGTTCGGTAGCCCAGTAAAGAAACTTGCTCTGTTGTGTATGTATTGTGTATATATTTAGTTTAGGTTGGCTTAAAGCTCTCATATTGGGTTTAGCAAGAAATTAATCTCTCCCCATTTTATGCTTTGGAAACTTGCTCTGTAGCGTAAGTGCATATATTTTGTTTAGGTAGAATCAAAGCTCTCATATTGAGTTTTGTTAGGCATTAGTCCCTCTCTGTTTTAGGCTTCGTAATTAAAATACTTTATATGGATCTGTGTACCTGTTACTATTATGGAAAAACCTGCCACATCATGTGGTTGCATCTTGCTAATTTTGTTGTTTGTTTCTTGTTTAATGTCCTAGTGGTCATTTAGAAGGTATTACAATTTGGGTACTGATCATACGGATTGCTTCTGATGTTACTTCCATATTACGATGCTTTATTATGTGTGCAACATTTGAACATTAACATGATTCAGATAAACATGACCAATGTTTATAATGCTATTGTTTGGAGTTTTTGTTTTCAGTTGGAAATCAGTTCCACATTATGTTGCAATTTTTTTGTCTGCGTTGTGTTTGAAAATGGAAAATGCATTTATGGTGGTAAGTGTTAGCGCTATTCATGATATACAGTATACACAAGTCTTGGTCGCTTATGCAGGCATTGGTAAAGACTGTCAAGGACAAATGAAAAGGGTGAGAAAATGGTGAGGGGGGGTTAAGTACTTTTTTTAATATATTGTCATTAGTAAATTAAATTTGGTGATGGCTTGCATAATGAGCAAAGAAATGCTCTTAGAATATTTGAGAAAATTAATTGGACTTTTTGCAATTTGAGAAATTGATTAGGCTGTTCTGTTCTCATAAGTTTACTCTCTCAAGGGTATTCTTGTTTCCTATAACTGAGGCCACCATCCTAGTCCCAGCTCTTGCTGGTACACCATATTCTCCTTCCTATAACCAGTAGATAACAAAGTATGTATACCCTCTGTATCTTAACACTTTTTTTGACAAAATTTCATAGTTGATGTTCGCTGATGTGGTAGATTGTTAGTGGTAAATAAGAAAGTGATAGTGGTGAGTTTTAACACAAACCACGAAAAGCTTGCCCATTTAATTGTTGCATAAAATGTGAATATTTTTTGAGAATATAACATGAAACCGTTACTTGTACAAGTTTTGTCATTTGACAAGTGACAACTCTCCAATTACTTCGTATATAACATGAATGATGAAACCTTTATATAACCAAGTCAATTATACTATGATTTTTCATATAAAAAAAATTATACTATGATCTACACACTTTGTGGCAGATTTGACCCAATGCAGCAGAGAAAACTAACTATCATGACGTGTCCAACATATAAGCTTTATGTCAAGTGTTTAATTGTTAAGATTGAAAGTTAAAAGTTTTCTTACAAAAAAAAAAAAAAGTTAAAAGTTTATTTTTGTTTAATAAAAAAGAAAGTTAAAAGTTTATTTTTACTTTCAGCCCTTGGATAGTTATTTATTTTTATTTTTATAACTTTCCTCACACTAAGGGGTAATTGCACTACATCCATGTCCAATCCAACGCAATACCTTTTGAGACACGTGAAAGGACAAATGCACGAGGACAGATTCCTATGCAATTACTTGTCACTTCCTATACCTCTAGGACCCTTTTTTTATATTAAAACATAGAAACTATGAATTGATGGATTTAATGATTTCAAAAAAATAAAAACCCTGCAAAAGTTTAATAAATTTCTTTTTGGAGAAAAATTAATGAATTTTAAGTTTGTTGTAATAAGTTAATTCCAAATTACATAGATTTGATAAACTTCAAAACTATAAGATGCATTTGATAAATTTCAAATTACATAGAATTTTAAAGAAGTTTCACGAGACTAACACAAATTTGATAAATTTTGAATTACAATAAAATTTGAAAAATATAACTGATTGAGAAATTTGAAAAATATAATTGTTATGAAATAACAATTATAAATTTTGTTGAAAAGTATATTTGGAAAAGTAAATAGATGAAACATTTTTTTTAATAAAAAAATAGCTTTTCCTTCTATGTGAGAAAATGAAAAATCTACTAGAGATGCTCCAAGGGTCTACATGGATCCTTTTAACTTATTGCATAGGAATAACAATTATATTTTTCAAATTTCTCAATCAGTTATATTTTTCAAATTTTATTATAATTCAAAATTTATCAAATTTGTGTTAGTCTCATGAAACTTCTTTAAAATTCCATGTAATTTGAAATTTATCAAATGCATCTTATAGTTTTGAAGTTTATCAAATCTATGTAATTTGGAATTAACTTATTACAACTAACTTAAAATTCATTAATTTTTCTCCAAAAAGAAATTTACTAAAATTTTGAAGGGTTTTTATTTTTTAAAATCATTAAATCCATCAATTCATAATTTCTATGTTTTAATATGATAAAAAGGTCCTAGTGGTATAGGAAGTGGCAACAGACACTAGAATGATAATTCAAGCCACACCATTATCCTTGACAGGTAGAGGAAGTGGCAAGTTAACATGGGCTGGAAATCCTAGAGGTAATTTCGACCTTAAAAGTGCATATAGCATTGCCATGGATGCTGTTTCAGAATCTCCTTTTTCTGCCAATTGGATTTGGCTAGCCAAAACTCTACCTCGTATAAAGACTTTTCTATGGACATGTGCACACAATAGTATTGGAGTGAAAGCATGCTTGGCGCGAAGAGGAGTGGTGAATGATGAGATATGCCCCATTTGTCAAAGGGAACCAGCAATCCTTCGTGCTCTCAGAGATTGCTCTTCTATCAAAGCTGTTTGGCACTACCTGGGAATTCAATCTACCAACCACGCCTTTTGGAATGCTGAGGTCCCATTTAGTACGCGGGTTTAAACATATGTTTTCAGTTTTTAAACAACATTACATGTATTTTCACACATTTTTTCACCTACGAGTATTTTAAAAAAAACTGAAAATTGTTGTTTAAACACACGTATTAAACGGGTCCTAATTTGCAGAAGTGGCTGAATGCAAGTGGAAGGATGAATAAATGTCTCATTGATGGAAAGCCCACATGGATAATGATATTTCCTTCTGCTGTTTGGAATGTCTGGAAAAGCAGAAAACAACTTTGTGTTTAAAGGAAAGATTCACAATCCAAGGCTGGCTACTGAAATTATCAGTCAAACTGAAGAATTCTTGTACTGCGTATACTCTCCTAGAGGCCTAACCCGCAATGTCATCAAGAGAATCCGTTGGGAAAGACCACCAGAGGGATGGGCAAAGTTGAACACTGATGGAGCTCTCATTGGTCTCTCGGGTTTAGCAGGCTGTGGAGGACTTGTTAGAGATGATCGGGGTGAATGGATAGCTGGTTTCTCAAGGCGTATTGGTGCAACAAATAGCTTTATGGCTGAATTATGGGGCCTAATAAGAGATGGATTAATTCTTTGCTGCAATTTACATTTATCCTCTCTGATTGTAGAGCTTGATGCTAAAGCTGTTGTGGATGCCTTTCTTCATTTAAATTATGAGAATAATGTTATATCCCCTATATTGGATGACTGCAGGCAGTTGGTGACTCAATTCCACCGGATTCAGTTTAAGCATTGTTATCGTCAAGCCAACCGGTGTGTGGATGTTCTTGCTAGGAGGGGCACAGAGCAAGATTTTGATTTTATTCTGGAGGACATTATGAATGTGTTTGAGGATGATTTATTTGGCATGTACTTTAACAGGCTATGCCCTGAATCTGATGTAATGCTTTAGTTTGTGTAATGAATCGTATGTTTACCAAAAAAATAAAAATAAAAAAAGGTCCACTCTTTCTTATTTTAATGTTTGGGATTATTATTGTTCATCAAAAAACTTTTTTAGATCAACTCCACGCTCTTCGCCCATCACCCATTTCATTTCAATTTTACTCTCATTTTAAGTTTAAGTTGAGAGTATTTTTAATGAAAATATCGAGAGTGCAAATCCATTTCCCTCAACTATCAAATTATATGTTTAAAAGAGCTCCAAACCAAATTATATATAAAAGAGTCACAAACCAAGAGATTGAGAAATTGCCATTCCTTTGCAATACCGCTTCTGCTGCACTTGTCCCCTTCATCTGTCAGATTGGTCCTTTGTAGGCTTGTCCAAACAAGTTCACCTCAGTCATATCTTGATTATCGTGCTCAGACTTGAAAGTGAAAGATGGATCTAGTTTCACCACATTTTAGTATTTTTGAGTATATGTTATCACCAAAAAGTAACAATTGTCCCTCTGAGGTAGTTTAAATTTTATGACTTATTTTACTCAAAAAATAAGTAAAGTAAAAATATAATTGTACATAAACCATACACAAGTTGGTTTAAAAAGTAAGTCAATTTATTAAAATAATTTATTAATAAATGTCTTAAAAATATCTGTTAACGAAACTTACTCAAAATTTTCGTTACTTCTCCTTGGGATCATTTACCCACTTATCCAAGTAGGAAAAATAAAGACTTTTGGCGTTCGATAAATTGTTATTGAACAAGTTCTTTAAACTCTCATTCCCACATTAAGCAGCAAAGACTATATACAGTGTGTATTATTTCAAATCCCCATATAAAAAAAATACTAGATGAATATGAATATTGAGGTCCTATATACAAAACATACACGAATTTCAATATTGTTGTTTATTATTTTTTAAAATACGTGTGGGTGAAAAAGTGTATTGGTATACGTAAAATGCTGTTTAAAAACTGAAAATTGTTGTTTAAAAACACAAACCAAACACCCAATGTGTGTGCACAAGTGTATGAGTGCGTGGGTGAGTTAGAAACGCAAAAGGTTCAATAAGCATCTTGTTGGGACAACGAAGAACTACAATTTTCATCAACTTCTTTAGTTAAGAGCTGTGGCATTAACAAACAATAATGTTCAATAAATAATTAAGAATTTAATCGAGAATCATTGGGAACTTAAACTCGCCAGTTGGATTCATAAACCCGTATAGAGAGAGAGAGAGAGAGAGAGAGAGAGAGAGAGAGAGAGAGAGCACATTAGGATATCAACTTTTCAGGTTGTCATTAATGCCTAAATCTTTGAGATAAGGTAATTAAACCCGGAAATAATAAACATGAAGTGTAAATTGTGGTAAGGGTGGCCAAGTTCATCATTCGAGGAATAACTCAAAACTCCTTAAAACAAGGGATAGAGTTCCTCTGTCAATGCCAGCTTGCTGCTTCATCACCCTATTCAAATCTTCTTGTCTGGACAACAAAACATGTGGATGATAATCTTCATTGGGGCAGTAAATGACGTATATTTTTGTCTAAATAGTAAATGATATAGGAGTATTTTTTTTTATTTGATGGATATCAGGTGTTTGGAATTCCAAATTTATTATTCGAGAATAAGAGATTTTAGAGCAAAATTCGTATATCTTATGCAGAAATTCTTATCTATTTTAGTATAAGAACCTGTTTTTTCTATTTTGTATATTCACTTTTCAAAATACCCCACATCAGATTAGCAATAATGTATTCTTACACAATTTTACATAAATTGATGCTGGTAACTTTTGGACTTAGTCAGCTAATATGTGATTTTTTTTTTAATTTTTTATATATTACACAAGTACTGATGCGAGTATTCTTATCTGAACTGACATTAACATACTAATAAATGATATAGTATTGTATCTAACTGTTCTTTATATGCCACCAAAAGTTTGAAAATGCAGCCAAAAAGTTTGAATATAGTAATTATTAATTTATTACAAGTTATTGACTAAAAGCAATGTTTAATTTGATTCGGTTTGTGTCTAAGTAGGGTGAAGCAAGTTTTGGCTCTATACGGCTATGGGGGTATTTTAAAAAGGGCTTGCTTGCATCATATTAATAGTTTGCTAACGTTCGGTAGTACATCCTATTTACTATTTACTATTTAAATCTATGATTATATCGTTTAATAAAGATACTAATATTAATATAAAGTCAAAGTGGTGGTTGTACTGGAACCTGTGGAATGAAGGAATATATTGTCGGCGTCGGTAACTGAGAACGACATGTTAATTTGCTCACATTCAGAACAAACAAAAACAATATCATCTCAGAAATATCATAGCACAGATCATACTCACCTTTTGATCCTCTTCGAAACCACTGAACTATATATATGTTTTATTTAGTATTTATTTATTTATTTTAATTTTTTTTGGTATAAATTAGATTGATGCACTTGAGGTTTCACGAAATAATGCAGTAGACACAACTTTTTTTACAGTAAATTTTATAATTATTGAAATGATTGATTGTGACTGGTGGATTAAACGTGATGAATCCATGATCATGGATCCATCACATTTCATGAGTGTTAATTAGTTGTTTTCATCGCTCATAGTTAACATTACTGTTCATGAATTGATGCTTTCCAAATGTTATTTTTAGGCAATAACACTCCTACCTTTGAGGTTTTATGAAGGAAATTGCTTATGTAAAGTATCTAAGGTTCCTAAATCAAATTCAAACACATAGTTACATTGACTAATGCAATGCATATAGTAATTATCTTTCCTAACGAGAATTAAATTCAATATAATTATGTGTTTGAATTTAATTAAGAAACCTAATTAAAGTACTGCATTTGTGAAATTGTATCTAAGTTTTACCTTTTTTTTCAAATACAACATATACGCCGATAACGTCGGACCATTACTTCCTAGTGGAATATTTATTTATCTTAAAAATATTCTTATACATTTATACAAACTTTAAGGTGTCATTTGTCCACAAAACTGAGTGAGTGTTCTTTTGTTGCATTTATACAAACCTCAATGGACGTGTAATTTCTTAGAGCCTTGCACCTACAAATTTACAATAAAATCCCGATCGACAAACTGGTTGATCATATATAGTTTTTAAGTTTTTGTGGTCTGTATATGGACATTTTGCATCATGCAACATAAGGTTTCATCTTGTTAAGTTGTTTATCATGTTCAAAGTGCTTTTTCACTGATAGTTACTCTCTTCCACGATACCATGCATCGCACGTAGATCCTAGCAAACAACCTTTATAAACCAGTGCAGCAGTGCTGTATTTTGATTGTCAACACTACTTCACATCAATGGAGTTTACACCATCCAATTATTTCTTTAAATGCTCAATGAAATATGGACCAAATTCCTATCATGATGATCGATACATATCTTTGATTCGTGGCTCCTTATTTCGGTTTATGTATGTTCAGTCATTATATATGAATACATATTTTGGCGATAATCTTTATCTTTGAGTTATAACTCATGAGGGATTGAAGGTGCTTGATTTGGTGAGATCAAATAGTTTGGAACATGAACTAAATATTATCAGTGATGTGCTGTATTAGTTAAATGGAGACTTTTTACAGTACTTCTACCCTATGCTTTTTTTTTTTTTTTTTTTTTTTAAGGAGAGAATTAGGCTGGGTTTTGCTCAACTCAGGACTGATGGAGCATTCACATTTATTATCGTTGGGAATACTCTACAACATTAATTGAGTAAAATGACAAAAGTGGATGATTAATATAACATAATTTGGCTCAAATTTATAGTTTTAATCTTTTAAATTAAGTGATATACGTATATGTTATATTAACTACTCAATTGGATTCCATTAAAAAAAAACCCTCAATTGGAGTCCCCACAAGTGTTCTCTTCTCAATTGCAACAATTATGGATTTGAATTTCGATAAAACTTTTTGTTATAATAGACTTTGTTAAACGTATAAAGTGTGAGAGAAAGACTGAAAGTCTGTATATTGATGTGTATAACAATGTACAATAAAGAGCCTTATATAGGCTAGGTATGTGTGCAGTACAAGCAATAAGAGTAAACTACAAGTACAATATACTGGGCTAAGCCCAATGGGCTAATCTAGCCTAAGCAATACATTAACACCCCCCCTCAAACTCGAGGTGGCAAGGAGGAAGCCAACTGGAGTTTGGATATAAGATCTCGAAGACGACCAGGCGGGTGAGTCTTGGTATGTGTGCAGTACAAGCAATAAGAGTAAACTACAAGTACAATATACTGGGCTAAGCCTAATGGGCTAATCTAGCCTAAGCTATACACTAACAGACTTATTAAATAAGTTCGAGTGTGATATCTCACTATTTGAAAAAAGGATTAATACTCGTATATTGTTTGTGTGCAATAACAAGTGTGAGTGTATGTACATTTGTGTGCAATAATAAGTGTGAAATAAACACCATCAATTTAAAATGGCTAAAGTTGAGTTCCTTCCACATTTCTAACATTTCTTTCCTTCAAAATTTAACATGATAGAACATCATTTTACAGCTTTTTCTTCATTATAAAAAAAAAGAAGAAATATATAAAGTTGGTAATAATCCTATTGTAAAATTGTCCCAGCAAGGATATGGTATATAACTGCATATCATATAGTTGACTTCGTGATTTTAGTTTCCTATTCTTTCTATTCCGAAAAAAAAAAAAAATCAGGCAAACATGTGAGAGTTCTGTAGGCAAAAGCATCTTCTGCAGAAGATGCGCTTAAACTTGGATACAATTCACTCTTCTGATTGCAGTAACCATAACCATGAAACCATTAAAAACAATTCATAACCATGAAAAATATCCATGACCAGCTACACCCCTACACACAGAATGTAACATATAGTATTAAAAAGAGTAGGCGTCCACGTGCCCAAGCAAGAAGGAAACAATGGAGGAAGTATCCTGCAAATTGGTCCAGGTTCCCGAAAGTGAGACTAATTTACAAGATGGAAATCTCAGTGAAGACGTGGGATACCAAAAGATCCGCCGAGCTTTTTGCTAGTTTACTCTCAAATTTTTTTTTAATCTCCAATCTATATTCTTCTGCCAGCTAACGACCCCAATACAAAAACTAATTGTATATTGGTTAGCAATTTCATAACATCTATAATTTTATACACTTTCCATGACCATTAAGACTTTCTAACTACTATCAGTCATGATTTTTATAATTGATCTTTGTTAGTTTAAAATACAATGCAATAAATTCCATCACCATTAATATAATACAGTGTAAAACACCTATTATATTTAGTTTATAAGTCTCTACAAATAGGCCCTCCCACAGTTGTAGCCATTCTAAATCTTGCCTGTCTGCTTGAACTGGCCTTAGTAGCTCCAATTCTAGCTAGTTCATTCATATATACTGTCTTTCTCAATGGCTCTTGCCAAGGACCGAATGTTACATGATTCATGCATGGGCTCGGTTCATCAATTAGTCCCAGACCTTTCCTCACCAGGGCCTAATTATGCAGTTGATGATGATGAATGTAACAAGGTGGCGCTTCAAGAAGTAGCCGGGTTGCAGAGTACTGGGTTTGTCAAGAATGCTGGCATGAATTCTAATGTGTTTGTGTTTAGGCCAACAAATTATCAACCAACTCATGAAGAAGCTCACTCGTTGATAAACTTCAAAAACGGGTATGGTAATGGTAATTTTATGCATAGTACTTGTGAAACTTTGCTTAGCTTCGAGCAAACTGAACGTTCTTCTCAGAACAGTTTCTTGAAAACTAATAATCACAAAGTAGAGTACTCAATGTGGGAGGGTAATTTCAGTGATCAGAGTTACCAGCGGAATGAAATTAGCTCGAAATGCAGCAGTGAGCCTCGCCTATTGGCGGAGTTCAATTGTTTTCAGACAGCTAGCAATTACAGCTCCATCACTAGTACCACTACAAAAGAAAACCAGCATGAGGATGGTGCATATGGATGGTTATACACAGAAGAACCTGTGGACACTGATAGCATCCAGGAGTCTGGAACATATGAAACAAGCTTCCACAAGCGGCCCCATATGGTAATTTTTCTTCAATTTTGCCTTCCACTACACATATAATTAGCACTAATTATTCAGCATTTTGGGAGCTCAATTTGGTCCCACTAATAACTTCATAATGGAACCATAATTCATGCAAAATGAGAGAGTAACACGT
Source organism: Lithocarpus polystachyus (assembly GCA_033629205.1). Lineage (NCBI taxonomy): Eukaryota > Viridiplantae > Streptophyta > Magnoliopsida > Fagales > Fagaceae > Lithocarpus > Lithocarpus polystachyus. The sequence goes on from CM066172.1 coordinate 5,210,082, forward strand.
TTAGTTACTCTATGAATATCTTAATAATTTGTCAGTCTATGCCTTTGGTATAGGGTTGTAGACATCAACGGTCCAACTTAGCAAATTTTTTTTTTTTAAAGGGAGAGAGCACACAAGCTTCAAAGAAGCAATTCACCAATGCAAATAAGAAGCCAAAGCCAAAGTCAAGTTCGTCAAAAGACCCGCAAAGTATTGCTGCCAAGGTGTGCCTCAATCCTAAGTTAACCTGATATCCATACATAGTTTGAGTGCAAATTAAGCAAAATCAAAAAGTGGTATACTGAAAGAATGTTTATCTTTCAGAATCGAAGAGAGAGGATTAGCGAGCGGCTTAAAGTACTACAAGAACTTGTACCTAATGGTTCCAAGGTGATGAGCATTTTCATTACTACTTCCCATTTTCTGTATTCTTGCTTCTTTACTTTAGACCTCATAACAGAAACTTTTCACTATGTTGGAATGTTGGGTTTCCATTAAATTCTTCTATCTAATTTTTATTTTTGCCTTATACAGGTTGATCTTGTTACCATGTTAGAAAAAGCCATTAGTTATGTCAAGTTTCTTCAACTTCAAGTAAAGGTGTGTGAGTTAAAGCCATTTTTTCTCTCAAATCCAAGGCCTCAAATCATTGAAAATGTATATATGACTTTTTTTTTTCTTTTGGTTTCAGGTGTTGGCAACAGATGAATTTTGGCCGATTCAAGGTGGGAAAGCTCCTGATATTTCTCAAGTAAAGGAAGCAATTGATGCTATTCTCTGCTCTCAGAGAGACACAGGCTCAAGCTCAAAGTAATGGAGTTAAAACTGCAGAAAAAGAAGAAGAAGAAGAAGAAGAAGAAGAAGAAGAAGAATACAATAATATAATCTAAGGGCAACTTGAGAGGCAAAGGAAAAGCTTTGTTTTGACATTTAGCATGCTCCAGTACAAAAAAAGAAAAGAAAAGAAAAAGATTAACTAATAGATTACATTTCCTTTTCTTTTATATCTGAAGCTCTTGTAATCTAATTATGCATTTCTATATGCAATGAGAACCGAGACTGCAACCTAGTCCAATTCAAAGAGAATCTGTGTATTTTGTTATTACTCTATAATTTAGAGTATGCATGATGGTCCTGTTATTAGCTTTACATTTACATTTTGAATTTCTGGTACTTTCGGTTTTAATCAATATTAACCTAGTCTCTGACATATGGCTGCAAATCTTAAGGATAATTATCTCCTGAACAACATTACAAGAAATAATGTAACAAACGGCCGATAATTTAAAATTTTAACCATGCATGGGATCATACTTTTGAACACTGCTGTTGAGGTTAAGCTTATAATATGTACGAATGCATGACAATTTGGTCCGTCCAAAGTTGAACATAATTTTAAGTTCTGATATATATATATATATATATATATATTTATAGTTATGGTTGTTCACCCACTGAACACCACCAATCATAGCTGATTGGCAGTGGTGGCCTCTGACAAGGTCATTAGAGGTTGTTGGTAGTAAATATTTGACTAAATTTCACTTTTGGAATGTTTGAGGTTGTTTTAATTTTAGCTTTTTAGGTTTCAAAATTTTCATACCACTTATATTTGATTTATTTTTATATTGGCCATTTACATTTGAAAATGAAAATACGTAAAAGGCTAAACAAAAAAATTGAATCAAACATGCATGACGGGCTAAAATAAAAATTTTTACACTTAAATTGTCAAAATGAAAAAAGTCTTGAACTTTAAGAGTCAAAAGTGTACTTTAGTCTAAATATTTCAAGATCGGTGAGTTCCATGTAGTAGTCAGTAACAAGTTTTGAAAATAGCTTGAAAACTGACAACATAAACCCCCAACAAAATCATATCTTTTGTTCTCCCTAACAAAAATAAGATCCCTCCACACAAAAAATCAAATCTTTCATCACCCCCTCCCATAAAACCACCACACCTTTGTCGCATTCTCTCCACAAAACATTAGATCGATCACTCCACATCTAATCGTTTGCTAACGAGATATATTGGGGATTATAAGGAAAACCAACAGAAAAACAAAAAATGAACTAGGTTGAGAGGCATGCATACACTTGCTATCTTTAAGATGATAAAGAATCTTAAAGATATCAAGTGTATGCATGATTTTCCTATAGCTTCGCTTGAGCGACCCTTAGGCTAGCTTAAGCGAGACATAAAGCATGATTTTCCTCTTTTTATTATTATTATTATTATTATTATTATTATTATTATTTCATTGTTTTACTTCCAAAGTAAGATTACTAACATATTACAAGCTACATGTATGATAAAAAAAATATACATTAGGATCGACATCATCATAAGGCTAATAAAGAATGTCACAAATGCAAATGGCTCAGATTCTTGCCATCTCTCTCTCTCTCTCTCTCTCTCTCTCTCTCAAAAATAGTTTTTCTCTTCTTTTTCTTACCCCACGTCAGCAGCTGATCATCGCACTGACAAAAACTACCACTAGATGCTTTTTTTTGGGCTCTTTTCCATTTTTCTTTGATTATGAATTATTATGAAATGACTACAGCTGATTTGTGTTTGGTATAATTTGTTATTGTCGAGTGTCAATTGTTGATGTGATGTTAGTTGATATTGTCAAACGGATATTTTTTGTGTTTTGTAATTTGTATGAGTCCCAACGTCCCCATATATAATCTTATGCCATAAAATTACTACCACTTACATAAATTTTTGAACATAACAAGGTCCAGAAAACTATAATCAACTACCCTAATAATTTAGTAACAAAATTTTCGCTATCTAAAGTCTCAACCATATGAACGTTTGTATAGAAGCCAATTAGTTTACAATAATATTTACCGGAAAAAACCACAACAATTAAAATAAACCCGAGGTAATTAGCTAGGTGCCAATTTACGATAAAAAGTGACGGAAACAAAGTTTTAGGAAGATACTTTACAAAGAGAGTTGGTCAACAATTCCGTCCAACTTGTACCATTTGCCAGTACAACAATATATATTAAATTCTTGAAAATAAGTCACCATGTCCTTCTAAAATGATTAATCTCCTTTTTTTTTTTATAATAATTTTTAGGGGACAGTTTAGTTAAATTTTTTAGGATTATTCTATATATTTTTTACGTTTTCTTAATTGATTGAACAACTCAATCTCTCTTAACTTATTCATTCTCCACCATTGTTAATTAATCAAAACAATGAATGTTGGGAGATAGAGGATTGGAATAGTTATTTCCTCCTTTTTCTTCAAAATACAAAGTTCACACACATTGTAAAGCGATTTCAGCACAAATTCCACAAAATTAATACTTGGTGAAATTGGCACGTAAAATGCATCCAAGAAAGAAGTCTAGTGGTGGTGGTCTACTAGGATTAAGACTATAGAAACATGCATGAACATGCTCCATATATAATAGCACTTCAGATCCAAAATTCGAAGAGGTTCATAGTTTTTTGTCCCCTCATCGATACCGAAAGTGCTTAAGCAATTGTTCTCTATCAATAAAAACCGAAAAAAGTAAGCAATAATTCTTCACTTTTGTGCATTTGTTTCATTTCAGTCATTATCGTGCTTTCATAATGTACTGCCACTTTACTAAGCTTATTTTTTTAGTTCAATAGGTAACTCTCATGATATTTTTAACAGATATGTTCGTAGTTTAAAGCATTCATCTCTATAATTGCTGCTTGGTCTTCGCCTTGCTTTTATGATTTCTGGCCATGATTAATATGGTTGATCTCTCCGTCTATTTTATTATGGAGAAAAAATGCCTCCAAAGCAATTTGAAATTATTTTATTCCAATCCACTACATGACGGTTAAAAAAGTCATCTATATGTATACATTCTCATGATATTTTTAATGGATACGCTCGTAATTTAAATCATTCCTCTCTATAATTTCTGCTTCGTCTTTGCCTAGCTGTTATGATTTTTGGCCATTATTAATATGGTTGATCTCTCCGCCTATTTTATTATGGAAAAAACATGCTTTCAAATAGTTTGAAATTATTTTCTTGCAATCCACTACATATCTATTGTTAAAAAGGTTATTTATACGTAGTTTTAGTCACATAATTTTTTTAATAAATCATGTAATTTATTTATATAATATACATGGAGTCATATAAATTGCTACAAGTTGAAAAAGGTAATTTAAAACTGTTTACAAAGACTGTCCTTTTATTCAAAGTTTCAAACTGAACAGGATGGATGCATGTACTGTCCTTTTCTTTGCATGCAAGTGTAAAGCACCCGTACAGATTTTTGGTTGCAGACTTGCAGTGTTGATGGTGAGAAAGAAAAGTATTAATTTCAAATTTTCAATCAAGGATAAAGATTTTTGAGATCTATATATCATGTGCTGTTTATCTTCCACTTTTTTTTAGGGTACCCCCTCCCGACCATATTTGTCACGCGTGACTTTCAATAGGGAACACATGGATTATCACATGCCAAAATCCCATAAAATGTGGCTTTTATTTTATTTTATTTTTGGTTGTGAACCATAATACATGTTTGTATACAGTATTTACATTCTCAAAGAAACTCAAATTAAATGTACTAACCGAATTTTATCAACGAAATCCAATATTCTATTCATCTCTCTCCATAGTCCATATATGATTCGATCATCACCACTTAATTCTATGATGGACATGTTAGTTAATAATCTCCAATAGAATTTAGAATTCTGTAATTTTTGGAGTTAAATAAATTATTACTCATTCTTTTGGATTAAACAAGAAAAAACTAGATATTAAAAATGTTCCAGTTAATTACCATTGGTGATGAAAACTAAATATAGCTTTCCAATGAAGATTTACTCGTAAGTCGTAACCTCCCTTAAAATATAGGAATTATTAGGAGGGTAAAAATGAAAAAAAAATATTATCTTGTGTAGCAGATGAAAGTCATTACCTAAGGCTTATATATAATTATATTTGTGGACTTCGTGCGTATTTCACATGAAAAGTCCATTAACTTTTTTTATAGGCTGTATCTCATTGCTTCATTTTTTCTTATTTGTTATTTATTTATTATTATTTGTTTTTATTTTATTTTATTATCTTAAACAACAATCTATCTTTAATCTATTTTATTTAAATGTCAAGAGCCTTATAATTTAATGATATTACTTTTTCTCCTTTATAAGAAGAATCAAGATTCAAATATCCTTCTTTTATTGTTGTAATAATCAATAAAGACAACAAATAAAATAAGTATGTTACAAAAACAATAATTTCTGAATTTGGGTTGATAATTGGCTTATAGGAGTATAAATTAGTAGGTTGCCCAAGTATTATTGTTATTATTATTATTCTGGTTTTTGTAAGTGAGTTTTTAGCCAAATTTGAAGGGGAGATTTTGATGAAGTTTATGCAAGCCTCTTGATATGGATAAATACCTAAAAAGTACTATAACCTAAAACAGTTTTTAGGCATAATTATAAGGACTAATGAAAATATGAAATTATTCAACTAAGGCATATATATTTGTAAAAACAATTACAAAGGATCCCTTTCATAAAAGCCACTATTGGATATTATTTTTTTGCATGATAAATTAATTTCCAGCTCTACCATTATTGAGATTGCTCCGTACTTGATGATTTTTCATTCTAATGATCGATTTGCATTATTTAGAATCTTAAGATTGACCCTTGATTTCTGTTATCTTTCTCATCTCTTCCGTGGATCTGTCTGGAATTCTATGCAGGCATTTACTAGAGATTGTGATGTGTCTCCTTATCAGCTAGAACTTCAAATTCTCCTGTTTCCCATTGTTTGGTAATCTATATTATTTTATTGCCAAATGATTGAATTGTGTTTCTGGAAAATACTATATATTACAAGATAAGAGTCATATATTATATATGACCAAGGACCACTTTCATTGAAAGTTTTCACATACAAAAATCAACTAAATTTGTCAGATGCCATCCCTTTATTTTAGAGTCGACTACTAGCTACATATATATATTTTATATAATTATTCATCTCGGTCTAACTGTGTTTAAGTTCGATTCCATACTACGTGGTCTCCATTTTCCATCTATGATGTTAAATTTGCAGTAATTGTTTATCTTAAATTTGTCATTTTCGAAAAAAATATATGTCAAAAATTAAAGCAAAAGCATGGAAATTAACATACCAATCATGTGTGGTCCAAGTGCCTGGCATTTTATGAGAATTGAATTAAAACAGAAGAAATTAAATCCCATTATTATTTTAATTAGTTTATTAATTGTATTATGCTCTCTCACATTGGTGTACATAGCTGTACCTCCATTTGAAATCTGGATTAAGTAGAAGCTTCCCATGTGACCTTATGTTAAAACTAGAGGAATGATGTAGATTAAAAAGTTTTTCCAGGAAAAAAAAAACCTTTGTTCTTGATTGTTTGAGTATGTGCATATGTATTTGCCTCCGAAAACCAGGGAGCTTAAATAGAAGCCTAATCTGTAATCCCAATAAGGAATGGGGGTAGGGTTTAGAACCCATTATTAGAAGAAATTAAAGATAATATTTTCTAGAAAATGATTCATTTTCTATAAATTATTTTCTATAAATTATTTTCTATAAAATTATTTCATATTTCTATGTTTGGTAGTAACCTTAAATGAGTTGAAAAACAATCTTTTAATTAACTTTCTTTATTTAGCTTGCTGTGAAATAGAGTTGTTTTCCAAAAAAATTTAATAAAAAACAATCTCTAAAAATAAGACATATTTTTTCTATAAACCAAAAATTGTTTTCATTTAACTCATTTTTTTTATAATACTACCAAATATTGAAAAAATATGAAAAATTATCTTTATACAAAACTTTCTATTGAAACAAACGGAGCGAAATTATCATTACACAAAATTTTTCATTGAAATAAACAGAGCGTTAAGAAATAAGACAAGCTAGCTATTAAGCATGTAATTGCACCTGAGATAAAGAACACATATATATATATATATATATATATATATTACTAATATTAAGAAAATTGAGAAATGCAAGGTTGGATTTTTCATGTTTGTACAAATTAGTAAAGCTAGTTGGCCCACAACTTGAAGTATATGGACCCGTATCATCATTCATCATGGTCATCACATGCACGTGTGGCGAGAAGTGACATACTGCATTAAGTGCAAAATTACAACATGTAGACAACAAATAACAATTGAGTGGTTGAGTTTGAGGGCCAGCTTATATATTATGAGTTATGACTTCAAAGTATGAACTCAAAAATGTATATTTTCTTTTGTCCAAACTTTGGAACATGGGAAACAGACTGGTATGGGCAAGTATATATATATAGTATTACTATTAGCATAGATTTTGAATTGGTCCTGTGGGTTGGGTTTTATTACTGCTTGAGTAGGAGTTATGAAAATTAAAGTCTTAATCAATTAAAGAACTTAGTGCACTGTTTTGTGTGTGCTCATTCAAATGTTCAACTACCCCAAGATGCTTATGTAATATAATTGCAAATATAGACAAAAAATCTACCGTAGTGAATCATAATGATTTGAATTTTATGGTCCATATGACTGATTTCTTAATGACTTTGTTTTACTAGTGGAAAATTAGGACTTCTTGTAGCTAATTAATTATACACAAAAAACCATGATCTTGTTTTTTTTTTTTTAAGGAACTTTTGACTTTGATATTGTACACTTTGTTTTTTTAACAATTCATCTCTTTCTTTAAATTTATATTGAATTAGAAAAAAAAAATAGCACATTTTGTAATATCTAATTTTTGAAAGGAAAAAAAAAAAACCGACAAGAAGAGGTATTTCATTTTCAGTACCCTTCATAGATTTAAAAACTAGGGAAATAAAATAGTTTGATAGGATAAAGACTAGGTGAATTTGAGGAATTGGGATGATGACTTTTGTTTTGTAAATGTTAAATGATGATTACCAGCAAACTAGGAAACTTCCATTTCTATTAAGGATATAATTTTCTTTCAAACTTCCTCTAACCTACAATTATATGTGGCGACTAAAATGAGAATCCACATATACTTTTAATGGCCATATATTCAACTTGTTTAAACAACTTTACAAAAAATAATCAAATATGAATAAAAGAAAAGATAACAAAGTTACTCCAAACATTTCTTTTTATTAGTAGTAACAAATCCTCACAAAAAAGTTTAAAATCATAAGATACATAGAATAAAAAAACTAAAACTAAAAGTAGAAAACTACATTAAAAGCAATATAGTTTAAAATTAAAAACATTTGGTCTCTCATGAAATAAACATCAACACCATTTTTTCCCTCTCAACTCTAACTTTCTTTAATATGAAAAATTGTTTTTACTCTTCTTAAACCAAACACCACCTTTTTAAGTTGTGAAAACATTTCCTAATTGCACCCGACCTAGCTTTATACTGATTCTTCTAAATTCTTAAACTATTAGGATACGATGAATTTAATAATTTAATTACATAATTCTAAAATGATCCACCATCTCCTAATAATATAATGCTAGGGCATTAGTTAAGTGACTCAACTTTTCTATTTGACAATGTAATTGGTTTAGTAAGAATAATTTTCATAGAATTATAAAGCTAGTTTAATTTACAGACAAATCTATTGTACAATTGACTTCTTGACTCCAAGTGTCAATCATGCATTGAACTCATTTTGGAAGCTGAAGATGGGGATAGTTTAAGTGCATGAGCTGTTTATAATTCCACACGTAATTAAGTTGCATGAACTCATTACCAATCCCGCAAGCCATGGGATGTCATGTATGTATTCAAAAAAATTATATGACAAGTCATTTTTTATATATTTGAACCAGTCGTCACTGTCTCCATCAATGTAAAAAATTATAGCCGAAAGTCCTCAGGGGAATAATGTCATGTGCAGGATTGGATCATTTCCCAAGTCAAATTTTCATGTGCAGAAAATATATGCATATCTATTCTTTGTATATGGTTCAGGAACCAGGATAACCATTTCAGAGACCTCGATCCTAATTTCTAGCCAAGGAAGTGCCCTAGATTTCCTAGACGTATTTTGTTTGAGTTTGAAGCTGTTGCTTGAGGAACTTAATTTATTTGTATCCAAGACTATGATCTATTTGGTAATCGTGTTGTTTACTTGAATGGATTTTCTTTTCTTTTAAAAAGAAAATGTAGAAATTGGAGTAGGTAAATATAGGTTCAAGCGAACTTTAAGTTTTCAATTGCAATTAGTTTAGAGCCAAGACAAATTTCACAGTGGTCTGAGGTGGAAAATTGTTAAGGTGAATGATAGAGTGATGTCGATATGGATATATATAAAAATTAATAATAACTTATCAACTCTGCAAGTGTGAATTTAATTTATGAAAACTATTATGTTTGTAGCATTAATCAATCTCTTGCATACATTCCATACTTTTAAAGTGTAACATTAATACGTTTTTTTGATAAACGAAAGTGTAACAATACTAAACACTAGAAGATGTTGCAATAGCAGGTACCAAGATATTCGGTAGACAGCATAAATTTGAGGTTTAAAATTTTAAATTCATGACATTGTATACCTCGAAAGAATAAGGGTATGCGAGCCCAAAAACCGAAGTCCTTTGGCAGTGTTTCTTAGCTTCCAGCATTTAGTGTGAATTCATTTTTTGTCTCACATTTTACCAAATAAACTATTTAAAAAAAAAAAAAAAACCAATTTACCAAATAAATTAGCTTTTTTCCAAAAAAAAAAAATAAAAACTGACTTTTCTATTATCTTACTTTTCCAAAAATATACTACCGGAAATTACGTATACGTGAATGCCATTTGTAGCCATTTTTTTGCTTCCAACTTTTTACTTAAACCCCCTTTTTGTTTTACCTTTTACAAAGTAAATTAATTTTTTTTAAAAGAGTCCGATTAACAATTGCTGAAATGCATTAGTTAAGGTCGAGTTTTCTAGTATAATTGATCAACTTTTTTTAAGAGATAACACAACATTTTATTAAAGAAATATTTGTTTATTTGCTTTTATTACTTTTTCATGTATGCAATTGAACTTGATCTTTATTCCTTCTTAACGAACGCAGTCAAACACTCGTTAATGTATTACTTAAAAGAATTAGCTAAATTAGTTCTTTTTGTATCATATTCCAGCGAATAACTAGGGGATGCCAAACTCTATACTCTATAATAGGGTCGGAAAGCTAGACATATATTACTCTAGCAAGTGTACGATCTCCAGGTATTGTGAAAGAAATGTACTTGTTGGGCAAGAGGATAGGTTGGGCCACAACTAACTTTTGCAACGTAGCTCCAAATAATGTTTGGAATGTATTTAGGGCCGAGATACGGGTTTAGGGTCGATTTACTTTGATGATGCATACAGCCTACTCATAATTCCAAAAGGTCTCAGGTCCAACTGTCCAAGTTCATTCGATGAGAAACACCATATGAATTTCAATCTCAAAACTAGACAGATTATTAGATTGTCATATAAAAACTAATCTAATAATTTTAGAGTACTCTTAATTTTATACTTTCAATACAATTAATTCTTTTAGTTGTCTCATATAGCTAGATACTAAAATCTTAGTATACAATAAGCAATAACTAAAAGTTTCTCTTCTTCTTTTTTGGTCCTCCTTCCCTTGTCGTTGTAACTATCATATTACTGTAATCATCACATGACGACCTTTATAATAATAATAAAAAAAATATCACTAATTGGTTCGCTTCACTTATCATGTGATGATCACATGATTTTTTTATTCATAAGAACTAATGGAAGTTAGTCCTAGAGTCAAGAGGCCAATTTAACAGATATGAAACCTCATAGAGTTATAAGAAAGAATTGAAATCCCATATGGTGTTTTTGCTTCTAACTCATAAGTTTATGAACACAAAATTTTTCACAATTTTTCTCATAACTTGCCCAAAAGTGGTAGATAATCACTTTTACAATAATCCATCATTTTTTTTTCCACCAATCACTCATAGCCAAACTACTATTTCAACAAATTGTAAAAATAGTTGTGTCCTAACCTTATTGACAAGAAAATATTCCAATAATTTTTTATATAGTGAAGAAAATCAATGGCTAAAAGCAAGGGTCCGTAGTTTTTTATATTTTAGAAAATTATATTTTAATACTTCAACAAATTCATTTTCCACATTGTTATCATTGTGCTTTTCAAAAATATATGGTTTCTTTCTTTATGCGGAATGGATACATATAGTTTCTTCTAGTACACTCTCAAAGTCCATATTAACCCTTCAATTTTAGCGGCAAACATTGACATCTATACATACCGACAACTAATTGCTAATTAATTCAAGGAAATTTTCAGCCAGAGAAACTTTCTCCTAATAACTCAAAGGCATAGATGTGTTGGTCCATTAGCTTTAATTACAAGTTTTAACCTTTGTTCCTCTTCTTAATAAAGTTTATTATCTAGCTATGCAATAATAATAATGACAACAAAACAACATCATCATTCTCATGCTCACTGCTCACATTCTACGTATGGTTGCATTAATCTTGTCACTAATTAAATTAATTAACCATAAAAAAAAATTGATCACACCATAGATGTGACGTGATAGCTATTTTAACCACATATATTGAGCATTTTGTTGTTGTCATATTGAATATTACTGGATCTAGTTAGCAAACAAAAAGCTTGTAAAAACAAATAAACAATAAAGGAAGCTTTCTTATTTTGATTAAGAAAAGGAACAAAATAACACGAGGGAGAACATTTACATGATCCTATTCCAAAAGATAAGCCTTGTTGGAAAATCACTTGAAGGCCAAGAAAGGAACCTAATAAGCATTTTTTTTTTTTTTATCTTTTACTTTTCCCTTTTATGCACTATTGGCTTTATGCATGCAAAACTAAAATTCTCTCTCTCTCTCTTTTTTTTTTTAGAAACACAATTTTTTTTAGAGAGTTTCAACTTATGGCGTCCGATTCTAATGATAACTCTTTATGTTCAAACCAAGACACCAATCGGTTTTCAGTATAAGAGGGGATTGAATTCTAGATTTCTTATCTAACGATAAAAAACTTTACTAATTGAGCTAACTGAAACTCATAAAAACACAAAACTTAATATCTAAGAACTCACATGTGGCCCAAAGTTGAGGAGTACCCATGAGTTTGATAATTTTCCTCCAAGGGTGGTGGCTTTCTATACGTTTATTTAAGCACATTGTCCAGGTGTTAATCATGATCTACCCACTACAACATAACCGAGAGCGATATTGGTCATCATTATAATAAAATTTTATCTTTTGGCTTCTTCTACATTGGTCTCCTAAAATTCAAAAGTTGGGACTCATAATGAGATATTCAAATTGGACAATATTTTGTCCACATATAAGGGGATGGGTCAGGACTTAGGAGCCAATGCAGTTATGAATAATGACAGAAATTACCATAATGATTAATTACTTACTTTACGACTCTCAAGACGAGGAGGATGCTCATTTTGCAATCTATGTAAAGTTCTAAACTCACTTTATTCCAAATAAGAAAACGATTGTTTCAAATTACATCTTTCCAATGAAAAGAACCGTGCGAGTTTCTAGGTAAGGTGCTATATGCTTTGAAAATCAGTTAAAGTAGAAACTCTTGCCCCAAACTGGCTTGAGCAAATTGGCACCTATAAGAGAAAAATTTTATAAAAAAATATTCTGTTGTTCGGTTGTCCTATATCCAATCAAGTCTCTTTTATATGACATATATAAATGAAATTAACCCTAAAAAACTTTGAGAGAAGGTTGAGACTACCAAATTCTCTAAAAGAGAAAATTCCTTGTAGTCTATTGGTTGTAGGTTCGAATCCTACTTGGGGAGATTTGATTCATTCCGAATTCTTTAATTTGGAATGAAAGGGTTTGCTTTGACTGTTAAGAGTAGGTAACCTTCACCGTCTTTCAATTATCTTACTCATCGACAGGAGATCCAAACCAAACACTTATAATTCCTTTGTGATGATGGATTGGTGCTGGAAATCATAAAAGCTATCCCAAACCATTAAGTAGTCTCGAAGTATCCAAGAGATTGGATTACGATTGGCAACTCAAGTTGCGGAATCGAAAGCTAGCAAGACTGATATACTTGTTTTTTTTTTTTTTTTTTTGTTGAATAAAAATTTTATTTATGAATATCGGAGTACAAAAGACGGGAGGGCTTGGAATCATCTTTCTCCACAGCCTCAAAAACTAGGAGAGGCACCTTAGAGATGGGAATTGGCCCTACCCAATTTACAAAAGTTGCCCATTGGGCTAAAAGATGAGCTGAAACATTGCCCTCTCTGTACCAAAAAAAAAAAAATGAAATAGCATCAAAACACTTTACAAAGTCCAAAATATCAGTAATCACCTTTGCAATACTCCAATGAGCTGTCATTCCTGCATTACTCAATGGATCTATCACATTCCAAACATCTCCTTTTCACAATGATTTTAGAAAACCCATTATCAATGGCTCTCTTAATGGCACAAAGTGCTGCCTTTGCTTCACCCACCAGAGGACTACCTGGTACTTGTACATCTATATAGAACTAGATGTTTTATAAGCGTATTGTATCTTAACTATCTTCATTAGTGGATTCATTTTCTTGGCTAGTGACTCAGATAGTTTTTGTTTGTTGCCAGTTTTTCTCTTCATAACTACATCTTGTGTTTGGGTGTATGAGTTGGGATTTGCAATGATTTTTTCGTTATCCATGCAATTTTGTAATTGGCTAATCAATCGATTTAGACCTAATTTGCTAAATGTGTTAAAAAATTAATAGATAGCCGATTCTATGATTCTAAACCAGTGCATTCGATTGTGAAATTTTCAAGTCATAAAACATTTAGTTCTAAAAAATTGGACGAAAACATGTTTGTGAAAACTTCAATTGATAAATTTTAGCTAATGTTCTAGTGAGCAATGAAGGGATACATGAGACAATGCAGTGCCGCTAATGCTGATAGAGGAGGAAGCCCCTCTGAAATCATGTTGTGCCTTTTCTTTCATGAGACTAGTGTGATCTCCGTTTAACCTTTTTTTTTTTTTTTTTTTTAACTTTGTTTATAAAAAACCAAAAAAACAAAACACAAAAAACAAAAACAAAAGAGTAGAGCTAGAAGTTTTGATATGATTTTTTTTTTTTCAAAAACAAGTCTTAATATGATTGAATGGGATGCCCCATGATTGGTTTTTGTCTTTTTTTTTTCTTTTTTGTTTTTCAGTTAAAAGGGAATTCTTTTTTATACATTTATAATTCGATAATTCAACTATTGAAAAATAAATATAGATTATTTTTTTGATATCCTGCAAATCCCAAACAAAACAAAACACATAAAAAAAAAAGTTGCAGACAGTAATAGTATTCGGTGAGTCGCGGTTCATGCCGGAGTCTTCATTTATTGGCCAAAAAAGGTTTGCGCACGTGTTTGGTTCACGGTAAGTCCACCCACTGCCGACTCAAAGAATTTGCGGCAATCCTCTAGAGTACAGTTGTGGTTAGATATTAAAATTAAAATCATATAAAGTGGAATCCACCTCTTTTGCCACGCCATGTCACTCAAGACCACATCAAATTGCCCACAATTCAACTTACTTACCTCCTTATCCCAAAAAAAAAAAAAAAAAAATCAGCTTAGTTTCTTGAGTTAGTTTTAAGTAACTTGTGCATATAAATCGGTACATTTAAAAATAATTATAATTATATATATAATTTAGAATCTAATTAGATTTAGACTCTTCGATTTTTGCATTTAATAATTTACTTGTCACAAAAATTAAAAGGGATACATGATGCAAAATTGAACTCCAATTAAAATTCAATTTAGAATCTAATTGAATTTAGACCATTTGATTTTTGCATCTAACAATTTACTTGATACACAAAATTAAAAATTAAATTAGGCATGTGACACAAAATTAAACTCCGATTTAGAATTTAATTAAAATTTCTCTTAACTTTAGCTATTAATATATATATATATATAGATTTCAGTTAATTAAATAGTTAAATACAACTATTTAAATACAGTACATGTGTAATAAATAGTTAAATATAACTATAAAAAAAAACTAATTTTTTTTTTTTTTTTTCATTTACCCTTCATTGCCCTAAGGAAGTCCTCTGCCCCCAGAAAGGCAGGTTTCCCTTAAAAGACTTGCAGCTAATGTAGAATTGTAGATCTCGAAGGGAGGGAGTATGATGTGAAGAAACAGGGAAAGCAAGAAAGAAATTAATATTCATTGGTAAGATTATTGTTTTTTAGTTGATATTTTTCTATTCTTTCTTGAAGATGAGATGAGAGCACTGCGAGCTAGCTACTTCGTCCATATAGCAAAGACAAAGACCAATTTTTAGGTCCTGGTAGGTTCCTGTGATGTCAATTTCTGGTGAAGTCATCTAAGGATGGGTTCTTTGGAAAATATTTTGTTGCAAAGGGACAATTAACTCACCAATTATTTTAGAATCATAATTAATTTCACATTTTTTTTCACAATTATCTTATAATGCATGTAACTGATTGTAATTGACTCTTTGTCACTTTCACATAAACTTTTTTTTTTTTTTAATCACTCACAGTAAGTCACACCTAACACCTAATACTTTTGCACTCGAATTTTTCTTAATTTAATCCAAACATGTAGGGCCCAAAGACAATCACTTCAAGACATGAATTGCTCTTTCAGATCTCCACATCTAAGGCATGATTGTAGTTTGGAGGAGGATTAATAAAAAAATAGGATTAAAAATCGAATGGAAACAAATTTTCTGCCACTTTTATACATGTGGTTGGTTTCCATAGATTTCTTATCACGATCTTTAGTGCCTCGGAGTTAAAAGGGTTTTAAAATTATTACTTCACCATTAAACAAATGTTTTCCTTTCTTTCTCACATCTTCTACCAACTCTTCGTCTATCACAATTCCATGCTTTTTCCTCCACCAAATAAGATATTTTCCACGTCAATTCCAAGTTCTCATCCATTCTTTCCCTCAAGACCCGCTAGGCCTAAAAAAATCCCACCCTTACGTGGGATCACAATTTATACAATGACATGCGTAACTTTTACAGAACTGAATACTCACAAGAAACCTAAGGTTTAAAGAAAGACCAACCGTGTGTTTTGGAAGTTTGAAGATAATAATGGTTACGTCTTTCCTTTGTTTAAATGTTTTAAAACTTAAGTAGGATGAAGTGGAGTTTATTACTCACTTGTGTTTGAATGCTTTAAATATTAAATAGGGGAAAAGAGGGGAGGAAAACGATCATATTAAGGAAATAGATATAAATTGACATAATAAAGAAAAAATTGATAATTTTTTTTAATACAAGTGGAACCCCTTCTCTCTCCCTACCAAATCTCTTACCCCTCCAAATCCCTTCTCTTTTCCCCTTTAAAAAACATCCAAGCTAGGGAACAATTAATTTTCATCCTTAAAAAGATTAACTTCATTCAATTATAGAGAACAAAAAAAGGTTAAATAAAACCTAAAATAATATTAGTAGAAGTAAGAAAATGATAAAGTACAAAAGTGATAATTTATCCAACAAATTGAAAGAAAAATACACACATTTATTTTTATTAATAAAAACACAACATTTATTGAACAAAGTAAGAAATAGCCTAATCAAATATATATTGCATTTAGTAGTAAAGAGCTTTTCACCCCTTGTTACAAGTTGCAGTAAGAGGATTCAAACTAAGTTTTTCGTATGGGAATTGGGTACCATATAGTTCAATTAGTAAATCTTCTTATTATCAAATAATAGATATTTGTTTGAATCTCGCCTACACCAAAACTAATCAGTGTTTTAACTTATAATTGTACAGTCACCAAGTATAAAACCAAGGGTAAGTGGGTCTTTCGCCAAGTCAAACTTTTATAACACGTCCCGACCTTAAACGTACACATGCAAGGATTAATTAGAGGAATGTCATGGCTAAGTGAGAAAACCTGGATTCCAGGGCACACAAATAGTGTGTACCAGAGGCACATTAGGTATAGTTGCACATTCATTAGGATAAGGGAGACTCCCTTTGACGTACTGTGCCACACCCCAAGCACTACCCTAGGGTGGTACCATTCCATTCCTAAAATGGTGCTACACTGGGTATCCTCATTAGTCAGTAGTTTGCTTGAGTAGCATAGTATATAAACGTCTCACCTTCAATGGCTCAAAGGATGTACAGCCCACGATCATGTCTCCCCATGACCATGGTTGGCATTGTCCTCCCTTTTCCAGCTCTCTTTCTCTCTTAATTCTCGCTAGCAACTAATATTGTTCGACTGCAAGCTATTCTTTGGAGTATGCATAAAGTGCTAGCAACTGTTCTTGTACACCCGGTGTTTTTTTTTGTACTATAAAAGAAATTAAGAACATTGGTCATATACTAGGTAGAAGGAATGAGAGGAAAAAGATAGAAAGATATACTAAGAAAGAGTAGCATAAAAACTCTATTTCATTGTAAACATTTCTGAGCAATAAAAATCTATACAGGATTAAGGGTATATTTAGTCCTTGCTCCACGCCATGGTTTTTCTTCCCATTTCTGCTTTGAGGTTTTTCACGTACTTTTTGAGTCTATTTTATTTAGTAATTTGCATCGATTATCATTTTGTTCTTTGCAGTAGAAAAATATCATTTTTAGCTCTAACAAATGGTATTTGAAATGTACTAGGGTTAGGATTTAGAGATATACACTTTTATATCCTCTAAAAATCTAATTTACACGTACATTTTTGAAGACTGTTGGGGAAATTTTCTGGTTTTTCTCATTTTTCTTAGTATTCTATGCCTCCTAGAAAGAAGAGTACAATTCCTTCAACCAGTTTCAATGATGAATTTGTTCGCAAAAATTGAAAGCTTAGTTCATGAATTACCAAAACCTGATTCTCATTTATTGAAGGGGACATCCTTAAGGTGGACTTAGCCATAAATGATAAATATTAGTTGATTTTGATTGGTCCTAGAGAGGGATAATTTCTTATGTTCCGATGAGATATTGAATACTTCCAAGTAATACAATTTTACAAAATGTTTTTTTTTTCCCTCTTATATAAAAATATATTTTACAATACTAATATTGAGTTATTGTTAAAGTTGAAGTACTTAAGCATTGGAGAAAGGTCATACTTAATGCATAAAACTTCTACTTTTGTAAAGTTTGAGAAATGTGATAGTAGACAACCTTACCCCCAAAATTTTTAAAGAGACTGATTTCTAAATTCAAACATACAACCAGCTTGATTTTATTGGAGGTCACCTATCATTGAAATTTTTGCATTAAAAATTTGAGGCAATTCTAGTGAATTACATTATCTTTATCTTAATCTATATATATAATAATAGGTGAAGCAGAGAGAAACTCAAATAGAATTTCAAATTAGAGTTTCAATTTTGTGCCATGTGTCTAGATTTAGATTCTCAATTTTGCGCCACTTATCCTAACCAAAACTCAAAAAAAATCTAATTAGATTGTAAATTGGACTCCAATTTTGTGTCATGTATCTTATCTAAATTTTCTAATTTTTGTGTCCAAATAAATAATGCATTAACATTTAATATGGAAGCCAAGAAAACTACAATGATAATGCTCATTAGCCTAAGCAATAACATCTCACATGCACACTTTTATGGGTGAACTCATCATGTATCTTATCTAAATTTTCTAATTTTTGTGCCCAAATAAATGATACATTAACATTTAACACGGAAGCCAAGAAAACTACAATGATAATTCTTATTGGCCTAAACAAGAACATCTCACCTGCACACTTTTATGGGTGAACTCAATAGAGTTTGGAGTTCTTCTAATCTCACTACCATAACCAAGGAGTCCAAAGAGAAAGACTATAAAAGTAAAACATCATCTCCTCCTAATGCCATATCGTCATCTCATGTCTCCTCCTTCTCTCTCAACTTCTACCAACTAGATCCACACACTACCCTCTCCTCCTCCTTTTGGATTTCTAAGAGCAAGGCTGGGTTTAAATACAATGTTCAATCTCACTCTTCCTTACTTCATACTCTCATACATTACCGCTTCATTGGTACCTCTAAAAAGATTCCAAGTTCAATGATCAGTTCTTGTCGTTAAATTTGTGCTATGTGTCCAATTTCTAATTGTAGTTTAATTTTGTGCTATGTGTCAAATTTGATTTTTAAATGTTGGTGTTAAGTTACCTCCATTCATAATGCTCAATGTGGAAACTGAATCTACCAATATGAATATCTTATTATTACAATTGTTAATATTTCCATGCGTAAGCACGGACTACATCATAGTTTCTTGTAAAGCATGATAGCATCTATTACATCAAATACTTACGTGGCCTTATTTTGGACATGCATACGAGGAGGTATTTAGCGTTTACAGACCATGGTATTGACTATTGAGGAATCTACTTAAACTATGGAAGATTCAACGTAAACCGATCTTCTTTGAAAACTCGTAAAGAGCCCGAAACTTGTATGCAAGAACTCCATTGACTCCTAAGCCTAATTTATGGGACTTGGGAATCCCCACGTATTAATAATTTGCAATTGAATTTGCTTACAAAAATTGAAAGCTTGGTTCATGAATTACCAATACTTGATTCTCATTTGATGAATTAACATCCTTAAGGTGGATTTAGCCACATATGATAAATATCCATTGATTTTGATTGGTCATAGATAGGGATAATTTCTTATGTTCAAATGAGATATTGAATAATTCCTTGTAATACAATTTTACAAAAGATGATTTTTTTTTTCCTCTTATATAAAAATCCTGCATTTTTTCTTAAGGGAGAGAGTATGGAGGCTCAATTTTTAGGAGGAATAATCTTGCCATAAATGTGTTTGTTTAGGATCTTAAAGAATTAATTTTCCTTTGAAATTTCGTGGAAAGAAAAAAAAAACGAAAGTAGGATATGTTGTTGATATTCAATTTGTTGATTATTGTTTATTGTTTTATTTTATTTTGAATTTTTGTTATATTTAATATAATTGATGACTCATCTTGCCATAAATGTGTTTGTTTAGGAGCTTAAAGACTTAGTTTTCATTTGACATTTCGTGAAAAAAAAATATGGAAGTAGGATATGTTGTTGATATTCAATTTGTTGATTATTGCTTATTGTTTTATTTTATTTTGAATTCTTGATATATTCAATATACTTGATGACTCATATGAATTATTATAGATGATACATGTTCTTTATGCATTGCACTTCTTTGAGTTGATGTATGGTTTTGTCATGGAATTGCAAAAATGGGAGATTATTAAGTTTTAGAATGTGTTAGCTAATTGCAACATTGAAACAAGTGTTTATAAGGTTTGTATTTAAATAGTTTGGTTTGTATTGAATCTAGTCAATAAGCAACATTGAAGAAATAGACTACAAAAGTGATGATTTATCCAACAAATTGAAAGAAAAATATATACATTTATTTTTATTAAAAATAAAAAAACACAACATTCATAAAACAAAGAATTTCTTACTGATGATGCTCAAAAAATCGTCAGTAAACTGCAAAGTTCTCTCCTTCACACTCGATGCAACCTGCAAAACACAAAGTAAGAAAAACCTTGAAATGGTATCGGTGTGGCACCGGCCAAGGACCCTCCGAAAGTTAAGTTTGTAGATGCTCACAACCCTAGAGTGCCAGAGTTGGAGAATAGTATGCGTACCTTTTCTGTGAGAGCCATAGGGTTTTTATAGTAGTGTAGAATCGACTTTCTTTCCTTGAGTAAGAAGTCTTTTCCATATAGAACTTGTCATTAATTGAACGGATGTTGCGGAATCCTTTTTATATCTGGATTCTATCCCCATTGGGATTCTACATACCCAAGCAATGCATGTAACGCAAGTTACTTCCATTTATAAAGTGATGACACATGTACCCGTCCACTAAGTTCCCGTTCTCCATGGATCCATCCACTACAGATATTAATATCAATCAATCAAATTCAGGTCTATCACCCTAAAAAATTTTACCCTCGTCACTTACTTTTATTCAATATGAATGTGTATTGCATTTAAAAGTAGAGAGTGTTTTTTTCCATACTTAAAATAAGTGCAAGTGATAGGATTCAAACCCAAGTTTTTCGTAAAGAGATTGACTTCCATATAGTTTAATTAGTAAAATTTCTTGTCATCAAATAATAGACTTGAGTTTGAATTTTTCTACACCAAAACTAATTGATATTTTGACTTGATAATTGTACCGTCACCAAGCATACAATCCAAGTCAGACCTTTATAACCCATCCTGACCTTACACGTACACAAGCAAGAATTAATTAAAGAAATGAGAAGAGCTGAATTCCAGAGCACACAAATGACTTGTACTAGAGGCACATTAGGTATAATTGCAAGGTCATGATGATATGGGAGACACCCTCTTACGTACCGTGCCACACCCCGAGCCCTACCTTAGGATCTAGAGATACACTTTTATAGCCTTTGAAAATCTAATATCTACGTATAATAATAAAGTGTAATCATCGTGGAGGCGAAGTCATATATTCAAATCCTATAATATCTATCAAAAAAATTTGTTTAGAAAGACCAGATAAATAGCCATATGAGTCTTGGCCATTATTAAATCCATATTTGTTAAAACTACACCAACCATAATTGGGATATAATAAAAAAATTTCCTAAAATCTGGGAGGAAAAAGAAATGGAAAGAAAAAGTTTTCATTTACTTTATTATCAAAAAATGTTCCTAATAGTAGTTCCTAAAGAAAAATAAAAGGAATTATCTAATCATGACATTTCTTTTTTTTTTTTGGATAAGAATCTAATCATGACATTTCAATTTTTAATTTTTTGCTTTCCCATGAACCAAAAATAGAAAATAGCGGCAAAAAATATTATTGTTATCTTCTTAATGAATAGATTGATTTCAAGATAAATGTTTTAAAGTGAATTACAAAATTCTGTTGGTGCTTCACTGCATCAAGATTTTCAGACCCGGAGTTCATTGAACCGTAAAAGGGAGATGTTCAAGATTTTTGAGGTCAAACTGAGGTCGAATCGGGGTTGAACTATGATGAGGTCATAATTAATTTAATAATTAATTAAAGCCTAAATATAGATATTAAATTTATAAAACTAGAAAAATTGACTAATATATCTATATGTGAGGAAAATCTAATGATTTTCAAGCATATATTTAATAAAATTGTGTTAAGTTGTTTTTATAAAAAAAAAAAAATTTGCTAAGGGGTTGGCACGGTTCTTGCCACCGGTTAGTGCAGTCCAACCCCGGTTTTAGGGGTTCACGAAATTAACAAAAAATTCGGTTTTTTATGCTTAAAAAATCAGTTTTCATCCCAGTTCTCGGTTTTTACGGTCCGACCTTCTGGTTCAGTCCGGTTCTGAAAACCTTGCTTTGCATTGTGACCTCATGTTAACTGAGCAGTCCTCTAAAAATCAGTTAGTAAAACAAATCGATTTAAAGGGAAAATTTTATATATATCATAAAGATTTGAAATTCATAGATAGACCCACTCCCAGATAATTGTTATTTACCCTTTGAGTCAAGACATTAATGATTTTCGTTTTAGTATAGGTATGATTCAAAACCAGAGCCCTCTTATATGATGTTAAGGACCTAATTGCATACCCAATAACATGGCCTCCGCACCAATCAATACAAGTTCTCTAAAAGATAAAATCAATATAAAAATAATTCAAGCTCATAATTAATATGAAAAAGTTAAATCCAAGTTATTTGCTTGAGAATTGGGTTTAGTTTTAGCTGTTCTTGAAGGTGATCCGTAGTGGGTGATCAATTCTCTTAAGAATGAATCTTTCTCTTTAGCTTCTTTTGGTCATTTGATACAGGATGCAAATTTTTTTTACAGAGTTTTTATATAGTAATAGATTTTCTCATGTTCATCGGAAACTCTATAGCTCACAACTTTACTAGACATGCCATGTCAGAAAATCTTCTAGTGTGAATGGAAGATGTCACATCATACAGTGTTTTGTAATTCAAGCTGATTTGACTATTGTTACTTAATAATATTTACAACTTCTTGTGGGTTCCAGTTAGCTCAACTGGTAAAATTTCTGATAATTAAATAATAGATCTGAGGTTTAATCCTCACCTATACTAAAAATCAATGGATTTAAATTCTAGATGTTTCTATTAAAAACACCAAAAAGTATAATTGAGCTACAAAACATATAGAAAATAATAACTAAATCTAGTTCAATAGTTCTAGATTAAAGAATCAAAAAGCATGAGAGTCGCTACCATCAGACTTTCATCTATGTTTTCATGAGCATTCCTCCTTTTTCACGCTTCTATATTTCTCACATGTTCCATCATTGTGTTTTTACTTCCCATAAATCTCATTCAAATTATATCACATTCCCCCGTCATTTTGCAATTATAATTAAAGGAAGCGTTTGAGTCAAGCATGTTATTTTTTTTATTAAAAAAAATTAAAGTTAAGGTAAAATCATGTATTTTGAGTGCATGTTTATTTTTAAATTAATATTTATTAAAATTCATGCTATTTTATTTTTAATTTTTTATAATTCGATAATTGAGGAAAGAGATTTGAACCCTATATATTTCCCTTGAAAATACCAGAAGATAGATACCAATTGAGTTACAAGACTCTTAGTAAAATTCAACTCTACTTAATTGCAATTTATTGCATGGATCCTTTTTAGTAAGAATTGGAGTATTTTTTTTGTGGAAAATGTTAACGAGTGCTGTACAGCACTTGTTAATAATCTATTTTAAGAAAGTTTTTATACCACTTTTATGGGAATTGAAAAAAACTGTCAAAATATTAATTACTTTTTTTTCATTTCCTATAAAAACTTTCTTTAAATGAATTATTAACAAGTGCTGCCAGTACCCTTTTTTTTTATGAGTTAATACATATTATTTGTCATTTATTGTTTACCATATTTGTCTGTCTTCACTACATCTATTTTAGTGCTATTTTGGATCTCTTTATGTGGCTTTATAATAAGTCATTTAAATATAACTGAATCTCTGTTTTCCATTGACACATTCATCTTTCTTTCTTTCTCATTCATAGCAAATAAATAAATAAAAATTTTAAAAATCTATTCTTTTTGAAAAGTGATAAAATACACATGACCAATGATGTAAAAGGATTCTTATGTTTTTTTATTAATAATAATTTTTTTAATAGTTCGATTGTTAGGGAAGGGAGATTTGAATTTTGAATGTCTTCATTGAAAACATTAGAAAGGATTAGTAGGAAAAAATATTTTGTATCAAATGATACTACATCATCCGTATCAAAACCTAATAAACGAGAGATATGTGTGTAAAAATAACTACTCATTAACACATATTTTTCATTTGTTAGTGGGATAATTATTTTTTGCCGAGTTTGATATCTTACATTTATTAGATTTTGATACCGTTTACATGGTATCATTTGATACCAAATACCTTCTCGGATTAGTAGTTGAGCACTTGAGTTACAAAACTCTTAGCTTATCAATAAAAAATATCTCCATCATTAAACAGATAAATTCACTTCCATTATATCATTTAATCAGATAATTACACAACAGTTATATTAATTTAGAAGCTATTGGAGATTGGAATAACAATTAATTGAGTTGTGAAGCCGTGAGTGGTCTTAGATTTAGAAGCTATTGGGCTAAAAATTTATTGAGTATTCATAGTAGTTAACTTAAAGTCAAATTAAGTATTTAATGATTCATGTGACTTTTTATTTGTTTTGGGCAATATTAAGTACATAATATTAAACACAAGCAGTTATAACTACTCCAGCATTTAATGAGTTATGTAACTTTTAGGTAATATAAGTTGATGTTTTTATCCATACTTTGTCCAAAAAAAATTTGTCCATTAGAATTATTCCATTTGTTAATAATTCCTCGAGTAATTCTAGAATCACACTCTTTATAATACCCTTTATCACAGTGTTTTTCACAACTATTTTATGCAGTAAATTGTGATTAATTATGTGTCACTTTTACCGGAACTTACAACTTTTTCTCTATCATTTAAAGTCTATCACTTTAAAATTGTGAACCAATCATTAAAATTACTTTTTTGTTTATCAATAACTGCTTATTAAGTTAGCAATTTATATATTAAAAAATTCATAAAATAGTTTATAAATTTAGCATTTTTCTTTTCTACTTTCCCCTTACTAGTTTGAAAGAAAATTCTCCATTGGAGTTATCGTATTTGTTTATAGAGCTACTTAGAATATCCAAATTGAAAGGTGGAGATAGATGCCATGCCAAGGCAGGCATTGATCAGTGGCCAAAAGAGAAGGAAGTTTCCCTCGACCAGTCACAAGCTCCATGATAGATACAAGATATGATTAAGTCTAGTGTCACAAATTTTTTTACAACTTTACCACAACTTTGTTATGTACCAATTCATAAATGATGAAAATAAAATAATAGGTCCATGTAGGTTCATAAATTTACTATTCGCAAATCATCACGTAGTAAAATTGTGAAAAAATTTATGGCACTAAACTTACTCATATGATATATATGAATTTTATTATTTAAATAATAAATAATAATATATAAGTCTTCAACCTTGCTTTTTACCGAACGACCCCAACCAACAACTGCCAAACAAGAAAGAAAAGCCGTTGAAAGTTGAAAAAAAAAAAAAGCAAATGAATAAGAAAAAGCAAAACAACAAACAACAACCAAAAAAAAGAATAAAAGAAAAGAAAAAACAAAAATAAAGAGAGACCACACTTCCTTTCTTCCCCTACCTCTACCGTCCTACTCCTACTCCTATTCCTACCCCAATCCCACACCTCTCCTTTCTCTCTCTTTATATCTCTCTCTCTCTCTCTCTCTTTCTTCTTTCAATTCTGCTCTTCTTTCAATTCTGTATAATACATACACACTAGTAGAGTGATGGAGTCCGCTGCAGATAACCATAGCACCGATTCCAATTCCGAGGCCGACAACAACATGACCCGACCCATCTCCTCCTCCTCCGCCTCCTTCTCCTCCGTCCAGCGAGCCCTTCTCCTGATCCAATCGGACGACTCCGATTCCAAGCTCCAAGCAGCCTGCGAGATCCGACGGCTCACCAAAACCTCCCAGCGCTGTCGCCGCCAGCTCTCCGAAGCCGTGAAGCCACTCGTCTCCATGCTCCGAGTCGACTCGCCCGAGTTACACGAAGCCGCTCTCCTCGCCCTCCTTAACCTTGCCGTCAAAGACGAAAAGTAAGTTCAAATTTTTGTTTTGTTTTTTTTTTTTTTTTTTTTTTTTGATAATATTAAGATTATTGTTCTTCGCTTCAGATTTCATTCTAGGATGTTGCGTAAAACTTTGTTATACCTTTTTGTGTTTTTCACTTTTTTTAAAAAAATATTTAGTTATTTATTTATAGAAATATAATGAGAAGAAAAAAAAATAAAAATATCCAACCATAGCTATATACTTTTTCCTTGGATTCATCAATTTGGTTGAAAAAGTTGTGGTGGTTTGGTACGGTGTTCCAAGATTCTGTTGTTTGTTCTTTCTCTCTCCTAAAGTTTTTATTTTTCTCTTTAATCTTATTGGTTGGTGAGAATATGGGCACGAAAAGATATACCAACAATGAAGGAAAAACAAATATGCTACATATTTTTATTTTTTTTATTTATTTTTTTCATTTATTCTTCAATATTATATATTTTTTTAAAATAAACTTTAATATTAAATATTTGAATGTGAAATAAAAATAAATAATGATTGACCTTTTTTTCTTAAAAAATTTCTTATTAGACACGTGATTTTTATTTTTATTTTTTTAAAGTTGTTATATTTATTGTAGCATAAAATGATTCTATCTATGTTAATTTCAATCTACTCTTTTTTTTTTTTTTTTTTTTTTTTTTGGGTTTGGAAGGAATTGGATGCTTAATAATATAATAAAATAATAATAATTATTATTATTATTATGTGGTTGAAACTGGAAAGCGTGATCGGATTCCATGGTGGGTGGTAGTTCTTTGGTTCACATGTTACTCTTCCTTTTGCTTTCTTTTTATATCTTGTCTTTCAAGTTACTGTTGTTGTATTATATATTGTGTTGTGGGTTCGCTTCTATTTGATGATGTAGAAACAAATCATATATGCCTTATGTGAGTTTGAAGGGTTCTACCCTTCTTTCCTTTTTTTTCACTTTTAATTTTACCCTTTTGCGTGTTTGTGCGTTATACTTTTTTTTTTTTTCAAAGTTGTAGTATTTTCTCTCTTTTTTTTTTTTTTTCTTTCTTTTTCTTTTTTATGGTTTATCCTTCCTCCCTAATTATCATTTCCGGGATAACTTTTTACCCGATTGATCTAAATAAAAGTAATATTGGTCCAATTACAACCGGTCATCTTAACAATTATGAAAAATATTGTGTTCTTAATATGATTTTATACCAACAACAAAAGAGTGTGTAATACATACTAAGTAATTAAGGAGAACTATTATGCAGTTCATATGAGATAAGATGATAGAATCAAAGCATCCTAATATTTGAAATTATAATGTATGCATTTTCTTTATTGTTAGTTGACATTTTTTAGATGTTTTTTAAACCTCATATCTCACATATCTCACCCATGGAAATTATGTTCAAGTATTTTTTTTTGGATGTAAAACTTGTAATTTTATTAAGAAGAAGATAAATTTAATACATCATAAGCAATAACTGACTCAATTAGCGATGGATTTTGCTCTATCCATGTTACATAACTATCAAGTATTTGTTATGTCGTCAATTTGTGAATACTAATCTTAGGAAATATATTTTAGAATGAAAATCCTCTATCCCACTTTGAGTGTTCTACTTTATGCCCCATCAACTACAGAATGTCATTGGATTTTTTTTCCTTCTGAAATTTCGGTTACTTTAGAAGGAAACATGCGGTTGTTGTCCATTTGTATAGATTCTAGTTGAATTCCAGTTTTTGCATTAATTGTTTTCCTTTTTAGTTTCGATCTGCTCTCTCTTGCTTTTAAGGTGGATTACATGCATTCTCGTATTGGACATCAAGAATTGCATAATGGACAACAATCACATGTTTCCTTGTTAACTTGACTGCTTGGATGATACAAATGATTTAATTACTTTCACTCTTCTAGCAGATTTTGTAGACAAAATTAATTTAGACAGTGTTCAAAGGATGTTTAATACTTGTTTTTTACATTGCAGGAATAAGATCAGCATTGTGGAAGCTGGTGCCTTAGAACCCATAATTAGTTTCCTCAAGTCACAAGATTTAAACCTACAGGAGTATGCCACTGCTTCTCTGCTTACTCTATCTGCTTCAACCGTCAACAAGCCAATTATAACTGCTTCTGGTGCCATTCCTCTCCTTGTGCAAGCCCTTAAACATGGAAGCCCACAAGCCAAGGCTGATGCAGTAATGGCCCTTTCCAATCTCTCAACACACCCAAATAATCTTCATGTCATTCTTGAAACCGAACCAATCCCGTCAATAGTTAATTTGCTTAAAAACTGTAAAAAATCTTCAAAAACTGCTGAAAAATGCAGTGCTCTCATAGAGTCTTTAGTGGGTTTCGATGAAGGCAGAATTGCTTTGACATCAGAAGAAGGTGGAGTGCTTGCAGTGGTTGAGGTGCTTGAAAATGGCTCTCTCCAAAGTCGAGAGCATGCAGTGGGAGCATTACTGACAATGTGTCAGAGTGATCGATGTAAATATAGGGAACCAATTCTTAGAGAAGGGGTAATACCTGGGCTGCTTGAGCTCACTGTTCAAGGAACACCCAAGTCTCAATCTAAAGCACAAATGCTCTTGCAGTTGCTGAGAGAGTCTCCATATCCAAGATCCGAGCTTCAACCTGACACACTGGAGAACATAGTGTGTAACATTATATCTCAAATTGATGGAGAGGATCAATCCGGAAAAGCAAAGAAGATGCTAGCAGAGATGGTGCAAGTTAGCATGGAACAGAGCTTGAGACATTTACAACGAAGGGCTTTGGTATGCACACCAACTGAGAAGCTGCCTATTGCTAGTTGTACTTCTGAAGTTTCTTCAAAATGATGGTCTTGGTTTACACCTTTGTCTTTTCCACTTGGGGTTTGTAAAATGTAATTTTCCATAGCATTAAAAAAAAAAAAAAAAAGAAGAAGAATATAGTAAGGAATGCCAGTCCAGGCCGTCTATGGTGGTATCGGGTGACTGGTAAATGTCAATAAACTTAAAAGGTTGTTTGAAGTTAAAAGCATAATTTTGTAGTTGGTTTGTAAAGGAACTTCCTGTATTAATAGTGTTATACAAATAGTGCAGTTCTTCTTTTTCCATCTGTTTATGTACCATAATTTTTCCTTGTATGATAAGGGTGACCTATGCAGAGTTACAGAAATCATAGCTGAAGTTTCTAAAGTCCATTGATATTTTTGAATTGAAACGCCCTTCAATTAAGAGTTTTATTAACGTATGCTCTTATGGGAAACTATTTTGAGAAACTTTTTATGGAAAATTGAAAAGACCATTTAAAAAGTTGGTAACTTTTTTCGATTTTTCGTGAAAAATTTTTTAAATAGATGATTAATGTATGCCATTAACCGGACTCAAGAAAAAAGCCCAGATGAAATCACACAGATTCTAATTCACTAGAGGAAATCAGTTTTTAAGTCTTTGGAAATTAATATTCAGCTATGACACCATCTGATAGTTATTTGTAAATCATTCGACTCTCATGTGATAAATGATACAGATACAGTAATTCCTGAGGCTGCTTCTGGTTCAAGATTGATGGGCCTCGGGTCAGCATCTGTTTGTTGTTTGTTGAATTGATCTTTGCTTTGATCAGTGACAAAATTTCACTCATCGTTGGCTTGAATCCTCAATTTTTGTTTTCACTGTAATTGAAGTTTCTGGAATCTTTGAAGTATGATTGATTCCTGAACTGTTAAAAATAAAAGTTAGGTAGCCTGACCAAACTAGACTTGTCAGAGGTAGGAAATTCAATTCGCAAAGGTTGCATTCACTTGTCATAGCAGTTTAACGGTTTGTTACTTTTTCTTGTGTACAAATCCTAAGGTAGGACTTGACCCACGTCACTCAACTACTTTGCTGTTTCACAGATTTTTATTTATTAGTCTAAACTTTTTGTGGTTCCAGTTTTCACTTTGATTGATTGACACTGTTTCGTTTTAATTGCATTATATGTTGATTTTGTACCTTATGTTAAGTGCATATATAGGCTTTGGCCATGTGAAAAGCCTTTTGCTGTAATGTTACAACATTGACATTCTATCTCATTTTGAAAAATGCCTTAGAAGCATTGAATTTATACTTACACTGAGGGAGAAAATCAAGGAAAAGGAAAGGAATAAATAAATAAATAAATAAATAAAGTTTAATTACGATTTCGGTCCCTAATTTTGCCTCATGTTTTAAAAAGGTTTCTAATGTTTTAAAAGTGCCTAACATTTTGATAATACGTTAAAATAGTCCATGTCATTATATAGTGGATGAAAACAAAATCTATTCTAAATTACAAATTCTACCTTTTAACTTTGATCAAAATTCAATTTAGTCCTATAACTTTAAATTCGTTTAATTGATTATCTGAGTTTCAAGTTTGTTCAATTAAGGTATTTTTGTTAACTTCTGTTAGATGTTGCTGTTTTAAAAAATGCAGGAAAAACATTTAAAAAAAAAACATAGATTTTTTTTAAGCTCTTCTTTCTAAATTTTCTTCAACTTTTCCAAACTACTACTATCCTATGTTTTTAAAGTACTATCTAATTTTAATAACTTGACTTATATAAAACCATTTCATTTTTCCTATAAAAAAAAACTCAGCTTATTAGTATGAATAATTTATTCTTTGTTTCCTTTTCAGCCTCATTTTGTACTTGGATTGATTTCTCGGATTAGTAAGGTAAAAATTATCCACTTAATTTAATTTTCTAAATGATGAATTCTAAATTTGTGATGTTATATTGACATTAAAGTGAACTATGGTTATCTAGTGAAAGCCTTTAAGGCAACGGATCGATTTGGTTGGTATTATTAAATTAAATAATCTGTAACTGGAAAATCAACCATGCAATTCAATTCTAAATAAAATCCTATTTTGTAACTAGATAATGAACCCTGTAATTCTGCTAAAACCTATTATCTAACTGAGGTCTTAAGTTTCATTCACTGCTCTATCCACAGGAACAGAGTTGGAGTCTATTTGTTTCATTGTCCATATGTGATATGACAAACCGTAGCTCATCAAATATGTTGTTCACTAGCATGTTTGTCTGCAATATTCATATGACTTGAAGTTTAGTGGAAGCACCAGCATCTTTGGGTTCCAACATTAAAGTTAAGAGTTGTCAAATTATGACTTGATTATTGATATTCAATTATACTACTGCCTGAGGACAATAGCAAAAAACACTTTTGTGGGTAGTATCATATAATGCCTAAATTTTGGAGATACTGATGCTATGTTTGTTGGGATTATGCCCTAATTTGTTTCTCTAGCCTGACAGATTTTGATTATGTTTTTATTTTATAGATTTGACTGTTTTTTACTTTTTTCTTCCCCCTCCCCCCTACACCAGGGACATGCAGATGGTGCACTGGAGCAGAAGTATGACAACAATAGATCAGAGGGAGAGATAATCAAATTATCTTTGTATATATAAAATTCTATTAAGAGAAAAGACAGTGTAGTCCAGGGATGTTGAATACTTTTAATCAGTTATTCAAAATATTGCTAGCTTTAGCTCTTTCATATCTTGTTATTTAATTGAGGTTGTTCAACAATTAAAACATTGAACAACATTTTAAAGTCTCATGTGGTCAGTTTCGATTTTAGCTTTGATTGTATCATATTTAAAGACATGGCCTATGTGATCTCTTTGGAAAATTTGCAACTTTATGCAATTTAACATTGAAATAATGGGATTCAAATAATCACTCATAGATCAAGTCTTCCATATAAAAATAGTATAAAAAAAATGTTCCATATTACCAAACATCGCATTACGTTTTCTAGGTTCCATATCACCACACACCCAACTTATTGATATTGCCTATTGTGACGATGGAGCCATCAAATGTGAGAAAAAAAAATAAACAAATAAACCACTGAATGTGACAAAAATACAGTCATATTTGATACTGATGTTGATACTGCTTAATGTGACGATCAAACCATCAAATGTGAGAGAAAAATAAGGAAATTACTGAATGTGACAAATGTACAGTCACGTATGATATTTGTACTAATATGAAGATGAAACCGTCAAATGTGAGTAAAAAAATTAGGGAAACCACCAAATGTGACAAAAATACAGTCATATATGATGTTGGTATTACTTAATATAGCGTTTGAATCGTCAAATGTGAATAAAAAATAAGGGAACTACTGTGAGATTTTGGTTTTACCATATGGTGTTTGGTTAGGAGAGTGGAAAAGTGGAGGGGCGAAAAACTTTTGTTGAGGTACAATTTTTTACCCATGCCACATCCCCTAATCCTATTTAATCTTATTTATCTAGTCACCAAAAATACCTAAATATCATTCACAAAATATTTTAGATCTTTATAATTATTTCCCATCTTATTACCTAAATTGGGCCACAATATAAACCATCACAAAAAAATGCCCAAAATCTCATATCTTATCCAATTTTATATTACTATTTGGCAAAGTCCAAAACTGGCCCCACGAGCCCAATATATACATTCTATTTTATTCAAACCCATTCTCAAAGATCCATGACAATATCTATCCATTGATGACTGTTTTTTCACTCCACATGGAACTATTTTATTAGTGTGAATACAAGGGGGGGTTGAAATGGAGTTGCCACCTAATTTTTGTAATGGTCTAAGAACCATACATATAGCATTCTTTCGAGGAATGACCTTTTGATCTTACTACTAGAGATATGGGTTCAGAGTTAAGGTACGATCTTGGGAAGATGTTAGGCATCCAAAATTGTCCAACCCTAAGGTTAGTTTCTCATCATTGTGTCTTATGTCTTAACCCTATTAAAGGCATACTCAACATTGTTATCTAACTCACACACACACACACACACACACACACACACACACACACACACACTAATCATGCATCTATCAATCAACATGGCATCAAACATCCATAACCACACATCTATCATGCTCACAAACAAAGCCCACCACACATCTAATCATGCATATCACTTCATTAAAGACCCTAACATTCATCTAGCATGACATCTCCTAACATTCATCTAGCATACATCTCAACCAACCTAGCATTCATCTAATCAAGGCATCAAAGCATGTCAAACTAGGCAGTAACAAAACAAGGCAGTAACATTTATAATTAAACCAAGGCAGGATCATGTGAGCATTAAAGATCAAAAGGAGAAACAAAGCTAAACAAGGCATGTCATCATCTAAGGCATTAAGATCACCAACATAAACATGAAACCTAAGTAAGATCATATCACAATGTGTGAGCATTTCCAATGCATGACTTACCTTTACTTACCTTGCAGCAACTTAGTACGTATGGCATTATGCATGAACATGTGAATGCATGATCATGTCATTTAAACAAAGAAAACACTAAATAAACCATAATTCTAACATGTGGGAGCGAACAAGCAATTAAACATGTGAAAGACATTAAGAGCATAAAAACATGAAAAAGGAAGTTAAAAAAACAAACATGTGAAAGCAAAAAAAAAAAAAAAAAAAAAAAAAAAAAAAAAAAAAAAACAGAAAAACAAAAATTAGGTTTTTTGAGCAGTGGCTTGTGCACGCAAGAACAAGCCTACGTATGCAGGCAAGATTATGCATACGCAGGTTCTTACCCAGAAACCCTAAAAACACGAAAACATGAGAATTAAACATACAAAAACGTAAACCTAGACTAGAAAAGCATATCAAAACATGTTATAACAAAAAAGAAAAAAAAGAAAAAGAAAAAAAAAGACAAACAGAAGAATTAAAAGCAAAAAATAAAAGAAAAGAAAAAGAAAGATTTAAAACTAATACCTCGAAGAAAAGCTCTTCAAACTTTATTTTTGACTGTTCCCGTCAAATCTATTCACAATTCAATAAAAAAGTGATTGGTAAAGATTAAACTCAAAGACCAAGGCCAGAAAATGCCCTAATCAAAAGAAAATTGGCTTGAGGGCGTTTTGTGAAAAACTCCATTTTAATTCACTTTTTCTAATGAATCTTAGTGTTTTCCCATGGGATTTCTATATGTTTTGAAAATATACCATGTAAGGCCTTTTATAGTGTGAAAAAATGGGTTTGGAACGATCCCCAGACGATGTGGGATCCGTTCCAAACCTCAACATAAATGCAGAAAACTTGCCTTGTTTAGTTCCTGGAAATCGCTATGCGTGCACAAGGTCAAGTCTTCGTACGCATGCAAAAAGCCTTGTACGTAAGCTAATTCATGCGTACGCATAGCGAGAGTTTCCTTTGGTCTTATTTTTCAAAAATTGATTTATTTGCTCATTAAAAGTTATATTTTTCATTTGAATACTTCTCAAGTCAATTTAACTTCTGATTGGGCCCTAAACCAACATTGGGATCTAAACCAAAATTGGGTTTTAAAATTCAACATCATTGAAGAATGGGGGCCCGAGTTGTAAGGAGTACAAAATGCGGTGTCTACAATTGGCAACCCACGTCACGTCAACATTATCATAGATTTTGAGTAGATCTCCTTTAAAGCCTAAAAGAGCTCATATTATATTCAACTACATGGATCTTCTACTTCATTAATATGTACCATGACATCATCAATATCAATATATGGGTCCGACTCGAGTAATGATTCAAGCCATGCTGGCCGTACTATCTCCCTCGTACTCATGGAAAATGGCTTCTCCAATGAAAGCTCATATTACACAAAATGACATAAAGCTCATGGTTCAAGCCCATGACAAATCATTTTATTTTGAACTCATGATCTAAGCGCATGAGTCTTACTGGGGAAACGTTGGGAGTCGTAGTTTGGAGGGCCAAGAAATATATTACTTGGGAGTCGTAGTTTGGGAGTCGTAGTTCATTATATAATAAAAATTTGAAGATCTAAATTTATTATTCCATATAAAATATATTACTATTTTCAACTAAATTCAGCCCTAACACATGCTTAAATTTGATTGGCTATCTCTATTTTCCAAAATATAAGAAATACATTTAAAATCCTAGCCAGCCGTTATATCAGCCCAAATATTCCTAATTTCAATATGGCGTAAATGCACTTTTAGTCCCTATATTTTGACTTTTTTCCATTTTAGTCCCTACATTTTATTTTTACCACTTTTAGTCGCTAAACCAATTAACGCGGGACATTTAAGTTCTTGAAGCACTATTCCATCAGCCAACTAACAGGAAAAGCTGATACGGCTGACGTTTAAAATATTATTTAAAAAATTATTTGATATTTTTTAAATACCAAAATTAAAAAAAAAATAATTACTCAATTTTAATTAAAAAAATAAAAAAAAACAAACAAAAAAATTATTTTCTTTCAAACAAAAATTTTACTTTCTTCTAATTAAAATGAATTTTTTTTATTCCAATCTTTTTTTTTAGAAGAACATATTCATGTTCTTTATGTTCTTCCCCCTATATAATTCATATTCTTACCAAATTAATCCTTATTTTCTTATCATTTTCTTTTCTTTTCTTTTACTTTCTTCATAACCAAACACATCAAAACAAAATAAATTCACTAAATGTCTTTCTTGTCTTTTTTTTTTTTTTTCATTTCATTATTTTTTTCAGAAGAACATGTTCATGTTCTTTGTGTTCTTGCCTAGTGTTCTTCCCTATAATCAATCTCCAGCAAAAAACAAACCCTAAACCCAGATCCTAACTAAACCCCAAACCCATATCACCAGTAAAGCAAACCTTAGCCTTCAAACCCATAAATTTTCTTGGCAAACAAACACAAAAAAAAAAAAAAAAAAACCCACTGGAAAAAAAAAAAACCCCAAATCATCACCACCAAATCAAAGAACATGAAGATCAAACCCAAGCAAAAGAATAGAAATAATTGAAATCTACCACTAAAAAGAAAGATTAAGACCCATGAAAAACAACCCCACCCATGCCGTCCATCAAGCCACCAGATCAAACAACTGAGACTCAAAATCCATCAACCAAAAACTGCATAATTTTGATCACCAGATCCACCTCCGACCTACTAAAAGCAATTCCCACCACAACCCAATCACTAGAAACCTAGCTAAATAATATTGGAGAAGGAACAAGATTAACAGTGGCGCCAAGAGAACTTGAGAACTAGTGGTGGCACCAGTGACATAGAGCTACTAATTGGTTTAAAGACTAAAAGTGGTAAAAATAAAATATAGGGACTAAAATGGAAAAAAGTCAAAATGTGGGGAGTAAAAGTGCATTTACGCCTTTCAATATTAAATGTTCTCTTTGCTCCCTAAGGTTTGTTCATAATATAAAAGACCATAATTATGTCTCTAATCCTCATTAAATATCAACCAATTAGTTCATTACTTACTAAAATTATGTGTAATAGAATCATTAACTAAAAATATAAATTTCCAAAAGTAGAAACTTAGCCAACAAAACACTAATAGCAAGTTCAGCACTTGACACATGTCCTAAGGTGACATCACCAGCCTTTCTATGCTCAATCCCAGTAGCAAGCTGCCATACCCAAAGACGCAAAAGAACCCATAAAGAAATCTTACCATTTTAAGCTAAAACTTAAGCCTCCAACTGCCACACAAGAAATAGAAAAATCCCATAAAATATATCTTACCATTCTCATCCATAATCCATGAAAGATATGCTAAATAATCTCTCTAGCAACCTTACATCAGCCAACTAACCTTATCTACTTTAGCCCCAAGTAATAGCTTTCTTAAGACATAGTTGCGTCATGACAACTATAGGCGCAAACACCCGTGAAAAGTGGTTTCCTCGTGGGAAGTATGCCTCGGCTTAAGGTGGACCGAGCGGAGGGTATAAATAGAGTCGTCACCTAAATTAGATCTACGAACCATATCTATAGCACTCTTGTAAAATGACTGATCTTTACCAGAGCACGTGTCTGGAGTTTAGGTATGGGGATGGGAAGGTGTTGCGTACCCAACCCCACCCAACCCGTAGGTCGGCGTTCACTCATTGTGTTCCAAATCATAGTCCCATCAAAGGGTCTTCTAACATGTTATTCTTAACTCACACACACTTTGATTATGCATCTAAAGCAAACAACATGGCATATCATCCCCAAGTCCTGGCATTTACTCATATTACCCAAAGGAAGAAAGCAATACATATGACAATCTTCACAAAGTAATACCATCAAGCATCATCATATGCATGTCCAAACAAATAAGAATTATGGCATTCAACTAGCAAACCCATCATAATCAAATGACTTGTATGCATGTTTATGTGATTATGCATGTCTTACCTTACTTACCTCACTACATCACAACATTTACGCATCAATGCATGTTCATGTTAGTCATCCAAGATATAAACCCTCATTCATCTAATATTCAAACAAGGCTAAGCATGTTGTCCTACTAACCTAAAGACCTAAACATGTGAAACTAAACCAATCATAAACAAAACATGTGGAAGAAAACTTGACAAAACAAACAGAACTCAAAGAAACCTAAATTTGAGCTTGTGAGCACGAGCATGTGTTCGCATACACGGGATATGTGTGCGCATTTCATGTGCATGTGTACGCATACTACGAGTATGCGTATGCATGCATAAAGCATGCGCACACATACACTCCAAGAAATACAAACCCAAAAATTGCAAGCAAACAACAAGTAAAACACACTTTTAACAACTTATCATACTTCTTATATGAACACGAAATAAACCTAAACTAACAACATGTATATCAAAGTATCAAAACATGAGAACAAACAAACAAATAAAATGAAAGAGACAAAGTTTGACTTTTATCTCAAACACTAGAACTCTTTAGAGCTTTGATTTGATTGTTCCCCTTAGTCATTCTAATCAAGAACAAAACCAAGAAGGTTAGTAAGCTTAAAAGTCGAATGTCAAGACCAAAATAGGTCCCAACCAAGTAAACTTTAACTTGAGGATGTTTTAGTATAAAAACTCCCTCTTTGATTCATTATTATCTAGTAAATTCATCCTATATTGGTAAAAAAGCCTTTAAGGCCTTTTATAGTGATCATAGAGGGGTGTAGGGTGGCTCCCAAACGATGTAAGATTTATTTTACACGAATTTATGTTAAAAAAAATTTCCTTACAGGTATTCTGAAACCTTACATGTGCATGCTTCGTGTATGCATACGCATACTTAAAAGCGTGCGTGCGCATACACATGTATGCATACGCATGCTTAGGGTTTTCCTGCACATTTTCTTTACCCAATCATCCTTCAAGTCAAAGTTTTACAAGATTGGAACCTAAATCAAACTTGGGCCTCCGAGTGACGTTGTCATTAGGGAATGGGGGCTCAGGTCGTAAGGGGTACAAAATGAGGTGTCTACAACAGCTATGACCAAAAAGCTGTTCTAGCAACCTTAATATTTCAAAATTTCCCTTTTTAGCTAGAAACCAACCCACTAAAGAAACTATTATAGTTTCACGAGCCTCTTCGCACACGCATTGCATGTCCAGGACAAAACTTTCCATTCATCATAAGGTGTTTCTAAATGAAACATCCAGCATTCAAAAGAAGAAGAAGAAGAAGAAGAAAGTTGGTCTACTTATTTTTATGTGCTAGGTTGCATCACAAATCCATGAGCAACAAAGCATGAATGTCATCAGATAAATATATAAATATCAAATTGGGGTGAAAGAAGAAGAAGAAGAATGTTAGTCTATTTATTTTGTTGTGCTAGGTTGCATCACAAATCCATGAGTAACAAAGCATGAATGTCATTAGATACATACATAAATATCACATTAGGGTGAATGAAAATTTTGACATTAAAAAAAAGGCCTATGAAAAAGAAGAAAAAGAAGAAGTTGGTCTAATTATTATTTTGTGCTAGGTTGCATCACAAATCCATGAGTAACAAAGCATGAATGTCATCAGATAAATACATAACTATCAAATTGGGGTGAATGAAAATTTTGACATTAAGAAAAAGGCCTATAGGCACATGCTACACGTGTGCGATAAGGTTAATCATACATAGTTATAGCTTGGATCACAACAATTTACATCTATTATAACTGAAACTTGACCTATTAAAATACACATTAATACATGAGTTCATACAAGCTCCTCTTGATATTTTTAGTACTCTAAAGACCTTGCTGGCTTCTTCTAAAATTTGAAGTTTACAACCGCTACCGATCTTCTTAATCAATCATTACAACTTGTAAAGAAATCAAAAAGTAGGTCACTTAGCACTGATCGGTTATTATTTAAAATAATAATTATTCCTGGAACTATTTCAAATTTTCCATATATTTTTCATGATTCTCAAGAACCAGGAATAGCATAAAATCTGAAAATAAAAAATATAAAGTGAATGAACAAAAGTGAATATGAAATTATGAAGAAGAAAAAAAATAAGGTAAAGCAATGAGGTGAGCAATTGAACAAAAGTGAAATGATAGGATAAAAAATGAAATGTAAAAAGGGGGGGGGGGGGGGAATGACCATACCTTTATCTAGCGAGTGTTTGAATCAAATTTTGCGATTTTTTTCCTACTTCAAATGAAAAATCCAATATGAAATAAAATTTTATTCAAGACCCCGAAACTATGAAAAAATGGTAAATGAAGGAGACGAATAATATTCAAAATTGAATGATAGAATGACAAAAAAAAAAAAACCATACCTTAATCCAATGAATGTGAAGGTATAACTAATCCGATCGTATCCGATTCCAAAATTAGAAAAGCTAAGCACATAACCCAAAAAAAAGGTAAAATGTGCACATTATTTTTTTAAATTAAAAAATCAAATACTTAAGCACTTTCAAAAAGTAAATATGAATGAAAATTTGGATTGATAGGAGACATCTAATCAGGTAAGAAAATAGATTCTAAAAAAAAAAAAAAAAATCAGGTAAGAAACCATTATCAATCAAAATGAAAAATATAGAAGAACCCACCTAGCTTCAAGATCATAGGCACAAAATGAAGGAATTGGAGATATAGTGCAATGAAGAGGGAAAAAAAATGTGTGCTGGGTCTGGTAGTTTTCTTATTTTAAAAATGATCATATCTTATCTAATTGTGATGATTATAGTTTTTGTCGAGGGCGAAAAAAGTTTCCTCCCGAAAAATGAGATTTGTGATGGGTCGAGGGCCTAACTGAAACTCGACGATGAGTTTAATGCGCGGCCCAAAGGCTATCGGTGAAGATCCAAAGAATTCACTGTGCTTTTATGCCTTGGACCTAGATTGGAACTGACAAGAATGGCCTGTAAACAATCCCCACAGCGAATGAGTTAAAATGATTAAAAAACATGTTGCAAATCATAACCCAACAGTAAAATATTTCTACAGAAAAAGACCCAGCGGTAGAATGTTTCTGCAGAAAACGGCCCAGCGGTAAGATTTTTCTGCAGAAAAGCAGCCCAGCAATGGAGTGTTTCTGCAGAAAATAGCCCAGCAATAATGTGCTTCTGCAGAAATCAACCGAGTAGCAATGTATTTCTGCAGAAGTCAGCCCAGCAGTAAAACAAGATAGAATAGGATACAAATATTTCATGAATTAAAGAAAGTTACTATGTTTCAAATTCATCATCTATTAACTCTGGTGAAGAGTCTTCTAATACAATAACATTAATATGAGGGAAAAATGCTATAGTGATAGTTACATCATAGCCATCAATGGTAAATGAGTAAGTAAGTATGATGGGATCCATTATAACAAATAATGAGGAAAACTTAGTGTGAGATGAAGGGAGAGAGAGAGATTCCAGCTAGCGCAGCAAGGTCATTATGGTGCCAATGCATTCCCATGGATATAGTATAAGTGGTGAGTAGTGGGAGACATGTATAGTGTGGAATAGTGTTTGCTAGGGTTGCTGGGATCTTCTGTTGGGGCAGAAGAGTGTTTAGGAATAGAGATATATGGAGTGTTTTAGGCTAAGAGCTAGGGGAATTTAATTTCTAGGCTTGAAACTTAGCTCTTAGTGACTTTTTCAGCACGTAGAAAAAGCTTAGACAAAAGGGTAAAGAGAGAGTTTTCTTGGTAAATATCTTAGTGTCTACCTCCTTGTTCCCCTGTAGCTTTAATGGAGAGGTCCTTTTATACCTAGGTTCTCAGAGGCTGATTAGCAAATAATCTTTGCTAAATCTTTCTAATTTTTCAGAAAATCCATTGGAGGATCATTTCCAAGATTTTTGCTAATGGTGGTAAGAAGATTGTTGCTGTTTCAGGTAAGATCAGCTGGGTTTCTGCTTC
The DNA here is from genome assembly GCA_033629205.1 of Lithocarpus polystachyus. Taxonomy (NCBI): domain Eukaryota; kingdom Viridiplantae; phylum Streptophyta; class Magnoliopsida; order Fagales; family Fagaceae; genus Lithocarpus; species Lithocarpus polystachyus. Next base: position 5,251,445 of record CM066172.1, read on the forward strand.
AGCATTGAATGTTGATTAGCATTGGCTGATGGGATTAGCATATAGATTAGGCTAATGACCTTGGTTATGCTGCTACTAGACTCAGAGTTCCATAGGGCAGGTTGCATCACCCCAAGCCAGGTGTCAATCATGAACCCTTGCTGGAAATCTCTGCTAGAATCCCCTTGGTGCCTTCCAAACCACATTTCCCTAAGTTTCCCCATTTGGGGTTCATGTGCTTGGTCCATGAACCAGAAAATATGCATTTTTGGTATGAAAAGGAACCGGTTTCAGCTTGCTTTGTGAGCTCCAAGGGTCTGATTCATGGCTGCCTGATGACCCTTGCTTAGTTACGTTGAAGGAAAGAAAAGACAGCTAGGAAAGCTAGCTGCAGGATCCCAACTATTAGTCACATCAAGTCCAGCTTTTTGTCATGTCATGTGTGATGTAATTTCAGCTTATAGAGGAAGTTTCCTCCCTTGATGGATATGTGTCTCTTTTTCTTTTAATCTGATTGGACAAGTCAGGAGCTGATGATGGTGGGTTCCAGCTGTCAAAGTTGTGCTGTGTCTTCGCTGAATTGCTCACGTTAGCACCAGCTGCTGGGCTGTGCACACGTGATAGGCTTGCTTGGCTGGTGCATGTATTTAAGCTCCTTTGGGCTTGGTTAATCCTACAAAATGAAGACTTTTGCCATGGGTAATATACATGGGCTTTCATAAATTTTGTAAGAGAAATATTTCTTTGAGAGATGAGTGATTATATTTCTTTATAAGTAGTAATATTTGATTTTGTAAGCATGTGTAAAAATAGCATTTGGGTTTTGCCAAAATAGCTTTTGGGCTTAGTAAAATAATGCCAAATTAATACTAGGGATTTGTAAGGCTAATGCCAAAATAGTTTTTGGGGTTAATAAAATAGGTGCCAAATTAGTATTTGGGCTTTAAGTAAATAGTGCCAAATTATTATTTGGGCTTTACAAAATAATGCCAAACTATTTATTTGGGCTTTTAGAAAATATTGCCAAATTATCATTTGGGCTTAAGTGAATCTTGCCAAATTATTATTTGGGTTTTAGAAAATATTGCCAAATTATTATTTGGGCTTTAGAAAATATTGCCAAATTATTATTTGGACTTAAGTGAATATTGCCAAATTATTATTTGGGCTTTAGAACATAATGCCAAATTAATATTTGGGCTTTAAAAAATAGTTTGAGATTTTGTAAAAATATTGCCGTGTAGCAACGGACTTTTAAGGTGCCATGTAGCAACGGACTTTAGATAGGTGCCGTGTAGCAACGGGCTTTAGAAGGTGCCGTGTAGCAACGGGCTTTTAAGATGCCGTGTAGCAACGGGCTTTAGATAGGTGCTGTGTAGCAACGGGCTTTTAAGGATTTTTGGGTTTTCCCACAAGGTAGATGATTTTTGGTTTTTTGTTGTGGAGATAGTGTAATTTTGTGGCCCAATATTGGCAGTAATATGATGGGTATTTTTGTGGATAATATGCGAATAATGTATATGAGAGGGCCCAAATTAATTCATGGGGCTTATATAGGAATATTTGTGAAAGCCCAATTACATGGAGAATATTTGGGTGATATATATATGGGAAATATTTATGTGGGCTAAAGATAATTCATGGGCTTGTGTGGGAATTTTTTGTGAGTGAGCTAGAGAAGTTTGGGCCTGAAAATTCGTATCTCAACATTTAGCCCCCCGAGTCACGTGTGAGCAGTTGCTGTTTGGTCACACATGCGAGTTTGAAATTTTGGTGGCAGTTGTGAATAGTGGGCTTCTGCAACTTCAATTTTGCTTCTGAGAAAATAATATTTCTGGTTCTGTGAGTTATGGCAGAAGGAGAAGAACCGCTGAGTTCTGGTGATGCTGGTACTGTTGGGATGACTGTGCCAGAAAGTGAGGCTACAGCTAGGGGCGTGGCTGAGGCAGTTGCTGGGGTTTCTGGTGCGGAAGTTAGGCTAGGAGAGCCCTTGTTACCACTGCAAGACTCATGGTATTGTTCAACTTCTCTGTTCTCAACGGTTGGGGCTCTTGAGGTCAGCCCTCCTAGAGTGCCAAAGAAGTGGATTTTGAAAGGTGAAGCCCCCAGTCATGTGACAGCGTGGATCCCAGCCGCTTCTGGTATAATAGACTTGCGGTTCTAGCGGAAAGAGCTTGTACCAACCCCTATTCAATTTTTGTGTCCTTGTGGCACAACTGTTGGTTGGTCCGATTGGGTGGAGCAAGAGGTTGCTGATGAAGAATTCTGTCAAATTCTAAGGGATGCCAATATTTTCAAAGCTGTGGTTGTATCCCGTGGATGGGACATGTATAGAGATGGCTGGTGAAAGTCTTGCTGTTGCTGTAACTGCTGGAGAGACTGTTGCTGAAGAGTCCAGCAAAGAACATGCTAGCAAGGACCCTGATGTTGCTGTTACTGCTAGAGAAGCTGCTACTAATGTGCCCAGCCGAGGACACATTGTTTCTTCAACTGTTCATGATGTACATCATAGCAAAGAACCTTCAGGTACGATAACTTTAAGTCGTTTATACTTAGTAAAGCAAGTCTTTTGTTCAATAATACTTGGCTGTATGAGTACTTTTCCGTTACTGCTAGGAACATAATCATGCCTTTTTTTTTTTTTTTTTTGCAAAGCTGTAGGCTGAGTTTTCTGGTGTTGCCATCAAAGGAATAAGCCTGAATTCTTGCAGAAATTTACAGAAAATGAAGAGAATGAGAAAGTGGCAGCTGACTTCTATTCCCTTTCAAATAATACTGTCATGTTCCAGCAGTCTGAAATTCCTGCAGAAGGTCAGCCACTACTGGCAGCAAATTGTAAGGAAGCACCCACACTTCATGGATGGATGCAAGCAAAGTGCTTCATTGAAGAAATTCAGAATTCAATTGCTTGTTGCAGTGCTGCTGGATATGCAGCGTACAAAGCTAGAAAGTTTAAACTTGAAGAAAGCGCTTGAGTGGGAAAATGCTCTCAAGGAATTATTGTTCATGAAGTTTGGAGTCCAATTCATCCTTGACAAGATTTGGGCTGCAGCTGAGGCTTGTATTGTTAAAGATAATGAGTTCACAGTAAAGATGGCTGATCTGGAGAAAGAAATTGCAGCCAAGAGAGCTGAGCTTTCATTTTTGTTGAGTCAAAAGGATGAGATGATGCGGTCCATGTCAGCTGAAGGTGCTTCTTCCTCGGCGGGAAACTTTGGCGATGGCTTATTTGGCTAGCTTCTTTATTATTATTAATAGTTTGGTGTTCTAGACAATTTGTTTTTGAATTCTGATGTAATGAAACATATTGTGATTTGAATTTGTTTAAGTATGTAGGCTGTGTTTTGTGCAGAGGTGCACCAGCCATATGAACCTTATGTAATAGTTTGTTTTCTCCAGCTGTACAAGCTGTATTTTTGTTTATGCACAAGTACATGAATTTAATTTATGAAAAATACTTCATTTATCAAAGAATAGTATATTCAAGCTAAAATATAGTCATGGGAATCATATACTTAATTTTGAAAATACTTATTGTGCTCATGACTATTTTGGTTCAAGATACCCAGCTGTTAGGGCTGTAACTTCATTAGCAGTTCAGAATATGCATGCTTATGAATGTAAGGTAGCATTGAGGTACTTTGTAAATATAAGAAGATCATATTTGAGGCAAAAGGCGGTGCTCAGTTTTTTTTTTTTTTTTTTATTCCCATGATAGTGGTTTAAAACCATACAAAAGAGAGTTACTTGGTACATACTTGGAAGTTGAGCTAAGCGTAGTACAACTTAAGCCATTTGCCATTGATAGGTTCCGTGAGGCTTTCACCTTCTGCTATAGCTAGACGATAATAACCGCTGTCATTGGCTTCCCTTATGAGATAGGGCCCTTCCCAACTTGGAGCAAATTTAGAGGGCGCTGAGAGTTTCCTGTTGACATGATCCGCTGCCTTCAAAACCATTTGCCCTTTGACAAAAACCCTGGATTTTGTGGCCTTGTTATAAGCACTAGCCATCTGCTGCTGATACCGCTAGGTGCGGTCATAAGCAAGAGTTCGAGTCTCTTCCAAGGTTTCAAGGTCTGTAGTTCTGATTTCTGCACAAGTGACAGGATCTATGTCTATTTCTTGCCCATGAACAACCCTTGGAGTGGGAACCAATAGTTCAACTGGAGATATGACCTCGGTACCAGACACAAGAGAGAATGGTGATAGTCCGGTGGCTGTTTTGCTTGAACTTCGGTATGCCCATAGAGTTTCTGGTAGGTGTTCTGTCCAGCCACCCTCATATTCATGTACCATCTTGCTGAGAATTCTTAATAGTACCCGGTTGGTAGCTTCCACTTGGCCATTGCCTTGTGGGTAATAAGGAGTAGATTTGCGGTGTTTGATGCGACGATGGTTAAGCAATTTCTGAACGTCTTTGTTGACAAAAAGAATGACATTATCAGTAACAATCTTGTGAGGAATGCCAAATCGGCAGATTATATGCTCCCGGATAAAGTTTGCAACCGCTGGGCCTGTAGCCTTCTTTAGGGAAATGGCTTCAAATATGACCCTTGGATGGTGGATTGATTGGACCTATTAGGTCAAGCCCCCAAGTGTGGAATGGCCAAGGAGTCATCATATTTTGGAGGTTGGTGGGGTGAGTGTGTATGAGATTCCCAAATGAGATTACCAGCTGCTGGGTTGTGCACACGTGATGGGCTTGCTTGGCTGGTGCATGTATTTAAGCTCCTATGGGCTTGGTTAATCCTACAAAATGAAGACTTTTGCCACGGGTGATATACGTAGGCGATATACATGGGCTTTCATAAATTTTGTAAGAGAAGTATTTCTTTGAAAGATGAGTGATTATATTTCTTTATGAGTAGTAATATTTGATTTTGTAAGCATGTGTAAAAATAGCATTTGGGTTTTGCCAAAATAGCTTTTGGGTTTAGTAAAATAATGCCAAATTAATACTTGGGCTTTGTAAGGCTAATGCCAAAATAGTTTTTGGGCTTAATAAAATAGGTGTCAAATTAGTATTTGGGCTTTAAAAAATAATGCCAAACTATTTATTTGGGCTTTTAGAAAATATTGCCAAATTATTATTTGAGCTTAAGTAAATTTTGCCAAATTATTATTTGGGCTTTAGAAAATATTGCCAAATTATTATTTGGGCTTTAGAAAATATTTCCAAATTATTATTTGGACTTAAATGAATAATGCCAAATTATTATTTGGGCTTTAGAAAATATTGCCAAATTATTATTTAGGCTTAAGTGAATTTTGCCAAATTATTATTTGGGCTTTAGAAAATATTGCCAAATAATTATTTGGACTTAAGTGAATATTGTCAAATTATTATTTGGGCTTTAGAACATAATGCCAAATTAATATTTGGGCTTTAGAAATTAGTTTGAGATTTTGTAAAGATATTGCTGTGTAGCAACGGACTTTTAAGGTGCTGTGTAGCAACGGACTTTAGATAAGTACCGTGTAGGAATGGGCTTTAGATAGGTGCCGTGTAGCAACGGATTTTAGATAGGTGCTGTGTAGCAACGGACTTTAGATAAGTACCGTGTAGGAACGGGCTTTAGATAGGTGCCGTGTAGCAACGGATTTTAGATAGGTGCCGTGTAGCAATGAGCTTTAGAAGGTTCCGTGTAGCAACGGGCTTTTAAGAATTTTTGGGTTTTCCCACAAGGTAGATGATTTTGGGTTTTTTGTTGTGGAGATAGTGTAATTTTGTGGCCTAATATTGGCCGTAATATGATGGGTATTTTTGTGGATAATATGCGAATAATGTGTATGAGAGGGCCCAAATTAATTCATGGGGCTTATATAGGGATATTTGTGAAAGCCCAATTACATGGAGAATATTTGGGTGATATATATATATGGGAAATATTTATGTGGGCTAAAGATAATTCATGGGCTTGTGTGGGAATTTTTTGTGAGTGAGCTAGAGAAGTTTGGGCCTGAAAATTCGTTCCTCAACAGTTTTAAATATGAAGGTCTTTTTTTTTATGGAAAAAAAAAGTGAAGGTTTTTTGAAAGAATGTAGAGGTTTTTTTTTTTTTTTTTTTAAGGAATGTTTTAAACGTGATTTTAATATTTGAATTTGGCAAGATAAAATAAGGGGTGGAGGGATGGAGATTAGTTATAATTGTTAAATAGATGAGAAACTCAAGGATTTTGAAAATTGGTAATACGACTTATTTGCCCCCTAATAATTACAATTAGTTAACCTTTTACCTCTTACATGTGTAAGGGTAATTTGAGATGGTAAAGAGATAAGTAGTAACTTGAAATTATTTTTTGAACGTGATTTTTTTTTTTTTTTTGAGAGTTTTGACTTATGGCGTTCGCTTTTAATGATAGTTCTTTATCATCGACACCAATCAATTTTTGGTGTAGACGGGGATTAAACCTCAAATCTCTTATTCGACCATCAGAGACTTTATCAGTTTAGTTAGTTGGAACCTATTTAAACGTGTATTTGAAAGTGGCATAGTGGGCCTTAGCAATAATAATAAGAGTGATATAGAGAAAAGATTAGGATAATAATAAGTATTTCTTTTTAAAATATCAGTAATTTGAATTCAAATAGAATATGTTTTTTCTCAAAAATAAAAAATAGAGGTGATTTTTTTTATTTAACCAGGGGGGTTTTGTATGGATGAAAAAAAAGCTAAATATTAGGAAAAATAAAAAGGTCAACGTAAAGGGGGAAATGAATATAAAGAAATGGCTGAAATTTAGGGGAAAAAAATGAATGTAAAAGAAATTTTAGGAAAAAAAAAAACGTTTGTGAACGGAAAAAAAGTACTAAATTTTAATACTTCTTTTTTTGAACATGTATTTTAAATTTGGTGTTTGACATTGTTATCCTTATTTCTAAATGAAGTCATTGTTTATTAACGAGGATATTTTTTGAATCACACAAAAATCCAGTTCAAGAAAAGGAATTGATGTGACGTTATTGACCTTATTCTTAAAACATTTGTAAAAGAGATTATTGGATACTGGATAAAGGTATTTTTGATTTTAAAAAAGTCTAGATTGAGGATGGGAATCCTCTTATTAATAGTATAGATATTTAGCTCTATAGAAAGAGGACCAAGCCACAACTCTTCCAACACACACTACACCATTACAATTCTTCTAAACATCACTCTGTCATCTTCAAAAAATGGATGAAAAAAAAAAAAAAGAAGACGAATGGTGAAAGAAGAAAAAATTAGGATAATGATAAGTATTTGAAAAAATTAGGATAATGATAAGTATTTCTTTTTTAAAGTATCAGTAATTTGAATTCAAATAGAATATGTTTTTTCTCAAAAATAAAAAATAGAACATGTTTATTCCCCTAAAAATATAGAAAATGTTTGTTTTAATATTTTAAAAAAAACATATAAAAAAGGTCAATAAGAGGTGATTTTTTTTTTTTTTAACCGGGGTGTTTTGTTTGGATGAAAAAAAAAAGCTAAATATTAGGGAAAATAAAAAGGTCAACGTAAAGGGGAAAATGAATATAAAAAATGGCTGAAATTTAGGGGGAAAAATGAATGTGAAAGAAATTATTGGAAAAAAAAAATGATTGTGAACGGAAAAAAAAGTACTAAACTTTTATACTTTTTTTTTTTTGAATGTGTATTTTAAATTTGGTGTTTGACATTGTTATCCTTATTTCTAAATGAAGTCATTGTTTATTGATAAGGATATTTTTTGAATCACACAAAAGTCCAGTTCAAGAAAAGAAATTGGTGTGATGTTATTGACCCTATTCCTAAAACATTTGTAAGAGAAATTATTGGATACTAGTAAAGGTATTTTTGACTTTAAAAAAGTCTAGATTGAGGTGGAAAATCCTCTTATTGATAGTATAGATACTTAGCTTTATAGAAAGAGGACCAAGTCACAATTCTTCCAACACACACTACACCATTACAACCCTTCTAAACATCACTGGCATCTTCAAAAAATGGATGAAAAAAAAGAAGAAGACAAATGGTGAAGGAAGAAAAAAGAACGTTGTTTGCATAGAGATAGTTTTGTCCAAAAGCTTGGTCACTTTTGTGTTTTCATTTTCTCTTTCACATTTCTCCCTAATTTGGGGAGATTGTATTTTTGGTGGGCTGAGAAAATACTTGAGCCCCACCAGTTTTCCCTCCCCTTTTCTCTCCCAACCAAACAACCAAAAAAATGATTTTCTCTCCTATTTTTTCTCTCATTTTTTCTATTTTCCCCCAAATCTCCCTAACCAAATAGAGTATAAGATCTTCAAAAGTTTCTTTCTCAGACACTCATGAATTTTTGTTCACAACAATGGCCAACATATCTGTTGATCACATAGAAGAGGAATGTCCAAAGACCACAGGAAAAACCAATTATGACTTTGGTTTTTTCTCATCCCCTTCAACAGTAACTATAGCACAAAAGGTTAGCCAATTAAAAATTAGTGTTCCTCTTCCTCTCTCTCACTCTCTCTCTCTTTTTCTCAAATATAAAGATGTCTTTCAAGGTGCGTTTGTAAAAACTATTGCAAAACAAAATTTTGTGTTTAAAATGAACCTTTATAAAAAAGCTAAGAAAGCTATGAAAAGTTGTTGTTGTTGCAAAACAGCGTTTTGGGTTTTAAAAGTGTACTTTTAGGCTTTCAATTGTACTTTTTACATAAACATTATAGAGTATGATTTCCAAGAAGAGTTCGAATTTAGTAAGAATGGGGTGTAAAATCTATATTTTACACAATCCATTAAAAGATTGTCACATTAGTTTTTCACTTAAAGTTCAATACATCATATCACACCTAATAACATCTCAATAAATTCTCAATTTGGTTGAATTTTTAAATGAAAATTAGAATTGATTGTGTATGGTTGTACTTATTCTTTAATATTTATTTGCAGTTCATTGCAGAAGCCATTGGTACATTTTTTGTGATATTTGCTGGCTGTGGATCAGTTGTTGTGAACAAGATTTATGGTTTGGTCACATTTCCAGGCATATGTGTGACATGGGGATTGATTGTCATGGTCATGATTTATACTGTTGGTCATATCTCAGGAGCTCACTTTAATCCGGCAGTCACTATTTGTTTCGCCATCTTTCGCCGATTCCCTTATAAACATGTAATTTTCTTCTTTAGGATCCACCTGAACATTATGTTGAAATTTGCTATCTCACCCTAATTGTTTTGGATTATACTCCATCAATTACAATTTATACTCTATCATTCACATACATTCTAAATAAAAACGAGGTTTTTAAAAATAGATATATACATATAATGCATTTTTCAATTAGAGGAGCTAATTGAGTTACAAGACTATTGACTATAACATTCTGCAATTGGTGAAACATAAATCCACAAGCAGAATTTTTATTCCTTTAAAAGTGTATTCTCTCGTTTATATCTATATATAATATAAAAGCGAAAAGTTTGACTTTTTGTTAACCACTATTTATTATGCCACGTGGTTATATAAATTTATACCACATATACATTTAAAAAAACCCGAACAGTTGTGCTTTTTTTTTTTTTTTTTATCAATAGACACATTTGTTGTCGATAGGCACTTTTTTATTCAATAGGCATTTTTTCGGTCAATAGGCACATTTTTCATTCATGAATATGCATCTTTTAGTATATCTAATTTAAAGGGTTATGACATTTCAATTGTCACATTTTGGTATTCATATTACAACCTGTCTTACATATACTTATATGTGCAACACAGATTAGATTAGAGACGCAATATTTTGTTTCTTATTCCTTCTCACAAAAAACTAATAAATAAAATAGCATTGCTTTCTTCTACATAACTAATAAAATTTTGTGCTACACCTACTATTCAATATCATTGTTTTTTTTTTTAAATTTTATGCATTTTTGCTTACTACTCCAACTCAAAAATAATGGTTTTTTTTTTTCTTGAAACTCATCCAATAGTTATTCTCATGCATTGCACGAGTTAGTGGCTAGTCTATATATATCTAAAAGCTGAAGCGTAGCATTTATTATTGCTACGTTTCTGTTAAGCCACCTCATTCGCCACGTCATCGACCACACCATTAGTCTTTATAATATTTATTTTTACCTCTAATTTTTTTTTACAATATTAAATATAAAATAATATTGACTTTACAAATTTATTTTAAGCGGTTTTAACTTTACATATTCATTTACTTTAATTTTGATGTTATAACTAAATAATAAATCAATGGAAAATCAAAAACAAAAATGTTGTCTATATATATTCTCTTGGGCGGTTTTAGCTTGAAATATTATTTTGCTCATTTATCTTCCTTTATTTTGACTTTTCTTATTCCCTACCTTTTACTATAAATTTGCCACTCTCTCCTATTCTTTGCATATTTTTCCAATACAAAAAAGGTTCTCTCTCTCTCTCTCTCTCTCTCTCTCTCTCTCTCTTCTCAATTTTTTTTATTTTTTTGTTGAAATTTTTTTTTCTTGCGTCTCTACCTTAGATTGATGAATATTATTGATATGTGTTCCTTGATGCAAGTATTTTTTTTTATCATTTTCTTTACAACTCTAAATACTTTTAATGAATGGTGTTTGTTGTTGATCTTATTTAGGGAATATCATATTATAATCTGTCAAATTTTGTGTTGTTTTCAGGTTTTAATTTATTTGAAAAACAACAAAATAGTTTGGACAAGCTAATGAGGAAAAGTTAGGGCAATTGAAGACAATGATCTTTGTGCAGTTTATTTTCACTGTTTGTAAATATTTTGTTTAACAAATTAGTAGTGAATTATTATGTCTTTGTTATATGATGTTCTTAGATGCTTGAGTAATTGATTTAAGCATTTATAAATATTTTGCATTGTTCTTCATCTTCCTTATCTTATTAGTGTATTCTTTGAGACTTTTAAGAAAACATATTCAATTTTGTGCTTAAAATTATTTATTTATCTATTCATTTTCACATGTTGAATTAGATGTAACATTAGATTATGACCGCATTAACACAATACTTCTTCTTTTTCAAAAAAAAATCTCTACTTTTTTCCCCTTTGGAATTGTACCCTTGGTTTTTTTAAAAGGAAGAAAGAGTTATAGTCTTTTTTTTTTCCCCTTTCTTTTTTTATATTTTTAATTGTTGTTTTGTTGAGTTTTATTAATTTTTTTAGATATATTTCTTGGTGTTTTTGATTGTATTGTAGAAAAAATTAGGTTTGAAAAAGTTGTTTAAAACTAAAAGCTAAAAACTGAAGCGTAGTATTTATTGTTGTTGCACTTCTATTGAGCCACATCAATAGCCACTTATTTTCTAACTCTTTTTCTTTTTTTTTTTCTTTTTTCTTTTTTTAACTTTTCTTCTCCATATTCTTAAATTTAAAAAAAAAAAACAATAAAAAAGACTCTTAGTCTCCCTATTAGCCAACACCTACTTTTACAACTTACACTTCTTCCAATCTTTCCTCTCTCTCTTTGCCTCTTTATCTTCCCACTACTCTTTACTTTACCGTTATACTTTCCTCATAATTTTCTCTTTCTTATATTTTGACTTTTCTTCACTTCATTTTATTTTGTATAAATTTGATAACAATTTTCCTATTCAATCCACAACTTTCCCACATAAAAATTGTGAGTACTCTCTCTTTCTTTACTTTCTTTTGGTATATTTTTGTCCTTTCTTATAACTCTAATTAAAGCTGATGATTTTTTTTTATATAAATATTTGTGTTGGTATTGTGTTTTTTAATTTCTCATCACAAAGTCTTCTCTCTTCCTTTATAGCTTTGGTTGAATTTTGGTTTGGATTAATACTTAGTTTTTTTTTTTTTTTTTTGGAAATAGGAATTTGGGTTTATATTAATACACAACCTACATGACTATATCTTATTCCTTCGGTTTCATTTTAATTTTGGATAAAACATTGTAATTTTGTGATGTCATTCCTTAAGAGAATAGAAATTTGAATAATAAATTGAAACTTATAAAGTTTAGTTGTTTATTAGGCAAATATAACACATTACAACAGAAGTTAGAAGAATATGGTTTACCTTAAAAAAATAGTAATCAAACAACAAAAATAATAGAATAATATATTTGTAAAAATGAAAAAATATTTGTAGAAATCTTTAAAAAATGCAATATTTAAAGTAATTGTTACTTTTTTGTTACGCTCTATTACATAATATTTATATATTCTCACGTATCGTGTAGTTGTTCAACTAGTTTTTATAAAAAGGAATGTATTTACTATTTTTCATGCAAATTAAAATTGCTTCCTATATAAATCAAACATTTAGGCCACAAGAATTCACCCATATTCTCTAGTTATAATGTGATTATAGACAATGCATATACTTTCTCATCCCCAATTTATATTCTAATTTATCGTAAATGCTTAGAAGTAATTGACAGTAATAATATTTTTCCTCTAAATGTGTCAGGGAACAAATGTCACAATAGTTGCCGCATAATTTCTACAAATACATAATATATGATTTGCCAATATATACTGCAGGTTCCTCTATACATAGTAGCTCAACTAATGGGATCAATTCTTGCTAGTGCTGCTTTGACTATAGCGTTTCATGTAACCCCTAAAAGTTACTTTGGAACTGTACCAGTTGGATCGAACTGCCAATCCTTATTTCTGGAAATTGTGATATCCTTCCTCTTGATGTTTGTCGTCTCTGGTGTTGGCACAGACAACAGAGCAGTACGTACTCCAAATACACCTTAATATTTTGTTACTTTACACACTGTAATTTCATTTTTCATACATTAAATACTAAACTTTCTTCTTTTTCAAAACACATAAAATACTAACTTATTAAGTTTGTTGATTGTTATCATGATAACATGTCAATTTAGCAGTTGTGAAAAATTTGTATTCGTAATATTATTCATTTTTATACGCTCATTTTCTAAGCCTCGAAATAGAGGATGAGAAAAAGTTTCAAGTTGACGACAACTACTCTTATAATTTCTCCCCTATTTAACAGTTGTGAAAAATATTGTATTCATAATATTATTCATTTTTATATGCTCATTTTCAAGTTGACGACATCCACTCTTACAATCTCCCCCTTATTTTTTATTATCTAAGAGTTGAGTTTGTTAAAGGCTCTTTTGTTTAGAATTTTAAATTATTTGCTTATAAACAGTTTTTAAATTTTTTTTTCTCCATAAAACTATATTTTGATCAAAACTACAATTAAACACATTTGTAAGTCAATAAATTCCATTTATTTCATGTCTTCTGTTTTTGTTTTGTTCGACAGACACCTGGAGTAGGAGGGCTTGCCATTGGAATGACCATAGTATTGAATGTCTTCGTTGCGGGGTAATTCACTATTTTGTGGTAATGAGTAGTGATGCACTATTAAATGTCTTTGTTCACAAGGGTTTCAGTTAGCTCAACTGGTAAAATCTCTAATTGTTGAATAAGAGATTTGAGGTTTAACCCCCGTTTAAACCAAAAATCAATTGGTGTTTTAGTCTAATGATAAAAAGCTATTATTAAGAGCGGACACCATAGGTTGGAACTCTCTCAAAAAAAAAAAAAAATTGTCTTCGTTCATGGGTAATTCATTATGCATTATGGAAAAAGTTTAACTACAAAATTGATTGTAACCTAAGGTTACAACCTTATTTAATAAAATAAATATTACTATATATTTTGAAAATCTAAACGTTGAATTGCATGTTTTTTACGCTCTACAAAATTAGTTGTAGCTTAACATTACAACTTTACTCAATAAAATAAACATTATTATATATTTTAAAATTTTAGCCGTTGAATTGCATGTTCTTTACGCTCTTAATACTCATGTCAAATTTTGTATTAATCGGATATTATTTACTATATTATCTCTAAACTTATATTTTATGCATAATTATAAACTACAAAAACTTGTAATTTAAACAATTTATTGATGACAAAACTATTGATCTTTAATTTTCTAGAAATTTTACAAGCATGAAGAATACAATAAGAATATGTAATTTAATGGTGAATTTGTCAAAATTCACCTCGAATAAAAAAATATTGAATAAGGCTATAACTAATTTTGTAACTAAACTTTGTCTATTTATTATTGTGATAATGAACAATAATTATACTAATACTATTAAATGTCTTTGTTGCTTTCAATAATTTGATGATGCTTTCAGAGATTTAGTTAAAGAGACTTAATATAACAAAACATTAATATATATATATATATATATATATCAAAATGTCACAAAAAGTTTTCAGTTGAAAATGATTGTTCCTTAAGTAAACTAAGGTCTTATTGTGGGTTTTAGTTAGCTTAACTGATAAAGTCTATAATAGTTTAATAAAAGATCTAGGATTTAATCCCCACTTGTACTAAAAATCGATTGGTGTCTTAGTCTGATGATAACGAATGCTATAGATTGAAACTCTCAAAAAAAAAAAAAAAAAAAAAACTAACGTCCTTATTATTTTTATTTTTGATTTTAAGGTCCTTATTTCTAATTGAAAAAGTAAAGTCCCATATTTTTAATTGGAAAGCACCTCACACTCAAAATTTGATTTTCTTCATTTTTTTCCTGGTTAATAAAATTTTCTTATGTTGTGTAACTAAAAGAAAACGTACACAAAAGAAAACTTCAAGTCTTGAACCAAAAACCACACAAAAACACTATTCTTAATTTTTTTTTTTTTCGAATTTTGTTAACACCATCACATAGTTGTTAAATGTTATGTCAACGTGGATATATCATAAAATTACTAGATTATATATGTCATATTACTTACTCTAATGTGTGTCCTAAATTTACCGATTTTGGGTTTTTTTTTTAAAAAATTTATTATTGCACTTTTAGTTTAATTTATAATATAGGAATATATAAAACCGAATATGTTTAACTTTTGGTTAACCTTATAATATTATTTCACATAAACTTTTGAGAACTCAAAAATTTATAAATAATTTATTTTTATAACATTTTTTTTAATAAAAGAAACAACGATTTCAGAATTTTTGCATTTAACTATTTTCAACAATAAATGTAAGAAACTAAGCCGATTTTACAACTTCCATTCATAGTTGGTTTGTCACAACTCACAAGTTTTTTCTTTCTAACTTTTTAACTTGTTTGTTTACATCAAATTTTCAGAACTTTGATAAACTATAACTAATGTTCAAAAATTAAGTAATTAGTAAAAATTTGCTTCTAACCAGTACACACACCATTCAAATCTACAATTTCCAAAAGCAAATATATGTGGACAAAGTTTAGCTACAAAATTAGTTGTAACTTAAGGCAACAACTTTACTTAATAAAATAAACATTATTGGATATTTTGAAAATCTAACCGTTAAATTACATGTTCTTTACGCTCTTAATACACATGCCAAATTTTATGTCAATCGAATATTATTTACTATATGATCTACAAGCTTATATTTTATGCATAATTTTAAACTACAAAAACTTGCAATTTAAATAATTTATTGATGACATAACTATTTATATTTTATTTTCTAGAAATTTTGCAAGTATGGAGAATATAAGAAGAAGATATAATCCAATAGTGGATTTATTAAAGTTCATCCCTAATAAAAAGATATTGAATAAGATTATAATATAAGATTACAACTAATTCTGTAGTTAAATTTTCTCTGATATATATTTCTTTACGCATGATACTCACACAATTTAGAACAAAATGATTGCAGGCCAATTTCAGGAGCTTCAATGAATCCAGCAAGGAGCATTGGGCCTGCTATTGTAAGGCATACCTATAAAGGATTATGGGTGTACATAGTTGGGCCAATTATTGGAACAATTACTGGAGCACTTGCTTATAATCTAATCAGATTCACAGACAAGCCTCTTAAGGAGTTAGCTCGGACTGGATCATCATTCTTCAGAGGTACTGCAGCAGCATAGCCAATTGCTAAAAACCCGCAGATACAATTCTTGTGCCACAGTTTTTTTCACAACCCTTATGTCAATGACTGTGAATGATGAATAAAAGACAATATATTTATGTCAAAGTGATTAGTAATCACAAACAATTTTTCATGTATATCTTAACTGTGTCAAAATTGATTGTCTAAGAAGAAAGTAAAATTATTTTATTATATATCTCAATATTCAAAAATTCAAAGGTGAATTACAAATTACACTCCTAAAGTTTGATAGTGTTTGAATTTTACACCTTGAAGTTTTAGAATTTGAAATTTACTTCCTGAAGTTTTGGGGTGTTTGGATTTTACATCATGATGTTTCAGAATTTGGATTTTAACTCCTAAAGTTTGGGGGTGTTTGGATTTTACACCCTCAAATTCTGAAACTTTAGAGTGTAAAATCCAAACACCCCTTTTTATGTAATGGTTTTTCATTTTATATATATATATATATATATGATTTAGAATTTAATTAGTTTTAGACTCTTTCGATTTTCACATCTAATATATCACTTGTCACAAAAATTAAAAACTTAGATGAACACATGATGAAAAATTAAACTCTAATTGAAATCCAAGTTAGAATCGAATTGGATTTGAAATTTTTGATTTTTGCATTCAATAATTCACTTGATACAAAATTAAAAACTAAATAAGACACATGACGCAAAATTGAGAATCTAATTAAATTTTAATTGGATTTTGTTTGAGTTTGGCTATATATATATATACCAGTGTGTAACCCCATGCATATGCATGGGTACATTTAAAAACAATCACAATTACATATTATATATATGATTATGTTTTTTATGATTTATTATATTGGACTCTTTATTTTCTACATTAAATTAACTAATTTGGCACAAAAATTTAAAAATTTAGATTAGATGGGACACGTGGCACAAAATTAAACTCTAATTGAAATTCAATTTTTACCTAAATTAACTCACTTGGCACAAAATTCTAAAATTTAGATTAGATGAGACACGTGGCGTAAAATTAGACACTAATTGAATTCCAATTGAAAATTTAATTAGAATTTCTCTCTGCTTTACCTATTCAATAATTCACTTTATACAAAATTAAAAACTAAATAAGACACATGACGCAAAATTGAGAATCTAATTAAATTTTAATTGGATTTTGTTTGAGTTTGGCTATATATATATACTAGTGTGTAACCCCATGCATATGCATGGGTACATTTAAAAACAATCACAATTACATATTATATATATGATTATGTTTTTTATGATTTATTATATTGGACTCTTTATTTTCTACATTAAATTAACTAATTTGGCACAAAAATTTAAAAATTTAGATTAGATGGGACACGTGGCACAAAATTAAACTCTAATTGAAATTCAATTTTTACCTAAATTAACTCACTTGGCACAAAATTCTAAAATTTAGATTAGATGAGACACGTGGCGTAAAATTAGACACTAATTGAATTCCAATTGAAAATTTAATTAGATTTTCTCTCTGCTTTACCTATTATTATATATATAGATTAGCCAAGCATCATTTAATAACTATTTATGTAGTGATTTTCTAGTACATACCCAGACATACCTCATCTTTCTTTTTTTTTAGAGAATAACATACTCATCTTATCTTCAAATTAAGAAACAAGAAACATACCACCACACACCCTTGACGCGATGGTTATTCCATAAGTATAAGTGCTTGTGGGGTGTGGGGATAAAGGCCGAAGTTCAAGTTTCAAAAAGTGAGATTCACACACATATACACCTAGATTAGGTTATAGTAAAATTTCTATATTGTAAATAAATGATAAAAAAAAATAAAAACTAGAAACATGAAAAGTTCTCTCTACTTTCATAAAGAGTGTACTTATAGTCCTTAATTCGTCAAAGATTTGGCATGAACGTGGCACCATAATCTTAAAAAAAAATAGAAATCAATATAATAATTTAATTTTTTTAAAGAGTCAACATACTAGTAAGTTGTGAATGAAAATGAGAATTGAAAAAATGATGAGAATTGCCTAGTGCATTTAAAATTTTGATGTCTGATTAAGTGATTCTTATAATGCCATATTAGTCAAAGCAAGGGGTGGAAATAGATGGTTTCCTTTGCTGTTAGAAAAAAAAAAATTACTTATTATATTCTCTTTTTGATAAATGCTATATTCACAACATTTTCACAACAAATCTTAGGTGATATTGTGACAGGTTGTTGCTTGCTATTATTAGTAGGAAAGAAAGTAATTTAATTAAAGCACTTCTCTTCTCTTTTTTATGTATCCAGAGAGAATACTAGCTTCTGAGCACGTGCTAGTATTGCTCTAAGTTTTAGGTTTATTCAATTATGGCCTCCCTATCAATTTCTATTAAATGTTGTCATTAAGTGTCCCAATTTTGTTATTTTTTATTAAAATAATTCAACTAAAAAATTAAATTCATTATTTTAAAAATCCCGAAAAAAAAAATTTATTTTAAGTTCTTTCCGAATTTTCTTCTACTGCTGCTATACCATACAAAAAGTATAGTGACTGTTAACTGCTTCATCACAATTCACTTGACATTGGTAGAAATAGAGAAAGGTCTGCATGTGAGGGAGAGAGAGATAAGTATTTAGATGGGTTTGTTCAAGGTTAATATTCATGAGCTTCTACCTATGCTTTGTTCAAGGTTGTTATCAATTGGAGATCTACCTATGGTTTGATGATGTAGCCAGGAATGTTCGCTTGGGGGGGGGGGGTGGGGGGGCGAGTCATAGTGTTGATACAATAATTATAATTCATAAATCTATTGAAAATTTCACTATTATTTTAAGCATTATCAACCCATCATTATTCATATTATTAAAATGTTCTTATATTTTAATTTTTTTTAATGACTTATTTGGCACCTAATTTCAAATCCCGAAAAATAAACTTAAAAAAATGATGATATACTAATCGGAAGAGAAATGTAATATAGTGATATACCATCATTTAACTATAGAAAAAAAAAAAAATGAACACAACCTTAATAAACAAAGCATATTCTTAAAAATCTAAACACCAATACAAACTTTGATGTTTTTGTTTAACCGTGTTGAGAATATTGGGATGAGATGAATTGATAAAAAATACACAATGAGTTGGCAGCATCATAGAGGGAAACAAGCAAAAGCACCTGTGTAGGCAATAGTTTCCTTAATAGTGAGAATGAAGAAGGAAAAGTAAAGTTATGTTTTATAATGATTAATGGATTGACATCTATGCTATTTAGAGAGAGTGGTTATTGAACATTTGATTAATTACAAGTGTTTGGACAATTGAAGGGGCCAAGTATTATTTTATTTGAGGACAAACTTCTTCAAGTTGTTGGGCTAGAACAACTTTGAGGAACAAATGGGAGGCCAGTTATAATTTTTGAGTGTGCCCATATCATTTTGCAATGTATACTAATAAGGGGGGGGGGGGGGGGCCAAAGCTTAAAACCAAAAAAAAAAAAAAAACTAACATTTATTTCATATTCAACAAAATACTACATACAAAATAAGTATTTCTTAAACATTTCACATTATAAAACACATCAACAAAGTATAACATACAAAATAAGTGTTTCTTATTTTGTGCGTGATTTTTGTTTAGTCCATATTTATTTTTTTTATTTTGTTTTTGTAATTAAAGGGGCATGAATTTTATTTATTTATTTCTTTTCTTGTAGTTCAATATCTAAATATTTTAGAGGAGAAGAGACAAATATATATATATATATATATATTTATATTTAAGGGCAAATCTTAATTTTTTGTATACCAGTTTTTTTTTTTTTTTATTAATGGGGGGTGGGGGGGGCTGTTAGGGCCAAATTTTAAATTTTTAGCTTATATGCATATATTAGTTTTTTTTTTTTTTTTTGGTGGGGGGGGCGGGGGATGGCCCCCCTCTGCCTTACTATAGGTCCGTCCCTAGACCTAACCCAACCCGTCAGGTTGGGTCGGTTTTTAGGGCTTGGTGGGTTGGGTTACAATTTTTTTTTATAGCAAGTCGGGTTGGGTTTGGGTCATAAAATTCCAAACCCGCCAAACCCGACCCGACCATATATTTAATATATATTTAAAATATATTATATAATTAATAATTGTTTTTAAATAACTAGCTCTTCCTCTTATCCTATATCAAAGCTAATATTAATGTATATTAGTTCATATATTAATGTATAACTAAGTTGGAATATTAGTTCATATATTAATGTATATTTTGTTTATCAACTTAGTGGCAGGTGTGATATATTTTTTTCTGCTCAATTTAACATTAATAGTGATAAAAAAATTGTCAAACCCATGGGTTTAACCCGACCCATGTGGGTTAGGTTGGGTTGGGTTGAATTTTTTTTAACCCACCATGGTCGGTTAGGTCAAAAAACCCCCTTAACCCGACCCATGCACACCCCTATATACTAATGGGAAGAGAAATGCAATATAGTAATATACCACCATATAACTATAGGAGAAAAAAAAATGAACACAACCTTAATAAACAAAGCATATTCTTAAAAATCTAAACACCAATACAAACTTTTATGTTTTTTTTTTTACCGTGTTGAGAATATTGGGATGAGATGAATTGATAAGAAATAAACAATGGGTTGGCAGCACCATAGAGGGAAACAAGCAAAAGCACCTGTAAGCAATAATTTCCTTAATAGTGAGAATGAAGAGGGAAAAGTAAAGTTATGTTTTGAAATGATTAATGGGTTGACATCTATGCTATTTGGAGAGAGTGGTTATTGACCATTGGGTTAATTACAAGGATTTGGACAATTGAAGGGGCCAAGTATTATTTTGTTTGAAAACAAGCTTCTTTAAGTTGTTGGACTAGAACAACTTTGAGGAACAAATGGGAGGCCGGTTATAATTTTTGAGTATGCTCATATCATTTTGCAATGTATACTAATAAGGGAGTGTAGCCAACCCGCCGACCCAACCAGGGACGAAGCTAGGATTCGTACCTGGGGGGGTGGGGGGCCAAAGCTTAAAACCAAAAAAAAAATTTAAGAAAATAAAAACTAACATCTATTTCATATTCAACAAAATACTACATACAAAATAAGTATTTCTTAAACATTTCATATTATAAAACATATTAATAAAGTATAACATACAAAATAAGTATTTCTTATTTTATGCGTGATTTTTGTTTAGTCCATATTTATTTTTTTATTTTGTTTTTGTAGTTAAAGGGGAATGAATTTTATTTATTTATTGTTTTTCTTGTAGGTCAATATCTAAATATTTTAGAGGAGGAGAGACAAATATATAAATATATATATTTATATTTAAGGGCAAATCTTAATTTTTTGTATACCAGTTTTTTTTTTTTTATTAATGGGGGGGGGGGTGCTATTAGGGCCAAATTTTAAATTTTTAGCTTATATGCATATATTAGTTTTTTTTTTTTTTTTTTGGTGTAGGGGGGGGGGGGGGGGGGGGCGCCCGGCCCCCCTCTACCTTATTGTAGGTCCGTCCCTAGACCTAACCCAACCCACCAGGTTGGGTCGGTTTTTAGGGCTTGGTGGGTTGGGTTACAAATTTTTTTTATAACGGGTCGAGTTGGGTTTGAGTCATAAAATTCCAAACCCACCAAACCCAACCCGACCATATATTTAATATATATATTTAAAATATATTATATAATTAATAATTTTTTTAAATTACTAGTTCTTCCTCTTATCCTATATCAAAGCTAATATTAATGTATATTAGTTCATATATTAATGTATAACTAAGTTGGAATATTAGTTCATATATTAATGTATATTTTGTTTGTCAACTTAGTGGCAGGTGTGATATTTTTTTTCTGCTCAATTTAATAATAATAGTGTTAAAAAAATTGTCAAAACCATGGGTTTAACCCAACCTATATGGGTTGGGTTGGGTTGAATTTTTTTTAACCCACCATGGTGGGTTGGGTCGAAAAATCCCCTTAACCCAACCCATGCACACCCCAATATACTAATGAGAAGAGAAATGTAATATAGTAATATACCACCATTGAACTATAGGAAAAAAAATGAACACAACCTTAATAAACAAAGCATATTCTTAAAAATCTAAACACCAATACAAACTTTGATGTTTTTGTTTAATCGTGTTCAGAATATTGGGATGAGATGAATTGATAAGAAATAAACAATGGGTTGGCAGCACCATAGAGGGAAACAAGCAAAAGTACTTGTAAGCAGTAGTTTCTTTAATAGTGAGAATGAAGAGGGAAAAGTAAAGTTATGTTTTGAAATGATTAATGGGTTGACATCTATGCTATTTGGAGAGAGTGGTTATTGACCATTGGATTAATTACAAGGATTTGGACAATTGAAGGGGCCAAGTATTATTTTATTTGAGAACAAGCTTCTTTAAGTTGTTGGACTATAACAACTTTAAGGAACAAATTGGGGGCTGGTTATAATTTTTGAGTGTGCCCATATCATTTTGCCAAGGAGCTATGTGGCTCCGCCCCTAGATGAGATATTCACTCACACATATATCTCAACAGGCCTCTCACTCTCTCAACAAAAGAAAACCTCTCACTCAGTAATCAAGGGGTAAAATTTTCTTTACGATTCTCACAATCCTTTTAAAAATAAATAAATAAAATTTTTTGAGATATGAGTGTTTATTCATAGCTTTCTAAGCCACCAAATATTGCAACTCAGCATGAAGACTTTGGACTTATATTAATTCTCTTTATTTATCTTCTCCTATTAGTTATCCCTTCATTTTCTTCTCCAAAAAAAAAATAATAATAATAATTATCCCTTCATTTTATCTATATAAATTCTCTTTATTTATCTTCTCCTATTACTTATCCCTTCATTTTCTTCTCCAAAAATAAAAAATAAATAATAATTATCCCTTCATTTTATCTATATGTTAGTTGAAGTATTTTGAACTAAGTTGGATTGGATTGTAACCTACTTTTGTATCCGTAAGAATTCTATTTGCTTCAGGAAAGAATTCATTAGATTTGTGTAATAAGAAGTCTAGCTTTAGTCCTTTAACTACAAAGGTTAGGTCCTTTTGTAGTTGTACTCTGGATAATAATGTATTATAAACCCGATTTAAAATACTAATGTTACAATTTTCGTGTGTGTTCTAATAAGTATTACTGTTTACTAAAAAAAAAGCTTTAGTCCTTTAACTGATGTATATATGATCATTAGTGAGATATTTTCTGAAACCTTAGCAAGAAATTGCTACAAGATGTTTGGTCTTCCTAATTTAAGATATGTAAAGAAAATATGTATGAGTTTAGCACAACTAGATCATGTGAAACTCTTTTCTTCTCATTAGAGATATAATAAAAATGAACCTACTACTGAATCTAACGAGGTCAAATCAAATTAAAGTAAAAAAAGAAAGAAAAAAAGGAAAGTAATAAAGTAAAGCTAAAGTAAAACAAATGGAGATTCTAGTATAATATAAGGCCACTCTTTGTTTGAAAATACACAATGTATTCGATACAATAATAATATAAAAAATCAAAATCGATATAGAAAAAAAAATAGAAATAGAAATGTTTTTCCAATTTTATAGCGATTTAATTTAACTGCAGAATATATAGATTATCCATTCATGTAGGCAGAACATAAAAATTGAAGCGATCGGTAGTTCACAAAAGCCATTCATGGACCAAATATCCAGCTTAAGATTTTCAATAGGTAATTCCTTCAATCTTGTACACATCAATGCTAAGAATTTCATTTTTGTTGGAATAATGCATGTTCGTATTGCATACAAAACATATGCAACGAAAAATTAAAGAATCTACTTCATTCGCAATTGATAATATGTACTATGTAAATTTCAGAATTCAAGAATAAGAGAGTGTACCTTGGTGTGGTGAATTTCAAAACCAAAGATTAGAAGTACTTGGGAACACTTTTAATCTTCACTCTAATTTCCCTTACGCCCAAGAAGTGTGGTCTCTCAATCAATTATATGTGTTTGTTTAAGAGAGAATGAGAGAGTGTCCAACACTCACATACACATAATTTCATGTTCTTACAAAATTCTGTATGTTTCTCTCCTTTTAACTGATTATCTAATTGGGCTAACCTTTGGTCCTTTCCAATTGGGCTCTAGTATATGGCTTGGAGTGAGACTAAAAAGGAATAATAAGACACTAGCTCCAATAGGCCTTGGGCTTTTCTGTCAACTCTTGACAAGTCCAAAGTTACTATTAATTATATTTAATATTACTATATAAATATAACTGCATTCTAGGCCTTATTAATAAATTATATCCCAAGAATCTATTGTACATGCAACCCCTTTATAAAATATTCGTAGTAGTACAAAGTCATAAATGTGGACTGTCACTTTGTAGATTACTACATCTTAATCCTTGAGTACCCGATTTATTCCTTTAAAGTTATTCATTATATATTTATGAAATCCAATTTCATAAATATATACTTTAGTAATTTCTTACTAAAGTGGTTAGGCCTAACTCTCTGAATAATTGAACCCATTAAATTTATCTTAAATGAATATTTTATATATCTGTTAAGAGACTATGAATTCCATCTTGAAAATATATGTTCCATCAACACTAAATGTGGCTGCCCAACATACTAAGGTTTTGACCATTATTTTAAATCTCACTCCTGATATATCAAAGCAACCAACACTTCATGATCAGATCCATTATTCTCTCGGGATTAAGAGTTCATGTAAATAGAAGTCGTGAGATTTATCATTTATTTGACAGTCGTTAAGAGAATAATAAGTCTCATAGCGGTCTAGTTCAATATGTCATAACACTTAGAACATATCAACACATCAATTAGAAGTCTCCACTTCCATGATCAAGACAAATCATCTTAGTTGATATGTTATAATCTTCGCAGATGAAATACCCAATTTCATCATCGACTATAAACTAAAATTCTGAGTTTACAAAGAACTTGTGATTTATATCTTCTGTGACTAAATCACATAAATCACATACTATGCATTTCATGGACTATATGATAATGTCCAAATATTCATGTTACCATTGTTTTAGATAATAATAAAACAACTTTATTAATCACAATATTAAGTCATACATAATATCATACATAGCATAATACAATAGGATTTAAGGGCACTATTCCTAACAATTTTAACCATAAATTTAATATTCTTAATAGGTTGTTGTCCATCTTTCTCATCCCTCTTACTAATTATAATTGAATCTAATTTCTCAAACAAAGATACATAAGGCATGAGTGGGGTGATGGCATTAGCTTTAGAAAATACAATGACATGATAAATACCATTAATATATTCCAATTTGTAAATGTTGGACAGCTAAACTTAGAAATCCCTCAAATTTTTCATAATTTCCTCCAATATTTCACATGAAAATTTATATAGAAAATATATTGGTATTTAAAAAAAAAAAAAAAAACTTCAATAATTAAATTTGGAGTTATTTGAACCCGGATTTGGTTGAGCTACAATGCAATATTTTATATGCTTTGTTCACAAAAAGGTATCCAAAGTAGTTTGTGTTTTTATGAGTGATGGGATTCATAATTAATGTATGTGTGCATATAACATGAAACTATATTTTTATGTGTGAGTTATTAGAAAATAATAATAGTTGTGTGTCAAAAGGAACTTTTTTTTTTTTTCCTATTTTGGATTTTTAAAAAGCAAATAGTAGTAAAATACTTCTCTCTCTCTCTCTCTCTCTCTCTCTCTCTCTCTCTCTCTCTCTCTCTCTCTATGTGTGTGTGTGTGTGTGTGTGTGTAAGTATGTGGTTAAATGGTTAAATTTATTATTTCCCAATAGCGTACACTTTTGGAAGAATCAATAATTTAACATGGTATCAGAGCATGAGATTCTAAATTCAATCATTGTCTGATTGTGTCATCTACTCTACTTCCTACTTAAAATCCCACATGTTGGGAGTACCCTCAAATCGAAAATGACATCCTCAGCATAAATGGAGCTGCTGATTCCCTAACTCCATGAAATCTATGTTGTCAAATCTAGCAACTTCAAGCTCAAATCCAGAATCACTTCCCCAATTTACATCAACCTTTGTCTCATTGTTTCATTCCCCTCTCTCCTCACCTAAATTTCCCAAACCCTAATCTGCTCCCTCCCTTCAACCACCCTACGACGTCATTTGTAGCATCCCTGTACACTACCCTCCCCCCCTCCACCCAACCCAACCTACATTTTGATCTCCAGCCAAATCCCAATGCTCATGCTCTGCAAAGAAATCAAGACTACGACACTTCCAAATCCATCGAAACATTTTCTTCAAAGAACAAACCTGCATAATCGTCAAGGATCTCATTACCAATGGTTCTGTTGGATTGGAAAAGAAGAGCTTAAAAAATATTTTATCGAAAAACCCATCTCAAACAGTACTCCCTCTCTTTGTAATTGTTTTTCCTTTACAAAGCAAACACCTAGCATTCAGATCTTTGGTTTTTAAGGTTTTTATGGTTTATCTCAAATTTTGCCTCTAGCTTGTTGTGGGTCAGATTATGGGTTATTTATTTATTTCAACACCAATTTGACAAAATTTGAGTTAAGTTTTGTAATTTTTATTGGATTTTCTATGTTTGTGATTTTTAGGTTTTTTGTGATCGAGGTTCATTACTTCAATATTGCAATCAATTGTTTATTTTTCTTCGATTTGATAATATTTTTTGTGTATATGATAGTGGAGCTTCAAGTTATTGGTTTGAATCTGTGAAGAAATTTAATGTTCAAATCTATATGTAATGGGCTTGTGTTCTTCCCATTTGAAAATAAAATTAATTTTATATATTTTTAGTTTTTATCTTTTTAAAAAATATTTTTATTAGTTTTAAGGATTTTTATTATTTTAAAAATTAAAAAAAAAAAAGCATTTACTTAACAACAACATCTAATGAAAGTTGCTGAAGATGTCTTAATTGAATAAACATGAATCTTAGAGAAAATAATTGGACGATTGTGTGGTCAAAATTAGAGGACTAATTTGTAATTTTAGCCAAAAATCTAACATGGCAAAATGGTGATATTAAAATAATAATTTTGAAGACACGTGATATGCCACACAACATTTATTATTAGTAAAAAAAAAAAAAAAAACTTGTGTAAAACAATTTACATGCATTTACTGAACTCCTTGGCAAGAACAAAGCCCAATTTGATCGTCTCCCTTGGCCAGCCACAATTCGAGGAGAAGAGAAAGAATAGTGAGAAACATCCAGAAGAGTGATATATATTAAAATAAAATTGGGTACTTTTTTAATATTAAAAAAATTAGATAGTATCAAAACAATAAAGCTTGCGTAAAAGCAATATTTATGTCATTTTGTAAGAGGTTAAAAGCAATTTTACGAAGGACAATGAAAAGAATGACCCAACTTGATAACAAAAATAAATTTTAAAATATGGACTTGACAAAAAAATTATAGACATAAATAAAATTCATTTAAATTAAAGGGTGTAATTTATATTTTTAAGAAAAGAAGTCATGATTACATGAATTAAACATATGGAGACATAGAAGTAAAGACAAAATCGATAAATTAGGTTAGAAAACATTGCAAAAACTATAGTTAAACACTATTAGTATATTATTAACACCATCTCTTGTTTCTAAGAATATTATGCATTTATGCAAAGTTTTCTTGCAAAACTAAAATCATATGATGATTAAAACATTCTCTAACCTACAACATCTCAATCTATCAAAAAAATAAAACTTACAACATCTCAAACTTCCAAAAAAAAGAGGTTTATATATTCAACTAAACTAGTCGCTAACCCGTGCGATGCACGGGATAGTTAAATAAAAATTAAAAGTACTTATTTTACTTAAAGGTTTATGACTTAACTTTTAAAAATGTATAACTTGAAAGTGAATGAAAATAAGTTATTTTTTGTTCAATATAATGATTTAGAAAAATTCTTTTTCTTTCATATCATTGGTTTCACATAACTGTAATTAAATCTACTATCTACTACCAATCTAATCTATGTTATTTTGATAGTAAATCAAAATATTGCATTCTCATATTCTTGGAGCTTGCCACATTATTATTATTATTATTTATATATAATATAAAACCAAATATTTTGACTTTTTGAGAGACCTACGTTAGAATTAGGATTAAAAAAATAATTATATATATTTTTTAATTAGACCTCACGTTTGATTTTTTTTTTTTTTTAAAAAAGGACTCACTTTAGGTTAAAAAAAAAATCACGTAAAAAAAAAACTTTAGGATTAAAGAAAAAAGAGAGAGAGACTCCTATTAGAACTCTCTTACTATTTAGTTTAAAAAATTTTAAAAAATTTATAAATTAAAATGATGAGGAAAAAAGAGAAAGAGAGAGACTCCTGTTAGGACTCTCTCACTATTTAATTTTAAAATTTAATTTATTTTATGAATTATAATGATGATGTGAAAAATTATGGGAGCACCAAATATTTTGACTTTTTGAGAGACTTACATTAGAATTAGGATTAAAAAAATAATTATATATATTTTTTAATTAGACCTCACGTTCAATTTTTTTTTTTTTAAAGAGGACTCACTTTAGGTTTAAAAAAAAAAAGACTCACGGAAAAAAAAAACTTTAGGATTAAAGAAAAAAAGAGAGAGACTCTTATTAGGACTCCCTTACTATTTAGTTTAAAAAATTAAAAAAAATTTATAAATTAAAATGATAAGAAAAAAAAAGATAAAAAGACTCTTGTTAGGACTCTCTCACTATTTAATTTAAAAATTAATTTTTTTATATAAATTATAATGATGATGTGAAAAATTGTGGGAATTTTAGAGGTTTCGGTTTTATATATATATATATATATATAGATAAGAAAATTAAACCAAAATATTTTATTAGATCTCATTTCCAATAGCATTTTTGTACATTACACGGGTTTGTGACCAATTAATCTATATATACTCGAATAGTGACATGTAAAACTATGAGATTTCACAAGCATGTATAGAAAAAAATCGATAAAGTCAACAAAAATTCAAAATATCTTCGGTTTTCCATGTAAAAATAAATATATATCACTTAAGTTCTATTTTATGTTTAAAAATTTTCTAGAGTATTGACAAATCATATTTTCTTTAATGGTAGAATAGAAAATAAGCATCATTATAATAAATGCCTATTAATAGTTACCACAACTATCAAAATTCATATTAGAAAAAAAAAATCATATTTTGTTAAATTTTTTCATTCATAAAATGGGTTACTAACTAGTTTATATCTTTTTTGTTAAATTACTAACTAGTCTATATCTATGATCTATAATCTATATAATATGTATAAAATTGAAGACATTTGACATTTAGTTGACCATATAATATTTTACTACATGATAGGCTTGTAAATTCTCATAATTTTATATGTGTGTGTGGAAACTGAAAACTATTTATTTTAATGAAAGGTGTAAATATAGGGAATTTGAATTCAATTAATATATATATATATATATATATATATTTATTACAATACTCATCACATGGAAAAAATGTGAACTTTCAAACGTATAAGCGGCAACATTTAAGAAGTCAACTAAATATAAATACAAATAAAGTTTTAAACACACAATAGTAATAATCAAATTACATGTTTAGTGGGTTCCAACTAGCTCGACTGGTAAAGTTTCTGATGGTTGAATAAGAGATTTGGGCCATAAGTTGAGATTTGGATTGAAATTCTTCAGAAACTTTTCATCAAAAAAAAAAAGTTCCATATTTAGATGATTCTCAAAAACAAAAATTCCATGTTTAGAAAAAAAATCATATTTAATGTTGATCTTCATCGTGAATGCATGAGCTACTTACTTGATCTATTACAGCATCATGCTAGGTCTGATCAAGCAAAAAATGATGTGTTTATCCTTTCAGTACTAAGAGTAAAAGATAAATGTCTTGAGAGTTGTAACTCAGTTAGTACTTTATGATATTTTTAATGAAAATATTTATTGTTCAAATTTCCTCACCCTCAAATATCAATGTATCTAAAAAAAAAAATTAAAACCCATTATAGTTATAGGGTAAATTGACCGTGTACATTTGGATACCGCTTATTTTGCTGAAAACTTATTACTAAAAAAACTGTAACAAAATATTTTTATTGCTACAAATCACTGTTTATCCATTTTTAGCACTTGGCTGGTCCATGAATAATGCCATGGACCAGCCAAAAAAACGCAATCTACACAAACGCAGCCTAAACGCTGGAAACAATCGCACCTTAAAAATTCCACTTTTAACACGTTTTTTGATATACAAATTAAAAAAAAAAATGAAATTCTATTAATTAATTATTAATTTCCATTTAAAATCAAGGGTGTATTTATTAATTAATCCACAGACCTGGCTGCTTTTCCACAACTAAATTTACGATTTTTTCTCCGAAGTATATCCAAATGACATCCTTATCTTATCTTCAAAACCCCATTAAACCACTTCAGTCTACCTAAGTAGGGCAAAAGACTTTCACTACTCTATGCTCTTCAAAACTTTCTTTCTCAGAAGATTGTAACTTTCTTTTCATAACAATGGCCAGAATAACTGTTGATCACGTAGAAGAGGAATTTACAAAGACCACAGACAAAACCAATTGTGTCTTTGGTCTTTGCTCATCACCTTCAACAGTAAAAGGTATAGTCAATAAAAAAAATTAAAAGGTATAGTCAATAAAAAAAATTAAGTGTTCCTCTTCCTCTCTCTCTGTATCTCTCTTTTAATTTCTCAAATATAAAGATGTTTATTAATGTTTGTTTGTATAAACTTGCAAAAAGATATTTCGGCTTTAAAATAAACTTTTGTAAAAAAGGTATAAAGAGTTGTGGTTACTATTGTGAAATAGTGTTTTGAGTTTTAAAAACATACTTTTAGCTAGGCTCTCTAATTGTCTAACCAAAACTGAGTGTCTCTATATTGCTAGATTATTTGTAGTTGATTGCAGAAGTCATTGGTACGTATTTTGTGATATTTGCTGGTCGTGGATCAGTTGTTGTGAACAAGATATATGGGTCGGTCACATTTCCAGGTATATGAGTAACGTGGTTTGATTGTCATGGTCATGATTTATTCTGTTGGTCATATCTCTGGGGCTCACTTTAATCCAGCGGTCACTATCACTTTCGCCATCTTTCGCGGATTCCCCTACAAGCAGGTCAGTCTTCTTCTCAAGGGTCCACCCTAATATTATAGAGGAATAAAAATTCTATGTTCCAGATTATACGCCAAATAGAATTTATGCTCTATTTTACAGTCCATACATTATAAAGTAAACAAAGTTATAAAAAATAAATATAGACATATAATGCATTTTTTTCAATTAGGAAGAGTCAATTGAGGTACAAGACTTTTGACTATAACACACTACAATTGGTGGACTATAAATTTTTTTGCGATGGGTTCACAACTCAAAGGACTTTTATTTCCTTAAAACTGTATTCACTTATTGTTATAAAAAGAATGTATTAACTATTTTTCTTGCAAATTAAAATTGCTTTCTATATAAATCAAACATTTAGGCCGCAAGAATTCACCCACATTTCCTAGTTATAGTATATAGACCATGCTAATTATTTCTCATCCCCAATCCAAATTCTAATATATTGTAAATGCTTAGAAGTAATTGACAGTAATAGTATTTTTCCTCTAAATGTGATAGGGAACACATGTCACAATATTTGCTGGATAATATCCATAAATACATAGTACATGATTTGCCATTGTATACTGCAAGTTCCTCTATACATTGTAGCTCAACTGATGGGATCAATTCTTGCTAGTGGCACTTTGGCTCTAGTGTTTGATGTAACCCCTAATGCTTACTTTGGAACTGTACCAGTTGGATCGAACTGTCAATCCTTAGTTCTGGAAATTGTGATATCCTTCCTCTTGTTGTTTGTCATCTCTGGTGTTGGCACAGACGACAGAGCAGCATGTACTCCAAATACACCTTAATATTTGTTACTTTACACACTGTAATTTCGTTTTTCATCCATAAAATACTAAACTTTTTTTTTCTCAAACACATAAAATACTTATTAACTTATTAAGTGTGTTGAGCGTTATAATGACAACACGTCAACTCATGAAGAATATTGTATTTGTGATATTACTAATTTCTAAGCCTCGAAATAGAGGATGAGCAAAAACTTCAAGTTGACGAAAACTACCTTTAATTGACTATTATCCCCCCCCCCCCCCCAAAAAAAAAAAAATCCTGCCCGGCCCCCTTTATTATTCTTATCTAAGTGTTGCATTTGGTAAATGCTTTTTTGTTTAGCATTTTAACTTATTTGATTATAAAGAGTTTTTTATTTTTTCTCTGTACAACTATATTTTAATCAACTTTCAAGTTAAAAAAAAAAAAAGTTTGTAAGTCAATAAATTCCATTTATATTTTGTGTTTTTTTGATAAATGTTTTTTTGTTTAACGTTTTAACTTATTTGCTTATAAACCTTTTTTTTTTCTCCGTACAATTATATTTTAATCAACTTTCAAGTTTAAAAAAAAAAAATCAAACACGTTTGTAAGTCAATAAATTCCATTTATATTTTGTGTTTTATTTTTGTTCGGCAGACAGGTGAACTAGGAGGGATTGTCACTGGAATGACTATACTATTGAATGTTTTAGCTAGTTGCGGGGTAATTCTCTATTCTTTGATAATGAGTAATTATATATAACTATTAAATGTCTTCGTTGATGGGTAATTCTTTATTATGTGATAATTAACAATAATTATACAATTAACTGTCACGAAAAAGTTTTCAGTTGGAAATTTTTGTTCCTTAAGTAAACTAAGGTCATTATTTCTAATTGGAACGTAAAGTCCCATATTTTTAATTGGAAAGGCCCTTACACTCAAAATTTGATTTTCTTCAAATTTTTTTCCCGGTTTATAAATTTTGCTTATGTTGTGTAACAAAAGAAAACGTACACAAAAGAAAAACTTCAAGTCTTCGACCAAAAACCACAAAAAAAAAACACTATTCTTAACGTTTATTTATTTATTTATTTATTTTTACTCCATGAATTGGTTGTTAAATGTTGTGTCAACGTGGAAATATCATAAAATTACTAGATTACATATATCATGTTACTTACTTTGATGTGTGTCCTAAATTTACAGGTTTTGAATTTTTTTAATTTGTTTTTGCATCCTTAGCCTATTTTATAATATAGGATTACTATATAAAACTGAATACTTTAATTTTTTATTGACTTTATAATATTGTATCATATAAACTTTTGAAACCTCAAAATTTAACAAAGATTTAATTTTTATAACATAACAACAATTTCAGAATTTTTTACATTTAACTATTTTCAATAATAAAAGTAAGAAAGTAACCAAGCTGATTTGATACCATTGAGTCGGTTTGTCACAACTCAAGTTTTTTTCTTTTAAATTTGTAATTTGTTCGTTTATTTCAAAATTTTGAACTCTTGGTAGACTTTAACTAACTTTCAAAAAAAAATCTTGTGTGTGTTGGTATCTTAAAAAAAAAAAAAAAAAAAAAAAAGTAATCAACAAAAAGCTGCTTCTAGTTCTAAACAGTAAACACACAATGATTGCTCTCTGCTAACACAATTTACAACAAAATGTTTGCAGGCCAATTTCAGGAGCTTCAATGAATCCAGCAAGGAGCATTGGGCCTGCTGTTGTAAAACATGTCTATAAAAAATTATGGGTCTATGTAGTTGGGCCAATTATTGGAGCATTTGCTTATAATCTAATAAGATTCACAGACATGCCTCTTAAGGACTTAGTTCGGAGTGGGTACTTCAGCTAAATAAGTGCAGAGAAAATCAACGGAGACAATTTTGATGTGAGTGACTATAAATGGTAAAGAAAAAAAACGATGGATTTATGTCAAAGTGATAGACAGTTACTCATAATTTGCCACGTCCGAGTTATGTCAAAATTGTGGTCCAAGCTAAAATAACTTAAAATTACATTGCTACTTTCAATAACTCAGAATTACATTGCTACTCACGGTTTTGTTAGTTGTAAATTAAAGGGCTGATTATTAAAATAGATTTTGGATTTGTGAATCAAACCAAGGCCCGGCCATTCGGTTTGAGTTCAGCCATAGTAATTCTCTTCCACTTCGTTTTCTCAAAGATTTTGATTTTTTGTGTTTTTAATGTTTATAGACTTATTTTTCTTTATATGAATGACCTTCCGCTCATAGTCTTTTTTTAAAAAAATAAGAGTGTTCAGCTTACCTCCAGTGCTCTCATGCAATAGAGACGACATGGACACGACATGTATTCTAAAATAGTCATGTGTTGCCCTAATGTCTCATACAATGCATGGGAGTACTATACAAAAGCTACACCCAAAATGAGAAAAAATTTATATGTCAAAATTGTTTTATTATATTTCAATATTTAAATTATCAATGAGATGGAGAACATATATAGAAGAGTAAGAGCATTCACAGTAGTGGTGCTAAATAGCTATATTGCTAAAAATATAGCTATTTAGCATAAAAGGAGAGCCGCAGCAGTGGGGGTATTTGCTAAAATTTTAGCTAAAGTGCTACAGTGCACATCTATCTATAGATGTGCACTGTAGAACTCATCTATAATTAAAAAATTATATTTTATTCACTCCCGTGTTTTTTTTCTCTTTTCTTTTATTCTCCACTTTCTCTTTTCTTTTGTTCTCCACTTGCTCTTCGCACGGATCACTCTCTCTCAAGCTCAAACAAACCTCTCCGTCTCTCAAGCTCTCCTCTCACAGGCTCTCATCTCTATGCTCTCACATCTCCTCTCAGCGTGCTCACCTCTCCACCGCCGTCCAGCCGACCCTGTTTACCGCACCGGACCTACCCACAGCAGTCCCAAGCCGCCGCACTTCTCTTCCACCAATCAGCATCTCTCCACCTCCGTCCCACCAGCCGCCCCTGTTTACCGCCACCAGACCTACCCACAGCAATCCCAAGCCGCCGCACTTCTCTTCCACCGATCAGCTTCTCTCCCCCGCCATCCCACTCCTCCGCCGATCAGCCCCAGCCATCCCACTCCTTCGCCGGCCCACCGTTCTTCGCCGTATCACAACCACCGAACCCCCTTAAGTATGTACCTCACTCTCTTTTCTATTCGGCTAAAACAACTAAAGTAGATAATTTTTTGATTTGGGTGAATCTATTTGTTTGGGAAGAATGGGTATTGAGAATGATTTGGGAATTTTCTGAGAATGGGTATTGAGAATGATTTGGGAATTTTTAGATGCAATGATTTGGGAATTTTCTGTTTGCAGGAATGTATTGAGAAAATTTTCTGTTTGCAATAATTTTAGAATGTATTGGGAATTTTCTGTTTGCAGGTTCTGTGTGGTTTTCTAGTTTTTTGTTCTATTGCACAAGACCATAAACAGAAGCAGATTGTTATAATTTTGTTATGTTGCATAAGGCCATAATT
Source organism: Lithocarpus polystachyus (assembly GCA_033629205.1). Classification (NCBI taxonomy): domain Eukaryota; kingdom Viridiplantae; phylum Streptophyta; class Magnoliopsida; order Fagales; family Fagaceae; genus Lithocarpus; species Lithocarpus polystachyus. Next base: position 5,286,783 of record CM066172.1, read on the forward strand.
TCTCTTTTCTGTTTGCAATAATTTTGTTCTGTCAAATTCAGTATTTATGCATAATCATGGACTATTGTCGTGCTCCTGCAGTATTTTAAGTTTTGATATAAATGTTAGTTTGGGACTTCTGTGTGCAGGGAAATTTTTTTTTTTTTCCTAATTTTATGGTGTCATGTAGAGACACAGAGTTAACAAAATCACGTTGCACGATTATTCTGTGTGCAACGTATAATTTGGAGTTAAAAAAATCCATTGTTAACACTAGACAATTATTTGCTATCATGTGGCGGTAGTGGCGGTGGCGGTGGAAGAGTTGGAGTCGAAGTCGGAGGCGGCGGCGGTGGCAGTGGCGGTGGCGACGGCAACGACGGTGGCAATATAAGAGTCGGCGGCGGCGGTGGTGGCGGTGGCAGTGGCGGCGACTGCGGTAGCGGTGGCGGTTGCAGGTGGTTGTGGTTGTTGTTTATTGTAATAGAGATATTATTTTATTGTAGTGGATATATTATTTTATTGTGATGTTTATATTATTTTATTGTGTTGAAAGCTAAAATAGATCCACTGCTGCAGCATGTGTGTAGCTAAAATAGATAAAGTAACTTTTGGTGGAGCTAAATTGCTAAAAATTTAGCTCCACTCCAATCACAACAATTTTCATAATATTTTTCACAACAACTGAGTTAACAAGTTGGTTCTCATTTGGGCCAACCATTGACATCAATTCATCGTTTGACATTAACAACTTACCACCTCCATATTTATTTATATGAAATATCTAGTGAAATTGTAATAATTCAAAAGGTATTGTGTGTGTGTGTATATACATATATATTATTTATTTTTGAGGATCAAGAGATATTGTATATAGAACTAAATAAACGAAAATGTGTAAGTGATTATTCATATGTAAATCCCTTTGATCCTGTATTAATTGGGATTGGACGGACACGAACAAATTTTATTTGTAAAATCTTCCTAAAAGGAAATATTCATTTGAGATTTGCACACCCCTTAACCCGACCCATGCACACCCTTATATACTAACGGGAAGAGAAATGTAATATAGTAATATACCACCATTTAACTATAGGAAAAAAAAAATGAACACAACCTTAATAAACAAAACATATTCTTAAAAATCTAAACACCAATAAAAACTTTGATGCTTTTGTTTAACCGTGTTGAGAATATTGGGATGAGATGAATTGATAAGAAATAAACAATGAGTTGGCAGCACCATAGAGGAAAACAAGCAACAACACCTGTAAGCAGTAGTTTCCTTAATAATGAGAATGAAGAGGGAAAAGTAAAGTTATGTTTTGAAATAATTAATGAATTGACATCTATGCTATTTGGAGAGAGTAGTTATTAACCATTGGATTAATTACAAGGATTTGGACAATTGAAGGGGCTGAGTATTATTTTATTTGAGAACAAGTTTCTTTAAGTTGTTGGACTAGAACAACTTTGAGGAACAAATGGGGGGCCGATTATAATTTTTGAGTGTGCCCATATCATTTTGCCAAGGAGCTATGTGGCTCCACCCCTAGATGAGATATTCACTCACACATATATCTCAACAAGCCTCTCAGTCTCTCAACAAAAGAAAACCTCTCACTCAGTAATCTTGGGGTAAAATTTTCTTTACGATTCTCACAATCCTTTTAAAAATAAATAAATAAATTTTTTTGAGATATGAGTATTTATTCATAGCTTTCTAAACCACCAAATGTTGCAACTCAGCAGGAAGACTTTGGATTTATATTAATTCACTTTATTTACCTTCTCCTATTAGTTATCCCTTCATTTTCTTCTCTAAAAAAAATAATTAATTATTATCCCTTCATTTTATCAATATGTTAGTTGAAGTATTTTGAACTAAGTTGGATTGGATTATAGCCTACTTTTGTATCCGTAAGAATTCTATTTGCTTCAGGAAAGAATTCATTAGATTTGTGTAATAAGAAGTCTAGCTTTAGTCCTTTAACTACAAAGGTTAGGTATTTTTGTAGTTGTACTCTGGATAGTAATGTATTATAAACCCAATTTAAAACACTAATATTACTATTTTTGTGTGTGTTCTAATAAGTATTACTGTTTACTAAAAAAAAAGCTTTAGTCCTTTAACTGATGTATATATGATCATTAATGAGATATTTTCTAAAACCTTAGCAAGAAATTGCTATAAGATGCTTGGTCTTCCTAATTTAAGATATGTAAAGAAAAAATGTATGAGTTTAGCACAACTAGATCATGTGAAACTCTTTTTCTTCTTATTAGAGATATTATGAAAATGAACCTACTATTGAATCTAATGAGGTCAAATCAAATTAAAGTAAAAAAGAAAAAAGAAAAAAAAAAGGAAAGTAATAAAGTAAAGCTAAAGTAAAACAAATGGAGATTCTAGTATAATATAAGGCTACTCTTTGTTTGAAAATACACAATGTATTCGATACAATAATAAATAAAAAAATCAAAATCAAAATCGAAATAGAAATAGAAATAGAAATGTTTTTCCAATTTTAAAGCGATTCAATTTAACTATAGAATCTATAGATTATCCATTCATGTAGGCAGAACATAAAAATTGAAGCGATTTGTAGTTCACAAAAGCCATTCATGGACCAAATATCTAGCTTAAGATTTTCAATAGGTAATTCCTTCAATCTTGTACACATCAATACTAAGAACTTCATTTTAACCATAAATTTAATATTCTTAATAGGTTGTTGTTCATCCTTCTCATCCCTCTTACTAATTATAATTGAATCTAATTTCTCAAACATAGATACATAAGGCATGAGTGGGGTGATGACATTAGCTTTAGAAAATACAATGACATGATAAATACCAACAATATATTCCAATTTGTAAATGTTGGACAGCTAAACTTAGAAATCCCTCAACCTTTTCATAATTTCCTCCAATATTTCACATGAAAATTTATATAGAAAATATATTGGTATTTAAAAAAAAAAAACTTCAATAATTAAATGTGGAGTTATTTGAACTCGGATTTGGTTGAGCTACAATGCAGTATTTTATATGCTTTGTTCACAAAAAAGGTATTTAAAGTAGTTTGTGTCTTTATGAGTGATTGGATTCATAATTAATGTATGTGTGCATGCAACATGAATCTATATTTTTATGTGTGAGTTATTAGAAAAATAATAATAGTTGTGTGTCAAAAGGAATTTTTTTTTTTTTCATATTTTGGATTTTTAAATAGCAAATAGTGGTAAAATACTTCACTCACTCTCTCTCTCTCTCTCTCTAAGTGTGTGTGTGTGTGTGTGTGTGTGTATAAGTATGTTGTTAAATGGTTAAATTTATTATTTCCCAATAGCGTAAACTTTTGGAAGAATCAATAATTTAACATAGTGTCAGAGCATGAGATCCTAAATTCAATCCTTGTCTGATTGTGTCCTCTACTTTACTTCCTATTTAAAATCCCACGTGTTGGGAGTACCCTCAAATCGAAAATGACATCCTCGGCATAAATGGAGCCGCTGATTCCCTAACTCCATGAAATCTATGTTGTCAAATCTAGCAACTTCAAGCTCAAATCCAGAATCACTTCCCCAATTTACACCAACCTTTGTCTCATTGTTTCATTCCCCTCTCTCCTCACCCAAATTTCCCAAACCCTAATTTGCTCCCTCCCTTCAACCACCCTATGACGTCATTTGTAGCATCCCTGTACACTACCCCCCCCCCCCTCCACCCAATCCAACCGACATTTTGATCTCCAGCCAAATCCCAATGCTCATGCTCTGCAAAGAAATCAAGATTACGACACTTCCAAATCCATAGAAACATTTTCTTCAAAGAACAAACCTACAAAATTGTCAAGGATCTCATTAACAAGAGTTTTGTTGGATTGGAAAAGAATAGCTTAAAAAATATTTTATTGAAAAACCCATCTCAAACGGTACTCCCTCTCTTTGTAATTGTTTTTCCTTTACAAAGCAAATACCTAGCATTCAGATCTTTGGTTTTTGAGGTTTTTATGATTTATCTCAGATTTTGCCTCTAGCTTGTTGTGGGCCAGATTATGGTTATCTATTTATTTGCACACAATTTTGACAAAATTTGAGTTAAGTTTTGAAATTTTTATTGGGTTTTCTATGTTTGTGATTTCTAGGTTTTTTGTGATCAAGGTTCATTACTTCAATATTGCAATCAATTGTTTATTTTTCTTCGATTTGATAATATTTTTTGTGTATATGATAGTGGAGCTTCAAGGTATTGGTTGTAAGATTCAAAGTTGTTTGAATGTGTGAAGAAATTTTATGTTCAAATCTATATGTAATGGGTTTGTGTTTTTCCCATTTGAAAATAAAATTAATTTTATATATTTTTAGTTTTTATCTTTTTAAAAAATATTTTTATTAGTTTTATGGATTTTTATTATTTTAAAAATTAAATAAAATAAAATAAAACATTTACTTAACAACAACATCTAATGAGAGTTGTTGAAGATGTCTTAATTGAATAAACATGAATCTTAGAGAAAATAATTGGATGATTGTGTGATCAAAATTAATGGACTAATTTGTAATTTTAGCCAAAAATCTAACATGGCAAAATGGTGATATTAAAATAATAATTTTGAAGACACGTGATATGCCACACAACATTTATTATTAGTAAAAAAAAAAACCTTGTGTAAAACAATTCACATGCATTTACTGAACTCCTTGGCAAGAACAAAGCCCAACTTGATCGTCTCCCCTGGCAAGCCACAATTCGAGGAGAAGAGAAAGAATGGTGAGAAACATCCAGAAGAGTGAAATATATTAAAATAAAATTGGGTACTTTTTTAATATTAAAAAAATTAGATAGTATCAAAACAATAAAGCTTGCGTAGAAGCAATATTTATGTCATTTTGTATGAGGTTAAAAGCAATTTTACAAAGGACAATGAAAAGAATGACCAACTTGATAACAAAAATAAATTTTAAAATATGGACTTGACAAAAAAATTAGAGACATAAATAAAATTCATTTAAATTAAAGGGTGTAATTTATATTTTTAAGAAAAGAAGTCATGATTACATGAATTAAACATATGGAGACATAGAAGTAAAGACAAAATCAATAAATTAGGTTAGAAAACATTGCAAAAACTAAAGTTAAACACTATTAGTATATTATTAACATCATCTCTTGTTTCTAAGAATATTATGCATTTATGCAAAGTTTTCTTGCAATACTAAAATCATATGATGATTAAAACATTCTCTAACCTACAACATCTCAGTCTATCAAAAAAATAAAACTTGCAACATCTCAAACTTTCAAAAAGAAAAGGTTTATATATTCAAATAAATAAGAAAATTAAACCAAAATATATTTATTAGATCTCATTTCCAATAGCATTTTTGTACATTACTCGGGTTTGTAACCAATTTATCTATATATACTCGAATAGTGACATGTAAAACTATGAGATTTCACAAGCATGTATAGAAAAAAAAATTTGATAAAGTCAACAAAAATTCAAATATCTTCGGTTTTCCACGTAAAAATAAATATATGTATGTATATATATTTATAGATATATATATATATATATATATCACTTAAGTTCTATTTTATGTTTAAAATTTTTCTAGAGTATTGACAAATCATATTTTCTTTAATGGTAGAATAGAAAATAAACACCATTATAATAAATGCATATTAATAATTACCTCAACTATCAAAATTCATATTAGAAAAAAAATCATATTTCGTTAAAAAAATTTTGTTCATTATATGGGTTACTAACTAGTTTATATATTTTTTTGCTAAATTACTTTTATTTTTTTTTTTTATAAAATAGAATTCTACTTTAATCTAATCTAAGTGTATATGTGTATGAAACTCTCTCTTGGAGACTTGAATCCCGATCTTTAACCCCTACATCCCACAAGCACTTATACTTATGAAGTGACCATCGCACCAAGAGTATGCGGTGGTTTTGCTAAATTACTAACTAGTCTATATATATGATCTATAATCTATATAATACGTATAAAATTGAAGACATTTGACTTTTAGTTAACAATATAATATTTTGCTACATAAGCTTGTAAATTCTCATAATTTTATACGTGTGTGTGGAAACTGGAAACTGGAAACTATTTATTTTGATGCAAAGTGTAAATAAAAAAGGTTCGTATAAGGAATTTAAATTCAATTAATATATATATATTACAATACTAACATGGAAAAAATGTGAACTTTCAAACATATAAGCGGCAACATTTAAGAAGTCAACTAAATATAAATACAAATAAAGTTTTAAACACACAATAACAATAATCAAATTTCATGTTTAAGTAATGCTACAGTCACAAACTATTTTACAATATTTTTACAAATTATTGATGTGACAAATTTTTACTAGTTCTAATATGGGTCCACTACTAACATCACATTTATGTTTACTAATAATTGTTTGAAAATTACTAAAGTCACATAAGGAATTTGTAAAAATATTGTAAATTAGTTTGTCTATGACATTATTCTTTCATGTTTAGATTGAAATTGTTCAGAAACTTTTCATAAAAAAAAATTTCCATATTTAGATGATTCTCAAAAACAAAAATTCCGTGTTTAGAAAAAAAAAATTCATATTTAATGTTGATCTTCCTCGTGAATGCATGAGCTGCTTACTTGATCTATTACAGCATCATGTTAGGTCTGATCAAGCAAAAAAATGATGTGTTTATGCTTTTAGTACTAAAAGTAAAAGATAGATGTCTTGTAACTTGTGAGTAGTAACTCAGTTAGCACTTTCTAATATTTTCAATAGAAATATTTATTGTTAAAATTTCCTCACCCTCAAATATCAATGTATCCCAAAAGTAAATAAATAAATAAAGCCAATTATAGGGTAAATCGACTAAATTCCACTTTTAACACGTTTTTTGATATACAAAAAAAAAATGAAATTCTATTAATTAATTATTAATTACCTTTTAAAATCAGGGGTGTATTTATTAATTAACCCACAGACCTGGCTGCTTTGCCACAACTAAATTTACGATTTTTTCTCCGAAGTATATCCAAATGACAACATCCTTATCTTATCTTCAAAACCCCATTAAACCACTTCAGTCTACCTAAGTAGGGCAAACGACTTTCACTACTCTATGCTCTTCAAAACTTTCTTTCTCAGAAAATTGTAACTTTCTTTTCATAACAATGGCCAGAATTACAGTTGATCACGTAGAAGAGGAACTTACAAAGACCACAGACAAAACCAATTGTGTCTTTGGTCTTTGCTCATCACCTTCAACAGTAACCATCGCACAAAAGGTATAGTCAATAAAAAATAAGTGTTCCTCTGTATCTCTCTTTTAATTTCTCAAATATAAAGATGTCTTTTAAATGTGCGTTTGTATATACTGTTGCAAAAAAATATTTTGGCTTTAAAATAAACTTTTGTAAAAAAAGTATAAGGAGTTGTTGCTGCTGTTGTGAAACAGTGTTTTGAGTTTTAAAAACATACTTTTAGGCTCACAAATCGTCTAACCAAACAGACACTTAAATGTTACACCCAAAAAAAAAAAAAAAAAGTTTCTCATTTTTACATAAACATTATAGGGTATGATTTCCAAAACTGATCAGTGTCTCTATATTGCTGGATTATTTGCAGTTGATTGCAGAAGTCATTGGTACATATTTTGTGATATTTGCTGGTTGTGGATCAGTTGTTGTGAACAAGATATATGGGTCGGTCACATTTCCAGGCATATGTGTAACGTGGGGTTTGATTGTCATGGTCATGATTTATTCTGTTGGTCATATCTCTGGGGCTCACTTTAATCCAGCGGTCACTATCACTTTCGCCATTTTTCGCGGATTCCCCTACAAGCAGGTCAGTCTTCTTCTCAAGGGTCCACCCTAATATTATAGAGGAATAAAAATTCTATGTTCTAGATGATACTCCAAATAGAATTTATGCTCTATTTTACAGTCCATACGTTATAAAGTAAACAAAGTTATAAAAAAATAAATATAGACATATAATGCATTTTTTTTCAATTAGGAAGAGCCAATTGAGGTACAAGACTTTTGACTATAACATACTACAATTAGTAGATTATAAATTTTTTTGCGATGGGTTCACACACCCTGACACCCGAAGGATTTTTATTTCCTTAAAACGGTATTCACTCATTGTTATAAAAAGGAATGTATTAACTATTTTTCTTGCAAATTAAAATTTCTTTCTATATAAATCAAACATTTAGCCCACAAGAATTCATCCACATTTCCTAGTTATAGTATATAGACCATGCCAATTATTTCTCATCCCCAATTCAAATTCTTATATGTTGTAAATGCTTAGAAGTAATTGACAGTAATAGTATTTTTCCTCTAAATGTGATAGGGAACACATGTCACAATATTTGCTGGATAATATCTATAAATACATAGTACATGATTTGCCATTGTATACTGCAGGTTCCTCTATACATTGTAGCTCAACTAATGGGATCAATTCTTGCTAGTGGCACTTTGGCTCTAGTGTTTGATGTAACCCCTAATGCTTACTTTGGAACTGTACCAGTTGGATCGAACTGTCAATCCCTAGTTCTGGAAATTGTGATATCCTTCCTCTTGTTGTTTGTCATCTCTGGTGTTGGCACAGACGACAGAGCAGTATGTACCCCAAATACACCTTAATATTTGTTACTTTACACACTGTAATTTCATTTTTCATACATAAAATACTAAACTTTTTTGTTTCTCAAACACATAAAATACTCATTTAACTTATTAAGTGTGTTGAGCGTTATAGTGATAACACGTCAACTCAATAGTTATGAAAAATATTGTATTTGTGATATTACTAATTTTCTAAGCCTCGAAATAGAGGATGAGAAAAAACTTCAAGTTGACAATCTCAGTGTCGCATTTGGTAAATGCTTTTTTGTTTAGCGTTTTAACTTATTTGATTATAAACAGTTATTTATTTTTTCTCCGTACAACTATATTTTAATCAACTTTCAAGTTAAAAAAAAAAAAAAAAACAACAACAACAACAACGTTTGTAAGTCAATAAATTCCATTTATATTTTGTTTTTTTTTTGGTAAATGTTTTTTGGTTTAGCATTTTAACTTATTTGCTTATAAACGGTTTTTTTCTTCTCCGTACAACTATATTTTAATCAACTTTCAAGTTTAAAAAAAAAAAAACAATCAAACACGTTTGTAAGTCAATAAATTCCATTTATATTTTGTGTTTTTTTTTTTTTGTTGGACAGACAGGTGAACTAGGAGGGATTGTCACTGGAATGACTATACTATTGAATGTTTTAGTTGCGGGGTAATTCTCTATTCTTTGATAATGAGTAATTATATACTACTATTAAATGTCTTCGTTGATGGGTAATTCTTTATTATGTGATAATTAACAATAATTATACTATTAACTGTCACGAAAAAGTTTTCAGTTGGAAATTTTTGTTCCTTAAGTAAACTAAGGTCCTTATTTCTAATTGGAACGTAAAGTCCCATATTTTTAATTGGAAAGGCCATTACACTCAAAATTTGATTTTCTTCAAATTTTTTTCCCGGTTTATAAATTTTGCTTATGTTGTGTAACAAAAGAAAACGTACACAAAAGAAAAACTTCAAGTCTTCGACCAAAAACCACACAAAAACACTATTCTTAACGTTTATTTATTTATTTTTACTCCATGACTTGGTTGTTAAATGTTGTGTCAACGTGGATATACATAAAATTACTAGATTACATATATCATCCGTATATATTAAGAGGATTCAGAAAGTTAGTTATTGCTTTTTTCTCTGTCAAAAATACCCCTAAATTAATTAACCAATAACTTTAAAATGGGGTTAAAATAATCAATTGGCAAAAGAAAGTTAGTTATTATTTTTTTTACTGTCAAAAATATCCTTACCTAAAACTTAAAAATGGGGTTAAAATAGTAAATTAACAAAAAAAATAAATTCCTACTTTTACGTTGAAATGCCTTTATGCTTCTAATAAACTCCTACTTTTACATTGATTTAAATTCCTACTTCTACTCACTAACTCCCTACAAAATAAGATCACTCTTTTGTTAGTTTTAAAACTCCTCCAATCTACAAAACTCACTCACATATTCTTTTTTTTTTTTTTTTTTTTGTAATTGAAAAAAATAAAAATCTGAAATTATAATAAATATAAATTATTAATTTTGACCTAAAAAATAAAAAAGCATCTGAGCACGCGCGTGAGTGCGTGCTCATAGGCTAGTATTACTTACTTTGATGTGTGTCCTAAATTTACAGGTTTTGAATTTTTTTTAATTTATTTTTGCATCCTTAGCCTATTTTATAATATATGATTACTATATAAAACCAAATACTTTAATTTTTTATTGACTTTATAATATTGTATCATATAAACTTTTGAAACCTCAAAATTTAACAAAGATTTAATTTTTATAACATAACAACAATTTCAGAATTTTTTTCATTTAACTATTTTCAATAATAAAAGTAAGAAAGTAACCAAGCTGATTTGATACCATTCAATCGGTTTGTCACAACTCAAGTTTTTTTCTTTAAAATTTTTCATTTGTTCGTTTATATCAAAATTTTGAAACCTTGGTAGACTTTAACTAACTTTCAAAAAAAAAAATCTTGCGTGTGTGTTTATTTCTTAAAAAAAAAAAAAATAACAAAAAGCTGCTTCTAGTTCTAAACAGTAAACACACAATGATTGCTCTATGCTAACACAATTTAGAACAAAATGTTTGCAGGCCAATTTCAGGAGCTTCAATGAATCCAGCAAGGAGCATTGGGCCTGCTGTTGTAAAACATGTCTATAAAGGATTATGGGTCTATGTAGTTGGGCCAATTATTGGAGCAATTGCTGGAGCATTTGCTTATAATTTAATAAGATTCACAGACATGCCTCTTAAGGACTTAGTTCGGAGTGGGTCATTCCTCAGAGGTACTTCAGCTAAATAAGTGCAGAGAAAATCATGGGAGACAATTTTGATGTGAGTGACTATGAACGGTGAAGAAAAAAACGATAAATTCATGTCAAAGTGGTAAATAGTTACTCACAATTTGCCACATCCGAGTTATGACAAAATTGTGGTCTAAGCTTTCAATAACTTAGAATTACATTGCTACTTTCAATAACTCAAAATTACATTGCTACTCGCGGTTTTGTTAGTTGTAAATTAAAGGGCTGATTATTAACATAGATTTTGAATTTGTGAATTAAACCAAGGCCCGGCCATACGGTTTGAGTTCAGCCATGGTAATTTTCTTCCACTTCGTTTTCTCAAAGATTTTGATTTTTTGTGTTTTTAATGTTTACTAGTGTTGGCTGCACGTGTAAGGCACGTGCTGCCGCCTCAGTAATAAGAAAATTAATATAGATTTTGTGTGTGAAATCGTGAATTTTGACTCACCCAATTTGACTATATTAAAAGAGAAGTCTAGGAATACAACAAAATATCACAATATTTTCACAATATCTTCATTTTTAAGATCCAAATAGATATTATTTTATTTTATTTGAGAGATATGCTACATTCATAACATTTTTAGAACAAATTCTAAATAACAAGTTGTTATTGGTTTTAAACTGATAACATTGTTATTATTATTCTCAAAACAATTATTTTCAGTTGTGGTTGGTCACAGTCTCATATTTTATTATTTTATTTCGATTTGTAAGAAATTGATACTTCAATATTTGTAAAAATATTGTGAAATTTGTTATGTCGGTATAACAATATATATGTCAGCTTAAATAAATATTTAAAAGAAAAAAAACATAAACCGATTACTGGGAAAAAAAAAACTTTAGGCAATGTAGAAATTAATGTTAAAATGTTGTAGACTTAGCATTTTTTTATTTGATTTATAAGAAACTGAGATCTCAACAATTGTGAAAATATTATGATAATAATAAGTGTTGTAACATTTTCTTAAAATATTTATTTTCAATTATGGTTGGTCACAGTCTCATATTTTATTATTTTATTTCGACTTGTAAGAAATTGACACGTCAATAATTGTGAAAATATTGTGAAATTTTTTGTGTCAGTATAACAATATATATGCCAGTTTACATAAACATTTCAAAGAAAAAAAAAAAACACAAACGAATTATTGGAAAAAAAAAATCGTTAGGCACTGTAGCTACAATGCCAGTTGAATAAACCAAAAGCACTGTAGCTCCAGTGTTCTCTATCAATAATAGCTTACTTATGATTTGTTATGAAATTAATGTTAAAATGTTGTGGACTTATTTTAAGCACTGTATAAATTAATGTTAAAATGTTGTGGACTTAGCATTTTTTTTATTTGATTTATAAGAAACTAAGATCTCAACAATTATGAAAATATTGTGATAACAATAAGTGTTGTAACATTTTTTCAAAACATTTATTTTCAGTTGTGGTTGGCTACAGTCTCATATTTTATTATTTTATTTCAACTTGTAAGAAATTGACACGTCAATTATTGTGAAAATATTATGAAATTTATTGTGTCAGTATAATAATATAAATGTCAGCTTACATCAATATTTAAAAAAAAAAAAAAACACAAACTGATTACTGAAAAAAAAAATGCCTCACCAAAATAGCACTATAGATGAATAGTGCAAAAGCACTGAATGAACAGTACTAAAGCACTGTAGTGGCATAGCCGCTTTTTATATAGTTAATAGATAGACTTATTTTTCTTTATATGAATGACCTTCTGCTCATATCTTTTTTTAAAAAAATATAAGTGTTCAGCTTACCTTCAGTGCTCTCGTGCAATAGAGATGACATGGACATGACATGTGTGGGCACAGGGGCCTAGGATCATGTACTAGGCCACGCACCACTTGAAATCCCAAGATCACACGTTGGGCTTTACAGGAGTACAGGCCCAAGAACGCCCATTAGGCCCAATCATGTTCGAGGATGAAACCAGATCCGAGGAGACGAAAAGCAAATGCACGGACTCCCAGAAGGTATTAGTGCGTTCTAGAACAAATAAGGATGGCCGAGGAGTAGACCCAACCCCTAATGAGTGGAACTCCCTAAAATATCTAAGGAAAAGGCTGCCACCACCGCATTGAATGTGCTGCACCTACTCCCATGGCCGCATTTATGTGGAGAAGACCCCTGAACAGTGTAATCTTGGTCACCGCAACTCTCAAGAGACCAAAAAAGATACATGATGGGACAGGTACTCAATTGGAGGCTTAAACAATCGACAAGTGTAAGGTGTAGATGATTTAGAAAGATCTATATAATGTAGAGGTCTCCTTCGAAAAAGGGGGGGAGAAGAAAAAGACCAGAAAGCTTGTGTAATAATTAGGGACAACTAAACTGAATATAATCTCCTCGGACCATTGCCGAGGATGTTTTATTGAATTAAACCCTGCATTCTATCCTTTCTTGGGCTCAAAGTCTATCTGGTTGATTGTTTATTCCATTCTAGCCCAGTTCTCGATTCCCATTTCTCTACAAATTCATTATTGTTGGGCCTCTTAGGCTAGTCCATTCTCCTTTGGGCCGGCACGCCAAAAACGTGCTCCTACAATTGGCGCCGTCTGTGGGACACTGGTGGTTTAGAGTGTTAGACAATCAGTCATGGTAGGGTCAGGTCCACACCAATCCGAGTCTATGAGGTCTCGTGGGGAAAGCCATCATCGAGAAGGTCAGGAAGGAAGTGTGCATACCATCCACTCCGGCGAAAGTCAGTCCAAGGGTGACAGCCATATTTCCCAGGAGGAGCACGCCAGGACCATGCAGAAAGAAATTGACTATTTAAAGAAGAAGTTACGCCGAGAGCGGAGAAGGCGAAGTCCCTCAATCTCCGACCTTTCTACAAGCGGAGAGGACGATAGTCAATACAGGCGTAGATCAAGGACACCCTCAAGCGAGACCTTCTCGTATGAGCTGTATGATCGCCGAGAGCGCAGGAGGGAAGGTACATCTTCGAGGGGCATGGGTAATGACGCCATGAGTAAAGCGCTCAGCAGAATATCTAAATCTCCCTTCACGCGTAAGATTGATGGGGGATGGCTCCCCAAGCGATTCACTCAACCTACGCTCACTCTCTATAACGGCCGTACGGACCCAGTTGAACATGTTAGTTACTTCAACCAGAGAATGGCGGTGTACTCCAACAACGAGACCCTTATGTGTAAAGTGTTCCCCTCTAGTTTGGGACCAGTAGCGATGAGATGGTTCGACGGATTGAGAGCGGGTACTATTGACTCTTTCAAGGAGCTCACACAGGCATTCGGATCCCGTTTCATTACCTGTAGCAGAGTCCCTCGGCCTCTAGATTCCTTGCTGTCTTTGTCCATGAAGGAGGGGGAAACTTTGAAAACGTACTCAGACCGATACTGGGAGATGTTCAACGAGATAGAGGACGATTTTGACGACGTGGCCATCAGGACCTTTAAGGTCGGCCTGCTCGCCGAGCACGGCCTGAGAAGATCTCTGATTGGAAAACCCGTCACCAGCGTGCGCCAACTCATGGACCGAATTGACAAGTATAAAAGGGTCGAAGAGGATCAACAACAGGAGAAGGGCAAAGGTAAGGTTATCCCTCACGAGAGGAGGGATTTCAGGTCAGATCGTTTCAATAACAATCGCCTTAGGAGAGATTCTGGAGCCCCAGTTGCTCAGGCTGTTAATACCCTATTCCGGGAGCCGATACATCAAATCCTGGAAAAGATTAAAGACGAGCCATATTTCAGATGGCCGAGCAAAATGATTGGAGATCCAGCAAAGCGCAATCAAAGTCTTCATTGGCAGTACCACAAGGAGCGAGGTCATACGACTGAGGATTGTAGAACCTTATGGGGTCATCTACAGCAGTTAATCTGAGAGGGCAGGCTCAAGCAGTTTCTGACCCAGCTCGGCGGGCAGGGCAATCGGGCAACTCCTGGGGCTCAAAGCGGTGCATATTCCAGGCCTCCTTTGGGAGTCATCCACGTCATTCTAGCCGCGCCAGGCAGAACAGGATCTTGCCCCTCCCGGGTAATGTCAATCACACGTTCACAGGCCGAGACCTATGAACTTGAACCCAAAAGGACCAAAACTAAAGCTCACCTAGCATTAAGCTTCTCGGAAGAGGATAAGGTCGAAACCATACAGCCACACGATGACGCCCTAGTCGTAACTCTCAGAATTGGTGGCTACGACGTTAAAAGAGTATTGGTGGACCAGGGCAGCGGAGCCGAGATCATGTATCCAGATCTCTACAAGGGGCTTAATCTCAAGCAAGAGGACTTGGCAAGTTATGATTCGCCTTTGGTCGGCTTTGACGGAAAGGTCGTTGTTCCGCGCAGACAGATCAGATTGCCAGTTCAGGCCGGCTCTAAGGTAGTGGAGGTGGACTTCATCGTGGTGGACGCCTACTCCCCCTACACCGCGATCGTGGCACTGCCTTAGCTCCACGCTCTTGGGGCTGTCTCATCTACCCTTCACCTCAAAGTGAAATACCCTTCCGGGGATCAGGTTGAGGAGTTGGTTGGAAGTTAATCTGTGGCCAGGCAGTGTCTGGTGGCCGCTATCTCGCGCCGATTGGAGCCAGAGTCCTCGGCCTCTTCCATTAAGGCATTATAGCAATCAGAGATCAGGGCCTCCTTTTCCGAAGTGAAGACCGAGGAGGCAGAGTGCGAGGAATTGGAGAAGGTCGTCATCGACGATGACCCAGAGAGGTTCTTTCAGGTCAGCGCTCAATTGCCTCCCCAGGAGAAGGTAGAGTTAGTGCACTTCTTGAAGCAGAACATAGACGTATTTGCCTGGAGCACCTATGAAGCTCCTGGAATAGATTTGAGCTTCATTTGCCATCACCTTAACATCAATCCCTCTGTTATCCCCAAAAGGCAGCCTCCTCGGCGCTCTTCGAAAGATCACTCTGACGCCATCAAAGAGGAGGTCGCAAAACTTAAGAAGGCAGGAGCAATCAAGGAGATCTTCTATCTGGACTGGCTAGCCAACACTATGGTAGTAAAGAAGAAAAATGGCAAATGGCGGGTGTGCGTAGATTATACAGACTTGAACAAGGCCTGCCCAAAGGATCCTTTCCCCGTGCCCCGAATTGATCAGCTGGTAGATGCGACTGTAGGGCACCCCAGAATGAGTTTCCTGGACGCTTTCCAAGGATATCATTAGATACCTTTGGCCCTGGAGAACCAAGAGAAAACGGCTTTTGTCACCCCCATCGGAAACTACCATTACAAGGTAATGCCGTTCGGACTGAAAAATGCAGGTTCCACTTATCAACGAATGATGACGCGGATGTTTGAACCGCATCTGGGAAAATGCGTCGAAGTCTATATCGACGACATGGTAGTCAAGAGCAAGAAAGAGGTTTAGCACGTCGAGGACCTCGGGAATGTCTTCGAAATCCTAAGGAGCCACAAGCTACGGCTTAACGCTTCCAAATGTTCCTTCGGAGTAGGATCCGGAAAATTTTTGGGCTATATGATCACTTACCGCGGAATTGAGGTAAACCCAAGTCAGGTCAAAGCGATTAACAACCTGCAATCTCCTCGGAATCCCAAGGAAGTACAGAGACTCACGGGAATGATTACCGCCCTCAACCGGTTTATATCACGATCAGTAGATAGGTGCAGACCATTTTATCGACTATTGAACAAGTGGAAGGACTATGAGTGGACCGAGGAGTGCGCCCTGGCCTTCCAGCATTTGAAGGAATATCTTTCTCGGCCACCTATTATGTCGAGACCTGAGGCAGACGTGGTTTTATTTGCCTACATCGCAGTTGCTGTCCATGCCGTGAGCCTAGTGCTGATAAGAGTTGATAATGGCATACAAAGATCTGTATATTATGTCAGCAAGTCCTTACATGACGCCGAGATTAGATATTTGCCACTAGAAAAGGCTATTCTAGCCGTGGTCCATGCCACACGCAAGCTGCCTCATTATTTCTAGTCCCACACTGTCGTTGTCCTGACCTAGCTACCAATCAAAGCCTTACTTCGAAGCGCTGATTATACGGGGAGGGTTGCTAAATGGGGGACGAAGCTGGGGGTGTATGACATTAGGTACATGCCTTGCACCTCGGTGAAGGGGCAAGTCCTGGCCGATTTTGTCGCCGAATTCACTGAGACACCCGTGGAGAAGGACGTGGAGAAGCTGCACGTTGATGAAAATTCAGTTGGGGTAGCCTCTATACTAGGAGCCTCACCTTGGAAGGTTTATGTCGACGGCGCCTCAAACTTTAAAGGGGCTGGAGTGGGGCTAGTCCTGATCTCCCCCGAAAACGTCATAATCGAAAAGTAGTTGAGACTCGGGTTCTCGGCCACTAACAACGAAACCGAATACGAAGCCATCCTGGTTGGAATGATCATGACCCAGAAGCTGGGTGGAAAGGCCGTGGACATGTTCTCAGACTCCAGACTGGTTGTAGGTCAAGTCCGAGGAGATATGGAGGCCCGTGACCCCAGAATGCAGGAATATCTGGGCCAGGTCAAACACTTGCAGACCAGCTTCAACTCTTTCAACCTATTCCATATTCCTAGAAGCAAAAACGCACACGCGGATTCCCTCGCCACGTTGGCAACCTCCTCGGCACGGGGCCTGCCGAGGACAATCCTAATCGAGGACCTTATGAAGCCTTATAGATCGGGGACAGGGGTATCGTCCATCCATCAAGTAACGGTGAGCCCGAGCTAGATGGACCCCATTGTTCGATTGCTTAAAGACGACATCCTGCCTGATAGCAAGTTAGAGGCAGATAAGGTACGGAGGAAGGCCCCTCGATTCTGGCTGTCCGAAGATCATAAACTGTACAAAAAGTCCTTCTCCGGACCTTACCTGTTGTGCATTCACCCCGAAGCGGTGGAGATTCTCCTAGAAGAACTACACGAAGGAATTTGTGGCAGCCATACGGGGGGAAGATCCTTATCTCATCGAGCCCTCACTCAAGGATATTGGTGGCCCAACATGCACAGGGAAGCCCAAGACTACGTAAAAAGATGTGATCAATGCCAGAGGTTCGCCCCGAACATACACCAACCTGGAGGGAAGCTCAACCCCTTATCCAGCCCCTGGCCTTTCGCCCAATAGGGCTTGGACATCGTCGGACCTTTCCCCAAGGCTGCAGGGAACAGAAGATACCTAGTGGTCGGCACAGACTACTTCACCAAATGGGTCGAAGCTGAGCCATTGGCCAACATCCGAGATGCCGACATGAAGCGGTTCATCTGGAAAAACATTATCACTCGGTTTGGAGTCCCCCATACTCTCATCTCGGACAATGGTCTTCAATTCGACAGCAAATCTTTCCGAAGATATTGCTGTGGGCTAGGCATAATTAACCGTTACTCCACCCTGGCCTACCCTCAAGGGAACGGGCAGGCCGAGGCCACTAACAAGGTCATTGTGGGCGGACTCAAAAAGAGGTTAGAGGACGCCAAAGGAAAATGGGTCGAGGAACTACCCCACGTGTTATGGACGTATCAAACCACCCCGCGAAAATCCACTGGAGAGACCCCTTTTTCACTAACTTATGGGGCCGAGGCGGTCATCCTATTAGAAACTGGGTTCCCTACACTAAGGACAAGCTCTTTCACTCTTGACCATAACAACAACTTACTGGAGAAAGTTCTAAACCTAATTGATGAACGGAGAGAAACCGCAGCAGTCCGACTAGCCTACTATCAGCATAAGCTAAAAAAAGGATACGATGCCAACATGAAGTTGAGGCCTTTGGCGTCGGGAGATCTGGTGCTGAGAAAAGTAGTCGGAACTGCAAAGAACCCTGCCTGAGGCAAGCTGGGGCCGAACTGGGAAAGACCATACCGAATTACATCTGTAGCTGGAATAGGAGCGTATCACCTGGAGGATCTAGAAAATCAAGCAATACTCCATCCATGGAATGTAAATAACCTAAAAAGGTATTACTATTAATAACAATGTGTTTCTTTTCAATTTTCGTATTCTCTGCATTGTGAATGACATTTAACTGCGCTAAATAAAAAAAGCTAATGCAGCCTTGGTCATACTTGGTCCCATGGACCATATGCCTTGAGCAACTAAGTGTTAAACAGATCCTAAGCTAAGCTTGGCCCCTCGGACCACCTGCTTTGGAAAAATTAACACGCTGGCAAATTTTTCTAAGTGTTAAATAGATCCTAAGCTAAGCTTGGCCCCCTCGGACCACCTGCTTTGGAAAAATTAACACGCTGCCAAATTTTTCTAAGTGTTAAACATATCCTAAGCTAAGCCTGGCCCCTCGGACCACCTGCTTTGGAAAAATTAACACGCTGCCAAATTTTTCTAAGTGTTAAACAGATTCTAAGCTAAGCCTGGCCCCTCGGACCACCTGCTTTGGAAAAATTAACACGCTACCAAATTTTTCTAAGTGTTAAACAGATCCTAAGCTAAGCCTGACCCCTCGGACCACCTGCTTTGGAAAAATTAACACACTGCCAAAGCTAAGCCTGGCCTCTCGGACCACCTGCTTTGGAAAAATTAATACGCTACCAAATTTTTCTAAGTGTTAAACAGATCCTAAGCTAAGTCTGGCCCTTCGGACCACCTGCTTTGGAAAAATTAACACGCTGCCAAATTTTTCTAAGTGTTAAACAGATCCTAAACTAAGCCCGGCCCCTCAGACCACCTACTTTGGAAAAATTAACACGCTGCCAAATTTTTTTAAGTGTTAAACAGATTCTAAGCTAAGCCTGGCCCCTCGGACCACCTGCTTTGGAAAAATTAACACGCTGCCAAATTTTTCTAAGTGTTAAACAGATCCTAAGCTAAGCCTGGCCCCTCAGACCACCTGCTTTGGAAAAATTAATACGCTGCTAAATTTTTCTAAGTATTAAACAAATCCTAAGCTAAGCCTGGCCCCTCAGACCACCTGCTTTGGGAAATTCAATAACCTACTAAATTTTCCTAAGTGAGTCAAATTAACACCTACTTGTGATTCAGAAAACGTATGTTGAAATTGCAATGCTTAACCCTGCGAATTAACACGTCATGTTGGTACAGATTTGTTTCGAGTAGTTAGAAGAATCATAGCATAAAGTTCAATAAACAAACATGTAACACATAAAGAAAAAAGCTCCTTCATTTATAAAGTCAAAGATACACTGAAAGTTTGCAATAACATGTGTACATTTAAAAAAAAAAAAAAGAAGAAAAACAAACAACAAAAAAATGAAAACCCTAAGCCCTTAGCCTCGGGAGCGGGAGGATTATCTGTCTGGCTCGACTCACCCTTGGCCGTCGTTTCATCGCCTTCGACCAAAGCTGTGCTCGGAACCTCAGAAGCCACATCCTTAGCCTCGGCTTCCTTAGCTGTGGCAGCATCAGGAGCATCCAAGAAGGAATCATCCGGAATCTCGCGAATGTTAGGATGATAATACACCTTCTCGGATCCCCTTAAGGCCGAGTCTGTAGGAACTCCGGCGGCATTAAGGGCTTCGGCCCACGTCGCGTCACAAAACTCCCTGCAGGCCTCGGCCAGTTCTTTAGTGAGCCTGGCTTGTGTTTCTTCCACGCCCAACTGATAAGATGCCTGCCTCTCAGCTTCGGAAGCCTCCTTGGCCAGTTGTGCAGCCTCTTTGGCTCGTTGAAGCTCGGCCTTCAGATCCAACACAAGCTGCCGCGACGTTGCCAACTCCAGCTCAGTCTTGTACAGCAACTTGCACTGGTCCTCGGCCTGGGCTTCAGCGGACTTTAGCCCAGCTTTAGCGCTCTTTCGATCCCACTTCGCGATCACCAGCTTCGCCTGGAGCTCTTGGCTTTCGGCCTTCGCAGCTCCAGTGGCCTTCTCGCCTTCGTGGCGGAGGAGCATTTCATTCTTTGCTTCTCCCCGGGCCTCTTTGACCCACTCCTCCACCACGAAGACTTCTTGCGTTATCTGATCAAAAGTAACATAATTACATAGATGAAAGAAATATAAAGAAGAAAGGCAGAAACTTAGCACAAGGAACTTAGAGACTTACCATTGCAAGATCCCTCTTCAAGCACAGGAAGAGGTCCTGCTGCTTCAGATTCCTCACTGCCTCCATGTCTTTGGGCAGGAGGAGTGGCTGCTCCAAAGCCTCAGCCACGTATGCGGCTTGACCCCTTCGGTATTCCCTAACCGAGGAGTCCCATGGAATAGGAGCCCCGTCCACCTCAAGTTGAGGAGACCAGGCACGCGCCGGTATGCGTACATCAGCCCTATTCTGGTCACCCTGGCTGTCGATGGAAGTTGATCTTTTGTCTCGGGGCTCCATGGCTGTCTTTTGCTGCTTGGCCCCCTTTCTCTGTATGATCTCCCCCTCCTCTTGCTTTCCGATTGGTCTCTTCTTCTTCAGATCAGGAATGGGCTTCAGACTCAAGTTAGTTGGAGGAGGAGGGAGAGGTGGGAGCATGGGAGGAACTTGAGGTTTCTTGGCATCCTTCGAAGTCCCTCCCTTTGACCGCCCAGCCAACAACTCTTTTAGGCCCTTGCCCTTCTGGTTCAGAGCCATCTCCTCGTCGGACGAGCTGTCCAGACAAGTCACCACGGCAGCCGGGGTGTGTGCGCTCAGATGATCACCAGTCTCCACGCCGAGGTTTGGAGAGCGAGTTGTCTCGGGCACCGGATCGTTTTCCTCCTCGAATCTAAACCGGTCTATCTCCTCTTCTAAAGATAGATGCGAGGAAGCAGTCCCTTCCTCGGCAACCTCAGCGGTTTCTATTGGAATTTATTGTAGGGGAGCTACGGGAAGCGGAACACCCTGGGGTATCGGGAGTTCAACGGGAGGAAGGTCGTGGTTGGCTAAAAAGCCTAGCTTCGACACGTCGATCCTGCGAATCCGATGATCGCCAGCCCTTATGCTGTTGCCAATCTCTTGGAACGACCTCGAAATTGGTTTGAAGTCCAAGATCTTGTGAACGGCCCGCAACTGCCCGTCCTCGTTCACAAAAATCTCCGCATGGAGCAAAAAGTTTAAGGCCGGGACGTTTGTGTGGCTCAGTCGAGGAGCTACTATGTTTTTGTCTGCAAAACCAAAGAGAAACGAATGGTAAGGAAATCCAGGCATAGCACCAAGAGACAACAAAAACGACAAAGAAACAATGGCATAGTTAGCACCAAAGAATCTACAATCTAAAAAAAGGAAGACTGACTTAAAGGTTTCCCACCTGGGTCCCCCTCTTTAACGGGGCAGTGGACGCCATCATGCCACGCTCCGGAGGCTATCAAGTAATCGTCCTTCATGTTCTTATTGGAGCTAGAGAGGCAAGAGATAGGTCTAACGACGGGCGAGCGGGATTTAAGGTAAAATCCCCTGTCGAATTGCATGTGACCCTCATACAAGTGCACCACGTCGTACTAGGTGAGCCCTAGTCCGAGGTGCCTATTCAGGGCGTCAATGCTACCTAGGATCCTGAAGACGTTCGGTGCACACTGCTGAGGGCACAATCTATGGTGGAAAAAGTAGTCGCGGGTGATCCTACCCATGGGAAGCGTCATCCTTCCTTCCAAAAAGGCTATCACCGGGATAACGACCTCCCCCTCCCTCCTATCCAAGTCTATTCGGTCTGGATGACAATATCGCAGATCTACCTCCTCAGGAATATGGTATTTACTCTTAAAAATCGCTATTTTTACAGGGGAATCCACTAACTCCATGAACTTACCCATACGGACTAACTAAAGGAAAGGTGATGTAATCGACTTCCTAGAAATTGGGATCTATAAGGCCGAGAGTTTTGGCAGAGGAGGAAATTAACTACAGAGGGCAAACCTACACTTTGGCGTTTGTAAAAACAAAACAAATAGGAACACTAACCTTTGGAATATTAAGGAGGTAAAATGGGTTTTTGATGAAGAGAATAAGGGGAACTCGAGGAGTCTGTGCTAGCAGGAGATCTCAGGGAGTGCATGTTCGAGAAGTTGAAATGCGAAAAGTGAGAGGAAGTGATTTCCCCTGGGCGCCTATTTATAGAAGAAGCGGAAGTTATCCCGCTCAAATCTTTAAGTAAAATGTCCACCGTTGGATCTATCTCTCACCATTCAATGGACACGACATAGCGCCACCCAGAGCAATCAATGCTGGTTCGCGACTTTTGAAGCATCGATATTACTCACGAAGCGCATGAAGTGGCAATCCGGTGCAGGCAAGCCCACGAACAAAATGGTGCACCTTCAACAAATCAAAACTCTCATTTTCTCCTCGGATAGGAGGGAAAAAGTCAGAGTTTTGAGGGGCTATTGTGGGCACAGGGGCCTAGGATCATGTACTAGCCACGCACCACTTGAAATCCCAAGATCACACGTTGGGCCTTGCAAGAGTAAAGGCCCAAGAATGCCCATTAAGCCCAATCATGTCCGAGGATGAAACCAGATCTGAGGAGACGAAAAGCAAATGCACGGACTCCCAGAAGGTATTAGTGCGTTCTGGAACAAATAAGGACGGCCGAGGAGTAGACCCAACCCCTAATGAGTGGAACTCCTTAAAATATCTAAGGAAAAGGCTGCCACCACCGCATTGAATGTGCTGCACCTACTCCTATGGCCGCATTTATGTGGAGAAGACCCCTGAACAGTGTAATCTTGGTCACCGCAACTCTCAAGAGACCAAAAAAGATACATGATGGGACAGGTACTCAATTGGAGGCTTAAACAATCGACAAGTGTAAGGTGTAGATGATTTAGAAAGATCTATATAATGTAGAGGTCTCCTTCGAAAAAGGGGGGGGGGGGGAGAAGAAAAAGACCAGAAAGCTTGTGTAATAATTAGGGACAACTAAACTGAATATAATCTCCTCGGACCATTGCCGAGGACGTTTTATTGAATTAAACCCTGCATTCTATCCTTTCTTGGGCTCAAAGTCTATCTAGTTGATTGTTTATTCCATTCTAGCCCAGTTCTCGATTCCCATTTCTCTACAAATTCATTATTGTTGGACCTCTTGGGCTGGTCCATTCTCCTTTGGGCCGGCACGCCAAAAACGTGCCCCTACAACATCTATTCTAAAACAGCCATATCTCAAACAATGCATGAAAGTACTAGATGAAAGCCACACCCAAAATGAGAAAAAATTTATATGTCAAAATTGTTTTATTGTATTTCAATATTCAAATAATCAATGAGATGGAGAACATATATAGAACAGTAACACTCCAAGCACAACAATTTTCATAATATTTTTCATTACAACTGAGTTGACAAGTTGGTTCTCATTTGGGCTAACCATTGACATCAATTCATCATTTAACATTAAAAACTTACCACCTCAATATTTATTTATATGAAATATTTTGTGAAATTGTAATAATTCAAAAGATATTGTGTGTGTGTGTGTGTATATATATTATTTATTTTTGAGGATCAAGAGATATTGTATATGGAACTAAATAAACGAAAATGTGTAAGTGATTATTCATATGTAAATCCCTTTGATCCTGTATTAATTGGGATTGGACTGACACGAACAAATTTTATTTGTAAAAATCTTTCTAAAAGGAAATATTCATTTGAGATTTGCACTAAAGAATTTTCTATCATTGACTTATTTTCTTGAAATTTTTTTTTCTAAATGCTATTTAGTTTTGTTATTTGCCATACGTTGAATTATCTTATTACAAGAGTGATTCTAATTGCAAAGTGCATAAAACATGTAACTGTAATCTGTAAGGTCACAGCTTCCATATGTAGGGGCAGAACTAGGATTTTTTGTTTGAGAGGGCCAAATTTTGGTACTAATATAGTAGTCATGAATCAAGATAAATCATCACATACATGCGCATATACACATATATAAACAATTATATTTTGATACTAGAGTTGGTCATACTTTATAAAATATATAATATATATTGTGTATATAAAATTAACAACTTTCGCATATAAATTTTCACAAGATAATTTTTAAGAGAACTTATCATCTTTTAAGCTCCAATAAGAATATAAAAGCTGTCTAGTTTGATATTAAAAACGTAAAAAAAATGAATCTATGAAAACAAAAACTACTTTGTTTCTATAATTACTAGATCGATTGACAAATTCTATTGGTTTTTATGAGCATCATTGGACTTACTCAAACATTTGGGGGGAGCCAAACTCTATTTTTGTAGCTAAATATTTAAAGTTTTTAGTACATACACATAATATAAAAGTATTTTTTAAAATTTTGGCTATAGCTCCGCCCCTGTTCATATGCATTGGCCAATCATCATTTTATAATGAGATCGAATTTGATAAGGATGTAGTGTTAAACCTATGAATTACACTATGCAATAAGAGCAAAAGACATCAACGTTGGCTTTGTTGGTAGATGACTTTGGAGATCTGCAGAATTTGGGGGTGGATAATACTTTTTGTTTTTGAGATAAAGGTAAGAAATTTCTTAGTACACAAGACACACACGGGGAGTGGGAGGGGGCATAATGCTAGTATATACCCGAACATATCTAATTATCTTATCTTCAAATTAAGAAACTAGAAACATGAACAGTTCTCTCTAGATTCTTGCATTTTATCTTTTAACTTTCATAAAGAGTGTACTTATAGCCATTAATTCATCCAAGATTTGGCATGCACGTGGCATCGATCATAATCTAACAAAATTAGAAATCAATATAATCATTCATTAAAAAAAAAAAAAAGCAACATACTCGTAAGTTGTGAATGAAGATGAGGATTAAAAATTTTGAGACTTGCCTTACTGCTTAGTGCATTTAAAATTTTGATGTCTGATCAGTGATTCTTGTAATGCCATATTAGTCAAAGCTAGGGGTGGAATTAAATTGTTTCTTTTATAGTCAGAAAATAAATTACTTATTATCATATCTTTTTTAATTTGAATTAGAAAAAAATTTGTGGAACGAGAGTGCGGCAAGTTGGAGGTATTTTGCTATGACTTGGTTTGGATCCAATTATTTTATGCACTAGAAGTATAGACCCAATTTTTGCCATTTTGCTATCCCTCATGAGGTGGTTTTGATAGTAAAGAAGTTTTAAGGATAAAAGAAAAATGGAGAGAGAGAGAGAGAGAGAGAGAGAGAGAGAGAGAATTGGGAGAGAGTAATAAAATATATTCAAAAAAATATATAAAAAAATTAACATATATAATTTAAATATACTAAATACAAATATGTATGTACACATCAGAGATGGGGCAAAAGAAGTAAAGGCAGGTTGAGCAAAACCTGCCCTCGCATAGTCTTGTGTTCAAAAAAAGGAAAATCCACCAAAACATATCTCATCTTATCCGATCTTATCTAGTATATACCCAAACATATCTCAAACATATCTCATCTTATCTTCAAATTAAGAAACTATATATATGGAAAGTTCTCTCTAGATTCTTGCATGTCGTCTTTAACTTTCATAAATTTTTTTTTTATGAACGTCTTTAACTTTCATAATGAGTGTACTTATAGTCATTGATTCATCCAAGATTTGGCATCCACGTGAAATCATAATCTAACAAAATTAGAAATCAATATAATCATTTATTAAAAAAAAGCAACATAATGGTAAGTTGTGAATGAAAATGAGGATTAAAAATTATGAGACTTGCCTTACTGCTCAGTGCATTTAAAATTTTGATGTCTGATCATTGATTCTTATAATGCCATATTAGTCAAAGCAAGGGGTGGAATTAATTTGTTTCTTTTATTGTCAGAAAAGAAATTACTCCATTATGATTCTCCTTTTTATTATGTACCATGAAAGAATATAATCAGCCTGGAGTTGAATGCAAAATTAAGGTACTATGCTAAAAATAGAAAATGGGACAGTGTGCTCAAATTCAGGAGAAGTTCATCAAATTTAGAAATTAGAACTAGTTAAATGACATAACTCATTCAATGCATTGCATACAGTGCACAACCGTCATAATATGGCATTAAAAGACAAATGTTAACAAGCATGGCATCGGTGCTTGTTATGGTTGTACTAAAGTGAGTCTTATTTAATAAAATAAATAAATAAATAAATAAAAGAAAATGACATAAAACTGATCTTACAGATTATCTTAATATGTTTTTTCTCTATAAAATTGGCCCACACTTAAAAAAATGACACAAGATTACAAAAAAAAAAAAAAGACAAAAAATTATTAAAAATAAAGTCAAAAAGTTGTTGTTAATGGGTATTGATGTTAACGGGGCATCTTACTATACCCGTTAACACAACCTTATATATAAAGCTAGTAAATAGTGACTAAAACACTAGTATAGGTGTGATAAATGCAAAAAGTTTAGCATTTAGCATACCAAACGCAAAAAATATCACCTTCAAGAAATGTGTCAATTGCTAATTTGTTATAGTGATGTTCTGACACTAAATATACTATTTTTTTTTTCAAACTTTCCCTCCATACAAAATATATTTCTTAATTATAAATAAATAAATAATATTTAAATAAAATGATAAAAAAATAAAATATGCCATTTAAAGTGTATTATAAAATAATGTACTAAAATATATAAAGTAACTTTTTAATATATCAAAATAGGATTATTTATTTTAAGAATGCTAGATGCTAGTATTGACAAGTCAATCATTTTGTTGAAAGCAATGGCTCACTGGGAGCCAAACGCACAAATATCACCTTCAACAAATGTGTCAATTGTTAATTTGTTATAGTGATGTTCTAACACTACATATACTATTTTTTTATTTATTCAAACTTTCTCTCCATACAAAATATATTTCTTAATTAAAAATAAATATATAATATTTGAATAAAATAATAAAAAATAAAATATGTGATTTAAAGTGTATTATAAAATAATGTACTAAAATATATAAAGTAACTTTTTATATATCAAAATAGGATTATTTATTTTAAGAACGCTAGATGCTAGTATTGACAAGTCAATCATTTTGTTGAAAGCAATGGCTCACTGGGAGCCAAACGCAAAAAATATCACCTTCAAGAAATGTGTTAATTGTTAATTTGTTATAATGATGTTCTAACACTAAATATACTATTTTTTTATTTATTCAAACTTTCTCTCCAAACAAAATATATTTCTTAATTAACAATAAATAAATAAATAATATTTAAATAAAATAATAAAAAATAAAATATATGATTTAAAGTGTATTATAAAATAATATACTAAAATATATAAAATAACTTTTTAATATATCAAAATAGGATTATTTATTTTAAGAACGCTAGATGCTAGTATTGACAAGTCAATTATTTAAAAAAAACCTCATAAAAACTCTCCCACCCAAAAAAAAAAAGATAAGTCAATTATTTGGCCGAAAGCAATGGCTCACTGGGAAAGAGATTTTGATCATTAACTCATGCTAGCTATATCTTTTGGATTTGATGTAAAATGCAAACATTGCATTCCTTTTTGTTAAAAAAAAAAATTGGTCATGTCTGATTGGACTGGACCTTGAATCTCATAAAAGGGCACATCAGTTCTTTAGAAAATTGATCATTTATAGGATGGATGGTACATGCTAGGGATGACTACAGGTTGGGGCAGGGATTGAATTAAGAGTGTCTTGTTCCTACCATATTCATTTATAAAAAAAAAAAAATTGGAAAAAATTTGTTGGACGAGAGTGCGACAAGTTGGATGTATTTTGCTATGAACTAGGTTTGGATCCAATTCACACACATAGAGAGTGAGAGAGAAATAAAATATATGCAAAAAATGTATACTAAATACAAATATACATATATATATATATATATATATATACACACACACACACACAATTTAGAGATGGGGCAAAAAAAAGATAAGGCAGGGATAGCCTTATCTTCAAGAAAAGGAAATTCCACTTGAGGCAATGTAGGGCAAGAGATTTTTGGTTTTTTGCCACCCTCCGTTTGTGCTTTTCTAAAAAAAGCACATTTTTTCACTTATGTTCGCTTCAATAGATTACACCATTTACTTAACTGTAAATGGACTTAAAAATTTCCTCTTATTCCTAGCATAACAATTATTGTTGGAAGTTGATAGTGACAAAGAGATGAGAGAGAAAAAAAGTGAAATTAAGAACTAACATGATTTGGCTTGATTGCTTACATTCATACGTAAATGTCCTTGAGCTACTACATCTTTAATATATGAATTATTCCAATCACAGATATATTCATACATAAACATCCATGAGCTTAGTAGCTTATTTGTTAAAGAAAAATGTTAACCAATACCCTAACTATTTTCAGAAATATTTTATTGAGAGAATGATAAAATCACAAATATTATTTACAATTTTTTATAAAAATTATGTCAGAACTTTTATTTCATAGTTTATTAACAATTATTTTAAGAGGATTCATTAACAGAATGCTTTATTAAAGCTTAAAAAAGAGACAAAAACTTTAACTTACTTTTTTTTTTTAATCAATTTAGTCAAAAGGTGATTAAAGAGTAAACTGAAAAAAATAATATTAAAAAGACAAGAAAAAAAATCAAGCTAAAAGCATGCTTGTGAAAGGTCATTGACTCATTGTTTAGTGAAATTGAAAATTGAAAAATGAAAAAAAAGAATTAAACGAAAGCAAAGGTGATTGGCCCTCCATTGTCTGTGCGCATGGCGCACCCCCTACCTCGAAGTCAGGCGGCCCTCACTTTTAAAGTCATCACTACCAAACCAAAAAAAGCTAACAAACAAACAAAGCGATAAATAATAATAGAAGCAGAAGCAGAAGAAGAAGAAGAAACACTCAACTCCTCCTTTGGACTCATCACTCTCATTCATTGAACCCTAAAACTCAACTCTCACACACTCACATCTCTCTCGCTCTCTCTCATTTTCGTTTTCAATGGGGGATCCAATGGAGAGGTTGGGATCGGAGTCGGACTCGTCGATCAAGGTCGACGGCGACCTGAGCATGGAAATCGACCCGCCGCCGCCGCTCCGCGAGAACGTCGCCACGGCCGAGGACTGGAGGAGGGCGCTCGGCAGGGTCGTCCCCGCCGTCGTCGTCCTCCGCACCAACGCCTGTCGCGCTTTCGACACCGAGTCCGCCGGCGCCAGCTACGCCACCGGCTTCGTCGTCGACAAACGCCGCGGCATCGTTCTTACTAACCGACATGTCGTCAAGCCCGGTACGCGGTGTCGAACTCTCTCTCTCTCTCTTTTGATTCTTGTGAGGAAATTGAATTCCCTTTATGTTATATTCATTTCCTGTGTAATTGGTTTCTTGGTTTTGTAGGACCTGTGGTTGCAGAGGCTATGTTTGTTAACCGTGAAGAAGTTCCGGTGCATCCTATATATAGAGATCCTGTGAGTCACCACTCTTCCTTTTTCTGCTTCTTCAATACTTGTTCTTTATCAACAATCTTGCAAAATTACAAGCATTTCTTGATGAAGATTTAATTTTCATTTCTGGGTATGTGTGATATTGGGTTTGGGTTCTTGAGGAATATGGTGTTTGTGCTAAAGAAGCTACTTTTGGGTGCTTTACAAGCATATCTCGTTGGAGATTTAATTTTGGTTTCTGGATGTGAAATTGGGTTTTGGTGTTTGTGCTTAAAGAATCTCCATAGTGCCTTTTTTTTTAACTAATGGGTTCAAATTTCGGAGTTGGGGGGGAGGGGGGAGTTGGGAGCTTGTAAGTTGTGCGCTTTCAGTCAAGCTTTGTTGGGCAAATGGCTATGGAGATATGGAGAAGAAACTACTCATTTGTGAAAATGGGTTTTAGCTTTCAAATATGGCAGGAATAGGGAGGAGGTAAGGTGTATTCATGGTTGTCGCATATGGAGAAGCATTAGGATGGGTTGGGATAGGTTTGCAGGGTACGTTCAGTATGTGGTAGGGGATGGTAATAGGGGTGAGATTTTGGCATGATGCATGGTGTAAAAATCGACCTCTAATAAAAATGCATCTTGAATTGTATGTCATTACAATTAATAAGGATGATTTAGTCTAGTTAGATTTCACTTGGTGATTTTTGATTGACGAAACGACATGCTCGTGAAATATTAAGTGTTTGTTCTCAATGTTAAAGATTGGAAATTGGTGTCGGTTGACTCTTTGTTTGATATCTTTTACTCTAATATCCCAAGCAGTGAGGGTCCTGATTAAATGTTCTATGTACAAGGAGTGGTAAGACCATAGATCTTTATTGTTGCATTGTGACATTGCCCATGAATTGTTGACTTATACCTGGTTATGCATTTTGGTGTCCCTGCCAGCTGTCAACATCGTAATATTCCTTATCCTATTGCAACCATCTCTCCCATATAAGTGTAATGAATAGTCTAAGTGCTGAGATTCTTGATTTTCCATCTCCTTTTCTGTAAAATATCTCTCTTTTTCTTTTTCTTCTTCAACATGGTTTGATGAGTAATGTTGAAATCTCCAAAATTGTTTTTGAATTACATTCTGGATGTAGGAATTGTTTTGTTAAACATTCTTCATATGTTTGGAACTTAGCGCTGTTATGCCTAGTATGGACTTTGTAGAGGGAGAGAAACCAATGCATTCTTGAGGGTATGCCTTGGTTTTTTAGCTGAAATCATATTTCCTAATACTATTGTTTTAGTGGTCTTGTTTTTTTGGGCCATAGAAAGATACATTCAGTTGTGGATTTAACTGATTCTCTTTTTTTAAAATGTAACTTTAATTGATTATGTCTCTTTAGAGAGACATAATCAATTAAAGATAATCGAGCATCCCAATGGGGCACCCCATTAGAGAGATGTAAAACCTTAGCTATTGAGAAATCTTTAACACAACTGACACTAAATAGCTCTGGGACAACCACCTTAAGTGGGCAATCACCACACCAAATGTCATGCCAAAATTTCACTCTAGTACCATCACCCACATCAAACTGAAGAAACTGGGAAATGGTCAACCATTCTCGTCATATAGATTTCCAAAGATTCACACCATTGGGACCTGTAACACTTTTAGTGCACCATCCCCCCATTCATTCGCATACTTTGCCTCTTATCACCCTCCTCCAGAAAGCTCCCTCATGTTCCCATATCTCCACAACCACTTCCCTAGCAAAGTTTGATTAAATCTTCTCAGGTTCCTTATCCCAAACCCCCCATATCTTAGTGGTTAACAAATTTGATCCCAATTAACTAGATGAAATTTATGATCCTCACCAATGCCACTCCATAGGAAATTTCTCTGTAGCTTTTCAATACGATTATTCACCTCCACCAGAATTGGGAAAAGAGAGAAAGAAAGTAAGTAGGCAAACTTGAGAGCGTGCTTTTGATCAAAGTGACCTTACCCACCTGAGATAGATAGAGCTGCTTCCAACCTGCTAACCTCTGTTCCCACTTCTCAAGAATAGGATTCCAAAATGTCCTCACCTTGAATTTAACACCTAAGGGAAGACCCAAATATTTCATAGGAAGCAATGATTGTCTACATCCCAACAAAGTCGCTAATTCTCCCAAATTGGTCACTTCCCCCACCAGTGCCAACTCAAAATTTTCCAAATTAATCTTCAAACCTGATTCATTTCCAAATAATGAAGAATGTCCCTCAATTTTGCTATCTGACTCAAGCCAGCATCTTATAAAAAAGAAAAGTTAGTTAAAAATGCTACTACAAAGGAGAGCTGGCCACTTTTTTTGGTCCATATATTTCTGTTTCTTTCCACATTTATTTACTTTGAATATAACTTTCAGAATGTTGCGAGAGTTTAAGAGCTATTCACTTTAAAGAGTTAAGTTTGTTTCCTCTCAACATGGTAAACACTGTAGCTAGCTTCTACAGTGTTTCCATTAATGTGTATATATTATCTTCCTCATGCTGACATATTTATAAATAAATAAAAAATCCTCATGCTGACATGAATAATAGACAAATCATTCAAATTTCAGCATTATCTTTCTTTTGGCTTCTTTCATTGTGTATGTCAATGGTGATATAACTTTATGTGAACATTTTTCTAGGTCCATGATTTTGGCTTCTTTCATTATGATCCTGGTGCAATCCAGTTTCTGAATTACGAGGAGATTCCTCTTGCCCCTGAGGCTGCTTGTGTTGGACTGGAAATCAGGGTTGTTGGTAATGATAGCGGTGAAAAGGTATTCATTTGGACTGGAAATCACTTGTAATACATTCAATCTTTTGGGAGATACCTGAAAATGCTGAAATTAGGCAAATAGTAATTACTGCTTAACCCTCCTCCCTCTTTATATAGTTTTAATTAAATGATAACACAAAATTGTGGCTTAAATTAAAATTTTTGGTGTACCAAAAGGCCAGTCTGAAGTATTGCTATATTTGTGCTTATGTGCATGAAAACATTGTTCAAATATGTATACTGATTGTTTGATATCATTGGAGGTGAGAAACTAATGAAAATTTAGCAGATGGATGTGTGTATTGCTTGGTTCTAGTTAAAGCAAACCTAAGGTTTGATGGTCTCTTGTAATGAAGACATGTATTATGTATAATCATATCTGCGTACAAGGTTCTGTTGTAGACGTCAGAAAATGTATTAAAACCTCCCCAAAAGGGGATATTTTGTTGGATAGGTTACAGTCCTTGCTGTAGATATCTCTTTTTATTATCAAAAAAAGAAAAGGCTACTTCATGAGCACATGAAGAAGCCTAAAGAATTATGTAAAAAAAATCAATGATTTTAAAAAATTTGCAATATAACCACAATGTGTAAAATCCTATGCATGAGACCAATCAAATAAAGAGCTAGAGAAAGTTGCTAGCAACAGACTCTCTGTATGCTCCACATCTTCAAATGTACACTGGTTACTTTCCTTTCAAATAGTCCACATCAACCACGAGGAACCATATTCCAAATAGCTGATGAATGCTTACCCACCCAATTCCTCCAACCAAATATGGCTTCCATCACCTTCCCTGGTAGGACTCAATGTATCTCAAAGCACCTAAAAACAAAACTCCACAGATTAAGGGCCATTGTATTTGCACATTAAATTAAAAATTGGTCCTCTGTCTCCTCACTACACCGGCACATGCAACACCATCCTAATAAAGTATAACCTCTCTTAATGAGGTTCTCACATGTAGTTATCTCTTGTAGATGAGAGCAGAGCTTTAGTTTTCTTTAAGATGCATACTTACTTAAAAACACCAAGTTATGTTGATCTCTTAGAAAGGAAAACAGTTAATGAAAGGCAAGAAGATAAATTATCTAAATGACACACAGCAAAAGAAGAGAAATTGTAAGGGATGTTTAAGTATCAGCTGTTTTTGATTAGTGTATTTATTGTGCCAAGGATATTATAACAGAGAAGTCCTTACTTTCTTTGGTTAAACTAAGTAAATAGGCTGATCTTCACAAACCTTTTTGATCTAATCGGGTGTTTTTCATTGATTTAAGAATTTTGGAGTTGTTCTTTAGTTTGTTGTATACCAGAAACAATCACCATTGCTCTATTAGCAAGACCAAATCTGAAAGGAGTTTTAAAGAAAATGAAGATAGTCCAACATTAGCAGGGTTTGAGGACCTTGGCAGTCTTCCTCTCGTCTCCTAACCAATAGAAGAGGTAGCATTGAAGGAAGATGTCTCTAGAAGGAACCCTACTGATACAACCATTTGAGGAGCTAAAACCATCTTTGAGGTTGACCATTTTGGTGATTAGTGCAGTTGATAATGATTTAGCATTATAAATCTTCTGGTAAAACTATTGCTTGAACATGATTGTGGTGGCCTGCATGTAGTTTGTATTTATGGTGGATGTTTGCTGCTTACAAAGCCAAGAAATAAAAATGGAATATTGTGGTAGCTTCCTTCTTTCTTAATGTTACATATATTTTGCCTCTGGTACGTCCTATGATTTTATTATAGGACTTTAATTTATTATAGTAGTTTTTTTTTTTTCCATGAATGTTCCTTCATTGATTTAACTCTGAATTTACAGGTTTCCATTTTGGCCGGTACTCTTGCTCGATTAGATAGAGATGCTCCTCATTATAAAAAGTATGTGGTAGCTTTACTTTATTTCATTTTGATTCCTTTAATCTATAAAGAAACACATTTGGAAAAAAATTAAACTAATTGACACCAAATGGTCAAAATAGAGGTTCTTGTCTTTAAGGGATTTTTGTTTTGTTTTTTCCCCCCTCTAATAATGTTTGTAAATCTTTTGACGGTGGGATTCGTTCATTAAAACTGAGGTATTGCATTTAATTTTCCATCTTGTATCATAATATTCTTAAGGATGTGGATGCAATTTGCTAGGTTTAGGTCATGGCTTCTTGTCAGCCATTTTTTATTATATGTGGGAGCTATAATAGAAACCAGTGCTGCAATTCACATGAACATGTTATCCCTATTGATCTTTGGTTTTGCAGACACTTGTATTTGTTTTCTTGTTCAAAGTGTTGACTATCGTGAACACAATGTTCAATTTTTTCTCAATAAAAATCTTATTACCTATCAAAAAAAGTATATGTGCCTTCTATTTGCTAGAAATGAAAAAAAAAGGTTGTGTTCACAACCAATTGATAGTAGTTGATAATGATTGTTATTTGGTGCAGGGATGGCTACAATGACTTCAATACATTCTACATGCAAGTAAGCATCTTAATCTTTTAGTCTTGGTTTCTTATATGTTTATGTTGTGTCTTGGTTTCTTATATGCTAATGTTGTCAATGGAAACTAAATTATCAAGTACTATCTTTTATGGGGGTTATGATTTGGTACTACATCTGCATTTTTTTCCAATTAAATTTTGTGTAGTGTAATTTCTTATGTAGGTTAGTTTTGAATTTGTAGTGTAAAATATGTGTACTACTCCCATCCCATTTTGTTCATTTTTTAGGTAAAAAGTAATCTATTTTAAATTAAGCACAATTGGCACCTCCTTCCCTTATAAGTTCTTGGTGGAGGGTGAGCTCATGGCTTCAAGACCCATTGGGACCCCATTGGGTGCATGTGTAACTCACCAATCAAAAAAAAGAAAAAAAGAAAAAGAAAAGAAAAAAAAAGAAGACAAGTAAAAAAAAGAAGGAAAAAGTACATTGATTATAAATCTCCAAAATGGCATTCATAAATTATACGTATTTCTATTTTCTTTTCAAATTTATCCATGATTATTTAATTTGTTGAGAAAATATATATAATTCAACCAACAGTACAGCTGTTGGTCCAATGGTTGAGACAATGACACATTGACCCAACAATTTTCTAGATTAGCACATGGTATGGTTCTGATGACTACAGTTGTCACTGAGGATAATCAATGTTCCTTTTACCCTAACTGTAATTGACTGTCAACAATAGATCAACTTTTTTAAAATCGTATTGATGCTACTTGCAGCATATGTGAATATTTTGTTAGTTTTGCAATTGTAGAACTTATGAGGCTTCGTAAATACGTGTATTCATACATACATTAAGACATGCTGTTAATAACATTAGTAAAGTTAGTGGTGAGACACAGTAGACCATCTTCAACATTTTTTTATCAATTGGGAACTTAGATCACTTGTTTTCTTGTTATTGGGATTTATGGGTAATGCCTAGGACAGTTGCAGAGAAACTGCTATATCGGAAAAGGCACATTGCTAGGCACCTCTGATATGGGATGTTGATCCTCTACGTCTCATGTAGCGCATTTGGCTAGAAAGAATTGCTTGGACCTTTGATAGGTTTAAGCTTCCTGGTTCTAAGTTGATACTCTGATACTTTCATTTATTTGGTCACTCTTTGTTTAAATGGTGGAGTCAAGCTGTTCTCTTTTTTCTTCTTTATATGATTTTAAGGATTTGTGAAATATAATTACTTGGGTTATAGTATTTGTATTCTTCTCTATAGGGGTTTCTTTTGTGTATCTCTTTTAGGGGCTCTATTTTTGTTTGCATTTTGTGTAGTGGGGTGAGCCTTATTGATGAAAAGACGAGGAAAAGTTTCTTATGATGGTTTGGTCATATTTAGAGTGATTAATGAACTAATGAGAAAGAGTGAGTTAATTTAAGTTGAGGGAACTAAAAAAGGGTAGAGGAAGACTGAAAATTACATTAATAGAAGCAGTAAAAAAGTAATGACAATTAGAAAGTAAAAATATGTATGACTTGGAATAGTATAGAATGGTGGAAAAGATTATATGTGGTTGACTTTGACAAGTCTGTTGGGATCCATAGCTGACTCCAAAATTTTTGGAAATAAGGCTTTGATTGTTGTTGTAGTATTCTATGTAGTGGGGTCCTTGTGTTCACTTGATTTGAGCAATTGAGCCTTAAAATTGAAACCTGAGCTTGGCTTGAACCGGCTCGGCCAGGCTCACATTTAGGTCGAGTTTGCCAACCTCACTCAAGCCCTCCCAATGGTTTTTATGACCAGTTAAACATAAAGTCAGACCCAGGCATGTCCACATTGCGCCATGCTCATTTGAATTCAAACTGATGGCATCAGTGTCCACTTTCATCTGCAGCCCTACTTGCTTCTTGGGTTACCTTTTGTTCTCTTGTTTCAAATGGTTAAATTGGATGGTAAGTAATATCTTGTTTTTTTCCCTCTTAGTTCTAGTCTCTCTCTCTCTCCTTTAAAGATATCTAAAGTTGAGGGCCTTTGTTTGTTTCTGTTGAACGGAACTTTGTGGGGGTTTGGCCTCCTATATTTTGATTATAATTTTATATTTGATTTTTTTACTTATGTTATATTGTTTTTAGAGTAGTGCTAGTTACACTATGTACGGTATGGACAGGTGAAATTGTGTTTTGAAAACACGATTTCAGTTTTAATTGTGGGCTAAGATATTAAATTGTCATTTGTTTAAAGTTAAGCAAGCCATTCTGAGCTAATATCAATTTGAAGAATTTTTTATCAAAAAAAAAAAAAAAATTTAATTTGAAGAATTTTACTTAGTTTTTCATTTCCTTGGAAGAAAAATGAGTCTTGTTTTGGAAAATATTTAAATGAATTTGGCGCCTATATATGAATTAATTTTTTTGCTAAGAATGCTGCTATATTATAATATTGAACTTCTCATTTGTGCTTGGTATATGCGCCTAAAGTACCATCCTTATTATTTTTTATTTTTTTAAGACTGGTCTTTTGGCGTGTCTGTAGAAGGTCATGACATCTTATGATGCTCAATGGTGTATCAAAATTGGTGCTAAATTGTAGAACATTGTTTTCATGGAGTCCGTTTCTTGATTCTTTTGTTATTTGATATTGACATAACATGCCTTATTGGTTGTTTGTTGTCAAATTGTTAATCTGCTATGTTGCAGCTTGAGCCAAAATGTTATTGTTTCCTAATTCATGATTGGTTTGCTTACAGGCTGCATCTGGGACTAAAGGTGGTTCTAGCGGTTCCCCAGTTATTGATTGGCAAGGCAGAGCGGTGGCCTTGAATGCTGGGAGCAAGTCATCAAGTGCATCAGCATTTTTTTTGCCTTTAGAACGAGTGAGCACTTTTTGTATATTTGCTGAGCCTTTATGCCATCCTTCCGGTATAAACTGGGATTGAGCACAATTCTTCTTGTGGGGAGTGTGTAATTCTACTTAGGCAACTAAACAGAGCAGAACTTAATTGGCAGGTTGTGAGGGCATTGAAGTTTCTCCAGAAGGGCTGTGATTCTTATGTAAATAAATGGGGGCCAGTTTCCATACCCCGGGGTACGCTTCAGGTTTGTTGTTGATGTTATCCTTGCATAGCTTTCCTACCATTAATTTGATTTTCTTAGTTGTTTACTCTTAACAGAAAAAATGCATTAGACAGAAGATAGAGTGTGTTTTGTTGAGTAGGCCAGACTACAGTTTTCTCATTACTGTCATTATAAATCAGGGCGTTATTGCTTAAATTCTTAATTTTTAAGGTTGCGATGGTACAGCAGGTAAAATTTGAGGTCATTTGTTGTGGTTGGTCTGGAATATATAGAAAATAAAAATACCCTGATCCTAGAATCTTGAGAAGCACATATGGTACATTTCCAAATATACACTAACTGAAACTACACTAACTGAAACATGACATTGTCAGGTGCGTGCATTATTTCAATGTTGAAGTGTTCTTTCCCCTTAATGTTGTTCTATTTCTTGACACCCCCCCCCCCCCCCCCTCTAAAGATTCTTAATTACTTTTCATCTATATTTATTATTATTATTTTTTTTTGATAAGTAAGATGAAATATATATAAATGAAAGGCTGCTCTAAGCAAAAGCCAAGAGCAAGCCCAGTATGTACAAGAAAACAGAGGAAACACACAAGAAGGCAAGACAACAAAAAGTTACAAAAGAAAGAGGGAGCAAAGAAAAGAGGGGAGGGAATCACTAGATGCATCTACTGGTTCTTTTGTTTTGGGAAATACGTAAATGGACCAGATGCATCTACTGGTTCTTTTGTTTTGTTTTTGTTTTGTTTTTGTTTTTGTTTTTTGTTTTGTTTTTTTTCTTGTGGTGAAAACTGAGTCATTAGGAGATGAAAACTTCAACCTAGAATCTAGAAAATGGTTATGAAAATGTTTTCATTTGTGTAGCCTTCAAAGTAGAGTTTTCCTCCTAATCTCTAAAGTGGTTGTTAGTGAGGATTTTCAATTCAAAAATCCTTATATGCCAGTGGCATCACACGGAGTTGTGTTAAAAAATGCTCAATTAGTTATGCCAATTTTTATTTTATATATAAATATTTGATTAATGTGTATATATGTAAGTGCTTTTATTCATAAACAATAAATCTTTTATTACATGATTTGGCTTCTTTAATCCATGGTATAGGTAACATTTGTTCATAAAGGATTTGATGAGACACGTCGGCTTGGTCTACAAAGTGAAACAGAGCAGGTCTTTAGTTCTCTGATTTTACATTGTTTCCAGTGATGATTTATATATATATTTTTTTGGATAAAATTGGGTTTCCTCAATGTGTAATTATGCTTGTGCTTTTGACTTGTTTAGATGGTGCGGAATGCATCTCCACAAGGGGAAACTGGCATGCTCATCGTTGACTCTGTGGTAAGTACATTTGTTTGATATTTTACCTCTAAAGGATAAAGTATGTTTTGGGTTTCTAATGCTTAATTGCGTGCTAATTTTCATATTATTTTAAAGGTAATATTATGTCATTTTTTTATTTAAAAAAAATTTGGGATTAAGTTTCAAATCCCAGCAACAGAAATGTTTCTGCCGATCTCGAGTTTGTTGGGGATCCATAGCAAATCCCAAAATTTTGGAACTAAGGCTTTGTTGTTGCTGTTATGTAATATTTTTCTGACTAATGGGTGTGGACTTGTTTCAGGTGCCAGGTGGCCCGGCTCAGAAGCATTTGGAGCCAGGAGATGTGCTTGTTCGTGTGAATGGGGAAGTAAGTAATGTCTTGAATTATTCTTGATTACATTGATTTATTCTATGAGCTATTCCTGTATGACTTTAATTGTGTTTTGTAATTGCTGGACGGTTTTGGTAGCTGTATTGTTATTTTCAAACTGAAACTCTTTTAATAAAATGTACAACCAGTTTTGTTCTCATAGAAAAGCTTCCAGGATTAGCCCTTAGAGCAGGCTACTCAAAACTGTTTCCAGGGAGCAGATTCTAACAAGACCCAATGTTCTCCTTTTTCTGTTTTGTTCCCATACCTTTGTTGGACATTAGTTTCATTCTCAATATCCTGTGACTGTTTTGTTTGCATGTGTGGAATTAGACCGTATGCCATTTGGCAACAATTTATGTGAGGAGTAGTGCAATATCATTTGAACTAGATTCTTTTGGATGTAATTAGATGGACATAGATCTTTGAATATATTAGGAGTTTTTGGACTTGCGTGTCAGTAATTATTATTTTGGGGAGATACTAAGCTTCTTTATTCTTAAGTTACTCCCTTTAAGTTCTTGTATACTGTCTATGTTTCTATTTAATAAATTTATCTTTACTCATAAAAAAAAATTATATTTACATCAGAGAGTGAAATAATCTTGAATAATCATGTCTTAGTTCGTATACAGGCAATGTTTTCTACTACTGTGGAGCTATTTCTTGTATTAGTTGCTTTAACGTGTGGAACTCCTAATGCAGGTAATTACCCAATTCCTGAAGTTGGAGACTTTAATTGATGACACTGTCAACCAGAACCTTGAATTACAAATAGAAAGGGGTGGCATATCATTGACTGTCAGCTTGATGGTAAGGGTTGTGCTAATGTTCAAGTGTTGGTTACTGCTTTCAGTTTATCTAGAAAAGAAGTTTACACAGGTCCTTGGTAGATAGCTTGCTGTGAGAAATAATGAACTTGATCCTGGGGTGACTCACATGGAAGCCTATATCTGTATTATGGGATTGATTTCACAAACTCTGCCAGAACCATTCTATGCATGGTCTAGGATGGTGGCTCTTACAGTGAACACCTAGCAGTAGCTTTACCAAGTGAAAAATGATGCTTGTTTATAATATAATGGCCAGAGTGGCATAAAGAAGTGATGTAATCCACTTATCAAAAAAAAAAAAAAAAAAAAAGAAGTGATGTAATCCAAATGGAGGTTGACAGCTAAAAACTATGGACCCAAGATTGTTAGACTGTGGGCCAATTTAGCAAAGGTACTTTGTGATGTTCAGAAGTGGGCTTGGATCCCTGAGAATGAAATGAAGCTCGGTAGATTCAGATAATCAAGAGAGCAAAACTAAAAGCCGAAAAGAGAAGATAGCTAATTTATTCTTTCAAAACTCTAATCTGAATACTTTATCACATCAATATGAATATGTGCCATGTGACTAGATTTAATATCAACCCTACACCTCGGACATAAATTTCTGGGTTGGTTTCGGCTGGCCCAATCAATCATCTAGTCCATGGATTTACCTAAATCCTCAGTATGTGCTAGCTCTCACCTTCAATGGCATGTTAGGTTTCATTGATACAATATGTTTTAAATGTACTAACTACTTGGTGATATTTGGATATTAGTTTCCATTTTGCTTCATCTTATTAATGTAAAATTTAATGTCTTCTTTATATATTTTAGGTCCAGGATTTACATTCAATAACTCCCGATTACTTCCTAGAAGTAAGTGGTGCGGTGATACACCCTCTTTCATATCAACAGGTAGGTTGGGATTAGCAGTTCTTGCTTAATTCTTTAGAGTGGCAACTTTTACTGTCCATCTATTTTTGCTGATATTTTCCTCTTAATTGATGCATCAGTTTGTCTGTGATTGGATGTGCATGCGTATTTCATATTGGCAAGTCCTGTACATTTTCTTTTTCAATGATGGTGTTGGCGAATTAATAGAATAAACTTTGAGCCCAACACATCCATACCATGAAAGTTGAGTTCAAGACACACTC
The DNA here is from genome assembly GCA_033629205.1 of Lithocarpus polystachyus. Lineage (NCBI taxonomy): Eukaryota > Viridiplantae > Streptophyta > Magnoliopsida > Fagales > Fagaceae > Lithocarpus > Lithocarpus polystachyus. The sequence goes on from CM066172.1 coordinate 5,328,932, forward strand.
CTTAAAAACCGGGAGAGGTACTGTGTGGCTGCAAAGCCAGAAAAGGATATTGCATGTTTGCCTTAATTTTTTGTCTTAAATAAGATGATGTAAAGACTAGGTAGCAAAGCCTTATTTCAACTATAGAGAGCCCACATATATAATAATAAGATGATGTAAAGACTATATAGCTAAGCCTTATTTCAACTATAGAGAGCCCACATAAATAATCCTGTTTTGTTTCTGTGCTTTTTTGAAAGTCATTTCTGCTTATGCGATTGTGCCTTGGCTTTCATCCCAATTGACATTCTTTTTAGTTATCTGGTGCCTTAATCATAGCACTGTATATGGGAGAATCGTTGGTATTTGTTGCATGTGACAAGCTTGGTTGGGGGTTTTTATAACTTTTTGGAATACTTATAGTTCAAACTTTCCATTAATCAAGAAATGAAACTTCACGGGTTAAATCAGTTTCTTCTTTTTCATGAGACTTTTTATTTTATTTATTTTTACCTTCTATTATTGTGAAATCAAACTTGTTGACCTAGCTTTGTTGACTTGTAGTTTAGTCAATGTTGCTTTCTGCTAACTACTTTTCATATACAACCCTTAATTATTATAGCAGACATGTAACTCATTTAATTTATTCAATGCAGGCTAGAAATTTCCGTTTCAATTGTGGTCTTGTATATGTTGCAGAACCAGGGTAAGTTTAATCAGATCTAGTACTAAGATATACATTACTAATTAGTTTGACTTATTCATCAATTGTCATGTACAGTATGCAAACAAATGTTGATCTTTTCTAGTTTGTATTCTATATATATTGAAAATAAAATTTAAGACTTGACACTAATTAATATCTAGAGAAGATTGATTACCTGATATAATTTTCGGTGGTTCCCTAGAGTGGTTCACTGCAGAAAACAAGCTTATTTTGGGCTTTTAATATGTGAGCAGCGTATCTTGTTAGTAGCTGCCAAAGAGGATTTCTCAGTGACATTATAGAAGCTCCACCCAATGCTTTATGACTGTTCAGCAAGCACTGCTACACTTCCTTTGATGTTGATAGAAAAACTCTGTTCTTCTGTTTCTTTACGTTTGATGTTGATGTTTTTATACTATTTAATCTTTTTTTGTAAAACCTTTCAATTTATTTGTTTGTAAGTTTTGATAGCATGAGGTTCAAGATTTTTTTAATTTTGTTTTAATAAGTGATAGCATGAGGTTCAAGATTATAACTATCCGGAGTCCCCAGATACAAATCTACACACTAACATAAATTTAAATATTGAAAGGCAGAATCTAGTGATGTCGTAATGCTTCCTGTCCTTGAAGGGAACACCAGCTGTTAACTGAACTCTCCCTGCCATGTTTCCCATGGCAAAAACAGGCAGTCTGTGAGGTTAAAGGCAGTGGTTGTTTATTACTTCTTTTTGTTAGGGTTTACTGGAAGTCCGGAACTATAGAAATGAGGGATGGGAAGGAAGGCGTGTTTTCTGTGTAGAATCAAAATTGTTTGAATTCATATTGGAAGAGAGTGGGCGAACGTATGGGCTGTGCATCATTGAAAGGTGACAGAATAGAGAGTGGGGCAACGTATCCACTGTTTTGATGATCTTCATTGTAAAATTTTTCCATCCATTCACATACTAGTGTGGAATGAGTTGACAAGTGACCATCAAAATTATGCGAGTTGTCGAGAATCTCAATAGGGCTTTTGAATTTGTAGCTTGGCTCGATGTTCCTGTATTGAACTTTTTTGCTGCACTATTTTTTCATGCCATGACTCATGAGTTTATGTTACAATATGGGCGTGCAATTTAATTATTTGGAATGTAATGGGCCAATTGTTTTACCTATTGCAGATATATGCTCTTTAGGGCAGGAGTTCCTCGCCATGCCATCATTAAGAAATTTGCGGGTGAAGAAATATCATGTCTTGAGGAACTAATTTCAATTTTGTCCAAGCTGTCTAGGGGTGTTCGAGTACCATTGGAGTACATAAGCTACACGGATCGTCACCGGAGGAAGGTATATGATGATTAGTTATTACACTTCTGTTGATCAAATTGATAATTTATCAGCACAGTGAACTGGTACTTATTATTATCTATTAATGATTCTTATTTTTGGTTTGATTCTATAATTAATTGATTTAATAAATAGATAACACTATTTAATAGTGTTTATGGGAAGCAGACATTATTTGATTTATTGTGGCTTTCTTTATTTCCAAATTGATTTCAACTGGAATATTTCTATAGTTGTATTCGTGAGAAGGCCCAATCGGTTGTATTTGTTTAAATCAGTCAAGGCTTTCTTTTAGGTTTATGGACCTATTAAGGTCTATTGGTTCTTTCAGCTTGTGTGAGCCTGATGTTGCTTTGGTCGTCTAACTTGTATAAAATGAGCCTCTAGTGAATGGACCTTTAGAGTCCCGGTGGTATTTATTATCCTCATATCATTATAGTTAATATCTGAAAAGATTCATTTCCTTTTTTTGGATGAGGAAAAAAGAAGAAGATTCATTTCCACTGAATTTTAGTCCATAGATGTGCTATTTTCAGACCCATAGAAGCCTTGGTTTACATGATAGCATTTATAAGCATGAGAGACACTAAATGTCCTTCCGTGGTCTTCTGTCGTGTGCTTTATGCTATGTACTTATTGTTGCAGATTCCCCCTTCCTCTTTTGGGTTTTAACTTGATTATGAGCATTTTTGTTTCACCCCCCTCTTTTTTGTCTTACTATTCTGACTCTTCTGTGGGTTCAGTCTGTACTTGTCACAGTTGATCGGCATGAATGGTATGCCCCTCCACAGATATACACTCGTGATGATAGTACTGGTCTATGGACTGCAAAGCCAGCTTTTCAAACTGACTCCCTTCTTCCATCCTCTGGTATCAATGATGTTGGGGGTCTGGCAAGCCAGACAATTTCAATGGGTGGTGAGGGTAATTTTATGGAACATATACATCAAAGTAACGGCCAGGTGTTGACTGATGGTGTTACTAGTATGGAAACGAATTGTGAAGATGCTTCTGATGAAGCACGTCCTGGTAATGACCCTATTGGATTAAAGAAACGACGAGTGGAAGAGGATTTGTCTGCTGAAGGCAATGTTGTTGCTGATTGTTCCTTGCCTGAAACCAGAGAAGCGAAGTTGGAGGATCCTAATACTATGCAAAATGATATCTTAAGAGAGTTTCAAGGTGCAACGGTGACAGCAGCTAATGCTTCATTTTCTGAACGTGTGATAGAGCCCACTCTTGTAATGTTTGAGGTAATTATCTTAGAAATATTAAATCATATTTTCTTCAATTGCCTGCCTAATTCAATTGACCAGGCTAGTTGATTTTCACCCAACTAGTTTGTGATGCCTTTTGCTTTATTCATATAAAGTTAAAACTTAAATAGTAAGGGGCTTTACACTTTAGCTTTCTGAATCTTGCTCGCAGGTTGAGTCAAGTACCCCTTTAATTGATTCCCTTTAAAGAATAGCTTGTCAATTTAGCCCTTCTATGATTAATTATCTGGAATTGTCTTGTAAGATGACCTTGCCTACAAATACAATTGAGAACCCATGTTAATTTGAATGTTATTATCACGTGGTTTCAATCAAGATGATAATAAATTCATTCATGAAAAGTGACTACATCTTACACTTGCTATCGATGCACTGCAACCCTCCTTTTTCTGGGTTTGGGACTGGTTTTGAACAAAATATACGACACTGGGCACTGACAGTCAATCCATCCATATGATTTTTTATTGTGCCGTTTGTTTATTAGGTTATATCAGAAAATTTAGGGTGTCCTTACTTGGAACTATCTGATGAAAACTTATAGGGACATGAGGCTTGTATTTCATTAGATTTTGGGTTTGGAGGCCCCTTTTCCCTCTTTTATATTTGTTACTTATATTTTGCTCACAGAGTCATCCTTCTCTCTCTCTCTCTCTCTATATATATATTTTACTTATCAAAAAAAAAAAAAAAAAACTACTGATTTTACCTTAGTGGCTTGTTCAAAATTGTAATAACCTACTTTTATTCAATTGTTGAGGTGAAACTTTGTATATGTGTGAAAATATATGCATGGATGGTTGGAAGTGTTTCTTTCCAGGGCTTACATTTTATTAGTAAGTTGGTCTTTATACCTGCAGGTCCATGTGCCACCATCGTGTATGCTTGATGGTGTGCACTCACAACATTTTTTTGGGACTGGTGTCATTATACATCATTCTCAAAGCATGGGACTTGTCGTGGTTGACAAGAACACAGTTGCAATATCTGCATCTGATGTGATGCTGTCCTTTGCTGCTTTTCCAATTGAAATACCTGGGGAGGTAAATCTTTTAGCGTCAGTAAAAGTTAAAAATATAAAATAAAATAAAAATCTGCTACTTGCTTAAGTTGTTTACATTCTATATAGGTGGTTTTTCTCCATCCTGTTCATAATTATGCTCTCATTGCATATGATCCCTCTGCTCTGGGAGCTGTTGGCGCCTCAGTTGTGCGTGCTGCTGAACTACTTCCAGGTAATTTTGACTCCATTAATTTTAATATCTCTTTGTTCAATTTTATTTGGAGTTTGTCAGATTCCCTATTCTGATACAATTCTATGTTTATGGCGTGTCACATGTTTGAATCATTCATACAGCTGGTCTTCTTCCATGTGTGCAAATATTATTATATTTGTATTAATTTTGCAATTACGTTGACAGTTATTTTACCTAAAATATGCATATTGAAGAAGAATTTTCATACTTTTTGAGACAGAGCCTACATTACGTCGTGGTGACTCTGTTTATCTTGTGGGGTTGAGTAGAAGCCTCCAAGCAACATCCAGAAAATCCATTGTGACCAATCCATGTGCTGCATTGAATATTGGCTCAGCTGATTGTCCACGGTACAGAGCAACCAATATGGAAGTCATCGAGCTTGATACTGGTAACTGTACTTTCATTACCAAAGTAGATCTTATTCATCCAGATTTTGACATTATGCATGTATGATATCAGATTTTGGTAGTACTTTTTCGGGGGTGTTAACTGATGAACAAGGAAGGGTCCAAGCTATCTGGGGAAGCTTTTCAACTCAGGTTTCCACTCGGACCAAAAAAAAGAAAATGAAAAAGAAAAAAACTAAGGTTCATTGTTAAATTGATTTCTCTGATGTGCTCCATCGGAGCATGAATCTGACATATAAATTCCTGATTGCAGTTGAAATTTGGTTGCAATTCATCTGAGGATCATCAATTTGTCAGAGGAATCCCAATATATACAATCAGCCAAGTCCTTGACAAAATCTTATCTGGTGCACATGGGCCACCTCTTCTCATAAATGGTGTCAAAAAGCCAATGCCACTTGTTAGAATTTTAGAGGTTGAACTTTATCCTACATTGCTCTCAAAGGCCCGGAGTTTTGGACTGAGCGATGATTGGGTGCAAGTACATATTCTTCCTTAGAAAATATTTTATCCTTCTTTCCCTTTCATTTAGTGTGCAATATGAATGCATTTGTTTCCTGCATTCGACTTTGTAAATGCTGTTAATTTTTTTTATAAAGAAAATGGTTTGTTTCTTTGTTTCTCTTTTCATTGTGAATCCATTCAACAACAACAACAAAGCTTTTTTCCCACATATTTTGGAGTCAGCTATGGATTCTCAATAGATTAGTTGTGGCCGGCCACATGTGAATCCATTCTGGCTTACTATTTTAGTGGGAACAAAAATTCACATTGCACATAATATTTTGGTTCTGAAAACATGTAGATATAGATGAAACAGCCTTAATGGCTAACGGATGTTTCACCTGATGTATTACTATGGCTAAACATCATCAAAATTTTCTAGGTTTAGATATTGGAATGGTGCACCATTAGATGTGATACGTTAATTTTTATCATCATGTTTTGGTCTCTTTACATCATTTCCTTCTTGAATGAATCTTTTTGGTTACCAATATCATTATTTTTGTAATTAATCATTGGGGAATGTTCCTTGAAGGCACTTGTCAAGAAAGATCCAATTAGACGACAGGTTTTACGTGTGAAAGGTTGTTTGGCTGGATCAAAAGCTGAAAATTTATTAGAACAAGGAGACATGGTCTTGGCAATCAACAAAGAGCCAGTTACATCCTTCCTTGACATAGAAAATGCTTGCCAAGCATTAGACAAATGTGACAACAATGATGGGAAGCTTAACATGACCATTTTTCGGCAGGTAAGCAAATATTATGTCCCATGTGTGTTTTGTTTTTTATTTTAACATTCTTTTAGAAGCAGGGGTTCAAGAAAGTATTGCCTAGGTATATTTGCCTCTTTCACATTGTTGTGCATTGAATTATTTTTGATATAAGAAATAGCTATTGAATAAATCATCATTCATACATTAATCGAAGCAGCTATTGAATGAATCATCATTCATACATTGATCTGTATGATTTCAGGGACGTGAAATCGATGTTCTTGTGGGGACAGATGTTAGGGATGGCAATGGCACAACACGTGTGATAAATTGGTGTGGGTGTATTGTTCACGATCCTCATCCAGCAGTTCGTGCTCTTGGATTTCTTCCTGAAGAAGGTCATGGTGTGTATGTGGCAAGGTATGAAATTTGTTCGAATTTACAAGTATTCCATGCTTTTCCTGACGTGAAGGGGTATATAATTTAAGGAATTGCATAATTGATGGTCTGTTAGCATTCCCATTGACTAGCTCAACCTAAGTCTTTGCTAAATGCTCATCTCAGGGTGTTATACAGAAACGTTTTGCACCCACAAAAGTTGTTAATTAGGCCAATTTGGTAGCAAGTGTTCAGCCTGATGCGCATCAACCAACACAAAACATTGACTGTTATTGTTTTTCTACCGACTGTTTACCTTCAGTGCAGGCCAACTTGCTAATTCCTCCCATACTCTTTGAAGATCGAAATAGTTACTTACTGAAAATTAATATCACCCTGCACCACTCTTTTACATTTTTGATAAAATCTCATTACTTACCGTTAAAGCTTTCAACTACTTGAGTATGCTTGACAATTTCTAAAATTTATCAGGTGGTGCCATGGCAGTCCAGTGCATAGGTATGGTCTGTATGCACTTCAGTGGATCGTTGAAGTTAATGGGAAACCGACTCCTGATTTAGATGCTTTTGTTAATGTGACAAAGGTATATCCGCAACCTTCCCTTCCTCTTTTTTCTCTCTCTCTCTCTCTCTCTACTTATATGCTGTCTATGTGTGGGTGCGCGCCTGTGCCTGTGGTTGCGATGCTTGAAAATTTGACAATGCCCCCTTAATCCACTAACTTTTCCCCCCTTCTCCTTTCTCTCCCTTTGATTTAAATATTTGATGTTGATAGCTACTTTGAAAAATTACAATGATGCTTTGAAAGTGAATACATTGTGATGTTGGATGCATGGTTATCCAATTTCAAGGGAAGTGACGTTAGCATTTAATGCCAATGTGAAGAATAAAAATGATTTAAAAAAAATTCTCTGTTTCATTTTTTTTCACAGATCACTAATTTATAGGCCAAAGTATAGGCATTCAATGTTAGCAAAGTCATGGTGCATGGGTCTTGTTTGTATTTATATTGGGATTTGGGTAAAACTGCATTTGAATCACTTTCATAAGGCTCACTTTGACATAAGGGCTGCGAGGACCTTTGACATCTTGTGGCTATATGTGCTAAAGCTAATTGTATGTTTGACTAACAAGATACTAAGCATTATCAGAGCTAGTCAACGTTTACTGACATAAGCTTGCACCTTGTTAACTCTGGTAATATTAGTGGGAGATATCTTGGTTATTATTCAAGTAATTTTATAAAAATCTTTATGATTTTTGCATATCACTTCATTGTTACTAGTATATTTTTATATGGATTATGTTTGTTATATGCACAGAGGTTATTTACAGTGCATATGAAATGTCAATGATGATTTTCTGAGTTGTGCTTCCAACTTATGCATGAGTCAGACATACTGTATATTCATAGTCAAGCAAGGGCAGAATATATATTCACAATTGACTATTGGTCAGAATATTAGTATTTTGGTAATTCTGCATCAGATATTCTTTGTTGCTATCTTAGAACCAATAGCAGAAATGTTATAGCATAACAGTGTGTTTGTATTTTAATTCTTCTGTCATCAGATTGGTAGGTATGTTATACCAAGTCATATGCTTATTTATGAAGATTCTCTTTACATAAATTCAGGAATTAGAACATGGGGAGTTTGTCCGTGTACGAACAATTCACCTGAATGGGAAGCCTCGAGTACTAACGTTGAAGCAGGACTTGCACTACTGGCCTACATGGGAGTTGAGATTTAATCCTGACACTGCAATGTGGCGGCGTAAGGTAATCAAGTCATTATGAAGCAGTAATGCCTGAAATAAGCATTATCATCTGGCTGGACAGATTTCCTTGGGGGAGGAAGGAAGCACCATACGAGCATAAAGTGTGTAACGACTGAACTGTACTGAGCTAGCCATGGTTAAAGGAGTGACATACAGGTGCTGCAGCCTTCTGGTTGGACATGGTTATTTTGGAATGGAGCTGGGCTAACATGGTTTTTCAACAAACAGAGGACCGTAAAAGGCACATTTTGTGTTTAAAGATGATTATATACTGAATAGTTATACAAGTGAATTGTTACTGAAATACAAGTGAATTATCGAATGAATTCATCTGAGAAAAAAATGTTGGATGAAAGAAAGTAAAAATCATTATCATTATCTACTTTCTCCTTTTAATAGATCTAACACCAAAAAAAGGAAGAAAAACAAAAAACGAGAGTACAAAGCAAGATTAGCAACTAGCAAGACAAAGTTTGTATAGCGAGGAATGAGAATATATTATGCTGATGAACCACAATATTGTGGTTCTACTTCTGCCTGTTTTTTGACTAGTCTCAAAAAAAAGAAAAAAAGAAAAGAGAAGAAGTCAGTTCTTGTCCACTGCTAAAGCGGAATGAATTGACGTTGGCAACTGTTGCACCCAACTCTTTTGGATGAAACAATTGCTAAATGACTGGCATTGATGGAGGCTCTAATATATTGTACTAACAATGCCATCATCTTCTCCAAAAACGTTTTTCAACTCTCTCAGACAAAGCATAGTGACGCATTGATACCATTTCAATTATGAACTCGTGGAAATACAAGTTGTCTCTCTAGAATTTGTTGACACCGAAAACCAATTAGTTGGCCTTTTTGGTCTTCACTTTGAGCATCTTAGGAAGGCTATTGGTATTTTTGTTGTCTCTACAGTATTTTGTTTTTGCTCCTCCTAGGGTGCATCTTTAGATCTCCATCATACACGCTATGAGTGTGTATACAACTTTACATTAGTGTTTGCATTCATGCGTTGTTTTTCATGTTTTGATTTGCAATTAAGGAAGGTTTGAATTAAGTACAACTTTAGCTTCTACTGCATTGGTTGCAAATAAAAGTGATAGGTGACATTTTTCACACGCTTGATTTATACATTACTCATGATTAAGTGTAATTGTAGTAATTGTTCAGTTTGAGTGATTTGAATTGCCCTATAATGGGAATTCGTGTTTAGAACGGTATTTGAGTGACACTTCTTTGTCTATAAGGAGTTGTTTGTGTATCTATTTTATACATTTAAGGCCATGTAGACTTGAACAAAATTCTGTAGCTCTTTCAGTCTGTTATAGGTCATGCTCGAGAGTTCACTCATACTTCATGAGTATGGTTGAGCTAAATCCATCTTGTGAGAGTGAAACTTAAACTTACTCAAGCTGAGCAGAACTGTTCAAACTTTAAACAACAATTTTTTTCCAGCTTGTTACTTTTGCAGAAACAATCTCTCTTTCTCTCTCTCCCTCTAGCCCAACACTAAATCGAGATCTCTCACAATTCTTGAGTGTAACTCCTCCCACATCATCTTTGCTATGACATTGTCTCTAATCCTCTCATTTTAATTCAAATTTCATGTAGTTTTGCATTGAACCTTGGGTTTCAAAATTTGGGATTTTCTACAATCTCTCATGTTCCTGTTTATTCTTTCATTTTGGATGTATGAGTTTTTGTTCTGCATGGATTTAGATTGAATTCAAGTGATATTTCCTTCCCTATCATTTAGATGGTGATTTTGTTTGCCAATTTTTGTGAGATGTTTTCATGTTTTTCATCTTTCACAATCTTGTTATGATGGGCTTCTTGTTTTAAAGATCAACTGTGTTGCGTGACTTTGGAAATGGGTGTAAAGTTTTGGGTTGTTTCATATTGCAACAAACCTTTTTCATGTCCAATTTGCATCTAGCTCACCAAAATGTCCAACAAAATGCCTCACTCAAGTTTTGATTCAATTTCATGGTATGAACCATGTACTTTATAGTACTAATTGTCCTTGGTCATTAAATTCATTTAATGTTCAGTTAAAAATCCTAGGGTATCCTTTTCGAAAAAAAAAAAAAAATCCTAGGGTATCATCATACTTGGAAATTTCCGATGTTGATTTTAGGAAGTGGTTGTCACAAGTTGCATTTTGGGATGAAATTGTCAAAAGCATGTCATACATACTTGAAGGGTGCATCATTGAGGCATTCACATTTAGACATCATAGGTCTACATTCTCTTGCTTAGTTCTTTGTATATAATATTTATAATATGTCTCAACTGTTCATGTCATACACATTTAAGAGTACTTTCTTGAATTGTATCATTAATCTCGTGTCCATTACATGGCTCCTAAACGCCCTCACGCATTCACCTCTTCACCTTTGATGGTAGACTGGTGATCTCGTCCTTGTGTTGTCGTCCACAAGAGGTGAGCTCGTCCTGGAGATTTAACTTCATGGGACGAGTTACATAACAGCCATCCATATAATCTATTTCCTCCCCGTACCTTAGAGTAATATGATGAGTCATAAGTCTAGAGAACTCGTCCAAGGTTTTGATAGCAACATCCGTCCAAGCATGGACGAGTCTCAACAGAAACTCTGCTACGCAGTAAAGAAATACACGCTACGTGGAAGGATTATAAGACATCATTGTAACCTCTGCAAATATTTCAACTTCCCATAGCAGTTATCTCCTGGCTTCCACAAATGAGGGAGCAGTTGCAGGATAGTAACCGTCACTTTGGCCCTATATAAACACCCTTTCTCCAACACAGAAAAGTAAGTGAATCTCTCTAGACATTCTTGTTTTGGATAGACTTGGAAGTTTTCTTGATTATTGGAAATAAAACTAACTTCATCATCGGAGGGTCTTAGGCTGGCCAACCCCGGTCTCCTTTGATTCATCATTTTCCTTGCAGGCCTTTTAGATCATCAAAGTCCAAGCATCCAGCCTACTGATTCGAAAGAGCATCATCAGTTGGCGCCGTCTGTGGGAAATTCGTTAAGCTTTGGCCTTTGTGCTTTCTCTTCACGTTTTCTCCGATAAAAAGGCTGTATGGTTCGGACAAGATTAAGGGCCACTAGCCCGGGCCACCAAGAGAGTAGGGATGCTTCTAGTAATCCCCACCGAGATCGCCAGTCAGCGCCTGTCATGCAACCATCTTCAGTTCAACATATACAATTCATGGCGGCCGCCATGGCAGAGTTAACCCGCCAAAACCAAGAGTTGACAAGGGAGATTAATTTAAGGAGACAACATCGGGAAGGACAAGCCCAGAGTTAGGAGGATAGAGGGGATCCTGGTCCAGAAAGCCAATCGCGCGGCGCCACTTCACGGAGGGTGCCACATTTAGAGAAGGAGATGGATCAGATGAAGAAAGTCATGGATGAGATGCGGGAGAGTATGAGAAGAACAAATCCTGTAGAGGACTTAGTCCATCGAACGGACTCCCCTTTCACGGCTGCGATCAACGACCATCCATTACCTCCAAAGTTCAAGATGCCTTCCCTAGATTCGTATGATGGAACGAGGGATCCATTCGACCATATCGCCACTTTCAAGACTACAATGCATCTCCAAGGGGTCCCAGACGAGATCATGTGTAGAGCCTTCCCTACTACCCTTAAAGGGCCAGCGCGGGTGTGGTTCAGTAAGATACCACCAAATACAGTAAGTTCCTTTGAGGAGTTGAGCAAATTGTTCGTTAACAATTTCATTGGAGGACAAAGGCATAAATGTTCCTCGTCCAGACTGTTGACCATCGAACAAGGAGAGAATGAAAGTTTGCGATCCTTCATCACTCGTTTCAATAGAGAAGCCCTGACGGTAGACGAAGTAGATGACAAGTTGCTGTTGGCAGCCTTCCACAATGGAGTAAACTCTGATTTATTCATTCACAAGCTGTACGAAAAGGAGCCTCAAACCATGGCCGAGCTCGTTCACTCGGCCCAAAATTTCATGAATGTAGAAGACGCAATCATAGCCAAGAAAAGGAAGAGAGCTGAGAGAATGGAGACGAACTCCATGCGTTACTCCGAACAAGGTACTCGTCCAAAGAAGGGATGGATGGAAGATAAGAAGGACCGGGACATTAAGAAGGTAGGCCCCTCAGCAAGAACCCAACAATACACGCCGTTGAATGTGCCGCTGGAACAGGTGCTCATGCAAATCAAGGATGACCCCTCCCTGAAATGGCCTGAAAAGATGAAAGGAGATCCCAACAAGCGCAATAGAAACAAATATTGTCGCTTCCACAGGGACCATGGGCATGACACCGACGAATGTTTTGACTTGAAACAGCAGATAGAAAACCTTATTAGGCAAGGGAAGTTAAGGAATTTCCTTGGACGAGATCACAAGGACGAAAAACTGAAAGCAAAGGCGGAAGAATCGCCACGTCCCCCGCTCGGAGAAATAAGAATAATCATAGGAGGAAATTCAATGGCGCAGTCGTCCAAGGCAAAGAAGTCATACTTGAAGGTAGTGCAGAACGTCCAGCTCTCTGAACGGTCGTCCGAAGGCAGGACAACTGACGAGCAGGCCATCACGTTCACAGACGAGGATGCTGGAAGGGTTCATCACCCCCATGACGATGCCATCGTCATCACTCTACTCATCGCAGATTACACAACAAGGAGGGTGTTGGTGGATAATGGAAGTTCCGCAGACATTTTGTATTATCTCGCTTTTCAACAAATGAAGCTTGGACGAAACCAACTTCGCCCAGTGAACTCGCCCTTGGTGGGTTTCGGTGGGATGAAGGTGCAGCCAGTGGGCACTATCACCTTACCCGTGGTAGTAGGCACACACCCACAGCAGGTGACCAACAATGTCAATTTCTTGGTAGTCGACTGCTCATCCTCTTACAATGCCATCATCGGAAGACCAACTTTAAACAGTTAGAAGGCAGTCACGTCTACTTATCACCTGTCAGTCAAGTTTCCTACAAAACACGGAGTAGGACAGGTACAAGGAGACCAATTAGCAGCAAGAGAGTGCTACTTGGCTATGCTAGCCATGGACGAGCGCACACAAGTGATGAACATTGAGGAGAAACGAGGTGTAGCTGAACCAACTGAAGCACTAGAGGACGTTTCCGTAGACGAGGATAAACCTGAAAGGCAGACAAGGGTTGGAGTAGAAATGGAAAACAAGGTAAAAGAGGACCTCATCCTGTTCTTGAGGAAGAATGTTGATGTATTTGTATGGACGCATGAAGATATGCCGGGGATAGACCCTAGTGTTATCACCCACCGTCTTAATGTACATCCTTTCTCAAAGCCTGTACGACAGAAGAAAAGAGTGTTCGCCCCTGACAGAGATAATGCCATCAAGGAAGAGGTCCAAAAGTTAACTACAGCAAACTTCATTCGAGAGGTTTACTATCCGGATTGGTTGGCCAACGTAGTGATGGTCAAGAAGGCTAATGAAAAATGGAGAATGTGTGTGGATTTCACTGATTTAAACAAAGCCTGTCCCAAAGACAGTTACCTGTTACCGCGTATTGATCAATTAGTGGATTTGACTGCGGGTCATAAATTGCTAAGCTTCATGGACGCATTTTCCGGGTATAACCAGATAAGAATGGATGAAAGAGATCAAGAGAAAACGTCATTCGTCACTAGCCAAGGCCTGTTCTGCTACAAGGTGATGCCTTTTGGTTTGAAGAACGCAGGGGCAACATACCAAAGGTTGGTAAATCACATGTTTCGACCCCAGATTGGACGAAATGTAGAAGTCTATGTGGATGATATGCTAGTAAAAAGCCCGGACGAGACGAGGCATTTGGACGACCTACAGGAAACCTTCGACACGCTCAGGCGGTACAACATGAAGCTAAACCCCAACAAGTGTGCCTTTGGAGTTTCATCAGGAAAGTTTATTGGGTACATGGTGTCACAGAGAGGGATTGAAGCGAACCCTGACAAGATTCAAGCAATATTGGATATGAAACCTCCGCACAACACTAAGGTCGTCCAATCTCTTGCCGGATGAGTGGTTGCCCTTAACAGGTTTATTTCTAGAGCCACTGACAAGTGCTTGCCGTTTTTCAGGATTCTTAGAAAAGCGTTTGAATGGACGGACGAATGTCAGGAAGCTTTCGAAGCCCTGAAGGCATATCTTACCACAGCTCCTTTGTTGAGCCCATCGATCCCTGGTGAAGAATTGTACTTGTACTTGGCAGTGTCCCCTCATGCAGTGAGCTCGGCTCTAATCAGAGAAGAAGCGAAAGTTCAGAAACCGGTTTATTACACTAGCCGAGCACTCAAAGGGGTGGAAGGACGGTATCCGATAATGGAAAAGTTGGCTTTTGCGTTGGTTACAGCCTCAAGGAAACTAAGGCATTACTTCCAAGCCCATGTCATCAACGTCCAGACGGACCATCCATTAAAGAAGGTGATGAACAAGGTGGAAGCAGCCGGGCGGATCGTCCAATGGGCTGTCGAGCTAAGTGAGTTCGACATTAGATACCAACCAAGGAAGGCGGTCAAAGTACAGGTGCTAGCGGTCTTCATTGCGGAGTTTACCCCTGGACAAGGAGAGCTGGACGAGCTGAGCGAAGTTCAGAAATTGGATATCAACGTGGACGGCTCGTCCACGTTACATTCTGGAGGAGTTGGGGTTGTACTTAGATCACCCGAGGGGGATAAATTGGAGTACGCCGTCCGACTACAATACCAACCCACTAACAATGAGGCCGAATATGAAGCACTCCTTATAGGGTTAGAATTAGCCAAATCTCTGGGGGAGGAATCCATCGTTGTCCGAGGAGACTCCCAGTTGATCATTAACTAAGTAAATGGAGTATGTGAAGCCAAGGAAGAACAAATGATGAAATACCTGAGTAAAGTAAGGCAACTCATCAAGGGATTCAACGACACCAAATTTGTCCAACTCTCGAGGGAGGAAAATATGGAAGTAGATGCCTTGGCGAAAGCAGCCTCTTCAGGAGAAGCCATGGATAAGATTGACGAAGTTCAATACATGCCAAGCATAGACCTCCCGGAAACCCAAGAGGTAGGAGAAAGAGAAAACTGGATGACTCCAATAATTGCCTATCTTAAAGATGGAAGGCTTCCACAAGACGAAGGCGAAGCCAGGAAGGTAAGAATCAGAGCTGTCAAATATGTTCTTATGGGTGAAGTGCTGTACAAACGGGGTTTCTCCCAGCCCTACTTGAGGTGTTTAGCCTCAGACGAGTCGAACTATGTGTTGAGAGAAATCCACGAAGGAGCGTGCGGTAACCACTCGGGGGCAAGAGCGTTGGTTCATAAGGTTGTCCGTGCAGGATATTATTGGCCAACCATTCAAGCAGACGCGAAGGCGTACGTCAAGGTATGTGACCAATGTCAGCGTTTCAGCAATGTCCCCCGACAACCGGCAGAATATCTAACTCCAATGACGGCCCCATGGCCCTTTGCACAGTGGGGGTTGGATATCTTAGGTCCTTTTCCACTTGGAACCAGACAGATGAAATTCTTGGTGGTTGGGATCGATTACTTCACCAAGTGGATAGAAGCAGAACCCTTAGCGAAAATAACACAGCAAAATGTCAAGAACTTCGTCTGGAAAAACATCGTGTGTAGATTCGAAGTGCCTAGGGTTCTAGTGTCCGACAACGAGCGGCAATTTGATAACGCCTTCTTCAAAGATTTCTGCAAGCACTTCGGAATCAACAATCATTACTCGGCTTGCGGGGGCAAAGGGGCTATGGCCAGACGAGCTACCCGGTGTTTTATGAGCTTACAGAACCACTGCGAGAACCCCTACTGGAGAAACTCCTTTTAAGCTAGCTTATGGAAGTGAAGCGGTGATACCTGCAGAAATCCACATGGCAAACCACAGGGTGATGCGGTACCAAGGCAAGGATAACGAGGATCAGCTGCGCCTTAACCTTGATCTCATAGACGAAGTAAGGATGGAAGCGGAGCAAAGGACAGCGAGGTACAAAAACCTCATGTCTAGACAGTACGATGTGATGGTGAAGCCAAGACGTTTCAACATAGGGGACCTTGTTCTGAGAAGGGTCTCTCTTACAACCAGGAACCCGGCTCAGGGAAAATTGGGACCCAATTGGGAAGGACCCTACAGGGTTGTCAACTGTAAAAGACAAGGGTCATATTACTTAGAAGCATTAGATGGAAGAAAATTGGAACACCCTTGGAACGTTGAGCACCTGAGAAGGTATTACCAGTAATAATCAAGACAAGTACCAGCTTGGACGAGACCCTCTTGGACGAATCCAAAATGAGTACTTGCCGTTATTATTCAGCATTATGTAATGTTTTTATCCCAAAATGTTTAGTTATTAAACTAGCTATGGATGAAGTAACGTTTGGATGTCTGTATAAATAAGGCACTACTTTCTAAAAAGAACGTGCCATACTTGTCGACGTTATATTTGGTAATGAGTATGGTTTGGATGTTTAAATACATATAATATAGCCAACTCCATGACTCCGTCTACGAAACAGACCAAGGCTTAAAGACGAGCGCAAACCCTTAGACAAAGGGGCATAACGTCTAAACTTTCCTTCAAAAAAGGAGGAAAACGAAGAACAGGGCATGGACGTTTAAACAAAAGACGAGCCAAAGCTCGACAAACTCATCCATGAACAAGGGATACTTGGCCTAGATATGGACGAGAGAAATGCATGTGGTCCTTAGGACGACATCAACTAAAACAACCCAGTTCTTGGACGAGAAAAGTCGAAACTGAAATTTGTAAAGAAAGAACTTACCCCAAAAGACGAGCCAAGGGCCGTCCACCTAATGGGTAAGGGGGGTGAGGGAATAGTCTAGTTCCAATTTCTTATGTTAAAAAAAAAAAAAACATAACATCCATGGACGAGTAGTGCTATAAACTCATGATATTCAGCACGACCAAACTCAAATCATGGATATAAATAACTTCGTCCATACAACATTCTAAGGAATGAGAGAAGGGATAGAAGACAATAAACGTCCATTCACTAAATTATAAGGGACAGTCAGCATCCAAATAGCTCATAAAAGTAGAATTAAAAAAGATTGTTTGAGGACTCGTCCTAAAACCTTGGACGAGTAAAATGTACTTACATACAGTGGCCTAAAACAACAGACCAAGATAGATAGAAAAGAAAAATGATACAAGGATAAACTAAAACAGTTAAAGGCTTCATCTTCACTGGGGAGGAGCATTGGGGTCGTCCAGATTTTGCTGAGTAGTACCGTCGTCCTCAACATTGACATCTTCAGAGCTTGTTTGGACGAGTGAGCTTGAGGTAGCGCCGCCAAGGTTGAGTTTGATGAGACTGAAATCAAGCCCGAGGAATCTCTCCATGGCATCCATCCTAAAATCTTCAAAACCAGCTGCATAGTTGGCGTCCAGCAAGTCAGTGTACTGTTTGGACGCCTTAAATTCTGTAACTGCGTCCCCTTTGGCTTGTTCGAGAAGGGTACTCAACTCGTCGTTCCTCTTGTGGAGGTGATCAAGACGAGTATCCTTCTCTATGATGTCAGCCTTCAACTCTTCAATGTGGTCCTGCAACCCCTTAGCCTCGTCCTTAGCTTTTGCTGCAGCCTCAGCCCACTTCTTGGACTCATCCCTAACCTCTTGAACCCTCGTCTCCAGCAGAATCCTCGTCCTGTCCAATTCAGTAGCCTGCCTAGACGCCGCTACAAACTTCGACATGGCCTACAAAAGGACGAGGGTAAAACTATGGTTGGACGAGAAGAAGTACAAAGTGTTAAAGACGACACAAAAATAAATACATACCTTAAAAAGGTCGTGAACGCCAGAGTGTTCGAAATCCCTTAAGGACATGTCGTAGCACGCAGCTATATCCTCGTCAGACACAGCTTTCTCAAAACGGCCCCAAGCCAAATCCTCGCTTTCAAGAAGGTTTGTGGGAGCCCTTTGAGAAGGTTGGGACGAGGCAGGCCCAGCAGCTCTAGACGGAGGGGTCTTGGATGGAGTAGCCTCTGGAGTTGGCGAATCCACGTCCAAAACTTGGACGGGTGCGTGAGACGAGGGAAGGGAAGACTTACCCACCGTCTGAGAAGGTCCATACTTGGTTTTCTTCCCTCGACGACTGGGCAAATTTCCCAGGTCAAGGGTCTTGGATATTGACTTCCTCTTGTCCCCAGTGGAAGGACGAGTTTGGGTTTGGATCTCTGGACGACTCCCTTGGTCCACAGGTTCTTTTCCCCTGTTCTCCTTCATGGTTGTCATTCCTACGAAATAGAGAAGCACAAATTAAAGCTAAAACCGAAAATAATTAGATAAGTGTTATGAGTCCACACTTACGTCTACGAATTGTAACCTCGTGCGCGATGGCTTCGTTGGACGGGTCTGGACCGAGCCCCCACTTGGCTAAACGCCTAAGGGTAACTAAGGAATGGAAGTCCCTTTCAGTGTATAGACGAGCTCGATGGACTCGGTCACGATAAAATTTGCTCAACGAAGGTCGTCCAACGGCTGCGAAGCAACAAGTGAATAGATGTTAGACAATTAATAAAAACAATATAAAAGGAAAAAGAAGGAGCGGGCATACCTTCAGGATGAAGGTTACCTAATTCCCCAGTGTAGGGGGCAAAGGTATCCCTGCCAACGTCTATAGAATTCCCTGCCCAGAAACCAGAGATGAAGAAAAATTCCGTCTTCCAATTTCTGTCAGACGAGGGCAGGGACTTGATCAACCTACAGTTAGAACTCCTGGCTACAAACTGGTAAAAGCCAAGGGACTGATTAATCTCTGTGGGTTTGTAACAAGAAAGGAACTCGTCCACTGTAAGAGGGCGGTCCCCTCCAAATACTTCCCTCCACAAGATTTGCATGGAGACAATCAGTCTCCATGCGTTGGGGTTAAATTGACAAATGCCTAAACCTAACCTAACTAGCAACTCTCTGGTAAAAGCATTCAAGGGTAACCTAAGACCCCCTAGAAAATAAGCTTCATAAACCCCAACTCCAAAATGGGGATTGCAACACCACTCCCCACGGACGGGTAACCTAGGGTTAAGATCGTCAGGAATTTGGTACCATAGTTTAAGGTTGTTAAGCCTTTGTTCATTGGTTTTAGACGAAATACCAACGGCACAACTATAAACAGTCTCTTTCTCGTCCAAAGGGCTAGACGGAGGCACGCTGGACGAAGTGCCAGCCTGGGACCCTGAAGTTTTTCTAAGTTGTTTTTGAAGGACCTCTAAGGGGACCCCAGGGACTCCAGAGACATAACCCTCGTCCGTGCTACTTCCCTCACTACCATTACCACTATCACTAATACTATTGTCAGAACTACTATAGCTATTGGTATCATGATATTCGTCTATGGCTTTTTCTGTACTAT
Source organism: Lithocarpus polystachyus (assembly GCA_033629205.1). Classification (NCBI taxonomy): domain Eukaryota; kingdom Viridiplantae; phylum Streptophyta; class Magnoliopsida; order Fagales; family Fagaceae; genus Lithocarpus; species Lithocarpus polystachyus. Next base: position 5,348,626 of record CM066172.1, read on the forward strand.
TACTAGACGAGGATATAAAAGTAGACATCTCTGAAAAACTTGAAGCCTAAAGACAAGGTAGGAAAAATACCTGGCTCTAGACGGAGGAAGACTATGGACGCGGAAAGAATTCTAGACGAGGCTCTAGACGACAAAGACCAAGGAGGAAAATCTTTGGAAGTGAGAGGGGCAAGAGAGGAATTCTGCTATTTATAGGCAACATGGATCAACACTCGAAATAACGCGACCAATCAGGTCACGCCACGTGGCATTTCTCGGGAAACGAGGAGTCATGACTGAGTTGCGTTAAAAAAAAAAAAAGAAAAGAAGAAGAAAAAAAAAAAGAAAAAAAAGAAAAGAAGAAGAAAAAAGAGAAACTCTTCATGACGGACAACACAAGGGCAAAGGGGCAACTGATGGTAGACTGGTGATTTCGTCCTTGTGTTGTCGTCCATAAGAGGTGAGCTCATCCTAGAGATTTAACTTCATGGGACGAGTTACATAACAGCCATCCATATAATCTATTTCCTTCTCGTACCTTGGAGTAATATGATGAGTCATAAGTCTAGAGAACTCGTCCAAGGTTTTGATAGCAACATCCGTCCAAGCATGGACGAGTCTCAACAGAAACTCTGCTACGCAGTAAAGAAATACACGCTACGTGGAAGGATTATAAGACATCATTGTAACCTCTGCAAATATTTCAACTTTCCATAGCAGTTATCTCCTGGCTTCCACAAATGAGGGAGCAGTTGCAGGATAGTAACTGTCACTTTGGCCCTATATAAACACCCTTTCTCCGACACAGAAAAGTAAGTGAATCTCTTTAGACATTCTTGTTTTGGATAGACTTGGAAGTTTTCTTGATTATTGGAAATAAAACTAACTTCATCATCGGAGGGTCTTAGGCCGACCAACCCCGGTCTCCTTTGATTCATCATTTTCCTTGCAGGCTTTTCAGATCATCAAAGTCCAAGCATCCAGCCTACTAATTCGAAAGAGCATCATCAATCTTCATTTGATACTCAATGCTTTCATGACCTTGATGTCTGTTTGTTATTCTATTCCATTTATCAAAACAGTTCTTTCGACTTGGAAAATCAAATGCTTCTAGTTGACCTTGAACGCACTTAAATTCCACACTTTTTTTTAGTACAAGAGTGGTTGTCTTTAATCATAGGCGAAGCTTCCCTCTTGTAGATAGGAGTAAAGGATGAGACAGTATATCCCCTCTAATGATTAAAACCAATGAAGGAAAACCAAATCCATTTTATAGTTATATTTTTTTACTGCAAACATCCGGTTTTTTTTTTTTTCTCTTTCTTTTAATCACGCGTACTATTTACTTTAGTATGGACACCTAATTGTGGATAAGGCCAACTAGCTGCCCCTAGTATCCAGAAAACTGTGAAACCATGGTCCCCTAATTTAGTGAGTAGATTCTAGAAGGTTGATTGTCATTTCTTTCCTATCTACCACGTAAGAACAAACATTTACCTGTATTCTATTACTAAAATCACATAGGTTCGTTTGGTATAGGAATTTGAGTAATATTATTTGTATTTTTTTAAAATATGTGTGAAAAAAAATGTGTAATATTATTTAAAAACTGAAAATAAATGGTTAAGTGTTAACAACTCTACCAAATGAACCTTAACTTCTTATCTTCTCCTTGCTGAAATGTTTGACTCAAATATTGCATCCCTCTCTCTCATTGGAGGACTTGGTAAAAATGCTCTTTCTGATACCCTGAGCTGCAGGATGTTGGGACAGAGCTTCATTTAAAGCTCTTCTTGTGGTTGTGATCACTGAGAGTCAGAGTCACTCACAGCTAGAAAGTGCAACAATGTTGTTGAAGTTATAAATGCTCATTTTTAGAATTTAGGGGGTTGGTACAGGTGCTTCAATAATAGTTTGCAGTTTTAGTTTTTAATTTTTTAAAAAATATTAAAAATATATAAAAATAGTGTATTGTAGTTTAAAAACTAAAAACAGTTATTTAAGTTGCGGTCCCAAACGGGTTTTGCAGTGTTTCAAACTTTTGCTACTGTGTAAGTGACAACTGATCAAACTGTGTACCCCACTAGGGGTGGACTAAAAGTTAAAACTCATAAAAGCTACCCAGTGTTATAAGGATAATCCTTCAGTCTTATTGTGAAACAAAATAGCTGCCACTCCAACAGTCAGGTTGGTTTATCATCACTGAAACATTTATATTAATGATAAATCAACTAGGGCAGAATATTGTGAGATCATGACTACACATTTTTGTTGACTTGTAGCATAATTTCATGATTATCCGAATGTTTGATCCAATTTGATCAATTAGCTAATTGATACCATGATTAATGGCTATAGAAGAGGCAAGCATTAAACAAAATCTACTATCCAAATTAATGGCTATACTATGATACCATCCCATTGCTATCTTGCAATATGTGTGAGAGAGTTTTATTTATTTATTACGGTAATAGCTTTGTATGTTTTTACAACTTTTGTGTCATAGTTTTTACTACAATTTTGATACGGTAGGATAATAGAAAAAAAGTGGTCAATATGTATAACAGTATAAGGAGTTGTTTGGATTTTCAGTTTCTATCATCCATAACTCTGTTTCCATCACCCATAACTCAACATATGTGGGTCTCATGGCTGAATGGTTTGTTTGGAGATGTTTTCAATTTTTGTTTCCATCATTCAATTATCTGATTTTTGAGTGATAAGTTATGGAAACTGAAAACAAATTTTAGGTGTTTTCAAGTTATAGAAATAAAGTTATGATGACATTTGTGTAAATATACACACATTGAGGAACCCATAGTTAGAAGTCCAGTCATAACTTTTGACTTTTTTTTTTTCACCGTGTTCGGTGTGTTTGGGTGGTCTTTTTCTTCTTCTTTTCTTTTTCCTTTCACATTGGTCTTCTTCTTCTTCTTCTTCTTTTCTTTTTCCTTTCACATTGGTCTTCTTCTTCTTCTTCTTCTTCCTCCTTTCACGCTGGGTCTGGTCTAGTCTTCTTCATCTTTTATTTTTATTTTTTATTTTTTTCCTTTTCACACCGCTTCATATCCAAAACCAACATCATACCTTCATTCGAAAATGCAACATCAACCTTCAATTTAACATCAAAATCCATAATCCCCTTAAGGAAATCTAAAATCCAAAATCCAAAATCAAAAATCCAAAATCCAAAATCAAATATTCATACAAATCACTATGAATTGAAAGAAAAAGGAAATGATGATGCACATGAGGTATGGCCGAGATCGGTGACGATACGCACGATGTACAGTGGCGCTGGGTGACGATCGCCGTTGTTGATGTTGCTGTTGTTGCTGTTGTGGCTATGGTGGGTTTCAGAGTTTTTAAGGAGCGGAATGTCGTCATTTGTCACTATGGGTTGTAGTGGCGGCTGCGATGGTGGTTGTTGTGACGGTTGGGATTTTAGGTCTTTGACCTGGGAAAAGCATAAAAATAAGGATCATGGTGGGGCTTGATTAAAATATGTGTTAACATGGATGAAGAAAAAAAGCAGAGAAAAATAGGAGAAAAACGAAGAGAAATGCAGCGAAAAATGAAGGGGAGAGGAGATGAGAGTCAAAGAAAGATGAGAGTCAGAAGAAAAAGGAGAGAGATAAGTTTTATGATATTGGGTCAGTGTGTGAGTCCCAATTTTTTTAGTTTTTTGGTTGAAAATATAACTAAGTGATGGGTGCTAAACGTGTGGGATTTAGGACATTGAGACATTTTAAATGATAAGTGATAAATAATGAGTGACGAAAATTGAGTGAGGAGTGATGAAAAAAAAAAAAAAAAAGCCCCCAAGTGTTGTCCGCGGCCTCACCAAATTATTACAATTTACTGTGACCGAAGAACAAGATAAAATTTATTTCGACTTAGCAAAAAAACTAAGATCTTAAAGGACATTAAGAAAAAGTAAAAGCTGAGGTAGCAACGAGGGTGGTTCAAAACTTTAAATTGATTGTGTACGTCGTACCTATCTGGTATTGTGACACATATTACATACGTATAGATAGGTTAGTACTTAGTACTGTCTGCGGTCGGTGGCTAAAACCGAATGAAGAGCAACTCTGACGCCAGGGAGTGTTGGACCAATTGGTTATAATAATTTTGACAAATAGTGAAGTTGAAGCTTTTTTTTAAAGGTTAATTTGTTGGGTTTATTTATTCTTCCCTGCAACCAGAACCTCTTAAAGTTTTTTGGTCTTTTTTTTTTTTTGGGTAGAATTTTGCTCTCATTTTTTTCAAGCTTCATAATTAAGTTGTCAAAATCTGAATATATTTGATCAAATTTGTGACACGATCCAAACCCGTGGCACAAGTTAAGAAATTTGATTTGGGCATGGGATTGAATGAAAACACAGATATAGAAAATTAAAAAAATAGTAATTTATTGAAGATTAAATTTATTTCTTGAATATAAATAAATATTTTCACGCTTTAAATAGTGCAGCATTGTGAACACTTTTAAATTTATAATATATATTTTGAACATGAAATATATCCTTTTAAAATGGATAGGATCATTTTCCTCCTTGAAGAAATTAACAAGCACAATAATAATCAACACTTACATTATCTAAACCTCCTATTAATTTGTACCTTCTTTTGCACCCAATCTTCATGAACGCATAATTCTAAATTCCAACTTCTTGTTCGAATGATCAGATAGTAATTTCCTTCTTCTAATTATCAATTATCCAAGTTCAAGTAGCAACACATAATTCTTTTAATGTTTCCCACTTACATGAAAGATATACACAAGACAACCATATATGAATTGTATTAATTTATTTTGATAAATTGGAAGTTCAATTATTTCTGCATGAAAAAATAAGAGATTAAACATATTTTGATCTCCACAATGGACCACCTATGTTAAAGAGGACAAAAGTATAATAACATAGTAAAAAAAACCAATATTCATGCTATAACATTTAGACAAGAACTATAAGAACAGACCTAATATATATGTATCCATTTCCAAGGCCTTCAATCTTGACCAAGTTCTCTGGTCTATATCAGAGTCTCCCAAATCACTAGAAGTTCCAACACTCCAAAACCAAGCAAAAGCAACAACCCCACAATCATATTCCGATCGGCACATGAGTGATACTGATACACCCAAGTATTAAATGTTGGATCAGTGTTGTACAAGTTTCCACCAGGCACACTTGTGACGTAAGTGAATCTTGGTGGTGGTGGTGCCAAAGGAGGGCAATACGGTGTGGATGGATTCTTTGGAGTTGGCAGTGGTGGTGGCGGTGGCGGAGGCGGAGATGGTGGCGGTGGTGGAGGCTGCTGGACACATGGGTTGGAACAAGGGCATGAACCGCACTTTACTTCTGTATCTGCTTCTTGAGGCAGCGGAGTTTGGTCTAGCTTCTGAGAAACTGTGGCACTTGTTGGAAATGAAAATGATATTACGAGAAAAAGAAGCATCAGAAGAAGTTTTTGAGGGCTCCAACAATGTGTTGAAGATATCATTTTGCGATGAGAGAGGCTGATTCTTTGTTAATGTGTTAGAGAGAGAGAGAGAGAGAGAGAGAGAGAGAGAGAGAGAGAGAGAGAGAGAGAGAGAGAATAGAAAAGGTGGATGTGAGTAATGAGGAGTCTGTGGGTGTAAATGATTTACGTTGGGTGCATGGGAAATGTTTGATGCTAAGGGTGTGTTTGGTTAGAGAAGTGAAAAAGTGAGAAGATAAAAAATGGTGGAAGAATAGAAACACACCTTAACCAAACAACACTCTTCTCCATTTTCTCTCTTATTTTCTCTCCAGAATTTTTCCTCCATCATATTTTTCCTCTAAACAAACACACCCTAAAAGACATGCTCTATATACTATTAGTATTAGCCTATAAGGTAACTCAATTTGGTCCTAAGGTCTAAATTTGTTGTTTAATTAGATTCTTTGAAGTTATTTGTGTTTCTATTCACCCCTTTTGTCCAAATATGTCAATCTTATTGTAAGAAAATTAAAAATGAAGTAGGTTGAGAAATGGTCATTTTCTCAAATTTTTCTTCTGATTTTTTTTTAATCAAAATTAAGTCATGTTCGACTCACATGCATATTATGACATTTAATGCAAGAAATTTTAATAAATTTGGTCAGAAATTTACATCAACAATTAAAAAAAAAAAAAAAGACTTTAGTGATTGAAATTAAATTCTAGTAACTTAAGTTACAACAAATTTAAACTTTTGGGTGGACGATAATTTATTTTACTATATAAGTAAATTTTTGGGAAAATATGGAGTTGTTTGTTGAGAGGGACTTGTTATTATGATGATCCTCGTTTGAATGGGTTTGCAATGGTTTTGAAAGCGAATTGCATGTGGCTGTTGTAAATATAGGGGACCTTATGTCGACCTTTTAATAACAATCTTCCAACCATACAAGTGGTAATTCAATTCCATAATTGTAAACAGTATAAAAGTAGTGCATAGGAATATTAATTATCAGCGTGCAACGGCCCCTACCAGAAAATTAGCTAGAATCTTTTCCCTCTGATTTCTAGCGTTGGTTTAAGAAATTTACCTTTAATGAGCATAATTAGCTACAGACAATAGATGTTTCTCAACCAAAAAAAAAAAGCTACAGACAATAGGTATAAGATCCCTTTGCCATACATCTGGTGGCAATATTTTCCTGTTTATATATTGTCCGGAACTACTTTTTACTAAGAAGAATGTTTTAGGATTATTGCATCAACTAAGATAGTGAATGCTAAAACAAAATGAAAATAGCAGCTACAATTACTGTATATTTTATTACAAAGGTTTTACAAGTGTGAACTAATAAACAAAATAAAAAATAATCATAAAATTTTATTTATTATTTTATTAATAAGATAGGAATTATATTTATTGTCACATCAATTTATAATTTTTTTAAAAGTGATATTAGAAATTTAACCTATGCTATATATAGACAAAGAAAAACTGCCAATAATCATGTCATTTGGGCTATGGATATTGTCAATTGTTGCCAATGATTAACTCCCATCCTTTGTTACAAGAGTGGGAACAGAAAGATCAACCATTAGCTCATTAAATTCTTTAATGAATAAAAATATAAAAAACAAACAACTTTATGCCCTATAAAACTGTAAAGAAGTCAAAAGAGTTGTAATCAAATTTGTAGGATCTCTAAATTTTGTTTTTAATTGCTTGATTCAAAGATTTAAGAGACTTGGGCTTACTTCTTAAGATTGCTTTATGTCTCTCCAACTAGAGAATGCATCATGCACTTTATATAAAGTGTACGGTTGGCATTATTCTTCCACTTGGGCTTTTATAATACTCATTATTATTATAATCTTTTGAATTAATTTATAAGGGCTTGAACCTTTTACTATAATAATTTAATTGTTCATATAATATAAGGCTCCATTTGCATCTTATAATTTCATGATCAAGTAAAGTAGAGGGAGTTGAAAGCTTTTTGTTTGTGGTCCTTATGTGATCTCTTCCTCTCTTATCTGTCTCTCCCAACACACTTTTTTTTTTCCTCTAATTAATGTGTTTTTCAAGTAATCATGTAATTTTCATCCTCGATCTCTTATGTGACTGTTAACTTGTTAATTAAGTGCATTACGACAAAGTATACTAATGTGTTAAACCAATTTGCGATGAAAAAGAGTGGTTCCAAATCAAGTTATTGAGTTTTAATTTTGATGTATACTTTTGAAATAGAGTTAAATTGCTAAAGAAACAGGTTTCCTTGCTATCACTCTCTTATCGAAAGGACAACAATGCACCATCAATAGCGTAGGGGTATTCTTCTTTAATATTCCATTATGTCCCCAGTTTGTGGTGATTGGTAAGCGAAATTTGGTGATCTAAAGACCTAAAGTTAATGGCAACGTTTCAATGGTGAAAAGTAAATATAATAAGGCATAGAGGGAAATCTGTTGTTGCAAAGTTTGTTCAGGTTACTTTTTAGTAGCGTAGAGGAATCATATACTCTGGCAAAAATGATCAAAAGGCATTAGCCATTTAGCTTTCATCTTTTCATCGAAGCAGCCACCATTCTTTCCCTGGAAGGAATTCTGATCAGCACAACCAACAATGTGTATAAAGGGAAAATTCCCACGACTCCAGCTGAAATTGAAAAAGTGTCATGACATTATCATTATGCAATCAACCCTAGCTTAAGGGGCAAGGTTTTTCTTCTTTTTAATCTTCAATTATATATATAAAAGAGCATATAATTAACTAATATATATAGTAGGCCAATCACTGACATGGTTTATTGATACCTAGGGGTTGAGGAGAGGGGAGGGGTTCGGGTAATAGTAAGCGATTCTAACCAAGCTATAAATATATATATTTATATTTATATTTATATATATATTTTTTTGGAATTTGAGAATACATGAGGATAACATGTAGTTCCAAGTAATAGAACAATATATCTATGTTAATGATACATGTAACTTTTAGTGTAATCATTATAATAAAACTACATTAATTTTGTGTATATAACCCTAGTTCTGAGGGAGCCACTTAAATTTAAGTATTTGCTTTTATCTTTTCTACCTTTTATTTTCTGCTGTTGACATCTCTTAGATCGTGTGGGTTGTTAGGTTTCTTAATTATATGGGTCTTATTGAAAGAGCATATATGCATGTGGGCAAAGTTATGTTCCAAAAGGAAGTGTCAGAATCTCTTTGCTGTGATCTTTCAATTAATTAACAAAAGAAATAAATGAAACAAGTTTGTGAAAGATGCATAAACACCACAAAAATGTGTTAGAGGAAAAAGGAGGGATCATGGGGTCTTGAAAGAATTATATAAAGAAGACAAAAAGTTAGGAATAACTAGTCCATGCTTATTTATGGGTGATTGAGAAGCTTCACAATCCACAAGCACACGGTACTGTCCCCATCATGCACATCTTAAATTAGCATCTGCTTCGTTTTTTTTTTATAACCCACCGCCCCCTCTAGCTTTCTTCCCCCTTCCCTTTGGGCCTTCCCCACCCGCTACGATTTATTATTTTGTGTAACCATTGCATCTAACATGTCTTTCACTCCACGTGAGAGGAATGTATGCACCGGTTACATATAATCCTTTGTTATTAATAATAATTTTATGTTTTGATTTGCAACCTGCCAAATATATATCCATTTTATGATACAAATTTATTTTCTCATAAATCTCTAATACACGATAAAATCTACACTATATCCACTTTTGACTATATTCACTTTTGGATTTATAAAACACACAAATTTTATCATGACATAGGTTTTCCATATTTTGAAACAAATGGAGAAGATCTTGATCCATTTCACATGTGTAACCTATTTTGAGGCTACAAAAATGTACCTTAAGTGGTTTAAACATTTAAGAGCGCTTAAGTTAGGCTCTCCATTTTTTTTTTTAATATAACAAAACAAAACTGGCTAGAATTGAAACTCTATATATATAAAGCTCCCACATCCGGTTTTGTATCACCATTTAAAAATTTGCTAAAAGATGTATTACTCTATTACAATACCAAGCATCGTAGCTTTTGTATACTCTCTGTAATACCCGGAAAAAAAAAAGATTTAAAAGGAGGGGCATTTAAGTTAATTTGTTTATGGGGGTCAATTTTATAATTAATATTACTAAGGGGTTTTTAGAAAATAAGGTTGAAACCCTAGCTATATATAATCTAATTTAAGTCAGCATATAATGACAAATATTTTGAAAAAGGAGAGTACCTAAAATACTCAAACAGAGAAAGTTTGACTGCATAATTGAGGTAAGAGCCTAAGAATTTCTTTCTTGTCAAATCTAGATTTTATTTGAAATTAAAGTATTTTTTTTTATGTGAGTATTTTGGCCAGGAGTAAAACTATTTTATCATTCAAGAGTTTTAATGATGCAAACGAAGAAAAGTTTGGATTTATTTTTGATAAATTGGACGCTGTTACTGCAGATTTTTCTATGTTCAATAACTTAAGGGCCGTTTGATAATGTTGTTTTAATAACATTGTTTATATTTTTAAAAAATATATGTACGAGTGAAATATGTGTAAAATATATATAATATTATTTAAAAATTAAAAATATGTATCTAAAGACATGTACCAAACTGCTTTAATTTATTTCTATACCTTTGTGCGTTAAGCGCAGATAGAAGCTGCAAATTTTTCTTTTTAAGGGGTTAGGTGTTTTGCACAGATTTTCTTTTAGTAACAATGCCGAAGTAGGGGACTTGATGAAAAAAATACCTATTGCGCCTAGGCATTGAGTTCTGACAGGTTATCACGTAAAAAAATAAGGTGGTGTTACCTAGGGTTGTACAGTATTTGTTAATGTAAAAAAATTTAAAATAAATTATTTATATTTTTTAAAATAAAAAAATATATATATTAAATATGTGGCAATCTAAATAGAATATCAAAGAAACTAAAATACATGTTTGCGAATAATTAACCACAGTTGGCAAAGTCCAAAAAAAGAAAAAAAAAAAAGGTGTTAGCGTAATAGTGTCCAGGAGTCTTTTGTTTTTCTTCAAGCATGAAATTGTGCTAAGAGTTTTAGCCTTATCTTTAGGGGTGGCAGAAAATAAAGAAGATATATTAAGATTACGAGGATTTTTGGTATGAGATATTAGTGGCACATTATTGGATATTTTTAATAATTTTTTTTTGGCTGGATATTGTTTTAAGTTTTTTTTTTAAATTATTTGATTATTAAGTAAATAGTGCCTGAATATTGTTTTAGGTGATATCTAAAGATTTTAGAGGAAATGTTATAGAGAGAAGTTCTTTTGTGGTGAGCTAACTAAGGTAAATAACCTTATCCTAATTACTTTTATCTTGCTTATACTACTATATTTTAACTATTGAAATTTGTTTATAATTGTTGTAATTTTATTTAATTGATTTAGCTACATTAATTTAAAGTAAAGAATAAAAAATTATCACAGATATATTAAGTACTGAATATATAATTTTATATATATATATATATAAATATATATGTATTTGAATGAAATATATTTTTGTTGAAACTATGATTTGATATATATGATTTTAGACAATCTGACTATGTTTTGACTTTGATACTCAGCCAATAGGGGGTTATTCATAGGTACTCTGATATCTAATCAATGGAGGTTATTCATTGGTACTGAAACTAGTTCTATCTAGGGTATCACGAGCTTATCATGTTTTTGGACCCAGTTAATGAGAGATATACATTAGCATGGAACTAGTTTAATCTGAATTTAATTTGATGCCCAATCACAGGGATATATATATATATATATATATATGTATGTATGTATTTGAATGAAATATATTTTTGTTGAAACTATGATTTGATATATGATTTTAGATAATTTGACTATATTTTGATTTTGATACCCAGCCAATAGAGGGTTATTCATAGGTACTCTGATATCTAACCAATGGAGGTTATTCATTGGTACTGAAACTAGTTCTATCTATGGTATCACGAGCTTATCATGTTTTTGGACCCAGTTAATAAGGGATATATATTAGCACGGAACTAGTTTAATCTGAATTTTATGCCCAGTCACAGGGATATAGTGTGACCATAGTCGTAAAGATTGTTAATAATATGAATTATATTGGATATTTGAATTTGTTTAAAGTCCTTAAAACTGCTTATGTGTTTTTGGAACCTATTGCAAATTATAGCTTTGATATATATGAAAAACCAATTTATTTCTAATTCATCCTATGATATATTTGTAAGATTTAAAATATTTGATCTATATACAAATTATTATTTTAAATATCTATTTGCTTAATAGAACTTATTAGGATTTTGATTACTTATTGAGTTGTCAACTCACCCCCTTCTTTCTCCTTTCAAATTCTGATCAAGAAGAGTAGCATGTTTTTGGGCTTCCGCTGGGATGTGCGTATGAGTAAAGTTTAGGAATCATTGAAATAAGATTTGGACTTTTAGGTCTAATATTGTCTTTTTTTCAGACTTTAGTCTCAAAGGTTTAGTTTATTTTCTTTATGATGTTTGAAGATTATTATTTTGGAGATCCTTTGAGAATTGCACTATTGAAGATAGTTTTGGATTTATTGATGAAATTTTCTTTGAGGATAATTCTTTAATTGTTAAAAAGACTTTTCACACTTGTAGGGTGTAAACTTTATAAGTGTGTGGCTGTTGTCACGTGCCTAGCTCTTACTTGGGTTCGAGGCATGACACACACACACACACACACACACACACACACTCTCTCTCTCTCTCTCTCTCTCTCTCTCTCTCTCTCTCTCTCTCTCTCTCTCTCTCTCTCTCTCTCTCTCTCTCTCTCTCTCTTTGTTGGATGCATGCTACAATGGTTGTTGTTTGTGCGATGTGGTGGTCATTGGGCGAGGCAGATGGGGGGCTATGGATCGCTAGTATGAGTCATTGTTTGGGTTGTTTCTATTGGTCAATTGGTGTTGTCGAGTCACTGATTTGCTTGGTCTACTTGCTACAGTGGGCCAAGGAATTGATGATTTGATCATGGGTGGGGGGATTGCTACAGTGGGATTAGGCTTGGGTTGATCTAGCCAAATCATTACTATTGTGGGATGGGGCTCTGATGATTGGGAAAAATTAACGGATGCCTTAAGGGCATTAGTTTATGAAATATTTTTAGAATTTTCTTAAGGGAAAGAAAAAAAAAAAAAAAAAAAACCTTTTTGACAGTTTTTTAACAAATGCTCTAAGGGTACCCATTAACCAAACCCTTAATGGTTTGGAAATTGGTGGTGGATCCCTTTGGTGGAGTTAGACGTCGGTTTATCTAGCCCAAATCTAGCATTGCTTGAGTTGGTGCGAGAGTGTTGTAGGGAAAAAAAGAAAAGAAAATCATTTTAGATTATTTAATATGACATATTATAAAATAAAAGGTGGAATGTAAGGTGTATTGTAAGAGTGGACAACAATTTGTTTTTATTAAATTATTTTCTTACCAATAGTTTTTTTTTTTGGTGATGAAATACCAATAACTACTTAATTGTGTAAAAACTGTATAAGGGGGACATTTCATAAACTAAGTCAACAATTTGTTTCTATTAAATTATTTTCTTACCAGTAACCATATATATATATATATATATAAATATATATATATATATTTTTTTTTTGATGAAACACCAATAACTATTTAATTGTGTAAAAACTGTATGAGGGGGACATTTATGTAGGCATACTCTATGAGTACATGTAATATGCTAGTTGTACAACCAAAGGATAATTGGCCTGGGCCTGGGCCTATATGACCCTATATCCTTTTTACCCTCTACTTTTTTTTTCTTATTTTTTGGTTTGGTAAAATATATATAGACATTCTAACAAATATTTTTTAAGAACAATTACATCAGTATGTGTATAGTTTTCTAAAATAAAAAAAGTTATTCATTTTACACATTTTGAGGAAAAAAAACTCACATCAGTAGGTGTAAAAGTGTGTAAATATACACATTACCTACAGTAATCGTGTATATTTACACAGTTACTGTAACTGTGTATTTAATATTTTGCTTTTAGTTTTACTTTTCTCTCTCCTCTAAGCAAACCGAGTCTCTCTCTATCCTTTTCTTTGTTCTCTCTTGCTTCTCTTCTCCCCCATCGATGACCAAGATCTAGGAGAGCTTGGGCTCATTTGGATTTTTTGGTGGTGGTAAGGAGGTTGTCAAGTAAGGATGAGTGCAGATTTGTTTCGGGTCAAGTCGGAGATGGGTTTCTTTTGGTGGGTTTTGGAAGTTTCGTTGAGATTCATTAATGGCTGTATTTGCAAAGGTAGAGGAACAATGGTGGCTGATTGATTTTCTATTGAGGTTGATCGGTGGTAGGATGGTTGATTGGTGGGGCTGATCTGTTGGGCTCAGTGCTCAGGCCGAAGCATTGATTAGTGGGTTTTGGGACTTTTTTTTTATTGTTGATCATTGTTTGTTTTGATCCATTTTTTATTCTTTGTTCAATTAGTGGGTTTTGGGATTTCATACGGCTGAGTTGATGATAGTGGTTGCTTGATGATGGTGGCTGTGTGGGTTGTGTTGGGTTTGGCAGTGTGGGTTGTGTTGGGTTTGTGAGAGAGATTACAATGTTAAAGAAATAATGACAGTATTAAAGAAATGAATATTTATTGAATAAATGTGTAAAATTAATAAACTGATGTGGGTGTTTTGTAAAAGTGAATGTAAAATAGAAAAGGAAAGTTTTTTCTCATAAAATAGAAATAAATTTTGCGCTAACTAATGTAAATGCCCTAATAGTCTATCTCAACCTCAAAATGGGTTGCTGGAAGTCAACCTGCATTTGGATAAAAGATCGTAGAACCAATCCAGTAAATGAGATTTAATGAAAATACTGGTTTTATCTTGAAAGGAAATAGATAAAATAAGCTGTAAAGTAACCTAAAGAAAATAGTGACAAACAAAATAGCAATAAATTTCAATATGTTTAGTTACTTTACGAAAGAAGTTAGTCTGTGCGATCTATATTACATTCAAAACCTTTGTACGAATTTTCAAGTCGGTCAAAATTTAATAAGTTCAATTATTAAATTTTTTTGGTATAAATTTTTGTATAAAAATTAATTTTATTAATTGAATAGTAAATGACATTTAATTTTAACGAAATTTGACATATATATTAAAAATATTAAGATCATAAAATCTAATAATTATATTTTAAAAATTTACATTCAATAAAAAAAATAACGAAATAATTTAGTGGATTTTTCACCAAACTAATATAAATAGAAACTTTTTTCGTGATAGGAGGGGTGGGAACGGAAAGTCCGAGGTATCGCTCCGTTGTCATATTCTTACTGGTGCAAGTTAGATAAGTGCACCCATGAAAGTCTCCTGGTTGCATCCATTTCTTGGCATTGGATTCTAAAAAGCTGTTGCAATTTGCAGTCACAAAGCTCCTCCAAGTAGTAACGCAGCATCCCAAAAAAAAAAAATGTTAAAAGCAGGACATCTGTCCAACCCTCATAGTCTACCGACACGCCTAAAACTTAAGCTTCCAAAGACCGACATGTAACACTCAACTAATAAAATTTTCCAAATCCATCGACCTCTTACCCTATATATAAAACTCAAAGGTCCTATCAAAACCCCAAATCGTACTGCACTCCTAAACTTTGATCAAACAAAGCTGTTTCTTCTTCATCGATCTTCTTAATTTACTGTTCCTCATTTTTTTTTTTTTGACACTTCTGCTTATTGCTTTTATTTGCTGCAACAAATATGACTGGTGGTATTGGAATTCCAGCTTGTGTTCAATGTGGCACTCATAGCAACCCATGCAGGTGCAAGTGTGTTGGCCCAACACTTGGGTTCTTGGCTTTTGTTGTTACTGCCATTGTGGAATGGCCTGTGGGGGCTTTGGTGTATTGCTTTCGCCACACGAAGGGTCGTCGTATTATGGCTCATCCTGCTGCAGTGGTTTACCCTTGTGTCTCTAATAAAATTCCCATATGATTGGTGAAAGCTAGCTTCTGTTTGGTTTTTTGTATATGTGTAACGTACTGTGTGTGCCTATGTTTTCTGTTTTAATCTGCTTGTAATAATTATATATCTCAGCTTCTTTTATATGATAAAGGTCACTTCTTGTCAATGTGATTTTAATTTTTTTTTTTTTTTTTTTGAGGGTGAGGGAGAGAAATGAATTACTCATTACTCAATCACAAGTGGCACAAGTTAAGCACAATAAAACTCGACTACTTAATCCAATTTAAACTTGCAACAATAATATTTGTTAAGGACACTCCAATTGACACAAAAAGCCTATGATTGACAGTGACTTTTAAATTTTTCCCCATTTTGACTATCCTGGTTCTAGTTTTGGCATCTGTATTACTTGAAGACTACCCATCTTCTCCATTATATTATAATTATAATAATGTTCATGTCCTCAATTACTTCTCTTGATTCGTGTGCTTTCTTTTAGGATACACGTGTAATTACGTGGATAATGAAATCAGCACAGAGAGAGATTCATATCAAATATTCAATTTTAGAATGACAATACCCTCACCACTCTTATAACAAAAAAAATGTCACTTGGATTGTCAATGACCATCTTGTCTAATGGCAGTCCGTTCCCCTATATGAGATTTCGAATTTTAGATTAGAGGGTTGAATCTTGTTTCCCTGGACTTTAAAAGTAAATATTGAAAAAAAAAAAAAAACCTATAGAAAGAAAGAGATAGAAATGGTTCAACTTGGATTTTTATTTCAAGATACAAAGTACTGTTTAATGGTAGTGAAATTATTCAAGCCGTCGAAATTGCTCAACCGCCTTTTTCTCATTTTCCTTTCAACGGCCACTGAGGTTAAACCATAAAGAGTAGAGTAAATTCAAAGACAATGTAATCAAGCAACAATTTGGATGAAGAACAAAAGTAATTTTTTGCTTTGTGATTGTTAAATGAGTAAAAATTCTTTGTAATCTAAGAAAATATATATTTCATATTTGATTGTTCTTGCATAATTAAAAACCTATAATTCAGTTTGCATTTGAGGGAGTGCTTCTTCACTCCCAAGTGTAGGAGATCGTAACAATATAATTCTTAGATTCTTAGAATATTGAGGTTAAACTATTAAGAGTAGAGTAAATTCAAAGACAATGTAATTAAACAACAATTTGGATGAACAACAAAAGTAATTTTTTGCTTTGTGATTGTTAAACAAGTAAAAATTCTTTGTAATCTTAGAAAATATATATTTCATATTTGATTGTTCTTGCAAAATTAAAAACCTATGATTCGGTTGAACTGAAGCAATTCAAGAACGCATGATAACCTAGACTAATAATACGGTTAGAATAGATTAAAAAAAAAAAAAAAAACTCATTTACTTAATTTTTGTAGGGGTAAAAGGCCCAATTCCAAATAGTGGGCCGCGGGCCTGTCCGAGCGGACCTGTTCGTCTGAGGACAATAAGTTATGAGGAAAGTACCTAGTTTAACTCCTCTCTGAAATATAACTTGTATAAAAGAGGAGAAGAGTGGTCCGAGTAGCACTGCCTGGTCGGATGATCAGATGGACGATCTAGATGAATGCCCCAGCATTGATCCTATTATTGCTGGAGAACCTCTTGATTTATGTAGGCAAAGAGGACAGGTGGCAGCAAAGAGATATCATGTGAAAGGCTGCTGCTACCGTATTTATAACCCTGCAACTAACCTCCTGGCCGCATTAATAGAGAAAAGACATCTGAACAGTGACCTTCACCCTTTACAGCTGCCGTGTGGAAACTTCTAGTGAAGGTTGATGGGACAAGTATCAAAGGAGAATCACCCAACTGACACTTGAAGCAAATTGGCCTATAAATAGAGCAGGAAGCAGAGAGAGAGGGCATCAAACAATCAGGAGAAAGAGGGAAGTCATTGAAGAAGAGAGCAAGAAAGAGAAAGATACAAGTACTCAGAACAGTTGCCTAAACTCACTCCTCGGACTAAGCCGAGAAGAACCCTGTGCCATCTCAATACTTCATTTATGTTAGTTTTGTCATAACTATACTTGGGTCATCAACTCACTGGCTTTCAATCAAGTTTTCTCGGTCCACTCTCTCTACAAATTCATTCCAAGGATACTGTTTACGTCATGGGCCTCAATTTCTTTTGCCTGTAGGCCCATCCAGTGATTTGTGTCCTTACAATTGGCGTCGTCTGTGGGGAGTTAACTGTTGTGTCAGTGAGTTGAGGCTTGAACTATGGTTGGATCAAGTCCTAACAGGGCGGAGTCAGATGGCTCCCAGCATCCTGATCACTTTGTGCACCTTGAGCGTGAAAGGGACCGTGAAGGGAGCGTGTATACCGTGCACACAGGAAGGAGCCGACGTCAAAACGAGGAAGATGGGTCTTACCAAGACGCTACTAGAAAGATGCAACGTAAGATTGATCATTTGAAAGAGAAGTTGCGCCGTGCGCGAAGGAGGCGTAGTCCATCCAACAGTCCGTCCATCACCGATAATTCTTCTGGGGATGATAAAGATGATGACTACGGACCTCGGTCGCGTACGCCCCCCAGTGAATCCTACTCTTATTAGAAAGAACATTACCACCGCCATAGGGGTCGAAGCACGTCCTCAAGAGGTGTAGGGAATGATGCAATGAATAGGACACTTAACCAGATTTCTAAGTCGCCCTTCACATGTAGAATCGAAGGAGGAAGCCTTCCTCAGCGTTTTACTCAGCCCATTTTCACTGCATATAATGGACGGACCGATCCTGTGGAACATGTGAGCCATTTCAACCAGAAGATGACTGTCCACTCCCGGAACGAGACTCTTACGTGCAAGGTGTTCCCCTCCAATTTAGGACCCGTAGCCATGAGATGGTTCGATGGCCTTGCTGCCAATTCTATTGGATCCTTTCGAGCACTCACTAAGGCCTTTTGCTCTCGGGTCGTTACGAACACTAGGGTCTCTCGGCCATTAGATTCCTTGCTGTCCATGTCAATGAGAGAAGGGAAAACGCTGAAAACATACTCGGATAGGTACTGGGAAATGTTTAACGAGATTGAAGGGAGTTTCGATGATGTTGCTGTGAGAACTTTCAAGGTCGGCTTGCCAGCCGAGCATGATTTGAGGAAGTCACTAACCAAGAAGCCCATGAGAAGCGTGCGTCGATTAATGGACTGTATCGATGAGTATAAGCGGGTGGAGAAGGATCAACTGCTTGGAAAGGGAAAAGTCAAGATTATCCCTCAGGAGAGGAGGGATTTCAGGACCGATCAGTACAGCAATAGCAAGCCGCGGAGGGACTATAGTGTGCAGTCCGGGTTTGTTACATCGCAGGCAGTCCATGCCGTGTTCCGAGAGCCAATCCACCAGATTCTCGAGAAAATTCAGAACGAGCCATATTTTAGATGGCCGAACAAGATGGGGGGAGACCCCACGAAGCGCAATCAGAGCCTCTACTGCCAATATCATTAGGAACGAGGGCATACCACAGAGGATTGCCGGACTCTGAGAAGTCACCTAGAACAACTTGTGAGGGAAGGAAAGTTACAGCAGTTTGTGCACCGCCCCAATGGTCAGGAAGACCTCGGTAGGTCAGGGGCTTCCAAGACCGCCTCGTCAAGGCCCCCGTTGGGCACGATTAACGTCATCTTTGCAGCACCTGGAAGAACGGGATCTTGCCCCTCTAGAGTGATGTCCGTCTCCAGGACATCTGTCGAGAACACAAATCGAGAGATAAAACGGGCCAGAGTAGAGATCCGACCAGCCTTGAGCTTCTCGGACGAGGATAAGCAGGGCATTATACAGCCCCATGATGACGCTCTAGTTATCACTCTTAGAATAGGGGGGTACGACGTGAAGAGGGTGATGGTCGATCAAGGGAGTGAGGCTGAGATCATGTATCCAAACCTATACAAAGGACTGAGTTTACGACCTGAAGATCTGACAACGTATGACTCGCCTCTGGTCAGCTTTGATGGGAAAATCGTCATCCCCAAGGGTCAGATCAGGCTACCTGTACAAGCAGGGTCTGAGGTAGTCGAGGTGGACTTCATTGTAGTGGACGCATACTCTTCCTACACGGCCATTGTAGCCAGACTATGGCTTCACACCTTGAGGGCTGTTTCGTCAACTTTGCACCTAAAGGTTAAATTCTCGTCTGAGGGACGAGTGGAGGAGATTGTAGGAAGCTAATCTATGGCAAGAAAATTCCTCATAGCTGTCGTTACGCATCAGTCTGCTGCCGGGCCAGCAACCACCTTGGGCAGAAATTCGTAGCAATCAGAAATCCCGATTCCGCTTAACGTCGTGGAATTGGATGAGGAGAAGTGTGAGAGGTTGGAGAAAGTTGTCATCGACGGAGACCCAGAGAGGTTCTTCTAGGTCAGGGCTCAGTTGCCCCCTCGAGATAAGGAAGAGCTGCTGGCATTCCTTAGAAGAAACATCGAGTGTTTGCTTGGATCTCTTACGAGGCCCCAGGGGTAGATCTGGAGTTTATCTGCCATCACCTAAACGTAAGCCCAGCTGCCCTACCCAAGAAGCAGCCACCTCGGCGCTCATCCAAAGAGCATTCTGCCGTCGTAAGGGAGGAGGTGAACAAGCTTAAGCAGGTAGGGGCTATTAAGGAGGTGTTCTATCCAGAATGGCTGGCCAATACAGTGGTGGTGAAGAAGAAGAACGAGAAATGGCGGGTATGTGTGGATTTCACAGACTTGAACAAAGCCTGTTCGAAGGATCCCTTCCTCATGCCTCGGATTGATCAGCTAGTGGACACCACTGTGGGGCATCCGCGAATGAGCTTCTTGGACGCCTTTCAAGGGTACCACCAGATTCCCTTGGCTTTAGATGATCAAGAAAGGACGGCCTTCGTCACTCTCATTGGGAACTACCACTACAAGGTAATGCTATTTGGTTTGAAGAATGCAGGCTCCACCTACTAGAGAATGATGACAAAAATGTTCGAACCACAGCTGGGAAAATGCATTGAGATTTACATTGATGACATGGTGGTCAAGCAGAAGATGGAATCTGAGCATGTCAGCGACCTTGGGAGCATCTTTGAAATCCTAAGGAAACAAAGGTTGAAGCTTAATGCTTCAAAATGCTCTTTTGGCGTCGGAGCAGGAAAGTTTCTGGGTTATATGGTCACCCATCGCGGAATCGAGGTCAACCCCGACCAGATAAAGGCGATCAACAATATGTAGCCTCCTCGGAATCCTAAAGAGGTTCAGAAGTTGACAGGGATGACAGCTGCTCTTAATCGATTCATCTCTAAGTCGGTAGAAAGGTGTCGGCCTTTCTTCCAGCTGTTGAATAAGTGGAAGGGGTTTAAATGGACTGAAGAGTGTATTCTGGCTTTCCAGCAGCTGAAGAAATACTTATCTCGACCCCCCATCATGTCCAGCCCCACTACACATGAAGTTCTGTTCGCCTATATCGCTATAGCCCCCCATGCAGTGAGTCTGGTACTTATTTGGGTTGACGATGGAGTTCAGAAACCTGTTTACTACATGAGTAAATCTCTGTATGAGGTCGAAATCCGTTACTTGCCATTGGAAAAGGCCATCTTCGCAATTGTTCACACCACTCGCAAACTTCCTCACTACTTTCAGTCGCACACGGTTGTGGTCCTTACCCAACTCCCACTCAGGTCACTGCTTTGGAGTGCAGATTATACGGGAAAAATTGCAAAGTGGGGTACAATCCTAGGGGCCTTCGATATAAAGTACATGCCCCGCACCTCGGTTAAGGGGCAAATACTGGCTGACCTGGTGGCCGAGTTTACTGAGCCTACGTTGGAAGAAAGCGCCGAGAAGATGCACATGGATGGAAATTTAGTTGGCCTAGTGTTCGTGCAAGGACCCCTATCTTGGAAATGATATGCAGACGGTGCGGCCAATTAGAGAGGCTCAGGAATGGGGCTAGTTTTGATATCTCCTAAGAATGTTGTTATCGAAAAATCCCTCAGACTAAACTTTTCGGCTACTAATAATGAAGCTGAGTACGAAGCACTGTTGGTCGGAATGGCCATGATCAGAAGAATGGGTGGGAACATCGTGGAGGTATTCTCGGGCTCAGCACTGGTTGTCGGCCAAGTTAGGGGAGAGCTAGAAGCGCGCGATGAAAGAATGTAGAAGTATCGAAAACATGTCAAGCAACTGCAATCATAGTTCAAGTCGTTTAGTTTGCAACATATTCCTCGGAGTGGGAACAAGCACGCGGACTCCTTGACCACTCTTGCAACCTCCTCGACTCAAGGATTACCTCGGCTTATCTTGGTAAAAGATGTACATAAGCATGCTGAGGAGGAGAAAGGGCCCAACATATGTCAAGTTAGAGTGGGGCCAAGCTGGATGGACCCTATGGTGAACTACCTCAGGGATGATGTCCTACCGCCAGACAAAGCTGAAGTTGACAAGGTGCGGAGGAAAGCTCCTCGGTTATGGCTCTCAGGAGACAATAAGCTATACAAACGCTCTTTCTCCGGGCCCTACTTATTGTGTGTACACCCTGAGGCCACCGAGTTGCTCCTTGAAGAGCTGCATGAAGGAATTTGTGGCAGCCACACAGGAGGCAGGTCTCTAGCTCACAGAGCCCTAACTCAGGGATATTGGTGGCCGAACATGCAAAGGGAATCACAGAAGTACGTAAGAAAGTATGATCAATGCCAGAGGTTTGCGCCGAACATACATCAGCCAGGGGGAGTTCTGAATCCTTTATCCAGTCCGTGGCCTTTCGCTCAGTGGGGCTTAGACATTGTAGGCCTTTTCCCTAAAGCAGCCGGGAGTAAGAAATACCTGGTCGTCGGCATAGACTATTTCACCAAGTGAGTTGAAGCTGAGCCATTGGCAAACATCAAGGATGCAGATGTCCATAAGTTTATATGGAAGAATATTGTCATTTGGTTCGGAGTACCACACACTCTCATCTCAGATAATGGTCTTCAATTTGATAGTAAAGCATTTAGGAGATTTTGCTGTGGGTTAGGTATTACGAACAGGTACTCCACCCCCGCATACCCTCAAGGAAACGGCTATGCTAAAGCAGTCAACAAAGTCATAGTAAGCGGTCTGAAGAAAAGGCTAGATGATGCTAAAGGGAAGTGGGTGGAAGAATTACCACATGTTCTCTGGACCTACAGAACCACTCCTCGGAGATCTACGAGGGAGACCCCCTTTGCAATGACGTACGGTGCTGAAACTGTTATTCCCATAGAAACTGGATTTTCCACACTTAGAACGAGTTCTTTTACCTTGGCCAACAATGACAGATTGCTAAAGAATAATTTAGATCTGGTTGCTGAGCGAAGAGAAAATGCTGTGGTTCAGCTAGCCTACTATCAACACAAGCTCAAGCAGAGGTATGATGCTAATGTCAAGCTTAGACCACTCGCACCGGGAGATTTGGTTTTGCGAAAAGTCGTGGATACTGCGAAGAACCCAGCCTGGGGAAAATTGGGGCCCAATTGGGAAAGTCCTTACCGTATCCTATCCGTAGCTGGAATAGGAGCGTTTTACTTAGAGGATTTGGACGAAAGAGCTGTACCACATTCCTGGAATGTAAATAACCTAAAAAGGTATTATTATTAATAAAATTTTCTATTCTTGCATTAAGGTTTATTGTATAGTTCATTTTATTAAGTATTAAACAGAACCTTGGTCATGCCTGGTCCCTCGGACCACATACCTTGGGTAAATTACCACTCTAGTTCATTTCACTAAGTGTTAAACAGAACCTTGGTCATGCCTAGTCCCTCGGACCACATACCTTGGGTAAATTACCACTCTAGTTCATTTCACTAAGTGTTAAATAGAACCTTGGTAATGCCTGGTCCCTCGGACCATATACCTTAGGTAAATTACCATTCTAGTTCATTTCACTAAGTGTTAAACAGAACCTTGGTCATGCCTGGTTTCTCGGACCACATACCTTGAGTAAATTACCACTCTAGTTTGTTTTACCTAGTGTTAGATAACACCTCAATCATGCCTAACCCCTCGGATCAAACTTACCGAGCAGGCTCACCCTCTAATACGCATCACTGAGTATTCAGCAGGAACTTAGTTTTGCACATTCCCTCGGACCACACACTTTGAGCAAATTTGTATTCTCATTCATGTAAATCCACTCCATTTGTTAAGACAAAATTGAGCTAAGTGAATAATTTCGGTATAATTACTAAGACTTTTATCATTGGTCTCGGGGTACTATTGCCACGTTCATGCTTCCCCCGTCATTCTGTACGAATAGAGATTTGTTTCTTTTATTGTTTTAGTCTGTGGACCTAAAATTCTCACAGATTTAAGAACTACAACGCAAAGGAAGTAAATAGATGGAACCGAGACTGATTAAAGGCGAATGCAAATATTCTCGTTGATCAAAAAAGTTGAAGTACATTAGCCCAGCGTACAAAATGCTGTTACAAGAATAAAAAAAAAAAAAAAAGAGATAACAACAAAGCAACAAACAACAACTACAAAAAAACACAACCCTAATCCTAAATCTGGGTAGCTGGAAGAGGAAGGCTGTCCGGTCTGCTCGGCTCGACCTCAAGGGATCCCGCTCCAGTCTCTAGGGGTGCAGTCTCGTTGGCCTTGGAAGCATCCGTGGCCTTAGAAGAAATGCCCACATCCATGCTTTCCTGCAGAGCCACCTTTTCATTTTGAACATCCTGTTCGGCTCCGAGAGGAACAAGTGCTCGACCTGATTGCTCCGGAGCTTGTGTTGATAAAGGCGCAAGGTCAGCCGGGACCATACTAATATGAGGATGAAAATATATCCTCCCGGGCTACCTGAGTTCCAAGTCGGCCGGAACTCCTACAAGGTTCAGGGCTTCTTCCCAAGTGAACTTGCAATAATCCCTGCACACCTCGGAGACCTCTTCTGCGAGCCTTATCTCCGTCTCCTCTATGCCGCGGATGTATTCGGCATTCTTCTCAGCCTCGGCTGCTTCTAAAGCCTCCCGAGCCTCCCTCTCGGCCTTCTCGGCGTTCTCAAGGCTGGCCTTGAGTTCCAGGACCAGTTGTTTCTGAGTGGCCAGCTCTATCTCAGTTGTGTACAATTTCTTCCGCTGGTCCTCAGCTTGGTCTTGGGCATTCTTCAGGCCAACCTCGGCGTTCCTCCTCTCCTTCTCCTCGGCAGTTAGCTTTTTAGCTAACTCTTGCTTCTCGTGCTTTATGACCCCCAACTCCTTCTCTACGTCCAGACGAGATTGGGCCTCAGCCCTAGCTGTTTGTGGGCATCCTTGACCCAATCTTCAGCTACGTAAACTTGTTGGGTAAGCTACACGAGAAAGACGATAAAATTATGTCGCAATACACGAAAGTGAAACACGCAGTTTTTAAGTAACTCCAATTTATGAATAAGGAATTAGAAACTCACCATGGCTAAGTCTTTTTTCAGAGATATGAACAGGTCGGACTGCCTCCAAGACCTTACTGCCTCCATGTCTCGAGGCAAGAGTAGAGGGCGCTCCAAGGCCTCGGAAATGTAACCCGAGCGCCCCATTTGAAATTCCCTGATAAAAGCAGTTGAGGGGATTGGGGCGCCGTCCAAATCTAGCCATGGGGCCTAGGCTGGTGGTTATTGAACGTCCCTGGCGTGGGCGTCACCCTTGTGCTCGTATGGGGAGACCCTTCTGTCATCTCTCCCACCCTTCTGTTGCTTTGGCCCCTTCTGTTGTGGAGGGAGCACTTCACCCTCCTCAGTGTCCAGGTCCACGACCTTCCTCTTCCTCTTCAGATCGGGCATTGGAAGAAGACCGATCTCGGTTGCAGGAAGGGGAGGAAGTGGAGGGAGTTTATCGGTGGCTTTCTCTTTAGGCGCTTCCTTGGAGGTTGCACCCTTGCTCCTCCCAGCAATAAGGTCTCTCAACCCAGCCCTTGGCTTCAGAGGCATCTCGTCTTCCTCCTCCTTGGTACTCTCTGACACTGGGATATTCCAAGATTTAGCCTGCACTTCCTCCTCGTCGGTGAAGTGGAATTGATCTATCTCGGTCTCTAAGGATAGCCGAGAGGAAGCGGTCTCTTCCCTTTGAATTGTTGGCTGAGGAGTTGTCTGGTGAAGCGGCCACTCAATAGGGGGGAGGTCTTTCTTGGACAAAAAGCCTGGTCGAGAGACGTCAATCCTATGGATTTTCTTGTCCCCTACTCGGATTGCGTTTCCAACGTCTTGGAATTTGTCTGATAGTGGAACGAAGTCTAGTATAAGATGAACGACGCGTAGCTAGCCGTCTGAGTGCACAAACACCTCAGATCGTAGTAGCTTATTTAAGCCCAGTACGTTCACTAGGCTAAGTCTGGGAGCAATAAATTTTCTATCTGCAGTCACAGCCGAGAAACATGGAGTTAGTCATATTGTCTCATAATCGAATAATTAAACAACAAAGTGAGATGAAACCTAAAGTGCAAATTCTACGCTAACTTAACCTAGTCCTAAAATACCCTACCTGGCTCCCCTTCCTTGGTCGGACAATGTTGGCCGTCATGCCACGCCCTAGAGACGATGACGAAGTTGTCCTTCATTCCTCTTGTTGGATTTAGGAAGACATGACAGCATTTTCACTATTGGGGTCCTGGATTTTAGGTAATACCCCCCTTCGGCCTGAAAGTGACATTCGTACATATGTATGATGTCATGCTAGGTGAGGCGTAGGCCCATCATTTGGTTGAAGGCGTCTACGCAACCCAAAACCCTAAATAAGTTGGGAGCGCATTGGTGCGGGCATAACCTATGGTTCCTAAGGTAATCCCGAGTAAAGGTGCCCATAGGAATGGTCATTCCCCCCTCTAGAAAGGCGATTACAGGAATGACCACTTCGCCGGTCTTCCTATTGGTCAAGATATTTTCCGGTGGGTAGTATCGGAGACTAACCCCCTTAGGTATATAGTATTTTGCCTTAAAAAGCTCTATGACAATAGGCGAATCAACTAGATCCTTAAACCTACCCATTTAGATGTGCAAAAGAATACTAGGAGGGTGCCCTAAGGTGAGGAAAGACAAAGACAAGTAGGCCGAGAAGCTCAGCTGAGGAGGAAATAGCTAAGAAACCAAGAACTTACAAGAACGGCCGAGGTTATTGTCTCAGTATCTTCGTAGAAATCTAAAATTTTCACTGAAAAAGGGCTCTAGGGATTGTTAAGTTAAGGGAGATCTTGAACGCTAGAGTGCTAAAGGTCTTGAGACAACTTAAGCAGATGTAAAGTGGGAAAGATAACTCCCTCACAACCTTTTATATGGGGAATGAAAGTGAGTGGGAGTTATCCCGCTCGAAATTTCGTAAAGAAATCCCAGCCATAGGATCTGCATCTCACCGCTGATAAGGGAGACAGAGCGCCACCTAGAGCAATAAATAATGCGTTGCAATTTCCGAAGCGTCGATAAGGTTTGCGAGACACGCAGAGGGGCGCCTCCACGTGGATAAGTTAAAAAAGTTTGAAAATTTGACCCTTGAAGAAGTCAAAATCCCACCCTTCTTCTCGGATAAGAGAGAAAAATGGAATTTTGAGGGGCTATTGTAGGGGTAAAAGGCTCAATTTCAGATAATGGGCCGCGAGCCTGTCCGAGCGAACCTGTCCGTCCGAGGACAATAAGTTATGAGGAGAGTACCTGATTTAACTCCTCTCTGAAATATAACTTGTATGAAGGAGGAGAAGAGTGGTCTAAGGAGCACTGCCTGGTCGGATGATCAAAGGGACGATCCAGATGAATGCCCCAGCATTGATCCTATCATTGCTGGAGAACCTCTTAATTTATGTAGGCAAAGAGGACAGGTGACAGCAAAGAGATATTATGTGAAAGGCTACTGCCACCGTATTTATAACCCTGCAGCTAACCTCCTGGCCGCATTAATGGAAAAAAGACATCTGAACAGTGACCTTCACCCTTTACAGCTGCCGTGTGGAAACTTTCAGTGAAGGTTGATGGGACAAGTATCAAAGGAGAATCATTCAACTGACACATGAGGCAAATTGGCCTATAAATATAGCAGGAAGCAGAGAGAGAGGCATCAAACAATCAGGAGAAAGAGGGAAGTCATTGAAGAAGAAAGCAAGAAAGAGAAAGATACAAGTTGTAACACCCCGACCCAATTTAATAGTTAAACTATGTGTTTGAGTGGTTAAGCATTATTAATATTTTAAGCTACTTACTTTTTATAATTAATATAAGAGTATTTAATAAACATATTATTTTATAATGCCTTCGATTAAAAATTGTAAAGATTATAAATAATTGAATGGCTATTGTATTATATACAAATATATTAATGTACAAAACTATATTAAGTGGTTAAGTTATTAGATATTTAGTTGTTGGTATTTAATTAAGTGTATAAAGGTAAAAGTTTATATGCAAAGTTATTTTATTATTTGGGTCTTTCTAGAATATAGAACTATAGGAAGGTGAAATGTCTAAATACCAAAAGTTGAAAAGGTGAGTCAAAACTTCTTCTTTCCTTAGCAATATACGTACCCCACCCTTGATATTTTCCTTGACTTTTCTTTGCTGCACCACTCATCTTCCTTTGCTCTTTGTTTTATTCTTTCTTTGTTCTTATTGGCTCCACCTCATTCTTCTTTGACTATCTCAAGCAAATAGAACATCCAAGAAGCTATTTACCCCTCTATTCCCACGGGTCCAAGAAAAAAAAATCTGAATTTCATCAACTCACTTTACTCTCTTTTTCTCTTAAGGAAAGAGCTAGGAAGCTCTCTTGAGTCTTTCTCTCAAACCCCCGGTCAACACCTCACAAGGAAAAAGAAAGCTCCATATAATTTCTTCATACTCTCTCAAGCTCCCTACCTCTCATAATTTCGGTTCAGCCACTAGGAAAGGGAATTCCTTTCATGCAAGAGTGATTCTACTTCTATTTCCCCTCAAGAACAAGAAACTTGGTAAGGTTTCTAGCTACTCTCATCTTAGAATCCGTGATTTCTTCAAAGAATTCTAGTTATGGTATTTGTGGTTTGTAAAATTAGGAAATCATGAACTTATAAGTCTATATATATATTTGCTGTTTTAAGAAGCTTTGAAATTGTGTTGGTGTTTTGTTGAAAGTAGATTAGGGTTTTTACTAATTAATGATTTTATATGATTAAGGAAGTAAGAAAAAGTTAGAATGAGTACTTTGATGTTACTGCTGGGATTTTTGTTGTATGTAATTTTGCTATAAATGGTTAAATGATTGTATGTAAGTGTTTTATAACATATCTAATGAGTGTATAAAAATCCTCATATGAAAATACTATTGTTTGATAATTGTTTGTGAATTACAAGAAATGTTGCAAAGCTGTCACTGTGACAGATTCTGTGTTCATGCATGATAAATTATGTAGTAAATCGTATATGGTGAATTTGAATGCTAGGGATATTTCCTATGAAATCTAAGACACATATGGTTGTATTGGAAGTAGTCTCACAGCATTTGGATTAATATAAAAATAATGGTTTAATTTCAAAGTTGCATGAAATTCCGTCAGAACAGAATTGAGTACGTTGCCTTGTATGATTTTTAATAAATCATGGTTTTATGCTTTGACTCCGAAATTTTTATGGTATATAATAGACATAAAGAGAAGTAACTCTGTAAAATTTCAGGACAAATGGATGTGTACAGTCAGCCCATTTGTATTTTACAAATGGGGCTTACACTGCTGTAATGAGTAGTAAACAGCATATGATACACCTGACTTTGTAGATTTAATTTTGAAGTTAAGGTGAATGTTTTGAGCTATAATTTAATATGATCATCATTTGGCATGTCTAGATCATAGATAAATTTTTGTATAACTTGGTTCAAGGTTTAGAACTCAAAGGAGGGGTTCTAAACCATTTGACGGTCGTATCTATAAAGCTGTTTTGTTGAACACGCTGTATGTTGCCATACAAGTATATATGGTTATATGACCATACTTAAAAGAGTTTATATTTATGCATGCATTTTTGCCCTAATCTCAAAGTACCTTCTGGAATGAAGTTGACTCTTCTAGAGATAAGATATTAATATGAGAATGTTGGTTTTTCCTTAGTTTGGTGCATCACTTGTTGATGTGTGCGTTATATGTTTGTGGGAACCTCGTTGAGGCGGGATTAGGATTTCCTTGATTCTAAGATATAGATTTTGAGATGAATGTGTAAGTTTATGATAAGGAATAATGGATAGTAATAAGTTTTGATTTTGGTTTAGGTGTTATCAGTACCCAAGTCTAAGCTCCTTCGACTGTAGGCTCTCGGTTCCTCTGCTTTCAGGTAAGGGATAAGTTTTATGGGCATTTGGTAAGTCATGAGCTTATTTTAAAGTATATGATGCATTAAAAAGGTTTTTGATTAGAGATATGGCATGTAATCATGTTTTAGACAAAGATATGTTCGTGAGCTTTCGAAACCTTATGTATATGATTTAAGCATATTGATGCTATTAATAATTCCACGAACATGAGTTTAAAGAAAACAATGGAAATGCTTTTATTATGAAATATTATTCAAACTATGGATTTCAGTATAATGTATAAGTATGAAATATTTTCGGGTTATGTCCTCTGATGATTTGAACTCTGCCAGTAGGGGTTTAATTACTGGCTTTCCATAGAAAATGTTATATGATTGGCCATTAAAAGTGGAACTACCTCTGCTGTACCCACCCTTGTTGGTTACGGCCAACTTGTGGAGGAAGTCAACCGACCCCCATGGTTGAAAAGATGTATTATGATGTGATCTCAGGAATACCTGACATTGTGGGGAATGCTGGATGCCTAGCATTGTGATGCTAGAAGCCTTCCAAATAAGTACAGACTTATCAGTTATGAACTAACCAATAAGTTATTTATGAACAGCTATATTATATAATTAATCATGAGAGAATGAGTTTGTTTAAATGCATTGTGAAAGTTAAATACTCTGATGAAAAGAAGAAATTTCTGATGAAAAGAAAGTTGTTCACTAAAGATAAAAGTTTTCAAAGTTCTGTTGTGCTATAAAGATAAAACTTCTGATGAAAGTACAAGTTTATGTTAAGAAGTTATCAGATATCTGTTTTTCTTTATGAAGTGATAAGTTTTATGATTATGGAAGTTATAATATTTTACGAGAAGAATTTTATGAAGGAAAGTTTTATTATTCTTTAAGATGTTTCTAGTTTAAGACAAAGTTACCGATCATCTGATTTAAGTTAAAATTATTATTTTGTAATGAGAATATATATATATATATATATGGTAACTTTGTAAGAAATGAAAGAAATTCAATCCGAAATGTTTTGATAATATTATTCTAATAAAAAAAAGGAGAACAATTGTTTTCCTACGAAGAGCGTATAAGTTATTATTATAAATAGTATAAAATACTATGCATGAAAAGATGTTCTCCTATCTGTATATTTATAGAATGAAATGAGTTTATTTACATGCATCCTTATTAAATTCTCATGTATCTTACCTTTACTGAGCTGTGTAGCTCACCCCTTCCACCCTTTCAGTCAATAGGTTTTATTTTGGAGCAGAGGGAGCCTTAGTCGAGTTTTGGAAGGAGCTAGTTTTAGTTTTAAAAGTATAGATCCCAAACTAGTAATTTTAATGTTTAGCTTTGTAGTATTGTGTATTTTAGGATCTAATGGAAGTTGTGTATCTTAAAGCATTAAGAGATGTATTATGTCAAATTTAGAATTTGAGTAATTGGTGGATTATGTTATTGAGTACAATGTAGATGCTCTGAATATCAAGTGAAAAGTTATATCTTTTACACAAAGAAACAAGAATGGCAAGAAAATGGGAAGCTTTTGTAAAATTTTGTAAAAGTTAAGTTGGTTCTTGTTAATATCAGGTTTAGGCTTGATATTAGCATGCCGATCATGGTCACAAATTCGGGTATTGGGTTTGGGGCGTGACACAAGTACTCAGAACAGTTGCCAAACTCACTCCTCGAACTAAGCTGAGAAGAACCATGTGCCATCTCAATACTTCATTTATGTTAGTCTGGTCATAACTATACTTAGGCCATCAACCCACTCGCTTTCAATCAAGTTTTCTCGGTCCACTCTCTCTACAAATTCATTCCAAGGATACTGTTTATGTCATGGGCCTCAGTTTCTTTTGCCTGTAGGCCCATCCGGTGATTTGTGTCCTTACAATTTCTATTTGAAACTATTAGAAAGAACCAGTACATACGGTGAAACAATTTCTATTTGAAACTATTAGAAATTATTGAAAGCATGAAAGAACCAGTACATAAAAAAAAAAAAAAAATCTAATTGAACAATCAAATATGTTGTTGTCTAAAATCTTAGAAAGAATCTCATTGATATCAATATCATATAGAAGAAACATAACCCCTAGCCCTAACAAAGAGTTTATGCTGCCATTAGAGAAAGGAAAATAAAAGTTTTTTTCTCTGAAAAATTTGTTCTCCACCACCTCCCTTAAAAACCCTAACGTAAAAAGTGTACAAAGAAAATAAAAAGCTGGAAAACTAATTGATGTCTTGATTTGATGATAAAGAGCTATCATCAAAGAGCGGAGGCCATAAGTTGAAATTCTCTTAAAAAATAAATAAATAAAAATTCGTCCAGATTTTCAATAGCAACTTGTAAGTTAATTTCAGCTTTCAAAAAGTGTGAATTTCGAAAAACTCAAAACTGGAAAGTTGTAGATATTTAAATCATGGTTCCAGCCCATTTGACCTTAAGTCAATTGGATTTTTGAGGAGAGAGATACATTCAAAATACTGATTAATACTTAAATCTGATTTTTTTTTTTTTCTTTTCAGATTATGCATCTTTGATTTCTTTCCCTATTTGAAGTTTCCAAACATGGTAAACAACCAAACCACTCCAATTGCACCTCTTTAAACATTTTAGCATAGTCCTTTAGCTCCTCTTTAATTCTAGTTTCACCTCTTTAGACATCTTACATGATTTCTTAAAAATATAAAATTACACAATAAATGACATTGTATTCAAAAAAATTATGTAAAAATAAAACATAGGAACAAATAAAAATCAAAGCTTTATTATACAAATAATAATTAAGAAGATAATGCCCAAATAAATATATAATAAATATTCATTTGGAGGTGTTATCAAAGAGGGATAAGAGCATTAGCATTGGGGAATGCTAATGCCAAATCTAAGGTGAATTTAACATTTTAAGCCTCAAAATGCACTCCATTGGGGAATGCTAAACGGCAGTATTGCAAATTTTTTTGCAATACTGCTACAGTGCAATTCTATCTTTAGAATTGCACTGTAGCAAGTTGTAGGGACACAATTTTGAGTTACCGGCCCAACGATGGATGGATTAGCCCAAAAGGGCCCCTAAGCAATGAATTTGTAGAGAGTAGGTTGAGAAGGACTGGATTAAGAATGACTCAGCTCTTCAAATGGTTGGGACTAGCTCCTCCACCCTCCTTCCATTCTGTTTTACACTTGCAATCTTCTATTTGTTCTACGTCCGAGGCTCCTCTTTTCTTTTTTCTCTCTCCTTTTTCTCTCTCCTTTTTTCCAAAAAGCTCCCTTTTCTTCCTTTTTTCTCCCCTTTTATACTTCCTCCCCTCCTTTCTTAGCCCTCCACGTGTGGATTGTTTACTTCCTCTTTGGACACTTGTCCCCCAGTTTTTTCTAGAAGTTGCTTCGTAGAAGCAACGGGATACTCTGCTACTGTTCAGATGTCTTCTCCACATAAATGCGGCCAGAAGATTAGCTGTGGGGCATTCAATGCGGGGTTGGCAGCCTTTCTGCTTGATATTTTGGGATATTTTCTGGATGCGTGGATCTACCACGTTTGACAAAGCCAGTGGAGACCCCTAGGGCACTTTTCTGGCCGGCCGGTTTCCAAGGTTTATCTCTACCTCGACCGTCCGAGGTGTTAATGTTCTCGGACGGATGGCCGATCTCTCCCAAGTCTTGTTCAGATTCCCCTCCGTTTATCTCGGTCATTATAGATCAGACTAGGTAGTCCTCGGCTGGGCCATGGTCCTCGGCGTGCAATCTTGATCCAACACACGGGCCTATGATTCTCGTTATTTGGGCTCCACACCCAGGCCCATCTTCTCTGTTGATATTTTTGCCCCCACACAAGTATTGTAAAAAAAATATATATATATTTTATTCTTTCCCACAAAATTTCTCTCTCTTCTCTCATTTCCTCTCATTTCCTCTGAGATCTTCTCTCTTCGGTGGAGAAACATGCTTCCAATGGATCATCGGTGATGAAGCTTCAGATGGATCTTCTCTCTCTTCCAAGCTTCATCCCCATCTCCATCTCCGAAGCTTCATCTCCATCTCCATAATCTCCGGTGCTCAGATTTTTTTTTTTTGTTTAAAGGAAGAGGTGCTAAGATTGGTGATGGGTTTGGTGGAGATTGGCGTGGATCACTGGGTTTGGTGGAGATCGGCGTGCGTGGGTCACTGGGCGTGCGTGCGTGGCGAGATCGGCGGAGATCGGCGTGCGTGCGTGGCGAGATCGGTGGAGCTTTGGTGGTGTGGCGTTGTGTGATCGGCGTTGCGTGGCGAGATCGGTGGAGCTTTGGTGGCTGTGGCGTTGTGTGATCGGCGTTGTGGTGGTATGGTATATGTGATCGGCAGGTTCTGGCGTGCGTGATCGACATGTTATGGGTTTTTTTTTTTTTTTTTTTTTTTTTTTTTTTTTTTTTCTGGGTTTGCTGGTATATGTGATCGGCGTTGTGGTGGCTGTGGCGTTGTGAACGGCGTGATGTTTTTTTTTTTTTTTTTTTTTTCTGGTGGTGTGATCGGCGTTGTGGTGGCGGTGGCTTTCTGGTTTTGCTGGTAGATGTGTCTGTGTTCAGCCTTCGAAGCGTGCCAAAGTCTGAAAGTGGCAATTGAAAAGAAATAATAAAGAATGAATGAAAAATAATATTTTAATAAAAATAGAGTTTTGGGATGCTGGAAGAATGGTAAAATGGTATGGTATAATGATAAAGTAGGGTTTTGAAATGGTAAAATAGAGTAGAATTGAAATTTCCTGATGCTAATGCTCTAATACCAAAAAGGTCAAGCGTTATCAAAGAGAATAATGCCAAAAAAGTCAAACTTGACGGTAGAGCTTAATATCTATGTTTGAGGACCACAATCTGGCAATTGTGACCTCTCTCCCTTGCCTTTCAAGGCCTTGATATCAACATCTATCGTCTATCGTCGCTGTCACCCTTGCTAGTGGAGAATCCAACAAATCAATTATGAATCCATATGCCTTCTAACTTGATAACTCAATGATAGTTGATCGGCATCGACTTGTGTTCTAACTTCTAGCTAACCTGGCATGATTGGTCTCGCCTGACCCATTCTCAACCGATAACTAATTTGTTGAACTTTTTTTTTTTTTCTTTTTTTTTTGAGAAAGCTAGGTTGAATTTGGATTGCAAGGACAAAAAGATGTCGGTTTGGCCTTTTTTTTTGGGTCTTGTGCATTGTTTATAAGACTCGCAAGTACGAAATTAGTGAATTTTTTTTAAAATTAAGTTCTATGGCACTATTTACACATTTAAAAATTATTTTTTTACAATATTTTTAATTTTTAAAAATAAACGATATTCAAGCAGATCTTAATGCGCTCTTATACTTACACGATAATTTCTCCTATTTGTGAGGCTTTTTAGATACGTGGAGCATAATCAATATGGCGGAAACTACAATAATAAAATCCAAAAGTTTTATTGCCCCTCTAATAAAAAAAAAAAGAAAAAAAAAAAAAGAGAGAAGTTTAATTTGCACCGGGCCTAAATTTAATTCACACCGCAGGAATTGTACTAGCATAGTTCACTACAACCAAAACCCGTACCATACCTAACTTCAAACAGTGGCCTACAAAACATTGAGCCTTGGCCAAAATGAAGTCTGGTTGGTCCTATAAATAAAATAAAAATAAATTAGACACGTATGGTTTGTTGCGTGTCTTTAATGCAATGCATATTACGATAATATGATATTAAAATTTTTTATTTATTTATTTTTTAATATTATCATAATTTAAAATTATAAAATATATCATATCATTTTAATCTCATAATCTTCTTAAATAATGTAATGTTGTATTCTTGTATTGAAATTACATTAATATTAATGTAATACCAGCCTCAGAGGCTTTTTTTTTTATAGGTAAAAGCTAATAATTTGTATAAATTATAATTTGGGATTAATATATTTTTCAATAACAAAAATAAAATCTAAAAGTGTGATGAGTGTTAAGCATTTATGGTAAAATAATTTTATATGATACTAGTAGTTGCTCAGTGGCTGTTTTTTTAATTTCTTGTGATGTGAGTAGTTTTTTTTTTTTTTTAATTTTGTGGAAGTTTTTTTTTTTTTTTTTTTTTTTTATTGGAACCATTGGTAGTTGTTTTTTTTTTTTTTTAGGAGCCGTTGGTGGGTAGCATTTATTTCTTATTTTTTATTACAAATGTGGGGTAGTGGGGTTGGGAAATGGGAACTGTGAGGGTGGTAGCAAAATTTTAATTGATTTACCATCTTAACTTTATTTTTTTTTTAAGAAATAAGAATAGATTAATTAAAGTAACGATATTTTTTAAGGTAAAAAAAATAATTAACTTTTCAAATCTTCTTAATAAATACAGATTACAATAATGTAATATTACAGTGTAATGTAACATCACGATAAATCAAACGCCTCCTTAAAGAAGTAGCATTAATGAATTTGTATGTAATTTATACATAGTTTATTTTGTAATGAAATTTTATAGGACTTTGCTTAGAAGCCTCTCCAGTTTCTTTATTTAAATTCAAAGCAAGCCTAGAAAAAAAAAATTCAAAGCAAGAAAAGGTAAAAAGCCTAGAATAAACCATAAAGAGTCACCAAAAATACCAGCGAATAAAAGCAGCTGACAGTATATGACTATATGAATGACTTTAAAAGCTCACAGACGACTTAAGTCAATTAGTCAAGTCTGTGTTAACTGGTAAAACACGGGGCAGTCTCTTGCCCAATTACAGAATGCCATGTCAGCATATCACGCGGTTAGAAGACCCAAGCACTACAGTAAGGTCCATAGTAGAAACTTTGAAAGAGTCTTACACCCATATCCCCATGTCCTATTATAATGCAAGAGCTAAGTTATTTCTATGCAGCAAACATAGCTAGCCTCCATTATTACACTCTTAGTGGAGTTCATACATTTCTTAGTTCAATCCTCTTATTAATCATGGCAAGGCCTCTAATTCCTAGCCTTCCCATTCATAATCTTTGGTTTACTTCAATACCCGTCAACTTTTTCTTTGTCATAATTGCAGTTGCATCCATATATTCCATCATGGCATTTCTATGTACCTCTAGCAAAACCAAGAAATCGTTGACACTAAAAACAAGCTTTCTGTCGAAGGAGAAGAGGGTTTTCTCAAAGTTGAATAGCAATATTAGCAGCAAAGCTCTTTCAATGGTGAAGATGATGTCTTGGAGGAAGGTGGCGGGGTCAGAAGGAGAAGAAGAACAAATGATAGAAGATGATGATAGTGATGAAGCAGTGTGGAGGAAGACGATCATTAAGGGAGAGCGTTGTCGTCCCTTGGATTTTTCAGGTAAAATTATATATGATTCTCAAGGAAATCTTCTGCCTGATTTGCCTCAACCAAGTTCAGAGTAACAAGCATGCTCCCTTGGAAACAATATTGAGTTTTTTCTGTGTTGAATGGGTGATTCCACAAGAGGATGAAACTATAGCTACTCGTTTTTTTCTTCTTTTTTTTTTTGGTTCTTATTAAGGTCAATTACTCAGAAGCCAGTGTGCAAGTTGATGTTTGTTGTAAAAATGTTGTGATATAACACCTCTCTTGTAAATAAAGATCTTTACAAGAATAAGGAGAAAAATAAAGGCAAAGAAATGGTGCAGGGAAAGTTCTTGTGCAAATTGAAGTTTCGAACTGGATTTTTTTTTTTTTTTTTTTTGGTTGCATTGAATATGAAATTTTATTCAAAAAACTAAAAGATACAAGAAATTTGTTTCAGCAGTCAACAATAAGGGTAAATACTAGTTTTGGAGCTGAAATCATCCCTTCAAGTCGCAAGTTTAGTATAAAAAGTGTGTGTACATTTTTGTGCGAGTGTGAAATAAACATATACTGAACAAAACTTCAAAGCTGCAAACCAGCCAGTGGCACTACAACTAACAAAAATGAAGACCTACTTAAGAACCATTAAATTTAAAAATATGAATAAAGAAAAAAGAAAAGAGGACGAAATAAAATCCTTTAAATACAACATAAGGGCAAACCAGTAATGAAAATGGAAATTTGGGAGTAAGAGT
Source organism: Lithocarpus polystachyus (assembly GCA_033629205.1). NCBI lineage: Eukaryota > Viridiplantae > Streptophyta > Magnoliopsida > Fagales > Fagaceae > Lithocarpus > Lithocarpus polystachyus. The sequence continues at coordinate 5,386,339 of CM066172.1, forward strand.
ATATCTGAATTATTTCTTTTCTAGTAGTCATCCACCATATCATTTATTTCTAATACTGAATTCATATCTCTTATTTGTTCGTCTCTAAGAACTTCTCAGTTTCTATCAGTTTCTATCTATTTGCATTACAATAACTAAATAAGAGCTTAAGCTATATATATAGAGGAAGAGGGAATATTGAAAAGGGCATAAAGTCAAACGCATACTTAACATACTATGTTTGGTTGTAGCTAAGGGAAGGGAAGAGAAGGATAAAATGCTTGTTTTTACTAGGGCTGTCCAAGCAACCCAATCACTCAATCCAATCAACTGGAATTGACTCATCCATGGCCTGATTCGACAACTCTGGCAGTCAGCAACGGGTATTAGTCTTTAGAAACAAACTCTGATGGGTTGAGTGATGGGTTTCCTCCTCTAAAGCCCAAGCCACCCGAGATGACCAACAAGCACTTCAAATAAGGTCGACTCTACCTTGATCCAGCGATGATCAAGCTCTTCTCCGCTCAGCAGTGGTATCGTTTGGCCCTTCTCCATTCGGATTTGGTGATATTTTGCTTAAATCCATTTAGATCCTGCGACATTTGGCTCTCCTCTACTAGGGCAGCGTTTGGGTCTGCTATTCAAATTCTTCCATGTTCCCATGTTTACCGAACACAATTAGGCAATTAGACACTTCCACAAATAAATTAGGCATTTCTATTCTTTGTTTTTTAATAGAAATTAAAAAAAAAAAAATCAAACACCCTTATCCACATATTAGCCACAAACGTACCCTTTAAATCATCGTGGCACATTACCAGACATGTTCAAAATGATGTTATTCACAATGAAATACTACTTTCTTCTTTAAAGAAATTATACGTGAAAATTGGGACAAATATTTCTAAGCAAACGTACCTCATACTCTGTTCTTCTCGCCAGTGTTACCAGGAGCTGGTTTCCATGGCATTTCCCGGTGCCCCAACACGCCCTCTTCTGTCTTCGATGAACGATTTCAGACCTTTTAATTATTAGACTATTGGACTATCATCGAGTCTTGTATCTTCTCAGCCACATCTACCTCATCTCTGCTTTCAGCCACCAATTTAGCAGCTTGAGCGCTTAACAACCTCATTTTCATCCTCAAAGGCCTCGTACCTCATACTAATCGAAAGGTTCGAAAACGTTCTTCAAGATAGCATCAAACACTCTAGCCTATCCTTGGCACTCAGGTTCATAACACCATTGTGAGCTTTTAGGCAATTTGTTTGCTCAGGATACTTAGTGAGTTCTATCAAGAAGTAAATTCTCTTGGGCTTAAGCTCTTGTTTTTGTTGCAATGGCTAGCTTCGCTAAGATGCCATAATGCGTAGCAGCTTCAGATTCCAATAATACGTGACCAGGGTAGTCCTTGACTACGTCAAAGCTCCCACAGGAGTCGGAGGCAGTTTAGCATTATGGCATCCCAGCCAAGCCATTGGAGCCACACCAAGAGCTTAAACCCAAGAAAATCAACTTCTTAAACACAATCTAGTGTTATACACAATGAGTGCCAAGGATAGGCTAGAGTGCTTGAGCTATCTCATCGAGTCTTATATCCGTTGAGCAAGAAATAGGGAAGTAGGCTCAGAGATGTAACAAATATATCTTATGAAATCGACTGCAAGTACTGTTACAGTGTTTAGAGCATGAAGATTTGGGTCTGTCAAGCAAGTCTCTTTGCTGTCTTTTTTTTTTTTTTTATACTTTTTTTTTTATGGGAATTTTTTTTTAATACTTGTTAAATGCACGGTATTTATTTGACACTTGTTACACACAAATGTATACACATTTTTTGCACAAATCATGAGTTGAAATTAGTTTGTGTAATAATAAGGGTGTGTTTGGTACACTAAGCTGAGATTACGACAGAAATTGTAATCTTTATTACTAAGAATAAAATGTGTTGTAATGTAATAACTAAATCTATTCATTAGTTTGGTTGTGAGTTATAACATTAGAATGAAACTTAACATTTATTTTAGAAAATTTCTTACTCATACAATTATATTTTCTTAAAAATTGTTATTTTTAAATTTAATAGAGATATGTGTTATTTTTTATGATTTTTTTATTTTTATAATTATTAGATGTATATGGAAAGTTTGTTTACTTGGAAATATATTAAGTTTTGAAATTATTGCACTTACTAAAGAATAATTAATACAACATTTTAAAGAAGAATAATTTTCCTTATTTTGAAGTATACTTATTCATAAAGAATGACTATTCTTTATAATAAAAACATAACCAAACTAAAGAATAACTAAATTATAAGAATAATTATTATATTACAACGTTTATTACAGTCTACCAAACATGCTCTAAGTGTATACTAATATTTAGCCTTGTAATACAGCATTTGTGGGGGGAAATTGTTGACATTTTTTCCAATCTGTATCCCCATCTCGTTCTGTCTTCGTATAATCAAAATTTCTACCGATTACATTCTTTCACTGAAATTTACAGTAACAACATAACTAGTGGTAAAGGAGTGTTGAAAATTTTAGGGATGATGATTGATGACAAGACACTCTTCGGTGGAAAAAGAATATTGAACATTTTTGGCATGCCATGCCTACTCTCTTTTTGACACCTTTTATATAAAAGCCCACTAGCCATTAATAAAAGTGGTGGTCTATCTGCAAAAATCTTTCAATGAAAAAGACTATTCTTCTTTTCTTTTCTTTTTTTCTTTTTTTTGGGTAAATGAAAGTTTGGGTATGGAGTTTTTCTTTTCTTTAGATTTTTTACTCCTTTTTTGCCTTACCTTTAATTAAGGGGTTCTTCACTTTCTCCACGAGGAAAGCTTTTTTCAGATGGAGTAGTGCATCTTTGTTTTGAAAGCCCACCTTATAGATAAGAGTTCCCCATACTAGGGTCAGGGAAAGTCACAAGCCGCAAGAGGACTTGCATTGGACTTATAGATCACCCACCAAGGAAGATTGCTGGCAATAAAACTCGAACCTAAGCCTTTTGAGCGAAGTGTTCGAGTCTTACCAACTGAACTAACCCCGTTGACCAATGAAAAAGATTCTTTTCATACCTTGTGGTGCTATGCATTATAGACAACTTTTGGAATGTACAAGGGATGTTTTGACTTTTGATTAGGCATGTTCAACCACTAACCGATACCAATGGAACCGCCCCTCACCGCACCAATCTGCCTGCCTCATGGCTCCACCGCAGGTTTCAGGCACGGTGGTTGCCAGAGTTTTTCGAGTACTGAATCCGGCCAATGCGGCTAGCGGTGGTAGGTTTCGCACACTGACGAGAACCACACCGCACCGATATATCATATATGTGTGTGTGTGTGTGTGTGTGTGTGTGTGTGTGTGTGTGTGTGTGTGTGAGAATGTGTGTTTTAGTACAGGGACGGACCCAGGTGGGGGCCCCAGCCCCCTTGGGCCCAAAATTTTTTTTTTGGTAGTTTAATTTTCAGTAAAAAAAAAAATTATACTTGGGCCCCCTCCAATCAACCCAACCCATGTAAATCTTAAAAAAAAAATGTAAAACAACAATAGTGTTCTATGTATTAAGAAATAATAGTGTTTTGTTTCTTTTGTTTTTTTTTTTTTTTTTTTTTGTTTTTTGTAGATGATTGCATCTTAATATATTAAGAAACAATGATTTTTGTGTATTTGTCTTAGTTGAAAGTTTCTTAATACTATATGGATGTGTATTTGAATTTTTTTTATTTTATTTTTTCGCTTATCTCCAATCCCCCCTAACTTGAAATCCTGGGTCCGTCCCTGTGTTAATATAAAAAATACTAAGAGAGAGAGAGAGGCAATTTACTGAGAGAGAGAGAGAGAGAGAGAGAGAGAGAGAGAGAGAGATTAGCATACCAAACTACCAGTATGAGATAGAGGCAAAGTGAAGCTTGAAGGAAGAAGAAGCTAGGTTAAGTTTATAATATAATATGTGTTGAAAGGATGTTGTTTAGCTTCTTTATAAGTTTTTTAAAAAATTGTTATTAAATGATGTTGTTTTGAACCCAATATTAAAATTTAAATTAGGTCCAAAACTACGTCGTTTTTAGCATCAAATTAAAAAAAGAAAAAGAAAAATTGAAACAACGTTGTTTTAACTCGTTTAAGTTTAGGTTAAAATTTTCAAATCTCAAATAGATCAGACTCTCTCCTTCTCTCTCACGCTGCTTCTCCCCCTATCCTTTCTCAAGTCTTGCGTGAGAACCTCCCTCTCCTCCTTCGCCTCCACCTTTGCCTCCTCCTCCACTGCCATCGTTCTCCAAGGCCACCATGTAGCTCTCTCAAAGTTTTTAGAGAAGGTTTTGATGCTCAATTCCTACTATGCTCTTTGCCAAATTTGTATGTGTTCTTTTGTCTTTTTAATCTATTATTGGTTGTGTTTTTTTTTGTTATGAGTTTTGTGACTTGAAATGGGATAGTTAACAAAAAGATAGTGAAATTTTTTGTTTTGTTTTGTTTTTCTTATTTATAATTTTGGAAATATTTGGGGTATTTTAATGATTTAGATGTGGTTTGTGTGTTAAATTTATTGTGTTTGGTTCCTAAGAAAATTGAGGAATAACAGAATTAACCACACCGAACTGGCATGGTGCATTGCACCTTGTGTAGGCCGATTTCCACCCCTCCATAGTTGAGGTACGATTAGACATAGAAGGAAACCACACCTGCAGGTACGGTGCAAAATAGCCCCCAAAAACCAACCACACCACACCATGTAACCCTACTTTTGATGGTGAAGAAAAGGGGTGATGAGCTTGCAACAAATTACTGTACGCAACTTTTGTTGTCGGCCTTTTATTTTAAAACCAGTATGTTCAACCCAAATTTGTGACCCATACATTTGGGGGCTGTCTTTAGAGCATTTGCATCCGGAATTTTCAAATTATTCTATTTTACCATCTCAAAACCTATTTTATCATTTATACCATACCATTTTACAACACTCCCAACATCCCAACTTTTATTTTTCCCTACAATATATTAAAATAATATAAATTACAAAATAAAATAATATTAAAAAATCTCTCTCTCTCTCTTCTCTCTTCTCTCTTCTCTCTTCATCTCTGTTCTCCATCTCTCTATTTTTCTCTCTTTCTCATCCACCCACCACCAAAAATCACCACCACCACCACCACATCAGTCACAAAACCATCACCACCAGGAAAAAAAAAAAAAAAAAGCCACGGCCATACCCATACCCATGGCCAAACCTAGAGCCACCACTGCTGGACTTACCAAAAAAAAAAAAAAAAAAAAAAACCCACCAATACAAACCCATCAGATACAAACTCACCGATACATGCCTCGTTGCAAAACACATACAAAACTCATCAATCCATGCCTCACTGCAAAACACACACAAAACCCATCATCGGCAGTGATCTTGAGCAACCCATCACTGCAAAACATGCCGCCAACATCGCTGCAAAACCCATCACTACAAAACCCATCGCTACAAATCCGAATACATAGATCACAAATTCAAAATTTTACCCATACCGTTTTCACTCTCAGTCTCCCTCTCACATCTCTCTCTTTGTTTGTGGCTTGGTGCTTCTTAACCTCCCCTGCGATCCGATCTATTGTTGATGATCACAATGGAGCTCCGTTGATGATCATAGTGGGTGATCACTGTGAATGATCACGATGGATGATCCGTGGAGCTCCGTTGGTGCTTACCCATAGGTTGATGATCACGGTGGAGCTCGGTTGATGATCACGGTGGAGCTCCGTTGATTGTAGAAAAGAGAGGAAAGTGAGTGAGAGACAGAAAAAGACAGAGAGATATGAGAAACTGTGTGATAAGAGAGAAAAGTAGGAATACAATATTAATATAATCTTTTGGTAAAGTGCTACAGTACCATCATACATTTAGGATGCATTGTAGCACTATGCCACAAAAATTTACAATTATTCATGTTTAGCCTTCTGGATGTTGAGACAAATTGGGCCTTAATGCTAAAATATGCTTACATTTGGCATTTACAAGCTTGGATGCTAATGCTCTTAAATCTCAACTCCGTGTCAAAAAGAGCCAGTTGATGAGTGTTACACGAGGGCCCATTGATAGGCCCAGTGTCATGCCACGCTTGGCAAGTGCTCAAAAGGGAATAAGAGTTCTCTTTTGGGCTTATCCAAAGGAATCAAGGCTGCCTATTGCTATTCCTAACTCGCTTCAAAAGCCCACGGTAATTACACTTCATTCTTAGAGAAACGAGACTCCACTCTAAAAAAATAAAATAAAATAATTTTTTTTTTCTATTAGCATCCGTTTGACCAAACTCTGTTAAATTGATGTTAAAAATATTGTGTACGAACTTGCTTTTTCTTAAGGTCCCATTTCCAAAATTATCATCTCTTTCAGAATTAAAATCCATTGATTTAAATTTTTAATCAATGAGAATTTCAAGGGAAGACTGAATCCAAACTTTTATTTATTACCACATTGTGCTTTGCTTGGTATTTTTAGTATGACTTTTCCTTTTCTTTTTTCTTCTTTTTCAACGGATTGTGGAGAGATTATATTGTTGCAATTCTTTTAGTGCTTGATAAACTTTGTAATATTATGACAAATTTATCAGTTATGTTCGTACTAATCATGATTAAACTTTGATAAAGAAAATCTTATAGAAATTTAGAATATTTTGTTACTAATATAAACAAGAGGTATTATTTTTTTCAAACCCTAACTAAGGAGACTCTTTTTTCCTTTCAGATTTTAGGTGAAATGTCATTCTCCTAAATATTAAGAAGAGAAAATAGCGTAATTACCTGTATTATTATAATTTCTTTTAATAAAAAATGGGAAGGGTAAGTGTATTTTCACAAACTAACGTTCACCCTTCTCTTTGTTGTTTGTCTTCTCTTTGTAGACTAGTGTCATCTTGTGCAAAGCTGGTGAGAAGAGAGTGATCTCTAGTGGTGCCAAAAAGCATTTGTCCCTCTCCATCAGAGCCTCAGCATCAAGATCCATGATCCAAGTTATGGGTTGGCAACACAAAGAAGGAGAGAGAAGACATGTATGGTTTGGAAGTTTGGGGAGTACAGCCATGGAGAGAACATGTGGCCTGTACTCATTGAAGCCTTGGGAGCCATGGAGAGAACATGTGGCCTTTACGCATTGAAGTCTTGGAAGCTTGGATAAACCTCGGGATTGAAAGCTTGAAGCCTAGAGTGTAGGTGTGTGTGGTCAATTATCAATGATATGCACATAGCCACTAGATTTAGCGAGGAAGGTCGAACCTCTAACCCCTAGCACCATGATGGCGAAAGGAGATGCAACCCGTTGGACCCATAAGCTAATCAAAAGAAACAATTTCAAATAGCAAGCCTATTTAGTTTGTGTTTCACAACCGATTAAAAGTTAATTTTTTTGTTTAAATTTTTTACTGTTTATGAGTCTCTTACTAATTTTGTCTAAGTTTTATTTTAAATAATTTGACTTTAAGCTTTTTAAAGAAAATAAGTTAACTTTTAGCTTTTTGTCTCATATTATGAAAATAAGTTATCAAAAATAAGTAACCAGAAATACGCAAATAAGTTATCAAAAATAAGTAACCAGCAATGAGTATTTTTCAAATAAAGAAATGGGAGGTTACATCCAGCCTAACCACTAGGTGAGTTTGGAAATTGCCTAAAACCCCCGAGGCAGTGAAAGACGGTCCCAAATTTTAATCAATAGAGTTAGTTAATAGATGAAAAATAAATTTTTAGAGTTACCTCCTAGCCTCCGTTTGGATAGCACTGAGAACGTGCGTTTCTGCATTTTCTGAAAAATTGTGGGTCCCACAGCACTGTTCACAGACCCACAAAAGTCACCCAAATACAGATTTCAATATAAATTTGGGTCCCACAGCACTATTCACACATTTAAAAATTATTTTGCTATAGTATTTTCAGTTTTCAGTAATAAGCGATATTCAAAATTTAGATTGGCATTCCAAATGTTAGGCAGGCTATCCAATTTGTTCTGAGACTCTCATTAATGCACTTCGGCACAGAGACATGATTCGCTCTTTCCTTCAATCATTTAATCAAAGAGAAGTCCAAGAGCACTATTATATGAAAGGGGGAATCAATTGATTTGAGAACTCACTCCATACTTCTATAAAAGGAGGGGCATGGTTGAGGAACATAAAGAGACATAGAAAAAGTAATAGAGAGTGAAAATTACTAAGTGTGCGTTTGGTTTCAAATTAAAAAGTCAACTTATTTTATTATTCAGCTTATTTTTGCTACTATTCATGGGTTTCACTGCATTTTTTGGTACTATTTATGAGTTTCACTGTACTATTTCAACTAACTTTTACCTTTATTATCTACAGTACTTTCAATAAAGAGTTTTTAATTTTAGCAAAATAAGCGGATTCCAAACAGACACTTAAGAAAGAAAAGAAAAAGAAATAATTAAAACATGTGAAATGTTTCCTAGTTGCTGGAAGTATTTTCTCAATCTCTAGAAGCATTTTCACATCTTTGGCTGCCTCATTGGCAATCAAGGGGAACCTTGATTAGAGTGGGGGGTCGAACTCCCCATAATGAATCTGGGTCTAGTCGAGGTGCACCTCCCTGCTACACCAACCCAACACAACACCCCCCCCCCCCCCCACCACTTTTTTTTTTTTTTTTTTTTTTGTACCTCTTCAATTTCTATTAACTTAAAATAACATTAAAACCTTTCTATAAAAAAATTCCTTCTATGTGAAATTATAAGGCCTTTGATACATTATATGAGAATTATGAAATTATATAATATTCAGTTATTTAGTTATTGCCACTAAAACTTTCTCAATAAATTGCAAATTATATAAGTTCACATTAAAATTATATAATATAAAAATAAAGTTGTGTCCCTACCTACTAGGGATGGCAATTTTGCCCCACTCTGTTTGACTTGCCCCTCTTCGCTGCACCCTACGCGAGTTTTTCTTGCTCCGCAAAGGTGGTGGAACGGGGATGAGTTTAGACTTTTTAGACCCAACCCGCCCCGCCCTGCGCCCATCCTTGCCCTGCCCCGCATTGTAAGGGTAAAATTGTAACTTTTTAATACCCTAAAACCCTACTATTTAAACAAACATATCATTAGCTTATTTTATTCTACCTAACATGGTTTTCTGCCTATTTTTTTTTTTTTTTCTCTAGTAAGGTTGAAAATAAGGTACCAAGTTTAACATTTTCTTTTGTCTTTATTATAAACAAGTTTACATACTATTAAATCATTGATTTTGTATTATGAGATTTTTGTTTTTTGTTTTTTTTTTTTTTTTGGTGATATTGTCTTGTTAAACACTTTAATAATATTATTCAATTTTTGCTAAAAAATAGTTTAATTTGATGGGATAAATTTATTTGTAATTTCAAGTATATTTTTATTAACGAAACAAGTTTTATTAAAAACAATTGTAATAGTTGTAGGCAAATTATCAAGAATTAGAGTTTTACAGGGTGGGACGGGGTTTCGCAGGACCCTAAGGGACGGGGATGGGGTAAGAAAATTTTCTCCATCATGCGGGGAGGGGTGGAGATGGGGTAAGACAAAACCATGCAGGGCGGATGCGAAGACCACTGGCGGCTCTACATGCAAACCAGGGTAGTCCTGTGACTACCCTGACTTGTAAAAAATGGCATATATACACTTGCCAAAAAAAATTATATGTTAAATTAACCTATCGTGACCACTCTAATAAAAATGTTGAACACCCTGACTTGAGAATTACAAAAAGTTGGGTTTAACAAAAATAAGAATAAGGCTACATCCACAACATTTTCACAATAATTTTACAACAAATCCAATGTGGTAAGCTGTTATTGATTTTAATTTGGGCTTAATACAGATATTATTTTTCTACCTACCAATAACAGTTTTTTGCATAAGATTTATTGTAAAAAAATTGCGAACGTAGCATTAATCCAAAATTATTTTTGCCCCACAAACATAATCCTTAATTCCTTTTATAAAATTAAGAAAAAAAAACATAAATAAGAACAATAAATATTAGCCCAAATAACAACAAACATAAACCAAACACAAACAAGATAAGACCAACCAATAACAAGTAATCTAATTATTCAACAAAAAGCCTACTGTAAAACAAAAAGATAAAAATTACTAAACATTCAAATTTGTAGTTCGTTCAACCTATTCAATAAAATAATCTCTAATTCCACTTTTCCCTAAAAAATGCTACAAAGAAAAATATTGTGGTTGTTAGTTCTCCTTGATGATGATGACAGTGATATTCTTTTTAGCTTTGAAGTCACAACAATTTTAATCTCCTTAGTGACTTAACTCACAACTGTAGCAAATATTCAAGTGATTGCTTTATTAAATTTTGTATAATTTAAATTTCTTAGTAATCACCCTAAAAAAAAAATTTTTAGAGCTGCCACTGGCGAATACCCCATCCTTCGAACTTGCCTCGCCCTATTGTCATCCCTACTACCTACGTAAACATGTTAGCCACACAAAGTGAATGCCTTCATCTTTTTAATTTCTTTTAATTTTTTTCCTAAATATGTCATGTGATGTACTATAAGAACATTACGATTATTAACATTTTTGCTCTATATGAAACTCTATTTCTATAGTTTCAATCAATTTAAAAAATATTGCTCAATGATTAAAATTCTACTACAAATAGTTTTTGGTATTTCATTTTTTTAAATTGTTATTTATTTATATTAGTATAAAATTCTACTACAATTTTTCGTTTTAATAGTTTTAATAATAAAAGTTGGAGAAATTATAAGGTCCATCATTCCATTAAAAGACTCACACTTGTTTAAAATTGCTGAGTTAGAAATTTTTTTAAAACACTGACTCAGCAATTTTAAATAAGTAGAAGTTTTTTAGTGGAATAGTGGACAGATGACGTGGTCTACCAAAGGACTATATAATTTCTCTAAAAGTTGGGTTATACATATCGTACTTGCACTATACAATTCATTGCAAATAATCATCAACATGATATAAATAATTTTTTACCAAGCCCAAACCTATGAAGCAGTTAATTATAGAGTTGTACCAAAGTCCAAACCCTACAAAGTATCAAAAAAAAAAAAAAAAAAAGTCCAAACCCTACAGAAAGTAGAATGTATCCTAGAATACCAAGCATATCGTGCATAAGCAAATATTTTGGTTCCAAAGCCTTTCAAAATTCAAAATATTGACACTCATGTCCTTGTTACGACTGTTGCTACACCTACCTAGCTATAACAACTATAATTGAAATCTTCTACGATATAATTAAGAACAAAATCTATACAAGCATACTAATCATGGCTGCTTCCATATGCTTAACCAGTATATATTTTGACAAAGTCTCTTGCTATTTAGAAGCAGCATCTAGACAAATTTCATCTTCTTCCACTGGGACGAAGCTCACCTTCTTCTGCAAATTTAGATTTTATCCAAGAAAATAATGTTAGCATAGTTGAAATTAATATCCAAATTTTCATGTTATTGAAGGAAATTAAAGAATCATAATCTTGAAATTTAAGCTTGCTTTAATAATTGGAAAACATAGAATTCGAAGCAATTAATTAATATTTCTTCATGTTGAGAAACTTTAATTCTTCCGTGTCACGGGCTTGACCCACGTCTCCCTCCTCTCCCCTCTCCAATAAAATTCTAATTTAATTGAAAAAGTCTTTGAGTTTTAGAACACTAATAACTTGTGTTAATTACAAGTACAAATCATTATTTAATAAATATAGTATCAATATTAATTAACTCCAACACTAGCTAGCTAAGATTTCCATGCTTTCACAATATTATTGCAGAGAGTTGAACATAGGAACTTCAATTTGGATTACTTCTTCTTTTGACTAGTTCCAATTTCTTTTAGTCACAATTATCTGGATATTTTTTGATTAATGCTTGTCTATAATCTCGAATAATACTGCCAAATGCCAATCTGCCTTCCTGGGCCACATAGATTTACTTCTTTTCTTTCCTTTTCTTTTTTGTGGAGAAACGGGCCACATAGATTCACAACTTAATATAGAAAATAGTACAATATGAGGTCCCTTTTTTTAATTATTTTTTTTTGAGAAAAATATATTTTTCTTTTTTATTTTATGTTTTGATAGGTGAGGAAAAAGGGACCTAAAAAAGCCATTTGAACTATAAAACTCTTGGTTGAGGCCATTTTCAAAGTAAATCTTCTAAGATGATGATGAAATTCCAAGATTTATCTCCAAAAGAAAAACTATATTTTTAATAAAATTGTTTAGCCTATGGTGTATGTAGTAATACTTGTACTTCAAAAATCTAAAAGTTTGTCGAATAAATTGTCGGCAAACGAAGTTACAAAATTTGAAACTATCAAGTTAACTACAGTAGTAGGGCATAGATAAACATCAAGCATAGAGGGTTTTTCTAGAAGCATTAACTGACCTAAGCATGGTCAAACAAATATGTTAGTTTACCCAAGTTATCTCATCAATATTACTTTAATGTAAGAAATAGTAACTCGTATCATATATTTTTTTTATTGTCAAACATATTTGTCTACTAGTAAGAGTAATTCAAACTCAAATTCTCTTAATTTGGCAGAAGAATTAGACAATGTTACTAAGCTACAAAACTCTTTTTAGCATAGGATTAAAGCAGTTTGATTGAGTAAAGAATTTATTTATTTATTTTGGTAACCAAAGCAGACCTTTGTAATTTCATGCCTAAAAAGTCAAATATGGTCGACTGGGTACACTTAATCGAATTCGAGGAAAATGAGGAAGTATGTCGTGATCTTATTGTACATTATTGTTGTCTTGTTTGGGGGGTTTTGGCTGAGTATGTTCAATTCTTTGTCATTTGTTACGTAATGCTTATCATTCTAGCGAACTCTTCTGAAGAACTCTCGAAGCTTTCACACCAAAGTTAACAAAGATATGCTAATATATCACTGTTTGTGATCGAGATGGACAAAATCAGGGTTCGTCTTAATCCTCAACTACGTGTCAGGTGAGATTTGGATCTTGATTCACACAAGAACAGAACCAGTCTTTCTCACCACAAATTTCTTTTCTCAATTGTTTCTTATAATTATTGTTTGACATTGAAATTTCAACGGTTTTCTTTAATACTTTGCTTCTCTTCCTTTTGGCTATAATGGCGGAATTTCTAATTCTTAATTCATGATTCATATTTTGGGAAGAATTGGTCCCATCCCACGTTCAAATTGTTGCCTAACACATTAGGCAATTAGCAACTTCCACAACTAAATTATACGTATCTGTCCCTTTTTTTCATCGAATTAATCCTACCATCCAACTGCCTTATATCCACATATTAGTCTACCCACATTAAATTATCAAGAAAAGTAAAAGAAAAAAAGAGTTAGCGTCAACATCTTTAAGCAAATAGGTGTATAGGGCCCTGAAAGCCCGACAACATCTTATCAATTAAGGGCCCTTAGATATATTTATTTCGCCTGAGCTGTTATTGCTAGTACTACGTGCGTTCAATATCAATTGATTAAAGATGGCACAATGAATGTGGAACTCCTAGAAAGAAATGTTCAAAGATTCAAAATTATGTTATTCTCAACATTTATTATTGCATGATATAATACTATATTCTAATAAAAAAAAAAGTGACATATAACAAATTGTGACTGGTAAAATATAAAGTAGAACACAAAAAATAAAACAGAGAGATCATATTTATAAGGTTCCGTCATTTTCAATTTTTAAACAACATTATATACATTTTTACACATTTTTTTATTTATACGTATTTCAAAAAATTACAAACAACATTATTAAAACTCTTCTGCCAAACAGGCCGTAAGAAAGCGTACCTTATGTGCTTTGTTTTTCTCCCCAATGCTACCAAGAGCTGGTTTCCATGGTACTTCCTGGTGCACCAACGCGCCCTCTCTTGCCTCCGGTGAGTCCTTGTTAACCTCCATCGGTCCAGCATGGTTCATATAAAGACCTACAATCTTCTCAGCCACCTCTACCTTATCTCTGCTTTCAGCCACCAATTTAGCCACTTGAGAACTTGGCAACCTCATTTTCACCCTCAAAGGGCTTGTACCCGGCCCCGGCTCATCGGATACAAGACTCGACGAAGGTCTACTAAGCGAAAGGTCAGAAACCGTTCTTCGAGATAGCATCAAGCACTCTAGCCTATCCTTGGCACTCAGGTGTATGCCAGTAGATTGTGAGCGTTTAGACAACTTTTTGTCCTCAGGAAACTTGGGCAGTTCTATTAAGAAGTAAACTCTCTTGGGCTTAAGCTCTTGCTGTGGTTCCAATGGCTTGGCTCGGATGCCATAATGCTTAACAGCCTCAGATTCCAACAGAACATGACCAGGGTAGTCCTTGACAACATCCCAAACTTGTATGGGAGTCTTTATCTTCATGGTTTCGCCATTGATCTTCATCACCTTTGCTTTTTTTCTCCCTCCTCCTAGAGTGTTCCCCATCTTCCTCTCTCACAGGGTTTTGTACTTGCTAATAAACTCTCACAAGTTGCTGATTAAGCCTCTTGTACAATCTCTCTTCTACTAATTACCTCTTAATATATCACCGCTCTTGCACATGTTATATATACTCGGTCTCTTAAGTAGGTTTGAGGTTGTCTAAGTAGTTGAAAAGGTTGAAAAAATCAGCTGTGAACCAAATGGTGTGAATTCTAGAAATTCTCTTCACTGAAAATTCCTAATATGAACATAAATAGTAGTGAGAAAACACAAGCATTTGGCATCATGATAAGACTATCTTTGCTGGTAAAAGATTGTACAATTTTGGCATGCCTCTTGTCACTTTGTTTTTATAAGCCCACCACTAAGAAAAGTGGTGGCCTGTGTTTAAAATCGTACCAATAAAAAAGATTCTTTTCATACCTTTCCATTAGTAAAAGTAAGTTTCTTTTGGAAATTTGAGCGTTTGGTTGTGTGTATTACTGTTAGTTGTAGACAACTTTTGAAATGGATAAGTGGTGTTGAAGAGCAGAAGATCAGGGGGCTCAGTTTTCATCGCATTATTGTCGTACGCAACCTTGCTTTCACGTCAATGCTACTGCAATAATGTTATATCACTTAATATTTTTTAATTAAGTATAAATTTTAACTTTAGATTATATTATTTTCATGTATTTTTTATGCTTGCAAAAATTTAAAATAATTAAATATTAATAGTCGTATTATCAATCAATTATTTAATGGAATTCTCTAATTATATCTAATTAGAAAATTCCATTAACCATATGCCAAGATGTATATTCATAAATCAAGAAAAATAATCACTCAGCAAAATATATAAAAATAAATAAATAAAACCAGATAATAATCCCAATCTCCAACTTGCTTAGGAGATAATGATTGGACACAATGACATTTAAACAATCCAACCCCCTCATACTATTAGTGGCGGCTTTACGTGCAAACTAGGGTAATCATAGGACCACCTTGACTTGCAAAAATATATAAATATATATATAGTTATATATACACTTGCTAAAAATATATTATATGCTAAACTAACTTATTGTGACTTCTCTAATAGAAATTATTGAACACCCTAACTTGAGAATTACAAAAATTTAGATTCAACAAAAATAAGATTAGTGCTATTACATTCACAACATTTTCACAATAATTTTACAACAAATCTAATGTAGTAAGCTGTTACTAATTCTAATTTGGGCCAAATACTAATATTATTTTTTTACCCACCAATAATAGCTTTTTGCATAAGATTTATTGTTAAAATGTTATGAACGTAACATTACTCCAAAATTAATTATGCATCCAAACATAATTCTTAATCCCTGTTTTTTTTAAAGCTTAAATAACAACAATAAATATGAGCTCAAATAACAACAAACATAAACCAAACAAAAACAAGACAAGACCAAACAACAACAAATGAAAAAATTATTCAACAAAAGCCTATTTTAAAACAAAAAGATAAAATTTGTAACTCGTTCAACCTATTCAATAAAATAATTTCTAATTTTATTTTTCTTTAAAAAATGGTACCAATAAAAATATTGTGGCAATTAAAAATTTTTAATGACCATCTTAAAATAAAATTCCTAGAGCCACTACTACATTCTATATAATATATGTTCAATTTTCATCAGGGGAGTAAGAATTTTCTCGCCAAGTTTTCACCTCCTAACTTTTGTGGCTTTTCGCTTTATTGAAGGCCTTCCCAAGATATATCCTGGGCGATATTTTTGTGTTATTGGAGAACTTGTAAAGTCGACTTTTCAATATACACCAATTCTATGCAATTTATATACGATTGAATAAGTTCTCCACCTTCATCATTTTCATCAACCTGGAGTTACATGAGGAGTATTTTATGTAACTTAAAATAAACTGTCTTTTTGCTTTTACTAACAATTTTATTATTATTCAATTTTAGTTATATTTTTGAATTATTTTCTTTATTTATATATGATTATTTATTAAGCTGGGCAACCCATGATTATATTACTAATATATATATATATATATATATATAGAAGTTAGAAATGTCAACCCTAATAGTAGTATAAAATTCATGAAACTTAAAAATAAAGGAAAATTATTTAGGCGATGTCAACCTCCGATTATTATTTGATATTAAAGCATTATTATTGATAATAATAATAAAAACCATCAACTTTAAACAAATTATATTCAAAACAAAGACTTCAATTTAGTATTAGTTGCTTAATGAGTCATAATGATATCTAAACCTTCAAAAATCCTTTTTGATTGTACTTAAAATATAAATTTCTCAAGGATTAATCCTAATAATATGTTTCGCAAGGATTCATCCTAATATTAACAAATAACCATATCTACTATTAATAAAGAGAACCCATCCAAATTTTCCAATCTGCATTTTTCATACAAAACTTCCAAAAAAAGGTACTTCTTTTACTATTCCCCCCCCCCCCCCCCCGGTCCCCCCAAAAAAGGCATCATATGACATTAACATTAACATAATCTTTGGTTTTTCATTATCCTACATACCCCCAAAAGTCTAGAAATACATTCAATTTTACATCCAACTAATGTGTCATCTTGTTATTGGTACATAATAAATTGAGTCTTAACGGTGGATCAATGTGAAATTGAGTGTGTCTACAAGATTGTCCCCCCCCCCCCCCCACCTCTTTATCTTTTTTTATTTTTATTTTTCTTTATGTATGCAAATCTACATTTTACCTCAATACTCCCAATACTAGTTATGCATTATTGAAAAGAAAGACCATATACTCATTCTTCAACTCTATTCTAAAAATTAAACACTCTATTGTATATTGTTTCCTAATAATGTCCAACCCATAAAAAAATATGAACATAATTTTATATATATATATATATATATTTATAGATATATATTCGTTATCAAGGAAGTAATTATGGTTTTTTGGATATAAATTGTTCACAGCTAAGGTATACATGATGTGTGCACCAAGGCCTGTTGGCTAAATATCATAAAAGTATACTATATAGTGTAGATATTCATATTATACCATATTGAAAAAAAAGCTAAGTGTCTTCTTTATGAAGTGAACCAAGTTTTTAATCCCACCCCCACCCCCACCCCCACCCCCACTCCCGCTATTACACTTGTAATAATTGAATTATCAATATGGGTTAAGTTCAAGTTATACATAGTGTAACTTTAAGTAATATTACATAAATATATTTTTTCATTAGATGCAAATTTTAACAAATTCACCATTGAATTACATTTTTTTCTAATATTTTATATACTTGCAAATTTTCAAGATGATAAAATAAATAAATCGAAAGCGATGTTATCAATCAAATGTTAATTTTAAGTTTTTGTAGTTTAAAATTATGTATAAAAGATAAGTTAATAGATCAAATGGTAAATAATATCTAATTAGCACGAAATTTGATATACATGTTAAGAACATATATAACATGTAATCCAACAGTGAAATTTTCAAAATATGAATATAGTAAAATATTATTAGGTGGTATATAATATTGCTTAAAATTATAGTAAGTGCAACTTGAAACATCAAATCATATAGAACTTAGTTACAATTTGGATTCCCTCCCCCCCCCCCCCCCCCCCCACATTTGGCCGTGTTCCCCATTTAGTTTAAGACATAACATTGTCCCTCCTTGTCTTTTAGTAATGAGCACTTTACCTCATCTGATGGTATTTTCTATCAATTTAATGGAAAATTCAAATTTTTTTTTTTAAATGTGTTTGGATCGATATGCTAATGGTCTTATTATCCTTTAATAACAAACATATTGTTGATGCCGTATTTTGTTTATCCTCGTTTGATGTGCTAAAATCCTATTTTGAGCACAAAAATTACCCTTTTTAGAATGACTCATTTGAAGGCCTCCCATGAAGGCCAAAACAGGGGAGAAAAAATCCCTTTTTTTTTAAATGCCCTCCAAGCCACAACTCCACACTCTTTCCTTTAGGTTTTCACGTAGGCTTGAACCACATAATAGACATTTTTAAAAAAGATATTGAGCCCAAGCAAAAGCTTTGTGAAGAAAAATGCCTATCCCAAAGCCTCATATTCATCTTGCTCATTTTTCATCTGGTGATGGTCTTGACTTGTGTTTAGCATTCGTGGTCTTTCAGGCTTTTACTTCTTGTGACTTCTGAGTGACAAAACCCGTATTGTTTAGTTTCAAGTGATTGGATCTCTGGTAGTTTTTTGGGTCCAAATACGGAAGTTTATTTTGCTGGGCTTGTCACATGGGATGGAACTTCATCAGCTTGTGGGGTTGGTGGGTTCAATTAAGGCCACAACATTGGGCCAGGTAATATAATTTTGTGTATAAAAAGGATTTCTAACTCTTAACAATAACAAAAACAACTTTAACTTTAACTTTTTTTTTTTTTTAAGATAGTTTCAATCTATGACGTCTGCTCTAAATAATGCTTTTTATTATCAGATCAAGATATTAATCAATTTTTGGTGTAGGCAGGATTGAACCTTAAATTTCTTTTTCAACCATCAAAGACTTTACTAATTGAACTAATAACTACAGTTTCAAGTTCACAACAATCAACCCAACTTACTTGGAAATGAAAACTTTGCTATATACTAGCACTAATATTTTTTTGCTGAAGTACTGGTACTAGATAATAATGTATTATTGATATTGTGTGTGTGTTTTTTTTAATTGGAGGTCATTTGAACTTAGGCGAAAGTGGTGATAAAATCCTAAACATTTGTCTCAACAATAAAAAAATAAAAATAAAAATAAAAAAAAAACTTTGGAGTGTACCAGAACTTTACTAATTGAGCTAATAATTACAGTTTCAAGTTCACAACAATCAACCCAACTTACTTGGAAAGGAAAACTTTGCTATATACTAGCACTAATATTTTTTTGCTAAAGTACTGGTACTAGATAATAATGAATTATTGATAATTGTGTGTGTGTTTTTTTTAATTGGAGGTCATTTGAACTTAGGCGAAAGTGGTGATAAAATCCTAAACGTTGGTCTCAACAACAACAACAAAAAAAAAAAAAAAAAACTTTGGAGTGTTCCAGGAGCTGAACATAATCAGAGACCAATAATTTAATTTGCGATATATATATATATATATATATTCACTATCCTAATTAAAGTCCAAATTAGTGCATTACAAATTTAAAATCTTATGAAATCATTTTAAAAATAAAATTTAATGAACTGTTTTTTTCTTAATATTGAATTAAAAAAAACATATTTGGTTAATAAGAAAACGAAGGAAAATGGAAAAAGAAAGAAGACTATATTTTGTGACACTCAAAATCAAACAAAAGACCAATAAAATGGGAGTAAATGACTACACTCATATTAATTTTGTTCAACATTTTTCTAGAACCCCATTTGTCCAAAGTCCACGTTAAGCTTGCAATTTGATTGAAATCCAGTACCGAAACTTCTATAAAACACAGAAGTTTTAGTTGACTTTTTTTTTTATGGGAAGTTTTAAAAATTGACTTGATAAATAACATTTTCTTGACTTTGCTTTGTACACCAAATTCATCACCATTTCTTTTTTTATCTTTTTTGTCGGTTGAATGAAAACTTAATGTCTAAATGCAATAAAATTTGTTTATCAACAAAAAAAAAAAAAATGCAATAAAATTTGTGTCTTAGTATCACGTGCTAGATCTTCGTTGTGTTTGATCTTCCTATTTCCAAACTGGACTTGAAAAATCAATGCAAAACGTCCCAATCTAGTACCATTTATTATAATTGAATAGCTATGAATTAGTTCAAAGTTGGTGTACGATTTTTACAACCTTAGGGACTGTGTTTCGTGACTTTCAGTGAATGATTTGCAGTGAGATTTTTGGGTTGTTTTTCTGGGTAATTTGGGCCTGTTTCCGGTGGTGTTCACAGTGGGTTTGCCGAGCCTTTGATGGCTGTTCTTGGGTATTTTTTTCTGTAGTTTTGGAGTGGCTTTGCTTCAGTGTTTGGCTTGGTTTCGTCACATTTTCTTGTGGGCTTCAGTGGTATTTTTAGGGACTGTTTTCTGGGTATTTTGGGTTTGCTGGGATTTGAGTGAAGAAGATAATGGAGTTGTAGGGAAATGAGGAACATGTGAGGGAAAGCTTTGAGGGGCTGAAGCTTCTTTTGTCATGGGAGGAGTGTGTCCTATTTTGTAGGAAAAGGTGGTGAGGTTACTGTGGATGGAGGAATAATTCTTAAGTATTTTCGGAGTATGGAGACTAGTTTTCCATCCTCTCACATTTATATTGAAATTTACTTATTAAATTCATGATAGGGTCTACTGTGAATGTGAGAAGAAAGAGCACAATTTCTCTGTGTTTCGGAAGTATTTAAGAATTTTTCCAAGGTGCAGTGACTTTTTCTTTGCATCTTTCTAACTTGCAATTTATTGGGGGCAAAGAATTCGGTTAAATGCCTTATGGGAAGAGAGAACTAGTTTGTTGCATGATTTGCATCACCTCAAGGCATAGGATTTGGATAAGTGTCCTCATCCTAGGCATCGTGTGATAAAAATTTTCATAATTTAAAATATTCAAAATATCTCTTGAATATTCTAGAACTTTGAGTACTTAGCCTCATCATAAGCTGCCACATGGTATGTTCTTGGCAAATTCTTGGCAAATTGCATGAAAACATTTCTTGAGCATTTTAGAACCTTGAATACTTGGCCTTATCATAGGCTGCCATATGGCATGATCTTAGCCCTCCACATGGCAAATACCACAAATTTAAACGTGTATTCATATAACTGTTAATTGAAAGGAGGTTTTACTTTCATCACCAAACCAAGCATTCTACTATCCGTGGGCTTTACTTGACAAAACCCATTGTTTAGTTTCAAGTGATTGGATCTTTGCTAGTTTTTTGGGTCCAAATACATAAAGTTTTTTTTTTTTTTCTGGGCTTGTCACATTATTGGACGGAACTTCACCAGCTTGTTCCAAGATATATTGCGTTTGAGGAGGTACTAATATATTGTAGTTATTTATAATTATTTTTGGGCTTGGTAGGCTCAAATAAATCACGACAAGGCTCAATTCATGGACTCACCCATAATATTGTAGTTATTTTTAACAACTCGAGTAAACCCAAGTTTGTGCTGAGATATACCAATGGCTCTGTTGGGTTGGGCTATAAGCAACCCAATTCTTATCATTTGGTGGGCTTGTTCTATTTTTCCTTGTTTTTCTTTTCGCTATATCTTTCTTTCTTCTCTTTCTTCTTCTTCTTCTTCTTCTTCTTCTTCTTCTTTTTTTTTTTTGGTGTAACTGCAGTTATCCACCCTAAATTATGAATGTATCTGAAATTTACGCCCTAAACTTTTAGATTTTATAATTTACACCTTGATCCGAAAATTTGCTATATATTTTTACTAATTAGTAATTACTATCCAAATTACAGTCCAAATTAGTGGTGCCCATTACAAATTTAAATTTTATGAAATCATTTTTAATAAAATCTAATGAATTTTTTTCTTAATATTGAATTATAAAAATGAAAACGTGTTTGGTTAAGGTTAATACGAAGGAAAATGAGCTTGAGAGGATGGAGAAACTTGATTAATGTTTGTACAAATCCAGTGCCAATATGACCGAAACCCAAATAAATCACGATCAAAAGAAAAGGAGTATTGACTTCTTTTCTTTTCTTTTTTTTTTTTTTCTTTTTGTGAGAATTGTACTGACCTTTGCTTTATGAGAATCGTACTGACATTTACTTTACGAGAATCGACATTTACTTTAATGACATTGTAAGAGCACAAATTACAGATGGGGCCTACAGGAGAGGTGGACTCTGGCCCAATAAGCAAAAAGCACCCTGACAATGAATTTGTAAGAGAGCGGGCTGAACTAACAAGGTTGAGAATGAACTTGCTTCTGGCCCAAGTATGGTGGTGACCAATCTGATAAAGACGATGTGTTGAGGGGGTGCTAGGCTCCGCTCAGCTATGTCCGAGGAGTAGTTCTTTGCTGCTTCTTCAAGGTTTCTCTTGGTTCCTTCTCCTTATTCTGTTTCTCCTCTCTCTCTTTTCTCCCCCAATGTTCCATGCCCCTTTTTCTTGCTTCAGGCTCCATTTATATACTACTCTCCCTCACGTGCCAGTAGGTGGCTCCCTTCTGATATCTGTCCCATCAGCCTCCACTAAGGCCATCATATAGTAGCCGTATAGGACCAGGATCACTGTTCAGACGTCTATTCGTCATTAATGCGGCCATGATGTTAGCTGCAGGGTCATAAATGCAGTTGCAGTAGGCTTCTACAAAATATCTCCTTGTTGCCACCTGCCCCTTATGGTCTATAAACGTCAGGGGAGCTCTCGGCAATACAGGCATGGTGTTGGGATATTCATCTGGACCGTTCCTTTGGTGATCCGAACGGTAAGTTCTCCTCGGACAAGTCCTTTTCCTCCTTCACGTAATTTATATGACAGAGGGGGGTTAGGCTAGTTACTTCCCTTATGACGGGGTATCCTCGGATGGAGGGATCTCCTCGGACAGGCCCACGGCCCATTATCTGGTATTAGACCTTTTACCCCTACAGACATGTTAATTGATTTTTTTTTTAACCAAATACTAATTTTTATGAAGATAAAGTTTGACTATAAATGTAATAATTGTAGTCTGACGTATAATTTTCGTTAAATATATTAATATGGCTACATATTTAAAAATATAATCGTTGAATTAAATGTTATTTATGTTCTTAAAACACGTGTCAAATTTCATGCCAATAAAATATTATTTACTATTTAATTTATAAACTTGTTTTTATATATAATTTTAAACTATAAAAACTAGAAATTGAAATATTTAATTGATAACATAATTATTGATTTTTTATTTTTTGAAATTTTGTAAGTATAAAGGATATAAAAAACAAATATAATTCAATTTCAAATTTGTCAAAATTCACATCTAATAAAAAAATATTAAATAGATTTGTAACTTTAATTTACAACCAAGTTTATGGACAAACTTTGTTCTTTTTATAATCAATTTTATAACAAGTGGGAGGGGGTGGAATTTAAGTTTAAACCCTGGATTTTTTTTTTTTTTTTTTTTAACTAATGAGAATTAACTATGACATTGAGTTATAAAATTATTGGTAACGATGACTATATTTTGTGACACTCAAAATCAAAATCAACCAAAAGTCCGTTAAATGGGAGTAGCTGCTTTTTCTTTAAATGATGACTACATTCATATCTTGCTTTACATTTAATTTTCTAGAACCCCATCTGTCCAAAGTTCACGTGAAGCTTGCAAATCTGAATGAAGTCCAGCACCGAAACTTCTATTAAAAAAAAAAAAAAAAAAAAAAAAAACACAAGTTTTAGTTGACTTGATAAATAACATTTCCTTGGCTGTGCTTTGTACATCAAATACATATAAAAGCCCCAATTCTTTTTTTTTTTTTTTTTCTTTTCCTTTTTTGTCGGTTGAATGAATATTGTATCCTTATAGTATCACGCGCTAGATCTTCATTGTGTTAGATCTTCCTGTTTCCAACTGGGCTTGAACAAACAATGCAGAAAAGTCCCAATCTAGTAAAATTTGTTAATTGTATATATGTACCTATAAATTAGGTCAAGGTTGTTTTAAGTACATAAGTTAGTTCATAGTGGGTGTACACGGCTTTGACAAACTCAAATTAAAAGGATTGAAGACCTTCTAATCGAACTCAGTAACATGTTTACGTAGAATATATATAAGTGATGGAATCTTGAGTTTGAGAGAACATGTTTAATTATTTTTCATTTCTGGAGGTTGATCATGTAGATGAGTTCGAAGACTTTGAAGTTTTGAACACATCATTTGTGATAAGAACAAGGATAAAAATCATAAAATACAATGAACAGAGATAGAATAGATTGCACAATTATTGAAGTATAGTGGACCAAAGAGAGAAGGGATTTATCATATATGAAAATAAAAGCAGATAATGACTGGTTCTTTGTGCTATTTTTCTTATTATTATTATTATTTTTTAATAGTGGGGGCTGGTGTTGGTGAGAATGTGTACCAAAAAAAAAAAAAAAAACTTAGTTAATAGATGTTGGCGCTTACCAGTTTGCCTTGGTGTTGTTTTATTTTTTGTCTTGGCTGAATGAAGTTGTTTCACTTTTGTGACACTTTTGGGGAGCATTTTTAACATTATTGCAAAGTGTGTTATGGACAATAATTTCAATATATACTCTTGAGCAACATTTTCTTTCATTTCAAAGTGAATTTAATTAATGAAACTAAATATTATTTGAGAGGGAAGAGCATGAATTAGTCATTGACACATGCAATGCAATGCATATTAAAAAACAAAATAGAGGGTAAAAAAACATGCAATGCAATATTGCGTTGCATTGCATTAATGCATTGCATCATAAAAAAAATATTGCAATGTGTAAACATTTTTAACAGAAAATAGTTATTTATGATGCGTGAATTGCATGTTTAAATAAGAATTAATAAATAAAACTTAATTTATTCCTAAAATTTGCGTCACTTTTTTTTTTCATCCCTAAACTTTAGAAAGTTCTTCTTTGTTCTTAAACTATTGATAACATTGCTTTTTTTTTTTTTTTTTTTTATCTTTCCATTCACTCTTAACTTTTATCCTAACTATCTAAATAGCTTCTCAAAAAAAAAAAAAAACTATCTAAATAATTGAAACTATTTTTAGCAATAGTAAAATTGGCTTGTTCAACCTATACCATTATGTTAAAAAAAATAAAAACACAGCAGCAAAAAATATACACTCATGAATGAACAAGTAACACAAAACTATAGGTGACACGCACTCTACATATGAAACATCTATTTAGCAAATGAAAAATTAGGGACAAAATGAAAAAAAAAAATCCTTAAAAAGTTTAAGGATAGAAATTTTGGATATATTTCAATAGTATGTGGATAAGAAAAGAAATTTTAAAAATTTAAGGATGAAAAATAAATTCATGTAAAATTTTTGGGACGAAACAATATTTTGGTCAAAATATTTTTATATATAATAAAATTTTAAAAAATAATTATTAAAAAATAAAAATGAAATTAGAGAATTTATAGAAAAGAATTTGACTAATTTAATTAGAATTTATTTCAAAAAAATCAAAACTAATAATTTTCCTATTAGTGAATGACTTGTCACTAGTACATTGTCTAATTTTCATATTATTGTTGGTTTTGCTTTATCCAAATGATAATTAAGTTCTAATTAGTTAAAAGTTAAAATTAATTTAGTTTAGCACTATTAATTTGTAACTTTGAAATCAAATATATATATAAAATGACGTGAGAAAATATAAACATTCAAAAACTTATGTGACAATATAGAATAAGTTTTTTTTTTCTTTTCTTTTTGAGAGGAATATATAGAATAAGTTTTGTAGGGATAAATGGCCCAAATATAGGTATTGGGCCATGAGCCGTGTCCGAGGACATCAAATAGTCTAAGGACAGATAATGATGACGGAGGCCTACAAGATAATGGTCCGTGGAAGGGGTTTGGTCATGAGGAATTGGAAATGTCGTCAGAGGAGAAGTACTTCCTCGGCTAAACAAAATAGAGGTCATAAGTCCGACCTTTCATCAAGAACAAAGCAACAAACGATCATTCTGGCATGGATAAACATCGAGTAGGGATAAGACAAAAGAGAGTTGGGAAATATCTAAGAAGAAAGTTGCTATCACCGCATTGAATGCTCTGTAGCTAACCCTTTGGCCGCATCTATGTGGAAGTGATATATGAACAGTAACATTCAGCCTTACAGCTACCTACCAAGATTTCAAGAAGGTGCTGATGGGACAAGTATTAAAACCAGTACTCTAATCTACACGTGGAGAGCTGAGATAAAGTAAGGAAAGGGAATATAAAGAAGAAAAATTTCATTGTAAAAGGATCATCAGATAACATTGCATTTTTTTTTCTTTTTTTTAAAGATAGTTTCAGTCTATAGCGCCCACTCCTGATGATGCTTTTTATTATCAAATCAAGACATCAATCAATTTTTGGTATAGGCATAAATTGAACCTCAAATTTCTTATTCAACCATTAAAGATTTTACTAATTGAGCTAAAAACTACAGTTTCAAGTTCACAACAATCAACCCAACTTACTTGGAAAGGAAAACTTTGCCATGTACTAGCACTAGTATTTTTTTGCTGAAGTACTGGTACTAGATAATAATGTATTATTGATATTGTGTGTGTGTGTGTTTTTTTTAATTGGAGGTCATTTGAACTTAGGCGAAAGTGGTGATAAAATCCTAAACGTTGGTCTCACCAAAAAAAAAAAAAAAAAAAAAAAAACTTTGGAGTGTTACTGGAGCTGAACATAATCAGAGACCAATAATTTAATTTGCGATATATATATATATATATATATATTCACTATCCTAATTAAAGTCCAAATTAGTGCATTACAAATTTAAAATCTTATGAAATCATTTTAAAAATAAAATTTAATGAACTTTTTTTTTCTTAATTTTGAATTAAAAAAAACATATTTGGTTAATAAGAAAACGAAGGAAAATGGAAAAAGAAAGAAGACTATATTTTGTGACACTCAAAATCAAACAAAAGACCAATAAAATGGGAGTAAATGACTACACTCATATTAATTTTGTTCAACATTTTTCTAGAACCCCATTTGTCCAAAGTCCACGTTAAGCTTGCAATTTGATTGAAATCCAGTACCGAAACTTCTATAAAACACAGAAGTTTTAGTTGACTTTTTTTTTTTTATGGGAAGTTTTAAAAATTGACTTGATAAATAACATTTTCTTGACTTTGCTTTGTACACCAAATTCATCACCATTTCTTTTTTTATCTTTTTTGTCGGTTGAATGAAAACTTAATGTCTAAATGCAATAAAATTTGTTTATCAACAAAAAAAAAATGCAATAAAATTTGTGTCTTAGTATCACGTGCTAGATCTTCGTTGTGTTTGATCTTCCTATTTCCAAACTGGACTTGAAAAATCAATGCAAAACGTCCCAATCTAGTACCATTTATTATAATTGAATAGCTATGAATTAGTTCAAAGTTGGTGTACGTTTTTTACAACCTTAGGGACTGTGTTTCGTGACTTTCAGTGAATGATTTGCAGTGAGATTTTTGGGTTGTTTTTCTGGGTAATTTGGGCCTGTTTCCGGTGGTGTTCACAGTGGGTTTGCCGAGCCTTTGATGGCTGTTCTTGGGTATTTTTTTCTGTAGTTTTGGAGTGGCTTTGCTTCAGTGTTTGGCTTGGTTTCGTCACATTTTCTTGTGGGCTTCAGTGGTATTTTTAGGGACTGTTTTCTGGGTATTTTGGGTTTGCTGGGATTTAAGTGAAGAAGATAATGGAGTTGTAGGGAAATGAGGAACATGTGAGGGAAAGCTTTGAGGGGCTGAAGCTTCTTTTGTCATGGGAGGAGTGTGTCCTATTTTGTAGGAAAAGGTGGTGAGGTTACTGTGGATGGAGGAATAATTCTTAAGTATTTTCGGAGTATGGAGACTAGTTTTCCATCCTCTCACATTTATATTTAAATTTACTTATTAAATTCATGATAGGGTCTACTGTGAATGTGAGAGGAAAGTGCACAATTTCTCTGTGTTTCGGAAGTATTTAAGAATTTTCTCAAGGTGCAGTGACTTTTTCTTTGCATCTTTCTAACTTGCAATTTATTGGGGGCAAAGAATTCGGTTATATGCCTTATGCGAAGAGAGAACTAGTTTGTTGCATGATTTGCATCACCTCAAGGCATAGGATTTGGATAAGTGTCCTCATCCTAGGTACCGTGTGATAAAAATTTCCATAATTTAATATATGCAAAATATTTCTTGAACATTCAAGAACTTTGAGTACTTAGCCTCATCATAAGCTGCCACATGGTATGTTCTTGGCAAATTGCATGAAAACATTTCTTGAGCATTTTAGAACCTTGAATACTTGGCCTTATCTGCCATATGGCATGATCTTAGCCCTCCACATGGCAAATACCACAAATTTAAATGTGTATTCATATAACTGTTAATTGAAAGGAGGTTTTAGTGTCATCACCAAACCAAGCATTCTACTATCCGTGGGCTTTACTTGACAAAACCCATTGTTTAGTTTCAAGTGATTGGATCTTTGCTAGTTTTTTGGGTCCAAATACATAAAGTTTTTTTTTTTTTTTTCCTGGGCTTGTCACATTATTGGACGGAACTTCACCAGCTTGTTCCAAGATTTATTGCGTTTGAGGAGGTACTAATATATTGTAGTTATTTATAATTATTTTTGGGCTTGGTAGCCTCAAATAAATCACGACAAGGCTCAATTCATGGACTCACCCATAATATTGTAGTTATTTTTAACAACTCGAGTAAACCCAAGTTTGTGCTGAGAAATACCAATGGCTCTGTTAGGTTGGGCTATATGCAACCCAATTCTTATAATTTGGTGGGCTTGTTCTATTTTTCCTTGTTTTCATTTTCGCTATATCTTTCTTTCTTCTCTTTCTTCTTCTTCTTTTTTTTTTTTTTTTTTTTTTTGGGTGTAACTGCAGTTATCCACCCTAAATTATGAATGTATCTGAAATTTACGCCCTAAACTTTTAGATTTTATAATTTACACCTTGATCAGAAAATTTGCTATATAAATTCACTAATTAGTAATTACTATCCAAATTACAGTCCAAATTAGTGGTGCCCATTACAAATTTAAATTTTATGAAATCATTTTTAATAAAATTTAATGAATTTTTTTCTTAATATTGAATTATAAAAATGAAAACGTGTTTGGTTAAGGATAATACGAAGGAAAATGAGCTTGAGAGGATGGAGAAACTTGATTAATGTTTGTACAAATCCATTGCCAATTACTGAAACCCAAATAAATCACGATCAAAAGAAAAGGAGTATTGACTTTTTTCTTTTTCTTTTTTCCTTTTTGTGAGAATTGTACTGACCTTTGCTTTATGAGAATCGTACTGACATTTACTTTATGAGAATTAACATTTACTTTAATGACATGTTAATTGATTTTTTTTTTACCAAAAACTAATTTTTACGAAGATAAAGTTTGACTATAAACTTAATTGTAGTCTGACGTATAATTCTCATTAAATATATTAATATGGCTACATATTCAAAAATATAACTGTTGAATTAAATGTTCTTTATGTTCTCAAAACACGTGTCAAATTTCATACCAATAAAATATTATTTATTATTTAATCTATAAACTTGTTTTTATATATAGTTTTAAACTATAAAAATTAGAAATTTAAACATTTAATTGATGACATAGTTATTGATTTTTTATTTTATTTTATTTTTTGAAATTTTGTAAGTATAAAAGATATAAGAAACAAATATAATTCAATTTTGGATTTGTCAAAATTCACATTTAATAAAAAAAATATTAAATAGATTTGTAGCCTTAATTTACAACCAAGTTTATGGACAAACTTTGTTCTTTTTATAATCTATTGTTATAATAAGTGGGAGTGGGTGGAATTTAAGTTTAAACCCCGGATTTTTTTTTTTTTTTTTTTTTTTACTAATGAGAATTAACTATGACATTGAGTTATAAAATATTTGGTAAGGAAGACTATATTTTGTGACACTCAAAATCAAAATCAACCAAAAGTCCGTTAAATGGGAGTAGATAAATATTTCCTTGACTGTGCTTTGTACACCAAATTCATCTAAAAACCCCAATTCTCTTTTTTTTTTTTCTTTTTTTTTTTTCTTTTCCTTTTTTTGTCGGTTGAATGAATATTGTATCCTTATAGTATCACGTGCTAGATCTGCATTGTGTTAGATCTTCCTGTTTCCACCTGGGCTTGAACAAACAATGCAGAAAAGTCCCAATCTAGTAAGATTTGTTAATTGTATGTACCAATAAATTAGGTCAAGGTTGTTGTAAGCACATTAGTTAGTTCATAGTGGGTGTACACGGCTTTGACAAACTCAAATTAAAAGGATTGAAGACCTTCTAATCGAACTCAGTAACATGTTTACGTAGAATATATATAAGTGATGGAATCTTGAGTTTGAGAGAACATGTTTAATTATTTTTCATTTTTGGAGGTTGATCATGTAGATGAGTTCGAAGACTTTGAAGTTTTGAACACATCATTTGTGATACGAACAAGGATAAAAATCATAAAATACAATGAACAGAGATAGAATAGATTGCACAATTATTGAAGTATAGTGGACCAAAGAGAGAAGGGATTTATCATATATGAAAATAAAAGCAGATAATGACTGGTTCTTTGTGCTATTTTTCTTATTATTATTATTATTATTATTTTTTAATAGTGGGGGCTGGTGTTGTTGAGAATGTGTACAAAAAAAAAAAAAAAAAACTTAGTTAATAGATGTTGGTGCTTACCAGTTTGCCTTGGTGTTGTTTTATTTTTTGTCTTGGCTGAATGAAGTTGTTTCACTTTTGTGACAACTTTGGGGAGCATTTTTAACATTATTGCAAAGTGTGTTATGGACAATAATTTCAATATATACTCTTGAGCAACATTTTCTTTCATTTCAAAGTGAATTTAATTAATGAAACTAAATATTATTTGAGAGGGGGAGCATGAATTAGTCATTGACACATGCAATGCAATGCATATTAAAAAACAAAATAGAGGGTAAAAAAACATGCAATGCAATATTGCGTTGCATTGCATTAATCAATTGCATCATAAAAAAAATATTGCAATGTGTAAACATTTTTAACAGAAAATAGTTATTTATGATGCGTGAATTGCATGTTTAAATAAGAATTAATAAATAAAACTTAATTTATTCCTAAAATTTGCGTCACCTTTTTTTTTCATCCCTAAACTTTAGAAAGTTCTTCTTTGTTCTTAAACTATTGATAACATTGCATTTTTTTTTTATCTTTCCATTCACTCTTAACTTTTATCCTAACTATCTAAATAGCTTCTCAAAAAAAAAAAAAAAAAAAACTATCTAAATAATTGAAACTATTTTTAGCAATAGTAAAATTGGCTTGTTCAACTTATACCATTATGTTAAAAAAAATAAAAACACAGCAGCAAAAAATATACACTCATGAATGAACAAGTAACACAAAACTATAGGTCACACGCACTCTACATATGAAACATCTATTTAGCAATGAAAAATTAGGGACAAAATGAAAAAAAAAATCCTTAAAAAGTTTAAAGATAGAAATTTTGGATATATTTCAATAGTATGTGGATAAGAAAAGAAATTTTAAAAATTTAAGGATGAAAAATAAATTCATGTAAAATTTTTGGGACGAAACAATATTTTGGTCAAAATATTTTTATATATAATAAAATTTTAAAAAATAATTATTAAAAAATAAAAATTAAATTAGAGAATTTATAGAAAATAATTTGACTAATTTAATTAGAATTTATTTCAAAAAAATCAAAACTAATAATTTTCCTATTAGTGAATGACTTGTCACTAGTACATTGTCTAATTTTCATATTATTGTTGGTTTTGCTTTATCCAAATGATAATTAAGTTCTAATTAGTTAAAAGTTAAAATTAATTTAGTTTAGCACTATTAATTTGTAACTTTGAAATCAAATATATATATATATATATATATATAAAATGACGTGAGAAAATATAAACATTCAAAAACTTATGTGACAATATAGAATAAGTTTTGTAGGGATAAATGGCCCAAATATAGGTATTGGGCCGTGAGCCGTGTCCGAGGACATCAAGTAGTCTACGGACAGATAATGATGACGGAGGCCTACAAGATAATGGTCTGTGGAAGGGGTTTGGTCATGAGGAATTGGAAATGTCGTCCGAGGAGAAGTACTTCCTCGGCTAAATAGAGTAGAGGTCATAAGTCCGACCTTTCATCAAGAACAAAGCAACAAACGATCATTCTGGCATGGATAAACATCACGCAGGGATAAGACATAAGAGAGTTGGGAAATATCTAAGAAGAAAGTTGCTACCACCGCATTGAATGCTCTGTAGCTAACCCTCTGGCCGCACCTATGTGGAAGTGATACTTGAATAGTAACATTCAGCCTTACAGCTACCCACCAAGATTTCAAGAAGGTGCTGATGGGACAAGTATTAAAACTAGCACTCTAATTTACACGTGGAGAGCTGAGATAAAGTAAGGAAGGGGAATATAAAGAAGAAAAATTTCATTGTAAAAGGATCATCAGATAACATTGCATTTTTTTTCATTTTTTTTTAGATAGTTTCAGTCTATAGCGCCCACTTTTGATGATGCTTTTTATTATCAGATCAAGACATCAATCAATTTTTGGTATAGGCAGAGATTGAACCTCAAATTTCTTATTCAACCATTAAAGATTTTACTAATTGAGCTAAAAACTACAGTTTCAAGTTCACAACAATCAACCCAACTTACTTGGAAAGGAAAACTTTGCCATATACTAGCACTAGTATTTTTTTGCTGAAGTACTGGTACTAGATAATAATGTATTATTGATATTGCGTGTGTGTGTTTTTTTTAATTGGAGGTCATTTGAACTTAGGCGAAAGTGGTGATAAAATCCTAAACGTTGGTCTCAAAAAAAAAAAAAAAAAAAAAAACTTTGGAGTGTTACAGGAGCTGAACATAATCAGAGACCAATAATTTAATTTGCGATATATATATATATATATATATTCACTATCCTAATTAAAGTCCAAATTAGTGCATTACAAATTTAAAATCTTATGAAATCATTTTAAAAATAAAATTTAATGAACTTTTTTTTTCTTAATATTGAATTAAAAAAAACATATTTGGTTAATAAGAAAACGAAGGAAAATGGAAAAAGAAAGAAGACTATATTTTGTGACACTCAAAATCAAACAAAAGACCAATAAAATGGGAGTAAATTACTACACTCATATTAATTTTGTTCAACATTTTTCTAGAACCCCATTTGTCCAAAGTCCACGTTAAGCTTGCAATTTGATTGAAATCCAGTACCGAAACTTCTATAAAACACAGAAGTTTTAGTTGACTTTTTTTTTTTTATGGGAAGTTTCAAAAATTGACTTGATAAATAACATTTTCTTGACTTTGCTTTGTACACCAAATTCATCACCATCTCTTTTTTTTTATCTTTTTTGTCGGTTGAATGAAAACTTAATGTCTAAATGCAATAAAATTTGTTTATCAACAAAAAAAAAAAAAATGCAATAAAATTTGTGTCTTAGTATCACGTGCTAGATCTTCGTTGTGTTTGATCTTCCTATTTCCAAACTGGACTTGAAAAATCAATGCAAAACGTCCCAATCTAGTACCATTTATTATAATTGAATAGCTATGAATTAGTTCAAAGTTGGTGTACGTTTTTTACAACCTTAGGGACTGTGTTTCGTGACTTTCAGTGAATGATTTGCAGTGAGATTTTTGGGTTGTTTTTCTGGGTAATTTGGGCCTGTTTCCGGTGGTGTTCACAGTGGGTTTGCCGAGCCTTTGATGGCTGTTCTTGGGTATTTTTTTCTGTAGTTTTGGAGTGGCTTTGCTTCGGTGTTTGGCTTGGTTTCGTCACAGTTTCTTGTGGGCTTCAGTGGTATTTTTAGGGACTGTTTTCTGGGTATTTTGGGTTTGCTGGGATTTGAGTGAAGAAGATAATGGAGTTGTAGGGAAATGAGGAACATGTGAGGGAAAGCTTTGAGGGGCTGAAGCTTCTTTTGTCATGGGAGGAGCGTGTCCTATTTTATAGGAAAAGGTGGTGAGGTTGCTGTGGATGGAGGAATAATTCTTAAGTATTTTCGGAGTACGGAGACTAGTTTTCCATCCTCTCACATTTATATTGAAATTTACTTATTAAATTCATGATAGGGTCTACTGTGAATGTAAGAGGAAAGAGCACAATTTCTCTGTGTTTCGAAAGTATTTAAGAATTTTTCCAAGGTCCAGTGACTTTTTCTTTGCATCTTTCTAACTTGCAATTTATTGGGGGCAAAGAATACGGTTATATGCCTTATGGGAAGAGAGAACTAGTTTGTTGCATGATTTGCATCACCTCAAGGCATAGGATTTGGATAAGTGTCTTCATCCTCGGCACCGTGTGGTAAAAATTTCCATAATTTAATATATGCAAAATATCTCTTGAACATTCTAGAACTTTGAGTACTTAGCCTCATCATAAGCTGCTACATTGTATGTTTTTGGCAAATTACATGAAAACATTTCTTGAGCATTTTAGAACCTTGAATACTTGGCCTTATCATAGGCTGCCATATGGCATGATCTTAGCCCTCCACATGGCAAATACCACAAATTTAAATGTGTATTCATATAACTGTTAATTGAAAGGAGGTTTTACTTTCAGCACCAAACCAAGCATTCTACTATCCGTGGGCTTTACTTGACAAAACCCATTGTTTAGTTTCAAGTGATTGGATCTTTGCTAGTTTTTTGGGTCCAAATACATAAAGTTTTTTTTTTTCTGGGCTTGTCACATTATTGGACGGAACTTCACCAGCTTGTTCCAAGATTTATTGCGTTTGAGGAGGTACTAATATATTGTAGTTATTTATAATTATTTTTGGGCTTGGTAGGCTCAAATAAATCACGACAAGGCTCAATTCATGGACTCACCCATAATATTGTAGTTATTTTTAACAACTCGAGTAAACCCAAGTTTGTGCTGAGATATTCCAATGGCTCTGTTAGGTTGGGCTATATGCAACCCAATTCTTATAATTTGGTGGGCTTATTCTATTTTTCCTTGTTTTCATTTTCGCTATATCTTTCTTTCTTCTCTTTCTTCTTCTTCTTCTTCTTTTTTTTTTTTTTTTTTTGGTGTAACTGCAGTTATCCACCCTAAATTATGAATGTATCTGAAATTTACGCCCTAAACTTTTAGATTTTATAATTTACACCTTGATCCGAAAATTTGCTATATATATTTACTAATTAGTAATTACTATCCAAATTACAGTCCAAATTAGTGGTGCCCATTACAAATTTAAATTTTATGAAATCATTTTTAATAAAATTTAATGAATTTTTTTCTTAATATTGAGTTATAAAAATGAAAACGTGTTTGGTTAAGGATAATACGAAGGAAAATGAGCTTGAGAGGATGGAGAAACTTGATTAATGTTTGTACAAATCCATTGCCAATGACCGAAACCCAAATAAATCACGATCAAAAGAAAAGGAGTATTGACTTCTTTTCTCTTTTTTTTTTTTTTTTTCTTTTTGTGAGAATTGTATTGACCTTTGCTTTATGAGAATCGTACTGACATTTACTTTACGAGAATCGACATTTACTTTAATGACATGTTAATTGATTTTTTTTTTAACCAAATACTAATTTTTATGAAGATAAAGTTTGACTATAAATGTAATAATTGTAGTCTGACGTGTAACTCTCGTTAAATATATTAATATGGCTACATATTTAAAAATATAACCGTTGAACTAAATATTATTTATGTTCTTAAAATACGTATCAAATTTCATGCTAATAAAATATTATTTACTATTTAATCTATAAACTTGTTTTTATATATAATTTTAAACTATAAAAATTAGAAATTTAAATATTTAATTGATGACATAATTATTAATTTTTTATTTTTTTATTTTTTGAAATTTTACAAGTATAAAGGATATAAAAAACAAATATAATTCAATTTCAAATTTGTCAAAATTCACATCTAATAAAAAAAATATTAAATAGATTTGTAACTTTAATTTACAACCAAGTTTATGGACAAACGTTGTTCTTTTTATAATCAATTTTATAACAAGTGGGAGGGGGTGGAATTTAAGTTTAAACCCTGGATTTTTTTTTTTTTTTTCTAATGAGAATTAACTATAACATTGAGTTATAAAATTTTTGGTAACGATGACTATATTTTGTGACACTCAAAATCAAAATCAACCAAAAGTCCGTTAAATGGGAGTAGCTGCTTTTTCTTTAAATGATGACTACATTCATATCTTGCTCTACATTTAATTTTCTAGAACCCCATCTGTCCAAAGTTCACGTGAAGCTTGCAAATCTGAATGAAGTCCAGCACCGAAACTTCTATTAAAAAAAAAAAAACACAAGTTTTAGTTGACTTGATAAATAACATTTCCTTGGCTGTGCTTTGTACACCAAATACATATAAAAGCCCCAATTCTCTTTTTTCTTTTTCTTTTTTTTTTTTCTTTTCCTTTTTTGTCGGTTGAATGAATATTTTATCCTTATAGTATCACGCGCTAGATCTTCATTGTGTTAGATCTTCCTGTTTCCAACTGGGCTTGAACAAACAATGCAGAAAAGTCCCAATCTAGTAAGATTTGTTAATTGTATATATGTACGTATAAATTAGGTCAAGGTTGTTTTAAGTACATAAGTTAGTTCATAGTGGGTGTACACGGCTTTGACAAACTCAAATTAAAAGGATTGAAGACCTTCTAATCAAACTCAGTAACATGTTTACGTAGAATATATATAAGTGATGGAATCTTGAGTTTGAGAGAACATGTTTAATTATTTTTCATTTCTGGAGGTTGATCATGTAGATGAGTTCGAAGACTTTGAAGTTTTGAACGCATCATTTGTGATAAGAACAAGGATAAAAATCATAAAATACAATGAACAGAGATAGAATAGATTGCACAATTATTGAAGTATAGTGGACCAAAGAGAGAAGGGATTTATCATATATGAAAATAAAAGCAGATAATGACTGGTTCTTTGTGCTATTTTTCTTATTACTGTTATTATTTTTTAATAGTGGGGGCTGGTGTTGGTGAGAATGTGTACCAAAAAAAAAAACCTTAGTTAATAGATGTTGGTGCTTACCAGTTTGCCTTGGTGTTGTTTTATTTTTTATCTTGGCTGAATGAAGTTGTTTCACTTTTGTGACACTTTTGGGGAGCATTTTTAACATTATTGCAAAGTGAATATGGACAATAATTTCAATATATACTCTTGAGCAACATTTTCTTTCATTTCAAAGTGAATTTAATTAATGAAACCAAATATTATTTGAGAGGAGAGAGCATGAATTAGTCATTAACACATGCAATGCAATGCATATTAAAAAACAAAATAGAGGGTAAAAAAACATGCAATGCAATATTGCATTGCATTGCATTAATGCATCGCATCATAAAAAAAAATATTGCAATGTGTAAACATTTTTAACAAAAAAATAGTTATTTATGATGCATGAATTGCATGTTTAAATAAGAATTAATAAATAAAACTTAATTTATTCCTAAAATTTGCTTCACTTTTTTTTCTTTTTCATCCCTAAACTTTAGAAAGTTCTTCTTTGTTCTTAAACTATTGATAACATTGCATTTTTTTTTATCTTTCCATTCACTCTTAACTTTTATTCTAACTATCTAAATAGCTTCTCAAAAAAAAAAAAAAAAAAACTATCTAAATAATTGAAACTATTTTTAGCAATAGTAAAATTGGCTTGTTCAACCTATACCATTATGTTAAAAAAAATAAAACCACAGCAGCAAAAAATATACACTCATGAATGAACAAGTAACACAAAACTATAGCTCACACGCACTCTACATATGAAAGATCTATTTAGCAATGAAAAATTAGGGACAAAATGAAAAAAAAAAAATCCTTAAAAAGTTTAAGGATAAAAATTTTGGATATATTTCAATAGTATGTGGATAAGAAAAGAAATTTTAAAAATTTAAGGATGAAAAACAAATTCATGTAAAATTTTTGGGACGAAACAATATTTTGGTCAAAAATATTTTTATATATAATAAAATTTTAAAAAATAATTATTAAAAAATAAAAATTAAATTAGAGAATTTATAGAAATTAATTTGACTAATTTAATTAGAATTTATTTCAAAAAAAAATCAAAACTAATAAATTTCCTATTAGTGAATGACTTGTCACTAGCACATTGTCTAATTTTCATATTATTGTTGGTTTTGCTTTATCCAAATGATAATTAAGTTCTAATTAGTTAAAAGTTAAAATTAATTTAGTTTAGCACTATTAATTTGTAACTTTGAAATCAAATATATATATATATATATATATAAAATGACGTGAGAAAATATAAACATTCAAAAACTTATGTGACAATATAGAATAAGTTTTTTTTTCTTTTCTTTTTGAGAGGAATGTATAGAATAAGTTTTGTAGGGATGAATGGCCCAAATATAGGTATTAGGCTATGGGCCGTGTCCGAAGACATCAAGTAGTCTAAGGACAGATAATGATGACGGAGGCCTACAAGATAATGGTCCGTGGAAGGGGTTAGGTCATGAGGAATTGGAAATGTCGTCCGAGGAGAAGTACTTCCTCGGCTAAACAGAGTAGAGGTCATAAGTCCGACCTTTCCTCAAGAACAAAGCAACAAACGATCATTCTGGCATGGATAAACATCAAGTGGGGATAAGACAAAAGAGAATTAGGAAATATCTAAGACGAAAGTTGCTACCACCATATTAAATGCTCTGTAGCTAACCCTCTGGCCGCATCAATGTAAAAGTGATACCTGAACAGTAACATTCAGCCTTACAGCTACCCACCAAGATTTCAGGAAGGTGCTGATGGGACAAGTATCAAAACCAGCACTCTAATCTACACGTGAAGAGCTAAGATGAAGTAAGGATGGGGAATATAAAGAGGAAAAATTTCATTGTAAAAGGATCATCAAATAATATGTAGAAAAATCAATGTACACTCAAGAACTGTAATTGTTGTTAAGCCCAGGAGAAATACATAGGAACAACCTTCCTCGAATATTGACTAGGAGGATTTTCTTTATCCAAAACTGTTTGTTTAGGCTTTCAAGTATTAATTAGCCTACTATGATCGTTGTCCAACTCATTGAAGTTCAGTTTCTAACTCACTCTCTACGAATTCATTGTTTTAGGCTTTTTGGGCCTTTGTCTATTTCATTTGGGCTTTGGGAGTAAAACACGCCCTTACAAGTTTTAAAAAAAAAAGTTATTTTATAAAAAAATCTTTCATTTTCCATTCAAAAAATCATTTTATATATACAATAGATTACTCAGTATTTAGGATTTTTTTTTTTTGGGTTAATTTTTGAAAACAGCTTTTAAAATCTGCTCTCAAATTCACGAATAAGATATTTTTTCAATAGTTTTGTTTTTGTTGAAAACAAATCCTTTTCAAGAAATACTATTTGCTGTTCTAAAAAAGCTATTTTCAACAATGGTTTCAAAAAATTGAAATCAGAAGAAGAAATGGTTTTCAAGAGAGCTAATAAATGAATTTTTTGTCCTTTTCAAGTGAGCTAATAAATGAATTTTTTGTCCACGTCTCTCTTTTCGTTTGTATTTTTATTTTTATTTTTTACTAGAAAAAGAAATGGTTTTCAAAGAACAATTCCAAAGTCAAAACAGTTTTTAGGTTCTATTTTTACTATTGAATCTATTTGTATTATTATTTGTTATTATATATGTATTTATTGTTCTTGTTTGTAAAAAACTAATTTACTTTTATGAATATATAAACAAGAATAATGTGATTAGAACGGTTAAAAGCAAATTTAGTTTTGTGAATATATTATGACCCCTATTTGCTAGGAGGATTTTTGTTTTTATTTTCAAAACAATATAAAAATAATTTTCAAAAAATTGAAATTAGTTTTCAAATATAATTTTTAGGACAAAACTTAGGTACAATACCTTAAGTGATGTTCCTTAGGTTATTCTCTTAAGATTTAGTCATGTGACTACTTAACTAAAACATATACTTCTAACCCATGAGAAAAAATCTACATGTCATAATCTTAAGAGAGGGAACCTAAGAAACAACAGATAAGTACTGTACCTAAGTCTTGCTCTAATTTTTATATTATATGTGTTTGGCTCCCATTTTTATGAACAATTTCAAAATACTAAAAAAAAAAAAAAGTTTAGAAGACCATTTCTATTTTTGAGATTTTTTTTTTAATTTACAAAAAGTAACTTGTAGAATTTGTAGGTTACTTTTTTTTTTTTGTGTGTGGATAATGATAAGGAAATAGAACTCATGTACCTTTTATTTATTTATTTATTTATATTGATAAGTTTCAAATTTGAAGTATGAGAATTCTTTTATGATAAAAATAAGCTCCTTAATTTAAGATATAGAAGACTTTGGATAAATATTTGGAGTCCACTATTTTTAATTTATTTATGACTATGCAATTAAAAAAAAATTGTATCTTGAAAATAAGTAATTCTTAAGTACTCTCAGAGTATGGAGAATGATAATTCTTTCTTTTATATTCATAGTAGAGTCCACTCATTGAATTCATGGTAGGATCCATTATGAACTTGAGAGGAGAGAATACTATTTCTCCTTATTCCATGAGTACCTACGAATTTTCCATTGAAGACATCCCTTCAGTGGTTTTTCAAAAAAATCCCGTTTTGAATAAGGAAAATATGATACAATTTTCTGAAAATTGTATTTAGAGAATATCAGCCAAATAATAGATGAGACCCACCATTTTATGGATTGCAAAACAAAAAACTATATTTAAATACTCATACCAAACATAAACACAAATCTAATCACAAATAATAATAATAATAATAATAGAAATAAATTCAACATTCACTACTGCCAAACTCTTTGCCCTTCTCTCTACCTCATAGGAAAAAAAGTATTTAGGGTGTGTTTAGATACCACTTATTTTGCTGAAACTGAAAAATTATTGCTGAAAGTACTGTAAATAAAGGTAAAAGTTAGTTGAAATAGTATAGTGTTGTGGCCTATGAATAATGCTAAAAAGTACAATAAGACCCATAAATAATAACAAAAATAAATTAAATAGTGAAATAATTTTCATTTTTTATCTTTATCCAAGTGCACACTAAGTTTGTTGACACAGACATGACTCCGCATAAGAACCACAATTGATCCGTCCATTTCGGTTCGTGTATCTAATTATTACTGTTAGTCTATTTGTTCTTTGTTTTATAACACATTTCTAAGAACTCAAAGAATCTCAACGCCTGCTCCCCCATAATATTGCGAGCAAAGTCAAAAAAATATTTTTCTATAGAAAGACTAAAGGCGTTGCATAATGGCTTTTTAGCTTTCTGTGTTTTGTTTTTTCCTTTGGTCAAATGCATGCTGAGTAGAATGAAGAATATCTCCAACATTGATCTTGTCGCCCTTCAATTTCCAACCCTGTTACATCTTGTAATCTGGCCAAAACATCCACCTTTTTAGGCTTAGGTTACACTAGCTGCTCCTATCAAAAAAAGAAACAAAGGTTACACTAGCTGCTAAATTAACGATTATCTTATAAGTTTAGCTATTTAGAAAATAATAAATTTATTTACTTAATTATAATTCTTACTTTAGTCATTGCCTTAGTGTAAGGGTGGCGTTTTGATTCTAAGCCCAAGAGGTAGAGAGATTCAGGCCTAAAGAACTCAACACAATGAGTTTGTAGAGAGTGGGCTTAAAACTAAGTTTCAATGGATTAAGCAACACACACAATGGATTAAAGATAATAAGAAAGTAAAGAAAGACAAACTCTTGTGTAAAGAAATCCTTCCTCGACAAAGTCCGAGGAGAATGGTTCTTGAATATAATTCTTTAGATTCGGATACAATTTCAGTTCTTATTGCTACAGTGTTTTTTCCTACAGAGTACCCGATCTCTTCTCCCTTGAGGGTCTCTCACATTATATAGCTCCCTTTAGATGATCTTGGCCCTCCATTTGTTAATCGCCCAGGCTACTACTTGAGTGTTTGTCCTATCA
The DNA here is from genome assembly GCA_033629205.1 of Lithocarpus polystachyus. NCBI lineage: Eukaryota > Viridiplantae > Streptophyta > Magnoliopsida > Fagales > Fagaceae > Lithocarpus > Lithocarpus polystachyus. The sequence goes on from CM066172.1 coordinate 5,428,493, forward strand.
GACATCTTCCCAAACTCCTTGTGAGTTGTAGCAACCAAGGCAGCACTGTTTAGGGGTCTTCTCCACATAAATGCAGTCAGGAAGTTTGGTAGGATGCATTAAATGTGGTGGCAGCCACCGTCCCTTCAGTTAGGGCTAACCCCTTCTCCGGACCTCTTTCTCTCCAATATGACCTTTTCTGGTAACGTGCCATTGGCGTGGCCTTACTATCAGAGGGTGTGATCTCCTCGGAACTGCAGTAGCCTCCTCAGCCTCAAGTATGACACATGGCAATGTAACCTTATCAAATTTATATTCCCCACAAGTAGTTATTAATCGAAAATTATTATGCATAATTCAACTATTTAAAGAAAATATAATGAAAAAATTCTAATAAATAATGTAAATATATCTTGTTATATATATAAGAATAACGACGTCGAAAAATGTGAGTCTTCTAAAAGCTTATACAGTAATATGGAAGAAGCCAACAAAAGCCAACAAAATGTGTAAGGATCCTCCCTAATTAGGAGAGACTTTGAATTAATTTGAGAAAGTTATAATGAAATTTTGTTATTTATGTGCTCTTTAACTTTGTAAACACTTTATATCCTTTCTTTGATACAGTGATTTCATTATCAACTACACGTGGACATAAATCTAAGGCTGAATCACATAAATTCTTAGTATTCTTTTCTTGTGTGTGGTTGTGTCTAATTTTAGTTTTTTTGTTCTTATTATTTGTTTGTGAAATCTTTCTCAGAATGATAATAATTTTCATAATCAATTTTGTGTGGGAGTACTATTCAGAAGGTCTTTAGTGCAACAAATTGATATCAAAATGCAAGGTTCACTATCTATATGTTTGAATTTGTTTTTAGAGCCAAGGTTCATTATTAGGCTTTTGGATATTTGTTCTTAGAAGCAAAGGTTCACTATCTTGGCATTTGAATTTTTTCTCTTTGGATATTTTGTTGATTAATTATGTGGATCTGTAATCAAATTATCTATTTACGTACACTTGAATAGAATGTATATAACCTAAGTTCTCTAACCCTATTCTAATTTGTCTCCATATGGTATGAACATATAATAATAGATTTGACTTAAAATATAAGGGATAAAAATGTCAAGTGAGTCATCTACAAAACAGTTAGTAGTAAGGACTACAGTCTTTACTACCAGATTTAAGATAAATAAGATTAATGGAATTAATAACTTCAGTAACTGTAATGCAAAGATACAGATATCTTGATCCAACAAGAATTGGTTATTGCTTTAGAAAACAAACTTGCATAAATGTCAAAGAAAATCTTAGAAAAATCACCCAAAAGTTCTAGCAAAATACCCATGTTCTGAAACTATTTAGCAAAATGTCCCTGTTCAGAAACTCGATTTTCTAAAAATCGAGTTTCAATAAGGAACTCAACTTCATGGAACTCAAGTTTCTTGAAAATTTTCAAATGAAACTCAAGTTCCAAAATATATATATATATATATATATATATATATTAGGCGAAAAACTCATTTTTATCTCTATATTTTTATGTTATTCTTATTTTGGTCCCCAACTTTTTTTTTCCACTGCTTTTAGTCCTTATCCTGGAAAATGCGTCTCGTTTTCGTCTCTGTCGTTACATCAGAGACAGAAAATGCACACATGGCAAACAGAGTGTACTGTTGGCACACTAAAAGCTAATGTGGCCATTAAAATAATAATAAAAAATGTTATTTAGCATTAAAAAATGCCACATCAGCATTAGCATTTAAATTAATAAAAAAATTAAAAACATTAATAAAAATTAAAAATCACATTAATTAAGATTTAAGTGTATCTTGAACAAAAACACAAACACAAATCTAAGAACACAAACCCAGAAATTAAAATCCAAAAATTATAAACCCAGAAAAGAGAAAGTTGTGGTGATCAAAACCATAAACCAGTTCTCTGCTTGCTTACTAAGAAAATCATAAACCAAACTAAAAAGTAGAATTACACATTCAACCTCCTTGCTGCACTTGACACCATAACTTTCGAATCAAAATCAAAACCAATTCCAATTTCAAATCTCAAATCCTAGAAAACTCTTTTATTCTTTCAATTTCTCTAAAAATGTCTGGGCGTGGAAAGGGAGGCAAGGGTTTGGGCAAGGGAGGAGCGAAATGACACCGTAAGGTTCTTTGTGATAGCATGCAGGGGATCACGAAGCCTACGATTTGTCGTTTGGCTCGCAAGGGTGGAGTGAAGCATATCAGCGGTCTGATCTACGAGGAGACACATGGCAACCAGTTACAAATTTGAGAAGGGATTGAACCGAAGATGGAGTTGTTGGAGAGATCTAGGGTTTAGAGGCTCCGGCAATACTTCAGACTCTCCAAAACCTCGTCGGAAAGCTGCATCGTCAGAAGCTAAAAGTTGATGAGCCGATTCTCCTTCTTGTTCCAACACGCAACTCCTTGGAGCTTGCAGACTGAAGCGACGGACAAGTTCATGAAGGTCCATGAACTTAGTTTGTTGGTCGGGTCGGAGAAAAAGTTCTTCACGCCTTGCAGGCATCATCTTCAATGGAATTGCTTAGAAAAAAGTAGAAGATTAAAGCTAATGAGAGAATCAGAAAAATATTCATAGTGTTTTAGAGTCAGCAATTTGATTTTGATTTTTATGTTTTGTTTTTGTTGTTTTAGTTTGGGTTTTTGAGAGTGAGGTGGGTTTGTTGGGTTCAACTTGCTTGAGATGGTTTTTCTGAGTTCGAGATCTTTTTGTTTGGATTGGTTGTGTTGTATTTTTGGATTGATTTGGTACCTTAGGGCTTTAGGATTTGATGATTTTGCTAGGTTTGAGAAAATGGTAATTTTGAATTTTTTGAATTTTTGGACTTTAATTTCTGAGTTTGTGTACTTAGATCTATAGCTAGGTTTGTATTCTTGTTGTTCTTGTTCAAGACACACTTAGATCTCAATTAATTTGATTTTTGGTTTTTATTTAGGTTTTTAATTTTTTTATTTAGTTAAAAGTAATAAATTAATTTTTTTTAATTTAGATGTTGACGTGGATTTTTTAAAGCTAAAATATTTTTTTATTTTAATAGTTCCGTCTGCCACGTGTGCATTTTTCGTCTCTGATGTAATGGCAGGGATCAAAACGAAACGCGTTTTCCAGTATAGGGACTAAAAGCGGTGGGAAAAAAAAATAAGGGACCAAAGTGGAAATCGCATGAAAATGTAAGGATGAAAATAGGTTTCTCGCCTATATTTTAAGTTTAATTGCCTATTACTCGATTTTCTAGAAAATCGAGTTTCAAATCGCTAGATAGTTTCAGAACAAGGACATATTGCTTGAACTTTTGGGCGAAATGGGTATTTTGCTATTTTTGCCGAATTAAAAGTTCTTCAATAATATGGGGATTTGATGAACTTTGTTGGTTTGCAAAATTTGGCAATGTGGAGAATTGTTGTAGAGTTTGCTCAACTTGCTATTCTTGCATTTGGATCAGGGTGGAACTTGTACCCAAAAGGGGAGGGGGCGGGGGGAACACTGATTGGTGAAATTTGAGTCAGTGTGACAATGTGTTAAAAATATTTCCTCAAATTTCTAGTCTCACTTGGTTTAGATTTTTCTTGAAAGTGAAGGAAAGACTATTCAATATATAATTAAAGAAGTAATAAATTGATATTTATTTTCCACCTAGGAAATTTATTGAAGTCCAATAAATAGACAATACAAAGCATTTAGTAGCTTTGGCCCAATGGTCCTCCCATGGTGAGAAATTTTGAATTAGTTTGAGAGACTTATAAAAAAAAAAAAAAAAATTGTGGTTTGTGGGTATTCAAAGTGCAAAGATACTTTGTAATATCTCTTTGATATTGTGATCGAATTCATCATGCGGTACTTATAAACATAGGCATACGGGACCGATCAACTTAAATTTTTGGTGTTCTTTAATTTGTGTATCTGTGTCTAATTCTAGTTTCTTCATTCCTATCATTTGTTTGTAAGATTATTCTCAAACTCATAAAATTTTGCACAATCAATCTTGTGTAAGAATACTATCATGTTGAAGCACTTGAACAAGCTAAATCTTTTCATTTTATGTTTTATGTTTTAAATCTTCGTTTCTACGTGAAAACTGAAAGTCTTTTCCATAAGTGGTCGTCCTGGTGGATTGAGACCATATAGTCTATAAACTAGATAACATGTCCTTATTTGTTCCGAGCAAGAAGTAGCAGATGGATCGGTCTAACATTTTACTAGCATTTTTGTGTCTTCCAAATGCGTGAAGTTGACTGCACGTTGGACCAGAAAATGAACTGAGATTTAACCTTGGTCTTGGCCATAAATTCTTCACATATTTCAATGAAATCTATTGTTTAAGAACGATGGCCCGTATTACAACGAAGGGAAATTGAAATTCGTTTCACGAGTCATACCACCATGAACACATTCCAAATAAATGAAACAACAACAGCAAAAATACCACCAAATTTCTTGCAATAGCTACTAGCATTAATATTGAATGGTAGTTAGTACTTGGTACAATTGTGCAACATGCGTGCTTCGGCAATGTGTAGGGTCTGAAATATTTACCCCTGTTCTCCAAAGCTAGCTCTTATATGACACTTGGTAGGTCTTGAATGACACACATGTTGAAGGTGTAATTCAAGAGCATTGGCATGCTGAAAGATTAGGTCACACTCTCCTCACACAGGCATCAGAAGACTTTTTCTTTTTCTTTTTCTTTTTCTTTTTTTTAAGATGATTAAAAAATTTATATATGTTGACTTTGTATCTCAAACCTCTTTTTTTTTTTTTTTTTTTAACTTCTTATGCACCCAACACGTGGAGAAGTACCATTCCACTTATAGGCGGTAGATATAACAAACTTTTTTTTTTCTCTTAAACTCCTTATATGCATCTAGTGCATGGTAGCTCTTATGGCACATGGTAGCTCTTGTATGACACACATGTTGAAGGTGTAATTCAAGAGCATTGGCATGTTGAAAGATTAGGTCACACTCTTCTCAGGAGGGCATCAGAAGACTTTATTTATTTATTTTTAAGATGATTAAAAATATTTATATATGTTGACTTTCTAACTTGAACCTCTTTTTTCTTAAACTCCTTATGCACTCAGTGCGTGAAGAGGTATCATTCCACTTATAAGAGCATCCACAGCTGGCATGCTAAATGCCATATGTAGAGTGCATTTAGTATTTTTGCTCAAAATTTCCCCAACATCTGGAATGCTAAAAGCTAAGTATTGCAAATTTTTTTGCAATACTGCTACAGTGCAATTCTAAATGCACTGTTGCAGTATTGTAAAAATAAAAATAATATTTTAATCCTTTTTTCCGCTGAAATTTCTCACTCCTCTCTTTAATTATTGTCGTTCTCTTCTCTCTCTTCGTTCTCTCTTTCTCATCTCATCTGCTCTCTCCTCTCTTCAAACCCAAACCCATCCTCCTCCCAACATCAACATCACACATCTCATTTTTGCTGCGTTTTGATGGGTGGCAAGATCAAGCCGGGTTTTGATGTTTTGCTCTGATGTGGGTGTAGTTTGCTCCGATATGGGTATGGGTTTGCTCCAATGTGGGTGTGAATCATGGAGATTGGTAGGTTTGGGTCGGTTGTGGCCGGTGGGTTTGGATCATGGAGATTGGTGGGTTTTTCGGTGGAGATTGGTGGGTTTTTGGGTTTGGATCGGTGCTGTGTGTTTGGATCTGTGCTGTGTGTGTGGATCGGTGCTGTCGTTTGGATTGGCGCTGTCGTGGTTCGGTGCTCTGGGTTTGGATCAATGCTGTTGTGCTTGTTGGTGGTTTTTTGAAATTTTGTGTGTTTATTTTCCTCTTGGTGATTATTTCCTGTGGTTGTTGTTGGTGGTAAGTTTGGTTGTGGTGATGGTCGCTAGCCGGTGGCGTGGTTGTTCTTGCTATGATTGGGGTTTGGGTTTGTTCACAGTGGAGAGAGAAAGAGACGGGAGGAAGGAACAGACAAATGAGTGATTCTTTTATTTTTTTTGTTATATATTTTATTGCGTAAAAATATTATTTTAATGAGTAGAATAAGAAAATAAAATTTGGTATGCTAAAAGTATTGCAAAATGGTATGGTATAGTAATAAAGTGGCTTTTTAAGATAGTAAAATAGAGTAGAATTGAAATTTTTCAATGCTAATACTCTAAGCGGTAGTTATAACAAACTCCTTTCTCTTAAACTCCTTATGCACTCAATGCGTGAAGAAATATCATTCCACTTATAAGTGGTAGTTATAATTTGCTAGTTAAAACAATAAATGAAGGGATTTGAACTTTGATTCTTTTAATAATGGAAAGTTGACATTGAACACATATTAAGATTTGGTTAATGTTGAACATTATGTAGTAATCTCCTTTGTTTAATTTATTTGATCAATAATTGCTATTGATTTCATCATTTTTTTTTTTTTTTTTTTTGAGAAAGTATTGATTTCATCATTTTATGCATCATAACTATATAAGAGATGTTTTACAAGACCACTCATTATACTGCACTCAACATTCGAAACTTTACTCTGACTAGGTAATGTGACAATGCACTTTTTCTTCCAGAAGAAAAGGCTCAGTAAAGTCTCTAGTCTTGATTCTTGAACCATTTTCAATAATAAAGCTGCAGCATCGCTCAGAAAAGGCAGCTGGCCTGAAGTGCCTAAATGTGCATCACTTTCCATTCAATGTACGATCACTATATGACGACATACATATTATGTTTGGCAATAATTAATGCTCTCTGAATTCATGCAACCAATGTTTTGATAGCTCATCCAAAAAAAAAAAAAAAAAGTTTTAATAGCAAAATTATTATTTCTTTCATCAAATGTCATGTGTATGGGGAAATGGACTTCATATTATTGTCTTGTTCTGGTTTTTAGTTCAATTGTAGGATATCTGAAAGTTTTGTTGCCTCATTAGAGTATAATAATTGTAATTAATGCTATAGGAACCACATTCTTTCCCTTCCTGTAAATTTTTTTATTACATATTTACCTAGCTAGAAACAATGATTGAGTAAAAGGTTCATTAATTATTCATCCTCATAAATAAAATCCTTACCTTGCCCAGTTACTGCCTAGCTAACTGGTCTCTTGAATTAGATACGATGAATGGTTTGAGACTCCATTTTGGCTTATGAGGTTGAATGATGTTTTTTTTTCTTGCTTAACAGAAAATTATATTGCAGAAAAAAAAAATGATGGTACAAAATTAAAGGATGAATGATATACATATATACAGGCCTGGATATTTGGATATTTAGCTAAAATTAAAAAATATATATGGATATTTGCTCTTCATTCGTATATGACCTTAAACTAGTTAGATTTTTATGTTTTTATTACTTTGACCCCTAATTCTTAAACTTCTAGCTCTATTCCTGATTGTTAGAATGTAAAGAACTCTATTTTTAAGTTACTCTATAATTAGAGGATCTTGATCTGCATTTTATTACTATGAAGATAAATTATTCTCTTGCCGAAAATATATCTTTCAATTTATTTTGTGAAATTTTTTTACGATATGTACCAACACCCTCAGATATTTAGTGTGCATTTGGGTTAGGATTAAAAATGAAAATTATTTCACTATTTAGCTTATTTTTGCTACTAATTAAAGGCATCACTGTACTTTTTGGCACTATTTATGGGTCATATGGTATTATTTTAACTAATTTTTACTTTTATCTATAATACTTTTAACAATAATTTTTTAATTTCAACAAAATAAGTAGTATTTAAACACACCTTTAATTAATGGAAAGATTTCCTAAAAATAAATAAATAAACACACACATATAAAAAAGAAAGTTGTTCCAAGAGTTTTTCAGCGTTATATAGGATCCATCACTATTGCTTGGAAATTTCACTCTCGAAGTACTGTTATTACTCATGAATCTGATATAATATCATTTTCAATCAACATGGAATGAAACCTAGGAGCCACCATAGGAAGCTAGTAGTTTTTTTGTTGCAACCAATTGTGTTAGGGCCACCATGCCATACTCTCTCTGTCTCTCTCTCTCTCTCTCTCCTAACCCTAGAATCCCACCTGTGCTTCTATCGTACACAAAAACCAGCAAGCATGCACATGGGTTATCTGTAACATGCCATCTTAAATCCCTAGAAAGTACACTGAACCTTATGATTTACGTAAAGGGAAATATGTTACCAAAATATTCAGCAACAATGATTTAATTTCTCTTTCCAATTACATAATTTAAACGTCTTGGTCAATTCATAATTAAGCTATTTCAGTCTATATGTTAATTTTTGAGTATATCATACTAAACATAAATAAATAAAAGAGGAACAAGTAGCCACAAAATTCAAAGTCTGAAAACGATCCTTTAAATAACTATATAATTGATCAGAAGTACTAGAGAATAACATATATACCATAATCCCACGATCATTCTAAGTACATTCATTAGTTTTGGGCTCTAGGATACAAATAAAAAGACCTGCCCCATCAAATAATTTTTAATGATAAGTCTAGCTGCATTCCATATATATCCATCTTTCAACTATAAGCTATTGCTATCCTTCTGAGCTGTACAGTCTGAAAGATTACACAATTATTCAAATATAGAGACTTGACCCCATAAACTCGATATGAATGGTTAAATTGGTCTAGTCTACTTTATGTAAATACATATCCAAGCATTGTTATATATAATGCACTGCTGTTTGCCTAGTGCCAAAATAAAAAAGATCTCCAGCCAAACAGTTTCCCCCTTGTGAATCTTTCTTTCTTTCTCCGATTCCCAGGACAGGCAATGAGTAATTAATATAATAAATTAATTTCTCAATCTACTAACACCAAGCAATAGCTATAGAATTATCAACTTAATTATCTAAAAAGAACAAGGGTAGGAGCTTGTTCACTTATTGTCACTTCTTTTGTGACAATGGACTTGGAATTAATTTGTAGCTTCTCTTGTACAAGCGTAAGCGAAGAAGCTGAAGGAACAGCAATTGTGAGATCAAGATTCAAGTCCAAAGAACCAGAAATTTCATCTTCAAAACCACTTGTTGTGTCAGATACCCTATCAGCTGTAGTAGTATTGGCAAAGGGTTTGATGAGAGGCTTAGAAGACTCGTTATTATTCAGAGACTCATGAGAAGATGTTGCAGCTGGAGAAACACACTTGGGTTGAGAAAAAGGAATAGGTGGAATCTGGTTTAGCCTATGGTTATTTGGATCAATTCCCATACTTATTAGCTTTCTCCGGATGTGTGAATTCCAATAGTTCTTGACTTCATTGTCTGTCCGCCCTGGTAACCTGCCGGCTATGAGCGACCACCTAACAGTCCCATGAAAACATTAGGTTCGGAAATGACTTATAAGTCTAATACACGCGTTCACACATGCATACAAACACTTAGGTAAGTACGTTCTTGCATGTCAAAAATTTGATAGAAAAAGAAGAAAAAAAAGAGGGTTAGGCTTCTTTCACTGGACCACAAGACGGGACACGAGACTAACATGTTACCATTATAAAACACGTGTTGTGTCCGCCCGCTCGCCCACCTCCCTCCAGTGCACAACAATGGAAAGAAGCGAAATCCAAAGAAAGAGGCTATTAGTTAATGGTTATTACCGATTGCCGAGTAGGGCATGGAGCTTGATGATGAGGTCCTCTTCATCTTGACCAAAGTTCCCACGTTTGATGTCTGGCCTGAGATAGTTTATCCATCTGAGCCTACAACTTTTGCCACAACGGTCCAATCCTAATCATCAAAAATAAAACAAATCAATTAGGTGATGAATTTACAAAATAAAAAGGAAAAATAAGAAAAGGGTTGGTAAACATGGGTGCAAACATGTTCTAATAGTTATGAATACAAATTCTCGATATAAAGTGGAACACAAATAATGAAAACAGAAGATTAATTTGGATTATTCTAATTGTTATCCATAAGGCAGCAATGACAGACCTGCAGCCTTAGGAAGGGAACGCCAACAGCCTTCACCATGGATTCGGATGTAATCAATGAGCTTTTGGTCTTCTTGTTTGGACCATGCACCCTTGTTTGTGCCTTCCTTATCACAGCAAGGTTTTCTCATTGCTGTATCTTCCTTATCCAATCTCTCTACCTCTAGCTCTTTTGAGAAGCGCCAAGAAAATGCAGAAAGAGAGAGAGAGAGAGAGAGAGAGAGAGAGCCTAGCCAAATGCACAGGATATTGGTGAAGATATACTAGTAAGGAAGTTGGGGTAGGTTGTTGACTTGGACCGGTGGTTTTAGCTGTTTAGGTGGGTCACACAGTCCTACAGTTATAGAGGATAAGGCTTTTAAGCACCGTCTTCTGAGACTTTCATCTCATGCTGTTTACCGTTTAGTATACGTCATTTTCCTTCTTACATTGCACATTTGACTCTTTCACCTTACCTATTTTGTCTGGGTAAAAATATTTTTTTAATAAATACATCAAAGATAATTTATTATTTATTTCTTAGAGAGACCGCCAAACTACAAGATTCTACTTGGACCTAATCATAATTGCTCTTGAACATAACTAAAACGACCCTTCTCATTGATGCTAAAGACAAGGCAGAATCACCCTAGGAAAAAAAAAAAATTATATATTGAAAAATCTAAGGTCCCAACAAACTAATAATGAATAGATTAAGCAGCGTGCTTATACTTCAATCACAACTTGTTACGTTTTCATTTGACTTTTCTTATAAAATAATTAAATTTTAAAATTAAAAAAAATTAAATTAATATCATATCGTAATTAGTAGAGCATAAAATGAAACACAAAAAGTATAAAAATTATTTGTATTTCCTAAAATTAATAGTTTAACGTATAATGCAAACCAAAGTAATAATCTCATGATACACTTAAAGTAAAATATATATATAAGAATTTTTGTGACAAAGTGAAAATCTCTTTAAAATACATTAATAAATAACCACTTTATGGACAATTATAACTTACCCTATGGAAAATTTCCACTATAAAAGAAATAGTTACAAATAATCTATACTCACAAAACCTATTGACTACACTAAACATGTAAGTTGTAACCTCAACGGGAAATCTGTTTGGTTTGTCTGCCACCACAGTGCCTTCAATTCTCTAAAATTCTTCTGTAACTTCTCCTCCATGAAAGAAATTGTCTTCTTTGATTTGAAACTCTATTACACTAGTGAACTCGCTTGTATAAGGTTAATTAAGAGCTTTTGTACTTTGAATGTAAAACAATCACATTATATATGAAAACTTACAAGATGAAACTCACAGAAGGATTTTAACGGTTCAGGCTCAAGGAATTCAAGCTCTATTTCAATGGTTTCAGCCCGATAGTTGCTCCCTATGAAAAATATTCCTAGTAGGTTTGGGAACAAGTAATTATAAGCTAATTTTTTTTTAAAACTTTGATGTACAGTATTTTAAAACCTCATTATTTCTCACTTTTTCAAAGTACAAATATACTTTAACACACTTTCAATAAACAGCTAAATAAGCTGTTCTCAAATGGACAGTCTGTTTTCAAACTCAAAATGTCTACATTTCAATGGAATAGGTTTCATCCAATTATTTGTTGCAATTGTTTTTTTGCATATCATAACCTCATTGTCTTTGAGTAGTTTATGAACTAGACTAATTGACCCTAACATAACGTTATTGATATAACTCAAATTTGATAGTTTCTCAAAAAAAAAAAAAAAAAAACTCAAATAAATTATAAAGTTTATACATACTTATGTGCTCCACAAATAAAATTGTTATATTTCTAAGAATATATATATATATATATATATATTTGGAGAGAGTATAAGGTTCCTTATATTAATTTAAATAGAGTTACAACCTTACTAGTGATATATACCAAGTTATCATTAATTTTGAGTGGAGTTTGTGGCGTACCTTTATGTTAAAACATCATTCTTCCTCTTCTGTGTATGTGTGTTTGTTTCTCAAATAAAGATATATATATATATATATATATATAAAATAAACACATAGTTATCCTAACAATTATTTCAACAATTAAATGGAAAGCAAAAAAAAATTTCTCCCTAGTTAAAGATATCATTTTTTCTATGGTTAATCTTGGCTTAAGTCGTTGAAGTGTAATATGTTTTTTTTTTACAGGACACTAGGTTATAAAGTACTTAATTAATATGTATTTTGAGTTATGTTTATAATACTATCAAAATTATGTAGTATGTGTGTCTGTGTGTGTATATATATTCTATACTTGCAAAATTTTAAGGTAATTAAATATCAATAGTCATGTCATTAATCAATTTTTTAAATTCAAGTTTTTGTAATTTAAAATAATACATAAAAAATGAGTCTATGAATGAAATGATAAATAACTTCCGATTAGCATGAAAATTGACATGCATGTTAAGAATATATAAAACATGTAATTCAGCGGTAAAATTTTCAAAATATGAATTCAATAACAAGTTATTGGGTAATATAACATTGCTTAAAGTTACACTAGGTGTAACTTTAACTCAACTCTCTCTCTCTCTCTCTCTTTCTGATCTCTTTCTTTATATATATATATATATATATATATATATTATATATAATTATAAGATAAATTCTTGGTTCTATACCACTAGCTAAGGACCCAATATTTAAGGAACTTAGATGACATGGATCATCCTAGCTATAGACACCTTCTTAAGTAGGTTTAGTCATAACTTTACCTTAATCTCATTGGATTCCAATATTATCAACAAGTGATTATCCTATGTAAACCAATACGTTAATCCCAAGAACTGAATTCATGATATTTACCCTAACCAAATCACATGAAAACAAAGCTTCCTCACTAGAGTAGTTGATATTGACCCCAATCAAATCACATGAAAATAAATATCTATCAATAGACTAATCACCTTTGGTGTGAAAATACTATCTTGAATATTTGAAAAAAAAAAATTAGTAATTTTGTATTAATAAGAAAGGATGATAGATGTACATTACATCGTATGGTGGATTTTTTTTTTTTTTTTTTTTTTTTTTTTTTTTTTTTTTTTGTCTTCTACATTTTAGGTGGCTTTGTTGGTTTGTTGTAATTTTTCTCACCTCTTAATATATATCTTTGATTTCTATTAAGCAAAAAGATGAATTAGTAAACCCAAGTGAGGATTGAATCAGTGATTATAATATTCATTAAAGGCCCAGCCTTATCATCCATTTAATTGTAATAACAATGCTGGAGATACCTAACCTGCTTTTGGATTCTAATAATAATTCTCTTAAAAGGTTGGTTGCAGTGATATAGACCTTTCTGAAATAATAATTGACCTTTTGCTAAAATGAGGTAACATAACTTTTTTGTGTATACAATTTTGGTCATTAATAAAGGGATTGTTCTTAGGTTAAGACTTAAGACTTGGTGCAGAGGCCTTAGCCTAGCTTGTCTTTAGTGCTCCTTGTATTGTTGTTTTCATCAATAGGATTCACTGAATTACCAAAAAGAAAATGGGATGATTTGATTTCATCAATTTATGTAATTGAGTCGATTTTAGTTTTCTTTTTTATTGATTTGATTTTACAAATTCAAAAATAAAATTGATTTAATTTTAACTGTGGAGGGAGAAATTTGACATATTTTATTTTTTAATAGTTTGATAGTTAAGGTTGTATAGTTCTAAACTCTAAAATTCTATTTTAAAAATACTAAAAACTATCAATTGAATTACAAAGTTCTTGGCAATTTAACACAATTGAAAGACTTTAATTTTAAAAGTTAAAAGAGCAAAATGGACACAGTTAAATGTATAGTGGTACTCACACAAGTAAATACCTAACGGCCTGTTTGAATTGAGGGAGAAAGGAGGAAGAGTGAAAGGGAGTAGAATAGAGTAAAGTAAAATTGGTTGAAAATAAACTAATTTTCGTTTAAATCTACTTTACTATACTCTACTCTCCCTCTCTTCCTTCAATCTAAACGGACCATTAGGCTTGGGTAATAGTAAAATAATTTATAACTTGAAATTTTTTATTAAAAAAATTGAATTATTCACATGAATTTTCTCCTGCTGCGCAATTGAACTATTCACAAATTTAAAGTGCTATATCCACCATTTCCCACCATTAAATTTGGAGAAATTAACAAAAACAAATTAATGGGAAGTACAAAAACTTAGGCAATTCCTCATTGTTCTATGCTAAAAAAACAAGGGTCCAAGTATGTTTGTATACCTGTGTTTATTTCTTAATTGGTGAGAACTAAGAAACCGCGCGTGGATCTCGAGTGATATATATAGAATGGTTAACATCAACATAAGAACAAAATAACTATATATGTAAGTTGCTCTGAACCACGTTTTTCATCACATATATATGAAACTTCTTTCTTTTCTTTTCGTTTTTTTGAGAAGACATTACATATGAAACTGTATCTTTGAAAATGGATGCATGTGGAGGGACCAAGTATATATATCATTATATCCACCCATAACACCCGATATATATATATATATATATATATATATATATATTTATTTATTTTGAATAAACAAACTTGAAACAGACCCACCTATGATCTAACTAACAAAACACTCATTATCTTCTTCTTTTTTTTCTTTTTCTTTTTTTCTTTTCTTCTGGCAGTCATATGAAACATCAAGTGATGCTAGAGAGTAGAGACAAGAACGTTTCATTCTTTTTATTAAGTTTATTAAGATGGACACTAGGTTTATTTTTTGGATAAATACGATATAATTTTAACTTATGAACTTTTAAGTTTATTTTTCTTTATTTTCTAGAAAAAAAAAAAAAAAAAACCAATCAATTTTTTGTATAGGCAAGATTTAAACTCCAAATCTCTTATTCTATAACAAGAAATTTTATCGGTTAAACTAAAAGATACTTAATAGTTAATACAACATTAATTTCATATAATTCCACTACTAAAATCACTTTTATTAAGATGAACAAAAGGTTTGATTTTTTAGATAAATACGATATAATTTTAACCTATGAGCTTCAAGTTTATTTCTCTTTATCTTAGGCCTAGAAACCAATTAATTTTTCGAGTAGGCAGGATTTGTACTCCATATTTTTTATTTAACAAGAAGAGATTTTATTAGTTAAACTAAAAAATACTTAATACAACATCAATTTCACATAAGTGTACATCTATTATAATATAACACCTCATAAATTATGTTAAAAAGTTGTAAAAGCTCTTGCACCGTCCCTACATCTTAGGATAAGTATAAGGTCTTGTTTCATTCTGAGTCGTGTTATTAGGTTAGTAAGTCATTCTCAAAGACTCAAATAAAACCAATCATTGCAAGACTCCATCCTAATCACCTACATTTCTATGATATTTGGATTATCGTGCAAGCTAAAATGCAATAAGCGCTAGCAGCTACTTCTACGAACTGAAGCGATACATCACTGAACTTTTCAATGTGTGTGTCACAGTCAACCCGCTTAACCATTTAATTTCACCTTGGTAAAAAAAAAAAAAAATAGAAACGCACATACCTTACCGACACTCCAAGAGAGGAAAAGTTCTTAACAGAGTGTACCTGTGGAGTTTTTGTACCATATGAAAATGCTGTTAGTGTTTAGTAAATTATAGTAAAAGACTTTTTGCAGATGTTATATCGGTTCAGTAACAAAATTGATAAAAAGCTTTTGGAAATATAAAATCACAGGAAAAATAAAATTATAAAACTATTACTAAGTATTGTTATTTTATGAGCAATTATTGTGAAGTAGACACCATAAGTTAAAATTATATCCTATCAATCAAAAAACATATTGTTATTTTATTTTAAAAATATTTATTTTCATGCTTGAATTTAATTAATTTGATTAATAGTCAAAATGTTTATACTATCATTATTAGACTATATGTAATAGTGTCCTTAAAAAGAAAATCAAATTTCGCATATTTTATATTTTTTTTGGGGGGGGGGGGGGGGGGGGGGGGGGGGGGGGAAGAAGGTTAGCTATTATTTTAATAATTTGTCCCACTTTATACTTCACTAATCACAACTTAATATATATTCTTATAAAATATCCAAAGTTTAAAATAGAAAGAAAGAAAAAAATCGAACATATAACATACCATAATTGGTAGAGTAAGTAAAAAATAGAACAAAAGATTTGTATTCTATCTTAAAAGAGCTTAATAACAAAACTTTCAAAACCAACCTACCACTACTAGTATTTTGATTAAAAAAACTTTCTTTCTAAGAGCTCTTAGGGTCCATCTAGTTGTAGATTAGCACAACAATAAAAAAGCTATAAGAGCTCTAAAGCTCTTTTTTTCTTTTCTTTTTTTCTTTCTTTTTTTTTTAATATGGGAGGGGGGATGGGGTGTCTAGCAACCCACTAACTAAAAGTATTTTAAAGGAGCCAAAGCTGAAATTTGGAGTTAAAAACAAAAACAAACACAAAACAAGAAAAACAGAAACTCTACAATTCACAGTTGAGGCTTTATATCTATAACTTAAAACACTATCCATTAATTTGTCACACACTCAAAATACTAAAACTCTACTACAAAAGCTCTTTCAATTAAATCTCTACTTCAAACAACAATGCCGAATGGGCAGACCTCTTAACTCAATGCAATACTCAACCTAATTTATTTCCCTCTCTCATTATGAGACAAACAGAACAAGGAAATTCCGACAAAGCCTAAAAGGGTCTTGTCATGCCAAAGTCTAAGTAGTGCTCAAGAGTGATATACAAGTTCACAAGTCACGAGTGATATACCAATTATTCTGAACCTCAATGAACATTTGATATCATAGAAAGTTTGCCTAAAGACAGCTTAGTCAGTACAATTTCTAGCCATTGTCTTCATAAAGGGCATCTGTTAAGTTATGAAAAGAAATTCTCAAATAAATCAAGACATATAGAGGACAACAAAGTAAAAAGTTAAAACATGAGACCTAACTGCCGGAGAAACACCAAAAATGCAAATCAGAACAAATAAATAAATAAATAAAAACACACACACACACACAAAACTAGGGGCATGAAACAGGCTGCTAGTAAAATCCCAAAAAAAACCACCTAATTAACAGAAAGCCTTCAATAGCTGATCTATAATCCACATTCTAATCTTAGTCAAGTTTTATTGGTGGGTTTGGGGTTTACTTATCTTAGAATAGCACATGAATTAATAATAAACAAATAAATTACCTCCCCACTGTCAACCTATCAAAAATAAATAAATAATTAAACAAAACGTAGCTAATAAAGAAACTAAAAATACTAAACAGGAACAGAAAGAAATAACAAATGTCTCCATCCATGCTCTAAGCTTCATGTACTCTACATTAAAACTAACATTAAACTTGTGAAAACATGTAGAGAGAAACCATAACAAAAAGTCAAGGAACACAATATTTTTCACAACTACTAGCCCGTTTTGTGCATAATAAAGGTCGTTTTGTGTATAATAAAAGTAGCGTTGGAGGTGGATACAGGTGAAAGTAACGCTAAATAAATCTCAACAAATCATGTTAACAATTATGAAAAAAAAAATGTTGTATCACAAAGAGCAGTGGAGCATGAATAGCCTAATCATATATAAGACGAAAACCAAAAGTTTCCAGTGGCACAATAATTCAGTACCAAGCGAATGTGTCGTGCAGAAGCTGAGTATTGTTGGGCCCCAATTTCACAAAACTGGATAGGAATCCAGATATAAATCAAAGGCTGATGGATAAAAACCATGATGCCACGCAACAATTCTTGGAAATGCAAACGGCTTGATACTTGATATGAAATTGAAAGCTCACCAACCAATTAAAATATTAAAAAAATGCAGAATCCGATGATTACTACCGGGTGCTGCTCTCTTGCAACTGACTATCCTATTTAAAAGAGGATAAAGAAAGATACATTTAAGGAATGTTTCAGAATTCTTTTTAGAAAAGAAGTTTTGACTGCATTACGTGAAAAAAAATATATATATATAGTTCTGTAGCAGTATAGTTACCAAAAAAAGTGATTCCATGCTATCACAGACCAATCAAAACACATTGAAAATTACTCTTCTTCCAAAAAGACCAAATTTTTTAATTGACACAACTATTAATGAAAATGCAAATATATAATTATGTACCTAAAATGTCATTTTCTTTATATTAAGTAACATACTTTTGATAAGAATGCTGAATATGAACTCACTTTTGGAAAGTTTAACGTATTTTAGGACTATACAGAAATAAAAATTATTATTTATTTTGACACAGAAGTGTGTAAATTCAGAACATATTAATCTGCTTTACAAAGTGCCAAGAAATTTGAACCTCAAGGGATTAGCTTAATGATTCCTAATGCCTCCTTATATCTATGAGATCTTGAGTTCAAAACCTCTACCCAGAATCTTGAGGCTACCACAAAGAAATTTATCTCTGTAATAACTTTGTGTGTGTGGGACAGATCATAGAAGGACTGCACACACACGAGAAATAGTTAGTACTCGAAGAGGTCTAAATAGACTCATTTCTCAAATAAAGCCACAAATCTTGATGGAAGTCTAGGTTACCATAAATTATTTGCTACTGGTCACTTTTTGTTTCCACCCTGCAATAGCTGAGATGGTCTGACTTTCACACAGTATCTTCACAAATATGTTTAAAAATCACTGTTTTTAAATACATGGCTATTAAAAGTCTATGAATCAGTTTCATTTGGACTGGTTGGTTATGAAACATCTTCCATCTAACAGTCATGCTTACACAGGGTTCTAAATATCCAGAATGGGTGATTTTCATTGCTTCTTGCTGATTATGCAGCAAACAGTCCTAGCTAGATTTAGAATTGACATTCATCAACTAGTATAAATCATCCACCTACGCATTTAAAAGAATACAATAAAATGAGGGTGCTTTAACAACAAAACAGGTAATAGATAGTCTGTTTAGCCCCTGAATTTCCCATTATTGATTAAACTACCCTCAAGTTGACCAACAGTTGGCCGCCAACCGGTCAAAATGTTTATCTTGCCCTTGGGAACTTCATTTTCTTTTTACCAGTCAGGGGATGTATTGGGAATAATTTGATGAAGAGTGTGTCATGACCTTGATTAACTATTGTAGATTCCTATGTTGTGCCAAATAATTTTAAGATTAGTGTTCTGGTTTAACAATCTGAAAGCAAATTGTTAAAAACAGAGTTTGAATGTGTTCAATTATAAGGTTAAACAGTTCATTTCTTTCCTATGACATTACAATCACATTCAGTTGTTTGAACTTCAACAACCTGTTTGGATTAATGGGATGTGTTAAAGGGTGATTTAGAGAATGCATCTCAAAGGAGCAAATAAAAACTGAGGCTTCAAGATATGTATAAATATTAAGAGTAGCTATAGCAAATGATAATCTCAATAGCATTGGCTTCTACTGCATTCACACACAGACCAATAAAGATGGAAGAGCACCTAGTAATAAAAGATACAAGAAGAAGAAGAAAGTATTTGTGTATCTCAATAGACATCCTTTTCAGGAAGAGCACACACACATCCATAGGACTTCTTTGTTCAAACAACTCATGAGATAACCCATCTATCTATTCAAGAACTTAAAATTAAAAAATATCCAAACAACCCAGAAAGGAGTCTAATGAACTGAGTCTAATGACAAATCGCAGTGTTCACAGAACCAATACATATACAATACATGTATCTTTTAAGAATATTCTTAGTTGTTTTTTCCTTTCATGGTCTGGGTGTTTGAGAAATTTGAACTGAGATTTTGAATCATAGAAAATTAGTTATGGCTTTAACAACATTAACAAGTTGATGATGAGAATAAGCTGGCTTGTATCAACTTCCTTCTCTTTTTTTCTTTTTCTTCTTCTTCTTCTTCTTCTTCTTCTTCTTCTTCTTTTTTTTTTTTTTTTTTTTTTTTTTTTTTTTTGGCTACACTTACATGTAACAACCAATATGCAGAGCAATGAATCCAGATGTGGTTCAGAGAAACTATCACTTAAAGTACAAATTCCAGATGGTATAATTTGAACCTTGGGTTTTGCACAATCTGCGTAAAAAGTTTAGCCCATCCAAAATTCCCGCTTTTTAATTGCCTAAAGATTAACATAAACCTGAGTTGTACCTAGAACTTTGGATTGCCCCATGAATGGTTAATAACAATCTATAGGATAACTGGATAAGCCCTTCATTTATTCTTTTTTCTTTTGCTGAATAAGTACAAAATCAAGAAAATTAAGTCTATTAAGAAAGTTGCCTTCAAAAGACCTTGCCTGAAATATATTTCATATCTAAACTGGGATGACATGAATATCAAACAGGTTATGTAACCTCTGTTCAATAGAAATCTCTAAGAATACGAATTTGTTATGAAGCCACCGCATCTCCAGAGAACCCAATAATCTACACCAGACACTAATTAAAAGTGAAGTTCTGCCATGTGAGTCTCTAATGTGGCATGAAGACATGTATATTATATCCAAACCAGAACGACCTGACTCAGTCCCAACACTAAGCCCGTGCTATCATAGTCAAATTCCATATGAACGTATGTTGCCATCTCCAATAGCAAACTAATCCATGTTAAATTTTACAAAGTCTTGCATGCTGTTCGTTATCACAATAGTGTTGGAGTGCAAGAAAAAAACAATTTTGGTTTGTGTACAACTTATTTAGCTTAAGCTAAAGTGTGCTAAAGTATACTTGTATTTTGAAAAGTGAGAAAAAAGTAAGAAAAAGTGATGTTTTAAAAAACTGTACATAAAAGCTAACAAGCAAAAAGCTAGCTTATAAGCTAGTCCCAAACACTCTTAATTTAGTTCTATTTAATCTTAATAGTCAATTGTATCAAATCTGCCAATTCATTGGATTTTATTTTAGGTCTTATTAGCTAATTAAGTTATTGGTATTTAATTTTAGGTAAATTGTATCACATCTGTTGATTCATTGGATTAATAGTCAATTTCATCACATCTGTGATTCTTTGGATCTAATTTTAGGTCCTATTAACTAAGTAAGTTATTAATGTTTTATTTATTTCATAGAATTAAAATTAAATTTGTCATCCAATAATTGAGCTTTGAAGTCAACTATGATTAGGGTTTGGTCTTAGTAGTCTATATAAATGCGCTATTGTACCCCAATAAAAACAGTTTGCTTGAGTAATAAAATTTATTGTTCGGGTTTTTTACTTTTTTTTCTTTCAATAGTTTGGTGCTAACTCCAACCAACCCGAGGTGTTAGTTTCCAAATTTCCCATCGTGCTTGGTGTTGATTCCAAGTAACTAAGTGTTGATTCATAGGTTTATTTTTATTTTTATTTTTCTATTCTTGTGGATTCTCAAATCACCTTATAGAGAATTCATGCTGCACCAGTTTTGGTATCAGCGCATTCATTGTTCTACATCAATCCATGCTATATTTCTTCTGATCTTCTCTTCAAGTTTTAAATTTAATAACTGCATCATAGTTATGTCCAACGTATCTGCTCTTCAAGGTTGCCTTCCTATACTGCGTCTAAAAATCATGTTAAATTCTTCAATTGTTGCACCCTTCTGACCAAAGTAACATGACCGCCAATTTATCCAACATAATTAATATACATACATCCAAATATTAGTGAAACTCCAAATTTAACCTGCTCTTTTGATTGTTCAAGTTTTAATTTAAATAATAATTGCACCAAGAATATGAAAGAAATTATGCCACTGTTGTTAGAATATTGGTTAAGTGATTAAGTTCTTTATTTCCTATCCATTTATGCTTTTGAGACAAGTGGTAATATATCACAGGATCGAAGAAGTGATTTCAAACCCTACCTTCCCTTTAAAACAAATAAAATAAAAATTCCAAGTGTTGAGTACTTGAGTACCACTTATTGAGGGGAAGTCTATAGCCACATATGAGGAGTATTAGAAAATTAGTTAAATAATTAAATCCATCATTTCCCCCATCAACTTGATCTTTAGGTACAAGTGATAGTTTATCAATAGCATATCTTAATATTTTAAAACACCCTTGGTTCTCGAACAAAATTTTTTAACAAGTAGCATTTAAATGTGAAAATGCACTTGAAGGTGTATTGTGTGAATTCCAAGTACCATTTTTCCTATTTGGGTTTAAGAAGGTTTAGGGGTTCAACAATCAAAATTGTTCTCCGGACTTGAAAGGGTCGAAATCTCCAGTTTAATCCAAGGATGGACATGTCAATGCATAGATTTCACTTGAAAATGGTCGGTCACACCCTTCCCACCATTACCCCCCACTTACCAAGCCACCACCCCAATGCTATCTCCGCCAATGCCACCATTTTGATTATTACTTTTGCTAGGACACTACCCCATCATCTATTGCTGCCAGCTTTCTCTATCAGTGCCATTGCTTCAAGAATACTAACCACCACTGGGCCAAAAACATCGCTACTTCACTCCCATCACAATTACTTGATCCATGTTATCAACCACTTACACCACCATTTGTCAACATTATCATTTTTATTACCATCATCATGCTGCTACTATCACTTCACCATACGTTGACACTAGAACTACTGTGGTTAAGTTTCCAATATTACCACCACTATTATCATTGCACGGACAGCATTGCCAAAACACAAAACGGTGGTGGATAAAACACTAAACCAAACACAATTATTTGCAAACAAATGGTTCTTAAGAAATTAACTTTCATACTTCTACCATTTCATAAATTTCAAGACAAATAATAAATTCTTTATCCAAATGCACATTAAAGCAACTTCTTTCAAAAGTAAAATGAAAATAATAGTAAACAAGTTAATGTGCGAGTATTTGAGGCTTTGGAAAAGACATGCAGTTATGCATTAGTTATAAAAGTCGTTAAATCTATCCAAAAACATGTTTATATCAATCAGTGGCATTCTCCTGATCTCTAAAACACAGTATTTTTATGTGAAGTTTCTCTATTTTTCTTTTTCCCATTTTTAAATGCTAAGATTTAAATGGGAAGACTTGTTCTTTTTTAGTAAGTTACAACTCACACAACCATAAAAGATTGAAATTGTGACTTGACACCTCCCCCCACCCTATTTTGGGGTCAAGATGGCATTTGGTTCGAAGACCATTGGCAAACATTAAATCTAAGACTTATCCATCTTCACACCATCCCTTTACAACCTAAACCAAGGCGTATTTTATAAAATTGAACAATAAAGGAGGCATTGTAGGTTTGACCTGTATCTGAAGAATTTTATAATCTATATTACTTTCTTTTTGATAAGTTGTAATCTATATTACTTTCTTCACAATAGGAAGGAAGAAAATTTCCAAAGGGCAAACAGAATTACTCAACTGCAGTAAATTTGATTACAGACTATACATGATATATACTAGACGTTAACAATCAACACTTAAACATGAAAGAGGAATGGAGATGGGATGGGTATCAGTGAAGACGAGTTTGTTCACGTAAAAAGCACACATACTACTTTCATAAAAGCAACAAAGCATCAGGTAAAAAAGTTCTCATGGCTAAGAGAGTTCTGAATTTGCATTCATCTTTTGAAATATAAGAACTAATTCAAAATTGAATGTATGCTTAGTACTTACAGTTTTGGATACAAGAATCCAGTCAACACAATAGATATGGGACAACCACATGCTTAGACCAATCAATTGAATATCTTCAATACTTAATTTAGTTAATCTGAATACCTGGAAGCTGTAATCTCAGTTGTGTCTATAAACCACCTGAAGCAACAAAATCAAAGATAAAAGTTAATACTGTTAGAGAAAAAGATCATAAAAGATGAATGGCAAATTACCATGGAACCATGTGAAGACACAAATCATATTTAAAATTAAAAAAAAAAAAAAAAAAAAGCATTATTGCCCGTATAAATATTCGTGTTACTCACCATTCGGACTCTGCTTTTTAAACAAGGAGCAAAGAGAAAATCTTGTTTCACTGATATTTCCAGAAACTAATTTCTAAAGGTGAAATCTGCAAGATTACAACCAGAAACTTGCAAGGGTCAAGTTTCTGGGAGACTCAACCCAACAATTCCTTGTCCAAGCAATATGGGGCTAAGGCAATAATTCTGCATACAAACAAATCCTTTTTTAATTTGATATAATACTGAAAATATCTTATATGCTTTTTACATTATTTATTTGTGAACCAGGACAATTCATTAAATTCTTCTGTGAAGAAAAATTGACTAAAGAGCTAAAACAGAAGAAAAAAAAAACAAAACAAAGAACAAAAACAAAAACAAAACAAAACAAAAAAAACAAAGAACAAAACAAAAACAAACAAACAAAAAAAAAAACAAAAATGCAAATAAATAAAAAAAACACACAAAAAACAAAAACAAAAACAAAAACACAATCCAGGTTAAGTTGCCTCTACATCTCTAAATGCTATACCTCACAACCTGGTCAAATCCAAGTACAAATAGGGAATTAGAGCAGGCCTCTAATTTGGGAACTCCACAAGTTTCTGGTTGTGGCAGTTCAGGATATCGAGCAACTGGTAGTGTCCTCCAGGAACCTGCTTCAAGGGGATAAGTACCCCCTACCAAATTGCCTATTTGTAGAAGTAGCAGAAAATAAGATCTACATCATTAATTCAACAGCATTTATTAGCAAAGGCAGTGAGTTGAAGCCACACCACAAAGACAGTTCACGATTCATATCCTGCATTCCCCTTCAAAAAAGCCATGCTTAACCACCATACCAAAATGTGGGTAAACATCAATCTTACTAAACATTTGAAAGTTGCAGATCTTAAAGTCCATTGAAATTTAGAAAATTTTGACACGGATGTGGTATCCTTAAACATGCCTAAACCGTTTTTGTTTTCCTACTTAATCATAAACTCCATAAGCACCAGTGAGCTCTATCTCAAATGGCATCTCTTCCCTTGTAAAAGCAAGGTGAAGTGTAAAGCCATGGGTTCAAAACCCACCAAGTGCACGTGTACCTTACCAATTAAAAATGAATATTTTTATATATAACCTCAATAGGCATTTCACCAAGATTATAATATCTTTCTTAGAAATCAGTCACATCTCCTAATATTCAACTTGCAAGTAGTAAAACTGATTTAAATGACAAAAAGTTGGTCAGGAAGAAGGGGGAGGGGAAGGGAGAGGGGGGGTGGCAAACCAAGTGAGAGAGTTTTAAATTTTTTATTTTTTTAGGGTCACAATATGATTTTGTTCTTGAATTATGACATTTTTTAATTTCCTCCCTATTGTATCAACTGTTTGATATTATAATTAAAGTTTACAATGCGAATGGCAATTACTAGTGCAACAAACCTTGTTTTACATGCATCTTTTTAATGTTGATGTAGCACATTAAGCCACATATGATCTCATAAAACCAAAACAAAAACATATGAATTTAACATTTAAAAAATATTAAAATAAAAAGTAAACCTTATTGTCCCTTATGCGTGTCACATGTCTCAATGCGTTCTGATTTTGTAAATTTGTAAGACCAACATCTGGCTTAATGTCTTATGTCAACATTATAAGAACACGTCTAGTGATTCCCTCCCTTCTTTTCTTTGCTCCCTCTTTCTTATGTAACTTCTTTGTTGTCTTGTTTTCTTGTGTGTTTCTTCTCTTTTCCTTGTTCATTCTGGGTTTGCTCTATGGCTTTTGCATAGAGCAGCCTTTCATTTATATATATTTCATCTTACTTATCAAAAAAAAATAAGAACACGCGCGTGTGTGTATAAACAGTTAGGAAGCACGGACACTTCATATAAAGTGGCATACCCATGTCATACCAGTGTCGTACCGACCATTTCATGTTATTAATTTTCAAAAATTGCTCATGTCACTGTGTCATACCCATACTCATGCCCGTATCCATGCTTCCTAGTAAAACAGCAACTATCATTGCATAGTAACAGGAAGGATAAGGATAACATTAAGGCGTTTTTATAACTTCAAGTACTAAAGTGAAACAATTGATGGTTTAGGGACAAATCAAAAATTTTACATATAATTCAGGGTCCAAAATTATATTTTGACCAATTTTTAATAAGATGGATGCATTATACACCCAACAAATGTATAAGCAATTTCACATGAATGAAGTCATAGATTTGTCATAACTACATACAAAAGTGCCTAAGATGACTTTAAATAAGATCTAGAAGCATTAGCCGTATAATTCCAGATGCTGAATGTCAAAAAGAATCCACAAATCTTCAAGCAGCAACATCAAATCAACGAGCAAGAAGAGAAATCCGCCAAAGTTTGAACAGCAATGGACCATACCCTGGTTCATATAACCCAATTACCCAAGTGCCATTTAAAAGGAATTTGGATCTAGTGGAATAGATAGGGCAATTGCACCGTACAATTGAACCTTAATGCGAGAGAGAAAAGTTAAAAAGGTAAAAGGTCAAAAAATTTCTGATCCAACAGCTAAGATTAAAAGTGCACATTTTAAGTTTCAATCTCAGCCCTTGCAAGCCAATTGCATGGTGCAATTTCCCTAGCTAATGCATCAGATCTTAATCCACCCAAAAGACTTTCCCATGAGCAGTCAAATGTTAATGAGCATCTACAGCATTTCTACTTACTTTTTTTTTTTTTTTATAGGTAAAAATAATATTATTGAAAAGAGACTACGTAGAGAAAATAAATATGAAATAGCCTAAAGAACCTAAAGAATTACAATGGGGTAATATCTACATATGAGTTGACTCTATGAAGGAGTGAATAGAAATACTATCAGTAAGACTTGCTACAAAAGACTACTCATAAAGAGAATTAATGAAGGATACAGCATTTCTACTTACACTTCCTGATAGCATAAACTTGCTTTTGCCAGCTTATGAACATCTACAGAATTTCTACCTACACCTCCATAATATCGTGATCAGAAAATTTCTCAAGGGATTAATAGTCTTATCAGGAACATTAATATCCTCACTTTCCCCCCTAAATTTTCACCATAAGCATAAAGAGCAAAGGCCCAAACCAGAACAAGGAGACAAAAAAAATAAAAATTGATTATAAGGGGTTTTTTGCCTTATACCTTGTACTACAACCCCAAAAGTAATTTTTTTTGCCTTCACACTCATAATATCCATGAAACCTTCGTAACATGGGAAAATTTACCACTTTAAAAACCCCAATTTACTATATGGAATTATGTCAGCTTCTACTGCATTCAACTGAAATCTTAGTTTGCTCCCCCCCCCCCCCCCTTCCTTTTTTTATTTCTTTGAAACTTCATATATTTCACATTGTTTGAACAATATTCTGATCTTCTCAAAAATTAACAGTATGAAGAATTGCTCCATTTTGATGCCTTAACAATGTTCAAGGATATTATAGCACAAAAGAGTAACTCATACCACCTTTATTGATAACATAAATACAAAACAATGACTATATTAATTCACAATACAGCTTATTAAGTAGTTGAAACCATATGAAATTAATTTTTACTCCCAAGCACATGCAAACTCATTACATATGTGAGCATCATCCAGGTTTTGAACTAACATAACAAATAATTCAGAGAATTAAAATAAGAAACATAACAAAAGTTCAGAAGGTCCAGATGAAGTGCAGCTTGATAGTAGATAGAATTTGTAACTCCTAAACAGAACAAACAAGAATCACAATATTCCATTGCAAATAAAGATGCAAAAAGAATTCTATTCATTGATCATATTATAAAGATAATCAATGTCATGAAAAACAACTGATGGACATGTCTCTAGAGCTACAACAACAATAATAGGTATAAAAGGATTTGAATTACACAGTTTACATGAATTCAGAAGGCGAATTTGCATCTGGCTTCCCATTGTCACCCAATCCCCCTGGATGCTGCAAATTATGCAAAACCTGAGGCGGCAAACCTCCCAATGCACCACCCAACCCATCACTCGCCGACCCAAAAAACTGACAAACAAGCCGAGCCATGACCCCAAGAACCTGCATTTGGTTCTGGCACGCCTCAGCTTGCATTTGCATCATTTGCTTCTCATGCTCAATCTGCAAACCCAACATCCTCTCCTTCCACTCCATCTCCTTCTCCTCCCTCTCCTCCTCC
This sequence comes from Lithocarpus polystachyus, assembly GCA_033629205.1. NCBI lineage: Eukaryota > Viridiplantae > Streptophyta > Magnoliopsida > Fagales > Fagaceae > Lithocarpus > Lithocarpus polystachyus. Next base: position 5,456,510 of record CM066172.1, read on the forward strand.
ATCCTCATTCTCTCCCGCCGTTCCTCATCAAATTCCCTTTCCAATCTCAACCTTCTCTCAACTTCCCTCTTTGCCCACATCAACTCCCTCTCTTCCAACTCCAATTCCCTATTCTCCAACCCTTCTTCCCTATCATACCGCCGCTTCACCGCCCTCCAATGTGCCTCTCTCCTATTTTCCTCCCTCACTGCCTCCTCCTTCTCTCCCTGAAACTCCCTCTCTCTTTTCCTCTCCTCTTTCTTCACCATCATATCCCTCAAGTCCAAAACTTTAGAACCCATTAGCCTCAATCTTTCATTTCCTCCCAAACCCATCTTCAATTTCTTCACCCCAACAAAACCCACTTCCCCATTTTGCCTCTCACCCTCAAATTCACCTTCACTCCTCAAATTTCCCTCATTTTCTTCTTCATCTTCCTCATCATCATCATCATCTTCATCCACATCCTCATCCTCATCCTCGTCTTCTTCATCTTCATCTTCTTCTTCACCATCTTCATCATCCTCACAATCAATCCCAAACCCCAAATCCCCACAATCCCCAAAAACATGAATATCATTATTATTGTTGTCACACAACCTCTTACTCTTAACATCAAGTTCCACATCCCCAAACACTTCCTTGTACTTAAAAAAATTGACCCAGTGATTCTCACCATCTTTCCAGTTGAACTCATCATTGGAGAGTCGGATCTTCTGCTTCACACCCAGGTACTGGTGGCGCATGTTTTGGACCTTGATGGACACGTCACGCCAGCTCCACTTGAAGGGGTAGGTGGCTGGGTCTTGAAGATGGTGTTTTGTGTTAACATGGTCAGCCACAGGCTTGAATTTCTTCTCCCGGGTCTTGAGCTTGGCTAAGGCACCAGAGTTTCGGAGCTCTGAGTACTTTGTGAGCAGGGTTTGCTCTTCCAGCTCCGACCATTTCTTGCGTTTCATTTTGGACTCTTCAGAGTCTCTTTGAGGGTTTAGTCTGTCGGTAAGAAGAGGTGTGTGAGTTGAGAACTCGAGACTGCTTCGATTTGTGTGACTATTATGCCAGTTGAAAGTACACTAACTCTTTCCGCTAAACCAATAAACTCAAATAATTACTTAATGTCAATTATCGATTAGGTATAAAATTCATAGTTATTTTGGTCTAATAATAAATAACTATTATCAAAAATAATATAAATTAAAATTTTTTATAAAAAAAATAGATTCAAATATAATTTCTTCTATAAATATATATATATTAACGAATGTCTTAAAACAATTGGTTTAAAAAATATGTTTATAAATGTTTTTATAAAAAAATAATAAAGTAATTAATTTTGTTAATAATTTTTTATATTTACCATAAAAGTTATATCTAAATTTTTTTAATATAATTTATTAACCATTGTTTTAAAGGAACCATTAATGTGCCCTATTACAAATCCTACATTCTATCCAAATTTGGAGAAATAACACTCTAACCTAAATTTGAAGTAAAAATTTTATCAACAAAAAATGAAGTAAAAAAAAAAAATCACTTGAGGTTTAAATAAATTGACACTCCCCTTCATTCCGTTAATTTCAAGTTACAAAATATTAAAAATTTTCCCTTTTCACAAAAAAAAAAAAAAAAGAAATTTACAAAATATTCTAAATTGTAAAAAGATTCTCATTACTAAATTTTAACTATGGACCAAATTAAAAAGAATTTAGGATAAAAATATAAAGTTTATCCAACATCAAAAGATTTTAAACGTCAAATTTCTCCACAACCTGGAAAGCAAGCAAAAGAAACCAAAGGCAAATTTTCTGCACAAACTAGATAAAGGAGGTATGCTTCTTCCATATATATATATATATATATATATATATATATATATATATTACATTTCTAATTTCATGATCCTTCTTCAATTTGCAATAATTGTGAATTTCAAATGTTGAGAAGACAATCAGTTATTGTTTTTCCAATCCACTTTTTGATTTACAATTTCATAGAATTATTTAGAGAGTTGTAGTTAAATTGCTGAGGAAAAAAAAAAGGTTCTTGAAAGATGTCTTGGTAGAGGAGGAAGAAGAAGATGTAGGCATTTCCTAAAAAACTAAAGTGGAAATGAAGTATGAAATTTTTTTGAAATTTTTTTTGGTAAAATAATATTTTAGTTCTCAAACTTTACTAAAAATTCTTTTTCACCCCTAAACTTTAAAAAGTTTGTTTTCACTCATATAAAAAATTATTGAAAATTTTGTTTTTAGTCCCTTAACTATTCCTTAAACGTTACCCAAAAAAAAAATATCCTTAAACTATTGAAACTTTTTCTTTTTTCATCCTTTCTTTTTCTCTAAACTAATAAAAATAATTATTTACAAAGTTTAAGGATGAAAAAAATACTTTTTTAAGTTTAAGGATAAAAAACAAATTTTTGGTAAAATTTTAGAGACCAAAATAATATTTTACCCTTTGATTTTTTTTTTGTTAGAAGAAAAATTCTAACATGAATTACTAAACTGTAAAGAAGAATTGAGTATTTTGGAAACCTACACTTAACCAAATAGCAGGTTACTTAACAAAAATTTTAGTTTCAAGTTAACATATTTTGTGAGACGAATGTTACTGAGATTGAGTGTGTTATTGTTTTCTCTTCAAGTTTTGAATATAGTGTTATTTCCCCCAAATCTTTATCTTTTCTTTTCAAGTTTTGAATGTAGTGTCATTTTTCCAAATCTCAATGAAGTACAGTCTAATTATCTTTATCTATTATTCATTCATTTTCAAAAGGAGATGATTAAAATTTTATGATGTTATTAAAAATAAATAAATGTTACCTATGGAGGAAAACTTTATAATTTTAATCTAGATGTAAGACACAAATAAATCCAATGATCAATCCATGTAAACCATTCAACATAAAATAAATGACACATGACATCTTGCTAAAATTTAGAAGGAAATTTGACAATTTAAATGGAGGGGATCTTATCTTTGTAGAAAACTTCAATTCACACATTTTGAAATAAGTAAATAAAATAGTTTCAAAAAAAATAAGTAAATAAAATTTTAAAAACTCAATGGAAGACTTATCCTACAAATTCTAGAGAATCCTGATTCTCGTATTTGAGGAATTAATTAATTAATGAATTTTAAATTTTAAATTTTAAATATTGTCCAAGTTACATTTCTAATCTTCTTCCCATGTACTTCAAAAGAATGTCATAGCTACTACTTACTAGATTTTTTTTTTTTCTTTACGGAGGGAATATCATTATATGCAACAATATCTTATATCAAATCTACATGTATAATAATTGGTGAAACTAAGAGAAACTCAAATTATAATTCCAAATTAGAGTTTGAATTTTGCGTTATATGTCCTAAATTATTTATTCTTAAAGAGTTTTATTTCTTAATTTTAGAATCAAACGTGAGACCACATCATAAATATTCATCCAAGTGATTAAGTACAAAAACCAAAGAGTCTAAGGTAAATGAATTCTACTAAAAAAAAAAGTGACTATCAATAGTATTTAAATTATATATATGAATTATATTATGTATCTTATTGTATATTTTTAAATGTATTCATGCATATGCATGGGTTACAAACTAGTATTAAATAAAACATAATCATAAGGCAATTATTATGGGATGGATACTATGAGCTATGAGTTCCAAATATTATTTTAAAAATAATAGTAATAAATAAGGATAATTGCATATAAATCTAATACCCAAATTGTTGTGAGCCACCAATTTCTACCCAACGCCTGCTTAAAAGCCACCACCGAAAAAAAAAACTTGCCTCGTGGTGACCACCAACCACTCGAAAACTCACCTCATCACTCATGGTCGACTCCAATACAAACAAGGGCCCATAGATAGCCTTCTTGGGAACCCACTACAAGCCTATTATTCTTCTTTATTGCCCTAAGTGTCCTTGTTTGCTTAGCATGATCGAATCGAGAACTGCTCAATAAGTGAAAAATGAAAGAGAAGGGGAGAAAGGAGAAGAAAAGACAAAAAAATGAAAGAAAGAAAGAAACAATAAAGGGATAAATAAGTGCTCAGAGATTTTGATTTCTCATATCTGAGAAATTAAAACAACAATTGTTTCTTCGAACAAGGAGAGAGAATGTAGATTTTGATTCTCATATTGTATTTTTTTAATGGTTTTTTATATTATAATACAAACGTAGGGTACAACTACAAAAAACTAGACCTATAGTGGCGTTTGTGAAAGGACATTATAGGCTCATTTGGACTATAGCAGCGTTTTCTATAGTGGCGTTTACAAATGCCACTATTGAAGCGTTTTTAAAAGGCTATAGCAGCGTTTTTATAATCGCCACTATAGGTCCATACCCTATAGCGGCATTTCTAAAATGCTGCTATAGGTCTAATTTTTTTTTAATTAGGCTACAACAGCGTTTTCAAAACACCACTATAGCCAAAAACCACTAATAAAAAAAATGTTGATTACCAAAAATTAAATAAAATTAAAATTACAATTTTAATTAAATTGAAAGATACAAAACAAAACAAAAAACATAAATAAAACAAAACAAAAAAAAAAACATAAATAACACAAACCCACCTAAAAAAATTCAAAATCAAACACAACATGCTGACATCCAAAAAAAAAAGGCTACTCCACCCCAACACATTCAGACACCCACAAAGCAAAGTTGACAGCAAACAAGAAATAGACCAAAACTATTATCAAAAAAGGAATAGACCAAAACAATCATTAAAATTTTTTTTTAAAAATGCTTACCTACAACTATACAACCAATGGCATCAAACACAATAGCACTCCTTCTTCATTCACAAATCCATAACAATAACACCATCAACAAATTTGAACAAAATCAACTAACTGCAACACCATTTTCAAATCCAAAACCCAATAACATTAACACCACCACAAATAAAACAAGGGAAAGAAAATCAAAATGGAGAGGAAGAGAAAAGAATAAATGCAAGTGTGTAGTGAAAGAAGAAAGACAGAGGAATGGAGATAAGGGAGAAAAAAAAAAGAAAAAGAAAAGAGAAAAGATGTCTGAAGAACCTAGCTAGGAAAGTGTGGGGATTAATACGGGAGTGGGGGTAGGTGGGGTTTAATTTTAAAGGGTGATAGTGGAGGTAAGTGAAAAAGTGTGGGAATTGGCTGACTTTTTTTGGACCTATAGTGGCGTTTGCAAACGCCGCTATAGGCCTTTTGTTTTATTTTATTTTTTTGGTGTTGGACTCTTTTTTTAACGTTGTTTTTTTTTTTTTTTTTTGTGTTAGGCTATAGCAGTATTTTAAAAACGCCACTATAGACCTTTGTAAGATCAAGACTTACAGTGGCGTTTTCAAACGCCACTATAGGTCACCCATTTTAATTTTTTTTTTGGACTCTTTTTTTTAATGTCTTTTTTTTTTTTTAGCTGGGCTATAGTAGCGTTTTACAAACGCCACTATATGTCACTTGTTTTATTTTATTTTATTTGGGTGCTAGACTCATTTTTTAACCCTTTTTTTTTTTTTTTGGTGCTGGACTAGAGCAGCATTTTACAAATGCCACTATATACCCTTGTAAGACTAGGACCTATAGTGGCGTTCGCAAACGCCATTATATTGCACCTAAATTTTGTACCTACTTAAGACCCCAAGAGCTACCAAATCATAAAGCTCTCGAAACATGACACTAAAGCAAATAGAACCCTTAACTAACCGCCAGGGATGCATTACTTAGGAAAAAAAAAAAACAACCCTTAACTAACAACCAAGGGTTTATTACTTAGAGAATGTTGATGTATGATACAAACCTTGATTCATAATAGTGTTTTGCGGTCGTCTAGTTGGCTTTTGCATTACTTTGAAACTATATGTTTTGGTTGTAATTAACAATTTAGTTCATGTTGTATTTGTGTTGTTTCTTTTACTATGAATTTTGCAATATTTCTACTTTCAATCAAGAGGGGGGGGGGGGGGGGCAAAAGTTGGAAGGAAAAAAATCATGAGATTCCAAACTAGCATATTTAGTGTTAATAAACAATAAAGTAAAATTTACAAAATAACCATTTTTTAAAAATTCTCATTGTAATTATTTATCAAAAGGTCTCAACATTATTTTAAATCTCAAAAATCTTTTATTATTTATTTCATACAAAAATGTTAGAAGTTTTCCTTGCAATGTATAAAATTCAAACTAGCATCTCTTTCTATATTTTAAAAAAATAAAATATTATAATTGATTAGACTAATGTTTTGTTTGTCATTATTGTCACTGTTATATATGTGTGTTGTCTTTGTCTTTATCTTTCATAAAAATCTCAACTTAAAAACAAAACCACATGTCCACACCATAGATCCACTATCGCCAATTTAAATAATACACTACTGTATCGTATCATTAAAGTAACGGTACACTTTACCATTTCTACTGTTAACAAATCAAATGGCCACACTTTACCATTTCTATTGTTAAAACAAAAGGCAATAACTTCACTTGTTGTAAAGTCAAAACAAATGGAGATAGAGTTGGATATGGGAGAGATATCAGATTTTGAGATGAGAGAAAACGGGGGGGGGGAATAGAAAATTGAGAGAGGATGGAAAAGTGAAGATAGAAAAGTTTTTAGTTATTTCTCATGATGTTTGGTTTGAGAGTAGAAAAGTGGAGAGATAGAAAATATAGTTTGTATACATTTATTTTCATGCCCCTAATAGATAAGTAAAATAACAAATAAGAAAAAAAATACATATAAACAAAAAAATAAAAGTACAAAAAGTGTACAGGAGAAGGACAAAAAAAAAAAGCTAAAGAAGGAAATTTATTTAAAAAAAAAAAGGAAAATGACAAACAAAACTTAAGTAGATTAAAAAAAAGGAGAAGGACAAAAAAAACTAAAGAAGGAAATTTATAAAATAAAATTAAAAAAAGAAACAGCTGACACGTAAAAAAAAAAAAAAAAAAAAAAGAAGAAGAAGACAAAACGTGTAAAAACAAATATGACACAACAGGAAAGAATGCAGGAAAAAAAAAAAAGAAAAGACTATGGGTCTGTTTGGAAAATGTTTATTGCTAAAAATTGAAAATATTGTAATAAAATTATTTTTAAATATGTGAATAATATCGTGAGACCCAATTTTAATAAAAATTTTGTTAAAAAAAGAGGTTTGTGGGTCCTGTGAACAGTGCACGAGACTTATTGTGGAGATGCAAACACGCAACGCATTGTTAAAAACGCGTCCAAAATTAGGAATGAACCCTGTTTGCCAAACAATATAATTAGTAGGTACTGTTACAAAATTATATTTTTTACTAATATCTCAAGTTTAAAAGACTCAATTTAGGGCTTATAAATCGAGTCTTTAGTGTTTTGATCACGTCTGATGTGGCGTTTTTTCCACGTGGTGTCCACCTGAAAATCAAGTCTCGAAGACTCGATTTATAAGCCAACCCTTTACAAAACAAGTATAATTTTTTAAGCACACCCTTTACACCTTCTAATTAGAGAAGAGAGAGAAAGAGAGGAAAAAAAAAAAAAAAAAAAAAACTCACCCACAGCAGAGCAGCCACCACTACCACCTAAAATCCAACAATACCACCACTGCCAAATCCATACCCACAAACCTAAACAAATCGGACTCTGCCACCTAACGACCCACCAAAACCCAAACCCACACAACCCACTCACCGTTTTCCACAACCTAATCACCGATACTGACAACCCAATCACTGACTCCACAACCCAGTCACTGAATCCCACAACCCAATCACCGATTCCCACAACCCAGTCATCGATTTCCATAACCCAACCATCGATTCATCGATTTCACAACCCAGCAACCATCGTGACCCACACCTCAACCTCGAACACAAATGTCGATGTCCACCATAGACGCTGATCTCCACAAACCCACACCCTCCACCACGCCGATCCCCGTAAACCCACACCCTCCATGCCAATCTGAGAGAGATGGACCGAGACAGAGAAATGAGAGAACAAAACAGAGAGTGGGGAAAGAGGAAGAGAAGGTGTAAAGGGTGTGCTTAAAACATTATACTTGTTTTGTAAAGGGTCTTATAACCCAACCATCGATTCATCGATTCCATAACCCAACAACCACCATGACCCACACCTCAACCTCGAACACAAACATTGATGTCCACCACAGACACTGATCTCCACAAACCCACACCTTACACCATGCCAATCCCCATAAACCCACACCCTCCATGCTGATCTGAGAGAGATGGACCAAGACAGAGAAAGGAGAGAACAAAATAGAGAGTGGGCAGAGAGGAAGAGAAGGTGTAAAGGGTGTACTTAAAACATTATACTTGTGTAACACCCCAAACCCAAACCAAGGATTTAGATGCATAACCTGTTTTAGAAATAATCAACAATAATATTATGGAACAGAGCGTAATTAATTAACCACAAATAAACTTTTATCCAACATCAACTCTCCTATGAAATCCATAAAAATACAAAATCCTTCACAATAAAGTCTCCAAATACAATCTCAAAATAGTTCCACAAATGTCAAACTCATTGTCCCTAAGAAAAATATACTAAAATAATTCACCAACTATCAAAGCTCCAAAAGAAGTTGTCAATCTAAGGCTCCATTGATCTACCATCAAAAGACATTTCATTGCTCAAATCTGAAAGGGCTGGAAAAAGAGGGTGAGCTAGAGGCTCAATAAGAGACTACATAACATGAGGATGTCTTTCAAAACAAAATATTAGTATCATTGACAAAATATAGTCTACACGAAAACATTTACAAATAGTTTTAACAGTAATATAATATTCTATAGAACTGTTAAAAATAAAACATTTCACTATAACGCTGTAATTATTAAATAAAATAATAACCACTTTAATATGCCAATATGCACCAAATAGGTATGAACAATTTATTATAAAAATAAATAAACAATTTTCCACTTACAAAGATCTGTAGCAATAAAACAGTAGTTCGATATGGATAATATTAGTCAAACACAGACAAAAGCTGCTAAACACTCGGTGGGTGATTCCCATGGGAAACAATAACACTAACCTCATAGAGGCAACACTAGCTCCAAAGAGCAACAGTAACACTGCACTACACCACACTAACACTACATCGGCCGAAAACCAACACTTAACCCTGTGTTGGCAAAGATTGCAAACTGTCTAGTTGACCATTTGAAACATTCTTGACATATACAGTTTCATAATAATATACAATAAACAATAGAATTTGAGTATGTATAAAGCACTAACAATGGTATAAGTTTTTGAAACTTCACTTTTGCAATTATGTATATGTATATATATATATATATATTTTTACCACAAATATATATATATATATATATATAAATATATACGTCTTGAGAGACGTCATGTGCTGAAGTCTACTTACCTCAAATCACCAAGACACGATAGATCTCAACTATCCAAGCTGATGTCACTTGAACCTAATACACAAATAGATAATTTTTGCTGCGTTAAGCCATACTTACACTTTTTATATAAACATTCGTGCTATCCCTCTCCAAAATCACACATGGACCCTTTATACCTCATAATTACATATTAGAACCTAACAATGTTTCTAACCAAAGGCCATTAGTATTTAATTCATTACCACCAGATCCGAAATAATCCACCAGCACCAAGATTACTTACATCTCATGATAGTCTATGTAAATTGGATGTAGGGAATTCGATTTCAATGGGGTATTTGATATCATGAAGTCGTATGACTCATCAATCTATGTATATCCATTTTTCAATTCTTTACACTCTACATATAAGTGTGTATATATATATATATATATATATATTTATATATATAAAGATGCCTATCACCTAATGAAGTTATAACGTGGAACTTCCAATAATCTTACACTAACAACCTAACGATATCATGCCTATGAAATATAGTAATATAAACTCTATTCCTATGCAACCATTATTATAATTCTAATAATTTGAATCAGCAAGAGACGAAAGTTTCCCTTTAATCAAAAGTGTCCAGCGAAAATAATAAGGCTGGCCTAGATTGATGTTTACCTCAAAATCAAAGTAACGTTTGCTGGCTGCTAAAGTGTCCAACGAAATCAGATAGGCTTGCACAAATCAAAGTTTACTTCAATACCAATATAAAGTTTGCTGGCTGCCCCCTTGAAGCACACGGTCTTCAACCCTTTTAATTTGAGAAACCCTAAACTCTACTCTTACTCTTTATACGCTAATCACTGATATTTTTTTTTTTTTTTTTTTCACTCTCTGCCTTTCACGTAGGAAACCCTAACTTTCAGCTTTACACATTAAAACTGTTCCCTATATAAGCTGGAAATTAAACTCATAATAAGGTTATTAACATAGGCTAAGACTCTAAAGAATTCCAATAACACTTAAACTCCTAACCCAACTAGGTTTTAATCTCTTATCCTTTTCCTTAACTGATAAGGAGACCAAAAGTTAAATTTGAATAAACCACAAAATAATTATTCACGTTACCCCTTAATATTATTATTATTATTATTATTATTATTATTGTAGAAATCATAATATAAAATAATATCTCCTCCAAAATAAATTAAGCAATTCATCAAATCCACTCTAGAAGCAGTTAAATTAAATTTAAGTGAGACGGGTATTACATTCTCCCCCTCTTATAAAATTTTCGTCCTCGAAAATTCAAAACATACCTCACTTTTGAAATAGCTGGGGATATTTGGATTGCATTTCGTCTTTACGCTCCCATGAAGCTTCTTCTATGGAATGATTCCTCCATAATACTTTGACCAAATGTATAGTCTTATTACGTAGCACTTGCTCCTTATGATCTAAAATCTGAATTGGGACTTCCTCGTAGGATAAGTTCTCTTTGACTTGAAGTGGCTCATAACTCAAGATATGAGAAGGATCAGGGACATACCTTCTCAACATGGATACATGGAAAACGATATGTAACCTTAACAAAGCCGGTGGTAAGGCAAGCCGGTAAGCAATAGAACCAACTCTCTCCAAAATTTCAAAGGGCCCCACATACCTAGGGCTTAACTTGCCCTTCTTGCCAAATCTCATAACTCCTTTCATAGGTGCCACTCGAATGAAAACCATGTCTCCTATTTCAAATTCCACTTCTCTTCTCCGTGGATCAGCATAACTTTTCTGTCTACTTTGAGCTGCACGCAACCTTTTCCCGAATTACATCAATCTTTTCACTGGTCCTTTGAACAATCTCAGGACCCAAGATTCTCCTCTCTCCAACCTCATCCCAACAAACTGGGGATCTACACTTTCTCCCATACAAAGCCTCATAAGGTGCCATCTTAATACTGGAGTGATAGCTATTGTTATAAGCAAACTCCACCAAAGTCAAATAGTCATTCCAACTACCCTTGAAATCCAAGACACAAGCTCTCAACATGTCTTCTAAAGTTTGGATAGTTCTCTCGGACTGTCCATCAGTTTGAGGGTGGCAAGCAGTACTAAAGTTCAACTTAGTACCCAAGGCTTTTTGCAAACTATCCCAGAACCCTGAAGTGAATCTCGAATCTCTATCAGATACAATAGAAGTTGGCACTCCATGCAACCTCACAATCTCATTTATATAAAGTTCAGCCAGTTTGTCAAGAGAGTAGTTCATTCTAATTGGAATGAAGTGGGCAGATTTAGTCAACCTATCCACTACCACCCAAATAGCATCATGATTCTTAGGTGATCTTGGTAACCCACACACAAAGTCCATGGTGATATTCTCCCACTTCCTCTCAGGAATAGGTAAAGGTTGTAACAACCCTGATGGCCTCTGATGTTCCACTTTGACTTGCTGGCAAATCAAGCATTGTTCCACAAATTGAGCAATTTCTCTTTTCATGTTGATCCACCAATAAACTTCTCGAAGGTCATGATACATCTTGGTACTACCCGGATGCATTGTATAAGGCGAACGATGGGCCTCCTCCAATATCTCTCTTTTAATCAATGAATCATTAGGCACACAAAGCCTATTACCAAACCTCAAAACACCGTCATTAGAAATATTAAAATCAAATCTACTTCCACCACGTACTTGTTCCATGATCTTAAACAATTGAGGGTCACCACTTTGAGCAGCTTTGATCTTATCAATTAAAGTTGGTTGTACACTTAAACTTGCCAGGTAAGATTAGGAGTCTCCGATCACTATGTCTACTCCAAGTTTCTGAAGATCAACAATAATATGCTTCTAAGTAGCTAATAAAGCAGCTGAGAAGCTATACGACTTTCGACTAAGTGCATCAGCCACAACATTGGCTTTACTAGGATGGTAATTTATGGAACAATCATAGTCTTTAATTAATTCTAGCCATCTCCTTTGCCTCAAATTTAATTCTTTCTGAGTGTATATGTACTTCAAACTTTTATGGTCAGTGTATATTTCACATCTCTCACCATATAAATAATGCCTCCAAATCTTCAATGCAAAAACCACTACTGCCAATTCCAAATCATGAGTTGGATAATTCTGTTCATAATTCTTTAGTTGTCGAGATGCATAAGCAACCACCTTCCCGTGTTGCATTAGAACACAACCAAGGCCCTTACGGGATGCATCACTATATATCACAAAACCACCAGAACTAGATGGAATAGTCAACACTGGTGCAGAAACCAACCGTTGCTTCAACTCCTGGAAACTTCTTTCACATTCCTTTGTCCAGTCAAACTTTGCATGTTTTCGAGTTAATCGAGTCAAAGGAGTTGCAATACTAGAAAATTCTTCCACAAATCTTCTATAATAACCTGCAAGGCCCAAAAAACTTCTTACCTCACTTACATTAGTAGGGACAGCCCAATTAACTACAGCTTCGATCTTACTAGGGTCCACTGTAATTCCATCTCTAGAGATCACATGTCCTAAGAACACCACTTGATTCAACCAGAATTCACACTTCTTCAATTTAGCATACAACTTCTTGTCTCTTAAAATTTGCAAAACCATTCTCAAGTGTTCCTCATGCTCTTCTTGGCTTTTAGAGTAAACCAAGATGTCATCAATGAAAACAATAACAAACCGATCCAAGTACTCATGAAATACCCTATTCATCAAATTCATAAAAACAGCTGGAGCATTAGTTAGACCAAAAGGCATTACTAAGAGCTCATAATGACCATACCTAGTTCAAAAAGCTGTCTTTGGTATGTCATCCTCCTTAACTCTCAACTGATGATAACCAGATCTCAAGTCAATTTTAGAGAAGACTTGAGCACCTTGAAGCTGATCAAACAAATCATCAATTCGTGGCAAAAGGTATTTATTTCTGATGGTTACTTTGTTCAACTCCCTATAGTCAATGCACAACCGCATACTACCATCTTTCTTCTTAACAAACAACACTGGAGCACCCCAAGGGGAAGCACTAGGCCGAATAAAGCCTTTATCAAGCAAGTCTTGCAATTGCTCCTTCAATTCATTGAGCTCTGTAGGGGCCATTCTATAAGGTGCTTTGGAAATTGGGCCAATACCAGGTACCAGGTCAATAGTGAACTCAACCTCTCTGTCAGGGGGTAGTCTAGGTAAGTCCTCAGAGAACACATCTGGGAACTCTTTCACCACTGGAATGTCTTCAACTTTTAATTCTATTTTATCACCCTTCAAAGCACAAACAAGGAACCCTTCACAACCCTTCCTTAGCAATCGTCCTGCCTGCATAACTGAAACCAATAAAGGTGGTTTCACCACACGATCTCCCTCGAAGGAGAATTCTGGATCCCCAGGAATTCTAAATACTACCTTCTTCCCAAAACACTTTATGGAAGCATAAAAAGTAGATAACCAATCCATCCCTAAAATCACATCAAACTCAAACATATCTAGCAACATAAGATCTGCTTTTAATTCCCTCCCAGAGACTAAAACATTACAAGACTTGTACACTTTATGGGTAATCATTTGTTGTCCAGAAGGTGTAGCAACACACAATTCATAATTTAAACTCTCAGGTTCCATGTTTAGCCTTTGTGCAAGTCTATGTGAGATGAAAGAATGGGTTGAACCAGAATCAAATAACACTTATGCATGTTGACTGGAAATAAGAAGTGTACCAGAAATCACTGATGGGGATGCCTCGGCGTCCTGTTTAGTCAAAGCAAAAACTCGGCCCTGAACCTTGGGTTTCTGTTGGCTCCCATTTGTATTGGTAGTTTGTTCAGCTCGCAAATTTGGACAATCCTTGATGAAATGTCCAGTCTTACCACATTTAAAACACGCCCTTGACTCCAAATAACATGTTCCACTATGAGCCTTTCCACATCTTGGACAAGTTTTATGTGCCTTCTTATTTGAATTAGGCACCCCTTGCTTCTTGAATGAACTTCCACTAGACTTTCCCTTGAGAAAATTACTCTGGTTTGGCTTCCTCTCTTGATCATTGGCCCTTGAGAGACGGTTGCAATTTCTCTCTGCTATGAGAGCTCGATCTACCACTTCTGCGTATGTTTCCAATTTGAACATGGAAACCGGTCCCTGAATTTCCTCCCTTAAACCTCTTTCAAAATGCCTAGCCTTCCTTGCTTCCGTGTCAACCATGTGTGGAGCAAAGCGGGATAATTCAGCAAATTTCCGCTCATACTCATACACTGATTGAGTACCTTGTGCTATGCGAATGAACTCAGCTTCTTTTTGCACCATCAAACTATCTGGAAAATACCTCTTACGAAAGAGCTCAACAAAATGCTGCCAAGTTATAACTTCTCTTCCATGTGTCCTCTTTGTGTACTCCCACCATTCCAATGCATCACCTTTCAGTACAAAAACAGCAAGGATAACTCGTTGCTCATCACTAACTTCCATTGCTCTAAAGAGCCTTTCTATCTCCTTAAGCCAGTTGTCAGCCTCAATTGGATCCTTTGTAACCTTGAAAGCAGGAGGGTCAAGCTTTCTAAACTTCCCCAAAGCACTAGTCGGATTGGTGGCTCCTACTTGATGTTGCACTATATTGGTTAAGCCCCCAATGGCTTCAATAATAGTCTGAAGATTAGTGGTTCCCCCAGCATTCGGTTGACTGTTCCCTGGGTTCCTCCTTGGTGGAGCCATCTCTCTAAACAGTACAACAAGATATCATAAGTAAAGATTCCAAATATTCCTGAGGGTCAAAACCAAACACATAGATAGTACAACAATCATTCCTACACACTCTAGAATAAATAAATAAATCAAATCAAATCAAATCGCTGTGAAAGGTCAAATAATTCTAACACTAAAATTCCTTGTAATCACACTCTTGTTCCAAAATAATCTTAAGATTAAACCTATAAGTCTACAGAATCATAAACATATGCTCTGATACCATAACTGTAACACCCCAAACCCAAACCAAGGATTTAGATGCATAACCTGTTTTAGAAATAATCAACAATAATATTATGGAATAGAGCGTAATTAATTAACCACAAATAAACTTTTATCCAACATCAACTCTCCTATGAAATCCATAAAAATACAAAATCCTTCACAATAAAGTCTCCAAATACAATCTCAAAATAGTTCCACAAATGTCAAACTCATTGTCCCTAAGAAAAATATACTAAAATAATTCACCAACTATCAAAGCTCCAAAAGAAGTTGTCAATCTAAGGCTCCATTGATCTACCATCAAAAGACATTCCATTGCTCAAATCTGAAAGGGGTGGAAAAAGAGGGTGAGCTAAAGGCTCAATAAGAGACTACATAACATGAGGATGTCTTTCAAAACAAAATATTAGGTTTCATTTGGATAGCGGAACGCGTCCGCGTTCCGCGTTTCCTCTTTTTTTTTTTTCGCCCCTGAAGCGCGTTTCAACCCACTTTTGGTACTGTGCGGCTACTGTTCATGAACAGTAGCCGCAACTTTTGACTTTTTCATCTTCTTTTTACTGTTCACGGACCCACAAAATACCACTTTTCAGCAATTTTTTCATTAAAAATGGGTCCCACTATACTATTTACACATTTAAAAATTATTCTGCTACAGTATTTTTCAGTTTTAAGTTTTCAGTTTTCAGTTTCAGCGGTATCCAAACGGACCCGTAGTATCATTGACAAAATATAGTCTACACGAAAACATTTACAAATAGTTTTAACAGTAATATAATATATTCTATAGAACTGTTAAAAATAAAACATTTCACTATAACGCTGTAATCATTAAATAAAATAATAACCACTTTAATATGCCAATATGCACCAAATAGGTATGAACAATTTATTATAAAAATAAATAAACAATTTTCCACTTACAAAGATCTGTAGCAATAAAACAGTAGTTCGATATGGATAATATTAGTCAAACACAGACAAAAGCTGCTAAACACTCGGTGGGTGATTCCCATGGGAAACAATAACACTAACCTCATAGAGGCAACACTAGCTCCAAAGAGCAACAGTAACACTGCACCACACCACACTAACACTACATCGGCCGAAGACCAACACTTAACCCTGTGTTGGCAAAGGTTGCAGACTGTCTAGTTGACCATTTGAAACATTCTTGACATATACAGTTTCATAATAATATACAATAAACAATAGAATTTGAGTATGTATAAAGCACTAACAATGGTATAAGTTTTTGAAACTTCACTTTTGCAATTATGTATATGTATATATATATATATATATATATTTTTTTTTTTACCACAAATATATATATATATATATATATAAATATATACGTCTTGAGAGACGTCATGTGCTGAAGTCTACTTACCTCAAATCACCAAGACACGATAGATCTCAACTATCCAAGCTGATGTCACTTGAACCTAATACACAAATAGATAATTTTTGCTGCGTTAAGCCATATTTACACTTTTTATATAAACATTCGTGCTATCCCTCTCCAAAATCACACATGGACCCTTTATACCTCATAATTACATATTAGAACCTAACAATGTTTCTAACCAAAGGCCATTAGTATTTAATTCATTACCACCAGATCCGAAATAATCCACCAGCACCAAGATTACTTACATCTCATGATAGTCTATGTAAATTGGATGTAGGGAATTCGATTTCAATGGGGTATTTGATATCATGAAGTCGTATGACTCATCAATCTATGTATATCCATTTTTCAATTCTTTACACTCTACATATAAGTGTATATATATATTTATATATATAAAGATGCCTATCACCTAATGAAGTTATAACGTGGAACTTCCAATAATCTTACACTAACAACCTAACGATATCATGCCTATGAAATATAGTAATATAAACTCTATTCCTATGCAACCATTATTATAATTCTAATAATTTGAACCAGCAAGAGACGAAAGTTTCCCTTTAATCAAAAGTATCCAGCGAAAATAATAAGGCTTGCCTAGATTCAGTGATGGAACCACTAAGGGGCAGGGGGGGGGGGGGGGCATTGCCCCCCCGCCCCCCCTCCCCAAATTAAAAAAAAAAATTTTAATAGTATATAGGTCACCAATATTTTAATTCAATAATTTATAACCAAAAAAATCTTATAGAAAAAAAATTCCCTTACAGAGATTACAACAATTTATATGACTTTTTTAATTGATTTATAAACTATGGAAAAGTGAATTACAATATTTATATATTTTTCAAAAGATAAAATGCCAAAATTCTTTTAGAAGCCAATATTGATGACATAATACTGCCAACTCTTAATATTGATATCCCAATTTTTTTTTTAATTCTCAAACAAAGGTTTGAAAGACTTCATTAGTGTGATTTTCAGTTGCATCCAAAAGTATGGGATTATCATATTGGTGAGTTGGTCAACATGATAAAATCAACATATTAATTCCAATTAACCAAAATTTGGAAATTTGAAGTCCTCTTCTTCTTTTTTTTCTTCTTCTTCGAAAAACGTTAGAATATCATGTTGTAACTTTCAACTTTTTTGGTTCATGTTATATCCTTCTTGACTTAATTATTTAGGTACTAAATTGCAATTTTTTGTCTACCATGATTTTTTTTTTAATAAACCATGTCACATGAAATTTTTTTGGTTCATGCTTTGGCCCCCCCTAGGTTCAAATCCTGGTTCCGTCCCTGCCTAGATTGATGTTTACCTCAAAATCAAAGTAATGTTTGCTGGCTGCTAAAGTGTCCAACGAAATCAGATAGGCTTGCACAAATCAAAGTTTACTTCAATACCAATATAAAGTTTGCTGGCTGCCCCCTTGAAGCACACGGTCTTCAACCCTTTTAATTTGAGAAACCCTAAACTCTACTCTTACTCTTTATACGCTAATCACTGATATATATATATATTTTTTTTTGTTTCACTCTCTGCCTTTCACGTAGGAAACCCTAACTTTCAGCTTTACACATTAAAACTGTTCCCTATATAGGCTGGAAATTAAACTCATAATAAGGTTATTAACATAGGCTAAGACTCTAAAGAATTCCAATAACACTTAAACTCCTAACCTAACTAGGTTTTAATCTCTTATCCTTTTCCTTAACTGATAAGGAGACCAAAAGTTAAATTTGAATAAACCACAAAATAATTATTCATGTTACCCCTTAATATTATTATTATTATTATTATTATTGTAGAAATCATAATATAAAATAATATCTCCTCCAAAATAAATTAAGCAATTCATCAAATCCACTCTAGAAGCAGTTAAATTAAATTTAAGTGAGACGGGTATTACAACTTGTTTTGTAAAGGGTCTTATAAATCGAGTCTTAGAGACTAGATTTCTAGGTGGACGCCACGTGGAAAAAACGCCACATCAGACATGGTCAAAACTCTAAAATCGAGTCTTAAAGACTCGATTTATAAACCCTAAATCAAGTCTTTTAAACTCGAGACATTAGTAATATATATAATTTGAAAACAGTGCCTACTAATTATATTGTTTGGCAAACAGTGTTAATTTCCAATTTTGGCCTTAAAAACGCTATCCAATTGTGCACTATAAACAGTACCTAACACGTAAGCATAGGGAAGTTTTTTGTCCTTGTTTTCTCTTCATTTTAGAGAGAAAACTTTTTGGTGGGATAGGGGAAAAAACACTCGGGCCTCATCATTTATTTCTTTCCTCTCTAGCCAACCAAACACACTCCAAAAAAATTTTCCTTTCTATTTTCTCTCCAAGTTTTCCATCCACCTTATTTCACCTCCAAATAAACACACCCTTAGATTTAAGAGAGAAACAAAGGAGAGACAGTCAGAGATGGGAGAGATGAAGTACCAAAGAAGGAGAGCAAGTTGTTTGGCAACTGCAACATGCGATGCATATCTAATCAAATATCTCCGATCAATTTTGGTGGCCAGGCATGGTGAGACAATGCCTATTGTTGCTGGTGGCGGCGTGGCATCACTGTCCAGAGCAAAGGAGGCGTGACTCGTGAGACACGCTCTCTCACAGTCTCACTTGCTATTAGATTTTAATTTTATTTTAGGGTTTTTTTGTGGTAAATTTGAAGAGATTTTACGGACTGGTTTGTTTTTATTTTTGTTTTTGAAAGGCTTAAACTAGGAGTTTGTTGATGATTTTTTTGTTGTTGTTTGGGCTATTTCGATTAATTTTGAGTTATTTTTTGGTTTTAAAGGGTCGAAGAAATTGTAGGGGGCAAAGTTTTGTTTCAGTGGGCTCAAATTCTAAATAAACCTTAATTATACCTACTATTTTGAAAAAAATAAAAAATTGAGGGGGCTATGGTCCCCCAAAGCCAATGAATGGCTTCGTCCCTGTTTCTACTTTTGCATTTTCTTTTTGAACACATTTTTCTCTTTAGATTTGCCTTTTTTTGAGAGTTTCAACATATGATGTCCGCTCTGATGATAGCTCTTTATAATCAGATCGAGATATTAATCAATTTTTGGTATAGGTGAAGATTGACCCCAAATCTTTTATTCAACCATCAAAAATTTTATTAGTTTAGCTAACTGTTCTCTTTACAATTGTCTTTTGGTAAGTAGTGTAAGATATCTTCTCATTAAGTATGCAATTATATTTTTATGGTATTAAATCACAAACAAGAATGCACTTACTATTTTTAAATTCTTTCAAGACCTTGTAAAATCATGGTTGCCGATGAGCTACACATTAGTAACAAACTTTAACAGAGGGAAAGAAAAGATTCAACAAAGCTTTATTTTTATTTTTATGGTGTTTAGTTTCTTAGTGTTGGCATTAGTTTATGGGTCATGCTATCTTTCAAAAAAAAATTTTATGGATCATGCTAACGAGTACCCTAAGGGCACCGGTTAACAGTCCATTTTAGGATAGTTTCGATACCATTTTTATGAGAATTAGAAAAAATTGTCAAAACATAATTGTTTTTTTTTTCTTTTTCTTTTTCTTTTTCCATAAAAATTTTCTTTAAATGGATTATTAACCAATGACCTAAGATGTCAAAATGGATTGTAGTTGTAATTATGTTAAGAAATTTATTTGGTTAAACTCATTTGGGCTACACCACTCTTATGTTGGTAATTATGAATTATTTGTATATTGGATTTAGTGAGTTTACAGAAATAATTTAGCGCTAAATTGTGTCTGCCATGCTTGCATTGTGTGTGTGCTCGCACACATTTGTTTGTGTAAAATTTCTTCTTTCTTAGTTAATTGAATATACATTTCCTATTATAGCCATTGAATTACAATTATAAAAAAATTCCAACAATGCTAAGAAGACAGAATAAAACTTGAAATCTCAACTAGATAGTGGATTGCAAGGTTCGTTACCCAATTACAACATAGGATTCTATTTAGCATTGAATTCCATAATTGATTCCCTAGTTATGGATGATTTATAAATACCAACCCAATAAATCCATAATGTTTCATTTTTATGTCCATTTAACATTACAAATTTATATTTCTATCATTTGGAAAAATAAACTAAAAGTGGATAATTTTTAACTTAAAAAATCAATTGGAGCACTTCATGACACAAAAAATGAAACAAAGAGGAAATTATTGATAGGCAAAAATGCAAAACTGACCTTATAACTTTTTTTTTTTTCATTTCAATCATCTAACTTTCAGTTTTATCAATTCAGTCCTCTAACTTTCAATTTTTTTCATTGCAAGATTCCGTTAAACACTAGTCATGAGCTGCCTTTAATGTTACTGAAACGACGCTTTTATTTATTTATTTAAATTTCTGAATCAAAAGAAAAAAAAAATCTGAAAAAAAAGAAAAAAGAAAAAAAGAAAACATTTAAGGGGAACAACTTCGTCGTTCCCCTTCCCCTGAAATCAAAACCGAGGAATCTCTACAGACCTATATCCCTAATTTAGAGAAATTGGGGAAACGATTAAGCTGGTCGGCGGTTTAAGAGAGAGATTGGGTCCGTTTGAGTGAGAAATTGAGTCAAACTGAGAGAGAGAGAGAGACCGAGTATGAGAAACTGAGTTGGAGAGAGAGAGAGAGAGAGAGAGATCGAGTAGGAAACTGAGTTCGTTTGATTTGGTTTGACTGTTCGAGACCGATTTGCAGAGATATTATGAATTAGTTTGACTGAATTGGTGATGGGGTTCTGATGAAGACCGATTTACAAAGATTGAGACCGAGAATCCCTATATAGACTAAATTAGTGATGGAGTTCTGATGAATGTGATGGATTTCTGACATTGTGATGTTCTAGGGTGTACTCCGTAGCTCCAGCTCTGGCCAAGTTTTGGGTAAGTGATGAAAACCTAGTTTTTTTAGTGTGTTTTTTTTTAGGTATAAGTAGTAGCAGAACAATGAATTGCTATGTGTTTGGTGTCTTTTTCTGTTGAGTATTAAAACTTACATTTATAGGAGCATCAAATGTTGAAATAATCATAAAAGTTTGGGTCTCAATGTTTTTTTTTTTTTTTTTTTTACAGATTTTTCTTTTAATTCTGAAATTTAAAAAGAAAAAGAAAAACGGTGTCGTTTTAGTAACATTAACGGCAGCCCATGATTGGGGTTTAACAGAATCCTGTATTGACAAAAATTGAAAGTTAGAGGACTGAAATGTAAAAGAGTGAAAGTTAGAGGGTCAATTTTGTATTTTTGCCTTACTAATATTAGTATTTGTTATCTAGAAAAAAAATATCTGTCTGTTTACATTAGGGGTGGCAATTCGTGTTCGCGTGTTGGGTTCGTGTCGGGTTGAGGTGTGAGTATTATGTTTTATGGGTCAACCCGAACCCGATCTGTTTAGTAAATGGGTCAGGATTCCTTAACCCTAACACGACTTGTTTATTAAACGGGTAACCCAACACGACACGTTTAACCCGTTTAATTAGTAGGTCACATTAGGATCGACACAACTAACCTGTTAATAACCTGTTTGATTATGACCCAAACAACCTGTTTAATTAAACTTAACCCAAATAACCTACTATCAACTCCCATATATCTAAATTTATAATTCAACCATAAATCAAGTAATAAAAATTCAAATAAAAGCCGTAACAAATAATTCTTTCATTCCTTCAAAATAAAATTACTAATCCAAAAGGTTCCAACCTCCATACTATCAAATTCAATAATATGTCAAAGTTCCTTAATAAAAAACCAAGATTATTACATGGCATCCAATTGCCATATCAAAAACTAAAAGACAAACCAAAATAATTACATGGTAGATCAATATTTCCATGATGGCAAAATCCAAGTCCAACCATCCAAGTGCCACATCAAAAAGGAAAAGACATCACTGATTAAGAAACTGGATTATAAGAGATTGAGGGTCCCATTGAAGAGGTGTCTTCCATGTGCTCATCCTTATTGATATTCATGTTCATTATATCTTCAGTGAGCTCTTCCAATTGTGATTGTGCAAGTTCTTCATCAAAAAATTTAATGAAACATTATAAACTTATCTTTCAAAATAGAAAAAAAAAAAAATTAAGAATAGAATAACATTCATCTTAGCATAGAATAAGGCTATTAAGAAAACAACGAAGCAACAAACAAAATAAGATGCTAAATCGCTTTTACTTTCATCAAAATATGGCTAGTACATTCCTAGCACAACATAGAACCAAAAACCATTCATCCAATAACACATATTCCTCCGGAAAATAAAAATGAACCTAAACTTTATTAATTCCCAATGAAATTCAGTACACAAAAAACACATAGATTTTCAACACAGTGGTGTTTTTTGCACAATTTTATTTTTCTGTAGTGTAGTTTTTCTGCACATTGGTGTTTCTCTGCAGTGTAGTTTTTTTGCACAATGTTATTTTTCTGCAGTGTTTTTCTGCACAGTATCTTTTTTCTGCAGTATTTGTTTTCTGTAGTATTTATTTTTCTACAAAATAGGTCTGGTTTTCCCCTATTTTGATGTTACATGTTCTGTTTATCATCTAGTATCTAATAAAATTTCCATCTTTTATCTCAAAAAAAAAAAAAAAAAAATCAACATGATAGATAGTGATTAACAAAATAAACGAACGGATCTACAATTATTTTATTTTATTTTAAGATGACAAATACAAAGAAACTTGAAAAGAAATCATAGAGCAAGACCTAGTTATTTTAAAATCAACAAAAAGAATACAAACAAGTCTACTATTGGTACTAAACAATCAACATGATAATGATTAACTGTTAATTGAAGTCCTTCGTTCTCTCCACTTTCATAAAGAGTCTTCAGAAATAAAATCTACAATTACTGATAATGATTAACTGTGAACATAATAAACAAAATCTACAATAACTTAACTTTTAACATCTTTAGTACAATAATCTTAAATCTAAGAGTGATAAAGTAATAAATGTAAAATTTTCATGGCAACAAAAGAAAATTGCGAATTTATACCTTACCTTTCCCAGCCTTTGTGCATTTGGGGTGAAAGGAATTGCTGCATTTTCAAGGACAGAGAGACCACTGCACCAAACTTCAAGTTTTTATTTCTGAAGACTCTTTCCCAGCCTTTGTGCATAAAGAATACAAACTGATAATGATTAACTGTTAACACAATAAACAAAATCTACAATTACTGAAAATTTCATAAGTAAGAAAACCAAACAAAAATAAATAATGTGTATACCTTGCTAGGGGATTCGGTGGTTGAAAGCTGAAGAAAAATAACTGGTGAAGCTGTGAAGTCGTGAAGGAGAACAGAGAGTAGAGAGGGTAGCCACGGTTTTGAGGGGAAGAGATATTAGAGGGGTCGGCTAGGGATTTGAGGGGAAGAGAGATTTGAGGGTTGAGAGACATGAGGCGGCAAGGTCTTTGATTTTATAGTGTAGATTGTAGAATCTATATCTGTAGGATTAGCTCGAGTTTTGAGGAGAAGAAGAAGAGTTGGAGGAGACAGAGCATTGACTGTTGATGAAAATGAAGAGACACAAGGTCCAGAGACGCGTGAGGTCTGATTTTGAGCAGAAGAATAAACCATAGCTAAGCTTATATACCTAGGTTTCAAGGGTAAAATTGTAAAAATTCCTTTATAAGCTAATCGGGTCAAAAGGGTTTAATAGGTTGAACACGAACACGACCCATTTAATAAACAGGTCAGCAGTGTCAACTCGAATTTGATCCGAGCCCATTTAGTTTCAACCAATGACTTGTTTATAAACGGGTTAGTCGTGTCGAATTCGCGAGTCGTGTCGAATTCGCGGATCGTGTTGGATTTTGCCACCCCTAGTTTACACTCCTGCTGGGGTAGATTTTTATCAAGATCCTAATTCCCAACGTCAAATCTAAAATGGAGACCAGTGTAGTTTAACTGTTTAACCAATATTTTATACCGAAATGTATCAATTCCAATTCCAATTCCAATTCCTACAGCAATTAAAATAATTGGAATTCGGAATAGCATTTACAACTAGAATATACCAGAAAAGGAAAAGATTACTTTTCTGGTGTAGTTGCTCAACAAAAGAGGCATCTACACGTTTTGCCTTTTGTTTTTATTTTTTTCTTCATACTTTTTTATTACCATAAAGTGGCGTGTTCGATCCGCACTCTGAAAATGATATTCAACGTGACTCTGGCTTTAGCTGTACTCCTCTTCGCCAACCTAGCTTTTTTGTCAACGTTCGATCCAAAGTCCCGACACAACACACATGCACCCAGTTTACCAAAACACCCTTCCACTTTCCCCCTATGTAATAACTATAATTTTTTTTTAATGCGAGATAAAAATTTTATTCTAACATTATCTAAGGGTATATATATGAAATTCTCCTATAGTGACTTGAATGTTGGTTATTGTCCTTCTATACCCCAAAACAATTATGCTTGTAGAATGACTACTATATCAAAGGTGCACGCATTGGTACCACTGAGATTTTCTAGTTAGCTCAACAATACCGTCTCTTATCCTCTAATAACAAAAATTAATTGATGTTTTAGTATTATAATAATGACTATTCAATAGGAGTGAGTGTTATAAGTTGACACTTTTATCATATTTTTTAAAAAATATAATTATAAAAAACCTTGACTCTACGCATAGTAAGTAGTGGCATTTTCATCGTCAGCCACAAAATCCACATAATATTAATATACTTCCTCTGAGTATAAATAGTTAAAAGATTTTATTATTAGATGCCCTTAGACAATTCATTAATAAACTCTTTAAAAAAATTTTTTATAAAAAAATAAAAAAGTAACTGATTATTTTGATAACTCTTTTAATTTTCAATATAAAGTTTCATAAAATAGATTAACCAGACCTATAGTTAAATACCACTTTACTCAACTTTTTTCTTTCCAAAAAAAAAAAAAAAACATTGACAACTTTAACTCATTTGTGGATTCTTGTTAATTTAGCATGTATAACCTTTTAATCAAATAAAAGATTTGAAATTTGAATTCAACAGGAGTAGATGCACGTATCTCCTAAAAGAATCATAGCCGCCGCCCAATAGGCAGTGGCATTTTCGTAAATTTGCGGAAAAATCCACGTCATATTCTTCTTCTAAGTATAAATAGCTAAATACCAACCCCTCAATCTTCAGAGTTCAGGCCTTTTCTAAATTTCTCTCTCGCGCTGGGCTCCACGCTTCTATATAATATTCAATATAATATATGTTGTTACGGTCTCTGAGACTCGGCACTTCTTCTCACTCTGGAATTTCAATTTTCCGAGAAACTCACATTTTCCGGTAAATTCTTTTCCTTGAAAATCCTTATATTTTGATAATTTTTAGTTTGTTTTTTTTTTCTTCTTCTTCTTCTTCTTCACTATGTTTTTTTTTTTGAATGGTATTGAAGGTCCAGAAGCTTGCGAAATTCAGAAATGACGCCTCCGTTACTTTCCTTGGCTCTACCTTCGGAGACCGGTCGAGTTCTCAGCATTCAATCTCACACAGTTCAGGTATTGCTGTTTATTTATTTTTGTTAATTTTTGGATGTTTAGTTGCTTATCCTCTGTTTGGCTGCGGAGAAACTTGAGAAGGTGAAAGGGGAATTTTTTTTGTCATTTTTATCTTGTCAAAATCGAAGATTTCGCCTGGACTAGATTTTAACATGACTTACTGTTCAATTGATTAATGGAGTTTGTTTGTATGTAATCTTTGCATGTAATGGTAGTTCTTTAATTTAATCTCAGTTAGTTTTGATGTTGGTTTTGGTGTTGATTTTCATATATATATATATATATATTTATTTATATTTATTATAATGTGTATATATATATATATATATATTTATTTATTATAATGTGTGCCTGAGATTTTTGAATTATTAGAAATTATTAGCTTTTTTCATTGTGGTAATGTAAAGTACAGAACTGTGTGATTGGAGAATTCAATGGGAGGAGGAATTCTATTCCTTTCCCAACATGAACATGAAGCAAGCACACAAGTTAAAGTCTTTCTAGGAATAGGAAAAAAATTATACAAAGGAGGATGAGAGTGAGATTAGATTGAATGGGTGTTGTGTTATTATTTATTATTTATACCCTTCTCCTCAATCAATAACTCTCCACTGCCTCTGACTTCCAATGACAAGGATTTGGAGGACCAGATAAGTCATTTGCCAGATGAAATGCTAGTCTCTATTCTGCCTTTCTTGACTATGAAAGAAGCAGTTGGAACCAGTGTTCTTTCGCACAGATGGAAACATCTGTGGCCATTCTTCGCTGGTTGTTTGGACTTTGATAATCCAGATACTTTTTGGGACGTTGCTGACGAAAAGAAAAAAAATTGAAATTTGAAAGGAGAAAGTTTGTGAAAAGGGTGAACCATGTTCTAAAAGTACATGGCTCAAATATAGACTAGTTTAGAGTTTGTTTTGAGTTGATATACATCATAAACATCACATTGATGGATGGATTAAGTTTGCAATCTCAAAGGGAGTTAAGAGGCTTGAATTGGACTATTTACACCAACAGAGGCATGCCAAAAAAAAAACGTGTTATACATTTCCACATGAACGTTTTACTAGCATCAAAAGTTCTGTGGTTGGAGTATCTTGCATCAAGTCCCTGACATCCCTCTCTCTAATGTACTTGCATGTAACCGGCGAGTTTCTTGAGCACCTCCTTTCCAATTATCTCTTGCCTGAAAGATTACATGTCACCTATTCTGAAGATCTAGTGACTATGAAGATTTGTGGTTTATCACTGGGGTTGAAGTATTTAAACATAAGATGTTGTTTTGAATTTAAAAGTATTGAGATTTTTGCCCCAAAGCTTGAGTCTTTTGGCCTTGCCCCATCTTCTAGATGTAGATGTTGGTGTAGTGATCCTCTGAATTATGCACTTTGTCCTCTGTCAAGCTACCTTTTTTGATGCTTGAATTTTTAATCTCTTTTTATCAAAATATGGAATCCCCAAAATTTCAAACATTGGCCAGGCTTAGATACCCTAAATGGAGAGTACATGCAAGTGATGGAATGAGCCTTATGGCCCTCATTGGTTTTATATCAATAATAGAGGTGGCACCTTTTTTACAAAAAATTGCTTTAGAGCTGTTATGGGCCTGAGAGAAAAGGAATTAAGGAAGGCTATTAAATATCCTAATGAGCACCTCAGGGAGGTGGAAATAGTGGGATTTGTGGGGTGTGCAATAGACATTGAGCTTACTGTTAATCTACTTGAAAGTGCCATCAAGCTTGAGAAGATTGTTATTAATCCTCGTTCTCCGATTCTTGTGGGAACCCCTTGGGAGTTTGTGAAAGTAGAGGGAGAATGAAGGCACTATAGAATGTGCCAAGCAGCTCTAGAAAAATATACCTGTAGGAGCTGAATTACTTATTCTGTAGTCATCATCAAATTGGTTTTATTTGAAGTATTCTGAAATTTAATGCACACTGGCTATATGTTGAGGAAGGTATGTTCGGACTGAGAATTTTCTTATGAATTGTGACTCCTGAAATCAGGCTATAGCCTCTAATTTGCTTGCCAAAAAAAAGAAGTATGGAACTGTGTGTTATGTGAAATGTGTTTTATTCTAAGAAGCACGAATGTGCCATGTGAAACAAGAAAGGAATGTTGAGATCTTCTCATTGATTTTGGAACTGCATTCAAAAGCCGATATTTTTTTTTATAAGTAATAAGTTTTATTGATATCAAAAAAGGGACACCCTAGTACACAGGGAGTGTGCAAGGGGTCAACAATTCAAGTACAAAAATTACAAGAATCAAGGAATTAATAAAAGAAGGGAATGATTGGTTTTGCAAAGCAACCAACTAATCCACTTTGGTTGTGCATTTGGTAATGCGTTATCAAATTACACTTCCAAATTATAGTTGTTTTTAACTTCACTTTTTTCTAGGTACAGCTTTTTTTCAAACAACCCAATTTTGAAAAACTCAAAAATAAACGGGTAGATATTTGGATTTATGCTATCATTAGTCTTGAAAATCTGATACTATGATTTGTGTCCCCATAAATTCAATTAATTCTCATGCGAAGTGTTAATATATATCATAATTGTTCGTCTGTGAACCCTCTCTAGAATGATGGTGTCAGTACATCTACAAATTGTTAGGTCTTTTGACATCAAAGGGAATGATCTTGTTCTTTTTTTGTTTTAGAGAGAATTTGAAATGAGTTCTGTGTGTATCTTCCCCAAAGCAGCATTGTAACTGAAACAGTATGTTTCAAGCATAAAATTTAAATTTTTGTTGTTGTATTGATGTAATTTATACTAATACCCTTGTGTACAACAAGATATGTATATATATATATATTTTAAATTTACTTTGAATCAAGTATTCCATTCCATATGGAGTCCCAAACATGTATTCAGCGTATACTTTGGGCACTATCTAGATTGAGGCTGTAACAGTATATATACCTAATGCCATTGGTGCTTCTATTCCCTAGGGATATGTTGGAAATAAATCAGCCGTCTTCCCTCTACAACTATTGGGCTATGATGTGGATCCAATTAATTCAGTGCAATTCTCAAATCACACAGGCAAGCTGCTACTATTACTTCACCCGAACAGACTCAGAAACTCTGAGGCCTGACTTATGGTGCGATGTCATCTATCGATCTGTATAGTCTGGGCATTGTCTAACAAAGGTGTAACCCTGGTTTAGCCTACTTGAAAAATGATGCAGGATACCCAAGTTTTAAGGGACAAGTTTTGGATGGACAGCAGCTATGGGAACTAATAGAAGGCCTTGAAGCGAATAATTTATTATACTACACTCATTTACTAACAGGTATGTTAAAATTATTTTCTGTAATTGTCATTTGATTCTTGGATCTTTGGTCTTGTGTGCCATGGTAGCTGTATATTATCTTTGGAGAAGGATTTGTTTAACAAACCTTTTGGAGATAGGAGAGGAGAATTTTTTTTTTGTCATCTACAAGTATTTAAAAAAAAAAAACAGGATCTGGTTCTAGTTGTTTATAGATGGGAACCATGCATGGCAGAGGGAGCATGTTTAACAGAACCTCCTGTAATTGTTATAACTTGTTTCTGGTTGATGCTTTAACAATCTCAAAATCATTTTTGATGAGTTATATTGAGATTTAGATAGCTGCTCCTACAGATGGCTCCTCTTAAGAGGCATTGAAGAATTTGAGAGATGAATAAATAGTTTTGTATGGTTGAGCTCCATATTTAAAATTTTTCATATAAGTTAACTATAGCGATTGTTCAAATATCTTAGTCTGTTGCAGTAGATCACTACCTATTTCCTGTACGAGCCAAACACAATATAAATGTTTTCCTGTGTACGAATTCCTAATCCAAACTACCTTGTATCATTCAAAATTCTGGTCTCTAGACCTAGACTTTGCCTAGCACTTTTTTTTTGTGTGGATAATTAATAAAAAAGGTTTTAGTAAAATCTAGGAAAAGAGTACAATAGGTTGTGAATACAGTAAGGGATACTCGATATATACTCAACTATCCACCAAGAACAGCTTAAGCATACAAAGAATATATAAAATCTATAAGATAATTCTCTCAATGTTGGTATACCTGTGTACATCCAGTGTACATGGGTTGCGCCCCTTTTACATTTCTTTAATAAATTTTTACATATAAAAAAATTCTGCAAGATAATTCTATCTCAATTTTAGCAGTACAGGGCATAAAAATCTAGAAAAAGCTTACAATAGATCCTGAAAACAGTTAAAGTATACTGGATATATACTCACTTTTCCACTTATTCATTAAAAAAAGGGGGGAAAAAAAAACAGTCCGTGAAGAAAAGCTCAAGCTTACAACGAATCTATAAATCCTACACGATAATTCTCCTAATCCTGGTGTACCTGTTTTATACATCCTGTGTACGTGGGTTGACTTGCGCCCCTTTTTTGTTTCATTAATGAAATATTCACTTAAATATAAAAAAAAAAAACAAAAATCTACAAGACAATTCTATCTTAATTCTACCCGTACAACATAAAATTAACTCCTGTAGCTCTTTTAAGGTCTATCCATTCCACAAACCGACTGGCAGTCCACTACCAAGCTTCACCATCTATCATCTGATTTTTTTCCCCTAAACTTGAGTCTTTTGGATTCTTTCCCAAATTTCCGTAACAAGGGATCCACTTGGTGCCAGTTATATATAAACTATTTTTTTTGATAAGTAAGAATGATATATATACGAAGGGCTGCTCTATGCAAGAAAAGCATAGGGCAAACCCAGAGAAAACAAGAATAGAGAACAGAGTGAGGGGAAAGGAGCCAGAAAACAAAAAGAAATTACAAAAGAGAAAGGGAACAAATAAAAGAAGGGAGAGAATCACTAGACGTGAGTCCCCAAGCCCAAGACCAATAAAAAAGAGTCCCACTAAAAGACGCAAAAATCTGATCCCCAGAACTGTCCAAATCCTCAAAAGTCCGCCGGTTCCGTTCCTTCCAAATACACCAAGTAATGCACAGCGGAACTAAGTTCCAAATCTGGGATGAGAGCTTTCCAAACCAATTCCACCATCCAAAAAGCAAATCAGGGATCGAACTAGGAACAACCCAAGTCACACCAAAGGATCTCAAGGCAAGACTCCACAACCAATGTGCCGTCTCACAATGGAGGAGTAAATGGTCAACTGTCTCACCACACTGGCGACACATTATACACCAGTCTACAAAGACCAGTTTCCTCAGTCTCAAGTTATCACCCGTTAGGATCTTGTTCCAAGCTACACACCAAATGAAAAAAGAAACCCGTCTAGGAGCCTTTACTCTCCAAATACCTTTCCAAGGAAATGCAATTGAGGGGGGATCCCGCAGTTTGTTATAATACGAACGGGTGTCAAACTCCCCATTAGGCTTCAACTTCCATCTCATCCGGTCTTCATCCTCTAAAGGAGGGTTCATAGCTCCCAAAGTGCAAAGGAAATGCAGCCCTTCCTCCAACTCCCATTCATTAAGATCCCGAATGAAACGAACATCCCAGAATCTCCTATTCTCCGCCCCCTGCCTTGACAGAGAGGCTTCAACAGAAGCCTCCTTATCAAAGGCGATACTATACAGCCTTGGGAAAGCCAAACGGAGAGGTTGATCCCCAAACCACCTATCCTGCCAAAATCTCACTTTGTTTCCCAACCCGACCACAAACTGATAGTTATTGCTGAAGTCCTTCCAACCCTTGCGAACACCTCTCCATAGACCACAACCATGAGCTCCCCTGCCTAGCTTTGAGGTCCAACCTCCCCATTCTTCCCCATATTTTGAAACTACCACCCTTCTCCATAGCCGATCCTCTTTCTTCCCAAACCGCCACAACCATTTCCCTAATAAGGCCTTATTGAAAGTAGTAACTTTTCTTATCCCCAAGCCACCGTTAGCTAAAGGTGCACAAACTTTATCCCAACCTACCAAATGGATCTTGCTATCACCCTAAAGGAAATCCCTGTGCAACTTTTCGATTTTCTTAGCCACAAAAGTGGGAATGGTGAACAGTGATAGAAAGTAGGTAGGGAGACTAGAAAGCGTACTCTTGAGTAACATCAAACGACCCCCTTTAGACAAATACAATTTCTTCCATCCTGCTAATTTCCTCTCAATTTTTTTCAGAATGGGGTTCCAGATTGAGGGGGAGTTATGCGGCGCCCCTAAAGGCATGCCAAGATAAGACATAGGAAGAGTTCCAACTCTGCAACCCAAAATATCCGCGTGGGCATGCACATCGTCAACCTCCCCTAACGGAACCATTTCACTCTTGCGCACACTGACCTTCAAACTTGTTACCGCCTGAAAGCTGAGTAACAGCAGCCGGATATGAAGGATTTGCTCCACATCTGCATAGCAAAACAGGATAGTATCATTTGCAAACAAAAGATGTGAAACACTTTCCCCACCACCCCTACCCGCAACTTGGAATCCACGGATCAAGCTAGCTCCCTCCACTTTTCTCAACATCCTGCTGAACACCTCCATCACAATCAAAAAAAGCAAAGGAGATATCGGATCCCCTTGTCTTAAGCCCCTCGAGCTACCAAAAAAATTAGCTTGAGACCCGTTAACCATAACAGAGAACTGAACAGTGGATATACACGTGCGGATCCACTTACACCACTTCCTTCCAAAGCCAATTCTATTCATCAAGTCCAACAAAGCCTCCCAGTTCACATGATCGTAGGCCTTCTCAATATCAAGTTTACAAATGATTCCAGGAACTTTGCTCTTCCCACGACTATCCACACACTCGTTCGCAATCAGAACCGAGTCGAGGATTTGTCTCTCACCCACGAAGCTATTCTGAGTCTCCGATATCAACTGATCCAAAACCACTCTCAGCCGATTTGCCAAAACCTGAGCCAAGATTTTATACACACTCCCCACCAAGCTAATAGGCCGGAAGTCTCTAATATCAGAGGCAAGATTCTTTTTAGGGATTAAAGCAATGAAGGTAGCATTAAGGGATTTTTCAAACTTACAGTGATGAAAAAACTCATCAAATACCGCCAAGACATCTTCACCCACTACTCTCCAACAATGTTGGTAAAACGCCATAGTAAACCCATCTGGACTTGGAGCTTTGTCCCCCTCCAAGTCACTAACGACTTGAAGGATCTCCTCTCTCTCAAACTTCCGCTCAAGCCAATCCCTCTCCATTACACCAATACGATCAAACTCCAGACCCTCCACAAAAGGCCTCCACTCCTCAGACTCCTTATACAAATTTTTATAAAATAGGACAATCTGATTAGTTATCTCAGATTCCTCCTCAAAGACCACCCCATCCACCTCCAAGGTCCTCAGATGATTGAACCTTCTATGGGAGTTAGCCATCTTATGGAAGAACTTGGTGTTATTATCCCCTTCCTTAATACACAACATCCTAGATTTTTGTCTCCAAGAAATTTCCTCCAAGGTCAGGAGATGCTCCACCTGGGATCTCAGCTCTGCCCTCTGACTTTTCTCCCCATCAGTGAGACCTAAATCCCCTTCCTTAGCGTCTAAGTTTTTTAACTCCTCCATTAAACGCTTCTTACGACGCTCTACATTACCAAACTCCTGGCGATTCCATTGTACAATGTCTTCTTTCAGAGCCTTTTCTTGGCAAGCACAAAACTAGGAGTACCTACAAAGGAATGCCGATTCCACCAGGATTGAACTTTATCCACAAAACCCTCCGACTTCAACCACATATTTTCAAATCTGAACGGACTTTTCCCTCTAGCCATACCCCCAGCCTCCAACAGAATTGGGCTATGGTCAGAGATAGGACGGGATAAAATTCTTTGAATAACATCTGGGAAGTGATCCTCCCAATCTGGAGTGACCAAAGTTCTATCAAGCTTAGACATCGCTGGTTCAACAATACCACTAGACCAAGTATAGCTACCTCCTTCCAAAGGCAAATCAATCAAGTTTAGATCCTCAATAAATTCAGAAAATTTTTCCATAGCTAGGGTCAGTCGAGTCTCTCCCTTACGTTCACTAGGAAAACGGATAATATTAAAATCCCCAAAGCAACACCACGGTATCCTCCAGTACTGCTGAACACCCACCAACTCATCCCACATGTGGCCCCTCTCAAAGTTATCATTTGGACCGTAAACTCCTGAACAAGCTTAAATAAAACCGTCCTCCACCCCTTGCCACTTTATCGAGACTGAGAATGTACCGACCAGCACCTCCACCTTATCCAAAACCCTTTTATCCCACATAATCAAGATACCTCCAGCATTCCGGTTAGCCTCCAAAACAGCCCAATCCACAAAAGGACAACCCCACAAACTACAAACCAACTGTCTGTTCATGCTAGCAATTTTCGTTTCTTGCAGACAAACAACATCACACCTCCACTCCCGTAACAAATTCTTCACCACAAGACATTTCCGAGGATCATTTAGACCTCTAACGTTCCACGAAATCATTCTTAACTTCACCATCACATATAAAGTCCCACCTGAAAGCACCAACACAAAACCAACCCTCTATCTCCCATCATAATTCACCGAAGAGATCAAATTTCGCAACTCTCTTTGTCCCCTGTTTTTGGGCTTACCCGCTTTTTTTTGACTGTCTGTTCCTTTCCGGTGTAGCACATTGGCTGCCTCCATCTCAGTCTCTAGCTTTTGTAAGAGAGCAATGCACAGCTTCTCATGCCGTGACATTGACAACCCAACCAATTTGCTAAAGCCAGGGATTCTATGTTTCACCCACCCAGAAATATCCAACTCAGTCTCCAAACACAATACCTCAGTTATCTCCTCCACCTCAGCCAAAGAAGTCGAACCACTCGAGGTAATAGTCCGCAAAGGTAGACATTCAGCCAGTTCTGTTTCGCCAAAACTCTCAGAGAAAACAGCGACATCCTTCACTAGCACAATCTCCCCAGAATAACCCGATATATTCTTACTGGAAAAGGAACTTGCCTCCTGACCAAAAGCTCCAAGACCCTTTGACTCAGAATGCGAAAGCTCCAAAAAGAGCCCCGGAGAAGGTGGTCCAATCCATCTTGGCACAAAATCGAGAGAGAACGACCTCAAAACTACATAGATCAATCCACCCGATACCAAATTTGAGCCCACAAAGCTGTTTCGGACAGAGCAGAACCTAAGAACCATGAGTGGGCCGGAAAAGATACCTGGGCTTGAAACCACTGGGCTTAAATACGAACCAAACTAGGTTCTTGGCTGTATCGGGCTCAAGCCCAAATTCTTCTTCTTCATCTTTGACCCCACGAAGCATTCCACGAACACAGAATGAGAAGCAGACTTCTCGAAGTTACCAATTACATGCTGAATTTTACTTCTTGCATGGATCCGCAGTTTTAGAAGCTTTCCTAAATGTGGGGTCAGTTGCCCGTAGGAGTTTGATCAACAGTGAGGATTGTTGTACGATATGCTCTACGACGTACAACTAATCTAAGTGAAGTTCTTCTATGTCATAAAAAAGAACGATGCTTTCCTCAATGTACGAGGTTTCAAATGCCAAAAGCTTTTTCCTTTGATTGTATCAACCCAAGCCCTAACAGTGTCTAGATAGAACTAAAGAATGATCTACTCGGAAGTAGGAAGGTGTCTATTTTGAGGCAGTCATTGAGATATTTTCTAATTCTAGTTTGACATAATTTATGCCCAATGGTAATATAGACTCTATGGTGCATGTTAGTGGACCATAGTGCAGTGCACTCTATTACTATATCCTCATGTTCCAACCCTTAGCTACCTAATCAGCTTTTGACATCTATAAGATCTTGTCCAATGAACTCCTTGTAAATTTCTGGGTCTTTTGCCTTTTAGATCTGATTTGGTTTTATTTTTCTTTTCCATTTTGTGGTCTATGGTATATGTCTAGTTGATGCAGGAAAGTGTGCAACAATAGGGATAAACGAGGAACAAAAGAGATAAACAGAACAAACCCTAGGCTTCACTACCTAGAGTCAGCCTGCAAGCCCTAGGCATCACCACATCACCACCAAACAAAGATAAAAACATGCTCAAATAATAATTTTCATACTTAAATTACAATGCATTTCCCAATTACAAGAGCATTAGTTAAATAGGGTATCAAGAGTTATGCTCAAAATGGAAATATCCAATAAAATTCCATGAACCCTCAACATTAAAAATCCAAAATCCAAATTCAAAGACAAAATTAATTTCAAGTTCAAAAAATAAAATCTTAAATGATGTTGGTGCTCCTTGCATCACTAGTGTACTAGTGATCTGGCCTATATTTTGCAATGAAAGTTTTATTTTTAACTCCTGCTTAGTAACTGAAGAAGGAGATGAGTGGATGAGATCTATTCCCTAAATCACCTCAAAAGGAATACTCTAACCTCATAGGTAGTTTAGGCACCTATCAACACTCAACCTCATCACTCCTTAGCAATGTGGAGCTAAGCCCATGAGGGCCGAAGGTTTTTTCTTTTGCTTATAATGAGTTTTTTACTAACCAGAAAGAAGGAAACCATTGTGCTAGATTTTTGTATGGAGAGTTGTTTTGTCCAAAAAAGAGCACCATGAACTGCTAATGACATGCTCACCTTTTTTGGTTAACTAAATCTGGGTCTTTGGAGTCTTGTGACATTAAACTTGATTTCACAATGATTGTATGATCAACTGACAGGGTCATCTACCCATTGGATGTTCATAATTAAATACCCGTTTCTTTTAACGCAAATCTTCATGAGAGATAGTGAATACTGATTTATGTGCTCCCCAAAGTTATGTAAGCGAAGTCATTCCTGATCCTTGATAGAGAATGTTGATTATAAATATTGTTAAAGGCATAATAAATGGTTTTAGCTTGAGATCTGATAGATTTGTATTTTATTTATGTTACCTAGTAAGGGAGTAGAAAATTTATTTTCTTCTTTAAGTGTCAATTTCCTATTCCAAAGTTATGTAAGCAAAGTCATTTCTGATCCTTGATAGAGAATATTGATTCTAAATATTTTTATAGGTATAACAAAGGGTTTAGCTTGAGATCTGATAGATATGATTTTATTTATGTTACCTAAGGGCGTGGAAAATAATATTTCTAACTTAAGATGTCAATTTCCTCCTTGAAGTCCTAAGAGGGTGGTGTTCTTTATGTGGACAGTAGCTTCGGGTAGGATCCTTATGTTGGATAATCTTACAAGGAGGGGTTTGTCATTAGCAAATTGGTTTTGTATGTGTTGAAGGAATGGGGAAACAGTGGACCACGGACCACCTCTTAATTCACTGTGATTTTGCTCATGCTCTTTCAGATGTTTGGGATTCACTGGGTCATGCTGGGGTCTGTTGCAAGTCTATTGTTTTTTTGGAGAAACTGGTTTGGGAAATATGGCTCAGATGTTTGGAATATGGTGTTGGGCTGTTTGATGTGGATTATAGTGGAATTGTTGTTCACAATGTTCACTCATTTTTTAGTTAGACCTTCCACTTGGTATTTTTGTGATTTTTTGTATGCCTCTTGATCCTTAGTGTTTATCATTGTGAAAAATAAAGCTTTATCTCTATCAATAATATTGCATTATTTACCCTTAAAAACTCTATTATTTTGAATATTAAGTTTATTTCTGACTGTTTGAAAGAAATTATGTGTATTTGGATGTTCCTCTAATTGTGTTTGCTTTTAACTCAGACACATTTTCCATAGTGCCCTTTTATTTCTTCCTTCTCTGAGAAACTATTATCAAAATTGCTTTCTGTTATTTGGCTATTTTGTTCAATTTCTATAATTTGTTCTTTATTGGGACATGTTCTTTTTCGTTTTACATGGTGTTAAGTGTTGACTAATTTATTTGCAGGTTATATTGGTTCAGTTTCTTTTTTGAACACTATATTGGAAGTTGTCAATAAGCTTCGTTCTATAAACCCAAAACTTATATATGGTGAGTACATTACATTTCAGATAAAGATTGGACTACTAATTTTTTCAGTCATTGCCATAAAAGACAGTGACCTAGATACCAGTGACTAGAGAAAAGTAGTTTGTGAGGGCTTTGATCTGTTGAGTACATATATGGACATGTTGTACTTTTTACTTGAATATACTGTTCTCACTATGATGTAAAATTTCCAGCTGTATTCTCATTTGTACAAAGAAGAGTACTCTGACAGATTATATTGATTTACGGTAATTTTAGATTTTCTTTTGGTACATCTCATGTTGCGCTCTTCCTATTCTGAAAAATATCGATTTATGTAGAGACTAAAATAAAACAATCTACGTAGTTAAAATATGGTGGAAAAATAAAACATGGTTTTTGATTTCTGGCACAAAGTAGTTTGGATGAGGCACTGCTGTTACCTATTGTAGTTGATGCAGCTGCGGCTGCTGCTGGTGACAATTATGGTTAGGTTAGAATGAGTTTTTGTACAAGTAAATTTGTAGGTCATACTGGCTTTATAAGTTCAAGGACACTCAGTTTAAAGTGCCCCATAAGCCAAATATTAAAGAGATTATAGACTTAAATAGAAGATTTGAAGAGAATAAACTATTTGCTTGAGCTGATGAAATATCCAGTATCTGTTTATTATATTTAGGCTTCAAGTGTCATAGATTTTTTTTTGATAGATAAGAATAATTTTATTAAAGAAAGGCTACTTCATGTACAAAGATCACAAAGAAGCCTAAAGAACTACAACAAGAAAAAATCATGTACATAAAGACAGCATATCCATAAAAGTAGGTATGGAATCACTGTTCATAAATCTCTGTGCATGGGACCACTCATATAAGGAACTAGTAAAGGTTGCTAGCAGCTGAGATCCGTACTTTCCGCATCTTCAAAAATGCGCTGATTACATTCCCTTCATATGGTCCACATCAAACATGATGGAACCATATTCCGTATATCTGATGAATTCCTAACAACCTAGTTCCTCCATCTAAACAAAAGGTCAATAATTGTTTCCAGTAAAACCCAATGAATCCCAAAGGTTCTAAATACATGGCTCCATAAATCTGACACAACATTGCAATGAAGCAATAGATGGTTCTAAGTGTGATAAATACATAATAGTGTTTCTTTGTTGCCTTTTAGCTTAAGACTAATAGGTGAAGCATGATAATTGTGTCTTAGAGAATGGTAATGGCCCTTTATAGATCTTTTTTTGCCCTCAAAATGGGGAAAAACATTTTCATGTATATCTAATTGATATTTGGATTTTTATGGCTAGTTTGTGATCCAGTGTTGGGTGATGAAGGAAAGCTCTATGTCCCTTCAGAGTTGGTATCAGTATATCGTGAAAAGGTGAGCAATCTGATATCCATTGATATGTTTTTTAATTTGCATACTTATCATATCTTATCCTTTTCATATATACAATTTGGATATGAATTTTGGAATATTTGGATGTTCATGACTACTACTAAAGCTAAAAATTATGTAAGACCAATATCTTTAACTGTGTTTGGAATTTGTCAATGAGATCGTGAATATGGGACAGCTGGAGTAATCATTTAATCATGAATAATTACCAATTGATATTAATGTTCTTAATGCAAAGGTAATATAAAAATTGATGTGATGGTAATGTTTTGGTATTCCTTTATGACTAGGTTGTCCCAGTGGCTTCAATGTTGACTCCCAACCAGTTCGAAGCAGAACAATTGACTGGATTCAGGTATTTACTAATACCTTGATAGGGTTGGTGTAGCATATCTTTTTGAGTATGAGTCTTTTACATCTTGATATGTCTAGATATACCATATAGGTCATCAATATATGATTCTCATTTTTTTCCCTCTTCTCTACTTGTTTCGGATTATTGGAAATTTGCATGGAAACAAGTTTAGCAGATAAAAGTTAGCTAAATGAATAGAAAATAATGAGTAAAGTGTTCAAAAGATCAGAATATGAAATTTTAAAAGGGTCACTATCTCTGCTTTCCCCTAACTTGTGTGTTATTTGTTGGCTTCTAATCCAGTCCTTAACTACTTTTACGGAAGAGTATAATTTGTTGATATCATCTCATACAAAGTGAAATTAATGTTTCAACCAATAATGGGACATAGATGTCCTGTGTTATTATGCTGGAGTAGATTGCATTTTGCACCTGTTTTGCCGTTCACTTTCTCTTTCTATTAGGAGCCCTCATCCTTCCTCCTCACCTGCATTTATGTCTTTCTTTAAATGTGTGTATTAATATATAAGTACGTAAGAGTTGAGTTGAACTCATAAACACATTTCACCTATAAGGGTTTTTTTTTTTTTTTCATATCCCCATTTGAATCTACTACTACTTGAAGTTTTAGACTAATAAAATTTCAGAAGCGAATCTTAGTATATATTATAAAAGATAAGCTTGTATTCTTTTCTCTATCCTTTGCCTTTGCATTGCTGTAGCTCGTGCCTAAAGATGTGA
This sequence comes from Lithocarpus polystachyus, assembly GCA_033629205.1. Classification (NCBI taxonomy): domain Eukaryota; kingdom Viridiplantae; phylum Streptophyta; class Magnoliopsida; order Fagales; family Fagaceae; genus Lithocarpus; species Lithocarpus polystachyus. The sequence continues at coordinate 5,497,110 of CM066172.1, forward strand.
TATACTTGTCACAGGATTGGCTCTGAAAGAGATGGTCAGGAAGCTTGTAACATCCTTCATGCTGCAGGACCATCAAAGGTTTTGTTATATCATAATATTGAACCCTCTAAGACCTATGATTCTTTCACTTCTTTGAATATGGGAGTCTAATTTATGTACCATGGTAAATTATCATTTGTCTATGCTATCCTGCAATGGTGAAGTTGGAGTACCTTTTGTACTAGGGTTGCAACTTTCTTAGTGCTTTGTAATTGAAGTTATTTACTAGTAAAAAAAAAGCTGTTGACATTTGATTACAAATGTGTCCAAGTCAATGAGGCAACCATACTTGTATGGTACCAATATCTGGTAAAAATGATCACTCAAGCTTGTGATTTTAATGCTTATTTGTAATGAAAAGAAAATATTAGCAAATGCAGAAGAATATAAACTGCTAATGGTCTTGTCTTCTATGATCTGCTATTAAATATGGTTTCTATAAGCTCTGGTATTAAATATCGATTCCTAACCCCTTTAAACAAGCCTGCTCCACGATGCACATGGATCATTGCAAAGAACTGTAGATATAGTCTTGATGTCTGAAATCTATAGCATGCTGCAGTTACGTGGACATTATTAATACTGGGCATCATTATAGGCGTGCTGTAGCACTCTGTCTTAGAAGTAATCACATGAACAAGTTACTGGGATAAAGTGAAATCCTTTTTGATGGGAAGATTCATAGCTAATTCATAGCTAACTTTGGATGCACTAATTATATCATTTCTGCCAGTCTCCCCAATATGTGGGTATTTGCACTTGGTCAGACTACATGATGAGGAAGCATTGTTTTTTATTGGCATTATGATAATAAAAGCCTAAAGCCTCACCTAATGCCCGATAAGTAATCTGTCACCTCCATTAGCTTCTCAATAATTAGTCTATGCAATCATGAGAATCCATTATGCTTTCTCAGAAATGGTTAGTGTTTTCCTGGGTTTTGAGATTTTCCATTAATTGAATCCATAAATCAACAAAATGTGATAGGCTGAAGATTGCATGCTTATCATGGCTAATAGAGCATCAGAGAGGTCCATTAAATAAGCACTATGGTTTGTCTTCTTCGAAGTCTGTGATGCATTTGATGAGTCTAGATTCTCCAATGTTTGTATTGGTAGCATTAAGAAATTTGCATGTTAGTTTCACTTTGCAAACACAGCACTTCATGTTGTGTAACTTAGCTTCCCTCCCTTAAAATACTATCTAAACATTTTATAAATGCCGAAAATTGGAGGGGCTGATATGTCAAATTAGAAGCTAAGATGTGATGGTCAATTCAATGTCTGTTCTTAGTAAGGCCCCTTGGAGTATTTGGGGTTGTAAAATTCATAGAAATGGTGCATTTTTTTATTTCACGGTGGCATTGGGAAAATTTTAAACTAATTAAACATAATATCATTCTGATGAATCGATGTTGTATGGTTGCTAATGACCATTGGTCTCTTTGTGACATATACGGTTAAATGGGTGATGTGTTGAATGGTCATTGATCGGTTTTTTTGTTGGCAAGGAATGTTTGGAAGATATAAAAAATCTGCTTGTATTCCCCCTTTAATGGCATTGAGAAACAATTGAACCTTTAATGGAATTGAGTTATCTACTCTTGACTTGACATTTATATTTCTTTTATAGATTCATTGATAATATTTGATTGTAATTCTTTGGGGGATTCCTTTTTACAACCTGTATACTTAGGTTTCTCCTCATATTAATAAAATTTTCATATTATTAATTATTTTTTTTACTTACCAAACATAAAAATTAATTTAAAAAAGAAAAGAAAAGAAAGGAAAATGTAAGGAACTTGTCCATGAACTACGAGCATAATACACCTCCCTTTATCTCTGAATTTTAAATTATAATGTATATATTCTGAATGTTTTTAAAAGTGTAATGTATATGTTCTGGTTGATCGCAGGTAGTGATTACAAGCATAGTTATTAATGGCAGTCTTCATCTTATTGGCAGTCATCAGAAGGAGAAGGTAAACCTTTGTATTAGATGTAGTTATGGTTTGAGATTTCAACTATGGCTTAAACTTGGTCATTCTGGTATCTTAAGTGTGAAACTGTGCTACTATTCCCTCATTGGACATCATCACATACTTTGAGATGCTTAATTATATTATTAGCTAAGTATTGATTCTTTGTTGGAATATATTTATCTCTACTGGATTTACTTATATATATATATAAAAAAAAAATTTGGAATATTGACTCTCTTGTCCATTGGTATGCGTAATATGATGTGTCTATGTTATTTTTTTCTCCTTTCATTAGAAATGCCTGCTGGTCTTCTGGTGTGTGCCACTAAGAATATACCTGAAGGGAAGCTCCAGGGCATGAGCATAGATTGCTTAGCTTGTCAAGGGTGAATGCCCTTGGATTACCTTACACAGCATAGATCTCTTCATTAGAAAGGTTCCCTGTGTTATCCAAAAAACTAAGGAAAAAGAAGAAGAGAATACACTTGTAGGAACTCATGTATTTGCAATCACTTTCACTAATTCGCCCACGCCAAAAGTGATTTCAGTATTTTTGTTCATTTTTGGTGTGTGTAACAAACACTAAATATTTGAACACCTTTAGTTTGTGTAAACTGTAGGTTTTCTGTTACTATGGTATAATGTGACTCATTTTTTTTTGTTGCCCCGGGGGGGGGGGGGGGGTGTGGGAGAGGATAGGGGGAATGTGCATGTGGGAGACAACAGAGGAAGAAGTTCTTCAATATGAGGTTTAGGGTTATTTTGATTAATTTTTAGATATGGTGACAAGTCCCTTTTAATTTCTTCAAATGTTGAACTAAAAAAGTAATCTACTGGTGTATGAAAATGTGAGAAGCAACTATAATTATATGAAATTAGAAACTTCCAAAATTTGAATTTCATTGTGGCTGTCTCTTCAAATCTTCTTCTATATTATTCTTGTTGAGAGTAGATTGGTGAATTATATGGCTTCCTATCAAACTATTTATTTAGGTGGAAATTTTTAGTGCTCTCTCTCTCTCTCCTCCAAAACTTCTTATAAATGTGAATTCATGAAACCTTCTTATCTCTTCCTTGTTACTAAATTAAGATGCTTACCCCTTAATGAGATATTTGAAAATATATGATTTTGGCCAATCTACTCACTTATTCTTTTTCTATAACTTGCATGTGACAGGATCAATCTCCTAAGCAATTTAAAATTGTTATTCCAAAAATTCCAGCATATTTCACGGTAGGTGAATTGTTAATATACTTCCTTTCATATACAAATCTTTCATGCTTGTACTCTGGGGTGTTAAGACTGATTGGTAACTGGGAATTGCTTATTTTATGAAGCTTTTCACTAAATGGCAAGAATTTGACAAGTTTCTTGATCTGGCCTGAGATATTAGACATCTTTGTTGAAGTAGCATGTCTAGGGCGCATGAGACAAATCTTAAAATGCAATGATATTTAGGAATGTCTTTTCAAGGTTAAATGCATATGACTCGAATAATTTTGTTTGTATTTGCATTAGATGGTCAAAAATAAAAATTGAGAAAGTGAAATATAGTATATAAATAAAGAAAAAAAAAATAAAATTACATGGCACTATGCGTGCTTAAAAAAAAATTAATGAGCTTTCATGATAAAATATTTTTACTTATGAAAAAGGTAAAAATTGTGTATGTTAATGATATAACAGCTCATCGTTAGAAACTAGAAGAAAGTTCAGTTATAGCTGGTACAAAGCACAAGTCCAATTTATTAATCCCAGTTTGCTGCCTTAATCACGTTATCACAATTAATCTTTATTTTGTAAAAATTATTTTACTTCAATATTCAAATACACATGAAGGGCTTCTTGGTGGTGCACGTAATACTTGGAAAATGGATTACATCATTTACACATAGGAAGGGAGAACATACAATTCCTTTTTAGGGAAAAAAAAAAAATCAGTTTATATATGGTTTATTGCATACACTGCATTATTCCATGGTTGGTGGGTGAGATCTTAGGCTGACTTTCTTAATACTAGTTCTTAGATGCTCTCCCGGTGCTCCTGGTTGCAGTATGCAATTTTTTTTTCTCGAGCTAGACAAATCATATTTATTGCAGCTTGCCCATTTTACCTTATAAATGTTCTTACTGAAGAGCATCTGCCATGGCTCCTAAAATCTTTGATTGGTGAAGGGGGATGTGCTCAAAGTTTTCAATTTTTGTACTATGATAACCCTCAATCTTATCCCTGAACTTTTTGTACTTAATCTTTTATTGCAATACAGGTTCCTTATTAACTCCCCCCACCCAAAGAAAAAAAAAAGAGTGGCTGATGAGGAAGTCTACTTTAAAGATAAAAATAAGAAAGTCAACCATTGCAAAATCATTCAAAGTTACTAAATGATATAGACTGACATTAACAGTATAGCTTTTGAAGGCTTTGAGATTCCTCACCAGAAACTGAAGATGGCTTGTTATATCATTTTATACAGTTACCAGTCCATCCAAGATTTGATTCTACTCTTGACTGCTTTGCTTTTTCTGTTTTTTTTTTTTTTTTGGAAGGAGTGGGGGCGGTGGTTATGATATAAATTTAATTGAGAAGTATCATCTTTTGAAAGTATACCACCCTATGAGCCTTCTAACATCATTTGGAAGTTCACTAGGCTCCAAATCTCATGCCCATCATCTCAGTGTACTATAACTAGAGAAAAACTCTGCAACAATGTAACAGTTCTTATATGCATCACTAGTTTTATAGTTTAAGTCTTTTATCTCTTTCACTATACACTTGGTGTTGCAGGAAGTCAAAAATCTGTTTCTTAATATTGCGTTCAGCATTTTGAGCATCATTTTCAATCCCTTAATTCTTTTTCCCTTTTTGCAAGATGTTCTCTTATTTAATCACTTCCTCTTCCTGCTTTATTCATTGAATCAGGTTCAAATGTATTTTTCTTCATTTACTTGTTTCCTTAGATTATTAATTTTGATGTAACTTTTTCCTTGCATTCTTATTTGTGCTTTCAACCTTCCTTATATTGCAACAAATATGTCCTCATAAGAGGTTCTACATTGACTAGCATTATGTGCATTGCTTGCAGGGAACAGGAGATCTTATGACCTCTCTTCTACTAGGTTGGAGCAATGTAATGCCTCTAAATTTAATTCCACCTCAAACCAAATGCCAGAGTTTTTTTTGGCAATAACATTTTACAAACCAAATGCCAGAGTTTTTTTTGGCAATAACATTTTATTTTCTACTTATAATTATTTTTTGTGCCATTTAGAAATATCCTGACAATCTTGAGAAGGCAGCAGAGCTTGCAGTATCAAGCTTGCAGGTACTCATTTATTCTGTATTTTGCAGTTCATTACTAAAGGTTGCCTTCATAATTAAGTGGAAGTATTTCTAGAATGATAAAATAAAGGAATCTTTTATATTTTTTTTTTCCCCTAAGTGACATTAAGTTGGTCACTAACTTGTATATATAGGCATAAACTTGGATGACATGTTGTATCTGACAGTTTGAGCTCCTAGGCTAGATCTTACCAGTTATCTCATTCTCAATATGAGATATGGATTGAATTTCTTTTTTTTTTTTTTTTTTTCAATAAGAAGAAGGAAGAAGAAAGTGAGACTTGGATGAGGCTCATTAAGCAAAAAAAGAAGTTAACCTTTTTTTTTTTTTTTGATAAATAAATATGCACAAAGCTACCTTATCATCCAGAAAAAGGGTCTAGAATTGATGTTAAAGAGATGCGTTTTTATTGGCTTGCTGTAAGAAGTTGCAACTGGCTTGCTGTAAGAAGTTGCAACGGATTTGGTAACTTAGAGTCTTCTATTCGTGCTTATCCCCAAAAAGAAAAGTTTTCTGGTCATCCTTTTGGGTGAATTCAAGTCCAGATGCTTTCATGCACGTGAACTTCTTTTTATGAGCCATGGTGAGATTGGAGATCTAGGGAAGTAAAAGAAATTTTCTCTTTGGTTTCTATTTTCACTTGGGTATATTGAATAATTCTATTTGTGAAAAGTGTGGCCATGTTTTCATATTATTATATCCTCTTGTTTCACTTAGAACTCTGACAATAGCTAATCCAATTAAGAATTGGTTACTTTATATCTAACCAAATTGAGTTGACATCACTCAAGCATAATGTGTTTTGGTAGAGTTCAATGGACTAAATAACTCTCCTTTTTTAACAGAATTCGTATTACTTATCATTAAATAATATTGATTTAAGTAACTTCTTACTTATATTATATTGCTCTAAAAGGTTACTGCATCTAAATTCTTCATGCATTGACTAGTTTGACCATCAAATTCAATCTTTAAAGTCATTCTCTGATTCATATGTTTGGTCTGTTGGGGAACTTCAGATTTTGTATATGAAGTGAAACTTTTGCATGTGTATGCCTACAAAGTAAAAGAAGAAAGGAAGACATTAGTAGAGGAACCTTTACTTTTGAGATTATTAAACTATGGCTTGCAGTTACCATCTGCGATTGGATTCTCATCGTTGCACAATTGTAAATTGATTGTTGGAGTGTTTCTCATCCTTGCAGGCACTTCTGCAGAGGACATTGAATGACTATAGAAGCGTGGGATACGATCCCCAATCAAGTAGTTTGGAGATTCGTTTGATTCAAAGCCAGGATGACATTCGGAATCCACAAGTTGCATTCAAAGCTGAAAAATTCAACTAAATGGGTGATATGCGGTGGGGCATATTTAATAATCATGCTAATCTGATACAATTTAGCATTATTTATAAAAAGAAAATGTGATTTCATCCTCTCTCTGTCTCTCTCTCCATCCCTCCATAAACAAAAAATTTACTGCCGATTAAAAAATTGATCGCTGACGTGTAAAATTAAAAAATAAAAGAAAAAGGAAACAATTTTGCCTTGATTAGAAAGACAATTGAGGGTTTTTTTGTAAATTAAAGAATTCATATTACAAATAATCTTTCATTTTGTTTGTGGGGAGAGAGAGACAGAGAGAAATGCTTTTTTTTTTTGGTTGCCCTCTAGCTGATTATACCAGAGTAAGACATAAAGGCAGCCAGCATCAATTAACCACGCTGCCATTATGCTTTAAACTTGCTTCACTGCATTTTGGTACATGCTGCATGAGAGGCCAAATGGGGTAAGTTTTAAGGGCATGGTTATGCAGCGATTGTAATGTGAGTTTGTAATTGGTTTCGTAAGTATAAACAAAAAACGAAGATGAAGGTTGATTTATTTGGAGCACAGCAGGTTAGTTGTATTATGCAGATTAATTTCTAATCTTTATTATTAATTTCTATATAATGTGAAATTGTGAAATTGTAAATTGTCAAACTTGTTCTTCGTATTCTTCCCAAATCAAACCCAACAACCAAGAATTCAAACCCATCACAAGAACACAAACCCAGCAACCCATGAACTCTCAAACTCAAATCACTAGGACATAAATGAAAACAAGAAGAAAAAATTAAATTAAATACTAAACCCACAAACCGAATTCTCCAACAAATCAAACCCACAAACCTAGTAAACAAACCAATCTCCAACAAACCCATAAACCTATAATCAAATCCAAATCCCAAAATTACCACCACCACCACTACCACAATCAAACCTAGATCCCAAAACCACCGCTACCACCACCGACCAACAGATCCCAAAACCACCACCACCGCGACCATCACCGACCAACATAATCAAACCCAGATCTTACCACCACTGACCAACACAATCAAACCACCACCACCCTCGCCGATCAAACCCATTTCTCAAAATAGCAAACACCACGACCCCGTTGAGAGAGAAGGAATCGGAAATGGAAGAAGGAGGGATGTTTTTGAGACCAACAGTTCGGGGTAGCAGCAGAGAATGGGTTTGAGTTAGAGGAGTAGCGGCAAAGGAAGTGGCCATGGAGAAGTTGCCGATGTCGATGATGCAAATTGTAATGGGTAGAGAGAGAGAGAGAGAGAGAGAGAGAGAGAGAGAGAGAGATAAATTGATCTGGGTTGGGTTAGGGTTTGGTTTTTTAATTTTGTAGAGTATACCATCAAAAAAGAGCTTCACTCTTTTTTTTTTTTTTTTTTTTTTTTGGGTGAACAGAGAGCTTCAATCTTTACAACTAAAAAAAGTAATTTTTTTTTTGTTTGTTTTTTGTTTTTTTAATTAAAATTAAAATTGAGGAATTTTTTTTTGTTTTAGTTTTTTATTAGTTTGCGCATTTAAAAAATTCAAATAATCTTTTTAATAATATTTTAATGGCTACGTTAGTGCCATGTCACTCCGTTTGCGACGTAGGAGATTTCTGTTAGTGGGTTGATGGTAGAGACCAAAATAGAATCGATTTTCTTTTTTAGGGACTACATTAGTAGCAAAATCAATTTTTGGACCAAAATGAGAATTGACCCAAAATGTAGGGACCAAAAATGCATTTTCACTTAGATATAAAGAGAAGACTAAGTAGCACCGATACAAACACTAGACATGGTTGCAATACAAGACATGGATGCTATACAATACAATAAGTATATGATAGTATTACATTAATTTTTTTTATTATATTGAGAATATAAACATGTACTAAAGTTTAAAAAAACATTTTTAACATTCTCAAAAAAAAAAAAAAAACATTTCTAAAATTAATATCCTAGGGGTCAAGTCAACCTTTGTTGGACTAGACTAATGTCACAATTAATTTTTATGTAGGAATGAAGGGATAGCTTACAATGAGAAGAAATCCAGGGAGACCAAACTCAGAAACAAGATGGTAGAGATGATATAAGACCCTAAAATACTCACATATAAGCACACACATGCAACAATGGAGAACTAGTAGGTTTCCCTATCTATGTATCTCTCTTCAATTTTTTTTAAACCCTATCTACCATGGGGTTTTCCCCTATTTATACTAATCTAAGTAGTGAGCTCGTAATGATAGGGCTCCTGCCTTGTCAAACATCATATTTCCTTTTTGAAATCATAGTGCGAGTATGTAACTACATATATGACCCATTGTTCATACTAGTCACTTCAGCAATTAATGTGTAGACCACTATCGTCTCTTTCTAACACGACCATTGTAGTTATTCCTCGTAATTAGTGTCATATCTTGAGGAATGTGCTCGGCCGAGGAGTATACCCAAGCACTGTTGTTCCTCGACCATATACCTTGGGCAAGTTCTCCTCAATAAGCCAATTTTGGATGAAATTCTCCTCGGCGAGTGACATTGGGCCGAATGAAGCTCCTTGGTATGATATGGGTTGGGCCTAAGCGGACACTCTTCATTAACTAGGTCTTCTCTATTTTTCATTTGGCCTATGGCTAAATAGCTCAATACCAAGTGGGCAATATATTATGCCCCACAAATATAAAACAATTAGATAAAATTGGTAGCTAGTGTTAGAGATTAGCATTCATAAATATAACAGACCGTATTCATTGATATCCCAAAAGCAACATCAATCAATTTCAATTTTTCATGTCTTTCAAAACTACTAATTATATAAAAAGCAAGCGCAGGAGCTTTATCTACAATAGTTTGGTTTGATCAAGTTTTGTCTTTTGTTGAGCAAAAATGGTGAGTTTAGATGATAAATGAAAAACATTAATATTAAGAAATGTTAAGCCCACAATATTTTCTTAATACCTTCACAATAAATCCTAAGTGACAGATTATTATTGAGTATTATTGGTGAAAAAAAAGTAATTTCAGTGATAGGTTCAAATTAAAACCAGTAATACCACCTAAGATTTGTTGTAAAGTTTTCTAGAAATGTTGCAAATGCAACACCTCCCTTTTAATATTACCTAAAAGCGTTAAAATGAGGAGAAACAATTAAACTAGCAACACATTGGTAAGTCAATTGGTGAGCCAAAACTCACCGTTTCAATTGGCCACTTTCTCTCTTTTTATTTTATTTTTTAAATATTCTTATGTAGTGACATTAATTAGATATTTTAAGCTTGCTTTTTTTTTTTTTTTTAATTTTATAAAAAAATACCACTACTAATAGTTAAACTTTAATTAAATCTTACGATTCCTATGATATTCTATTGTGCTATATTAAAAATTTAAAATATCCCCACTCTTCATGTATTTTTACCATGACTTTTAGACACCTATAGGTTGTGGACTTTCTTTGGTTCACACCATGACTTGGTGCTTTTCTACACACAAACATGGGAACCCAATGCCAAGGTTCCAATTTATACATGATTTATGTATGTTATGAAACCGACTTTGAATGTTATGGTCCTTTCTTTCCGCAATGCTTATAGCTTCTTCTTTCTTCTGACTGCACAGTTTTGGCTCTATAGGCTTTTAGGTTCTAGCGTCTTATTTTTATTTCCTGCCAAGACAACTTCTAGAACAGTAGGAGGAAAATTGTGGCTGAAGTTCAACTCGTAAAGGAGAAATGTAGAGAATTTCGGAGAGTGGAAGTTAGAGAGAAATTTATAGAATGACAGTGGAATTTCTAGAGACAGGAGAGGCGGTGTTGACTTGCGGCATGAGAGATTTTTTTTTTTCCCCCGGAAAACAATGTATAAAAACTAAAAAGTCTTTTTTTTTTAGTGTTTTTTATTGACTTAAAATAGTTTTCCATTAACTATTCTTTTTTGTTACTAAATATTAGAAAATGTGATAAATTATCTTTACAATTTATAAAAGATTTTTCATCAAAACAAACAAAGCATTAATTACCAAGATAACCATTACTATCTACCTCTTTCAGTCAAAAAAAAAAAAAAAAAAACCATTACCATATACCTCTGTTTCTTCCTAACATATTTAAAATGTGATAAACTATCTTTACAATTTATAAAAGATTTTTCACCAAAACAAACAAAGCATTAATCACCAAGATAACCATTACCATCTACCTCTTTTAGTAAAAAAAAAAAAAAAAAAACCATTACCATGTCCCTCTGTTTCTCCCCAACATATTTAAAATAGGCTTTGTAAGCTTTGTTTCAAGGCCACCATCATTGGCACACCGATGGCCACTTCATAGACGGACCCAGCAGCCTAACATTGGTCAACACGCGAGTGCAATTTTTTATAAGTATCCAAATTTTTAAGCCAATACCCTTTTAAATACAATCGTAATGCTTAGCAAAAGAAGAAAAGTGTAATTGTAAAAAAAAAAAGAAAAAAAAAACGAAAATTACAAAAAAAATTAAAGTACATTTTTGCCTTGAAAATTTGAGTTGTTTACATTTTTACCATTCATGTTTAATTTGCCTTTTTATTTTACTCATTCCATCTCAAATTGTTTAGCCTAGTTAGAAAAACTCAATTATTTAGAGAAACATCATTAACTAACTTATCTATTTGAAAAAAGTTAAAAATTTTCTAAATTACCCTTAAACAAATTTATTTTTCTTTGTTGAAGGTTTTTTTTTTAATTTTTTAATTTGAATAAAGATGACATGTATATCCGAGTTTAAAATTTAGGTTTTTAATTAAAAAAAAAATGCTCCCACAAATAAATTAAGAGCATAATAAGAATGTTTGTAAATTAATGATGTTTGAATTTTTAAACCGGACATAATGTTGAAATATCTTAAAATAAAATACAGCCCAAATAATTTGGGACGGAAGGAATACTATTTAGCCTTTAAAATATTATTTATCACCGCATACTCTTGGTGCGATGGTCACTTTACAAGTATAAGTGCTTGTAGGGTGTGAAGGGCAAGGGCCGAAGTTCAAGTATCGAAGAGTAGCTTCACACACACATACACTTACACGACAGAAATATTCAATTTAATTGGTTTAGATCATGAATTGTATTTATTTTTATACCAGTTATCTTGATTCTTTGTTTACTTTGAATCTTTGGTTTAAATTTTGAGACTAAGGCTTGGTTTTGTTGTTTGAATTTATGGTTTGTGTCTTCTGATTGTCAATTCTGCATAAACTTTTAAATTTAAATGATTCATTCAATACGCAGAACCCATTGGAGGAGAGATCACTGTTGCATGTGAATTAGGGATAGTTACAAACACTCCTAAAACTGCAATGGAGAAAGCACTAGATGAGCAGATGAAGTCTAGTAAGTTCTTAACATCATTGGACAATTCTCAGAGCAGAAGATGTTACTATACATCAATTCCCGATGTTATCAAACAAAAAGGAATACATGGGCAAGAACTTACTTCCTTGAATATTGACAAGGTAAGAGATCTTAGAGACTTAGACATGACCTCAGCAGATTTTTCTACCATTTAGCATTTGCTGATTTAGGTTTTATATTCCACTGATCTGTTTAGACACAATTGTTAGAAAGTTTGCTGATAAAGGATTATGGAGGTTCTGAAGATGTACTTCTTGGAGAGCTGCAATTTGCATTTATTGCATTTTTGGTATGTGTATACCTTTATAAAACTTTCTTTACGTTGAAATTGCTGTTAGGTTTTATGACATCTGAAAATTCGGCAGATGGGACAATCACTTGAAGGATTTCTACAGTGGAAAGCTTTGGTTAACCTTCTATTTGGATGTATTGAGGCTGTAAGTATTCATTTGGCTAATAGTTTTCCATTGATTTGTTGAACAATTTTGTGAGATTGAATTTGTTCTGACCATCCTAATGTTGTGAGTAAACTTGAAAGGTGTAGGCATATTGGGTCCTTTTGTGCCACGTCATCTTATGCTTTCATAACTTTGGTTTAAAGAAAGATGCAAAAGATGATGTGATGATTCTCTTCAGTCCCAAAAACTTGACTTAGGCTTTGTTTGGATTCGCGGCACGTTTGCTGCGTTTCAAATTTTTTTTTCCCTTCAGCTCAGCATGTATGGCATTGTTCATTAGCCTTAAACAGTGAAAATAGGCCAATGAACAGTGTAACACAATAATGAACAGTAACAAATTTTTATTTTTTATTTTTTTTCAGTTTTCAGCAAAATAAGTGATATCCAAATGCATACTTAATCTTTTGGTATAATTGAAAACATTGATACACACAAGTGTCATTGTTTTCATTGGTCTTAGAGCTTCATTTTCAAAAACATGTGTGGAATATTAATTGATTTAAAAATAACTCAAATCCATGTAGTTTCTTGTTACTTTGTGTAGGAATTCTAAGGCACTTTATGCTCTAGGGCCAAAGTTGTGGTTTTGATGGTGCAAATTGCCAAATTTCCTCAACTTTTGTAATTTAGTTGAACAAATGTGGTTGGAACGCAAACCGTTTCTTTAAATGATCTATCATACAAAAAACTTTTCTTAAAAGTTTCAGAACATCATTTTCTTTTGGTATTTGGACTTTAGGTCATTTCAGTGCTTTTATATCCTAGGACATCAATCTGTTTGTAGGTTTTACGATGCAGGAGCACAACCAGAGATTAATTCAATATGTACGTTTGGATTTTCATTGTATTACTTCATATTATAAGTTTTCATTTATTTAGTTTGAGTTATGATAGAGATTAAATTCCATATTCTTAGGTAGGGATTAGTTTGGCATTTGGATTGGTATTTGAGTTCGGTTAGAGTTCATTTCATGGATGTTTGTTTTTATCTCTTATTTTTCTGGAAGCTCTATAAAAGCTCTAGATGATTTATTTTGTAGGCAGACTATTGAGACTTAATGATATTTATTTGTGCAAATTGCATCTGTGTTTGGTCTGTGATTCCAAACAACCCTTAGGTGGTGAAGCATAGGCTGTCTTGCATAATTTTGCTATTTGATATTGCAAACAACATTATTGTAATTGCGGCATTGGTTGTTGAATAGTGATACCATCATTGTTAGAATTAGAATGGCATAATCTTTGTTGGAGGTGACTCAAACATATTCGTTGATGCTATGTTGTGGAAGTTTTTAATATCTATTTATTGTAGAAAATTTTACTTGTTTCTGAAATAATTCATGGGTGATATCATGGTTGTATGTAGCTATATAATTAACATATTATTATGATATTGCTTGGAGTCCTATGTGGTTTATATTTAATAATTCTATTTTAATATTTTAAATGTTGGGAGGATTTTATTTTTGTTAAAATGTATGTCTGAAAGTTTATATTGTTTGCAGCCTTTTCGTACAAGGACTTAACTATTCACAAAGGTAATGCTCTTTTCTTATTTACTTATTTAAAAAAATTATTATTATTATTTTTAGTAAATAAGAGGAAAATTGGTTAAATTGTTATTATTATTATTTTGGTAATTAAAAGGAAAATTAATTTTTTTTTTAAATTTTTTGATAATTCGACAGTTATGATGGGGGAAGGGGATTTGAACATTGGATGTATTCATTTAAAACACCAAAAGGTGTTAGCTGAGCTACAAGACTTTTGGCTATTTTACTATCTGATTAAATATGCGGAGCAGTGGTAGTTTAGGTAGGGGCAGTTCTATATGTTGTTCAGGGGGTATTGGGAAGAAAAATTATTTATAAAAAATATTTTTTTACGAGTTTAATTTAATCTTAAAATACTTTTGCACACCTTGACTTAAATCTTGCACGCCCTGGACACCCAAATCACATATTAGCCAAACCCAAAACCAAACAACAACACAGATTTGACCATCCCCAAACCAAACAACATAGATCATAGATCTCTCTCTCTCTTTGATCTGATCTGATCTTTGAACTTAGTCTCATGAATCTTATCTCATCTTATCTCTCTTCTCTATTTTTTTTTATCTCAGTCTCTCTGTCTCTAAGAGTAAACAGCGAGTATTTGTGAGTTGTGAGTATCTCTCTTTTTATTATAAATTTGTATTATATGTGTGAGTGTGTTTGATATTGATTGTGCACATTATTTTTCAAATTCTTTTTTTATTGTTATAATGTTTCTTGTGTGAATTGTGGTGAGTGAATGTGTGGGTGTATAGTATAAATATAATATAACTTTTTTTAATTTAATAATTAGGAAATATTGAGTGTTTGTTACATGTGTGTGTATGTATTGTTGTCGTTATTATGTAATAATAACTTTTTATTATGAAGTTTCATTCAAGAAAAAAAATATTAGAGTTAGTGATTGACTGATTGTTCAAGCATTTGATTGGTCAAGTAAACAATGTATTATTTATGTATGGATGAGTGTGCTTGTGTGGGTCAACAACTAATAAAGTGCCAATGGGTTGAGTTTTGTCATTTAGTTAAAAATATTTTTATAAAAACAATGACAAATAGATAATGACAACTACGTACAAATAAAAACATTATACAAACTTATCACACCTACCCACATTGACAATAAATAATGACAATTGATTGTAAAACCCGTAGAAGAAAATTGTAAAACTTCATGTGCGTGTTTATTTTTATTTTTTTGTGTGTGTTGATAATTCGATATATTCAAGTTCTCTTTTTATAAAATTTTGTTTTCAATTTAAATTTTTTAATGATGCCCTGAAAAAAAATTCCTGGAGCTGCCACTGAGCTTAGGATGTTGCTATTAAGGCATATCCAAGATGCAAGTCAACCCTACAAAGCCTCTGGCCCTCTGCCAACTATCTTCTTTTTGTGATTTTGTTTTTCATTTCCTTGTTGTGCTCAATGTGGGGCCATTTTGTTTGATAGACTATAGGACCTGGTTACTTCGTTAATAATAACATCGATACACTAAATAAGAAAGGATAAGGTTGTTTGATAGTCTGGCCTAATTTTCAAAATCCTTATCAGTTTCAGTTCGCCTTTTGTTATATGTTTGTGTTATTGAAAGTTCTTATTTTAGTTACTTCTTTGAAGTCCTCTTCTTGCTTAAGGTTTTATTTCTTATTTAGTCCCTTATAATTTGAAGTATTTAACTATGATATTGGGCATGAAATTAGCTTCATTGGTTTATCAGGTTGTGACTAAACATCTGTAGTTAACTTGCATAGAATTTCCTTGTATGTTTGATTTGCCAAATTAAAATTTTTGATGCATTGATATTTGGGAGTATGGTGATTTGAACACTGGATGTCTAGGTTGGAAACACTAAGAAGTTCCAACAAATTAGCTACATGGCACTTGACAATTCGCCAAATTAAAATTGCAATTTCTTTCTTCATTTAATACTGATTAACACTCAATAAATGTAATTGTCCTATTTTTGCTGTTAGTTTTATATAGAGCTCTGACAACTTATAGAATTCTATGCAGTTCATTAAGGTTATCTACCATCAACTGAAATTTGGGCTTGAGAAAGATCGTACAGATTCCAGTGGTGCAGCAACCGGGCTATCCGCACTATTGGATGATTCATGGTTATCTGCTGATAGCTTTTTGCACTGTCTTTGCAAGGTAACTCTTTGAGGTTACTAATTCATTGTTTAAATGTATGATTGTGCTACCATGCTTAACGGGCATTTTTGCAAATTTACAATTTCCCTTGTTGATATAACTTTTATTGGCAAGTTAGATTTCAAGGCTTTCATTGATTGAGTGAACTGTTTACCTACTCACCAACATTTATTGGTCAATTTGAGCAACTTGCTTAAAAAGCAATAAAAATCATTGCTTAGTCAGTTTTAATCACATTGATTGAATTATGTTTCCAATGAACATTTTTACTCGTTAAAGAAAAAATGGAAGTTCATCACAGATTGTTGACTACTTGCTGAATGGAATTGCAGGACTTCTTTTCATTGATGCTAGATGCCTCATCTGTTGATGGACATCTGCTGTCGTGGGTATGAACACTAATCCTGCTTCTTCATGTTTGATTCTCTGTTGGTTTGGAGGTTTGGGCTTGGGGCAACTTGCCAGGCTTTCATTTTCTCTTCATACACTTTCCTTTTAGGCATTAGCAATTGATTCTCTGTTTTGGTCTGCATAAGATTATGGATTTTTTCTACTCTGCAAATTAGATGTTGTATATTTATTACTTTAACTGGTTACATATAGATACAGAAATCTCTCGTTAATTCGAACTCAATCATTTATGATTTTAATTTTGAATGCTTAATTTTTGTCTCTTACCGTTACAAGTTCATATCTCTAGTGTCATTTGATTCATTTCATATTGGATAGCTAGATCTTAATACATTTATGGTATATTGAAAATTTAAGTATGTTTTAGGATGATATCTTGCAAATTGAAGTATGCATTTTTTGATTTCCCTTGAATAAGGATGTTTACTTTCTTATTTTTAATAGATAGAGACAACTCATGTATTTTTATAAGATTGAATCAATAACCTTAGCCTTTATATGCTTTATAGTGGGAGACATACAATCAAGGCTAAACTACCGTCTACACTTTGTATGTTTGGGGTTGCTGTCCATTGACAATGAGAATTTGTAATTTACACCCTCAAGTATGAAATCAATGTCAATGTGGCCCTTCCATCGTGGTCTGTCTCATTTTCGCTATTAATCCACTCAAATATGACTTCATTACAAGGTGGTTGCAGTGATTTACCCTGGGTTAGCCTTTAAGTTTGTGGTTAGGCTTTGAGGTCTTTGGGCAATGGTGCTTGGATGGGTTGATTTTTGGGTTTGGGTTAATTTCTTCTCTTTTTATTCGAAAGGATGTAATTTTTTGGTGGATTAGCGGCAAGAATGAAAAGACGTCTAGGGACAAAATGATAGTGACCCCAAACTTAAAGGGTGTAAATCATATTTTAGTCTAGAGTAAAATTTTGTTGGTTACCTTGGAAAATAGTTGATTTGTCTTGGTTTTAAGTGACTGACAGCCTGATATGAATTTGTGATATCAGTGCCATACCTATAATGGCTAGTAATGGCTGAAATGCATGACACAAAGGCCAATAGTGGTCAATATTTGCCATATGGTATAAAGGCCAATAGTTGTCAGTATTTGATATTTTTCAACAGTCTATGATAACTTCAGTTGGTTCTAGTAAAATTTTGTGTCTGTGACTCCCAATGTTATGTAAGGGCCAATACACTCAATTTGAGCCACATTAGTTTTAATGCATTTTAACACTTTGGTTGAAGTCAGTTGGTCCATAGGCCATAGGAAAGGAGTTTGTTGAGCCTTCATTTGAGTGAAACTTCCCATAAGGGAATGTTAAGCTTTCACTTCTGCAATTTGCAAGTAGTTGCTTTCTGCTGATTAAGACAAATTGTAATGTCCTCTATTTTTATTATTATAGATGAGGAAACTTAAAGAGCTACTTGAGAACAATCTCGGGTGGGAGTTTCAGCTGAACAGTACAGTTGATGGAATATACTTTGAAGAAGATGACGAGGTTTGTGTGTATCTATATTAAAAATTTGATCTATGAACTTTCTCGCTCATGATCTCATCTTTGCTCATTGTTCAACTTTGCAGTTTGCTCCAGTAGTAGAGATGTTGGATGACCCAAGTTGTAATTTACTTCGGCAATTGAAGATAAGGATTGTAGTCCTCCATCCCATTACTGTAAACACATTTTAGTGATACCTAACTTGGTTTACAATATTTCAATTTCTTGCCAATTTTTAAGGCAAATTCTTTTCAGTTTTCATTGGTGCAGAAGATATAAATATTTTTGTATATTATGAAAAAAGACTTGGTATTTATATGTAAGATGTAATAGACTTCTTAGAATAATGGTTATGTTAAATTCTCTCATTAGCTATCAGCTTAAGATTTTGGCATAAATTGGTAATTGATTATGGTATTAATCACTTATTGAGGGAAAGTCTAGGCTCACACATAAGGAGGTGATAGAATAACGTTAAATTTTCTATTTCCTTTTCATTTTAAAGATGTACAATGTTCAAGCTTTTGGTGGTGATTTTGCATTGCTGATGTTCAAGATTTTCCTGTGACTTGATTTCATAATGATTTTTATTTGCCAAGAGCCTTATAGCTCAATTGACACATTCTAGTGTTTTTAATAAAAATATTTAGGGCTCAAATTCCTCCTCTTCATTGTAATTATTGAATTATCAAAAGTGAATTAGTTATTATTTATTTGGTAATGTAGACTTTTTTAGAAGGGCGGGAATGGTTGTATGAGAATTAAAAATAATAAAAGAAAAAGAAAGTAACTGTTATCTTAAGTGATAACTCAATTTTTAGAATTAAAAATAATAAAAGAAAAAGAAAGTAACTGTTATCTTAAGTGATAACTCAATTTTTATGGCATTCTATTGTGCTCCGCACATGTGATTTGAATCTTATTTTTCATACTTCCACTATTTATCATCTAAACAAAAAAAGTATAAAAAAAATTAGTATGATTGAACTAATGACAAGGTTGACTTATATGACTTTTTGGCCCATTTTCTCCTCTATATATGGGATGGAAAACGTTGCTTTTAATTACGCATCTCAGGTTTGATTAGTGGTGCTGGTTAAGAGGCTTGTTGCTTTGCTTAGAGAGTTGCAACTCTTTTTTGCTTGCTTTGCATGTTTTTATTTTGGCTAGTTTATGAGCTACTTGACTTTTTTGTAATTTTGTTTTGTTTTGAGAAATTTTCTTGCTCAGTTTAGAAAAAAAAAAAAAAACCTTTTCTTTTCTTATTTTGAGGAAAAAAAAAAAAAATACAACAGTGGAACATGTTGGATTGTCCATAGCAATTTTAAAATACAACAAATATACAAAAAGTAATGAAAAGTGTGTCACCAAATTGAATTGAACCTTTATTTTGTAGAAAAAGAGAAGAAAATCTGAATTTTGACAGCAAGCAAAGATTGAAGGTAATGTACCATTGCAGTTCTACATGTCGTTCAAGGGGTATTGGGAAAAAAATTTATCTATATATAAAATATTTTTTTATTAGTTTAATTTTATCTTAGAAATACTTTTGCACACTCTGATTTAAATCTTGCACACCCTAATCACATATTAACCCAACCCAAAATCAAGCAACAACACAGATTTGCCTATTCCTAAACCAAACAACATAGGTCATAGATCTTTCTCTCTCTCTCTCTTTGATCTTAGTATCATGAATCTTATCTAATCTTATCTCTCTTCTCTATTTGACTATCTCGATATCTCCGGCTCTAAGAGTAAAGAGGAAGTATTTATTAGTTGTGAGTATCTCTTTTTTTTATTATAAATTTATATTATATGTGTGAGTGTGTGTTCAATATTGATTGTGATATTGATAGTGTGCATTAGTTTTCAAAATTTTTTTTTTGTTATAATATTATGTGTGAATTGTGGTGAGTGTGAATGTGTGCATTTATAGTATAAATATAATATAACTTTATATAATTTAATAATTAAGAAATATAGAGTGTTCGTTACATGTGTGTATGTATTGTTATTGTTATTATGTTATAATAACATTTTATTATAAAGTTAGATTCAAGAAAAAGAATAGTAAAGTTAATGATTGACTGATTGTTTAAGCATTTGATTGGTTAAGTAGAGACTTAGTGTATTATTTATGTATGGATGAGTGTGGTTATGTGAGTCAACATAAAATAGAGTGCCAATGGGTTTAGTTTTGTCATTTAGTTTAAAATATTTTTATAAAAACAATGACAAATAAATAATGACAATTGCATAAAATAAAAACATTATACAAACTTGCCACACCTACCTACATTAACAATAGATAATGGCAATTGAGATTGGACAAACAGAAAATCTCTAAGAACTCAAGCAAAAAAAAAAAATATATTGGATTGTCCATAGCAATTTTAAAATACAACAAATTTACAAATAGTAATGACAAGCGTGTCACAAAATTGAATTGAACCTTTTTTTGGGAGAAAAAGAGAAGAAAATCTGAACACCAACAGCAAGCAAAGATTGAAGGTAAACGTACCATTGTACTGTCCATAGAAGGCATCATGGGTTTAGTTTACTGCAAGCATACATTAGAGTAACGCATATATTAATATCCATATTAATATCCAAATACAATTTGATAAGATAAGAAATGTAAAAAAAAAAAAAAAAAAAAACCCATTAAAAAGAAAAAAAAGGGGGAGAAAGCGACCTTTATAAATAAACTTTTTTCTGAAGCGTGTTAACGTTGCCATCTCAGCGTTGACCAACCTAGCAACATTTCAATTTTCGTAGCGATCCCCAACCCGTCGAAGTCGATGATGATGGTATCTCTGAATCAGTTTTCGTAGCGATCCCCAACCCGTCGATCCAAATGTCGGGGATGTGAGATATTTTATGCCAATCCTCTCCACTGTCTTTCTTGCACCGCTTCTCCAGATGTGGACATCCTATAATTCTCAATGTTTTGAGTGCCGTAAGATTCTGTAGCTCGTCTGGTATAGACATTAGATTAGGGCACTCCCAAATATCCAAATATGAAAGCGATGTGAGGCATCCAATCTGCTTAGGCAGAGAAGATAAGTCTTCACAGTTCTGGATTTGCAGATGACGGAGAGCAGTTAGATGTTGAATACCCTCTGGCAATGAAATTAACTTCGGACACCCGCCAATATCTAAATTCTCAAGTGCAATTAAATATTGAATTCCCTCAGACAAAGAGCAGAATTTGTTGCAGCTCTGAATGTCTAAACTCCGTAGTGAAGATAAGCCCTGCAAACCATTCATTGGTAAGGACAAAAGATTATCACACCCCCATATCTGCAGTTTCCGTAATGAATGTAAGTTCTGGAGTCCTTCTGGAAGACTTTCGATCTTGTCACAATATACAAGACGAAATTCATTCAACGCAGAAAGATTATCCAACTGATTAGTCAGTGACTTGAGATTGGGCATTTTGAAAATCTCCAACATTTCAAGCATCTTATGATTTTGCAACAGTCCATCTGGAAGAACTGTCAATTCATCATCCATGTCTTCAATCACAAGGGAAGAAAGTGAAGTGAGATTCATCACTGACCTAATTAACACTGCATTGTTTCTGCTCACAGTCAAATTTGTAATGGAAGGAATAATAGGAATTCCAACTAACTTTGGGCAATCCCTGATATCTAATGTGCTTAGGCAGGGAAAATTTTCTCCTCCAGTCATTGTTCTCCATTCCTCCAAATCACGCATCTTATGGAGCCTAAATTTCTTCAATGAGGGGAATGAAATTGCACCGTCTCCATGGAACTCATTGCCAATATATTTCACAGCATGCCAGCCAGTTATATTAAGAACCTTGAGGAATGGTAGTTTGCCAAGAGGTGGCAAATGTTCACATCTTTCCCAACAATCTAGTGAAATTTCAACCAAATCACAAAGAACTGAATCTTGAATCCATGTTGGAATTTTTGAACCATGATATTTGTTTATGGACAGTTTTTTCAGATCTGAATGGGGTTGGAGACCATCAAGAACATCTTCAACATGGTCCGGTACTTTGCTTTTTTCGTCACTCTGCCAAACCAAACTTAGCGAATGAAGATTTTTTTTTCCAATCAAATTTGCACTTTTGGCCTCCACTGAATTTCTGACATTATCAAGTTCCTTTATTGTCAAATTGTTTCGAAGGTTTAGCCCTTTCAACTCACTTACTTGATAGCCATTTTTCTTGCCAGCAATGAAGAAGCTCAATGATTGGAGGCAAGTTAATTGTCCCATTCCTTCAGGCATACGAGTAAGAGAATTACAACCAGTGATGCCAAGATACATAAGGCTTTTCATGTGCTTCATACCTTTGGGTAACTCACAAAGATCATCACAGTTGTCTAGTTTCAGAGTTTGTAGGTTCAAGAGGCAAGTTATTGATTTAGGTAAAACTTTGATATTAGACCTAGACATGTCAAGATACCTCAAATGTTTTAAATTGTTGATTGATCTTGGTACTACCCGAGCCTCAGATCTAAAATCCAATACCCGAAGATACTTTTGTTTTAAGAAGAATTTCAAAGAATCTTTACGATAAGATCTACCAAGGCCTGAGCGTAGAGATCGAACTTTATGTAGGTCCTCATTGAAAGAAATGTTTTGTGAAGAGTTAAACATATGAAAAATCCTGCCTTCAACCTTCAGATCTTTACTGGATTCCACTGCAATGCATTCATGCCTCATAATAGATTGAGCAAGGTCATGCATAAGGTCATGCATTTTACATGTTATATGGCCGGGATACTCCTCCTTGACATCTTGAAAGAAAGATCTCCATACTAATTCATTGAAGATATCAACACCAAAATCATACAACTCCGATGGTTCTTTGAAGGGAATAAAACCATTAGCCATCCATAGTTGTATCAACTTATCCATCTCAAGCTCATGATCTTTGGGAAATACACAGCAATAAGCAAAGCATTGCCTTAGATGCGGGGGTAGATGGTGATAACTCAACCTAAGCGCCAACAAGATGGAATCCTTACCTGTTGGTAAATCCCAAATTTGACTTTCTTTCACAGATAACCACTCAATCTTCCTACTTTTTAAGGACATGAGGCTTCCAAGAGCCTTTATAGCTAGAGGCACGCCTCCACACTTCTTCACTATTTCCTTACCAATTGCTTCCAATTCTGATTTCTCTTCTACCCTTCCCATCCCAAATGCACGTCCTTTAAATAAGGACCAAGAATCATCATCTGACAAGAATCCCATGTGGTGTATAGGAAGTACTGTAGCCATCATTCGCGCAATTGTTTCAATCCGAGTTGTAACTATAAGCATACTACCTTTCGCTCCACATGTCAACATATGTTTTAGGCGGTCCCAATCCTCATGGTTCTCGTTCCAGACATCGTCCAATACAAGTAAAAATCTCCTCCCACGCAATTTTTCTTGCAAGCGTTGCTGCAGTGGATCTAACTCTAATAGATTACATCCACTACCATCAATGGATTCTATGATTGCCCTCACCAGCCTTATTATCTGGAAATCATCTGATACACATACCCAAATTCTCAATTCAAAATGCTTCTCCACCCTTACATCATTGTAGACTAACTGTGCAAGCGTTGTTTTACCCAAGCCCCCCATGCCCCATACAGCATAAATGGCCAGATTATCTTGATTATCAGACACATTAGTGAGCAACACTTCAATGATCTTTTCTTTTTCCTCATCTCTTCCATAAATCCCACTTTCATTCACAAGTGAGCAAGTTTGCCTTCTTTGTACATCAACAACTTCCGTGTTTATAAGCCCCTCTTTCAATTGGAAGTCAGATCTCTCCCTAGAAATGGCATCCAGTCTATCCCTCACATTCTTCAATTTACGTGCCATTTTCATGCGAAATATAAGTCTGTTTGGAAGAGAAAAGAATCTACTTACTTGGCTAGTCGCACCTTTCTCTCTCTCCACCTTTCGCATTAGAGCTTCAGTTGCAAACTCGTCCAGAATATTATCCGCATCACGAGCTACATCTTTGAGCTTTCCCAGCCAATCCATGACAACTTCATTGTTCCACTGCTTCTCCTCTGCATATTTGACAACGGATCGGATGGCAGACATCGTGCTCTTAAGATTGTCGAGCTCAGCTCCCAAGCCCCAAGCAACTCCAAATTCTTGAAGTGCAGAAGTATTCAAGTTCCCCACTACAGTGCTCACCAAGGCAGAAAGAAGTAAGTCCGCCATATGATCTCTCTTTCACTCACTCTAGGAATACAGGATAGTTGAAGAGAAGTGAATTGCCAGAAAGGAAATGCTTTAATCAGCCAGCATAATTCTTTGCTTCAAAAAAAGCAAAGCCAGCAAAGAATTCTTTGCTTCATGTTCATCACAAAAAAAAAAAAAAAAAAAAAAAATTCTTTGCTTCAAGGCCTAATTTACCTGTTGTTTAAGTCTTTCTACAAAGTTGTGCCAGGTCTGCCCAGCATTACTCTTTTTTCCCCGTCACTTTAGCAAGCTTTGATTGGTGATTTTCACATCTGGCTCCACACGGTTTTGACCAAACTATGCATTAGTGGATTCCACATCTGCTCCAGCTCATTAGTGATTGCTCCTTTGTTACTTTATAACCCAGTAATTTCTCCGAAGGATCAATCAATTGCTCCACTAATTCTGTCACATTGGATCCATCCACTTTGATTTACGCGGAAGAATCAAATTTGGAAAAGCATGATCAATTAGTATTTGTTTATAACTTTGTGGTTGGTGACAGTGACGCTGTCATAGTACTTTCTCTTTACCCCGTTGCAGTATTGTAACTTGTGTCTTTTTGAGTTGTTATCCACATGAATATCAAGTGGAAGTAATGACCACTCCGTTCTAGAAGAGCTTTAATCTACCGTGGAAGTAATGACTATTTTTATCTCTTTGACGAAAGTGGTTGCCCATTGAATCACAATTCCAAACTTGTTTTTACTATCTCATACGCATTTCACGCGTAGTAACTTATCAACAACACCACTGTTATAGCAAATGGGTAATAGATGACAAAATAGCAATCACCAAGCCTCGTTCGATTCTGACACGTTGCATAACAGATATGAGGCCCTGTAACTGTAACCGTTTGATGAGATCAGAGTCATCAGACCCTTCTTCGAAACCCAATCCTGAAGGGTGGAAAGGTAATTTTGTTATAGAAAAACCACTATATGAGAGTAGAAAAGACAAGCCCAAACACTACCGCTGATAAAATCTTTGAAGCTCTTATTAGTGTTGTTATCCACATGAAATAATATTTGTTAATTGAAATATTATTGTTGCTTTTCTTTGTTGATGCTGGCCCTTCCGTGATTTGGAATGCATATAGTTTATTTCCTCGTTTTCTACTTTGGTTTACAGTTTATTCCTTCACTAAGCTTAGCTATAGTTGTAACGCCCCAAAATTATAAGCAATGAAAATCTATTCAATCTGATTAATTCATAAAAATATTAAATAAAAGAAACTAGCAACCTTAATTCTCATCACAAATGTCAGAGCTCTAATTCACCAAAAACAAAATATCCTCAAAATTTTTCTCCAATACAAAGTTTAATGCCATAAAAGAAAATAATAATAAAATCCATGGTTCCACAAAATAGTTCGAAACTGCTATCTCCCAAGAATGTCTACTCCAATAATCCCTCTAATGTATCTGTAAGGGGAAAATAAAGGGGGGTGAGATAACTCAATAAGTGGAATTCACTAATATTGGGGTGTGGGAACAAACCTTTCAAATAAATAATTCTTATAACAGTTTCATAACTTGCAACTCATCAATATTTTATCAACAAATATTTCATATAAAAGAAAATATCTTTATATTGTGAGCCATCATAATATATATATCCATACCATCATAAACACAATTTTTCCTAGGCTTTTCTCGTGGTCAACGTTTACGCCCCGTTGACAGGGTTGTGCTGTCCCCTTTTTAGGACTAAAGCCTTCTTTTCATCCCCTTTCTTAAGGATGACTCCTTTGGAACCTAAAGGTGCACTCCCTTACTATGGAGCTTCCTTTTTGGATCCTCAAAGTATACTCCCTTGCTAAGGAGCTATCAAATGTGCACTGACCCCTTTTTTAGGACCGTCCCTTGCTAAGGACTAGCTGCAGTATGATTGTCCCTTGCTAAGAACTAATACCATACTGAGCTTCTAATCACGACTTGCCATAGGTTTTCAAAACATATTCAATATGTTCACAAAAATAGTTCATTCATAATTCTCAACAATAAAAAGGTATAATCACGCATACAAGTTTAAATAAGTTTAGGTTGTCCCACAAGTTTTTCATAAAACGAATAGTCTATGTGCACATCAAACATTTATAACATATTAATTTATATATAGAATATCAACATAATTCTTTGATATAAAATAGTTTAATAATCAACGTTGTTTTGGGAAAACCCCCAAAATTAGTAAACACCGCTTACCTCTTAGTTGCAAATATAAAGAAATCAACCTCCCTTGAATCACAACAATTCAGTAGGATTAGAACCTAGCAACACCAAAAATAGGCTCATCAATACACAGTTTCCTACTAAAAATCTATTTTCACGCTTAAATGGTTTTATCCTGTCAGTTCGTTTAGACCCCTTAAACCCAACAGATTAACCTAGTGAATTAGCCAAGTGATTAACTTAGGTAATTTAATTAAAACTAGGTTAACACAAATAAGCAAAAACAACAAAGCAGCGGAAAATAAATAACACAAAGATATGATGACCCAGGAAACCACACCGGTAAAAACCTGGGGAGGATTTGACCTAGCTATCCTCAAGGTAAACTGAATCCACTATGAAAGAATCGAAGTTTACACAATAAGACTTAGACCACTAACATCTTATTGCTACCCAAGTGTAGGAAACTTACTACCATGACCCCATGATAGCTCCGAGATCCACGGACTCCTTCTTTCTTGAATTCTTCAGCAAATCCACAAGCGCACCTGCTTGTATATCTTTGTGCTCTATTGATTCTGCAACTGTATGATTTACACAACTCTTGACATAAATCTCAAGTTTGTAAACCCTAAGTGTATGTGAAGGTAAACACCTCTAGATCTCACAGAGAGATTCACAAACACAGCAAAACAGAACTCTAAAGAATAGAACTCTGAGAAACAGAACTATAAAAACGTGGCTAGGGTTTTCCCTTATATACTTAGGGCAAAACATAAAACCCTATACATTAAATGAGCTAGGGCTGAGTTGGAATTTTTTGCAGAAAAACGTTCTGCACGATTTTCGATCGATCGAGTCTAATTTTCGATCTATCGAGTCATACAGAAAGTTAAAGGTAATTCTGCATAAAAACTCGATTCCAACTTTACATTAAGACCCATACTTTGAGCAAGTCTAACACACGACTAAACATTGTTTTGATCATGGTTTGCCAACATACAAATTGAAGTTCTAAATACATTAGTTCCTAATCTTTAGAACCTAACAAACTCCCCCTTTGGCAATTCGTGACAAAACACAGACTAAACAAAAAGCTCAAAGTTACAATTTGAAATAGCCCATTACAATAAATAGCCACATAACAATTCAACCTAAACTACTATCTAACAGTTGCAAAATAGACAACAGCTCGACTGAAAGCAACCTGTATATTCCTGTAACACTTAACAAACACATAAACGCATGTGTGTAAAGGAAAAACAGTAAAGCAACAAATATGCAAACTAACTCTCCCCCTAAGTTAGATACATCAAAATAATTTCAACTCCCCCTAAACAGAACAATCTTGTTTCTTCCACACATATTCCACAATTCAACTCCCCCTTTTTGTCACGTATTGACAAATATAACTCAAACAAAGAGTAAACATGAGAGAAAAAAGAGAACCAAGGGAACATAAAACATATTAGCTCTATAGAAAATAGAGATAACTCCCCCTATAAAGAGCAACAACTCCCCCTATGAACAACAAAGGTTAAAAACAAGCTTCTCCCCCTATAAAAATAGGAAAAACAAAACAAGTTTGGGAAAAACAGTTTTGGGGAAAATTTAGGAGGCGGGGATAAATAAAAACACAAAAACCAAAAAAAATAAAGTTGAAGATACACATGAAGAAAAATATTCTCTCTTTCAATAAATGCAAACTGGACACTATGTGACCCATAAACAATTGCATGAGTAGAGAAAATATTTGCACATTATTATCCATCATATCTCTTAAGAAAAATATTTTCTGCAATTCACACATTAAGAAAAATAGCATATACTAAAATGTACAAAGGACTCAAAAATTAATCAATCAATTTCTAATTCAAGTTGAGTACCCAATTTAGCAAAGTGTATGCATGTTATGTGTGAAAACAATGAGAGATATGACTGCAAAACTGCAAGATAGATACAGAAAAACAATGCAACTCATGTGAATCCTAACCATAAATGATGCATGAAAAAAAATTTGGTCAAAAACTCTAAAAACTGAAAATTTTTCAGTTTCGATCGATCGAGCATCAATCGAATACCAATCGAGTCAGACAGAATCAAACCAAAAATTTTAATCGCAATTTCGATCGGTCGAAAAACACCCTCGATCGATCGAAAATCTGGAAAACTTAAATTTTTGAAAAACAGAGCAATTTTATGCAGAAACTCCTCAAAGCACAATATTTCATGAATGAAATGCATGAGTATGAGACTAAAAGTTTTTCAAAAACACATGAATATAGCCCAGATCTTCCAAAATTAAGATTTTCAATCAATTTGTCCTTAAAACTCAAATTTTGCATCAAAATCAAGGAACACATAATCTTGGATGGCCACAACAAAATCACACACAATAACATGTACAGAGTTTAGCAAAGAGTAACATGTGTAGTGTGTGCAACTAGCAAAAGCTTAAGAAACATGTGAGGTGATATGTGAATAGTAATCAATCACAAAGTCTACAAAATTCATCACATAAATTTGAAAAAGACTATCACCTAAAGAGTTACATCATATAACTCTCACATCTCCTAGAATAAAAGCTTGCAATCATGTAAGTTTCTTGATTTGCCTCATAATTAATATTCAAATTAATTGATTAGAAACTTAATAAAATAGCCGGGATAATGTACACACCAATTTTATTAATTGTGAAATTATTATAGCCCAATAATGTACACACCAATTTTAATAGAGGCTACACCTTATGTTCTTTTTGTGCATGTGCTACACTTTCTCGAGCACAAAATCTTACGATATGCACTAAGGTGTTCATGATTGGCTAGTAAACAGTGGTGAGATGGTTATTTATGCCTTTCTCAATAAGTCCAAGTCCGACAATCAAAGGCATGTGACTTCAAGATCAAGACAAAGTGATCAAAAACTATAAACATCTTCCCACACAACATGCACTACAAAGCTCACACTAGTAACGTGCAATAAAATAAGCTCATCCAAGCTAAACAAAGTACATAAACATGTTATGTAAAGATAATATGGCCAATCTTAATTATAAATCCAAGATATATAATACAAAACACAAAAAAAATCTTTTTGGTTTAAAAAAAATTTATGACCAAAACTAAAAAGCACACTTTATGCTAAATGATTAAAAAAAAATGCTAATGCAATGCATGACAGTGCTTAACTAAGCTATAGAGGGTACACAAACAAGAAATATCAATTTCTTAATTAACCCATGAGTACATGTACAAACTAGTACATACTCAAACAGAATAAAATAGCTTATCACTTATAGAACACATGCTATTCAAGTTTCTCCACAATGTCAAGCATGTTTTAAATCAAAAGAGATATCATAATTCATGTAATCCTCAAGAAAAAAAAAAAAAAAAAAACAACCTAAAACAGAAACAAAACATGTCCACAAATAATTGAAAGAATTAAATCAGGGACAAGTAAACAACACTCACCTTAGAGAATCTTTTCTCACCCATATAGCACGAGTCTTCGGCTTTGTAGGTGAAAATCCATGAGAAGCAGAGTGTATTTGAGGGATTCCACCAATCTTCTGAGAAAGACTAAAATCCTGCAATTTCCTTTCACAAGCCAACAAGCTTAAATTTTTCAAAAGCATATGAAATAATTTATTTGGACTTATGGCAGGAGAAATATCATCACATGTCCTAGACTGAAACACAGAATGCTTAAATTTCAATTTATGACAATTAGGACGAATGTGACCGGAGACACCACAAAAGTGACAAACAGGAATAAATTTAGGAACATCAGTATTCCTAACAGCAAATCTAGTCTCAGATTTTGGTTTTTGCCTCAACAAAGAACAATTTGGTCTAATATGACCAACAACACCACAAAGGTGACAAGTAGGCACAAAAACAGAATTCTTATGCTCTCTAACAGTAGGTTTAGACTTAGGTTTAGAAACTTCAGCGTCTACTTCAGAACTTTTACCTTTGTCTAACCTAGCAAAATAAGCCTTTTCTTTATTATTCCTCTTGAAGGGAGGGATATAAACTTTTTCAGTTTTAGGCTTAAGAGAAATAGAAACACTTCTGTTATCAGCAGCAAGCTTGGTACTAGTCAAATTTTCAATTTTAGCTTTAGACTCAACTAAATCTTGTTCCAAGCTTTTCATCTTCTCATCTTGAGAGGAAATTTGATTTCTCAAAAATTCATTCTTTTTATTAGATTCATCTAATCTAACAATCAATTCCTCTTTTTCAAGATTAGCCAATTTTAACTCTTCCTTGAATTTCTTAGCAATTCTCATAGTTTTCAATAATTCCTTACGAAGAGTTTCACAGGCATCAAAAAGATCAACAGAAACAACAGTGTCCTTCTTATTCAAATCATCACAATCAAAAACAGTAAGACACTTAAAATTATCCATGATAACAGGGATCAAGGATCAACTCTTAGATCAAAGGATCTACAACAAAAGAGCTACCCGCTCTGATACCACTTGTCAGTTCGTTTAGACCCCTTAAACCCAACAGATTAACCTAGTGAATTAGCCAAGTGATTAACTTAGGTAATTTAATTAAAACTAGGTTAACACAAATAAGCAAAAACAACAAAGCAGCGGAAAATAAATAACACAAAGATATGATGACCCAGGAAACCACACCGGTAAAAACCTGGGGAGGATTTGACCTAGCTATCCTCAAGGTAAACTGAATCCACTATGAAAGAATCGAAGTTTACACAATAAGACTTAGACCACTAACATCTTATTGCTACCCAAGTGTAGGAAACTTACTACCATGACCCCATGATAGCTCCGAGATCCACGGACTCCTTCTTTCTTGAATTCTTCAGCAAATCCACAAGCGCACCTGCTTGTATATCTTTGTGCTCTATTGATTCTGCAACTGTATGATTTACACAACTCTTGACATAAATCTCAAGTTTGTAAACCCTAAGTGTATGTAAAGGTAAACACCTCTAGATCTCACAGAGAGATTCACAAACACAGCAAAACAGAACTCTAAAGAATAGAACTCTGAGAAACAGAACTATAAAAATGTGGCTAGGGTTTTCCCTTATATACTTAGGGCAAAACATAAAACCCTATACATTAAATGAGCTAGGGCTGAGTTGGAATTTTTTGCAGAAAAACGTTCTGCACGATTTTCGATCGATCGAGTCTAATTTTCGATCGATCGAGTCATACAGAAAGTTAAAGGTAATTCTGCATAAAAACTCGATTTCAACTTTACATTAAGACCCATACTTTGAGCAAGTCTAACACACGACTAAACATTGTTTTGATCATGGTTTGCCAACATACAAATTGAAGTTCTAAATACATTAGTTCCTAATCTTTAGAACCTAACATATCCTAATCAATATTGATATATCCAAAATTCTCTATTTATTCACCTAACTATCCAATTTACTTTCAGCTTTGATCAGATTTCTGGACATACAATTTCTGCCACATAATCATGTCTTTTTGGCTCTACCCAATCAGATTTTGGCTTTTAAAAATTGCTACATAATCAGATTTTTTTGGGCTTAAAAGTTGCTACATACTCAGTGGCTTAGAGATGATAATTAGTATCATTAGAATGATGCAAAGGTAGGTATCTAATGACATAATGCAGCAGCCTTTTTCCATTAATAAAATTCTAGCAATGCATGAAACTTTAATATGGCAGAAAGGTGAACATGTGGTCAACCTAATTTATAACTTAATTTATCAACCCAAAGGCCCATAATTTCTTTGATGCCGCCACAATACAAAGAAGTTGCTGGGCACGTAATGAACAAGGCAAGGTGAAGATGCATGGCTGATGGGCGGTGATATATATATATATATATATAGTGAACCATAAGGTCATAAAATGTCCAACAATACCCTTTTTCTATCAACATCATCATGTACTTAGATCCATAACAGCCAGCCCCCCCCCCCCCCCCCCCCCTTTTTTTTCTTTTTCTACTGGGTACGCCACTAACAGGTTCTTCCTATAAGAGTAGGGACAAAGGCCAGCCATTGAGTATTACAATATTCCTAAGTTTAGAGTAGAAGAGAGAGCCATACCTGAAATCTCCACTCACAGCCACAGTGAAGCAAAGCAAGGTTCAGCAGTGTGATGCGGCTGAAGCAAAAAGGATACACGTGAACTTAAAAGGTAAAAGGCTAGGGTTATCAAGGCCCATATATATATATATATATATATATATATATTTTTACTTATGCCACCTCACTTGGGCTTCAAATTATTTTAAATATCTTAGGCCCAAATCAATTAAATCCATTTAATTGTGGGCCTCCTTTTAATTTATGTTTAAGAATTAAATAAGGGATAAAATTATGGGGTGTTACAATAGTCTTTTATTTTGCGATAACCTTGTTAGTTTGTTATTTATAAAATTTGTCAGAGCTTTTTTTTTTTTTTTTTCATCTGAATTTCTTGGCTATAAGATACGAGAAACAGAAACTTGATTCATCTAGCTGCGAAACTGCAATGCTGGTCTTCTCATGTATATGTGTGGAGCATCAAACAGATGGAGCTTGATCCTTGGATATAAAGAGAGGGGGGCCTAAGTAGCACTGATACGAACACTAGACATGGTTGCAATATAAGACATTGATGCAATACGATACAATAAAGATATGACAGTATTACATTTTTATTATTTTTTTAAATTGAGAACATAAACATGTACTAAAGTTTGAAAAAGCATTTCTAAAATTAATATTGTGGCGGTTGAGTCAATCTTGCTTGGACTAGACCAATGTCACAATTAATGTTTTTGTGGGAATAAAGGGATAGCTCACAATGAGAAATCCAAGGAGACCAAACTTAGAAACAAGGTGGTAGAGATGATACAAAGACCCAAAAATACAAACATATGAGACTACCTCAGTTGGTCTCTCCATCATGGTAAATCTGTTTGGAGGGATTTTAGGGAGGATGGAAAATTGAGAAGAGAAAAGTGGAGAGAAAGTAATTTTAGTGGATGTTTGATTGTGAGTGAAAAAAAAAAAAAAAAGGTGGTGGACCTGGATGTTTGCCTGGGGGGAGCTCAATGTATTAAGCTGACGAAAAGGCCCATGTGCACTTGCACATAGGTTTCATCATTTCTTTGCTATTTTTTTTTCCCTTTGATTATTGTTTCCGTGACTCTTGCCTCTCCATGTTACCTTAAGTTTCCATTTTTTTTTTCTTTTCTTGTATTTCTTAGCAGTGGTTTATTTATTTTAAATTTTAATTTGAAGTGTCCACACACAATTCTTTTAATAAAAAAATGTGTTACTTTTTTGTTTTATTTAATGGATACATAATTGTAAATTTATACCAACATTATTTTCCATCCTCTCATTTTTCTTCTCAACTAAACAAATAAGTTCTTCATCTCTCCACTTTTCCATCATTTCAACCAAACACAAATTAGAAAAAGCTAAATTTCTTCTATCCTCCCACTTTTTTATCTCCTCCCACTTTTTTATCCCCTCTCCATTTTCTATTCTCTCACTTTTCCACTCCTTTAACCAAACAGACCTTTTTTTTTCCCCTATTTTTGGAATCATACTGAGATTACGTGTTTAACCCACTATTTACACTAGTTGTTGATACCCATTTTTGACCAAAAAAAAAAAAAAAAAGGGCCCAATAGCATAAAAGCCCAGTAACTAGCAAAAA
This sequence comes from Lithocarpus polystachyus, assembly GCA_033629205.1. NCBI lineage: Eukaryota > Viridiplantae > Streptophyta > Magnoliopsida > Fagales > Fagaceae > Lithocarpus > Lithocarpus polystachyus. The sequence goes on from CM066172.1 coordinate 5,531,359, forward strand.
GGATTGTGAAAAGAGATTAGCAAGCAATGGCAGAAACAAAGGGTCGTAAAATCCCGAAAGGAATGAGAGAAAGAAGGAAGGCCCAATAGGTCAACCCAGCAGGAAATAATGGTAGGCAGGCTCACAAACCCAAGAAGGGGCAAAAGTAGGGTGAGCCCAATAAGCCAATGTCATCCTCCAAAAAAGATAAGCTTAGGCAGAGAGGATGTAGGAGTAGAACGAGACAAAGTTAAGTAGCAATGGCAGAAATAGTGTGGGAAAGAAAGAAAACAAAAACAGAGAGTAGTGGAACAACCACATTGTGGCTAGAGGTAGGCCCACGGTCAAGAGATTTGCAAAGAGAGTGGTTTGGTGGAGGGGGAAAGGGCTTATTTTCGGTATCCATCTAGGGCCTCTTTTGAGGGATACTTTGTTGGGATGGTATCTTTGCCCAAAATATGTGGTAGACGGTTGGGACCACTTGATGCGTGAGAGAGAGAGAGAGAGAGAGAGAGAGAGAGAGAGAGAGAGAGAGAGAGAGACCCAAAGCCTTATTCGTTTAAGCAAGAGGGAAAGACTCACGGCATAACCAAACGAATTGGGATTTGTCATGGAATGGGTAGTGGAAGGGAGAAAAGGTACTGGGGGTGCCTCGATGTACTGAACGCCAAGCAACCAATAGGTTAGTGGGCAACTATGAAGAGGTGCTCATAGCAGATAAAATGGTTGGTGAGCCATAGGGGCAAAAGAGAGAAATTCTATAGGATTAACACAGTATAAATAGGAACAGTAGTTATAAATGGAAGGGGGGGATAGCAACTAAGGTAGGAAACATAGAGAATTGAAAGGGAAATTACAGAGAAAAGAGAAAGGGTGAAGTAAAAAGAAAAGAGAGTAAACACAGCATAAAGGGCATGCATCAATAGGCAACATTTTCCCTCCCTCTTACAGCAAACCCACTATTTGAAAGCCCCAATGAAGTAGCAAGTAGCCATCTAGGCTTATTCTCCAAAATGCACAACTTTGATGGCTTAGCCCAATAGCAAGGTTGTCCAAGTTGGGGTTTGGGCTCTCTTTAGTTCACTTCTTGCGGAAAGATTTATCATTTTATATTTTGATGTATCATTTATACATTTGCTGTATCATCTTGCATTCTACTGTATTGTTTTGGCCCTGATACCATGAAAAATTAAGTTGGGGAATTGGTTTTGGCTTCAATGATCAAAACCAGTGTATTTGCATTAATATTTATGTAGCTATACATGTAAATCTGTTTCACCTGAAAAGATATAGCAATAATTCAAATACAAGAAGATTAAATATCAGTTGTATGCATTTTTATCTCAATATTTTGTAGCAGCTCTGTTTTATATGAAATTTGGTCTTATCTTGATCTTGAGATGAATAGATTTAAACTTGGTGCTTATCTTTATCTTTTTCAAAACTAGCATCAATGGGATTAACTTGATCGTATTGATCTGTTATCTTAACATTGCTTATGTTAATTAACTAACCTCCCCACTGTAACTGATCCTCCTGCCATAAGGTATTTGCTCTTAAATCTATAATACATACTGACATTTGTGGACTAATACTTACATGTGTTAATGTTCGTTGTCTTTATTTTGGGATGCTGGGTTTGTGCAAAAACTAGCCCTTTAACAAGATCCTGCTAGAATAGTGGGTCAGGCCAACTTTCCGACCCATAGCAGAATAGGTCTCAGCCTTGCAGAACAAGCTCAACCCAATAGTACAAAAAGGACCCTACACTGGTCACTTCAAAACTTAATGCGTAGGCCACCATTTTCTCTTCCGCTAGTGCAGTTATTCGTTGCAATTAGTGTCATATCTTGAATAATGTGCTTGTTTGTGGAGCATCCCCGAGCATTGTAGTTCCTCACCGTTTACCTCAAGCAAGTTCTCCTTGGCAAGTCGATTTCAGATGATATTCTCACATAATGACTAGTCTCTTCCATCCTTTTCCTACTACCAAGGGTTTAAACCCTTCTGTTTTCGTTGTACTATACTAATATTTATGCTAAAACTAGCATGAGACCATATTACTAACAAGTTGAAATGGAACGCGTTATACTAACCATTGCCAACACAATCACAGGGCTCATCTTTTTTGGGTCTTTGAGGGAGAGAGAGAGATACATATAATCTGGTGCAAAGTCATATTTATCGATGGCCTCGCATGAGAGATACAGAGAGCGAAGGAGAGCCAAGAAGGACTTAACCGATGGTAGAGCCAAAGCATATTGCTTTCACAGCAATTTTGGCAAGTCATCCCTGGCTCAACTCCACTCCCTATCTCATCATGCAAGACACATAGACAAATGTCACTAATCTTCTATATACCACTTTCATATCTTTCTTTAATTTACATCCTTCAGCGCAATTGAAATATATATAGGAAGAGATCTATCCTTGGGGTTGCACATTGTATTATTGATTGGTTGTTGTGGGAATAGAATCTGGAAGATGAACGTATGATGGGAAAGTTGGGATATGATGCGTCAAGGGAAATTTATTCTTAGGATGATAGCCATGATAAGATTTTGATACAATTTAACAGGTCTGTATGGGTAATATGTTGGTTTTCTGACCAAATCCTATTGCACTCACTAGATAATTTCTATATTCTATGTGCCTTTTGACAAAAGGGTCCTAAAATAATTGACTGTGAGAAAAAAAATTCCCATGTTCTTTACATATTTAACCTCCTCGAATTCAACTCTAACGTCCCTATTTGGATTATTGTGACGTACCTTATGATATTGTGTTACTCTGGCATGGTTTAACAAATCATTTTTGTTGATTTAATTAGTGAAACTGGCGTGCTTGTTTCTCACGTTGAATTCTAGAGTCCACAAAAACAACATTTCTTGGAAACTTCAGGAGAAATGACAAAAACAAGCATTGGCATAAATTCACTCATTGTCTCCTCGTGAATGACTCTAAGATATGCAGCAATGACTATTTGATTTTTGTATTATGCAATGCAGTTGAGGAATTTATAGGCAAACTTGATGGATTTCACAAAAGCTTCTAGCCTTCCACATACACTTCTCATCCAAAATTTTGATAGGTGATTGTGAGAGTAGAATTTTGGTGGGGATAGTGGCGGTTTTAGGAATTTTTTCTAGAGTGGTCATTAAGAAAATTAAATAATACAAAATCTAATAAAAAAAGAACTTAATAAATTGACAAAAAAGAAGTTGCAAATACATAAAATCTTACAACTTCCTTTTACGAGTTTTTTTTTTTTGAAATCATTATATTATAGTCTCATTATCAATGTTGCAAGCTACATCTCTTTTAAAATTTTAGCTCAATAAAATTTTTATTTGGATTTCTCTTTTTGTTTGTAAGGACCTAATATATTGTTAAGTGGATATACTAAAGTTTAAGGGAAAATTTTGGCTATACACTTAGTTGTAGCTTAAGACTAACACTCTTACTAAACAAATTAACATGACAACTGTAGGGACAATGGGCTGGTAGGAGCAATGGGCCGGTAGGAGCAACACGCCAGTGGGAATAATGGGCCTGGAACTCCTTATCCATTTACATAGTGCATCCCAAGCCCAAGCCGAGGACTAGGGCTGGTCCGAGGACAATTCAACTCGGCCTAGATGATCCGTGCTAAAGGTCAGAAGGGTTGAATATGAGCTCAATGATCCCGGGGTTTCGCCGAGGACGAATGCCACTTCGGATAATCAAAGCCGGGATAACATTTGGAGCTCTGCCGGTCATAAAGGTACCCCAGAGGATTCTGCTAGACTGAGTGAATGTCATGGAAGCACGTATCAAGAAAATATCCCAAAATATCAAGGAAGAAGGCTGCCAACCCCGCATTAAATGCTCCACAACTAACCCTCTGGCCGCATTTATGTGGAGAAGACATCTAAACAGTGACTTCCAACCTTACAACTCCTACATAGAGGATTCTGGAAAGGCTAGAGGGGGTAGGTGTCAACAAACAAATCATTACATCTGTACGTGGAGGGCTCAGAGAGAGTGGAGAAGCAATATAAAAGGAAGAAGGAACCTAAAAATGGAAGGGGACGGGGAGAAAAAGAACAAGACTTGCACCCATTACTGAACAATACTTACACCAAACAACTATCCTCGGACATAGGCCGAGGACAATCCTTTAAGCCAAATCCCTGTACTTCCTCCTAGTGTGTGATCTTAGCCCATCCAATTGGCAGTCTAATCTACACTAGCCTAGTTTTCCCGACCTACTCTCTACAAATTCATTGTTGTTGGGCCTTCTAGATAGATCCACCTACCTTTGGGCCGGATTCCTAAACCTGTGTCCTTACAACAACATATTTTGAAAATATAAGTTGAATTGCATGTTCTTTATGTTCTTAAAACACATGTCAAATTTCTTGTCAGTTAGATTTTATTTACTATTTGATCAATAAACTTATTTTTTATGTATAATTTTAGACAACAAAAACTCAAAATTTAAACATTTGATTGATGGCATAACTATTGATTTTTGATTTTCTTGAAATTTTGTACGTATGGAATATACAAAAGAAAATGTAATCTAATTGTAAATTTATCAAAATTATAACGCTTGAAATTCCATTTTGAACGATATGCACGTGATGAAAATGCATGTACCATATAGCTAGACGTACAAGTAAATTGTGAAGGAGATCTATTCAATCATAGACAACCATTAACGTGTAATTAATGTCTTTGCAATCCTTGATTTATTTTAATTTTTTTGGTTTAGCACATTTCGTATGGAAAATTTCAACCATACAATTAAACTTATAGTTTAATTAACAGCAGGATTAACCGTATATCATTATTATTGATAAGAGACAAGGACGGAACCATGTCCAAGAAGAGGAGGGCTGTGCCCCCCCCCCCCCCCCCCAATTTTTTTTAAAATATTAAAAAATATGTATATATTTAAGATTTTAGAAAAGAAGTCCATGAAAAATTATATTTGTCCCTCTCAAGAAAATTATATTTGCCCCCCTCGACTTCGAATCCTAGTTCTGTCCCTAATAAGAGAGGTGCTACGTTCACAATATTTTTACAACATTTTTACAACAAATCATAGGTGGTTAATTGTTATTGGTTCAAATTTAAACCTAGCACTAAGAATACTTTTTTGCCCCAACAATAATAACCAATAACAATCTGCTACTTAGAATTTGTTGTAAAAATGTTGTGAAAATGTTGTGAACATATCATTTCTCTATTGATAATATCATTGATTTGTAAATGGTTGGTGTGTTTTATTTATTTATTTATTTATTATTATATTTTTAATGGAAGAGGTTTTTCTTTTTAGGCAACTTAATGGAAGATTTTCCTATTATGTATTTTAGCCTTTTATTTTATTTTTGGTAAGAGTTTCTATATAGTTGTTTGGTAGTTGGGCAGAGTTAGGAATTGTTGTTTGGGAGGCCGAGATAAAACAACCCTATTGATTTGGGATTCAAGAAAAATGCAAACCGTGACATACTATATACATACATACATGTCTACATGAGGCACTAGTTAAAAAAAAAAAAAAATCTTAAATCCAAAGTATAAGTCATAACTCATATATAATACTGCAAGATTATTATATTAAAATTTTTTATTAGTGTTATTTTTCCTAACGCTCAAAAATATTAACAAGCTAAACACCCGAATGAGAATCTAAAGGTCATTTTTTATCTTGCATTTTTCTTATTTTTATGAAAAACCATAAGCCCATAACATTCATAGAAATTAAATATCAGTATATAACAAAACTAGACTATAATTACAATTAAAAGAAATGATATTCATAGAAATTAAATATAATAAAATCACTATAAGAAACCATAAAATAAAAAGAATTTAAATTCTACCAGATTAAACAACTATAGTAAACAAATTAAAAATCAGTTTCATAACACGTAGTAGAAATTGAACTAAAAAAAGAAAATAATAAAATAAATAGAAATTATACTTTTGGGGGTAAGAGGCCCAATGCCAGATAATGGGCCGTGAGCCTATCCGAGGAGACCCATGCATTCGAGGACAACAAGTCATGAGAAATGTGCCTGGCCTAACTCCTTTCTGAAGTGTAAGTTATGTGGAGAAAAAAAAGACTGGTCCGAGGAGACTTGCCTGTTCGGATTATCAAAGGGATGATCAGGATGAATGCTCCAATATCGATCCTAGCATTTCCAGAGAATCCCCTGACTTATGTAGGCAAAAAGGATAGATGGCAACGATCAGATATTAAGTAAAAGGCTGCTGCTACCGTATTTATAATTTTGCAGCTAACATCATGGCCGCATTAATGGGAAAAAGACGTCTGAACAGTGGCCCTGGTCCTTTACAGCTACCATGTAAAGGCTTTAGGGGAAGGTTGATGGGACAAGTATCAAGAAGGAACCACCTAACTGGCACGTGAGAAGAACTGGCATATAAATAGAGCTTAAGGCAAGGAAAAAGAGGACATTGAACAATCCAGAGAAAAAGAGAAAAGGCAAACAAAAAAGCATCAAGGAAAGAGAAAGAAAAACATCCAGGGAACTATCAAGAAAGGCTCCTCGGACTGAGCTGAGAAGAATCCAATACTGTTCCAGCACTTCGTCTTTATCAGGCTGATCATAACTAGACTTGGGCCATCACTAGCTCGTTTCAACCGAGTTTACTTAGCCCACTCTCTTACAAATTCATTGCAAGGATATTGTTCACTTGTTAGGCCAGAGTCCATCCCTCTCGTAGGCCCAAATTGTAAATTGTGTCCTTACAATACTTAAATAGCACAAAAGAAGATAAAGAAGAAGAATAATTTTGTAACATAGAATGCACTGTGTAAGAGAAGAAATGGTATGAGAATTGAGAATGGGAAAGGAAATAGAATAAAAAAAAGACTTTTATTGGTTTGCATTGTACTTGCAGTATAAACTTATGTTATAAACATATAAAATGTAATAAATGTTGTATATGTTTGTAAAAAGTGTACAATATATAGTAGAACTATAAAGTGGCACATGGGAGGGAAGACTTTGGTAAAAAATAACTTTGTTAAGAGTTGTTTATCATATAAATGTCAACACAAACTTTTTTTATTTACAAGAATACCTCTTTTGTTTTTGGGTGAAAAGTTAAGATTTTTTAGGGCATATTTGGCTAAATTGTTGGAGGTGAGGGGCCAATCTTTGCTCTTGGAGGTAGGGCTGTAAATGAACCAAGCCATTTATAAATAACTTGGGCTTGGATCGATAAAAAGCCCGTTCATGTTTGTTTGTTTATAAACAAGCCAAGTTTAAGCTTTAGTTTTAAGCTTGTTTAATAAACAAGCCGAGCCTAAGTAAAAAATATTGTTCATGAACAAGCTTGTAAACACCAAGGCTCGATACAAAAGTAATAAAACAAGTTGAGCCTAGGCTTATTTATGAGTTTGGTAATAAAATTGATATGAGCTTGACAAGTAAACTCATATCCTTCTAAGACTTTAATTAATTATAAATTGAGACCACTCATCCAAACCAAATAGGCTAGATAATAAACTTGATATAGGCTTGATAATATACTTGTGTTGGATCTCAAGCTCAAAAACATGATATTGAGCTTGAGTTTGGGCTTGATATTGAGCTCAAGCTTGACTTGACCAATGAATCAAGCCAAGCCAAGATAAGCTCAGGTTTGAACATTATTTGTAGGCTTGTATCAAGCTCAAGCCAAGGTTGAAGATTCTACTTATGTTGTCGAATCGAGCTTGAACATTCACTACTTGACAAAGCTCGACTCGTTTACAACCCTACTTGGAGGGGTGGGCTTTTAGATAAAATGGAGCAGCTGTACTTTTTAACTACTATTATAAGGGTTTTTTTTTTTTTAAATGCCCCCCTTCACCCCTACATAAACGTGGCTTCGCCCCTATTGGTAGGACTTGATGGATGATAGCATGAGTAACATTTACTCAGACCACTCATATAAAAGTTTGTTTCTCATCTGATATTTTTGTGTGGATATTGACATCTACATCAATCATGAAATTTTTGTGTGGCTCTCTCTTCTTTGCTGCTCTTCCTCTCTCAATCCCACTTCGCCTCAACTCTCAATCTCTTATCTTTTTTTTTTTTTTGCTGGACCAAAATAGTAGCTCAAACCATTATTGTGTAGAATAGTTAATGATATCGTTAGGAAGAAGCTCAACTGTACATTTTGGAAGAAATCTCTTATTGGAGAGGTGGTTTCCATTAGTAAGAAACCAAAAGTGTTTTTAACTTTGTTTTTTAAGTGTGTAACTTTATTGTTTTGATTCTCTTGAAGCAAATAGGAGTAAAGTGCTTGACAGTTGACAACCCCATAGTCTAACGGTCCATTTGGATTGAAAGGGAGAGAGGGAGAGTAGAGTAGAGTAGATTTAGCTCAAAATTAGCCTATTTTCAGTCAACTCTACTCTCCTCCCCTCCCCTCTCATCTCCCTTCTTTCCCTCTCAATCCAAACGGACGCCACATGCCACACATACATGACAATGAGTTAACCAAAATGTGAAAGAGGTGAAACCACGTCACCAATAGATGACTAAATCTATAGTAATTTTATATATAGGTTTGACTTTGTAACATTTGTGTCAATTTTGTTTGGATGGAACATGCTTCTTTAGTAAATTTAAACATGAATCACATAGTAATATAAGAATTGCATTTTATTAGATGTAAAAACACGCTTATCAAAAAAAATATTATTAGATGCAAAAAAACACACACATATATAACTAAACATTATAAATTATATATACTTATAATTTTAAAATCATTATTTATCTATTTATTTATAACATCATCAGTCCAACCATCATTTCAACTTCGATCAGACCAGAAAACTGAAAATCATTCTATTTTTCGATTTTTTGTTCGGTTCAGTTTTTATAACTATGATCATAATAGATGTGGTGTGAAGGCTTGGAATTACACCTAGATTGAGGTAAAACATGAACCATGTGGTTGAGGCTGTAGTTGCAAGGTGGATAGTAGTTGTAACTTCAACAACAAAAGGAGAGTGTTGGGAGAGTAGTCATGGATCCCTCTATTCTATATTGTATAATTCAATTAAAGCATGTATATGGGGTGTAGAAGTTAAAAAGAAAATCAATCAACTTTTACATCCATGCGATAATTGCTTGGTGTAATATCCAAATTCGATGATAGGAGGCTTTGAAATTCAGAATCCAAAATGTGAGGAAGATGGCGGGGTGGGGGAGGTGGCGGGCAGATATTTTTGTACTATATTTTGTTGGCACTTACCATAAGAGTACAATAAATAATTGAGGGAAAAATCTGTTATAATAAACATCAACATCCCCCATAATTCAATGTTGGGCCCCTATGTCTTACTACGCCCAAAATACACAAGGACATCACATGCATAGATCGTAGGTACAAAGACAAATATATTTAAGTATATAAACCCCATCATCCACCAACTCTCACCATTATCTCTCTATAATTGTCACCAAATGGAGTCTTCCTCTTCTTGGGCTCTTATAGTAATGGCATCACTAGCAGCCTTAGCCTTTCTCTCAAAATTATTACCCTTCAAATCCTACCAGCTAAAATTTCCACCAGGTCCCAAACCTTGGCCAATCATAGGCAATCTAAATCTTAAAGGTTCCCATCCCCCCAAATCTCTTCACAAATTGGCCCAAAAATATGGACCAATTATGCAACTAAAGTTTGGATCTTTCCCTGTTGTGGTTGCCTCATCTGCTGAAATGGCAAAGGAATTCCTAAAAACACATGACCATGTCTTCGCCTCTAGACCCAAATCTGCCGCTGGCAAGTACTGATCTTATAACCATCACAATATGACATGGGCACCTGCCGGACCATATTGGCGCCAAGGTCGTAAGATTTTCCTCTCTGAGTTGTTTAGCTCAAAACGACTCGAGTCCTATCAATACATTCGTGTTGAAGAAATGCGTGCTTTTTTGTCACGCCTTTGCACATTGTCAGGGAAGCCGGTTGTGCTTAAAGTCCATCTCTTCCGTTTTACTCTAAGTAGTATGAGCAGAATTATATTGAGTAAGAAATATGTTAGTGATGAGTCTAAACACGAGACCTCGATAGTGAGACCAGAAGAATTTCAAGAAATGATAGAAGAGTTGTTCTTGCTAAATGGGGTGTTTAATATTGGGGATTGGATACCATGGCTCAATTTCTTGGACTTGCAGGGGTACGTGAAGCAAATGAAGGCTTTAAAGAAAAAATTTGATCGGTTCCTTGACCATGTGTTTAACGAACACAAGAAAATGATGGAAGGAGTGAAGGATTTTGTGCCAATGGATATGGTGGATATATTATTGCAGCTGGCTAATGATCCAAATATTGATGTTAAGCTCACTTACGATAGTATTAAGGCACTCACCTAGGTACTATGTACCGCTACCTTTCTAAAGTTTTTTTTTTTTCTTCGACTTTACCAATTCAATTATATATACACACACACACACACACACACACACACACACACACACACACACACACACACAAAATAAATAGATCTAATTCTTCATCACATAATATTCTAACATATCAATTATCAGATCAAAATCAAATAATGCGTATTCTTAATATCATCGTTATATAACATGTCAAATAGGATAAAAGAAAATAAATCTTAATGAAGAAAAAAAGTCAAATGTGAGTAAAGTAAATGAAAAAAAAAAAAAAACCTTAATGAGAGGGGGAAAAAAAATTTCATAGGTGAGTAGAGTAATGACAAAAAATGAGTCTAGAAATAACAAAATCTTTGTTTTTACATTCTAGCCGAAATCATCATAACACTCAAAATTTAATGGAATGGATCCAAGTGAGCTGAAATTTAGACCCAAGTGAAAGAGACGGTGGATGATTCATATTGGTTATCTAAGAGTAATTGAACTTTCTAGTTGGAACAAACAAAATTGACAATAATGTGAGGAATGAATAAATTCCCCTCCTACACTTGCTTATTATTCTCCCATGTTCTCAAGTATGTCACATTTACTTTTGATTGACGTTAGGGATACTACAAATTTTACTATATAAACTTTACAAACTAATATGCTACAATTTTGCTCTAAAAAAAATATGCTACAATTAAAATTATAAAAAAAATTAATTAATTCTGATATTCATTTATGGGAAAACTTACCTTATGTATAGTATATTAGATTCTCCAATTCCTTAGTCAGATAATAATTATTTTATTAATTTTTACATTAATAATTTTTTTTTGTGGATAATTCGATAGCTAGATACCAACCAATTAAATTATAAAATTTTTGGCGATTTTAATATTAATTTAACACAAAGGAAAGTGAGAATTTAAGTCCTGAATGTCTTAGGCACATTAAGAGATGCCCACCAATTGAGCAAAAAAAGCTTTTGGCAATTTCTCATACTAGTTTTGACATTTTGTCAGGATCTACTAGCTGGAGGCGTAGATACCTCTGTAACAATTATGGAATGGGCAATGGCCGAATTATTAAAGCAACCACCCCTCATCAAAAAGGCCAATGAAGAGCTGGATAGAGTAATTGGGAGAGAGAGATGGGTGGAAGAGAAAGACATTCCAGAACTTCCTTATATTGAAGCAATTGTGAAAGAGACAATAAGGAAGCACCCTGTGGCTGGATTACTTGTACCACGTTTAGCTCTTGAAGATTGTGATGTAGTTGGTTACAAAACTCAGAAAGGAACTAGAGTCTTCATAAACACATGGAGAATAGGGAGATATCCTTCACTATGGGATGCACCTGAAGAGTTCTGCCCAGATAGGTTTTTAGGGAAGGCTATTGATGTGAAGGGGCAAAATTTTGAGCTACTGCCATTTGGTTCAAGGAGGAGAATGTGCCCTGGCTACAACCATGGACTAAAGGTGGTTAGCACTACCTTGGCTAATATGTTGCATGGATTTTACTATAAATTACCAGATAACATGAACTGTGCAGATCTAAGCATGGTTGAAGTTTATGGATTTGCAACATCTCTCAAATTCCCGCTTATTGCAGTGATGGAGCCTCGACTTCCGCTTCATCTTTATTAGTTCTGAATTTGACGTGTAATACCTTCTCTTTGATGTACCTTTTTGTTATTATGACACATTGCTACTAAATAATTGTGTCTTAGTCATGTATGATGTACCAAGTCTCTAGTTTCGTTGAAAATAAACTTTCGAAAAAGAAAAGTTTGGTTTGGGCTACATTTTGAAATATGGTGAACAAGATTGACAAATGTGTTTTAATAAACCAAATGTTTTACTTTTTTTTTTGGGTAAAATACAGTTAACACCCTTGTGATTTTGACTAATGTCAGCAAGGTTCAAAACTGACTAGCTTGGTTCCTAAACTAGTAAAGCCAACTTGGACCCTAAACAATTAACTCTCTCTCTCTCTCTCATAGTGATTAGGGACCAAGTTGGTCACTATTTAAAAGTTTTGGACTTAGGTGACGTTAACCCAAATCTTATGGGCATTAACTGTATTTATTTTACCATTATTATTTATTATTATTTTTAGTATAAAGTATAAACCAAAAGTTTTATGTGGTCACCCAAAACTGTTTGAACCAGAGTATTTGGGTCACAATTTATTTATAAATGGGTTAAGATTCAATCCTAAGGATTAGGCCCCAAACTTCCTTTGGTTCCTCTCAATTTCCTTGTGTTTCCTTGTTTTTCTCCTCTCTCTTACTCTCTCCCTCCCCAGAATTTCCAACCCCCTACCTCTACCTTCTTCTCCTTTTTTTTTTTTTTTTTTTGATATGATACCTTCTTCTCCTTTTTATAGTCTCTTATTAGTGGGGTCATAATCATTATCACCCCACTTTAGAGGATTCCCTTGGAACTTGTTCCAGATGCCGAATAGTGTTTGGGGGTGGTTCCCTAATGGCACTATCAGTCCTCAGCTACAAATCTTACTAGGTTCGTGTTTCACCCTAACTACCTTTGTTATCGGTCAGCATTTAGCCGACCACTCAAGAGCCTCTCAAGTTGTCGTCCCCTCAACCACGGTCCTGATCTTGGGGTTGGGCCCATTGCGATAAGGCCCAAGGCCAATTCTCTCATTGCGTACCAAGTTTAATTCATCTGATGGGCCTTGGGCTTTATGTTGGGTTTTGATCAAGTGGGCAGACATGGTTGCCCGGGCCCAACTCACCCACAAATTACTAATTCAACTACTTTTAGAATTCTTCGGAATGCTTAGCAAGTTAGCAAATTATAAAGACACATGCCAGCCAAAAAAAAAAAAAAAACTAGTTTAATTATCGGTTCAAACAACTAGTTCAATATATGATTAGATATAAAAGATTGGTTTTAACTTACCTTCTTTCAAATATAGATTCCACAAAAGAAATCAAGTTTTTTTTTTTTTTTTTTTTTTAATTTATTGTGTGATTAGATACATATTCCAACGAAAACCTAGTATTAAATTTGAAGTTATTTGCATGTTAACTAAAAATAGTTAACATGTGATGTTGAACTTGACCATAAAAATAGAAACTTGACCTGTAAAAATAGAAACTTTCGTAAAGACCTTTTTTCATATGTGATGCTGAGCCCCCACCAGTTGTACAAATGTACAATAACCATGACTGCTTTTTAAAGTTTAAACCCCATTGGAAACCAAATGTACAATAACCATAAAGACCTCTTAATCTTTGTTGAACTTGATCATATTAGGGTACCACCGAATGTTATGTTGGTATTACCTAATGTGACAATGGAACCATTAAAGTGAGGAAAAAAAAAGGGAATCACTAAATGTGACAAAAGTACAGTCACATGTGATGTTAGTACTACACAATGTGAGAATGAAATTGTCAAATTTGAATATTTTGGTAACTTTTTTTTTTTTTTTTTTTTGATAATAGGATATTTTGGTAACCTAGTATAGCAAGTTGCTTACTTATGAGTACAGTACTCTCCAAAAAAAGAAAGAGTAGCGTAGAATTACCATATATATATATATATATATTTATGGGTTTTGAGGTAATCACAATATATTGGTTTTAATGTGCCAAACTAATACTTTAGCAAGTAGAGGGTAATGACCTTCCCACTGTGAGTACTTAAAATTCAAGCCCGTGGTTGCCTTTAACCAAATAAATTACACAATAATAAATCTATACCATTAATAATAAGATGCACTAAAATGATCCAATTGAACAATTTATGGTGATTAGTGATTACTATTCACTTTGGTTCTAACAAATACTCTCTAAAATATATATATATATATATATTTTTTTTTTTGGTAAGAATACTCTCTAAAATATATTTCAACTAATTCATGTTTTATTAAATACTTAAGACAATGACTATGTTAGCCCACAACATTAAAAAAAGGAAAAAAAATTTCACAATACAAGACATCCACAACAAATGGTATTGACACAAACATCGAAAGTCGCATGCTGGCATTTCGCCCGACTGTGGGAGGTGTGATTCTCTTCTAAGTACAGTGGAAGTCAAGATGTTTTGCCTGCTTCTATACGCACAAAAACTTATAGAGATTGTCATGCATAAATTAGTTTGTCCCCGAAGGGTTCACTAGTGTCACTTCAATGATAAATTCAGTCTAGGAGTTTGAAATAGTGGTTTAATTATTTGAGTTTTTTTGAAATCGTACTTCCTTTTCACGTTTTGTAGCTTTTATATTTGCAAATTGCACCTCCCTCTTAAAGTTCTTGGCTTTTTTTCTAATTGATTTGATGCTTGACATCCTAATAATCTGGTGACCTCTAGGAAAAAATTAAGTGGCTCACTTTTTTCTAATTAATTTTACTTTATATACAATTATAACAATAAAAAGATTAACTTTAAGCTAGCCACCCTTTAATAAAAAAAAAAAAAAAAAAGCTAGCATTCAACCTACCGCAACCTTCATCATTTTCTTGAGCTGAGGATCAACGATGAATAAAATTCTCAAAATGAGGAAACCTGCTCAAAGAAAGTGGTGGTGCTTACTTTCTTATTGATGAAAAGATAAGAGAGGACTGTTTGAGATGATTTGATTATTTTTAGAGGAAAGCAACTAATACACAAATAAGAAAGTGTGAGTTGATATAAGTTGAGGAAACAAAATGAGGTAGAGGAAGACTAAAAATAAAATTAGTGGAGTAGTAAAAAATGACATTCCATTTAAAGAAGTAACAAAGAGTATGCCTTTGAATAAATTAGAATAAAGGAAAAAAAGAATACATGTGATTGACCTTGATGAATTTGTTGAGAATCTATAATCGACCCAAAAAAAATTTGAGACTAAGGCAACATAATTGATGTGAAAAAATCGACTATTAAATTCTGTTTTTAAGTGAATATGTCTTTTACTTATGAAATTTAAGATTATTGGGTAATTCTATTGTTAGATTTTTTATTATTAGTAGTAAATAAAATTCAAATAAAATTTGGAATAAAAAAATCTCATTGTTGCCTTAAGCCTAAAATAGTAAAATTGCATCAAGCCCGTCCTTTCCATTAACGATTTTGTCTTTTAGCTTATTTCAGTTCGTGTTATTACGACTGTGGTTCCAAATAGTATCATGATAAGTAAGTAATAACACAGGAGCACCAAAGGCCTATTAGTGTAGTTGGCACTTGGCACCTTTGGCCACCTCCTAAAAAAATGAATTGATCCTCCAACTTTTCATAATGTATGGGTTTTTTTTTTTTTTTAATTTTTTTTTTTAGTAAAATATTGTATGAATTTCACATACCATGAGGGAGATGATGCATTTAACATATTTGATATCTCCTCCACATGAGAGTAAACTTGAATTCTTCGGCTTAAAAAAAAGAACAAAAAAAAAAAAGAAAAAAACTCCCTACAATACAATATAGTGAATCTTGCTTGAACAACTGAACCTACTTATTTCTAGAGCTAATTTGATTGTTTGAAAAAACACACTCTTTTTTGCCTTCTTTTTAGTATACACAAGTGATTCCCTTAATTTGAGATTTAGGATGAGTTTGGGATGAGTTTATTTCCTTCAACTTATTTAGTTTTTAGTTTTTTTTTTGGTACTATTTATGGGTCTCATTGTACTATTCAGCTAACTTTTAACTTTTTTTGCTACACTTTCAGCAAAACGTTTTTAGTTTCAGCTAAATAAGTTTTTCCCAAACGAATCCTAAGTTAGAGTGTGTTTGGGATTTGCTTATTTGCTTTAACTTATCTAAGTTTTTAGCTTCTTTTTTGTATTATTTATGGGTCTCATTACACTTTTTGATACTATTCATAGGTTTTATTGTACAATTCAATTAACTTTTAATTTTTTTCTATACTTTCAACAAAAAAGTTTTCAGTTTCAGCTAATTAAACTGTTCCCAAACAGACCCACACCGATAATAAAACTGTAAGATTTTTTTTTAATCTCCCTTTTTGTTATATGTATAAACCAATAAAGTGAACATAAAATTTAGAACAATTGAAATAAAATTATTGAGCATAACCATTATAAATACAATCGAAATGCTTAAAAGAAGAAGAGTGTAATTGTAAAAAAAATAAAATAAAATCAACTAAAATTACAAAAAATAAAATAAAATATAGTACATTTTTTTCCCTTAAATTTTGAATTGTTTTTATTTTTTATTATTCATGTTTAATTTGCCTTTCTATTTTACTATTTACCCTTTAAAATGGCCTAAAGGGAAGAAATATTCTTTTTTTCGTTTTCTCTTTGTGCGTCACGTGGACTAGGCGAGAGAGCCTTCTGGATGTCTCTCAAACCTCGAACAAAAAAGAAAAACCACAAAATTTTCAAAATAAAAAAAGAGGAACAGTACTATATTCTTTATTCTTCTTCTTCTTCTTTCTTCTGTTTGCTTTTACTTATATCTATTCAATCAATCAATCAATCAATGTGGCAGATGTTTTCTGTTGGGCCTGCTTTTAAGGGCATCAAGATGATTCCTCCTGCTTCTCATTTTCTCTATTACAGTTCATCCACCTGGTTACTTTGATTGTCAGAAATCATATGTTCTTGTAATTTATTAGTTATTGTATTTTTATGCGATTTTTGTGTGTAGATCAATTTTGTAATACTTGTTGCATATACGCAAAGATGGCAAGGATTTCTCACCAATTATTGGTTTCTTTATCCACGCTGCTCCTTCTGAGGTTTTAAATGCATTTACTTTATTTCCACCTTTTCTTCTTTAGTTTACACTTCAACCATTTGATGCATCCATTCTCCTAGATAGAGGATCTAGATCTTTTCCAATTTCATAATAACTATTGTCTCTATGTTTGAAATGAGGCTTTGATGGAACGCGCGTTTGAATTATATAAATAAGAGGCCAACATGATTTATTATACAAATAATAAGGTAAATCAGCCCATGTTTTTAAATGTTCAAGAAAGATGAAGAGAGAGAAAAACTTCTTTTTGACACAGTTTGTATAAAATTGTGGCTGAGAGAATAAAATAGAAACAAGTAATTGACATCTTTATGTTATCATTTTCAGCATAGTTTCCTACTGGCATCCTGCCATTGCATAACAATAAGGTTATTGTGCGCTTGCCTTTTTAAGCATGATTGCTTAGATAAAGTGAGCTTTTTTTAAAATGTGATACACCCTTGTAAATGGGGAATAATTGATTAGATTTAACCGAAGGCCACTTCATTTAGCCAATTTTTGTGTGTCTAGATTTGTGGAGAGTGTGAAGTTAATTAACAATAAGTTATTTTCAAAAGAGCTGGAAGTTTGGTACCAGGAATGATCTTTCTCATGTAAATGGCTGCAATAGGTAATTGTTCGTAGGTGGGATCAACTACAGGAAAGATTGGTCAAAGTGTCCGAAGAAGAGGTCTGTAACCATTTTAGTTGCACATACCATTTATTTATTTATTTTGGTACGTGATGCATATAGCTGCTAATATGGGAACAGAGTCAGACTGATGTATTTTGCAACCCGCATGGATTTGATTTGTGGCCTTAAGCCTTGACATTAGTTAGGGAACTGGTGCCCTTTTAGGTTTTGGAAAAACAGAACTTGCTAACCTGCTGCATTTTGGAAGCACTACCAAGCAAGAAAAATCAATCAAGCATCCATTTTAGGAAAACGTGATTCTTTTCCCCTCTTTGCAGCCAAAAACTTATAAAGCTTTGGAATCTTGTAAGGAAATCAAAAGATGGTTTTATTACCAAGTATGTCAGATGAATTATAAAGTTGACTTGAGTTAGTCGTCAACTAATTTTCCAATTGGGGTAGAGATAGGATGGTTACATCTGAAAACCAGACTAACCTGAAGTCAATTGATTGCTTAATGCAATTACACTATTGGTTTTCTTCTTGTCTTATTTCCTTAAATTGAGTTTTAATCTGTTTTCTAAATCAGAGTTAACTTGAGAATTGACTGCCCAAAAACATATTATAGCAAGTGTACAGTTAACAACATGAGTTACATTTGGTGGTGTTTCTGACATTTCTGTATCATGTCATTTTATTGGAACGTATTAGGTTATTTGTCTTAATATGAATTCTAATATTTTTCTGACCTACTCTAACCATACAAAAGTTGTGAAGTGTCAAGAGCCTTGTAACTCAACTAGCTTTTCTTAGTGATTCCAACAGAGACATTTAGGGTTCAAATCCCCCCTTCCCCATTGTAACTATCGAAAATACAAAAATTGTGTAGTACAGTGAGAATTCCAACTTGACATAATTCTTTCACATGGTTATGTTCCCCTACTTAGTAGATCCTGTTGTTCAAATTTATACAAGTGGATGTTCAACCCTTGTAATATATTCTGCTAGGAGATCACTTACAAGATTTATAGCTATTATGCCATTTAGTTTCACCAAGCTACATGCTTTGAAGCTTGAAACTTTGCTTTTGTGAAGAATGCTGCTGAGTCTCTAAGGTCTAAATTTGAAAACCTCATTGATTTGTAACTGTGTTTGTTTTTTCTCTCTATCACTTTTCCTATTTTAAGGAAGAGCAATATTGTCAAGCAGTTAAAAGTTTGGAGTTTGACAGACAACTTGGTCCTTACAATCTAAGCCAGTATAGAGATTGGAAGCATTTATCAAATTACATTACAAAGAGCATTATTGAATGGATTGGTAAGTTCCATCTAACTACCCTTGAGGCTCTTAATATTGCAATCTATTATGAGTTTCTTTACAATTGTCGCTTGTGTTTGATTTGTTATCTATTTTCATCTACATATACGTTTCTTTTTCAATCAATTTTAGTTTTTTTCTCTTTTCATGTTGTGCGATATTTAGATGCTTCTTGCTCACTGATTTTCTGTTCTAGTTATGTTTCTTATGAAAAATAGATTAAACAGATTT
This sequence comes from Lithocarpus polystachyus, assembly GCA_033629205.1. Taxonomy (NCBI): domain Eukaryota; kingdom Viridiplantae; phylum Streptophyta; class Magnoliopsida; order Fagales; family Fagaceae; genus Lithocarpus; species Lithocarpus polystachyus. The sequence goes on from CM066172.1 coordinate 5,550,651, forward strand.
GAGACTGGACTTTGAAATTGGAAAATGGTAGACTTTGAGATGGACTGGCACTAGGCAAATGGTGGAAATTAAGCTCATAATTATCTAACTAAAATTGGGAAACCATGTAATAGTAGAAAACTTCAACGATTCAGAGTAGTGTCATGCTATGGGATACATGTTATATGTCTGTAGATGTGTGCAATTTTCTCATCGATTTCATTTTGTGTATAGGAATTATCATCTAAGAAGAGAGAATTAACCATTTCTTAGAAGGATTTCTGTTTTCCAATACGGTTTATTGTAGATACCCTAGAGAGTGAGAGATAAAGGTATTCTGTCCTTGTGTTCAAGATCAGGGTGGAGGATGAGATTGGTTCAAGACTCATTAGGTGTGTGTGCAAGAATGAAGTAATATGAGGTTGTGGTCATTTTTGGTGAGTGGATATCTTGGTGGTTTCACAATTGAGAGGCACATGTAGTAGTTAAAGTTGAATGGAAACTTTTGGTCTATTGCCAAGAAAAAATATACTGGGGCCATGGTCCCCAAGCTCCTCAAAGATTACATTTAAGCAGTACAATGTGGTTCTATTCTAATTTGGCCCTTCAAAAATAATATCCTAGCCTACGAAGCTTTATGCAATTTATCTGTACCATCATATATTTAAACATTTCTACTCCTTTTGTAGGCCCTCTTGAAAGGTTTCCATTGTCCATCCCTCTGATTGTATCTAAGGTACAAATGTGTCTAGAATTTGTCATTTAACCATTATTCTAGTATACATCAACTTTCTACTTTGTCCAATGTAACTCTTACATGATATGAACTTTGACACTGATCACTCAAAATATACATTGATTCTTTATTTTCTACGCCTTATGAGGGACTAAAAATGCACGATGGGCTTTCTGTAATGAGTCTTTTTACAGCCTAGGATTTGGTGGTGTAGGAAAAAATTTATTATGTGTTGGTTTTACATATGTTCGAGGGATGGAGAAGTATTCTTGAACTGCCCACTTAAAAAGTGATTTGATCCTTTGATTTTTCCTTATTTGATATTTATTGGTTTTTGTCTAAATTTTTGGGTAGAACTTACTGTGGCTTGTTGGGAATGTAGGCTTGGGGGGGAAGGTTTATAATGGCTTGGACACCAGCTTCTTCTTGTTTGATATATTACATTTGCAAGACGTGTAAAGAAAGGGCATTTGATTGGGTGGAGTGTTGCTTTAGTAAGATAAATGGTTTGTGCCACTCAAAAACTTCAATAATGTTATCTGTTGTTTATATTGCACCTAATGTCTACCATTATATCATTGTTTTAATTGGTTTAGATCATGAATTCTATTTTATTTTTTATACCAGTTATCTTCAGTTATCTTGATTTTTTGTTTCTTTGAATCTTTGGTTTAAATTTTGAGACTAAGGCTTGGTTTTTGTTGTTTGAATTTATGGTTGTGTCTTCTGATTGTCAATTCTGCATAAAATTTTAAATTTAAATGATTCATTCAATATGCAGAACCCATTGGAGGAGAGATCACTGTTGCATGTGAATCAGGGATAGTTACAAACACTCCTAAAACAGCAATGGAGAAAGCACTAGATGAGCAGATGAAGTCTAGTAAGTTCTTAACATCATTGGACAATTCTCAGAGCAGAAGATGTTACTATACATTAATTCCCCGTGTTATCAAACAAAAAGGAATACATGGGCAAGAACTTACTTCCTTGAATATTGACAAGGTAAGAGATCTTAGAGACTTAGACATGACCTCAGCAGATTTTTCTACCATTTAGCATTTGCTGATTTAGGTTTTAAATTCCACTGATTTGTTCAGACACAATTGTTAGAAAGTTTGCTTATAAAGGATTATGGAGGTTCTGAAGATGTACTTCTTGGAGAGCTGCAATTTGCATTTATTGCATTTTTGGTATGTGTATACCTTTATAAAACTTTCTTTATGTTGAAATTGCTGTTAGGTTTTATGACATCTGAAAATTCGGCAGATGGGACAATCACTTGAAGGATTTCTACAGTGGAAAGCTTTGGTTAACCTTCTATTTGGATGTATTGAGGCTGTAAGTATTCATTTGGCTAATAGTTTTCCGTTGATTTGTTGAACAATTTTGTGAGATTGAATTTGTTCAGACTATCCTAATGTTGTGAGTAAACTTGAAAGGTGTAGGCAAATTGGGTCCTTTTGTGCCACGTCATCTTATGCTTTCATAGCTTTGGTTTAAAGAAAGATGCAAAACATGATGTGATGATTCTCTTCAGTCCCAAAAACTTGACTTAATCTTTTGGTATAATTGAAAACATTGATACACACAATTGTCATTGTTTTCATTGATCTCAAAGCTTCATTTTCAAAAACATGTGTGGAATATTGATTGATTTAAAAATACCTCAAATCCATGTAGTTTCTTGTTACTTTGTGTAGGAATTCTAAGGCACTTTATGCTCTAGGGCCAAAGTTGTGGTTTTGATGGTGCAAATTGCCAAATTACCTCAACTTTTGTCATTTAGTTGAACAAATGTGGTTGGAACGCAAACTGTTTCTTTTAAATGATCTATCATACAAAAGACTTTTCTTAAAAGTTTCAGAACATCATTTTCTTTTGGTATTTGGACTTTAGGTCATTTCAGTGCTTTTATATCATGGGACATTAATCTGTTTATAGGTTTTACGATGCAGGAGCACAACTAGAGATTAATTCAATATTTATGTTTGGATTTTCATTGTATTACTTCATATTCTAAGTTTTCATTTATTTAGTTTGAGTTATGATAGAGATTAAATTCCACATTCTTAGGTAGGGATCAGTTTGGCATTTGGATTGGTATTTGAGTTCGGTTAGGATTCATTTCATGGATGTTTGTCTTTATCTCTTATTTTTCTAGAAGCTCTATAAAAGCTCATGATGATTTATTTTGTAGGCAAGACTATTGAGACTTAATGACATTTATTCGTGCAAATTGCATCTGTGTTTGGTCTGTGATTCCAAACAACCCTTAGGTGGTGAAGCATAGGCTGTCTTGCATAATTTTGCTATTTGATATTGCGAATAGCATTATTGTAATTGCGGCATTGGTTGTTGAATGGTGATACCATCATTGTTAGAATTAGAATGGCATAATCTTTGTTGGAGGTGACTCAAACATATTCGTTGATGCTATGTTGTGGAAGTTTTTAATATCTATTTATTGTAGAAAATTTTACTTGTTTCTGAAATAATTCATGGTTGATATCATGGTTGTATGTAGCTATATAATTAACGTATTATTATGATATTGCTTGGAGTCCTATGTGGTTTATATTTAATAATTTTATTTTAATATTTTAAATGTTGGGAGGATTTTATTTTTGTTAAAATGTATGTCTGAAAGTTTATATTTTTTGCAGCCTTTTCGTACAAGGACTCAACTATTCACAAAGGTAATGCTCTTTTCTTATTTATTTATTTTAAAAAAATTATTATTATTATTTTTGGTAAATAAAAGGAAAATTGGTTAAATTGTTATTATTATTATTTTGGTAATTAAATGGAAAATTAAATTTTTTTGATAATTTGATAGTTACGATGGGGGAAGGGGATTTGAACATTGGGTGTATTCATTTAAAACACCAAGAGGTGTTAGCTGAGCTACTAGACTTTTGGCTATTTTACTATCTGATTAAATATGCGGATAAGTGGTAGCTTAGGTCGAGGCGGTTCTACATGTTGTTCAGGGGGTATTGGGAAGAAAAATTATTTATAAAAAAAATATTTTTTTTACTAGTTTTATTTAATATTAAAATACTTTTGCACACCTTTACTTAAATCTTGCACGCCCTGAACACCCTGATCACATATTAGCCCAACCCAAAATCAAACAACAACACAGATTTGACCATCCCCAAACCAAACAACATAGATCATAGATCTCTCTCTTTTTGATCTGATCTGATCTTTGAACTTAGTCTCATGAATCTTATCTCTCTTTTCTATTTTTTTTTTATCTCGGTCTCTCTGTCTCTAAGAGTAAAGAGCGAGTGTTTGTGAGTTGTGAGTATTTCTCTTTTTATTATAAATTTGTATTATATATGTATGAGTGTGTTTGATATTGATTGTATGCATTATTTTTCAAATTCTTTTTTTATTGTTATAATGTTTCTTGTGTAAATTGTGGCGAGTGAATGTGTGGGTGTATAGTATAAATATAATATAACTTTTTTTAATTAAATAATTAGGAAATACTGAGTGTTTGTTACATGTGTGTGTATGTATTGTTGTCGTTATTATGTAATAATAACTTTTTATTATGAAGTTTCATTCAAGAAAAAAAAAATAGTAGAGTTAGTGATTAATCGATTGTTCAAGCATTTGATTAGTCTAGTAGACAATGTATTATTTATGTATGGATGAGTGTGCTTGTGTGGGTCAACAACTAATAAAGTGCCAATGGGTTGAGTTTTGTCATTTAGTTAAAATATTTTTATAAAAACAATGACAAATAGATAATGACAACTACATACAAATAAAAACATCATAAAAACTTGTCACACCTAACCACATTGACAATAGATAATGACAATTGATTGTAAAACCCATAGAAGAAAATTGTAAAACTTCATGTGCGTGTTTATTTATTTATTTTTTTGTGTGTTGATAATTCGATATATTCAAGTTCTCTTTTTATAAAATTTTGTTTTCAATTTAAATTTTTTAATGACGCCCTGAAAAAAAATTCCTGGAGTTGCCACTGACTTAGGATGTTACTATTAAGGCATATCCAAGATGCAAGTCAACCCTACAAAGCCTCTGGCCCTTTGCCAACTATCTTCTTTTTGTGATTTTGTTTTTCATTTCATCATTGTCCTCAATGTGGGGCCATTTTGTTTGATAGACTATAGGACCTTGTTACTTAGTTAATAATAACATCGATACATTAAATAAGGAAGGATATGGTTGTTTGATAGTCTGGCCTAATTTTCAAAAGCCTTATCAGTTTCAGTTGGCCTTTTGTTATATGTTTGTGTTATTGAAAGTTCTTATTTTAGTTACTTCTTTGAAGTCCTCTTCTTGCTTAAGGTTTATTTCTTATGTAGTCCCCTATAATTTGAAGTATTTAACTATGATATTGGGCATGAAATAAGCTTCATTGGTTTATCAGGTTGTGACTAAACATCTGTAGTTATCTTGCATAGAATTTGCTAGTATGTTTGATTTGCCAAATTAAAATTTTTGATGCATTGATATTTGGGAGTACGGTGATTTGAACACTGGATGTCTCGGTTGAAAACACTGAGAAGTGTCAACTAATTAGCTACATGGCTCTTGGCAATTCGCCAAATTAAAATTACAATTTCTTTCTTCATTTAATTCTGGTTAACACTCAATAAATGTAATTGTCCTATTTTTGCTGTTAGTTTTATATAGAGCTTTGACAACTTATAGAATTCTATGCAGTTCATTAAGGTTATCTACTATCAACTGAAATTTGGGCTTGAGAAAGATCATACAGATTCCAGTGGTGCAGCAACCGAGCTATCCGCACTATTGGATGATTCATGGTTATCTGCTGATAGCTTTTTGCACCATCTTTGCAAGGTACCTCTCTGAGGTTACTAATTCATTGTTTAAATGTATGATTGTGCTACCATGCTTAACGGGCATTTTTGCAAATTTACAATTTCCCTTGTTGATATAACTTTTATTGGCAAGTCAAATTTCAAGGCTTTCATTGATCGAGTGAACTGTTTACCTACTCACCAACATTTATTGGTCAATTTGAGCAACTTGCTTAAAAAGCAATAAAAATCATTGCTTAGTCAGTTTTAATCACATTGATTGAATTATGTTTCCAATGAACATTTTTACTTGTAAAAGAAGAAATGGAAGTTCATCACAGATTGTTGACTAATTGCTGAATGGAATTGCAGGACTTCTTTTCGTTGATGCTAGATGCCTCATCTGTTGATGGACATCTGCTGTCGTGGGTATGAACACTAATCCTGCTTCTTCATGTTTGATTCTCTGTTGGTTTGGAGGTTTGGGCTTAGGGCAACTTGCCAGGCTTTCATTTTCTCTTCATACACTTCCCTTTTAGGCATTAGCAATTGATTCTCTGTTTTGGTCTGCATAAGATTATGGATTTTCTACTCTGCAAATTAGATGTTGTATATTTATTGCTTTAACTGGTTACATATAGATACAGAAATCTCTCGTTAATTCGAACTCAATCATTTATGATTTTAATTTTGAATGATTAATTTTTGTCTCTTACCAGTTACAAGTTTATAGCTCTAGTGTCATTTGATTCATTTCAAACTGGGTAGCTAGATCTTAATACATTGATGGAATATTGAAAATTTAAGTATGTTTTAGGATGATATCTTGCAAATTGAAGTATGCATTTTTTGATTTCCCTTGAATAAGGATGTTTACTTTCTTATTTTTAATAGATAGAGACAACTCATGTATTTTTATAAGAATGAATCAATAACCTCAGCCTCTATATGCTTTATAGTGGGAGACATACAATCAAGGCTAAACTACCGTCTACACTTTGTATGTTTGGGGTTGCTGTCCATCGACAATGAGAATTTGTAATCTACACCCTCAAGTATGAAATCAATGTCAATGTGCCCCTTCCATCATGGTCTGTCTCATTTTCACTATTAATCCACTAAAATATGACATCATTATAGGGTGGTTGCAGTGATTTACCCTGGGTTAGCCTTTAAGTTTGTGGTTAGGCTCTGAGGTCTTTGGGCAATGGTGCTTGGATGGGTTGATTTTTGGGTTCAGGTTAATTTCTTCTCTTTTTATTCGAAAGGACGTGATTTTTTGGTGGATTAGCGGCAAGAATGGAAAGACGTCGAGGGACAAAATGATAGTGACCCCAAACTTAAAGGGTGTAAATCATATTTTAGTCTAGAGTCAAATTTTGTTGGTTACCTTGGAAAATAGTTGATTTGTCTTGGTTTCCAGGTGACTGACAGCCTGATATGAATTTGTGATATCAGTGCCATAACTATAGTGGCTAGTAATGGCTGAAATGCAGGACATAAAGGCCAATAGCGGTCAATATTTGCCGTATGGTATAAAGGCCAATAGTTGTCAGTATTTGATATTTTTTAACAGTCTATGGTAACTTCAGCTGGTTCTAGTAAAATTTTGTGTTTGTGACTCTCAATGTTATGTAAGGGCCAATACACTCAATTTGAGCCACATTAGTTTTAATGCATTTTAACACTTTGGTTGAAGTCATTTGGTCCATAGGCCATAGGAAAGGAGTTTGTTGAGCCTTCATTTGAGTGAAACTTCCCATAAGGGAATGTTAAGCTTTCACTTCATTGCAATTTGCAAGTAGTTGCTTTCTGCTGATTAAGACAAATTGTAATGTCCTCTGTGTTTATTATTATAGACGAGGAAACTTAAAGAGCTGCTTGAGAACAATCTCGGGTGGGAGTTTCAGTTGAACAGTGAAGTTGATGGAATATACTTTGAAGAAGATGATGAGGTTAGTGTGGATCTATATTAAAATTTTGATCTATGAACTTTCTTGCTCATGATCTCATCTTTACTCATTGTTCCAACTTTGCAGTTTGCTCCAGTAGTAGAGATGTTGGATGACCCAAGTTGTAATTAACTTCGGCAATTGAAGATAGGGATTGTGGTCCTCCATCCCATTACTGTAAACACATTTTAGTGATACCTAACTTGGTTTACAATATTTCAATTTCTTGCGAATTTTTAAGGCAAATTCTTTTCAGTTTTCACTGTTGCAGAAGATATAAATATTTTTGTATATTATGAAAGAAGACTTGGTGTTTATATGTAAGATGTAATAGACTTCTTGGAATAGTGGTTATGTTAAATTCTCCCATTAGCTATCAGCTTCAGATTTTGGCATAAATTGGTAATTGATTATGGTATTAATTACTTATTGAGGGAAAGTCTAGGACAAAATGGGCAAATGCCCTTTTCACAGAAACTAAGCAGTGTTTTGCCCCAGTTTCCAAACTAATCAGGGAAATGCCCCTTTTTTGTAACTCGATATCATGAAGATCGAGTTTTTATAAATAACTCGATTTTATATTAATCGAGTTAGTCCGACCGTTGTGCCACGCTGGCGCATTTGATGTGGCTTTTTTCAATAAAAAAATGGTTGTATAGTTATTCATAACTCGGTAACCCTAAAAGCGAGTTTTCTTCAGCGGTTTGAATTAATAGGACCCTAACGTCTCACAGCGCCTATTCGCTCTTTCTCTCTTTCCCTCGCTCTCTGCCATCACTCTCCCTCCACACTCGCCCTCGCTCGCTCTGTGATCAAGGTTCCCCACTCTCCATCAGTCTCTCTCTCTGTCCAGTCTCCATCAGTCGTCGTTGCTTCCCACCGCCGTTGATTACAGGTACGGTTCTGTCCTCTGATATCTTTTCTGATTTTGGTTATTATTAGGTTGTGTTTTATGTGGGATTTTGATTATTTTGTGGAAACTTCTTAAAAAGTAGTAAATATACTAGTGAAGATGAGAATTTTGGTGTGTTTTATATGCTGCAATGATGATGATCTAAAGTATTTCTTGCTATATGGTTATGTCTGTGTGATTTTCTCATTAGTGAGAATTTTGTTGTCTTTTACACGACGCAATGATTATGGGCAGTGATTAATGAGTTTAAATGTGCTTGGGGTTTGGGGTTTTGATGGGGAGTTTTGGCAAATTGAGTGGTGGTGTTTCAGTGATGTCTCTGGGTTTGTGTAAAATGTGTCTTATTTGATTGTAGGCCTGATTTTGTTATAGTTGTTGTAAATGGTGTCGAACTAATTACGTTTGAGTCGAAATAGTTGTTGTAAATGGTGTTGAAGTAATTACGTTTGAGTCTAAATAGTTGTTGTAAATGGTGTAAAATGTGTCTCATGCCTCTAGCACCAACTGTTAGCTCTGAAGCAGAACCCATTTCATAAAGATTGGTTCTATTAGGTACAGAGGTTAAGAAAAAAATGATGAAAACTTTGAGACTCTGGTTGTTATGTTCTGCCCATAATGACATCCTATATACATAAATCTATGAAATGCAATACACATTCACATGAAACAGAAAGTCTGCTACTGTAAGTCCAGTTAAAAACCAGTAAGAGTGATGAAATGAAATGGTAGCATTTAGTACAGCAACAAACAAATTAAGTTCTTTCACATCCCTTAAAAGTTTTACTACTCATTGTTTTTGGTATATCTAGGTTTTTATAAATATCATTATATCTTGGAATTGACACTACTTTTGTTTTGCATATCAGTCCGATGTAGAAAATTGAAAGTAACTTTACGGGAAGTTCTTTTGCTTGCAATACAACTCCTCTTTGTTTAAAATTGACCATAAGGAGGGGGAGAGGAATAATTGAACATTCAATGGTCCTGCACCCTTTGGTGAATTTGAGATGGGCTAACTTGTCAAATGTTGAAAATAGACCTAACAAGTGGGAAATGGGCTGACTGAGTCATGGTATGCTTACATGTCTAGTGGTAGAAATGTAGAATAATTAGTATAGGTTTCTAGATATGCTTAGGTTGAGAACGAAATGACCTGTAGCTGTAGGGATCTTAGTGGTCCATCGTAAACGGGCAATTGCATAGGACATAAAACGGGGAGCTGTCAAGGATGACCTTATAGAGAGTGTTACTTTGTTGAATTTACCAAGTTTGATTGAACAAGTCTAAGAATAGAATACCTAAACATTGAGTTGTTGCAATTTATATTTACTATGTGACTGCATTGGTCATAAGCCATGGAGTTGAATTTAAATGTCCTTTTAAATGTCCTTGGGGGAAGATCATGTATTTTGTGTCGCATGGTTAAATTTAATATCTCTTCCCTCCATATGCAGCCCCTAATAATTGTAATTGATATTTTCTCTGCTAAAATCCCTCTCAAAGACATCATAAACCAAAAAGAACTGTCACATTTAAATATTGCTCAAATGTTGAACATCTAGGTATCAATCAAGTTTCTAGCACATTAATTAGTGACTTGTTTGTGTTTTTTTTACTTCAATTACAGATACTAGGAAAAAAAGACGAAGAAGTGTTTATATTTAGGATTATGGCCAGTTCTTATTTATTTAAGCTTTACTTTGATTGCTTTTGGATTGCATGTTCAGTGGGGGCAAGAAGTGATGTTGACAATCTTGTTGGGATCATAATATGTCAAACAAGATGTATCCATGCTTTTATTTTATATTAATTGTGGTTTACTTGTTAGATAATTGCTAACAATCTATTTGCTGCCATGTCAGATATGCAGGCACTAGATAGAGTGTAGCCTGGACCCGACGATCGTACCCAGTTGACCTGGCAGCCGGATCATCGGTCAACTCCGCTTTGGAGGTGCGCCGCCAATGAGGTATGTAGTTGTATTATTAATATATGTCTGTTTTATAATTACTTCGTGTGCACTACTTAACACAATACTTGTTTGTGTGCAGGAGGTGCCTGGCATCATAAAGGTTCGACGCCGTAAATGTGTTTTGCCGCAGGGTGGGCTGGACCCACGTATCATGCAATACATAGATGTAGCAGGTTTGACTGGGTTATTCAAGGTTCCTGATATGGAGGTCGACCGCGCCTTGATCACGGCCTTGGTCGAGCGGTGGCGTCCAGAGACGCACACGTTTCACTTACCCCATGGAGAAATGGGTATCACCTTGCAAGATATGGAGGTGATGCTGGGAATTCCGGTGGATGGGTTGCCTGTCACTGGGAGGACAGACATACAATGGAACGTGGTGTGCCAAGAATTGTTGGGCCATGAACCTCCGCCCATGATACCGAACTCAAACAAGTCTACCCTTACTGGGGCGAGGATAAAATACAAGTGGCTTGATGCACAGTTTGCCGCTCCCCCAGCTGCGGACGCTGGTGACGAAGTTTTGCAGCAACATGCCCGCTACCACTTACTTGTACAGATGGGGGCCCTGTTGTTCATGGACAAGTCTGCAGACCGGGTCTCATTGTTGCCTCTGCAGTTGCTCAACCCAATTAGCAATGGGAGACGGTACAGCTGGGGCAATGCAGCATTGGCTTGGCTCTACAGGCAACTTTGTAGTGCATCGAAGAAGGATGCCATGCAGATTGGAGGAGCACTCTTGTTGGTGCAGCTATGGGCCTATTCAAGGTTCCCACGAATATGCCCTATTGCGAGGCCACCTCTACCGCCAGTGCACTCAGGGCCCCTTGCCATTTGGTACGTTACGCTCATTGAGTTCTCGTTATTCAAGCTAAAGTGTCTCTTAGGAATAATTATTTATGCGTAATAGTATAAAGTCCCATTTTATTTGTCTCTTTGATATAATTAAAAATATGTCAAAGTAACAAACAAAAGAAACTTATCAATGCTTAGTATATGGATGTGAAATATAAAGCAAAGTTTGTTAAATGTAAAGTTCAGTAACGAACATTTGTCGAAACCCCATGTTTGCTAGGTGGAGCGGGCCAAAATGCACCGCAGAGCATGCCACACATGTCCTTGCTGCGTACCGGATGTCACTGGCTACACTACGGGCAGAGCAGGTATTCGGTTAATTTACGTCCTCAATTTGAGGATTTTATTTTTGTTTGAATTCTTGGATTGTTGTAGGAATGAGTTGATTTAAGAATATTGGTTCCATCCCATCATTTTGTCCATTGTGAAGTACTTCACATTAGAATTTCGATTTGCAGCACCTGCATGAATACGAACAAGCATAAACTCAAAATTCCACTTGCCAATGTTAAATCAAAGGCCTCAATTTTTTTATTTTAACCTAGCAGAAACAAATATTATATAATCCAACAATTTTACAACCTTGTATTTGGAGACTTCTTATTATCAAAAGTAGGGGTGTACATCATGGGTCGAGTTGGGTTGGATTGAAGGGTTTTTTCCAACTCAACCTAAGCATGTCGGGTTAAGAAATTCCTAACTCATTACATGTGTAGAAACCAACTCAACCCGACTCACGTGAGTTAGGTTAAGTTGGTTTGTTGGATGAATGGATTATATTTAAATTTAGTCATATATATATTAAGTAGAATTTGGCTATATCCTTCATTATGTACGGAACTGTTTGTGATTTACGCCCAAAAGAGAAAGTACTGGTTTAGTCCCTTTTACAATATGTCTGAATTGAATAAGTAATGTAGCTATATATATGTTGTTCAAAAAAGCACCAACATGCGCAAAAGATTGAGCATGAAGTACTGGTTTAGTGCAAGACAAAGTGTGTTCAAGCCTGTGTTGCAACAAAAAAAACTCCATCAGTTCTTACAAATGTCATTAAGCTGATGCAACAAAGAGAAGGCACACGTATTGTTCATATGTAATTGGTTATAATTCAATGAGAAATGAATTTACCTAAGACTATACCAAAGATAATAAGATTTTTCTTTTGTTGTATTTGTGAGCTGAAGTAATTTATTTGATTTTAATGATGCATCTTCGAAACTTACAATGACATCTTTAAATTCTTCCCAGCTACTAACTTAATCAAAAGTTTGTGTTGATTGTTTGATTGTGTCATTATACATCGTTTTAACCTATTTAAGACAATAGAAAATAGATCTTTTAGCCTGCCATCAAAAGAAAAGAAAAAATTTCAAAACTTTATATTAGCCGAATGATTGTAAACTCACAACATATTAATTAAATTCTAAACAAAAGGCCTCGTACGATAAATTTGACAAATATGGGTCTTTTCAAAACATGGGAATCAAGGCATATTAGAATATAAATGATATTTCAAAACTCAAACATTATATGCTAGAAATTTGATTAAACACAAAACTAAGCTTGTACAGTTCGTAATTAATTAATAAAATGTTGTGAGCTCGAAATGCTAGTTATTTCTCTACCTATTAAGTAGACAATTTAGTATTTCTTGTTCTAATTGTTAGAATCCAGGATTACAAACATGTATATAACTACAAAAAACATTGTTCCATTGTAAGTTATAAAGTACCTTTGCTGAATTGAAGGTTATAGTTTTGGCTTCTGGGAGAATACTGATCGACTTCTGGAAGCAATTCAAGTGGTATATTTTGAATTTGAACAGTAACATTCGGTTTAGCATAGTTAGTAAGACACAATTGCCAATCAGTGGAAATATGCGAACACTGTAAGACTTTTGACACATTACCTCTTGTTGTTGACCTAAATGAAAAGTTGGTTCGTGCTCCTTGCAGCAAAGTTGTAGAGCACAATTTAATTGCAGCATGCAACTCCTTAAGATGTCCCCACTTAGGTTGCCTTAATAGGCCTAAAATTATTAAAAGTTGTGGATTATTAATTACTACTTTAGGACCATAGGAACTTATGCTACTTACCATATTCATCAAGAGGAGCTTGATCATAATAAGCTGTGATGATATATGCAGAGCTTGTTCCACAAAATTTGTTCCACCATGGTTCTAAGATGAGGAATGTAATTTTAGACATTGACACGATTAGTTTAACAAGAGAACAATAAGGCTTATGTAATTTCCAGCACTAAAATTGAGGTTGGTATGTTATTTAGATAGAAATATGATCAGCCTTTAACAATATTTGATGAGAATTATAACTAAAATACCATACCATGTAATGATTTACATAGCTTCTATTTCTTGCAATAAAAAGTGCTACTTCAAATGCAATGTCTTCAGCAGACCAAATATATGTCTTTCCTCCGTATACTTGCTAGCTTCAAGAGAAAATTAAGTACAGTTAGTAGAATGCAGATTGATTAATAGTCATTTTGTTCTGAAAACTATGAAACATTGTTAATGACTAATGCAATTAATCTAGTACAAGTTTTCTATTACGATAAAAAGGTTTTGCGAAATCATCAACTTGGATTCATCTTAATGCGGAGTGGAGTTAACCGATGCTCCAGTACCCTCCTCTAAGTCTGGTTCATATTGAAATCCCTAGTATCTGATGGTGTCACTTAGCTTTGAATGCTATGCATGTGAACACGGGGCTGAAAATGCAATGTGGATCTCGGTCAACCTATATATTTTACTATTTTTTGCAGATCAATCTTAATTGCTTGTTGATTTCAGATTACCTGAAAAAAATTTTCACACAATGTTGGTGTTCTTTTACTTTCTGCCCAATAATGGCTGCAGATTTTGTGTACGAATAGAAGCAACAAATTCCATGCTTTCCATAGTACATATCACAAACATAATCTGAATTGAACATATATGATGTCTCACTATCACAAACATAATCCACAAACATAATCCACTTATGCAGATTGTATGGGAGCCGTACACACATACGCTGGGCTCCCTGCCCGCGTATTGCATTGCCGGGCAGCACATTTGGAGGGCCGAGGTGCCATTGATATACTTTTGGATAGTGGAGGGGCATCATCCCGAGCGGGTCTTCCGTCAATTTGGGATGAAGCAACCAGTTCCACTTGTGGTGGATACATAGACTGCCCTTCACAAGATATCCCTCCAGGGTAAATGGGAGAAGGACTGGGTGGTAGAACATCAACTCCATATTCAGCAATGGGCCAACCGAGGGGATGAAGTTCGCGCTGCCCCTCTCTTGGACGGTGATGATACGTACCTCGTTGAGTACATGACGTGGTACAATCGCAACACAAGGCGGTACATAACACCAGAGTCTGCGTACTGGGAACTCATGGTGAAGCAACAATTCCTTCCCCTTTGTTGAAACCATTGTTCGATTAAATATCTTCAGCAGGTTTATCATGCATGAAAAACTCCACAATAATTATTGTCGTTACATCTCTACATCTCAATGACTTTTTCTTTCATTATGTTTTAAAGTCAAAAAATACTGCATGATTTAACTTCTTCATAAATAAGTGAATTTGTCTTGATCCAATTGCTTTGCGCAAGGAATGGTTAATTGGCAATGACCACACCTTTGTTCATGTATGAAGTTCAAATTTTAAAAAGGGTGGGTTGGGTTTTATGCTTTTATTTTTATGTTTTTAATAACCTATTTTTGGTTGCCTTGTAATTTCAAATGGACATTAGTACATGACCTAAGATTGAAAGCCAATTACATATTTTATGATATGCAACCATGACTACTAGATTCAAGTATGATATATGTTGCTATTTATGGTACTTCCCTTAATTAGAAGCATAAACATAAGGGGCGGAGCCATGTTGCTCCTTGGGGGTGCCATGGCCACTTTAACCAATCTTTAAATTTTCTCAACAGCATATATAGCAAAAAGCCAAAAGGATATAGGCCCCCTCAGATAATTATAATCGCCCCCCCCCCCCCCCCCAATTTTTTCAGAATACTTAAATTTTGTCTAACAGGTAAAACTTCTCCTTGAATAAAAGAATAGTTGGGCTCCCAATTATTGAAAGAGTTGTACTTAATCTAGTGGACAATGACCTACTCTCTACAAATAAAATAGATGTTAGCCCATTGCAAAGCAAAGCTTTTTTACATTAGTGTTTCATTCTCATTCTCAAGCTACGTGCCTTTCCCTTTAATTTCCTTGTCAATATTGCTGCCAGCCTCATTGTTTAGTTAATATTAACAAAACAAAACTCATCTCAACACAGTCACACAAAACTGAAAACCCTCACAGCTAGTACAAACAGTACTATCCCATTTTTTTCCATCTCATTGCTGCTATAGTAGAGTAGTGAACTTGGAAGTGTGTGAGGATGTGAGAGAAACATGTACTTAAAAATCAAAGAAGGCAAGTAGAATGCAGATGAAGACGTAGTTGGAGAATCTAAAGGGTGTTTTTACCAAAGTAGATATAAACATTTCTTTTACTACATGTGTGAGTGAGTGGTCTCCCAGCATGCTGAGACTCACACATGCTGTGTGTGAGATTCCTCCTCCACTTAGAAGGAGCATTTTAAGCAAATCATAGTTCTCGAATTACTATAGGATGGTTTGAAATGAATTGAACAAATATTAGGGAAAATTATACTTTACTATCTTCAATTATACCCTAAGTATATAGTAATGTATGTGTAGAATCATTTTGAGTTAAGAGTTCGCCCCTACAAGATTAAAAGATTGGCGCCCCCTCCAACACGTCACTCATAAAATTCTTCCCATCCCAAATCCCAACTGTGCAGTCATACAAGCATGGAAGACAATGAGAGTGATGATAACTCTGTTGAAATCATGGACGGCTTTACTAGGGGAGAGGGTTCAGGTTTGAATCTTACACAATAATGACATTAACTGGTTGATTGTGTAAGCCTGTTTACTATTAATTTCATGTGCATGACTTCATATTTTCATGTCATCTCAGGATCAGGTCATGGTGTTGGACCGGAATCTGCTTGCAATAGGAATTTTGGGCCATCACATGACCAATGTCCTAAGAAAGATGGTGGTGTAGATGAAAATCTTGTGAGAGCCAGTGCTTTGAAATTGAAAAATCCCCTTTTCACGGTTATCATTCATCCGTCATATGTTAATGGCAAGGATCGTGCGGTAAGCTTTCAGCTGAACGTATTGTTGGGTTTTCTCAATGCATGATAACTTTGATTTTTCATAGATCAATTAGGAAGCATGTAGCAGATAGTTGATGGGTATAGGTATTGTTGGTAATGATTTGGTTCTTTGTGCTTTTAGGGGAATTGAAGTTTCATCTATATTTAACAGTGTCGCCTAGATATGAAATAGTATCATCTTAGGTGGTAGAAGGAAATCACATGCTTCATGTAAAGTCATTATGAATAACATGATCAAATCACTGGCATCCACATAACTGCCTGTCAACCATCAGCATAACAAATAATAGTATTGCATCATAACTGCTTTTCACTTGAAGTGTGGGTTCAACATTAATATGAAATATATATTCAATGACTTTTTTGTACAGAGTTTACCCCGTGACATTATCAACTACTTACCGACAAAAGGCCTTACGAAGGACTACACCAAAGGAAGTATACACACTGTGAAGCTCCAGGTTGTGGACCAATTATGGCCTGTGAAGTTATATGTGTATAAACGAAGCGTGGGTTCATCATATGTCGTATCTGCTAGTTGGTCTGCATTTGCGAGGGGAAATGGCTTGCAAGTAGGAGATGTTTGCGTATTTGAGCTGATCATGGGGGACGATGTTGTGTTCAAAGTCCACATTTTCAGATGATAAGTGGTTACAAACTCTATTGCGGTTGTAAATAATGTAAATTGTATGGGAGCTTCTTATTTTGTTGTTTTTTTTAATATGCCCATAGTTGTGACAATCTAAAGTATTTACATATATATGTTTATGTCTCTGTGATTTTCCTATTAGTGAGGATTTTGTTGTCTTTTACATGACATAGTAAGAGTATGGACAGTGATTAATGAATGAGTTTAAATGTTCTTGGTGTCAAATAATTGATGGGGGGTTGCAATGATTTTCCTAGCACAATAATATACCTCTAGCACTTTCATCAGTTTAAAGGTCATTAAAAAAGTTGATAGATCTAAAATTTAAAACAACATATACTAGCCCAAAAACATTTGTGCAACAACACAGAATCACCAATAAAAAGGCTAAAATAAATTAAGTCCAATTAACCAATTTTACTGAAACAAACAACTAGCTCTTTAAAAAGTAATTTCTGAATAATTTTGCCTTTACCCAGCAGACGCACACATCAAAAAACTCAAAAAAAAAAAAAAAAACTCTCAGTGGCTAAGAAGCTGCCGAGCTAGAGGGCAGAGTCGCCTCCCTTAACTTAAAGTCGTAGCTCTGTCCCTGTGCATTGGGTACGTTGTAACTGCGAATCAAGTTAGTAGCGTTCAGTACAGCAACAAATGCTACTATTAAGTTGAAAGATAGAATAATTACTATACGTTTCTAGAGATTAAGCTGAGAGAACTCGAGATCAACCGAATTAGTAACCACTGGAGACTTGGATTCCTCTTGGACTGCATATGGATCAGTCCAAATATCTGGGCTGGACGTGGGAGCCCGTGAACATAACTCGATATTTTTATAATCGATTTCTGTTGAATATAATATTACCTATCCAAGTAATTATAACTCGAGCCTTCATATATCGAGACATGAGTAGGACCCCTCTGGACACTTGGATTGGTCTTGAACTGCATGTGGATCAGTCCACATATCTGGGCTGGCCGTGGAGGCTCGGTGAACATAACTCGATTTCTTTGTAATCGAGTTATGGTATAGATATCCAGTTAAGTGTAGGGACCCTTTGGACATTTGGATTGCTCTTGGACTGCATGTGGATCAGTCCATAAATCCGGGGGCCCGGTGAACATAACTCGATTTCTTAGTAATCGAGGTATTCCTTTACTCGGCTTTCTGATAATCGAGTTATGTGGACAGCCCCTCTTGACGACATAGGTCCCATTTGGACTGCATGGGGATCAGTCCAAATGTCTGTGCGACTAGACTGCACATAACTCGATGGATTTGAAATCGAGTATTATGAGAACTCGGTTACTGTGAAATCAAGATATGTGATTACCCACCGTTATAAGCTCTCCCCCAGTTCTGCAGCATTTGCAGCTGTCCGAAATTCCATCTTCGATTGCTCTCGTTGCATCTGGCTAGAATTGACAAATTTTCGCACAAATTCTTCGAAGGCTTGACATAGTAAGACTCTTTTAACTGTTATTGTCTTTAAAATTACACATTGGTGGTGCTATGTTAAGCATCAATTTTTGATTGATGCTTCAAACTTCATTGTCTATGTAGATTGTGATGAAATTGGGTGTTTGTCTAGTCAAATGCTTTGTTGTTACTAAGGTTACTTGTCTAGTCATTGTCGTAGGTTGGCTTCAACTAGTCTCCTTCCACAAAATGAGCTTGCCAATTGCTCCATATATGTTTTAAACAGCCTTATGCTATTTGTATGTCAGAACTGTACATTGTGCAATTTAATGTTTTTTGGGGCAAAATAGGTGAAACTTACTACATGTATAATATTATGTTTCCTGTATAATATTATTGCTGTTGGAATGCTTTGTATCGGTGTGTGACATTATTGAACATTTTGACAAAATTCAATATGTTAACAATTTGCATAGTATTTATTTGAGTTCAACTAAAGCTTAGTAATGTCTACGACTCTATCTTCAAATTATTGAGTCGGACCAAAATGCATTACAATTATTCCACCAACTACACAACCTATGAATTTCTCATGAAGTTTTTTCATTGTGTTGTTGTAAACTGTATATCAAGTACATTGCATGGATAATTTTCTACACATGGTAGTGCATTATTCTCCAAATTTTGTTCTCTGCTTCAAACTTCATTGTCTATGTAGATTGTGATGAGATGATCTGTTTGGATATGAAAATATCAATGGGTTAGGTAGTATGAATGTTCTGTGTATCTCGATTTCGTAATGCAGCAGTTGGTTCTATTTTTTTATGAGCTCATCGTGATTCCTCTACTGACCATCAGTTAGTTATGGGTCGAAAGAGGGCTAAGAGGGCAAAATCTAAAGCTGCATCCGAACCTAAAGTGGTGTTTGATCAATTAAGGTTCCTCACACCCGAAAATGAGCAAACCTTTGAAACCTTGATTAAGCGTAGGTGTATTTGGGGAGAAAGGCAAATCAATCTACATGAACTGCATCCTTCTGTCCGTGAGAATCTACAGTGTAGGCATTGGCTGTCCCTGTGTACAAACATACAACCCCCTGCAGCTGACTTGATTAGAGAATTCTATTCGAATCTCTCGGTGCATGAGGATCTCGGTGGTCACAGAGTGGCATCGTGCATACGTGGTGTGCCGTTTACAATAACTCGGAATCTTGTATCTAAAGCTCTTGATGTACTTATAATTGATACACCTACTTATCCATACTCTAGGTCTCCTTGTATTGATGATGTTATGGATGTCCTTTATGGACAATCAGTCACTCGGGGTTCTGACCGAAGTATTAGCTCGAGTGAGTTGACTGAGCTTAATTATATATTCTTTAGGATAGCTTGTCACAATATTTTCCCTATCTCTCATATCCATTCAATCTCTGTAGACAGGTGTTTCTTTCTTTACGCCCTCGTCACCAATAGTTCCATTTGTTTTCCTTCCCTTTTCATTGAAACCATAGTGGAGGTGCGTAGGAGCAAGTATAAGAGGCATGATTTGTTTTTTCCGGTTCTCATTTATAGGGTCCTCAAATATTTAGGATTAAATAACTTTCCTTCCCAAGAGTTGGTTCACATCCAAGCCCCCATAGGAGCCACATTTCTGAAACAGCGAAGTGCCCAAATGAAGTTTGTCGAACCCAGTGTTGGTTCATCCAAGAGACCACGAGTACGGTCTACTACTGGAGATGTTCCAAATGAGGACATGCATGGGGATCCCACAGCTACTGCTGCCGAGGATGGAGATGATGAGGTAGATGTTGACACTGCTGCTGCAGCACATACAAGCCCTCCTCCTCCCTCTTTTTGTGCAATGATGGAGACCATTATGACAACTCAGGCAGCCTAGGGGCAGCTTCTCGATGGTCTTCTTGCCGAGGTTGCAGCTCTGCAAGCGGACTTAGCTGACTATAGACGTCCTGTGCCACCTTCTCCACCACCTGAGTCTTGATGATTGCCATTGGCCATTGAACTTAATAAGAGATGAATTTTTTGTTGTTGCTGTAGCATATTTCGAGAATTGAATGACAGTTCTATGAAGTGGCTTTAAGGCAGTTGAAGATTTTGTTATTTTAGTGGCAGTTTGAAAAACATGGTATGAGTTACAAGTAATTTGTGAATAACATGTATGATGGTTATTTTCATGCCCAATGTTACTATTATTAGTATTATTTAAAATCCTGTTCATATAGTGTTTTTCCAGCCTGTATTGACATGACAAACCCTAATAACTTCAATTGTAATGCTTGGACCATGAAATGAGGTTATAAATGCACCACAACGATGACATTCTTTCTACCCCGCTAACTTCGTAGGTTGATTAAGCTATGAGTCACAATGCCTCAACATCAAATCGTACAAAGCGAAACAAGTTTGGATCTACTTCAACAAATGGATCATCACAAGTTCCAACAGATCAACAACTACATACATACACAGACCACTATGGAGGGAAATGGGTTGGGAAGAAGAGAGATTTCGTTAATATGCCAATATACACGTACGAGAGTCTTGGAAGCATTGGGCACATCATGATTGGCAAACCTACAATACTAAGTACAGATACCACCGCAATAGAGTTCACTGTAGCAGAACCATTATGGTCAACCCTATACGAGAAGCGGTGTGAGTTAGAGGTGTATTGTCGATGGCACGGGTTACGAGTTCCTAAGGCACGCTCAGCCGAGTTACCTAGAGATCAACCTACCAACATACTTGCTCGTCTTGAACAAGAGAACAATCAAATGCAAAGGCGACTAGACCATTTTCACTCAATCCAAAAAGCTAGGAAGCATCTAAAGGGGAAGGCGCAAGAGCGAGTCATCAAGTCTATTAATGAAATTACTGCGTTAGATGATGAAAGAAATATTTTAGATTTCTCAGATTCAAGCAATGATGATTTCCAAAAATTTCTACCTACGAACATTAGACGTTGTTAATGTCTACACATTCTGTGCAATACAAAACGTTGTTGTTAATGTCTGGCAAATGATGATTATGTACGTTCAACTTTTGCAGCTCTAAAGATTAACTATTCATTACTTTTGGCTAAGTTTATATGACATCAGTTTCTCATTTTTTCTCTGCTGTTCTTTGTTGCTACATACGATTCTTGTGCGGAAGGTTGGATAATGTCCTTTGCTTTGTAATGTAGGAAAACCCTTAGGAAGTGAAATGACTATCAGAACTTAGATTTATTGCACATTACTTGTAGGAAAATTTAATAGATCCAATACATACAGACTCATCCAAACCACACAAACCAACCACACATATGATTCAATAATACGAATAATTCATTTATATGAGTTGTTTTAGTCGCGGAATCATATACACGTATCCGTGTATCTTAGTTCTGATAGTGTACTACTTTATATAGATACATTACATAAAGACTCATCCAAACCAGACTAACCACTCACTCACCTAGTAATCCATATGGCTCACACAACACATTGTCACAACAATATTTGGTTTGCTTAGAAATAGGGTAAATGCCTAAAAGCCTGATCAGCCTTTAAAATTTTTCATTCAAGTTATTGGTTTGTTGTAGCATTGATCCATATTTGTCCCTAACATTGCGATTGTGATGATCGGAACCCATTGATGTAAACCTTGGAAGCATAGTTCTCTTCATGTAATTTTACATTGATGTTGAGAAGTATGTAACTACAGCGCATATCCGCAAAAACTCCCTGAAAAGTTTGTAAGAGAATATTTATGTAAACCCAGTGTTGCTACACTCATTGCTCATAATAGTAGCATTTGGCAAGTGAGGTTGGAGAAGGCTGACACAGCTCGGCACTGTTTAGCCAAGAAGAGTTCACAGTTCTGCATGTGCTACATGTGCTGCTCAACAGCTCGGCATTGTTGAACCTTGTTCAGTCATATCATCCATGCTCACGTGAATACACATGTATTCAACCTTTTGCAATGCAGTGTTTTCGAGGATGCAGAGGATCCCTCAAAAGTGTAAGCAAAATTTTGGGGGTGAGCAGTTCCACCATTGCATTACTGATGTTCGCAGTTCTGCATGTGATGCTCAACAGCTCAACATTGTTGAACCTTGACCACAAGTACCCATCCTCACTCACGTGAATACACAGATGTGCCACCCTTTGCGATGCACCTTTTTTTGAGGAGGCAGAGCATCCCTGAATTGGTTATGCATCAATTTTGGGGGATGAGCTGTCCACCATTGCTACATTGATGTTCGCAGTGCTGCATGTGCTACTCAACAACTTTGCATTGTTGAACCCTGTCCAGTCATATCACCTACACGCACGTCAATACACAGATATGCATCCTTTTGCAATGCACCGTTTTCAAAGATCCAGAGCATCCCTAAAAAGTTTATGATACATTTAACACAGCTTGACACTGTCTCGTCAAGTCACGTCAGATGAAGCACAGGAATGCTGAATAGTCTTCAACAAGACATACCAAACTGGTCAGAGGAAAGTATTAAAACCACTTCCATCAAATATAAACCATACCTGTGATCAAAGTCCCTAATTAAATATAAGCACAAACATCACTAGTTAAAAATTTAAATAGGTTATCCTAGTTCGAACTCTGATGGTCAGCGACGTGAAATATTGAGACACTAAGCACAACAGGCTTCCTCTTGATCACCTCAAAGACATAGACATCTCCGTCTTCTAAATTATTATCTTTCGAAAATGCAACCCATCCCTTCCCGAATCTCATTGCTGAACATAACCCAGTTTTGATGGGCGGTAATAGCACAAGACATTGAAGTGTGACAAATTGCATCCCAATAATATACGTGGTAGAAAATTCAACAGGTACATACTGCACAAGAAGGAGAAACAACTAAAGCATTAGAGCATATACTTAAGAGACCATCATGATCACATTATGTATAAAGGCTCACCATATTAGGCGGCCGCGAGATACCCATGAAAGAAGGATTTTTTGGCTTAAACTTTTCGGCTACTTGGATTGCTCTCTCTCTTTACTCAAACATTATATGCTATTCCATTTTTTCATAACAAACTTTGCTCTGACTTCATGCTTTGTGGGTTTGTACATTGAGGGAGATATGTTTGTATCATCTTCATCTAAGTCTATTATTCCTACCTGATGATCTTCCAATTTATAGTTTATGCTGGGTGGATATTGAATCTCAGTGCCACTCTTATCAAATATAAGAACATGGAAACTTGAATTTCCTTCATATCTGAAGACTACAAAATAACCATAATAGATAGAATAGTATTGAACGAAATTTTGCGGACCATTACAAAACCAAATGTTGTTATTAGCTTTCTTCAATCCCACTTGCCAAATACCACCATAGGGAGCAATGAGTGTAGCTACGGTCGATAGCTCAACACTGTTGAACCCTGACTACAAGTACCCATCCACACTCATATGAATACACAAAGCATCCCTAAAAAATTTACGCATCAATTTTAGGAGTGAGCTGTCCACCATTGCTACACTGATGTTCGCAGTGCTGCATGTGTTGCCCAACAGCTTTGCACTATTGAACCATGTCCAGTCATATCACCTACATGCACATTAATACACAAATATGCATCTTTTTGCAATGCATCGTTTTCAAGGATGCTCTGCATCCCTGAAAAGTTTATGATACATTTAACACAGCTCAGCATGTCTCGTCAAGTCATGTCATATGAAGCACATGAATGCTGAATAGTCTTCACGGGAATAAATACGTAACCTCTTTTGTAGTACACATCACCAGCCCATTGCTATAGCACAAGCTATAGCCATATCAAACAGCTATCTCAGCAAACCACATGCACCAACAGACGCCACTGTACAACCAAGTCATGTTCTCCTTAACACCTCGCCACTGAACAATACACTTTTCAGTCATATCATCTTTATTCACGTGAATATTTACCCTTACATATAATCACATCCATGTGAATACTTGCCCTTGCAAAACCCCTATATAAAGTCCCACTTACATCTGTGTTGCAAAACAACTACACATACTGAAGTCCCATTTACATCTACCCTTGGAAAACATCTACACATACCAATCCAAAGTCACATTTTCCAATGTCAATGCGCAATTGGATGTTACCTCATTTTCCAGATAACTATAGAAGGGAAATAGATTCCGACGAGAGGGAATACTATGCCGGACTATGGCGGGAATGGGACTTTCGCGTGAATGAATCCAACACTCTGCATGATGATCTCGTGCAACTCGGAGCACCTCTTGTCGACCGTAGCTCGCTCACACTGCCACGGCGAAACATGCACCAGTATGAGCGTGCAGTGACTAAAATACAAAAAGAGAACAATCTTATGATACTTCGTAGGTCCAGGTATCACATGCTACAACTGGCGAAGGAGCTGGCCGCCGCAACGAATAGGCAACTCACTCCAGTAGAACGTAACAATATCCTCAACTACGAGGACTACCTGTCAGAATGAATGCCTATATGGTGTGTGTCTTATGTCTACAGGTTAAGTTAATAATGTTAGTATCGTTAGTGTTCAATATGCAATGCATGCATATTGGTGGCATCATGTAAGAATATTTAAGTTTTTTGTGTTATGTCGTAGGTGCAGCCACCACAGCCAACAGGCAACTCACTCCGATGGAACCTAACAATGTCCTCAACTACGAGGATTACTTGTTTGAGTGAATGCCTATGTGGTGTGTGTGTTATGTCTAGGGTTAAGTTAATAATGTTTGTAGCGTTAATGTTTAATATGCAATGCATGCATATTGGTGGCATCGTGTAAGTTATTTTAAGTTTTTTGTGTTATGTCGTACGTGCTTATTGAAAAATAACATATGTGAGAATATTTAACTTTTATGCGTTATGTGAGAATAATCTAGATTACAAATAACATGCATACTCCTCATAATCAATAATAAGGTTTACGTAGTACAAATGCAACACCAATGACACACATACATATAAAACATAGTTATGCAAAATAGTTCTCCAACAAAGTCTAATTACACCCCGGCATAATTACTCTTCATCTGACATCTCCACGTCTGATTGATAAATGGGATCAGCAAGAAGTGTTTGCATGAACTGAGCGTGCTCGTACCACCCTCCCTCCACTGACTCTCGAATCTCGACTTGGGTCCGATATCGATTAAGACGTATCTTCATTCGATTATTTTCTTCTCTTATGCGATTTAATGC
Organism: Lithocarpus polystachyus; assembly: GCA_033629205.1. NCBI lineage: Eukaryota > Viridiplantae > Streptophyta > Magnoliopsida > Fagales > Fagaceae > Lithocarpus > Lithocarpus polystachyus. Next base: position 5,576,385 of record CM066172.1, read on the forward strand.
TTTACGAAGTTCGTCGATCGTGTCTCTTGGCATCTATGATGCGAGTCGTCGAGGCACTGGCAACTTAAAACCAACTAACTCATCATAAAACATTTTCTGTTCACGAAATAACCAAGCCCACTCCTGTCTCATGGTATTGTGAACGTAAGCACTATTTCGCAGATTCGGATTGATTGGATAGATGAACTCATCTTCCAATACCCAACAACGACCCATAGCAGTGAACACATCATGAGGCCTATAGAGTTGTGGATTGCCAGAACCAGACATTGACGCTAAATACAATAACATCAAATAATCAAGTTAACAGTGTGCATCAACTGTTGGAAAATAATGTAGTTATGCATAAGATGGTACACGACAAAGACATTCATAAATTTTTGTACTATTACATGCTAAAAATGAAATACTAACACTAACATTTTACCATAAACATTAGACGTTGTTGTTAATGTCTACACATTGTGTGCAATACAAAATGTTGTTGTTAATGTGGTGTGCCAATGAATAATGATAATTATGTACACGCCCCTATATGATTATGACTAATGCTAATTATGTGCAATACAAAATGTTGCTATAGTAAACATTTCATTCTCTTATAACCAACGTTTACTGCAACAAACAACCAAAACCACACCAATGTACTTACTTCACACTCATTCAACCAAAAAAAATAAAAAAATACAATATCAAATGAACATACCATTGCCCTAAAATTCTTGTGACTAACGTTTACTACAACAAACAACCAAAACGTTTACTACAACAAACAACCAAAACCACACCAATGTACTTACTTTACACTCATTCAACCAAAAAAAAAAAAATCAGTACAATATCAAATGAACATACCAATGTCCTAAAATTTTGGTGTGAGTTTTTTACCTGAGGAGATACAAATTTCAGTTGAGTCTAGAAGCAGCTATGGATTTGTGGAGCAGATTGGAAATCAATTCAAGCAAGGAAATCAGTTAAAGCAAGACGCTCTGAAAGGGAGGATATGTAATGGTGTTATAAACCAATAACTCGATTTTTGAAAATTCGATTATGGTCCATAACTCGATTTTTCTATATTCGAGTTATGTTAACAGACAGAGCCGTACGCCTGACGACAAGACAGTGTATAACAAGCGCATAACTCTATATGAGAATACTCGGTTATATAACTTGATTTTCAAATTATCGAGTTATTTAGGGATTCAAAAAAGAAAATGCCACGCTGGAAGATCCAGCGTGGAAGAAAGCTTAATTTAACTCGATTATAATAAAATCGAGTTATTCATATAACTCGGGTTCTATATTATCGAGTTATAAAAGAGGGGCATTTCCCTGATTAGTTTGGAAACTGGGGCAAAACGCTGTTTAGTTTCTCTGAAAAGGGCATTTGTCCATTTTGCCCGAAAGTCTAGGCTCACACATAAGGAGGTGATAGAATAATGTTAAATTATTAAATTTTCTATTTCCTTTTCATTTTAAAGATGTACAATGTTCAAGCTTTTGGGGGTGATTTTGCATTGCTAATGTTCAAGATTTTCTTGTGACTTGATTTTATAATGATTTTTGTTTGTCAAGAGTCTTATAGCTCAATTGACACATTCTAGTGTTTTTAATAAAAATATTTAGGGCTCAAATTTCTCCTCTTCATTGTAATTATTGAATTATCAAAAGTGAATTATTTATTATTTATTTGGTAATGTAGACTTTTTTAGAAGGGCGAGAATAGTTGTATGAGAATTAAAAATAATAAAAGAAAAAGAAAATAATTGTTATCTTAAGTGATAGTTCAATTTTTATGGCATTCTTTTGTGCTCCGCACATGTGGTTTGAATTTTATTTTTCATACTCCCACTATTTATCATCTACACAAAAAAAGTATAGAAAAAATTAGTATGACTGAACTAATGACAAGGTTGACTTATATGGCTTTTTGGCCCATTTTCTCCTCTATATATGGGATGGAAAATGTTGCTTTTAATTATGCATCTCAGGTTTGATTATTGGTGCTGGTTAAGAGGCTTGTTGCTTTGCTTAGAGAGTTGCAACTCTTTTTTGCTTGCTTTGCATGTTTTTTTTTTTTTGGCTAGTTTATGAGCTACTTGACTTGTTTGTAATTTTGTTTTGTTTTGAGAAATTTTCTTGCTCAGTTTAGGGAAAAAAAAAAGAACTTTTCTTTTCTTGTTTTGAGAAAAAAAAAAAAAATAAAACAGTGGAACATGTTGGATTGTCCATAGCAATTTTAAAATACAACAAACATACAAAAAGTAATGAAAAGTGTGTCACCAAATTGAATTGAACCTTTATTTTGTAGAAAAAGAGAAGAAAATTTGAATTCTGACCGCAAAGCAAAGATTGAGGGTAATGTACCATTGTGGTTCGCCAGTTCTACATGTTGTTCAAGGGGTATTGGGAAAAAAATTTATCTATATATAAAATATTTTTTTACTAGTTTAATTTTATCTTAGAAATACTTTTGCACACCCGATTTAAATCTTGCACACTCTAATCACATATTAGCCCAACCCAAAATCAAGCAACAACACAGATTTGCCCATTCCAAAACCAAACAACACAGGTCATAGATCTTTCTCTCTTTCTCTTTGATCTTAGTATCATGAATCTTATCTAATCTTATCTCTCTCCTCTATTTGAATATCTCGGTATCTCCGGCTCTAAAAGTAAAGAGGAAGTATTTATGAGCTGTAAATATCTCTTTCTTTATTATAAATTTATATTATATGTGTGAGTGTGTGTTTAATATTGATTGTGATATTGATGGTGTGCATTATTTTTTAATTTTTTTTGTTATAATATTATTTGTGTGAATTGTGGTGAGTGTGAATGTGTGCATTTGTAGTATAAATATAATATAACTTTATATAATTTAATAATTAGGAAATACAAAGTGTTTACTACAGCCTTAGGTATATTATAGTATAAATATAATATACCTAAGGCTGTACATGATTTGTAGGAATCGACCAAAGCTATGGTGGATGTCCACAAATTACCATGAACTTATTACAAACTTAGTTGTAGCTTAAAGCTAACACTCTCAGTAAACAAATTAAGATTATTATATATTTTGAAAATATAAGTTCAATTGCATGTTTTTTATGTTTTCAAAACACATGTTAAATTTCACAGATTTTATTTACTATTTGATTCAAAAACTTATTTTTTATGTATAATTTTAGACTACAAAAACTCGAAATTTAAACAATTGATTGATGACATAACTATTGATCCTTAATTTTCTTGAAATTTTGTAAGTATGGAATATATAAGAAGAAAATGTAACCTAATCGTGGATTTATCAAAATTCACATCCAATAAAAAAAAATTAAGTGGAACAATAGCCTTAGTCTACAACTAAGTACCAAACTTTATCCAAAGTTTAATTATGTTGGGCCTAAAAAAAATGCTTGTAAGGGTAAAAAAAAAAAAATCATAAAATTTTAAAAATTTATATATATAATTTTTTTTTTCCATGTCAGGGTGGTTCTGTGACCACCCTACCTTTAATGTGGAGCTGTCCATATTTGGGAACTTGAAATAATTTATGTTAGTGAGTATTTATTCTTAGAATTTTATTTGTGAATTCATGATAAGGTTATGACTCAAGTTCAAGAATATGCGAGGACATCAAGATTGGTTTCTTATCCTAGTTCGAAGGCATTATACATGTACTTATTGATGCACCAGTAACCCTAGTTGATAGTAAAAGCCTTAAAAAGTCTTTTTTTTTTTTTTAAATTCTATTCTCCCCCAATTAATGTGAGTCCCCTAGGGTCAATTCATTTTGAGCGTTGGCAAACCTATATCAAAACCTTATTCATGTAATTAAGTTGTAAATTTTAGCGTCTAAATGCGTGTATTGAAGATCTGCATTGGAATATGGAATACACAAGAAATTAGCTCAAAATTTGGCAAATTTAGAACAATTAAAATAAATTTAATGAGCGTTACCCTTATAAATACAATTGAAATGCAGTGTAATTGTAAAAAAAGAAAAAGAAAAAAAAATCAACTAAAATTTCAAAAAAAAAAAATGAAGTACATTTTTTGCCCTGAATTTTTTTTTTGCTAAATGCCCTGAAAATTTGAATTGTTTATATTTTTACCAGTCATGTTTAATTTGCCTTTCTGTTTTACTATTTACCTTTCAAATGGACTAAAAGAAAGGGCAAAAATGAAATATTTATTTTTCGGTTTTCTCTTTGTGCGTCGCGTTCACGACAGAGCCTTCTGGATGTCTCTCAAACCTCAAACAAAAAAGAAAAACCACAAAATTTTCAAAATAAAAAAAGAGGAACAGTAATTTGAAATTCTCTCTCTCAGATTATGGATCCAAACACAGCATTAGAGCTCGTAAAGTAGGGCGTTACACTTCTCCTCCTCGATGTCCCTCAATACACTCTCGTCGGCATCGATACTCAGGTACTATATTCTATATTCTTCTTCTTCTTTCTTTAGTTTGCTTTTACTTATATTTATTCAATCAATCAATCAATGTGGCAGATGTTTTCTGTTGGGCCTGCTTTTAAGGGCATCAAGATGATTCCTCCTGCTTCTCATTTTCTTTATTATGCTTCATCCACCAGGTTTCTTTAATTGTCAGAAATCTTTATGTTCTTGTAATTTATTTAGTTATTGTATTTTTATGCGATTTTTGTTTGTAGAGCAATTTTGTAATACTTGTTGCATATACGCAGAGATGGCAAGGATTTCTCACCAATTATTGGTTTCTTTATCCACGCTGCTCCTTCTGAGGTTTTAAATGCATTTACTTTATTTTCGCCTTTTCTGCTTTAGTTTATAGTCTGTTCAATTTATAACAGTTGCCATCTATTGCTGTCTTAATGTCAATGCCATATTGGAAACAGATAGGACTCATATCTGGTCATGTTGGAGCCGTTTCTGGGTCCAAAACATATCCTAATTGTACACTTCAACCATTTGATGCATCCATGCTCCTAGATAGAGGATCTAGATCTTTTCCAATTTCATTAATAACTATTTTCTCTATGTTTGAAATGAGGCTTTGATGGAACGCACGTTTGAACTGTAAAAATAAGAGGCCAACATGATTTATTATACAAATAATTAGGTGAATCAGCCCATGTTATTAAATGTTCAAGAATAATGAAGAGAGAGAAAAACTTCTTTTTGACACAGTTTGTATAAAATTATGGCTGAGAGAATAAAATAGAAACAAGTAATTGACATCTTTATGTTATCATTTTCAGCATAGTTTCCTACTGGCATCCTGCCATTGCATAACAACAAGGTTATTGTGTGCTTGCCTTTTTAAGCATGAAAGCTTAGATAAAGTGAGCTTTTTTTTTTTAAATGTGATACACCCCTGTAACTGGGGAATAATTGATTAGATTTAACCGGCTGCCACTTCATTTAGCCAATTTTTTGTGTGTCTAGATTTGTGGAGAGTGTGAAGTTAATTAACAATAAGTTGTTTTCAAATGAGGTGGAAGTTTGCACCAGGAATGATCATTCTCATGTAAATGGCTGTAACAGGTAATTGTTTATAGGTGGGATCAACTACAGGAAAGATTGGTCAAAGTATCGGGAGAAGAGGTTTGTAACCATTTTAGTTGCACATACCATTTGTTCATTTATTTTAGTACCTGATGCATATAGCTACTAATATGGGAACAGAGCTAGACTGATGTATTTTGCAACCTGCATGGATTTGAATTGTGGCCTCAAGTCTTGACATTAGTTAGGGAACTTGTGCCCTTTTAGGTTTTGGCAAAACAGAACTTGCTAACCTGCTTCATTTTGGAAGCGCTACCAAGCAAGAAAAATCGATCAGACATCCATTTTAGGAAAACCTGATTCTTTTCCCCTCTTTGCAATCAAATTCTTATGAAGCTTTGAAATCATGTAAGGAAATCAAAAGATGGTTTTATTTAAAAACATTTGAGCATTTGACCAAGTATGTCTGAAGAAATTATAAAGCTGACTTAGACTTAGTCCTCAACTAATTTTCCAATAGGGCTAGATGTTTTGAAGGATGTGAACGGTCCTTGCTAGAGATTAAGTCTTTTTCTGCCATACTCTCCTTGTTTGGAGTGTCACTTTATTGCATTTTACTTGTTCTTCCATTCCTGTTTTACTTGATCATTGTAAATGTATGATTGTGCTACCATGCTTAACGGGGCATTTTTGCAAATTTACAATTTCCCTTGTTGATATAACTTTTATTGGCAAGTCAGATTTCAAGGATTTCATTGATCGAGTGAACTGTTTACCTACTCACTAACATTTATTGGTCAATTTGAGCAACTTGCTTAAAAAGCAATAAAAAAATCATTGCTTAGTCAGTTTTAATCACATTGATTGAATTATGTTTCCATATTAACATTTTTACTTGTTAAAGAAGAAATGGTAAGTTCATCACAGATTGTTGACTAATTGCTGAATGGAATTGTAGGACTTCTTTTCATTGATGCTAGATGCCTCATCTGTTGATGGACATCTGCTGTTGTGGGTATGAACACTAATCCTGCTTCTTCATGTTTGATTCTCTGTTGGTTGGGGCTTGGGGCAACTTGCTAGACTTTCATTTTCTCTTCATACACTTTCCTTTTAGTTATTAGCAATTGATTATCTGTTTTGGTCTGCATAAGATTATGGATTTTCTACTTTGCAAATTAGATGTTGTATATTTATTTCTTTCACTGGTTACATATAGATACATGTATATAACATATAAATTTTCCTAAACAGAAAATTCATGTCAAGGAAATTTGCTTCATTCATAAACCAAACATTATTATTCAGCAAAAAAAAAAAAAAAAAAAAAAACTCTTGTTAATTCCAACTCAATCATTTATGATTTTAATTTTGAATGTTTAATTTTTGTTTCTTACCAGTTACAAGTTCATATCTCTATTGTCATTTGATTCATTTCGTACTGAATAGCTAGATCTTAATACATTTATGGAATATTGAAAATTTAAGTATGTTTAGGATGATATCATGCAAATTGAAGTATGCATTTTTTGATTTCCTTGAATAAGGATTTTACTTTCTTATTTTTAATTGATAGAGACAACTCATTTTTATAAGATTGAATCAATGACCTTAGCCTCTATATGCTTTATGGTGAAAGACAAACAATCAAGGCTAAACTACCATCTACACTTTGTAAGTTTGGGGTTTCTATCCATTGACGATGAGAATTTGTAATTTACACCCTCAAGTATGAAATCAATGTCAATGTGCCCCTTCCATCGTGGTTTGTCTCATTTTCGCTATTAATCCACTCAAATATGACATCATTACAGGGTGGTTAAAGTGATTTACCCTGGGTTAGCCTTAAGTTTGTGGTTAGGCTGGCCATACGCAGTGGTGATTTGGCAGCTCTGAGGTGTTTGGGCAATGGTGCTTGGATTGGTTGATTTTTCGGTTTGGGTTAATTTCTTCTCTTTTTATTCAAAAGGATGTAATTTTTTGGTGGGCTAGCGGCAAGAATGAAAAGACGTTGAGGGACAAAATGATAGTGACCCCAAGCTTAAAGGGTGTAAATCATATTTTAGTCTAGAGTCAATTTTTGGTGGTTACCTTGGAAAATGGTTGATTTGTCTTTGTTTCAGGTGACCGATAGCCTGATATGAATTTGTGATATCAATGCCATACCTATAATGGCTAGTGATGGCTGAAATGCATGACATAACGACCAATAGTGGTCAATATTTGCCATCTAGTATAAAGGCCAACAGTTGTCAATATTTGATATATTTCAACAGTCTATGGTAGCTTCAGCTGGTTCTGGTAAAATTTTGTGTCTGTGACCACCAATGTTATGTAAGGGCCAATACACTTGATTTGAGTCACATTAGTTTTAATGCATTTTAACACTTTGGTTGAAGTTATTTGGTCCATAGGCCATAGGAAAGGAGTTTGTTAAGCCTTCATTTGAATGAAACTTCCCATAGGGGAATGTTAGGCTTTCACTTCATTGAAATTTGCAAGTAGTTGCTTTCTGCTTATTAAGACAAATTGTGATGTCCTCTCTTTTTCTTATTATAGACGAGGAAACTTAAAGAGCTGCTTGAGAACAATCTTGGTTGGGAGTTTTAGCTAAACAGTGCAGTTCATGGAATATACTTTGAAGAAGATGACGAGGTTAGTGTGTATCCATATTAAAAATTTGATCTATGAACTTTCTCGCTCATGATCTCATCTTTGCTTATTGTTCAGCTTTGTAGTTTGCTCCAGTAGTAGAGATGTTGGATGACCCAAGTTGCAATTAACTTCAGCAATTGAAGATAGGGATTGTGGTCCTCCATCCCATTATTGTAAACACACTTTAGTGATACCTAACTTGGTTTACAATATTTCAATTTCTTGCCAATTTTTAAGGCAAATTCTTTTCAGTTTTCACTAGTAGAGAACATATAAATATTTTTGTATATTATGAAAAAAAAAAAAAGACTTGGTATTTATATGTAAGATGTAATAGACTTCTTAAAATAATGGTTATGTTAAATTCTCCCATTAGTTATCAACTTAAGATTTTGGCATAAATTGGTAATTGATTATGGTATTAATCACTTATTGAGGGAAAGTCTAGGCTCACACATAAGGAGATGATAGAATAATGGTTAAATTATTAAATTTCTTATTTCCTTTTCAATTTAAAGATGTACAATGCTCAAGCTTTTTGGGGTGATTTTGCATTGCTAATGTTTAAGATTTTCTTGTGACTTGATTTCATAATGGTTTTTATTTGCCAAGAGCCTTATAGCTCAACAGAAACATTCTAGTGGTTTTAATAAAAGTAATTAGGGCTCAAATTCCTCCTCTTCATTGTAATTATTGAATTATCAAAAGTGAATTAGTTATTATTTATTTGGTAATGTAGAGCTTTTTAAGAAGGGAGGGAATGGTCGTATGAGAATTAAAAATAATAAAAGAAAAAGAAAATAACTGTTATCTTAAGTGATAGCTCAATGTCTTTTTGCATTCTTTTGTGCTCCGTACATGTAGTTTGAATCTTATTTTTCAAACTCCCACTATTTATTATCTAAACAAAAAAAGTATAGAAAAAATTAGTATAACTAAACTAATGACAAGGTTGACTTACATGGTTTTTTGGCCCATTTTCTCCTCTATATATGGGATGGAAAACGCTGCTTCTAATTATGCATCTCAAGTTTGATTTAGTGGTTCTGGTCAAGAGGCTTGTTGCTTTACTAAGAGAGTTGCAACTCTTTTTTGCTTGCTTTGCATGTTTTTTCGCTAGTTAATGAGCTACTTGACTTGTTTGTAATTGTGTTTTGTTTTGAGAAATTTTCTTGCTTGTTTATAGAAAAAAAAATTCCTTTCTTTTCTTGTTTTGAGAAAAAAAAATATAATAGTGGAACATGCTAGATTGTCCATAGCAATTTTAAAATACAACAAATATACAAATAGTAATGAAAAGTATCACAAAATTGAATTCCTTTTTTTTTTTTTTTTTTGGAGAAAAAGAGAAGAAAATCTGACCTTTGACAGCAAGCAAAGATTGAAGGTAATGTACCATTGCGTTTCTACATGTTCAAGGGGTATTCAGAAAAAAAATTTTATATATATAAAATATTTTTTTACTAGTTTAATTTTATCTTAGAAATACTTTTGCACATCCTGATTTAAATCTTGCACACCTTAATCGCATATTAGACCCAACCCAAAATCAAGCAACAACATAGATTTGCCAATCCCAAAACCAAACAACATTGGTCATAGATTTTTCTCTCTCTTTCTCTTTGACTTGATCTTTGGTCTCCATGTCATGAACCTTATCTAATCTTATCTCTCTTCTCTATTTGACTATCTTGGTATCTCCAACTCTAAGAATAAATAGTGAGTGTTTGTGAGTTGTGAGTATCTTTTACTTTATTATAAATTTATATTATATATGTGTGAGTGTGTGTTTAATACTGATTGTGATATTAATAGTGTGCATTATGTTTCAAAATTTTTTTTTGTTATAATGTTTTTTGTGTGAATTGTGGTGTGTGTGATTGTGTGCGTTTATAGTATAAATATAATATAACTTTATATAGTTTAATAATTAGGAAATACGTATAAATATAATATAACTTTATATAATTTAATAATTAGAAAAATACATAGTGTTTGTTACATGTGTGTATGTATTGTTATTGTTATTATGTTATAATAACTTTTTATTATAAAGTTAGATTCAAGAAAAAGAATAGTAAAGTTAGTGATTAACTGATTGTTTAAGCATTTGATTGGTTAAGTAGAGACTTAGTGTATTATTTATGTATGGATGAGTGTAGCTGTGTGGGTCAATAAAAAATAGAGTGCCAAAGAGTTTAGTTTTGTCATTTAGTTTAAAATATTTTTATAAAAAAAATGACAAATAGATAATGACAATTGCATTAGAATAAAAACATTATACAAACTTGCTAGAGTCCTATCCGCATTAATAATAGATAATGGCAATTGAGATTGGACAAACAAGAAATCTCTAAGAACTAAAGCAAAATATATATATATATATATATATATATATATATATTGGATTGTCCATAGCAATTTTAAAATTCAATAAATATATATAAATAGTAATAAGTGCGCCACAGAATTGAATTAAACCTTTTTTTTAGGAGAAAAAGAGAAGAAAATCTGAACACCAACAGCAAGCATGCATTAGAGTAATGCACATATTAATATCCATATTAAAATCCAAATACAATTTGATAAGATGAGAAATGTAAAAAGAAAAAAATTCATTAAAAAGAAAAAAAATAAAGGGGAGAAAGTTACCTTTATAAATAAACTTTTTTTGAAGCATGTTAACATTGCCATCTCGGCGTTGACCAACTTAGCAACATTTCAGTTTTCGTAGCGATCCCCAACCCGTCGATGATGGTATCTTTGAATAAGAAGTGATCTCAATCTCAGGGATGTGAGATATTTTATGCCAATCCTCTCCACTGTGGGCATCCTTCAATTATCAATGTTTTGTGTGCCATAAGATTTTGTAGCTCGTCTGGTATTGACATTAGATTAGGGCAGTACCAAATTTCCAAATTTGAAAGCGATGTGAGGCATCCAATTTGCTTAGGCAGAGAAGATAAGTCTTCACAGAACCAGATTTGCAGATCACGGAGAGCAGTTAGATGTTGAATACCCTCTGGCAATGAAATTAACTTCGGACAGTCGAAGACTCAAAGATATATAAATGCTCAAGTGCAATTAAATATTGAATTCCCTCAGACAAAGAGTAGAGTTTGTTGCAACTCGAAATGGATAAACTCCGTAGTGAAGATAAGCCCTGCAAACCATTCATTGGTAAGGACAGAAGATTATTACACTCCTCTATGTCCAGTTTCCGTAATGCATGTAAGTTTTGGAGTCCTTCTGGAAGACTTTCGATCTTGTCGCAACATTCAAGACTAAATTCATTCAACGCAGAAAGATTATCCAACTGATTAGTCAGTGACTTGAGATTGGGCATTTTGGAAATCTTCAACATTTCAAGCATCTTATGATTTTGCAACAGTCCATCTGGAAGAACTGTCAATTCATCCATGTTTTCAATCACAAGGGAAGAAAGCGAAGTGAGATTCATCACTGACCTAATTAACACTGCATTGTTTCTACTCAAAGTCAAATCTGTAATGGAAGGAATAATAGGAATTTCAACTAACTTTGGGCACTCCGTGATATCTAATATGCTTAGGCAGGGAAAATTTTCTCCTCCAGTCATTGTTCTCCATTCCTCCAAATCACGCATCTCATGGAGCCAAAAAACCTTCAATGAGGGGAACGAAATTGCACCGTCTCCATGGAACTCATTGCCAATATATTTCACAGCATGCCAGCCAGTTATAACAAGAACCTTAAGGGATGACAGTTTGCCAAGAGGTGGCAAATGTTCACATCTTTCACAACAATCTAGCGAAATTTCAACCAAATTACAAAGAACTGAATTTTGAATCCATGTTGGAATTTTTGAACCATGATAGTTGTATATGGACAGTTCTTTCAGATTTGAATGAGGTTGGAGACCATCGAGAACATCTTCTACATGGTCCGGTATGTGGCTTTTATTGTCACTCCGCCAAACCAAACTTAGCGAATGAAGATCTTGTTTTCCGATCAAATTTGCATTTTTGGCCTCCACTAAATTTCTGACATTATCAAGTTCCTTTATTGTTAACTTATTTCGAAGGTTTAGCCATTTCAACTCACTTACTTGATAACCTTTCTCCTTGCCAACAATGAAGAAGCTCAATGATTGGAGGCAAGTTAATTGTCCCATTCCTTCAGGCATACGAGTAAGAGAAAAACAATCAGTGATGCCAAGATACATAAGGCTTTTCATGTGCTTCATACCTTTGGGTAACTCACAAAGATCTTCACAGTTGTCTAGTTTCAGAGTTTGTAGGTTCACGAGGCAGGTTGTTGATTTAGGTAAAACTTTGATAGTAGACTCGGACATGTCAAGATACCTCAAATGTTTTAAATTGTTGATTGATCTTGGTACTTCACACTTAAATCCTAAATCCAATACCCGAAGATACTTTTTGTCAGTTCGTTTAGACCCCTTAAACCCAACAGATTAACCTAGTGAATAAGCCAAGTGATTAACTTAGGTAATTTAATTAAATCTAGGTTAACACAAAATAAACAAAAACAGCAAAGCAGCGGAAATTAAATAACACAAAAATATGATGACCTAGGAAACCACACCGGTAAAAACCTGGGGAGGATTTGACCTAGCTATCCTCAAGGTAAACTGAATCCACTATGAAAGAATCGAAGTTTACACAACAAGACTTAGACCACTAACATCTTCTTGCTACCCAAGTGTAGGAAACTTACTACCATGACCCCATGATAGCTCCGAGATCCACGGACTCCTTCTTTCTTGAATTCTTCAGCAAATCCACAAGCGCACTTGCTTGTATATCTTTGTGCTCTATTGATTCTGCAACTGTATTGATCTACACAACTCTTGACATCAATCTCAAGTTTGTAAACCCTAAGTGTATGTGAAGGTAAACACCTCTAGATCTCACAAAGAGATTCACAAACACAGCATTCAGAACTCTAAAAACGTGGCTAGGGTTTTACCTTATATACTTAGGGCAAAACATAAAACCCTATACATTAAATGGACTTGGGCTGAGTTGGAATTTTCTGCAGAAAAACGATCTGCCCGAATTTCGATCGATGGAGCCTAATTTTCGATCGATCGAGTTATACAGAAAGTGAACAGTAATTCTGCATAAAAACTCGATTCCAACTTTACATTAAATCCCATACTTTGAGCAAAGTCTAACACAAGACTAAACATTGTTTTGATCATGGTTTGCCAACATACAAATTGAAGTTCTAAATACATTAGATCCTAATCCTTAGAACCTAACAAACTCCCCCTTTGGCAATCCGTGACAAAACACAGACTTAACAAAAAGCTCAAAGTTACAAATTGAAATAGCCCATTACAATAAAAATAGCCACTTAAACAATTCAACCTAAACTACTATCTAACAGTTGCAAAGTAGACAGCAGCTCGACTGAAAACAACATGTATATTCCTGTAACACTTAACAAACACATAAACGCATGTGTGGAAGAAAGAAACAAGGAATATATAAAAAAAACTTCTTGATTTCACATAACACAAAATAAAGACATATATCATGAATAACATCATCAATATAGATCAATAAGCAATGAAGTATAGTGAAATAAGAAACATATACATAAAAATGTATCTCAACAAAAATATCTCCTAATCAAGAGCTAAAAATGTAAATACAAAGTGAAGCACCTAGATACAATCTAATAACTCCACAAGCTCCGCAGTATCACTACCAAGTAAACAAAACTCCCCCTAAAATGTAAATCACCACATCAAAATCTCCTAGATACAAATGAACTATGTACTCCCCCTTTTTGTGACGAATTGCCAAAGGGCACTCACTCATCATCAAAAGGAGGCGGAGGAGAATGACGAGAGCTCGCCAAATCCGCTCGTAACGCACGTAGCTCATCAAGAATGTCCACCAAAAGCTGACCATGAGCCGCCTGAACGGTCACGACAGTATCAAGCGTCTGACGAAGGTCAGAAACCTCATCAAACGGTGGAGGAACATCAGCAGCAGCAGCAGCAACAGCAGGATCAGAAGACGTCCCAGTTGCATGAGTATCTGTAGAAGAAGTAGAGGGTGGAGTGACACCGGAAGGCTCTACCCTAGGACGCTTAGAGCTAACTCGAAGTTGAGCAGCCCTTTGCCTAAAAAAGGTAGCACCGATAGGAGCAATGACATGTATAGGCTCAGAAGCAGGATACTCACCAAAACCAAGAAAAAGGAGAATCCGATGAATAAAAACAGGAAAAAACAAAGCATGAGCCGTAGAACTAGACCGATGAACCTCGTTCAAAGAACGAAGGAACAAATGCGGAAAACTGATAGGCGCATCAGTGACAAGAGCATACAAAAACACACATCGCTCAAGAGGGATGGTGTGGACATGCGAAATAGGCCACAAAGAATGACACGCTATCCTAAAGAAAAGATAGTGAAGCTCGGAAAGCTCACCAGAAGTGATCGAGGATCAGAACCCCACTGGATAGAAGACCCAATGATGTATGACAGGACGTCATCAAGGGGTGGAGACTCCTCGTAAGGAAAAACGGGATGGTCCACAATGGGCACCCCAAGAGCATCAGACACTACCGAAGGGGTAATGCGATTCTCCACACCACGTAACCACACCTTTACCAAGGTGTCGTTATCGTAGACATGAATAGAGAGATTCGAATAGAACTCTCTAATCAAGGTGGCAGGTGGAGGAGAATGCTCATACTCGAGCAAAGGTAACCAACCCCGAAGCTCAAAGTTACGTCGCACCTCAGGATCCAACTCATCTAATAAGACCCTACGCTCAGCCCAAATAGGACGCCTAAGGTTCAGAGTCTCATAGGTGACTTGGTTTGACTCACTAGGGAACCGCTCAGTGTCAAAAGAAAGAGAAGGATCAGAAGTCTTATGGGCTCTAGTTTTCCTAGGTATAGTGCTAAGGAAAAGAGATAGAAAGAAAAGAGCAAAAACCAAAAACCAAGGGCAGACTGCAAGTTAGCACAGCTTAAAATATAGAAAATATCAATTCTATATGATGCATGAGCATGACAACCAAATGATGCATGTACTAATGCAGTGACAAGTTCAATTGTGATTCAAATTAACAAAATTGACTTAAGCAAGTAATATTTATCAAAAATACCCAATTTGAAAACCCTAATTTTTCAAAACACAACAAATTGATAAATTGATCAACACAACAGTTAATTGACACATTATAATGATCAAATTAATCAATCCAACAAGCCAATTTCATCAATTTCAATCAAATTGAACAAAACCCCAAATTTTCTCAATTTCAAGCCCTAGAATTTCAAATCTTCCTCAAAACACCAAATTAACCAAATTAAACCATATGAAGTGTTTGAATACAGTGTCCCCACAACAACCCATGAAAAATTTGAAAGAAAAAGAGTCAAAATCAACCCCAAAAAGACAAAAATCTTAAATGCCGAAAATACCCAAAAATGCATGAAAATAATGCATGAAACTTGAAAATAAATGCAAAGGGAGGGGCAAAAAGGTCTTACCGGCCTTGAAGGAGTGATTTGGTGCAAAAAGAACGGAGCAAGACGACAAAATCCAGCAAAAAGTGATTGACCGGTTGTTAGGGAGGAAAAAGTCTTTGAAAAATTTTGAAAAAGTGAAAAGACACGTGAAAACTTCCCTTTTTAAAAACAACCAACACGATTTTCGATTGATCGAAAATTACATTCGATCGATCGAAAATACCTTTGATTGATCCAAATTCAACTTGGATCGATCGAGTCAACCAGAAACTTTTATACTGATTGTGAAACATTTTCGATCGGTCGAAGAACAGTTTCGATCTATCGAAATTCTGGAAAAAATAATTTTTTTTTTGAAAAACACACCAATTTTAGTGTAGTCACTTCTCAAAGCATCAGATTTTATGAGAAAAATGCATGAGTATGAGATGAGATGTTTTCCAAAAACATATGAATTCAACCCAGATTTCTCAAATCAAAATTTTCTTTCAATACCCAAAACAAAACAAGCAAACATGTTCTGCATAAATTTCCAGAAATTCTCAAACTTGGTTGGTCAGGCCAAATATCACACACAAACATGTACACATTTTAGCAAGGAATAACTTGTGTAGTGTGTGCAACTAGCATAAGCTTGAGAAACATGTGAGGTGATATACACATAGAGATCAATCACAATTTCTACAAAATCCATCACATGAATTTGAAAGAGACTTTTACTCAAAGAGTTACATCCTATAACTCCCACATCTCCTAGAATAAAAGCTTGCAATCATGTAAGTTTCTTGATTTGCCTCAGTATTCAATTTAATTGATTAGAAACTTAATAATATAGCCGGGATAATGTACACACCAATTTTATTTGAATTTGTGAAATGATTATAGCCCAATAATGTACACACCAATTTTAATTAGAGGCTACACCTTATGTTTTTTTGTGTGCATGTGCTACACTTTCTCGAGCACAAAATCTTACGATATGCACTAAGGTGTTCATGATTGGCTAATAAATAGTGGTGAGATGGTTATTTATGCCTTTCTCAATAAGTTCAAGTCCAACAATCAAAGACATAAGACTTCAAGAGCAAGATCATGTGATCAACAAACATAGCATCTTCCCACACAACATGCACAACAAGACTTTAGCTAGTAAAGTGCAATAGAAATAAGTGCATCAAAGCTAAACAAGGTACATACATATGACATGTAAAATTTGATTGACCAACCTTGTCTTCAAATTCAAGAAAAAAATAGCAAAACACAATTTGCAAAAAATTTTTTTATTTTTTATTTTATAAACAAAGAAACAGACATCCTAGAATGAAATGCATGAATGCAATGCAATGCAAATCCTAGAAACAAAGGTCACAAAAGATTGAGCAAAGAAGCACAAGGACCATGTCAGACAAACTCAATTAGATTGAGCCTTTTGCATCCAAGACTTCTTAGATGCAACTCTTGCATTGGAGTTATGATTCACATTAGAATTCTGAGCAACTCCAGGATTGGAATAAAGGTTTAACGCCTTTACCAATTCACCAATAAGTACCATAGGATCATGTGCTTGGGGCACAAGTACTTTAGTTTTATTTGCTCGCTTCGCAGCTTGCAATTTAAAACAATTTGGACGAATGTGTCCAGGTTTTCCACAAAAATGACAAACCCATGCAGGCTTATCATGCAATTTGCCCTTAGTAGAAGTAGAAGCTCTAGAATGAGAAGCATGAAGATCAACCCTAATCTTTCTAGGTGGAGTAACATTTATAGGTTTGACAGGTTCACTCACCAAGGGTTTGACAATCTCACTCTTAGGAGGTTCAGAAGAAGGAACAAATTTAGTGGAAGAAGGTTCAAGCACAGAAATACTTTCCTCATAACCTAAACCAGTTTTATCAGAAGGAGACTTTTGAATAGTTAGCATGTGATCAAGTTTGGAGCTTGCAGACCTATTAGTTTGTTCTCTAGCAACAGATAAATCAAGTTCCAAACATTTAACTTTATCAAGTAAGAGCATGTTCTCAGTTTTCACATTATTCAAAAGCTCATTTGCATCAAACAATTTAACAAGTAAATTTTTCTTTTCAAGTTCCAAAGATGCAATTTTCTTCAAGCCTAACTCAACATTCATGGCATCCTTTGCAGCAACTTTGCAAAGTTTATTGTAGGCTTCCTGTAAATCTGCATCCTCAGAGAGTTCCCCATCAGAAGGGTTCTCTTCAACAGACATGCTTTCATTAACTACAGTAGTAGCAGTGAAAGCAATGAAGTTTCCATCCTCATCACTAGCGGATTCATTGTCGGAAACTTCATCATCACTAAGGGTTACAGCCATAGCTTTACCCTTAGACCTCAAGTATGTAGGACATTCAGATTTTAAATGACCATACCCTTGATAACCATAACATTGTTGTCCCAAAGAATTATTAGAAGGCTGTCCCACTTTCTCCTTAGGTTTTTCAGTGTTATTTACTTTAATGGGATCATTCTTCCTAAAATTTCTAGGTTCAACAGTGTTCTTGCCTCTTGCCCTTCTGTTATTGTTCCTAAGAAAGTTTCTAAAGTTCTTGGCAAGATAGGCAATCTCTGTAGCAGAGAGTTCATCATCAAATCCACCATCCTCAACATCATCAACAGACTTAAGACCCATTGATTTGGATTTGTTAGTCTTGGGGAGGTCTAACTCATAGGACTGAAGAGATCCTACAAGTTCATCAACAGGGATGGAGTCCACTCCTTGCTCTCAGTGATGGCAGTCACTTTGGGTCTAAAATCTTCAGTCAAAGATCTAAGAATCTTCCTAACAATTTTAGGTTGATCATAGATTTCACCCAAATTATAAGCAGAATTAACAATATCATTCAATTTAGCATAGAATTCATCAAAGGATTCATCATCATTCATTCTAATGCTTTCAAATCTAGAGGTTAATTGCTGCAACTTATTAATTTTAACTGCCTTCGTGCCTTCATGCACAGTCTGGAGGATTTTCCAAGCAGTATGAGCAACCTCAACATTAGAGATTCTCTTAAATTCCTCCATGGAAACAGCATTAAAAATAGCATTCATAGCTTTGCTATTAAAAGCGGCTGCCTCCTTTTGAGAAGTTTGCCACTCACTCACAAGAGTAGTGGGCTTCTCCCATCCGTATTCAACGGAATTCCAAACTCTCTCATCAATGGATTTTAGGAAAGCTTTCATCCTTACTTTCCAATAAGCATAGTTGTTTCCATCAAAGTGAGGTGGAACAACAAGAGAGTGTCCGTGTTTCATGACAACAGGGGTCAAGGATCAGCTAAAAGATCAAAGGATCAAAAACAAAAGCTACCCGCTCTGATACCACTTGTCAGTTCGTTTAGACCCCTTAAACCCAACAGATTAACCTAGTGAATAAGCCAAGTGATTAACTTAGGTAATTTAATTAAATCTAGGTTAACACAAAATAAACAAAAACAGCAAAGCAGCGGAAATTAAACAACACAAAGATATGATGACCCAGGAAACCACACCGGTAAAAACCTGGGGAGGATTTGACCTAGCTATCCTCAAGGTAAACTGAATCCACTATGAAAGAATCGAAGTTTACATAACAAGACTTAGACCACTAACATCTTATTGCTACCCAAGTGTAGGAAACTTACTACCATGACCTCATGATAGCTCCGAGATCCACGGACTCCTTTTTTCTTGAATTCTTCAGCAAATCCACAAGTGCACCTGCTTGTATATCTTTGTGCTCTATTGATTCTGCAACTGTATTGATCTACACAACTCTTGACATCAATCTCAAGTTTGTAAACCCTAAGTGTATGTGAAGGTAAACACCTCTAGATCTCACAAAGAGATTCACAAACACAGCATTCAGAACTCTAAAAACGTGGCTAGGGTTTTCCCTTATATACTTAGGGCAAAACATAAAACCCTATACATTAAATGGACTTGGGCTGAGTTGGAATTTTCTGCAGAAAAACGATCTGCCCGAATTTCGATCGATCGAGCCTAATTTTCGATCGATCGAGTTATACAGAAAGTGAACAGTAATTCTGCATAAAAACTCGATTCCAACTTTACATTAAATCCCATACTTTGAGCAAAGTCTAACACAAGACTAAACATTGTTTTGATCATGGTTTGCCAACATACAAATTGAAGTTCTAAATACATTAGATCCTAATCCTTAGAACCTAACACTTTTGTTTCAAGAAGAATGGCAGAGAAGCTTCACAATTAGATGTACCAAGGCATGAGCGTAGAGATCGAACTTTATGTAGATCCTCGTTCAAAGAAATGTCTCGTGATGAGATCATGTCATAAAACATATGAAAAATCCTGCCTTTAACCTTCACATCTTTACTGGATTCCACTGCAATGCATTCATGTCTCATAATAGATTGAGCAAGGTCATGCATAAGGTTATGCATTTTACACGTTATATAGCCGGGATACTCCTCCTTGACATCTTGAAAGAAAGATCTCCATACTAATTCATTGAAAATATCAACACCAAAATCATACAACTCCGATGGTTCTTTGAAGGGAATAAAACCATTAGCCATCCACAGTTGTATTAACTTATCCATCTCAAGCTTATGATCTTTGGGAAATACACAGCAATAAGCAAAACATTGCCTTAGATGTGGGGGTAGATGGTGATAACTCAACTTGAGGGCCAACAAGATGGAATCCTTACCTATTGGTAAATCCCAAATCTGACTTTTTTCCACTGATTCCCAATCACTCTTCCTACTTTTTAAGGACATGAGGCTTCCAAGAGCCTTTATAGCTAGAGGCACGCCTCCACACTTCTTCACTATTTCCTTACCAATTGATCCTAATTCTGATTTCTCTTCTACCCTTCCCATCCCAAATGCACATCCTTTAAATAAGGACCAAGAATCATCCTCTGACAAGCATCCCATGCGGTGTGTAGGAAGTACTGGGGCCATCATTCGCGCAATTGTTTCAATTCTAGTTGTCACTATAACCGTACTACCTTTCGCTCCACACATCAAAGTATGTTTTAGGTGGTCCCATTCCTCTTGGTTCTCGTTCCAGACATCATCCAAGACAAGCAGGAATTTTCTCCCACGCAATTTTTCTTGCAACTCTTGTTGTAGTGGATCCAACTCAGAAATACTACACGCACCACGAATGATAGACTCTATGATCACCTTTAGCAACCTTCTTATCCGGAAATCATCTGATACACATACCCAAATTCTCAATTCAAAATGGCTCTTCACCCTTGCATCATTGTAGACTAACTGTGCAAGCGTTGTTTTACCCAAGCCCCCCATGCCCCATACAGCATAAATGGCCAGATTATCTTGATCATCAGAGACATTAGTGAGCAACACTTCAATGATATTTTCTTTTTCCTCATCTCTTCCATAAATCTCACTTTCATTCACAAGTGAGCTAGTTTGTCTTTTTTCTACATCAAAAACTTCCGTGTTTATAACTCCCTCTCTCAAGTGGAATTCAGATTTCTCCCTAGAAATGGCATCCAGTCTATCCCTCACATTCTTCAATTTATGTGCCATTTTCATGCGAAATATAAGTATGTTTCGAAGAGAAAAGAAGCTACTTACTTGGCTTGTTGCACCTTTCTCTCTCTTCACCTTTCGCATTAGAGCTTCAGTTGCAAACTCGTCCAGAACATCATCCGCATCATAAGCTACATCTTTGAGTTTTCTGAGCCAATTCCTGACAGCCTCGCTGTTCCACTGCTTCTCCTCTGCATCTTGGAGAACGGCTTGGATGGTGGACAGCGTGCTTTCAAGTTTGTTAAGCTCCGTTCCCAATCCCCAAGCAATTCCAAATTCTTTTAGAGCTAAAGTATTCGAGCTCCTCATGATCGAGCTCACCAAGGAAGAAAGAAGTACGTCCGCCATATCCTCTCTCTTTCACTCACTCTAGTAATAAATTGCTATAGAAATACAGAACAGGTCAAGAGCAGTAAAATTGCGAAAACAGAAATGCTCGATCTGCTATCGGGCTTCATGATCTAATGGTTTTTTTTTTTAATTATTATTATTATTATTATTATTATTATATTTTTAAAGACTAGTTTACCTGCAACTCTGCAAGTCTTCCTATCTTTGGCTGGATTTGGATTAGGTGCATGCAATTCACCCGCTTCTCCTCACAATTTTTTTTTTAATTTTTTTTACTTTTTAACTCTTTTTAATATATTTTATTTAATGGTTGAGATTGAAAGTTGCTTTTACAACTTTTAATCTCGGCCATGTACTACAATTGCATCAAGTGCAGGTATTGCACCTTATCCGAATCCTGGCTGCTTCACAGGGCGTGGACTTACTTAGCATATTCCTCTTTGAGGTGCTAATATGCTTTAGTGAACCTGATATTGGGTTTATTTTAATGTCTTTCTTTCTCTGTCACTTTTGCAAGCTTTGATTAGTGATTCTACATTCAGAAAAAAAGATTAGTGATGAAACATTACATTCTTCAATTTATTTTAATGTCTTTTATTCTTTGTCACTTTCCCAAAATTCTAGCATATTTCACGGTAGGTGAATTGTTACTATACTTCTTTTCATATTCAAATCTTTCATGGTTAACCAAAAAAAAAAAAAAAAATCTTTCATGGTTGTACTGTGTGGTGCTAAGACTGATTGGCAATAGGGAATTGCTTATTTTATGAAGCTTTTCACTAGATGACAAGAATTTGACAAGTTACATGGTCTGGCATGCGATTTGAGACATTCGGTGAAGTAGTAAGTCTAGGGCATGTGAGACATAAATCTTAAAATGCTATGAAATTTAGGAATATCTTTTCAAGGTTAAATGCATATGACTTGGATGATATTGTTTGTATCTGCATTAAATTGTCGAAATATGAAATAGAGAAAGTGAAAATGTGAAATATTGTATATAAATAAAGAAAAGAGAAAATTTCTTGGCACTATGCGTACTTTTAAAAAAAGAAAAATTAATGAGCTTTCATGTTAAAAATATTTTTACTTACGAAAAAAAGAGAGTAAAAATTGTCTATGTTAACGATATAACAGCTCATTATTATTAGAAACCAGAAGAAAGTTCAGTTATTGGCTTATAGCTGGTATAAAGCACAAGACCATTTTATCAAGCCAAGTTTGCTGCCTTTATCACATTACCACAATTAATCTTCTTTTTTAAAAGATATTTTACTTCGATGTTCAAATAAATGTGAAGGGCTTCATGATTCTCAAAAAAAAAAAAAAAAAATGTGAAGGGCTTCATGGTGGTGCGCATAATACTTGGAAAATGGATTACATCATTTACACATAGGAAGGGAGAACATACAATTCCTTTTTAGGGGGAAAAAATCAGTTTATAAATCGTTTAGTGCATGTACGACATTATTCCATGGTTGTTGACTTGTTGGGTGAGATGGACTAACATGAATTGAAGGCTTTGAGATTCCTCACCACAAACTGAAGATGGCTAGGGGGTGGTGTTATGATGTAATTACGTAAACTAGTTGCGGATCCCGCGTGTTGCGTGTGATAATATTTTTAGGATGGTCTCATTAAATTTTTTTTTTCTTTTTAATTTGTACTAATTTAATAAATAGTATTGTAATTCATAATCATATTTTCATTTATTATAGTAACAATCAAAAAATGTATTGTATAGAATATTTGTTGTACTAAAATCAAAACAATACATTTTTTTTTTCTCAAGAATTCAAAGGTAAGTTAGTGAAAATATTAATTTTTTAATGCAATTAATTTGTAATATTTTTTTATCATTAAAAAGTATATATAATTTGGAAATTATTCATTTAGTTTTAAACAACTTTTTCAAACCTAATTTTTTCTACAATACAATCAAAAACACCAAGAAATATACCTAAAAAAATTAATAAAACTCAACAAAACTACAATTAAAAACATAAAAAAAGAAAGGGAAAAAAAAAGATTGTAACTCTTTTTCCTTTAAAAAAAAAAAACTAAGGGTACAATTCCAAAGGGAAAAAAAAGTAGAGAATTTTTTTTTTTGAAAAAGAGGAAGTATTGTGTTAATGCTGTCATAATCTAATGTTACATCTAATCCAACATGTGAAAATGAATAGATAAATAAATAATTTTAAGCACAAAAATGAATATGTTTTCTTAAAAGTCTCAAAAAATACACTAATAAAATAAGGAAGATGAAAATCAATACAAAATATTCATAAAAGCTTAAAGCAATTACTCAAACATCTAAGAGCATCATATAACAACGACATAACAATTCACTACTAATTTGTTAAACAAAATACTTACAAACAGTGAAAATAAACAGCACAAAGACCATTGTCTTCAACTGCACTAACTTTCCTCATTAGCTTGTCCAAACAATTTTGTTGTTTTTCAAATAAATTAAAACCTGAAAACAACACAAAGTTTGACATATTATAATATGATATTCCTTAAATAAGATCAACAACAAACACCATTCATTAAAAGTATTTAGTATTGTAAAGAAAATGATAAAAAAAAAAAAATACTTGCATCAAGGAACACATATGAATTAGTCAATAATATCCATCAATCTAAGGTAGAGATGCAAGAAAAATAAAAATTTTCAACAAAAAAATGAAAAAAAAATTTGAGAGAGAGAGAGAGAGAGAGAGAAACTTTTTTGTATTGGAAAAATATGCAAAGAATAGGAAAGAGTGACAAATTTATAGTAAAATGTAGGAAATAAGAAGAGTCAAAATAAAGGAAGATAAATGGGCAAAATAATATTTCAAGCTAAAACCGCGCAAGAGAATATATATAGGCAACATTTTTATTTTGATTTTCCATTGATTTATTATTTAGTTATAACATCAAAATTAAAGTAAATGAATATGTAAAGTTAAAACCGCTTAAAATGAATTTGTAAAGTCAATATTATTTTATATTTAATATTGTGAAAAAAATTAGAGGTAAAAATAAATATTAAAAAGACTAATGGTGTGGTTGATGACGGGGCGGATAGGTGGCTTAACAAGAACGTAGCAACAATAAATGCTATGCTTCAGCTTTTAGATATTGTAAGGACACAAACTCTACGAGTGGGCCTACGAACAGGATGAATTGAAGCCCAGGCTGTATACAGTATCCTCGGAATAAATTTATAAAGAGAGTGGGCTGAAGATTACTTGGTTGAGAACATATGGATTGATGGCCCAAGTGTATTCATGATCAGATTAACATTAATCTAATTATTAAAATGGTACATAATTCTTCTCGGCACAGTCCGAGGAGTTAATCTAGACTACTGCTATGAATGCCTCTCCCTCTTTCTCTTGATTGCTCTTTTTTATCACTTCCTTCTTTCTTTTGATCATTCCCTCCCACTTCTCTTTGTTTCCTACTCTATTTATATGCCAATTTTACCTCATGTGCCAGTTAGGTGAGTCTTCTTTGATACTTGTCCCATCAACCTTTACCTGAAGTCTTCACTTGGCAGCTGTAAAAGATAAAGGTCACTGTTCAGGTGTCTTTTTTCAATTAATGCGACCATGATGTTAGCTGCAGGATTATAAATGCAGTGGCAACAGTCTTTTGCTTAATATCTGATCTTTGCCATCTGTTCTTTTTGCCTATATAAGTCAGGAAATTCTCCGGAAGAGCTAGGATTGGTATTGGAGCATTCATCTGGATCACCCTTTTGACAATCCGAACAGGCAAGTCTTCTCGGACCAGTCTTTTTTCCCGTGATTTACACTTTAGAATCGAGTTAGGCTGGGCACACTCCTCAGGATTTGTTGTCCTCGGATGTACAGGTCTCCTCGGACAGGCCCGCGGCCTATTACTTGATATTGGGCCTTTCACCCCTACAGATATAATATAAATATAGATGTAACTGAGAAGTATCATCTTTTGAAAGTATACCACGCTTTAACTTTTACTAACATCAATATTTAAATAAATCTTGATTATCATCATTAATTTGAGTATTTATATTTATTTAAAATTTTGATAATGGTGAAACAACATCTAATTTGCTTATTTTAAATATGAGATATTATTATTTTTTATTTTATGCAGAGTCAACAAATATTTAAAAATGGAAAAAATAATAGGGTAAACAAAAAATCAAATGGAATCAAATAATATTGAATAACTCCTTCCTCCGTTAGTTATAATTTATGTCTTTAATTTGACAATAGCATTATATTTATAGATTTATTTATACCTTTGATCTTCATAGTTCATACCTATTTACTATTTTCCTCTTTTCGGAAAGTATATTCTGAAATATGATAATTTCCTTTCGTCAGAGCAAAAGCGAATTCTTCTCAAGATTTTTTAAGGAAATGTTCTTACATTTTTTTGAGAAGAATTAAATGTTCTAACTTAATAGTCTTGGATTGGATGTAAACCATGGTTTTAATAGTCTTGGATTAATTGAAAAACTCTTCAGTTAAAAAATACTTCATTGAAACTTTTCAATGATTTGAATTAAAAGAAAAAAGTTTAGAAAAAGTAGTTTTATGATTAAAAAACCTACTTCCTAAAACCGAATTACCCCAACAAGTGTTACGGCCAAACTTTGCTTTTTTAGCTATTTAGTATAGAATCCAAATCTTCTGTCTCATTTTATCTATTCCACACTATACTCCACCAATAAAAGTTTGCCATGTGTTCCCTTAATTAATTAAATTCTAATTTTATGCCTTCATTATTTATTAACCAAAATAAGTAACAGTAAATAAATCAAAATGAACAAGCCACCAACGCCAAAGCATCCCCACAATTGGTCCACCGCCACCACCTTCATCGGTGCTAGCAACGTCAGTGCTGGCCAACCACTGCCACGAGTCCACATTCCTACCGGCTACCACCACAAATCCCGACGTTGTTAGTGCTGGCCAACCACCACCATCAGTCCACACCCCTACCACCACAACCTGAAGTTTATCAAAATAAACAGAGAGAGACCTTGGATGAGTGGGACAAAAAGTTGTAGAGAAACCACCATTCTTAAGTTTCAGGCACCGATCCTTGCCTATGAAAAACCACATCAAATTCAAACAATTCTTTGTAGCATTTTCACAAACACATACACAACAAATAGAGAGAGCATGAGCTATACATTTTCTTGTCTCCTCCAGGTCATCCGGGTAATTGAATAGGAGAATCAGATGGATCAAGAAGATGGAAAAGGAAAAGGAAATAGAGTGAGTGCAAGAAAATTTTGAGAATCCATGAGAGACATACAACAATTTAATAGAGAAATGGCATTCCTTTAGTTTGAGGTTTTATTTCTTTATGGCTTTTGATATCTTGCTACTACCGCCAGCAAGGTAGTGATGGTGGTTGGTTGGCATTGACGACTTCGGTGATCTGTTGCTCCTACTACTGGTGAAAATGGTGGTGGTGGACTAGTTGTGGGG
The DNA here is from genome assembly GCA_033629205.1 of Lithocarpus polystachyus. Lineage (NCBI taxonomy): Eukaryota > Viridiplantae > Streptophyta > Magnoliopsida > Fagales > Fagaceae > Lithocarpus > Lithocarpus polystachyus. Next base: position 5,603,405 of record CM066172.1, read on the forward strand.
ATGGAAGGAATGTGCATAGTAGCAATGTGAGGAAGGGCAATATAGTAAGTTAGCAATAAAAAAATTTGATTAAAGAAACTAGCATCTCGAGTTTTAGAAACTCGAGATTTAAATTAAAACTCGAGTCTCAAAGACTCGCTTTGCGAGACTTTGAGCTGATGAGATGAACAGAAAATGCCACATAGATCTCGAGTCTTAGAGACTCGATTTCTAAAAAGCAAAACCGAGTCTTTAAGACTCGATTTTGGTACTTGAGAAACATCAGACGACGAAAAACTGAAGAACTGAAACTGAAGAAGAACCAATGACGAAGAACTGAAGAACGAAGAACCAATGATGAAGAACTGAAGAACGAAGAACCAATGATCTGACGACGAAGAACAGATCTGAGTGGGCGATTGGATGATCTGAACGACGAAGAGAGGAACGATCTAAGTGGGCGATCCGTGGATCTCCAATCCCGATCCCGATGAACTGACGACGAAGAACAGGGATCGCGATCTCGATTCCGATTAGGATCGCGATCTCGATCCCGATCCCGATTGCGATCGCGATCCCGATCTAACGACGAAGAACAACGATGATCTGAGAGTCTTTGGTTTGGTTTGCAGACTTGGCAGCGGTGTGGTTCCGTGGATCTCCGATCCCGATCCCGATCCCGATCCCGATCTTCTTTTTTTTTTTTGAAGAGACGATCTCTTCTTCTTCTTCTTTTCTTCTTCTTCCCTGTGGACCTCTTCGTGTTTTTGCTCTGGAACTCGAGTCTTAGAGACTCGAGTTTCACGTGGAGTTTCTCTCCACGTCAGTCCATCAGAACTCTAGAACTCGAGTTTTTAAAACTCGATTTGCTATTGAACTCGAGTTTTTAAAACTCGAGATGCTAGTTTTCCACTTTCTTTCACAACTTGTCAAATAACAAAATTCTCCTAATAATAAAGTTAAATAAAAAAAAATTCTGTGGGGATGTCTTTGGTGGTTTGTTTATTTTAATTTACTGATATTTATTTTAGGTAACAAATAAGAACGGCATAAAATTAGAATTTAATTAATTTGGTGGGTTATGTGGCAAACTTTTATCGGTGGAGTATATAGTGGAGTAGAAAAAATAGGACAAAAGATTTGGACTCTCTAGTATCTCCCCAAAACCTCCAATTCGATAAGGGAGAAAGATTAAGGGTCTGTTTGGATTGAAGGGGAAAAGAGGGAGAGTAGAATAGAGTTAGCTGAAAATAGACCAATTTTAGGCTAAATTTACTCTACTTTACTCTACTTTTTTTCCTTCCTTATCAATCTAAACTGACCATAAATATATTCACTTTCTTTGGCATCCAATTGCAAAATAAGTAGATACTGATGCAAGACAGATAGACTAGGACATAATTTTTATTTGAGGAAAGAAATAAAAAATGGTCCAAGGTTACTTTTTAGATAAGCATTTTAAAGTATAAAAAACTACAGTCCTTTCAAATTTTTTTTAAAAATTTTTTCATTATTTTTACATATTACACTCTTAAAGTTTGGGTTAATTTTAATTTTATCTTCTAAAGTTTCAAAAAAAAATTTTGCTCCCTTAATGTTCCGTGGTTGGATTTGCTCAATTCCATCCATGCACTGTGCATGTCTAATTGTCCGTAAAGACTATCACATGAGCTAGTTGATCCAATTAAATTATAACTTGTCATTTTAGTTATATTTACCACCTCAATTAAATAGTTTAAATTTCTTAAAAAAAAGTCTTTGAAATCTAAAAATTATAAAAAGTAATGGTAAAAAGTGAATCACCAACTACAAAGCAATAGCTTTTCTTTAAGTTATGGAAAAAAAAAAAACACTTTAAAACAAGGAAGTCAATACTGTACCTGCTTTAAAATCTCTAATCATCTATCACTTTCCAAATAAAACCACTAAAATCAACCTAAAATTTAGAACAATTGAAATAAAATTATTGAGCATTACCCTTATAAATACAATCGAAACGTTTAAAAGCAGAAAGAAGAGTGCAATTGTAAACAAAAAAAAAAAAAACAACTAAAATTACCAAAAAACAAAAAAAACAAAAAAAAGAACATATTTTTTCCCTGAAAATTTGAATTGTTTTTATTTTTTTACCATTCATGTTTAATTTGCCTTTCTATTTTACTATTTACCCTTTAAATGGACTAAAAATTCATTTTTCGTTTTCTCTTTGTGTGTCACGTGCACGAGGCGAGAGAGCCTTTTGGATGTCTCTCAAACACCGAACAAAAAAGAAAAGAAAACCCAGAATATTTTCAAAATAAAACAGGAACAGTAATTTGAAATTCTACTTTCTCAATATGGATCCGGACACCGCATTAGAGCTCGTAAAGCAGGGCATTACACTTCACCTCCTCGATGTTCCTCAATACACTCTCGTCGGCATCGATACTCAGGTACTATATTCTATATTCTTCTTCTTCTTCTTTCTTCTGTTTGCTTTTACTTATATTTATTCATCAATCAATCAATGTGGCAGATGTTTTCTATTGGGCCTGCTTTTAAGGGCATCAAGATGATTCCTCCTGCTTCTCATTTTCTTTATTATAGTTCATCCACCAGGTTACTTTGATTGTCAGAAATCATATGTTCTTGTAATTTATTAGTTATTGTATTTTTATCGATTTTTTTTTGTAGAGCAATTTTCTAATACTTGTTGCATATACGCAGGGATGGCAAGGATTTCTCACCAATTATTGGTTTCTTTATCGACGCTGCTCCTTCTGAGGTTTGAAATGCATTTACTTTATTTCCGCCTTTTCTGCTTCAGTTTATAGTCTGTTCAATTTATAACAGTTGCCATCTATTGCTGTCTTAATGTCAATGCCATATTGGAAACAGAAACTTGATTAATCTAGCTGTGGAACTGTGCTTCTAGTCTTGTCATGTCGATTTGTGGTGCATTGGACAGTTGGAACATAAGATAAATGGAGGGCTAAGTAGCATTCATACCAACATGAGATACAGATGCAATACTATGATATTTGAGTTCTTGAATTATTATGGTACAATATGGTGGATGCATGTTAATTTGACTAATCTAATAATATATATTTATGCATACGTATTTCATTATTTTTTTCATTCAGAGGATAAACAAGGAATAAATTTGAAACTGATGTACAAACAATAATGGATATGGAAGAACAAATATCTCGGGCTAGCATTTATGTTTAGAATAATATCCACTACATAGATAAGAATGCTTCTGTGGAATCATTGTTAGAGAGGCAGGTGGAGGGGCGGAGTAGGATTTGGCGTGTGGAATTCATAAGTATTTTAAAGAGTATTTATAAAACCGCTTCTTATTAAGAAAATTTCATTATAGCCTTAAACATGTCATGGCCGTGTCCTTGTATCACCAAAGTATCCTGTGATGATCTGAATGTATAGGACTCATATCTGGTCATGTTGGAGCTGTTTCTGGGTCCAAAACATATCCTAATTGTACACTTCAACCATTTGATGCATCCATGCTCCTAGATATAGGATCTAGATCTTTTCCAATTTCATTAATTACTATTTTCTCTATGTTTGAAATGAGGCTTTGATGGAATAAGCATTTTAACTGTAAAAATAAGAGGCCAACATCATTTAGTATACAAATAATTAGGTAAATCAGCCCATGTTATTAAATGTTCAAGAAAGATGAAGAGAGGAAAACTTCTTTTTGACACAGTTTGTATAAAATTGTGGCTTAGAGAATAAAATAGATACAAAGTAATTGACATCTTTACATTATCATTTTTGGCATAGTTACCTACTGGCATCCTGCCATTGCATAACAATAAGTTTATTGTGTGCTTAAAGCTTAGATAAAGTGAGCTTTTTTAAAAATGTGATACACCCTTGTATGTAACTGGGAATAATTGATTAGATTTAACCAAAGGCCACTTCATATAGCCAATTTTGGTGTGTCTAGATTTGCAAAGAGTGTGAAGTTAATTAACAATAAGTTATTTTCAAAAGAGCTGGAAGTTTGGCACCTGGAATGATCATTCTCACGTAAATGGCTGTAACAGGTAATTGTTCGTAGGTGGGATCAACAACAAGAAAGATTGGTCAAAGTATCGGAAGAAGAGGTTTTTAACCATTTTAGTTGCACATACCATTTATGTTTTTATTTTGGTACGTGATGCATATAGCTACTAATATGGGAACAGAGTCAGACTGATGTATTTTGCAACCCACATGGATTTGAATTGTGGCCTCTAGTCTTGACATTAGTTAGGGAAATTGTGCCCTTTTAGGTTTTGGCAAAACAGAACTTGCTAACCTGCTGCATTTTGGAAGCGCTACCAAGCAAGAAAAATCAATCAAGCATCCATTTTAGGAAAACGTGATTCTTTTCCCCTCTTTGCAATCAAATACTTATAAAGCTTTGGAATCTTGTAAGGAAATCAAAATATGGTTTTATTACCAAGTATGTCAAATGAATTATAAAGTTGACTTGAGTTAGTTGTCAATTAATTTTCCAATAGGGGTAGAGACAGGATGGTTACATTTGAAAACCAGACTAACCTAAAGTCAATTGATTGCTTAATGCAATTGCACTATTGGTTTTCTTCTTGTCTTATTTCCTTATATTGGGTTTTAATCTGTTTTCTAAATCAGAGTTAACTTGAGAATTGACTACCCAAAAACATATTATAGCAAGTGTACAGTTAACAACATGAGTTACATTTGGTGGTGTTTCTGACGTTTCTGTATCATATCATTTTATTGGAACGTATTAGGTTATATGTCTTAATATGAATTCTAATATTTTTCTGACCAACTCTAACCATACAAAAGTTGTGAAGTGCCAAGAGCCTTGTAACTCAACTAGCTCAACAGAGACATTTAGGGTTCAAATCCCCCCTTCCCCATTGTAACTATCGAAAATACAAAAATTGTGTAGTACAGTGAGAATTCCAACTTGACATAATACTTTCACATGGTTATGTTCCCCTACTTAGTAGATCCTGTTGTTCAAATTTATACAAGTGGATGTTCAACCCTCGTAATATATTCTGCTAGGAGATCACTTACAAGATTTATAGCTATTATGCCACTTAGTTCCACCAAGCTACATGCTTTGAAACTTGAAACTTTGCTTTTGTGAAGAATGCTGCTGAGTCTCTAAGGTCTAAATTTGAAAATCTTATTGATCTGTAACTGTGTTTGTTTTTTCTCTGTCACTTTTCCTATTTTAAGGAAGAGAGATATTGTCAAGCAGTTAAAAGTTTGGAGTTTGACAGACAACTTGGTCCTTACAATCTAAGCCGGTGTGGAGATTGGAAGCATTTATCAAATTACATTACAAAGAGCATTATTGAACGGATTGGTAAGTTCCATCTAACTGCACTTGAGGCTCTTAATACTGCAATCTATTATGAGTTTCTTTACAATTGTCGCTTGTGTTTGATTTATTATCTATTTTCCATCTGCATATATGTTTCTTTTTCAATCAATTTTAGTTTTTTTCTCTTTTCATGCTGTGCGATATTTAGATGCTGTGCGATATTTGGGGTTGGTGACAGTGACGCTGTCATAGTACTTTCTCTTTACCCCGTTGCGGAATTGTAACTTCTGTCTTTTGAGTTGTCATCCGCATGAATATCAAGTGGAAGTAACGACTACTCCGTTCTAAAAGAGCTTTAATCTACCGTGGAAGTAATGACTATTTTTATCTCTTTGACGAAAGTAGTTGCCCATTGAATCACAATTCCAAACTTGTTTTTACTATCTCATACGCATTTCACGCGTAGTAACTTATCAACAACACCACTGTTATAGCAAATGGGCAATAGATGACAAAATAGCAATCACCAAGCCTCGTTCGATTCTGACACGTTGCATAACAGATATGAGGCCCTGTAACTGTAACCGTTCGATGAGATCAGAGTCATCAGACCCTTCATGACTATGCGTTAGTGGATTCCACATCTACTCCGAAGGATCAATCAATTGCTCCACTAATTCTGTCACATTGGATCCATCCACTTTGGTTTACGCGGTAGAATCAAATTTGGAAAAGCATGATCAATTAGTATTTGTTTATAACTTTGGGGTTGGTGACAGTGACGCTGTCATAGTACTTTCTCTTTACCCCGTTGCAGGATTGTAACTTTTGTCTTTTGAGTTGTTATCCACATGAATATCAAGTGGAAGTAATGACTACTCCGTTCTAAAAGAGCTTTAATCTACCATGAAGGTAATGACTATTTTTATCTCTTTGACGAAAGTCGTTGCCCATTGAATCACAATTCCAAACTTGTTTTTACTATCTCATACGCATTTCACGCGTAGTAACTTATCAACAACACCACTGTTATAGCAAATGGGCAATAGATGACAAAATAGCAATCACCAAGCCTCGTCCGATTCTGACACGTTGCATAACAGATATGAGGCCCTGTAACTGTAACCGTTTGATGAGATCAGAGTCATCAGACCTTCTTCGAAACCCAATCCTGAAGGGTGGAAAGGTAATTTTGTTATAGAAAAACCACTATATGAGGGTAAGCAAAGGTAGTGAGCTAGAAAAGACAAGCCCAAACACTACGGCTGATAAAATCTTTGAAGCTCTTATTAGTGTTGTTATCCACGTGAAATAATATTTGTTAATTGAAATATTATTGTTGCTTTTCTTTGTTGATGCTGGCCCTTCGTGATTTGGAATGCATATAGTTTATTTCCTCGTTTTCTACTTTGGTTTACAGTTTATTCCTTCACTTAGCTTAGCTATAGTCTTTTATTTTGCGATAACCTTGTTAGTTTGTTATTTATAAAATTTGTCAGAGCTCTTTTTTTTTTTTTTTTCGTCTGAGTTTCTTGGCTATAAGATATGAGAAACAGATACTTGATTCATCTAGCTGCGGAACTGCAATGCTGGTCTTCTCATGTATATGTGTGGAGCATCAAACAGATGGATCTTGATCATTAGATATAAAGAGAGGGGGGCTAAGTAGCACTGATACGAACACTAGACATGGTTGCAATATAAGACATTGATGCAATACGATACAATAAAGATATGACAGTATTACATTATTATTATTATTATTATTATTATTTTTTAAATTGAGAATATAAACATTTACTAAAGTTTAAAAAAACACTTCTAAAATTAATATTGTGGGGGTTGAGTCAATCTTGCTTGGACTAGACTAATGTCGCAATTAATGTTTTTGTGGGAATAAAGGGATAGCTCACAATGAGAAATTCAAGGAGACCAAACTTAGAAACAAGGTGGTAGAGATGATACGAAGACCCAAAAATACTAACATATGAGACTACCTCAGTTGGTCTCTCCATTAGGGTAAATCTATTTGGAGGGATTTTAGGAAGGATGAAAAATTGAGAAGAGAAAAGTGGAGAGAAAGTAATTTTAGTGGATGTTTGATTGTGAGTGAAAAAAAAAAAAAGTTGGTGGACCCGGATGTTTGCCTGGGGGGAGCTCAATTTATTAAGCTAACGAAAAGGCACATGTGCACTTGCACATAGGTTTCGTCATTTCTTTGCTATTTTTTTTTCCCTTTGATTTTTGTTTCTGTGACTCTTGCCTCTCCATGTTACCTTAAGTTTCCTTTTTTTTTTTTTTTTTTGCTTTTCTTGTACTTCTTAGTAGTGGTTTATTTATTTTAAATTTTAATTTGAAGTGTCCACACACAATTCTTTTAATAAAAAAATGTGTTACTTTTTTGTTTTATTTAATGGATATATAATTGTAAATTTATACTAATATTATTTTCCATTCTCTCATTTTTCTTCTCAATTAAACAAATAAGTTCTTCATCTCTCCACTTTTCCATCATTTCAACCAAACACAAATTAGAAAAAGCTAAATTTCTTCTATCCTCCCACTTTTTTATCCTCTTCTCATTTTCTATTCTCTCACTTTTCCACTTCTTTAACCAAACAGACCCTTAAGCACACACATGTTGGTAGCTCTCTCTCTCTCTCTCTCTCTCTCTCTCTCTCTCTCTCTAAACCCCTTCTACCATGGGGTTTTCCCCTATTTATACTAATATACGTAGAGAGCTTGTAATGATATGGCCTCTACCCTGTCAAACATCAGATTCCTTTTTTGGAATCATACTGAGATTACGTGTTTAACCCACTATTTACACTAGTTGTTGATACCCATTTTTGACCAAAAAAAAAAAAAGGGCCCAATAGCAGAAAGCCCAGTAACTAGCAAAAAGGATTGTGAAAAGAGATTAGCAAGCAATGGCAGAAACAAAGGGTCGTAAAATCCCGAAAGGAATGAGAGAAAGAAGGAAGGCCCAATAGATCAACCTAGCAGGAAATAATGGTAGGCAAGCTCACAAGCCCAAGAAGGGGCAAAAGTAGGGCGAGCCCAATAAGCCAATGTCATCCTCCAAAAAAGATAAGCTCAGGCAGAGAGGATGTAGGAGTAGAACGAGACAAAGTTGAGTAGCAATGGCAGAAATAGCGTGAGAAATAAAGAAAACAAAAACAGAGAGGAGTGGAACAACCACATTGTGGCTGGAGGTAAGCCCACGGTCAAGGGATTTGCAAAGAGAGTGGTTTGGTGGAGGGGGAAAAGGGCTTATTTCCGGTATCCATCTAGGGCCTCTTTTGAGGGATACTTTGCTGGGATGGTATCTTTGCCCAAAATATGTGGTAGACGGTTGGGATCACTTGATGCATGCCAAAGAGGTAGGTAGAGAGAGAGAGAGAGAGAGAGAGAGAGAGAGAGAGAGAGAGAGAGAGAGAGAGAGACCCAAAGCCTTATCTGTTCAAGCAAGAGGGAAAGACTCACGGCATAACTAAACGAATTGGGATTTGTCATGGAATGGGTAGTGGAAGAGAGAGAAGGTACTGGGCGTGCCTTGATGTAGTGAAGGCCGAGCAACCAATAGGTTAGTGGGCAGCTATGAAGAGGTGCTTATAGCAGATAAAATGGTTGGTGAGCCATAGGGGTAAAAGAGAGAAATCCTATAGGATTAACACAGTATAAATAGGAATAGTAGTCATAAATGGAAGGGGGGATAGCAACTAAGGTAGGAAACATAGAGAATTGAAAGGGAAATAACAGAGAAAATAGAAAGAGTGAAGTAAAAAGAAAAGAAAGTAAACACAACATAAAGGGCATGCATCAATAGGCAACATTTTCCCTCCCTCTTACAGCAAACCCACTATTTGAAAGCCCCAATGAAGTAGCAAGTAGCAATCTAGGCTCATTCTCCAAAATGCACAACTTTGATGGCTTAGCCCAATAGCAAGGTTGTCCAAGTTGGGGTTTGAGCTCTCTTTAGTTCACTTCTTGTGTAAAGATTTATCATTTTATATTTTGATGTATCATTTATACATTCTGCTCTATCATCTTGCATTCTACTGTATTGTTTTGGCTCTGATACCATGAAAAATTAAGTTGGGGAATTGGTTTTGGCTTCAATGATCAAAACCAATGTATTTGCATTAATATTTATATAGCTATACATGTAAATCTGTTACACCTGAAAAGATATAGCAATAATTCAAATTCAAGAAGATTAAATATCAGTTATATGCATTTTTATCTCAATATTCTGCAACAGCTCTGTTTTATAGGAAATTTGGTCTTATCTTGATCTTGAGATGAATAGATTTGAACTTGGTGCTTATCTTTATCTTTCTCAAAACTAGCATCAATGGGATTAACTTGATCCTATTGATCTATTATCTTAACATTGTTTATGTTAATTAACTAACCTCCCCATTGTAACTGATCCTCCTGCCATAAGATATTTGCTCTTAAATCTATAATGCGTACTGACATTTGTGGACTAATACTTACATGTATTAATGATCGTTGTCTTTATTTTGGGATGCAGGATTTGTGCAAAAACTGGCCCTTTAACAAGATCCTGCTAGAATAGTGGGTCAGGCCCAACTCTCCGACCCATAGAAGAATAGGTCTCAGCCTTGCCGAACAAGCTCAGCCCAATAGTACAAAAAGGACCCCACATTGGTCACTTCAAAACTTAATGTGTAGGCCACCATTGTCTCTTCCGCTAGTGCAGTTATTCCTTGCAATTAGTGTCATATCTTGAATAATGTGCTTGTTTGTGGAGCATCCCCGAGCATTGTCGTTCCTTGCCATATACCTCAAGCAAGTTCTCCTTGGCAAGTCGATTTCAGATGATATTCTCACATAATGACTAGTCTCTTCCATCCCTTTCCTACTACCAAGGGTTAAAACCCTTCTGTTTTCGTTGTACTATACTAATATTTACGCTAAAACTAGCATGAGACCATCTTACTAAGAGCATTTGCATCAGCTAGTGGAAAGTCATGCAAAATACAAAAAGGTAGTACTTTTACAAGTTTTGGCCCAAAAATGCACCCACATCAGTGGGTGCAAAATTGTGCATTTTTGCACCTAGCTACAGTAACCGTGCATATATGCACGGTTACTGTAGCATGTGGATATAATATTTTATTATTTTTTTCTCTCACTCTCACCGGACTCTCTCACTCTCACTCTCACTCTCACCGGACTCTCTCCTTGTCACTGCTCTCACCTCACCTCACCTCACTCCCCTTCTTCCTCATTAGCTCTCACTCTCACCACTGCCACCGATCATCAAACTTTTTCGCCGATTCTCTTTGTCGACGTCAGGATTCTCAGATTCTGGTCGGATTTGGCCGGAGAACATGGCGTTGTCTTCGTCGGCGTCGACTTTGGTGAGAGCTGGAGAAGGCTTTGATCAACCTTCATAGCCGCAGCAGAGGACGATCAACTGTCAGAACCCACTGAACCGATGAGGCGATGACGAGGCGATGAACAAGTGCTTCGTCGGAGCTAAAATCTTAAGGTTTGTGTGGTGGTGGTTCACTGGTTTGGGTTTGTGAGAGAGAGAGTTGTTCTGAGGGAGATGGGTTTCGGTCCTCCGGATTGGGTCTGTGGGAGAAAAGCGGCGAGGGAGAGAAAAATAAAAAACCGTAAAAGAATGATTATTTTATTAAATAAATGTGTAGAATAGATAAACTGATGTGGGTGCTTTGTAAAAATGAGTATGTAAAATAGAAAAAGTAAGTTTTAGACGTGTAAAATGCAAAATTTTTTGCATCAACTGATGCAATTGCTCTAACAAGTTGAAATGGAACGCGTTATACTAACCATTGCCAACACAATCACAGGGCTCATCTTTTTTGGGTTTTTGAGGGAGAGAGAGAGATACATATAATCCGGTGCAAAGTCATATTTATCGATGGCCTCGCATGAGAGATACAGAGAGTGAAGGAGAGCCAAGAAGGACTTAACCGATGGCAGAGCCAAAGCATATTGCTTTCACAGCAATTTCGGCAAGTCATCCCTAGCTCAACTCCACTCCCTATCTCATCATGCAAGACACATAGACAAATGTCACTAATCTTCTATATACCACTTTCATATCTTCTTTAATTTACATCCTTCAGCGCAATTGACAAATATATAGGAAGAGATATATCCTTGGGGTTGCACATTGTATTACTGATTGGTTGTTGTGGGAATAGAATCTAGAAGATGAATGTGTGATGGGAAAGTTTGTATATGATGCGTCAAGGGGAATTTGTTCTTAGGATGATAGTCATGATAAGATTTTGATACAATTTAACAGGTCTGTATGGGTAATATGTTGGTTTTCTGACCAAATCCTGTTGCACTCACTAGATAATTTCTAGATTCTATGTGCCTTTCGATAAAAGGGTCCTAAAATAATTGACTCTGAGAAAAAAAATTCCCATGTTCTTTACATATTTAACCTCCTCGAATTCAACTCTAACGTCCCTATTTGGATTATTGTGACATACATTATGATATTGTGTTACTCTGGCACGGTTTAACAAGACATTTTTGTTGATTTAATTAGTGAAACCGGCGTGCTTGTTTCTCACGTTGGATTCTAGAGTCCACAAAAACAACATTTCTTGGAAACTTCAGGAGAAATGACAAAAACAATTTTTTCAAAAAAAAAAAAAAAAGAAAGACAAAAACAAGCATTGGCATAAATTCACTCGTTGTCTCCTCGTGAATGACTCTAAGATATGCAGCAATGACTATTTGATATTTGTATTATGCAATGCAGTTGAGAAATTTATAGGCAAACTTGATGGATTTCACAAAAGCTTCTAGCCTTCCACATACACTTCTCATCCAAAATTTTGATAGGTGATTGTGAGAGTAGAATTTTGGTGGGAACAGTGGCGGTTCTAGGAATTTTTTCTAGAGTGGTCATTAAGAAAATTAAATAATAAAAAATCTAATAAAAAGAGAACTTAGTAAATTGACAAAAAAGAAGAAGTTGCAAATACATAAAATCTTACGACTTCCTTTTATGAGTTTTTTTTTTTTTTTTTGGAAATCATTACATAATAGTCTCATTATCAATGTTGCAAGCTACATCTATTTTAAAATTTTAGCTCAATAAAATTTTTATTTGGATTTCTCTTTTTGTTTGTAAGGACCTAATATATTGTTAAGTGGATATACTAAAGTTTAAGGGAAAATTTTGGCTATACACTTAGTTGTAGCTTAAGGCTAACACTCTTACTAAAAAAATTAACATGACAACATATTTTGAAAATATAAGTTGAATTGCATATTCTTTATGTTCTTAAAACACATGTCAAATTTCTTGTCAATTAGATTTTATTTACTATTTGATCAATAAACTTATTTTTTATGTATAATTTTAAACAACAAAAACTCAAAATTTAAACATTTGATTGATGACATAACTATTGATTTTTGATTTTCTTGAAATTTTGTAAGTATGGAATATACAAAAGAAAATGTAATCTAATTGTAAATTTATCAAAATTATAACGTTAGAAATTCCATTTTGAACAATATGCACGTGATGAAAATGCATGTACCATATAGTTAGACGTACAAGTGAATTATGAAGGAGATCTATTTAATCATAGACAACCATTAACGTGTAATTAATGTCTTTGCTATCCTTGATTTATTTTAATTTTTTTGGTTTAGCACATTTCGTATGGAAAATTTCAACCACACAATTAAACTTATAGTTTAATTGATAGCAGGATTAACTGTATATCATTATTATTGATAAGGGAGGTGCTACGTTCACAATATTTTTACAACATTTTTACAACAAATCATAGGTGGTTAATTGTTATTGGTTCAAATTTAAACTTAGCACTAAGATGACTTTTTGGCCCCAACAATAATAACTAATAACAATCTGCTATTTAGAATTTGTTGTAAAAATGTTGTGAAAATGTTGTGGACATATCATTTCTCTATTGATAATATCATTGATTCGTAAATGGTTGGTGTGTTTTATTTATTTATTTATTTATTATTATATTTTTAATGGAAGAGGTTTTTCTTTTTAGGCAACTTAATGGAAGATTTTCCTATTATGTATTTTAGCCTTTTATTTTATTTTTTGTAAGAGTTTCTAAATAGTTGTTTGGTAGTTGGGCAGGGTTAGGAATTTTGTTTGGGGGGCCGAGATAAAACAACCCTATTGATTTGGGATTCAAGAAAAACGCAAACCATGACATACTATATACATACATACATGTCTATATGAGGCACTAGTTAAAAAAAAAAAAAAAAAGCTTAAATCAAAAGTATAAGTCATAACTCATATATAATACTGCAAGATTATTATATTGAAATTTTTTATTAGTGTTATTTTTCCTAACGCTCAAAAATATTAACAAGCTAAACACCCGATTGAGAATCTAAAGGTCATTTTTTATCTTGCATTTTTCTTATTTTTATGAAAAACCATAAGCCCATAACATTCATAGAAATTAAATATCAGTATATAACAAAACTAGACTATAATTACAATTAAAAGAAATGATATTCATAAAAATTAAGTATAATAAAATCACTATAAGAAACCATAAAATAAAAAGAATTTAAATTCTACCAGATTAGACAACTATAGTAAATAAATTAAAAATCAGTTTCATAACACGTAGTAGAAATTGAACTAAAAAAAGAAAATAATAAAATAAATAGAAATTATACTTAAATAGCACAAAAGAAGATAAAGAAGAAGAATAATTTTGTAACGTAGAATGCACTGTGGAAGAGAAGAAATGGTATGAGAATTGAGAATCGGAAAGGAAATAGAATAAAAAAGAAGACTTTTATTGGTTTGCATTGTACTTGCAATATAAACTTATGTTATAAACATATAAAATGCAATAAATGTTGTATATGTTTGTAAAAAGTGTACAATATATAGTAGAACTATAAAGTGGCACATGGGAGGGAAGACTTTGGTAAAACATAACTTTGTTAAGAGTTGTTTATCATATATAAATGTCAACACAAACTTTTTTTATTTACAAGAATACCTCTTTTGTTTTTGGGTGAAAAGTTAAGATTTTTTAGGGCATATTTGGCTAAATTGTTGGAGGTGAGGGGCCAATCTTTGCTCTTGGAGGTAGGGCTGTAAATGAATTAAGTCTTTTATAAACAACTCGGGCTTGGATCGATAAAAAACCCGTTCATGTTTGTTTGTTTATAAACAAGCCAAGCTTAAGCTTTAGTTTTAGGCTTGTTTAATAAAAAAGCCGAGCCCAAGTAAAAAATATTGTTCATGAACAAGCTTATAAACACTAAGGCTCGATACAAAAGTAACAAAACAAATTGAGTCTAGCTTATTTATGAGTTTGGTAATACAATTGATATGAGCTTGACAAGTAAACTCATATCCTTCTAAGACTTTAATTAATTATAAGTTGAGACCACTCATCCAAACCAAATAGGCTAGATAATAAACTTGATATAGGCTTGATAATATACTTGTGTTGGATCTCAAGCTCAAAAACATGATATTGAGCTTGAGTTTGGGCTTAATATTGAGCTCGAGCTTGACTTGACCAATGAATCAAGCCAAGCCAAGCCAAGATAAGCTCTAGTTTGAACATTATTTGTAGGCTTGTATCAAGCTCAAGCCAAGGTTGAAGATTCTACTTTTGTTGTCGAGTCAAGCTTGAACATTCATTACTCGACAAAGCTCGACTCGTTTACAGCCCTACTTGGAGGGGCGGGCTTTTAGATAAAATGGAGTAGCTGTACTTTTTAACTACTATTATAAAGTTTTTTTTTTTTTTTAAATGCCCCCCTACAGATAACGTGGCTTCGCCCTTGTTGGTAGGACTTGATGGATGATAGCATGAGTAACATTTACTCAGACCACTCATATAAAAGTTTGTTTCTCATCTGATATTTTTGTGTGGATATTGACATCTACATCAATCATGAAATTTTTGTGTGGCTCTCTCTTCTTTGCTGCTCTTCCTCTCTCAATCCCACTTCGCCTCAACTCTCAATCTCTTGTCTTTTTTTTTTTTTGGCTGGACCAAAACAGTAGCTCAAACCATTATTGTGCAGAATAGTTAATGATATCGTTGGGAAGAAGCTCAACTGTACATTTTGGAAGAAATCTCTTATCGGAGAGGTTGTTTCCATTAGTAAGAAACCAAAAGTGTTTTTTACTTTGTTTTTTTAAGTGTGTAACTTTATTGTTTTGATTCTCTTGAAGCAAATAGGAGTAAAGTGCTTGACAGTTGACAATCCCATAGTCTAATGGTCCATTTGGATTGAGAGGGAGAGAGGGAGAGTAGAGTAGAGTAGAATACAGTAGATTTGGCTCAAAATTAGCCTATTTTTAGTTAACTCTACTCTACTTCCCTCCCCTCCCCTCTCCCTCCTTTTCCTCTCAATCCAAACAGACAGAGCCACATGCCACACATACATGACAATGAGTTAACCAAAATGTGAAAGAGGTGAAACCTCGTCACCAATAAATGACTGAATCTATAGTAATTTTATATATAGGTTTGCCTTTGTAACATTTGTGTCAATTATGTTTGGATGGAACATGCTTCTTTAGTAAATTTAAACATGAATTACATAGTAATATAAGAATTGCATTTTATTAGATGTAAAAACACGTTTATCAAAAAAAAATTATTAGATGCAAAAAAACACACACAGATATAACTAAACATTATAAATTATATATACTTATAATTTTAAAATCATTATTTATTTATTTATAACATCATCAGTCCAACCATCATTTCGACTTCGATCAGACCAAAAAACTGAAAATCATTCTATTTTTCGATTATTTGTTTGGTTCAGTTTTTAAAACTATGATCATAATAGATGTGGTGTGAAGGCTTGGAATTACACCTAGATTGAGGTAAAACATGAACCATGTGGTTGAGGCTGTAGCTGCAAGGTGGATAGTAGTTGTAACTTCAACAACAAAAGGACAGTGTTGGGAGAGTAGTCATGGATCCCTCTATTCTATATTGTACCATTCAATTAAAGCATGTATATGGGGTGTAGAAGTTAAAAAGAAAATCAATCAACTTTTACATCCATGCGATAATTGCTTGGTGTAATATCCAAACCCGATGATAGGGGGCTTTGAAATTCAGAATCCCAAATGTGAGGAAGATGGCAGGGTGGGGGAGGGGGCGGGCAGATATTTTTGTACTATATTTTGTTGGCACTTACCATAAGAGTACAATAAATAATTGAGGGAAAAGTCTGTTATAATAAACATCAACATCCCCCATAATTCTATGTTGGGCCCCTATGTCTTACTACACCCAAAATACACAAGGACATCATGTGCATAGATCATAGGTACAAAGACAAATATATTAAAGTATATAAACCCCATCACCCACCTCGAACTCTCACCACCATCTCCTCCATAACTGTCACCAAATGGAATGGAGTCTTCCTCTTCTTGGGCTCTTATAGTAATGGCATCACTAGCAGCCTTAGCCTTTCTCTCAAAATTATTTCCCTTCAAATCCCACCAGCTAAAATTTCCACCAGGTCCCAAACCTTGGCCAATCATAGGCAATCTAAATCTTAAAGGTTCCCATCCCCCCAAATCTCTTCACATATTGGCCCAAAAATATGGACCAATTATGCAACTAAAGTTTGGATCTTTCCCTGTGGTGGTTGCCTCATCTGCTGAAATGGCAAAGGAATTCCTAAAAACACACGACCATGTCTTTGCCTCTAGACCCAAATCTGCCGCTGGCAAGTACTTATCTTATAACCATCACAATATCACGTGGGCACCTGCTGGACCATATTGGCGCCAAGGCCGTAAGATTTTCCTCTCTGAGTTGTTTAGCTCAAAACGACTCGAGTCCTATCAATACATTCGTGTTGAAGAAATGCGTGCTTTTTTGTCACGCCTTTGCACATTGTCAGGGAAGCCGGTTGTGCTTAAAGACCATCTCTTCCGTTTTACTCTAAGTAGTATGAGCAGAATTATATTGAGTAAGAAATATGTTAGTGATGAGTCTAAATGCGAGACCCTAATAGTGAGACCAGAAGAATTTCAAGATATGATAGAAGAGTTGTTCTTGCTAAATGGGGTGTTTAACATTGGGGATTGGATACCGTGGCTCAATTTCTTGGACTTGCAGGGGTACGTGAAGCAAATGAAGGATTTAAAGAAAAAATTTGACCGGTTCCTTGACCATGTGTTTAACGAACACAAGAAAAGGATGGAAGGAGTGAAGGATTTTGTGCCAATGGATATGGTGGATATATTATTGCAGCTGGCTAATGATCCAAATATTGATGTTA
Organism: Lithocarpus polystachyus; assembly: GCA_033629205.1. Lineage (NCBI taxonomy): Eukaryota > Viridiplantae > Streptophyta > Magnoliopsida > Fagales > Fagaceae > Lithocarpus > Lithocarpus polystachyus. The sequence goes on from CM066172.1 coordinate 5,621,019, forward strand.
AGCTCACTTACGATAGTATTAAGGCACTCACCCAGGTACCACCGCTACTTTTCTGAAGTTATTTTTTCTATTTTTCTTCGACTTTAGCAATTCAATTATACATATACACACACAATAAATAGATCTAATTCACCATTGATAAAACTTGAATAATAAAACTGGACGGTCACTATTGGTTCTCTCCCTCGTAGGAGCTTCTCCCTCTCGCTGAAATCCTTTTTCCGAGCATTCCCTCCCTATTCCTCCGTTCTGGGTTTTCCTCTGGCTTTATTCCATATCTCCCTCCCACGACACCAGTATGGAACACACTGTTGTTGAGGGTTTACTTAACCTCCACCTCACTAAAGAGGAAGAGGAAGAAATTCCCATTACAGCCAAGAGCAGAGCAGATCTACTAGAAGAATGCTCACTGAGCCTTTTTGGCCGTCTCCTCACTGATAGGAACCAAAATCAGAGGGCTTTAAAAAATACGTTGAGATCAGCGTGGAAAATGGGTTCAGATCTACAGATCGTGGAAGTAGGAAACAAGATTTTACAGTTCAAATTCAACTCCGAATTCCAGCTCCAATGGGTTGAACGAAATGGGCCCTGGAACTTCGAAAACAACTTGCTTCTATTGTGCAGATGGAGGAAAGGTCTGTCAGTCTCAAATATTGTCTTCACACATTCACCCTTTTGGGTTCAAATTTGGGTGTTACCATTTGAGCGTACGTCCTTAGATGTGGGCAAAGAGCTTGGTAACAGTCTGGGGAGATTCATCGAATCCGATCGAAGAACAGGACATTCGGACCAAGCAAAATTTGTGAGGATTCGTGTGGATCTTCAGCTGGACAAGCCACTCAGACGTGGAGGTAAGGTTGCGAGCTCTGATGGCGACAAATTCTGGGTTAGCTTCAAATATGAGAGGCTACCCGTTTTCTGCTTTCTTTGTGGCCGGTTGGGGCATGATGATAAGCATTGCAAGGAGAGTATGGATTTCCACAACGCCTCAAGACAATATGGCGATTGGCTACGTGCCTATGGAAACACAAAAGCAGCGGGAGACAAAACCAGATCCACCAGCAGTGACGGCGGTGGAGAAGGACGATTTGAAGATGAAGATGGGATGGAAAACTATACCCATACTACAGCAAAGAACTCCTCTGACTCGGTGAAAGACGGCAGCCTTGGAAGTATCGGTGGTGGCAACATTAGTGGCGCAGGAAGAACAGGGGAAAGGGACGGTGGACCTACTGGGAGGACCAGCACTGTCAGATCGGAAAGGATACAAGCTGAAGAATCTCTTAGGGTTGGAGACTATAGGACACGTGCGGGGTGCACTGAATCGGGTAACTCTTTGGCTCACGCTGATTATTTTCCCACCCCACCAGCTACCTCAAATGATTTGGGCCTAGCAAAGACTAATGAAGATGCTTCTTTAATTGTGGGCCAAAAAGCCCAAGAAGAAAATGAGCTTATGGAGGTCTCTGGTCCTATAGAGCCCACACCCCAAGTCCAAGCCGCCCCTATCAGTATGTGTGAATCAGGGCCCTTATCAAAAAGCATGGGCCAAAGTGGAGGAAAAAAACCCAAAGCTAAGGTCCAATTGAAAAAAATTGCCAGAGACAAAGGGAAGCTAAAGCCCCGGAGTCTGAAATACAACAAACACCAGTAGGCTCTAAACGTCCGGGTAAGCTTCTTTTTGAGGAAGAAGAGGAAATCCCCAGTTCAAAGAAAAGATGCATAGAGGCAGGTCCCCCCCAACCTACCATTGAAGAGAGAACGGCGGTGGCTGCATTGTAGCACCGCCGGGAGCAATGAATCCCCTAAGCTGGAACTACCGGGGGCTTGGGAACCCCCGGTCAGTCAGAGTGCTACACGATATGGTGCGACGCTGGAAGCCCAAGATTGTCTTCCTCATGGAGACAAAATCAAAAGCAAAATGGATGGAGAAAATTAAGAATAGGATTGGGTTTGCAAATGGCCTTATTGTTCCTAGCAGAGGCCGTAGTGGTGGAGTGGCTATGCTTTGGACCCGGGATGTTTGCTTGGATATCAGCAGCTATTCGGGAAATCATATTGATGTTGTGGTCAGGGATTTGGAAAGCAACCTTCTATGGAGGATTACTGGTTTCTATGGTCACCCGGAAACTCACCGAAGGTATGAATCTTGGCACCTTCTTGCTTTCTTACATAATCAATTTCAATTACCATGGCTTTGCATAGGAGATTTTAATGAAATATTATCTATAAATGAAAAGAAAGGGGGTATCACTCGTTCCCAACAACAAATGGAGGGTTTTAGGAATATTGTGAATTTTTGCGGTTTTAGGGACTTGGGCTATTGGGGTGCTGATTTCACCTGGTGCAATATGCAAGACGGGGAGAATAGAATTCAATTGAGACTTGATAGGGCACTCGCTAACACTGAGCGGATCGAAAAATTTGAAGGGATGAGAGTTTACCACCTTGTTGATTCAACTTCTGATCATTGTGTTTTGCTCCTTACTAATTCACTTCCTCAATGCGTATCCAAAAATAAACGCTTCCACTTTGAAGCTTTATGGACAAAGAATGAGGACTGTAGGAATATTATTGAATCCTCTTGGGGAATGGGGGTGGATTTGAGCACACCCGAAGGAATGATGGAGAATTTAAAGCGCTGTGCCTCAGTTCTTTCTAATTGGAGCTCCTCGGTCTATGGTCACATACCGAAGAAAATCCAGTCAAAACGAAATGCCCTAAGTGCCCTAACACTGCAAGATAGAAATGGGGAGCGGAGCACGAAGATCAGAAACTTAAGAAGGGAGCTGAATGGGCTGTTAGAAGATGAGGAATTATATTGGGGCCAAAGAGCCAAGGCACATTGGTTAAAGGAGGGAGATAGGAACACGAAATTTTTCCATGCCCATACCTCGGAAAGACGTAAACAAAACACAATATCGGGTTTATAGGATGAACAAGGCAGATGGTGTGAGGAGAAGGATGCCATTTCGCAGGTTGCTGTGACCTATTTCGAAAATATATACTCTACTTCTTTTCCTTCTGGGAACGAAAATGTCGTTGGTGCCATCCCCACCAAAGTGTCTGAGGACATGAATGCGGATTTATCTCGCGCTTTTACTAGAGAAGAAGTGGCTACAGCTCTCAAGCAAATTCACCCCACCAAAGCCCCGGGGCCCGATGGTATGTCCGCCATCTTTTATCAGAAATATTGGAGTATTGTTGGGAATAATGTTACTGATATGGTCCTGAATGTCCTCAATAACAATCTGCCTATGACCGAAATTAATAAAACCATCATCTCCCTCATCCCAAAAACAAGCAGCCCAAAGAAAATGACTGATTTTAGACCCATAAGCTTATGAAATGTAATCTACAAGCTCATCTCCAAAACCTTGGCCAATAGACTTAAAATCCTTCTCCCCCACATCATCTCGGAGAACCAAAGTGCTTTTACCTCAGAACGCCTCATCACGGATAACGTGCTGGTGGCTTTTGAGCTAATGAACTACTTAAACCACAAAACAGCCGGGAAGGAGGTTTACATGGCTGTCAAGCTTGATATGAGCAAGGCTTTCGATAGGGTTGAATGGGGCTTTATTAAAAGGATTATAGAAAAGCTTGGGTTTTGTTCTAATTGGGTGAGTCTCGTTATGCAATGCATCACATCAGTCTCCTACTCAGTTCAGATAAATGGGGTGACTTATGGGAACATCATCCCATCTAGGGGTCTTCGCCAAGGCGACCCCCTCTCCCCGAGCCTCTTCCTTCTTTGTGCCGAGGGACTCTCAGCCATTATTCATGATGCAGCAAGAAACTTATCCCTTACGGGTATCTCCGTCTCTCGTAATTGCCCTAGTATTACCCATCTCTTCTTCGCAGATGATAGCATCCTCTTCTGCAAGGCTAACCCCGGGGAATGTCAAGAGCTCAAGAGAATTCTTCAAAGGTACGAGACTGCTTCTGGCCAGAAAATTAACACTGATAAATCTTCGGTGTTTTTCAGCCCGAATACTCATCAGGATACCAAGGAAACAATCCTTGCCATTTTGGGGCCGATACAAGACTCAAGGCACTCCAAGTATCTTGGACTCCCTTCATTCATCGGGAGATCAAAAAATCAAGTCTTTTCTTTACTCAAGGAGTGGGTCGGGCAAAAACTAGCCGGTTGGAAAGGAAAGTTGCTTTCAATGGGGGGAAAGGAAATTCTTATTAAGGCGGTCGCCCAAGCGATCCCCACCTACACCATGAGTTGTTTTCAACTTCCTCGTGGTCTATGTGAAGATCTTGAAAGCATGATAAGGAAGTTTTGGTGGGGTCAAAAGCATCAAAAGACAAAAATGGCTTGGGTCGGTTGGAAACAAATGTGCTTTCCGAAGTCTTTGGGGGGTTTAGGCTTCCGAAATCTGCAAGCGTTTAATTTAGCTATGTTGGCGAAGCAAGCTTGGCGAATCCTTACAAATCCAACTTCCCTACTTGCCCGTGTCCTCAAAGCTCGCTATTTTCCTTCCGGCGACATCCTTTGTGCAACTCTTGGCACTAGCCCTTCCTACTCTTGGCGGAGTATCTTTAACAGTCTAGAGGTCATTCGCAAGGGAACCCGGTGGCGTGTGGGCAATGGCAAAAAAATTCACATATGGGATGACAAATGGCTCCCCACCCCCACCACATACAAAGTCATTACCTCCCCTAATAATCTCTTAACCTTCCCAATGGTCTCCTCCCTCATTAACCCATCTACAAAATGGTGGAGGGCTGATACCATTAATGCAACCTTCCTTCCTTTTGAAGCTGAAACAATTCTTAGGATTCCTCTCAGCCGTAGCTTGCCTGAAGACAAACTAATATGGATGGGGAATAGGCGTGGTGTGTTCACTGTGAAGAGTGCTTACCATATTGCCTACTGCCTGGTTGAAAATAAGGATGTGGGGGGAAGCTCTATGGGGGACCCTTTCAAACCTCTATGGAAACGTTTATGGCTCCTCAACCTTCCTTCTAAGATTAAAATTTTTGCGTGGAGGGCTTGTGTCAATGGGCTGCCATCCAAAGAAAAAATGTGTTCCCGTGGCATCAATACCAGCAGTGAATGCCCACTTTGCAATAAGGAGATTGAATTTACCCATCATGCTTTGTTGCATTGCAGGTTTGCTATCCAGGTTTGGAGTCACTAGCCCAAAGGCCTTCAACTGATTCAAAGGAACTTTTGGTCCTTCCCTAACTTGGCCATGTTCATTCTTACTCACAAGACTTCTCAAGATTTAGAACTCTTTTTCTCTGTTGCTTGGGCGATCTGGTATAACAGAAATAGAACTATCCATGAAGGCATGAGTGCTTCTCCCACACAGATTTGGCAGATGGCTAGTTGCTCTTTGGAAGAATTTTCCGCAGCTGCTATTACTGATCTTTCTTCCCCTAGACCAGCCCTTTCCAATCATTGGTCTCCTCCACCTCCTGGTGTTTTCAAAATTAATGTAGATGGGGCTTCTTCTGACCTTGACGGAACCTCTAGCATTGGAGTCATTATCAGAGATTGCAAAGGAGAAGTAATTGCTGCCCTCTACAAACCCCTTCAGTCCTACTACCCGGCAGAATTAGTAGAAGTTCTTGCAATGGAGCATGGTATCCTGCTGGCCCAAGAGATGCAGCTCACTCACGTGGTATTCGAGAGTGATGCTTCCAATGTGATTGACGCAATAAATGAATCTGCCCTGGGGTCTTCGGTTGGGCACATTATTCAGGACATCATTCAGGCCAAAGCATCCTTTGTTTTCTACTCCTTTAGGCACCTGATCCGGGACTTTAATTATGCAGCTCATGAGCTTGCTCTTCTTGCGCGTAGGACTGGTTCTCATCAGTTGTGGATTGGGGTTACCCCTCCTTTCTTAGATCCAATTGTACAAGCAGACATGCTAAACTAGTTTCCCTGCATTGCAGGTTCTTTGCTCTCTGTATCTTTCTCTATTTGTTGCTTTGCAATATATATTTCCCTTTCAAAAAAAAAAAAAAATAGATCTAATTCTTCATCACATAATATTCTAACATATCATTTATCAAATCAAAATCAAATAATGCGTATTAATTCTTAATATCATTGTAATATAACGTGTCAAATAGGATAAAAGAAAATAAATCTTAATGAAGAAAAAAAGTCAAATGTGAGTAAAGTAAATGAAAAAAAAAAAAAAAAACTTAATGAGAGGGTAAAAAAAACATTTCATAGGTGAGTAGAGTAATGACAAAAAATGAGTTTAGAAATAACAAAATCTTTGTTTTTACATTCTAGCTGAAATCATCATAACACTCATAATTTAGTGGAGTGGATCTGAGTGGGCTGAAATTTAGACCAAAGTGAAAGAGACAGTAGGTGATTCATATTGGTTATCTAAGAGTAATGGAACTTTCTAGTTGGAATGAAACGAAATTCACAATAATGTGAGGAATGAATAAATTCTCCTCCTACACTAGCTTATTTCCTTCCCATGTTCTCTAGTATGTCATATTTACTTTTGATTGACGTTAGGTATATTACAAATTTTACTACATAAACTTTACAAACTAATATGTTACAATTACAAATTATATATAAAAAATTAATTTAGACATTCATTTATGGGTAACACTTACCTTTTGTGTAGCATATTAAATTCTCCAATTCCTCAGTCAAATAATAATTACTTTATTAATTTTTACATTAATAATTTTTTTGTGTGGATAATTTGATAGTTAGATACCAACCAAATGAATTATAAGATTTTTGGCGATCTTAATATTAATCTAATACAATGGAAAGAGAGAATTTGAACCCTGAATGTCTTAGGCATATTATAAGATGCCAACCAATTGAGCAAAAAACCTTTTGGCGATTTCTCATACTAGTATTGACATTTTGTCAGGATCTACTAGCTGGAGGCGTAGATACCTCCGTAACAATTATGGAATGGGCAATGGCCGAATTATTAAAGCAACCACCCCTCATCAAAAAGGCCACTGAAGAGCTGGATTGAGTAATTGGGAGAGAGAGATGGGTGGAAGAGAAAGACATTCCAGAACTTCCTTATATTGACGCAATTGTGAAAGAGACAATGCGGAAGCACCCTGTGGCTGGATTACTTGTACCACGTTTAGCTCTTGAAGATTGTGATGTAGTTGGTTACAAAATTCAAAAAGGAACTAGAGTCTTCATAAACACATGGAGTATAGGGAGAGATCCTTCACTATGGGATGCACCTGAAGAGTTCTGCCCAGATAGGTTTTTAGGGAAGGTTATTGATGTGAAGGGGCAAAATTTTCAGCTACTACCATTTGGTTCAGGGAGGAGAATGTGCCCTGGCTACAACCATGGACTAAAGGTGGTTAGCACTACCTTGGCTAATATGTTGCATGGATTTTACTGGAAATTACCGGATAACATGAATTGTGAAGATTTAAGCATGGATGAAGTTTATGAATTTGCAACATCTCTCAAATTCCCACTTATTGCAGTGATGGAGCCTCAACTTCCGCTTCATCTTTATTAGTTGTGAATTTGACATGTAATACCTTCTCTTTGATGTACCTTTTTGTTATTATGACTCATTGCTACTAAATAATTGTGTCTTAGTCATGTATGATGTACCAAGTCTCTAGTTTTGTTGAAAATAGACTTTTGAAAAAGAAAAGTTTGGTTTGGGCTACATTTTGAAATATGGTGAACAAGATTGACAAATGTGTTTTAATAAACCAAATGTTTTGCTTTTTTTATTTTATTTTTTGGGTAAAATACAGTTAACACCTTTGTGATTTTGACTAATGTCAGTAAGGTTCAAAATTGCACTAGCTTGATTCCTGAACTAGTAAAGCCAACTTAGACACTAAACAATTATTCTCTCTCTCTCTCTCTCTCTCTCTCTCTCTCTCTCTCTCTCTCTCTCTCTCTCTCTCTCTCTCTCTCTCTCTCTCTCTCTCTCTCTTATAGTGATTAGGGACCAAGTTGGTCACTTTTTAAAAGTTTTGGACTTAGCTGACGTTAACCCAAATTTTATGGGCATTAACTGTATTTTACCCTTATTTATTATTATTATTATTATTATTATTATTATTATTATTATTATTATTATTATTATTATTATTATTATTATTATTTTTTAAGTATAAAGTATAAACCAAAAGTTTTATGTGGTCACCCAAAACTGTTTGAACCAGAGTATTTGGGTCACAATTTATTTATAAGTGGGTTAAGACTCAATCCTACAGATTAGGCCCTAATCTTCCCTTGGTTCCTCTCATTTTCCTTGTGTTTCCCTATTTTTCTCCTCTCTCTTACTCTCTCCCTCCCCAGAATTTTCCAACCCCCTACCTCTACCTTCTTCTCCTTTTTATAGTCTCTTATTAGTGGGGTCATAATCATTATCTCCCCACTTTCACACACATTCCTATGTTCATCAGAATCCCAAGGGATGCTCACGACTTTAGAGGATTTCCTTAGAACTTGCTCCAGATGCCAAATAGTGTTCGGGGGTGGTTCCCTAATGGCACTATCAGTCCTCAGCTACCAATCTTACTAGGTTCGTGTTTCACCCCAACTACCTTTGTTATCGGTCAGCGTTTAGCTGACCACTCAAGAGCCTCTCAAGTTGTCATCCCCTCGGCCATGGTCCCAACCTTAGGGTTAGGCCCATTGCGATAAGGCCCAAGGCCCATTCTCTCATTGCGTACCAAGTTTAATTCGTCTGATGGGCCTCGGGCTTTATGTTGGGTTTTGATCAAGTGGGCAGACATGGTTGCCCAGGCCCAACTCACCCACATTTTACTAATTCAACAACTTTTAGAATTCTTCGGAATGCTTAGAAAGTTAGCATATTATAAAGATACATGCTAGCAAAAAAAAAAAAAAAAAAACTAGTTTAATTATTGGTTCAAACAACTAGCTCAGTATATGATTAGATATAAAAGATTGGTTTTAACTTACCTTCTTTCAAATATAGATTCCACAAAAAAAAAAAAATCAAGTTTTTTTTTTCTTTTTTAAATTTATTGGTGATTAGATACAAATTCCAACGAAAACCTAGTATTAAATTTGAAGTTATTTGCATGTTAACTAAAAATAGTTAACATGTGATGTTGAACTTGACCATAAAAATACAAACTTGACCTGTAAAAATAGAAACTTTCATAAAAACCTTTTTTCATATGTGATGCTGAGCCCCCACCAGTTGTACAAATGTACAATAACCATGACTGCTTTTTAAAGTTTAAACCCCATTCGAAACCAAACGTACAATAACCATAAAGACCTCTTAATCTTTGTTGAACTTGATCATGTTAGGGTACCACCGAATGTTATGTTGGTATTACCTAATATGACAATAGAACCATTAAATGTGAGGAAAAAAAAAAAAAGAAATCACTAAATGTGACAAAAGTACAGTCACATGTGATGTAGTACTGCACAATGTGAGAATGAAATTGACAAATTTGGATATTTTGGTAACTTTTTTTTTTTTTTTTTTTGATAATAGGATATTTTGGTAACCTAGTATAGCAAGTTGCCTACTTATGGGTACAGTACCCTCCAAAAAAAGAAAGAGTACCATAGAATTACCATACATACATACATACATACATATATATATATATATATATATATATGGGTTTTGAGATAATCACAATATATTGGTTTTAATGTGCCAAACTAATACTTGAGCAAGTAGAGGGTAATAACCTTTCAATTGTGAGTACTTAAAATTCAAGCCCGTTTAACCAAATAAATTACACAATAATAAATCTATACCATTAATAATAAGATGCACTAAAATGACCCAATTTAACAATTTGTGGTGATTAGTGATTACTATTCACCTTGGGTCTAACAAATGCTCACTAAAATATACTTCTACTAATTCATGTTTTATTAAATACTTAAGACAATGACTACGTTAGCCCACAACATTAAAAAGAAAAAAGAAAAAAAATTTCACAATACAACACATCCACAACAAATGGTATGGACACTAACACCAAAAGTCGTATGCTGGCATTTCGCCCAATTGTGGGAGGCGGGATTCTCTTCTAAGTACAGTGCAAGTCAAGATGTCTTGCTAGCTTCTATATGCACAAAAACTAACATAGATTGTCGTGAAATTAGTTTGTCCCCGTAGGGTTCACTAGTGTTACTTCAATGATAAATTCAGTCTAGGATTTTGAAATAGTGGTTTAATTATTTGAGTTTTCTTGAAATCGTACTTCCTTCTCACGTTTTGTAGCTTTTATATTTGCAAATTGCATCTCCCTCTAAGAGCAACAGCATTAGATCATGTATAGTCTTCTAAAATAGAAAAATGTACTCATTTTACACATTTTACCTAAAAAATGCTCCACATCAGTACTTCTAAAAGTGTGCATATTTGCACATTTGCTACAGTAGCCGTGCATATATGCACGGCTACTGTAGATCGTGTATCTAATATCTTAGAATTTTTTCTCTCTCCTTCACCTCACTTTCTTAGCTTCTCACTCTCACCTCTCTCTTGTTTATCTCTCCCTTAGTCTCATCGATCTCACCTCAGTCCACCAATCATTCACTGGAAAATAAGCTCCGATCACGTCGAATCCCTTTAAGAGCAGACGGGGTGAGGGGGAGGGACTTGGAAGTGAGGATGGAGCGCATGGCGGCGGCCGTCGCGAGGAGGTGGCGGTGCTGTGAGGTGTCAATCTTGCTCAGGCCGGAGGCGTCGATCTCGCTTCGATCTGTTGGTCGCTGGGTTTTTTTTTTTCCTGGTTTTTTGATTGATTGTGGGTGTGGGTCAGTGGGTTTTGATCTTCATCGGCTTGTTTTTTCTAGTTCATTGTTGGGTTTTGATGATCTTGTCGTCGATTGGTGGGTGATGATTTGGCTTGACTGGGTTTCGGGTTGGGTGGGTAATGAATGGGTTTGGGATTGAGTGGGTTGGTTTTCCTTGATGATTGCTGGTTGAGTGGTGATGATGGTGGCTGGGTGTGGAGTGATCGTTGGTAGTGATGGATTGTGGGTTTGTGAGAGAGAGGGGTAGTGAGGGAGGGAATAATAAAAAATTGTAAAAGAACGAATATTTTATTGAATAAATGTGTAGAATAGATATACTGATATGGGTGTTTTGTAAAAGTGGATGTGTAAAATAGAAAAAAGTAGGTTTTTTATTGCAAAATAAACAGAAAATTTGCATGAACTGATGTGGTTGCAATAAAAGTTCTTGGCTTTTTTTCTAATTGATTTGATGCTTGACATTCTAATAATCTGGTGACCTCTAGGAAAAAATTAAGTGGCTCACTTTTTTCTAATTAATTTTACTTTATATACAATTATAACAATAAAATGATTAACTTTAAGCTGGCCATCCTTTAATAAAAAAAAAAAAAAATTAAGCTGGCATTCAACCTACCGCAACCTTCATCATTTACTCGAACTGAGGATTAACTATGAACAAAATATTCAAAATAAGAAAACTTACTCAAAGAAAGTGGTGCTTCTTATTGATGAAAAGATAAGAGAGAACTGATTGAGATGATTTGATTATTTTTAGAAGAAAGCAACTAATACACAAATAAGAAAGTGTGAGTTGATATAAGTTGAGGGAACAAAATGAGGTAGAGGAAGACTAAAAATAATATTAGTAGAGTTGTAAAAATGACATGCCATTTAAAGAAGTAATAGAGAGTATGACTTTAAATAAATTAGAATCAAGGAAAAAAGGAATATACGTGATTGACTTTGATGAATTTGTTGAGGATCTATAATCGACCCCAAAAAAAAATTTGAGACTAAGTGTCCGTTTGACATAATTAATTTTACTAGTTTATTCTACTATTCAACTTATTTACTACTATTTATGGGCCTCATTGAAATTTTTGATACTATTTATGGGTCTTACTGTACTATTTCAGCTAACTTTTACTTTTATCTACAGTATTTTCAGCAAAAAATTTTCAGTTTTAGCAAAATAAGCAGATCCTAAACAGACCCTAAAGTTACATAATTGATATGAAAAAATCGACTATTAAATTTTGTTTTTAAGTGAATATGTCTTTTACTTACGAAAATTAAGACTATTGGATAATTCTATTGTTAGATTTCTTACTATTAATAGTAAATAAAATTCAAATAAAAATTTGGAATAAAAAAATCTCATTATTGCCTTAGGCCTAAAATAGTAAAATTGCATCAAGCCCGTCCTTTCCATAAACGATTTTGTCTTTTAGCTTATTTCAGTTTGTGTTATTAAAAAGTTGTGACTGTGGTTCCAAATAGTCTCATGATAAGTGAGTAATAACACAGGAGCACCAAAGGCCTATTAGTGTAGTTGGCACTTGGCACCTTCGGCCGCCACCTAAAAAAATGAATTGATCCACCAACTTTTCATAATGTATGGGTTTTTTTTATTTTTTTATAGTAAAATAGTGTATGAATTTCACATACCATGAGGGAGATGATGCATATAACATATTTGATATCTCCTCCACATGAGAGTAAACTTAAATTCTTCGGCTTAAAAAAAAAGGAAAAAAAAAAATCTCCCTACAACACAATATAATGAATCTTGCTTGAACAACGGAACCTACTTATTTCTAGAGTTAATTTGATTGTTTGAAAAAACAACACTCTCTTTTGCCTTCTTTTTAGCAAACAATAGTGATTCCCTTAATTTGAGATTTAGGATGAGTTTAGGATGAGCTTATTTCTTTAGCTTATTTAGCTTTGAGCCTTTTTTTTTTTTTTGTACTTTTTATGAGTCCCATTGTACTATTCAGCTAATTTTTAACTTTTTTTTTCAATATTTTCAGCAAAAAATTTTTAGATTCAGCTAAATAAGCTGTTCCTAAACAAATGTGTTTGTGATTTGCTTATTTGCTTTAGCTTATTTAAGTTTTTAGTTTCTTTTTTGTACTATTTATGGGTCCTATTACACTTTTTGGTGTTTTTATACTTTTTACACTGTAAGAATTTTTTTTATTCCCCCTTTTTGTTATATATATAAACCACTAAAATGAACCTAAAATTTAGAACAATTGAAATAAAATTATTGAGCATTACCCTTATAAATACAATCGAAATGCTTAAAAGAAGAAGAAGAGTGTAATTGTAAAAAAAAAAAAAAAAATCAACTAAAACTACAAAAAAATAAAATAAAATAAAGTACATCTTTTGCCCTGAAAATTTGAATTGTTTTTATTTTTTTTCATTCATGTTTGACTTGCCTTTCTATTTTGCTATTTACCCTTTAAAAGAAAGAAATATCCAGTAAATCAAACCCACAAACCTAGTAAACAAACCAATCTCCAACAAACCCATAAACCTATAATCAAACCCAGATCCCAAAACCACCACCACCACTACCACAATCAAACCTAGATCCCAAAACCACTGCTACCACCACCGACCAACAGATCCCAAAACCACCACCACCACCACCACCACCACCACCACCACCATCACCGACCAACATAATCAAACCCAGATCCTACCACCATTGACCAACACAATCAAACCACCACTGCCCCCGCTGATCAAACCTATTTCCCAAAACAGCAAACACCATGACCCCGTTGAGAGAGACGGAATCGGAAATGGAAGAAGAAGGAGGGATGTTTTTGAGACCCAACGGTTCGGGGTAGCAGCAGAGAATGGGTTTGAGTTAGAGGAGGAGTAGCGGCGAAGGAAGTGGGCCATGGAGAAGTTGCCGATGTCGATACCGCCGCCAATGATGCAGATTGTAATGGGGAGAGAGAGAGAGAGAGAGAGAGAGAGAGAGAGAGAGAGAGAGAGAGAGAGAGAGAGATAAATTGATCTGGGTTGGGTTGGGGTTTTGTTTTTTAATTTAGAGCATCCGTAGCAAATGTTGCAAAAAAAATGCCATTTTACTACATCAAAATCCTACTTTATTATTTTACCACATCATTTTACAACATCTCATTTATCAGATGTTCTATCATTTAATTCTATACATTAAAATAATATTTAAGCATCAATTAAAATAATATATTAAATTCATCCCCCCCATCATCATCATCATCATCATCAACAACACCAACAACGACAACTACAACTACAACTACATCCAGAAAAATTGTTGCTGCCACAATCACCAAGAAAAAAAAAAAAGAAAAAAAAACGTGAACGGAAAAAATGGAGGAGAGGTCACCACCGAAATTGTTGCGGCCACCGGAACGAAAAAACGTGAATGGAAATTGTTGCGGCCACCACCGATTTGCCTCGATCTCGCCTCGATCTAGACGGCGAGACAGCAGCAGGCGAGATCGAGATGCACCGGCAACTTCTCAAGTGCGATAGGCGAGATCGGCAAGATCAGCTGGGCGTCTACTGGGCGAGATCGACTGGGTGAGATCGCGCGGCGGCGGCTGCGCGATAGTAACGGTGGCTGGGCGAGATCGGCGGCAGCAGCTTCAGATGGTGAGGGAATGGGTATGGAAGAAATGGAGGAGAGGAATAGAGGTGAGAGAGAAGAGAACCGGTGAGAGAGAAGAGAAAAGAAAAAGTGAAGAGAGAAGAGAGCCAGTGAGAGAGAAAAGTCATAAAAAAGTCATAAAAAAATTATGCCACATGCTACAGTACCGTCACATATTTGTGACGGTACTGTAGCATGTTGCATAATTTTTAACATTTGCAACATATGATAAATCTCTATTTTTTGTGTTTGATGTGCTAAATGTGCCAAATATTTGGCATTTGGCACATTTAGCACGGCTGCTACAGATGCTCTTAGTAGAGTATACCATCAAAAAAGAGCTTCAATCTTGTTTTTTTTTTTTTTTTTTTTTGGGTGAACAGAGAGCTTCAATCTTTAAAACTAAAAAAAGTAATTTTTTTGTTTGTTTTTTATTTTTTTAATTAAAATTAAAATTGAGGTATTTTTTTTGTTTTAGTTTTTTATTATTTAAAATGCTGACATGGCATTTAAAAAATGCCAAATAAATTTTTTTAATAATATTTTAATGGCCACGTCAGTGCCATGTCAGCGCCATGTCACTCTGTTTGCCACATAGGAGGTTTCCATTAGTCGGTTAACGATAGAGACCAAAATAGAATCGATTTTCTTTTTTTAGAGACTACATTAGTAGCAAAATCAATTTTGAGATCAAAATGAGAATTAACCCAAAATGTAGGGACCAAAAATGCATTTTCACTTAGATGTAAAGAGAGGACTAAGTAACACTGATACAAACACTAGACATGGTTACAATACAAGACATGGATGCTATACAATACAATAAGTATTAGATTGAGAATATAAACATGTACTAAAGTTTAAAAAAACATTTCTAACATTCTCAAAAAAAAAAAAATTCTAAAATTAATATCCTAGGGGTCAAGTCAACCTTTGTTGGACCAGACTAATGTCACAATTAATTTTTATGTGGGATTGAAGGGATAGCTCACAATGAGAAGAAATCCAAGGAGACCAAACTCAGAAACAAGATGGTAGAGATGATATAAGACCCTAAAATACTCACATATAAGCGCACACATGCAACAATGGAGAACTAGTAGGTTTCTCTATCTATGTATCTCTCTTCAATTTTTTTTAAACCCTATCTACCATGGGGTTTTCCCCTAGTTATACTAATCTAAGTAGTGGGCTCGTAATGATAGGGCCCCTGCCTTGTAAGACATCATATTTCCTTTTTGAAATCATAGTGGGAGTATGTAACTATGTATATAACTCACTGTTCATACTAGTCACTTTAGCAATTAATGTGTGGACCACTATTGTCTCTTTCTAACAATACCATTGTAGTTATTCCTCGTAATTAGTGTCATATCTTGAGAAATGTGCTTGGCCGAGGAGTATCCCTAAGCACTATTGTTCCTCGACCATATGCCTTGGGCAAGTTCTCCTCAATAAGCCAATTTGGGATGAAATTCTCCTCGGCAAGTGACATTGGGCCGAATGAAGCTCCTTGGTATGATATGGGTTGGGCTTGAGCGAACACCCTTCATTAACTGGGTCTTCTCTATTTTTCATTTGGCCTATGGCTAATAGCTCAATACCAAGTGGGCAACATATTACGCCCCACAGATATAAAACAATTAGATAAAATTGGTAGCTAGTGTTTGAGTTTAGCATTCATAAATATAACAGACCATATTCATCGATATTCCAAAAGCAACATCAATCAATTTCAATTTTTCATGTCTTTCAAATCTACTAATTATATAAAAAGCAAGCACGAGGAGCTTTATCTACAATAGTTTGGTTTAATCAAGTTTTGTCTTTTGTTGAGCCAAAATGGTGAGTTTAGATGATAAATGAAAAACATTGATATTAAGAAATGTTAAGCCCACAATATTTTCTTAATACCTTCACAATAAATCCTAAGTGTCAGATTATTACTAACTATTATTGGTGGAAAAAAAAGTAATTTCAGTGATAGGTTCAAATTAGAGCTAGTAATACCACCTAAGATTTGTTGTGAAAGTTTTCTAGAAATGTTACAAATGCAACACTTCCCTTTTAATATTACCTAAAAGCGTCAAAATGAGGAGAAACATAGGTTGCCAATTAAACTAGCAACACGTTGGTAAGTCAATTGGTGAGCCAAAACTCACCGTTTCAATTGGCCACTTTCTCCCTTTTTCTTTTATTTTTTAAATATTCTTATGTAGTGACATTAATTAGAGATTTTAAGCTTGCTTTTTTTTTTTTTAATTTTATAAAAAAATACCCCTACTAATAGTTAAACTTTAATTAAATCTTACGATTCCCATAATATTCTATTGTACTATATTAAAAATTTAAAATACCCCCACTCTTCATGTATTTTTACCATGACTTTTAGACACCTATAGGTTGTGGACTTTCTTTGGTTCACACCATGACTTGGTGCTTTTTTACACACAAACATAGGAACCCAATGCCAAGGTTCCAATTTATACATGATTTATGTATGTTATGAAACCGACTTTGAATGTTATGGTCCTTTCTTTCCGCAATGCTTCTAGCTTCTTCTTTCTTCTGACTGCACAGTTTTGGCTCTATAGGCTTTTAGGTTCTAGCGTCTTATTTTTATTTCCTGCCAAGACACTTCTAGAACAGTAGGAGGAAAATTGTGGCTGAAGTTCAACTCGTAAAGGAGAAATGTAGAGAATTTCGGAGAGTGAAAGTTAGAGAGAAATTTATAGAATGACAGTGGAATTTCTAGAGACAGGAGAGGCGGTGTTGACTTGCGGCATGAGAGATTTTTTTTTTTCTCCCGGAAAACAATGTATAAAAACTAAAAAGTTTTTTTTTTTTTTGTGTTTTTTATTGACTTAAAATAGTTTTCCATTAACTATTCTTTTTTGTTACTAAATATTAGAAAATGTGATAAACTATCTTTACAAAAGATTTTTCATCAAAACAAACAAAGCATTAATCACCAAGATAATCATTACCATGTACCTCTGTTTCTCCCCAACATATTTAAAACAGGCTTCGTAGGCTTTATTTCACGGCCACCAGCATTGGCACACCGATGGCCACTTCATAGACGGAGCCAGCAGCCCAACATTGGTCAACACGAGTGCAATTTATTTTATAAGTATCCAAATTTTTAAGCCATTGAGATACCCTTATAAATACAATCTTAATGCTTAGAAAAAGAAGAAAAAAGTGTAATTGTAAAAAAAAAAAAAACGAAAATTACAAAAAAAATTAAAGTACATTTTTGCCTTGAAAATTTGAGTTGTTTACATTTTTACCATTCATGTTTAATTTGCCTTTTTATTTTACTTATTCCATCTCAAATTGTTTAGCCTAGTTAGAAAAACTCAATTATTTAGAGAAACATCATTAACTAACTTATCTATTTGAAAAAAGTTAAAATTTTTCTAAATTACCCTTAAACAAATTTATTTTTCTTTGTTGAAGGTTTTTTTTTAATTTTTTAATTTGAATAAAGATGACATGTATAGCCGATTTTAAAATTTAGGTTTTTAATTAAAAAAAAATGCTCCCACAAATAAATTAAGAGCATAATAAGAACGTTAGTAAATTAATGATGTTTGAATTTTTAAACCGGACATAATGTTGAAATATCTTAAAATAAAATACAGCCCAAATAATTTGGGACGGAAGGAATACTATTTAGCCTTTAAAATATTATTTATCACCGCATACTCTTGGTGCGTTGGTCACTTTACAAATATAAATATTTATAAAATGTGAAGGGTAAGAACCGAAGTTCAAGTATCCAAGAGTAGTTTCACACACCCATTTACTAACACGACAGAAATATTCAATTTTCGTTTTCTCTTTGTGCGTCACGTGCACGAGACGAGAGAGCCTTATGGATGTCTCTCAAACACCGAACAAAAAAGAAAAGAAAACCCATAATATTTTCAAAATAAAACAGGAACAGTAATTTGAAATTCTACTTTCTCAGTATGGATCCGGACACTGCATTAGAGCTCGTAAAGGAGGGCGTTACACTTCTCCTCCTCGATCTCCCTCAATACACTCTTGTCGGCATCGATACTCAGGTACTATATTCTTTATTCTTCTTCTTCTTTGTTCTGTTTGCTTTTACTTATATTTATTCATCAATCAATCAATCAATCAATCAATCAATGTGGCAGATGTTTTCTGTCGTACTTGCTTTTAAGGGTATTAAGATGATTCCTCCTTCTTCTCATTTTCTTTGTTATGCTTCATCCACCAGATTACTTTAATTCTCAGAAATCTTTATGTTGTTGTAATTCATTTAGTTATTGTATTTTTATGTGATTTTTGTCTGTAGAGCAATTTTCTAATATTTGTTGCATATACGCAGAGATGGTAAGGATTTCTCACCAATTATTGGTTTCTTTATCGACGCTGCTCCTTCTGAGGTTTGAAATGCATTTACTTTATTTCCGCCTTTTCTGCTTTAATTTATTGTCTGTTCAATTTATAACAGTGGCCATCTATTGCTGTCTTCATGTCAATGCCATATTGGAAACAGAAACTTGATTAATCTAGCTGGGGAACTGTGCTTCTGGTCTTGTCATGTCAATTTGTGGTGCATTGGACAGTTGGGACATAAGATAAATAGGGGTAGAGACAAGATGGTTACATCTAAAAACCAGACTAACCTGAATTCAATTGATTGCTTAATGCAATTGCACTATTGGTTTTCTTTGTCTTATTTCCTTAAATTGGGTTTTAATCTATTTTCTAAATCAGAGTTAACTTGAGAATTGACTGCCCAAAAACATATTATAGCAAGTGTACAGTTAACAACATGAGTTACATTTGGTGGTGTTTCTAACATTTCTGTATCATGTCATTTTATTGGAACGTATTAGGTAATATGTCTTAATATGAATTATAATATTTTTCAGACCTACTATAACCATACAAAAGTTGTGGAGTGCCAAGAGTCTTGTAACTCAACTAGCTCGTCTTGGTGATTCCACAGAGACATTTATGGTTCAAATCCCCCCTTCTGCATTGTAACTATCGAAAATACAAAAATTGTGTAGTATAGTGAGAATTCCAACTTGACATAATACTTTCACATGGTTATGTTCCCCTACTTGGTAGATCTTCTTGTTCAAATTTATACAAGTGGATGTTCAACCCTTATAATATATTCTGCTAGGAGATCACTTACAAGATTTATAGCTATTATGCCACTTAGTTTCACCAAGCTACATGCTTTGAAGCTTGAAACTTTGCTTTTGTGAAGAATGCTGCTGACTCTCTAAGGTCTAAATTTGAAAATCTTATTGATCTGTAACTGTGTTTGTTTTTTCTCTCTGTCACTTTTCCTATTTTAAGGAAGAGAGATATTGTCAAGCAGTTAAAAGTTTGGAGTTTGACAGACAACTTGGTCCTTACAATCTAAAGCCAGTATGGAGATTGGAAGCATTTATCAAATTACATTACAAAGAGCATTATTGAACGGATTGGTAAGTTCCATCTAACTACACTTGAGGCTCTTAATACTGCAATCTATTATGAGTTTCTTTACAATTGTCGCTTGTGTTTGATTTATTGTCTATATTCCATCTGCATATATGTTTCTTTTTCAATCAATTATAGTTTTTTTCTCTTTTCATGCTGTGCGATATTTAGATGCTTCTTGCTCACTGATTTTCTGTTCTAGTTATGTTTCTTATGAAAAATAGATTAAACAGATTTGAGACTGGACTTTGAAGTTGGAAAATGGTAGACTTTGAGATGGACTGGCACTAGGCAAATGGTGGAAATTAAGCTCATAATTATCTAACTAAAACTGGGAAACCATGTAATAGTAGAAAGCTTCAACGATTCAGAGTAGTGTCATGCTATGGGATACATGTTATATGTCTATAGATGTGTGCAATTTTCTCATCAATTTCATTTTGTGTACAGGAATTATCATCTAAGAAGAGAGAATTAACCATTTCTTAGAAGGATTTCTGTTTTCCAATATGGTTTATTGTAGATACCCTAGAGAGTGAGAGATAAAGGTATTCTATCCTTGTGTTCAAGATCAAGGTGGAGGATGAGATTGGTTAAGACTCACTAGGTGTGTGTGCAAGAATGAAGAAATATGAGGTTGTGGTCATTTTTGGTGAGTGGATATCTTGGTGGTTTCACAATTGAGAGGCACATGTAGTAGTTAAAGTTGAATGGAAACTTTTGGTCTATTGCCAGGAAAAAATATACTGGGGCCATGGTCCCCAAGCTCCTCAAAGATTACATTTAAGCAGTACAATGTGGTTCTATTCTAATTTTGCCCTTTAAAAATAATATCCTGGCCTACAAAGCTTTACGCAATTTATCTGTACCATCATATGTTTAAACATTTCTACTCCTTTTGTAGGCCCCTTTGAAAGGTTTCCATTGTCCATCCCTCTGATTGTATCTAAGGTACAAATGTGTCTAGAATTTGTCATTTAACCATTATTCTAGTATACATCAACTTTCTACTTTGTCCAACGTAACTCTTACATGATATGAACTTTGACACTGATTGCTCAAAATATACATTGATTCTTATTTTCTACGCCTTATGAGGGACAAAAAATTGCGATGGGCTTTTTGTAATGAGTCTTTTTACAGCCTAGGATTTGGTGGTGGGGGAAAAAATTTATTGTGTGTTGGTTTTACATGTGTTTGAGGGATGGAGAAGTATTCTTGAACTATTGATCCTTTGTTTTTTCCTTATTTGGTATTTATTGGTTTTTGTCTAAATTTTTGGGTAGAACTTCCTGTGGCTTGTTGGGAATGTAGGCTTAGGGGGGAAGGTTTATTATGGCTTGGACACCAGCTTTTTCTTGTTTGATAAATTACATTTGCAAGATGTGTAAAGAAAGGGCATTTGATTGGGTGGAGTGTTGCTTTAGTAAGATAAATGGTTTGTGCCACTCAGAAACTTCAATAATGTTATCTGTTGTTTATACTGCACCTAATGTCTACCATTATATCATTGTTTTAATTGGTTTAGATCATGAATTCTATTTTATTTTTTATACCAGTTATCTTCAGTTATCTTGATTCTTTGTTTTCTTTGAATCTTTGGTTTAAATTTTGAGACTAAGGCTTGGTTTTTGTTGTTTGAATTTATGGTTTGTGTCTTCTGATTGTCAATTTTGCATAAACTTTTAAATTTAAATGATTCATTCAATATGCAGAACCCATTGGAGGAGAGATTACTGTTGCATGTGAATTAGGGATATTTACAAACACTCCTAAAACAGCAATGGAGAAAGCACTAGATGAGCAGATGAAGTCTAGTAAGTTCTTAACATCATTGGACAATTCTCAGAGCAGAAGATGTTACTATACATCAATTCCCCGTGTTATCAAACAAAAAGGAATACATGGGCAAGAACTTACTTCCTTGAATATTGACAAGGTAAGAGATCTTAGAGACTTAGACATGACCTCAGTAGATTTTTCTACCATTTAGCATTTGCTGATTTAGGTTTTAAATTCCACTGATCTGTTCAGACACAATTGTTAGAAAGTTTGCTAATAAAGGATTATGGAGGTTCTGAAGATGTACTTCTTGGAGAGTTGCAATTTGCATTTATTGCATTTTTGGTATGTGTAGACCTTTATAAAACTTTCTTTTTGTTGAAATTGCTGTTAGGTTTTATGACATCTGAAAATTCGGCAGATGGGACAATCACTTGAAGGATTTCTACAGTGGAAAGCTTTGGTTAACCTTCTATTTGGATGTATTGAGGCTGTAAGTATTCATTTGGCTAATAGTTTTCCATTGATTTGTTGAACAATTTTGTGAGATTGAATTTGTCCTGACTATCCTAATGTTGTGTGTAAACTTGAAAGGTGTAGGCATATTGGGTCCTTTTGTGCCACGTCATCTTATGCTTTCATTGCTTTGGTTTAAAGAAAGATGCAAAAGATGATGTGATGATTCTCTTCAGTCCCAAAAACTTGACTTAATCTTTTGGTATAATTGAAAACATTGATACACACAATTGTCATTGTTTTCATTGATCTCAGAGCTTCATTTTCAAAAACATGTGTGGAATATTAATTGATTTAAAAATACCTCAAATCCATGTGGTTTCTTGTTACTTTGTGTAGGAATTCTAAGGCACTTTATGCTCTAGGGCCAAAGTTGTGGTTTTGATGGTGCAAATTGCCAAATTTCCTCAACTTTTGTCATTTAGTTGAACAAATGTGGTTGGAACACAAACCGTTTCTTTTAAACGATCTATCATACAAAAGACCTTTCTTAAAAGTTTCAGAACATCATTTCTTTTGGTATTTGGATTTTCATTGTATTACTTCATAATCTAAGTTTTCATTTATTTAGTTTGATTTATGATAGAGATTAAATTCCATATTCTTAGGTAGGGATCAGTTTGGCATTTGGATTGGTATTTGAGTTCGGTTAGGATTCATTTCATGGATGTTTGTCTTTATCTCTTATTTTTCTAGAAGCTTTATAAAAGCTCTAGATGATTTATTTTGTAGGCAGACTATTGAGACTTAATGATATTTATTTGTGCAAATTGCATCTATGTTTGGTCTGTGATTCCAAACAACCCTTAGGTAGTGAAGCATAGGCTGTCTTGCATAATTTTGCTATTTGATATTGTAAACAGCATTATTGTAATTGTGGCATTGGTTGTTGAATAGTGATACCATCATTGTTAGAATTAGAATGGCATAATCTTTGTTGGAGGTGACTCAAACATATTCGTTGATGCTATGTTGTGGAAGTTTTTAATATCTATTTATTGTAGAAAATTTTACTTGTTTCTGAAATAATTCATGGGTGATATCATGGCTGTATGTAGCTATATAATTAACATATTATTATGATATTGCTTGGAGTCCTATGTGGTTTATATTTAATAATTTTATTTTAATATTTTAAATGTTGGGAGGATTTTATTTTTGTTAAAATGTATGTCTGAAAGTTTATATTTTTTGCAGCCTTTTCGCACAAGGACTCAACTATTCAAGAAGGTAATGCTCTTTTCTTATTTATTTATTTAAAAAAAATTATTATTATTATTATTTTTGGTAAATAAAATGAAAATTGGATAAATTGTTATTATTATTATTTTGGTAATTAAAAGGAAAATTAATTAATTTTTTTTTAAAATGTTTTGATAATTCAATAGTTACGATGGGGGAAGGGGATTTGAACATTGGATGTATTCATTTAAAACACCAAGAGGTGTTAGTTGAGCTACAAAACTTTTAGCTATTTTACTATTTGATTAAATATGCGGAGCAGTGGTAGCTTAGGTAGGGGCGGTTCTACATGTTGTTCAGGGGGTATTGGGAAGAAAAAATATTTCTAAAAAATATTTTTTTTACTAGTTTAATTTAATCTTAAAATACTTTTGCACACCTTGACTTAAATCTTGCACGCCCTGAACACCCTGATCACATATTAGCCCAACCCAAAACCAAACACCAACACAGATTTGACCATCCCCAAACCAAACAACATAGATCATAGATCTCTCTCTCTTTCGATCTGACCTTATCTTTGAACTTAGTCTCATGAATCTTATCTTATCTTATCTCTTTTCTCTATTTTTTTTTATCTCGGTCTCTCTGTCTGTAAGAGTAAAGAGTGAGTGTTTGTGAGTTGTGAGTTTCTCTCTTTATTATGAATTTGTATTATATATGTGTGAGTGTGTTTGATATTGATTGTGTGCATTATTTTTCAATTTTTTTTTTTTTTTGTTATAATGTTTCTTGTGTGAATTGTGGTGAGTGAAAGTGTGGGTGTATAGTATAAATATAATATAACTTTTTTTAATTTAATAATTAGGAAATACTGAGTGTTTGTTACATGTGTGTGTATGTATTGTTGTCATTATTATGTAATAATAGCTTTTTGTTATGAAGTTTCATTCAAGGAAAAAAAAATAGTAGAGTTAGTGATTGACTGATTGTTCAAGCATTTGATTGGTCAAGTAGACAGTGTATTATTTATGTATGGATGAGTGTGCTTGTGTGGGTCAACAACTAATAAAGTGCCAATGGGTTGAGTTTTGTCATTTAGTTAAAAATATTTTTATAAAAACAATGACAAATAGATAATGACAACTACATACAAATAAAAACATTATACAAACTTATCACACCTACTCACATTGACAATAGATAATGACAATTGATTGTAAAACCCGTAGAAGAAAATTGTAAAATTTCATGTGCTTGTTTATTTATTTATTTTTTTGTGTGTTGATAATTCGATATATTCAAGTTCTCTTTTTATAAAATTTTGTTTTCAATTTAAATTTTTTAATGACGCCCTAAAAACAAAATTCCTGGAGTTGCCACTGAGCTAAGGATGTTACTATTAAGGCATATCCAAGATGCAAGTCAACCCTACAAAGCCTTTGGCCCTTTGCCAACTATCTTCTTTTTGTGATTTTGTTTTTCATTTCATCATTGTGCTCAATGTGGGGCCATTTTGTTTGATAGACTAAAGGACCTTGTTACTTCGTTAATAATAACATCGATACACTAAATAAGAAAGGATAAGGTTGTTTGATAGTCTGGCCTAATTTTCAAAAGCCTTATCAGTTTCAGTTGGCCTTTTGTTATATGTTTGTGTTATTGAAAGTTCTTATTTTAGTTACTTCTTTGAAGTCCTGTTCTTGCTTAAGGTTTTATTTCTTATGTAGTCCCTAATAATTTGAAGTATTTAACTATGATATTGGGCATGAAATAAGCTTCATTGGTTTATCAGGTTGTGACTAAACATCTTTAGTTAACTTGCATAGAATTTCCTAGTATATTTGAATTGCCAAATTAAAATTTTTGATGCATTGATATTTGGGAGTATGGTGATTTGAACACTGGATGTCTCGGTTGGAAACACTAAAAAGTGCCAACTAATTAGCTACATGGCTCTTGGCAATTCGCCAAATTAATATTGCAATTTCTTTCTTCATTTAATACTGATTAACACTCAATAAATGTAATTGTCCTATTTTTGCTGTTAGTTTTATATAGACCTCTGACAACTTGTAGAATTCTATGCAGTTCATTAAGGTTATCTATTATCAACTGAAATTTGGGCTTGAGAAAGATCGTACAGATTCCAGTGGTGCAGCAACCGGGCTATCCGCACTATTGGATGATTCATGGTTATCTGCTGATAGCTTTTTGCACCATCTTTGCAAGGTACCTCTCTGAGGTTAATTCATTGTTTAAATGTATGATTGTGCTACCATGCTTAACGGGCTTTTTTGCAAATTTACAATTTTTCTTGTTGATATTACTTTTATTGGCAAGTCAGATTTCAAGGCTTTCAAGGCTTTCATTGTTTGAGTGAACTGTTTACCTACTCACCAACATTTATTGGTCAATTTGAGCAACTTGCTTAAAAAGCAATAAAAATCATTGCTTAGTCTGTTTTAATCACATTGATTGAATTGTGTTTCCAATGAACATTTTTACTTGTTAAAGAAGAAATGGAAGTTCATCACAGATTGTTGACTAATTGTTGAATGGAATTGCAGGACTTCTTTTCATTGATGCTAGATGCCTCATCTATTGATGGACATCTGTTGTCGTGGGTATGAACACTAATCCTGCTTCTTCATGTGTGATTCTCTGTTGGTTTGGAGGTTCGGGCTTGGGGCAACTTGCCAGGCTTCATTTTCTCTTCATACACTTTCCTTTTAGGCATTAGCAATTGATTCTCTATTTTGGTCTGCATAAGATTATGGATTTTCTATTTTGCAAATTAGATGTCGTATATTTATTACTTTAACTAGTTACATATAGATACAAAATCTCTCGTTAATTCGAACTCAATCATTTATGATTTTAATTTTGAATGCTTAATTTTTGTCTCTTACTAGTTACAAGTTCATATCTCTAGTGTCATTTGATTCATTTCATATTGGATAGCTAGATCTTAATACATTTATGGAATATTGAAAATTTAAGTATGTTTTAGGATGATATCTTGCAAATTGAAGTATGCATTTTTTGATTTTCCTTGAATAAGGATGTTTACTTTCTTGTTTTTAATTGATAGAGACAACTCATGTATTTTTATAAGATTGAATCAATAACCTCAGCCTCTATATGCTTTATAGTAGGAGACATACAATCAAGGCTAAACTACCGTCTACACTTTGTATGTTTGGGGTTGCTGTCCATCGACAATGAGAATTTGTAATTTACACCCTCAAGTATGAAATCAATGTCAATGTGCCCCTTCCATCATGGTCTGTCTCATTTTCGCTATTAATCCACTCAAATATGACATCATTACAGGGTGGTTGCAATGATTTACCCTGGGTTGGCCTTTAAGTTTGTGGTTGGGCTTTGAGGTCTTTGGGCAATGGTGCTTGGATGGGTTGATTTTTGGGTTCGGGTTAATTTCTTCTCTTTTTATTCGAAAGGATGTAATTTTTTGGTGGATTAGCGGCAAGAATGAAAAGACGTCGAGGGACATAATGA
Organism: Lithocarpus polystachyus; assembly: GCA_033629205.1. NCBI lineage: Eukaryota > Viridiplantae > Streptophyta > Magnoliopsida > Fagales > Fagaceae > Lithocarpus > Lithocarpus polystachyus. The sequence continues at coordinate 5,647,898 of CM066172.1, forward strand.
TAGCGACCCCAAACTTAAAGGGTGTAAATCATATTTTAGTCTAGAGTCAAATTTTGGTGGTTACCTTGGAAAATAGTTGATTTGTCTTGGTTTCAGGTGACCACCAACAACCCGATATGAATTTGTGATATCAGTGCCATACCTATAATGGCTAGTAATGGCTGAAATGCATGACATAAAGGCTAATAGTGGTCCATATTTGCCATATGGTATAAAGGTCAATAGTTGTCAGTATTTGATATTTTTCAACAATCTATGGTAACTTCAGCTGGTTCTAGTAAAATTTTGTGTCTGTGACTCCCAATGTTATGTAAGGGCCAATACACTCGATTTGAGCCACATTAGTTTTAATGCATTTTAACACTTTGGTTGAAGTCATTTGGTCCATAGGCCATAGGAAAGGAGTTTGTTGAGCCTTCATTTGAGTGAAACTTCCCATAGGGGAATGTTAAGCTTTCACTTCAATGCAATAAGCAAGTAGTTGCTTTCTGCTGATTAAGACAAATTGTAATGTCCTCTGTTTTTATTATTATAGACGAAGAAACTTAACGAGCTGCTTGAGAACAATCTTGGGTGGGAGTTTCAGCTGAACAGTGCAGCTGATGGTGACGAAGTTAGTGTGTATCTATATTAAAAATTTGATCTATGAACTTTCTCGCTCATGATCTCATCTTTGCTCATTGTTCAGCTTTGCAGTTTGCGCCAGTAGTAGAGATGTTGGATGACCCAAGTTGTAATTAAACTTTGGCAATTGAAGATAGGGATTGTTGTCGTCCATCCCATTACTGTAAACACATTTTAGTGATACGTAACTTGGTTTACAATATTTCAATTTCTTGCCAATTTTTAAGGCAAATTCTTTTCAGTTTTCACTGGTGCAGAAGATATAAATATGTTTGTATATTATGAAAAAAGACTTGGTATTTATATGTAAGATGTAATAGACTTCTTAGAATAATGGTTATGTTAAATTCTCCCGTTAGTTATCAGCTTAAGATTTTGGCATAAATTGGTAATTGATTATGGTATTAATCACTTATTGAGGGAAAGTCTAGGCTCACACATAAGGAGGTGATAGAATAATGTTAAATTATTAAATTTTCTATTTCCTTTTCATCTTAAGGATGTCCAATGTTCAAGCTTTTGGGGGTGATTTTGCATTGCTAATGTTCAAAATTTTCTTGTGACTTGATTTCATAATGATTTTTATTTGTCAAGAGCCTTATAGCTCAATTAACACATTCTAGTTTTTTTAATAAAAATATTTAGAGCTCAAATTCCTCCTCTTCATTGTAATTATTGAGTTATCAAAAGTGAATTAGTTATTACATATTTGGTAATGTAGAGCTTTTTTAGAAGGGTGGGAATGGTTGTACGAGAATTAAAAATAATAAAAGAAAAAGAAAATAACTGTTATCTTAAGTGATAGCTCAATTTTTATGGCATTCTTTTGTGCTCCAGACATGTGGTTTGAATCTTATTTTTCATACTCTGCTATTTATCATCTAAACAAAAAAAGTATAAAAAAAATTAGTATGACTGAACTAATGACAAAATTACTTATATGGTTTTTTGGCCCATTTTCTCCTCTATATATGGGATGGAAAACGTTGCTTTTAATTATGCATCTCAAGTTTGATTTAGTGGTGCTAGTTAAGAGGCTTGTTGCTTTGCTAGTTTTTTTTTTTTTTTTTGGCTAGTTTATGAGTTACTTGACTTGTTTGTAATTTCGTTTTGTTTTGAGAAATTTTCTTGCTTAGTTTAGAAGAAAAAAAAATATTATTTTCTTGTTTTGAGAAAAAAAAAAGTGGAACATGTTGGATTGTCCATAGCATTTTTAAAATACAAAAAATATACAAATAGTAATGAAAAGTGTGTCACCAAATTGAATTGAACCTTTTATTTGGGAGAAAAATAGAAGAAAATCTAAACTCCAACAGCAAGCAAAGATTGAAGGTAATGTACCATTGCAATTCTACATGTCGTTCAAGGGGTATTGGGAAAAAAATTTATCTATATATATAATAATTTTTTACTAGTTTAATTTTTTCTTAGAAATACTTTTGCACACTCTGATTTAAATCTTGCACACCCTAATCACATATTAGCCCAACCCAAAATCAAGCAACAACAGATTTGCCCATTCCAAATCCAAACAACACAGGTCATAGATCATTCTCTCTCTTTCTCTTTGATCTTAGTATCACGAATCTTATCTCTCTTCTCTATTTGACTATCTCGGTATCTCTGGCTCTAAGAGTAAATAGTAAGTATTTATGAGTTGTGAGTATCTCTTTCTTTATTATAAATTTATATTATATATGTGTCATTTAGTTTAAAATATTTTTAAAAAAACAATGACAAATAAATAATGACAATTGCATAAAATAAAAACATTATACAAACTTGCCACAACTACTCACATTAACAATAGATAATGGCAATTGAGATTGGACAAACAGAAAATCTCTAAGAACTCAAGCAAAAAAAAAAAAAAAAATATTGGATTGTCCATAGCAATTTTAAAATACAACAAATATACAAATAGTAATGACAAGTGTGTCACAAAATTAAATTGAACATTTTTTTGGGAGAAAAGGAGAAGAAAATCTGAACACCAATAGCTCCATCGAATGGCATCATGGGTTTAGTTTACTGCAAGCATACATTAGAGTAACGCATACATTAATATCCATATTAATATCCAAATACAATTTGATAAGATAAGAAACGTAAAAAAAAAAAAAAAAAAAAAAAAAAAAAAAAAACCATTAAAAAGAAAAAAAAAAGGGGGGGGGGGGGGGGGGATGGGGGAGAAAGCTACCTTTATAAATAAACTTTTTTCTGAAGCGTGTTAACGTTGCCATCTCAGCGTTGACCAACCTAGCAACATTTCAGTTTTCGTAGCGATCCCCAACCCGTCGAAGTCGATGATGGTATCTCTGAATAAGGTTAGATCTCAATGTCGGGGATGTGAGATATTTTATGCCAATCCTCTCCACTGTCTTTCTTGCACCGCTTCTCCAGATGTGGACATCTAACAATTCTCAATGTTTTGAGTGCCGTAAGATTCTGTAGCTCGTCTGGTATAGACATTAGATTAGGGCACTCCCAAATTTGCAAAAATGAAAGCGATGTGAGGCATCCAATCTGCTTAGGCAGAGAAGATAAGTCTTCACAGCTAATGATATGCAAATAACCGAGAGCAGTTAGATGTTGAATTCCCTCTGGCAATGAAATTAACTTCGGACACTCCTCGATACATAAATACTCAAGTGCAATTAAATATTGAATTCCCTCAGACAAAGAGCAGAATTTCTTGCAACTCCAAATGGATAAACTCCGTAGTGAAGATAAGCCCTGCAAACCATTCATTGGTAAGGACAAAAGATTATTACACTGCCATATTTTCAGTTTCCGTAATGAATGTAAGTTCTGGAGTCCTTCTGGAAGACTTTCGATCTTGTCACAAAATTCAAGGTAAAATTCATTCAACGCAGAAAGATTATCCAACTGATTAGTCAGTGACTTGAGATTGGGCATTTTGGAAATCTTCAACATTTCAAGCATCTTATGATTTTGCAACAGTCCATCTGGAAGAACTGTCAATTCATCATCCATGTCTTCAATCACAAGGGAAGAAAGTGAAGTGAGATTCATCACTGACCTAATTAACATTGCGTTGTTTCTTCTCATAGTCAAATCTGTAATGGAAGGAATAATAGGAATTTCAACTAACTTTGGGCACTCAGTGATTTTTAATGTGCTTAGGCAGGGAAAATTTTCTCTTCCATTCATTGTTCTCCATTCCTCCAAATCACGCATCTTATGGAGCCCAAATTCCTTCAATGAGGGGAATGAAATTGTGCCGTCTCCATGGAACTCATTGCCAATATATTTCACAGCATGCCAGCCAGTTATATTAAGAACCTTGAGGAATGGTAGTTTGCCAAGAGGTGGCAAATGTTCACATCTTTCCCAACAATCTAGTGAAATTTCAACCAAATCACAAAGAACTGAATCTTGAATCCATGTTGGAATTTTTGAACCATGATAGTTGTTTATGGACAGTTTTTTCAGATTTGAATGAGGTTGGAGACCATCAAGAACATCTTCAACATGGTCCGGTACTTTGCTTTTTTTGTCACTCTGCCAAACCAAACTTAGCGAATGAAGATTTTTTTTTCCAATCAAATTTGCACTTTTGGCCTCCTCTGAATTTATGACATTATCAAGTTCCTTTATTGTCAACTTGTTCCGAAGGTTTAGCCCTTTCAACTCACTTACTTGATAGCCATTTTTCTTGCCAGCAATGAAGAAGCTCAATGATTGGAGGCAAGTTAATTGTCCCATTCCTTCAGGCATATGAGTAAGAGAACCACAACCGGTGATGCCAAGATACATAAGGCTTTTCATGTGCTTCATACCTTTGGGTAACTCACAAAGATCACCACAGTGGTCTAGTTTCAGAGTTTGTAGGTTCAAGAGGCAGGTTGTTGATTTAGGTAAAACTTTAATATTAGACCAAGACATGTCAAGATACCTCAAATGTTTTAAATTGTTGATTGATCTTGGTGCTTCCTGACCCTTAAATCTAAAATCCAAAACCCGAAGATACTTTTGTTTCAAGAAGAATGGCAGAGAAGCTTCACAATCAAATGCATCAATGCATGAGCGTAGAGATCGAACTTTACGTAGGTCCTCATTCGAAGAAATGTCTTGTGATGAGATCATGTCAAAAAACATATGAAAAATCCTGCCTTCAACCTTCACATCTTCACTGGATCCCACTGCAATGCATTCATGCCTCATAATAGATTGAGCAAGGTCATGCATAAGGTCATGCATTTTACACGTTATATAGCCGGGATACCCCTCCTTGACATCTTGAAAGAATGACCTCCGTACTAGTTCATTGAAGATATCTACACCAAAATCATACAACTCTGATGGTCCTTTGGAGGGAATAAAACCATTAGCCATCCATAGTTGTATCAACTTATCCATCTCAAGCTTATGATCTTTGGGAAATACACAGCAATAAGCAAAACATTGCCTTAGATGTGGGGATAGATGGTGATAGCTCAACATGAGGGCAGGTAGGATGAAATTCTCACTTTTCGGTAAATTCCAAATCTGACTTTCTTTCACAATTAACCATTCACTTTTCGTTCTTTTTGAGCACACTAGGCTTCCAAGAGCATTTATTGCTAGAGGTACGCCTCCACACTTCTTCACTATTTCCTTGCCAATTGATTCCAATTCTGATCTTTCTTCTACCCTTTCCAACCCAAATGCACGTCCTTTAAATAAGGACCAAGATTCATCCTCTGTCAAGCATCCAATGTGGTGTATAGGAAGTACTGTGGCCATCATCAGTGCAATTTTTTCAATCCGAGTTGTCACTATAAGCATACTACCTTTCGCTCCACACATCAACGTATGTTTTAGGCGGTCCCATTCCTCTTGGTTCTCATTCCAGACATCGTCCAAGACAAGCAAGAATTTTCTCCCACGCAATTTTTCTTGCACCCGTTTTTGTAGTGGATCCAACTCTGAAAGACTACATGCACTACCATCAATGGATTCTATGATTGCCCTTACTAACCTTCTTGTCTGGAAATCAACTGATACACACACCCAAATTCTCAACTCAAAATGCCTCTCCACCCTTGCATCATTATAGACTAACTGTGCAAGCGTTGTTTTACCCAAGCCCCCCATGCCCCATACAGCATAAATGGCCAGATTATCTTGATCATCAGACACATTAGTGAGCAACACTTCAATGATCTTTTCTTTTTCCTCATCTCTTCCATAAATTTTACTTTCATTCACAAGTGAGCCAGTTTGTCTTTTTTCTACATCAAAAGCTTCCATGTTTATATCTCCCTCTCCCAAGTGAAAAGATCTCTCCCTAGAAATGGCATCCAGTCTATCCCTCACATTCTTCAATTTACGTGCCATTTTCATGCGAAATATAAGTCTGTTTGGAAGAGAAAAGAATCTACTTACTTGGCTTGTCACACCTCTCTCTCTCTCCACCTTTCGCATTAGAGCTTCAGTTGCAAACTCGTCCAGAACATTATCCGCATCACGAGCTACATCTTTGAGCTTTCCCAGCCAATCCATGATAACTTCATTGTTCCACTGCTTCTCCTCTGCATATTTGACAACGGATCGGATGGCAGACATCGTGCTCTTAAGATTGTCGAGCTCAGCTCCCAACCCCCAAGCAAATCCAAATTCTTGAAGTGCAGAAGTATTCAAGTTCCCCACCACTGTGCTCACCAAGGCAGAAAGAAGTAAGTCCGCCATATGATCTCTCTTTCACTCACTCTAGTAATAAATTGCTATAGGAATACAGGATAGTTGAAGAGAAGTGAATCGCCAGAAGGGAAATGCTTTAATCAGCTAGAATTTTGCTTCAAGGCCAAATTTACCTGTTAGTCTTTGTACCTTTGGCTCCACTGGGCGTGGACTTGAGTTGACTATGGCATATTCTCTTTGGATGGTATATTCCTAGTGGGATTTTAATTAATTTTCGCATCTTTCTTTCCTTGTCACTTCAGCAAGCTTTTTCACATCTGGCTCCACTGTCCACACGGCTTTGACTAAACTATCCATTTGTGCATTCCAGATCTACTCCAGTTGATTAGTGATGGTCCACGAGGTTTTTTTTTTTTTTTTTTTTTTTTTTTTTGAGAAAAGGCCCACGAGGTTTTTATTTTATTTAATTTTTTTAGAAACACATGTACAAGTGTTTGGTATACGCACTTAAAAATATGTGTTTTATTGTTTGAAAATATATGTAAAAATATATGTAAATGAAAAAGTGTGTGAAAATACTTATAATGTTGTTTAAAAAACTAAAAATTGTTGTTTGAAATAGTGTTCCAAACACACCTAATTATTATTACTCAAAAACTCTTGTTGCCATAATTTTTTATGGGTCGACTGTAATTGGTAAGTATGATATTTACATGAACGGATCAATTTTTTTTCTTTTTAAATTGCATCAAAATTGTTACAAAAATTATAGCACAAATATATGTGTAAAGACTCTCTATTTATCCTTAGAAAGTAGATTTCAATTTTTAATACATTTGACCTTGTTTGGTATACTCATTCAAATGTATATTTTTAGTTTTTAAATAATATTACATGTATTTTCATATATGTTTTTAGTTTTTACACATTTTCACATATATTTTTACACATTTTTTTACTCACAAGTATTTTCATATATGTTTTTAGTTTTTACACATTTTCACATATATTTTTACATATTTTTTCATTCACACGTATTTTCACACATGTTTTTAGTTTTTAAATGCATGTACCAAACACTCTTTAATTGCTAAAACAAACTAAAACTAAAAGATAATAGAACTACTCCTCTATTACTTTATAACCCAGTAATTTCTCTAAGGATCAATCAACTGCTCCACCAATTCTGTCACATTGGATCCATCCATTTTGATTTACACGGAAGAATCAAATTTTAAAAAGCATGATCAATTAGTATTTGTTTATGACTTTGGGGTTGGTGACAGTGTCGCTGTCATATTACTTTCTCTTCACCCCGTCGCAGTGTTGTAGCTTTTGTCCTTTGTGTTGTTATCCACATGAATATTAAGTGGAAGTCATGACTACTTCGGTCTAAAAGCGCTTCAATGAATAAGTATTTGTTAATTGAATTGTTATGCAGTAGCCATGGTTTGAAATTGTGATACAGGGTATTTTATTTGTTACTTATAGAAAACTAATTTACTAGGTTTTAATTTTCTAGACCTATAATTTTATCAAACAAAAACTTCAATTGCACATGCATTTCCTTATCTTATTTTTATTTTATTTTATTTTTGTTTAAAAGGGTGTTTATTAAAAAATAAATAAGCTAAACATTGTAGTTAGAATGATGATATTCATTATCACTCTTAAAAGTTTTTAGTGAGTAAATATTACCTTTATAAAATTGGTTCTAAGAAACTATCATGAAAAAATTAATATTTCATATGTTAAATAGTTATTCTAAGTTTGAGTGTAATTAATTTTTTTATATAAATGAATTTAGTATTGTATAACATGTATTTTTGAATATATGGTTTTATGGTTACTCAAAAATATCAAACAAAGCACAAATCAACAACTAACTTATTTATATATATTCATTAATCAATGTGGCAGATGTTTTCTGTAGGACCTGCTTTTAAGGGAATTCAAATGATTCCTCCAACTTCTCATTTTCTCTTTATTTATGTTACCTAGTAAGGGAGTAGAAAATATATTTTCTTAAAGTGTCAATTTCCTATTCCAAAGTTATGTAATCAAAGTCATTTCTGATCCTTGATAGAGAATATTGATTCTAAATATTTTTATAGGTATAACAAAGGGTTTAGCTTGAGATCTGATAGATATGATTTTATTTATGTTACCTAAGGGCGTGGAAAATGATTTTTCTAACTTAAGATGTCAATTTCCTCCTTGAAGTCCTAAGAGGGTGGTGTTCTTTATGTGGACAGCAGCTTTGGGTAGGATCCTTATGTTGGATAATCTTACAAGGAGGGGTTTGCCATTAGCGAATTGGTGTTGTATGTGTTGAAGGAATGGGGAAACAGTGGACCACCTCTCAATTCGCTGTGATTTTGCTCATGCTCTCTCAGATGTATTTCAGATGTTTGGGATTCACTGACTCATGCTGGGGTCTGCTGCAAGTCTATTGTTTTGTTGGAGAAACTGGTTTGGGAAATATGGCTCAGATGTTTGGAATATGGTGCTATGCTGTTTGATGTGGATTATAGTGGAATTGTTGTTCACAATGTTCATTCATTTTTTAGTTAGACCTTCCACTTGATATATTTTGTGATTTTTTGTATGCCTTTTGATCCTTAGTGTTTATCATTGTGAAAAATAAAGCTTTATCTCTATCAATTATAACAATGAGAGGTTTTACTGATTTAGAATCAAATATAACAAGAAGCAAATGCAACGATGTATAAGCATCTCTTGTTTATTTAGATTAGTGTTGATGTCTCACGTATATGACTTTCAGCAACCATGTGCCATTTATTTTTAATTAATTCATGAATTTTACTTGCAGAGGCAATTAGCATTGATGCCCAAATCAGAGTTATTGAAATTGCCCCATGAATGAAGGTTGAGGGCTTGAGGCTAAGCTAAAACATCAGTGGGAGAAAAAGTAAAGCTGTTAGGGTTGAAGTCCAAATTAGAACATTTGGATTTATTTATCTAAGCTAAGATGATGATGAGGTTAATGTGAATGTAAATGTGAGGATAGGGATATTTTTTCCCCTCCTTAATTTGAACTCTCTTGTTGTCTTTGACAAAGAATGTATTTTTTTTTTCACTCTTTGTTTATTTTTGTATAGTAGAGCAAAATTGTTTTTCTTTAGTTGTAAGTCTTTTTTATGTGATATTTATATGATAGTAGAGGGAAAAGAGATATTGGTTGTAAATGACTAATAGAAAGGAAATGCAAAAATATTGAACCTATTTTTCTCTTTATGTCTAACAGATGTCTAAGAAAATGGGGCAACTCCATGATGTTGCTCATGAGCATGGGATCCCAAGGATGGCACTTGAAGAAGCTGTTAGGAAAAATAAATTAATCTTGGTGATCTAATTTCTGTAACAAAATGATTATTTCAATGCAAATCAATGTAATGCAATACCCACACACAAACACAACTATCATTTCAATGTAAATTAATGTAATGCCATTGATCTTACAAAATAGATATTGATTTGATGTGATTATTCGAGTATTCAGTTATTAAAAATCAATTTAATGTGACTCCCACACATTGACACAACTATATCTAAAAATTAATGTAATGCAACACCTATAGTTGATGATAGGCACCCAACTAATAACATAAACTTGATAACTAACTAGCAAACAATGTAATCCTATCCTCTACACGTCCAAAAGTTTAGGAAATAAGTTGTTAATAATGTTTATCTCCAACAAACGAATCCTACTGGCTAAAGAAACCAGCTAGCCTTCTATCTTGAACCTCATCACTTATCCATCTCATCCAAAGCCGATAATGATAGCTTATTCATGTTCAACTTGTTGATCCTCATCCTTGCCTTGTTACTCATCCTCATCTTCATCCTTGGCAAGCTGAGACTCCCTCTCTCCAAGCAAGTGTCTTCCAAGTTTGTCTGTATCATAACACAAATAATTAGGTTAATGTTCATCAATAAAAATCTATTATCTAACCACTTCAGGGTAACATCTATCTAGTATAGGACTATCTAGCCACTGCTACAGCTATTGTGTACACTTGTAGATGTTAGTTACAGCAGTTTCAAGTAGTTATAGTTGGTTACATGGCTGTTACAGTTAGTTACTTTTTAATTACTTAGCTATTGGGAATTGTATAAGTGAGATGCTAATTGTTAAGTCACCAATGAGAATTCAGTTGTTTGTTCAGTTCTTTCCTTACCATTCCCTCTCTTCTCAATCTCAATTTCCATCTCCTTGTGCAAGTTCTTAATCCACCATTGCATCATTAACTGTATTCAGAAGTGCATTAAAAAGTGCAAAAGTTTGCTAACAATAAAGGCTAATGATGCCCAACTTCTATCTTTATTTAATAAAAATATAAAACTCAATAGTAAAATATTGTGTACACTTGTAGATGTTAGTTACAGCAGTTTCAAGTAGTTATAGTTGGTTACATGGCTGTGACAGTTAGTTACTTTTTAATTACTTAGCTATTGGGAATTGTATAAGTGAGATGCTAATTGTTAAGTCACCAATGAGAATTCAGTTGTTTGTTCAGTTCTTTCCTTACCATTCCCTCTCTTCTCAATCTCAATTTCCATCTCCTTGTGCAAGTTCTTAATCCACCATTGCATCATTAACTGTATTCAGAAGTGCATTAAAAAGCGCAAAAGTTTGCTAACAATAAAGGCTAATGATGCCCAACTTCTATCTTTATTTAATAAAAATATAAAACTCAATAGTAAAATAGGCAATGGAGAAGGCATAACATGAATGATTTATCGTATCAATTATTACCTTTAATTGTGAAAATAAGAATTTGTTCACGAAGGCATAACACCACTGCCCATGCATATATGCCAAGAAAGTAATGTGGGAAAATCAAAATTTTGCAAGCAACCAAAAAACAAACGCAAATGAATGAAAATTCAAACTCAAAGAGAAATTTATGAATCAATTACCAAATATCAATATCTAAGTGTGACAAATCTATACCAATATGGAAAATTTATAAATGAAGAAACAAAAAACACTTGGAGGATTCCAATCATAAATCCAAGAATAGCATGCATTTTATCAAATAATTACATAAGTAATCCCAAGATTCCAGAAAAAACCAAATGTATGTAACATTTCAACTTAGATTCACTTCGCACACCGTAATGCATGTATATATGTAGAGACCAAAAAGATCACAACACTAACAAACAAGGAACAAAACTTATAGCATGGTCATTGCACTAATCTTGATCTAGTGTACAGAGCATGATAACATGTCCAAGACAGAGTCTTGGTGATTGAGCTAAGCTTCTCTCATGGAAATAAACAAATTTCACGAAAGGTCCACACCCAAATTCTTTAAAGATGACAAAGCCTTTTCTTTTCACTGGGATATTTTATCAAACATGTTGAGTATAGAAGGAATGAACATAAACTGTGATATCAATTGGCCATGAATTCCTAAATACCCAAAACAAATACCATTCAAGAAACATTATTCCATCAAACACTAACCATAATCATCAAAGAGATCAACATGGGTATCAAAGGAAACAAAAAAAAAATCATCAAGAACATCCATGGTAGAAAATTTCATGGCCAAGAAAATCCGGGAAATTCGTCATACCAAAACATAGGGAAATAGACTCACCCCATTCATTGCTTGAAAGATTTGTGATTGCTTGAATCTTGGAGCAAGAATTATCATCCTTTGTTGGAGGAACAACATACCTTAAGATGTAGAAGGTTTTTAGATTGCCCATTAAAGCATTTGTCTATCCAGGATGAGAAGGCCACGGATTACGGGGAGGAAAGGTGAAGCGATGTAGAGAGGCAGTACCGAGGTTGCCGTCGCTGCCCAGTGGGAATTGTAGAAGATGACCCAACGTTGGCAAAAATTCATTTTGTTTGGCGTTTGGGGAAAATGATTCCATGGAATAGGAAAACGTATTATGATATTCCATAAACCAATTTGGAAGTTTTCAATGCGAAAATTTCAATACCCACCCATTTTCATCTCAAATTTGAATGTATCTCAAAATTGACGGGTTAAACGGACGTTAGAATATCAAATTGACATGGCAAATAAGCTTATGTCATCAGTTTTTAATGAGGTGTCTTTTGTTTATTGGCTGGGACTAGCTAAGAATTTCCCAATTTTTTCAGTCATTGCCATAAAAGACAGTGACCTAGACACTAGTGACTAGTGACTAGAGAAAAGTAGTTTGTGAGGGCTTTGATCTGTTGAGTACGTATATGGACGTTGTAATTTTTACTAGAATATATTGTTCTCACTATGATGTAAAATTTCCAGCTGTATACTCATTTGTACAAAGAAGAGTACTTTGACAGATTATATTGATTTATGGTAATTTTAGATTATCTTTTGGTACATCTCATGTTGTGCTCTCTCTATACTGAAAAATATCTATTTATGTAAAGACTAAAATAAAACAATCTACGTAGTTAAAATATGGTGGAAAAATAAAAAATGGTTTTTGATTTTTGGCACAAAGTAGTTTGGATGAGGCATTGCTGTTACCTATTGTAGTTGATGCAGCTGCGGCTGCTGCTAGTGACAATTATGGTTAGGTTAGAAATGAGTTTTTGTACAAGTAAATCTGTGGGTCATACTGGCTTTATAAGCTCAAGGACACTCAGTTTAAAGTGCCCCATAAGCCAAATATTAAAGAGATTATAGACTTAAATAGAAGATTTGAAGAGCATAAACTATTGGCTTGAGCTGATAAAATATATCCATTATCTGTTTATTATATTTAGGCTTCAAGTGTCAGATTTTTTTTGATAGATAAGAATAATTTTATTAAAGAAAGGCTACTTCATGTACAAAGATCACAAAGAAGCCTAAAGAACTACAACAAGAAAAGATCATGTACATAAAGACAGCATATCCATAAGAGTAGGTATGGAATCACTGTTCATAAATCTCTGTGCATGGGACCACTCATATAAGGAACTAGTAAAGGTTGCTAGCAGCTGAGACCCATACTTTCCGCATCTTCAAAGATGTGCTGATTATGTTCCCTTCATATGGTCCACATCAAACATGATGGAACCATATTCCATATATCTGATGAATGCCTAACAACCTAGTTCCTCCATCTAAACAAAAGGTCAATAATTGTTTCCAGTAAAACCCAATGAATCCCAAAGGTTCTAAATACATGGCTCTACAAATCTGACACAACATTGCAATGAAGCAATAGATGGTTCTAAGTGTAATAAATATACAGCAGTGTTTCTTTGTTGCCTTTTAGCTTAAGACTAATAGGTGAAGCATAACAATCGTGTCTTAGAGAATGGTAATGTCCCTTTATATATCTTTTTTTGCCCTTAAAATGGGGAAAAACATTTTCATGTATCTCTAATTGATATTTGGATTTTCATGGCTAGTCTGTGATCCAATGCTAGTATCAGTATATCGTGAAAAGGTGAGCAATCTGATATCCATTGATATGTTTTTTAATTTGCATACTTATCATATCTTATCCTTTTCATATATACAATTTGGATATGAATTTTGGAATATTTGGATATTCTTGACTACTACTAAAGCTAAAAATTATGTAAGACCAATATCTTTAACTGTGTTTGGAATTTGTCAATGAGATCGTGAATATGGGACAGCTGGAGTAATCATTTAATCCTGAATAATTACCGATTGATATTAATGTTCTTAATGCAAAGGTTATATAAAAATTGATGTGATGGTAACGTTTTGGTATTCCTTTATGACTAGGTTGTCCCAGTGGCTTCAATGTTGACTCCCAACTAGTTTGAAGCAGAAAAGTTGACTGGATTCAGGTATCTACTAGTACCTTGATAGGGTTGGTGTAGCTTATCTTTTTGAGTATGAGTCTTTTACATCTTGATATGTCTAGATATACCATATAGGTCATCAATATATGATTCTCATTTTTTACTCTTCTCTGCTTGTTTCGGATTATTGGAAATTTTTATGGAAATAAGTTTAGCAGATAAAAGTTAACTAAATGAATTAGAAAATAAAGAGTAAAGTGTTCAAAAAATTGGAATATGAAATTTTAAAAGGGTCAATATCTTTGCTTTCCCCTAACTTGTGTGTTATTTGTTGGCTTCTAATCCAGTCCTTAACTGCTTTTATGGAAAAGTATAATTAGTTGATATTATCTCATACAATGTGAAATTAATGTTTCAACCAATAATGGGACATAGATGTCCTGTGTTATTATGCTGGAGTAGATTGCATTTTGCACCTGTTTTGCCATTCACTTACTCTTTCTATTAGGAGCCCTCATCCTTCCTCCTCACCTGCATTTATATCTTTCTTTAAATGTGTGTATTAATATATAAATACATAAGAGTTGAGTTGAACTCATAAACACATTAAATTTCACCTATAAGGTTTTTTATTTTTTGTTTTCATATCCCTGTTTGAATCTACTACTACTTCTTTTAGACTAATAAAATTTCAGAAGCGAATCTTAGTATATATTGTAAAAGATAAGCTTGTATTCTTTTCTCTATCCTTTGCCTTTGCATTGCTGTAGCTCATGCCTAAAGATGTGATTTACTTGTCACAGGATTGGCTCTGAAAGAGATGGTCGGGAAGCTTGTAACATCCTTCATGCTGCAGGACCATCAAAGATGTTATATCATAATATATTGAACCCTCTAAGACCTATGATTCTTTCACTTCTTTGAATATGGGAGTCTAATTTATGTACCATGGTAAATTATCATTTGTCTATTGCTATCCTGCAATGGTAAAGTTGGAGTACCTTTTGTACTAGGGTTGCAACTTTCTTAGTGCTTTGTAATTGAAGTTATTTACTTATAAAAAAAAGCTGTTGATATTTGATTACAGTCCAAGTCAATGAGGCAACCATATTTGTATGGTACCAATATCTGGTAAAAATGATCACTCAAGCTTGTGATTTTAATGCTTATTTGTAATGAAAAGAAAATATTAGCAAATGCAGAAGAATATAAACTGCTAACGGTCTTGTCTTCTATGATCCGCTATTAAATATGGTATCTATAAGCTCTGGTGTTAAATATCGATTCCTAACCCCTTTAAACAAGCCTGCTCCACGATGCACATGGATCATTGCAAAGAACTGTAGATATAGTCTTGATGTCTGGAATCTACAGCATGCTGCAGTTAAGTGGACATTATTAATACAGGGCATCATTATAGGCGTGCTGTAGCACTCTGTCTTAGAAGTAATCACATGAACAAGTTACCGGGATGAAATGAAATCCTTTTTGATGGGAAGATTCATAGCTAACTTTGGATGCACTAATTATATCATTTCTGCCAGTCTCCCCAATATGTGGGTATTTGCACTTGGTGGTCAGACTACATGATGAGGAAGCATTGTTTTTTATTGGCATTATGAAAATAAAAGCCTAAAGCCTCACCTAATGGCTGATAAGTAATCTGTCACCTCCATTAGCTTCTTAATAATTAGTCTATGCAATCATGAGAATCCATTATGCTTTCTCAGAAATGGTTAGCGTTTTCCTGGGTTATCAGATTTTCCATTAATTGAATCCATAAATCAACAAAATGTGATATGCTGAAGATTGCATGCTTATCATGGCTAATAGAGCATCAGATAGGTCCATTAAATAAGCACCATGGTTTGTCTTCTTTGAAGTCTGTGATGCATTTGATGAATCTAGATTCTCCAATGTTTGTATTGGTAGCATTAAGAAATTTGCATGTTAGTTTCACTTTGCAAACACAGCACTTCGTGTTGTGTAACTTAGCCTTCCTCCCTTAAAATACTATCTAAACATTGTATAAATGCCGAAAATTGGAGGGGCTGATATGTCAAATTAGAAGCTAAGACGTGATGGTCAATTCAATGTCTGTTCTTAGGAAGGCCCCTTGGAGAATTTGGGGTTGTAAAATTCATAGAAATGGTGCATTTTTTTATTTCACGATGGCATTGGGAAAATTTTAAACTAATTAAACATAATATCATTCTGATGAATCGATGTTGTATGGTTGCTAATGACCATTGGTCTCTTTGTGACATATACGGTTAAATGGGTGATGTGTTGAATGGTGGTTGATTTGTTTATTTGTTGGCAAGGAATGTTTGGAAGATATAAAAAATCTGCTTCTATTCCCCCTTTAATGGCATTGAGAAACAATTGAACCTTTAATGGAATTGAGTTATCTACTCTTGACTTGACATTCTATTTGTACAATTGGTTAGAGTTGTCTAATGCATTTGGAAATGTTTCTTATATTTCTTTTATAGATTCATTCATAATATTTGATTGTAATTCTTTGGGGGATTCCTTTTTACAACCTGTATACTTAGGTTTCTCCTCTTATTAATAAAATTTTCATATTATTAATTATTTTTTTTACTTACCAAACATAAAAATTAATTTAAAAAAGAAAAGAAAAGAAAGGAAAATGTAAGGAACTTGTCCATGAACTTCAAGCATAATACACCTCCCTTTATCTCTGAATTTTAAAGTATAATGTATATATTCTAAATGTTTTCCAAAGTGTAATGTATATATTCTGGTTGATCGCAAGTATTGATTACAAGCATAGTTATTAATCGCAGTCTTTATCTTATTGGCAGTCATCAGAAGGAGAAGGTAAACCTTTGTATTAGATGTAGTTACGGTTTGAGATTTCAACTATGGTTTAAACTTGGTCTTTCTGGTATCTTAAGTGCGTAGCTGTGCTACTATTTCCTCATTGGACATCATCACATGCTTTGAGATGCTTAATTATATTATTAGCTAAGTATTGATTCTTTGTTGGAATATATTTATCTCTACTGGCTTTACTTTTATATATATATATATATATATATATAAAATTTGGAATATTGACTCTCTTGTCTATTGGTATGCGTAATAGGATGTGTCTATGTTATTTTTTTCTCCTTTCATTAGAAATGCCTGCTGCTCTTCTGGTGTGTGCCACTAAGAATATACTTGAAGGGGGGCTCCAGGGCATGAGCACAGATTGCATAGCTCGTCAAGGGTGAATGCCCTTGGATTACCTTACACAGCATAGGGTTCTTCATTAGAAAGGTTCCCTGTGTTATCTAAAAAACTAAGGAAAAAAAAAGAAGAGAATACACTTGTAGGGACTCATGTATCTGCAATCACTTTCACTAATTCGCACACGCCAAAAGTGATTTCAGTTCATGATTTTTGTTCATTTTTGGTGTGTGTAACAAACACTAAATATTTAAACACCTTTAGTTTGTGTAAACGGTAGGTTTTCTGTTACTATGGTATAATGTGACTCATTTTTTTTGGTTGCCCTGTGGGGGTGGGAGAGGATAGGGGGAATGTGCATGTGGGAAACAACAGAGGAAGAAGTTCTTCAATATGAGGTTTAGGGTTATTTTGATTAATTTTTAGATATGGTGACAAGTCCCTTTTTAATTTCTTCAAATGTTGAACTAAAAAAGTAATCTACTGGTGTATGAAAATGTGAGAAGCAACTATAATTATATGAAATTAGAAACTTCCAAAATTTGAATTTCATTGTGGCTGTCTCTTCAAATCTTCTTCTATATTATTCTTGTTGAGAGTAGATTGGTGAATTATATGGCTTCCTATCAAACTATTTATTTAGGTGGAAATTTATAGTGCTCTCTCTCTCTCCTCCAAAACTTGTTTCTCATAAATGTGAATTCATGAAACCTTCTTATCTCTTCCTTGTTACTAAATTAAGATGCTTACCCCTTAAAGAGATATTTGAAAATATATGATTTTGGCCAATCTACTCACTTATTCTTTTTCTATAACTTGCATGTGACAGGATCAATCTCCTGAGCAATTTAAAATTGTTATTCTGAAAATTCCAGCATATTTCACGGTAGGTGAATTGTTACTATACTTCCTTTCATATACAAATCTTTCATGCTTGTACTCTGGGGTGCTAAGACTGATTGGTAACTGGGAATTGCTTATTTTATGAAGCTTTTCACTAAATGGCGAGAATTTGACAAGTTACTTGATCTGGCATGAGATATTAGACATATTTGTTGAAGTAGCATGTCTAGGGCACGTGAGGCAAATCTTAAAATGCAATGATATTTAGGAATGTCTTTTCAAGGTTAAATGCATATGACTTGAATAATTTTGTTTGTATCTGAATTAGATGGTCAAAAATGAAAATTGAGAAAGTGAAATATTGTATATAAATATAGAAAAAAAAAATTTACATGGCACTATGCGTGCTTTAAAAAAAAAATTAATGAGCTTTCATGATCAAATATTTTTACTTATGAAAAAAGTAAAAATTGTGTATGTTAATGATATAACAGCTCATCGTAAGAAACTAGAAGACAGTTCAGTTATAGCTGGTATAAAGCACAAGTCCATTTTATTAATCCCAGTTTGCTGCCTTAATGACGTTATCACAGTTAATCTTCATTCTCTACAAGATATTTTACTTCAATATTCAAATACACGTGAAGGGCTTCTTGGTGGTGCACATAATACTTGGAAAATGGATTACATCATTTACACATAGGAAGGGAGAACATACAATTCCTTTTTAGGAAAAAAAAAATCAGTTTATATATGGTTTATTGCATACACTGCATTATTCCATGGTTGGTGGGTGAGATCATAGGCTGACTTTCTTAACACTAGTTCTTAGATGCTCTCCCGGTGCTCCTGGTTGCAGTATGCAAATTTTTATTCTCAAGCTAGACAAATCATATTTATTGCAGCTTGCCCATTTTACCTTATAAATGTTCTTACTGAAGAGCATCTGCCATGGCTCCTAATATCTTTGATTGGTGAAGGGGGATGTACTCAAAGTTTTCAATTTTTGTACTATGATAACCCTCAACCTTATCCCTGAACTTTTTGTACTTAATCTTTTATTGCAATACAGGTTCCTTATTAACTCCTCCCACCCAAAGAAAAAAAAAGAGTGGCTGATGAGGAAGTCACCTTTAAAGATAAAAATAAGAAAGTCAACCATTGTAAAATCATTCAAAGTTACTAAATGATATAGACTGACATGAACAGTATAGCTTTTGGAGGCTTTGAGATTCCTCACCAGAAACTGAAGATGGCTTGCTATATCATTTTATACAGTTACTAGTCCATCCAAGATTTGATTCTACTCTTGACTGCTTTGCTTTTTCTGTTTTTTTTTTTTTGGAAGGAGTGGGGGCGGTGGTTAAGATATAAATTTAATTGAAAAGTATCATCTTTTGAAAGTATACCACCCTATGAGCCTTCTAACATCATTTGGAAGTTCACTAAGCTCCAAATCTCATGCCCATCATCTCAGTGTACTATAACTAGAGAAATACTCTGCAACAATGTAACAGTTCCTATATACATCACTAGTTTTATAGTTTAAGTCTTTTATCTCTTTCACTATACACTTGGTGTTGCAGGAAGTCAAAAATCTGTTTCTTAATATTGCGTTCAGCATTTTGAGCATCATTTTCAATCCCTTAATTCTTTTTCCCTTTTTGCAAGATGTTCTCTTATTTAATCACTTCCTCTGCCTGCTTTATTCATTGAATCAGGTTCAAATGTATTTTTCTTCATTTACTTGTTTCCTTAGATTATTAATTTTGATGTAACTTTTTCCTTGCATCCTTATTTGTGCTTTCAACCTTCCTTATATTGCAACAAATATGTCCTCATAAGAGGTTCTACATTGACAAGCATTATGTGCATTGCTTGCAGGGAACAGGAGATCTTATGACCTCTCTTCTACTAGGTTGGAGCAATGTAATGCCTCTAAATTTAATTCCACCTCAAACCAAATGCTAAGTTTTTTTTGTCAATAACATTTTATTTTCTACTTATAATTATTTTCTGTGCCATTTAGAAATATCCTGACAACCTTGGAAGGCAGCAGAGCTTGCAGTATCAAGCTTGCAGGTACTCATTTATTCTGTTTTTGCAGTTCATTACTAAAGGTTGCCTTCATAATTAAGTGGAAGTATTTCTAGAATGATAAAATAAAGGAATCTTTAAAATTTTTTTTCCCCTAAGTGACATTAAGTTGGTCACTAATTTGTATATATAGGCATAAACTTGGATGACATGTTGTATCTGACAGTTTGAGCTCCTAGGTTAGATCTTACCAGTTATCTCATTCTCAATATGAGATATGGATTGAATTTTTTTTTTTTTTTTCAATAAGAAGAAGGAAGAAGAAAGTGAGACTTGGATGAGGCTCATTAAGCAAAAAAAGAAGTTACCTTTTTTTTTTTTTTTTGATAAATAAATATGCACAAAGCTACCTTATCATCCAGAAAAAGGGTCTAGAATTGATGTTAAAGAGATGCATTTTTATTGGCTTGCTGTAAGAAGTTGCAACGGATTTGGTAACTTAGAGTCTTCTACTCGTGCTTATCCCCAAAAAGAAAAGATTTTTGGTCATCCTTTTGGGTGAATTCAAGTCCAGATGCTTTCATGCACATGAACTTCTTTTTATGAGCCATGGAGAGATTGGAGATCTAGGGAAGTGAAAGAAATTTTCTCTTTGGTTTCTATTTTCACTTGGGTGTATTGAATAATTCTATTTGTGAAAAGTGTGGCCATGTTTTCATATTATTATATCCTCTTGTTTCACTTAGAACTCTGAGAATAGCTAATCCAATTAAGAATTCGTTACTTTATATCTAACCAAATTGAGTTGACATCACTCAAGCATAATGTGTTTTGGTAGAGTTCAATGGACCAAATAGCTCTCCTTTTTTAACAGAATTCGTATTACTTATCATTAAATAATATTGATTTAAGTAACTTCTTACTTATATTATATTGCTCTAAAAGGTTACTGCATCTAAATTCTTCATGCTTTGACTAGTTTGACCATCAAATTCAATCTTTAAAGTCATTCTCTGATTTATATGTTTGGTCTGTTGGGGAACTTCAGATTTGGTATATGAAGTGAAACTTTTGCATGTGTGTGCCTACAAAGTAAAAGAAGAAAGGAAGACATTAGTAGAGGAACCATTACTTTTGAGATTATTAAACTATGGCTTGCAGTTACCATCTGCGATTGGATTCTCATCGTTGCACAATTGTAAATTGATTGTTGGAGTGTTTCTCATCCTTGCAGGCACTTCTGCAGAGGACATTGAATGACTATAGAAGCGTGGGATACGATCCCCAATCAAGTAGTTTGGAGATTCGTTTGATTCAAAGCCAGGATGACATTCGGAATCCATAAGTTGCATTCAAAGCTGAAAAATTCAACTAAATGGGTGATATGCAGTGGGGCATATTTAATAATCATGCTTATCTGATACAATTTAGCATTATTTATAAAAAGAAAATGTGATTTCATCCTCTCTCTGTCTCTCTCTCCATCCCACCATAAACAACAAAGTTACTGCTGATTAAAAAACTGATCGCTGACGTGTAAAATTAAAAAATAAAAGAAAAAGGAAACAATTTTGCCTTGATTAGAAAGACAATTGAGGGTTTTTTTTGTAAATTAAAGAATTCATATTACAAATAATCTTTCATCTTGTTTGTGGGGAGAGAGAGACAGAGAGTAATGCTTTTTTTTTTTGTTGCCCTCTAGCTGATTATACCAGAGTAAGACATAAAGGCAGCCAGCATCAATTAACCACGCTGCCATTATGCTTTAAACTTGCTTCACTGCATTTTGGTACATGCTGCATGAGAGGCCAAATGGGGTAAGTTTTAAGGGCATGGTTATGCAGCGATTGTAATGTGAGTTTGTAATTGGTTTTGATGATGCCAAGAATCAACTCAGTAAGCTGCAAGGCCTTCACGTGCTTCGGACGAACCTGCACAAGTAGAAAGAACCTCAAAGGGAGGTATCGGCGTGATACCGGCCAACGACCCTCCTATGGTTAAGTTAGTATTGCTCGCAACTCTAGAGTGCCAGAGTCGGGTAGAATTACGCGTACCTCGATTTGGGAGGGCTTGAAAGTATTTATAGTAGTAGAGGTCCTTAGCCAAGGCGTGCTGGAGAAGATACCACTATACCGAAATTACCCCTGAGTAGCGTGGAGCGCAAGATACTTCTTGTGCAATCAAGTGTGTTGGGCAAGATATCCTTTGGGAGCAATCGTACTGCGTAAGACATCTGTCCAAATAGTAGCGTACGCGACAAGACTCGTTTTCCCAAGGAAGCGTACATGACAAGATAGATTTTAGTGCCCCATGTATAGCCCCCGTCGACCGTCATCCCGTCACCCTATCTCAGAGTCGTGTCGTCAAGGTCTGGCGTCCGTCCGTCCATGTCCGTCGTCAATGTCCGTCATCATACCTCACATCGTCAACTCGCGCAGGCTGCCGGCGTCTAGTGGGAATTTTATCCCTATCAGGTTTCATAAGTATAAACCAAAAATGAAGATGAAGGTTGATTTATTTGGAGCACAGCAGGTTAGTTGTATTATGCAGATTAATTTCTAATCTTTATTATTAATTTCTATATAATGTGAAATTGTGAATTTGTAAATTTTCAAACTTGTTCTTCGTATTCTTCCCAAATCAAACTCAGCAACCAAGAATTCAAACCCATCACAAGAACACAAACCCAGCAACCCATGAACTCTCAAACTCAAATCACTAGGACATAAATGAAAATAAGAAGAAAAAATTAAATTAAATACTAAACCCATAAACCGAATTCTCCAACAAATCAAACCCAGATCCCAAAACCACCACCACCACCACTACCACAATCAAACCTAGATCCCAAAATCACCGCTACCACCACCGACCAACAGATCCAAAAACCACCACCATCACCAACCAACATAATCAAACCCATATCTTACCACCATTGACCAACACAATCAAACCACCACCACCCCCGCCGATGAAACCCATTTCTCAAAATAGCAAACACCACGACCCCCTTGAGAGAGAAGGAATCGAAAATGGAAGAAAGAGGGATGTTTTTGAGACCAACAGTTCGGGGTAGCAGCAGAGAATGGGTTTGAGTTAGAGGAGGAGTAGCAGCAAAGGAAGTGGCCATGGAGAAGTTGCTGATGTTGATGATGCAGATTGTAATGGGTAGAGAGAGAGAGAGAGAGAGAGAGAGAGAGAGAGAGAGAGAGAGAGAGATAAATTGATCTGGGTTGGGTTGGGGTTTGGTTTTTTAATTTAGTAGAGTATACCATCAAAAAAGAGCTTCAATCTTGTTTTTTTTTTTTTTGGGTGAACAGAGAGCTTTAATCTTTAAAACTAAAAAAAGTAATTTTTTTTCTTTGTTTTTTGTTTTTTTAATTAAAATTAAAATTGAGGAATTTTTTTTTGTTTTAGTTTTTTATTAGTGTAAATGCCCATTTAAAAAATGCCAAATAATTTTTTTAATAATATTTTAATGGCTACGTTAGTGCCATGTCACTCCGTTTGCCATGTAGGGGGTTTTTGTTAGTGGGTTGATGGTAGAGGCTAAAATAGAATCGATTTTCTTTTTTAGGGACTACATTAGTAGTAAAATCAATTTTTGGACCAAAATGAGAATTGACCCAAAATGTGGGGACCAAAAATGCATTTTCACTAAGATATAAAGAGAAGACTAAGTAGCACCGATACAAACACTAGACATGGTTGCAATACAAGACATGGATGCTATACAATACAATAAGTATATGATAGTATTACATTAATTTTTTTTATTATATTGAGAATATAAACATGTACTAAAGTTTAAAAAAACATTTTTAACATTCTCAAAAAAAAAAAAAAAATTCTAAAATTAATATCCTAGGGGTCAAGTCAACCTTTGTTGGACTAGACTAATGTCACAATTAATTTTTATGTGGGAATGAAGGGATAGCTCACAATGAGAAGAAATCCAAGGAGACCAAACTCAGAAACAAGATGGTAGAGATGATATAAGACCCTAAAATACTCACATATAAGCACACACATGCAACAATGGAGAACTAGTAGGTTTCCCTATCTGTGTATCTCTCTTCAATTTTTTTTTAAACCCTATCTACCATGGGGTTTTCCCCTATTTATACTAATCTAAGTAGTGTGCTCGTAAAGATAGGGCTCTTGCCTTGTCAAACATCATATTTCCTTTTTGAAATCATAGTGTGAGTACGTAACTACATATATGACCCATTGTTCATACTAGTCACTTCAGCAATTAATGTGTGGACCACTATCGTCTCTTTCTAACACGACCATTGTAGTTATTCCTCGTAATTAGTGTCATATCTTGAGGAATGTGCTCGGCCGAGGAGTATACCCAAGCACTGTTGTTCCTCGACCATATACCTTGGGCAAGTTCTCCTCAATAGGCCAATTTTGGATGAAATTGTCCTCGGCGAGTGACATTAGGCCGAATGAAGCTCCTTGGTATGATATGGGTTGGGCCTAAGCGGACACTCTTCATTAACTGGGTCTTCTCTATTTTTCATTTGGCCTATGGCTAACAGCTCAATACCAAGTGGGCAATATATTACGCCCCATAAATATAAAACAATTAGATAAAATTGGTAGTTAGTGTTAGAGATTAGCATTCATAAATATAACAGACCATATTCATTGATATCCCAAAAGCAACATCAATCAATTTCAATTTTTCATGTCTTTCAAATCTACTAATTATATAAAAAGCATGCGCGAGGAGCTTTATCTACAATAGTTTGGTTTGATCAAGTTTTGTCTTTTGTTGAGCCAAAATGGTGAGTTTAGATGATAAATGAAAAACATTACTATTAAGTGTTAGGTTCTAAGAATTAGGAACTAATGTATTAGAACTTCAATTTGTAATGTTGGCAAACCATGATCAAAACATTCTTTAAGTCTTGTGTTAGACTTGCTCAAAGTATGGCTTTTTATGTAAAGTTGGAATCGAGTTGACTGCAGAATTACTGTGCATTTTCTGCTTGACTCGATCGATTGAGAATTAGACTCGACCGATCAAAAATCGTGCAGAACGTTTTACTGCAGAATTTTTCCAACTTAGCCCTAGCCCATTTAATGTATAGGGTTTTATTTTTTGCCCTAAGTATATAAAGGAAAACCCTAGCCACGTTTTTAGAGTTCTGAATACTGTGTTTGTGAATCTATTTGTTAGATCTAGAGGTGTTTACCTTCACATACACTTAGGGTTTCCAAACTCAAGATTCATGTCAAAAGGTTGGTAAATCATACAGTTGCAGAATCAAAAGAGCTTCAAGATATACAAGCAGGTGCGCTTGTGAATTGCTGAAGAATTCAAAGAAAGAAAGAGTCCGTGGATCTCGGAGCTGTCACGTGGTCGTGGTAGCAAGTTTCCTACAGGCAGGTAGCAATAGGATGTTAGTGGTCTAAGTCTTATTGTAAACTTCGATTCTTTCATAGTGAATTCGGTTTATCTTGAGGATAGCTAGGTTAAATTCTCCCTAGATTTTTTTACCGGTTTGGTTTTATTGGGTCATCATATCATGTGTTCTTTATTATTCCGCACTTTTACATGATTTGATATATTTGTGTTAACCTAGATCTGTTTAAATTACCTAAGTTAATCACTTGGCTAATTCTCTAGGTTAATCTGTTTGGGTTTAAGGGGTCTAAACGAACTTACAAGTGGTATCAGAGCGAGTAGCTTTTGTTTTTGATCCTTTGATCTTTAAGCTAATCCTTGACCCTGTTGTTATGGATTTCTCTAAAATCTTCTCTTTAGTTTGCCACATTGTCTACTTGGTGTGCTTGTCCTTTACCATTTGTGTTAAAATTTTTCTTGAGTGTCTTGCTATAATCACATATGATAATAATTACATGTGCTATACTGCTTTAACCGCCTTAAAGGCACGTGATTCTTGTCTTTGGTATTTGGATAGTGGTTGTTTCAGGCACATGACAGGAAATAAAGCCTTGTTCAAGACACTCTTCGAAGGAAAGATTGGAACAGTTACTTTTGGAGATGGAAGCAAATCTGTGATCAGAGGCATTGGCACTGTGGATATTCCAGGACTACCAGTCTTTGAAGATGTTTGGTATGTTGATGGGTTGAAGGCTAACTTACTCAGCATAAGTCAGATTTGTGATAATGGACTGAATGTGTTCTTCACTAAACAAGAATGTTAAATACTTGATGAAGGAGGTGACTGTATGTGTGTTGGTGTGAGGACAGCTGATAACTGTTATGGTATCACCCTAAGTATAAGCAACAAATGCTTCAGTGCTAAGATCAATCAAGTTGACTTATGGCATCAAAGGTTGGGACATGCTAGTCTCAAGCAATTAGAGAAGATTTCAAAATGTGATGCAGTAATTGGGTTGCCCAAGTTTGAGAAGATTGAAAAATGCATCTGTGGACCATGTCAGATGGGTAAACAAGTGAAGTCCAAACATCCGTCTGTAGCTGATGTTCAAACTACAAGACCTTTGGAGTTGCTGCACATTGATCTCATGGGTCCTGCCAGAGTTCAGAGTTTAGGTGGAAAGAAGTATATTCTAGTTGTTGTGGATGACTTTACCAGATTCACATGGGTTGTACTTTTGAAAGATAAAGCTGAGGCTCTTGAAAAAATGATTCATCTGTGCAAAAAATTGCAAGTAGAAAAAGGAACTGTGATAGCCAGAATAAGAAGTGACCATGGAAAAGAGTTTGAGAACACAAAACTGGCTATGTTTTGCAATAATCAAGGCACACATCAGGAATTCTCTTCACCCAAAACACCACAACAAAATGGAATAGTGGAAAGGAAAAATAGAGTTGTACAAGAAATGGCTCGTGTCATGCTTCATAATAAGAAGATGCCTAAATCTTTTTGGGGAGAAGCTGTTAATACTGCATGTTACACTCTCAATCGGGTATATTTCAGACCTAACTCCAAGCAAACTCCCTATGAACTCTGGAGAGGAAAGAAGCCTGTAGTCAAATACTTCAGAATATTTGGCAGTGACTGTTACATTCTGCGTGATAGAGAGAACCTGGAAAAGTTTGATGCTAAGAGTGACAAGGGTTATTTTCTGGGATACTCTTCCTCCAGTAGAGCATACAGAGTATACAATCTGAGAACTAAAACAGTCATGGAATCTTCAAATGTAGTGATCAGTGATGAATTAAACTCAGAAGGTCATTCAGAAAATGCACCTCAGGTTCAAGAAAAGATTATGGAAGTTGATGATTCTCTACCTGAAAACTATGTGGGAAAGCATACAGAGGAAGAGTTGATGGTATTGAATGATACAGCATCTGTGCCATCAAGTTCAGAACCTTCAACACCAGTTCATGGAGCTCAACAAGAACAGAGAGAGTTTCAAAGTCCATCAGATCAGAAAGGTACTACTACTTCATTGGTCAAAGGTCCATCCTCAAGAGTTAAGTTGAATCATCCTGCTACTAATATATTGGGGAGTTTGAATGATAACATGAGATTGAGATCCAAAGCATTAAACGTGATTACTCACTCATGCTATCTATCCCAATTCGAACCGAAAAAGGTGGATGAAGCTCTACAAGATGCTGATTGGGTAAATTCTATGCACGAAGAACTTCATCAGTTTGTTCAAAATGATGTGTGGGAATTAGTTCCCAGACCAAAGGGAGTCAATGTTATTGGAACTAAGTGGATCTTCAAGAACAAGTCAGATGAACATGGAACTGTTATCAGAAATAAATCTAGGCTTGTTGCTCAAGGATACACACATGTAGAAGGGATTGATTTTGATGAGACTTTTGCACCTGTAGCAAGATTGGAATCCATTCGAATTCTTTTGGCTATAGCAAGTCATATGAACTTTAAGTTGTATCAAATGGATGTCAAGAGTGCTTTCTTAAATGGCATGTTACAAGAAGAGGTATATGTTGCACAACTGAAAGGTTTTGTTGATCCTCACAGGCCAAATACTGTCTACAAGTTGAAGAGAGCTCTCTATGGATTAAAACAAACTCCACGGGCTTGGTATGATAGACTAACTGCATATCTCACGGACCATGGCTTTAAGAGAGGTTTTGCTGACACCACTCTGTTCATACGAAAGGATAAGAATCATTTTGTAGTTGCTCAAATTTATGTTGATGATATTGTTTTTGGTGCTACTAATGATTCTCTTGCTCAATCTTTTACAGATGAAATGAAGGCCATGTTTGAGATGAGTATGGTTGGTGAACTAACTTATTTCTTGGGATTGCAGGTAAAGCAAACGGATGCTGGAATTTACATCAACCAAGCTAAGTATGCACAAAATTTGGTCAAGAGATTTGGTCTTGACAAGGCTGCACATGCTAGGACATCAATGGCTGCTAATGCAAAACTAACAAACGATCCATAAGGTGAGTCTGTTAATGTTACCCTATACAGAAGCATGATTGGTTGTCTTTTGTACTTAACTGCTAGCCGACCTGATATTGCGTTTAGTATGGGTGTTTGTTTTAGATTTCAATCTAATCCTAAAGTGTTTCACTTAAATGCTGTTAAAAGGATTATAAAGTATATTGCTGGAACTTGTGATTATGGTCTGTTTTACAGCAAAGAGTCTAATCTTTCTCTTGCTAGTTTTTCTGATTCTGATTGGGCTGGTAATGCTGATGATAGAAAAAGTACAACTGGTGGTTGTTTTTATGTTGGTACTAATCTTGTTGCTTGGATGAGTAAGAAGCAAAATTCTGTTTCTTTATCTACTGTTGAGGCAGAATATATTGCTGCTGGAAGTTGTTGTTCTCAGCTTCTTTGGATGAAAAAACTCTTGAGTGATTATGGAATATCACAGGACACCATGGTTGTTTATTATGATAACTCTAGTGCTATAGATATCTCTAAGAATCCTGTTCAACACTCTAAAACCAAACACATTGAGATTAGATATCATTTCATTAGGGATCTTGTGGAACGGAAAATTGTTGCTCTTGAGTATATTCCAACTGAACGTCAGAATGCTGATATTTTCACCAAACCACTTGATAGAGGAAAGTTTGAGACTCTTCGTCAAGTTATTGGTGTGATTCTTTATCCCTAGTCATTCTTGTCTTCATGGTCCTTGTGCTTCATTGCTCTATCTTTTGTGACCTTTGTTTTTAGGATTTGCATTGCATAACATTCATGCATTTCATTATAGGATGTTTGTTTCTTATAAAAAAAATTTTTTTTTTGCAAATTGTGTTTTTGCTATTTTTTCTTTGAACTTGAAGACAAGGTTGGTCAATCAAATTTTGCATAACATGTTTATGTACCTTGTTTAGCTTTGATGTACTTATTTCTATTGCACTTTACTAGCTGAAGTTTTGTTGTGCATGTTGTGTGGGAAGATGCTATATTTGTTGATCACATGATCTTGATCTTGAAGTCTTATGTCTTTGATTGTCGGACTTGGTCTTATTGAGAAAGGCATAAATAACCATCTCACCACTGTTACTAGCCAATCATGAACACCTTAGTGCATATCGTAAGATTTTGTGCTCGAGAAAGTGTAACACATGTACAAAAAGAACATAAGGTGTAGCCTCTAAATAAAATTGGTGTGTACATTATTGGACTATAATAATTTCACAATTCAAATAAAATTGGTGTGTACATTATCCCGGCTATTATTAAGTTTCTAATCAATTAAATTGAATATTAATTTTGAGGCAAATCAAGAAACTTACATGATTGAAAGCTTTTATTCTAGGAGATGTGAGAGTTATATAATGTAACTCTTTAAGTAATAGTCTCTTTCAAATTCATGTGATGGATTTTGTAGAAATTGTGATTGATTACTATGTGCATATCACCTCACATGTTTCTCAAGCTTATGCTAGTTGCACACACTACACAAGTTATTCTTTGCTAAAACTGTGTACATGTTTTTGTGTGTTTTTGGTCTGACCAACCAAGTTTGAATATTTCTGAAAATTGATGCAGAACATGTTTGCCTGGTTAAATGGTTGAGGGATATTAAGAGAAAATCTTGCTTTGAGAGATCTGGGTTAAAAACATGGGTTTTTGGAAAACATTTCATCTCATACTCATGCATTCTTTTCATAAAATCAAATGCTTTGAGAAATTTTTGAGCTAATATGTTTCGTTTTTCAAAAATTCAATTTTTCTAGAATTTCGATCGATCGAGTCTGTTTTTCGATCGGTCGAAATTGTTTTTAAAATCTTAGAAAAGTCTCTGTGTGTTTCGATCGGTCCTCGATTGGTATTGGATCAATCGAAGGTTTTTCGACCGATCGAATGTAATTTTCGATCGATCGAAAATTGGGCTGTGTTTTTTTAAAAAGGATTTTTCTCACGTGTTCTTCACTTTTTTAAAATCTTTTCAACTCCTTTTTGTCTCTCACCAACCGGTCAACCAGATTTTTGCTGTTTTTGTCATTTTCCTCCGTTCTTTTTGCATCAATCCTCTCTCCCAAGGCCGGTAAGACTCTTTTGCCCTTTCTTTTGTTTTTATTTTCAAGTTTCATGCAATTTTTCATGCATTTTTGGGTTATTTTCGGCATTTAGAGTTTTGGTGATTTTGGAATTGTTTTTGTGTGTTTCTATCTCAAATTAATCATGGGTTTTTGTGGGGACACTATATACAAGCACTACAAGTGGTTTAATTTGATTACTTTGGTGTTTTGTGGTCAATTTGAAAATCTAGGGCTTGAAATTGATGAATTTAGGGATTTTGTTCAAATTGATATAAATTGATGAAATTGACTTGTTAGATTGATTAATTTGATCATTATATTGAGTTATATAACTGTTGTGTTGATCAATTTATCAATTAATTGTGATTTGAAAAATTGGGTTTTTCAAAATTGGGTATTTTTAATTTAAAACTCATGCTCAAGTCAATTTTGTTAATTTTGATTATATTTGAACTTGTCACTGCATTAGTTCATGCATCATTTGCATATTTTGTTCATGCATCATATAGAATTGATATTTCTATTTTTTTTTTTTTTGCTGTGCTAACTTGCAGTCTGCCCTTGGTTTTTGTTTTTGCTCTTCTCTTTATGTGTCTCTCTTTTCTTTCCTTAGCACCATGCCTAGGAAAACTAGAGCCCATAGGACTTCTGACCCTTCACCTTCATTTGATAGTGAACGATTTCCTAGTGAGAAGAACCAAGAGACCTATGAGACCTTTAATCTTAGGCGTCATATTTGGGTTGAGCGTAGGGTCATTCTAGATGAGGTTGATCCTGAGGTAAGACGTAACTTTGAGCGTAGGGGTTGGTTATCTTTGCTCGATTTTGAGCATCCTCCTCCTGCTACCTTGATTAGAGAGTTCTATTCGAACCTCTCTATCCACGTCTATGATAACAACACCTTGGTTAAGGTTTGGTTACAAGGTGTGGAGTATCGCATTACCCCTTCGGTAGTGTCTGATGCTCTTGGGGTGCCCATTGTTGATCATCCTGTTTTTCCCTATGAGGAGTCTCCACCTCTAGATGATGTTATGTCATACATCACTGGGTCTTCTATCCAGTGGGGTTCTGATCCTCGGATCACGTCTGCTGAGCTCTCTGAGCTTCATTACCTTTTCTTTAGGATAGCGTGTCATTCCTTGTGGCCCATTTCTCATCTCCACACCATCCCTCTTGAGCGATGTGTGTTTTTGTATGCACTTGTTACTGATGCCCCTATCAGTTTTCCTCATTTGTTCCTTCGTTCTTTGAACGAGGTACATCAGTCTAGTTCTACGGCTCATGCTTTATTCTTTCCTGTTTTTATTCATAGGATTCTCCTTCACCTAGGTTTAGGTGATTTTCCTGCTTCTGAGCCTATACACGTTATTGCTCCTATAGGTGCTAATTTTTTGAGGCAAAGGGCTGCTCAACTTCGAGCCAGCTCTAAGCGTCCTAGGGTAGAGCCTTCCGGTGTCACTCCACCCCCTTCTTCTTCTACAGATGCTCCTGCAGCTGAGACGTCTGCTGATCCTGCTGCTGCTGCTGTTGATGCTCCTCCACCTTCTCCTTCGGATGTTTCTGATATTAGTCGGACTCTGGACATTGTCATGACCGTTCAGGCGGCTCATGGTCAGCTTCTGGTGGATGTCCTTGATGAGCTTCGTGCTTTGAGAGCGGATTTGGCGAGTTTTCGTCGTTCTCCTCCGCCACCTCCTTTTGATGATGAGTGAATGCCCTTTGGCAATTCGTCACAAAAAGGGGGAGTACATTCTATTTAGGAGTTCATGTCTTGTAGAGGAGATTTTTGTCTTAGGGGGAGTTTTGAGTTTTGTACCTTACTGTGATACTGAGGAGCTTGTGGAGTTATTAGATTGTATCTAGGTGCTTCACTTTGTATTTACATTTTTTTGGCTCTTGTTAGGAGATATTTTTTTTTAAGATACATTTTTATGTATATATTTCTTGTTTTACTATGCTACTTTGCTTATTGATTTATATTTATGATGTTATTCATGATATATGTCTTTATTTTGTATCATGTGAAATCAAGAAGTTATTTTTTTAGATTCCTTGTATTTTCCACACATGCGTTTATGTGTTTGTTAAGTGTTACAGGAATATACAGGTTGATTCAGTCGTGCTGCTGTCTACTTTGCAACTGTTAGATAGTAGTTAGGTTGAATTGTTTAGTGGCTATTTAATTTTGTAATGGGCTGTTTCAATTTGTAAACTTTTTGTTAAGTCTGTGTTTTGTCACGGATTGCCAAAGGGGGAGTTTGTTAGGTTCTAAGAATTAGGAACTAATGTATTAGAACTTCAATTTGTAATGTTGGCAAACCATGATCAAAACATTCTTTAAGTATTGTGTTAGACTTGCTCAAAGTATGGCTTTTTATGTAAAGTTGGAATCGAGTTGACTACAGAATTATTGTGCACTTTCTACCTGACTCGATCGATTGAGAATTAGACTCGACCGATCGAAAATCGTGCAGAACGTTTTACTGCAGAATTTTTCCAACTCAGCCCTAGCCCATTTAATGTATAGGGTTTTATGTTTTGCCCTAAGTATATAAAAGAAAACCCTAGCCACGTTTAGAGTTCTGAATGCTGTGTTTGTGAATTTATTTGTTAGATCTAGAGGTGTTTACCTTTACATACACTTAGGGTTTCTAAACTCAAGATTCATGTCAAGAGGTTGGTAAATCATACAGTTGCAGAATCAAAAGAGTTTCAAGATATACAAGCAGGTGCGCTTGTGAATTGCTGAAGAATTCAAAGAAAGAAGGAGTCCGTGGATCTCGGAGCTGTCACGTGGTCGTGGTAGTTAGTTTCCTACAGGCAGGTAGCAATAGGATGTTAGTGGTCTAAGTCTTATTATGTAAACTTCGATTCTTTCATAGTGAATTCGGTTTACCTTAAGGATAGCTAGGTTAAATCCTCCCCAGGTTTTTTTACCGGTTTGGTTTTCCTGGGTCATCATATCATGTGTTCTTTATTATTCCGCACTTTTACATGATTTGATATATTTGTGTTAACCTAGATCTGTTTAAATTACCTAAGTTAATCACTTGGCTAATTCTCTAGGTTAATCTGTTTGGGTTTAAGGGGTCTAAACAAACTTACATTAAGAAATGTTAAGCCCACAATATTTTCTTAATACCTTCACAATAAATCCTAAGTGACAAATTATTACTGAATATTATTGGTGAAAAAAAAAGTAATTTCAGTGATAGGTTCAAATTAGAACCAGTAATATCACCTAAGATTTGTTGTAAAGTTTTCTAGAAATGTTGCAAATGCAACACTTCCCTTTTAATATTACCTAAAAGCGTTAAAATGAGGAGAAACATAGGTTGCCAATTAAACTAGCAACACATTGGTAAGTCAATTGGTGAGCCAAAACTCACCGTTTCAATTGGCCACTTTCTCCCTTTTTATTTTATTTTTTAAATATTCTTATGTAGTGACATTAATTAGATATTTTAAGCTTGCTTTTTATTTATTTATTATTTTATAAAAAAAATACCACTACTAATAGTTAAACTTTAATTAAATCTTACGATTCCTATGATATTCTATTGTGCTATATTAAAAATTTAAAATACCCCCACACTTCATGTATTTTTACCATGACTTTTAGACACCTATAGGTTGTGGACTTTCTTTGGTTCACACCATGACTTGGTGCTTTTCTACACACAAACATGGGACCCAATGCCAAGGTTCCAATTTATACATGATTTATGTATGTTATGAAACTGACTTTGAATGTTATGGTCCTTTCTTTCCGCAATGCTTCTAGCTTCTTCTTTCTTCTGACTGCACAGTTTGGCTCTATAGGCTTTTAGGTTCTAGGGTCTTATTTTTATTTCCTGCCAAGACAACTTCTAGAACAGTAGGAGGAAAATTGTGGCTGAAGTTCAACTCGTAAAGGAGAAATGTTGAGAATTTCGGAGAGTGAAAGTTAGAGAGAAATTTATAGAATGACAGTGCAATTTCTAGAGACAGGAGAGGCGGTGTTGACTTGCGGCATGAGAGATTTTTTTTTCCCCCCCCGGAAAACAATGTATAAAAACTAAAAAGTCTTCTTTTTTTAGTGTTTTTTATTGACTTAAAATAGTTTTCCATTAACTATTCTTTTTTGTTACTAAATATTAGAAAATGTGATAAACTATCTTTACAATTTATAAAAGATTTTTCATCAAAACAAACAAAACATTAATCACCAAGATAACCATTACCATCTACCTCTTTCAGTCAAAAAAAAAAAAAAAAAAAAAAAACCATTACCATGTATCTCTGTTTCTCCCCAACATATTTAAAATGTGATAAACTATCTTTACAATTTATAAAAAATTTTTCATCAAAACAAACAAAGCATTAATCACCAAGATAACCATTACCATCTACCTCTTTCAGTCAAAAAAAAGAAAAAAAAAAAAAAAACCATTACCATGTACCTTTGTTTCTCCCCCAACATATTTAAAATAGGCTTTGTAAGCTTTATTTCACGACCACCATCATTGGCACACCGATGGCCACTTCATAGACGGACCCAGCAGCCTAACATTGGTCAACACGCGAGTGCAATTTTTTATAAGTATCCAAATTTTTAAGCCAATACCCTTATAAATACAATCGTAATGCTTAGCAAAAGAAGAAAAGTGTAATTGTAAAAAAAAGAAAAAAAAACGAAAATTACAAAAAATTAAAGTACATTTTTGCCTTGAAAATTTGAGTTGTTTACATTTTTACCATTCATGTTTAATTTGCCTTTTTATTTTACTCATTCCATCTCAAATTGTTTAGCCTAGTTAGAAAAACTCAATTATTTAGAGAAACATCATTAACTAACTTATCTATTTGAAAAAAGTTAAAAATTTTCTAAATTACCCTTAAACAAATTTATTTTTCTTTGTTGAAGGTTTTTTTTTTAATTTTTTAATTTGAATAAAGATGACATGTATAGCCGATTTTAAAATTTAGGTTTTTAATTAAAAAAAAAAGCTCCCACAAATAAATTAAGAGCATAATAAGAATGTTAGTAAATTAATGATGTTTGAATTTTTAAACCGGACATAATGTTGAAATATCTTAAAATAAAATGCAGCCCAAATAATTTGGGACGTAAGGAATACTATTTAGCCTTTAAAATATTATTTACCTCCGCATACTCTTGGTGCGATTGTCACTTTACAAGTATAAGTACTTATACTTGTAAAGTGTGAAGGGGAAGAGCCGAAGTTCAAGTATCCAAGAGTAGCTTCTCACACACGTACACTAACACGACAGAAATATTCAATTTTCGTTTTCTCTTTGTGCGTCACGTGCACGAAATGAGAGAGCCTTATGGATGTCTCTCAAACACGGAACAAAAAAGAAAAGAAAACCCATAATATTTTCAAAATAAAACAGGAACAGTAATTTGAAATTCTACTTTCTCAGTATGGATCCGGACACTGCATTAGAGCTCGTAAAGCAGGGCGGTACACTTCTCCTCCTCGATCTCCCTCAATACACTCTCCTCGGCATCGATACTCAGGTACTATATTCTTATTCTTCTTCTTCTTTGTTCTGTTTGCTTTTACTTATATTTATTCATCAATCAATCATTCAATCAATCAATCAATCAATGTGGCAGATGTTTTCTGTTGGACCTGCTTTTAAGGGTATCAAGATGATTCCTCCTGCTTCTCATTTTCTCTATTATAGTTCATCCAACAGGTTACTTTAATTGTCAGAAATCTTCATGTTCTTGTAATTTAGTTGTTGTGTTTTTATGCGATTTTTGTCTGTAGAGAAATTTTGTAATACTTGTTGCATATACGCAGAGATGGCAAGGATTTCTCACCAATTATTGGTTTCTTTATCAACGCTGCTCCTTCTGAGGTTTGAAATGCATTTACTTTATTTCTGCATTTTCTCTAATTCAGTTTATAGTCTGTTCAATTTATAACAGTTGCCATCAATTGCTGTCTTAATGTCAATGCCATATTGGAAACAGAAACTTGATTAATCTAGCTGTGGAACTGTGCTTCTAGTCTTGTCATGTCAATTTGTGGTGCATTGGACAAGTTGGAATATAAGATAAATAGAGGGCTAAGTAGCATTCGTACCAACATGAGATACAGATGCAATACTATGATATGTGAGTTCTTGAATTATTATGGTACAATATGGTGGATGCATGTTAATTTGACTAATCTAATACTATATATTTATGCATACGTATTTCATTATTTTTTCATTCAGAGGATAAACAAGGAATAAATTTAAAACTGATATACAAACAATAATGGATATGGAAGAACAAATATCTTGGGCTAGCATTTATGTTTAGAATAATATTCACTACATAGATAAGAATGCTTCTGTGGAATCATTGTTGGAGAGGCAGGTGGAGGGGCGGAGTAGGAATTGGCGTGTGGAATTCATAAGTATTTTAAAGAGTATTTATAAACCCGCTTCTTATTAAGAAAATTTCATTATAGCCTTAAACACGTCATGGCCGTGTCCTTGTATCGCCAAAGTATCCTGTGATGATCTGAATGTATAGGACTCATATCTGGTCATGTTGGAGCTGTTTCTGGGTCCAAAACATATCCTAATTGTACACTTCAACCGTTTGATGCATCCATGCTCCTAGATATAGGATCTAGATCTTTTCCAATTTCATTAATAACTATTTTCTCTATGTTTGAAATGAGGCTTTGAAGGAACAAGCATTTGAATTGTAAAAATAAGAGGCCACTTCATATAGCCAATTTTTAAAAATGTGAGCTTTTTAAAAAAATGTGATACACCCTTGTACGTAACTGGGGAATAATTGATTAGATTTAACCAAAGGCAGCAACTTCATATAGCCAATTTTGGTGTGTCTAGATTTGCAGAGAGTGTGAAGTTAATTAACAATAAGTTATTTTCAAAAGAGTTGGAAGTTTGGCACCTGGAATGATCATTCTCATGTAAATGGCTGTAACAGGTAATTGTTTGTAGGTGGGATCAACTACAGGAAAGATTGGTCAAAGTATCGGAAGAAGAGGTTTGTAACCATTTTAGTTGCACATACCATTTATGTTTTTATTTTGGTACGTGATGCATATAGCTACTTATATGGGAACAGAGTCAGACTGATGTATTTTGCAACCCACATGGATTTGAATTGTGGCCTCCAGTCTTGACATTAGTTAGGGAACTTGTGCCCTTTTAGGTTTTGGCAAAACAGAACATGCTAACCTGCTGCATTTTGGAAGCGCTACCAAGCAAGAAAAATCAATCAAGCATCCATTTTAGGAAAACGTGGTTCTTTTCCCCTTTTTGCAATCAAATACTTGTAAAGCTTTGGAATCTTGTAAGGAAATCAAAAGATGGTTTTATTACCAAGTATGTCAGATGAATTATAAAGTTGACTTGAGTTAGTCATCAACTAATTTTCCAATAGGGGCAGAGACTAGACTAACCTGAAGTCAATGGATTGCTTAATGCAATTGCACTATTGGTTTTCTTCTTGTCTTATTTCCTTAAATTGGGTTATAATCTGTTTTCTAAATCAGAGTTAACTTGAGAATTGACTGCCCAAAAACATATTATAGCAAGTGTTCAGTTAGTTACATTTGGTGGTGTTTCCGACATTTCTGTATCATGTCATTTTATTGGAACGTATTAGGTTATATGTCTTAATATGAATTCTAATATTTTCTGACCTACTCTAACCATACAAACGTTGTGGAGTGCCAAGAGCCTTGTAACTCAACTAGCTCTTCTTGGTGATTCCAACAGAGACATTTAGGGTTCAAATCCCCCCTTCCCCATTGTAATTATCAAAAATACAAAATTGTGTAGTACAGTGAGAATTCCAACTTGACATAATACTTTCACATGGTTATGTTCCCCTACTTAGTAGATCCTATTGTTCAAATTTATACAAGTGAATGTTCAACCCTCGTAATATATTCTACTAGGAGATCACTTACAAGATTTATAGCTATTATGCACTCAGTTTCACCAAGCTACATGCTTTGAAGCTTGAAACTTTGCTTTTGTGTAGAATGCTGCTAAGTCTCTAAGGTCTAAATTTGAAAATCTTATTGATCTGTAACTGTGTTTGTTTTTTCTCTCTGGCACTTTTCCTATTTTAAGGAAGAGAGATATTGTCAAGCAGTTAAAAGGTTGGAGTTTGACAGACAACTTGGTCCTTACAATCTAAGCCAGTATGGAGATTGGAAGCATTTATCAAATTACATTACAAAGAGCATTATTGAGCGGATTGGTAAGTTCCATCTAACTACACTTAAGGCTCTTAATACTGCAATCTATTATGAGTTTCTTTACAATTGTCGCTTGTGTTTGATTTATTATCTATTTTCCATCTGCATATATGTTTCTTTTTCAATCAATTTTAGTTTTTTTCTCTTTTCATGCTGTGCGATATTTAGATGCTTCTTGCTCACTGATTTTTTGTTCTAGTTATGTTTCTTATGAAAAATAGATTAAACAGATTTGAGACTAGACTTTGAAGTTGGAAAATGGTAGACTTTGAGATGGACTGGCACTAGGCAAATGGTGGAAATCAGCTCATAATTATCTAACTAAAACTGGGAAACCATGTAATAGTAGAAAGCTTCAACGATTCAGAGTAGTGTCATGCTATGGGATACATGTTATATGTCTATAGATGTGTGCAATTTTCTCATCGATTTCATTTTGTGTATAGGAATTATCATCTAAGAAGAGAGAATTAACCATTTCTTAGAAGGATTTCTGTTTTCCGATACGGTTTATTATAGATACCCTAGAGAGTAAAAGATAAAGGTATTCTGTCCTTGTGTTCAAGATCAGGGTGGAGGATGAGATTGGTTCAAGACTCACTAGGTATGTGTGCAAGAATGAAGAAATATGAGGTTGTGGTCATTTTTGGTGAGTGGATATCTTGGTGGTTTCACAATTGAGAGGCACATGTAGTAGTTAAAGTTGAATGGAAACTTTTGGTCTATTGCCAGGAAAAAATATACTAGGGCCATGGATTACATTAAAGCAGTAGAATTTGGTTCTATTCTAATTTTGCCCTTTAGAAATTATATCCTGGCCTACAAAGCTTTATGTAATTTATACCATCATATGTTTAAACATTTCTACTCCTTTTGTAGGCCCCCTTGAAAGGTTTCCATTGTCCATCCCTCTGAATGTATCTAAGGTACAAATGTGTCTAGAATTTGTCATTTAACCATTATTCTAGTATACATCAACTTTCTACTTTGTCCAACGTAACTCTTACATGATATGAACTTTGACACAAACACTCAAAATATACATTGATTCTTTATTTCCTACGCCTTATGAGGGACTAAAAATGCGCGATGGGCTTTTTGTAATGAGTGTTTTTACAGCCTAGGATTTGGTGGTGTGGGAAAAAATTTATTGTGTGTTGGTGTTACATATGTTTGAGAAATGAAGCAGTATTCTTGAAATGCCCACTTAAAAAGTGATTTGATCCTTTGATTTTTCCTTATTTGGTATTTATTGGTTCTTGTCTAAATTTTTGGGTAGAACTTATTGTGGCTCGTTGGGAATGTAGGCTTGGGGGGGAAGGTTTATTATGGCTTGGACACCAGCTTCTTCTTGTTTGATATATTAAATTTGCAAGACGTGTAAAGAAAGGGCATTTGATTGGGTGGAGTGTTGCTTTAGTAAGATAAATGGTTTGTGCCACTCAGAAACTTCAATAATGTTATCTGTTGTTATACTGCACCTACTGTCTACCATTATATCATTGTTTTAATTCGTTTAGATCATGAATTCTATTTTATTTTTTTATATCAGTTATCTTGATTCTTTGTTTACTTTGAATCTTTGGTTTAAATTTTGAGACTAAGGCTTGGTTTTTATTGTTTGAATTTATGATTTGTGTCTTCTGATTGTCAATTCTGCATAAACTTTTAAATTTAAATGATTCATTCAATATGCAGAACCCATTGGAGGAGAGATCACTGTTGCATGTGAATCAGGGATAGTTACAAACACTCCTAAAACAGCAATGGAGAAAGCACTAGATGAGCAGATGAAGTCTAGTAAGTTCTTAACATCATTGGACAATTCTCAGAGCAAAAGATTTTACTATACATCAATTCCCCGTGTTATCAAACAAAAAGGAATACATGGGCAAGAACTTACTTCCTTGAATATTGACAAGGTAAGAGATCTTAGAGACTTAGACATGACCTCAGCATATTTTTCTACCATTTAGCATTTGCTGATTTAGGTTTTAAATTCCACAGATCTGTTCAGACGCAATTGTTAGAAAGTTTGCTGATAAAGGATTATGGAGGTTCTGAAGATGTACTTCTTGGAGAGCTGCAATTTGCATTGATTGCATTTTTGGTATGTGTAGACCTTTATAAAACTTTCTTTATGTTGAAATTGCTCTTAGGTTTTATGACATCTGAAAATTCGGCAGATGGGACAATCACTTGAAGGATTTCTACATTGGAAAGCTTTGGTTAACCTTCTATTTGGATGTATTGAGGCTGTAAGTATTCATTGGGCTAATAGTGTTCCATTGATTTGTTGAACAATTTTGTGAGATTGAATTTGTTCTGAATATCCTAATGTTGTGAGTAAACTTGAAAGGTGTAGGCATATTGGGTCCTTTTGTGCCACGTCATCTTATGCTTTCATAGCTTTGGTTTAAAGAAAGATGCAGAAGATGATGTGATGATTCTCTTCAGTCCCAAAAACTTGACTTAATCTTTTGGTATAATTGAAAACATTGATACACAATTGTCATTGTTTTCATTGATCTCAGAGCTTCATTTTAAAAAACATGTGTGGAATATTAATTGATTTAAAAATACCTCAAATCCATGTAGTTTCTTGTTACTTTGTGTAGGAATTCTAAGGCACTTTATGCTCTAGGGCCAAAGTTGTGCTTTTGATGGTGCAAATTGCCAAATTTCCTCAACTTTTGTCATTTAGTTGAACAAATGTGGTTGGAACGCAAACCTTTTCTTTTAAATGATCTATCATACAAAAGACTTTTTCTTAAAAGTTTCAGAACATCATTTTCTTTTGGTATTTGGACTTTAGGTCATTTCAGTGCTTTTATATCATGGGACATCAATCTGTTTGTAGGTTTTACGATGCAGGGGCACAACCAAAGATTAATTCAATATTTACATTTGGATTTTCATTGTATTACTTCATATTCTAAGTTTTCATTTATTTAGTTTGAGTTATGATAGAGATTAAATTCCATATTCTTAGGTAGGGATCAGTTTAGCATTTGGATTGGTATTTGAGTTAGGATTCATTTCATGGATGTTTGTCTTTATCTCTTATTTTTCTGGAAGCTCTATAAAAGCTCTAGATGATTTATTTTGTAGGCAAACTATTGAGACTTCATTAATTTTATTTATTCGTGCAAATTGCATTTGTGTTTGGTCTGTGATTCCAAACAACCCTTAGGTGGTGAAGCATAGGCTGTCTTGCATAATTCTGCTATTTGATATTGCAAACAGCATTATTGTAATTGCAACATTGGTTGTTGAATAGTGATACCATCATTGTTTGAATTAGAATGGCATAATCTTTGTTGGAGGTGACTCAAACATATTCGTTGATGCTATGTTGTGGAAGTTTTTAATATCTATTTATTGTAGAAAAATTTACTTGTTTCTGAAATAATTCATGGGTGATATCATGGTTGTATGTAGCTATATAGTTAACATGTTATTATGATATTGCTTGGAGTCCTATGTGGTTTATATTTAATAATTTTATTTTAATATTTTAAATGTTGGGAGGATTTTATTTTTGTTAAAATGTATGTCTGAAAGTTTATATTTTTTGCAGCCTTTTCGTACAAGGACTCAACTATTCACAAAGGTAATGCTCTTTTCTTATTTATTTATTTTAAAAAAATTATTATTATTATTTTTGGTAAGTAAAAGGAAAATTGATTAAATTGTTTTTATTATTATTTTGGTAATTAAAAGGAAAATTCAATTTTTTTTTAAATTTTTTGATAATTCGATAGTTACAATGGGGGAAGGGGATTTGAACATTGGATGTATTCATTTAAAACACCAAGAGGTGTTAGTTGAGCTACAAGACTTTTGGCTATTTTACTATCTGATTTAATATGCGGAGCAGTGGTAGCTTGGGCAGGAGTGGTTCTACATGTTGTTCAGGGGGCATTGGGAAGAAAAATTAATTATAAAAAATATTTTTTTTACTAGTTTAATTTAATCTTAAAATACTTTTGCACACCTTGATTTAAATCTTGCATGCCCTGAACACCCTGATCACATATTAGCCCAACCCAAAACCAAACAACAACACAGATTTGACCATCCCCAAACCAAACAACAAAGATCATAGATCTCTCTCTCTTTGATCTGATCTGATCTTTGAACTTTGTCTCATGAATGTTATCTCATCTTATCTTTCTTCTCTATTTGTTTATCTCAGTCTTTCTGTCTCTAAGAGTAAAGAACGAGTGTTTGTGAGTTGTG
Source organism: Lithocarpus polystachyus (assembly GCA_033629205.1). NCBI lineage: Eukaryota > Viridiplantae > Streptophyta > Magnoliopsida > Fagales > Fagaceae > Lithocarpus > Lithocarpus polystachyus. The sequence continues at coordinate 5,690,943 of CM066172.1, forward strand.
AGTATCTCTCTTTTTATTATAAATTTGTATTATATGTGTGAATGTGTTTGATATTGATTGTGTGCATTATTTTTCAAATTCTTTTTTTATTGTTATAATGTTTCTTGTGTGAATTGTGGTGAGTGAGTGTGTGGGTGTACAGTATAAATATAATATAACTTTTTTTAATTTAATAATTAGGAAATACTGAGTGTTTGTTACATGTGTGTGTATGTATTGTTGTTGTTATTATGTAATAATAACTTTTTATTATAAAGTTTCTTTCAAGAAAAAAAAAATAGTAGAGTTAGTGATTGACTGATTGTTCAAGCATTTAATTGGTCAAGTAGATAGTGTATTATTTATGTGTAGATGAGTGTCCTTGTGTGGGTCAACAACTAATAAAGTGCCAATGGGCTGAGTTTTGTCATTTAGTTAAAAATATTTTTATAAAAACAATGACAAATAGATAATGACAACTACATACAAATAAAAATATTATACAAACTTGTCACACCTACCCACAGTGACAATAGATAATGACAATTGATTGTAAAACCTGTAGAAGAAAATTATAAAACTTCATGTGCGTGTTTATTTATTTATTTTTTTGTGTGTTGATAATTCGATATATTCAAGTTCTCTTTTTATAAATTTTTTTTTCAATTTAAATTTTTTAATGACGCCCTGGAAAAAAATTTCTGGAGTTGCCACTGAGCTTAGGATGTTACTATCAAGGCATATACAAGATGCAAGTCAACCCTACAAAGCCTCTGGCCCTTTGCCAACTATCTTCTTTTTGTGATTTTTTTTTTTCATTTCATCATTGTGCTCAATGTGGGGCCATTTAGTTTGATAGACTATAGGACCTTGTTACTTCGTTAATAATAATGTCGATACACTAAATAAGAAAGGATAAGGTTGTTTGATAGTCTTGCCTAATTTTCAAAAGCCTTATTAGTTTCAGTTGGCCTTTTGTTATATGTTTGTGTTATTGAAAGTTCTTATTTTAGTTACTTCTTTGAAGTCCTCTTCTTGCTGAAGGTTTTATTTCTTTTGTAGTCCCTTATAATTTGTAGTATTTTACTATGATATTGGGCGTGAAATAAGCTTCATTGGTTTATCAGGTTGTGACTATATTTGCAACATTTGTAGTTAACTTGCATAGAATTTGCTAGTATGTTTGATTTGCCAAATTAAAATTTTTGATGCATTGATATTTGGGAGTATGGTGGTTTGAACACTGGATGTCTCGGTTGGAAACACTAAGAAGTGCCAACTAATTAGCTACATGGCTCTTGGCAATTCACCAAATTAAAATTGCAATTTCTTTCTTCATTTAATATTGATTAACACTCAATAAATGTAATTGTCCTATTTTTGCTGTTAGTTTTATATAGAGCTCTGACAACTTATAGAATTCTATGCAGTTCATTAAGGTTATCTACTATCAATTGAAATTTGGACTTGAGAAAGATCGTACAGATACCAGTGGTGTAGCAACTGGGCTATCTACACTATTGGATGATTCATGGTTATCTGCTGATAGCTTTTTGCACCATCTTTGCAAGGTACCTCTCTGAGGTTACTAATTCATTGTTTAAATGTATGATTGTGCTACCATGCTTAACGGGCATTTTTGCAAATTTACAATTTCCCTTGTTGATATAACTTTTATTGGCAAGTCAGATTTCAAGGCTTTCATTGATCAAGTGAACTGTTTACCTACTCACCAACATTTATTGGTCAATTTGAGCAACTTGCTTAAAAAGCAATAAAAATTGTTGCTTAGTCAGTTTTAATCACATTGATTGAATTAAGTTTCCAATGACCATTTTTACTTGTTAAAGAAGAAATGGAAGTTCATCATAGATTGTTGACTAATTGCTGAATGGAATTGCAGGACTTCTTTTTATTGATGCTAGATGCCTCATCTGTTGATGGACATCTGCTGTCATGGGTATGAACACTAATCCTGCTTCTTCATGTTTGATTCTCTGTTGGTTTGGAGGTTGGGGCTTGGGGCAACTTGCTAGGCTTTCACTTTCTCTTCATACACTTTTCTTTTAGGCATTAGCAATTGATTCTCTGTTTTGGTCTGCATAAGATTATAGATTTTCTACTCTGCATATTAGATGTTGTATATTTATTACTTTAACTGGTTACATATAGATACAGAAATCTCTCGTTAATTTCAATCATTTATGATTTTAATTTTGAATGCTTAATTTTTGTCTCTTGCCAGTTACAAGTTCATATCTCTAGTGTCATTTGATTCATTTCATACTGGATAGCTAAATCTTAATACATTTATGAAATATTGAAAATTTAAGTATGTTTTAGGATGATATCTTGCAAATTGAAGTATGCATTTTTTGATTTCCCTTGAATAAGGATGTTTACTTTCTTATTTTTAATAGATAGAGACAACATATGTATTTTTATAAGATTGAATCAATAACGTCAGCCTCTATATGCTTTATAGTGGGAGACATACAATCAAGGCTAAACTACCGTCTACACTTTGTATGTTTGGGGTTGCTGTCCATCGACAATGAGAATTTGTAATTTACACCCTCAAGTATGAAATCAATGTCAGTGTGGCCCTTCTATCGTGGTCTGTCTCATTTTCGCTATTAATCCACTCAAATTTGACATCATTACAGGGTGGTTGTAGTGATTTACCCTGGGTTAGCCGTTAAGTTTGTGGTTAGGCTCTGAGGTCTTTGGGCAATGGTGCTTGGATGGGTTGATTTTTGGGTTCGGGTTAATTTCTTCTCTTGTTATTCGAAAGGACGTAATTTTTTGGTGGATTAGTGGCAAGAATGAAAAGACGTCGAGGGACAAAATGATAGCAACCCCAAACTTAAAGGGTGTAAATCATATTTTAGTCTAGAGTCAAATTTTGTTGGTTACCTTGGAAAATAGTAGATTTGTCTTGGTTTCAGGTGACCGATAGCCCGATATGAATTTGTGATATCTGTGCCATACCTATAATGGCTAGTAATGGCTGAAATGCATGACATAAAGGCCAATAGTGGTCAATATTTGCCATATGGTATAAAGGCCAATAGTTGTCAATATTTGATATTTTTCAACAATCTATGGTAACTTCAGCTGGTTCTAGTAAAATCTTGTGTCTGTGATTCCCAATGTTATGTAAGGGCCAATACACTCAATTTGAGCCACATTAGTTTTAATGAATTTTAACACTTTGGTTGAAGTCATTTGGTCCATAGGCCATAGGAAAGGAGTTTGTTGAGCCTTAATTTGAGTGAAACTTCCCATACGGGATTGTTAAGCTTTCACTTCATTGCAATTTGCAAGTAGTTGCTTTCTGTTGATTAAGAGAAATTGTAATGTCCTCTGTTTTTATTATTATAGACGAGGAAAATTAAAGAGCTGCTTGAGAACAATCTCGGGTGGGAGTTTCAGTTGAACAGTGCAGTTGATGGAATATACTTTGAAGAAGATGACGAGGTTAGTGCGTATCTATATTAAAAATTTGATCTATGAACTTTCTCGCTCATGATCTCATCTTTGCTCATTGTTCAACTTTGCAGTTTGCTCCAGTAGTAGAGATTTGGATGACCCAAGTTGTAATTAACTTTGGCAATTGAAGATAGGGATTGTGGTCCTCCATCCCATTACTGTAAACACATTTTAGTGATACCTAACTTGGTTTACAATATTTCAATTTCTTGCTGATTTTTAAGGTAGATTCTTTTCAGTTTTCATTGGTGCAGAAGATACAAATATTTTTGTATATTATGAAAAAAGACTTGGTATTTATATGTAAGATGTAATAGACTTCTTAGAATAATGGTTATGTTAAATTCTCCCATTAGCTATCACCTTAAGATTTTGGCATAAATTGGTAATTGATTATGGTATTAATCACTTATTGAGGGAAAGTCTAGGTTCACACATAAGGAGGTGATAGAATAATGTTAAATTATTAAATTTTCTATTTCCTTTTCATTTTAAAGATGTACAATGTTCAAGCTTTTGGGAGTGATTTTGCATTGCTAATGTTCAAGATTTTCTTGTGACTTGATTTCATAATGATTTTTATTTGCCAAGAGCTTTATAGCTCAATTGACACATTCTAGTGTTTTTAATAAAAATATTTAGTGCTCAAATTCCTCCTCTTCATTGTAATTATTGAATTATCAAAAGTGAATAGTTATTATTTATTTGGTAATGTAGAATTTTTTAGAAGGGTGAGAATGGTTGTAGGAGAATTAAAAATAATAAAAGAAAAAGAAAATAATATCTTAAGTGATAGCTCAATTTTTATGGCATTTTTTTGTGCTCCGGACATGTGGTTTGAATCTTATTTTTCATACTCCCACTATTTATCATCTAAACAAAAAAAGTATAGAAAAAATTAGTATGACTGAACTAATAACAAGGTTGACTTATATGGCTTTTCGGCCCATTTTCTCATTTATATATATATATATATATATATATATATTGATAAGTTTTCTCCTCTATATATGGGATGGAAAACGTTGCTTTTAATAATGCATCTCAGGTTTGATTTAGTGGTGCTGGTTAAGAGGCTTGTTGCTTTGCTAAGAGAGTTGCAACTCTTTTTTGCTTGCTTTGCGTAATTTTTTTTGGGCTAGTTTATGAGCTACTTGACTTGTTTGTAATTTTGTTTTGTTTTGAGAAATTTTCTTGCTCAGTTTAGAAAAAAAAATATTCTTTTCTTTTTTTGTTTTGAGAAAAAAAAAATACAATAGTGGAACATGTTGGATTGTCCATAGCAATTTTAAAATACAACAAATATACAAAAAGTAATGAAAAGTGCGTCACCAAATTGAATTGAACCTTATTTTTTTTGGAGAAAAAGAAGAAAATCTAAATTCCAACAGCAAGCAATGATTGAAGGTAATGTACCATTGCGGTTCTACATGTCGTCTCAAGGGGTATTGGGAAAAAAATTTATCTATATATAAAATATTTTTTTTTACTAGTTTAATTTTATCTTAGAAATACTTTTGTACACCCAGATTTAAATTTTGCACACCCTAATCACATATTAGCTCAACCCAAAATCAAGCAACAACATAAATTTGCCCATTCCAAAACCAAACAACACAGGGCATAGATCTTTCTCTCTCTATCTCTTTGATCTTAGTATCATGAATCTTATCTAATCTTATCTCTCTTCTCTATTTGACTATCTTGGTATCTCCGGCTCTAAGAGTAAAGAGGAAGTATTTAGGAGTTGTGAGTATCTCTTTCTTTATTATAAATTTATATTATATGTGTGTGTTTAATATTGATTGTGATATTGATAGTGTGCATTATTTTTCAATTTTTTTTTTGGTTATAATATTATTTGTGTGAATTGTGGTGAGTGTGAATGTGTGCATTTATAGTATAAATATAATATAACTTTATATAATATAATAATTAAAAAATACAGAGTGTTTGTTACATGTGTGTATGTATTGTTATTGTTATTATGTTATAATAACATTTTATTATAAAGTTAGATTCAAGAAAAAGAATAATAAAGTTAGTGATTGACTGATTGTTTAAGCATTTGATTGGTTAAGTAGAGACTTATTGTATTATTTATATATGAATGAGTGTGGCTACGTGGGTCAACATAAAATAGAGTGCCAATGGGTTTAGTTTTGTCATTTAGTTTAAAATATTTTTATAAAAACAATGACAAATAAATAATGACAATTGCATAAAATAAAAACATTTTACAAACTTGCCACACCTACCCACATTAACAATAGATAATGGCAATTGGGATTGGACAAACAGAAAATCTCTAAGAACTCAAGCAAAAAAAAAAAAAAATATATTGGATTGTCCATAGCAATTTTAAAATACAACAAATATACAAATAGTAATGACAAGTGTCACAAAATTGAATTGAACCTTTTTTTTGGGAGAAAAAGAGAAGAAAATCTGAACACCAATAGCAAGCAAAGATTGAAGGTAAATGTACCATTGTACTGTCCATCGAAGGCATCATGGGTTTAGTTTACTGCAAGCATACATTAGAGTAACGCATATATTAATATCCATATCAATATCCAAATACAATTTGATAAGATAAGAAATGTAAAAAAAAAAAAAAAAAAAGGGGGGGGGGTAGAAAGCGACCTTTATAAATAAACTTTTTTCTGAAGCGTGTTAACGTCGCCATCTTAGCGTTGACCAACCTAGCAACATTTCAGTTTTCGTAGCGATCCCCAACCCGTCAAATAAGGATAGATCTTAATGTGGGGGATGTGAGATATTTTATGCCAATCCTCTCCACTGTCTTTCTTGCACCGCTTCTCCAGATGTGGACATCCTCCAATTGCCAATTTTTTGAGTGCCGTAAGATTCTGTAGCTCGCCTGGTATAGACATTAGATTAGGGCAGTTCCAAATGTCCAAATTTGAAAGCGATGTGAGGCATCCAATCTGCTTAGGCAGAGAAGATAAGTCTTCACAGTTGTAGATGTACAGATAACGGAGAGCAGTTAGATGTTGAATACCCTTTGGCAATGAAATTAACTTCGGACACCTGATGATATCTAAATGCTCAAGTGCAATTAAATATTGAATTCCCTCAGACAAAGAGCAGAATTTGTTGCAGTTCTGAATGGATAAACTCCGTAGTGAAGATAAGCCCTGCAAACCATTCATTGGTAAGGACAAAAGATTATTACACTCCCAAATGCGCAGTCCCCGTAATGAATGTAAGTTCTGGAGTCCTTCTGGAAGACTTTCGATCTTGTCACAATATACAAGACGAAATTCATTCAACGCAGAAAGATTATCCAACTGATTAGTCAGTGACTTGAGATTGGGCATTTTGGAAATCTTCAACATTTCAAGCATCTTATGATTTTGCAACAGTCCATCTGGAAGAACTGTCAATTCATCCATGTCTTCAATCACGAGGGAAGAAAGTGAAGTGAGATTCATCACTGACCTAATTAACATTGCATTGTTTCCACTCATAGTCAAATCTGTAATGGAAGGAATAATAGGAATTCCAACTAACTTTGGGCAATCCCTGATATCTAATGTGCTTAGGCAGGGAAAATTTTCTCCTCCAGTCATTGTTCTCCATTCCTCCAAATCACGCATATTATGGAGCCAAAATTTCTTCAATGAGGGGAATGAAATTGCACCGTCTCCATGGAACTCATTGCCAATATATTTCACAGCATGCCAGCCAGTTATCCTAAGAACCTTGAGGAATGGTAGTTTGCCAAGAGGAGGCAAATGTTCACAGTTTTCCCAACAATCTAGCGAAATTTCAACCAAATCACGAAGAACTGAATCTTGAATCCATGTTGGAATTTTTGAACCATGATAGTTGTATATGGACAGTTCTTTCAGATTTGAATGAGGTTGGAGACCATCAAGAACATCTTCAACATGGTCTGGTACATGGCTTTTTTTGTCAGTCCGCCAAACCAAACTTAGCGAATGAAGATTTCGTTTTCCGATCAAATTTGCATTTTTGGCCTCCACTGAATTTCTGACATTATCAAGTTCCTTTATTGTCAAATTGTTTCGAAGGTTTAGCCCTTTCAACTCACTTACTTGATAGCCATTTTTCTTGCCAGCAATGAAGAGGCTCAATGATTGGAGGCAAGTTAATTGTCCCATTCCTTCAGGCATACGAGTAAGAGAATTACAACCAGTGATGCCAAGATACATAAGGCTTTTCATGTGCTTCATACCTTTGGGTAACCTACAAAGACCATAACAGTAGTCTAGTTTCAGAGTTTGTAGGTTCAAGAGGCAAGTTATTGATTTAGGTAAAACTTTGATATCAGAACTAGACATGTCAAGATACCTCAAATGTTTTAAATTGTTGATTGATCTTGTTACTACCCGAGCCTCAAATCTAAAATCCAATACCCGAAGATACTTTTGTTTTAAGAAGAATGTCAAAGAATCTTTACGATAAGAACTACCAAGGCCTGAGCGTAGAGATCGAACTTTATGTAGGTCCTCATTGAAAGAAATGTCTTGTGATGAGTTAAACATATGAAAAATCCTGCCTACAACCTTCAGATCTTTACTGGATTCCACTGCAATGCATTCATGCCTCATAATAGATTGAGCAAGGTCATGCATAAGGTCATGCATTTTACACGTTATATGGCCGGGATACTCCTCCTTGACATCTTGAAAGAAAGATCTCCATACTAATTCATTGAAGATATCAACACCAAAATCATACAACTCCGATGGTTCTTTGAAGGGAATAAAACCATTAGCCATCCATAGTTGTATCAACTTATCCATCTCAAGCTCATGATCTTTGGGAAATACACAGCAATAAGCAAAGCATTGCCTCAGATGTGGGGGTAGATGGTGATAACTCAACTTGAGGGCCAACAAGACAGAATCCTTACCTATTGGTAAATCCCAAATCTGACTTTTTTCCACTGATTCCCAGTCACTCTTCCTACTTTTTAAGGACATGAGGCTTCCAAGAGCCTTTATAGCTAGAGGCACGCCTCCACACTTCTTCACTATTTCCTTACCAATTGCTTCCAATTCTGATTTCTCTTCTACCCTTCTCATCCCAAATGCACGTCCTTTAAATAAGGACCAAGAATCATCATCTGACAAGAATCCCATGTGGTGTATAGGAAGTACTGTAGCCATCATTCGCGCAATTGTTTCAATCCGAGTTGTAACAATAAGCATACTACCTTTCGCTCCACATGTCAACATATGTTTTAGGCGGTCCCAATCCTCATGGATCTCGTTCCAGACATCGTCCAATACAAGTAAAAATCTCCTCCCACGCAATTTTTCTTGCAACAGTTTCTGCTGTAGATCCAACTCGGAAATACTACATGCAACACGATCAATAGACTCTAGGATCACCCTTAGCAACTTACTTATCTCGAAATCAACTGACACACACACCCAAATTCTCAATTCAAAATGCTTCTCCACCCTTACATCATTGTAGATTAACTGTGCAAGTGTTGTTTTACCCAAGCCCCCCATACCCCATACAGCATAAATGGCCAGATTATCTTGATCATCAGACACATTAGTGAGCAACACTTCAATGATCTTTTCTTTTTCCTCATCTCTTCCATAAATCCCACTTTCATTCACAAGTGAGCAAGTTTGTCTTCTTTGTACATCAACAACTTCCGTGTTTATAAGTCCCTCTTTCAAGTGGAATTCAGATCTCTCCTTAGAAATGGCATCCAGTCTATCCCTCACATTCTTCAATTTATGTGCCATTTTCATGCGAAATATAAGTCTGTTTGGAAGAGAAAAGAATCTACTTACTTGGCTTGCCGCACCTTTCTCTCTCTCCACCTTTCGCATTAGAGCTTCAGTTGCAAACTCGTCCAGAACATTATCCGCATCACAAGCTACATCTTTGAGCTTTCCCAGCCAATCCATGATAACTGCATTGTTCCACTGCTTCTCCTCTGCATATTTGACAACGGATCGGATGGCAGACATCGTGCTCTTAAGATTGTCGAGCTCAGCTCCCAAGCCCCAAGCAACTCCAAATTCTTGAAGTGCAGAAGTATTCAAGTTCCCCACCACAGTGCTCACCAAGGCAGAAAGAAGTAAGTCCGCCATATGATCTCTCTTTCACTCACTCTAGTAATAAATTGCTATAGGAATACAGGATAGTTGAAGAGAAGTGAATTGCCAGAAGAGAAATGCTTTAATCAGCTAGTTTTTTGCTTCAAGGCCAAATTTACCTGTAAGTCTTTCTACCTTTGGCTCCACTGGGCGTGGACTTGAGTTGACTATGGCATATGCTCTTTTGGATGGTATATTCCTAGTGGGATTTTAATTAATTTTCGCATCTTTCTTTCCTTGTCACTTCAGCAAGCTTTTTCACATCTGGCTCCACAAGGCTTTGACTAAAGTATCCATTAGTGGATTCCAGATCTACTCCAGTTGATTAGTGATGGCCCACGAGTTATTTTGTTTTAGATTACTATTACTTTCAATAACTCTTGGTGCCATAGGTTTTTATGGGCCAAAATGGCCAAATGCCACTAATTTTTGAAATTTGTAGCAAAGAAATACTGTTTCGGAATTAATTAGGAATCTACCACCTTTTATGCTACTCGAGCTCCAGAAACTCGAGTTCTATCTGATACTCAAGCACACCGAACTCGAGTATACCCTTCCCCTGCCACCGTGGCACAGCTGACATGGCATTTCGCGATTTAAAATAACCACACAATACTCGAGATTCCTGGACTCGAGTACTGCGTAAAATGTACCCGAGCCCAGGAAGCTCGAGTATGGCTCGGGTAGGAATCTGATATTTGGCAGGCCATACTCGAGCTTAAGAGACTCGGGTACTGTTTACAAAGAACCCGAGTTTCTTAAGCTCGAGTATGGCCCCTGAAAATCCCAAGATGCTGATTTTGCTTGCATGAGTGTCTGATGATCTGGGTTTGTATTATGTATTAACCGAAATTCAAAAATGAGTACCACTGAGACGTTTGGAAAAGAATACCAATTAACTCTTAAATTAATCTCTAAGCACCAAGCTTATATGATTGAACCATAATAGGTCAGTAATCCTGTTTTGATTTTGAAAATATGATGGTTGCAGTCAATAAAAACCAATTACAGCTAAAGTAAAGACGTCTCAGGATGTTGGTGTGTATACAACCAAAGCAAATATGTACAAGTTGATAAGTGTCTCAATGGAACAAAATAACTTGTTTGCGAGTTCTGTAAAAGGCTTCTTCTGATCCCTTGGAGCACTAGAAATCATCCTGTTGAAATCACAATACAAGAATGTAGATTTGAGGCGTAGATCATTCCCCATTAAAGTGCCAATTCCATCATCATCCACAAGATCGCTGCCAATTGACAGTAAATCACAGGCACACTTCTTAATCCGGTGGGCACTTCCCCTCAATTCAACATCTACCATTTTTACTAAGGCCTACAGACAGTATGACAAAAGGAGAATTAATAATAAATTCAAGCACACAGCAAGGTGACAGTCAACTAGGCCACCAAAAGTTGAAAAGGTTGGAAAGCAGACGTTTATCTCATTTCACAAGAGAAGCATACACTGATCAAAACCTTTGGAATTAAGAAAAGCTAAATAGGCAAAGGTACAGTGCCAAAAAAATCACGCTTAAAAGCATCTTGACCAGAAAATATCTTCTTCCAAACCTAGATTTTAAAGAAATAATTAATATTATATGCATATCAATAAAATATTCAGAGTTTAGAAGTTAAAAGATTCTTACAGAAGTATCTTACAAAACAAATACTAAAACATTTGATCATCAACCAAAACCATTTATTAGATGTGAATTTCTCTTGATTCTTTTAGGTAGTCAACGATCCAGATGGGATGGTACCCAAAAGAGAAAAAATGATCCAGATCTCAGACCTCAGCAATGACCTGAATTATTTGGCTAGCCTGATATGGACAAAAGAATGTGACTAGGAAATGCACAAAAAAAATATTTCTTTTGAGTTTTAGTACATGAAAATTTATGTTTTTTTGGGCTAATATACACCATAAAGATTCTTTTCTTGTGACATGCTGGCAGTTCATATAATGAAATGAAAAAAAAAAAAATCCCACCAAATAGAAAGATACTTTCACATTTTCCTACTTTATATATTTTTTTAGTTGTGTGCTTCTTCACCACTATTCTGTCTATGCAGATAGATTTATGCTTTTCATTATAACAGCAAACCTTATTTTAAAAGTACCAAGTCTGCCATTAATTTCTAGCCACAAATAATCAATTACAAACACCAGGATCCCAACTTCCAAAACGACCTCCTCAGTTCAAGGATTAAAAAACAGGGGAAAAGTATAATAAAGGACTAATGGCCAAAAAAATATGAACATATAAATGCCAAAGTTTCATCAATGATCATAATAATAACAACATGCACATGTTGTTAAACTATATATATATATATATATATACATATTTAAATTCTGGGTCACAGAGATACTACCTTCATTAGTACCTTAGCTCGAAAAAAAAAAAAAAAAAAAAGCATCTACAGGAGTATTCATTAGCCAAATTAAAGTCCTTTTACCCTTTTGCTCTTCTTTTTGTTATCTTTTTACTCTGTTTGGTTCCTCTAAAGCAAACCAAAAGAAAATTTTCAGTACACCTGTTTATTACTGGAAGTAAATTTTTAAAGCATTCAAATAATTTTCCATCAGATTGTTGACATAAAAATGCTTAAGACATATATTTTTTTTAAGAGAGGATTATGTTCTCTCTTATTAAGTTGTTTGATCAAAGCCCAATAACAACAAAAGCAAAAGCAGGATAGTTCCCTCAACCTTAACCCTAGCCTTATCCTCCTCATCCTCCACCACAACCAAACTACTACTACAACTAACATTACTATTATTACTACTACAAATGAAAAACATTACATTACACATAGGGTAGTTACACATTACATTACATTAACCAATTAGTATGCAATTTTTGTGACAAACCAAATGGCAATGCTAATGACTTTTTGTATGCATCATATAGGGAATGTAGCTTCTAGTATGAATGCCATATTTGATCCTTAAAATGTACCCCCATAATACCATTCACTAGGTTTAAAAATACATTTTTGAATGGCCTATAGCATGCATTTTGATCTAATGGCATATATCATGCATTTTGTTTCAAGTTGCTTAGCGTACCTAGTCCGCGAGAGCACCACTCGTCGGTACCTCGTTCCCCTTAGGGCATGTTCTTCGGTTATGCCCCTCTTGGTCACACAACCCGCATTGCACCTTCCTCCCCCCCTCCTTCCATGGTGTGGTTCTCGGCCGTTTCCCGCCCTCGTCCATCTCATTCCTGATTCGTATTGAGACAGGGCGACCTTTTTCTTGGATCAATCGGGGGTTAGGGACGACCTTCCGAGTTTCTTTAGGATCCGGCCTTGATAATCTAACTTTCAACGCAGGGAAAACAGGAGCATAGCTGCGAAACAGTGCATTCATGCTATCGCATTGGTCAATGTACTGCTCTGCATCATGTCGATACCTAATACAAACTGCAATGACATGTGAACATGGTATCTTGTACAATTTCCATTTCTGACATGTACAAGTTCTTTGCAGCAGATTAACTCCATGTGTGTGATCCCCATGTCCAGCAGTGCCTGGATTATGCGGTGTATCTACTTGATATAATTGTTGTTGCGCACTCAATCTAGTCACCCTGTGATGCTCCGCCTTCGCCTTATTTCTCATGAAGATATCAAAGGCATATTTACACCATCTTTTCCCCGATTTCAACTGTGCTATGCTCTTATTGTGATGATCATCAAAATAAATATTCAATTTGAACCATGTGTATTTCACCATTGCCGTAATGGGCAAGCTGCGAGCACCCTTTAAAACACCATTGAAGCACTCAGAGACGTTTGTAGTCATCGCCCTATATTTAAAACCCTCGTCAAAAGCTAGAGCCCATTTCTCTTTGGGCACATCCTCCAGATATTTGTGCGCATCTCGATTGACATTCTCAATTAATTCAAAGGTGGCATTGAACTTTCGCTCTTGGGTAGCACTTGCTGCCCTTCATACTAAATTCTTTAAAGTTTCATTGTTCCATCTACTATTGACGTTACTGCATACATGACGAAGGCAATAACGATGTTCTGTCATTGGAGTCTGCAAAAAGTCACGATTAGTGTCTCTGAAGACAGCTTGTATCCCAGGGTGTCTATCAGATATGACACATAGCTCGCTCCGGCCGGTAACATACCTTCTTATACAAGCCAAGAACCAACCCCAAGTCTCTGTGCTCTCGCTCTCGACAACGGCGAAGGCGAGTGGATAAATCTTATTATTAGCATCTGTCGCCATTGCAATCATCAATTTCCCTTTATATTTTCCATAGAGGTGGGTTGCATCAATGCTAATCACGGGCCTACAGTGCTTGAACCCAACAATACAAGGACGAAACGCCCAAAATACGGCCTTGAATGTATAGGTTCCCCGTTCATAATGATCGTCCACTAGTAACTTATACTGTGTACCCAGACTTGCATCCTTAAGTCCTACCAAAAATCGCGGCAACTCTGCATAAGACTCCTTAAAATTCCCGTATATAGCTGCAACGTCCTTTTGTTTGGCATCCCATACCTTGTATGTGAACCATAATAATTAGGTTAGAATAATCGTCTACAAGTTAAACAATTATAGTTGAAGAAAACAGATCAAGAGTCACTAGGATAATATTTCATTCTCTTTATTCCTTTTTATGTTATTTTTTCTAATTTAATTTTTCATAATATAAGGTATTCATGGGTTTTGGGAAATAATATCATGCTTATACTTCCATGAAGACTGATGTCTCTACATTGTATTGAAAATAGAATGCAAGTTAAAGAATACCTTGTAGTGAGAGACTTCGTGTTTTAAGTCTGCTAAAGCAACGTGGTGTAAGTTCTTTATTTTATACGTAGGGTCTTCTCGTATATAGCGCTCAAGTATGTATGCTAGAAATGCCGAATCAATCATCCGACCATCATGAGCATTCTGAATTTTGTCGCACGTGTGGGGGCCCTTGCATTTGGCGATCTTCCAGACATTGTCTCCCTTGCAACAGATCGCACGGACTGACCATGGACATGAATCATCCTCACAACTCACCATAAGCCTCTTTGAGTCTGAATGCTCAGTTTTGAAGCTAAAATTCTCTCGCACTGCGTACCAGGTCAACGCATGTCGCACTGCCAATTTTGTCGCAAATACCATCCCTTTCACTGGCTGCTCCCCAGGCGTCCAACTTGATACTTCCGCTTGCATAACCGGTGATGGATCAAACATATTATCCCAAGTGTTTTTGGTGAACCATTCCGGCGTAGGATCAGGACCGGGGCATGTGTCTCTATTCTCTTCTACGACCACATCTTCGATGTGATCAACATCCTCATGTTCACCCATGGTATCTAGGAGCTCCTCGAAGTCATCCCTAGTGACATCGATATTGGTTGCATCATCACCAAGTCCGTCATCTTCGAAACTTGGGGATGTGCCCCCATGCAGCTCATCAGGAGATAATTGCTCTCCTTCATGCACTTGTTGGGGCCCTTCCTCCTCCTCAGTCGAGTTCACATGGGGAAATGTTTGCCATGGTTCACTGCCATACCCATCTCCTGTGTTCTCTGCCCACCCTTGATAAGACTGCAATGGTATTGAGTCGATGTGCTCATTTACAGTTCCATCCAAAACAGTATGTTGTGAACCCTCTCCAGCCTCTACTACGGTGGGCTCAACTGTGACATAGAGATCCGAACCAATGAATCCTCGAGCCACCATTTGTTCAACAACTTCCCACATCATCTTCACTTCGGTGCCACCCGATAACTGTAGTGAATTGTAGAAAACCTGAGTGTCTACAACCCGTTGAGGTGCTCGATACACGATGGAAATGTTATGCCTAGAGTGGTCTAACCCCATCGCCTTAAAAATTCTTCGTTGCAAGTTCATAAGGCCTATCCCATGCTTCACCTTAACACATTTTTGCTTTTGATTCGAGCCTTGATATGACAACCCATGCAACTCATGATAATACATCTCTCCATCATAGTACACATAGAAAAAATGAGAATCCATCACCAACCTGTTATTAACAATATAAAAGTTGTCATAATTTATATTCAAACTCAAATAATTGACACATAAATAATTGACAACCAAATCTTTCGAATAATTTATACCCATAATTTATATTTGTGCTCCGCTTGTTTTGCCAACAAAGTTTTTTATATATATTTTGGCATGATGACATGGCCATATACATGTCAAATGCACTAAATAACAAATGTGTTTGTGTGCGTGTTTATATATATACGTGTGTGTATCTGTATAAGAGACGAGCACAGGCGTCATTTAAAAGATCACATTGTAATTAATCTTGTCCATAGGTTTTGACTCTAGTTGCAAAATTGGAGAATAATGCACCATCCTATACTCAAATCACATAATGCAGACCCAAAATGACCCCAATTTATGTAATATGACCAATATGCCCGGATGAAATGGTGGGATTTTGGGGATTTTTCAATTTCTTTTATTTCTACTAGTCGACTCCTACTATAAATTATAGAACAATATATATATATATATATATATATATAAAGGGAATGATTTAGAAATTATTTTAAAAAAAATTGTGAGAAAAAGAAGAAGTAATTGATTTTTTTGACTCATTTTTTTAATTTCCATTAAGTGAAAATTAATTTTTTTTTTTTAAATCTCATGTTAATAGGACTACATGTTTCTAGGTTTATTTATTTTGACATAAGCAAAAATTAATAAGTCCATACAAACATTACTATCATGTAAATAATGTTTTTCATCCATTTAGGACTTGTGTTCTTGACCCCCAATATTAAATACGTTTGTTGTCATACTTCTAAGATCAGTACTACATAGCTAAATATTGCAAAACTGATTACATGAATTCCACGTCATGCATAAAAATCCCATACTGTAACTACATGCAAACATAATCTAACTAAGCATTAAACCATTACCTCTATGTACTGATCACAGCAGGCAGGACTCCACAGTTCAATGGACAGCAAAGTTGACCCAAAGGATAAAGGACAACACGTTGGTTTTGAATGGAGAGTCAATGAGTTCCAGATGGTGACCCAACAGACAATCTAAATGAATATTGAAAGTGCTTTGGTGAGTGAAAACTAAAAGTGACTCTGTTGTAAGGTGCAAACCACAGAAAATACGAACACTGAAAGTAGCTGAAAGTTGGTGAGTTGATATATGGTTAAAAGGTACTCGAGTTATGTGAACTCGAGTACCATTTATTAGACAATTAACCCCAGTTGTTGGCGCCAGTAGGTTGGTGCATAATTATTATGGCCCTTATTACTCGAGTTTACAGGACTCGAGTACTGTCTAATGTACCCGAGTCCAATAAACTCGAGTATGGCTCGGGCAAAACCAAGCTTGGTAAGTTCATAGTACTCGAGCTTCTAGGACGCGAGTACCACTAGTACTCGAGTCCTCGAAACTCGAGTACTGGGAATTTTTTTTTTAAATTTATTATATTAACTTCAAAATATAATAAATGAGCTTTTATCAAACAAGCTTTCTTAGCTCAGTTGGTTAGAGCACCCACTTTAGTAAGTGGGAGGTCTTGAGTTCGATGCTCAATGAAAGCAAAGGATTATGAAAACTAAAGTTCTTTGTATTAAAAGGGTTAGAGCACCCACTAGCATGCAATAATTCAAGCGCTCAATTTGGCACCAAAAACTGGTATCACGTCAACCCGTTATTGCAACATAAAGGATAGATTCTTTATAGTATTCACTCATATTGAAAGCATGGATATTCCATCAAATATAATGGCATCCACTGAATCATATATTTTTTTTAAAGATTCCAAAACTCTATGGGAATGATTATAGTATCTTTTAATGACATTTCTGTCTTATTATACACAAAATTAGAGGCATGAATCAGAGTAGGCATTATTGTCATCACACAAAGAGAAATACCTCCAGCATTTCATGCAACTTTGCATTTTCATCATGATCATTGTGCTGTCGAATTCATTCTACATACATCAGATTTTACAAATAACAAAAATGGTACTGATTTATTTTACAATTTAACATGAAAGGCATTAATAAAACAAACTGTATAAATACGTGTGGTGTTAGATCAGAGTTCCCATTGAGTCCTTCCTCATCATAATAAGCAATGAAATCTTGAACAGCCGGTTCCCTCTATACAGGGGGATTATCTTCTGATAGCAATTCCTTGATCGGCCCATATATAATTGTTGATGGATAAAGATGTGGAATGAAAAAGCATGCAATGGATAATCTCGGTCCCATATGGTTTGCTAGCACTTGGTGCTCAACACTTTTAAATCTGTCATTAGATATGAGCTGCAAAAGGCAAATATTACAACAGAAGAAACCTTAGAACTGTTACAAGCAATTATACACCAATCTGTTCTCCTATGGCCTTGCCTCAAAATCTTAAACACTTACTCAGGCATCACAATTAAAATTACCAAATTATTCTCTTATTTTGCCAAACAAAGTAAACACCATAGACCATAAATCAAAAGAATAGAGCAATGGATGAGGAGGTGGTCAACTGATTCCCCATTTCTTTTATACATACAACACAAATCCAAAATCAGAATCTGCCGTATCCTAACATTATCAATAGTCAAAATATTCCCCAAAGCTACAGTCCATACAAAAAAAGCAACTTTAGAGGGGACCTTAGACTTCCAATCAGTCTTCCAAGGTCAAGACTAATTGAAACTTTTTGTCAGCACTTGGTAATAAGAACGAACAAGCAAATTCTAGACATTAAATTGTAGAAGAATTCCAATTCCCAATCTTCGCCGTATCTTCTAAAAGTTAGATCCCAATAAAGAACACTATTTCAAAACTTCATCAAATCAGCTACATAGGCCTCTTTATTTCAACTTAAAGAAAAAAAAGTCTTGGACAGAGCACACACAAAGAAGTGTCCCCACACCAAATATCATACCAAAATCTAACAGTAAACCCAACCCCAACCTCAAATTGGATGTGACGAACAAAAGATGGCCAACCACGACTAATAGACTTCCACAAACTCACTCCATGAGGACCAATATCGGGAAGAAAGCACCAGCCTCCCCCTTCACAACCATATTTTGCCCCTATCACTCTCCTCCACAAGGCCTGTTGCTCATTCCCAAATCTCAAACCTTTTTCTATGTTAGAGAAAGGTCAGATAGAATAGAAATAATTGAATTAAGAGCATTCAAAAGCAGCAAATATGATTGGCAGACATAAGATGAAGACTTAACCAACTGCCAGTTATCTTAGAGAGAGGGAAAATAATGAGAGTATATGGTTGCACCATTACAAGTACATAGCTCAAGAGAACATTTTGTTAAGGTGCCAAAAGCAATCTGACATTTTCAACAGAATGTCCCAAATAATGAGAGTATAATGTTGAGATGCACTATGGAAAATTTTGTTGCTACTGTAATGCTGCATCTATCAGTCAACCAAAAAGATTAACACTTGAATTTGGAACACAATCTATCCATTCTGTACTCTCTTTTACTCTCCTCCCTTGATTTCAACCACCAAAAGAAAAAACAGCACACTTCTAAACTTAACCTGGAAGCTGAGCATCTTGATCAACAAACACCTAATTTTTCTGTGAGAACCTTTGGAATATTGCAAGCACTAAAACCAACGTAAGATATTAATATTAATAAAAGTCATCTGCACAAAGAATGAATTTGCCACATGTCTAATATACACACCATCTGCAGATAAGTAAACTATTCCACCAATATCCTAAGTCCATAGATGGTATAGATTGTTTAAACCACAACCTATTCTATATTGTTACCATTCTGAAGGGAACCCCTTAAATTTTGACAACAAATTAATTGCTCTTTAATTGCCTTCATAGAACCTCAGAGTTTAGCCTGTTGTTTTTTACAGCCAGAGGACTGATCGTACGACTTTGAAGACTACCCGCCTCCTTTGAATTAACAAGTAAGTAAAGATTTTACCCCTCTTCATGGTTTAAAACTTAATGAATGCTCATCTTGAAGAACATAGAAATATTCACAAAGAGAAAATAAGAATCTAAATATTATTTATCACTTGTTATATATGAGGCATACTTAGAGACAATTGATATAGGAGGCAAACATTAAAATTTTAGAAAATTACAAGTAATATGGGTAAATGAGTTAATTACCTTCATGGAAATATCTGAACCAATTAAACCCTTAGCAATCTCATGTATAGTTTTGCTTGGATCTACATTAAATGTCATCAAGAAATTTTACAGTATGTTAGCAATTTAAAGTTCACTTGCCACTGCATAGTAAGTTAGAAACACAAAATCCATTGAAATGAACAGTAAACATATATCCACTTGGGGGAAGGGGAGAGGTAACTTGAAAAAGTTTGAAATAAAATAGGTTTGGACTCAGGGATCTGTTTTTCTTTTAAAGGAGACTTTACCACTATAAACTAGAAACAAGGCGGATGCATGAAGGAGATGATGAAATTGTATTAAGAAAATTCCAAGACAAAGCTTCTTCGCTTGGCTTATCATGCAGAACAGATTGGCTAATAGGGACCAAGTAACGCGATACTTGTATTTTCTATGGAAGTGCTATGGGATAGCAAGGAAAGCTTAGATCGCTTGTATTAGGAATATGGTTTTCCAAAAAATAATTTGAGAGTGGCTATTGAATGAGACATGTTGGTACCAGGTACAGTGGTGAAAGGAATGGGAGAATTCACTCAGATTGTCATAGAATAGAGGACTCCATTTTCCATAACATAATAGAGGCTTCTAGTTGAAGCTTACTGCTAGCCAAGTACTTTCTTCGATTTTCCCTTTTGTATATGGGACAACCAAATAGAGTTGAAATTGTATGTCACATTATAACACCCCACAAAACCAAAACTCCAAAACTTGGCTCAAATAATAAAATGACACAACTTTTAACTCTTAAATGCAAAAGATAATACTCACCACACTAGACGTCATTGGAGCTGTCAATTCAAATGCATAGCCAGGATCAGCAACGTTTGCAACCATTGACAGCTCTCCTTGGTGTGCCTAAAAGTTAATAACATTCTACAGAAACTTACAGCTACCGGTCTTGGCTGCTGAAAAGGTTCAGTAGATAAAAGCAGATCTTCGTATGTAGTGGTCCAACTGCAAAAGATCTCATGGTTACACCCAAAAGGAATGACAGAACTCATCAGCCTCACCACTAGGGTGCTAGATTATTAAACTTGCTAGCCAAAAATATTAGAAAGTCGAGGATCATATAGGTATATTATTAAGTATTATTATCACCTGGATCTGGTCGTTCTGTAGCTACTCCATTATAGCAAATACCCGCTCGATTCCAAGACTAACACCAACTGCTGGAACCTGCTTCGCACCAAACATACCAATAAGGTTGTCATAACGTCCGCCAGCAGCTATTGAACCAACCTGAGGACATGCACAAGCAAATCACATTGTCAATACTTAAAACACACACACGTTTTCCCGGAAACACATGAAGCAAATGAAATGCACCAATTACTAGATCACATATGAAGCAAATGAAATGCACCAATTACTAGATCACACATGAAGCAAATGAAATGCACCAATTACTAGATCACACAAGAAGCACATGAAATGCACCCATTATTGAATACGAACTGAAAAATGAAATTTTCAAATTTAAATTTTACATCAGTTCTGATGTTAGCTATGGATTTTTGTTTCCTCATCTCCACTACCAAGGCAGAATGAAAGACATTCGCTTTTGTTTCCTCATCGCTTTTGATGTTATTTTCAATAAGTTCATAAAGACTTTTTCATTTCATGACTCAATTTATCTCTTCTCTTTCCACAATCCTTTTCCAACCTCCTCCTTCGTCACGGTTGTCACCCCACAACACTCATGTAAACAAAAACAGTAATAGGCATTTTCTTTATGGAGAAATCATCTTTCCTACCCCCAGAAATTAGACAGCACAAGTAAATGGCTGAAATAATCAAAACTCTAGAGACTGAAAATGATACATGTCATAGAACCATATGATTGTCACAGGATTATAAAATACAGAGGAGTGAAGACAACGCAAATTAAGAACAATAATTCATAAGCTTCTACAGCAGCACTAGGATCATTAACCATATCAGATATAAATAGACATACAACATTACCGCCATCCAAACTTCGTCACACAAGAGTCAATAATAAAGGAAAAAAAAGAACTAAGAAAAGACAGCTATTCGAGAGGATTACCAATGACCTACTATCATGAAAAGCTAACATATAATGCCACCAATACAAAACCAGCCACACATATATCAACAGCACTCTGATAGGATGGAATACGTTGTTCAAGTGTGCTCTTTAAATTAGAGCATAGGCACATGTCACTGCCATGTCAAATTATCACAGTAATTTTTTTTTTTTTGATAAGTTAAACTATCACAATAATTCAATGTCCATTTGTTCTTCTACAGTTTTGGCCAGTCAATTTTACCAGTTCAGATCACAACTAATATGATAATAAACCATTAAAAAAAATTCTCCCAGTTCAATAAGTGAAAAGATCCTTGGGCATCATTATAAAAGGATCAGCTATTAAAGTGTCACCAATAAGAATATGGATTCACAAGGAAGAAAAAATAAATGAAATGAAAAATACAGATGTTTCTTAAAAAATTACCTATGCACCGCCTTTAAAAACAGCCTCAAATATGACTCTAGTATAATAATCAAGGCCTCTGGCAAGACTCAAGTCAAAACCCACTTTGACACTGCAAGAGCTTTAAATAAAGACTTTTTCATTCAGTGCATCAACAAATCCATTGTGTCCTAAGAACTTGCTGCCCTGCTGCTTAAGTTTAGATAATAGTTCCAAAGGCTGTCCCCTTTCCTTCACAAAAGTGCCAATTTCATCTGCTGTCTCAACAGATAAGCCCTTCTCCTCCACCTAACAATAATTAACAAGAAATATATAACCAAACATACTAAAAGTTATGCAATGATATAAATGGAATACAGAATTAAATTATTAATCCAACATTTCATTTATAAATGTTATTGCAAAGAGAAAAGCTCAAGTAAAGAAAGACATTGCCTTGAATTTGGTATCAAACAATTTTGGTGTTGTATTAATGGCTGACAGGCTGATGAGAAAAGTCAATTTTCTGTAAAAGCGACATGAAGAACTGCTAAGATACTAGTAAGTGAGACTATGTAGGTCATGCTCTAAATGCCCTAGCTACACCTATTGGTGATTGAGGTGAAATTTCAACGTATGAACCTCAGATAATTGAATCTGCCACTCTTGGTATCAGTTTCAAGTGCAAGTTAAAATGGTAAAGATGCAATTACCTTATAGACACAACCACAAAAAAGAACACCTCAATATATGCCAACTGACCATCAAAATTCATCCCCGTTTTCTTCTCCTCACTGGTTCCTTGACTGGTCTTACCTTGCCTGAAAAGAACACAAGCAAATACTAATATGCAAATCATTTAACTACAAATAGATATATATGTAATCGGTATTAAATCAAAGTATGGTACCATGTCCAGTCCCACAATCAGGAGGATGTGTCCGTGTCCGTTGCGGCCGATCCTCAATGTGTGAAACCTCTGGTGGGGGGCTGGGTAGCGGGACAGCACTAGGGGTGGGCATGAATCTCATGTCATCTCTACCACGTACATCTGTGGGGGCTGTGCTGGTAGTCGGTGGGGGAGACATACGGGTGGTGGGCAACGAAGTTGTAATAGAGGATGTGGATGGGGACCGAGAGGCGTCCCCATGGGCAAATGTATGGGATGGACCTGCATCATCGTGTGCCATGGAGCCCATGTCATAACCAATGTCCAAACACATCTCATCTTCTGCCTGACTTGCCTCCTCCATGGTGTGGTCATGCACGGGGGTGCGACGCCGACTAGATGTGGGCACGGGTGTGTGACGCCAACCAGATGTGGGCACGGGTGTGTGACGCCGACCAGATGTGGGACGTTGAGCAAATGTGGGACGCCGTCCAGATGTGGGTCGCTGACTAGATTGACGGCGGCCTCCTTGCCCTTGACGTCCACCTGTTTGCCGACCACGCCTTACAGCCGGTTCTCTTATGTTGCCTGCAGCACGTGCATCGTCCAAGGTCAACCGACCGAGCTCTTCAACAGCTTGCAAGGCATTAATATAGTCGGTGTAGATCTCAGACCCTGGTTCGCACTTCGCCATAATCCTCAATTGTGATTCAACCTGTCAGAAGTAGATGAGTATTGTTAGTAGGTTGAACTAAACTATGCGAAGCGAGGTACATTTATAACAAAACAATCTTTGTAAACTTACCAAAGTGTCCCAGTATGAGGTCGCTTTTGTAATATGGCGAACAGTGCGGGGACGAAACCACACCATATACTCGTCATTGTAGCTCATCTCCCCTTGAAAGGGCGGTGCATCGGCAATTGTGGAGTGCGCAGCCCATTTAGCAATATGTGTGGCATGTTCTTCAGCCTAGTTTTTATCCTGCTTGCCCTGAAGTGTTATCTTGTGAAGTTCAATTGAAGTATCAACATTTTCGGGTCTGCCTTGCTTCATCCCAAACTGTCGGAGAACACATTCGGGGTGATGGCCTTCAACCACCCAAAAATGTATGAGCGGCACAATAGACCTCCATATGTCTTGGCCGGCCGTACAATATGCGGGCAGGGAACGCAAATCATTTAGGTATGGCTCCCAGACAATCTACAATGATCCAACAGATGCAAACAATCATATTAACATTATGTGTAAAAAATGCTTATTCATTCCAAAGCTTATTGTAAATACGACAACTACATGCCAAAGCGGTTCCCACTTGTAAGGAACGATACCTGATTTGGCCGTAGCGAAGCAAGCGACACACGATAGGCGCATAGGACGTGTGTTGCATGTTCAGTTGTTATCTTAGCCCCTTTCCATCTAGCAAACAACACATACATAACCTTCATATTACTTACTTACAAAATTTCCATGCGAAAAAGATAATGCAGAAATGTAAAACGGTAACTATCTAAGATCCTACATACCTGATAGCAAGTGGACCTGGGGGAAGTGTCTGGTGTGGATGCCTCATCACAGGACACATGTGTGGAAACCTCACCCATGCCCACAACTGCACCAATAGCACAGCACCGCCAATCTGCTTGGCTGTCTTCTCGGATGCCTTACAGAGGTGTCTATATAGCCAACTTAATGCGGCACTACCCCAACTATACTTCTTTCCGTTGCTAATTGGATTGAAAAATTGCAGATACATAATGTTGTGCCGTTCGCCAGACTTATCCATAAACAGGATACCAGCCAACATCTCCAGTATGTAAAACCGAGCATACTGCTGGATAAGCATCTCAGTGGCGTCAGCCGGGAGCGGATTACGAAACTGCGCCTCGAGCCATTTGGCTTTTACCCTTGGCCCTTCCATCACTGCGGTGTTCCTATTACCATCGAGTTCTCTGTTTGGCGGCCTATGCCCCAGCAATTCGGTGCAGAGGTCGGCCCACTTGTCCATACGCGTAAATCCCACCACCGACAGGCCAACTACAGGTACCCCCATAATAACCTCTATGTCTTGCAACGTGATGGTCATCTCACCGTGGGGCAAGTGGAATGAGTGCGTCTCCGGCCGCCATCTCTCCACCAATGCTGTGATTAGTGCATGGTCAACGTCTATATTTGGGACCCGAAGTAGCCCATCTAACCCCGCATCTATGATATAAGCGGCAATCTGTGGATCTAACCCACCTTCAAATAGACCTTTCTCTCCGCGACGACAAGTCAGTACACCTGGCACTCTCTGCAAACAGAGCAGCTTAGTATTAATAATACCATTCACTAAGCATGTAATAATTACGCTTCAAACTTAAATGCCAAAAATCTGTCTACTACATATATTGACTACAATTTTGGACAAGTGCATACCTCGTTCGCCATAGGAGCATCCCAAAGCAAACTTGAACGATGCACATCCTGCCTCGTCAAGACATCCCGTATAGAGGGTCCCTGTTGATGTGGGTCCATATCTGGCATAAATTAAAGGTGATTAATGGCCTATTTGATGCCTTAAATAGATAAGTTTCAAGCTTAATCAAGAATAAATCACCAAAAGATCGGTGCACAAAAATCTAAAAATGAATAACAGATTATTGGATGGAAGCATGAAACAGTAAAATTTTATTTCTCTATGTTATATTTTATTTTTTATTATCTACTTACTATTACAAAATGTCATGTCGCTAGCAAGTTACTCTTGATTGTTACTAAAATTTATTCTTAAACCCTTCTTCTACATTAGACCTAAGTTCTCCTTACCAAATAAACAATCATGAGACTTAACAGCCCACACTGGTAGTGCCACTAATTTCGAATCTAATTCACCAGTTATAGGTTCATTAAAAGAACTTATATAAAAAATGATCACCCAAGTCTCCAGGGTGTATACAACTTGGCACCGAAAACAATCAAACACTCAAATAACAAACATCTATACAATCACAAACCAAACATTAAGAGTGACTTACTACAGCTAACATCCAATCCAATAAAGTTTGAAAGATAAACAATTTCAGTTCCGCTAAAGTCCTTTCTAAATAGGCATAGGCCCTTTTTTTTCTCTTTTATCTCTCTTTTTTCCTTTTGGATGGTCAAATCGTGTCCCATAACTTTTTTGACTTTCCATACGCTCCTTTGGGGTTAAGGAAAAGAAGATCTATCATGTACTATTTGGAAGCAGCAGCATCTCACTTCTGCACCTCAGTTACTGTGAATTTGTTGAGTCTTAAAATGGTTTCTTTAAAGTTTGAAAAACAAAATAAGAATCTGACACCTACTAAAGACTGAAAAACCAAATAAGAACATGCATATTTGGATATATTACCTTCTTATCATTTAAAGTTTGAAACAAGCTTAAGCCAGAGCTCCCTTTTCCAGAAAATTTTGATATTGTTAGTACTAGCATACATATGTCACTGACATTCATACCAACTTGAATATGTAAAGTTGGCCAATACATGTCATAACTTACTTATGAATCTTCAATGAGGAGCAAAATTATTTGGGAAAAGACCAAAGTATGAGAACAATCATAGAGAATTGTTTGGCCACTTATCAAAAAAATTTAACCGAGGAATAAATTTTCTCATACTTGATGGGCTCTTTAATTATGTGGGGGTTTCAGATGAGATGGACTCAACTAGCTTATCAACTGTTTGAACTACAACTGGAGAAACAAGCAGGATTCTTCTTATATAAGACTTGACTATTGAACTTTCTTTTTTCTCCCATTTCTTATGGTTGAACAGGTTGGAGATTTTTTGGTGTAATTTGATATACTAATGATGTTGTTTTTAGCTTACAAATTCATTGCTGATGTAAATGCTCACTCAAAACTGTAAAGAGAGGTCCTAAAATGAAATGTTTTAGTATAAGAAATTGTATTGCATGCAGTTCAAGAAAGCTAGAAATAACAAGGGATTAGTAAATATTCAGGGACAAAATATGCTTAAGGCTAACTCTTGTATAGCTTATGCATAAATAAAAAATTTTGCTATTACTTCAAATACTGTTTTACAATCATGAAACTACATGGCCATAAAATGAAGGTTGAACCTAATTGTTAAAATGGAAAAGTGGTGGGATGAGAAAGGGGGAATGAATGCATTTCAAATATATAAAGGAATGGCAGCATTTGTTCGACATTAGATGTACCACTAATTTAACACTAGATATGAAAGTAGGATGAGACAGTTCAATTGTTGAACAAAGACCATTTTCTTTTCAGTCAAAGGGGCTGCAAGTACAAGGGCAAGAGACCCAAGTTTGGCAACTAATGACCTATTCAATATGGCCATAAATTTAGTTGCATGGTCAAAAGTGTTAGGATATGTGCCCTTAAATCCTATTGTATGATGCTATGTATGATATTATGTATGACATTATGTGAGAAATGATGTATGACTTAATATTGTGTTTAATAAAGTTGTTTTATTCTTATCTAAAATAATGGTAACATGAATATTCGGACATTATCAAATAGTCCATGAGATGCATAGTATGTGATTTATGTGATTTAGTCACAGAAGATATAGATCACAAGTTCTTTGTAAACTCAGAATTTTGGTTCGTAGTCGGTGATGAAATTGGGCATTTCATCTGCGAAGACTATAACATATTAACTACGATGATTTGTCTTGATCATGGAAGTGGTGACTTCTAGTTAATATGTTGGTATGTTTTAAGAGTCAAGACATATTGAACTGGACTGCTGTGAGATTTATTATTCTCCTAACGACTGTCAATTGAATAATAAATCTCACGACTTGTATTCACATGAACTCTTAATCCTGAGAGAATAATGGACCTGATCATGAAATGTAGGTTGCTTTGATATATCAGGAGTGAGATCTAAAGTAATGGTCAAAACTTCAGTATGTTGGGCAGCCACATTTAGTGTTGATGGAACATATATTCTCAAGATGGAATTCATAGTCTCTTAATGGAGATATAAAATATTCTCTTGAGATAAGTTTAATGGGTACAGTTATTCAGAGTGTTAGGCCTAATCACTTTAGTAAGACTAAAGTATATATTTATAAAATTGGATTTCATAAATATATGATGAATAACTTAAAAGGATTAAACCGGGTACTCAAGGATTAAGATGTAGTAATTTACAAAGTGGCAGTCTATATTCATGACTTTGTATTACTACGAATGTTTTATGAAGGGGTTGCATGTATAATAAAGTCTTGGGATATAATTTATTAATGAGGCCTAGAGTGCAATTATATTTATATAGTGGTATTAAATATAATTAATGGTAACTTTGGACTTGTCAAGAGTTGACAGAAAAGCCCAAGGCCCATTGGAGCTAGTGTCTTATTTGTTCCCTTTTGGTCCCACTCCAAGCCACACACTAAAGCCCAATTCGGAAGGCCCAAAAGGCTAGCCCAATTAGATAATCAGTTATGCGGAGAGAAACATACAGAATTTTATATTGAATGAAATGGTTTGTATGTGTAAGGTAATGAAAATAAGGAAGAGAGACACTCTTTCATATTCTCTCTAGAAACATAGAACTGATTGAGAGACCACACATCTTGGGCATCAAGTGGAATTGGAGTGAAGATTGAAAGTCTTCCCGAGTACTTCTTCATTCGGTTTTGAATTTCACCGCATCAAGGTACACTCTCTTGTTCTTATATTCTGAAACCTACATAGTGCATGTTATCAATTGCGAATGAAGTAGATCCGTTTATTTTTCGCTGCGTATGTTTTGTATGCGATACAAACATGATGATTTCCCAACAAAAAGAACTTCTGTATTCAAGATTACTAAGATACGGTTTTGTTGGGTTTTAAGCCTATTTTTGTCTAGAGCTGTCTATATCAACACAAATCTCTGTAGTCATGATATTTGCATGATAGATAAAATGTTGACTAGCATAAATGCAAATGAAAATACATTACCCACAAAATACCCCCAAAATACCGACATACCCACAAACAACCCTAACCCCCAAATGCTTGATGCTCAAACAAATATTCGGAGCAGGAGCATACCATGTGATTCAAAACTGACGATGCACCCTGAGAATGAGAATACAGAGCGTGAGCGAGACGGAGAGTGAGAGAGCGTGACAGTGAAGAGGGAGAGCAAGACAGCGGAGAGGGAGAGCGAGACGGAGAAGTGAGAGCGCGAGGGACACGGAGAGCCCGAGCGACGGGGAGAGTGGGGAGCGAGAGCTCAGTAAGGGAGATTGAGAGCGTGAGATAGCGACTAGCGAGAGTGAGAGGGAGATTCAGAAAGTGAGGATTCTTCGAGCTAAGTGTGAGCAGGAGAGAGGAAGATTCTGAGAGATCTGCGTTTTATAAAGAGACCATACTCGAGTTCAAGAAACTCGAGTACTGCTTAAAAGGTACCCGAGTCCCTTAAACTCGAGTATGACCTGCCAATACCAAAAAATCTACCCGAGCCATACTCGAGTTCATTAGGCTCGGGTATATTTTACACAGTACTTGAGTTTCTTGAACTCGAGTACTATCTGGTTATTACGCTTTTGTGACTAAGCCACTAAAGGGACCATACTCGAGTTCAGGAAACTCGAGTACTATGTAAAATGTACCCGAGTCCCTTAAGCTCGAGTATGACCTGGCAAATACCAAAAATCTACCCGAGCCATACTCGAGTTCATTGGGCTCGGGTAAATTTTACATAGTACTCGAGTTCAGGAAACTCGAGTACTATCTGGTTATTTTTAAATTGGCGAATGCCATGTCAGCTGTGCCACGGTGGCAGGGGAAGGGTGTACTCGAGTTCGGTGTGCTCGAGTATCATATAGAACTCGAGTTTCTGGAGCTCGAGTAGCATAAAAGGTGGTAGATTCCTAATTAGTTCCGAAACAGTGTTTTTTTGCTACAAATTTCAGGAATAAGTGGTATTTGGCCATTTTGGCCGGTTTTTATGGGTCGACTGTAGTTGGTAACTATGATTTTTACATGAACGGATCTTTTTTTTTTTTCAATTGCATCAAAATTGTTACAAAAATTATAGCACAAATTTATATATATAGAGTCTTTCTTTATCCTTAGAAAGTAGATTTCAGTTTTCCATACAATTAATTGCTAAAGCAACTAAAACTAAAAGATAATAGAACTGCTCCTTTGTTACTTTATAACCCAGTAATTTCTCTAAAGGATCAATCAACTGCTCCACCAATTCTGTCACATTGGATCCATCCATTTTGATTTATGTGGAAGAATCAAGTTTGGAAAAGCATGATTAATTAGTATTTGTTTATGAATTTGGAATTGGTGACAGTAACGCGGTCATATTACTTTCTCTTTACCCCGTGACATTGTTGTAACTTTTGTCTTTGAGATGTTATCCACATGAATACTAAAAGAGGAAGTAACTCCGGTCTAAAAGTGCTTTAATCAATTAGTAATTTGTTAATTGAATTGTTATTGTTGCTTTTCTTTGTTGATGTTGGCCCTTCCAAGATTTGGAATGCATAAAGTTTATATCCTCGTTTTCTAATTTGGTTTACAGTATATTCCTTCACTTAGCTTAGCTATAGTCTTTTATTTTGTGATAACCTTGTTAGTTTGTTATCTATACAATTTGTCATAGCTCTCTTTTTATTCCATCTGAATTGCTTGGCTCTAAGATATGAGAAACAGAAACTTGATTCATCTAGCTCTAGCTGTGGAACTGCACTGCTGGTCTTGTCATGTATGTGTGTGGAGCATCGAACAAATGGAACTTGATCCTTAGATATAGAAAGAGAGGACTAAGTAGCACTGATACGAACACTAGACATGGTTGCAATACAATACAATAAGGATATGACAGTATTATATTATTTTTATTTTTATTTTTTTTATACTGAAAATATAAATATGTACTAAAGTTTAAAAATATATTTCTAAAATTAATATTGTGGGGGTTGAGTCAACCTTGGTTGGACAAGACTAATTAATTTTTATGTGGGAACGAATGGATAGGTCACAATGAAAAATCTAAAGAGACCAAAGTCAGAAACTAGATGTTTGAGATGATATAAGACCAAAAAATACTCACATATAAGACTACCTTTAGTTGGTTTCTCCCTTGGGGTATGTTTGTTTGGAGCGATTTTAAGGAGGATAGAAAATTGAGAAGAGAAAAGTGGAGAGAAAGTAGTTTTAGTGGATGTTTGATTGGAAGGGGGAGAGAAAAAAAATGGTGGTGGACCTAGATGTTTTCTCCCCACCTAGAATTGGGGGGGGGGGGGGGGGGGGAGCTCAATGTATTGAGCTAATGAAAATGCCTATGGGGGGATGACAATTCTGCCTATACAAAAAATTCATGTCAAGGAAATTTGCTTCACCCATAAAACCAAACATTATCTCATTCAAAATACAATTACAAAAATTGTTGAACCCCTACTATGTTGCTTTGCTTTACTCTCTCTAGGAAAAAAAAAAAAAAAAAACAGAAATCTCGCGTTAATTCCAAGTTTCCAAATCAATCATTTATGATTTTGATTTTGAATGTTTAATTTTTGTCTCTTACCAATTACAAGTTCATATCTCTAGTGTCATTTGGTTCATTTCATACTAGATAGCTAGATTTTAATACATTTATGGAATATTAAAAATTGAAGTATTTGATTCATTTCATACTAGATAGCTAGATTTTAATAAATTTCTAGAATATTGAAAATTTAAGAATGTTTTAGGATGATATCTTGCCAATTGAAGTACGCATTTTTTTTCCCTTGAAAAAGGATGTTTACTTTATGTTGGGGACATACAATCACGTCTAAAATACCATCTACACGGTAAGTTTGGGGCTGTCCATCGACATTGAGAATTTTTAATTTACACCCTCAAGTATGAAATCAATGTCAATGTGCCCCTTCCATCTTGGTCCGTCTCATTTTGGCTATTAATCCACTCAAATATGACATCATTATAGGGTGGTTGCTGCAATTTTGCCTGGGGTTTGCTGTTAAGTTTGTGGTTAGGCTGGCATACACAGTGGTGATTTGGTGGCTCTGAGGTGCTTGGGCAATGGTGCTTGGATGGGTTGATTTTTGGATTCACAATTAGACTTTGGGTTAATTTCTTCTATTTTTATTCAAAAGATGTAATTTCATAGGATAACATGCAACATACAAAGAAAATAAAATTAAAAATATAAAAAAATTAAAATATAACCAAATCAAACCAACTTAAAGTAAAGTTAAACATAAACATTCATCAATCTAAAGAATTAAATATTCATCAAAAGAAAGTGTATATATATATATATATAGAAAGAGAGTATTTACCTTTTTTTTTAATAAAATATGAATTGAATAGAAGAAAAAATAAATAAATAGAGACAATTTACATATTTTTCCATCTTTCTTTCCTTGTCACTTTAGCAAGCATTAATTGGTGATATTCAAATCTGGCTCCACACGGTTTTGACTAAACTATCCACTAGTGGATTCCACATCTACTCCAGCTCATTTGATTGCTTCTTTGTTACTTTATATCCCAATAATTTCTCTGAAGGATCAATCAACTGCTCCACCAATTCTGTCACATTGGATCCATCCATTTGATTTACGCGGAAGAGTCAAATTTGGAAAAGCATGATCAATTAGTATTTGTTTATCACTTTGGGGTAAGTGACAGTGACGCTGTCATATTACCTTCTCTTTACCCCATGGCAGTATTGAAACTTTTGTCTTTTGAGTTGTTATCGACGTAGATATCAAGTGGAAGTAATGACTACTCCGGTCTAAAAGAGCTTTAATCAATTAGGCTACTTAAGTTTAAACATATATTTTTAACTTTTAAATAATATGACACGCGTATTTTTATAAATTTTTTTTACTCACATATATTTCTAAAAAAATTAAAAACTGTTGTTTAAGCCCACATACCAACAGCCATATTTGTTAATTGAAATATTATTGTTGCTTTTCTTTGTTGATGCTGGCCCTTCCAAGATTTGGAATGCATAAAGTTTATTTCCACTTTGGTTTACAGTATATTCCTTCACTTAGCGTAGCTATAGTCTTTTATTTTGTGATAACCTTGTTAGTTCGTTATCTATACAATTTGTCATAGTTCTGTCTTTATTCCGTTTGAATTGCTTGGCTCTAAGATATGAGAAACAAAAACTTAATTCATCTAGCTGTGGAACATCACTGCTGGTCTTGTCATGTACATGTGTGGAGACCGAACAGATGAAACTTGATCCTTAGACATAAAGAGAGGGGGGCTAAGTAGCACTGATACAAACACTAGACATGGTTGCAATATAGGACTTTTTTTTTTTTTGGAGGAAAGCAATATAAGACATTGATGCTATACAATAAAATAATGATATGAGAGTATTACATTATTATTATTATTATTATTATTATTATTATTATTATTATTATTATTATTATTATTATTATTATTATTATTATTATATAAACATGTACTAAAGTTTAAAAAAGCATTTCTAAAATTAATATTGAGGGGGTCGAGTCAAACCTTGCTTGGACTTGACTAACGTCGCAATTAATATTTTTGTGAGAATGAAGGGATAGCTCACAATGAGAAATCCAAGGTGACCAAACTCAGAAACAAGATGGTAGAGATGATACAAAGACCCAAAAATACTAACATATAAGGCTACACTTTAGGGTATATTTGTTTGGAGAGTTTTAGGGATGATGGAAAATTGAGGAGAGAAAAGTAGATAGAAAGTAGTTTTAGTGGATGTTTGGTTGGGAGGAGGAGAGAAAAAAAAAAGGTGGTGGACCAGAGTGTTTTCTCTGCAGACCTACTAAAATGTTTTCTTCTCAAAATGGGGAGAAAAAGGAGAGGGGGGGGGGGGGGGCGAAGCTCAATAGCTAATGAAAATGCTTATGTGCAATTGCACATGGGCTTCGTCGTTTCTTTGCTGGTTGCTTTCTTTTTCTTTTTCCTTTGATTTTTGTTTCCATGACTCTCTATCCGTTACCTTAAGTTTCCTTTTTTTTTTTTGCTCATCTTCCTTTGGCTTGCGCTATTTTTTTTTTTTTAAATTGAAGTGTCCATACACAATTTTTTTTAATAAAAAAATTTGTTACTTTTTTATTTTATTTGATGGAGACATAATTGTAAATTTATACCAATTTTATTTTCCATCATCTCATTTTTCTTCTCAACTAAACAAATAAGTTTTTTCCCCTTATTTTTGAGACTAAAAAGCTTGTTTGGCAACCTAAAATGGATAGAAAACAAAAACCGTTCTCAAAACTCAATTTGTGAAGGAAATTGAAAACATGTAAGAGGTTGTTTTCAGTTTCTAATTTTTAAAAATCAATGAAAACATACATTTGATTTAGTGAATCTGTCTCATTTAATGAGTTAACATTAGAGTTCAAATCCTAGGAATAACATATTTTAGTATTATTTATTTTTTTCTTCAAAAACCTATCTTTTTAATTTCAACTAACCAAACATGTTTTTGATTTCAAAAATATAAGAAAATTGTTTTTTCCTTATATTCCCAAAAACAAGTTTTTGAAAATAGAAAACAAAAACTGTTACCAAGCTTAACCTATATTTCTTTTACCCTCCCATTTTCTATTCCCTCCCCATTTTCTATCATCTCACTTTTCTACTCCTTCAACCAAACAGACCCTTAAGCACACACTTGTTGGTAGCTCTCTCTCTCTGAACCCCTTATACCATGGGGTTTTCCCCTATTTATTCTAATGTTAGTAGTAAGCTTGTAATGATATGGGCCCTGCTCTGTTAGACATTAGATTTGCCTTTTGGAATCATACTGGGAGTACGTGTTTAACCCACTATTTATATTGGCCACTTCAAAAATTAATGCGTAGGCCACCATTGTCTCTTGCTAACACCGCTACTGTAGCTATTCCTCGCAATTAGTGTCACATCTTGAATAATGTGCTTGTTTGTGGAGCATCCCCAAGCATTGTAGTTCCTTGCCATATAACTTGAGCAAGTTCTCCTTGGCAAGTCGATTTTAGATGAAATTCTCCTGGACAAGTGACATTGAGCCAAACGAAGCTCCTTGGTATGATATGGGCTCCTGAGTGGACCCCCTTCATCAATTGGGCCTTCTCTATTTTTCATTGGGCCTATGGCTAATGGCCCAATACCAAGTGGGCTATTTATTATCCCCACAAATATAAAACCATTAGATAAAATTTGTAGCTAGTGTTTGGGTTTAACATTCATAAATATTGACAATAGACCATATTCATTGATATCCTAAAAGCAACATCAATCAATTTCAATTTCTTGTGGCTTTCAAATCTACTAACTATATGAAAAGCAAGCGTGAAAAGATTTATCTACAATAGTTTGGTTTGGTCAAATTTTGTCTATTGTTAAGCCAAAACGGTGAGTTTGGATGAGAAAGGAAGAACTTTAATATTAAGAAATGTTATGCCCACAATAAAATACTTTCACAATAAATCTTAAGTGAAGGATTATTTCTAACTATTATTGGTGGGAGAGAGGGTAATTTCAATGCTAGGTTCAAATTAAAACCAGTAACAATTTACTGTTAGTATATATTAGTGATAGAATTAGTTATTTACTGAAGAGACACAACACTATAATATGGTGCACACTCACTTATACAATATCTCCTATTTGGTCGATGGTGTTGCTTCACCAACATACAGCAGAGTATTAATTAAGTGTTAGAATTAGTTATTTACTGAAGAGTTGTGTCTCTTATATAAGATACAACTCTTGGTGAACAGACATATCTCTTCCCAAGAGACATGAAGGAGTTTATAAGTACTGGGACTCCTTATTCATTATGACATTACTTTTTATTATTCTCTCTCTGTCTATGTTGGTGATTCCTAATCTAATGACATTACCATACACATTAAGGGACCATTACTGGTATTAGAGCTAGGTTTCGATCCTGGGACCTGTGGGTTATGAAGGAATGGGGATGCCCTGAGAACATGGATATGCAGCTTCTGCTTTGGGGACACAATTGGTCAATATTAAGCAAAATAGCATTGTATGAGAAGTTAATGTATGAATGTAAAGTCTACTAATGTGCATTATACATAACACAAGTTGTACAATGAAAAGTCATTGAAGTCATACGAGAAAACCTTTAGGATACTAACTTAGAGGAAGTATCAAGCGATTTAGTGCATGTCAACACATGTCTAGTGTGTGTGGCTGAAGGATGTCGACCGGCAGTGTAGGTGTGGACTGAGATCCCCGGCTGCGTGTGGTGACAAAAGTCCCACATATTCGATGCCATTCATTTGAAATGCTAATATTTTACAACATAAAAAGATTGAATTCTAGATTATTATCATGAATATATGCTGATATGAATTAACAAGGTGAATTTAAAACCTTAATAATTTTTTTGTTGATTGTTTACATCTTTTTACTGCTTCAATATCTCTTTGCTTAGCTTAATTGATTGGTAGTTTTATTTAGTTTTAAAATAAATTATTTTTATTGAAATAGATTATGATTTATTAAATTAAGGTTTGATTAGTTTTCTTACGTTCAAACATGTCCCTTACCGTGAACTATATCCTTAACTAATAATATTATGACACATCATTAAATTTAATTTAGACTAAACATAAACCAATTAAATGTAAGAGTATAAAATCACATATGGTTGAGACATAATTCATGAAAATTTAATTTACCATTAAAACATGTTTTTTTGATATATTTTTTTAAAATTTGATAGTCCGATTGAGACTCATGAAGTATCATTTTGATCATTATGAGTTCAATAGAAATCATATAGTCAAAATTACAGTTATTCCTTGTGATATGATATGCAATGGTATGCTAGATGCAATACGAGTTAGGTTAAATGGGAGTTACAAAATGGGGTGTATACAAGAAATAAAGTAAAATTAGAGATTATTTTTATGAAAGAATTGAATGAATTACAAATCTAAAAGATTATGGTTTTATTTTTTGTTTTTAAATGGGCTTTATGTTGAATATCTTGTTCATTTTTATTGTTTGGTCTAATTTTGTTGTTGTTTGGGCTATTGTTGTTATTTGGGCTAATTTTTATTGTTGTTGTTTGGACTTTTATGTTTTTGTTTAAGGGAATGAGGATTATGTTTGGGAAGCTAAGATTATTTTTGTGAGAAATACTACATCTATAACACCTTTACAACAATTTCTCAACAATTTTTTCAGTGGTGGGCATTGTTTATCTTGTCACTTAAGATTTGTTGTGAAAATGTTGTAAATATAATATTAATATACTTTTGTTAAACTGAAATTGTTGAGATTCTCAAGTCAAGGTGTTCACTTTGGAATACAAATATCTTGTAACATTCATTGTATTGCATTTTATATTTCACTAATCACATCTTACTATTATTCCACCATACATGAAAAAATTATTAATGAAATTATCAGTTCACTGTAGTTATATTAATTTCTAGAGAAAGGATCTTTCACCTAACTGACCTAAGGTTATACATTTTTTTTTTCTTTTGAGAAGACACCTAAGGCTGTGCATGATTTGCAGGAATCGACCAAAGCTATGGTGGATGTCCACAAAAGAATTTATCATGAACTTATTCATTTTAATAATTCACTAACCTAACGATATATATTTGATTTATTTTTTTCTTTAGGTAATACTCTATCTGATTGTGGTTCTTTTTCCCCAGTATTATGGTTGTTAGGGAGATTCAATGCAAATGGAGGTGGTAGTGCCGACAAAAAAATTGTACACTGGTTTGGCTATAAAGATTTGAGGCATTTAATTTAGTGAATAGAACTGAGTCTGTTTTTCCTCAAAAAAAAAAAAAAAAAATCAGTGAGTATGTTGCTCTTAAAGATGCATATGTACATGTCTACTAAGGCATGGGTGTCCATTGCTTTATTATATAGAACTTAATTGCAGATATACTTTTTTAATTTTTTGATAAAAAGTTCGAATGGGTTAAATTTAGGAAAAAAAATTTATATAGATGTTTAGTTAGAAGGGGACTCCCTTTCAATATATATATGAGGTCTAGGAAATACGTTTGCACAGAATGACTAGTCTTTTCCATCCTTTTCCTACTACAAAGGGTGTAAACCCTTCTGTTTTCGTTGTACCATACTAATATTTACGCTAAAACTAGCATGAGACCATATGACTAACAAGTTGAAATAGAACGCGTTATGCTAACCATTGCCAACACAATCTCAGAGCTCATCTTTTTTGGGTCTTTGAGAGAGAGTAAGATATATATATATA
The DNA here is from genome assembly GCA_033629205.1 of Lithocarpus polystachyus. Classification (NCBI taxonomy): domain Eukaryota; kingdom Viridiplantae; phylum Streptophyta; class Magnoliopsida; order Fagales; family Fagaceae; genus Lithocarpus; species Lithocarpus polystachyus. The sequence goes on from CM066172.1 coordinate 5,729,261, forward strand.
TATATATATGTATGTATGTATGTATGTATATATATAAAATCCGATGCAAAGTCAAGATTATCGAGGGCCTCGCATGAGAGGTACAGAGAGCAAAGGAGAGCCAAGAAGGACTTAACCGATGGCAGAGCCAAAGCATATTGCTTTCACAGCAAATTCGGCGAGTCATTCTTGACTCAACTCCACTCTCTATCTCATCATGCAAGACACATAGACAAGTGTCAATAATCTTCTATATACCACTTTCATATCTTTCTTTAATTTATACCCTTCAGCGCAATTGACATATATATATATATATATAGGAAGAGATATATCCTTGGGGTTGCACATTGTTATATTGATTGGTTGTTGTGGGAATAGAATCTGGAAGATGAATGTGTGATGGGAATGTTGGGATATGATGCGTCAATGGGAATTTGTTCTCTGGATGATAGTCATGATAAGATTTTGATACAATTTAACAGGTCTGTATGGGTAATATGTTGGTTTTCTGACCAAATCCTGTTGCACTCACTAGATAATTTCTAGATTCTATGTGCCTTCTGATAAAAGGGTCCCAAAATAATTGACTATGAGAAAAAAAATTCCCATGTTCTTTACATATTTAACTTCCTCGAATTCAACTCTAACGTCCCTATTTCAACTCTAACTCTAACTGATGAAGTAAATGATAACCCCACATTAAACTTGAAAGGAGATAAAGAACGGCTGATGGACCCAGCTTCTAATGAGCTACCTTTAGTTTGGCCCAAGTCCACTTGGACTAGAATTAACCGAATGGACTTTGGGCTGAGTGGTTTTACTAAAAACTTAATGTTATCTACACTAGGAAAAAGGGAAGCACCTCAGAATGCAATGCCAAACCTGGACGGAAGTCAATCTGCACCATCTTTGAAGAAGGGAAGAATTGATGAAGCCAACACTGATGAGATATTGGCGGGGGTGGAGATCCACCCTTGCCGGAAGCAATGAGACTTCTAAGTTGGAACTGCCAAGGGCTTGGGAACCCTTGGACAGGTCGAAGCCTTTGCAAAATTGTGAGGGAACAAGCTCCCAATGTATGTTTCCTTATGGAAACAAGGCTGGACAAAGAAGGATTTGAGAAGTTGTACGATAATTTACCTTTTCCCAATCGGATTATTGCCAAAAATCCGGACTCAGGAGGAGGTATTGCATTGATTTGGAAGAATGAAGTCTCATTGGATGTTTTTAATTTTACAGCAAACCATGTACTAGCCAAGGTTGTAGAAGAAGATGGTTTTAAATGGTTCTTGACAGGATTTTATGGTTGGCCAGAAGCAAATCAACGAGACAAGTCGTGGAAGTTACTAGCTCATCTGAATACGTATGTGGATGGACCATGGCTTTGTATTGGTGATTTTAATGCTTTTCTCCATGCATCAGAAAAACAAAGCAAACGACTTGCATAAGTAGCACAAGTGGATGCTTTTAGAGAAGCTTTGGAGTTATGTCACCTTGAAGATTTGGGTTATAGAGGCTACCCATTTACTTGGAGGAATAAGAGGCCGGGAGAATCAAATACAAAAATCCGCCTTGATCGGGCTATAGCAACTAAGGAGTGGAGGGAAAAATATCAGTTGAGTACAGTTACTCATCTTTATTCCCATGCATCAGATCATATGCCTATTGTTCTTCAGAGTCAGAGTTATCATAAGCAGAGACAGAAAAGGGAAAGGTCGTTTAAATTTGAGGAATCATGGCTTATGTGGGAGGAATGTGAGGAGGTGGTGAGTGAGGCATGGCATGCGAATGGTAACAATGAGGTGGGGTTAGTTTCAATTAGGGAGAAAATTAAACACTGTGGATCGGACTTGATGGCATGGGGGACTTCCAAAGCTGATCCGAATGAGGAGGATATTAAAAAATTACAAAAACAACTTGAGATTCTCACTGAGGCCGAAAATACTGAGGGGACTAAAGCTGAATATTTGGTGGTTAGCAAACGGTTGGATGATTTATTGTTGAAGCAAGAGATTTAATAGGCTTAACGGTCAAGAATTCCCTGGCTGAAATATGGGGATAAAAACACAAAATATTTCCATTCCAAAGCAAGCCAAAGGAGGAGGAGGAACCATATAAATGGGATTCAAAATGGGGAGGGTCTATGGGTGGAGGATATGGAGGATATAGCCAATGTAGCTGCAGGGTATTTTGACAATTTATTCTGTGCAGGTTCATGTGATCAGATGGAGGAATGTATTGATGCAGTCCCTAGTAAAGTGACCCTTGAAATGCAGCAGATGTTGTCCAGTGATTTTACTGCAGAGGAAGTGGAAGTGGCGTTGTTCCAAATGGGACCAACAAAAGCTCCTGGGCCTGATGGTATGAATGCTCTTTTCTACCAAAAATTTTGGCGTATTATGGGTGAATCTGTTACTATGGCTGTGTTAGATTTCTTAAATTCAGGTAACATGATGCCAGACATTAATCATACCAATATTGTTCTTATTCCTAAAGTTAAGAACCCTGAGAAAATGTCTGATTTTAGACCTATTAGCCTGTGTAATGTTATCTACAAAATTATATCTAAGGTCTTGGCGAATAGACTGAAGCAGGTTCTCGCTCAGATTATCTCTCTCACTCAAAGTGCCTTTGTGCCTGGTCGTCTCATCATGAATAATGTGTTGGTGGCTTATGAAACTTTACACACCATGCATTGTAGGAAGAAGGGTAAAAAAGGGTCTTTAGCACTGAAGCTTGATATCAGCAAGGCTTATGATCGTGTAGAGTGGCCTTTTCTGAAGGCAATTATGCATAAACTGGGGTTCCCTGAAAGGTGGATCAATAGGGTGATGAGTTGTGTCACAACTCCCTCTTTTTCTGTTCTCATTAATGGAAAACCACATGGTAATATACACCCATCTAGAGGAATCTGGCAAGGAGGTCCTCTTTCACCTTATTTATTCTTGTTGTGTGCAGAGGGTTTCACTTCTTTACTGGAGAAGGTAGATTTGGAGGGGAAAATTCATGGTCTATCTGTTTGTAGATCAGCTCCCAAAATCACCAACTTATTGTTTGCTGATGACTCATTGCTATTTGCAGAGCAACTAGAACTGAAGTAGAAGTAATTAATGATATTCTTAAAACATATGCTCAAGCCTCAGGTCAAAGTATCAACTTGGAGAAATCTTCTGTATACTTCAACAATAACACCCCAAATTATCAAAAAGAGGAGATCAAGCAAATTCTATGAGTAAGGGAGGTTGACCGGTTTGAATCCTACCTGGGGCTGCCTACATTAGTTGGAAGATCGAAATATCATTCCTTTTCTTATTTGAAGGATAGGGTTTGGAAGAAATTGCAAAGGTGGAAGGGTATGTTATTATCAAGGGCGGGGAAAGAGATTCTCATCAAGGCAGTGGCACAATCCATTCCTACCTATACGATGGGTGTATTCTAACTTCCGGTGAAACTATATGATGAGTTAGATGCTTTGTGTGCAAAATTTTGGTGGGGACAAGTAGGGAATGAAAGGAAAATTCATTGGAGAAGGTGGGACAGATTAGCCACTCCTAAAAAAGAAGGTGGTATGGGGTTTCATGATTTGAGAGCATTCAATCTTGCTATGCTAGCTAAGCAAGGATGGAGGTTGCTTCAAGAGGATGAATCTCTATTATATAAGTGTTTCAAGGCTAGATATTTTCCTCGCTCTAATTTTCTTGAAGCTGTCCTATCCCTTAATTGTTTTTTTGTATGGAGAAGCATAATGGCGGCTCAATCTATCCTTAATAATGGGTGTTGTTAGAGAGTTGGGAATGGGTACTCAATTAGAGTTCACAAGGATAGATGGATTCCAAATCATCCAACCAATAAAATTCTACACCCAGCTAGTGAAGAATATGATGGAATGCTGGTGGCTGATCTCCTTGATCCGAACCTGCATTGTTGGAGAAGAGAATTGATTACATCAGTGTTTCATACTGATGATGCGGAGGCAATATGTAGAATTCCATTGAGTCATCGATATGTGCCAGATATATTAGCTTGGATGCATAACAAGAATGGACAATTCTCAGTGAAATCGGCTTATAAGTTGGCTGTGCAGATTTTGAAAGGTGAGGATTGGACTGAGAACTCTAGCAGTTGTGCTGGAAAAAATGTATGGAATGCATTGTGGAAGTTACATATTCCTAACAAGATTAAAGTATTTGGGTGGAAAGCATGTTTGGAGATCTTGCCAACACGGTTGAACCTTGCGAAGCGATGAATTATTCATGATAATGTATGTCCGAATTGCACCAGGTTTCCTGAGTCAACAATACATGCATTATGGGATTGCGGGGTTGCTGTGGATGTGTGGGCTGGGAGTTCGTTGGAGCTGCAGAAGTGTACGCATGGCCATGTTGATATAGAGCTGATGGAGTATCTGTTGAGTAGGCTATCCATGCAGGAGATGGAGTTGTTTTTAGTTCAGGCGTGGATAATTTGGAATCAAAGAAACAAGTTGCTGCATGGGGGGAAGATGCAAGATCCGAACACTTTATGCAAAAGAGCTATGGAGTACCTGGAGGAATATAGAAACTCTCAAGGAAATTTACGTGTTGATGGTGTGGGGTGTTCAATTGGTGATGTGTGGTAACCACCTCCAAATTTGGTCTTTAAATTAAACTTTGATGCAGCGGTGTTTGTGGAAGCTAAAAGGATTGGGTTTGGTGCTATTATACAGAATGATAAGGGTGCGGTTATGGCGGCAATGTCAGCAGGTGGACCACCGGTGAGTAGCAGCTAAGAAGAGGAGTTGTTAGCATGCAGAAAGGTAGTGGAGTTCGCCACTGATGCTGGTTTTTCAGAGCTTGTGATCGAAGGAGATAATAGTAATGTCATGAAAGCTTTATCTTTGTCTTTCGCTGATCGGTCGCTGTTAGGCAATGTGGTGGATGATGTGAGGCACTTGGATTATGGGATGCATTGGGTAAATTTCAGTTTATTAGGAGAGGGGGTAACCGGGTAGCTCATACTCTTGCACAACATGCTAGGAATATTTCTGAGGATGCGTTTTGGTTGGAGGACTCACCTCCACCAGCTTTGAATGTCTTGTACCAAGATTCTCTTTTGCTTTAAATGGATGAAGGTTCTTGTTTCAAAAAAAAAAAAAATTATTGTGACGTACCTTATGATATTGTGTTACTCGATCTGCAATGGTTTAACAAAACATTTTTGTTAATTTAATTAGTGAAACTAGCGTGCTTGTTTCTCCTGTTGGATTCTAGAGTCCACAAAAATAACATATCTTGGAAACTTCAGGAGAAATGATGACAAAAACAAGCATTGGCATAAATTCGCTCACCGTCTCCTCATGATTGACTCTTAGATATGTAGTAATGACTATTTGATATTTGTATTATGCAATGCAGTTGAGGTATTTATAGGCAAACTTGATGGATTTCACAAAAGCTTTTAGCCTTCCACATACACTTCTCATCCAAAATTTTGATAGGTGATTGTGAGAATAGAATTTTTGTGGGGACAGTGGCGGTTCTAGAAATTTTTTCTAGGATCGTCATTAAGAAAATTAAATTATACAAAATCTAATAAAAGAGAACTTAATAAATTGACAAAAAAGAAGAAGTTGCAAATACATAAAATCTTACAACTTCCTTTTATGAGTTTTTTATTTTGAAATCATTACATTATAGTTTCATTATCAATGTTGCAAGCTACATCTCTTTTAAAATTTTAGCTCAATAAAATTTTTATTTGGATTTCTCTTTTTGTTTGTAAGGACCTAATATATTGTTAAAGGGATGTACTAAAGTTTAAGGGAAAATTTTGGCTACAAACTTTGTTGTAGCTTAAGGCTAACACTGTTATTAAACAAATTAACATGACAACGTGATGAGTATACGAGTGTTGCTCGTCCATGGACAAGTGTGGCTCGTCCATGGACAAGCCTTCAAGGAGCTCAAATTCGTCCCTGAGTAGTCGTTCGTCAGATTCAGGGGGGCATGGTGATGATCTATCAACCCATTACCATCTAGGCTTCTGAGTGAAGCTCGTCCACATAGGGTTGTTCGTGCATGGGCAACCCTCAGCCCAAGGTTTTTTAATATGAGTCGAACCTTGGCACGTGGAATGTAACCTCCCATCAGAACGTTGGACTCACCAAAAAAAAAGTTAAGAGAAATGAAAGACAATTTCTATAACGGCTATACGGAGTTGGGAAGAAACCAACTCACCTCCATAAAGGTGGGGGAAGTTATAAAACAATTAACTGCTTCCACAACACTATAAAAACACTCCTCTCCAACAAACAAAGGCAGGTTATTCATTTTTTATTACAAAATTCTATAAACTTTAGATTCCAGATTTTGAAGAAAGAAACTAACTTCATCATTGGAGGATTTTAGGCCGGTCAACCCCGGTCTCCTTTGTTTGTTTCTTCTTTTCAGGCCTTACAGATCATTGAAATCTGAAGCGTTCAGCCTACTGATTGTCTCAACATTATCACTACATATTTTGAAAATATAAGTTGAATTGCATGTTCTATATTTTCTTAAAACACATGTCAAATTTCTTGTCAATCAGATTTTATTTACTATTCAATCCATAAACTTATTTTTTATGTTAATTTTAGACAACAAAAACTCGAAATTTAAACATTTGATTGATGACATAGTTATTGATTTTTTATTTTCTTGAAATTTTTTAAGTATAGAAATATACAAAAGAAAATGTAATCCAATTGTAGATTTATCAAAATTCATATCCAATAAGAAAAAGAAAAAAAAAGGTGGAATAGTAGCCTTAGTCTACAATTAAGTTTGTTACCAAACTTTATCTAAAGTTTAATTATGTTGGTCCCAAAAAAAATGTAGGGTGAAACTAAATTCTTGTAAAGGTAAAAAAAATCAAAAAATTTTAAAAATTTATATATAATAATTATTTTTTTCCATTTCAGGGTGGTTCTATGACCACCCTACCTTTAATGTGGAGTTGTCCCTATCTGGGAATACGAAATAATTTGTGTTAATGGGAATTTATTATTAGAATTTTATTTGTGAGTTAATGATAAGGTTATGAGTCAAGTTCAAGAATACATGAGGACACCAAGATTGGTTTCCTATCCTAGTTCAAAGGCATTATACATTTATACACATGTACTTATTGATGCACCAGTAACCCTAGTTGATAGTAAAAGCCTTAAGAAGTGGAATTTAATGTTTTTTTTCATCTATTCTCCCCCAATTAATGTGAGTCTCCTAGGGTCAATTCATTTTAAGCGTTGGCAAACCCGTATCAAACCTAGAGCATCACCAGCAGCTTCTCCAAATTTTTGTACTGTTTGGAGAATGAACAGTGACATTTAGCTTTTATCTACCCACTTTTTCAAATACACTTTTCAACAGATTCTCTATCCCATTCTCTATCCCATTTAAATATTATTTCTTCATTCATTTTTTATTATTTTTTTATCATCATTTATTCTTTCTATATTCATTCTCAACAATTATATTTTTCAATGAAAAGTGTTATATTCACAACATTTTTCGCAATACTTTCGTAAGAATCATATCAAAATCTTATGTGAAAAGTTGTTCTAATTTGAACTCATTACAGAAATTATTTTTTTACTCACTAATATTAGCTAATTACTTAAAATTTATTGTGAAAATATTGTGATAGTATTTCTAAAGGTCATTTCTTATTCTTTTCCTTTCTTTCATCCATACGTTTCCTTTTCTTTTTCTTTTTCTTTTCTCTTGTTTTACCTCCACCACACACGTATACCCATATATCTCCACCCTTGTTGACACCCCATTTTGCAACCTGCATTTAACCTTACCGAGAGGGTAAAAGGGTAATTTTTCCTTGGAAATATACATCTTGATTCTGGTCATTAGATCCTTAATCTCATTCCACCAAAATGATCTTAATGTTGTAACAATCAAATTGACTGGTCATAAGCTCTAATCGGACCACAAGATTGAAAGTTATCATCAAATCAAGTTTTGATGGCTGAGATGCACTATCACATGTTGAGTCCGACTATATGTGATTATGAACAATTGATTTAGATTGGTTATAAGTATAATCAATTTGAGATCAATGATGTGTCATAATTTGATTGGTTAGGATTACATTTTATGATAAGGTTGCACACACCTAATTAATTAGATAGTTAAGCATTAATTATTCAATGAGTAATTTGTGCAATTATCTTTTAATTAGAGTAAATTTGGGACCAATTAAGTCTGAAATGGGAGTGATTGGAGCCATTCAATGTTAATTGGGAGCTAATTTGGGACCTATTAATGTTAATTGTGCTGAAACCATTTTCTAACAAATGACCTCTGCTCACTATTTCATCAATATCTCTCATAATATTTTTAATCTGTGAATGAGGTTAATTTTTCCAGAAACTAGACATCCAGGGCTTCAATTTGAGCACAAGAACGAGACTATTCCGATCAAAATTGAGTCAGATATGATTTTTCGAAGTTGGCTTTACTGGCTGTTATAGCAGCTACGGGAAAACCGAATTTTGGCTTGCTTCTCACTCCTACCAATCTTTCCATTTAATGCATCAGATTTCCCCAAAGGCTAAAATGAGGTCTAGGTTCATGATTCTTTGTCAACCCTCATTAAATGGCTTTCTATTCATATTTCCTCTACCACTACTATATAAACCCCCCTCTCCTCCATTCCAAGACAAAAACCCCATCTCTTCTCCTCTATTGAGTTCTAGTAAAGTTGAGTAGTCTTGTCATATCTTGGTCTTCTTGAGACTCAAGGTTTTGAGTGAGACTCACTCTCCCTCTCCTAGCTCTTCTTTTCCTCCACCCTTAGGATCTCTACCAAGAGTCTCCTCCTACACCATATGGATCTTTTATGAAGGTATAATTCCTTTTTCTAACCTTTTTTTTTTATATTGCCATGATGAAAATTTAGGATTAAAAGCATGATAGCAACTATTTAAATTCCCTTGAATATGTTTGAATGTTCTTAAATGTTCTTATGTGTTTTTCATATGTTCTTGGTTGTTCATCACATGTTCATGCATTGCACTAGTTTAATCTTAAATCCACATAAAAAAATATGAAAAACATGTTTATTTCATATTCTTTCAAATCCTTGAATCTAGGTTATCACCATTCACACACATTCACTAGAAATTATTTTTCAATCCAAATGCAATACTTAATAAATTGAATTAGGGTTTATCACATGCACACACTTTAAATTCAACATGTAAATTGATTGACATATTGGATGATATGATATGAATGTTGGCCACCATAGTCTAGAAGACCGGTTTCACCGGACAAGGTGGGTGCCTAACACCTTCCCACCTTGTAACATAGCCTCCGAGCTTAGATCAAGGGTTAGTAGACCAATGCTTATCCATGTAATTTTCAATTTCTAGATTGTAACTAGGAAACAAAGTCATGTACTTTATCTTAGATTGTATCTAGGACCAAAGCCATGTAATTTTCCTATGATCAATGTAAATTCAATTTTAAATTAATAAAATGAGGAATTTTTCAATTACGGTTTTGTTATTTTTACAATAATTAAATAAGTGGCGACTCCATTGTAAAATTCTTAATCCAAAGGGGAAAATATTACTAGTCGAACCTCCATTTTGAGAGGCAATAACACGACTCCACCCATTCACGTGGGTTTGGCCCAACACACCTATAAAAAAGGGGGTCGGGGGCGCGGTCTCTCACAACCCTCTCCATTTTTATCTCTACTTTCCACTTATTCCAGAACCTCCCTCTCTCTCTCTCTCTCTCTCTCCTTTTCTTCTGGGCTTCCTTTTTGTTTTTATGTTCTTTCCTCTTCGTCTCACTTCACACACACAGTCGACCATTCACTATCTTGTTTGCATTTTTGTTTTTTATTTTCTTTCTTCTTCATCTCACTTCACTCACACACACACCCAGCAGAGAGATTGGCCCTCATCTATATATTTTTTTTTCCCTCCTTTTCTTCCTTCTTTTCTTGTTCTGATTCACTTTGTTGTTACAATGGAGCTTAGATAGGCTTCCATGTTCTTGAACTGTTGTTTTTGTTTTGATTTTGGATTTTTTGTTCTAATAAAATTTGTATTTTTTGGAGCTTAGAGAGTTTTTTTCTAAAGAGAAGCAACAGAAAGAGGCAGTGAAGAAGACAGAGAAAGGAAGGAAAAGCATTTTTTTAATTCAACATGTATTATTTTAAGGAGAAATATTCTTTAGATATTCTACAGTGATTGCTACAGTACTCTCCATGTCTGGAGAGCTACTGTAGCAAATCCAAAAAAAAAAAATTTGAAGATGAAGAGGCTGTTGGAGGGGTTTTTTTGTGTGAATAGTGACTTTTTTGGAGAAAATTTGGAGATGGAGAGCCTGCTGGTGATGCTCTTATTCCTGTAATTGAGTTGTAAATTATACTGTCTAAATACGTGTATTGAAGATCTGCATTAAAATATTGAATACACAAGAAATTAGCTCAAAATTTGGCCCTTGAAAACCTTTTAATATTAGTGAGGGCCTGCTATTTGTCCTTGCAAGTGATATACATTTTTTTTTGTTATTTTTGCAGTTGTTTTGCATTCTTTCTTCATTGGCCCTAGATATTGAACTAGTGAAAAAATTTTGGTTCTATTGAGTTTAATAAATACAAAGCCGTACTAAAGCCACTGATAATACAAATTGAAATAAAATTAATGCTATATGTACGGTCAGGGGCGGCTTAATGCATTTAAGGGCTTAAGGCAAAAATTGATTATCTTGTTTTAGATGCAAAACTACTACTAATTAACACAAACTATGTAGACTTTTTTCTTTTTTTAGAAATTTACAGACACAAAAAATTTGACAAAACTTTTTACATTTGTTAATGTAGCAGATTGATAGTGGTAAGAAAAAGAGTGGTGTTAGTGGTAAACCTATATGAGAACTAGAAAAAGTTTGCTAACTCAACTTTTATTATTATTCTTATTTTTTTTAGAAGTGCAACATTTACAATATTTTTCATAACAAATCCTAAGTTTTAAGTTGCTTCTTGTTTTCTATTTGAAAACACCATTATAATTATTTTTTGTCATCAATAACTGGCTGTAATAAACTGCTACTTAGTATTTGTTGTAAAATATTGTGAAAAATATTGCGGACATAGCATTTTTCTCTCTTTTTTGTTTGTTTTTCATTTGGTAAAAAAAATATTATTTTAATTATTGATTATAAATAACCCTATTAGTTAAAATTTGGAGGCTTTTTTTTTTTTTTTTTTACTTAGTGCCTTAGACGACCGCATCTATTGCTTCTACCATTCAACTGGCATTGTGTACGATGGATAATTATGAACATTAAATAAATAAACTACACAAACAATTTTAGTGGACTTCTTCACAAAAAGAAAAGAAAAGAAAAAAAAAATCAGTGGACTGATATCACAATTGTGGCATCTAAAAATACATGCTTGTGAATATGAACAATGGAAAGAGGTCAATAAATTTAATTGATTTAGTGATTTGACCTAATTCCCTAAAGAGGAGATAATATTAATAACAATCTCTCACAAATCATTATTTGAATATTGTTAAAAAATGTTTTACCTTTGATTTCTTCTAATCCAAATTAGCCAACTTAATTAATTAAATCAATTATGCAATGGATTCAAATTTAGTGAACAGTGGGCACAACCATATCATGAATAAACAATGTAGCAAAAAATAAATTTGATACATTGATATGGTGGTTACGAAAGGAAACAGTGATAGGAAAAACCCTTTGTGGGTTTGTCAATCACCACCCAATGGAAGAATTTAAAATAGTAGAGTGGAAGTACAACAATAAAAATATAACCCGATACTAGAAATTCTATCTACAGTAGGACTTACTCATGTGACCACACACACTCCAACATGATTGAACTCTTCTACCTTGTGAATTTTTACAATGCACAAAGACCCAATCGGTGTCAAACACTATAATACAAATTGATTGATGAAGGTTTATGTTGCAACTTTAGTCTGAAAACCTCAAGATCTTTCAATACGATGTTGGAGACGATTCTCAGAACAAAACCCTTAGTGCACACAGTTGCAAAAATATCTCTCTCTATGTTTTCTCTGCCATTATGATGACCTAAGATGAACTTCTGTACTTTCTAGAACCCTATGGCACAAATCCCAAGGCCAAGGGTATCATGGGGCTAAATCTGAGTACTCAATTTTCTTGAGATTTGACCAATCGACTGGTGTTGAGGAATGAATCAAGCTATAATGAACCTCAGTCAATTGAGCTGCAGTTATAAGGCAGCTAGAAGACACGATTGCTCCTTAAGCAATTCTTGAGCATTTTCTTGTGTCTTGAAATGTGATCTTGTTAAGTGATATTCATGAAATGTGATCTTTAATCACTTAACAAGACACTAAATACTTACAACTTAAGTTACATTAGCACAAATTTTGAGAATAGTTTGCCAACAGTCATATATACATAACACTAACAATTTCCCCCCTTTGACAATCCATGAAAATACCTAAAACATAAGGAAAACCTGACAAATTAATTGTATAATATCTTGTAATCTATATTTCTTCTAACAACACTTTATTAGCCTACACTTTTGTCCATTTGTCAATTTTATGTCTTGATTTTTAATTAGCCAATATCCTTTACTTTAAAGAATGAGATCTTACCAACAAAGGAGTAGTCAATTCATTAACACTACATATTCACTAAAAATTGTACAATTACAAGGAAATAACAACAATGTACTAGATTCTCAAAAAAGAAAAAGAAAAATACAAATACAAATACAAATACAAATGTACTAACAATTTTAGAAAGAACTTAGATATGTACTAACGAACTAAGTTATTGCGTCCAAAGTTATTGTACTAACCTTCTGTATTGTGTTATTATGTAGATTTTACACTATTTTAAAAACTGGACCGAACCAACCGATTGAGTAAAAAATTAGACCCAAAATTGGTTCGATCAAAATTGGGAACCAGTTTCTTTTTCGGTTCTTTGACTGTTCCAATGTTTAAAACCATGAGGTATTTAACATATATTTCTAAATTTCTTTGGTGTTCTCTTAAATTTTCCAAATCAAGATTTGTTTTCACCTATTTAGATTCGCTCCCAATACATGTATTTGCAAGTACTGTGTAAGTATAGCTTAGGGTCAATTCCACGATTGTCTAACAAAAGCTCTCTAAATACTAGTTGAACAAGTTGAAGACTAAGTTCAAATGGAAGGCTCAAAGAAATTTGTGACGATTGTTAGGTTCTAAAAATTAGGAACTAATATATTAGAACTTCAATTTGTAATGTTGGCAAACCATGATCAAAACAATGTTTAGTCTTGTGTTAGACTTGCTCAAAGTATGGCGTTTATGTAAAGTTGGAATCGAGTTTACTGCAGAAGTAACTGTTAACTTTCTGCCTGACTCGATCGATCGAAAATTAGGCTCGATCGATCGAAAATCGGGCAGATCGTTTTTCTGCAGAAAATTCAAACTCAGCCTAAGCCCATTTAATGTATAGGGTTTTATGTTTTGCCCTAAGTATATAAGGGAAAACCCTAGCCACGTTTTTAGTGTTCTGAATGCTGTGTTTGTGAATCTTATTGTGAGATCTAGAGGTGTTTACCTTCACATACACTTAGGGTTTACAAACTTGAGATTCATGTCAAGAGTTGTGTAAATCAATACAGTTGCAGAATCAAAAGAGCATAAAGATATACAAGTAGGTGCGCTTGTGATTTGCTGAAGATCTAGAGGTGTTTACCTTCACATACACTTAGGGTTTACAAACTTGAGATTCATGTTAAGAGTTGTGTAAATCAATACAGTTGCAGAATCAAAAGAGCATAAAGATATACAAGCAGGTGCGCTTGTGATTTGCTGAAGAATTCAAGGAAAGAAGGAGTCCGTGGATCTCGGAGCTATCATGGGGTCGTGGTAGTAAGTTTCCTACACTTGGGTTGCAATAGGATGTTAGTGGTCTAAGTCGCTATTGTGTAAACTTCAATTCTTTCTAGTGGATTTGTTATTTTACCTTGAGGATAGCTAGGTTAAATCCTCCCCAGGTTTTTTACCGGTTTGGTTTTCCTGGGTCATCAGATTTTTGTGTTCTTTATTTTTTCCACTGCTTTACTTGATATGATTGATATTGTTTTAACCTAGATCTGAATAATAAACCTAAGTATTCACTTGGTTAATTAATTAGGTTAAACAATCTAGTTTTACAGGGGTCTAAACGAACTTACAACGATATTTCTCTCATGATCTTATCTTTGGCATTTGTAGCTTTTATTGGGAGCACATAAAGGTAACCAATATGTTGCTATCATGATCCTTCTGTTGTAGGAGCACAAGAGTCTTATGTTGAAATTCATTGTAGTCCTCCACAGCGTAAATTGGTTTCATTAAAGCCTTGACATTGGCAAAAACATATAAAATGTATGAGTAAATTATTTTAACGTATTGATAATAAGTACCAAAGGTCATTCGAATTTCAACGTTTTGGTTGGTTTGCTACATCCACCCCCCCCCCCCCCCCGCCGCGACGGGCGTGGGTTACTAGAATCATGTTTTGCAAATAGCTTTTTGGATCATTGACATTGTAATTAAGGCTTTTATCATGGGCTGAACCTGTCTTTGAGTCCTCTCTCTCCCTTTTCTTGTAAGCTCAAATAAATAAATAATTGAAAAAATGATAGTAAATAAAAACCCTCGAGTCATGTTTTATTTTTGGCATTTGTCGATATCTGATTCCTCACGTGAGTTCTAGGAAATACGTTTGCACATAATGACTAGTCTTCTACAAAGAAAAGGATCCATTCCTCTCTATGTTTCACTGCAAATAGATCCTTTTCCTACTACAAAGGGTTTAAACCTTTTGTTTTCGTTGTACTATACTAATATTTAATTTAAAATTAGGATGAGACCATATGACCACCAAGTTGAAATAAAAAGCGGTATCCTAACCATTGCCAAAACAATCACAGAGTTCATCTTTTTTGGGTCTTTGGGAGAGAGAGATATTATCTGGTGAAAATTCATGATTATCAAGGGCCTAGCATGAGAGATATAGAGAGCGAAGGGGAGCCAAGAAAGACTTAGCTGATGGCCGAGCCAAAGCATATTGCTTGCATAGAAAATTTCGGTAAGTCATCCCTGGCTCAACTCTACTCTCTACAAACAACATGAGCTTTTTCAACATGTTTTTATCTACGGTTACTAAAAACCATTGATAAAAACCTTAATTTTTTACAGTTATATCCAATTGTAGAGTAAAAGCAAGACAATTAGCATTAGCATATTTATTTTCATGGTTGACATAACTGTTGAAATAAGAATTAGAAAAAAAAATATTTTCAGCTTTTTCTTCAGGTTTCAGCACCGTGGAAAAATAGGGGTCAAAAATACTATATAGATAAAAAGTTTTTATCAACAGTCATTTACCACTGTTGAAAATAAGTAACACAATATTATATAGAAGCTACAGTATCTCACAAGCCAAAATACAACATTCTTATTAAAGGTGCTAAATGCTACAAATGTTATTTTTTAAGATCAAATTTTAAAAAAACACACTCCATCAAAGGTGGTAAATGCTATTACTTTTGCCATAGCAGCCTACTGTAGCAACATGTTAAAAACAAAATTATTTGTTTAATGGGTTACGTGCGTCCCTTTTCCACTTTTTCTCACACGCTCCACGCTTTCTCTTCTTCCTCTGACCGAACCAACAGTCACAAACCCAAGCTTCTCTCCCTGATCGAACCCACAATCACAAACCCAACCGCTTATCTTCTTCCTCTGACAGAGCCCACTCTTCTCTCCCTGACCGAACCCAAAAACCCAGTCTTGAAACCCATATTCTCATCTCAAAACCAAAGATTCAAGGGAGGGGATTAGGCTTCCATTTGGGTCAGTGTGAAGCTCCATGGGTATATACAATGGGTTATTAGGTTTTGGTTTGGGTTAGGGATTTTGTGGGTCTTTTATTGCTGTCACAAGTTCATCGCCGATTGGGGCAAAACTTCTAGCCGATTCAACTCCAAAACAGGTTAGTTATATCTGTCAATCTTTCTATGATTTTGGTCTGAATCTTTTATGGAGCTTTGAAATGGTATTGTAATTCAGCATTTTAATCTAGTTGTAATCTGTGCATTATATTATGTTTTTGTTCTTGTTCTTGTTATAGTTCATTGACTTTTATCACATACTTGTTTTACTCTAGTTGTAATTATTTACTCTTTTTATTGGTTCTAATTTTATAGTACTTATTGTATTTTATATTGAACTTCAGTTGACTGTACATTATCTACTTGTGGACTCACAAGAATACATGTCGATTTACACTGGTATCATACAAGGGGAAATTGCTGTTGACTCTCCTTTGTTGGGTGTATCCCAAAATAACCCAATTTCTTCACCGACATGTGCTAGTCATATGATATGGTACTTATTGAAAGCTTAATTGAACAAATAAAGCATTAAGATGTTTTTAGAGTGTTTATTGAAAGCTTTGAGTTTTGCTGTGATTTCACAAATGGATTGGTTGCTTTTATTGATGTTATATCTTGATCCTTTTATGGTGTGATCAACGCAAATTTGGTTGTTTTTTGAGAATTTGTGTTTGGATTTTGTTATCATGGGCTGCGCTTGTAAGCTTGAGCAAAAGTCCTAAACAAAGAATGAAAATAAAAATAAAAATAGAACTGGTATGTGAACTAGTGATTGATGGTTGGGTAGTTTTGAGAATTCTGATGGATTACTTAATGCCAAATGCACTGGAATTTTATTTCCTTTTATTTGTTTGCTAAGATAACTAAGGAAAACGTTTGGTTTTCATTGTTCATGTACTGGTTTTTCATTTTACAAAGGACTCATGTCAACAAATTGTTGGATTGGGAGGATTTTGCTTTCATGGATAATAGATGATGATGAGACTAGGTTAAATCAAGAAATTGTTTCAAGGAATTGTTTCAAGGATTATTACTATTGATGTGTAGTTTATCAATCAAAAAGATTTGTCAGTTTTATTTCTTTCTTTTCTCTTTACCTGCATTTTCTTAGCTAGCAAAAGAATTTAGAAATTAGTTGTGTAATAGCGTCTTCTTTTCTATTATTTCTGTTTGAGTCTAGAGACATTATTGGTCATGTGTTTTTAGGGTTCATACCAATGCTGGTCTTCATTAGATGCCCCAAGTGATTTACAAATTTTTTTTGCTTGATTAATAGTTCAATTGATGTGATTTTTGCTGGACTTTAAGATAATGTGATACTACCTCATCCCATCTATATTAGATATTGTTTCTGTTGGTTTTAATTTAACTGCTGTTTTTTCCTCTGCGTTGGTTTTTCTGCACTGGTTTTAATTTAACTGCTGTTTTTTCCTCTGTACTGGTTTTTCTGCACTGGTTAGCTGCTGGATTTTTGCACTAGATAGCTGCTTCCTGCAGAGTGTGGGCTGCTGTTTTCTTATTCTGCACTGGTTTAATTTAACTGCTGTTTTTTCCTCTGCACTGGTTTTTCTGCACCGGGTAGCTGCTGGATTTCTGCACCGGGTAGCTGCTAGATTTCTGCACCGGATAGCTGCTGCCAGCAGTGGAGCATCAACAGCCAATGCAGCAACTCAAGAAGCCTTGGTGGAAGATGCTGTCAAAGCTAAATGGCTTGGTTGCTGCAGAATTTTGTTTGTGTGTAATAGTAAAAGAGTAGCTCAAGTCTGTAATTTTAGTTGCACACCTAGTTGGCAGGAAAAAATTATGGTTGTTGACATCTCAAACTTGATGCAAAATTTCAACAATATAAATGAAAATGGATATGTTCCATTTAATAAGTGATCATCCTATTATTGTTTCTTTGATAAATGATGCTAGTGTTTTATGGATTCTTATCAATTATTGAATGCTAAGAGAATGAATTCCCAAAAAAAAAAAAAAAAAAAAAAGCTAAGAATAATTCTCTCCAATACTACTTTGCAGTAATGTTGCAGGGTACTTGTGGTAGTTAGTTATGGTAGTTATGGTAGTTAATTGAAAACATAAAGAAAGAATAAAGAAAACATAAAGAAAGAATAAAAAAAGAATATTTAAATGAAGTGGTAAACTAATAGAACTTTTGATGTTGGGTGTTTTGTAAAGTGAGTTGTTAAAATGAATAAAGTAACTTTTTGAGATGCTAAATGCTATATTTTATAGCATTCTTGATGAGAATGCTCTTACATGCTCTCTTTCTCACTCTCGCTCTTGCTGTACCTCACGTCAGAAACCCAATTGGCTTGGTGGTCGCATTTTCTCACAGGTTCTCTCTCTCTCTCTCTCTCTGCATTCCTTACTCAGTTGCTGCTGAGAAAACTTTCTATTTCTCTATTATTTTCTCAGCAACCAAACGAAGTTATTGGCTTCGGTTAATTTCTCTTTGCTTTAGATTCACCATGCTGGTACTATTATGTCTAGATCTTCTATATATTCACACTTTCCCATATCCAATCCCTCCGATTAGGTATCTTCTATATGTTCATTGATGAATCCAATTGCTTAGTCTCCATAAAAACCTAACCTTCAATATTTGTATTTTTTTTTTCAATTCTTAAATTCGATTTTATACAGCCTGTATAATTAAACTGCAAATCTGGAATTATTGTTTAATTACTCTTAATTATCACAAAAATGGCTGAAATGCTTTTTACCCCCTTTGAAGTTTACTTTCTTGACCAATGATAACGAAAATGCTAGTTAAAATTGAAATTGAGTCTTGATCATCAGGTAATGCTTGATTTTGCTTTGTCACTACCTTGATTTGCGAACAAGACTTGAACAAAGATATAGAAGTTATTCGTTTAGTGTTTTTGCTGTTAATGTAATTTGGAAATATGGAATTTGATGGAATATAAAAAAAAATTATATAAAAATCATGATGCCAATCCATTTTGCAGTTCAGAATTTGAATCTTTCATCGTTTATGTAATTTTTTAAAATTTTTAAATCTAATTCTCCTTGGTTCCATTCAGTCTGTAAAGGGTTTATTTTTTTTTTTTGGGCCAATTTCTCAAAATTTATGTTCTATCTTTTTCCCTTCTTGCTTTTCTGGTTTGTGATTTTAGTATATTACTGCTGACCTTAATTTTAAAGAAAAATCACAGTTGCATGTTAATTTTGTTTTTTCTTTTCTAATTTTTTTTTTAATTTCTAGGATGAATAAGCTTAAAAGGAAATAGCTTTGCATACAAATTTTATTTTTGGGATGAACACACTTAAATAAAAGTCTCCTTTGCATGTTAATTTTGCTACTTCTGCTCAATTGTTTTTTTTTTTTTTTAACCCCATTTGAGCTCTAGTGCTCAAATTTTATGGCAAAAGGCTCAGCTATAGGTATAAATTTGGGTTTGTAAAGCTTTTACATTTTCTGGGTAAAGTGGAAATCACTATCAAATGCTTTGTAATTTGATTAAAATAAAGTGTGTTTATGTGATTTTTCTATGTTGGTTTGGTCCTGGATGGATGGATGGATAGCATTAGTGAAAGAAACAAGTTAGCCCCTTTCTATTTGAATGCTTGAACTTAAATATATGATTGAATCCTAGTACTATCTATATGCTGTTGTAGAGTGGGGTTTGGTCTTTGGTGCTGAGAAAGTCCTCTTTTTAATTAAATTTGAAGATTATGAAATTTATTTTATGTTCTTAGGAACAATAGATGGTGCTTTCAATGATTTTTCGTATATGGGTTGGATGCCAAATAGAATACTGTGACTAGCCCTGATTAGTCTGTAGAGGATTCAGTGCTGACCTCAAATTTTTGGTAGTAAGGTTTGGCTGTTTGGTTGAATGCCAAATGATTGTTTCTTTGTTTAATGTTATTTGTTTTTCTTTTTTGGAGGTAATTTTCATTTTGGTATAAGCAGAAAATTAACAGGAGTTTAGATGTTTGTTAATTTCAGTGGTTCAGAGTTTCTATGGAAACGTGTATTGGTTGTTTTATGGATTTGACAGACTACTTCGCCTTTCTGAGAGGAAAGTGGCAAAGTTTCAGAAGAACATCACAAAGAGGGGATTAGTGCCTGAAACCACTTCAAAGAAAGTATATGACTACCCAGTTTTGCCTATCGTAATTGGTTTCTTTGTCTTTGTTGTCATTGGATCGTGTATGGCCTTTCTAACTTCTTATTGTTGACATACTATTAATGCTCTTTAATAGCCTTTTGGGGGGATTAGTATATGTTGGCAGAGTCTTTTACTCTTTTTTAAGTCTACTGTGACATAAAGTTGTTGCATGAACTTGCTAAAAAGATGAAAATATGTGTCCAATAAACATGCTATTGTGTAACATTTTGGACTTCATCTAGTGCTTACTTCTTTTCTCTTGTAATTCTGAATCTAGTGGTTACTGCTTTTCTCTTGTAATTCTGACAAGGATGTGGGCTATAGAACTAATTTATGATGTGTGGGTTTTAGAAACTTTAATGTAGCTCTAGGAGCATGCTAAAAATATGTGCAGTGTAATGTTTTATCATTCACATTGATATTATCTGCTTGTTGGAACTTTACAGGTCAAGAACATAATATTTGGTAGCATATAGGGGTGTCAATTTTTAATTTTGCTTATTCTAAATTCCTTGATGCATGCCGGTGGGATAAGACTACAGAATTGATTGGGGGGATGTTTATTTTTGGACTTGTAGTTACTGAACTGGTGAATAGTATCATTGTTAATATGCATAGACATTAGATTTTCTTAGGTGATTAAGTTGCCCTTTTTTTTAACATGCAATTGATCACTTGATTTCCCCTGATCTTTTTGTTGGCAGCCCTCTTTCAGATAATAAGGACAGCTGCAAGCGGTGGGATGGCCTGAGCAAGAGCAGAAGGAAGTTTGGTGTAATATGGATGTCTTCAAAGACATCAATGTACCATGTAGTGAAGTTAGAACATCTTTGCTTCCTACTTTGCAATAATAAAGCAGTATTGTTGTCTAGTTCATTTTATATTGTTTCCATTCCAGGGGTTTTTAAAAAAAAAAAAAAAATAATGAAGGATGATAAACAGAACAAGAAGCAGCAACCAGCTGCGCTTAACAGCCAACGCTAAACAAGCAACAGCAGCTAGACCGCTTTAGATCTATCAACAAAATAGAAAGTAAGAGAAACAGGAAGCCTTTTTAGAATCGAATTTCTTAACATTCCTAGACCAAAATAAACAATATCTAACATCAGACATAGTAGCTTGAACCTGCTCCATTTCTGCCTTTAATTTTCCTTGAAAATTTCTGGCATTATGACGAAGCCAAATGTGATACTACATAGTAGCATCAAGAGCCAGTTTGCATAGTTTTCTGAAAACTCTTCCCATTCAATTTTTTCAGAGCCTAATTAACTTCCTCACTCCATGACCCGACCTGCCTGCCCCTACTCAGAATCTGCATCCAAATCATTTTAGAGATGGGACAATCAAAATAAAGATGATTTCTGGATTCGATTCTTCCCCTGCAAAAGAGCATAGAAGTATCCTTTGTACCTTCAAGAAACCGGACTATCTTGGACTGTAAGCTTATGCTGGAAAGCTAACCAAGTAATGAAGGCATTACTAAAAGGCATCCTTTTAGTAGGATGCTTTTAGAAAACCAAAGCAGCTGTCACCAAGGAACTCTATAGGCTTCACATCTCTAGCTGCACACTGCGTATCCCTGCAATTATATGATTTATTTGCAGCAAACACTCAATCTTCTCTATCCTCACCATCAATTTGCACTTCACAAAGTTTATATTGATTTTGTTCAAAGCTTTCTGACTTGTCTCAGTAAGCCACATACAAAGACCATTAACTATAAACTTATACAAACTGTCAAAGCAGCAACTTGTGTCATGCATCACCCTAGTACCATATATATATATATATATATATATATATATATATATATTTTTTTTTAATTTTAATTTCTTCGTTTGTTGTTGAGAGAGGCAGCATTGGAAGCACAAGCATGTCCGGGGATGACTTAAACAAGCTTCCTTGCAAAACATGTGGGTATTCTTATAATTTTTTTGCGTATATTAATTTTCTTTGTTGTCTGTGAAACTTACAAGAAATTTGTAGTTGTTGAAATGTCTGTGAATGTGACTGGGTGCAGGTGGCAACCACAATCTCAATCTGAATTAGGGGATGTCTCCTCCTTCACTTGGAAATGGTTCCAAGGAGAATGAGGGATGCCTTCAGTTCCACTTTGACTCATACAATGTGCAAAATGGAAGGGGTTCTAGGGTAAATTCTTTAGCTTAGCTTATTTTTTTAATTTGCTTGTTTTTTGTTACATGTGAGAAAGCCATATTTTGTGATGTACTTAATGATTTCAACTCAGCTCAAATACTAAATTCGGTTATCCTAGTTGAAGGACTTAACAGTCACCCTTAGGCCTTTGCTCGCTGTAGCAAATATAGCTGGCCTGTTTTAATCTTCACCACATATGCTAAATAACATACATTGCATCAGCATTAAAGTTTTAAAACTACCAATAATTTATCATTTATGTTCACTATGCTCTGCTTTGCAGATGGGGAACCATGCACATGCAACATTATGTAATTCACCATTCAAAGGACTAGTAATGACGTCAGAGCGCCCCCCTTATGGAATGGTGTCTATCCTAATTTCATTCCCAATGAGGTGAATTGTTTTATTTTGTTTCTTAACTTCATAATTTGAAACCAATTACACATTAGACTAAGCACCTGAATTTTACATATAGAGTTCAATCTCAATTGTTGGACTCTGTCCTAGGGCAGATCAAATATATGTTTATTGGAAGAGAGTGCCAAATAGGGAAAGATTATTCCACTGATGGAGTTATATACAATCTATGATTTTAGGTTGCTTGGGTGGGACCTTGGGGCGATCAAACATTATTCTCTGGAGACTAGCTTCTATTTGTTAGTGTTCTCTTTAAATAGATCACATTGGGAAGGGGGAGGGGGTTCAGACTCTTTAAACCATCCATGTTTCTGTGACCAAGTGAACCCAATCCTTGGTGCAAAATTAAAACGATGGAAATACTATAGTGAACTACTTCTCTTTTTCATGGAATCAAAAGTCATAACTTATGTTATGCTCTAAGATAGCTAACTCAGCCACAAAGAAAAGTGGAAAATAATTTTTCCAATATTAATTTTATGGCCATCGAACTAAACAAAAGGTACTGACTTTCAAAACAATTTTGCTTAATTGTATTATTAGCTAAGTATTGATTCTTTGTTGGAATATATTTATCTCTACTGGCTTTACTTATATATATAAAATTTGGAATACTGACTCTCTGGTCCATTGGTATGCGTAATAGGATGTGCCTATGTTATTTTTTTCTACTTTCATTAGAAATGCCTGCTGGTCTTCTGGTGTGTGCCACTAAGAATATACCTGAGGGTGGGCTCCAGGGCATGAACATAGATTGCTTAGCTCGTCAAGGGTGAATGCCCTTGGATTACCTTACATAGCATAGGGCTCTTCATTAGAAAGGTTCCCTGTGTTATCTAAAAAACTAAGAAGAAAAAGTGGAGAATACACTTGTTAGGGACTCATGTATCTGCAATCACATTCACTAATTTGCACACGCTAAAAGTGATTTCAGTTCACGATTTTTGTTCATTTTTGGTGTGTGTAACAAACTCTAAATATTTAAACATCTTTAGTTTGTGTAAACTGTAGTTTTCTATTACTATGGTATAATGTGACTTTTTTTTTTTTTTTTTTGCCTCGGGGGGGTGGGGGGGGGGGGGGGCGCGGGGGAGAAGATAGAGGGAATGTGCATGTGGGGAACAACAGAGGAAGAAGTTCTTCAATACGAGGTTTAGGGTTATTTTGATTAATTTTTAGATATGGTGACAAGTCCCTTTTTAATTTCTTCAAATGTTGAACTAAAAAAGTAATCTACTGGTTTATGAAAATGTGAGAAGCAACTATAATTATATGAAATTAGAAACTTCCAAAATTTGAATTTCATTGTGGCTGTCTCTTCAAATCTTCTTCTATATTATTCTTGTTGAGAGTAGATTGGTGAATTATATGGCTTCCTATCAAACTATTTATTTAGGTGGAAATTTATTGTGCTCTCTCTCTCTCTCTCTCCCAAAACTTGTTTCTCGTAAATGTGAATTCATGAAACCGTCTTATCTCTTCCTTGTAGATATTTGAAAATATATGATTTTGGCCAATCTACTCACTTATTCTTTTTCTATAACTTGCATGTGACAGGATCAATCTCCTGAGCAATTTAAAATTGTTATTCCGAAAATTCCAGCATATTTCACGGTAGGTGAATTGTTACTATACTTCCTTTCATATACAAATCTTTCATGGTTGTACTCTGGGTTGCTAAGACTGATTGGTAACTGGGAATTGCTTATTTTTATGAAGCTTTTCACTAAATGACGAGAATTTGACAAGTTATTTGATCTGGCCTAATTTATGAGACATATTCGTTGAAGTAGCATGTCTACGGCACGTGAGACATAAATCTTAAAATGGAATGATATTTTGGAATGTCTTTTCAAGGTTAAATGCATATGACTCGAATAATTTTGTTTGTATCTGCATTAGATGGTCAAAAATGAAAACTGAGAAAGTGAAATATTGTATATAAATAAAGAAAAAAATAAAATTACATGGCATTATGTGTGCTTTAAAAAAAAATTAATGAGCTTTCATGATAAAATATTTTTACTTATGAAAAAAGTAAAAATTGTGTATGCAAATGATATAACAGCTCATCGTTAGAAACTAGAAGAAAGTTCAATTATAGTCTTATAGCTGGTATAAAGCACAAGTCCATTTTATTAATCCGGGTTTGCTGCCTTAATCACGTTGTCACAATTAATCTTCTTTTTTTAAAAGATATTTTACTTCAATATTCAGATACACGTGAAGGGCTTCTTGGTGGTGCGCATAATACTGGAAAATGGATTACATCATTCACACATAGGAAGGGAGAACATACAATCCCTTAAATTCTTTTTCCCTTTTTGCAAGATGTTCTCTTATTTAATCACTTCCTCTTCCTGCTTTATTCATTGAATCAGGTTCAAATGTATTTTTCTTCATTTACTTGTTTAATTATATTATTAATTTTGATGTAACTTTTTCCTTGCATCCCTTATTTGTGCTTTCAACCTTCCTTATATTGCAACAAATATGTCCTCATAAGAGGTTCTACATTGACAAGCACTATGTGCATTGCTTGCAGGGAACAGGAGATCTTATGACCTCTCTTCTACTAGGTTGGAGCAATGTAATGCCTCTAAATTTAATTCCACCTCAAATCAAATGCTAGAGTTTTTTTTTGGCAGTAACATTTTATTTTCTACTTATAATTATTTTCTGTGCCATTTAGAAATATCCTGACAACCTTGACAAGGCAGCAGAGCTTGCAATATCAAGCTTGCGGCTACTCATTTATTCTGTTTTTGCAGTTCATTACTAAAGGTTGCCTTCATAATTAAGTGGAAGTATTTCTAGAATGATAAAATAAAGGAATCTTTTAAAAAAAATCTCATTCCACACGCACAGTCACACACTCTCAACTCTCTCTGTCTCTCTCTTTCTCTGTCTCTCTCTTTCTCTCTCTCGTTTTCTCTCTCTCTCAAATGGAACCCAATGAAAACCAACTCACCTCCTACTACCACCACCACCAACATCAACAGATAAGAGCTTTCCCAAGCAAACACTAAATTCATATACAAATCTTTCATGCTTGTACTCTGGGGTGCTAAGACTGATTGGTAACTGGGAATTGCTTATTTTATGAAGCTTTCCACTAAATGGCGAGAATTTGACAAGTTACTTGATCTGGCCTGAGATATTAGACATATTTGTTGAAGTAGCATGTCTAGGGCATGTGAGACAAATCTTAAAATGCAATGATATTTAGGAATGTCTTTTCAAGGTTAAATGCATATGACTCGAATAATTTTGTTTGTATCTGCATTAGATGGTCAAAAATGAAAATTGAGAAAGTGAAATATTGTATATAAATAAAGAAAAAAATAATTAAAATTACATGGCACTATGCGTGCTTTAAAAACAAAAATTAATGAGCTTTCATGATAAAATATTTTTACTTATGAAAAAAGTAAAAATTGTGTATGTTAATGATATAACAGCTCATCGTTAGAAACTAGAAGAAAGTTCAGTTATAGCTGGTATAAAGCACAAGTCCATTTTATTAATCCCAGTTTGCTGCCTTAATCACGTTATCACAATTAATCTTCATTTTCTAAAAGATATTTTACTTCGATATTCAAATACACGTGAAGGGCTTCTGGGTGGTGCACATAATACTCGGAAAATGGATTACATCATTTACACATAGGAAGGGAGAACATACAATTCCTTTTTAGGAAAAAAAAATCAGTTTATATATGGTTTATTGCATACACTGCATCATTCCATGGTTGGTGGGTGAGATTTTAGGCTGACTTTCTTAACACTAGTTCTTAGATGCTCTCCCGGTGCTCCTGGTTGCAGTATGCAATTTTTTATTCTCGAGCTAGACAAATCATATTTATTGCAGCTTGCCCATTTTACCTTATAAATGTTCTTACTGAAGAGCATCTGCCATGGCTCCTAAAATCTTTGATTGGTGAAGGGGGATGTGCTCAAAGTTTTCAATTTTTGTACTATGATAACCCTCAATCTTATCCCTGAACTTTTTGTATTTAATCTTTTATTGCAATACAGGTTCCTTATTAACTCCCCCCACCCAAAGAAAAAAAAAAAGAGTGGCTGATGAGGAAGTCTCCTTTAAAGATAAAAATAAGAAAGTCAACCATTGCAAAATCATTCAAAGTTACTAAATGATATAGACTGACATGAACAGTATAGCTTTTGAAGGCTTTGAGATTCATCACCAGAAACTGAAGATGGCTTGTTATATCATTTTATACAGTTACCAGTCCATCCAAGATTTGATTCTACTCTTGACTGCTTTGCTTTTTCTGTTTTTTTTTTTTTGGAAGGAGTGGGGGCAGTGATTATGATATAAATTTAATTGAGAAGTATCATCTTTTGAAAGTATACCACCCTATGAGCCTTCTAACATCATTTGGAGGCTCCAAATCTCATGCCCATCATCTCAGTGTACTATAACTAGAGAAAAACTCTGCAACAATGTAACAGTTCCTATATGCGTCACTAGTTTTATAGTTTAAGTCTTTAATCTCTTTCACTATACACTTGGTGTTGCAGGAAGTCTAAAATCTGTTTCTTAATATTGCGTTCAGCATTTTGAGCATCATTTTCAATCCCTTAATTCTTTTTCCCTTTTTGCAAGATGTTCTTTTATTTAATCACATCCTCTTCCTGCTTTATTCATTGAATCAGGTTCAAATGTATTTTTCTTCATTTACTTTTTTCCTTAGATTATTAATTTTGTTGCATCCTTATTTGTGCTTTCAACCTTCCTTATATTGCAACAAATATGTCCTCATAAGAGGTTCTACATTGACAAGCATTATTTGCATTGCTTGCAGGGAACAGGAGATCTTATGACCTCTCTTCTACTAGGTTGGAGCAATGTAATGCCTTTAAATTTAATTCCACCTCAAACCAAATGCTAGAGTTTTTTTTGGCAATAACATTTTATTTTCTACTTATAATTATTTTCTGTGCCATTTAGAATTATCCTGACAACCTTGACAAGGCAGCAGAGCTTGCAGTATCAAGCTTGCAGGTACTCATTTATTCTGTTTTTGCAGTTCATTACTAAGGGTTGCTTATCCCCAAAAAGAAAAGTTTTCTGGTCATCCTTTTGGGTGAATTCAAGTCCAGATGCTTTCATGCACATGAACTTCTTTTTATGAGCCATGGAGAGATTGGAGATCTAGGGAAGTGAAAGAAATTTTCTCTTTGGTTTCTATTTTCACTTGGGTATATTGAATAATTCTATTTGTGAAAAGGGTGGCCATGTTTTCATATTATTAGAGCATTAGCATTGAGAAATGCCAATTCTACTCTATTTTACTATTTCAAAAAGCTACTTTATCATTATACCATATCATTTTACCATTCTTTCAGCATCCCAAAATTCTATATTTATTAAAATATTATTTTTTAATCTTACTTTATTATTTTTTCCAACTGCCACTTTTTTTCAAACTTTGGCATGCTTCCAACGGTCACAAGAAGTCCCATATTAAGCTTCTATTTGGTGGGCATGACTTTAATAAATTCATCTAAATAAATCTAATGGATAAATTAATTTTTTGTGATCATTTTCAAGTTTCAGTTTTATCATCAATTCTTTTACAAATAAAGACTCCCAAACAATTGCAAATAGTAGATCTACAAAAATTCCCTCTTTATATCCATCAAAGAAATTCATGAATTAGATATGAGCTAAGAGCTCTCTCTCTCTCTCTCTCTCTCTCTCAATGAATTTTGAATCACAAAACAAAACAATTAAATGCAGACAAGATAAATTCTCAGTAATGAGATCCAGCTGCTTTTGATTGTATCTAGTTGAACCTTAAACTAGAGGGAATTTCAAGGCACAAAACAAGCAGCCAAAAGGAACAAAGACTCAAGGTTATATAAACCATGGTGTCTAGACATGTAGATGGCATAAATAATGACAAATTAAGTCATGGGGCAGAAGGCTTGGCCATTGTCCATTAAAAGCAAAGAAACATAAATCTCTCCCCATGAGCCCAAGGTCCGTCCTTTACAGCCTCACTCATCCTTTGAAACCCTTAGACTAATAGAAACACACCTCTTCTCACCCATTCCATTCATCACTAGTGCTCTTCTAAATGTCTAAACACTCTAAACCAACTTGATTTGCATATTTTATCACCTACTGGGTTACTATTAGAACAACAGATAAGGCTTCCTAATTAATCTTACCAAATGTGTCTATAAAAAGACACAAAATCCAGTCCTAAAAATGCAGTTTACACACAATGTACATTACTGACAATTCAAGGAGTTCACACAGAGTTAACAATGGTGGTGACAAAACTGAGAGACTACAATCACTGAACTAAAATTACAGATAAAATCAAAATTACCAACCATCCTATCCTCAATATTGGTAATGTAATTTATTGATTAATACATAGAACCTTTAAAGGGTTTCCAAGAATAAAACCCAATTGGACACATAAGCTATTAAGTTCATAAAGTTAAAGCATTCACAGTAACCATTCCCAGAAGTTTTGGATTCATAATGCCAAACAAAACAAACCCATCACGTAATATCAAGTATTATCACAGAAACACAATTTTGAATTACAATTTTGAACAATTTTGAATTACAATTATAACATATCAGTGAACTCTAGGTAGCTGAAGTGAAAAGGCTCAATAGACTCAATACTATCAAAGGGGTATAGCCATAAGAAACCAAAAACAAAAAAAAAAATGTGAAGCAGTGGCAATCAGACCAATCGGAGGAGCTAAGTATACAGTCAGCACAAATACAAATAGAGCTTACAATAAATCGGTGCAGAAAAGAAACACAAACACAAACACAATACATGATCAAAACCCACCTTACAGTCAGCACCAACACCGACGGAGCTGAATCCCCCAACACCGAGATGAGATTTTGGAGATGTGGGTGTGTGAGATTTTAGAGATGGAGATGGGTGAGAAATTTTGGAGATGGGTGAGAAATTATAGTCCTTAGGTATAGGATAGTTGCAATGTTTTCTCTTTGGTTTAAAATGTAGCTATGGATGAGATTAGATTTTTGTAATTTAATTATGAAAACAATCTGTAACACTTCTTCCCTTGTATCTCCATCTTTTAGTATGCTGATTATGAGAGCATGCTCACTAGATAGTGGTACTTTTATTTTATTTTTTTGGTTTTTGTTTCGATAATAAGAAGAAAATGCATTAACATATATTGTTCTGATACAAAGAAAAAGCTCAATTTACCACCGCAGGAGGTGGGTTAATACACAAAATATAACAAGTTTGTGAAGAACATATCAACACATTGGTTTGCTTTACGAAAAAAAATGCTCAGTTGTCTTGTTTTAGATTTGAAAGCATAGGTTACATTCCATCAATACATTGGCAATATATTTCGATGAAAACATGTTTGCTGATAGTCTTAGTCTCTTAGATCAATCTTTTTGCGTCTTATATATGTGTACTTCATGGGAGGTAAGATCTACCTATGAGTAAACCTGTTGGTCCTATTGGTAGAGTTCTGGCCTTTGGCCTTGGTTCCAGTCTTGTCTTGCATGCAAGCAAGTATTTTAGAAAGAATGACTCGATTTCATATTTTCATGTAGCAACTAATGCTTCTTGTGTTGCTCGTAAATGGCTAAGCCTTTTTCAAGAGGCTTTCAACCTGAAAAACTGAACTAGATTGATCCATTCCGTAAAGCAACCATCAAGATACTAATACAATATGTGTAATCTTTATACATGGATGTTGAGAGTATCACAATGTATTGGTTTTAAATTTTTAATGGGCCAAACTCATACCTTAGCAAGTAGAGGGTAGGGACCTTTCCATGGTGAGTACTTAAAATGCAAACCCGTCCCACAAAAGGTTGTGTTTAGCCAAGTAAATTACAAAATAATAAATCCATACCATTAAATAATAAGGTGCACCAAAATGACCCAATATTAACAATACAAGTCGCAGGCCCACGTAATGCGTGAGAATAAATAATTATTCTGTAATTGTAATTGTAATATAATGTATAATTTGTTCTCCCTAAAAATTAAACAATTGCGATTCAATTCAATTAGGTCTACTTCAGTCCACTTTGATCTCATTTGGTCCAATTTGGTCAACTCAGTCAATTTCGGCCCCTTTCGGTCTATTTTGAACAAATTGAAACTTAAATTGATTCTTTTGTAGGTTTTTTTTTCAAGTTTAGCTCAAAAATTCTTTTCTTTTTTTTTTTTAATTTTTGGGTTGAAAAGTATGAGATTTTATGACATCTAGGCTAAACTCTTTAGTTTTGAATTAAAAAATACAAACAATAAACATTAGAAATTACAAATGCGAGCCCTAAAAATGCAATAAAAATGATAATTATTCAAAAGTATTATTCGGTCCACATCGGTCCTATTCAGTCCACGTTGGTCCATTCTGCCCATTTTGATTCTACTTGGTCTACATTGGTCCAATTTGTCCACTTGGTCCTATTTAGTCGACGTTGGTCCTATTCGGTCCACTGTAGTCCTATTCGGTCCTATTTGTTCCTACTCGGTCCACATTATTCCACACTATCCTATTTAGTTCACTTTGGTCCTATTCAGTCCTCCTTGTTTCCATTCGGTCCAATTTTTTTTATTTGGTCCACGTTGTTCTATTTGGTCCATTTGTGTTCACTTCGGTCCATTTAGACCACTTCAATTCATTTTGGTCCACTTTAGTCTATTTTTGTACTCTTGCATGCAGGGAAAAGACATGTATAAGTTGAGAGTACCTATTCTAAATCCAAATATATATATATATATATATATATCTCAAATTTGTAATATCTAAAATTTTAAGCATAGCATTTTTTGTTGCAACACTTTTGTTGAGCCATATTAATATAGCATTTCAGTCCACTTCGGTCCAGCTAAATTTAAGTAAAAGTCTTTCTAAATATTAAGGCTATGAATATTCAAACCTAATATTTATGGCAGTTACTCGTTTATTTTAACATTATTACTTTTAAATGAATTGCATGGGGTTGATTATACATTTAAGCAAAAAATAATAAAATAAATAAATAAACAAATATATGTGAGTGGACTGAATGGACCGTATAGACCGAATTGGACTGAACATGACTGATTTGACCAACGTAGACCGAATGGACTGAATTGTACTGAATGGGAACTAGACTGAATAGACCTAACTGGACCGAATTGGCCAAGTGAGCCGTATGGACCCAGTTGGACCGAATAGGCCTAACTAAACCGAATTGGCCAAATTGGGCCAAGTAGACCTAAGTCGACCGAATGAACTGAAATGGACCGAATAGACCTAAGTGGATTGTATGGACCTAACTGGATCGAATAGACCTAGGTGAACTGAATGGACTGAATAGACTTAAGTGGACCATATGGAACAAATAGACCTAAGTGGACCGAATTGGCCAAATTAGACCGAATAGACCTAGGTGGACCGTATGAACCAAATTGGACCGAATAGATTGACCAAATGGACAGGATTGGACCGAATGGACTGAACAGGACTGAGTTGACCAAAGTAGACCGAAAGGACCGAACTGGACCGAATGACCTACTGGACCGAATTCTCCAAATTGGACCGAATAGACCTAGGTCTACTGAGTGAACCGAAATGGACCGAATAGACCTAAATGGACCATATAGACCCAACTGGACTAAATTGGCCAAATTGGACCGAATAGACCTAGGTGGACCGAGTGGAACGAATAGACCTGAGTGGACCGAATTGGCCAAATTGGACCCAATAGACCTAGGTGGATCGTTTGGACCAAATTGGACCGAATTGATTGACAAAATGGACCGGATTGGACCGAATAAACCGAACAGGACCGAATGAACCAAAGTAGACCAAACTGGACCGAATAGACCTAACTGGACCGAATTGGCCAAGTGGATGTCTCTCAAGCACAAAAAATAAGAGGAACAGTAATTTGAAATTCTTGTTAGAATGGATCCGGACACAGCATTAAGAGTTCGAAAACCAGGGCGTTACACTTTTCCTCCTAGATGTGGCAGTACTTCCTTGTAATAATCTATTTCTGTCTTAATGTCAGTGCTTGTCTTTGACATATTAGAAACAGAAACTTGATCAATCTAGCTGTGGAACCTGTGCTTCTAATCTTTGTCATGTCAATTTGTGGTGCATCGGACAAGTTGGAACATGATCCACAGATATAAGTAGAAGGCTAATGGTATGTGACTAATGCAATACAATACGGATACAATGATATGTGAGTTCTTGAAATATTGTGGTACTTTCTACCAAAAAAAAGGAATATTATGGTACAATATGGGAATTAGAGCATAACGACTAATGCGAATTACATACTGATAATCTTCTAACTACTTATGGGAAAATTATAAAGTACTTTTTGTATTTCACTTTATACTCCATCAATCACAATATATTGTAATTGATTTTTATTTTTAAAAAACTTTGGTTATTTTATAAAAAAGGTGAAATGACATGATGCTCTTTTCTTTCAAACTCATGGTGGCCACTATAAATGCGAGAGGGAGGAGGACCCATGATGAGAATGCAAATTGGCATATATTTCTCTCTTAATGCTTAGTATTTTACACTTACTTGGTGCCTAAATGTACTCATTATTCTTATATTTGGATTTAGGGTGCAAATGGAGGCATTAAGTGCAAAACGTAGCTAATTGGGCGATTCTGGATAGCTTTGACATCTCTTCGTAATCTGGGCATAACTCTCTCATCTGAGCTCCGATTGAGATGATTGAAGATGCTATGGAACGCCAAGACAAAGATCTACAACTTTCATGTTTTGAGTTTTGAGAGATACGGGCCGCATAAAGGTCGAAATTGGGCTTGAAGTTGCTGCACCTGCACTGTTGACGTTCTGGAATGTTCCTTTGCCTACAATTCTAATATGCAACCTGATGCGGTTTATTTTTGGAAGTTTCCAGATCTGATGCACGAAAATTCCAGCTGATAAACACCACTTTCTTAGTTATATTAGGACTTTGTTTTATTTTTAATATTTTTCCTTAATTAGTCAGATTTGAATATTATTATTTAGAATATTTTTAGGAGATTTTGTAGGCTTAGGAAAGGGGGAATTAACGTGAAAAAGAGGGAGGAGAAATCAGAATTACACAGATGCCTCTCTCTCTCCCCTCTTCTCTAATTTCCTCTTTCGAGTTTTCTGTCATGGTCTTGCGTGGCTAAACTTTTATACTTGATTGAAGGAAACTTGAAGCCTCGGAATCAATAAAACTGTGAGATCTAATTTTTTTTCATTGTTCAATCTATGCTTTGAATATTGGATGTTCTTCTATGCCTATTTTCATGATTGTCTCATTTAATTACTATGAGGCCTACTAGTTTATTATTCGTTGCAATCTACTGCTAGGTTAGATATCAAATCTGTAATTGTTTGATCTCTCTAATTTGTGAAGCAACAAAGATTTAATGATTTGCTGCGTTAGAAATTATTAGATCTTAGGAAGAACGCACGACTAAATTAAATACAACCGCTTGTGCTTGTGTTGTTTAGTTTTACCGATCTCTCTAATTCTTAAGGCTGCTACGAGATTAAACCTTTAGCGCTTGTCTTGGGTTGTTTAGTAGTTAGGGTTAATTAGATCGCTTGTTTTCTAATTAATTGCGACTAAGGAGAGATAGGAAAATAATTCCAACGGTGAATATTCAAAGTATGAATTGATATATATTTGCATCGATGATCAGTTGTGAAATTTCGATGGTGGATGTTGACTTAGACCAAGGTTTGTTCTTTTGATTGATTTTGATATTTTAATTTGAATTATTCCTTAGTTGTTTTTCTTAAAATTGTTTTCATTATACTCAAACCCCCCCCCCCCTTCTTGTTCACGTGGCCTAAAACTAGGCTAGATACTCTCCGTGGAAACGATCCTTACTCACACTACTACATATATTTTTAGGAGTATAGGTTTTATTTTTGGTTGCCTGCGACAGCACACCAACCCACGTTACCATATTCTGAGAGCACCTATTAATTACTTTTGGTCATGAGGTTATGTTAAAGTGTTGTGCATACTCTCAAACAATTGCAATGAAATCCCAAGGTTTAGGCTACTATCTCTTTCATCCTCATTATATTAATTGTTTCATCGGCTTACAAAGGTGCATTTCCTAAAACAAAAGGCCATTAACAATGAAATCCCTTTCATACTCTCAAACAGTTGCAATGAAATCCCGAGGTTAAGGCTACTATTTCTTTCATCCTCACTATCTTCATTGTTTCATCGGCTTACGAAGGTGCATTGTTTGAAACAAAAGGCCATAAGCAATGAAATTTCTTTCATACTCTCAAACAATTGCAATAAAATCTCGAGGTTCATGCTACTATCCCTTTCATCCTCGCTATCTTCATTGTTTCATTGGCTTACAAAGGTGCATTTTCTAAAACAAAAGGCCAACAGCAATTGGCATCAGTTAGGAGCATGTTAAGCTACTACTATATATAACTCTGTTTGAAATAATTTATTTAGTTTTTTAGTACTAAAGATAAAAACTAAAAGCTAAATAAAATAAGTTTATTGTTTTTATTTTTCGCTAAAAATACTCTAGCAAAAAACTAGAGTGAGACCTGTGTTAGGTTCTAAAAGTTTAGAACAATTGGCAAATCGTGAGCACACAAGAACATACAAGCTGCAGAAAGAAGATTTCAGAATCTGCCTAGTTCGACCGATCGAAAGACAGGCTCGATCGATCGAGAATCGTATCTGCAGAATTCTAAGTTGGCCCAAACAGCAGTTTTAGCCCATTAAGGATTAGGGTTTCAGATCTACTTCTCCAACTATATAAAGGAAACCCTAAGCACGTTTTTTACAAGGCTTTTTAGAGAGAGAGAGTATGCCTTTTTGTATTTAGGGTTTTGTTCCTAAAACCTCTCTTATTACTTCTACCGGTGTTGTTCCTTGAAGAATCTCAAGATCCGGTATTGCTGAAGTTGCTGCCTTCTCTAGTCATCAAAGGTGCTGATGATCTAAACCTTCAAGGGTGGTCTTGGAGTCACAAACAGGAGAGTTTGTGTTGCTAAACCTTTGAGTGGGATCTCAAAGTCACAAACGGTGTTGTTTGTGTTTTGCAAAGATTAAAGAAAGAAGGAGTCCGTGGTCTCGGAGCTATCATGGGATCGTGGTAGTAAGTTTCCTACACTTGGGTAGCAATAGGATGTTAGTGGTCTAAGTCGCTATTGTGTAAACTTCAATTCTTTCTAGTGGATTTGCTATTTTACCTTGAGGATAGCTAGGTTAAATCCTCCCTAGGTTTTTTACCGGTTTGGTTTTCCTGGGTCATCATATCGTTGTGTTCTTTATTTTTTCCGCTGCTTTACTTGATATGATTGTTATTGTTTTAACCTAGATCTGAATAATAAACCTAAGTATTCACTTGGTTAATTAATTAGGTTAAACAATCTAAGTTTACAGGGGTCTAAACGAACTTACAAGTGGTATCAGAGCGGGTAACTCTTTTGTTTTAGATCTTTTGATCTAAGAGTTGATCCTTGATCCCTGTTATCATGGATAATTTTAAGTGTCTTACTGTTTTTGATTGTGATGATTTGAATAAGAAGGACACTGTTGTTTCTGTTGATCTTTTTGATGCCTGTGAAACTCTTCGTAAGGAATTATTAAAAACTATGAGAATTGCTAAGAAATTCAAGGAAGAGTTAAAATTGGCTAATCTTGAAAAAGAGGAATTGATTGTTAGATTAGATGAATCTAATAAAAAGAATGAATTTTTGAGAAATCAAATTTCCTCTAAAGATGAGAAGATGAAAAGCTTGGAACAAGAGTTAGTTGAATCTAAAACTAAAATTGAAAATTTGACTAGTACCAAGCCTGCTGTAGATAACAGAAGTGTTTCTGTTTCTCTTAAGCCTAAAGCTGAAAAAGTTTATATCCCTCCTTTCAAGAGGAATAATAAAGAAAAGACTTATTTTGCTAAGTTAGACAAAGGTAAAAGTTCTGATAGAGACGCTGAAGTTTCTAAACCTATGTCTAAATCTACTGTTAGAGAGCATAAGAAATCTATTTTTGTGCCTACTTGTCACCTTTGTGGTGTTGTTGGTCATATTAGGCCAAATTGTTCTTTGTTGAGGCAAAAACCAAAATCTGAGATTAGATTTGCTGTTAGGAATACTGATGTTCCTAAATTTTTTCCTGTTTGTCACTTTTGTGGTGTCTCTGGTCACATTCGTTCTAATTGTCATAAATTGAAATTTAAGCATTCTGTGTTTCAGTCTAGGATATGTGATGATATTTCTCCTGCCATGAGTCCAAATAAATTGTTTCATATGCTTTTGAAAAATTTAAGCTTGTTGGCTTGTGAAAGGAATTTGCAGGATTTTAGTCTTTCTCAGAAATTGGTGTAATCCCTCAAATACACTCTGCTTCACATGGATCTTCACCTACAAAGCCGAAGACACGTGCTATATGGGTGAGAAAAGATTCTTTAAGGTGAGTGTTGCTGACTTGTCTGTCAGTTCGTTTAGACCCCTTAAACCCAAACAGATTAACCTAGTGAATTAGCCAAGTGATTAACTTAGGTAATTTAATTAAATCTAGGTTAACACAAATAATCAAAAACAACAAAGCAGCGGAAAAATAAATAACACAAAGATATGATGACCCAGGAAACCACACCGGTAAAAACCTAGGGAGGATTTGACCTAGCTATCCTCAAGGTAAACTAAATCCACTATGAAAGAATCGAAGTTTTCACAACAAGACTTAGACCACTAACATCTTACTGCTACCCAAGTGTAGGAAACTTACTACCATGACCCCATGATAGCTCCGAGATCCACGGACTCCTTCTTTCCGGAATTCTTCAGCAAATCCACAAGCGCACCTGCTTGTATATCTTTGTGCTCTTTTGATTCTGCAACTGTATTGATCTACACAACTCTTGACATGAATCTCAAGTTTGTAAACCTTAAGTGTATGTGAAGGTAAACACCTCTAGATCTCACAATGAGATTCACAAACACAGCATTCAGAACCCTAAAAACGTGGCTAGGGTTTTCCCTTATATACTTAGGGCAAAACATAAAACCCTATACATTAAATAGACTAGGGCTGAGTCGGAATTTTCTGCAGAAAAACGATCTGCCCGATTTTTGATCGATCGAGTCTAATTTTCGATCGATCGAGTCTGACAGAAAGTTAATGGTAATTCTGCATAAAAACTCGATTCCAACTTTACATTAAAACCCATACTTTGAGCAAGTCTAACACAAGACTAAACATTGTTTTGATCATGGTTTGCCAACATACAAATTGAAGTTCTAAATACATTAGATCCTAATCCTTAGAACCTAACATTGTCCCTGTTTTAATTCTTTCAATTATTTGTGGACATGTTTTCTTTTTTGTTTTTGGTTGTTTTGTTTTGTTTAGGTTGTTTTTTATTTAAAAAAAAAATCCAAAAACATTGAAAATTTTCAAAAAGACAAAAATATTTTATTTTATGTCTAGTTTTATTTTTCTTGAGGATTACATGAATTATGATATCTCTCTCTTGATTTAGAACATGCTTGATATTGTGGAGAAACATAAAAAGTATGTGTTCTATAAGTGCTAAGCTATTTTTTGATTTTGTTTGAGTATGTACTAATTTGTACATGTACTTAAGGGTTAATTAAGAAATTGATATTTCTTGTTTGTGTACCCTCTATAGCTTAGTTAAGCACTATCATGCATTGCATTTGCATTTTTTTTAATATCTAGAATAATGTGTGCTTTTTGTTTTTGGTCATAAAATTTTTTTAAACCAAAAATATTTTTATGTGTTTTGTATTATATATCTTGGATTTATAATTAAGGTTGGCCATATTATCTTTACATAACATGTTTATGTATTTTGTTTAGCTTAGATGAGCTTATTTATTGCACTTTACTGGCTGAAGTCTTTGTAGTGCATGTTGTGTGGGAAGATGTTTATAGTTTTTGATCACTTTGTCTTGAGCTTGAAGTCACATGCCTTTGATTTTTGGACTTGAACTTATTGAGAAAGGCATAAATAACCATCTCACCACTGTTTACTAGCCAATCATGAACACCTTAGTGCATATCGTAAGATTTTGTGCTCGAGAAAGTGTAGCACACGCACAAAAAGAAAATAAGGTGTAGCCTCGGTTTAAATGCTAAAATTAGTGTGTACATTATTGGACTATAATTAATTCAATCAAATAAAATTTGTGTGTATATTATGAGGCAAATCAAGAAACTTACATGATTGCAAGCTTTTATTCTAGGAGATGTGGGAGTTATAGGATGTAACTCTTTAGGTGATAGTCTCTTTCAAATTTATGTGATGAATTTTGTAGAATTTGTGATTGATTACTATTCACATATCACCTCACATGTCTCTCAAGCTTTTGCTAGGTGCACACACTACACAAAGTTACTCTTTGCTAAACTTTGTACATGTTATTGTGTGTGATTTTGTTGTGGCCATCCAAGATTATATGTTCCTTGATTTTGATGCGAAATTTGAGTTTTGAGGACAAATTGGTTGATAACCTTGTTCTTGAGAGATCTGGGTTGTATTCATGTGTTTTTGAAAAACTTTTAGTCTCATACTCATGCATTTCATTCATGAAATATTGTGCTTTGAGGAGTTACTGCATTAAATTGTTCTGTTTTTCAAAAATTTGAGTTTTCCAGAATTTCGACCGATCGAAGCTGTTTCTCGACCGATCGAAATTGCGATTAAAATTTTTGGGTTGATTCTGTCTGACTCGATTGGTATTCGATCGATGCTCGATCGATCGAAATTGAAAAATTTTCAGTTTTTAGAGTTTTTGACCAAATTCTTTCATGCATCATTTATGGTTAGGATTCACATGAGTTGCATTGTTTTTTTTCTGTGTCCATCTTGCAGTTTTGCAGTCATATCTCTTATTGTTTTCACACATAACATGCATACACTTTGCTAAATTGGGTACTCAACTTGAATTAAAAATTAATTGATTAATTTTTTGAGTCCTTTGTACATTTTAGTCTATGCTATTTTTCTTGATGTGTGAATTGCAGAAAATATTTTTCTTAAGAGATATGATGGATAATCAATGTGCAAATATTTTCTCTACTCATGCAATTGTTTATGGGTCACATAGTGTCAAGTTTGCATTTATTGAAAGAGAGAATATTTTTCTTCATGTGTATCCTCAACTCAATTTTTTTTAGGTTTGTGTGTTTTTTTTATCTCCACCTCCTAAATTTTCCCCAAAACTGTTTTTCCCAAACTTGTTTTGTTTTTCCTATTTTTATAAGGGGAGAAAAGTTTTTTTTTTTAGCCTTTGTAGTTAAAAAGGGGAGTTGTTGCTTTTTTTTCTATAGAGCTAATCTGTTTTATGTTCCTTTGGTTCTCTTTTTTCTCTCATGTTTACTATCACTTTACTCTTTGTTTGAGTTGTATTTGTCAATACGTGACAAAAAGGGGGAGAAATAGATGAAATGTTGGGAAGCCTGTTTGTCTTGTTTAGGGGGAGATGCAATTGTTTTTAAAATGGGGAGAATATAAAATTTTTTTTGATGTATCTAACTTAGGGGGAGAGTTAGAATTTATTTGAGTTTTTATATTTCTGTTTCATATTATTGTTTATATGTCTTTCTTTCCACACATACGGTGATGTGTTTGTTGAGTGTTTCAGGAAAGACAGGTGCATTCTAATCAAGACCTTCTACCTCTTCTTGGCAACTTCTAGGTTAAGAGTCTTAGATTGGGATTTGTGATGTAATTGGGCATTTTATTGTATTGGGTTGTTCTTGTATTTTAACATTTCATTTTGTATGAAAGTTTTGTCACGAATTGCCAAAGGGGGAGATTGTTAGGTTCTAAAAGTTTAGAACAATTGGCAAATCGTGAGCACACAAGAACATACAAGCTGCAGAAAGAAGATTTCAGAATCTGCCTGGTTCGACCGATCGAAAGACAGGCTCGATCGATCGAGAATCGTATCTGCAGAATTCTAAGTTGGCCCAAACAGCAGTTCTAGCCCATTAAGGATTAGGGTTTCAGATCTACTTCTCCAACTATATAAAGGAAACCCTAAGCACGTTTTTTACAAGGCTTTTTAAAGAGAGAAGAGTGTGCCTCTTTTGTATTTAGGGTTTTGTTCCTAAAACCTCTCTTATTACTTCTACCGGTGTTGTTCCTTAAAGAATCTCAAGATCTGGTATTGCTGAAGTTGCTGCCTTCTCTAGTCATCAAAGGTGCTGATGATCTAAACCTTCAAGGGTGGTCTTGGAGTCACAAACAGGAGAGTTTGTGTTGCTAACCTTTGAGTGGGATCTCAAAGTCACAAACGGTGGTGTTTGTGTTTTGCAAAGATTAAAGAAAGAAGGAGTCCGTGGTCTCGGAGCTATCATGGGGTCGTGGTAGTAAGTTTCCTACACTTGGGTAGCAATAGGATGTTAGTGGTCTAAGTCGCTATTGTGTAAACTTCAATTCTTTCTAGTGGATTTGCTATTTTACCTTGAGGATAGCTAGGTTAAATCCTCACCAGGTTTTTTACCGGTTTGGTTTTCCTGGGTCATCATATCGTTGTGTTCTTTATTTTTTCCGCTGCTTTACTTGATATGATTGTTATTGTTTTAACCTAGATCTGAATAATAAACCTAAGTATTCACTTGGTTAATTAATTAGGTTAAACAATCTAAGTTTACAAGGGTCTAAACGAACTGACAACCTGCAACACTTAAAAAGTAACTAATATTTGTGCAAAAACTATAGCATAGGACCCACAAACAATCAACTTTACCTTATTTTTTAACAAAAAGTTATAGTGGGACCCCAATGTGCTAGGCTGATTGAACAATTAAGCTCACTTACGCCATGAAAAGAAAATTTCTTTGCTGGATTCACATGAGATCTACAAATAGTAGAAACAATAAGTTTGCATTAAGTAATTTATTTATTTATTTATTTTTTATAGAAGCTATAAATTTTATAAAGCAATTTAGGTGCTTCCTAAACGCACACACTTAATCTCTACAATAAGATGTAGCTTCTAGTTAGTTCAACTGGTAAAGTCTATAATGATTAAATAAGAGATTTGGAGTTCAATTTTCTACACCAAAATTGATTCATGTCTTGGTCTAATAATAAACACAGTAATTATTAGAAGCGGATGTTATAGGTTGAAACTCTATAAAAGAAATCTCTACAATAAGATAATGACTAAATAGGTCCCATTAACGGGTGTCCTTAAAAACATTTGTTAATAGACAATTTTAAAAAAGTTTTAATATTATTTTTTTGAGAAATTAAAAAAAAAGCTGTAAAAAAAAATTAGTTATATTTTTCTTTTTCCATAAAAACCTTTTAAAAATATTTCTAGGTTGGAACGAATTAATTCAAATAAAATGTTACTCCTAAACCCTTAACTGTAATTGACTTGTAAATTATGTATTCTTTAAATTATAACGTTAGAAATCACATTTTGCATGATATGCATGTAGAGGCATAGTCAGAAATTTTTGGTTTGAAGGGCCAAGGTAATACTATCATATTGATTTGCAATTTAAGAAAAATACAAAGCATGACATATATACATCCATACATGTCTTTCTGCATTAGTTTTAGAAAAAAAAAAACATTAAATCTAATCAAAACTAGACTACACTTACGAGAAATAATATTCATAAAAATTAAATATAACAAGTCACTATAAGCAACCATAAAATAAATATCAGTTAAATTTAGCCAAATTAGACTACTATAGTCAAAAATAAATTCAAAATCAATTTCATTCCTAATAATAATCTAATACTGTATGCTCATTGTCTCTCTACTCTCTAATGATAATTTTCACACCAGTATAACATAGGTCCTTGAATAGCTATGAGATATGGTCTCACTCAAGAGGAAAAAAAAGAAAAAGAAAAAAGGTGAGATATGGCTGACATGTTTTAGAGGAGGCCAGGAAAAGTCAAGAGATGAACGTGCCTCCGCCCCTGTAATGCCCGTGATGAAAATTTATATACCATAAAGTAAAACATAAAAGTGAATTATGAAGGAGATCTGTTCAAATCATAGACAGCCATTGACGTGTAATTAGGGGCAACGGTTAACTTTTCTTTCACTAAATTTCAAACATAGAAATTATCAAATTCACTCCTAAACCGACATTGACTTGTAAATTATAATGACTTCTTTGAATTATAATGTTAGAAATCCCATTTTGCATGATATGCACGTGATGAAAATGTATGTACCATAAAGTAAAACGTACAAGTGAATTATGAAGGAGATCTATTCGAATCATAGACAACCATTAACATGTAATTATTGTCTTTGCTATCCTTGATTTATTTTAATTTTTTTGGTTTAGCACATTTCATATGGAAAATTTCAACCATACAATTAAGCTTATAGTTTAATTGACATTTCCCCACACATAAAGTGCTTGGGAGTCTAAGAGAAAAAGTTTAATCTGCAAGGTTAATAATGCATCATTATTATTGACAATATCATTGATTCGTAAATGCTTGATGTGTTTGTTTTATTTATTATTATCATTTTTAATGGAAGAGGTCATTTTTTGGAGGCAACTTAATGGAAGATTTTTCTTATTATGTATTTTGGCATTTTATTTTATTTTTGGTAAGAGTTTCTAAATAGTTGTTTGGTAGCCGGGCAGAGCTAAGAATTTTTGTTAATGGGGCCAAGATAAAGCAATCCTATTGATTTGTGATTCGAGAAAAACACAAACCATGACATACTATATACATACATACATGTCCACATGAGACACTAGTAAAAAAAAAAAAAAACATAAATCCAAAGTATAAGTCATAACTCATATATAATACTGCAAGATTATTATATTGAAATTTTTTATTATTGTTTTTTTTACTAACACACAAAAATATTAACAAGCTAAACACCCGATTGAGAATCTAAAGGTCATTTTTTATCTTGCGTTTTTCTTATTTTTATGAAAAAGCATAAGTCCATAACATTCATAGAATTTAAATATCAGTATATAACAAACCTAGACTATATTTACAATTACAAGAAATGATATTCATAGAAATTAAATATAATAAAATTCACTATAAGAAGCCATAAAATAAAAATAATTTAAATTCAACTAGATTAGACAACTATAGTAAATAAATTAAAAATCAGTTTCATAGCACTTAGTAGAAATTGAACTAAAAAAGAAAATAATAAAATAAAAGTTATACTTAAATAACACAAAAGAAGATAAAGAAGAAGAATAATTTTGTAACATAGAATGCACTGTGGAAGAGAAGGAATTGTATGAGAATTGAGAATCGGAAAGGAGAAAGAGTAAAAAAAAAAAAAAAGACTTTTATTAGTTTGCATTATACTTGCAATATTGTAAACTTACATTATAAACATATAAAATGTAAGTACATATTTGTAAAAAAGTGTGCAATATATTATAGAACTATAAAGTGGCACGTGGGAGGGAATACTTTGGTAAAAAATAACTTTCTTGAGAGTTGTTTATCTTATAAATGTCATCACAAACTTTTTCATTTACAAGCATACCTCTTTTGCTTTTAGGTGAAAATTGGGATTTTTTTAAGAGCAAATTTGGCTAAATCCCCTCCACTTCCCCTCCTTTTCCCCCCAATCCAAACGGGTCAAAGAGCCAAATGCCACACATGCATGACAATGAGTTAACCAAAATTTGAAAGAGGTGAAACCACATCACCAATAAATGACCAAATATATAGCAATTTTACAAATAGGTTTGCGTTTGTAACATTTGTGTCAATTATGTTTGGATGGAACATGCTTCTTTAGTAAATTTAAACATGAATTACATAGTAATATAAGAATTGCACTTTATTTGATGTAAAAACACATTTATCAAAAAACAATTATTAGATGCAAAAAAAAAAAAAAAAAAAGCGCACACACACATATATAACTAAACATAATAAATTATATATACTTATAATTTTAAAATTATTAATTATTTATTTATAACATCATTAGTCTGACCATCATTTTGACTTCGGTCGGACCAGAAAGCTGAAAATCATTCTCCTTTTCGATTTTTTGTTCGGTTTAGTTTTTAAAACTATGATCATAATAGACGTGGTGTGAAGGCTTGGAATTACACCTAGATTATGGTAAACCATGAACCACGTGGTTGAGGCTGTAGCTGCAAGGTGGATAGCAGTTGTAACTTCAACAACAAAAGGAGGGTGTTGGGAGAGTAGTCATGGA
This sequence comes from Lithocarpus polystachyus, assembly GCA_033629205.1. Lineage (NCBI taxonomy): Eukaryota > Viridiplantae > Streptophyta > Magnoliopsida > Fagales > Fagaceae > Lithocarpus > Lithocarpus polystachyus. The sequence continues at coordinate 5,774,154 of CM066172.1, forward strand.
TCCCTCTATTCTATATTGTACATTTCAATTAAAACATGTATATGGGGTGTAGAAGTTAAAAAGAAAATAAATCAACTTTTACATCCATGCGATAATTGCTTGGTGCAATATCCAAATCCGATGGTAGGAAGCTTGGAAATTCAGAATCCAAATTGTAGGGGGCGGGCAGATCTTTTTGTACTATATTTTGTTGGCACTTACCATAAGAGTACAATAAATAATTGAGGGAAAAGTCTGTTATAATAAACATCAACATCCCCCATAATTCAATGTTGGGCCCCTATGTCTTACTACACCCAAAATACACAAGGACATCATGTGCATAGATCATAGGTACAAAGACAAATATATTCAAGTATATAAACCCCATCACCCACCTCGAACTCTCACCACCATCTCCTCCATAACTGTCACCAAATGGACCATGGCGACTCTAGGAATTTTTTTCAAGGTGTTCCTCAACAAGCATAAATTACACAATCTAATAAAAAGAAAATTTTATATATTAACAACAACAACAACAACAATAAAAAAAAAAAAAAAACAAGCAAATACATAAAATTTACAATTGCCTTCTGTAAACTATAATTTGTTATATTGTTATTTCATTAATTATAAAATTATTACTTGTTGTTTAGCCTAACACAATTTAATTTGTTTGCTTTTTATAATGTATTGATTAATTAAATTATTTATTATTGTTTATTAGTTACTTCATTATTTTTCTTTACTAACTATTAGCACACACCTCACTGTGCACTAACACACACCCATTGTGCACTATCCACTACCAAGTGCCAACTCACTGCCTGCCTCTCATGCCTTTACTTCCCACTTAGCCCCATGCCCTCATCCACCCCTCCCCCCACTCAACAAACAAATCACAAGAGCCAATCAAATGATAAATTTACAATCACAAATCACAAAAGACAATATACTAAAAGACAAACTCAGTAACTCATCAACATCAACATCAACATCAACACCAACACCAACACCAATGGATAAAGTCAAAACAGGGGCAAATATTAATAAAATTAAAATAAAGGTATAAAGCTAAGCAAATAAGCAATTACGGTTCAATAAAGCTAAGCAATTTCACCAAAAAAAGAAAAAGAAAAAAAGAATTAACCAATCAGATAAACTGATAAAGTCTTTAGTCTTAAAGAGAGAGAGAGACTCATTAGACTCATTTCACTTTCAGACTTTCAGTCTTCAGATAAGAGAGAGATGGAGACAGAGAGATAGAGAGAAGTAAGAGAGAAAAACCAATGTTATTAATTCTGTTTCGGGACCCATTTCGTTTTATCCAGTGAAACGGAATATTTCGGTACCGGCCTATTTCAGTGTACCGTTTCAAGTTGTTTCGGGTTCCTTAAAAATATATAATATATATTATTACTATTATATAAAATAATGAATTTAACTTTTTTTTAATCTTAAATATAGTGGGATTAAATAATATTTAAATATTTTTAACTGTCTACAAATAAAATTCACATTTTAAATAATTGTAAACAAATTAATAAATGTATAGTGTCTCTTTCACCTTTAAAGCAACTGAAGTAAAGTTGATAAAAAATTTATGTGAATATTTTTTAACTTTTTACTTGTGGCATTATTGTAAATAAATAAGAATCTAGGATTAGTTTTTGAACTAGGAAATTTCCTAGAAGTTTCCTTACAATCTCCATTACTCCACACGTATTTTCCATTTTCACTTACCATGTCCTTTCCATCTGATCTCCTCCATTCTTCTTCTCCAGTCTCCACAAACTTCTTTGCTTTTTTTTTTTTTTTTTTTTTTTGAATGCTTTCTTTGGTTTTAACGCTTCCTCACACAATCAAGGCTGGACCCCAACACACCCAACAGGTAAGTGTTCTCTAGCAAAGGAAATGTCAACAATAGAGAAGTGTGGTGGCTCAAAGAGACAATGTTGAAGCTGAATGAGAAACAGTGAAGCCCAAAACAGTGAAGCTGAATGAGAAACAGTTGCTACCATCTGTTGGGTTTGCCATATTATTATTATTATTATTATTATTATTTTTTTTTTAAGATTGGATTTGCTTTCCCATATGTTATTTAGGATTGATGTTGGGCTTTGGGTAGTGGGCTATTACAATTTTTTTTTTCAAATTTTAATTCAAAAAAATTTTTTTTTTTTGGGTTTTATTTTTCTGCTTGAAAGTAGGACAAATAATTTTTTTTTTTTTTTTGAGGGTGTTCTTGATTTTTCTTGAGGGTGTTCCTATTTTTTTTTAAAGGGTAAACAAATAAAAAAATTTAAATTATTATATATAAATATATTTTTTTTTTCAGTTCAGGGTGTTCCTAGGAACACCCTGCAATCAACGTGGCATCGCCACTGCAAATGGAGTCTTCCTCTTCTTGGGCTCTTATAGTAATGGCATCACTAGCAGCCTTAGCCTTTCTCTCAAAATTATTTCCCTTCAAATCCCACCAACTAAAATTTCCACCAGGTCCCAAACCTTGGCCAATCATAGGCAATCTAAATCTTAAAGGTTCCCATCCCCCCAAATCTCTTCACATATTGGCCCAAAAATATGGACCAATTATGCAACTAAAGTTTGGATCTTTCCCTGTTGTGGTTGCCTCATCTGCTGAAATGGCAAAGGAATTCCTAAAAACACATGACCATGTCTTTGCCTCTAGACCTAAATCTGCCGCTGGCAAGTACTTATCTTATAACCATCACAATATCACGTGGGCACCTGCTGGACCATATTGGCGACAAGGGCGTAAGATTTTCCTCTCTGAGTTGTTTAGCTCAAAACGACTCGAGTCCTATCAATACATTCGTGTTGAAGAAATGTGTGCATTTTTGTCACGCCTTTGCACATTGTCAGGGAAGCCGGTTGTGCTTAAAGACCATCTCTTCCGTTTTACTCTAAGCAGTATGAGCAGAATTATATTGAGTAAGAAATATGTTAGTGATGAGTCTAAATGCGAGAACCCAATAGTGAGACCAGAAGAATTTCAAGAAATGATAGAAGAGTTGTTCTTGCTAAATGGGGTGTTTAATACTGGGGATTGGATACCATGGCTCAATTTCTTGGACTTGCAGGGGTACGTGAAGCAAATGAAGGCTTTAAAGAAAAAATTTGATCGGTTCCTTGACCATCTGTTTAACGAACACAAGAAAAAGATGGAAGGAGTGAAGGATTTTGTGCCAATGGATATGGTGGATATATTATTGCAGCTGGCTAATGATCCAAATATTGATGTTAAGCTCACTTACGATAGTATTAAGGCACTCACCCAGGTACCACCGCTACTTTTCTGAAGTTATTTTTTCTATTTTTCTTCGACTTTAGCAATTCAATTATATATACACACACACAATAAATAGATCTAATTCTTCATAACATATTATTCTAACATATCATTTATCAAATCAAAATCAAATAATGCGTATTCTTAATATCATTGTTATATAACGTGTCAGATAGGATAAAAGAAAATAAATCTTAATGAAGAAAAAAAGTAAAATGTGAGTAAAGTAAATGAAAAAAAAAAAAACTTAATGAGAGGGGAAAAAAAAACATTTCATAGGTGAGTAGAGTAATGACAAAAAATGAGTTTAAAAATAACAAAATCTTTGTTTTTACATTCTAGCCGAAATTATCATAACACTCAGAATTTAGTAGAATGGATCTGAGTGGGCTGAAATTTAGACCAAAGTGAAAGAGACAGTAGGTGATTCATATTGGTTATCTAAGAGTAATGGAACTTTCTAGTTGGAATGAAACGAAATTGACAATAATGTGAGGAATGAATAAATTCTCCTTCTATACTTGCTTATTTCCTTCCCATGTTCTCTAGTATTTCATATTTACTTTTGATTGACGTTAGGTATATTACAAATTTTACTACATAAACTTTACAAACTAATATGTTACAATTACAAATTATATAAAAAAAAATTAGACATTCATTTATGGGTAAAACTTACCTTTTGTGTAGCATATTAAATTCTCAAATTCCTCAGTCAAATAATAATTACTTTATTAATTTTTACATTAATAATTTTTTTGTGTGGATAATTTGATAGTTAGATACCAACCAAATGAATTATAAGATTTTTGGTGATCTTAATATCAATCTAACACAATGGAAAGAGAGAATTTGAACCCTGAATGTCTTAGGCATATTACAAGATGCCAACCAATTGAGAAAAAACCTTTTGGCGATTTCTCATACTAGTATTGACATTTTGTCAGGATCTACTAGCTGGAGGCGTAGATACCTCCGTAACAATTATGGAATGGGCAATGGCCGAATTATTAAAGCAACCACCCCTCATCAAAAAGGCCACTGAAGAGCTGGATAGAGTAATTGGGAGAGAGAGATGGGTGGAAGAGAAAGACATTCCACAACTTCCTTATATTGACGCAATTGTGAAAGAGACAATGAGGAAGCACCCTGTGGCTGGATTACTTGTACCACGTTTAGCTCTTGAAGATTGTGATGTAGTTGGTTACAAAATTCAAAAAGGAACTAGAGTCTTCATAAACACATGGAGTATAGGGAGAGATCCTTCACTATGGGATGCACCTGAAGAGTTTTGCCCAGATAGGTTTTTAGGGAAGGCTATTGATGTGAAGGGGCAAAATTTTGAGCTACTGCCATTTGGTTCAGTGAGGAGAATGTGCCCTGGCTACAACCATGGACTAAAGGTGGTTAGCACTACCTTGGCTAATATGTTGCATGGATTTTACTGGAAATTACCGGATAACATGAACTGTGAAGATTTAAGCATGGATGAAGTTTATGGATTTGCAACATCTCTCAAATTCCCACTTATTGCAGTGATGGAGCCTCGACTTCCGCTTCATCTTTATTAGTTGTGAATTTGACATGTAACACCTTCTCTTTGATGTACCTTTTTGTTATTATGACTCATTGCTACTAAATAATTGTGTCTTAGTCATGTATGATGTACCAAGTCTCTAGTTTCGTTGAAGATAAACTTTCGAAAAAGAAAAGTTTGGTTTGGGCTACATTTTGAAATATGGTGAACAAGATTGACAAATGTGTTTTAATAAAACAAATGTTTTACTTTATTTATTTTTTGGATAAAATACAGTTAACGCCCTTGTGATTTTAGCTAATGTCAGCAAGGTTTAAAACTTTTCAAAACTGACTAGCTTAGTTCCTAAACTAGTGAAGCCAACTTGGACTCTAAACAATTACTCTCTCTCTCTCTCTCTCTCTCTCTCTCTCTCTCTCTCTCTCTCTCTCTCATAGTGATTAGGGATCAAGTTGGTCACTTTGTAAAAGTTTTAGACTTAGCTGACGTTAACCCAAACCTTATGGGCATTAACTATATTTTACCCTTATTTTTTTATTTTTTTATTAATTTTTTTAGTATAAAATAAAAACCAAATGTTTTATGTGGTCACAAAAAACTGTTTGAACCAGAGTATTTGGGTCACAATTTATTTATAAGTAGGTTAAGACTTAATCCTATGAATTAGGCCCCAAACTTCCCTTGGTTCCTCTAAATTTGCTTGTGTTTCCCTATTTTTCTCCTCTCTCTTGCTCCCTCCCTCCCCAGAATTTTCCAACCCCCTACCTCTACCTTCTTCTCCTTTTTATAGTCTCTTATTAGTGGAGTCATAATCATCATCTTGCCACTTTCACACACATTCCTATGTTCATCAAAATCCCAAGGGATCCTCACGAATTTAGAGGATTCCTTTGGAACTTGTTCCAGATGCCGAATAGTGTTCGGGGGTGGTTCCCTAATGGCACTATCAGTCCTTAGCTACCAATCTTACTAGGTTCATGTTTCACCCCGACTACCTTTGTGTTATCGATTAGCGTTTAGCCGACCACTCAAGAGCCTCTCAAGTTGTCGTCCCCTCGGCCATGGTCCCGATCTCGGGGTTGGACCCATTGTGATAAGGCCTAAGGCCAATTCTCTCCTTGCGTACCAAGTTTAATTCGTCTGATGGCCCTCGGGCTTTATGTTGGGTTTTGATCAAGTGGGCAGACATGGTTGCCCAGGCCCAACTCACCCACATTTTACTAATTCAACTACTTTTAGAATTCTTCAGAATGCTTAGCAAGTTAGCATATTATAAAGATACATGCCAGCAACAAAAAAACTAGTTTGATTATCGGTTCAAACAACTAGTTCAATATGTGATTAGATATAAAAGTTTAGTTTTAACTTATCTTCTTTAAAATATAGATTCCAACAAAAAAATCAAGTTTTTTTTTTTTTTTGGGTGTGTGTGTGATTAGATACATATTCCAACGAAAACCTAGTATTAAATTTGAAGTTATTTGCATGTTAACTAAAAAATAGTTAACATGTGATGCTGAACTTGACCATAAAAATAGAAACTTGACCTGTAAAAATAGAAACTTTCATAAAGACCTTTTTTCATATGTGATGCTAAGCCCCCACCAGTTGTACAAATGTACAATAACCATGACAGCTATTTAAAGTTTAAACCCCATCAGAAACCAAAGGTACAATAACCATAAAGACCTCTTAGTCTTTGTTGAACTTGATCATATTAGAGTACCACTGAATGTTATGTTGGTATTGTTTAATGTGACAATGAAACCATTAAATGTGAGAAGAAAAAAAAAAGAGAATCACTAAATGTGACAAAAATACAATCACATATGATGTTGGTACTACACAATGTGAGAATAATGCTACCAAATTTGGATATTTTGGTTTTTTTTTTTTTTTTTTTTGATAATAGGATATTTTGGTAACTTAGTATAGCAAGTTGCCTAATTATGGGTATAGTATCCTCCAAAAAAAGAAAGAGTACAATAGAATTACCAAATATATATATATATATATATATATGTGCGTGTGTGTGTGTGTGTGTTTTGAGATAATCACAATATATTGGTTTTAATGTGCCAAACTAATACTTTAGCAAGTAGAGGGTAATGACCTTTCCATTGTGAGTACTTAAAATTCAAGCCCGTGGTTGCCTTTAACCAAATAAATTACACAATAAATCCATACGATTAATAATAAGATGCACTAAAATGACCCAATTTAACAATTTGTGGTGATTAGTGATTACTATTCACTTTGGGTCTAACAAATGCTCACTAAAATATATTTCAACTAATTCATGTTTTATTAAATACTTAAGACAATGACTATGTTAGCCCACAACATTAAAAAAATGGAAAAAAATTTCACAATACAACACATCCACAACAAATGGTATTGACACTAGCATCGAAAGTCGCATGCTAGCATTTCGCCCGACTGTGGGAGGTGAGATTCTCTTCTAAGTACAGTGGAAGTCAACATGTTTTGCCAGCTTCTATACGCACAAAAACTTACATAGATTGTCATGACCTGTAGGGTTCACTAGTGTCACTTCAATGATAAATTCAGTCTAGGATTTTGAAATAGCGGTTTAATTATTTGAGTTTTTTTGAAATCGTACTTCCTTCTCACGTTTTGTAGCTTTTATATTTGCAAATTGCACCTCCCTCTTAAAGTTCTTGGCTTTTTTTCTAATTGATTTGATGCTTGACATCCTAATGATTTGGTGACCTCTAGGAAAAAATTAAGTGGCTCACTTTTTTCTAATTAATTTTACTTTATATACAATTATAACAATAAAATGATTAACTTTGAGCTAGCCATCCTTTAATTAAAAAAAAAAAAATTAAGCTAGCATGCAACCTACCGCAACCTTCATCATTTTCTTGAGCTGAGGATCAACGATGAATAAAATTCTCGAAATGAGAAAACCTGCTTAAAGAAAGTGGTGGTGCTTACTTTCTTATTGATGAAAAGATAAGAGAGGGTTGTTTGAGATGATTTGATTATTTTTAGAGGAAAGCAACTAATACGCAAATAAGAAACTGTGAGTTGATATAAGTTGAGGAAACAAAATGAGATAGAGGAAGACTAAAAGTAAAATTAGTGGAGTAGTAAAAAATGACATTCCGTTTAAAGAAGTAACAAAGAGTATGCCTTTGAATAAATTAGAATAAAGGAAAAAAAGAATACACGTGATTGACTTTGATGAATTTGTTGAGGATCTATAATCGACCCAAAAAAAATTTGAGACTAAGGCTACATAATTGATGTGAAAAATTCAACTATTAAATTTTGTTTTTAAGTGAATATGTCTTTTACTTATGAAAATTAAGACTATTGGGTAATTCTATTGTTAGATTTTTTATTATTAATAGTAAATAAAATTCAAATAAAAATTTGGAATAAAAAAATCTTATTGTTGCCTTAAGCCTAAAATAGTAAAATTGCATCAAGCCCGTCCTTTCCATTAACAATTTTGTCTTTTAGCTTATTTCAGTTTGTGTTATTACAAAGTTGTGACTGTGGTTCCAAATAGTCTCGTGATAAGTAAGTAATAACACAGGAGCACCAAAGGCCTATTAGTGTAGTTGGCACTTGGCACCTTCAGCCGCCACCTAAAAAAATGAATTGATCCACCAACTTTTCATAATGTATGGGTTTTTATTTATTTATTTTAAATTTAGTAAAATAGTGTATGAATTTCGCATACAATGAGGGAGATGATGCATATAACATATTTGATATCTCCTTCACATGAGAATAAACTTAAATTCTTCGGCTTAAAAAAAAAAAAAAAAAAAAAACTCCCTACAATACAATATAGTGAATCTTGCTTGAACAACTGAACTGTACTTATTTCTAGAGCTAATTTGATTGTTTGAAAAAACAACACTCTCTTTTGCCTTCTTTTTAGTATACAAAAGTGATTCCCTTAATTTGAGATTTAGGATGAGTTTGGGATGAACTTATTTCTTTTAGCTTATTTAGCTTTTAGCTTCTTTTTTGTACTATTTATGAGCTCCATTGTATTATTCAGCTAACTTTTAGTTTTTTTTTTTTTCCTACACTTTCAGCAAAATTTTTTTAAATTCAGCTAAATAAGTTATTTCCAAACGAGTGTGTTGAACCTAAAATTTAGAACAATTGAAATAAAATTATTGAGCGTTACGCTTATAAATACAATCGAAATGCTTAAAAGAAAAAGAAGAGTGTAATTGTAAAAAGAAGAAAAAAATTCAACAAAAATTACAAAAAAATAAAATAAAATAAAATAAAGTACATCTTTTGCACTGAAAATTTGAATTGTTTTTATTTTTTATCATTCATGTTTAATTTGCCTTTTTATTTTACTATTTACCCTTTAAAAGAAAGAAATATTCATTTTTAGTTTTCTCTTTGTGCGTCACGTGCACGAGACGAGAGAGCCTTCTGGATGTCTCTCAAACACCGAACAAAAAAGAAAAACCACAAAACTTTCAAAATAAAAGAGGAACAGTAATTTGAAATTCTTCTTCTTTCTCAGTATGGATCCGGACACAGCATTAGAGCTCGTAAAGCAGGGCGTTACACTACTCCTCCTCGATGTTCCTCAATACACTCTCCTCGGCATCGATACTCAGGTACTATATTCTATAGTCTTCTTCTTCTTCTTCAATCAATCAATGTGGCAGATGTTTTCTGTTGGTCCTGCTTTTAAGGGCATCAAGATGATTCCTCCTGCTTCTCATTTTCTTTACTATGCTTCACCCACCAGGTTAATTTATATTGTCAAGATTTATAGCTATTATGCCACTTAGTTTCACCAAGCTACATGCTTTGAAGCTTGAAACTTTGCTTTTGTGAAGAATGCTGCTGAGTCTCTAAGGTCAAAATTTGAAAATCTTATTGATCTGTAACTGTGTTTGTTTTTTTACTGTCACTTTTCCTATTTTAAGGAAGGGAGATATTGTCAAGCAGTTAAAAGTTTGGAGTTTGACAGACAACTTGGTCCTTACAATCTAAGCCGATGTGGAGATTGGAAGCATTTATCAAATTACATTACAAAGAGCATTATTGAACGGATTGGTAAGTTCCATCTAACTGCACTTGAGGCTCTTAATACTGCAATCTATTATGAGTTTCTTTACAATTGTCGCTTGTGTTTGATTTATTATCTATTTTCCATCTGCATATATGTTTCTTTTTCAATCAATTTTAGTTTTTTTCTCTTTTCATGCTGTGCGATATTTAGATACTGTGCGATATTTGGGGTTGGTGACAGTGACGCTGTCATAGTACTTTCTCTTTACCCCGTTGCAGAATTGTAACTTCTGTCTTTTGAGTTGTCATCCGCATGAATATCAAGTGGAAGTAATGACTACTCCGTTCTAAAAGAGCTCTACCGTGGCAGTAATGACTATTTTTATCTCTTTGACGAAAGTAGTTGCCCATTGAATCACAATTCCAAACTTGTTTTTACTATCTTATTCGCATTTCACGCGTAGTAACTTATCAACAACACCACTGTTATAGCAAATGGGCAATAGATGACAAAATAGCAATCACCAAGCCTCGTTCGATTCTGACACGTTGCATAACAGATATGAGGCCCTGTAACTGTAACCGTTCGATGAGATCAGAGTCATCAGACCCTTCTTGGAAACCCAATCCTGAAGGGTGGAAAGGTAATTTTGTTATAGAAAAACCACTGTATAAGGGTAAGCAAAGGTAGTGAGCTAGAAAAGACAAGCCCAAACACTACGGCTGATAAAATCTTTGAAGCTCTTATTAGTGTTGTTATTCACATGAAATAATATTTGTTAATTGAAATATTATTGTTGCTTTTCTTTGTTGATGCTGGCCCTTCCGTGATTTGGAATGCATATAGTTTATTTCCTCGTTTTCTATTTTGGTTTACAGTTTATTCCTTCACTTAGCTTAGCTATAGTCTTTTATTTTGCGATAACCTTGTTAGTTTGTTATTTATAAAATTTGTCAGAGCTCTTTTTTTTTTTTTTTTTTTCTTTTTCGTCTGAATTTCTTGGCTATAAGATATGAGAAACAGAAATTTGATTCATCTAGCTGCGAAACTGCAATGCTGGTACGATATGAGAAACAGAAACTTGAACAGTACTAGACATGGTTGCAATATAAGACATTGATGCAATACGATACAATAAAGATATGACAGTATTACATTATTATTATTATTATTATTATTATTATTATTATTATTATTATTATTAAATTGAGAATATAAACATGTACTAAAGTTTAAAAAAGCATTTCTAAAATTAATATTGTGAGGGTTGAGTCAATCTTGCTTGGACTAGACTAATGTTGCAATTAATGTTTTTGTGGGAATAAAGGGATAGCTCACAATGAGAAATCCAAGGAGACCAAACTTAGAAACAAGGTGGTAGAGATGATACAAAGTCCCAAAAATACTAACATATGAGACTACCTCAGTTGGTCTCTCCATTAGGGTAAATCTGTTTGGAGGGATTTTAGGGAGGATGGAAAATTGAGAAGAGAAAAGTGGAGAGAGTAATTTTAGTGGATGTTTGATTGTGAGTGAAAAAAAAAAAAAAAAGGTGGTGGACCCGGATGTTTGCCTCGGGAGAGCTCAATGTATTAAGCTGACGAAAATGCCCATGTGCACTTGCACATAGGTTTCATCATTTCTTTGCTATTTTTTTTTTCCCTTTGATTTTTGTTTCTATGACTCTTGCCTCTCCATGTTACCATAAGTTTCCATTTTTTTTTTTGCTTTTCTTGTACTTCTTAGCGGTGGTTTATTTATTTTAAATTTTAATTTGAAGTGTCCACACACAATTCTTTTAATAAAAAAATGTGTTATTTTTTTGTTTTATTTAATAGATACATAATTGTAAATTTATACCAACATTGTAAATTTAATGGATACATAATTGTAAAAAAATTATTAGATGCAAAAAAACACACACATATATAACTAAACATTATAAATTATATATACTTATAATTTTAAAATCATTATTTATTTATTTATAACATCATCAGTCCAACCATCATTTTGACTTCGATCAGATCAGAAAACTGAAAATCATTCTATTTTTCGATTTTTTGTTCGGTTCAGTTTTTAAAACTATGATCATAATAGATGTGGTGTGAAGGCTTGGGATTACACCTAGATTGAGGTAAAACATGAACCATGTGGTTGAGGCTGTAGCTGCAAGGCAGATAGTAGTTGTAACTTCAACAACAAAAGGAGAGTGTTGGGAGAGTAGTCATGGATCCCTCTTTTCTATATTGTACCATTCAATTAAAGCATGTATATGGGGTGTAGAAGTTAAAAAGAAAATCAATCAACTTTTACATCCATGCGAATAATTGCTTGGAGCAATGTCCAAATCCGATGGTAGGAGGCTTTGAAATTCGGATTCCAAAATGTGTGGGGAGGATGGGGGGTGGGGGAGGGGGTGGGAAAAGGCTGTTATAATAGACATCAACATCACCCATAATTCAATGTTGGGCCCCTATGTCTTACTACGCCCAAAATACACAAGGACATCACATGCATAGATCGTAGGTACAAAGACAAATATATTTAAGTATATAAACCCCATCATCCACCAACTCTCACCATTATCTCTCCATAATTGTCACCAAATGGAGTCTTCCTCTTCTTGGGCTCTTATAGTAATGGCATCACTAGCAGCCTTAGCCTTTCTCTCAAAATTATTACCATTCAAATCCTACCAGCTAAAATTTCCACCAAGTCCCAAACCTTGGCCAATCATAGGCAATCTAAATCTTAAAGGTTCCCATCCCCCCAAATCTCTTCACAAATTGGCCCAAAAATATGGACCAATTATGCAACTAAAGTTTGGATCTTTCCCTGTTGTGGTTGCCTCATCTGCTGAAATGGCAAAGGAATTCTTAAAAACGCATGACCATGTCTTCGCCTCTAGACCCAAATTTGCCGCTGGCAAGTATTTAGCTTATAACCATCACAATATCACGTGGGCACCTACTGGACCATATTGGCGCCAAGGCCGTAAGATTTTCCTCTCTGAGTTGTTTAGCTCAAAACGACTCGAGTCCTATCAATACATTCGTGTTGAAGAAATGTGTGCTTTTTTTTCACGCCTTTGCACATTGTCAAGGAAGCCGGTTGTGCTTAAAGACCATCTCTTCCGTTTTACTCTAAGCAGTATGAGCAGAATTATATTGAGTAAGAAATATGTTAGTGATGAGTCTAAACACGAGACCTCGATAGTGAGACCAGAAGAATTTCAAGAAATGATAGAAGAGTTGTTCTTGCTAAATGGGGTGTTTAATATTGGGGATTGGATACCATGGCTCAATTTCTTGGACTTGCAGGGGTACGTGAAGCAAATGAAGGCTTTAAAGAAAAAATTTGATCGGTTCCTTGACCATGTGTTTAACGAACACAAGAAAAGGATGGAAGGAGTGAAGGATTTTGTGCCAATAGATATGGTGGATATATTATTGCAGCTGGCTAATGATCCAAATATTGATGTTAAGCTCACTTACGATAGTATTAAGGCACTCACCCAGGTACTACGTAAACCGCTACCTTTCTAAAGTTATTTTTTCTATTTTTCTTCGTCGTTACCAATTCAATTATATATACATATATACACACAAAATAAATAGATCTAATTCTTCATTACATGATATTCTAATATATCAGTTATCAAATCAAAATCAAATAATGCGTATTCTTAATATCATCGTGTTATATAACATGTCAAATAGGATAAAAGAAAATAAATCTTAATGAAGAAAAAAAGTCAAATGTGAGTAAAGTAAATGAAAAAAAAAAAAAAAACCTTAATAAGAGGGGAAAAAAAATTTCATAGGTGAGTAGAGTAATGACAAAAAATGAGTCTAGAAATGACAAAATCTTTGTTTTTACATTCTTGCTGAAATCATCATGACACTTAGAATATAGTGGAATGGATCTAAGTGGGTTGAAATTTAGACCTAAGTGAAAGAGACGGTGGGTGATTCATATTGGTTATCTAAGAGAAATTGAACTTTTTAGTTGGAACGAAACAAAATTGACAATAATGTTAGGAATGAATAAATTCTCCTCCTACACTTGTTTATTTTCCTCCCATGTTCTCTAGTATGTCATATTTACTTTTGATTGACGTTAGGTACACTACAAATTTTACTACATAAACTTTACAAACTAATATGTTACAATTAAAATTATAAAAAAAAATTAATTAATTCTAACATTCATTTATGGGTAAAACTTACTTTATGTATAGTATATTAGATTCTCCAATTCCTTAGTCAGATAATAATTACTTTATTAATTTTTACATTAATAATTTTTTTGTGAATAATTTGATAGTTAGATACCAACCAATTAAATTATAAAATTTTTGGCAATTTTAATATTAATTTAACACAAAGAAACGTGAGAATTTAAATCATGAATGTCTTAGGCACATTAAGAGATGCCCAACAATTGAGCAAAAAAAGCTTTTGGCAATTTCTCATACTAGTATTGACATTTTTTCAGGATTTACTAGCTGGAGGCGTAGATACCTCCGTAACAATTATGGAATGGGCAATGGCCGAATTATTAAAGCAACCACCCCTCATCAAAAAGGCCACTGAAGAGCTAGATAGAGTAATTGGGAGAGAGAGATGGGTGGAAGAGAAAGACATTCCAGAACTTCCTTATATTGAAGCAATTGTGAAAGAGACAATGAGGAAGCACCCTGTGGCTGGATTACTTGTACCACGTTTAGCTCTTGAAGATTGTGATGTAGTTGGTTACAAAATTCAGAAAGGAACTAGAGTCTTCATAAACACATGGAGTATAGGGAGAGATCCTTCACTCTGGGATGCACCTGAAGAGTTCTGCCCCCATAGGTTTTTAGGGAAGGCTATTGATGTGAAGGGGCAAAATTTTGAGCTACTGCCATTTGGTTCAGGGAGGAGAATGTGCCCTGGCTACAACCATGGACTAAAGGTGGTTAGCACTACCTTGGCTAATATGTTGCATGGATTTTACTGGAAATTACCGGATAACATGAACTGTGAAGATTTAAGCATGGATGAAATTTATGGATTTGCAACAGCTCTCAAATTCCCACTTATTGCAGTGATGGAGCCTCGACTTTCGCTTCATCTTTATTAGTTGTGAATTTGACATGTAATACCTTCTCTTTGATGTACCTTTTTGTTATTATGACACATTGCTACTAAATAATTGTGTCTTAGTCATGTTTGATGTACCAAGTCTCTAGTTTCGTTGAAAATAAACTTTCGAAAAAGAAAAGTTTGGCTTGGGCTACATTTTGAAATATGGTGAACGAGATTGACAAATGTGTTTTAATAAACCAAATGTTTTACTTTCTTATTTTTTTAAAGTAAAATACAGTTAACATCCTTGTGATTTTGGCTAATGTCAGCAAGGTTCAAAACTTTACAAAACTGACTAGCTTAGTTCTTGAACTAGTAAAGCCAACTTGGACCCTAAACAATTACTCTCTCTCTCTCTCTCTCTCTCTCTCTCTCTCTCTCTCTCTCTCTCTCTCTCATAGTGACTAGGGACCAAGTTGGTCACTTTTTAAAAATTTTGGACTTAGCTGACGTTAACCCAAATCTTATGGGCATTAACTGTATTTTACCCTTATTTTTTATTTATTTTTTTTGAGTATAAAGTATAAACCAAATGTTTTACGCGGCCACTCAAAACTGTTTGAACTAGAGTATGGTCACAATTTATTTATAAGTGGGTTAAGACTCAATCTTACGGATTAGGCCCCAAACTTCCCTTGGTTCCTCTCAATTTCCTTGTGTTATCTTGTTTTTCTCCTCTCTCTTGCTCTCTCCCTCCCTAGAATTTTCCAACCCCCTGCCTCTACCTTCTTCTCCTTTTTATAGTCTCTTATTGGTGGAGTCATAATCATTATCTCCCAACTTTCGCACACATTCCCATGTTCATCAGAATCCCAAGAGATCCTCACGACTTTAGAGGATTCTTTTGGAACTTGTTCCAAACGCCGAATAGTGTTCGAGGGTGGTTTCCTAATGGCACTATCAGTCCTCAGCTACCAATCTTACTAGGTTCGTGTTTCACCCCAACTACCTTTGTTATCGGTTAGCGTTTAACCGACCACTTAAGAGCCTCTCAAGTTGTTGTCCCCTTGGCCATGGTCCCAATCTCAAGGTTGGGCCCACTGCGATAATGCCCAAGGCCAATTCTCTCCTTGCGTACTAAGTTTAATTCGTCTGATAGGCCTCGGGCTTTATGTTGGGTTTTGATCAAGTGGGCAGACATGGTTGGCCGGGCCCAACTCACCCACATTTTACTAATTCAACTACTTTTAGAATTCTTCGGAATGCTTAACAAGTTAGCATATTATAAAGATACATGCCAGCAACAACTAGTTCAATATATGATTAGATATAGAAGATTAGTTTTAATTTATCTTCTTTCAAATATAGATTCCAACAAAAAAAATCAAGTTTTTTTTATATATATTTATTGTGTGATTAGATACATATTCCAACGAAAACCTAGTATTAAATTTGAAGTTATTTGCATGTTAACTAAAAATAGTTAACATGTGATGTTGAACTTGACCTGTAAAAATAGAAAATTTCATAAAGACCTTTTTTCATAAGTGATGTTGAGCCCTCACCAGTTGTACAAATGTACAATAACCATGACAGCTTTTTAAAGTTTGAAAGTTACATAGTTTTTAAAGTTTAAACCCCATTGGAAATAAAATGTACAATAACCAAAAAGACCTCTTAATCTTTTTTTTTTCTTTTTTTTTGATGAGAAAGACCTCTTAATCTTTGTTGAACATGATCATATTAGGGTACCATCGAATGTTATGTTGGTATTACCTAATGTGACAATGGAATCATTAAATGTGAGGAAAAAAAAAAAAGGAATCACTAAATGTGACAAAAGTACAGTTATATGTGATGTTGGTACTGCACAATGTGAGAATGAAACTGTCAAATTTGGATATTTAGTAACCTTTTTTTTTTTTTTTTTGATAATAGGATATTTTGGTAACCTAGTATAGCAAGTTGCTTACCTATGAGTACAGTACCCTCCAAAAAAAGGAGTATTGTAGAATTACCAAATATATATATATATATATATATATATATGTGGGTTTTGAGATAATCACAATATATTGGTTTTTGTTAAATAATAGCTATGATATATTCCATGTTTTAATATGCTTGAATATATGTGGAAGAGAGAAGTATAAAATAGGAACACAAGGCTTACATGGTTCAGCCTTACGGCCTATGTCCACGGAGGAAACCCTTAAGGACTACATCTTTATTATATAAGAGTGTAGTACAAAACTTGTATTATGGTGAACCATAACATGAGTATATATGGTAGACTAAACCCTAAACTAATAGACTTTTAATACAAGTAGGAGACTTGACTTGCACACAAAGTAGAATTAGGCTTGGGCTTATGCTAATGGGCTAATATATCTTTAACACTCCTTCTCAAACTCAAGATGGAAACTTGATGAAACCTTGAGATTTGATAAGAGTGAGAAGATCCCTTGAATGAATTTTGGCTCTGTGACAGTGGTTTGAGGAAGACAATGGTCTTGTAGTGTTGATGCGACTTCTAATGGTGCATGACTATACTATAGAGTTTTGACGATAGCAGTGAGAAGTCAAAGAAGATGAACGCAGCGAAGAAACATCGAGGAACACAAAAATTGTTCTTAAACACACCGTAAGGACAAAAAACCATGGCCGCAAGAAGGTGGCTCTGAAACCAGGTTAAATATTAGCTATGATATATTTCATGTTGAATATGCTTGAATATATGTGGAAGAGAGAAGTATAAAATAGGAACATAAAAGCACAAGGCTTACATGGTTCAATCTTACGGCCTACATCCACGAAAGAAACCCTTAAAGACTACATCTTTATTATATAAGAGTGTAGTACAAAACCTGTATTACAATGAACTATAACATAAGTATATATATTAGATTAAACCCTAAACTAATAGACTTCTAATACAAGAAGGAGACTTGACTTGCACACAAAGTAGAATTAGGTTTGGGCTTACGCTAATGGGTTAATATATCTCTAACAGTTTTAATGTGCCAAACTAATACTTTAGCAAGTAAAGGGTAATGACCTTTCCATCGTGAGTACTTAAAATTCAAGCCCGTGGTTGCCTTTAACTAAATAAATTACACAATAATAAATCCATGCCATTAATAATAAGATGCACTAAAATGACCCAATTTAACAATTTATGCTAATTAGTGATTACTATTCACTTTGGGTCTAACAAATGCTCACTAAAATATTTTTGATACAAGATAGAATTTTTCCTTTAACCTAATTTAAGTGTATATGTGTGTGTAGCTCCCACCTAGAGACTTGAACCTTGGCCCTTGCACCCCACATCCCACAATACTTGTAGAGTAATCAACGCATTAAGGGTGTGTGGTGATAATGCTCACTAAAATATACTTCAACTAATTCATGTTTTATTAAATACTTAAGACAATGACTATGTTAGCCCACAACATTAAAAAAAAAAAAAAAGAAAAAAAAATTTCACAATACAACACATCCACAACAAATGGTATGGACACTAACACCGAAAGTCGCATGCTGGCATTTCGCCCAGCTGTGGGAGGTGGGATTCTCTTCAAAGTACACCAAAAGTCAAGATGTTTTGCCAGCTTCTATACGCACAAAAACTTACATAGATTGTCATGAAATTAGTTTGTACCTGTAGGGTTCACTAGTGTCACTTCAATGATAAATTCAGTCTAGGATTTTGAAATAGTGGTTTAATTATTCGAGTTTTTTTGAAATCGTACTTCCTTCTCACATTTTTTTGAAATCGTACTTCCTTCTCACGTTTTGTAGCTTTTATATTTGCAAATTGCACCTCCCTCTTAAAGTTCTTGGCTTTTTTTCTAATTGATTTGATGCTTGACATCCTAATGATCTGGCGACCTCTAGGAATAAATTAAGTGGCTCACTTTTTTCTAATTAATTTACTTTATATACAATTATAACAATAAAATGATTAACTTTAAGCTAGCCATCCTGTAATAAAAAAAAAAAAAAATTAAGCTAGCATTCAACCTACCGGCTACCGTAACCTTCATCATTTTCTTGAGCTGAGGATCAACTATGAATAAAATATTCGAAATGAGAAAACCTGCTCAAAGAAAGTGGTGGTTCTTACTTCTTATTGATGAAAAGATAAGAGAGAGTTGTTTGAAATGATTTGATTATTTTTAGAGAAAAGCGACTAATACACAAATAAGAAAGTGTAAGTTGATATAAGTTGAGGGAACAAAATGAGGTAGAGGAAGACAAAAAATAAAATTAGTGGAGTAGTAAAAAATGACATGCCACTTAAAGAAGTAACAGAGAGTATGACTTTGAATAAATTAGAATAAAGGAAAAAAAAAATACACGTGATTGACCTTGATGAATTTGTTGAGGATCTATAATCGACTCCAAAAAAATTTGAGACTAAGGTTGCATAATTGATGTGAAAAAATCGACTATTAGATTTTGTTTTTAAGTGAATATGTCTTTTACTTATGAAAATTAAGACTATTGGTAATTCTATTGTTAGATTTTTTATTATTAATAGTAAATAAAATTCAAATAAAAATTTGGAATAAAAAAAATCTCATTATTGCCTTAAGCCTAAAATGGTAAAATTGCATCACGCCCGTCCTTTCCATTAACGATTTTGTCTTTTAGCTTATTTTAGTTTGTGTTATTACAAAGTTGTGACCGTGGTTCCAAATAGTGTCCATGATAAGTAAGTAATAACACAGGAGCACCAAAGGCCTATTAGTGTGGTTGGCACTTGGCACCTTTGACCACCTTCTCGTAATGTATGGGTTTTTAAAAAAAAAAAAAAAAATTATTTAGTAAAACATTGTATGAATTTCACATACCATGAGGGAGATGATGCATATAGCATATTTGATATCTCCCCCACATGAGTGTAAACTTGAATTCTTCGGCTTAAAAAAAAGAAAAAAAAATCCCTACAACAATATATTGAATCTCGCTTGAACAACTGAACCTACTTATTTCTAGAGCTAATTTGATTGTTTGAAAAAACAACACTCTTTTTTGCCTTCTTTTTAGTATACACAAGTAATTCCCTTAATTTGAGTTTTAGGATGAGTTTGGGATGAGTTTATTTCCTTCAGCTTATTTAGTTTTTAGTTTTTTTTTTTTTTGTACTATTTATGGATCTCATTGTACTATTTAGTTAATTTTTAACTTTTTTGCTACACTTTCAGCAAAACATTTTTAGTTTCAGCTAAATAAGCTATTTCTAAACGAACCCTTAGAGTGTGTTTAGGATTTGCTTATTTTCTTTAGCTTATCTAAGTTTAAAGCTTCTTTTTTGTATTATTTATGAGTCTCATTACATTTTTTGGTACTATTTATAAGTTTCATTATACTTTTCAGTTAACTTTTAATTTTTTTCTATACTTTCAGCAAAAAAAATTTTCAATTTCAACTAATTAAACTGTTCCCAAACAGATCCTGCACCAGTTATAAAACTGTAAGATTTTTTTTTTAATCTCCCTTTTTGTTATATATATAAACCAATAAAGTGAACCTAAAATTTAGAACAATTGAAATAAAATTATTGAGCATAACCCTTATAAATACAATCGAAATGCTTAAAAGAAGAAGAGTGTAATTGTTAAAAAAATAAAATAAAATCAACTAAAATTACAAAAAAAGAAAATAAAATATAGTACTTCTTTTGCCCTGAAAATTTGAATTTTTTTATTTTTTATCATTCATGTTTAATTTGCCTTTCTATTTTACTATTTACCCTTTAAAATGGACTAAAAGAAAGAAATATTCTTTTTTCGTTTTCTCTTTGTGCGTCACGTGGGCGAGACGAGACAGCCTTCTGGATGTCTCTCAAACACCGAAAAAAAAAAAAAAAAAAACCACAAAATTTTCAAAATAAAAAAGAGGAACAGTAATTAGAAATTCTTCTCTCTCCGAGTATGGATCCGGACACAGCATTAGAGCTCGTAAAGCAGGGCGTCACACTTCTCCTCCTCGATGTTCCTCAATACACTCTCCTCGGCATCGATACTCAGGTACTATATTCTATATTCTTCTTCTTCTTCCTCTACTTCTTTCCTCTGTTTAAACCCTTCTGTTTTCGTTGTACTATACTAATATTTACACTAAAACTAGCATGAGACCATATTACTAACAAGTTGAAATGGAACGCGTTATACTAACCATTGCCAACACAATCACAGGGCTCATCTTTTTTGGGTCTTTGAGGGAGAGAGAGAGATACATATAATCCGGTGCAAAGTCATATTTATCGATTGCCTCGCATGAGAGATACAGAGAGCGAAGGAGAGCCAAGAAGGGCTTAAACCGATGGCAGAGCCAAAGCATATTGCTTTCACAGCAATTTCGGCATGTCATCCCTGGCTCAACTCCACTCCCTATCTCATCATGCAAGACACATAGACAAATGTCACTAATCTTCTATATACCACTTTCACATCTTTCTTTAATTTACATCCTTCAGCGCAACTGACATATATATAGGAAGAGATATATTCTTGGGGTTGCACATTGTAGTATTGATTGGTTGTTGTGGGAATAGAATCTGGAAGATGAATGTGTGATGGGAAAGTTGGGATATGATGCGTCAAGGGGAATTTGTTCTTAGGATGATAGTCATGATAAGATTTTGATACATTTTAACAGGTCTATATGGGTAATATGTTGGTTTTCTGACCAAATCCTGTTGCACTCACTAGATAATTTCTAGATTCTATGTGCCTTTTGATAAAAGGGTCCCAAAATAATTGACTGTGAGAAAAAAAATTCCCATGCTCTTTACATATTTAACCTCCTCGAATTCAACTCTAACGTCCCTATTTGGATGATTGTGACGTACCTTATGATATTGTGTTACTCAGGCATGGTTTAACAAAACATTTTTGTTGATTTAATTAGTGAAACTGGCGTGCTTGTTTCTCACTCTAAGATATGCAGCAATGACTATTTGATATTTGTTTTATGCAATGCAGTTGAGGAATTTATAGGCAAACCTGATGGATTTCACAAAAGCTTCTAGCCTTCCACATACACTTCTCATCCAAAATTTTGATAGGTGATTGTGAGAGTAGAATTTTGGTGGGGACAGTGGCGGTTCTAGGAATTTTTTCTAGAGTGGTCATTAAGAAAATTAAATAATACAAAATCTAATAAAAAGAAAACTTAATAAATTGACAAAAAATAAGAAGTTGCAAATACATAAAATCTTACAACTTCCTTTTACGATTTTTTTTTTTTTTTGAAATCATTACATTATAGTCTCATTATCAATGTTGCAAGCTACATTTTTTTTTTAATTTTAGCTCAATAAAATTTTTATTTGGATTTCTCTTTTTGTTTGTAAGGACCTAATATATTGTTAAGTGGATATACTAAAGTTTAAGGGAAAATTTTGGCTATACACTTAGTTGTAGCTTAAGGCTAACACTCTTATTAAACAAATTAACATGACAACATATTTTGAAAATATAAGTTGAATTGTATGTTCTTTATGTTCTTAAAACACATGTCAAATTTCTTGTCAATTAGATTTTATTTACTATTTGATCAATAAACTTATTTTTTTGTATAATTTTAGACAACAAAAACTCGAAATTTAAACATTTGATTGATGACGTAACTATTAATTTTTTATTTTCTTGAAATTTTGTAAGTATGGAATATACAAAAGAAAATGTAATCCAATTGTAAATTTATCAAAATTATAACGTTGGAAATTCCATTTTGAACGATATGCACGTGATGAAAATGCATGTACCATATAGTTAGTTAGACGTACAAGTGAATTATGAAGGAGATCTATTCAATCATAGACAACCATTAACTTGTAATTAATGTCTTTGCTATCCTTGATTTATTTTAATTTTTTTGGTTTAGCACATTTCGTATGGAAAATTTCAACCATACAATTAAACTTATAGTTTAATTGACAGCAGGATTAACCGTATATCATTATTATTGACAAGAGAGTTGCTACGTCCAAAATATTTTTATAACATTTTTACAACAAATCATAGGTGATTTATTGTTATTGGTTCAAATTTAAACCTAGCACTAAGATTACTTTTTTGCCCCAACAATAATAACCAATAACAATCTGCTACTTAGAATTTGTTGTAAAAATGATGTGAAAATATTGTGGACATATCATTTCTCTATTGATAATATCATTGATTCGTAAATGGTTGGTGTGTTTTATTTATTTATTTATTATTATATTTTTAATGGAAGAAGTTTTTCTTTTTAGGCAACTTAATGGAAGATTTTCCTATTATGTATTTTAGCCTTTTATTTTATTTTTGGTAAGAGTTTCTAAATAGTTGTTTGGTAGACGGGTAGAGTTAGGAATTTTTGTTTGGAGGGCCAAGATAAAACAACCCTATTGATTTGGGATTCAAGAAAAATGCAAACCATGACATACTATATACATAGATAAATGTCTACAGAGGCACTAGTTAAAAAAAAAAAAAAAAGATCTTAAATCCAAAGTGTAAGGACACAAATCAACGGATGGGCCTACAAGCAAAAGAAATTGAAGCCCATGACGTATATAGTACCCTTGGAATGAATTTGTTGAGAGAGTGGGCCAAGAAAACTTGATTGAGAGTGTATGGGTTGATGGCCCAAGTATGGTTATGACCAGACTAACATAAATGAAATATTGAGATTGTACAGGGTCCTTCTCGGCTTAGTCCGAGGAGGAAGCTTAGGCAACTGTTCTGAGTTATTGTATCTTTCTCTTTCTTGTTCTCCTCTTCAATGACTTCCCTCTTTCTCCTGGTTGTTCGATGATATTTCTCTTTGTTTCCAGCTCTATTTATAGGCCAATTTGCCTCACGTGCCAATTAGGTGAGTCTCCTTTGATACTTGTCCCATCAACCTTCACTTGAAGTCTCCATATGGCAGCTGTAAAGGGTGAAAGTCACTGTTCAGATGTCTTTTCCCCATTAATGCGACCAGGATATTAGTTGCAGGGTTATAAATGCGGTGGCAGTAGCCTTTCACAAAGTATCTCTTTGCTGCCACCTGTCCTCTTTGCCTACATGAACCTGGAGGTTCTCCAGAAATGACAGGATCAATGCTGGGACATTCACCTGGATCGTCCCTTTGATCATTCGATCAGGCAGTGCTCCTCGGACCACTCCTTTCTTCCTTCACACAAGTTTTACTACAGGGAGGAATTAAACCAGGTACAGTCCTCATGATTTACTGTCCTCGGACGGCTAGTCCCCTCGGACAGGCCCATGGCCCATTATCTGGAATTGGGCCTTTCACCCCTACAATAGTCCCTCAAAATTCCGGCTTTCTCTCTTATCCGAGGAGAAGGGTGGGATTTTGACTCCTCTAAGGGTCAACTTCACCAAATTTCTTAACTTACACACGTGGAGACACTATCTCGCGAGTCCCTCAACCCTTGCCGACGCTTCGAAAATTGTGACGCATCATTTATTACTCTAGGTGGCGCTCTGTCTCCTTTATCAACGATGAGATGATGATCCTGTGGCTGGGAGCTCTTCACGAAATTTTGAGCGGGATAATTCCCATTTATTTTCCCTTCCCATATAAAAGGCTTTGAGGGAAGCCGTTTTGCCCATTTTGTATACCTTAAGCGTTCTAGAGTTCTTGAGCATCCCAACCTTTGTACGTTACCCTGCTCTTATTACTCCGAGAATATTTTCGTGAAGAAACCTAAATATCTAAGAAGTCACTAAGACCGAAATCTCAACCATTTCTGTAAGTACTTGGTTTCCAAGTTCTTTTCTCCTCGGCCGAGCACCTCGGCCTCCTTGTCTTTATCTTTTCTCACCTTAGGGTACTCCCTTAGTGTTCTTTTACACATCTAAATGGGTAGATTTAGGAATCTAGTCGATTCGCCTGTTGCCATAGAGCTTTTTAAGGCAAAATACCATATACCCGAGGGGGTCGGTCTCCGATACTGCCCGCCGGAAAATATCTTGACCGATTGGAAGATCGGCGAAGTGGTCATTCCTGTAATCGCCTTTCTAGAGGGGGGAATGACCATTCCTATGGGCACCGTTACCAGAGATTACCTTAGGAACCATATGTTATGCCCGCACCAATGTGCACCCAACTTATTTAGGGTCTTGCGTTGCGTAGACGCCCTTAACCAAATGATGGGCCTGCGTCTCACCTGGCATGACGTCGTACATATATACGAATGTCACTCTCAGGCCGAAGGGGGGTATTACCTAAAATCCAGGTCCCCAGTAGTGAAAATGCTATCATGTCTTCCCAAATCCAACAAGGGGATGAAGGACGACTACGTCATCGTCTACGAGGCGTGGCATGACGGTCACCACTGTCCGACCAAGGAGGGGATGCCAGGTGGGATGCTTTAGGATTAGATTGAGTTAACCTAGAATTTAGGTTCTAGGTCTCACTTTGCTTTGTTGTTCAATCACCTGATTTTGAAATGGTATAACTAATTTCGTGTTTCTCGGCCGTGATTGCAAATAGAAAGTTCGTTGCTCCCAGACTCAGTCTCGTGAATGTGCCGGGCTTGAACAAGCTTCTGAGATCCGAGGTGTTCGTGCACACGGAAGGCCAATTGCGTGCTGTCCATCTGATATTAGATTTTATTCCTTTGTGGGACAGCTTCCTGGACATCAGGAACTCCATCTGAGCAGGAGACAAAAGAATCCATAGGATCGACGTCTCTCACCCAGGCTTCTTGTCCAAGAAAGATCTTCCTCCTGTTAAGTGGCTGATTCCACAAGCCTTACCTCAACCGGTTACTCAGAGGGAAGATTCTACTTCCACTCGGCTGTCTCTGGAGACGGAAATAGACCAGTTTCGCTTTGAGGGAGAAGAAGAGGTTCAAACTCATCCTCAAAGCACACCAAATTTTGAGAGCTCCGAAGAGGAGATGTCATTGATACCGAGGGCGGGGCTGAGAGATCTCTTGGCCGGGAGGAGTAAGGGTGCATCTTCTAAGGATGCACCTAAGGCAAAAGCCGTTGACAACCTTCCTCCGCCTCCGCCTCTTCCTGCGTCCGGGACCAGTCTTCTTCCGATACCAGATTTAAAGAGGAAGAGGAAAGTGGTGGATCTGAAAACTGAGGAGGGTGAAGTGCCCCAGCACCAACAAAGGGGGCTAAAGCAGCAGAAGGACGGGAGAGACGGCCGAAGGGTCTCTCCGTCCGAGAGCAGGACTGAAGCAAATACCCGGGACATCCTCCAGCCGCCAACCTGGGCCCCACGGTTGGACTTGGACGGCATTCTAATCCCTACAACCGCCTCCATAAGGGAGTTCTAGAAGGGCCACTTGGCATACATTGCTGAGGCATTGGAGCGTCCTCTGTTGCTGCCTCAGGACATGGAGGAAGTGAAGTCCTGGAGGCAGGCAGATTGGTTCATGTCTCTGAAGAGAGACTTAGCGATGGTAAGCTCTCAAACTTAAATTGGTTTCTTAAAGCTTGTGTCTCCATGCTAACGCACTTCTCTCATTTTTCTCATGCAGGTGACCCAGCAGATCTATGTGGTAGAGGACTGGGTTAAGGACACCCGTAGCCAGGCTAGGGTTGAGGCTCAGTCTCGGGCTAATGCCGAGAAGGACCTGGGGGCCGTCAAACGTGAGAAGCAGGAGCTGACTAAGAAGCTGGCTGCCGAGGAGAGAGAAAGGAGGAGCGCAGAGGCGGGCTTGAAGAATGCCCAGGACCAAGCTGAGGACCAGCACAAGAAGCTGTACACCACTGAGATAGAGCTGTCAACTCAGAGACAGCTGGTCCTGGAGCTCAAGTCCAGCCTTGAGAAGGCTGAGAAGGAAGCTCGAGAGGCACTGGCAGCATCCGAGGCCACGAAGAATGCTGAATACATCCGCGGCATAGAGAAAATGGAGATCAGGCTTGCAGAGGAAGTCTCCGAGGTGTGCAGTGACTACTGCAAGTTAACCTGGGAAGAGGCCCTGAACTTGGCTTGAGTCCCAGCCGACTCGGACCTTAGGCAGCCGGGACGAATATATTTCCACCCACACATTAGCTTAGTCCCGGCTGACCCTGCGCCCGCATCATCCCAAGCTCCGGAGCCAACATCCCAGACGACTGTTCCTCTCGAAGCCTAACATGAGGTTCGGGAGGAACAAATAGCTCCGCAAGAACAAGTGGCTTCGGAGACTTCTTCCGAGGCCGTGGATGCTCTCAAGGCCAAAGAGGCAGCCCTCCCGGAGACTGAAGCCGGATCCTCCGATGCCGAGCCGAGCGGACCTGACAGCCTTCCTCCTTCAACAAAACAACTTAGGATTAGGGTTTTTAGCTATTGTTTTTTTGTTTTTGTTTTACTCTTGTATTGACGTTTTGTACGTGGGGTTGATGTACTTCAACTTTTTTTGTTTAATGAGAATATCTGGATTCGTCTTCAATTAGTCTCAATTCTAACTATTTATTTCTTTTGTTTTACAATCTTCAAATCCGTAAGAACTTAAACTTCTTGATGGGGAAAAAGAGAGGACTGAGTAATGACGGCAGTAAACTTCTGTTCGCATGGAATAATGTGGATACCATGAGTATGAGAATAGTAACCCGGGGCCAATGGTAAACATGATGCAAGTCTTCCATTTATTTCGCCGTGACTCAATTAATTCAACCTGCTTTAACAAATAGGTATAAATTTATGCCAATACAATCGAGTCTTCCACTACTGGAAACACTAAAATTGAACGAGAAAGCAAGTCCGTCCAAAGTATGTGGTATGAGAAAATATGCAAAACCAAATTTCTGCCGAATACTTAGTGATAAATCTGAGATGATGAAACTGCTCGGAATGTACGATTCGAGGGGCTGTGTATGACCAAGGTCGTATTTTAGCATTTAGTGAAATGAACTAAAGTGATAATTTACCCAAGGTATGTGGTCCGAGGGGCCAGGCATGACTAAGGTTCTGTTTAACACTTAGTAAAATGAACTAGAATGTTAATTTACCCAAGGTATGTGGTCCGAGAGACTAGGCATGACCAAGGTTCTGTTTAACACTTAGTAAAATGAACTAGAATGTTAATTTACCCAAGGTATATGGTCCGAGGGGCCAGACATGACCAAGGTTCTGTTTAACACTTAGTAAAATGAACTAGAATGTTAATTTACTAAAGGTATGTGGTCTGAAGGGTTAGGCGTGACCAAGGTTCTGTTTAACACTTAGCAAAATGAACTAGAATGTTAATTTACCCAAGGTGTGTGGTCCGAGGGGTCAGGCATGACCAAGGTTGTGTTTAACACTTAGTAAAATGAACTAGAATGTTAATTTACCCAAGGTATGTGGTCCAAGGGGCCAGGCATAACCAAGGTTCTGTTTAACACTTAGTAAAATGAACTAGAATGTTAATTTACCCAAGGTATGTGGTCCGAGGAGCCAGGCATGACCAAGGTTCTATTTAACACTTAGTAAAATGAGCAGCATGATAAACCTTAATGCAAAAATAGAAAATTTTATTAATAATAATACCTTTTTAGGTTATTTACATTCCATGGATGTGGTACAGTTCTTTCGTCCAAATCCTCTAAGTAAAACGCTCCTATTTCTGCTACGGACAGGATACGGTAAGGACCTTCCCAATTGGGTCCTAATTTTCCCCAGGCTGGGTTCTTCACAGTACCCACGACTTTTAGCAAAACCAAATCTCCCGGTGCGAGTGGTTTGAGCTTGACATTAGCATCATATCTCTGCTTGAGCTTGTGTTGATAGTAGGTTAGTTGAACCGCAGCATTTTCCCTTCACTCGGCGACCAGATCCAAATTATTCTTTAGCAGTCTGTCATTGTCAGCCGAGGTAAAAGAACTCATTCTAAGTGTGGGGAATCCAGTTTCTATGGGAATAACAGCTTCAGCACCGTATGTCATTTCAAAGGGGGTTTCTCCCGTAGATTTCTGAGGAGTTGTCTTGTAGGTCCAGAGGACATGTGGCAATTCTTCCACCCACTTCCCTTTGGCGTCATCCAATCTCTTCTTCAGGCCGCTTACTATGACTTTGTTAATTGCTTCAGCCTGGCCGTTTCCTTGAGGGTACGCGAGGGTGGAGTACCTGTTCGTAATGCCCAATCCACAGCAAAATCTTCTGAATGCTTTACTGTCAAATTGAAGACCATTGTCCGAGATGAGAGTGTGTGGTACTCCAAACCGGATTGCGAGTGGCATGGACAACGGCAAAGATGGCTTTCTCCAGTGGCAAGTAACAGATTTCGGCCCCATGCAGAGATTTACTCACGTAGTAGACAGGTTTTTGAACACCGTTGTCGACCCGAATCAGTACCAGACTTACTCCATGGGTGGCTATAGCGACATAGGCGAACAGGACCTCGTCCATCATGGGGCTGGACATGATGGGGGGGCCGAGATAAGTATTCTTTTAGCTGCTGGAAAGTCAGAGCACACTCTTCAGTCCATTCAAACCCTTTTCACTTGTTCAACAGCTGGAAGAAAGGCCGAAACTTTTCTGCCGACTTGGGGATAAATCGGTTGAGAGCAGTTGTCATCCCTGTCAACCTCTGAACCTCTTTAGGATTTCGAGGAGGCTGCAGATTGTTGATCGCCTTTATTTGGTCGGGGTTAACCTCAATTTCACGATGGGTGACCATATAACCCAGGAACTTTCCTGATCCAATGCCGAAAAAGCATTTTGAAGCATTGAGCTTCAACCTGTGTTTTCTTAAGATTTCAAAGATGCTCCCAAGGTCGCTGACATGCTCGGATTCCAGCTTGCTCTTGACCACCATGTCATCGATGTAGATCTCAATGCACTTCTCCAGCTGTGGTTCGAACATTTTTGTCATCATTCTCTGATAGGTGGAGCCTGCATTTTTCAGGCCAAATGACATCACCTTGTAGTGGTAGTTCCCAATGGGGGTGACGAAGGCCGCCTTTTCTTGATCATCCAGAGCCAAGGGAATCTGGTGGTACCCTTGGAAGGTGTCCAAGAAACTCATTCACGGATGCCCCACAGTTGCATCCACTAGCTGATCAATCTGAGGCATGGGGAAGGGATCCTTCGGACAGGCTTTGTTCAAGTCTGTGAAATCCACACATACACACCATTTCCCGTTCTTCTTCTTCACCACCATTGTATTGGCCAGCCATTCAGGATAGAACACCTCCTTAATAGCCCCAGCTTGCTTGAGCTTATTCACCTCCTCCCTTACGGCGGCAAAATGCTTTTTAGATGAGCACCGAGGTGGCTGCTTCCTGGGTAGGGCAGTTAGGCTTAAGTTCAGGTGATGGCAGATAAACTCCGGATCTACCCCTAAGGCCTCGTAAGAGTTCTAAGCAAACACGTCGATGTTTCTTCTAAGGAATGCCATCAGCTCTTTCTTATCCCGAGGGGCAGCTGAGCCTTGACCTAGAAGAACCTTTCCGGGTCTCCGTTGATGACAACTTTCTCCAACCTCTCACACTTCTCCTCATCCAATTCCATGATGTTAAGCGGAATCGGGATCTCTGATTGCTACGAGTCCCTGCCCAAGGTGGTTGCTGGCTCGGCAGCAGACTGACACGTAATGGCAGCTATAAGGCATTGTCTTGCCATAGATTGGCTTTCTACAATCTCCTCCATTCGTCCCTCAGACGGGAATTTAACCTTTAGATGCAAGGTCGACGAAACAGCTCCCAGGGCATGAAACCACGGTCTGGCCACAATGGCCCTGTAGGGAGAGTATGCGTCCACTACAATGAAGTTCACCTCGACTACCTCGGACCCTGCTTGTACAGGTAGCCTGATCTGACCCTTGGGGATGACAGTTTTCCCATCAAAGCTAACCAGAGGCGAGTCATACACTGTCAGATTTTCAGGTCGTAAACCCAGTCCTTTATATAGGTCTGGATACATAATCTCAGCCCCACTCCCCTGATCGACCATCACCCTCTTTACGTCGTACCCCCCTATTCTAAGAGTGATGACCAGAGCGTCATCATGGGGCTGTATAATGCCCTGCTTATCCTCGTCCGAGAAGCTCAAGGCTAGTCGACTCTCTACTCTGGCTCGTTTTATCTCTCGATTAGTGTCCTCGGCAGATGTCCTGGAGACGGACATCACTCTAGAGGGGCAGGATCCCGTTCTTCCAGGTACTACAAAGATGACGTTGATCGTGCCCAACGGGGGCCTTGATGAGGCGGTCCCGGAAGCCCCTAACCTGCCGAGGTCTCCCTGATCATTGGGGCGGTGTATAAACTGTTGTAGCTTTCCTTCCCTCATGAGTTGTTCTAAGTGGCTTCTCAAAGTCCGGCAATCCTCTGTGGTATGCCCTCGTTCTTGATGGTATTGGCAGTGGAGGCTCTGATTGCGCTTTGTGGGGTCTACCCCATTTTGTTCTGCCATCTGAAGTATGGCTCATTCTGAATTTTCTCCAGAATCTGGTGGATTGGCTCTCGAAACACGGCATGGACTACCTGCGATGCAACAGATCCAGACTGCATGCTATAGTCCCTCCGTGGCTTGCTGTTGCTGTATCGGTCCGACCTGAAATCCCTCATCTCCTGGGGGATAACCTTGGTTTTACCCTTTCCGAGCAGTTGATCCTTCTCCACCCGTTTATACTCATCGATGCGGTCCATTAATTGATGCACACTTCTCACAGGCTTTTTGGTTAGCAATTTCCTCAGATCATGCTCGGCTGGCAAGCCAACTTTGAAAGTTCTCACAGCCACGTCGTCGAAACTCCCTTCAATCTCGTTAAACATTTCCCAGTATCTATCCGAGTATGTTTTCAACGTCTCCCCTTCTCGCATAGACATGGACAGCAAGGAATCTAATGGCCGAGGGACCCTAGTGTTCGTAATGTACCGAGAGCAAAAGGCCTTAATGAGCGCCCGGAAGGACCCAATAGAATTGGCAGCAAGGCCATCGAACCATCTCATGGCTATGGGTCCCAAACTGGAGGGGAACACCTTGCACATAAGAGTCTCGTTCCGGGAGTGAACAGCCATCTTCTGGTTGAAATGGCTCACGTGTTCCACAGGGTCGGACCGTCCATTATATGCAGTGAAAATGGTCTGAGTAAAACACCGAGGAAGGCTTCCTACTTCGATTCTGCGTGTGAAGGGCGACTTAGAAATCTGGTTAAGTGCCCTATTCATTGCATCATTCCCTACGCCTCTTGAGGACGTGTTCCTACCCCTGTAGCCGCGGTAATGCTCTTCCTCATGAGAGTAGGATTCATTAAGGGGCGTACGTGACCGAGGTCTGTAGTCATCATCTTCATCATCCCCCGAAGAAATATCGGTGACAGACGGACTGCTGGATGGACTACGCCTCCTTCGCGCACGGCGCAGCTTCTCTTTCAAATGATCAATCTTACGTTGCATCTTCCTAGTAGCGTCTTGGTAAGACCCACCTTCTTCATTTCGACGTCGACTCCTTCCCGTGTGCACGGTATGCACGCTCCCTTCACGATCCCTTTCACGCTCAAGGTGAACAAAGTGATCAAGATGCTGAGAGCCATCTGACTCTGCCCTGTTAGGACTTGATCCAACCATGGTTCAAGCCTCAACTCACCGACACAACAATTAACTTCCCACAGACAGCGCCAATTGTAAGGACACAAATCAACGGATGGGCCTACAAGCAGAAGAAACTGAAGCCCATGACGTATACAGTACCCTTGGAATGAATTTGTTGAGAGAGTGGGCCGAGAAAACTTAATTGAGAGCGTATGGGTTGATGGCCCAAGTATGGTTATGACCAGACTAACATAAATGAAATATTGAGATTGTACAGGGTCCTTCTCGGCTTAGTTCGAGGAGGAAGCTTAGGCAACTGTTCTGAGTAATTGTATCTTTCTCTTTCTTGTTCTCCTCTTCAATGACTTCCCTCTTTCTCCTGGTTGTTCGATGATCTTTCTCTCTGTTTTCAGCTCTATTTATAGGCCAATTTGCCTCACGTGCCAGTTAGGTGAGTCTCCTTTGATACTTGTCCCATCAACCTTCACTTGAAGTCTCCATATGGCAGCTGTAAAGGGTGAAGGTCACTGTTCAGATGTCTTTTCCCTATTAATATGCCCAGGAGATTAGCTGCAGGGTTATAAATGCGGTGGCAGCAGCCTTTCACATAGTATCTCTTTGCTGCTACCTGTCCTCTTTGCCTACATGAACTTGGAGGTTCTCCAGAAATGACAAGATCAATGCTGGGACATTCACCTGGATCGTCCCTTTGATCATCCGATCAGGCAGTGCTCCTTGGACCACTCCTTCTTCATTCACACAAGTTTTACTACAGGAAGGAGTTAAACCAGGTACAGTTCTCATGATTTACTGTTCTTGGACAAGCCCATGGCCCATTATCTGGAATTGGGCCTTTCACCCTTACACAAAGTATAAGTCATAACTCATATATAATACTGCAAGATTATTATATTGAAATTTTTTATTAGTGTTATTTTTCCTAACGCTCAAAAATATTAACAAGCTAAACACTCGATTGAGATCTAAAGGTCATTTTTTATCTTGCATTTTTCTTATTTTTATGAAAAACCATAAGCCCATAACATTCATAGAAATTAAATATCAGTATATAACAAAACTAGACTATAATTACAATTAAAAGAAATGATATTCATAGAAATTAAATATAATAAAATCACTATAAGAAACCATAAAATAAAAAGAATTTAAATTCTACTAGATTAGACAACTATAGTAAATAAATTAAAAATCAATTTCATAACACGTAGTAGAAATTGAACTAAAAAAAGAAAATAATAAAATAAATAGAAATTATACTTAAATAGCACAAAAGAAGATAAAGAAGAAGAATAATTTTGTAAAATAGAATGCACTATGGAAGAGAAGAAATGGAATGAGAATTGAGAATTGGTAAGGAAATAGAATAAAAAAAAAAGACTTTTATTGGTTTGCATTGTACTTGCAATCTAAACTTATGTTATAAACATATAAAATGTAATAAATGTTGTATATGTTTGTAAAAAGTGTACAATATATAGTAGAACTATAAAGTGGCACATGGGAGGGAAGACTTTGGAAAAAAAAACTTTGTTAAGAGTTGTTTATCACATAAATGTCAACACAAACTTTTTTTATTTACAAGAATACCTCTTTTGTTTTTGGGTGAAAAGTTAAGATTTTTTAGGGCATATTTGGCTAAATTGTTGGAGGAGAGGGGCCAATCTTTGCTCTTGGAGGTAGGGCTATAAATGAACCAAGCCGTTTATAAACAACTTGGGCTTAGATAGATAAAAAGCCCGTTCATGTTTGTTTGTTTATAAACAAGCCAAACTTAAGTTTTAGTTTTAGGCTTGTTTAATAAACAAGCCGAGCCCAAGTAAAAAAATATTGTTCATGAACAAGCTTGTAAACACCAAGGCTCGATACAAAAGTAACAAAACAAGTTGAGACTAGGCTTATTTATGAGTTTGGTAATAAAATTGATATAAGTTTGACAAGTAAACTCATATCCTTCTAAGACTTTAATTAATTATAAGTTGAGACCCCTCATCCAAATCAAATAGGCTAGATAATAAACTTGATATAGGCTTGATAATATACTTGTGTTGGATCTCAAGCTCAAAAACATGATATTGAGCTTGAGTTTGGGCTTGATATTAAACTCGAGCTTAACTTGACCAATGAATCAAGCCAAGCCAAGATAAGCTCAAGTTTGAACATTATTTGTAGGCTTGTATCAAGCTCAAGCCAAGGTTGAAGATTCTACTTTTGTTGTCGAGTCAAGCTTGAACATTCACTACTCGACAAAACTCGACTTGTTTACAGCCTTACTTGGAGGGGCGGGCTTTTAGATAAAATGGAGCAGCTGTACTTTTTAACTACAATTATAAGGTTTTTTTTTTTTTAAATGCCCCCCTTCCCCCCTACATATAACGTGGATTCGCCATTGTTGGTAGGACTTGATGGCTGATAGCATGAGTAACATTTACCCAGACCACTCATATAAAAGTTTGTTTCTCATCTGATATTTTTGTGTGGATATTGCATCTACATCAATCATGAAATTTTTGTGTGGCTCTCTTGTCTTTGCTGCTCTTCCTCTCTCAATCCCACTTCGCCTCAACTCTCAATCTCTTATCTTTTTTTTTTTTTTTTTGCTGGACCAAAATAGTAGCTCAAACCATTATTGTGCAGAATAGTTAATAATATCGTTAGGAAGAAGCTCAACTGTACAATTTGGAAGAAATCTCTTATCGGAGAGATATGGTTTCCATTAGTAAGAAACCAAAAGTGTTTTTTACTTTGTTTTTTTAAGTGTGTAACTTTATTGTTTTGATTCTCTTGAAGCAAATAGGAGTAAAGTGCTTGACAGTTGACAACCCCATAGTCTAATGGTCCATTTGGATTGAGAGGGAGAGAGGGAGAGTAGAGTAGATTTGGCTCAAAATTAACCTATTTTTGGTCAACTCTACTCTACTCCCCTCCCCTCCCCTTCCCTCTCCCTCCTTTCCCTCTCAATCCAAACGGAAAAGAGAGCCACATGCCACACATACATGACAATGAGTTAACCAAAATGTGAAAGAGGTGAAACCACGTCACCAATAAATGACTGAATCTATGGTAATTTTATATATAGGTTTGCCTTTGTAACATTTGTGTCAATTATGTTTGGATGGAACATGCTTCTTTAGTAAATTTAAACATGAATCACATAGTAATATAAGAATTGCACTTTATTAGATGTAAAAACACGTTTATCAAAAAAAAATTATTAGATGCAAAAAAACACACACATATATAACTAAACATTATAAATTATATATACTTATAATTTTAAAATCATTATTTATTTATAACATCATCAGTCCAACCATCATTTCGACTTCGATCAGACAAGAAAACTGAAAATCATTCTATTTTTCAATTTTTTGTTCGGTTCAGTTTTTAAAACTGTGATCATAATAGATGTGGTGTGAAGGCTTGGAATTACACCTAGATTGAGGTAAAACATGAACCATGTGGTTGAGGCTGTAGCTGCAAAATGGATAGTAGTTGTAACTTCAACAACAAAAGGAGAGTGTTGGGAGAGTAGTCATGGATCCCTCTAATCTGTATTGTACCATTCAATTAAAGCATGTATATGGGGTGTAGAAGTTAAAAAGAAAATCAATCAACTTTTACATCCATGCGATAATTGCTTGGTGTAATATCCAAATCTGATGATAGGAGGCTTTGAAATTCAGAATCCAAAATGTGAGGAAGATGGCGGGGTGGGGCCCGTGGGGGAGGGGGCGGGCAGATATTTTTGTACTATATTTTGTTGGCACTTACCATAAGAGTACAACAAATAATTGAGGGAAAAGTCTGTTACAATAAACATCAACATCCCCCATAATTCAAGGTTGGGCCCCTATGTCTTACTACACCCAAAATACACAAGGACATCACATGCATAGATCGTAGGTACAAAGACAAATATATTCAAGTATATAAACCCCATCATCCACCAACTCTCACCATTATCTCTCCATAATTGTCACCAAATGGAGTCTTCCTCTTCTTGGGCTCTTATGGTAATGGCATCACTAGCAGCCTTAGCCTTTCTCACAAAATTATTTCCCCTCAAATCCCACCAGCTAAAATTTCCACCAGGTCCCAAACCTTGGCCAATCATAGGCAATCTAAATCTTAAAGGTTCCCATCCCCCCAAATCTCTTCACATATTGGCCCAAAAATATGGACCAATTATGCAACTAAAGTTTGGATCTTTCCCTGTTGTGGTTGCCTCATCTGCTGAAATGGCAAAGGAATTCCTAAAAACACATGACCTTGTCTTCTCCTCTAGACCCAAATCTGCCGCTGGCAAGTACTTATCTTATAACCATCACAATATCACGTGGGCACCTGCTGGACCATATTGGGGCCAAGGCCGTAAGATTTTCCTCTCTGGGTTGTTTAACTCAAAACAACTCGAGTCCTATCAATACATTCATGTTGAAGAAATGCGTGCTTTTTTGTCACGCCTTTGCACATTGTCACGGAAGCCGGTTGTGCTTAAAGACCATCTCTTCTGTTTTACTCTAAGCAGTATAAGCAGAATTATATTGAGTAAGAAATATGTTAGTGATGAGTCTAAATGCAAGACCTCGATAGTGTGACCAGAAGAATTTCAAGAAATGATAGAAGAGTTGTTCTTGCTAAATGGGGTGTTTAATATTGGGGATTGGATACCACGGCTCAATTTCTTGGACTTGCAGGGGTACGTGAAGCAAATGAAGGCTTTAAAGAAAAAATTTGATCGGTTCCTTGACCACGTGTTTAACGAACACAAGAAAAAGATGGAAGGAGTGAAGGATTTTGTGCCAATGGATATGGTGGATATAATATTGCAGCTGGCTAATGATCCAAATATTGATGTTAAGCTCACTTACGATAGTATTAAGGCACTCACCCAGGTACTACGTAAACCGCTACCTTTCTAAAGTGTTTTTTTTTTCCTTCGACTTTACCAATTCAATTATATATACATATATATATATATACACACACACACACACACACACACACAAAATAAATAGATCTAATTCTTCATCACATAATATTCTAACATATCATTTATCAAATCAAAATCAAATAATGCGTATTCTTAATATCATCGTTACATAACATGTCAAATTATAGGATAAAAGAAAATAAATCTTAATGAAGGAAAAAAGTCAAATGTGAGTAAATTAAATGAAAAAAAAAAAACCTTAATGAGAGGGAAAAAAAAATTCATAGGTGAGTAGAGTAATGACAAAAAAAGAGTCTAGAAATAACAAAATCTTTGTTTTTACATTCTAGCCGAAATCATCTTAACACTCAGAATTTAGTGGAATGGATTCGAGTGGGCTGAAATTTAGACCTAAGTGAAAGAGACGGTGGGTGATTCATATTGGTTATCTAAGAGTAATTGAACTTTCTAGTTGGAATGAAACAAAATTGACAATAATGTGAGGAATGAATAAATTCCCCTCCTACACTTGGTTATTTTCCTCCCATGTTCTCTAGTTGTCATATTTACTTTTGATTGACATTAGGTATACTACAAATTTTCTACATAAACTTTACAAACTAATATGTTACAATTAAAATTATAAAAAAAAATTAATTAATTCTGACATTCATTTATGGGTAAAACTTACCTTATGTATAGTATATTAGATTCTCCAATTCCTTAGTCAAATAATAATTACTTTATTAATTTTTACATTAATAATTTTTTTGTGGATAATTCAATAGTTAGATACCAACCAATTAAATTATAAAATTTTTGGCGATTTTAATATTAATTTAACACAAAGGAAAGTGAGAATTTA
The DNA here is from genome assembly GCA_033629205.1 of Lithocarpus polystachyus. Classification (NCBI taxonomy): domain Eukaryota; kingdom Viridiplantae; phylum Streptophyta; class Magnoliopsida; order Fagales; family Fagaceae; genus Lithocarpus; species Lithocarpus polystachyus. The sequence continues at coordinate 5,812,362 of CM066172.1, forward strand.
AATTCTGAATGTCTTAGGCACATTAAGAGATGCCCACCAATTGAGCAAAAAAAGCTTTTGGCAATTTCTCATACTAGTATTGACATTTTGTCAGGATCTACTAGCTAGAGGCGTAGATACCTCTGTAACAATTATGGAATGGGCAATGGCCGAATTATTAAAGCAACCACCCCTCATCAAAAAGGCCACTTAAGAGCTGGATAGAGTAATTGGGAGAGAGAGATGGGTGGAAGAGAAAGACATTCCAGAACTTCATTTTATTGAAGCAATTGTGAAAGAGACAATGAGGAAGCACCCTGTAGCTGGATTACTTGTACCACATTTTGCTCGTGAAGATTGTGATGTAGTTGGTTACAAAATTCAGAAAGGAACTAGAGTCTTCATAAACACATGGAGTATAGGGAGAGATCCTTCACTATGGGATGCACCTAAAGAGTTCTGCCCAGATAGGTTTTTAGGGAAGGCTATTGATGTGAAGGGGCAAAATTTTGAGCTACTACCATTTGGTTCGGGGAGGAGAATGTGCCCTGGCTACAACCATGGACTAAAGGTGGTTAGCACTACCTTGGCTAATATGTTGCATGGATTTTACTGTAAATTACCAGATAACATGAACTGTGAAGATTTAAGCATGGATGAAGTTTATGGATTTGCAACATCTCTCAAATTCCCGCTTATTGCAATGATGGAGCCTCGACTTCCGCTTCATCTTTATTAGTTGTGAATTTGGCGTGTAATACCTTCTCTTTGATGTACCTTTTTGTTATTATGACATTGCTACTAAATAATTGTGTCTTAGTCATGTATGATGTACCAAGTCTCTAGTTTTGTTGAAAATAAACTTTTGAAAGAGAAAAGTTTGGTTTGGGCTACATTTTGAAATATGGTGAACAAGATTGACAAATGTGTTTTAATAAACCAAATGTTTTACTTTCTTATTTTTTTAAAGTAAAATACAGTTAACACCCCTGTGATTTTGGCTAATGCCAGCAATGTTCAAAACTTTTCAAAACTGACTAGCTTGGTTCTTGAACTAGTAAAGCCAACTTGGACCCTAAACAATTACTCTCTCTCTCTCTCTCTCTCTCTCTCTCTCTCTCTCTCTCATAGTGACTAGGGACCAAGTTGGTCACTTTTTAAAATTTTTGGACTTAGCTGACGTTAACCCAAATCTTATGGGCATTAATTGTATTTTACCCTTATTTTTTTATTTTATTAATTATTTTTTATTTTTTATTTTTTTGAGTATAAAGTATAAACCAAATGTTTTATGTGGTCACTCAAAACTGTTTGAACTAGAGTATTTGGGTCACAATTTATTTATAAGTGGGTTAAGACTTAATCTTACGGATTAGGCCCCAAACTTCCCTTGGTTCCTCTCAATTTCCTTGTGTTTCCTTGTTTTTCTCCTCTCTCTTGCTCTCTCCCTCCCCAGAATTTTCCAACCCCCTGCCTCTACCTTCTTCTCCTTTTTATAGTCTCTTATTGGTGGAGTAATCATTATCTCCCAACTTTCACACACATTCCTATGTTCATCAAAATCCCAAGGGATCCTCACGACTTTAGAGGATTCTTTTGGAACTTGTTCCAGATGCCAAATAGTGTTCGAGGGTGGTTCCCTAATGGCACTATTAGTCCTCAGCTACCAATCTTACTAGGTTCGTGTTTCACCTCGACTACCTCTGTTATCGGTCATCGTTTAGCCGACCACTTAAGAGCCTCTCAAGTTGTTGTCCCCTCGGCCATGGTCCCGATCTCGGGGTTAGGCCCACTGCGATAACACCCAAGGCCAATTTTCTCCTTGCGTACTAAGTTTAATTCGTCTGAAAGGCCTTGGGCTTTATGTTGGGTTTTGATCAAGTGGGCAGACATGGTTGCCCGGGCCCAACTCACCCACATTTTCCTAATTCAACTTCTTTTAGAATTCTTCGGAATGCGCAGCAAGTTAGCATATTATAAAGATACATGCCAGCAACAAAAAAACTAGTTTAATACAAGCAGGAGACTTGACTTCCACACAAAGTAGAATTAGGTTTGGGCCTACGCTAATGGGTTAATATATCTCTAACAGTTTTAATGTGCGAAACTAATACTTTAGCAAGTAAAGGGTAATGACCTTTCCATGGTGAGTACTTAAAATTCAAGCCCGTGGTTGCCTTTAACCAAATAAATTACACAATAATAAATCCATACCATTAATAATAAGATGCACTAAAATGACCCAATTTAACAATTTATGCTGATTAGTGATTACTATTCACTTTGGGTCTAACAAATGCTCACTAAAATATTTTTGATACAAGATAGAATTTCTATTTTAACCTAATCTAAGTGTATATGTGTGTGAAGCTCCCACCTGGAGACTTGAACCCCGGCCTTTACACCCCACATCCTGCAAGTACTTATATTTGTAGAGTAACCAACGCATTAAGGGTGTGTGGTGGTAATGCTCTCTAAAATATACTTCAACTAATTCATGTTTTATTAAATACTTAAGACAATGACTATGTTAGCCCACAACATTAAAAAAAAGAAGAAAAAAAATTCACAATACAACACATCCACAACAAATGGTATGGACACTAACACCGAAAGTCGCATGCTGGCATTTCGCCCAACTGTGGGAGGTGGGATGTTTTGCCAGCTTCTATACGCATAAAAACTTACATAGATTGTCATGAAATTAGTTTGTCCCCGTAGGGTTCACTAGTGTCACTTCAATGATAAATTCAGTCTAGGATTTTGAAATAGTGGTTTAATTATTTGAGTTTTTTTTTAAATCTTACTCCCTTCACACGTTTTGTAGCTTTTATATTTGCAAATTGCACATCCCTCTTAAAGTTCTTGGCTTTTTTTCTAATTGATTTGATGCTTGACATCCTAATGATCTGGCGACCTCTAAGAAAAAATTAAGTGGCTCACTTTTTTCTAATTAATTTTACTTTATATACAATTATAACAATAAATGATTAACTTTAAGCTAGCCATCCCTAAAAAAATAAAATAAAAAATAAAAAATTAAGCTAGCGTTCAACCTACCGGCTACCGCAACCTTCATCATTTTCTTGAGCTGAGGATCAACTATGAATAAAATATTCGAAATGAGAAAACCTGCTCAAAGAAAGTGGTGGTTCTTACTTCTTATTGATGAAAAGATAAGAGAGAGTTGTTTGAGATGATTTGATTATTTTTAGAGGAAAGTGACTAATACACAAATAAGAAAGTGTGAGTTGATATAAGTTGAGGGAACAAAATGAGGTAGAGGAAGACTAAAAATAAAATTAGTGGAGTAGTAAAAAATGACATGTCATTTAAAGAAGTAACAGAGAGTATGACTTTGAATAAATTAGAATAAAGGAAAAAAGAATACACGTGATAGACATTGATGAATTTGTTAAGGATCTATAATCGACCCCAAAAAAATTTGAGACTAAGGTTACATAATTGATGTGAAAAAATCGACTATTAGATTTTGTTTTTAAGTGAATATGTCTTTTCCTTATGAAAATTAAGACTATTGGTAATTCTATTGTTAGATTTTTTATTATTAATAGTAAATAAAATTCAAATAAAAATTTGGAATAAAAAAATCTCATTATTGCCTTAAGCCTAAAATGGTAAAATTGCATCAAGCCCGTCCTTTCCATTAACGATTTTGTCTTTTAGCTTATTTCAGTTTGTGTTATTACATAGTTGTGACTGTGGTTTCAAATAGTCTCCTGATAAGTAAGTAATAACACAGGAGCACCAAAGGCCTATTAGTGTAGTTGGCACTTGGCACCTTTGGCCACCTCCTAAAAAAATGAATTGATCCACTGACTTCTCATAATGTATGGGTTTTTTTTTTTAATTTTTTGATTTAGTAAAATATTGTATGAATTTCACATACCATAAGGGAGATGATGCATATAGCATATTTGATATCTCCTCCACATGAGAGTAAACTTGAATTCTTCGGCTTAAAAAAAAGAAAAAAAAAAATCCCTACAATACAATATAGTGAATCTCGCTTGAACAACTGAACCTACTTATTCTAGAGCTAATTTGATGGTTTGAAAAAACAGTACTTTTTTTTTGCCTTCTTTTTAGTATACACAAGTGATTCCCTTAATTTGAGATTTAGGATGAGTTTGGGATGAGTTTATTTCCTTTAGCTTATTTAGTTTTTAGTGTTTTTTTTTTTTTTGTACTATTTATGGGTCTTATTATACTATTTAGTTAACTTTAAACTTTTTTTGTTACACTTTCAATAAAAAGTTTTTAGTTTCAGCTAAATAAGCTATTCCCAAACGAACTCTAAGAGTGTGTTTGGTATTTGCTTATTTGCTTTAGCTTATCTAAGTTTTTAGGTTCTTTTTTGTATTATTTATGGGTCTTATTACATTTTTTGGTACTATTCATAAGTTTCGTTATACTATTCAGTTAACTTTTAATTTTTTTCTATTCAGTTAACTTTTAATATAGTACATCTTTTGCCCTGAAAATTTGAATTGTTTTTATTTTTTATCATTCATGTTTAATTTGCCTTTCTATTTTACTATTTACCCTTTAAAATGGACTAAAAGAAAGAAATATTCATTTTTAGTTTTCTCTTTGTGCGTCACGTGGATGAGACGAGAGAGCCTTCTGGATGTCTCTCAAACACCGAACAAAAAAGAAAAACCACAAAATTTTCAAAATAAAAAAGAGGAACAGTAATTTGAAACTCTTCTCTCTCAGTAAGTATGGATCCGGACACAGCATTAGAGCTCGTAAAGCAGGGCGTTACACTTCTCCTCCTCGATGTTCCTCAATACACTCTCCTCGGCATCGATACTCTGGTACTATATTCTTTATTCTTCTTCTTCTTTCTTCTGTTTGCTTTTACTTATATTTATTCAATCAATCAATCAATTTCTCTGTTGGGCCTGCTTTTAAGGGCATCAAGATGATTCCTCCTGCTTCTCATTTTCTCTATTATAGTTCATCCACCAGGTTACTTTGATTGTCAGAAATCATATGTTCTTGTAATTTATTAGTTATTGTATTTTTATGCGATTTTTGTTTGTAGAGAAATTTTCTAATACTTGTTGCATATACGCAGAGATGGCAAGGATTTCTCACCAATTATTGATTTCTTTATCCACGCTGCTCCTTCTGAGGTTTTAAATGCATTTACTTTATTTCCGCCTTTTCTGCTTTAGTTTATAGTCTGTTCAATTTATAACAGTTGCCATCTGTTGCTGTCTTAATGTCAATGCCATATTGGAAACAGAAACTTGATTAATCTAGCTGTGGAACTGTGCTTCTGGTCTTGTCATGTCAATTTGTGGTGCATTGGACAGTTGGACCATAAGATAAATAGAGGGCTAACTAGCATTCATATCAACATGAGATACAGATGCAATACAATGATATGTGAGTTCTTGAATTATTATGGTAAAATATGGTGGATGCATGTTAATTTGACTAATCAAATAATATATATTTATGCATACGTATTTCATTATTTTTTTCATTCTAAGGATAAACTAGGAATAAATTTAAAACTGACATACAAACAATAATGGATATGGAAGAACAAATATCTCAGGCTAGCATTTATGTTTAGAATAATATCCACAACATAGATAAGAATGCTTCTGTGGAATTCATAAGTATTTCTCTATGTTTGAAATGAGGCTTTGATGGAACAAGCATTTGAACTGTAAAAATAAGAGGCCAACATGATTTAGTATACAAATAATTAGGTAAATCAGCCCATGTTATTAAATGTTCAAGAAAGATGAAGAGAGGAAAACTTCTTTTTGACACAGTTTATATAAAATTGTGGCTTAGAGAATAAAATAGAAACAAGTAATTGACATCTTTGTGTTATCAATTTCAGCATAGTTTCCTACTGGCATCGTGCCATTGCATAACAATAAGGTTATTGTGTGCTTGCCCTTTTTAAGCATGAGAGCTTAGATAAAGTGAGCTTTTTTTAAAATGTGATACACCCCTGTAACTGGGGAATAATTGATTAGATTTAATTGGAGGCCACTTCATTTAGCCAATTTTTGTGTGTCTAGATTTGTGGAGAGTGTGAAGTTAATTAACAATAAGTTATTTTCAAATGAGGTGTAAGTTTGCCCCAGGAATGATCATTCTCATGTAAATGGTTGTAATAGGTAATTGTTTGTAGGTGGGATCAACTACAGGAAAGATTGGTCAAAGTATCGGAAGAAGAGGTTTGTAACCATTGTAGTTGCACATACCATTTATGTATTTATTTTGGTACGTGATGCATATAGCTACCAATATGGGAGCAGAGTCAGACTGATGTATTTTGCAACCCACATGGATTTGAATTGTGGCCTCAAGTCTTGACATTAGTTAGGGAACTTGGTGCCCTTTTAGGTTTTGGCAAAACAGAACTTGCTAACCTGCTGCATTTTGGAAGCGCTACCAAGCAAGAAAAATTGATCAGGCATCCGTTTTAGGAAAACCTGATTCTTTTCCCCTCTTTGCAATCAAATGCTTATAAATTTTTGAAATCATGTAAGGAAACCAAAAGATGGTTTTATTTAAAAACATTTGAGCATTAGACCAAGTATGTCTGAAGAAATTATAAGGTTGACTTAGAGTTAGTCCTCAATTAATTTTCCAATAGGGCTAGATGTTTTGAGGGATGTGAACGGTCCTTGCTAGAGATTAAGTCTTTTTTTCTGCCATACTCTCCTTGTTTGGAGTGTGGCTTTATCGCATTTTACTTGTTCTTCCATTCCTGTTTTACTTGATCATTGTAATTTTGATTCTTGATTTTTGCCCCCACAGTACATCCCCAATGTACTCGGGTTGGCTGCTTTTTTAATAAAATTTTTTGTTATCTATCAAAAAAAAAAAAAAATCTGAAAACCAGACTAACTTGATGTCAATTGATTGCTTAATGCAGTTGCACTATTGGTTTTTTTTCTTGTCTGATTTCCTTAAATTGGGTTTTAATCTAATCAAAGTTAACTTAAGAATTTACTGCCCAAAAACAAATTATATCTAGTGTACAGTTAACAATGTGAATTACATTTGGTGGTGTTTCTAACATTTCTGTGTCATGTCATTTTATTGAAATGTATTAGGTTATATGTCTTGATATGACTTTTAATATTTTTCTGATTAACTCTAACCATACTAAAGTTGTGGAGTGCCAAGAGTCTTATAACTCAACTAGAACTTCTTGGTGATTCGAATAGGGGCATTCAAGGTTCAAGTCCCGCCTTCCCCATTGTAACTATTGAAAATACAAAATTTGTGTAGTACAGTGAGAATTTGAACTTGACATAATACTTTCACATGGTTATATTCCCCTAATTAGTAGATCCTATTGTTCAAATCTATAGAAGTGGACGTTCAACCCTCATAATATATTCTGCTAGGTGATCACTTGCAAGATTTATAGCTATTATGCCACTTAGTTTCACCAAGCTACCTGCTTTCAAGCTTGAAACTTTGCTTTTGTGAAGAATGTTGCTAAGTGTCTAAGGTCTAAATTTAAAAATCTTGTTGATCTGAAACTGAGTTTGTTTTTTCTCTCTCTCATTTTTCCTTTGTTAAGGAAGAGAGATATTGTCGAGCAGTTAAAAGTTTGGAGTTTGACAGATAACTTGGTCCTTACAATCTAAGCCAGTATGGAGATTGGAAGCATTTATCAAATTACATTACAAAGAGCATTATTGAAAGGATTGGTTTGTTCCATCTAACTACACTTGGGGCTCTTAATACTGCAATCTATTATGAGTTTCTTTACCATCGTCGCTTGTGTTTGATTTATTATCTATTTTCCATTTGCGTATATGTTTCTTTTTCAATCAATTTTAGGTTTTTTCTCTTTTCATGTCGGTGATATTTAGATGCTTCTTGCTCACTAATTTTCTATTTTAGTTATGTTCTTATGAAAAATAGATAAAATAGATTTGAGACTAGACTTTGAAATTGGAAAATGGTACTTTGAGATGGACTGGCACTAGGAAAATGGTGGAAATTAGTCTCATAATTATCTAACCAAGGCTCGGAAACCATGTAACAGTTGAAAGCTTTAATGATTCAGAGTAATGTCATGCTATGGGATACGTGTTATATGTCTATAGATGTGTGCAATTTTCTCATTGATTTTATTTTGTGTGGAGGAATTATCATCAAAGAAGAGATTATTGGGTGTGCGCGGTTCGGTTAGTTCAGTTTTTTCTCAAAATTGTTACCGAACCGATAGAGATCGGTTTTCTCGTAATTAAAACCGATTCATACCGATTAGGGTCGGTTTTTTGACTTATAGCGGTGCGGTTTGATCGGCTCGGTTCAATCGGTTTGGTCGGTTTGACATTAAAAATTCTATTTGTTTTTTTATTTTTTTTTATAAAAAAATCATTTCAATCTCTATTAGTATGCAATGGGAGTAACAATAAAATACTAAAGTAACAATGTAACACTACAAAGTCCAAACATGTGTTGAAAAATTGATAATAAAAAGAACATTTTACTCAAAAAATAATTATAAATATTACAAAGTTTATAGTTTATAATTTATAACTTTTTTCTTTTACTAATTTATAGTTTCTATTGTTAAAATATTGTAAACGTTGTATTTATAATGGTTCATTTTTTTTTAAGTATAAATAAATAATAATATATATTATACACCTACACAGTGGTGGGAAATACCAACTCTGATACATGAATTTTTTTTTTTTTACTTTTCTTTTGTCATTCCCAAAGCTAAACACGTGTAAGGTCATAAAAGATGAAACATTAAAAGACTACAACTTAAAAGAGACCTCTAGCATCTCTGGAAGCCCATAGAAAATAAAAATTGCAAAAGTAAAAACAAACAGACCAGTCCAGTGCAGAACGAAGAAGAGAAGAAGAAAAGGAAGAAGAAGAAGAACGGCGGCATGCAACAGGGGTCGGTTCGGTTCGTGAGGCTTCGGTTCTAGATTTACTGCTCCGATTATTGCACCGCACCGGAGTCGGAACTCTCTTCGCGTTCCGTTTGCCGGCATCGGCTCCGTCGGTCGGTTGCAGTGGCGGTGCGGGAAGGTCGGCACCAGTCGGTCTTGTCGGCTCCGGTACTGGTTTGCACAGCCCTATTATTGACCATTTCTTAGAAGGAGTTCTAATTTTCAATACAAGGTTTATTGTAGATACCCTAGAGGGTGAGAGGCAAAGGTATGCTGTCCTTGTGTTCAAGAACAGGGTGGAGGATGAGATTGGACTCACAGGTGTGTGTGCAGGAATGAAGAAATATGAGGTTTTGGTCATTTTTGGTGAGTGGATATCTTGGCAGTTTCATAATTGAGAGGCACAAGTAGTAGTTAAAGTTGAACAAAAACTTTTGGTCTATTGTCAGGAAAATATATACTGGGGACATGGTCCCTAAGCTCCTCAAAGATTACATTTAAGCAGTACAATTTGGTACTACTCTAATTTTGGCCTTTAAAAATAATATCATGGCCTACCAAGCTTTATGGAATTTATCTGCACCATCATACGTTTAAACAGATCTACTCCTTTTGGAGGCCCCCTAGAAAGGTTTCCATTGTCCATCCCTCTGAGTGTATTGAAGGTACAAACGTGTTTGGATTACGTGGATTTTAGATTTAAAAGATATTTTGTAGAAGTTAGGTTCTAAAAATTTAGAACAATTGGCAAATCGTGAACACAAACTTGTCTAGATATAGATCCTAGAGTCTATAGGTATCATTAGACAATGCTCAAGGTGATTCAAGTCAATATTCAAGAACAAGTAAGCTGCAGAAAGAAGAATTCAGAAACTGTCTGGTTCGACCGATCGAGAAACAGGCTCGACCAATCGAAAGTCGTATCTGCAGAATTTTAATTAAACCCAAACAGCAGTTTAAGCCCATTAAGGATTAGGGTTTCAGATTTACTTCTCCCACTATATAAAAGAAACCCTAAGCACGTTTTTATAAGGCTTTTTAGAGAAATAAGAGTATGCCTCTTTTGTATTTAGGGTTTTGTTCCTAAAAAGCTCTCTCATATCTTCTACTGATGTTATTGCTTGAAGAATCTCAAGATCCAATATTGTTGAAGTTGCTGCCTTCTCTAGTCATCAAAGGTGCTGATGATCTAAACCTTCAAGGGTGGTCTTGGAGTCACAAATAGGAGAGTTTGTGTTGCTAAACCTTTGAGTGGGATCTCAAAGTCACAAACGTGGGTGTTTGTATTTTTGCAAAAGGCCTAGGAAAGAAGTAGTTCGTGGACTCGGAGCTATCATGTGGTCGTGGTAGTAAGTTTTCTACTCGAGGTAGCAATAGAATGTTAATGGTTTAAGTTCTATTGTACAAAATTCAATTCTTTTATAGTGGATTTGCTGTTTTACCTTGAGGATAGCTAGATTAAATCCTCCTCAGGTTTTTTACCAGTTTGGTTTTCCTAAATCATCAGATCTTTGTGTTCTTTATATTTTCTGTTGCTTTACTTGATTTGATTGTTATTGTTTTAACCTAGATCTAAATAATAAACTTAAGTATTCACTTGGTTAATTAATTAGGTTAAAAAATCTAGTTTATAGGGATCTAAAAACGTACAGTAGATATAACATACATTGATAAATTACCTCTTGTTTTAAAAGCTCAAGGGTGAATTTGTCATTTAACCATTATTCTAGTATACATTAACTTTCAAATTTGTCTAACTTAACTCTTACATCATATAAACTTAGACATTGATCAAATCCATTGATTCTTTAGTTTCTATGCCTTATGAGGGACTAAAAATGTGCGATGGGCTTTCTGAAATGAGTCTTTTTACAGCTGAGTATTTGGTGGTGTGGGAAAAAAAATTCATTGTTTGTTGGTGTGACGTGTGTTTGAGGGATGGAGAATTATTCTTGAGCTGCCCACTTAAAAAGACATTTGATCCTTTGATTTTTCCTTATTTGGTATTTATTGGTTTTTGCCTAAATTTTTGGGTAGAACTTATCGTGGCTTGTTGGGAATGTAAGCTTGGGGGGGAAGGTTTATTATGGCTTAGACACCTTCTTCTTGTTTGATATATTACATTTGCAAGAAGTGTAAAGAAAGGGCATTTGATTGGCTGGAGTGTTTCTGTAGTAAGATAAATGGCTCATGCCACTCAGAAACTTCATTAATCATATATGTTGTTTATATTGCACCTAATGGCTACCACTATATCATTGTTTTATTTGGTTTAGATCATGAATTATGTTTTATTCTTATTTTATTTTTTTATCCCAGTTATCTTCTTTAGTTATCTTGATTCTTTGTTTACTTTGAATCTGTGGTTTATATTTTGAAACTAAGGCTTGGTTGTTGTTTGAATTTATGGTTTGCGTCTTCTGATTGTCAATTCTGCATAAACTTTTAAATTTAAATGATTCATTCAACATGCAGAACCCATTGGAGGAGAGATCACTGTTGCATGTGAATCAGGGATAGTTACATACTCTCTTAAAACAGCAATGGAGAAAGCACTAGATGAGCAGATGAAGTCTAGTAAGTTCTTAACATCAGTAAACAATTCTCAGAGCAGAAGATGTTACTATACATCAATTCCCCGTGTTATCAAACAAAAAGGAATACATGGGCAAGAACTTACTTCCTTGAATATTGACAAGGTAAGAGATCTTAGAGACTTAGACATGACCTTAACAGATTTTCTACCATTTAGCGTTTATTGATTTGGGTTTTAAATTCCACTGATCTTTTCAGACACAATTGTTAGAAAGTTTGCTGATAAAGGATTATGGGGGTTCTGAAGATGTACTTCTTGGAGAGTTGAAATTTTCATTTATTGCATTTTTGTATGTGTAGACCCTTATAAAACTTTCTTTATGTTGAAATTTCTGTTAGGTTTTATGACATCTGAAAATTTGGCAGATGGGACAATCACTTGAAGGATTTCTACAGTGGAAAGCTTTGGTTAACCTTTTATTTGGATGTATTGAAGCTGTAAGTATTGATTTCGCTACTAGTTTTCCATTGATATGTTGAACAATTTTGGTGAGATTGAATTTGTTCTCATTGTCCTAATGTTGTGAGTAAACTTGAAAGGTGTAGGCATTTTGGGTCCTTTTGTGCCACGTGTCATCTTATGCTTTCATTGCTTTGGTTTGAAGAAAGATGCAAAAGATGATGTGATGATTCTCTCCAATGGCAAAAACTTGACTTAATCGTTTGGTATAATTGAAAACAATGTCCTTAAATACACAAAATTGTCATTGTTTTCCTTGAGCTCAGAACTTCATTTTCAAAAACACGAGTGGAATATTAATTGATTTAAAAATACCTTAACTCCATGTAGTTTCTTGTTACTTTGCATAGGAATTCTACGGGACTTCATGCTCTAGGGCCAAAGTTGTGGGTTTGATTGTGCAAATTGTCGAATTTCCTCAACTTTTGTCATTCAGCTGAACAAATGTGGTTGGAACTCAGACCTTTTCTTTTGAGTGATCTATCATACAAAAGACTTTTCCTAAGAGTTCTGTATTTTGACTCAAGGTTATTTCAATGCTTTTATATCATGGGACATCAATCTGTTTGAGTTATGATAGAGATTAAATTTCATATTCTTAGGTAGGGATTAGTTTAGTATTTGGATTAGTATTTGACTTTTCTTAGGTTTTGTTTCATGGCTGTTTATCTTTATCTCTTATTTTCCTAGAAGCTCTATAAAAGCTCCAGATGATTTATTTTGTAGGCAGACTATTGAGACTATTTTTGAATAATGATATTCATTCGTGCAAATTGCATCTGGGTTTGGTGTGTGATTCCAAACAACCTTTAGGTGGTGAAGCCTAGGCTGTCTTGCATCATTTTGCTATTTGATATTGCAAACAGCATTATAGTAATTACGGCATTGGTCATCGAATAGCAACACTATCATTGTTTGAATTAGAACGGCATAATCTTTGTTGGAGGTGACTAGAACATATTCTTTGTTGCTATTTTGTGGAATTTGTTAATAACTATTTATTGTAGAAATCCTTACAAGTTTCTGAAATAATTCATAGGTGATATCATGGTTGTATGTAGCTATATAGTTAACATATTATTATGATATTGCTTGGAGTCCTATGTGGTTTAGATTTAATAATTTGATTTTTTTTTTTTTTAAATGTTAGGAGGATTTTATTTTTGTTAAAATGTATATGTTTATTTTTTGTAGCCTTTTCGTACAAGGACTCAACTATTCACAAAGGTAATGCTCTTTTCTTATTTATTTATTTAAAAATTTATTATTATTAATTTTTTTTTTTGGTAAATGAAAGGAAAATTTGTTAAATTATAATTATAATTATTTTGGTTAATAAAAGGAAAATTCAAGTTTTTTATTTTTTATTAATTCAATAGTTACAATGGGGGAAGAAAATTTGAACCTTGGATGTTTTCATTTAAAACACTAGGAGGTGTTTGTTGAGCTACAAGACTTTTTCCTATTTTACTATTTGATTGACTGCAGAGCAGTGATAGCTTGGGTTGGGGCGGTTCTACATGTTGTTCTGGGGGTATTGGGAAAAAAATTATCTATATATAGAACATTTATTTACTAGTTTAATTTACTCTTAAAAATACTTTTGCACACCTTAACTTAAATCTTGCACACCCTAACTTAAATCTTGTACACCCTGATTGCATATTAGCCCAACCCAAAACCAAACAACAAAGATTTGACCATCCGAACTGTGTATGTTTGTTTGATACTGATTGTGTGCATTATTTTTCAATTCTTTCTCTGTTATAATGTTTTTGTATGAATTTTGGTGTTTGTGAATGTGTGCGTGTATAGTATAAATATAATTTAACTTTATATAATTTAATAATTAAGAAATACAAAACATTTTTTTTTTATGGGGAAATACAAAACATTTGTTACATGTGTGTGTATGTATTGTTATTATGTTATAATAACTTATAAAGTTAGATTCATGAAAAAAAATAGTAAAGATAATGATTGACTGATTGTTTAAGTATTTGATTCGTTAAGTAGACACTTAGTGTATTATTTATATGTATGGATGAGTATGGTTGTGTGGGTCAACAACTAATGCATTGCTAATGGGTTGAGTTTTGTTATTTAGTTTAATTTGTATGATATAAACGTTTACCTTTCAAAAAAAAAAATTATAAACAAAATGACAAATAGATAATGACTACTGCATACAAATAAAAACATTATACAAACTTGTCACACCTACCCACATTGATAATAGATAATGACAATTGATAATTAACTATCATGTAAGGATTTCAAAATATGAAAACATGTAGAAGGAAATTGTAAAATTTCATGTATTTGTGTGTGTTTTTTTTTTTTTTTGTATGTCAATAATTTGATATATTCAAGTTCTCTTTTTATAAAATTTTGAGTTTAATATAAGTATTTTAATGACCCCCTGAAACAATTCCTAGAGCTGCCACTAAGAGCATTCACAGCAGTGGAGCTATCTTTTTTTTAGCTATTTGGAACCACAAAAAGCTACTTTATCTATTTTACCTACACATTTTACAAAACATCCAGCAGCAGTGAATCTATTTTAGCTTTCAACACAATAAAATAATATAAAAAATACAATAAAATATTATATCTACTACATTATTTTATTAATTTCTTTCTTTCTCTTTCTTAAAAAAAAAACTTTCTTTCTCTCTATCTCTGTGCGTGCTGTGCTCCACTCTCCACTCTCACTTCTCACTTCTCATTTCTCTCCTCTCCACTCTCCACTCTCACTTCTCTCTATCTCGTCGCCGCTCTCTCCTTCCCACCCATCACCATCTCGAAACCTTCCTTGCTGGCGCTGGAGACGAAATTGTCGAAGCTCTCGAGGATCTTGTGGGTTGTGGGTTGTGCTGGTGCGGGTTTGTGGGTTGTGCCATGGCTAGAGACGAACTCGTCGAAGCTCGCCGTCCTTGCCGGTGCGGGTTTGTGGGTTGTGTCATGGGTTTGTGATCTCTCTCTTTACTCTAACTGATCCGCCATGGGTTTGTGATTTGTGATGTGGGTTTGTGTTTTGTGGTGGTTGTGGATGCGCGGGTTTGTGGTGGGTTGCTTATTACAGGCGGTGGTAGTGGTGGTGGGCATTCTGTTGTTGGTGGCAGTGGTGGGTCGTTGGGATGGGTTTAATGATTTGTGGGTTTGGTGGATCTGCGTTGCTTCGATGGCAGTGGTCCGATCCGGTGTTATTTTGGTAGTTAGGTGTCTAATTCGGTGGGTTTTTGTGATGTGGGTTTGTGTTTTGTGGTGCTTGTGGATGCGCAAGTTTGTGGTGGGTCGCTTATTGCAGGCGGTGGTAGTGGTGGTGGGTGTTCGGTCGTTGGCGATGGTGGGTCATTGGTATAGGTATAATGATCCGTGGGTTTGGTGGATTGGCATTGCTTCGATGGTAGTGGTCCAATCCAATGTTTTTCTGGTAGCTGGGTGTCTGATTCGGTGGGTTTTTATATGGATTTTATGAGCATCACTGCCGGCGAGCTGTCCAGCGAAGCAGAGAGGAGATGAGGGAGGCCGAAGAGAGAGAGAAAGAAAGAAAGAAAAAGAGAAAATATTTTTTTAAGGAGAAAAGAGAGAGAAGTTAAATAAAAAAATTTTTTTTTTAGCTTTTTGCTACAGTGCACAGCCATTAGCAAGAAGCTAAAAAATTTTAGCTATGGCACCACTACTGCAACATGCATTTTTGTGATTTGGTGAAACTAAAATAGCTATGCAGCTATATAGCTTCACTGCTGCTAATGCTCTAAGCTTGGGATGTAACTATTAAGGCATATGCAAGATGCAAGTCAACGCAACAAAGCCTTCAGCCATCAATTATTTTCTTTTTGTGATTTTGTTTTTCGTTTCATCATTGTGCTCAATGTGGGCCCATTTTGATTGATAGACTATAGGACCTTGTTCCTTCGTTAATAAATAAGAAAGGGTAAGGTTGTTTGATTGTCTGCCCTAATTTTCAAAAGCCTAATCAGTTTCCGTTGGCCTTTTGTTATATGTTTGTGTTATCGAAAGTTTTTATTTTATTTACTTCTTTGAAGTCCTCTTCTTGCTGAATGTTTTAATTCTTATGTAGTCCCTTATAAATTGAAGCATTTAACTATGATATTGGGCATGAAATAAGCTTCATTGGTTTATTAGGTTATGACTGTATTTGCAACATCTGTAGTTAACTTGCATAGAATTTCCTAGTCTGTTTGATTTGCCAAATTAAAATTTTTGATGCATTGATATTTGGGAGTAGGGGGATTTGAATTCTAGATTTCTCGGTTGGAAACACTAAGAAGTGCCAACTAATTGGCTACATGCCTCTTTCTTCCTTCATTTAATACTGAATAACACTCAATAAATGTAATTGTCCTATTTTTGCTGTTAGTTTAATACAGAGCTCTGACAACTTATAGAATTCTATGCAGTTCATTAAGGTTATCTACTATCAACTAAAATTTGGGCTTGAGAAAGATCATACAGATACTAGTGGTGCAACAACAGGGGTATCCGCACTATTGGATGATTCATGGTTATCTGCTGATAGCTTTTTACACCATCTTTGCAAGGTACCTCTTGAAGTTTACTAAGTCATTGTTTAAATGCATGATTGTGCTGCCATGCTTAACTGGCATTTTTGTAAATTTACAATGCCCCTTGTTGATATCACTTTTATTGGCAAGTCAGATTTCAAGGCTTTCATTGGTCTATTGAACTGTTTATGTACTCACCAACATTTATTGGTCAATTTGAGCAACTTGCTTAAGAACCAATAAAAATCATTGCTTAGTCACTTTTAATCACATTGATTGAATTATGTTTCCATCGTAACATTTTTACTTGTTAAAGAAGAAATGGTAAGTTCATCACAGATTGTTGACTAACTGCTGAATGGAATTGCAGGACTTCTTTTCATTGATGCTAGATGCCTCATCTTTTGATGGACATCTGCTGTCATGGGTATGAACACTAATCTTGCTTCTTCACGTTCTTCATGTTTGATTCTCTGTTGGTTTAGAGGTTGGGGCTTGGGGCAACTTGCCAGTTGCCAGGCTTTCATTTTCTCTTCGTACACTTTCCTTTCAGGCGTTTGCAATTGCTAGTTTATAGATTTTCTACTTTGCAAATTAGATGTGTATTTATTACTCTAGCTGGTTTTATAGAGATACATGTATATAACATATAAATCTGCCTATACAAAAAATTCATGTCAAGGAAATTTGCTTCATTCATAAAACCAAACATTATCTCGTTCACATTATTTACAATTACAAAAATTGTTGAAAAACCCTACAATATGTTAATTCCAACTCAATCGTTCACATTATTTACAATTACCCTCTCTCTCTCTCTCTCTCTAGAAACAAAAAAACAAAAATTCCTTGTTAATTCCAACTCAATCATTTATGATTTTGATTTTGAATGTATAATTTTTGTTGCTTACCAGTTACAAGTTCATATCTCTAGTGTCATTTGATTCATTTCATATTGGATAGCTAGATCTTAATACATTTCTGAAATATTGAAAATTTAAGATGTTTTAGGACGATATCTTGCAAATTGAACTATGCATTTTTTGATTTCCTTGAATAAGGATGTTTACTTTCTTATTTTTATTTTTTAATAGATAGAGACAACTCACGTATTTTTACAAGATTGAATCAATGACCTCAGCCTCTTATGCTTTTCGGTGGGAGACATACAATCAAGGTTAAAATACCATCTACACTATAAGTTTGGGGTTGCTCTCCTTGACAATGAGAATGTGTAATTTACACCCTCAAGTATGAAATCAATGTCAATGTGCCCCTTCCATCGTGGTTTGTCTCATATTCGCTATCAATACTCAATTATGACATCATTACAAGGTGGTTGTAGTGATTTCCCCTGGGTTTGCCTTTAAGTTTGTGGTTAGGCTGGCCATACACAGTGGTGATTTGGTGGCTTTGAGGTGTTTGGATGGGTTGATTTTTGGGTCCAGGTTAGGCTTTGGGTTAATTTCTTCTCTTTTTATACAAAAAGATGTAATTTTTGGTGGGTTAGTTGCAAGACGATGAGGGACAAAATGATAGTGACCCCAAACTTAAAGGGTGTAAATCATATGTTAGTGTTGAGTTAAAATTTGGTGGTTACCTTAGAAAATGGTTGATTTGTCTTGGTTTTAGGTAACCGATAGCTCAATATGAATTTGTAATATCAATGTCATACCTATAATGGCTATTGACGGTTGAAATGCATGACATAAAGGCCAATAGTGGTCAATATTTGCCATCTGGTTATGTCTGAAATGTATGATATAAAGGCCAATAGTTGTCAATATTTGATATTTTTCAATAGTCTGGTAGCTTCAACTGGTTTTGGTAAAATTTTGTGTCTATGACTCCCAATGTTATGTAAGGGCCAATACACTCGATTTGAGCCACATTAGTTTTAATGCATTTTAACACTTTGGTTGAAGTCATTTGGTCCATAGGCCATAGGAAAGGAGTTTGTTAAGCCTTCATTTGAGTGAAACTTCCCATAAGGGAATGTTAAGCTTTTACTTCAATGCAATTTGCAAGTAGTTTCTTTCTGCCGATTCAGACAAATTGTAATGTCCTCTCTTTTTATTATTATAGATGAGGAAACTTAAAGAGCTGTTTGAGAACAATCTCGGGTGGGAGTTTCAGCTGAACAGTGTAGTTGATGGAGTATACTTTGAAGAAGATGACGAGATTAGTGTGTATCCATATTAACATTTTGATCTATGAACTTTCTCACTCATGATCTCATCTTTGCTCATTGTTCAACTTTGCAATTTGCTCCAGTAGTAGAGATGTTGGATGACCCATGTTGTAATTAACTTCGGCAATTGAAGATAGGGATTGTGGTCCTCCATCCCATTACTGTAAACACACTTTAGTGATACCTAACTTGGTTTACAATATTTCAATTTCTTGCCAATATTGAAGGCAAATTCTTTTTAGTTTTCACTAGTGCAGAAGATATAAATATTTTTTTGTATATTATGAAAAGAAAAAAAAAAAGACTTGGTATTTATATGTAAGATGTAATAGACTTCTTAGAATAATGGTTATGTTAAATTCTCCCATTAGTTATCAGCTTAAGATTTTGGCATAAATTGGTAATTGATTATGGTATTAATCACTTATTGAGGGAAAGTCTAGGCTCCCACATAAGGAGGTAATAGAATAATGGTTAAATTATTAAATTTTCTATTTCCTTTTCATTTTAAAGATGAACAATGTTCAAGCTTTTGGGGGTGATTTTGCATTGCTAATGTTCAAGATTTTCTTGTGACTTGATTTTATAATGATTTTTATTTGTCAAGAGTCTTATAACTCAATTGACACATTCCAGTGTTTTTAATAAAAATATTTAGGGCTCAAATTCCTCCTCTTCATTGTAATTATTGAATTATCAAAAGTTAATTAGTTATTATTTATTTGGTAATGTAGAGCTTTTTTAGAAGGGAGGGAATGGTTGTACGAGAATTAAAACAAATAAAAGAAAAAGAAAAAAAAAACTGTTATCTTAAGTGATAGCTCAATTGTTATAGCATTCTTCTGTGCTCCTGACATGTGGATTGAATCTTATTTTTCTTACTTCCACTATTTATCATGTAAATAAAAAAAGTATAGAAAAAATTTAGTATGACTGAACTAATGACAAGAGGCTTTTTGCTTCTAATTTTGCATCTCAAGTTTGATTAACTGGTTTTGGTCAAGAGGCTTTTTGCTTTGCTAAGAGAGTTGCAACTCTTTTTTGCTTGCTTTGCATGTTTTGTCACTAGTTTATGAGCTACTTAGACTTGTTTATAATTGAGTTTTGTTTTGAGAAATTTTCTTGCTCGTTTAGAAAAAAAAATATCCTTTCTTTTCTTGTTTTGAGGAAAAATAAATATATATATATATATATATATATAATAGTGGAATATGTTGGATTGTCCATAGAAATTTTAAAATACAATAAATATACAAATAGTAATGAAAAGTGTGTCACAAAATTGAATTGAACCTTTTTTTTTTTTTTTTTTTGGAGAAAAAGAGAAGAAAATCTGAACTCCAACAAGCAGCAAAGATTTAAGGTAATGTACCATTGCATTTTTACATGTTGTCCAAGAGGTATTGGGAAAAAAAATTATCTATATATAAAATATTTTTTTACTAGTTTAATTTTATCTTAGAAATACTTTTGCACACCCTGATTTAAATCTTGCACACTTTAATCACATATTAGCCCAATCCAAAATCAAGCAACAACACAGATTTGTCTATCCCAAAACCAAACAACATAGATCTTTCTCTCTCTTTCTCTTTGATCTCAATATCATGAATCTTATCTCTCTTTTCCATTTGACTATCTCGGTATCTCCGGCTCTAAAAGTAAAGAGTGAGTGTTTGTGAGTTGTGAGTATCTCTTTCTTTATTATAAATTTATATTATATATGTGTGAGTGTGTGTTTAATACTGACTGTGATACTGATAGTATGCATTATTTTTCAAAAAAAAAATGTTATAATGTTATTTGTGTGAATTGTGGTATGTGTGAATGTGTGCATTTATAGTATAAATATTATATAATTTTATATAATTTTTTTTTGATGAGAACTTTATATAATTTAATAATTAAGAAATACGTATAAATATGATATAACTTTATATAATTTAATAATTAGGAAATACAAAGTGTTTGTTACATGTGTGTATGTATTGTTATTATGTTATAATAACTTTATATTATAAAGTTAGATTCAAGAAAAAAAAATAGTAAAGTTAGTGATTGATTGATTGTTTAAGCATTTAATTGGTTAAGTAGAAACTTAGTTTATTATTTATGTATGGATGAGTGTGACTGTGTAGGTCAACAAAAAATAGAGTGCCAATGAGTTTAGTTTTGTCATTTAGTTTAAAATATTTTTATAAAAACAATGACAAATTGATAATGACAATTGAATAAAATAAAAACATTATACAAACTTGCCACACCTACCCACATTAACAATAGATAATGGCAATTGAGATTGGACAAGCAGAATATCTCGAAGAACTCAAGCAAAAAAAAAAAAAAAAAGGATTGTCCATAGCAATTTTAAAATAAAACAAATATACAAATAGTAATGACAAGTGTGTCACAAAATTGAATTGAACCTTCTTTTTTTTTTTTTGGAGAAAATGAGAAGAAAATCTAAACACCAATAGCAAGCAAAGATTGAAGGTAAATGTACCATTGTATTGTCCATCGAAGGCATCATGGGTTTAGTTTACTACAAGCATACATTAGAGTAATGCATATATTAATATCCATATTAAAATCCAAATACAATTTGATAAGATAAGAAATGTAAAAAAAAAAACCCATTAAAAAGAAAAAAAAAAGGGGAGAAAGCTACCTTTGTAAATAAACTTTTTTTTGAAGCGTGTTAACATTGCCATCTCAACGTTGACCAACTTAGCAACATTTCAGTTTTCGTAGCGATCCCAAACCCATCGATGATGGTATCTATTAAGGTTTCCAATTTGGAAAGATGATTACTCCAATTGCCAATTTTTTGATTGCCGTAAGATTCTATAGCTCGTCTGGTATAGACATTAGATTGGGGCAGTACCAAAATCCCAATTCTGAAATCGATGTAAGGCATCCAATCTGCTTAGGCAGAGAAGAAAAGTCTTCAGAGTTCTGGATTTGTAGATAACGGAGAGTAGCTAGATGTTGAATACCCTCTGGCAATGAAATTAACTTCGGACACCCGATGAAATCTAAATGCTCAAGTGCAATTAAATATTGAATTCCCTCAGACAAGGAGCATAATTTGTTGCACCTCCTAATGGATGAACTCCGTAGTGAAGAGAAGCCCTGCAAACCATTCATTGGTAAGGACAAAAGATTATTACACTTCCATATGTGTAGTTCCCGTAATGAATGTAAGCTCTGGAGTCCTTCTGGAAGACTTTCGATCTTGTCTCAATATTGAAGATGAAATTCATTCAACACAGAAAGATTATCCAACTGATTAGTCAATGACTTGAGATTGGGCATATTGGAAATCTGCAAATCTTTAAGCATCTTATGAATTTGCAATAGTCCATCTGGAAGAATTGTCAATTCATCCATGCCATCAATCACAAGGGAAGAAAGTGAAGTGAGATTCATCACTAACCTAATTAACATTGCATTGTTTGTTCTCATAGTCAAACCTGTAATGGAAGGAATAATAGGAATTTCAACTAACTTTGGGCAATCCATGATATCTAATGTGCTTAGGCAGGGAAAATTTTCTCCTTCAGTCATTGTTCTCCATTCCTCCAAATCACGCATCTTATGGAGCCTAAATTCCTTCAATGAGGGGAACGAAATTGCACCGTCTCCATGGAACTCATAGCCAATATATTTCACTGCATGCCAGCCAGTTATAACAAGAACCTTAAGGAATGGTAGTTTACCAAGAGGTGGCAAATGTTCACACCTTTCCCAACAATCTAGCGAAATTTCAACCAAATCACAAAGAACTGAATCTTAAATCCATGTTGGAATTTTTGAACCATGATAGTCGTTTGTGGACAGTACTTTCAGATTTGAATGAGGTTGGAGACCATCAAGAACATCTTCAACATGGTCTAGTACATGGCTTTTATTGTCACTCCGCCAAACCAAACTTAGCGAATGAAGATTTTGTTTTCCAATCAAATTTGCATTTTTGGCCTCCACTGAATTTCTGACATTATCAAGTTCCTTTGTTGTCAAGTCATTTCGAAGGTTTAGCACTTTCAACTCACTTATTTGATAACCTTTTTCCTTAACAGCAATGAAGAAGCTCAATGATTGGAGGCAACTTAATTGCCCCATTCCTTTAGGCATACGAGTAAGTGAATCACAACCAACAATGCCAAGATACATAAGGTTTTTCATGTGCTTCATACCATGGGGTAACTCACAAAGAAGATTACATTGGTCTAGTTTCAGAGTTTGTAGGTTCAAGAGGCAGGTTGTTGATTTAGGTAAAACTTTGATTTTAGAGCTAGACATGTCGAGATACCTCAAATGTTTTAAATTGTTGATTGATCTCGGTACTTCCTGAACCACATTTTCAAAAACCAATACCCGAAGGTACTTTTGTTTTAAGACAAATTGCCGAGAAGCTTTACAATCTAATGCATCAATGCATGAGCGTAAAGATCGAACTTTACGTAGGTCCTCATTCAAAGAAATGCGATGTGATGCGAACGTGGCAATAAACATATGAAAAATCCTACCTTCAACCTTCACATCTTTACAGGATTCCACTGCAAGGCATTCATGCCTCATAATAGATTGAGCAAGGCCATGCATAAAGTTATGCATTTTACACGTTATATAGCCGGGATATACCTCCTTGACGTCTTGAAAGAAAGACCTCTATACTAATTCATTGAAGATATCAACACCAAAATCATACCACTTTGATGGTCCTTTGAAGGGAATAAAACCATTAGCCATCCATAGTTGTATCAACTTATTCATCTCAAGGTTGTGATCCTTGGGGTATACACAACAAAAAGCAAAACACTGCCTTAGATGCGGAGGGAGATGGTGATAACTCAACCTAAGTGCCAACAAGATGGAATCCTTACCTGTTGGTAAATCCCAAATTTGACTTTCTTTCATAGATAACCACTCAATCTTAGACTTGATTAAAGAAAGGAGAGAAAATGCAATGGTCCAACTTGCATATTATCAACACAAGCTCAAGCAAGGCTATGATGCCAATATGAAGCTGAGACCATTAGCACCAGGAGACTTGGTATTAAGCAATGTTGTGCGCACAGCTAAGAATCCAAACTGGGGAAAGCTGGGACCAAATTGGGAAAGACCGTATCGCATCACTTCAGTAGCAGGAATAGGTGCGTACTATCTAGAAAATTTAGATGAAAAAACAATACCACGCCCTTGGAATGTAAACAACCTGAAAATGTATTATTATTAATGAAAGTTTCCTTTTGTCACATGCTTACCTATTATTTAAATACATCGTGCTTCCCTTTATGACATCTTTATAAGTGATTAAACAGAACCTTAGTCATGCCTGTGTCCTCAGACCAGATGCTTTGGGGAAATTAACACTATGACATCTTTATAAGTGATTAAATAGAACCTTAGTCATGCCTATATCCTCGAACCAGATGCTTTGGGGAAATTAACACTATGACATCTTTATAAGTGATTAAACAGAACCTTAGTCATGTCTGTGTCCTCAGACCAGATGCTTTGGGGAAATTAACACTATGACATCTTTATAAGTGATTAAACAGAACTTTAGTCATGCCTGTGTCCTCGGACCAGATGCTTCGGGGAAATTAACACACTAAGACATCTTTATATATGATTAAACAGAACCTAGGTTATGCTGGGCTCCTCGGACCACGTATTTTGGGAAAGTCAACACTGTGATATCTGTTTATCCTTTCTTAATAAAAAGCAAAACCCTGGTCATACTTGGTCGCTCGAGTCACATGCCTTATGATACTTAACATTACGATATTTATTGGTTTTTCATTAAGCATCAAATCAGACACTGAATTATGCTAAACTCCTCGGATGGGTGATTTTGAGTAAGTTGAGGTCCTTATTTTTTGCAAAGTTTACTATGTACTATCCACAATGCAGTTATATGGTAGATCCCCCTACTATGTGTACTTGATAAAAATTGCTTAGATTGTTGGCAGTGTGTTATTGTTAGTTCTTATTAAAGACATGGTAACAGCTATCTGAAGTTATTTAAAAAAAGTAAAGCTCGAGGCATATCAAATAAATGTGCAAGAGGTAGAAAGGAAGATAGCTCCATTAAGTGAAACGGAAACTACATTGTATACAGTAGCATATGATCATTACAAAAGCAAAAAGAGGAAAGAAAGTAACAAAAGGAACTACTACAAGGAAATCCTAAGTTCTAAGCCTTGGCCTTTGGAACAAGAGGGTTTTCTTTCTGGCTCGGCTGAGAAGAAGGAGCTTCCTTAGCCTTAGGATCGTCTTCCTTAGTCTTGGCCTTTACTTCCTTAGCCTCTACTTCCTTTGCCTCAACTGCAGCATCCTTGGCCTTAGGGTCAGTATCCGTAGTTTTGGCCTCAGCTTTCTTGGCCTTAGGGTCAGTATCCGTAGTCTTGGCCTCAGCTTTCTTGGCCTTAGGGTCAGTATCCGTAGTCTTGGCCTCAGCTTCCTTGGCCTTGGTGGCATCATGGGCTTCTGAGGAGGTGGCACCTGGGACTTCGCGAATATCCGGGTGATAATATATGCTCCCAGGCTGCCTCCAAGCCAAGTCTGTAGGGACACCCGCAACGTTAAGGGCCTCATCTCACGTCGCGTTGCAGTAATCCCTACAAACCTAGGCTAGCTCCTCAACTAGCCTAACCTGCATTTCTTCTACGCCGAGCAGATAGGACGCTCGTTTCTCGGCCTCGGCTGCCTCCTTGGCCAACTGAGTTGCCTCCTTAGCTTTCTACAGCTGCGCCTTCAGATCCAACACAAATTGCCTTGAAGTGGCTAGCTTTAACTTAGTTTGGTAGAGCAACTTGCGCTGGTCCTTAGCTTGAGTCTCGGCGTTCTTCAGTCTCGCTTGAGCACTCTTCCTCTCCCTCTCCTCGACAGTCAGCTTGGAGAGCAGCTTTTTATTCTCTACCTATGCAGCCCCCAAGGCCTTCTTGGCTTCAAGGCGAAGGTAAACCTTGTTTTTAGCATCACTCCGAGCCTCTTTTACCCACTCCTTGGCCACAAAGACCTCCTGGGTGATCTGCATAAGAACAACATGACCCTATAAGAGCGAGACAAAAAGAGAGAAAGCTCATTAGCAACTAAACAAATAAAAGATGTACAATTGTAAACTTACCATGGCGAGGTCCCTTTTTAGGGACAGGAAGAGATCTTGCTACTTCAGATTCCTCACAGCGTCTATATCCTTGGGCAGAAGGAGTGGTTGCTCCAAGGCCTCAGCTATGTGTGCACCTTGACCTCTTCAGAAATCCCGGACCGAGGCGTCCTAGGAAATGGCAGCCCCATCCACCTCTAGCCGAGGGGACCAAATACGTTGCGGAAGGCGCACCTCGACCTTATTTTGCTCCTCCCTGCTATCCACAGAAGTGGACCTCTTGTCCCGAGGTTCCTTTGCCACCTTGTGCTACTTAGTCCCCTTCTAAGGACCCACCTCCCCTTCTTCAAGATCATGAGCTGGCCTTTTCTTCTTTAGATCTAGAATGGCCTTCAATCCGAGGTTAGTGGAGGGTGGAGGAGGAGGAAGAGCGGAAGGAACCTTGGACTTGGGGACTTCCTTTGAAGTTGTCCCCTTGTTCCTTACAGCCATGAGCTCTCTCAGTCCCTTGCCCTTTTTATTCAACGCCATTTCTTCTTCCTCTTCTTCGAAAGTGCTGTTTGAGCAGGTAATCACAAGAGCGGGGGTGTGAACACCCGAGTGCCTATCGGTCTCGTCCTCAGCGTTCGAGACTTGAATTGGTACTGGCCCTCGGTTCACCTCTTCTTCGAAATGAAACTTATCTATATCCTCTTCCAATGATAAACGCGAGGAGGCCATCTCCTCTTCTGCTGCTGCTACTTTGAGCGGAACGTGTTATAGTTGTATCGCAAGCGGTGGAATGTTCTGCCGGATTGGTAGTATGACTAGGGGAAGGTCGTCTCGGGCAAGGAAATCTGGTCTTGATATGTCAATCCGATTAATCCGCGGATCACCAGCTCTAATGCTGTGGCCGATCTCTTGGAATGTCTTCAAAATGGGCTCGAAGTCTAGAATTCGGTGGACGGCTTGCAGTTGTCCATCCTCGTTCACAAAAATTTCTGACCTGAGTAAATAATTGAGAGCCGCAACGTTTGTAAGGCTGAGCCGAAGAGTTACCTAGTTCTTATCTGCGAATAAATTCGAGAGGCAAAACACAAAAAGTTAAAATTCATCATTAGAAGAAAAGAAAATGAAAGGGAAATGATGACATGGTTAGGGTTAAAGAATCTAAAACTCTGGCTAAGGGACCTAACTCTAAGATATCCCACCTGGCTCTCCCTCTCAGACAGGGCAGTGAACGTCATCATGCCACGCTCCTGAAGCTATCAGGTAGTCGTCTTTCATGCCTTTATTAGATTTGGGAAGGCATGAGATAAGCCTAACGATAGGCGATCTGGACTTAAGGTAATACTCCCCGTCGGCTTGTGAGTGGCACTCGTACATGTGGACTACATCATGCCAGGTAAGCCCCAGACCCAAATGCTCGTTTAGAGCATCGACGCAACCTAGAATCCTAAAGACATTGGGTGCGCACTGATGAGGGCACAGCTTATGGTTAAAAAGGTAGTCTGGGGTTATTCTACCTGTCAGTTCGTTTAGACCCCTTAAACCCAACAGATTAACCTAGAGAATTAGCCAAGTGATTAACTTAGGTAATTTAGAACTAGGTTAACACAAGTATAATGAAAAACAATAAAGCAGCGGAAAATAAAGAACACAAAGATCTGATGACCCAAGAAAACCAAACCGGTAAAAAACCTGAGGAGGATTTAACCTAGCTATCCTCAAGGTAAAACTGAATTCACTATGAAAGAATTGAAGTTTACACAATAAGACTTAGACCACTAACATCCTATTGCTACCCAAGTGTAGGAAACTTACTACCACGAACCCATGATAGCTCCGAGATCCACGGACTCCTTCTTTCTTGAATTCTTCAGCAATCCACAAGCGCACCTGCTTGTATTTCTTTAAGATCTTTGATTCTACAACTGTATGATTTACCAAGCTCTTGACAAGAGTCTTGAGTTTGGAAACCCTAAGTGTATGTGAAGATAAACACCTCTAGATCTCACAATGAGATTCACAAACACAGCAAAACAGAACACTAAAAACGTGGCTAGGGTTTTCCCTTATATACTTAGGGCAAAACATAAAACCCTATACATTAAATGGACTAGGGCTGAGTTGGAAAATTCTGCAGAAAATCAATCTGCACGACTTTCGATCGATCGAGTCTAATTTTTGATCGATCAAGTCAGGTAGAAAGTGCACAGTGAATTCTGCAAAAAACTCGATTCCAACTTTACATGAAGAGCCATACTTTGAGCAAGTCTAACACACAACTTAAAGAATGTTTTGATCATGGTTTGCCAACATTACAAATTGAAGTTCTAATACATTAGTTCCTAATTCTTAGAACCTAACAAAATCCCCCTTTGGCAATCCGTGACAAAACACAGATTTAACAAAAAGCTCAAAGTTTACAAAATGAAACAGCCCATTACAAAATAAAAAGCCACTTAAACAATTCAACCTAACTACTATCTAACAGTTGCAAAGTAGACAGCAGTACGACTGAATCAACCTGTATATTTCTGTAACACTTAACAAACACATAAACGCATGTGTGGAAAAAAAAACAGGAAATATATAAAAATAACTTCTTGATTTCACATGACACAAAATAAAGACATATATCATGAATAACATCATAAATATAAATCAATAAGCAGAGTAGCATAGTGAATCAAGAAACATATACATCAAAATGTATCTCAAAAATATCTCCTAATCAAGAGCTAAAAAAGTAAATACACAGTGAAGCGCCTAGATACAATCTAATAACTCCACAAGCTCCGCAGTATCACTACTAAGTACAAAACTCCCCCTAAAATGAAAATCTCCAAAAAAATCCCCTAGATACATAAGAACTACACAATAGAATGCACTCCCCCTTTTTGTGACGAATTGCCAAAGGGCACTCACTCATCATCAAAAGGAGGTGGAGGAGAATGACGAGAACTCGCCAAATCTGCTCGCAATGCACGTAGCTCATCAAGGATGTCCACCAGAAGCTGACCATGAGCCGCCGGAACGGTCACAACAGTATCAAGAGTCCGACGAAGATCAGAAACATCATTAAACGGTGGAGGAACATCAGCAGCAGCAGCAACAACAGGATCAGAAGACGTCCCAGCTGCAGGAGTATCTGTAGAAGAAGAAGGGGGTGGAGTGACACCGGAAGGCTCTACCCGAGGACGCTTAGAGCTAGCTCGAAGTTGAGCAGCCCTTTGCCTAAAAAAGGTAGCACCTATAGGAGCAATAACATAAACAGGCTCAGACGCAGGAAAATCACCTAAACCAAAAAAAAGGAGAATCCTATGAATAAAAACGGGAAAAATAACGCATGAGCCGTAGAACTAGACCGATGAACCTCGTTCAAAGAACGAAGGAACAGATGAGGAAAACTGATAGGAGCATCAGTAACAAGCGCGTACAAAAACACACATCGCTCAAGAGGGATGGTGTGGACATGAGAAATAGGCCACAAAGAATGACACGCTATCCTAAAGAAAAGGTAATGAAGCTCGAAAAGCTCAGCTAAAGTGATCCGAGGATCAGAACCCCACTGGATAGAAGATCCAGTGATGTATGACAATACATCATCAAGAGGTGGAGACTCCTCATAAGGAAAAACGGGATGGTCAACAATGGGCACCCCAAGAGCATCCGACACAACCGTAGGGGTAATGCGATACTCTACACCTCGTAACCAAACCTTAACTAAGGTGTTGGTATCATAGATGTGGATAGAGAGGTTCGAATAGAACTCTCTAATCAGGGTGGCAGGAGGAGGAGGATGCTCATACTCGAGCAAAGATAACCAACCCCGACGCTCTAAGTTACGTCTCACCTCAGGATCTACCTCATCTAGTATGACCCTACGCTCAGCCCAGATATGACGCCTAAGGTTCAGGGTCTCATAGGTCACTTGGTTTGACTCACTAGGAAACCGATCACTATCAAAAGAAGGTGAAGAGTCAGAAGTCCTATGGGCTCTAGTTTTCCTAGGCATGGTGCTAAGGAAAGAAAGGAGAGACACAGAAAGAGAAGAGAAAAAACAAATACCAAGGGCAGACTGCAAGTTAGCACAGCATAAAAAAAATATAGAAAAAATCAAATCTATATGATGCATGAACAAAATATGCAAATGATGCATGAACTAATGCAGTGACAAGTTCAAATATAATCCTAATTAACAAAATTGGCTTGAGCAAGCAATTTTTATTAAAAAAAATACCCAATTTGAAAAACCTAAGTTTTCAAAACACAACAAATTGATAAATTGATCATCACAACAGTTAATTGACACAATATAATGATCAAATTAATCAATCCAACAAGCCAATTTCATCAATTTCAATCAAATTGAACAAAAACCCAATTTTATCAATTTCAAGCCCTAGGTTTTCAAATTTCTCACAAAGCACCAAACTAATCAAATTAAACCATATGTAGTGCTTAGATAAGGTGTCCCCACAAAAATCCAATATTAAAATTGGAAAGAAACTCCCAAAATCAATTCCAAAATTAACAAAAACCAAAATGCCGAAAATAGCCCAAAAATGCATGAAAAAATGCATGAAACTAGAAAATAAAATCAAAAGAGAGGGCAAAAATGTCTTACCGGCCTTGGAAGAGAGAGATGATGCAAAAAGATCGGAGGAAAACGACAAAAATCTCCAAAGATAGCTTGACCGGTTGGTAGGGAGAAAAGGTATTTGAAAAGGTTTTGAAAAAGTGAAGAAATCACGTGAAAAAGACATTTTTTAAAAATACTCAGCCCGATTTTCGATCGATCAAAAAACAGATTCGATCGGTCGAAAATCCTTCGATTGATCCAGTATCAATCGAGAACCGATCGAAACACACAGAGAGTTTTCTAAGATTTTAAAAACATTTTCGATCGATCGAAAAACAGACTCGATCGATCGAAAATCTGGAAAAATGAATTTTATGAAAATTGAAACAAATTAGCTCAAAATCTCCTCAAAGCATTAAATTTTATGAAAAGAATGCATGAGTATGAGATGAAATGTTTTTCCAAAAACCCATGTTTTCAACCCAGATCTCTCAATGTAAGATTATCTCTCAAAATCCCTCAACCATTTAAACAGGCAAACATGTTTTGCATCAATTTCCAGAAATATTCAAACTCGGTTGGTCAGGCCAAAAACACACACAATGACATGTACACAGTTTAGCAAAGAATACTTTGTGTAGTGTGTGCAACTAGCATAAGCAAGAGAAACATGTGAGGTGATACGCACATATTGATCAATCACAATTTCTACAAAATCCATCACATGAATTTGAAAGAGACTATTACTTAAAGAGTTACATCATATAACTCTCACATCTCCTAGAATAAAAGCTTGCAATCATGTAAGTTTCTTGATTTGCCTCATTATTCAATTTAATTAATTAGAAACTTAATAATATAGCCAGGATAATGTACACACCAATTTTATTTGAATTTGTGAGATTATTATAGCCCAATAATGTACACACCAATTTTAATAGAGGCTACACCTTATGTTCTTTTTGTGCATGTGCTACACTTTCTCGAGCACAAAATCTTACGATATGCACTAAGGTGTTCATGATTGGCTAATAAACAGTGGTGAGATGGTTATTTATGCCTTTCTCAATAAGAACAAGTACGACAATCAAAGACATGAGACTTCAAGATCAAGATCATGTGATCAACAAATATAGCATCTTCCCACACAACATGCACAACAAAACTTTAGCTAGTAAAATGCAATCGCCATAAGTGCATCAAAGCTAAACAAGGTACATAAACATGTTATGCAAAATTTGATTGACCAACCTTGTCTTCAGATTCAAAGAAAAATAGCAAAAACACAATTTGCACAATTTGTTTGTTTTTTTTTTTTTTTTTTTTATAAAAGAAACATACATCCTAGAATGAAATGCATGAATGTTATGCAATGCAAATCCTAGAAACAAAGGTCACAAAAGGTAGAGCAATGAAGCACAAGGACCATGTAGTCAAGAATGACTAGGGACAAAGAATCACACCAATGACTTGACGAAGAGTCTCAAACTTTCCTCTATCAAGCGGTTTGGTGAAAATATCAGCATTCTGACGTTCAGTTGGAATATACTCAAGAGCAACAATTTTCCGTTCAACAAGATCCCTAATGAAATGATATCTAATCTCAATGTGTTTGGTCTTAGAGTGTTGAACAGGATTCTTAGAGATATCTATAGCACTAGAGTTATCACAGTAAACAACCATGGTGTCTTGTGATATTCCATAATCACTCAAAAGTTTCTTCATCCAAAGAAGCTGAGAACAACAACTTCCAGCAGCAATATATTCTGCCTCAGCAGTAGATAAAGAAACAGAATTTTGTTTCTTACTCATCCAAGCAACCAGATTAACACCAACATAAAAACAACCACCAGTTGTACTTTTTCTATCATCAGCATTATCAGCCCAATCAGAATCAGAAAAACCAGCAAGAGAAAGATTTGACTCTTTGCTATAAAACAGACCATAATCACAAGTTCCAGCAACATACTTTATAATTCTTTTGACAACATTTAAGTGAGAAACCTTGGGATTGGATTGAAATCTAGAACAAACACCCACACTAAATGCAATATCAGGTCGGCTAGCAGTTAAATACAAAAGATAACCAATCATGCTTCTGTATAGGGTAACATCAACAGACTCACCTGATGGATCGTTTGTTAGTTTTGCATTAGCAGCCATTGGTGTCTTAGCATGTGCAGCCTTGTCAAGACCAAATCTCTTGACCAAATTTCGTGCATACTTAGCTTGGTTGATGTAGATTCCAGCATCTGTTTGCTTCACCTGCAATCCCAAGAAATAAGTTAGTTCCCCAACCATACTCATCTCAAACATGGCCTTCATTTCATCTGCAAAAGATTGAGCAAGAGAATCATTAGTAGCACCAAAAACAATATCATCAACATAAATTTGAGCAACTACAAAATGATTCTTATCCTTTCGTATAAACAGAGTGGTGTCAGCAAAACCTCTCTTAAAGCCATGGTCCGTGAGATATGCAGTTAATCTATCATACCAAGCTCGTGGAGCTTGTTTCAATCCATAGAGAGCTCTCTTCAACTTGTAGACATCATTCGGCCTGTGAGGATCAACAAAACCTTTCGGTTGTTCAACATATACCTCTTCTTGTAACATGCCGTTTAAGAAAGCACTCTTGACATCCATTTGATACAAATTGAAATTCATATGACTTGCTATAGCCAAAAGAATTCGAATGGATTCCAATCTTGCTACAGGTGCAAAAGTCTCATCAAAATCAATTCCTTCTACTTGTGTGTATCCTTGAGCAACAAGCCTAGATTTATTTCTGATAACAGTTCCATATTCATCTGACTTGTTCTTGAAGATCCACTTAGTTCCAATAACATTGACTCCCTCTGGTCTAGGAACTAATTCCCACACATCATTTCGAACAAACTGATGAAGTTCTTCGTGCATAGAATTTACCCAATCAGCATCTTATAGAGCTTCATCCACCTTTTTCGGTTCGAATTGGGATAGATAGCATGAGTGAGTAATCACATTTAATGCTTTGGATCTCAATCTCATGTTATCATTCAAACTTCCCAAAATATTAGTAGCAGGATGATTCAACCTAACTCTTGATGATGGACCTTTGACCAATGAAGTAGTGGTACCTTTCTGATCTGATGGACTTTAAAACTCTCTCTGTTCTTGTTGAGCTCCATGAACTGGTGTTGAAGGTTCTGAACTTGATGGCACAAAAGCTGTATCATTCAATACCATTAACTCTTCCTCTGTATGCTTTCCCACATAGTTTTCAGATAGAGAATCATCAACTTCCATAATCTTTTCTTGAACTTGAGGTGCAGGTTCTGAATGGCCTTCTGAGTTTAATTCATCATTGATCACTACATTTGAAGATTCCATGACTGTTTTAGTTCTCAGATTGTATACTCTGTATGCTCTACTGGTGGAAGAGTATCCCAGAAAATAACCCTTGTCACTCTTAGCATCAAACTTTTCTAGGTTCTCTCTATCACATAGAATGTAACAGTCACTGCCAAATATTCTGAAGTATTTGACTACAGGCTTCTTTCCTCTCCAGAGTTCATAGGGAGTTTGCTTGGAATTTGGTCTGAAATATACCCGATTGAGAGTGTGACATGCAGTATTAACAGCTTCTCCCCAAAAAGATTTAGGCATCTTCTTATTATGAAGCATGACACGGGCCATTTCTTGTACAACTTTATTTTTTCTTTCCACAATTCCATTTTGTTGTGGTGTTTTAGGTGAAGAGAATTCCTGATGAGTGCCTTGATTATTGTAAAACGTAGCCAGTTTTGTGTTCTCAAACTCTTTTCCATGGTCACTTCTTATTCTGGCTATCACAGTTCCTTTTTCTACTTGCAATTTTTTGCACAGATGAATCATTTTTTCAGGAGCCTCAGCTTTATCTTTCAACAGTACAACCCATGTGAATCTGGTAAAGTCATCCACAACAACTAGAATGTACTTCTTTCCACCTAAACTCTGAACTCTGGCAGGACCCATGAGACATGACACGGGCCATTTCTTGTACAACTCTATTTTTTCTTTCCACAATTCCATTTTGTTGTGGTGTTTTAGGTGAAGAGAATTCCTGATGAGTGCCTTGATTATTGCAAAACGTAGCCAGTTTTGTGTTCTCAAACTCTTTTCCATGGTCACTTCTTATTCTGGCTATCATAGTTCCTTTTTCTACTTGCAATTTTTTGCACAGATGAATCATTTTTTCAGGAGCCTCAGCTTTATCTTTCAACAGTACAACCCATGTGAATCTGGTAAAGTCATCCACAACAACTAGAATGTACTTCTTTCCACCTAAACTCTGAACTCTGGCAGGACCCATGAGATCAATGTGCAGCAACTCTAGAGGTCTCGTAGTTTGAACATCAGCTACAGACGGATGTTTGGACTTCACTTGTTTACCCATCTAACATGGTCCACAGATGCATTTTTCAATCTTCTCAAACTTGGGCAACCCAATTACTGCATCACATTTTGAAATCTTCTCTAATTGCTTGAGGCTAGCATGTCCCAACCTTTGATGCCATAAGTCAACTTGATTGATCTTAGCACTGAAGCATTTGTTACTTACACTTGGGGTGATACCATAACAGTTATCAGCTGTCCTTACACCAACACACATACAGTCACCTCCTTCATCAAGTATTTCACATTCTTGTTTGGTGAAGAACACATTCAGTCCATTGTCACAAATCTGGCTTATGCTGAGTAAGTTTGCCTTCAACCCATCAACATACCACACATCTTCAAAAACTGGTAGTCCTGGAATATCCACAGTACCAATGCCTCTGATCACAGATTTACTTCCATCTCCAAAGGTAACTGTTCCAATCTTTCCTTCGAAGAGTGTCTTGAACAAGGCTTTATTTCCTGTCATGTGCTTCGAACAACCACTATCCAAATACCAAAGACAAGAATCACGTGCCTTTAAGGCGGTTAAAGCAGTATAGCACATGTAATTATTATCATATGTAATTATTATCATATGTGATTATAACAAGACACTTAAGAAAAATTTTAACAAAGATGGTAAAGGACAAGCACACCAAGTAGATAATGTGACAAACTAAAAAGAAGATTTTAGAGAAATCCATAACAACAGGGGTCAAGGATCAGCTAAAAGATCAAAGGATCAAATACAAAAGCTACCCGCTCTGATACCACTTGTCAATTAGTTTAGACCCCTTAAACCCAACAGATTAACCTAGAGAATTAGCCAAGTGATTAACTTAGGTAATTTAGAACTAGGTTAACACAAGTATAATGAAAAACAATAAAGCAGCGGAAAATAAAAAACACAAAGATCTGATGACCCAGGAAAACCAAACCGGTAAAAAACCTAGGGAGGATTTAACCTAGCTATCCTCAAGGTAAAACTGAATTCACTATGAAAGAATTGAAGTTTACACAATAAGACTTAGACCACTAACATCCTATTACTACCCAAGTGTAGGAAACTTACTACCACGACCCCATGATAGCTCCGAGATTCACGGACTCCTTCTTTCTTAAATTCTTCAGCAATCCACAAGCGCACCTGCTTGTATTTCTTTAAGATCTTTGATTCTACAACTGTATGATTTACCAAGCTCTTGACATGAGTCTTGAGTTTGGAAACCCTAAGTGTATGTGAAGGTAAACACCTCTAGATCTCACAATGAGATTCACAAACACAGTAAAACAGAACACTAAAAACGTGGCTAGGATTTTCCCTTATATACTTAGGGCAAAACATAAAACCCTATACATTAAATGGACTAGGGCTGAGTTGAAAAATTCTGCAGAAAATCAATCTGCACGACTTTCGATCGATCGAGTCTAATTTTCGATCGATCGAGTCAGGCAGAAAGTGCACAGTGAATTCTGCATAAAACTCAATTCCAACTTTACATGAAGAGCCATACTTTGAGCAAGTCTAACACACAACTTAAAGAATGTTTTGATCATGGTTTGCCAACATTACAAATTGAAGTTCTAATACATTAGTTCCTAATTCTTAGAACCTAACACTACCCATTGGGAGCGTCATTCCTCCTTCTATAAAAGCTATAATAGGAATGACAACCTCCCCCTCCTCCCTGTCAAAATCTATTTGGTCTGGTTCACAGTATCGCAGGGCTACTCCCTGCAGAATGTGGTATTTATCCTTAAAAACCTCTATTTTGGCTGGGGAGTCCACTAGATGCTTAAATCTACCCATTTGGACGAGTTAGAGGGAAACAGTTGATATTGGTGTGTAAAGAAGTAAAAAAGTGGAAGGCCGAGGAGATTGGCCGAAGAGAAAAAGAAAAGTCTCAGGAAGCAAAAACTCACAAGAACTAATATGTATGTGTAGCCCCGAGACCTTTAGAGGTATTCTCAAGGATTTCTAAAGGAAGAGGTGTTGGAGGATTTGTAACGTAAAGAGTTCTTTGAATTTGAGTGCTTGAAATCTCTAGAGAATTTGAAGACTCGTGAAATAAGGGGAAAGTGATTTACCTTAGTGCTTTATATAGGGGGCGAGATCAAGTGGGAGTTATCCCGCTCAAAACCCGAAGGGAAATGTCAACCATTGAATTAGCGCTTCGCCGTTGGATATAAGGAACATAACGCTGCCTGGAGCAATTAATAACGTCTCGCAAGCTCCGAGGCGTCAATAGCAAACATGAGGCATGCAAAACGGTAATTTCCCACGTGTGAACCAGAGAAATAAATGGACTTGTCTCTTAAAAATCAAAACCTCACTTTTTCTCCTCGGATAAGGGGGAAAAACCGAAGTTTTAAGGGGCTATTATAGGGATAAGGGCCCAAAATCGTATATTGGGCTTTGGGCTTTATCCGAGGACGTTGACAGGCCCGAAGAGGGGTAAATAGTTATGAGGGATTCTAGTCTAGAGTCTCATGGATATGAGATGAATGGAAGGCGGTTTGAGGAGGAATTTCTCCTTGGGTATGATAAATATAGCTCAGATGTGTACTACAACGATGAAAGTAATCTTCGTAGTAGCCCCGGCGATAGGAACGTGCCTCATGAACATGTGAGAATGAAGGAAATACAAAAATATCTAAGGAAAAGATACTACCACCGCATTAAACGCACTGCAGTTACTTTTCTGGCCGCATTTATGTGGAGAAGACCTCTGAACAGTGCTGCCTTGGCTACCGCAACTCACAGAAAACCAAAGAGGGTGTCTAATGGGACGGGCACTCAAGTGAGGGCTCAGATAATCGACAAGTGTAGGATCAAGATGGTCCAAAGGGAACTATATAATGTGCTAAAACCCTCCATGAGGGAGGGGGGAAAACAAAGAAAAAATACTGTAGCAATCAAAATAATATTTGTACTCAGTTGTTATTGATTTATATAAAAAAGATCTCCTCGGATAAGCGAATTTCTTCAATTCTATTCTCCTCGTCCTTGTTCAATCATCATTTAAATCCATACTAGCCGTTGTCTAACTCATTAGGGCCTAGTTCTTCAACCCATTCTCAATAAATTTATTGTGTTAGGCTTATTGGGCCAAGATCCCATACACCTTTGGCTTGGTCTGCAAAACGTGTCCATACAGAAGGTGTAACACCCCATAATTTTATTACTTATTTAATTCTTAAGCGTAAATTAATAAGGAGGCTCACAATTAAATGGATTTAATTGATTTGGGCCTAAGATATTAAAAATAATATGAAGCCCTAGTGAGGTGGCATAAATAAATATATGGGCCTTGAAAACCCTAGTCTTTTTCCTCTTAAGTTACACGTGTATTTACTGGTGGAGCTTCCTTTTGCTTCAGCCGACTATTGAACTTTGCTTTGCTTCACTGTGGCTATGAGTGGAGAATACAGGTATGGCTCTCTTCTACTCTAAAATTAGGAAAATTGTAACACTCAATGGCTGGCCTTTGTCCCTACTCTTATAGGAAGAATTTGTTAGTGGCGTACCTAATAGAAAAAAAAAAAATAGGGGCTGCTGTTATGGATCTAAGGCTATGATGATGTTGATAGAAAAAAAAAAGGGTGTTTTTGGACATTATATGACCGTATGGCCTCACTATATATCACCACCCATCTACCATGCATCTTCACCTTGCCTTGTTTAATACGTGTCCAGCAATTTCTTTGTGTTTTGACGGCATCAAAGGAATTATGGGCCTTTAAGTTGATAAAGTAAGGTATGAATTAGGTTGATCACATGTCCACCTTCCTGCCATATTAAAGTTTCATGCATAGCTAGGATTATATTAATGGAAAAAGGCTGCATTATGTCATTAGATACCTACCTTTGCATCATTCTAGTGATACTAATTATCATCTCTAAGCCACTGAGTATGCAGCAACGTTTTAAGCCCAAAAATCTGATTATGCAGCAATGTTTTGAAGCCAAAATCTGATTAGGTATAGCCAAAAAGATATGATTATGCAGCAGAAATTGTATGTCCAGAAATCTGATCAAAGCTGAAAGTAAATTGGATAGTTAGGTGAATAAATGGAGAATTTTCTATATATCAATATTAACTAGGATAAAACCATTTGAGCGTGAAAATAGATTTTTAAGTGGAAAATTGTGTATTGATGAACCTATTTTTGGTGTTGCTAGGTTCTAATTCTACTAAATTGTTGTGATTCAAGGGAGGCTGATTTCTTTTATTTTCGCAAATAAGAGGTAAGTGGTGTTTACTAATTTTGGGGGTTTTCCCAAAACAGTGTTGATTATTAAACTATTCTATATTAAAGAAATATGTTGATATTTTTTAAATAAATTGATATTTTATAAATGTTTGATGTGCATATTGACTATTTGTTTTATAAAAAACTTGTGGGACAACCTAATTTATTTAAACATGTATGTGAGAATATATCCTTATATTTTTGAGAATTATGAATGGATTATTTTTGTGACCATCTTGAATATGTTTTGAAAACCAATGGCAAGTCGTGATTAAAAGCTCAGTATTGTATTTAGTCCTTAGCAAGGGACAATCATACTGCAGCTAGTCCTTAGCAAGGGACGGTCCGAAAAAAGGGGACTGCACATTTGATAGCTCCTTAGCAAGGGAGTGCACCTTTAGGTTCCAAAGGAGCTATCCTTAAGAAAGGGAATGAAAAGGAGGTTCTAGTCTTAAAAAGGGGATAGCACAACCCTGTCAACGAGGCGTAAACGTTGACCACAAGAAAAGCCTAAGAAATTGTGTATATGATGGTATTGATATATATATATATATATATATATATATTATGATGGCTCACAATATAAAGACATTTTTTTTATGTGAAATATTGATGAGTTACAAGTTATGAATTTGTTGTAAGTATTATTTATTTGAAAGGTTTGTTTCCACACCCCAATGTTAGTGAATTCCACTTATTGAGTTATCTCACCTCCCTTTATTTCCCCTTACAGATACATTAGAGGGATTATTAGAGTAGAGATTCTTGGGGGACAGCAGTTATGAACTTTTTGGTGGAATTGGGGATTTTATTATTATTTTTATGGCAATAAAAATTGTATTGGGAAATTATTTTGAGGATGTTTTGTTATTGGTGGATTAGAGCTCTGACATTTGTGAGGAGAATTAAGATTGTTGATTTCTTTTATTTAATATTTTTATGGATTATTCAGATTGAATAGACTTTTATTGCTTATGATTTTGGGGTGTTACAGAAGGCATCATGGGTTTAGTTTACTGCAAGCATACATTAGAGTAACGCTTATATTAATATCCATATTAAAATCCAAATACAATTTGAAAAGATAAGAAATGTAAAAAAAAAAAAAAAAAAAAAAAAAACCATTAAAAAGAAAAAAAAAAGGGGAGAAAGCTACCTTTATAAATTTTTTTTTTTTTTTTTTTTTTTTTGAAGCGTGTTAACATTGCCATCTCACATTCAAAAAAAAAAAAAAAAAACATTGCCATCTCAGTGTTGACCAA
The DNA here is from genome assembly GCA_033629205.1 of Lithocarpus polystachyus. Taxonomy (NCBI): domain Eukaryota; kingdom Viridiplantae; phylum Streptophyta; class Magnoliopsida; order Fagales; family Fagaceae; genus Lithocarpus; species Lithocarpus polystachyus. The sequence goes on from CM066172.1 coordinate 5,852,647, forward strand.
CTTAGCAACATTTTAGTTATTGTAGCGATCCCCAACCCGTCGAAGTCGATGATGGTATCTCTCACTAAGATATGATGCGAACGTCGGGGATGTGAGATATTTTATGCCAATCCTCTCCACTGTCTTTCTTGCACCGCTTCTCTAGATGCGGACATCCTTTAATTGTCAATGTTTTGAGTGCTGCAAGATTCTGTAGCTCGTCTGGTATAGACATTAGATTAGGGCAGGACAAAATTCCCAAATTTGAAAGCGATGTGAGGCATCCAATCTGCTTAGGCAGGGAAGATAAGTGTTCACAGTTGCAGATTCTCAAAGAACGGAGAGCAGTTAGATGTTGAATACCCTCTGGCAATGAAATTAACTTCTGACACCCAATGATATCTAAATCCTCAAGTGCAATTAAATATTGAATTCCCTCAGACAAAGAGCAGAATTTGTTGCAGCTCCGAATGGATAAACTCCGTAGTGAAGATAAGCCCTGCAAACCATTCATTGGTAAGGACAAAAGATTATTACACTCTCGTATGTATAGTTTCCGTAATGAATGTAAGTTCTGGAGTCCTTCTGGAAGACTTTCGATCTTGTCACAACATTCAAGAAGAAATTCATTCAACGCAGAAAGATTTTCCAACTGATTAGTTAGTGACTTGAGATTGGGCATATTGAAAATCTTCAAATTTTTAAGCATCTTATGATTTTGCAATAGTCCATCTGGAAGAACTGTCAATTCATCATCCATGTCTTCAATCACAAGGGAAGAAAGTGAAGTGAGATTCACCACTGAGCTAATTAACATTGCATTGCTTCTACTCATAGTCAAATTTGTAATGGAAGGAATAATAGGAATTTCAACTAACTTTGGGCACTCAGTGATTCTTAATGTGCTTAGGCAGGGAATATTTTCTCTTCCATTCATTGTTCTCCATTCCTCCAAATCGCACATATTATGGAGCCAAAATTCCTTCAATGAGGGGAACGAAATTGCACCGTCTCCATGGAACTCATTGCCAATATATTTCACAGCATGCCAGCCAGTAATATTAAGAACCTTGAGGAATGGCAGTTTTCCAAGAGGTGGCAAATGTTCACATCTTTCCCAACAATCTAGCGAAATTTCAACCAAATCACAAAGAACTGAATCTTGAATCCATGTTGGAATTTTTGAACCATGATAGTTGTTTATGGACAGTTCTTTCAGATTTGAATGAGGTTGGAGACCATCAAGAACATCTTCAACATGCTCCGGTACATGGCTTTTATTTTCACTCCGCCAAACCAAACTTAGCGAATGAAGATTTTGTTTTCCGATCAAATTTGCATTTTTGGCCTCCACTGAATTTCTGACATTATTAAGTTCCTCTATTTTCAACTCTTTTCGAAGGTTTAGCCCTTTCAACTCACTTACTTGATAACCTTTTTCCTTGCCAACAATGAAGAAGCTCAATGATTGGAGGCAAGTTAATTGTCCTATTCCTTCAGGCATACGAGTAAGAGAAAAACATTCAGTGATCCCAAGATACATAAGGTTTTTCATGTGCTTCATACCTTTGGGTAACTTACAAAGAGAGTGACAATAATCTAGTTTCAACGTTTGCAAGTTCAAGAGGCAGGTTGTTGATTCAGGTAAAACTTTGATCATAGACCCAGACATGTTATACCTCAAATGTTTTAAATTTTTTATTGATCTTGGTACTTCTTGAACAGGAAATCTAAAACCCAATACCCGAAGATACTTTTGTTTCAAGAAGAATGGCAGAGAAGCTGTACAATCAAATGCATCAATGCATGAGCATAGAGATCGAACTTTATGTAGGTCCTCATTCAAAGAAATGTCTTGTGATGAGATCATGCCAAAAAACATATGAGAAATCCTGCCTTCAACCTTCACATCTTTACCAGATTCCATTGCAACGCATTCATGCCTCATAATAGATTGAGCAAGTTCATGCATAAGGTCATGCATTTTACACGTTATATAGCCGCGATACTCCTTGACATCTTGAAAGAAAGACCTCCGTACTAATTCATTGAAGATACCAACACCAAAATCATACAACTCTGATGGTCCTTTGAAGGGAATAAAACCATTAGCCATCCACAGTTGTATCAACTTATCTACCTTAAGCTCATGATCTTTGGGAAATACACAGCAATAAGCAAAACATTGCCTTAGATGTGGGGATAGATGGTGATAGCTCAACATAAGGGCAGGCAGGATGGAATTCTCACTTTTTGGTAAATTCCAAATCTGACTTTCTTTCACAATTAACCATTCACTTTTCGTCCTTTTTGAGCACACAAGGCTTCCAAGAACATTTATTGCTAGAGGTACCCCTCCACATTTCTTCACTATTTCCTTTCCAATTGATTTCAATTCTGATCTTTCTTCTACCCTTTCCAACCCAAATGCACGTCCTTTAAATAAGGACCAAGATTCATCCTCTGACAAGCATCCAATGTGGTGTATAGGAAGTACTCTGGCCATCATCAGTGCAATTTTTTCAATCCGAGTTGTCACTATAAGCATACTACCTTTCTCTCCACACATCAACGTATGTTTTAGGTGGTCCCATTCCTCTTGGTTCTCATTCCAGACATCGTCCAAGACAAGCAAGAATTTTCTCCCACGCAATTTTTCTTGCAACTTTTGCTGTAGTGGATCCAACTCGGAAATACTACATGCACCACGATCAATAGACTCTATGATCGCCCTTAGCAACCTTCTTATCTGGAAATCATCTGATACACATACCCAAATTCTCAATTCAAAATGGCTCTTCACCCTTGCATCATTGTAGACTAATTGTGCAAGTGTTGTTTTACCCAAGCCCCCCATACCCCATATAGCATAAATGGCCAGATTATCTTGATCATCAGACACATTAGTGAGCAACACTTCAATGATCTTTTCTTTTTCCTCGTCTCTTCCATAAATCTTACTTTCATTCACAAGTGAGCCAGTTTGTCTTTTTTCTACATCAAAAGCTTCCATGTTTATATCTCCCTCTCGCAAGTGAAAAGATCTCTCTCTAGAAATGGCATCCAGTCTATCCCTCACATTCTTCAATTTATGTGCCATTTTCATGCGAAATATAAGTCTGTTTGGAAGAGAAAAGAATCTACTTACTTGGCTTGTCGCACCTTTCTCTCTCTCCACCTTTCGCATTAGAGCTTCAGTTGCAAATTCGTCCAGAACATTATCCGCATCACAAGCTACATCTTTGAGCTTTCCCAGCCAATCCATGATAACTTCATTGTCCCACTGCTTCTCCTCTGCATATTTGACAACAGATCGGATGGCAGACATCGTGCTCTTAAGATTGTCGAGCTCAGCTCCCAAGCCCCAAGCAACTCCAAATTCTTGAAGTGCAGAAGTATTCAAGTTCCCCACCACAGTGCTCACCAAGGCAGAAAGAAGTAAGTCGGCCATATGATCTCTCTTTCACTCACTCTAGTAATAAATTGCGATAGGAATACAGGATAGTTGAAGAGAAGTGAATTGCCTGAAAGGAAATGCTTTAATCAGCTAGCATAATTCTTTGTTTCAAGGCCTAATTTACCTGTTGTTTAAGTCTTTCTACAAAGTTGTGCCAGGTGTGCCCAGCATTACTCTTTTTTCCCTGTCACTTTAGCAAGCTTTGATTGGTGATCTTCACATCTGGATCCACACGGTTTTGACTAAACTATACATTAGTGGATTCCACATCTACTCCAGCTCGTTAGTGATTGCTCCTTTGTTACTTTATAACCCAGTAATTTCTCCGAAGGATCAATCAATTGCTCCACTAATTCTGTCACATTGGATCCATCCATTTGATTTACGCGGAAGAATCAAATTTGGAAAAGCATGATCAATTTGTTTATCACTTTGGGGTCGGTGACAGTGACGCTGTCATATTACTTTCTCTTTAACCCGTGGCAGTATTGTAACTTTTGTCTTTTGAGTTGTTATCCACATGAATATCAAGTGGAAGTAATGACAACTCAGGCCTAAAAGAGCTTTAATCAATTAAGTATTTGTTAATTGAAATATTATTGTTGCTTTTCTTTGTTGATGCTGGCCCTTCCGAGATTTGGAATGCATATAGTTTATTTCCTCGTTTTCTACTTTGGTTTAAAGTATATTCCTTCACTTAGCTTAGCTACAGTCTTTTATTTTGTGATAACCTTGTTAGTTTGTTATTTATACAATTTGTCACAGCTCTCTTTTTGTTACGTCTGAATTGCTTGGCTCTAAGATATGAGAAACAGAAACTTGATTCATCTAGCTGTGGAACCGCACTGCTGGTCTTGTCATGCATGTGTGAGGAGCATCGAACATATGGAACTTGATCCTTAGATATATAAAGAGAGGGCTAAGTAGCACTGATACGAACACTAGACATGATTGCAATACAACACAATAAGGATATGACAGTATTACATTTTTTTTTTTTTTTTTGATATATTGAGAATATAAACATGTACTAAACTTTTAAAAAATATTTCTAAAATTAATATTGTGGGGGTTGAGTCAACCTTGGTTGGACTAGACTAATGTTGCAATTATTTTTTATGTGGGAACGAATGGATAGCTCACAATGAGAAATCCAAGGAGACCAAAGTCAGAAACAAGATGGTAGAGATGATATAAAACCCAAAAATACTCACACATAAGTCTACCTTAGTTGGTTTCTCCCTTCGGGAATGTGCCCTGGCTACAACCATGGACTAAAGGTGGTTAGCACTACCTTGGCTAATATGTTGCATGGATTTTACTGTAAATTACCAGATAACATGAACTGTGAAGATTTAAGCATGGATGAAGTTTATGGATTTGCAACAGCTCTCAAGTTCCCACTTATTGCAGTGATGGAGCCTCGACTTCCGCTTCATCTTTATTAGTTGTGAATTTGACATGTAATACCTTCTCTTTGATGTACCTTCTTGTTATTATGACACATTGCTACTAAATAATTGTGTCTTAGTCATGTATGATGTACCAAGTCTCTAGTTTCGTTGAAAATAAACTTTCGAAAATGAAAAGTTTGGTTTGGGCTACATTTTGAAATATGGTGATCAAGATTGACAAATGTGTTTTAATAAACCAAATGTTTTACTTTTTTATTTTTTGGGTAAAATACAGTTAACACCCTTGTGATTTTGGCTAATGTCAGCAAGGTTCAAAACTTTTTAAAACTGACTAGCTTGGTTCCCAAACTAGTAAAGCCAACTTGGACCCTAAACAATTACTCTCTCTCTCTCTCTCTCTCTCTCTCTCTCTCTCTCTCTCTCTCTCTCTCTCTCTCTCTCTCTCTCATAGTGATTAGGGACCAAATTGGTCACTTTTTAAAAGTTTTGGACTTGTTGACGTTAACCCAAATCTTATGGGCATTAACTGTATTTTACCTTTTTTTTCTTTTTTCTTTTTTGAGTATAAAGTATAAACCAAATGTGGTCACCCAAAACTGTTTGAACCAGAGTATTTGGGCCACAATTTATTTATAAGTGGGTTAAGACTCAATCCTACAGATTAGGCCCCAAACTTCCCTTGGTTCCTCTCAATTTCCTTGTGTTTTCCTATTTTTCTCCTCTCTCTTGCTTTCTCCCTCCCCAAAATTTTCCAACCCCCTGCCTCTACCTTCTTCTCCTTTTTAGAGTCTCTTATTAGTGGGGTCATAATCATTATCTCCCCACTTTCACACACATTCCTATGTTCATCAAAATCCCAAAGGATCCTCATAACTTTAGAGGATTCCCTTCAAAATTGTTCTAGACACCAAATAGTGTTCGGGGGTGATTCCTTAATGGCACTATCAGTCCTCAGCTACCAATCTTACTAGGTTCTTGTTTCACCCCGACTACCTTTGTTATCGGTCAACGTTTAGCCAACCACTCAAGAGCCTCTCAAGTTGTCGTCCCCTCAGCCACGGTCCCAATTTCGGGGTTGGGCCCATTGCGATAAGGCCCAAGGCCAATTCTCTCCTTGCATACTAAGTTTAATTCGTCTGATGGGCCTTGGGCTTTATGTTGGGTTTTGATCAAGTGAGCAAACATGGTTCCCCGGGCCCAATTCACCCACATTTTACTAATTCAACTATTTTTAGAATTTTTCGAAATGCTTAGCAAGTTAGCATATTATAAAGATACATGCCAGCAACAAAAAAAACTAGTTTAATTATCAGTTCAAACAACTAGTTCAATATATGATTAGATATAAAAGATTAGTTTTAACTTATCTTCTTTCAAATATAGATTCCAACAAAAAAAATCAAGTTTTTTTTTTTAATTTATTGTGTGATTAGATACATATTCCAACGAAAACCTAGTATTAAATTTGAAGTTATTTGCATGTTAACTAAAAATAGTTAACATGTGATGTTGAACTTGACCATAAAAATAGCAACTTGACCTGTAAAAATAGAAACTTTCATAAAGACCTTTTTTCATATGTGATGCTGAGCACCCACCAGTTGTACAAATGTACAATAACCATGACAGCTTTTTAAAGTTTGAAAGTTATAGTTTTTAAAGTTTAAACCCCATTGGAAACCAAATGCACAATAACCATAAAGACCTCTTAATCTTTGTTGAACTTGATCATATTAGGGTACCACCGAATGTTATGTTGGTATTACTTAATGTGACAATGGAACCATTAAATATGAGGAAAAAAAATCACTAAACGTGACAAAATTTTAGTCACATGTGATGTTGATACTGCACAATGTAAGAATAAAACTGTCAAATTTGGAGATTTGGTAAATTTTTTTTATTTTTTATAATAGGATATTTTGGTAACCTAGTATAGCAAGTTGTCTATTTATGGGTATAGTACCCAGCAAAAAAAGAAAGAGTACCATAGAATTACCATATATATGTGTGTGTGTGTGTGTGTGTGTGTGTGTGTGTGTGTGGGGGGGGGGGGGGGGGGGGGTTTGAGATAATCACAATATATTGGTTTTAATGTGCCAAACTAAGGGCATGTTTGGTAGATTATAATAAATATTGTAATCTAATAGATATTTCTATGACATAACTATTTGGTTGTTTGGTTATGTTTTTATTACAATGAATAGTTATTCCTTATGAATAGCTATTCTTCAAAATGAGGAATAACTATTCCTTATCAAAAGTACTGAAGATTTATTCCTTCACCTTATGTAATAACTTTTTTAAAAAATTTCCTAAAAAGCCATTAGTTACCACATCTTCAAAAGGAAAGAAAATAAATTTTCATTATTATTAATTATTAGCTTTATTTTGAACACCCTAAAATAAGTGTATTTTAGGAAATTTGACTTTAAAATGATTTAATTACACCTTCTTTTTATACTCTACTAAATTATGGATGCATATTCAGGATTCTATTTCTAAATGGTCACCAAACTAATAAATAGTAATATTTATTACATTTCAATTTAATGTATTCCTTGTAATACTTATTCCTATTCTCATGTAAAAATCATTACAGTGTCCCAAACATGCCATAATACTTTAGCAAGTAGAGGGTAATGACCTTTCCACTGTGAGTACTTAAAATTCAAGCCCGTGGTTGCCTTTAACCAAATAAATTACACAATAATAAATCCATACCATTAATAAAAAGATGCACTAAAATGACCCAATTTAACAATTTGTGGTGATTAGTGATTACTATTCACTTTGGGTCTAACAAATGCTCACTAAAATATACTTCAACTAATTCATGTTTTATTAAATACTTAAGACAATGACTATGTTAGCCCACAACATAAAAATAAAATTAAAAAAAAATTCACAATACAACACATCCACAACAAATGGTATGGACACTAACACCAAAAGTCACATGCTGGCATTTCGCCCAACTGTGGGAGGTGGGACTCTCTTCTAAGCACAATGGAAGTCAAGATGTTTTGCCAGCTTCTATACGCACAAAAACTAACATAGATGTCGTGAAATTAGTTTGTCCCCGTAGAGTTCACTAGTGTCACTTCAATGATAAATCCAGTCTAGGATTTTGAAATAGTGGTTTAATTATTTGAGTTTTCTTGAAATCGTACTTCGTTCTCACGTTTTGTAGCTTTTATATTTGCAAATTGCACCTCCCTCTAAAAGTTCTTGGCTTTTTCTCTAATTAATTTGATGCTTGACATCCTAATGATCTGGTGACATCTAGGAAAAAAATTAAGTGGCTCACTTTTTTCTAATTAATTTTACTTTAAATACAATTATAACAATAAAATGATTAACTTTAAGCTAGCCATCCTTTGATTAAAAAAAAAAAAATTAAGCTAGCATTCAACCTACCACAACCTTCATCATTTACTCGAACTGGGGATCAACTATGAACAAAATATTCGAAATGAGAAAACCGGCTCAAAGAAAGTGGTGCTTCTTATTGATGAAAAGATAAGAGAGAGCTGTTTGAGAAGATTTGATTATTTTTAGAGGAGAGTAACTAATACACAAATAAGAAAGTGTGAGTTGATATAAGTTGAGAGAACAAAATGAGGTAGAGGAAGACTAAAAATGATATTAGTGGAGTTGTAAAAAATGACATGCCATTTAAAGAAGTAACAAAGAGTATGACTTTGAATAAATTAGAATCAAGGAAAAAAAGAATATACGTGATTGACCTTGTTGAATTTGTTGAGAATCTATAATCGACCCCAAAAAAAAATTGAGACTAAGGTTACATAATTGATGTGAAAAAATCAACTATTAAATTTTGTTTTTAAGTGAATATGTCTTTTACTTATGAAAATTAAGACTATTGGGTAATTCTATTGTTAGATTTTTTACTATTAATAGTAAATAAAATTCAAATAAAAATTTGGAATAAAAAAATCTCATTATTGCCTTAAGCCTAAAATAGAAAAATTGCATCATGCTCGTCCTTTCCGTAAACGATTTTGTCTTTAGCTTATTTCAGTTTGTGTCACTACAAAGTTGTGACTGGGTTCCAAATAGTCTCATGATAAGTAAGTAACAACACAGGAGCACCAAAGGCCTATTAGTGTAGTTTTTTTGGTAGAAACCTATTAGTGTAGTTGGCACTTGGCACCTTCGGCCGCCACCTAAAAAAATGAATTGATCCACCGAATTTTCATAATGTATGGGTTTTTTTTTTTTAATTTAGTAAAATAGTGTATGAATTTCACATACCATGAGGGAGATGATGCATATAACATATTTGATATCTCCTCCACATGAGAGTAAACTTAAATTCTTCGGCTTAAAAAACAAAAAGAAAAAAAAAAACTCCCTACAATACAATATGGTGAATCTTGCTTGAACAACTGAACCTACTTATTTCTAGAGCTAATTTGATTGTTCGAAAAAACAACACTCTCTTTTGCCTTCTTTTTAGTATACAAAAGTGATTCCCTTAATTTGAGATTTAAGATGAGTTTGGGATGAGCTTATTTCTTTTAGCTTATTTAGCTTTTAGTTTCTTTTTTGTACTATTTATGGGCCCCATTATACTATTCAGCTAACTTTTAATTTTTTTTTTTTTTACACTTTCAGCAAAAAAATTTTAGATTCAGCTAAATAAGTTGTTCCGAAACGAGTGTATTTGTGATTTGCTTATTTAAGTTTTTAGTTTCTTTTTTGTACTATTTATGAGTCTCATTTCACTTTTTGGTACTATTTATAGGTCACATTGTACTATTCAGTTAACTTTTAATTTTTTTTTATACTTTCAACAAAAAAGTTTTCAGTTTCAGTTAATTAAGCTGTTCCTAAACAGACCCTGCACCGATAATAAAATTGTAAGAATTTTTTTTTATTCTCCCTTTTTGTTATATATATAAATCACTAAAATGAACCTAAAATTAGAACAATTGAAATAAAATTATTGAGCATTACCCTTATAAAATTATTGGTTTCTTTATCGACACTGCTCCTTCTGAGGTTTGAAATGCATTTGCTTTATTTCCGCCTTTTCAACTTTAGTTTATAGTATGTTCGATTAGCTCCGCTCTCTGTAATATCTTTCATTTTGTGTGTCTAGATTTGCAGAGAGTGTGAAGTTAATTAACAACAAGTTATTTTCAAAAGAACTGGAAGTTTGGCACTTGGAATGATCATTCTCATGTAAATGGCTATAACAGGTAATTGCTCGTAGGTGGGATCAACTACAGGAAAGATTGGTCAAAGTATCCAAAGAAGAGGTTTGTATATAGTTGCACATACCATTTATTTATTTATTTATTTTGGTACGTGATGCATATAGCTACTAATATGGGAACAGAGTCAGACTGATGTATTTTGCAACCCACATGGATTTGAATTGTGGCCTCAAGTCTTGACATTAGTTTGGGAACTTGTGCCCTTTTAGGTTTTGGCAAAACAGAACTTGCTAATTTTGGCAAAACAGAACTTGCTAACCTGCTGCATTTTGGAAGCGCTACCAAGCTAGAAAAATCATTAAGGCATCCGTTTTAGGAAAACCTGATTCTTCTCCCCTCTTTGCAATCAAATGCTTATAAAGCTTTGAAATCATGTAAGGAAATCAAAAGATGGTTTTATTTAAAAACATTTGAGCATTTGACCAAGTATGTCTGAAGAAATTATAAAGTTGACTTAGAGTTAGTCCTCAACTAATTTTCCAATAGGGCTAGATGTTTTGAGGGATGTGAACGGTCCTTGCTAGAGATTAAGTCTTTTTTCTGCCATACTCTCCTTGTTTGGAGTATGGCTTTATCGCATTTTACTTGTTCTTCCATTCCTGTTTTTCAGTTTTGCTTGATCATTGTAATTTTGATTCTTGATTTTTGTCCCCACAGTACATCCCCAATGTACTCGGGTTGGCAACTTTCTTAATAAATTTTTTTTGTTATCTATCAAAAAAAAAAAAAACTTCTGAAAACCAGACTAACCTAATGTCAATTGATTGCTTAATGCAGTTGGACTATTGGTTTTTTTCTTGTCTGATTTCCTTAAATTGGGTTTTAATCTGTTTTCTAAATCAAAGTTAACTTGAGAATTTACTGCCCAAAAACATATTATAGCTAGTGTACAGTTAACAATGTGAATTACATTTGGTGGTGTTTCTGACATTTCTGTATCATGTCATTTTATTGAAATGTATTAGGTTATATGTCTTGATATGACTTTTAATATTTTTCTGACCTACTCTAACCATACAAAAGTTGTGGAGTGCCAAGAGCCTTATAACTCAACTAGAACTTCTTGGTGATTCGAATAGAGACATTCAGGGTTCAAGTCCTCCCTCCCCCATTATAACGATTGAAAATACAAAAATTGTGTAGTACAAGGGGAATTCAAACTTGACATAATACTTTTACATGGTTATGTTCCCCTACTTAGTAGATCCTATTGTTCAAATCTATAGAAGTATCTATGGAAGTGGACGTTCAACCCTCATAATATATTATGCTAGGTGATCACTTGCAAGATTTATAGCTATTATGCCACTCAATTTCACCAGGCTACCTGCTTTGAAGCTTGAAACTTTGCTTTTGTGAAGAATGCTACTGAGTGTCTAAGGTCTAAATTTAAAAATCTTGTTGATCTGAAACTGAGTTTGTTTTTTCTCTCCCACTTTTCCTTTGTTAAGGAGGAGAGAAATTGTCAAGCAGTTAAAAGTTTGGAGTTTGACAGACAACTTGGTCCTTACAATCTAAGCCAGTATGGAGATTGGAAGCATTTATCAAATTACATTACAAAGAGCATTATTGAACGGATTGGTTTGTTCCATCTAACTACACTTGGGTCTCTTCATACTGCAATCTATTATGAGTTTCTTTACCATTGTCACTTGTGTTTGATTTATTATCTATTTTCCATTTGCGTATATGTTTCTTTTTCAATAAATTTTAGTTTTTTTTTTTTCTTTTCTTTTCATGTTGGTGATATTTAGATGCTTCTTGCTCACTGATTTTCTGTTGTAGTTATGTTTCTTATGAAAAATAGATAAAACAGATTTGAGACTAGACTTTGAAGTTGTAAAATGGTAGACCTTGAGATGGACTGGCAATAGGAAAATGGTGGAAATTAGTCTCATAATTATCCAACCAATGCTGTGAAACCATGTAACAGTAGATAGCTTTAATGATTCAGAGTAGTGTCATGCTATGGGATACGTGTTATATGTCTATAGATGTGTGCAATTTTCTCATCAATTTTGTTTTGTGCGGAGGAATTATCATCAAAGAAGAGATTATTGATTCTAATTTTCAATACAAGGTTTATTGTAGATACCCTAGAGAGTGAGAGGCAAAGGTATGCTGTCCTTGTGTTCAAGAACAGGGTGGAGGATGAGATTGGACTCATAGGGTGTGTGTTCAGGAATGCAGAAATATGAGGTTGTGGTCATTTTTGGTGAGTGTATCTTGACGGTATCACAATTGAGAGGCACAATTAGAAGTTAAAGTTGAACATAAACTTTTGGTCTATTGTCAGGAAAATATATACTGGGAACATGGTCCCTAAGCTCCTCAAAGATTACAATTAAGCAGTACAATTTGGTACTACTCTAATTTTGGCCTTTAAAAATAATATCATGGCCTACCAAGCTTTATTGCAATTTATCTGCACCGTCATATGTTTAAACAGTTCTACTCCTTTTGGGGGCCCCCTTGAAAGGTTTCCATTGTCCATCCCTCTGAGTGTATCGAAGGTACAAACGTGTCTAGATTACGTTAATTTTAGATATAAAAGATATTTTGTAGATATAACGTACGTTGATAAATTACCTCTTGTTTTAAAAGCTCAAGGGTGAATTTGTCATTTAACCGTTATTCTAGTATACATCAACTTTCAAATTTGTCTAACTTAACTCTTACATCATATGAACTTAGACACTGACCACTCAAAATATCCATTGATTCTTTAGTTTCTATGCCTTATGAGGGACTAAAAATGTGCGATGGGCTTTTTGAAATGAGTCTTTTTACAGCTGAGTATTTGTTGGTGTGGGAAAAAATTTATTGTTGGTGTGACGTGTGTTTGAGGGATGGAGAATTATTCTTGAGCTGCCCACTTAAAAAGACATTTGATCCTTTGATTTTTCCTTATTTGGTATTTATAGGTTTTTGCCTAAATTTTTGGGTACAACTTATTGTGGCTTGTTGGGAATGTAAGCTTGGGGGGGAAGGTTTATTATGGCTTAGACACCAGCTTCTTCTTGTTTGATATATTACATTTGCAAGAAGTGTAAAGAAAGGGCATTTGATTGGCTGGAGCATTTCGTTAGTAAGATAAATGGCTTGTGCCACTCAGAAACTTCATTAATCATATCCGTTGTTTATACTGCACCTAATGGCTACCACTATATCATTGTTTTATTTGGTTTAGATCATAAATTATATTTTATTCTTATTTTTTTATTTTTTTATCCCAGTTATTTTCAGTTATCTTGATTCTTTGTTTACTTTGAATCTGTGGTTTATATTTTGAAACTAAGGCTTGGTTGTTGTTTGAATTTATGGTTTGCGTCTTCTGATTGTCAATTATGCATAAACTTTTAAATTTAAATGATTCATTCAACATGCAGAACCCATTGGAGGAGAGATCACTGTTGCATGTGAATCAAGGATAGTTACAAACGCTCCTAAAACAGCAATGGAGAAAGCACTAGATGAGCAGATGAAGTCTAGTAAGTTCTTAACATCAGTGGACAATTCTTAGAGCAGAAGATGTTACTATACATCAATTCCTCGTATTATCAAACAAAAAGGAATACACAGGCAAGAACTTACTTCCTTGAATATTGACAAGGTAAGAGATCTTAGAGACTTAGACATGACGTCAACAAATTTTTCTACTATTTAGCATTTACTGATTTGGGTTTTAAATTCCACTGATCTTTTCAGACAAAATTGTTAGAAAGTTTGCTGATAAAGGATTATGGGGGGTTCTGAAGATGTACTTCTTGGAGAGCTGCAATTTGCATTTATTGCATTTTTGGTATGTGTAGACCTTTATAAAACTTTTTTTATGTTGAAATGTCTGTTAGGTTTTATGACATCTGAAAATTCAGCAAATGGGACAATCACTTGAAGGATTTCTACAGTTGAAAGCTTTGGTTAACCTTTTACTTGGATGTATTGAAGCTGTAAGTATTGATTTGGCTACTATTTTTCCATTGATTTGTTGAACAATTTTGGTGAGATTGAATTTGTTCTCACCGTCATAATGTTGTGAGTAACCTTGAAAGGTGTAGGCATTTTGGGTCCTTTTGTGCCACATGTCATCTTATGCTTTCATTGCTTTGGTTTAAAGAAAGATGCAGAAGATGATGTGATGATTCTCTTCAGTGCCAAAAACTTGACTTAATCGTTTGGTATAATTGAAAACATTGCCTTGAAATACACAAAATTGTCATTGTTTTCCTTGAGCTCAGAACTTCATTTTCAAAAACATGTGTGGAATATCAGTTGATTTAAAAATACCTCAAATCCATGTAGTTTCTTGTTACTTTGCATAGGAATTCTACGGCACTTTATGCTCTAGGGCCAAAGTTGTGGTTTTGATGGTGCAAATTGCTAAATTTCCTCAACTTTTGTCATTCAGCTGAACAAATGTGGTTGGAACTCAAACCTTTTCTTTTGATTGATCTACATCATACAAAAGACTTTTCTTAAAAGTTTGGTATTTTGAATTGAGGTTATTTCAGTGCCTTTATATCATGAGACATTAATCTATTTGAGTTATGATAGAGATTAAATTTCATATTATTAGCTAGGGATTAGTTTAGTATTTGGATTAGTATTTGAGTTTTCTTAGGATTTGTTTCATGGATGTTTATCTTTATCTCTTATTTTCCTAGAAGTTCTATAAAAGCTCCAGATGATTTATTTTGTAGGTAGACTATTGAGACTATTTTTGAATAATGATATTCATTTGTGCAAATTGCTTCTGTGTTTGGTGAGTGATTCCAAACAACCCTTGGGTGGTGAAGCCTAGGTTGTCTTGCATCATTTTGCTATTTGATATTGCAAACAGCATTATAGTAATTGTGGAATTGGTCATCGAATAGCGACACTATCAATGTTAGAATTAGAACGGCATAATCTTTGCTGGAGGTGACTCGAACATATTCTTTGTTGCTATTTTGTGGAATTTGTTAATATCTATTTATTGTAGAAAAATTTTACGTGTTTCTGAAATAATTTATAGGTGATATCATGGTAGTATGTTGCTATATAGTTAACATATTATTATGATATTGCTTGGAGTCCTACATGGTTTAGATTTAATTATTTGATTTTTTTTTAATGTTGCGAGGATTTTATTTTTGTTAAAATGTATATGTCTATTTTTTACAGCCTTTTCGTACAAGGACTCAACTATTCTCAAAGGCAATGCTCTTTTCTTATTTATTTATTTATTTAAAAAATTATTATTATTATTATTATTATTATTTATTTTTTTGGTAAATAAAAGGAAAATTTGTTAAATTATAATTATTATTATTTTGGTAAATAAAAGGAAAATTCAAGTTTTTTATTTTTTATTAATTCAATAGTTACAATGGGGAAGGAGATTTGAACCTTGGATGTTTTCATTTAAAACACTTGAAGGTGTTTGTTGAGCTACAAAACTTTTGCCTATTTTACTATCTGATTGAATGCAGAGCAGTGATAGCTTAGGTTGGGGCAGTTCTACATGTTGATCAAGAGGTATTGGGAAAAAACATTATCTATATATAGAACATTTATTTACTAGTTTAATTTATTGCATGCCTTAACTTAAATCTTGCACATCTTGATCACGTATTAGCCCAACCCAAAACCAAACAACAGAGATTTGACCATCCGAACTGTGTGTGTTTGTTTGATACTGATTGTGTGCATTATTTTTCAATTCTTTTTTTGTTATAATGTTATTGTATGAATTTTGGTGTTTGTGAATGTGTGCGTATAAAGTATAAATATAATATAACTTTATATAATTTAATAATTAGGAAATACAAAACGATTGTTACATGTGTGTATGTATTGTTATTGTTATTATGTTAATAACTTATGAAGTTAGATTCATTAAAAAAAAAACAGTAAAGATAGTGATTGACTGATTGTTTAGGCTTTGTTTGGTTTAAAAAAATGGTCACTCATCACTCAATTTTCGTCACTCATCACTCATTACTCATCATTCATTACTCATCACTTAAAATACCCAACTCCCTACACCTCATTCCGTTTG
Source organism: Lithocarpus polystachyus (assembly GCA_033629205.1). NCBI lineage: Eukaryota > Viridiplantae > Streptophyta > Magnoliopsida > Fagales > Fagaceae > Lithocarpus > Lithocarpus polystachyus. Next base: position 5,868,784 of record CM066172.1, read on the forward strand.
GCACCATCACTCACTTATCATCACTCAATATTTTTAACTGTTTGTGGGACCCACACACTGACCCACTGTCAGTTGACTTTTTTTCTTTTCTTTTTCTTTTTCCCCTGCCTCTCCCCTTCGTTTTTCTCTGCGTTTTCCCCTATTTTTCTCTTCGTTTGTGCTACAACCTCGACGAACGCAAGAAGAAAAAAAAAAGGAATGGAAACCCAATGAAAAGGAAAGAAAAGAAGGAAAAAAAAAAAAAAACCCAAGCCCAGAAATCAACGTGAAAAGAAAAGAAAAGAAGAAAAATAGAAAAGAAAAGAAGAAAAAAAAGAAAAACCAAACCCAGAAAGTGAAAAGAAAAGAAAAGAAGAAGAAAAAAAAAAAAAAGAACCTAAGCCCAGAAACCAAACCCAAAAAGCAACGAGAAGAAAAAAAAGAAAAGAACAAGAAAGAACCAAAACCAAAACGTGAAAAGGAAAGGAAAGAAAAGAAAAGAAAAATAGAAGAAGAAGAAGAAGAGGGGACATTCAACTGGCGCCAGGGCCCACAATCTCACCTTATTTACAAGTTTTGCCACTGAGTATCAGTTATCAAAACTAAAAACAGTTTAAAACTGTTTTCAGTTTTGGTAACTCACATCCAATTTTTTGAGTGATTGGATGATGAAAATCAAAACTCAAAACTAAGCCAAACAATGCATCTTGTTGTGGGGCCTACTAAACTTGGATATTGGATGATGAAAACACTCAAACCAAACAACACCTTAAGTATTTGATTCGTTAAGTAGATACTTAGTGTATTATTTATATGTATGGATGAGTGTGGTTGTGTGGGTCAACAACTAATGCAGCGCTAATGGGTTGAGTTTTGTCATTTAGTTTAAAATATTTTTATAAAAAGAATGATAAATAGATAATGACTATTGTATACAAATAAAAACATTATACAAACTTGTCACACCTACTCACATTGATAATAGATAATGACAATTGATAATTAACTATCATGTAAGGATTTCAAAATATGAAAAGCCGTAGAAGGAAATTGTAAAATTTCATGTATTTGCGTGTTTTTTTTTTTTTTTTTGTATGTCAATAACTTGGTATATTCAAGTTCTCTTTTTATAAAATTTTGAGTTTAATTCAAGTATTTTAATGACCCCTTGAAACAATTCCTAGAGCCGCCACTATGCTTGGGAGGTAACTATTAAGGCATATGCAAGATGCAAGTCAACGCAAGAAAGCCTTCGGCCGTCAATTATTTTCCTTTTGTGATTTTGTTTTTCGTTTCATCATTGTGCTCAATGTGGGCCCATTCTGTTTGACAGACTATAGGACCTTGTTCCTTTGTTAATAAATAAGAAAGGGTAAGGTTGTTTGATGGTCTGCCCTAATTTTCAAAAGCCTAATCAGTTTCAATTGGCCTTTTGTTATATGTTTGTGTTATCAAAAGTTTTTATTTTATTTACTTCTTTGAAGTCCTCTTCTTGCTGAAGGTTTTATTTATTATGTAGCCCCTTATAAATTGGAGTATTTAACTATGATATTGGGCATTAAATAAGCTTCATTGGTTTATTAGGTTGTGACTATATTTGTAACATCTGTAGTTAACTTGCATAGAATTTCCTAGTATGTTTGATTCGCCAAATTAAAATTTTTGATGCATTAATATTTAGGAGTAGGGGGATTTGAATTCAGGATTTCTCGGTTGAAAAGACTAAGAAGTGCCAACTAATTGACTACATGCCTCTTTCTTTCTTCATTTAATACTGAATAACACTCAATAAATGTAATTGTCTTATTTTTGCTGTTAGTTTAATACAGAGCTCTGACAACTTATAGAATTCTATGCAGTTCATTAAGGTTATCTACTATCAACTGAAATTTGGGCGTGAGAAAGATCATACAGATACAAGTGGTGCAGCAACAGGGGTATCCGCACTATTGGATGATTCATGGTTATCTGCTGATAGCTTTTTACACCATCTTTGCAAGGTACCTCTTGAAGTTTACTAAGTCATTGTTTGAATGCATAATTGTGCTGCCATGCTTAATTGGCATTTTTGTAAATTTACAATGCCCCTTGTTGATATCACTTTTATTGGCAAGTCAGATTTCAAGGCTTTCATTTATCTATTGAACTGTTTACCTACACACCAACATTTATTGAACCAATAAAAATCATTGCTTAGTCACTTTTAATCACATTGATTGAATTATGTTTCCATCGTAACATTTTTACTTATTAAAAAAGAAATAGTAAGTTCATCACAGATTGTTGACTAATTGCTGAATGGAATTGCAGGACTTCTTTTCATTGATGCTAGATGCCTCATCTGTTGATGGACATCTGCTATCATGGGTATGAACACTAATCCTGCTTCTTCACGTTCTTCATGTTTGATTTTCTGTTGGTTTGGAGGTTGGGGCTTGGGGCAACTTGCCAGTTGCCAGGCTTTCATTTTCTCTTCATGCACTTTCCTTTTAGGCATTTGCAATTGATTCTCAGTTTTGGTCTGCATAAGATTATAGATTTTCTACTCTACAAATTAGATATGTATTTATTACTCTAGCTGGTTTTATGGAGATACATGTATATAACATATAAATCTGCCTATACAAAAAATTCATGTCAAGGAAATTTGCTTCATTCATAAAACCAAACATTATCTCGTTCACATTATTTACAATTACAAAAATTCTTGAAAAACCCTACTATGTTGCTTTACCCTCTCTCTCTCTCTCTAGAAACAAAAAAACAGAAATCTCTTGTTAATTCCAACTCAATCATTTATGACTTTGATTTTGAATGTTAATTTTTGTCGCTTACCAGTTACAAGTTCATATCTGTAGTGTCATTTGATTCATTTCTTACTAGATAGCTAGATCTTAATAGATTTCTAGGATATTGAAAATATAAGTATATTTTAGGACGATATCTTGCAAATTGAACTATGCATTTTTTGATTTCCTTGAATAAGGATGTTTACTTTCTTATTTTTATTTTTTAAAGATAGAGACAACTCACGTATTTTTACAAGATTGAATCAATGACCTCAGCCTCTTATGCTTTACGGTGGGAGACATACAATCGAGGTTAAAATACCATCTACATTGTAAGTTTGGGGTTGCTGTCCTTGACAATGAGAATATTTAATTTACACCCTCTACTATGAAATCAATGTCAATGTGCCCCTTTCAGCGTGGTTTGTCTTATTTTCGCTATTAATCCACTCAAATATGGCATCATTACAGGGTGGTTGTAGTGATTTCCCCTGGGTTTGCCTTTAAGTTTGTGGTTAGGCTAGCCATACACAGTGGAGATTTGGTGTCTCTGAGGTGTTTGGATGGGTTGACTTTTGGGTTCAGGTTAGGCTTTGGGTTAATTTCTTCTCTTTTTATTCAAAAGGATGTAATTTTTGGTGGGTTAGTGGTAAGACGACGAGGGACAAAATGATAGTGACCCCAAACTTAAAGGGTGTAAATCATATTTTAGTGTTGAGCTAAAATTTGGTGGTTACCTTAGAAAATGGTTGATTTGTCTTGGTTTTAGGTAACCGATAGCCCGATATGAATTTGTAATATCAGTGTCATACTTGTAATGGCTAGTGACAGGTGAAATGCATGACATGAAGGCCAATAGTGGTCAATATTTGCCATCTGGTTATGTCTGAAATGTATGATATAAAGGCCAATAGTTGTCAATATTTGATATTTTTCAATAGTCTGGTAGCTTCAGCTGGTAATGGTAAGATTTTGCGTCCGTGACTCCTAATGTTATGTAAGGGCCAATACACTCGATTTGAGCCACATTAGTTTTAATGCATTTTAACACTTTGGTTGAAGTCATTTGGTCCATAGGCCATAGGAAAGGAGTTTGTTGAGCCCTCATTTGAGTGAAACTTCTATTAGTCTTTTACTTCATTGCAATTTGCAAGTAGTTGCTTTCTGCTGATTAAGACAAATTGTAATGTCCTCTCTTTTTATTGTTATAGACGAGAATACTTAAAGAGCTGCTTGAGAACAATCTCGGGTGGGAGTTTCTACTAAACAATGCAGTTGATGGAGTATACTTTGAAGAAGATGACGAGGTCAGTGTGTATCCATATTAAAAATTTGATCTATGAACTTTCTCGCTCATGATCTCATCTTTGCTCATTGTTCAACTTTGCAGTTTGCTCCAGTAGTAGAGATGTTGGATAACCCAAGTTGTAATTAACTTCGGCAATTGAAGATAGGGATTGTGGTCCTCCATCCCATTACTGTAAACACACTTTAGTGATTCCTAACTTGGTTTACAATATTTCAATTTCTTGCCAATTTTTAAAGCAAATTCTTTTTAGTTTTCACTGGTGCAGAAGATATAAATATTTTTGTATATTATGAAAAAAAGACTTGGTATTTATATGTAAGATGTAATAGACTATTTAGAATAATGGTTATGTTGAATTCTCCCATTAGTTATCAGCTTAAGATTTTGGCATAAATTGGTAATTGATGATGGTATTAATCACTTATTGAGGGAGGGTCTAGGCTCACACATAAGAAGGTGATAGAATAATGGCTAAATTATTAAATTTTCTATTTCCTTTTCATTTTAAAGATGTACAATGTTCAAGCTTTTTGGGGTGATTTTGCATGGCTAATGTTCAAGATTTTCTTGTGACTTGATTTTATAATGATTTTTACTTGCCAAGAGCTTTATAGCTCAATTGACATATTCTAGTGTTTTTAATAAAAATATTTAGGGCTCAAATTCCTCCTCTTCATTGTAATTATTGAATTATCAAAAGTGAATTAGTTATTATTTATTTGGTAATGTAGAGCTTTTTTAGAAGGGAGGGAATGGTTGTACGAGAATTAAAACAAATAAAAGAAAAAGGAAATAATTGTTATCTTTAGTGATAGCTCAATTGTTATGGCATTATCTTGTGCTCCATACATGTGGTTTGAATCTTATCTTTCATACTCTCACTATTTATCATCTAAACAATAAAAGTATAGAAAAAACTAGTATGACTGAACTAATGACAAGGTTGACTTATATGGTTTGTTGGCCCATTTTCTCCTCTATATATGGGATGGAAAATGCTACTTCTAATCATGCATTTGAAGTTTGATTTAGTGGTTCTAGTCAAGAGGCTTGTTGCTTTGCTAAGAGAGTTGCAACTCTTTTTTTGCTTGCTTTGCATGTTTTTTTGCTAGTTTATGAGCTACTTGACTTGTTTGTAATTGTGTTTTGTTTCGAGAAATTTTCTTGCTCGTTTAGGAAAAAAAAAATAATTTCTTTTCTTGTTTTGAGAATATATATATATATATATAAATATATATGTCCATAGAAATTTTAAAATACAACAAATATACAAATAGTAATGAAAAGTGTGTAATAAAATTGAATTGAACCTTTTTTTTTTTTTTTTGGAGAACAAGTGAAGAAACTCTGAACTCTGATGGCAAGCAAAGATTGAAGGTAATGTACCATTGCTTTTCTACATGTTGTTCAAAATGTATTGGGAAAAAAAATTATCTATATAAAATATTTTTTACTAGTTTAATTTTATCTTAGAAATACTTTTGCACACTTTCATCACATATTAGCCCAACCCAAAATCAAGCAACAACAGATTTGCCCATTCCAAAACCAAACAACATAATTCATAGATCTTTCTCTCTATCTCTCTCTTTGATCTCAGTATCATGAATCATATCTATCTCTCTTCTCTATTTGACTATCTCGGTATTTCCGACTCTAAGAGTAAAGAGTGAGTGTTTGAGTTGTGAGTATCTCTTTCTTTATTATGAATTTATATTATATATGTGAGTGTGTATTTAATACTGATAGTGTGCATTATTTTTCAATACTTTTTTGTTTTATAATGTTATTTGTGGAATTGTGGTGTGTGTGAATGTGTGCGTTTATAGTATAAATATAATATAACTTTATATAATTTAATAATTAAGAAATACAGTGTTTATTACACGTGTGTATGTATTGTTATTGTTATTATGTTATAATAACATTTTATTATATAGTTAGATTCAAGAAAAAGAATAGTAAAGTTAGTGATTAACTGATTGTTTAAGCATTTGATTGGTTAAGTAGAAACTTTGTGTATTATTTATGTATAGATGCGTGTGGTTGTGTGGATCAACAAAAAATAGAGTGCCAATGGGTTTAGTTTTGTCATTTAGTTTAAAACATTTTTATAAAAACAATGACAACTAAATAATGACAATTGCATAAAATAAAAACATTATACAAACTTGCCACACTGCCCACATTAACAATAGATAATGACAATTGAGATTGGACAAACAAAAAATCTCTAAGAACTCAAGCAAAAAAAAAAAATATATATATATATATATATATATTGGAGTGTCCATAGCAATTTTAAAATACAACAAATATACAAATAGTAATGACAAGTGTGTCACAAAATTGAATTGAACCTTTTTTTTTTGGGAGAAAAAGAGAAGAAAATCTGAACACCAACAACAAGCAAAGATTGAAGGTAAATTTACCATTGTACTGTCCATCGAAGGCATCATGGGTTTAGTTTACTGCAAGCATACATTAGAGTAATGCATATATTAATATCCATATCAAAATCCAAATACAATTTGATAAGATAAGAAATGTAAAAAAAAAAAGGGGGGGGGGGGGGGGGTGTGGGGAGAGGGAGGGGAGGAAGCTACCTTTATAAATAAACTTTTTTTGAAGCGTGTTAACATTGCCATCTCAGCGTTGACCAACTTAGCAACATTTCAGTTTTCGTAGTGATCCCCTACCCGTCGATGATGGTATCTCTATATAAGTACAAATCTTCCCCATAGCGATCTCAATGTTGGGGATGTGAGATATTTTATGCCAATCCTCTCCACTGTCTTTCTTGCACCGCTTCTCCAGATGTGGACATCCTTCAATTGTCAATGTTTTGAGTGCTGTAAGATTCTGTAGCTCGTCTGGTATAGACATTAGATTACGGCAGAACAAAATTTCCAATTTTGCAAGCGATGTGAGGCATCCAATCTGCTTAGGCAGAGAAGATAAGTTACAGAAATAGATTTGCAGATAACGGAGAGCAGTTAGATGTTGAATTCCCTCTGGCAATGAAATTAACTTCGGACAATGAATATATAAACTCTCAAGTGCAATTAAATATTGAATTCCCTCAGACAAAGAGCAGAATTTGTAGCAGCTCTGAATGGATAAACTCTGTAGTGAAGATAAGCCCTGCAAACCATTCATTGGTAAGGACAAAAGATTAGCACACCCCCATATGTCCAATTTCCGTAATGAATGTAAGTTCTGGAGTCCTTTTGGAAGACTTTCGATCTTCTCACAATATTTAAGACAAAATTCATTCAACGCAGAAAGATTATCCAACTGATTAGTCAGTGACTTGAGATTGCGCATATTGGAAATCTGCAAATTTTTAACCATCTTATGATTTTGCAACAGTCCATTTGGAAGAACTGTCAATTCATCACCCATGTCTTCAATCACAAGGGAAGAAAGTGAAGTGAGATTCATCACGGACCTAATTAACATTGCATTGTTTCTACTCATATCCAACCTTGTAATGGAAGGGATAATAGGAATTTCAACTAACTTCGGGCAATCCATGATTTCTAGTGTGCTTAGGCAGGGAAAATTTTCTCCTCCAGTCATTGTTCTCCATTCCTCCAAATTACGCATCTCATGGAGCCAAAATTCCTTCAATGAGGGGAATGAAATTGCACCGTCTCCATGGAACTCATTGTCAATATATTTCACAGCATGCCAGCCAGTTATTTTAAGAACCTTGAGGAGTGGTACTTTGCCAAGAAGTGGCAAATGTTCACATCTTTCCCAACAATCTAGTGAAATTTCAACCAAATCACAAAGAGCTGAATCTTGAATCCATGTTGGAATTTTTGAACCATGATAGTTGTATATGGACAGTTCTTTCAAATTTGAATGAGGTTGGAGACCATCAAGAACATCTTCTACATGGTCCGGTATGTGGCTTTTATTGTCACTCCGCCAGACCAAATTTAGAGAATGAAGATCTTGTTTCCCGATCAAATTTGCAATTTTGGCCTCCACTAAATTTCTGACATTATCAAGTTCCTTTATTGTCAACTTATTTCGAAGGTTTAGCCCTTTCAACTCACTTACTTGATAACCTTTCTCCTTGCCAACAATGAAGAAGCTCAATGATTGGAGGCAAGTTAATTGTCCCATTCCTTCAGGCATACGAGTAAGAGAACGACAACCAGTGATGCCAAGATACATAAGGCTTTTCATGTGCTTCATACCTTTGGGTAACTCACAAAGAAAACAACAGTTATCTAGTTTCAGAGTTTGTAGGTTCAAGAGGCAGGTTGTTGATTTAGGTAAAAGTTCGATCTTAGACTCAGACATGTCAAGATACCTCAAATGTTTTAAATTGTTGATTGATCTCGGTAATTCCTGAACCAAAAATTTTAAATCCAATACCCGAAGATACTTTTGTTTTAAGAAGAATGGCCAAGAAGCTTTACAATCAAATGTACCGAGGCATGAGCGTAGATATTGAACTTTACATAGGTCCTCATTCAAAGAAATGTCTCGTGATGGGATCATGTCATAAAACATATGAAAAATCCTGCCTTCAACCTTCACATCTTTACTGGATTCCACTGCAATGCATTCATGTCTCATAATTGATTGAGCAAGGTCATGCATAAGGTCATGCATTTTACACGTTATATAGCCGGGATACTCCTCCTTGACATCTTGAAAGAAAGATCTCCATACTAATTCATTGAAGATATCAACACCAAAATCATACAACTCCGATGGTTCTTTGAAGGGAATAAAACCATTAGCCATCCACAGTTGTATTAACTTATCCATCTCAAGCTTATGATCTTTGGGAAATACACAGCAATAAGCAAAACATTGCCTTAGATGTGGGGGTAGATGGTGATAACTCAACTTGAGGGCCAACAAGATGGAATCCTTACCTATTGGTAAATCCCAAATCTGACTTTTTTCCACTGATTCCCAGTCACTCTTCCTACTTTTTAAGGACATGAGGCTTCCAAGAGCCTTTATAGCTAGAGGCACGCCTCCACACTTCTTCACTATTTCCTTACCAATTGATTCCAATTTTGATTTCTCTTCTACCCTTCCCATCCCAAATGCACGTCCTTTAAATAAGGACCAAGAATCATCCTCTGACAAGCATCCCATGCGGTGTGTAGGAAGTACTGGGGCCATCATTCGCGCAATTGTTTCAATCCTAGTTGTCACTATAACCGTACTACCTTTCGCTCCACACATCAAAGTATGTTTTAGGTGGTCCCATTCCTCTTGGTTCTCGTTCCAGACATCATCCAGGACAAGCAGGAATTTTCTCCCATGCAATTTTTCTTGCAACTCTTGTTGTAGTGGATCCAACTCAGAAATACTACATGCACCACGAATGATAGACTCTATGATCACCCTTAGCAACCTTCTTATCCGGAAATCATCTGATACACATACCCAAATTCTCAATTCAAAATGGCTCTTCACCCTTGCATCATTGTAGACTAACTGTGCAAGCGTTGTTTTACCCAAGCCCCCCATGCCCCATACAGCATAAATGACCAGATTGTCTTGATCATCAGACACATTAGTGAGCAACACTTCAATGATCTTTTCTTTTTCCTCATCTCTTCCATAAATCTCACTTTCATTTACAAGTGAGCTAGTTTGTCTCTTTTCTACATCAAAAACTTCCGTGTTTATAACTCCCTCTCTCAAGTGGAATTCAGATTTCTCCCTAGAAATGGCATCCAGTCTATCTCTAACATTCTTCAATTTATGTGCCATTTTCATGCGAAATATAAGTCTGTTTCGAAGAGAAAAGAAGCTACTTACTTGGCTTGTCGCACCTTTCTCTCTCTCCACCTTTCGCATTAGAGCTTCAGTTGCAAACTCGTCCAGAGCAATATCCGCATCATACGCTACATCTTTGAGCTTTCTGAGCCAATTCCTTACAGCCTCGCTGTTCCACTGCTTCTCCTCTGCATCTTGGAGAACGGCTTGGATGGTGGACAGCGTGCTCTCAAGTTTGTTAAGCTCAGTTCCCAATCCCCAAGCAATTCCAAATTCTTTTAGAGCTAAAGTATTCATGCTCCTCATGATCGAGCTCACCAAGGAAGAAAGAAGTAAGTCCGCCATATCCTCTCTCTCTCTCTGTCTCTGTCTCTGTCTCTTTTTGTGTGTGTTTAGCAACAAAATTGAGATCGGAATAGAGGACTCAGGATAGCTTAAGAGAAGTGAATGGCTTAAATGGGGTTTACGTGTAACGCTGTAAGTCTTTCTACCCTTGGGTCTCACCACACACTGTATTGACTTGACTGCCAATTAGCAGAGCATCTACCCCAGATCATTATTGATAGGCCCACTGGGTTTCACGCTACATGTGACTGGGAGGAAATCAACTGCCCCACCAATTGTGTCACAGAATTAGCACTCACTGACTCACAGCCTTTCTATGTGAAATCCCCAATGATATTTAAAACACATTAATTGTTTTTGCCATTTGATTCAACTTCATTGAATCCATTTGATTTACTTGGAAGAATCACATTAGAAAAAATAAAGATTTTCGGGTTGGTGAACGTTTGAGTTGTTAACCACACGAATATTAAGTGGAAGTAATGACTTCTCAGGCCTAAGAAGTGTTATTGTTCCTGTTAAAAGAAATCTTAACATTCTTGTAGTTTGGTAATTGCATTTTTATGCCATTTTAATTTGTATAATACTTTGTTGCACAGAGATGCAGAAATGATAATTGATTAATTACCAATTGTCCTAAAAATTTAAGTTATTAAGAAATTTTGCAGCTAGAAAATAGGCAATTCAAGCAAACATCATGTGCAAAGCGTCTAAAACAAAATTGTTCAAAACAATTTTGTACCTAAACATTGTTGATATCTATTAAAGTTCCACTTTGAATTTTCTCAAAGAATCCCGGTTTGAAGCCTAATTTTCTTTCATTTAAGCAACAAAGAGAGAGAAAGTACACCAGACAACAATGATAATGAAAAGAAAAACAAACCATGGCAAAATAATTGAATCAAATATAGGTAAATAAAAATCTTTATGAAGTTGTCATCTTTGCACATTTGGCTTTGCCTTGATAGTGACTCAGTAAGGATGACGAACACTTTCATGGTATGGCACAATTTTTTAGTTGTGAAGGACTTTGTGCTTGATATCTATTATTTTCAAGTGCCTCATAGGCTAACCAAAATGTTCATTGAAAAGAAATGTATTTTTATTTATTTATTTTAGAATAGAAAAAGAAATGTAGTAATTGGAGACAAATGAAGACAAATAGACAAATTTCCCAATTCTTTAAATCCGACACTTCCAATTCCACACTCTTCAAATCAATTGAAGGTTATGGAGAAATGTAAAAAGTCACAAATCAACTCACATGACTGAAAAATCACAAACAAAGTAAGTTAGTGAATTTTTTTTTTTTCTTTTCTTTTTTTGTATTGTGTTCATTTTTTTTAGGGTGTGTTTATTGTCTATTTTAACATATTTTTTTCATCTTAATGTACTGCCGATTTTGATAATATACTACTATTATCTGTTAATTTTTTTAGGTGAATTAATAGACACGCCCTAATATGTCAGTGCATCACCCCTTTTAGGAAAATTCAAAGATCTCTCTCTTTTTTTCCTTATTTATTTATTTTTTCTATTGATTCCAATTTTAGTTTTAATATGTTGGAGTATTACGTAGTTTTTTTTTTTTTTTTTTTTTTGTCTCTTTTACTATTGATTGTCACGAAGCAAATTAAATGGTATGCCCTCTATTTCATTATTGAAGATAACCCTAATATTTGTAGAAAAAATAAGAAAAATTAAAAAGAAAAATGATGGTCATGTTGATGTGTTAATATAGGAAGATAATTCACACTATTATATATGTTAGTAAACTGTAAACCTCATTGATAAATGGGTTTTGCAGAACTGAGAAAAATAGTTTGTGTGTTTTATTTGAGATAGTAAAATTATTATTTCAACTTTCAAGGGTATGGGAGTGGAATTTTCTAATTAAAATAGGTTTTTACCTTTCACACATCACTCTTTATCTAATTGTTATAACTTATAATACACATTAAGCTTTATGAGTTTCATTGTTTTTCTATACTACTATTTTAGAGATTTTTCTGTTTGGAATCCTCAATTTTGATGACCAAAATATCCTCAATTTTACTAGTTTGTAAATCTTAAATAATAGGGTGAAACATATAAAATCACTAATTTAAAAACTCCTAAATTTTAGCTAAATTAAAAAAATAAAATAAAAAGGCAGTTTCTTTTAAGATTTTATACACGTTTCACACTTCTAATCAGTTTACTATCATCATCTAGAAGTACAATTTTATGAATTCTATCAATCTCAATTCTCACGTTCCATCTTTTATGCAAATTCAGAAAAACAAAAAACAAAAACCAATCTCTATTACGTTAAGTTATCAAAAAAGAAAAAGAAGATTGTTACGTTAAGAGATGATTGCAAAGGAGGCCAACGATCAAAGTAGAATTAAAAAAAAAAAGGAAAAAAAAAAAAGAAAAGAGGTAGGCTACTCGAGTCTTTCTTTTTGTTATTGACATTTGAGTTATTATCATGTGTTGTGTTTTATATGGGTTGCGATCCCTAATCTTAGTTTTTATAGTTTGTGATTTATTTATTTAATTTTTCACTTTGGTGGTGATGTGTAGGTGAAGAATTTATATGGCAAAGATATGATATAATTGTTGCGTTTTATTAAGATTTTCATTGGATTTTTACTTTTTACTTAGTGTTTACAATGGGTAATGCTAAATGAGAAAATGCGAGCCGTAATTGAGTTATGGTTGTACGAATGAGACAGGTTTTCTAGTAAAATTGGCATTGGTATGGTTTATACAACTATACGAGGGAAGCCTTTCTTGAAATTGCATTCTTGGAATCTTTGGGCTTATGTAAATAGCCATATGACTTTCTAGAGTTTTTTAGTTTATGTTCTCTCTCATTTTCTTTTTAAATTTTAATTTATTTTTTGTTTTCTGGGCTTTGTTTGCCAAATATTCCAAGCTAGCATTTAATTTGCATGTTTAGATGTTTATTGCGCCCAAATCCCTTAATTTTTTATTTTTCTTCTTAGATAGCATTTTTTTTATGTGCCTAGATGTTTATTGAGGGTTGAGTTTGTTGGTTGTTTTATGTATTTTATGATGTTACTTTTTTTTTTTGGGTAAGTATTTTATGATGTTACTTACTGTTATTGCAAGACTTACTACACATTTTCTAATCAATTGTTTTACAAGCCTTGGCCAATATTTTAACAAAGTCTGCAGGCACAATTGTTTAATCAGCCCGGGGTCTATGTGTATTCGATGACTCAAACCTTTGCTATTATATATTTTGCCCGCAAAGTTTTAAGCAACCAAGTTGATCATTTAGTGTGATTTGAGAAGTGAAACCAAACTAATGTTGGATTATATAGGCCCTATAAGAAGTTTCTTAGCTACATTCATTCTTTCACACATATAAATGTTTTTCTAGAAATATTTAAAGTGATAAAAAAAATATGAACATTTTTATGGTGGATTCCGAATATTTACATTATTCATTCAAGAGATTGGGTTTAATGATGCACTAATTTGTTGTAAAATGAGGGGTTTTAAAAATAAAACTAGCTTTTGAGCACGCGCATATTTAGAGGCTGTTTTATTTTTGCTTCTAAGGGTTAATAATTTACTTTCTTCATAATTTAAAATTACTACATTTCTTAAAAAAAAAATACCTAAGTGTGATGAGAATTATGCATTTGTGGGTGAAATAATTTTGTTGTATAATTCTCATCATACCTAGGTATTCTCTGATTGAAAATTTAATAATTCTGAGTAATAATGAATATAAATCCTTAACCCTTAGAAGTAAAATAGAAAAGTCTCTGAGCACGTGCTCAGAGGCTAGTTTAAATAAAGCATTTAGAAATGCGGTTTCTATTGTAATTTTTTTTCTCCACTTTAGATATTTGTGTGATTTTTTTTTTTTGAGACTTTAAGTGTAGTTTATAATTTAATAGATTTTATTAGGTATTTTGGTTATATTAAAACTTAAAAGGTTTTAGTTAAGTATTACCTTCATTTTGAAGGTTCAAAATTATTTTTCTAATTTAAGAGATTTTAGAGATATTTTATATCACTTTGGATATTTATAGGGAAAATTTACTTCATTTTTTAAAATGAAGAAATAAATTCAACTAGAAGGCTATGTTTAGTTTAAGGACAAGTGAGAATGGAAGAAAAAGAACTCATTGTCCATCATTTGGTTAGAAGGGGGGGAAGAAACGCGGGGAGAAAGGATTTCTATTAGTCTCTCTAGTTTTTTTATTTTCTAATTTCTCTCCAAATCCACAAAATTACTTTTATATACCCTTGAAATTTGTTGAATTACTATTATACCCTCAACGTTAATTATTAATTTATAATTTACAAGGATAAAATAGTAAAATAGTATATTGTTATTATTATTTTTTATTCCTTTTCTTCCTTTCAACTTCCAAATAAAAAACTTCCAAATACTCCTTTCATAAATTAAAAAAAAAAAAAAAAAACCTCCAAATACTCGTAAAAATGGGTATTATTATTTCCCCCTTTTTCTTTTGCCTCTTATTCCTTCTTATCCTCTTTTCTCTCCCTTTCCACTTAGGGAAAAAAGTAATTTACATTTACAAATTATTAATGTTATAAATTTTTAATAGTTTTTATTTAAACTTACCATTAAATTTTTTTTTTTAATCACCAGTAATCATTTATTGTATCGTCGGTTTGTAAAATGATTTGTAGTTTTAATATTTTTCTAGTGAAAGTGTTTTACGGGCCCAAAAGTGAGATATTTAGGCCCAAGAATGAGATAAGCAGTCAAACACTAGTTCACAATCCAGAATGTGCAGACCCAACTCCCAAGACCACAAGCCGTTTCCAGCGCACAAGAGCTTTCTCTATCTCTTAGCTCTAAACAAAAAAGAAAAACCAGAAAATTTGAAATTCTTCTTAGTATTGCATGGATCTGGACACAGAACTAGGGCTCGTAAGGCATGGCGTTACATTTTTCCTCCTCGCTGTTCCTCAATACACTCTGATTGGCATCGATCAATGTGGCAGATGTTTTCGGTAGGACCTGCTTTTAAGGGAATTAAGATGATTCCTCCTACTTCTCATTTTCTCTTTTATACTTCATCCTAAAGGTTACTTCTTTTTTTCATTTCTCATAGTTATTTTTTATTTTATTTTAACTATGATCCTCAAAATTATGCCATGAGTATTATAGTTTTTGAAGTTTAAATTGACCACTTTTAGTCCGTGAAAACTTTAAGTTTGTTAAATTACGGATTATTTCAAAAGCTTATGTTGTTAGGAAATTGTTAATTAAATCATTTATACATAACTCTAACACTCTCCTCACGTATCGGCCTAAACTTTTTCTTAATAAATAATATTTTATTGGGAGGTTGAGTGAAGACATAATAGAATTCAGGACTTTCTAATATTTTATTGATTGCCCAAAAAACTTTAGCTGTTAGAGCATCCGTACCAGATGTTGCAAAAAAAATGCCATTTTGCAACATCAAAAGCCTACTTTATTATTTTACCATATCATTTTACAACATCTCATTTATCAGATGTTTTATAATTCAATTCTATACATTAAAATAATATTTACTACACATTAAAATAATATATTATTCTCTCCGTATTTATCATCAACAACAACAACAACCACCACCAAGCAACTGAACCGGCCATCACCCCGCAACAACCACAATTACAATATCAGATTAACCCAAATTGCAGTATAAAAAAAAATAAAAAAAAACCACAACCAGAGGGAGGCGAAAGGCATACAGAAAGGAGAGGGAAGAGGGTGAGATCGAGCGTGGCCGAGCGAATCGAGGCGGCTGGGCGAGATCGGCCGTGACTGGAGATCGGCGAGATCGAGATCGGGATCGGTAGCAAAAGACGACGACTGGGCGAGATCGGCGAGATTGAGATCGAGATCGGCAGCGAGATACGACGGCTGGGCGGGATCGGCCGTGACTGGAGATCGGTGAGATCGAGATCGAGATCGGCGGCGAAAGACGACTGCTGGGCGAGATCGGCCGTAACTGGAGATCGGCGGCGAGAGATGATAGCTGGGCGAGATCGGCGACGGTGAGAGAGATTAAGAGGAACAGAGCTACAAGAGAGAGATTGAGAGGAACAGACACAGGAACGAGAGAGAGATTGAATCGGTGAGAGAGAAGAGAAAAGAAAAAGTGAAGAGAGAGGAGAGAGAAGGGAGAATAAAATAGTAATAAAAATTATGCAACATTGCTACAGTACCGTCACATATTTGTGACGGTACTGTAGCATGTTGCATAATTTTTAGGATATACAACATCTAATAAACTGCTGTTTTTTATGTTTGGTGTGGCAAATGTGCCAAATATTTGGCATTTGGCACATTTGGCACATCTAGTGTGGATGCTCTTAAGAAATGACGAATTTAATCATAAATCTAACAAAGTGATCATTTTTAGTCTCTATTGTGATGTTGTGTCCATTTTTATGCAAGGTTACATCTGAAAACCAGACTAACCTAATGTCAATTGATAGCTTAATGCAGTTGCACTATTAGTTTTCTTCTTGTCTTTTTTTCCTTGAACTGGATTTCAATCTGTTTTCTAAATTGGAGCTAACTTGAGAATTGACTGCCCAAAAACATATTATAACTAGTGTACAGTGAACAATGCTATTTACGTTTAGTGGTGTTTCTGTATCATGTCATTTTATAGGTATGTATTAGGTTATATGTTTTGATATTTTTCTGACCTACTCTAACCATACAAAATTTGTGGAGTGCTAAGAGCCTTGTAACTTCTTGGTGATTCCAACAAACAGGGTTCAAATCCCCCCTCCCCATTGTAACTGTTGAAAATATGATAATTGTGTAGTACAGTGAGAATTCCAACTTGACACAATAATTTTACATGGTTATGTACCCCTGCTAGCTGCTAGGTGATCACTTACAAGATTTATAGCTATTATGCCACTCAGTTTCACCACTCTACCTGCTTTGAAGCTTTGAAACTTTTGCTTTTGTGAAGAATGCTGCTTAGTCTTTGAGGTCTAAATTTAAAAATCTTATTGATATGAAACTATGTTTGTTTGTTTTTTCTCTCACTTTTCCTTTGTTAAGGACGAGAGATATTGTCAAGCAGTTAAAAGTTTGGAGTTTGACAGACAACTTTGTCCTTACAATCTAAGCCAATATGGAGATTGGAAGCATTTATCAAATTACATTACAAAGAGCATTGTTGAACAAATTGGTTAGTGCTATCTAACTACACTTGGGGCTCTTAATACTGCAATCTTATACATTCTGTTCTGAGTTTCATTACCAATGTTGCTTGTGTTTGATTAAATATTCTCTATTTTCCATATGCATATATGTTTCTTTTTCAATCAATTTTAGTTTGTTTCTCTTTTCGTGTTGCATGATATTTTAGATGCTTCTTGCTCTCTGATTTTCTGGTTTATTTATATTTCTTATAAAAAATGCGGATCAAACAGATTTGAGACTAGACTTTGTGAGCACTGGTGTCTTTCATAATTATCTAACCAAAGCTGTGAAACCATGTAATAATATTAAGCTTCAATGAGTCAGAGTAGCGTCATGCTATGGGGTACATGTTTATATGTCCATAGAGGTGTGCAATTTTCTCATTGATTTCATTTTGTATGGAGGAATTATCATTTAAGAAGGGAGAATTTTTCATTTCTTAGCAGGAGTTCTATTTTCCAATACAAGGTTTATTGTAGATACCCTAGAGAATGAGAGACAAAGGAATTTCTGTACTTGTGTTCAAGAACAGGGTGGAGGATGAGATTGGTTCAAGACTCACCGGGTGTGTGTGTGCAAGAATGAAGAAATGATGAGGTTGTGGTCATTTTTGGTGAGTAGATATCTTGGTGGTCTCACAATTGAGAGGCACAAGTAGTTAAAGTTGAACAGAAACCTTTGGTCTATTGTCAGGAAAAGATATACTGGGGCCATGGTCGCCAAGCCCCCCCAAATTTTCCACTATAGCAGTACAATTTGGTACTATTCTAATTTTGGCCTTGAAAAATAGTACCATGGCATACCAAGCTTTATGTAGTTTATCTGTGATGGTACATTTAAATGGTTCTACTCCATTTGGAGGCTCCTTGAAAGGTTTCCATTGTCCACCCCTCTCAGTGTATCAATGGTACAAATGTGTCTAGATTTGGTTGATTTTAGATTATGAAGCGTTTTTGTAGGTATAAAATACATTGATAAATTACCTCTTGTTTTGAAAGCTCAAGGGTGAATTTTGTTGTTTAACTATTATTCTAGCATACATCAATATACTTTGTATGATGGAACTCTTACATTATATTAACTTAGACATTGATCAGTCAAAATATCCATCGATTCTTTATTTTCTACGTCATTCGTACTTATCAAAAAAAAAAATCTTTATTTTCTACGCCTTATGAGGGACCAAAAATATGCAATGGGCTTTCTGTAGCAAGTCTTCTTACAGTACAGGATTCGGTGGTGTGGGAAAAAAATTATTGTTTGTTGGTCTGACGTGTGTTTGAGGGATGGAGAAGTATTCTTGAACTGCCCACTTGCAGACATTTGATCCTTTGATTTTTCCTTATTTGGTATTTATTGAGTTTTTACCTAAATTGGTAGAAATTATCCTAGTTTGTTGGGAATGTAGGCTTGGGGAAAGGAGTATTATAGCTTGGACACCAGCTTCATATTGTTTGACATATTATTGCAAGCAGCATAAAGAAAGGACAGTTGATGGGGTGGAGCGTTGCTTTACCAAGATAAATGGCTTGTTCTGCACACAAACTTCAATAATCATGTCTGTTATTTGGTTTAGTTCACAAATTCTATTTTTTATCCCAGTCATCTTCAATTACCTTGATTATTTGTTTACTTTGAATATATGGTATAAATTTTGGGACTAAGGCTTGGTTGTTGTTATTGTTGTTTGAATATACGGTTTGCATCTTTTGTTTGTCATTTCTGCATAAATTTGTAAATTTGAATGATTTATTCAACAAGCAGAACCCATTGGAGGAGAGATTACCGTTGCATGGGAATCAGGGATAGTTAAAAACACTCATAAAATAGCGATGGAGAAAGCACTAGATGAGTAAGTTCTCAACATCAGGGGATAATTCTCAGAGCAGAAGATGTTACCATATATCAATTGCCCATGTTATCAAACAAAAAGGAATACATGGACAAGAACTTTCTTTCTTGAATATTGACAAGGTGAGAGATCTTAGACATAACCTCAACAGATTTTTTTTACCATTTAGCATTTGCTGATTTGGGTTATAAATTTCACTGATCTGTTTAGACACAATTGTTAGAAAGTTTGCTGATAAAGGATTATGGAGGTTCTTAAGATGTACTTCTTGGAGAGCTGCAATTTGCATTTATTGCATTTTTGGTATGTGCAAACGTGTAGAAAGTTTTCTATATGTGGAAATTGCTTTTAGATTTTATTACATCTGAAAATTCTGCAGATGGACAGTCATATGAAGGATTTCTACAGTGGAAAGCTTTGGTTAACCTTTTATTTGCAAGTACTGAAGCTGTAAGTATTGATTTGGCTGCTAATTTTTCGTTGATTTGTTGAACAGTTTTGTGAGATTGAAGTTGTTCTCACCATCCTAATGTTGTAAGTAAACTTGAAAGGTCTAGGCATATTGTACCCTTTTTAAATTCTTGTACACTTTTTTATTTTTTCCCCTTATTTCGATTATTCCTTTACCTCTTCTATTCCTAGCCCCACTCTCCCCCCCCCCCCCCCCCACCCCCGCATGTGCGTGGAAATACACACAATTGTCATTGTTTTCATTGATCTGAGAACTTCATTTTCAAAAACATCTGTGGAAAATTATTTGATTTCACAATATCTGAAATCCATGTAGTTTCTTGTTACTTTGTGTAGGAATTCTAAAGCACTTTATGCTCTAGGGCCAAAGTTGTGGTTTTGATGGTGCAAATTGCCAAATTTCCTCAACTTTTGTCATTCAGTTGAACAAATCTGGTAGGAACTCAAACTTTTTCTTTTGAATGATCTATCATACAAAAGATTTTTATTCAAAGTTTCTGAACATAATTTTATCTTGGTATTTTGACTTGAGGTCATTTCAGTGTTTTTATTTCACGTGACATCAATCTGTTTGTAGGTTTTGCCATTTGTTTTTGCAAACATCATTATAGTAATTGTAGCATTGCTCATTGAATAGTGACATTATCATTGTTAGAATTAGAATGGCATAATCTTTGTTGGAGTTGACTCAAAAAAATTCGTTGTTGCTATTTCTTGGAAGTTTTTAATATCTATTTATGGTAGCAAATTTACTTGTTTTCTGAAATAATTCATAGGTGATATATAGTTACCATATTATAATGATATTTCTTGGAGTCCTACTTGGTTTATATTTAATAATTTGATTTTTTTTTTTTTAATGTTGTGAGGATTTTATTCTGTTAAAATGTATATGTCTGAAAGTATATATTTTTTGCAGCCTTTTCGTACAAGGAGTCAACTATTCACAAAGGTAATGCTCTTTTTTTTTTCTTTCTTTTAATAATTATTTTGGTAAAGGTAAACTAAACAAAACTTCAAGTTTTTTTATTTATTTATAAATTTTTTGATAAGTCGATAGTTTCAATGAGGGAGAGGGGATTTGAACATTGGATGTTTTCGTTTAAGACACTAGGAGTAACCTTAGAACTTTTTGCCTTCGCTTATAATAACATTGATGCACTAAATAAGAAAGGGTAAGGTTGTTTAATAGTCTGGCCTAATTTTGAAAAGCCTTATCAGTTTCAGTTGGCCTTATGTTATATGTTTGTGTTATCCAAAGTTTTTATTTTAGTTACTTCTTTGAAGCCCTCTTCTTGCATATGGCTTTAATTCTTATGTAGTCCGGTTGTTCCTCATAAATTGAAGTATTTAACTATGATATTGGGCTTGAATTAAGCTTCATTGGTTTATCCGGTTGTGACTATATTTGCAATGTTTTTAGTTAACTTGCATAGAATTTCCTAGTGTGTCTAATTCGCCAATTAAAATTTTTCGATACATCAATATTTGGGAGTCAAGGGATTTGACGTCTGGATGTCTACGTTAGAAACACTATGGAGTGCCAACCAGTAAGTTACATGGCTCTTGGTAATTGCAAAATTAAAATTGCATTTTCTTTCTTCATTTAATACTGATTAACACTCAATAAATGTAATTGTCAAATTCTTGCTGTTAGTTTTATACAGAGCTCTAACAACTTATAGAATTCTGCGCAGTTCATTAAGGTTATCTACTATCAACTGAAATTTGGGCTTGAGAAAGATCATACAGATACCAGTGGTGCAGCAACAGGGGTATCAGCACTATTGGATGATTCATGGTTATCTGCTGATAGCCTTTCGCACCATTTTTGTGAGGTAGGTCTTTGGGGTTACTAAGTCATTTTTTGAATGCATGATTGTGCTGCCATGCTATACAGGCATTTTTGCAAATGTCAATACCCCTTGTTGACAAAATTTTTATTGGCAAGTCAGATTTCAAGGCTTCCATTGACCTAGTGAACTATTTACCTACTCACCAACATTTATTGGTCAATTTGAGCAACTTGCTTAAAAAACCAATAAAAGTCAATGCTTAGTCAATTTTAATCACATTGATTGAATTTTGTTTCCATCATAACATTTTTACTTGTTAAAGAAGAAATCGTAAGTTCATCACAAATTGTTGAATGGATTTGCAGGACTTCTTTTCATTGATGCAAAATGCCTTATCTGTTGATGGACATCTGCTGTCATGGGTATGAACACTAATCCTGCTTCTTCATGTTTAATTCTCTGTTGGTTTGGAGGTTAGGGCCTGGGGCAACTTGCCAGGCTTTCATTTTCTCTTCAAACACTTTCCTTCTAGGCATTTACAATTGATTCTCAGTTTTGGCCTGCACAAGATTATGGATTTTCTATTCTGCAAATTAGAAATTGTGTATTTATTACTTTTAGAGATACATGCATTTAAGTTATAAACTGCCGATATGCAAAGTTGATGTCATCATGTCAAGGGCATTTACTTCATTCATAAAGCCAAACATTATCTCATTCACATTAATTACAATTACAAAAATCGCTGAAAACCTCTACCAGACTGTGAGGTGGACTTTGCTCCACCTTTGGATTATCAAGAACCAGAAACACCAGTAGTGAAGGATATCATGGCTACGAAGAAAGTTGAGGAGCAAGCAGTAAAGGATGATCTGAAGTTTGAACCTTTTTGTGGCGAAGCAAGGTGCTTGGATGGGAGATTTTCAATGGAGTCGGTTGTATCAGATTGCTCTGCCAGGTTGAAGCAAATTTCTGTTGATGAAGTTAATGAGAAAAGCAAGGATACTCAGTCCAACTTGAGAAGTAAACCAGGAAATATAGTCTTTGGTTCTAATAAGGAATTGGAAAAGAACTCTAAAGAAGATGTGGCATTGAAGAAAGGAGATGAAATGTTCCAACCATTCACCAGTAGGAGTTACAGGCTGACAGACTAGTATTAGTTTTCAACGTTACTAAATTTTTAGTGTTTTTGTTCAAAGGTAATCAACAAAAGTAGAGATAACAAATGAGAAAGACATGATATGTGGCTTTTTTATGTTTTGATTCTAGTTTAATATGTAAGTTTGGATGGTGAAGCATTGATTTTCAGTCATGGAATTATTATTTACTAAATGGGAGAATGGATGCTGGATTGCTATTGACTATGTTGTGTCACACTATTAATAAATTTACTATTATTTTTGAATGAAACATCAAATTAAGTAGAGATGCAATATTATCTGTGTGTGTATATATATATAAAAGGCATAGATTCTTTAATTTACTTGTTGAATAGTACTTTTTAAGGAAAATTTTAGGTGGATATAAAGCAATAGGGCGAAATTATTTAGTTATGTAGACTCTTTTAAGGGCTATTACTGCTAACAACAAGAAATCTGTGAAAGAAACTGAGATTTTTGGAACGTGACCCTATATTTATGTGTTTAAATATATATATATATATATATATATATGTATATAGTTGTGTTGGGATATTAAATTAGTATCGAAATAGAGTTCTATTCCTATTTCCTTCTAAACCAATTAAAAGCAAGAAAAACCCACCCATTTTTCTAACTTTATATTAAAAAAAAGAAAGAAAGAAAGGAAAGACCCACTTGTTCTAACCTTTTATCCGGAAAAAAATATTATTATTATTCGAATATGATTCCTATTACTCCAAGATTGAGGAAAACAATTACTTCTAAACTTTTACAAGAAATTAAAAAAATCACAATTATGTGGTTTAACTTTTACTAACAGCAATATGTAAAAAATCTTGATTATCATCATTTTATTTTAGAATTTATTTAAAATTTTGATAATGGTGAAACAAAATCTAATTTACTTATTTTAAATGGGAGATATGATTATTTTTATTTATGCAATGACAACAAATATTTAGAAAAAAAAAGGGTATATAAAAATCAAATGGGATCAAATCCAAGTTATGGTGCCAACAATGATAAAACCCCCTTCCTCCAATAGTTATGACGAATGACTTGAGTATAGTGTATATCATTAAACCTTTGATATTTATAGTTGATACTTCTTTTTTTCCCCATTTTTTTGAAAATATATTCTATAATATGGTAATTCCCATGAGTTAGAGAGAGAAAGAGAGAGAGAAAAAAAAAATAAAAAAGAAAAGAATTCAATGCAAGATGTATATATGTGTGTGTGTGTGCGCGCGTGTGTGCGTGTACCCAATTCTCTGCTAATGGGCCAACCTATTAATTGGACTCACAATTTACTTATTTTGGTGGGCTTTTGAGTATCCTACAATGGGTAACTCCTGGGTAAATTGATTGAAGGTCCGTTATAGTGTTTAACCTCTCTAACTGAACACCTTCTTGTTTTTCTTTATGCTCAACTACTTTTCTAGTTTTTCCTCTCTAATGTCTAACCCCTTTTTCTCCTTCCTTTCCTCTATTTATAGTCCCCCCTTAGTGGGTTAATTATGATTGCTTTTTAACAACCCTCGTGCGGGTGGGTTCCATTTTGATTATTCTTGACTAAAATGGACTCAATTTGGGTATAGGGAAGTGAATGTTGGAACTTGTGCTAGACATCGAACGGTGCTCGGCAACAATATTCCCTAAGGCACTACCGAGGCATTTCAAAATGCACTCGAACAACAACAGTTCTGAGGCCCGAAACAGTCCTTGGCCCAACCTACCGTGCATTTTGTACCATCTGGCCCACACGTAATGGACCTACATCCACAGGCCGTACTATCTTGGGCCCAACAGTAATGGGCCTATGGTCGCATACCGTATAATAGCCCCCTCTTGATTCGTTCCCTGTGTTCGGGGAAAGAATCAAGGACTTACATCACACTGCTGGCTGCTCCTCGAGGATATGAATCATCAGTTATTAATTAGGGATAAGACAACAGTTACTTTATGGGTAAACGAGGTGACAGGCTGTCCCATCAAACGATAATTATGAATTGACGGTTCGTGTATCGAGGCCACGTGTGCAATGGTTATGAAAAAGGGAATCAAAGGTTTTCCCGCCTAAACATTCATTAAATGTCCCTTTAATTCTCTTCCCCTATAAATTGTGACTTTCTTCTATTCAAATCACTTTTTACTTCCTTTACTCTTTCTGTGTTCATCGTTCCCGAGCATATAATTTCCATCCGAGTGCATTCTTTCTAGTGCATACTGTAAGTTCCTCTACTCATTTCCTTATCGTTGTTAGTTACCTTCCTCTTTTCTAGTACAAAATATGGGTTTCTCACACCTTCTTAGAATTGAGGTTGCTCTGGCCAATTTTAGGGCTAGGTTCGCCATTCCTATAGATGTAGATGTAGTGTATTGTCATGAGGATAACATAGCGCTTGAAAGGCACCCTCATGTGGTGTTCTTCCCATTGATGTCCATACTTGAGGGTGGGGTTAGGTTCCCTGTAGATCCACTTATACTTAGGACCTTTAAGTTCTATGGTTTGTGTCCCGACCAACTCCCACCAAATTTCTACCGAGTGGTGAGCAGTGTTAGTCAGTTGAATAATTTGTACAGGCTATGTCTCGACCAACATGTTATTAACTTCATGTATAGCTTGTGCGGTAATGAGAGGTCGGGGTATTACCTTAAGGTTAGGGACAGCCTGGTACGGTTGATATCGTGCCTTTCGGACTTTAATAGAAACTTAGCTGGAGAATTTGTTCAGGTAAGCAGCAATTGGCTTGCCAACGAGCTTACCTGCCCAATCTCGCCCCGAGATATTGGTCGATACCATTTAATTTACTACCGTTACCAGTGTTTTGTTATTTATTTAAGGTTATCCTTATTTTTATTTGAATGCTAATGGCTCTTTCTAATTGTGCAGACGCTAAAAGATTTAAACCGGGCCGTAACGCCATCGAAGTGCAGGATCTAAATTTCGTACTTCGGTCTGAGATCTTTGTACACTTCGATGATTAACTGCGGGCCTCTCGCCTTATGCTCAACTGTAACCTAGCGTATACCAGCTTTTAGGACCCAAGACAAGCACTGACAGTCGGTAGTCCCTTGCTATCTTACTTGGATTTTCGGTTGCGCGGCTTCATGCCCCCAGGACTAATAGTCGATGGGGCTCAGAGATTAGGTCCACAGAAAATCAGAGTGGGATCCCTTTCGCTTGTGAGGGACGGTTCACCTGATCCTCATGCTTCATGCTGGTCCCTGTTTGAAAGCTCCTATTCTCGTATGAAAGTATACTTACTTTAATCAAATTCTCGGCACTGTCAGCTCCTTGGCCCTTTGGGAGCCCTTGTAATCGCTACGAAGAGACTTGTTTGGTAGACTCTTTCTGCTTTATCTCCTGATTTACCGCCGCCACTAGACATTGTCTCGTTACTTACTGGTCTCTTTTCACCATAGTGACACCATGATCGGCATGAAACTTCATCTTAACATGCAAAGTAGACGGGACTGCCGCCATTGCATGAATCCACGACCTGCCAAGTATTGCTGTGTAGATAGAAAATGAGCTGACCGCAATAAAGTTTACCATCACCTCCTTCCCTTCCGTGTTCACGAGAAGCGAAATCTGCCCTTCTAGTACCACCATTTGGCCATCAAATCCTACCAGAAGGGAATCATACTTAGACAAGTCCTCAGCCTTCAAACCCAACTCCCTTAAACAGATCGAGATACATTACCTCGGCTTTGCTTCCTTGGTCTATCAGCATTCTCTTTACTATAAAACCATTTATTCGGGCAGTAACGACGAGCGCATCGTCATGTGGTTGCGTGGTTCCTTCTAAATCGTCATCCCCAAATGTGATGGGTTCTTGGGTGCATTTCACTTTTTTCCTAGGCCGAGCGTCTTCTCTAGCATTCCCCACTGATATTACATTTAGCACCCCTTTCATCGACTCACGATGGTGCCTATAGAAGCTGCATGGATAACTTCAATTACACCCAACGGGGGTGAAAGCGTATTCCCTCATGATTTGGAGGCTTATCCAGCAGCACTACTCTCTGACTACACCACAAACTTTTTCAGGCTCCCGGACTTCACTAGCTTCTCCAAGTGGTCCTAAACACTCGACACTACTCGGTAGTGTGCCTCTTGTCACAATGGTAAGTACAATATAAATTTTGATTCCTTTTTGTTGGATCACCCCCCATCTTACTCAGCCACCGAAAGTAGGGTTCTTTCTTGATCCGCTCTAGGATTTTATGGACTGGCTCCTTAAACGCCACATTGATCTCCCCGGTACGAGCACTAGGCTCCTAAATTCTCAATTCCCTCCTTGCCCTTGGCTGGAAGCCCCCTAGCAGAGACTCTTTTGTGTATTGTGATATGGCGGGCGCTTTACCTTTACTTTGCTACTGATCATCTTCCAACCTTTTATACTCCTCAATACGCCTCATAAGTTGTCGCATGTTCTTGGAAGGTCTCATAGTTAACAACTCCCGTAACTTTGAGTCCTCTGGTAGACCCAGTTTGAAAGTGCTAACGGCCACTCTCATTACCCCCACCAATCTCATTATACAACTCCCAATACCTATTAGCATAACTTTGAAAAGTTTCCCCAACTCCCATCTTTATAAAGAGCAACACATTCACCGGCTGCAGTACTCGGCTACACATCATAAACAGAGCACCAAACTCTTGAATTAACTCTCCAAAATTGTGAATTGATCCCTTCCTTAACCCATTAAACCATCTTAAAGCAGTAGGCCCAAAACTGGAAGGAAATACTTTACACATAAGCGCGTCATTTTGATTGTAGAGGGACATCATTTGAATATAGTGGCTGACATGTTCGACGGGATCAGCCTTTCCATCATATGAAATAAACGGTGGTCTACTAAATCTCCTTGGCATCCGCACATGTTCAATCTCGTCTAAGAACGGTGACCGGGCCACCCTGCGTAGCACACAGCTCTTGGCATCCATTGCTGCATTCCGGTGTCTTCGCAACTCAAGAGAAACTGACTACCTATCAGCGAAATCCCGTGACCTTTCCCTTGACCGGTGGGAACTAGATTGGTGGGACGCTTCTCCACGATTATCCCCAACACTCACGAACCCTTCAGGAGATTCAACGTGGTTCCTTCTTCGGCACCTGCCCCGCACCTCCAACTCCAGATCTTTGACTTATCTGCGCAGGTGCTCTAATTCTTGATCTCTCTTGTCATGATGCTCTTGCTCCGGGACTTCAGATTCTGACTGGTACGTTTGCAAAGATCCCTCCCTCGAGTCAGAGCATTCCCTGTCCTGTTCGCACCTTCGGTCTTCATTTCTCTTATGCCTCCTTTCTCGCCAACTTGAACTTCGGGATGAGCCCCCAAATCCACTATCAGCATAGCTTGTCGAATGATGGTCGGACATTTTCAATCAAGTGAATCTCGTTGGAGCTACGACTGAGTAGGAGATTCCCATAGACAGTGCCAATTGTGCGTACCTAATTCTCTGCTAATGGGCCAACCTAGTAATTAGGCTCACAATTTACTTATTTTGGTGGGCTTTTGAGTATCCTACAATGGGTAACTCTTGGGTAAATTGACTGAAGGCCTGTTATAGTGTTTAACCTTTCTAACTGAACACCTTCCTATTATTCTTTATGCTTGGCTACTTTTCTAGTTTTTCCTCTCTAGTGTCTAACTCCTTTTTCTCCTTCCTTTCCTCTATTTATAGTCCCCCCTTAGTAGGTTAATTATGATTGCTTTTTAACAACCTTCGTGTGGATGGGTCCCGTTTTGATTATTCTTGACTAAAATGGACTCACTTTGGGAATAGGGAAGTGAATGTTGGAACTTGTGCTAGACGTCGAACAGTGCTCAGCAGTGATATTCCCTAAAGCACTATAAAGGCATTTCGGAATACACCCAAACAACAACAGCTCCGAGGCTTGGAACAGTCCTCGGCCCAACCTACTGTGTGTTTTGTACCATCTAGGCACACAAGTAATGGACCTATGTCCCCAGGCCATACTATCTTGGGCCTATGGTCGTATACCATACAATATATATATGGCCTATCTTGGGCCCGAGTAATGGGCCTATGGTCGTATACCGTACAATATATATATATATATATATATATTTAATGTTCTAACTCAAAAGTCTTGGATGCATGTATACATAAAAAATTTGATTTAATTTTTTTATATAATTTCATATAAGTTTTTTTTATAACCCAAAAAAATTATTTTTACACATAGTTTATATAAAAAAAAATTTGATTTAGATTACAAAATTCTTAAAGCAAAAGATTAATTAACTGATAAACTAATTACTTATTGATACCACATAAATACTCCAACTGCGGTTATCCGTCACTGAAGAATGACTCAAGACATCGAACAATAATAGAGTTAGAAATCTTTTCTAGGGACTCAAGTTAAAAGATTACATATTAAAGTATAACAATAGTTTTAAAATACATAATATATATATATATACATATACACACACACACACACATATATATATATATATATATATATGTGTATGTATGTATGCATATATCAATTAATTTTAGATCAAATTAAATAATGAATGTTATTTTTAAAAGCTTTAACATATACAGTATAAAATAAGAGAAATATAATACCTACAAAAAACTAAATGAATATATTTTCTATTGATAAAAAAATAGAATGGCCCCCAAAATTCTATCCATAAAATTCATAATATATTTTCTTCTAAAGTAAAAAAACCACACAATCCTATGTTCTTAACTCAATCAAAAAGGGGTTTTTTTTTTTTTTTGAAAAGAAAAAGAGTTTTTAACTAAATAGATTTACAAATAGATTTTCATTAATATATACTTTAAATGCTCTTAAAGGTGATGAATTATATAGGACAAAAAAAATATTGAAAGAGAAATATTAGACGCTAGTGCTTTAAGTGTTTGTATATGATGATGCTCAAAATATCGTCAGTAAGCTACAAGGTTTTCTCGCCCGCACTCAATGCAACCTGCAAAACATAAAACAAGAAACACCTCAAAAGGGTACCGGTATGGTACCGGCCAAAGACCCTCCGAAGGTTAAGTTAGAAGATGCTCAAAACCCTAGAGTGCCAGAGTTGGGGAATAGTATGCGTACCTTTGCTTGTGAGATCCTTTGGGGTTTTTATAGTGGTCTAGAACCGACCTTCTTTTCTTGTATAAGAAGTCTTTGCCTTATTGGACTTTCTTTTAATTGGATGATCATTGCGGAATTCCCTTTATATATGGATTTTATTTCCATTGGAATTCTACATACCCCAGTTATGTGTGAGACACAAGTTGTTTCCATTTATAAGGAGTTGACATGTGTACTTCGAACCCGTCTACATTATGTCCGTTCACCTTGGATCCGTCTACATCAGGTATATACATTTTCTCCTGTCATCTCAACTAGGATCCATAATTCGCCAAATTTTACCCTCTTCAGTATAATTATTTATAATAAAAAAAAATGTGAACGGCCATTAGGTTAAAATTTTTTTATTAATAATTTAAGGGAGGAGATGTACGGTAAGATATAATGCGGCCGCTCCCTTCCTTCTGCCATTAACTTTGAAGGCGATAGTTGAATTTTAGGTAAAAATTAAGACTAATAATTTTTTAATTAGTTTTAATTTTTGATATTATCATGCAAGTAAAACACTCCTAGAGAGTTAATTTCAGTATGTTTAATCCATTCAGCCACACTAAGAACTCCAGCCATACCAAAATGACAAATTAACTTTACACTCTTGGCCCTTTTGGACATACACCACTGTAAGTTTCTTTAAAAAATCTTCTCCTCTCTCCCCGCGTGTGTGTTAAAAATACTTAGTATTCTTAAAAAAAAAAAAAAAAAAACTTTACACTCTTTGAAAAGCTAGGGCTTCCTCTTTGAGGAAATTTATCAATGGATAGCGCCTTAGTATAGTAATGCATTCATCACATTAGGATACTCTATTTATTTGTCGAGATGAATGCAAACCATCAAAGTATATAGCACCAAAACCATCAAAGTTTTACATACTCACCTCTAGAGCAAAATAATTTAAAAAAAAATTCAGATTTCACAAACTTTATATACATTTACATATACATACATGCATACATACATATATATATATATATATATCACATAGTCCAACTTCAAATTAAATAATCAACAACAAACAATTAAACTCAACTTCATAACTCATTGAGGTAATATGGATTAAAATGAATTTTTTAGGTTCATGTCAAAATTTTAAACAAAAAAAACGTAGTAAATTTTGTGGATATATAAACAATTTACCCCTTTCGGTTTGGCTCAATCACAATTTAGGCCTATAGGTTTTCTTAATTGTTACATTTTGACCTTCGAGATTTGGACTAAAATAAAATAGTGGATATTTTGGATGAAATACTAACCGCTTTATTTATTTATTTATTTTTTGATGTGGTAATCGCTTTATTTTTATTTACAAAGAAATCAAATGGGACCAAATCCAAGTAATGGGGGAGGCCAACAATGATAAAACACTTTGCATGTATCAAAGTTCCAAGATCTTGGCATAAATTTTTTTCATAATGTCTAGTCACTAAAAATGAAATTAAAGAAACAAACTTCAATTAATATGAACTAATCTTTTCAACTTTCTCGAAAAAAAAGAGAATTCTCCGCAAGATATATGTTAGGTTCTAAGAGCTTAGAACAATTGGCAAATCGTGAGCACACAAGAACATACAAGCTGCAGAAAGAGGATTTCAGAATCTGCCTGGTTCGATCGATCGAAAAACAGGCTCGACCGATCGAGAATCGTATCTGCAGAATTTTAAGTTGGCTCAAACAGCAGTTCTAGCCCATTAAGGATTAGGGTTTCAAATCTAATTCTCCCACTATATAAAGGAAACCCTATGCACGTTTTTTATAAAGCTTTTTAGAGAGAGAAGAGTGTGCCTCTTTTGTATTTAGGGTTTTGTTCCTAAAACCTCTCTTATTACTTCTACCGGCGTTGTTCCTTGAAGAATCTCAAGATCCGGTATTGTTAAAGTTGCTGCCTTCTCTAGTCATCAAAGGAGCTGATGATCTAAACCTTCAAGGGTGGTCTTGGAGTCACAAACAGGAGAGTTTGTGTTGCTAAACCTTTGAGTGGGGTCTCAAAGTCACAAACGGTGGTGTTTGTGTTTTGCAAAGAATAAAGAAAGAAGGAGTCCGTGGATCTCGGAGCTGTCACGTGGTCGTGGTAGTAAGTTTCCTACATTGGGTAGCAATAGGATGTTAGTGGTCTAAGTCGCTATTGTGTAAACTTCAATTCTTTCTAGTGGATTTGCTATTTTACCTTGAGGATAGCTAGGTTAAATCCTCCCCAGGTTTTTTACCGGTTTGGTTTTCCTGGGTCATCATATCGTTGTGTTCTTTATTTTTCCGCTGCTTTACTTGATATGATTGTTATTGTTTTAACCTAGATCTGAATAATAAACTTAAGTATTCACTTGGTTAATTAATTAGGTTAAACAATCTAGTTTACAGGGGTCTAAACGAACTTGTAAGTTCGTTTAGACCCCTTAACCCAACAAATTAACCTAGAGAATTAGCCAAGTTATTAACTTAGGTAATTTAATTAAACTAGGTTAACACAGATATAAATAAAAACAACAAAGCAGCGGAAAATAATCAACACAAAGATATGATGACCCAGGAAACCACACCGGTAAAAACCTGGGGAGGATTTGACCTAGCTATCCTCAAGGTAAACTGAATCCACTATGAAAGAATCGAAGTTTACACAATAGACTTAGACCACTAACGTCATATTGCTACCCGAGTGTAGGAAACTTACTACCATGACCCCATGATAGCTCCGAGATCCACGGACTCCTTCTTTCCGGAATTCTTCAGCAAATCCACAAGCGCACCTGCTTGTATATCTTTGTGCTCTCTTGATTCTGCAACTGTAACGATCTACACAACTCTTGACATAAATCTCAAGTTTGTAAACCCTAAGTGTATGTGAAGGTAAACACCTCTAGATCTCAAAGAAAGATTCACAAACACAGCAAAACAGAACTCTAAAAACGTGGCTAGGGTTTTCCCTTTTATACTTAGGGCAAAACATAAAACCCTATACATTAAATGAGCTAGGGCTGAGTTGGAATTTTCTGCAGAAAAACGTTCTGCACGATTTTCGATCGATCGAGTCTAATTTTCGATCGATCGAGTCATACAGAAAGTGAACAGTACTTCTGCATAAAAACTCGATTCCAACTTTACAATTAAACCCATACTTTGAGCAAGTCTAACACACGACTCAACATTGTTTTGATCATGGTTTGCCAACATACAAATTGAAGTTCTAAATACATTAGATCCTAGTCTTTAGAACCTAACAGAACTGACAAGTGGTATCAGAGCGGGTAGCTCTTCTGTTGTAGATCCTTTGATCTAAGAGTTGATCCTTGATCCCTGTTATCATGGATAATTTTAAGTGTCTTACTGTTTTTGATTGTGATGATGTGAATAAAAAGGACACTGTTGTTTCTGTTGATCTTTTTGATGCCTGTGAAACTCTTCGTAAGGAATTATTGAAAACTATGAGAATTGCTAAGAAATTCAAGGAAGAGTTAAAATTGGCTAATCTTGAAAAAGAGGAATTGATTGTTAGATTAGATGAATCTAATAAAAAGAATGAATTTTTGAGAAATCAAATTTCCTCTCAAGATGAGAAGATGAAAAGCTTGGAACAAGAGTTAGTTGAATCTAAGGCTAAAATTGAAAATCTGACTAGTACCAAGCCTGTTGATGATAACAAAAGTGTTTCTGTTTCTCTTAAGCCTAAAGCTGAAAATGTTTATATCCCTCCTTTCAAGAGGAATAATAAAGAAAAGGCTTATTTTGCTAGGATAGACAAAGGTAAAAGTTCTGATGTTGACGCTGAAGTTTCTAAACCTAAGTCTAAACCTACTGTTAGAGAGCATAATAAATCTGTTTTTGTGCCTACTTGTCACCTTTGTGGTGTTGTTGGTCATATTAGACCAAATTGTGCTCTGTTGAGGCAAAAACTAAAATCTGAGACTAGATTTGCTGTTAGGAATACTGATGTTCCTAAATTTGTTCCTGTTTGTCACTTTTATGGTGTCTCTGGTCACATTCGTCCTAATTGTCATAAATTGAAATTTAAGCATTCTGCATTTCAATCTAGGATATGCGATGATATTTCTCCTGCCATAAGTCAAAAAAAATTATTTCATATGCTTTTGAAAAATTTAAGCTTGTTGGCTTGTGAAAGGAAATTGCAGGATTTTAGTCTTTCTCAGAAGATTGGTGTAATCCCTCAAATACACTCTGCTTCACATGGATTTTCACCTACAAAGCCGAAGACTCGTGCTATATGGGTGAGAAAAGATTCTCTAAGGTGAGTGTTGTTGACTTGTCCCTGATTTAATTCTTTCAATTATTTGTGGACATGTTTTGTTTTTGTTTTTGGTTGTTTTTTTTTTTGTTGTTTTTTATTAAAAAAAAATCCAAAAACATTGAAAATTTTCAAAAGACAAAAATATTTTATTTTGTGTCTAGTTTTAATTTTTCTTGAGGATTACATGGATTATGATATCTTTCTCTTGATTTAGAACATGCTTGACATTATGGAGAAACTTGAATAGTATGTGTTCTATAAGTGCTAAGCTATTTTTTTTTTATTTTTTTTGAGTATGTACTAGTTTGTACATGTACTCAAGGGTTAATTAAGAAATTGATATTTCTTGTTTGTGTACCCTCTATAGCTTAGTTAAGCACTGTCATGCATTGCATTTGCATTTTTAATCATTTAGCATAATGTGTGCTTTTAGTTTTGGTCATAAATTTTTTTTTAACCAAAAAGATTTTTGTGTTTTGTATTATATATCTTGGATTTATAATTAAGTATTGGCCATATTATCTTTACATAACATGTTTATGTACCTTGTTTAGCTTGGATGAGCTTATTTATTGCACTTTACTGGCTGAAGTCTTTGTAGTGCATGTTGTGTGGGAAGATGTTTGTAATTTTTGATCACATGATCTTGATCTTGAAGTCTTATGTCTTTGATTGTTGGACTTGAACTTATTGAGAAAGGCATAAATAACCATCTCACCACTGTTTATTAGCCAATCATGAACACCTTAGTGCATATCGTAAGATTTTGTGCTCGAGAAAGTGTAGCACATGCACAAAAAGAACATAATGTGTAGCCTCTAATTAAAATTGGTGTGTACATTATTGGGCTATAATAATCTCACAAATTCAAATAAAATTGGTGTGTACATTATCCCGGCTTTTATTAAGATTCTAATAAATTAAATTGAATAATGAGGCAAATCAAGAAACTTACATGATTGCAAGCTTTTATTCTAGGAGATGTGAGAGTTATATGATGTAACTCTTTAGGTGATAGTCTCTTTCAAATTTATGTGATGAATTTTGTAGACTTTGTGATTGGTTACTATTCACATATCACCTCACATGTCTCTCAAGCTTTTGCTAGTTGCACACACTACACAAAGTTACTCTTTGCTAAACTTTGTACATGTTATTGTGTGTGATTTTGTTGTGACCATCCAAGATTATATGTTCCTTGATTTTGATGCAAAATTTGAGTTTTAAGGTCATATTGATTGAAAATCTTAATTTTGGAAGATCTGGGCTATATTCATATGTTTTTGAAAAACATTTAGTCTCATACTCATGCATTTCATTCATGAAATACTATGCTTTGAGGAGTTTCTGCATTAAATTGCTCTGTTTTTCAAAAATTTGAATTTTCCAGAATTTCGACCGATCGAATCTGTCTCTTGACCGATCGAAATTGCGATTAAAATTTTTGGTTTGATTCTGTCTGACTCGATTGGTATTCGATCGATGCTCGATCGATCGAAACTGAAAAATTTTCAGTTTTTTTTTGAGTTTTGACAAAATTTTTTCATGCATCATTTATGGTTATGATTCATATGAGTTGCATTGTTTTTGTATCCATCTTGCAGTTTTGCAGTCATATCTCTCATTGTTTTCACACATAACATGCATACACTTTGCTAAATTGGGTACTCAACTTGAATTAAAAATTGATTGATTAATTTTTGAGTCCTTTGTACATTATAATGTGTGAACTGCAGAAAATATTTTTCTTAAGAGATATGATGGATAATCAATGTGCAAATATTTTCTCTACTCATGCAACTGTTTATGGGTCACATAGTGTCAAGTTTGCATTTATTGAAAGAGAGAATATTTTTCTTCATGTGTATCCTCAACACATTGTTTTTAGGTTTGTGTGTTTTTTATTTATCCCCACCTCCTATATTTTCCCCAAAACTGTTTTTCCCAAAAATTGTTTTGTCTTTCCTATTTTTATAGGGAGAGAAAATTTTTTTTTAACCTTTGTTGTTCTTAGGGGGAGTTGTTGCTCTTTATAGGGGGAGTTATTTCTTTTTTCTATAGAGCTAATCTGTTTTATGTTCCCTTGGTTATCTTTTTTCTCTCATGTTTACTGTCACTCTACTCTTTGTTTGAGTTGTTTTTTGTCAATACGTGACAAAAAGGGGGAGAAATAGATGATTATGTTGCCTGTTTGTCTTGTTTAGGGGGAGATGCAATTGTTTTTAAAATGGGGAGAATATAAAATTTTTTTTGATGTATCTAACTTAGGGGGAGAGTTAGAATTTACTATTGTTTTTATATTCTGTTTCATGTTATTGTTTATATGTCTTTCTTTCCACACGTGCGGTGATGTGTTTGTTGAGTGTTTCAGGAAAGACAGGTACATTCTGATCAAGACCTTCTACCTCTTCTTGGCAACTTCTAGGTTATGAGTCTTAGATTGGGATATGTGATGTAATTGGGCATTTTATTGTATTGGGTTGTTCTTGTATTTTAACATTTCATTTTGTATGAAAGTTTTGTCACGAATTGCCAAAGGGGGAGATTGTTAGGTTCTAAGAGCTTAGAACAATTGGCAAATCGTGAGCACACAAGAACATACAAGCTGCAGAAAGAGGATTTCAGAATCTGCCTGGTTCGATCGATCGAAAAACAGGCTCGACAGATCGAGAATCGTATCTGCAGAATTTTAAGTTGGCCCAAACAGCAGTTCTAGCCCATTAAGGATTAGGGTTTCAAATCTACTTCTCCCACTATATAAAGGAAACCCTATGCACGTTTTTTATAAGGCTTTTTAGAGAGAGAAGAGTGTGCCTCTTTTGTATTTAGGGTTTTGTTCCTAAAACCTCTCTTATTACTTCTACCGGCGTTGTTCCTTGAAGAATCTCAAGATCTGGTATTGTTGAAGTTGCTGCCTTCTCTAGTCATCAAAGGAGCTGATGATCTAAACCTTCAAGGGTGGTCTTGGAGTCACAAACAGGAGAGTTTGTGTTGCTAAACCTTTGAGTGGGGTCTCAAAGTCACAAACGGTGGTGTTTGTGTTTTGCAAAGAATAAAGAAAGAAGGAGTCCGTGGATCTCGGAGCTGTCACGTGGTCGTGGTAGTAAGTTTCCTACATTGGGTAGCAATAGGATGTTAGTGGTCTAAGTCGCTATTGTGTAAACTTTAATTCTTTCTAGTGGATTTGCTATTTTACCTTGAGGATAGCTAGGTTAAATTCTCCCCAGGTTTTTTACCGGTTTGGTTTTCCTGGGTCATCATATCGTTGTGTTCTTTATTTTTCCGCTGCTTTACTTGATATGATTGTTATTGTTTTAACCTAGATCTGAATAATAAACTTAAGTATTCACTTGGTTAATTAATTAGGTTAAACAATCTAGTTTACAGGGGTCTAAACGAACTGACAATATATATATATATATATATATTGCGTATGCCGTACAATATATATCAACTAATTTGAATTGTTTTTATTTTTTTTTACCATTCAGGTTTAATTTGCCTTTCTATTTTACTATTTACCCTTTGAAATGTACTAAAAGAAAGAAATATTCTTTTTTCGTCTTCTCTTTGTGCGTCACGTGGACGAGACGAGAGAGCCTTCTTGATGTCTCTCAAACACCAAACAAAAAAACCACAAAATTTTCAAAGTAAAAAAGAGGAACAGTAATTAGAAACTCCTCTCTCAGAGTATGGATCCGGACACAGCATTAGAGCTCGTAAAGCAGGGCGTTACACTTCTCCTCCTCGATGTTCCTCAATACACTCTCCTCGGCATCGATACTCAGGTACTATATTCTTTATTCTTCTTCTTCTTTCTTCTGTTTGCTTTTACTTATATTTATTCAATCAATCAATCAATCAATGTGGCAGATGTTCTCTGTTGTAATTTATTAGTTATTGTATTTTTATGCAATTTTTGTTTGTAGAGCAATTTTGTAATACTTGTTGCATATACGCAGAGATGGCAAGGATTTCTCACCAATTATTGGTTTCTTTATCCACGCTGCTCCTTCTGAGGTTTGAAATGCATTTACTTTATTTCCGCCTTTTCTGCTTTAATTTATTGTCTGTTCAATTTATAACAGTGGCCATCTATTGCTGTCTTCATGTCAATGCCATATTGGAAACAGAAACTTGATTAATCTAGCTGGGGAACTGTGCTTCTGGTTTTGTCATGTCAATTTGTGGTGCATTGGACAGTTGGGACATAAGATAAATAGAGGGCTAAGTAGCATTCATACCAACATGAGATACAGATGCAATACTATGATATGTGAGTTCTTGAATTATTATGGTACAATATGGTGGATGCATGTTAATTTGACTAATCTAATAATATATATTTATGCATACGTATTTCATTATTTTTTCATTCAGAGGATAAACAAGGAATAAATTTAAAACTGATATACAAACAATAATGGATATGGAAGAACAAATATCTTGGGCTAGCATTTATGTTTAGAATAATATCCACTACATAGATAAGAATGCTTCTGTGGAATCATTGTTGGAGAGGCAGGTGGAGGGGCGGAGTAGGATTTGGCGTGTGGAATTCATAAGTATTTTAAAGAGTATTTATAAACCCGCTTCTTATTAAGAAAATTTCATTATAGCCTTAAACATGTCATGGCCGTGTCCTTGTTGTATCACCAAAGTATCCTGTGATGATCTGAATGTATAGGACTCATATCTGGTCATGTTGGAGCTGTTTCTGGGTCCAAAACATATCCTAATTGTACACTTCAACCATTTGATGCATTCATGCTCCTAGATAGATGATCTAGATCTTTTCCAATTTCATTAATAACTATTTTCTCTATGTTTGAAATGAGGCTTTGATGGAACAAGCATTTGAACTGTAAAAATAAGAGGCCAACATCATTTAGTATACAAATAATTAGGTAAATCAGCCCATGTTATTAA
This sequence comes from Lithocarpus polystachyus, assembly GCA_033629205.1. Classification (NCBI taxonomy): domain Eukaryota; kingdom Viridiplantae; phylum Streptophyta; class Magnoliopsida; order Fagales; family Fagaceae; genus Lithocarpus; species Lithocarpus polystachyus. The sequence goes on from CM066172.1 coordinate 5,907,754, forward strand.
ATGTTCAAGAAAGATGAAGAGAGGAAAACTTCTTTTTGACACAGTTTGTATAAAATTGTGGCTTAGAGAATAAAATAGAAACAAAGTAATTGACATCTTTACATAATCATTTTCGGCATAGTTTCCTATTGGCATCCTGCCATTGCATAACAATAAGTTTATTGTGTGCTTAAAGCTTAGATAAAGTGAGCTTTTTTAAAAATGTGATACACCCTTGTACATAACTGGGGAATAATTGATTAGATTTAACCAAAGGCCACTTCATATAGCCAATTTTGGTGTGTCTAGAAGTTAATTAACAATAAGTTAATTTCAAAAGAGCTGGAAGTTTGGCACCTGGAATGATCATTCTCACGTAAATGGCTATAACAGGTAATTGTTCATAGGTGGGATCAACTACAGGAAAGATTGGTCAAAGTATCGGAAGAAGAGGTTTGTAACCATTTTAGTTGCACATACCATTTATGTTTTTGTTTTGGTACGTGATGCATATAGCTACTAATATGGGAACAGAGTTAGACTGATGTATTTTGCAACCCACATGGATTTGAATTGTGGCCTCCAGTCTTGACATTAGTTAGTGAACTTGTGCCTTTTAGGTTTTGGCAAAACAGAACTTGCTAACCTGCTGCATTTTGGAAGCGCTACCAAGCAAGAAAAATCAATCAAACATCCATTTTAGGAAAACGTGATTCTTTTCCCCTCTTTGCAATCAAATACTTATAAAGCTTTGGAATCTTGTAAGGAAATCAAAAGATGGTTTTATTACCAAGTATGTCAAATGAATTATAAAGTTGACTTGAGTTAGTCGTCAACTAATTTTCCAATAGGGGTAGAGACAAGATGGTTACATCTGAAAACCAGACTAACCTGAAGTGAATTGATTGCTTAATGCAATTGCACTATTGGTTTTCTTTGTCTTATTTCCTTAAATTGGGTTTTAATCTGTTTTCTACATCAGAGTTAACTTGAGAATTGACTGCCCAAAAACATATTATAGCAAGTGTACAGTTAACAACATGAGTTACATTTGGTGGTGTTTCTGACATTTCTGTATCATGTCATTTTATTGGAACGTATTAGGTAATATGTCTTAATATGAATTATAATATTTTTCAGACCTACTATAACCATACAAAAGTTGTGGAGTGCCAAGAGCCTTGTAACTCAACTAGCTCGTCTTGGTGATTCCACAGAGACATTTATGGTTCAAATCCTCCCTTCCGAATTGTAACTATCGAAAATACAAAAATTATGTAGTACAGTGAGAATTCCAACTTGACATAATACTTTCACATGGTTATGTTCCCCTACTTAGTAGATCTTGTTGTTCAAATTTATACAAGTGGATATTCAACCCTCGTAATATATTCTGCTAGGAGATCACTTACAAGATTTATAGCTATTATTGCACTTAGTTTCACCAAGCTACATGCTTTGAAGCTTGAAACTTTGCTTTTGTGAAGAATGCTGTTGACTCTCTAAGGTCAAAATTTGAAAATCTTATTGATCTGTAACTGTGTTTGTTTTTTCTCTCTGTCACTTTTCCTATTTTAAGGAAGAGAGATATTGTCAAGCAGTTAAAAGTTTGGAGTTTGACAGACAACTTGGTCCTTACAATCTAAGCCAGTATGGAGATTGGAAGCATTTATCAAATTACATTACAAAGAGCATTATTGAACGGATTGGTAAGTTCCATCTAACTACACTTGAGGCTCTTAATACTGCAATCTATTATGAGTTTCTTTACAATTGTTGCTTGTGTTTGATTTATTGTCTATATTCCATCTGCATATATGTTTCTTTTTCAATCAATTTTAGTTTTTTCCTCTTTTCATGTTGTGCGATATTTAGATGCTTCTTGCTCACTAATTTTCTGTTCTAGTTATGTTTCTTATGAAAAATAGATTAAACAGATTTGAGACTGGACTTTGAAGTTGGAAAATGGTAGACTTTGAGATGGACTGGCACTAGGCAAATGGTTGAAATTAAGCTCATAATTATCTAACTAAAACTGGGAAACCATGTAATAGTAGAAAGCTTCAACGATTCAGAGTAGTGTCATGCTATGGGATACATGTTATATGTCTATAGATGTGTGCAATTTTCTCATCAATTTCATTTTGTGTATAGGAATTATCATCTAAGAAGAGAGAATTAACCATTTCTTAGAAGGATTTCTATTTTCCAATATGGTTTATTGTAGATACCCTAGAGAGTGAGAGATAAAGGTATTCTGTCCTTATGTTCAAGATCAAGGTGGAGGATGAGATTGGTTCAAGACTCACTAGGTGTGTGTGCAAGAATGAACAAATATGAGGTTGTGGTCATTTTTGGTGAGTGGATATCTTGGTGGTTTCACAATTGAGAGGCACATGTAGTAGTTAAAGTTCAATGGAAACTTTTGGTCTATTGCCAGGAAAAAATATACTGGGGCCATGGTCCCCAAGCTCCTCAAAGATTACATTTAAGCAGTACAATGTGGTTCTATTCTAATTTTTCCCTTTAAAAATAATATCCTGGCCTACGAAGCTTTACGCAATTTATCTGTACCATCATATGTTTAAACATTTCTACTCCTTTTTGTAGGCCCCCTTGAAAGGTTTCCATTGTCCATCCCTCTGATTGTATCTAAGGTACAAATGTGTCTAGAATTTGTCATTTAACCATTATTCTAGTATACATCAACTTTCTACTTTGTCCAACGTAACTCTTACATGATATGAACTTTGACACTGATCGCTCAAAATATACATTGATTCTTATTTTCTACGCCTTGTGAGGGACTAAAAATGTGCGATGGGCTTTTTGTAATGAGTCTTTTTACAGCCTAGGATTTGGTGGTGTGGGAAAAAATTTATTGTGTGTTGGTTTTACATGTGTTTGAGGGATGGAGAAGTATTCTTGAACTATTGATCCTTTGTTTTTTCCTTATTTGGTATTTATTGGTTTTTGTCTAAATTTTTGGGTAGAACTTACTGTGGCTTGTTGGGAATGTAGGCTTGGGGGGGAAGGTTTATTATGGCTTGGACACCAGCTTTTTCTTGTTTGATATATTACATTTGCAAGATGTGTAAAGAAAGGGCATTTGATTGGGTGGAGTGTTGCTTTAGTAAGATAAATGGTTTGTGCCACTCAGAAACTTCAATAATGTTATCTAGTTGTTTATACTGCACCTAATGTCTACCATTATATCATTGTTTTAATTGGTTTAGATCATGAATTCTATTTTATTTTTTATACCAGTTATCTTCAGTTATCTTGATTCTTTGTTTTCTTTGAATCTTTGGTTTAAATTTTGAGACTAAGGCTTGGTTTTTGTTGTTTGAATTTATGGTTTGTGTCTTCTGATTGTCAATTCTGCATAAACTTTTAAATTTAAATGATTCATTCAATATGCAGAACCCATTGGAGGAGAGATTACTGTTGCATGTGAATCAGGGATAGTTACAAACACTCCTAAAACAGCAATGGAGAAAGCACTAGATGAGCAGATGAAGTCTAGTAAGTTCTTAACATCATTGGACAATTCTCAGAGCAGAAGATGTTACTATACATCAATTCCCCGTGTTATCAAACAAAAAGGAATACATGGGCAAGAACTTACTTCCTTGAATATTGACAAGGTAAGAGATCTTAGAGACTTAGACATGACCTTAGTAGATTTTTCTACCATTTAGCATTTGCTGATTTAGGTTTTAAATTCCACTGATCTGTTCAGACACAATTGTTAGAAAGTTTGCTAATAAAGGATTATGCAGGTTCTGAAGATGTACTTCTTGGAGAGTTGCAATTTGCATTTATTGCATTTTTGGTATGTGTAGACCTTTATAAAACTTTCTTTATGTTGAAATTGCTGTTAGGTTTTATGACATCTGAAAATTCGGCAGATGGGACAATCACTTGAAGGATTTCTACAGTGGAAAGCTTTGGTTAACCTTCTATTTGGATGTATTGAGGCTGTAAGTATTCATTTGGCTAATAGTTTTCCATTGATTTGTTGAACAATTTTGTGAGATTGAATTTGTCCTGACTATCCTAATGTTGTGAGTAAACTTGAAAGGTGTAGGCATATTGGGTCCTTTTGTGCCCCGTCATCTTATGCTTTCATAGCTTTGGTTTAAAGAAAGATGCAAAAGATGATGTGATGATTCTCTTCAGTCCCAAAAACTTGACTTAATCTTTTGGTATAATTGAAAACATTGATACACACAATTGTCATTGTTTTCATTGATGTCAGAGCTTCATTTTCAAAAACATGTGTGGAATATTAATTGATTTAAAAATACCTCAAATCCATGTAGTTTCTTGTTACTTTGTGTAGGAATTCTAAGGCACTTTATGCTCTAGAGCCAAAGTTGTGGTTTTGATGGTGCAAATTGCCAAATTTCCTCAACTTTTGTCATTTAGTTGAACAAATGTGGTTGGAACACAAACCGTTTCTTTTAAACAATCTATCATACAAAAGACCTTTCTTAAAAGTTTCAGAACATCATTTTCTTTTGGTATTTGGACTTTAGGTCATTTCAGTGCTTTTATATCATGGGACATCAATTTGTTTGTAGGTTTTACAATGCAGAAGCACAACCAGAGATTAATTCAATATTTACATTTGGATTTTCATTGTATTACTTCATATTCTAAGTTTTCATTTATTTAGTTTGATTTATGATAGAGATTAAATTCCATATTCTTAGGTAGGGATCAGTTTGGCATTTGGATTGGTATTTGAGTTCGGTTAGGATTCATTTCATGGATGTTTGTCTTTATCTCTTATTTTTCTAGAAGCTTTATAAAAGCTCTAGATGATTTATTTTGTAGGCAGACTATTGAGACTTAATGATATTTATTTGTGCAAATTGCATCTGTGTTTGGTCTGTGATTCCAAACAACCCTTAGGTAGTGAAGCATAGGCTGTCTTGCATAATTTTGCTATTTGATATTGCAAACAGCATTATTGTAATTGTGGCATTGGTTGTTGAATAGTGATACCATCATTGTTAGAATTAGAATGGCATAATCTTTGTTGGAGGTGACTCAAACATATTCGTTGATGCTATGTTGTGGAAGTTTTTAATATCTATTTATTGTAGAAAATTTTACTTGTTTCTAAAATAATTCATGGGTGATATCATGGCTGTATGTAGCTATATAATTAACATATTATTATGATATTGCTTGGAGTCCTATGTGGTTTATATTTAATAATTTTATTTTAATATTTTAAATGTTGGGAGGATTTTATTTTTGTTAAAATGTATGTCTGAAAGTTTATATTTTTTGCAGCCTTTTCGCACAAGGACTCAACTATTCACAAAGGTAATGCTCTTTTCTTATTTATTTATTTTAAAAAAATTATTATTATTATTTTTGGTAAATAAAATGAAAATTGGTTAAATTGTTATTATTATTATTCTGGTAATTAAAAGGAAAATTAATTAATTTTTTTTTAAAATGTTTTGATAATTCGATAGTTACGATGGGGGAAGGGGATTTGAACATTGGATGTATTCATTTAAAACACCAAGAGGTGTTAGTTGAGCTACAAGACTTTTAGCTATTTTACTATTTGATTAAATATGCGTAGCAGTGGTAGCTTAGTAGGGGCGGTTCTACATGTTGTTCAGGGGGTATTGGGAAGAAAAATTATTTCTAAAAAATATTTTTTTTTACTAGTTTAATTTAATCTTAAAATACTTTTGCACACCTTGACTTAAATCTTGCACGCCCTGAACACCCTGATCACATATTAGCCCAACCCAAAACCAAACAACAACACAGATTTGACCATCCCCAAACCAAACAACATAGATCATAGATCTCTCTCTCTCTTTTGATCTGACCTTATCTTTGATCTTAGTCTCATGAATCTTATCTCATCTTATCTCTTTTCTCTATTTTTTTTTATCTCGTTCTCTCTGTCTATAAGAGTAAAGAGTGAGTGTTTGTGAGTTGTGAGTATCTCTCTTTATTATAAATTTGTATTATATATGTGTGAGTGTGTTTGATATTGATTGTGTGCATTATTTATCAAATTCTTTTTTTTTTTTTGGTTATAATGTTTCTTGTGTGAATTGTGGTGAGTGAATGTGTGGGTGTATCGTATAAATATAATATAACTTTTAATAATTTAATAATTAGGAAATACTGAGTGTTTGTTACATGTGTGTGTATGTATTGTTGTCGTTATTATGTAATAATAGCTTTTTGTTATGAAGTTTCATTCAAGAAAAAAAATAGTAGAGTTAGTGATTGACTGATTGTTCAAGCATTTGATTGGTCAAGTAGACAGTGTATTATTTATGTATGGATGAGTGTGCTTGTGTGGGTCAACAACTAATAAAGTGCCAATGGGTTGAGTTTTGTCATTTAGTTAAAAATATTTTTATAAAAACAATGACAAATAGATAATGACAACTACATACAAATAAAAACATTATACAAACTTATCACACCTACCCACATTGACAATAGATAATGACAATTGATTGTAAAACCCGTAGAAGAAAATTGTAAAATTTCATATGCTTGTTTATTTATTTATTTTTTTGTGTGTTGATAATTTGATATATTCAAGTTCTCTTTTTATAAAATTTTTTTTTCAATTTAAATTTTTTAATGACGCCCTGAAAAAAAATTCTTGGAGTTGCCACTGAGCTAAGGATGTTACTATTAAGGCATATCCAAGATGCAAGTCAACCCTACAAAGCCTTTGGCCCTTTGCCAACTATCTTCTTTTTGTGGTTTTGTTTTTCATTTCATTATTGTGCTCAATGTGGGGCCATTTTGTTTGATAGACTAAAGGACCTTGTTACTTCGTTAATAATAACATTGATACACTAAATAAGAAAGGATAAGGTTGTTTGATAGTCTGGCCTAATTTTCAAAAGCCTTATTGAAAGTTCTTATTTTAGTTACTTCTTTGAAGTCCTGTTCTTGCTTAAGGTTTTATCTCTTATGTAGTCCCTTATAATTTGAAGTATTTAACTATGATATTGGGCATGAAATAAGCTTCATTGGTTTATCAGGTTGTGACTAAACATCTTTAGTTAACTTGCATGGAATTTCCTAGTATATTTGAATTGCCAAATTAAAATTTTTGATGCATTGATATTTGGGAGTATGGTGATTTGAACACTGGATGTCTCGGTTGGAAACACTAAGAAGTGCCAACTAATTAGCTACATGGCTCTTGGCAATTCGCCAAATTAAAATTGCAATTTCTTTCTTCATTTAATTCTGATTAATACTCAATAAATGTAATTGTCCTATTTTTGCTGTTAGTTTTATATAGACCTCTGACAACTTATAGAATTCTATGCAGTTCATTAAGGTTATCTACTATCAACTGAAATTTGGGCTTGAGAAAGATCGTACAGATTCCAGTGGTTCAGCAACCGGGCTATCTGCACTATTGGATGATTCATGGTTATCTTCTGATAGCTTTTTGCACCATCTTTGCAAGGTACCTCTCTGAGGTTAATTCATTGTTTAAATGTATGATTGTGCTACCATGCTTAACGGACATTTTTGCAAATTTACAATTTTTCTTGTTGATATTACTTTTATTGGCAAGTCATATTTCAAGGCTTTCAAGGCTTTCATTGTTCGAGTGAACTGTTTACCTACTCACCAACATTTATTGGTCAATTTGAGCAACTTGCTTAAAAAGCAATAAAAATCATTGCTTAGTCAGTTTTAATCACATTGATTGAATTGTGTTTCCAATGAACATTTTTACTTGTTAAAGAAGAAATGGAAGTTCATCACAGATTGTTGACTAATTGCTGAATGGAATTGCAGGACTTCTTTTCATTGATGCTAGATGCCTCATCTGTTGATGGACATCTGCTGTCGTGGGTATGAACACTAATCCTGCTTCTTCATGTGTGATTCTCTGTTGGTTTGGAGGTTCGGGCTTAGGGCAACTTGCCAGGCTTCATTTTCTCTTCATACACTTTCCTTTTAGGCATTAGCAATTGATTCTTTGTTTTGGTCTGCATAAGATTATGGATTTTCTATTCTGCAAATTAGATGTTGTATATTTATTACTTTAACTAGTTACATATAGATACAAAATCTCTCGTTAATTCGAACTCAATCATTTATGATTTTAATTTTGAATGCTTAAACTTTGTCTCTTACTAGTTACAAGTTCATATCTCTAGTGTCATTTGATTCATTTCATACTGGATAGCTAGATCTTAATACATTTATGGAATATTGAAAATTTAAGTATGTTTTAGGATGATATCTTGCAAATTGAAGTATGCATTTTTTTATTTTCCTTGAATAAGGATGTTTACTTTCTTGTTTTTAATTGATAGAGACAACTCATGTATTTTTATAAGATTGAATCAATAACCTCAGCCTCTATATGCTTTATAGTGGGAGACATACAATCAAGGCTAAACTACCGTCTACACTTTGTATGTTTGGGGTTGCTGTCCATCGACAATGAGAATTTGTAATTTACACCCTCAAGTATGAAATCAATGTCAATGTGCCCTTTCCATCATGGTCTGTCTCATTTTCGCTATTAATCCACTCAAATATGACATCATTACAGGGTGGTTGCAATGATTTACCCTGGGTTGGCCTTTAAGTTTGTGGTTAGGCTTTGAGGTCTTTGGGCAATGGTGCTTGGATGGGTTCATTTTTGGGTTCGGGTTAATTTCTTCTCTTTTTATTCGAAAGGATGTAATTTTTTGGTGGATTAGCGGCAAGAATGAAAAGACGTCGAGGGACATAATGATAGCGACCCCAAACTTAAAGGGTGTAAATCATATTTTAGTCTAGAGTCAAATTTTGGTGGTTACCTTGGAAAATAATTGATTTGTCTTGGTTTCAGGTGACCGACAGCCCGATATGAATTTGTGATATTAGTGCCATACCTATAATGGCTACTAATGGCTAAAATGCGTGACATAAAGGCTAATAGTGGTCCATATTTGCCATATGGTATAAAGGCCAATAGTTGTCAGTATTTGATATTTTTCAACAGTCTATGGTAACTTCAGCTGGTTCTAGTAAAATTTTGTGTCTGTGACTCCCAATGTTATGTAAGGGCCAATACACTCGATTTGAGCCACATTACTTTTAATGCATTTTAACACTTTGGTTGAAGTCATTTGGTCCATAGGCCATAGGAAAGGAGTTTGTTGAGCCTTCATTTGAGTGAAACTTCCCATAGGGGAATGTTAAGCTTTCACTTCATTACAATTTGCAAGTAGTTGCTTTCTGCTGATTAAGACAAATTGTAATGTCCTCTGTTTTTATTATTATAGACAAGGAAACTTAAAGAGCTGCTTGAGAACAATCTTGGGTGGGAGTTTCAGCTGAACAGTGCAGTTGATGGTGACGAGGTTAGTGTGTATCTATATTAAAATTTGATCTATGAACTTTCTCGCTCATGATCTCATCTTTGCTCATTGTTCAGCTTTGCAGTTTGCTCCAGTAGTAGAGATGTTGGATGACCCAAGTTGTAATTAACTTTGGCAATTGAAGATAGGGATTGTGGTCGTCCATCCCATTACTGTAAACACATTTTAGTGATACCTAACTTGGTTTACAATATTTCAATTTCTTGCCAATTTTTAAGGCAAATTCTTTTCAGTTTTCACTGGTGCAGAAGATATAAATATTTTTGTATATTATGAAAAAAGACTTGGTATTTATATGTAAGATGTAATAGACTTCTTAGAATAATGGTTATGTTAAATTCTCCCATTAGTTATCAGCTTAAGATTTTGGCATAAATTGGTAATTGATTATGGTATTAATCACTTATTGAGGGAAAGTCTAGGCTCATACATAAGGAGGTGATAGAATAATGTTAAATTATTAAATTTTCTATTTCCTTTTCATCTTAAGGATGTCCAATGTTCAAGCTTTTGGGGGTGATTTTGCATTGCTAATGTTCAAAATTTTCTTGTGACTTGATTTCATAATGATTTTTATTTGTCAAGAGCTTTATAGCTCAATTAACACATTCTAGTGTTTTTAATAAAAATATTTAGGGCTCAAATTCCTCATCTTCATTGTAATTATTGAGTTATCAAAAGTGAATTAGTTATTACTTATTTGGTAATGTAGAGCTTTTTTAGAAGGGTGGGAATGGTTGTACGAGAATTAAAAATAATAAAAGAAAAAGAAAATAACTGTTATCTTAAGTGATTGCTCAATTTTTATGGCATTCTTTTGTGCTCCGGACATGTGGTTTGAATCTTATTTTTCATACTCTGCTATTTATCATCTAAACAAAAAAAGTATAGAAAAAATTAGTATGACTAAACTAATGACAAGGTTACTTATATGGTTTTTTGGCCCATTTTCTCCTCTATATATGGGATGGAAAACGTTGCTTTTAATTATGCATCTCAGGTTTGATTTAGTGGTGCTAGTTAAGAGGCTTGTTGCTTTGCTAAGAGAGTTGCAACTCTTTTTTGCTTGCTTTGCCTGTTTTTTTTTTTTTTTTTTTTTTTTTTTTTTTGGCTAGTTTATGAGTTACTTGACTTGTTTGTAATTTCGTTTTGTTTTGAGAAATTTTCTTGCTTAGTTTAGAAGAAAAAAAAAATATTCTTTTCTTGTTTTGAGAAAAAAAAAAAAGGGGAACATGTTGGATTGTCCATAGCAATTTTAAAATACAAAAAATATACAAATAGTAATGAAAAGTGTGTCACCAAATTGAATTGAACCTTTTTTTTGGGAGAAAAATAGAAGAAAATCTAAACCCTAACAGCAAGCAAAGATTGAAGGTAATGTACCATTGCAATTCTACATGTCGTTCAAGGGGTATTGGGAAAAAAATTTATCTATATATAAAATATTTTTTACTAGTTTAATTTTGTCTTAGAAATACTTTTGCACACTCTGATTTAAATCTTGCACACCCTAACCACATATTAGCCCAACCCAAAATCAAGCAACAACACAGTTTTGCCCATTCCAAATCCTAACATCACAGGTCATAGATCATTCTCTCTCTTTCTCTTTGATCTTAGTATCACGAATCTTATCTCTCTTCTCTATTTGACTATCTCGGTATCTCCGGCTCTAAGAGTAAATAGTAAGTATTTATGAGTTGTGAGTATCTCTTTCTTTATTATAAATTTATATTATATATGTGTGAGTGTGTGTTTAATACTGATTGTGATATTGATAGTGCGTATTATTTTTCAAATTCTTTTTTATTTTTTGTTATAATATTATATGTGTAAATTGTGATGAGTGTGAATATGTGCGTTTATAGTATAAATATAATATAACTTAATAATTAGGAAATACAGAGTGTTTGTTACATGTGTGCATGTATTGTTATTGTTATTATGTTATAATAACATTTTATTATAAATTTAGACTCAAGAAAAAGAATAGTAAAGTTAGTGATTGACTGATTGTTTAAGCATTTGATTAGTTAAGTAGAGACTTAGTGTATTATTTACGTATGGATGAGTGTGATTATGTGGCTCAACAAAAAATAGAGTGCCAATGGGTTTAGTTTGTAATTTAGTTTAAAATATTTGTTAAAAAACAATGACAAATAAATAATGACAATTGCATAAAAAAAAAAAACATTATACAAACTTGCCACAACTACTCACATTAACAATAGTTAATGGCAATTGAGATTGGACAAACGGAAAATCTCTAAGAACTCAAGCAAAAAATATTGGATTGTCCATAGCAATTTTAAAATACAACAAATATACAAATAATAATGACAAGTGTGTCACAAAATTGAACTGAACCTTTTTTTTGGGAGAAAAAGAGAAGAAAATCTGAACACCAACAGCAAGCAAAGAAAAAAAAAAAGAAATGTAAAAAGAAATGTAAAAGAAATGGACAGTACAATGGTAAACGTACCATTGTACTGTCCATCGAAGGCATCATGGGTTTAGTTTATTGCAAGCATACATTAGAGTAACGCATATATTAATATCCATATTTATATCCAAATACAATTTGAGAAGATAAGAAATGTAAAAAAAAAAAAAAAAAAAAAAAAAAAAAAAACCCATTAAAAAGAAAAGGGGGAGAAAGCGACCTTTATAAATAAACTTTTTTCTGAAGCGTGTTAACGTTGCCATCTCAGCGTTGACCAACCTAGCAACATTTCAGTTTTCGTAGCGATCCCCAACCCGTCGAAGTAGATGATGGTATCTCTGAATAAGGATAGATATCAATGTTGGGGATGTGAGATATTTTATGCCAATCCTCTCCACTGTCTTTCTTGCACCGCTTCTCCAGATGTGGACATCCTTCAATATACAATGTTTTGAGTGCCGTAAGATTCTGTAGCTCGTCTGGTATAGACATTAGATTAGGGCAGCACTGAATTTCCGAATATGAAAGCGATGTGAGGCATCCAATCTGCTTAGGCAGAGAAGATAAGTCTTCACAGTTCCGGATTTGCAGATTACGGAGAGCAGTTAGATGTTGAATACCCTCTGGCAATGAAATTAACTTCGGACACCCGTTGATAGTTAAATATTGAATTCCCTCAGACAAAGAGCAGAATTTGTTGCACCTCTGAATGGATAAACTCCGTAGTGAAGATCAGCCCTGCAAACCATTCATTGGTAAGGACAAAAGATTATTACACTCCCAAATGCACAGTTCCCGTAATGAATGTAAGTTCTGGAGTCCTTCTGGAAGACTTTCGATCTTGTCACAAAATTGAAGATGAAATTCATTCAACGCAGAAAGATTATCCAACTGATTAGTCAGTGACTTGAGATTGGGAATGTCGGAAATCGTCAACATTTTAAGCATCTTATGATTTTGCAACAGTCCATCTGGAAGAACTGTCAATTCATCATCCATGTCTTCAATCACAAGGGAAGAAAGTGAAGTGAGATTCATCACTGACCTAATTAACATTGCATTGTTTCTTCTCATAGTCAAACTTGTAATGGAAGGAATAATAGGAATTCCAACTAACTTTGGGCAATCCGTGATATCTAATGTGCTTAGGCAGGGAAAATTTTCTCCTCCAGTCATTGTTCTCCATTCCTCCAAATCACGCATCTTATGGAGCCCAAATTCCTTCAATGAGGGGAATGAAATTGCGCCGTCTCCGTGGAACTCATTGCCAATATATTTCACAGCATGCCAGCCTGTTATAACGAGAACCTTGAGGAATGGTAGTTTGCCAAGAGGTGGCAAATGTTCACATCTTTCCCAACAATCTAGTGAAATTTCAACCAAATCACAAAGAACTGAATCTTGAATCCATGTTGGAATTTTTGAACCATGATAGTTGTTTATGGACAGTTTTTTCAGATTTGAATGAGGTTGGAGACCATCAAGAACATCTTCAACATGGTCCGGTACTTCACTTTTATTGTCACTCTGCCAAACCAAACTTAGCGAATGAAGATTTTTTTTTCCAATCAAATTTGCACTTTTGGCCTCCTTTGAATTTTTGACCTTATCAAGTTCCTTTATTGTCAACTTGTTCCGAAGGTTTAGCCCTTTCAACTCACTTGATAACCATTTTTGTTGCCAACAATGAAGAAGCTCAATGATTGGAGGCAAGTTAATTGTCCCATTCCTTCAGGCATACGAGTAAGAGAATGACAACCGGTGATGCCAAGATACATAAGGCTTTTCATGTGCTTCATACCTTTGGGTAACTCACAAAGATCATCACAGTTGTCTAGTTTCAGAGTTTGTAGGTTCAAGAGGCAGGTTGTTGATTTAGGTAAAACTTTGATATTAGACCCAGACATGTCAAGATACCTCAAATGTTTTAAATTGTTGATTGATCTTGGTGCTTCCTGACGCTCAAATCTAAAATCCAATACCCGAAGATACTTTTGTTTCAAGAAGAATGGCAGAGAAGCTTCACAATCAAATGCATCAATGCATGAACGTAGAGATCGAACTTTACGTAGGTCCTCATTCGAAGAAATGTCTTGTGATGAGATCATGTCAAAAAACATATGAAAAATCCTGCCTTCAACCTTCACATCTTCACTGGATTCCACTGCAATGCATTCATGCCTCATAATGGATTGAGCAAGGTCATGCATAAGGTCATGCATTTTACACGTTATACAGCCGGTATTTTCCTCCTTGACATCTTGAAAGAAAGACCTCCATGCTAATTCATTGAAGATATCAACACCAAAATCATACAACTTCGATGGTTCTTTGAAGGGAACAAAACCATTAGCTATCCACAATTGTATCAACTTATTCATCTCAAGCAAGTGATCTTTGGGGAATACACAGCAAAAAGCAAAACATTGCCTTAGATGTGGGGATAGATGGTGATAACTCAACCTGAGGGCCGGCAAGATGGAATCCTTACCTATTGGTGAATCCCAAATCTGACTTTTTTCCACTGATTCCCAGTCATTCCTGCTACTTTTTATGGACATGAGGCTTCCAAGAGCCTTTATAGCTAGAGGCACGCCTCCACATTTCTTAACTATTTTCTTGCCAATTGATTCCAATTCTGTTTTCTCTTCTACCCTTGCCATCCCAAATGCATGTCCTTTAAATAAGGACCAAGATTCATCCTCTGACAAGCATCCAATGTGGTGTATAGGAAGTACTGTGGCCATCATCAGTGCAATTTTTGCAATCCGAGTAGTCACTATAAGCATACTACCTTTCGCTCCACACATCAACGTATGTTTTAGGCGGTCCCATTCCTCTTGGTTCTCATTCCAGACATCGTCCAAGACAAGCAAGAATTTTCTCCCACGCAATTTTTCTTGCACCTGTTTTTGTAGTGGATCCAACTCTGAAAGACTACATGCACTACCATCAATGGATTCTATGATTGCCCTTACTAACCTTCTTGTCTGGAAATCAACTGATACACACACCCAAATTCTCAACTCAAAATGCCTCTCCACCCTTGCATCATTATAGACTAACTGTGCAAGCGTTGTTTTACCCAAGCCCCCCATGCCCCATACAGCATAAATGGCCAGATTATCTTGATCATCAGACACATTAGTGAGCAACACTTCAATGATCTTTTCTTTTTCCTCATCTCTTCCATAAATTTTACTTTCATTCACAAGTGAGCCAGTTTGTCTTTTTTCTACATCAAAAGCTTCCATGTTTATATCTCCCTCTCCCAAGTGAAAAGATCTCTCCCTAGAAATGGCATCCAGTCTATCCCTCACATTCTTCAATTTACGTGCCATTTTCATGCGAAATATAAGTCTGTTTGGAAGAGAAAAGAATCTACTTACTTGGCTTGTCACACCTCTCTCTTTCTCCACCTTTCGCATTAGAGCTTCAGTTGCAAACTCGTCCAGAACATTATCCGCATCACGAGCTACATCTTTGAGCTTTCCCAGCCAATCCATGATAACTTCATTGTCCCACTGCTTCTCCTCTGCATATTTGACAACGGATCGGATGGCAGACAACGTGCTCTTAAGATTGTCGAGCTCAGCTCCCAAGCCCCAAGCAACTCCAAATTCTTTAAGTGCAGAAGTATTCAAGTTCCCCACCACAGTGCTCACCAAGGCAGAAAGAAGTAAGTCCGCCATATGATCTCTCTTTCACTCACTCTAGTAATAAATTGCTATAGGAATACAGGATAGTTGAAGAGAAGTGAATCGCCAGAAGGAAAATGCTTTAATCAGCTAGAATTTTGCTTCAAGGCCAAATTTACCTGTAAGTCTTTCTACCTTTGGCTCCACTGGGCGTGGACTTGAGTTGACTATGGCATATTCTCTTTTGGATGGTATATTCCTAGTGGGATTTTAATTAATCTCTTTCCTTGTCACTTCAGCAAGCTTTTTCACATCTGGCCCCACACTGCTTTGACTAAACTATCCATTAGTGGATTCCAGATCTACTCCAGTTGATTAGTGATGGCCCACGAGGTTTTTACTTTGTTTTAGATTACTACGGTATATATATTTAAAAATATGAGTTTTGTTATTTGAAAATATGTGTAAAATTATATGTAAGTAAAAATATATGTAAAATTACTATGGTATATATATTTAAAAATATGAGTTTTGTTATTTGAAAATATGTGTAAAATTATATGTAAATAAAAAAGTGTGTGAAAATACATATAATATTGTTTAAAAATTGAAAATTGTTGTTTGAAATAGTGTTCTGGTAGGTTAGTTTAAGCAATGTTGTTTAGGTGTTTTTAATATACGTGTTGATGAAAAATTGTATTAAAATGTGTGTAAGATTATTTAAAATATGAAAATATTGGTTAGTATCTGTTAATTGAATTGTAATGCAATAGTCATGCTTTGAAATTGTGATACAGGTATTTTATTTGTTACTTATAGAAAACTAATTTACTAGGTTTTAATTTTCTAGACCTATAATTTTATCAAACAAAAACTTCAATTGCACATGCATTTCCTTATCTTATTTTTATTTCTTTTCTTTTCTTGTTTAAAAGGATGTTTATTAAAAAATAAATAAGCTAAACATCGTAGTTAGAATGATGAAATTTTTTATCACTTTTAAAAGATTTTAATGAGTAAATAATGCCTTTATAAAATTGGTTCTAAGAAACTATCATAAAAAAAAATTAATATTTCATATGTTAAATAGTTATTCTAAATTGAGTGTAATTAAATTTTTTATATAAATGAGATTAGTATTGTATAACATGTATTTTTGAATATATGGTTTTATGGTTACTCAAAAACATCAAACAAAGCACAAATCAACAACTAACTTATTTATATATATTCATTAATCAACGTGGCAGATGTTTTCTGTAGGACCTACTTTTAAGGGAATTCAGATGATTCCTCCAACTTCTCATTTTTTTCTTTATTTATGTTACCTAGTAAGGGAGTAGAAAATTTATTTTCTTAAAGTGTCAATTTCCTATTCCAAAGTTATGTAATCAAAGTCATTTTTGATTCTTGATAGAGAATATTGATTCTAAATATTTTTATAGGTATAACAAAGGGTTTAGCTTGAGATCTGATAGATATGATTTTATTTATGTTACCTAAGGGCGTGGAAAATGATTTTTCTAACTTAAGATGTCAATTTCCTCCTTTAAGTCCTAAGAGGGTGGTGTTCTTTATGTGGACAGCAGATTCGGGTAGGATCCTTATCTTGGATAATCTTACAATGAGGGGTCTGCTATTAGCGAATTGGTGTTGTATGTGTTGAAGGAATGGGGAAACAGTGGACCACCTCTCAATTCGCTGTGATTTTGCTCATGCTCTCTCAGATGTGTTTCAGATGTTTGGGATTCACTGGGTCATGCTAGGGTCTGCTGCAAGTCTATTGTTTTGTTGGAGAAACTGGTTTGGGAAATATGGCTCAGATGTTTGGAATATGGTGCCGGGCTGTTTGATGTGGATTATAGTGGAATTGTTGTTCACAATGTTCATTCATTTTTAGTTAGACCTTCCACTTGATATTTTTGTGATTTTTTGTATGCCTTTTGATCCTTAGTGTTTATCATTGTGAAAAATAAAGCTTTATCTCTATCAATAATATTGCATTATTTACTCTTAAAAGATCTATTATTTTGAAAATTGAGTTTATTTTTGACTGTTTGAAAGAAATTATATGTGTATATGGATCTTCCTCTAATTGTGTTTGCTTTTAACTCAGACACATTTTCCATAGTGCCCTTTTATTTCTTCCTTCTCTGAAAAACTATGATCAAAATTGCGTTCCTGATATCTGGCTATTTTGTTCAATTTCTATGATTTGTTCTTTATTGGGGCATGTTCTTTTTCATTTTACATGGCGTTAAGTGTTGACTAATTTATTTGCAAGTTATATTGGTTCAGTTTCTTTTTTGAACACTATATTGGAAGTTGTCAATAAGCTTCGTTCTATAAACCCAAAACTTATATATGGTGAGTACATTATATTCTAGATAAAGATTGTACTAATTTTTTCGGGAAATTCTTAACCTTGTAGTCCCAGCCAATAAACTGATGCCACGGTAGAAAACATAGATTACATCATCCTAACTGCCACATTAGCACAATAACCATTGATAATCCTAACGTCTGTTAACCTATAAAACAGTGAAAGCAAATTCAAAAAAATTCAAAATTTTGGGGATGTGAATGGCGGGTCAGATTTGGGTTTAAATGCTTGATATGCCACAACTTTCGGAATCCTCTCTTTTCATTTTGTCCCTTTTCTCTTCTCTTCAGCTCTCTCTCTCTCTCTCTCTCTCTCTCTCCATTTTCTCTTCTATTCTGCTTTACCTCACCAAATTTGAAAATCTCTGTTTCTTCTAACACACCTTTCTGTGAGGCAAACATGGCCAAATCTCCATGGTAGAAACAGCCACCGAGTCCCACACCACCACCACCAACGGTGCTTGCTTGCCCATTTGACCCTCTCCCATCTTAAGGTTCTCTCTCGCCCAAATGTGGCTGATTTATTGTTTTATTTTATTTTAATGTTGTTTTTTAGATGCACAGATGATGTTTGTGAAAATATCTGTTAGAAACTTTGAAGTGATTTTTCTTTAGGTGGGGTTTTTTGTCAATTTATTGATGTGGGATTTTTTTTTCCCTCTGTTTGGGTTCCTTTTGTTTGCTTTTGATAATAAAAATTCGTCTTTATCAGAAGCTCACTGACTTTTGGCTGTGTTTGTAATTTGTTTGCCTAAAATGATAATGTTGTTGTGGTTGTTGTAATGAATAGGCATTACAAATTCAGTTCCAATACATTCTGCTTTGCTTTGAGCTGATGTGTTATTCTAGATGGTGATAGTTGTATTCTCATAGTTAGTTGTTGAAGTTACAGGTTCTTATGTATATATAATCTATGTAGTTATAGTCCGTTGCTTGTTTTGTTGTTGTGTTGAGGGATGTACTGATTGGCTTTCATTGGTTGCTTTATAGCATCTTACTTGCAATGAGAGGTTTTACTGATGTAGAATCAATTATAACAAGAAGCAAATGCAACGATGTATAAGCATCTCTTGTTTAATTAGATTAGTGTTGATGTCTCACGTATATTACTTTCAGCAACCATGTGCCATTTCTTTTTAATTAATTCATGAATTTTACTTGCAGAGGCAATTATCATTGATGCCCAAATCAGAGCTATTGAAGTTGCCCCATGAATGAAGGTTGAGGGCTTGAGGCTAAGCTGAAGCATCAGTGGGAGAAAAAGTAAAGCTGTTAGGGTTGAAGTCCAAATTAGAACTTCTAGATTTATTTATCTAAGCTAAGATGATGATGAGGTTAATGTGAAAGTAAATGTGAGGATAGGGATATTTTTTCCCCTCCTTAATTTGAACTCTCATGTAGTCTTTGACGAAGAATGTATTTTTTTTTTTCACTTTGTTTATATTTGTATAGTAGAGCAAAATTTTTTTTCTTTAGTCGTAAGTCTTTTTTACGTGATATTTATATGATAGTAGAGGGAAAAGAGATATAAGTTGTAAATGCCTAATAGAAAAGAAATGCAAAAATATTGAACCTATTTTTCTCTTTATGTCTAAGAGATGTCTAAGAAAATGGGGCAACTCCATGATGTTGCTCGTGAGCATGGGATCCCAATGATGGCACTTGAAGAAGCTGTTAGGAAAAATAAATTAATCTTGGTGATCTAATTTCTGTAATAAAATGATTATTTCAATGCAAATCAATGTAATGCAACACCCACACACTAACACAACTATCATTTCAATGAAAATCAATGTAATGCCATTGATCTTACAAAATAGATATTGATTTGATGTGATTATTCAAGTATTCAGTTATTAAAAACCAATTTAATGTGACTCCCACACATTGACACAACTATATCTAAAAATTAATGTAATGCGACATCTGTAGTTGATGATAGGCACCCAACTAATAACATAAACTTGATAACTAACTAGCAAACAATGTAATCCTACCCTCTACACGTCCAAAAGTTTAGGAAATAAGTTGTTAATAATTTCTATCTCCAACAAACGAATCCTACTGGCTAAAGAAACCAGCCAGCCTTAAATCTTGAACCTCATCACTTATCCATCTCATCCAAAGCCGATAATGACAGCTTATTCATGTTCAACTTGTTGATCCTCATCCTTGCCTTGTTACTCATCCTCATCTTCATCCTTGGCAAGCTGAGACTCCCTCTCTCCAAGCAAGTGCCTTCCAAGTTTGTCTGAATCATAACACAAATAATTAGGTTAATGTTCATCAATAAAAATCTATTATCTAGCCACTTCAGGGTAACATCTATCTAGTATAGGACTAGCTAGCCACTGCTACAGCTATTGTGTACACTTGTAGATGTTAGTTACAGCAGTTTCAAGTAGTTATAGTTGGTTACATGGCTGTTACAGTTAGTTACTTTTTAATTACTTAGCTATTGTGAATTGTATAAGTGAGATGCTAATTGTAAAGTCATCAATGAGAATTCAGTTGTTTGTTCAGTTCTTTCCTTATGCATTCCCTCTCTTCTCAATCTCCATTTCCATCTCCTTATGCAAGTTCTTAACCCACCATTGCATCATTAACTGTTTTCAGAAGTGCATTAAAAAGCACAAAAGTTTGCTAACAATAAAGGCTAATGATGCCCAACTTCTATCTTTATTTAATAAAAATATAAAACTCAATAGTAAAATAGGCAATGGAGAAGGCATAACATGAATGATTTATGGTATCAATTATTACCGATGCATGGGAATATATATATTTTTTTTGTAATATGATACAATTCATAATTTATTCTCTAAAATTTATTGAAGGTACTTATCTCCTAAAAAATTGAACTATTTCTAAAATTATTTTCCAACTCTCTATCTCCACAAATATATAATTATATTATTTTGGTTTTTTTTTTTATATATGACATTTGCAACCCAATAATGGAGGGACATGCCAACACAACATGAGATTTCTATTTTTCTTCCTATGATGAGATTGTATCATATTTTAATTCTTCTAAATTTTGAGGTGCGACCTTCATACCAGTTGCTAAATCCTTAATTCATAAAAGTGATGTCTAGTTAGTTGCCAACAAAAAAGAATAAGACCACAAAAAAAAAAAAAAAAAAGTAAAGTGAAGTGAAGTTTTATAGGTTAGAATTATCACGTACAAAAACTTATTTATAATAAGGTAAATAAATAAAATACATATTAAACAAACCTTACTTTAGCAAAATGATCAAATTTAATAGACCCTTACTTATATCAATTTCCATCAAAGACCAAATTGTCAAATAGTAATGTGCTATTGATTCCACCCATGTCCACTACGGACATTTATCAATGTGCCCATATGCAAATCACTCAATTGCCATTGTTTTGAATTCCCACAGAAAATCAAAATAAAGTGTATATGAATTGTAAGTAAGTGAGTCACTTGTATTGCCATAGCATGGTCAAAGTTGGTGGCAAACTTGCAAACTCGGCCAATTGTTCTTACCTCGGAGAAGATGTCCATTAACATTCCAGGTTATGAATTTCAAATGGCTATAGGAAGCTATCAGATTGTATTAGTTGCTATGCTCCAAAAATAGCAATTGCTTATGCCTTCATTGGAACACATCCGCTATATCATATTGTGTTTAATAAGGAAAGAAATAGTATTGTTAAGATTTGTCTAAAACTCATGTACATAGTATTCTAGATATTCAAGAAGAGAAAATTCTAAAAACAAAATCAAGTTGATGAAAAAATAGCATAATTCAAAATCTAAAACTAAAAACCCAATTATTGTTCATGTATACAATATTATAGATAGGTATTCAAAAATCAAGAACCAATTAATTTTTCGATCCACACAACAGTTAGCATAAAGCTAGGTACTAATGGAATTTTAAAAAAAATCAATTCTTTGAATTTTATCACTCCTAAAATAACAAAAAATTTCTCATAAGCTAAATAATCCCCAAAGTTATTCGTCAACCAAACAGGCCAACTAAGGTCCCAAACACAAAAATTCTAGCCACAACACAACAATCTACTTAAGTTGATTACTTTGAAGAATTAGAATTTCCTTTAAACTATTACATCCCAAGTTCCATACACACACACACAAAATTAAAAATAAATAAAAAACAAAGATTCAAACTCTACTCTCTTTTCTCTTCCATTTTCTCACAATTTCTGAGACAATAAACAACAAATTATTAGTATAAGGAAATGAAAATCTGATATAGCTAATGTGTATTGAACCATAAAAAGCAAATTATCAAGCACCACCCAAGAAAAGCAACAAATTTATTCCTCTTTCTTTCAAAAGGTTCCAAGAAAAAAATGGTTACCAATTGATTAGTATGACCTTCAATAGATTAAAAAGCCTCCAGTGATTGCGAGTCTTGATCATTGACATCTATAGAGGAATTGACAAACGAAACAGAGATAAAAATGAAATTTAGTTTAGCATATAAGACGACGGGAAAAAGAGAACGATAGCAATTTCTCTTTGATGAAAATGAATGACACTCTAACTATAAAACAAAGACCAAAATAAAAACATCACATTGAACTTAATTATCATACATTGTAGCAAACATATTGAGAGTAACATTCCTACAGTCTAGAGAAGGGCAACCATAAAAAAATTTATAACAAACATGATCAAATGCCCAACTCATATAAATTTTTAAAAAATATATTTTAATAGTTTTAAGACCATGAAAACTCGATCTCATTCATAATGAAATCTCAAAATTGAACTACGTTTTTTTTCTTTCCCTAATAAGGAGATGGGAATAAATAAATAAATAAAGAATAAGAATAATACAAATAGCAAAACTCATTTTCAATTTATACCCTTTGGACTTGGGTTACCAATGTTCACCTCTCATCTGCTTCAGTTTCGTTTGCAAGCTCTAGAGTCATTATCTGTCTCTTGCATTCATTTGATTGGGTTTTGGTAGGCGAAATTGAGCCATGACCAAGAACGGAAAAAACACTCAAGAAACTATCGCATTGAAGGCCATACCGATTAATTTGTAAATAGAGAACAATTGAAAATTTGTAGAAAAAAAATGAGAGGTGAGGAGGTTGCAATCTATTGGTGACTATAAGAATTCCATATAATAGCAGCATCTCAAAAGTATGGGTTAATGGAGAGACACAACAGATTTGAAGATAAAATATCAGTGACTATAAAAATCTCGTATAATAGCAGCATCTCAAGAGTCTGGGTTAATGGAGTGACACACAATAGAAATGGAGATAAAGTCACACCTGAATTTAAAAAGAGACTTAATAAATGGCAATCTGTAAAACAAAAAACAAAAATAAATAAATAAATAAATGATGACATGGCGCTGATGTGGCTTAACTGGAGCGTAGCAACAATAAATGCTACGCTTCAGCTTTTAGATATATATAGATTGTGAAAATAAGAATTTGTTCACGAAGGCATAACACCATTGCCCATGCATATATGCCAAGAAAGTATTGCGGCAAAATCAAAATTTTGCAAGCAACCAAAAAACAAACGCAAATGAATGAAAATTCAAACTCAAAGACAAATTTATGAATCAATTACCAAATATCAATATCTAAGTGTGACAAATCTATACCAATATGGAAAATTTATAAATGAAGAAACAAAAAACACTTGGAGGATTCCAATCATAAATCCAAGAATAGCATGCATTTTATCAAATAATTACATAAGTAATCCCAAGATACCAGAAAACACCAAATGTATGTAACATTTCAACTTAAATTCACTTCGTACACCGTAATGCATGTATATATGTAGAGACCAAAAAGATCACAACACTAACAAACAAGGAACAAAACTTATAGCATGGTCATTGCACTAATCTTGATCTAGTGTACAGAGCATGATAACTTGTCCAAGACTGAGTCTTGGTGATTGAGCTAAGCTTCTCTCATGGAAATAAACAAATTTCACGAAAAGTCCACACCCAAATTCTTTAAAGATGACAAAGCCTTTTCTTTTCACTGGGATATGTTATCAAACATGTTGAGTATAGAAGGAATGAACATAAACTGTGATATCAATTGGCCATGAATTCCTAAATACCCAAAACAAATACCATTCAAGATACATCATTCCATCAAACACTAACCATAATCATCAAAGAGATCAACATGGGTATCAAAGGAAACAAAAAAAAAAAAAAAAAATCATCAAGAACATCCATGGTAGAAAATTTCATGGCCAAGAAAATCCGGAAAATTCGTCATAC
This sequence comes from Lithocarpus polystachyus, assembly GCA_033629205.1. Classification (NCBI taxonomy): domain Eukaryota; kingdom Viridiplantae; phylum Streptophyta; class Magnoliopsida; order Fagales; family Fagaceae; genus Lithocarpus; species Lithocarpus polystachyus. Next base: position 5,931,869 of record CM066172.1, read on the forward strand.
CAAAACTTAGGGAAATAGACTCACCCCATTCGTTGCTTGAAAGATTTGTGATTGCTTGAATCTTGGAGCAAGAATTATCATCCTTTGTTGGAGGAACAACATACCATAAGATGTAGAAGGTTTTTAGATTGCCCATTAAAGCATTTGTCTATCCAGGATGAGAAGGCCACGGATTACGGGGGGGAAAGGTGAAGCGATGAGAGGGGCAGTACTGAGGTTGCCGTCGCTGCCCAGTGGGAATTGTAGAAGATGACCCAACTTTGGCAAAAATTCATTTTGTTTGGCGTTTGGGGAAAATGATCCCATGGAATAGGAAAACGTATTATGATATTCCATAAACCAATTTGGAAGTTTTCAATGCGAAAATTTCAATACCCGCCCATTTTCATCTCAAATTTGAATGTATCTCAGAATTGACGGGTTAAACCGACCGTAGAATATCAAATTGAAGTGGAATGACATGACAAATAAGCTTATGTCATCAGTTTTTAACGAGGTGTCTTTTGTTTATTGGCTGGGACTACAAGGTCAGCAAGCTGACTTTGTAGTCCTAGACTAGCTAAGAATTTTCCAATTTTTCCAGTCATCTATATCTATATATATCTAAAAGCTGAAGTGTAGTATTTATTATTGCTACACTCTAGTTAAGCCACATTATCACCACATCACAAAGTTTTTATTTTCCTTTTTTTTTTTTTTGGGTTTCCATTGCATATATTCTTTTTAATCAATCACATTCTCTCTCTCAACTCATCATCTTCCCATCAAACAAACAGCTAATATTTGTACTATGAACGACTTTCCCATTGAATCCAAATTCCTTTAAATTCAGCAATCAATCATTCTCTCTCTTTGACTTATCATCTCCTTATCAAAAAAATGGCTTCTTTCTCCCATCAAAACATTCAATTGCCTCATTTTGGATTTAAAGCCCACTGATTTAATTTATTTTATATATTTATAGGTTTTGAATTGCTTTCTTTTCACCCCATCAGTCACCAAATTACAACTAGAATTGGAAGGTTCATTTGAGGTCAGTTTTTCTTTTTCTTCCCTTGAACTTCTTTGCTTTTTGCCACATTTTTTTTATGATTTGTACTGGATTTTCTTTTCTAGGGTTGTAAATACCATGTTTTTTTTTTTTTTTTTTTTACTTTTTTCCAATTTTCAATTGGTAGTCTCTCTCCTTGTATTCATGTTTATAATTTTTCTTTATATTATTATGTTTTACCCATTAAAATTGTTAGTGTCTAAAGAATTGGAATGCATTTTATTGATTTAGTACATGATCATTTGCCTTCCATTTGTTTATTTTATTTTCTGAATGGCTTTGTAATTTATAAACTAAATACCACATAAATTCTTGCTACTTTTCTTTTAATCTTATTTAAATCTATGCTAATTTTTAACTTCTCAAGATAACTTGGATTAGAAAACAAAATATTATGATTGATAGGTATGAACCATATGTTATTCCTCTTTTTCTTTGTATTTGGGATTATAACTTAGTTTAATATGGTTATTTTCATTAATTTTTTGACAAATTACAATGTAATGGTTTGTATTGGATTTTCTTTTCCAAGGTTGTAAATACCATGTTTCTTTTTTCAATTGATATTCTATTTTTTTGTATTCATATTTACAATTTTTTTTTTTTTACATAATTGCTTTTTACCCATTAAAACTGTTTGTGTTTAAAGAATTGGAATTTGATTTAGTACATGATCATTTGCCTCTCATTTGTTTATTTTATTTTCAGAAGAGCTTTGTGATTTTAAAATTAAATCCTGCATAAATCCTTGCTAATTTTCTTTTAATCTCATCTAAATCGATGCTAATTTATAACTTCTAAGGACAACTTGGAAGAGGAAACAAAATATTATGATTGATAGGTATTGACCGTAAGGTGTTCTTCTTTTTCTTTGTATTTGGGTACCATTTATCTTCTAAAAAAAAAAAAATTCTTACAATTTATAATTATTGCATCCATTTTATGATTGTGGACATGCATGTAATATTTCTTTATGTTTCCATGGTAATGCTAATGTCCATTACTTTTGTTTAATAGTTCTTATGTGATAAAATGGAAACAAAGTTTGGATAAATTGCTCAATGACTTCTCCAAAAATGCAAAATAATGTTAGCTTTCATATGAAACCAACAAGATTCATTTTCATATTCTAATAAAAATTATATATTTTTCATTTTTTTAATTGTATTGTGTTTTGATACATATCTCACACTATTATAACGTATTACAAAATATTTTGTTATATATAATAATTGTAATTAAAATGCAACATGTTTCCTCACCAATATACACACACACACACACACACACACACAAAATCAAGATAAATACTTCTTTACTTACATAAAATTTATTATATATATTACAATATAAGCACATTATTATGAGATTAGTTTGGGACTATTATTAATCAATCTCAACTATTATTCTTATTCTTTACTTAACAAAAAATAATATGACATCAAAATTATCCTGCGCATTGCGCGGGTCTGCGACTAGTTGCCATAAAAGATAGTGACCTAGATACTAGTGACTAGAGAAAAGTAGTTTGTGAGGGCTTTGATCTGTTGAGTACATATATGGACATTGTACTTTTTACTAGAATATACTGTTCTCACTATGATGTAAAATTTCTAGCTGTATACTCATTTGTATAAAGAAGAGTACTTTGACAGATTATATTGATTTATGGTAATTTTAGATTATCTTTTGGTACATCTCATGTTGCACTCTTTCTATACTGAAAAATATCTATTTATGTAAGGACTAAAATAAAACAATCTATGAAGTTAAAATGTGTTGGAAAAATAAAACATGGTTTTTGATTTCTGGCACAAAGTAGTTTGGATAAGGCACTGCTGTTACCTATTGTAGTTGATGCAGCTGCGGCTGCTACTGGTGACAATTATGGTTAGGTTAGAAATGAGTTTTTGTACAAGTAAATCTGTATGTCATACTGGCTTTATAAGCTCAAGGACACTCAGTTTAAAGTGCCCCATAAGCCAAATATTAAAGAGATTATAGACTTAAATAGAAGATTTGAAGAGAATAAACTATTGGCTTGAGCTGATAAAATATCCATTATCTGTTTATTATATTTAGGCTTCAAGTGTCATAGATTTTTTTTGATAGATAAGAATAATTTTATTAAAGAAAGGCTACTTCATGTACAAAGATCACAAAGAAGCCTAAAGAACTACAACAAGAAAAGATCATGTACATAAAGACAGCATATCCATAAGAGTAAGTATGGAATCACCGTTCATAAATCTCTGTGCATGGGACCACTCATATAAGAAACTAGTAAACGTTGCTAGCAACTGAGACCCATACTTTCCGCATCTTCAAAGATGCGCTGATTATGTTCCCTTCATATGGTCCACATCAAACATGATGGAACCATATTCCATATATTTGATGAATGCCTAACAACCCAATTCCTCCATCTAAACAAAAGGTCACTAATTGTTTCCAATAAAACCCAATGAATCCCAAAGGTTCTAAATACATGGCTCTACAAATCTGACACAACATTGCAATGAAGCAATAGATGGTTCTAAGTGTGATAAATATACAACAGTGTTTCTTTGTTGCCTTTTGGCTTAAGACTAATAGGTGAAGCAAAATAATCCTGTCTTAGAGAATGGTAATGTCCCTCTATATATCTTTTTTTGCCCTCAAAATGGGGAAAAACATTTTCATGTATATCTAATTGATATTTGGATTTTCATGGCTAGTCTGTGATCCAGTGCTGGGTGATGAAGGAAAGCTCTATGTCCCTTCAGAGCTAGTATCAGTATATCGTGAAAATTATGTTTTTTAATTTGATATCCATTGATATGTTTTTTAATTTGCATACCTATCATATCTTATCCTTTTCATATATACAATTTGGATATGAATTTTGGAATATTTGGATGTTATTGACTACTACTAAAGCTAAAAATTATGTTAGACCAATATCTTTAACTGTGTTTGGATTTTGTCAATGAGATCGTGAATATGGGACAGCTGGAGTAATCATTTAATCATGAATAATTACCAATTGATATTAATGTTCTTAATGCAAAGGTTATATAAAAATTGATGTGATGGTAACGTTTTGGTATTCCTTTATGACTAGGTTGTCCCAGTGGCTTCAATGTTGACTCCCAACCAGTTTGAAGCAGAACAGTTGACTGGATTCAGGTATCTACTAGTACCTTGATAGGGTTGGTGTAGCTTATCTTTTTGAGTATGAGTCTTTTACATCTTGATATGTCTAGATATACCATATAGGTCATCAATATATGATTCTCATTTTTCCCTCTTCTCTGCTTGTTTCGGATTATTGGAAATTTGCATGGAAATAAGTTTAGCAGATAAAAGTTAACTAAATGAATAGAAAAGAAAGAGTAAAGTGATGAACAGAAAAGAAATAGTAAAGTGTTCAAAAAATTGGAATATGAAAATTTAAAAGGGTCAATATCTTTGCTTTCCCCTAACTTGTGTGTTATTTGTTGGCTTCTAATCCAGTCCTTAACTACTTTTATGGAAGAGTATAATTAGTTGATATTATCTCATACAAAGTGAAATTAACATAGATGTCCTGTGTTATTATGCTGGAGTAGATTGCATTTTGCACCTGTTTTGCCATTCACTTACTCTTTCTATTAGGAGCGCTCATCCTTCCTCCTCACTTGCATTTATATTTTTCTTTAAATGTGTGTATTAATATATAAATACGTAAGAGTTGAGTTGAACTCATAAACACATTAAATTTCACCTATAAGGTTTTTTATTTTTTGTTTTCATATCCCCATTTGAATCTACTACTACTTGAAGTTTTAGACTAATAAAATTTTAGAAGTGAATCTTAGTATATATTATAAAAGATAAGCTTGTATTCTTTTCTCTATCCTTTGCCTTTGCACTGCTGTAGCTCGTGCCTAAGGATGTGATATACTTGTCACAGGATTGGCTCTGAAACAGATGGTCGGGAAGCTTGTAACATCCTTCATGCCACAGGCCCATCAAAGATTTTGTTATATCGTAATATATTGAACCCTCTAAGACCTATGATTCTTTCACTTCTTTGAATATGGGAGTCTAATTTATGTACCATGGTAAATTATCATTTGTCTATTGCTATCCTGCAATGGTGAAGTTGGAGTACCTTTTGTACTAGGGTTGCAACTTTCTTAGTGCTTTGTAATTGAAGTTATTTACTAATAAAAAAAGCTGTTGATATCTGATTACAAATGTGTCCAAGTCAATGAGGCAACCAAATTTGTATGGTACCAATATCTGGTAAAAATGGTCACTCAAGCTTGTGATTTTAATGCTTATTTGCAATGAAAAGAAAATATTAGCAAATGCAGAAGAATATAGACTGCTAATGGTCTTGTCTTCTATGATCTGCTATTAAATATGGTATCTATAAGCTCTCGTATTAAATATGGATTCCTAACCCCTTTAAACAAGCCTGCTCCACGATGCACATGGATCATTGCAAAGAACTGTAGATATAGTCTTAATGTCTGGAATCTACAGCATGCTGCAGTTAAGTGGACATTATTAATACAGGGCATCATTATAGGCGTGCTGTAGCACTCTGTCTTAGAAGTAATCACATGAACAAGTTACTGGATGAAGTGAAATCCTTTTTGATGGGAGGATTCATAGCTAACTTTGGATGCACTAATTATATCATTTCTGCCAGTCTCCCCAATATGTGGGTATTTGCACTTGGTGGTCAGACTACATGATGAGGAAGCATTGTTTTTTATTGGCATTATGATAATAAAAGCCTAAAGCCTCACCTAATGCCTGATAAGTAATCTGTCACCTCCATTAGCTTCTTAGTAATTAGTCTATGCAATCATGAGAATCCATTATGCTTTCTCAGAAATGGTTAGCGTTTTCCTGGGTTATGAGATTTTCCATTAATTGAATCCATAAATCAACAAAATGTGATATGCTGAAGATTGGGAAAAAGTTGCTAAATAGACTGATTTTAGGAAATAGTTTGGGGAATAGAATGCGCGTGAAACTATTTTGTCAGGCAGACTGATTTTGAAACTCGAGTTTGTCAAACTCGAGTTTCAACTCAGAAATAATATGAGCTGGAATTAAAAAAAAATAAAAGTAAAAAAATCACATGGAACTCGAGTTTAGCAAACTCGAGTTCCAGGGAATTTTGCGCTGAAACTCAAGTTTGCCAAACTCGAGTTCTAAAATCAGTCTAACTAACAAAATAGTTTCACGCGTATCCTATTCACCGAACTATTTCCTAAAATTAGTCCATTTAGCAAATTTTGCCCTGAAGATTGCATGCTTATCATGGCTAATAGAGCATCAGATAAGTCCATTAAATAAGCACTATGGTTTGTCTTTTTTGAAGTCTGTGATGCATTTAATGAGTCTAGATTCTCCAATGTTTGTATTGGTAGCATTAAGAAATTTGCGTGTTAGTTACACTTTGCAAACACAGCACTTCATGTTGTGTAACTTAAGCTTCCCTCCCTTATAATACTATATAAACATTTTATAAATGCCGAAAATTGGATGGGCTGATATGTCAAATTAGAAGCTAAGACGTGATGGTCAATTCAATGTCTATTCTAAGTAAGGCCCCTTGGAGTATTTGGGGTTGTAAAATTCATAGAAATGGTGCATTTTTTATTTTACGGTGGCATTGGGAAAATTTTAAACTAATTAAACATAATATCATTCTGATGAATCGATGTTGTATGGTTGCTAATGACCATTGGTCTCTTTGTGACATATACGGTTAATTGGGTGATGTGTTGAGTGGTGGTTGATCTGTTTTTTTGTTGGCAAGGAATGTTTGGAAGATATAAAAAATCTGCTTCTATTGTACCTTTAATGACATTGAGAATCAATTGAACCTTTAACGGAATTGAGTTATCTACTCTTGACTTCACATTCTATTTTTACAATTGGTTTGAGTTGTCTAATGCATTTGGTAATGTTTCTTATATTTCTTTTATAGATTCATTGATAATATTTCATTGTAATTCTTTGGGGGATTCCTTTCTACAACCTGTATACTTAGGTTTCTCCTCTTATTAATAAAATTTTCATATTAGTAATTTTTTTTTTTTTACTTACCAAACATAAAAATTAATTTAAAAAAGAAAAGTAAAGAAAGGAAAATGTAAGGAACTTGTCCATGAACTTCAAGCATAATACACCTCCCTTTATCACTGAATTTTAAAGTATAATGTATATATTCTGATTGATCGCAGGTAGTGATTACAAGCATAGTTATTGATGGCAGTCTTCATCTTATCGGTAGTCATCAGAAGGAGAAGGTAAACCTTTGTATTAGATGTAGTTACGGTTTGAGATTTCAACTATGGCTTAAACTTGGTAATTCTGGAATCTTAAGTGTGAAATTGTGCTACTATTTCCTCATTGGACATCATCACATACTTTGAGATGCTTAATTATATTATTAGCTAAGTATTGATTCTTTGTTGGAATATATTTATCTCTTCTGGCTTTACTTATATATATATATATATATATATATAATTTGGAATATTGACTCTCTTGTCCATTGGTATGCGTAATAGGATGTGTCTATGTTATTTTTTTCTACTTTCATTAGAAATGCCTACTGGTCTTCTGGTGTGTGCCACTAAGAATATACCTAAGGGGGGGCTCCAAGGCATGAACAGAGATTGCTCCAAGGCATGAACATAGATTGCTTAGCTCGTCAAGGGTGAATGCCCTTGGATTACTTTACATAGCATAGGGCTCTTCATTAGAAATGTTCCCTGTGTTATCTAAAAAACTAAGAAGAAAAAGTAGAGAATACACTTGTAGGGACTCATGTATCTACAATCACATTCACTAATTTGCGCACGCCAAAAGTGATTTCAGTTCATGATTTTTGTTAATTTTTGGTGTGTGTAACAAACACTAAATATTTAAACACCTTTGGTTTGTGTAAACTGTAGTTTTTCTGTTACTACGGTATAATGTGACTATTTTTTTTTTGGCGAAAATGCACTTTTGGTCCCTACATTTTGGGTCAATTCTCATTTTGGTCCCAAAATTGATTTCGTTGCAAATTTTATCCCTAAAAAAAGAAAATCGTTTTTAAAATGGTCCTTGCCGTCAGACAACCAACGGAAAATCCTACGTGTCTAACAGAATGTTCTGCTTGTTGACATGGCACTGACGCGGCCATTAAAATATTATTTAAAAAGATTATTTGGTATTTTTTCAATGCCTAGTAAGCATTTTAATTAATAAAAAAAGCCATGTCAAAACATTTAAACTAAATTAAAAAATAAACCTTAAATCTAATTAAAAAATAAACCTTTAATTTCTTAATTTTAATTTAAACTGAAAATACAAATTTGATTTAAACTTTTTAAAATTTTTTATCACTATCCTCTGCACCAAACCCCAATCCCAACCCCACGAACCCAAATTACCCAACACAACATCAAATTTTCTTACCCAACCCATTGTTCTCTAGCCATTGTTGTCCATACCTAAACACCCATGGCCGAAGACACCAAGCTCCAAACCCAGAAACCCATGGCCGAAGACCCCACGCTCCAAACCCAGAAACCCATGGCCGAAGACCGCAAGCTCTAGTTTGGACTAGATCCAGAGGAAGGAGGCCGGCGATGGTTTGGACTAGATCCAGAGGAAGGAGGCCGGCGGTGTTTTAGAGCAGATCAAGGGGAAGAAGGCTAGCGGTGGTCTGGAGCAGATCAGGCCCGATCCCAGCCATGAATGGCGAAACCTCTCTCTACCTCACCCTCTCTTTTCCTCTCTCAAGCCCGATCCCAGCCATGACCAAAACCCTTACCTCCACCTTTGCCATTCACCAATGCCGCCACCCCAGGCAGTGGATCTCACCCATATGATTGGGTTGACGAGAGATATGGTTAGTTTCGAGTGATGCAGAGCTTTTGATAGGCGGTTGTTTGGGTGATTTGGGTTGTGGATCTTGGACGATGATGCTGTCAGCTCCACTGCAACACTCTCACCATGAGAAATATTGTATTAGGATAATAATTTTTGGTTGAATGTATAATTGATTTTTGGTTGGTTTGTTGGATTTATTTCTTGTTTTCTTGGTATTGATGGAGATTGGATTTGGTTGCTGGGTTTGTTTCTTGGGTTTGGGAAGAACACGAAGAACTTATGTTCTTACGAAAAAATAATGAAAAGTAAAAAAAAAAATAATTAAATTAGATTTAAGGCTTTTTTATTAAAAAAATTTAATTTATTTTTTGTTTAAATTTTCTGACATGGTTTTTTTTATTAATTAAAATGCTGATGTGGCATTTAAAAATACTATTTTAATGGCCACGTCAGTGCCATGTCAACAAGCAGAACATTCTGTTAGACACGTAGGATTTTCCGTTGGTTGTCTGACGGCAAGGACCATTTTAAAAACGATTTTCTTTTTTTAAGGATAAAATTTGCAACGAAATCAATTTTGGGACCAAAATGAGAATTGACCCAAAATATAGGGACCAAAAGTGCATTTTCGCCTTTTTTTTTTTGCCCTGGGGGAAGGGGGGGGGGGGGGGTGGGGGAGGGGAGAAGATGGGGGGAATGTGCATGTGGGAAACAACAGAGGAAGAAGTTCTTCAATATGAGGTTTAGGGTTATTTTGATTAATTTTTAGATATGGTGACAAGTCCCTTTTTAATTTCTTCAAATGTTGAACTAAAAAGGTAATCTACTGGTGTATGAAAATGAGAGAAGCAACTATAATTATATGAAATTAGAAACTTCCAAAATTTGAATTTCATTGTGGCTGTTTCTTCAAATCTTCTTCTATATTATTCTTGTTGAGAGTAGATTGGTGAATTATATGGCTTCCTATCAAACTATTTATTTAGGTGGAAATTTATAGTGCTCTCTCTCTCTCCCAAAACTTGTTTCTCGTAAATGTGAATTCATGAAACCGTCTTATCTCTTCCTTGTTACTAAATTAAGATGCTTACCCCTTAATGAGATATTTGAAAATATATGATTTTGGCCAATCTACTTACTTATTCTTTTTCTATAACTTGCATGTGACAGGATCAATCTCCTGAGCAATTTAAAATTGTTATTCTGAAAATTCCAGCATATTTCATGATAGGTGAATTGTTACTATACTTCCTTTCATATACAAATCTTTCATGGTTGTACTCTGGGGTGCTAAGACTGATTGGTAACTGGGAATTGCTTATTTTATGAAGCTTTTCACTAAATTAATTTGACAAGTTACTTGATCTGGCCTGAGATATGAGACATATTCGTTGAAGTAGCATGTCTAGGGCACGTGAGACATAAATCTTAAATGCAATGATATTTAGGAATGTCTTTTCAAGGTTAAATGCATATGACTCAAATAATTTTGTTTGTATCTCCATTAGATAGTCAAAAATGAAAACTGTGAAAGTGAAATATTGTATATAAATAAAGAAAAAAATAAAATTACATGGCACTATGCGTGCTTTAAAAAAAAATTAATGAGCTTTCATGATAAAATATTTTTACTTATGAAAAAAGTAAAAATTGTGTATGTAAATGATATAATAGCTCATCGTTAGAAACTAGAAGAAAGTTCAGTTATAGCTGGTATAAAGCACAAGTTCATTTTATTAATCCCAGTTTGCTGCCTCAATCACGTTGTCACAATTAATCTTCATTTTTTAAAAGATATTTTACTTCAATATTCAGATACACGTGAAGGGCTTCTTGGTGGTGCGCATAATACTTGGAAAATGGATTACATCATTCACATATAGGAAGGCAGAACATACAATCCCTTAAATTCTTTTTCCCTTTTTGCAAGATGTTCTCTTATTTAATCACTTCCTCTTCCTGCTTTATTCATTGAATCAGGTTCAAATGTATTTTTCTTCATTTACTTGTTTAATTAGATTATTAATTTTGATTTAACTTTTTCCTTGCATCCTTATTTGTGCTTTCAAGCTTCCTTATATTGCAACAAATATGTCCTCATAAGAGGTTCTACATTGACAAGCACTATGTGCATTGCTTGCAGGGAACAGGAGATCTTATGACCTCTCTTCTACTAGGTTGGAGCAATGTAATGCCTCAAAATTTAATTCCACCTCAAATCAAATGCTAGAATTTTTTTTTTTTTTGGCAATAACATTTTATTTTCTATTTATAATTATTTTCTGTGCCATTTAGAAATATCCTGACAACCTTGACAAGGCAGCAGAGCTTGCAGTATCAAGCTTGCAGGTACTCATTTATTCTGTTTTTGCAGTTCATTACTAAAGGTTGCCTTCATAATTAAGTGGAAGTATTTCTAGAATGATAAAATAAATGAATCTTTTAAAATTTTTTTCCCCCCCAAGTGACATTTGGTCACTGACTTGTATATATAGGCATAAACTTGGATGACGTGTTGTATCTGACAGTTTGAGCTCCTAGGTTAGATCTTGCCTGTTATCTCATTCTCAATTTGAGATATCATTCTATCTATGGATTGATTTATTTTTTTTTCAATAAGAAGAAGGAAGAAGAAAGTGAGACTTGGATGAGGCTCATTAAGCGAAAAAAGAAGTTACCTTTTTTTTTTTTGATATATAAAAAAACACAAAGCTACCTTATCATCCAGAAAAGGGTCTAGAATTGATGTTAAAGAGATGTGTTTTTATCGGCTTTCTGTAAGAAGTTGCAACGGATTTGGTAACTTAGAGTCTTCTACTCATGCTTATCCCCAAAAAGAATAGTTTTCTGGTCATCCTTTGGGTGAATTCAAGTCCAGATTCTTTCTTTCACATGATCTTTTTATGAGCCATGGAGGGATTGGAGATCTAGGGAAGTGAAAGAAATTTTCTCTTTGGTTTCTATTTTCACTTGGGTATATTGAATAATTCTATTTGTGAAAAGTGTGGCCATGTTTTCATATTATTATATCCTCTTGTTTCACTTAGAACTCTGAAATCAAATTAAACTCGACCCAACTCAACTCAATCAATCACTAATCCAATTAAGAAGTCGTTACTTTTTATCTAACCAAATTGAGTTGACATCACTCAAGCATAATGTTTTTTGGTAGAGGTCAATGTACTAAATAACTCTCCTTTTTTAACCGAAGTCGTATTACTTATCATTAAATAATATTGATTTAAGTAACTTCTTACTTACATTATATTGCTCAATATATTCCAAAGCTTCTACCTTTGACCAGTTCATAGGCTCCAGTTCAAAGTTTGTTATGGTTCCATTTGTTTACAAAATCCTTGCAATAAATTAAAATATAAATCACACTTATCAAAAAAAAAATATAAATAAAATATAAATCACTCCATATTCTACCAAGTTTCAATGTTTGAACTTTGTCTGTTTCACTTCAATTCCTATGCCTTTATCTCTCAAGCAAGGGATTCAGTACATTTTGTTGATTGTCATGGTTCTGTATTGTACAAGCATGTCGTTTCTGCAAAAAGGTTACTGCATCTAAATTCTTCATGCTTTGACTAGTTTTACCATTAAAATCAATCTTTACTGTCATTCTCTGATGCATATATTTGGTCTGTTGGGGAACTTCAGATTTGGTATACGAAGTGAAACTTCTGTATGTGTGTGCCTACAAAGTAAAAGAAGAAAAGGAAGACATTTGTAGAGGAACCATTACTTTGAGATTATTAAACTATGGCTTGCAGTTACCATCTGTAATTGGATTCAGTTGTTGCACAATTGTAAATTGATTGTTGGAGTGTTTCCCATCCTTGCAGGCACTTCTGCAGAGGACACTGAATGACTATAGAAGCGCGGGATACGATCCCCAATCAAGTGGTTTGGAGATTCGTTTGATTCAAAGCCAGGATGACATTCGCAATCCACAAGTTGCATTCAAAGCTGAAAAATTCAACTAAATGGGTGATTTGCGGTGGGGCATATTTAATAATCATGCTTATCTGATACAATTTAGCATTATTTATAAAAAGAAAATGTGATTTCATCCTCTCTCTGTCTCTCTCTCCATCCCTCCATAAACGAAAAAGATTGCTGCTGATTAAAAACTGAATGCTGACGTGTAAAATTAAAAAAATAAAAGAAAAAAGAAACAATTTTTCCTTGATTACAAAGACAATTGAGGGTTCTTTTGTAAAATTAAAGAATTCATATTACAAATAATCTTTCATCTTGTTTGTGGGGAGAGAGAGACAGAGAGAAATGCTTTTTTTTTTTTTTGGTTGCCCTCTAGCTGATTATACCAAAGTAAGACATAAAGGCAGCCAGCATTAATTAACCACGCTGCCATTATGCTTTAAACTTGCTTCACTGCATTTTGGTACATGCTGCATGAGAGGCCAAATGGGGTAAGTTTAAGGGTATGGTTATGCAGCGATTGTAATTTGAGTTTGTAATTGGTTTCATAAGTATAAACAAAAAATGAAGATGAAGGTTGATTTATTTTGGAGTACAGGTTAGTTGTATCATGCAGACTAATTTCTACCAAGTTCTCTCTAGATAGTGCTCTACCAACCGCCTTCTTGATAGGGTTAGATAAGCCTTCTTCCAAAATTATTTACATGAATGTGATCTTTATTGAAAAATCATAAAGAGGGCATGTTCATGTTAAAAATAGCTTAATTCAAAATCCACAAAACCAAATGAGCAAATGATCTTTAACACACTCTAAAGTTACTACCATATATTTGTAACAAAATAAAGGAGTGGACCACACCTGATTAAAGGCTCTCCATGAGAGCAAAAGCAAGAAGCCACCTGATGAAGGGCCATGCTAACGAGAGGAATAAGCTGAAGTTCCTGCAAGGTCAAGAATGGTTGTGTGTGAGATAGAAAAGATGGAGAGCTACTACACCTCTTCCCTTGCTTCTCTCTTCATATTCGGGTAAAGCAACCATCAAGATACTAAAACAATATGTGTAATCTTTATATATGGGTGTTGAAAGTATCACAATGTATTGGTTTTAAATTTTTAATGGGCCAAACTCATACCTTAGCAAGTAGAGGGTAGGGACCTTTCCATGGTGAGTACTTAAAATGCAAGCCTGTCCCATTAAAGGTTGTGTTTAGCCAAATAAATTACAAAATAATAATAAATCCATACCATTAAATAATAAGGTGCACCAAAATGACCCAATATTAACAATAGTAGTCACAGACCCACATGATGTGTAGGAATAAATAATAATTTTGTAATTGTAATTGTAATATAATGTATAATTTGTTCTTCCTAAAAATTAAACAATTGCTATTTAGTCCAATTAGGTCTACTTCAGTCCACTTTGGTCCCAATCGGTCCAATTTGGTCCACTCGGTCAATTTCAATCCCTTTCGGTCTATTATTGGGACTTCAATTGATTCTTTTGTAGGTTAAATTTTCAAGTTTAACTCAAAAATTCATTTTTTTTTCTTAATTTTTGGTAGGAATGGCAACGGGTCAGGTTCGGGCCGGGTTTCTTTATGCGCAAACCCGACCTGCAGGCCTGAACCCATTACCTGGACCCGCCCGATTAATAAACGGGTTTTTTTTCAACCCCAAACTCTCCCCGCCCGGCCTAACGGGCTCCACGAGCCTTGTCAGTCATGCCTAGCCACAAATCACAACACAAACACAAACGCAGATATCAAAAACACAAGTTTCAGATTTATGGATTTCCCTTTCAAAATCACAAACAAACACAAATCTTAACACAAATACAAACACATATTTCATAAACACAAAATTTCAGATTTTCCCTTTCAAAATCACAAACACAAATACAGATCCTAACATAAACATAAACACAAATTTTATGAACACAAAATTTTCAGATTTTCCCTTTCAAAATCACAATTGCAAACACAAAACCTACCATAAACACAAACACAGATTTCACAAACACAAATTTCAGATTTTCTCTTTCAAAATCACAAACACAAACATAGAAACCCTAACACAAACACAAACACAATATTATCACAAAAACAAAAATTTCAGATTTATGATTTTCCTTTTCAAAATCAAAAACACAAACACAAAAATTACAAACAAAAACAAAGAAAAAACATTGAAAGACGAAATGAACCAAAAAAGAAAAAAGAAAAATCACGGCGTGAGGCTGAACAAACAGGGCTGTGAGGTTGAATGAAGCCATAGGGCCGTGAGGTTGAGCGAGGCCGTGAGAGAATAGTTGAGCGAGGTCGTGAGGGGGGGGGGCGATGGCAGTTCATGAGAGCTTAAGAGAGAGATATGTTGCTGAGATTGAGATTTGAGAGCTTGAGAAAGAGAGAGAGGGGCGGCTGAGTGAAAGGAGTGTATATGGGTAGGGTTTGATATAAGTAGCATATATATAGTCAGGTATTTTAGTAATTTTACTTAAAGTTTAAACGGGTCGAGTCCAGGTTCGGGCCAGATTTTTAACAAAACTCGGACCCGCTACGGTTTTTTTTTTTTTTTTTTTTAAACCCAAACTTGGCCCTATTCTTTATTGGGCCGGGTAAAACCCTACCTTATTAGGGCCAGGCTAGGCCGGGCATCCGCGGGTCGGGCAAAAATTGCCATCCCTAATTTTTAGGTTGAAAAGTTTGAGATTTTATTATATCTAGGCTAAACTCTTTAGTTTTGAATTAAAAAATACAAACAATAAACATTAGAAATTAGAAATACGAGCCCTAAAAATGCAATAAAAATGATAATTATTCAAAAGTATTATTCGGTCCACGTTGGTCCATTTTGCCCACTTTGGTTCTATTCGGTCCACATTGGTCCTATTTGGTCCAATTTGTCCACTTGCTCCTATTTAGTTGACATTGGTCCTATTCGGTCCACTGTGGTCCCATTCGGTCCTATTTGTTCCTACTTTGTTCACATTGGTCCGCTCTATCCTATTTAGTTCACTTTGGTCTTATTTAGACCTCCTTGTTCCCATTCAATCCCATTTTGTCCATTCGGTCCACTTTGTTCCATTTGGTCCATTTAAGTTCACTTCGGTCCATTTAGACCACTTCAATTCATTTTGGTCCACTTCAGTTTATTTTTGTACACTTGCATACAGGGAAAAGATATGTTTAGGTTGAGAGTACCTATTCTAAATCCAAATTTATTTTATATATATATATATATATATATATCTCAAATTTGTAATATCTGAAATTTTAAACTTAGCATTTATTGTTGCAGCACTTTTGTTGAGCCATATTAATATAGCTTTTTAGTCTACTTTGGTCTAGCTAAATTTATGTGAAAGTATTTCTAAATATTAAAGCTATGAATATACAAATCTAATATTTATGGTAGTTATTCGTTTATTTTAACATTATTACTTTTAAATGAATTGCATGAGGTTGATTATACATTCAAGCAAAAAATAATAAAATAAATAAACAAACAAATGTGTGTGTGTGTGTGTGTGTGTGTGTGTGTGTGTGTGTGTGCGCGTGTGTGTGTAATTGGACCGAATAGATCGAAGTGGGCTGAAGAGATGGTATGGACCGAATGGACCGAACATGACTGATTTGACCAAAGTAAACTGAATGGACCGAATTGGAATGAATGGGAACTGGACCAAATAGACCTAATTGGACCGAATTGGCCAAGTGGGCCATTGGACCAAATTGGACCGAATAGACCTAGGTCAACCGAATGAACAGAAATGGACCAAATAGACCTAAGTGGACCGTATACACCTGACTGGACCGAATTTGCTAATTTGGACCGAATAGACCTAGGTGGACTGAATGGACCTAAGTGGACCGTATGGACCGAATAGACCTAAGTGGACCGTATAGACCAAATTGGACGGAATAGACTTAAGTGGACTGAATTGGCTAAATTGGACTGAATAAACCTACGTAGACCGTATGGACCAAATTGGACCGAATTGATTGAAGAAATGGACCGGATTGGACCCAATGGACCGAACAGGACCGAATTGACCAAAGTAGACCGAAAGGACCGAACTCGACCGAATAGACCTAACTGGACCGAATTGGCCAGGTGGATGTCTCTCAAACACAAAAAATAAAAGAGGAACAGTAATTTGAAATTCTTGTTAGTAACTTAGTATGGCTCCGGACACAGCATTAAGAGTTCGAAAACCAGGGCGTTACACTCGATGTGACACAGTACTTCCTTGTAATAATCTATTTGTCTTAATGTCAGTGCTTGTCTCTGACATATTAGAAACTGAAACTTGATTAATCTAGCTGTGGAACCTTTGCTTCTAATCTTTGTCATGTCAATTTGTGGTGCATCGGACAAGTTGGAACATGATCCACAGATATAAATAGAGGGCCAATGATATGTGACAAATGCGATACAATACGGATACAATGATATGTGAGTTCTTGACATATTATGGTAACTTTCTACCAAAAAAAAGAAATTTTATGGTACAATATGGGAAATAGCATAAAGACTAATGCGAATTACATGCTGATAATCTTCTAACTACTTATGGGAAAATTATGAAGTATTTTTTGTATTTCACTTTATACTCCATTAATTACAGTATATTATGTATTTGATTTTTATTTTTTAAAAACTTTGGTTATTTTATAAGGAAAGTCAAATGAGTATATACTAAGTTATGATTGATGGAGCATAAAATTAATAAAACAAAAAAAAGTGAGATAAAGAATTTTTATTCATTCCAAAACACAATGAAATGATGCTCTTTTCTTTCAAACTCATAGTAGCCACTATAAATGTGAGAGGGAGGAGGACCCACATTACCATATTTTGAGAGCACCTATTAATTACTTTTGGTCATGAGGTTATGTTAACGTGTTGTGCATACTCTCAAACAATTGCAACGAAATCCCAAGGTTTAGGCTACTATCTCCTTCATCCTCATTATATTAATTGTTTCATCGGCTTACAAAGGTGCATTCCCTAAAACAAAAGGCCATTAACAATGAAATCCCTTTCATACTCTCAAACAGTTGCAATGGAATCCCGAGGTTCAGGCTACTATTTCTTTCATCCTCACTATCTTCATTGTTTCATCGGCTTACAAAGGTGCATTTTTTGAAACAAAAGGCCATTAGCAATGAAATCACGAGATTCTTGCTACTATCCCTTTCATCCTTGCTATCTTCATTGTTTCATCAGCTTACAAAGGTGCATTTTTTTTTTTTTGAAATAAAAGGCCATTAGCAATTGGCATCAGTTTGGAGCATGTTAAGCTACAACTATATATAACTCTGTTTGAAATAATTTATCTAGTTTTTTGATAAATATATTAAAGATAAAAATTAAAAGCTAAATAAAATAAGTTCATTGTTTTTATTTTTCGCTAAAAATAGTATAGCAAAAAACTAGATTGGGACCTGCAATAATTAAAAAGTAACCAATATTTGTGCAAAAACTATAGCATAGGACCCACAAACAATCAACTTTACCTTTTTTTTTTTTTTTAACAAAAAGTTATAGTGGGACCCCAATGTGCTAGGCTGATTGAACAATTAAGCTCACTTACGCCAAAAAAAAAAGAAAATTTCTTTGCCAGAACTGCGTGGGACTTACAAATAGTAGAAACATTAAGTTTGTATTAAGCAAATTTTTTTTATTGTTTTTTTTTTTTTTATATAGAAGCTGTAAATTTTATAAAGCAATTTAGGTGCATCCTAAACACACACACACACACACACTTAATCTCTACAATAAAATGTAATTTCTAGTTAACTCAATTGGTAAAGTCTTTAATTGTTGAATAAGAGATTTATGATTCAATCTCTTACACCAAAACTGATTGTTGTTTTAGTCTAATAATAAAGAGAGTAATCATTAGAAGCGGACACTATAAATTAAAACTCTATAAAAAAAAAAATCTCTACAATAAGATAATAACTAAATAGATCTCATTAACAGGTGCCATTGGAGCTGATGGAGCATTTGCTAATAGATAATTTTAAAAAAAATTTAATACTCTTTTTATGGGAAATATAAAAAAAAACTGTAAAAAAAATCAGTTATATTTTTCTTTTTCCATAAAAATCTTTTAAAAATGTTCTACGTAGGAACTGTATAATTCAAATAAAATGTTACTCCTAAAGCCTTAACTGACATTGACTTGTAAATTATAATGTCTTCTTTAAATTATAACGTTGGAAATCACATTTTGCATGATTTGCACGTGATGAAAATTTATGTACCATAAAGTAAGACATAAAAGTAAATTATGAAGTAGATCTCTTCAAATCATAGACAGCCATTGACGTGTAATTAGGGGCATCGGTTAACTTTTCTTTCACTAAATTTCTAACATAGAAATTATCAAATTCACTCCTAAACCGACATTGACTTGTAAATTATAATGACTTCTTTAAATTATAATGTTAGAAATCCCATTTTGCATGATATGCACGTGATGAAAATGTATGTACCATAAAGTAAAACGTACAAGTGAATTATGAAGGAGATCTATTCGAATCATAGACAACCATTAACGTGTAATTAATGTCTTTGCTATCCTTGATTTATTTTAATTTTTTTAGTTTAGCACATTTCATATGGAAAATTTCACCCATACAATTAAGCTTATAGTTTAATTGACACTTCTTCACGCACAAAGTGCTTGGGAGTCTAAGAGAAAAAAGTTTAATTTGTAAGGTTAACAGTATCATTGATTCGTAAATGGTTGATGTGTTTGTTTTATTTATTTATTATTATCATTTTTAATGGAAGGCAACTTAATGGAAGATTTTCTTATTATGTATTTTGGCCTTTTATTTTATTTTTGGTAAGAGTCTTAATAGTTGTTTGGTAGCCGGGTGGAGCCAAGAATCTGTTTGTGGGGCCAAGATAAAACAATCCTATTGATTTGTGATTCAAGAAAAACACAAATTATGACATACTATATACATACATACATGTCTACATGAGAAACCAGTAAAAAAAAAAAAAAAATCTTAAATCCAAAGTATAAGTCATAACTCATATATAATACTGCAAGATTATTATATCGAAATTTTTTATTATTGTTATTTTTACTAACATACAAAAATATTAACAAGCTAAACACCCAATTGAGAATCTAAAGGCCATTTTTTATTTTGCATTTTTCTTATTTTTATGAAAAACCATAAGTCCATAACTTTCATTGAAATTAAATATCAGTTGATGATGCTCTTTCGAATCAGTAGGCTGGATGCTTGGATTTTGATGATCTGAAAGGCCTGCAAGGAAAGTGATGAATCAAAGGAGACCGGGGCTGGCCGGCCTAAGACCCTCCGATGGTGAAGTTAGTTTTATTTTCAATAAAGGAAAACTTCCAAGTCTATCCCACAACAAGAATGTCTAAGGAGATTCACTTACTTTTTTTGTCGGAGATAGGTGCTTATATAGGGCTATGGGAGCGATTACCTTTCAATAACTTCCCCCTTCATTTGTGGGGGTCTGAAGATAACTGCCATAGGCAGTTAAGTTTTTGTTGAAAAGTTACACCGAGGTTCGAGGACCTCTCCACGTCCGTACTTTTCTATCCATGGTACTTCGAGTGGGGTTCGTCCATGTTTGGACGAGTAATGGATGTCGTCAATTTATGGACGACCTTTCTTGGCTGTGGATGGGTTATGTTCAGTCGCCCATGTATAGACGACTCTGCCTTGGGGTTGATTTCTTTAGGATTCTTCTACCTTTCTCCTGGAGGAAAGTTCGTGGACGAGCTTGGGAAGACCATCTATGGACGAGCTTGGATTCTATGTAATGAGTACTTAGGTGAGCCATGACCATATCAGTTGCCCCTTCGTCCTTGTGGTGGTCATCTCAAGGTGTCCACTTTCTTTGTCTTCTCTTTTTCTCTTCTTTTTTTTTTTTTTTTTTCGACACGTGGTTCAATTTGATAGGTTTTGGTCAAGGCTTTTCGTTCTTTGGGTCGGATGCCACGTGGCATATCGTGGTTGCTCACGTCCCTTCGAATCTTGAACCCCGTTGCCTATAAATAGTGGAATTCCTCTCCTGCCCCTCTCATTTTCAAAGATTTTCCTCCTTGATCTGTCGTCTAGAGCCTCGTCTAGAACCTCCTTCTCGTCCATAGTCTCCCTCCGTCTAGAGCCAGGTACTTTTCCTTTCTCGTCTCTAGGTTTTTAAGTTTTCAAAGATGTCAACTGTTATATCCTCGTCTAGCAATAGTACGGAAAAAGTCATAGACGAATATTGTGACATCAGTAGCTATAGTAGCCTCGACAATAGTACTAGTGATAGTGGTAGTGGTAGTGGGGGGAGTAGCACGGACGAAGGTTATGTTTCTGGCGTCCCAGGGGTCCCCTTAGAAGTCCTTCAGAAACAACTTAGAAAAACTTCAGGGTCCCAAGCTGGTACCTCGTCTAGTGCTCTTCCACCTAGCCCCTTGGACGAGGAGGAGACTGTTTACAGCTGTGCTGTAGGTATTTCGTCCAAAACAAACGAACAAAGGCTTAACAACCTTAAGCTGTGGTACCAAATTCCTGAGGGTCTCAACCCTAGGCTGCCCGTCCGTGGGGAATGGTGTTGCAACCCCCATTTTGGAGTAGGGGTTTATGAGGCTTATTTCCTAGGGGGTCTTAGATTACCCTTGAATGCTTTTACTAGAGAACTGCTTGTTAGGTTAGGTTTAGGCATTTGTCAGTTTAACCCCAACGCGTGGAAGCTAATTGTCTCCATGCAAGTTTTGTGGAGGGAGGTATTCGGTAGGGACCGTCCTATTACAGTGGACGAGTTCCTTTTCTGCTACAAGCCCACAGAAATTAACCAATCCCTTGGCTTTTACCAGTTTGTAGCCAGGGGTTCAAACTGTAGATTGATCAAGTCCCTGCCCTCGTCTGACAGAAATTGGAAGACGGAATTTTTCTTCGTCTCTGGTTTCTGGGCCGGGAATTCTGTAGACGTTGGCAGGGATACCTTTGCCCCTTATACAGGGGAATTAGGTAACCTTCGTCCTGAAGGTATGTCCCCTACCTTGTTTGTCCTTTTACGTTTTTGTTAATTGTCTAACTTTTATTTACTTGATGCTTTGCAGCTGTTGGACGACCTGCATTGAGTAAATTTTATCGTGACCGCGTCCATAGAGCTCGTCTATACGCTGATAGGGACTTCCACTCCTTGGTTACTCTTAGGCGCTTAGCTAAGTGGGGGCTTGGTCCAGATCCGTCCAACGAAGCCATCGCACACGAGGTTACGATCCGTAGACGTAAGTTCATGACCATTTTACTATCTACTCACTATTTTTGGTTTTAGTTTTAATGTCTTTTATTTTGTAGGAATGACAACCATGAAGGAGAATAGGGGAAAGGAACACGCTGACCAAGGGAGCCGTCCAGAGACCCAGACCCAGACTCGTCCTTCCACTGGGGACAAGAGGAAATCCCTATCAAAAACTCTTGACTTAGGAAACTTGCCCAGCCGTCGAGGGAAGAAACCCAAACATGGGTCGTCTCAGACGGTAGCTAAGTCCTCTCTTCCCTCGTCTCACGCACCTGTCCAGATTTTGGATGATTCTCCAACTCCTGAGGCTACCTCGTCCAAGACTCCTCCGTCCAGAACTGCCGGGCCTGTGTCGTCCCATCCTTCTCAAAGGGTTCCTACGAGCCTTCTTGAGAGCGAGGATTTGGCTTGGGGCCGTTTCGAGAAGGCTGTGCTTGACGAGGACATAGCTGCGTGCTACGATATGTCCTTAAAGGACTTTGAACATTCTGGTGTTCACGACCTCTTTAAGGTATTTTATTTTATTTATATTTATTTTTTTTATTATTATTATTTAATACTTTATATTTTTCTCGTCCAATCATTGTACCGTCTTTATCCTTTTGTAGGCTATGTCGAAGTTCATAGCAGCGTCCAGGCAGGCCACTGAATTGGACAAGACAAGGATTTTGCTAGAGACGAGGGTACAAGAGGTTAAGGACGAATCCAAGAAATGGGCTGAGGTGGCAGCAAAAGCTAGGGACGAGGCCAAGGAGATGCAGGACCACATTGAAGAGCTAAAGGCTGATATCATAGAGAAGGATACTCGTCTTGATCATCTTCACAAGAGGAACGACGAGTTGAGTACCCTTCTCCAAAAAGCCAAGGGAGATGCAGTTGCTGAATTTAAGGCGTCCAAGGAGTATACTGACTTGTTGGACGCTAACTACGCGGCTGGGTTTGAAGATTTTAGGATGGACGCGATAGAGAGATTCCTTGGGCTTGATTTCAGCCTTATCAAACTAAATCTTGGCGGCGCTACCTCAAGCTCCCTAGTCCAGACAAGCTCTGAGGATGTCAATGTTGAGGACGATGCTACTACCCTGCCTAATCAGGACGACGCTGACCCTTCTCCCCAGTGAAGATGAAGGCTTTTACCGTTCATCCTGTGTTTTCTATTTTTCTTTTCTATTTATCTTGGTCTGCTATTTTTAGACCACTATGTAATTTAAGTACAATTTTCTCGTCCAAAGCTTTAGGACGAGCTAAAAAACAAGCTTTAAAATTTTTCTCTTGAGCTTTTTTGGACGTTGGTCGTCCTTTATTAATGAATGAATGCTTATTTTCCTTTTATCCTTTTCATTCATTAGAATGTTGTATGGACGAAATTACTTGCATTCCTTTATTCTCAATTTTAACTTATCCATGATTTGAGTTCGTTCATATTGAATATCTTTTGATTTTATAACGCTCGTCCATGGGTCACTTTTTCAAACGTCATGGAATTAACCCATTCCTTTACCCATTTGGACGGCTCTTTGCTCGTCTTTAATGCAGGTTCTTTCCTTTAAGTTTCAACTTTCAACCTTACTCGTCCAAGGATTGGATTGTTTTAGTTGAAGTTTTAAGGATAGTACGCATTTTTCTCATCCATGTTTAGGGCGAGTATTCCTCGTCCACGGTCGAGTTTGTTTAGCTTAGGCTCGTCTTTTATTTAAACGTTGCCTTGTTTGTTTCCTTGTTTGAGGAAAGTTTAGACGTTATGCCCCTTTGTCTAAGGGTTTGCGCTCGTCTTTAAACCTTGGTTTGTTTCGTAGTCGGAGTCATGGAGTAGGCTATATTATATGTATTTAAACATCCAAACCATACTCATTATCAAATATAACGTTGACAAGTATGGCACATTCTTCTTAGAAAGTAGTGCCTTATTTATACAGACATCCAAACGTTACTCGTCCATAACTAGTTTAATAACTAAACATTTTGGGATAAAAACATTATATAATGCTGAATAATAACGGCAAGTACTCATTTTGGATTCGTCCAAGAGGGTCTCGTCCAAGCTGGTACTTGATTGTTACTGGTAATATCTTCTCAGGTGCTCAACGTTCCAAGGGTGTTCCAATTTTCTCCCATCCAATGCTTCTAAATAATATGACTCTTGTCTTTTATAGTTGACAACCCTGTAGGGTCCTTCCCAATTGGGTCCCAATTTTCCCTGAGCCGGGTTCTTTGTTGCAAGAGAGACCCTTCTCAGAACAAGGTCCCCTATGTTGAAACGTCTTGGCTTCACCATCGCATCGTACTGCCTAGACATGAGGTTTTTGTACCTCGCTGTCCTTTGCTCCGCTTCCATTCTTACTTCGTCTATGAGATCAAGGCTAAGGCGCAGCTGGTCCTCGTTATCCTTGCCTTGGTA
Organism: Lithocarpus polystachyus; assembly: GCA_033629205.1. NCBI lineage: Eukaryota > Viridiplantae > Streptophyta > Magnoliopsida > Fagales > Fagaceae > Lithocarpus > Lithocarpus polystachyus. The sequence continues at coordinate 5,956,442 of CM066172.1, forward strand.
CCGCATCACCCTGTGGTTTGCCATGTGGATTTCTGTAGGTATTACCGCCTCACTTCCATAAGCTAGCTTAAAAGGAGTTTCTCCGGTAGGGGTTCTCGCAGTGGTTCTGTAAGCCCATAAAACACCGGGTAGCTCGTCTGGCCATAGCCCCTTTGCCCCCGCAAGCCGAGTTTTGATGATTTTCAACAAAGAGCGGTTTGCAACTTTTGCCTGACTGTTGGCCTGAGGGTGGGTGAGGGAGGAGTAATGATTGTTGATTCCGAAGTGCTTGCAGAAATCTCTGAAGAGGGCGTTATCAAATTGCCGCCCGTTGTCCAACACTAGAACCCTGGGTATTCCGAATCTACACACTATGTTTTTCCAGACGAAGTTCTTGACATTTTGCTGTGTTATCTTCGCTAAGGGTTCTGCCTCTATCCACTTGGTGAAGTAATTGATCCCAACCACCAAAAATTTCATCTGTCTTGTTCCAAGTGGGAAAGGACCTAAGATATCCAAACCCCACTGGGCAAAGGGCCATAGGGCCGTCATTGGAGTTAGATATTCTGCCGGTTGTCGGGGGACATTACTGAAACGCTGACATTGGTCACATACCTTGACGTACGCCTTCGCGTCTGCTTGAATGGTTGGCCAATAATATCCTGCACGGATAACCTTATGAACCAACGCTCTTGCCCCCGAGTGGTTACCGCACGCTCCTTCGTGGATTTCTCTCAACACATAGTTCGACTCGTCTGGGGCTAAACACCTCAAGTAGGGCTGGGAGAAACCCCGTTTGTATAACACTTCACCCATAAGAATATATTTGGCAGCTCTGATTCTTACCTTCCTGGCTTCACCTTCGTCTTGTGGGAGCCCTCCATCTTTTAGATAGGCAATTATTGGAGTCATCCAGTTTTCTCTTTCTCCTACCTCTTGGACTTCTGGGAGGTCTATGCTTGGCATGTATTGAACCTCGTCAATTTTATCCATGGCCTCTCCTGAAGAGGCTGCTTTCGCCAAGGCATCTGCTTCCATATTTTCCTCCCTCGGGAGTTAGACAAATTTGATGTCGTTGAATCCCTTGATGAGTTGCCTTGCTTTACTCAGGTATTTCATCATTCGTTCTTCCTTGGCTTCACATGTTCCGTTTACTTGGTTAATGATCAACTGGGAGTCTCCTCGGACGACGATGGATTCCGCCCCCAGAGCTTTTGCTAACTCTAAGCCTTTAAGGAGTGCTTCATATTCGGCCTCATTATTAGTGGGTTGGTATTGTAGTCGGACGGCGTACTCCAACTTATCCCCCTCGGGTGATCTAAGTACAACCCCAATTCCTCCAGAATGCAATGTGGACGAGCCATCTACGTTGATATCCCACTTCTGAACCTCGCTTAGGCTGTCCAACTCTTCTTGTCCAGGGGTAAACTCCGCAATGAAGTCCGCTAGCACTTGTGCTTTGACCGCCTTCCTTGGTTGGTATCTAATGTCGAATTCACTTAGCTCAACAGCCCATTGGACGATCCGCCCGGCTGCTTCCACCTTGTTCATTACCTTCTTTAATGGATGGTCCGTCTGGACGTTGATGACATGAGCTTGGAAGTAGTGCCTTAGTTTCCTTGAGGCTGTAACCAACGTAAAAGCCAACTTTTCCATTATGGGATACCGCCCTTCTGCCCCTTTGAGTGCTCGGCTAGTGTAATAGACTGGTTTCTGAACTTTAGCGTCTTCTCTGATTAGAGCCGAGCTCACTGCATGAGGGGACACTGCCAAGTACAGGTACAATTCTTCACCAGGGATCGATGGGCTCAACAAAGGAGCTGTGGTAAGATATGCCTTCAGGGCTTCGAAAGCTTCCTGACATTCGTCCGTCCATTCGAACGCTTTCCTAAGAATCCTGAAAAATGGCAAACACTTGTCAGTGGCTCTAGAAATAAACCTGTTAAGGGCAGCCACTCGTTCGGCAAGAGATTGGACGTCCTTGGTGTTGTGCGGGGGTTTCATATCCAGTATTGCTTTAATCTTGTCAGGGTTCGCTTCAATCCCTCTTTGCGACACCATGTACCCGAGAAATTTTCCTGATGAAACTCCGAAGGCACACTTGCTGGGGTTTAGCTTCATGTTGTACCGCCTGAGTGTGTCGAAGGTTTCCTGGAGATCGTCCAAATGTTTCATCTCGTCCGGGCTTTTTACTAGCATATCATCCACATAGGCTTCCACATTTCGTCCAATCTGGGGCCGAAACATATGGTTTACCAACCTTTGGTATGTTGCCCTTGCGTTCTTCAAACCAAAAGGCATCACCTTATAGCAAAACAGGCCTTGACTAGTGATGAATGATGTTTTCTCTTGATCTCTTTCATCCATTCTTATCTGGTTATACCCGAAAAAAGCGTCCATGAAACTCAGCAATTTATGACCCGCAGTCGAATCCACCAATTGATCAATACGCGGTAACGGGTAACTATCTTTGGGACAGGCTTTGTTTAAGTCGGTGAAATCCACACACATTCTCTATTTGCCATTAGCCTTCTTGACCATCACTACGTTGGCCAATCAATCCGGATAGTAAACCTCTCGAATGAAGTTTGCTGTAGTTAACTTTTGGACCTCTTCTTTGATGGCATTATCTCTGTCAGGGGCGAATACTCTTTTCTTCTGTCGTACAGGCTTTGAGGAAGGATGCACATTAAGACGGTGGGTGATAACACTAGGGTCTATCCCCGGCATATCTTCATGCGTCCATGCAAATACATCAGCATTCTTCCTCAAGAACAGGATGAGGTCCTCTTTTACCTTAGTTTCCATTCCTGCTCCAACCCTTGTCTGCATTTCGGGTTTATCCTCGTCTACGGAAACATTCTCTAGTACTTCAGTTGGTTCAGCTACAACTCGTCTCTCCTCAATGTTTATCACTTGCGTGCGCTCGTCCATGGCTAGCATAGCCAAGTAGCACTCTCTTGCTGCTAACTGGTCTCCTTGTACCTGTCTTACTCCGTGTTCTGTAGAAAACTTGACCGACAGGTGATAAGTGGACGTGACTGCCTTCCAACTGTTTAGAGTTGGTCTTCCTATGATGGCATTGTAAGAGGATGAGCAGTCGACTACCAAGAAATTGACGTTGTTGGTTACCTGCTGTGGGTGTGTGCCTACTACCACGGGCAAGGTGATAGTACCCACCGGCTGCACCTTCATCCCACCGAACCCCACCAAGGGCGAATTCACTGGGCGAAGTTGGTTTCGTCCAAGCTTCATTTGTTGAAAAGCGGGATAATACAAAATGTCTGCTGAACTTCCATTATCTACCAACACCCTCCTTGTTGTGTAGTCTGCGATGAGTAGAGTGATGACGATGGCATCGTCATGGGGGTGATGAACCCTTCCAGCATCCTCGTCCGTGAACATGATGGCCTGCTCGTTAGTTGTCCTATCTCCGGACGACCGTCCAGAGAGCTGGACGTTCTGCACTACCTTCAAGTATGACTTCTTTGCCTTGGACGATTGCGCCATTGAATTTCCTCCTATGATTACTCTTATTTCTCCGAGCGGGGGACGTGGCGACTCCTCCGCCTTTGCTTTCAGTTTTTCCTCCTTATGATCTCGTCCAAGGAAATTCCTTAACTTCCCTTGCCTGATAAGGTTTTCTATCTGCTGTTTTAAGTCAAAACACTCGTCGGTGTCATGCCCATGGTCCTTGTGGAAGGGATAATACTTGTTTCTATTGCGCTTATTGGGATCTTTCATCTTCTCAGGCCATTTCAAGGAGGGGTCATCTTTGATTTGCATGAGCACCTGTTCCAGCGGCGCATTCAACTGCGTGTATTGCTGGGTTCTTGTTGAGGGGCCTACCTTCTTAATGTCCCGGTCTTTCTTATCTTCCATCCGTCCCTTCTTTGGACGAGTACCTTGTTCGGAGTGACGCATGGAGTTCTCCATTCTCTCATCTCTCTTCCTTTTCTTGGCTATGATCGCGTCTTCTGCATTCATGAAGTTTTGGGCCGAGTGAACGAGCTCGGCCATAGTTTGAGGCTCCTTTTCGTAAAGCTTGTGGATGAATAAGTCAGAGTTCACTCCATTGTGGAAGGCTGCCAGCAGCAACTTGTCATCTACTTCGTCTACTGTCAGGGCTTCTCTGTTGAAACGAGTGATGAAGGATCGCAAACTTTCATTCTCTCCTTGTTCAATGGTCAACAGGCAGGACGAGGAACGTTTATGCCTTTGTCCTCCAATGAAATTGTTAACAAACAATTTGCTCAACTCCTCAAAGGAACTTACTGTATTTGGTGGTATCTTACTGAACCACACCCGCGCTGGCCCTTTAAGGGTAGTAGGGAAGGCTCTACACATGATCTCGTCCGGGACCCCTTCGAGATGCATTGTAGTTTTGAAAGTGGCAATGTGGTCGAACGGATCCCTTGTTCCATCATATGAGTCCAAGGAAGGCATCTTGAACTTTGGAGGCAACGGGTGGCCATTGATCACAGCTGTAAAAGGGGAGTCCGTTCGATGGACTAAGTCCTCTACTGGGTTTGCTCTCCTCATATTCTCTCGCATCTCATCCATGGCTTTCCTCATCTGATCCATTTCCTTCTCCAAATGTGGCACCCTCCGTGAAGTAGCGCCGCGCGATTGGCTTTCTGGACCAGGATTCCCTCTGTCTTCTTGACTTTGGGCTTGTCCTTCAACGTATCCTTCGTAGCGTTGTCTCCTTTCGTTGATCTCCCTCGTCAATTCTTGGTTTTGGCGGGTTAACTCCGCCATGGCGGCTGCGATGGACTGTATGTGTTGAACTGCAGACGGTTGCATGGCAGGAACCAACTGTTGGTCTCGATGGGGATTGCTGGAAGCATCCCTACTTTCTTGGTGGCCCAGGCTAGTGGCCCTTGATCTTGTCCGAACCATACAGCCTTTTGTCGGAGAAAGCGTGAAACGAAACTACAAACACCACAATTCACGAATTCCCACAGACGGCGCCAACTGATGATGCTCTTTCGAATCAGTAGGCTGGATGCTTGGATTTTGATGATCTGAAAGGCCTGCAAGGAAAATGATGAATCAAAGGAGACCGGGGCTGGCCGGCCTAAGACCCTCCGATGGTGAAGTTAGTTTTATTTTCAATAAAGGAAAACTTCCAAGTCTATCCCACAACAAGAATGTCTAAGGAGATTCACTTACTTTTTTTGTCGGAGATAGGTGCTTATATAGGGCTATGGGAGCGGTTACCTTTTAATAACTTCCCCCTTCATTTGTGGGGGTCTGAAGATAACTGCCATAGGCAGTTAAGTTTTTGTCGAGAAGTTACACCGAGGTTCGAGGACCTCTCCACGTCCGTACTTTTCTATCCATGGTACTTCGAGTGGGGTTCGTCCATGTTTGGACGAGTAATGGAGGTCGTCAATTTATGGACAACCTTTCTTGGCTGTGGACAGGTTATGTTCAGTCGCCCATGTATAGACGACTCTGCCTTGGGGTTGATTTCTTTAGGATTCTTCTACCTTTCTCCTGGAGGAAAGTTCGTGGATGAGCTTGGGAAGACCATCCATGGACGAGCTTGGATTCTATGTAATGAGTACTTAGGTGAGCCATGACCACATCATCAGTATATAACAAACCTAGACTATATTTACAATTACAAGAAATGATATTCATAGAAATTAAATATAATAAAAATCACTATAAGAAACCATTAAATAAAAATAATTTAAATTCAACCATATTAGACAACTATAATAAATAAATTAAAAATCAGTTTCATAGCACTTAATAGAAATTGAACTAAAAAAGAAAATAATAAAATAAATCTAAATTATACTTAAATAGCACAAAAGAAGATAAAGAAGAAGAATAATTTTGTAACATAGAATGCACTGTGGAAGAGAAGGAATTGTATGAGAATTGAGAATGGGAAAGGAGAAAGAATTAAAAAAAAAAAAAAATACTTTTATTGGTTTGCATTGTACTTGCAATATTGTAAACTTACGTTAAAAACATATAAAATGAAATAAATGTAGTACATATTTGCAAAAAAATGTACAATATATTATAGAACTATAAAGTAGCACATGGGAGGGAAGACTTTGGTAAAAAATAACTTTCTTGGGAGTTGTTTACCTTATAAATGTCATAACTAACTTTTTTATTTACAGGTATAAGATATTTTAGTCGCACTTGATGGATGATAACATGAGTAATGTTAACTCAGACCACTCACGTAAAAGTTTATTTTGCATATGAAATTTTTGTGTGGATATTGACATCTACATCAATCATGAAATTTTTGTGTGGCTCTCTCTCTTCTTTGTTGCTCTTCCTCTCTCAATCCCACTTCGCCTCAACTCTCAATCTCGTATCTTTTTTTTTGCTGAACCAAAAAAGTAGCTCAAACCATTATTGTGCAGAATAGTTAATGATATCGTTAGGAAGAAGCTCAACTGTACATTTTGGAAGAAATCTCTTATCGGAGAGGTGGTTTCCATTAGTAAGAAACCAAAAGTGTTTTTTACTTTTTTTTTTTTTTTTTAGTGTAACTTTGTTTTTTAAGTGCTTGACAGTTGACAACCTCGTAGTAAAGTAAATTTGGCCCAAAATTAGCCTATTTTCAGCTAATTCTACTCTATTCCCCACATTTCCCCCTCAATATCCAAACGGGCCATAAAAAAGAGCCACATGCCACACATGCATGACAATGAGTTAACCATAATGTGAAAGAGGTGAAACCATGTCACCAATATATAGTAATTTGGCTAAAATGGCAAAATACCCCTTTCGCCGAAACTTTCCAGCAAAATACCCAATGTCTAAAACTATTTAGAGATGTGCCCCTATTTTGAAAATCAATTTTTAGAAAATTGAGTTTCAATGAAAAACTCGATTTGGCAAAAATCAAGTTTCTTGAAAAAACCAGCATGGAACTCGAGTTCCATGCTAGTTTTTTTTTTTAGTTTGATTGCTGATAACTCGATTTTCGCCAAATCGATTTTTTCATTAATACTCGATTTTCTAAAAAACGAGTTTAAAAGAGGGACATATCCTTAAATAGTTTAAGACGGGGGGCATTTTGCTAAAAATTTCAGCGAAAGGGGTATATCCCCATTTTGGCCATAGTAATTTTATATATAGGTTTGCCATTGTAACATTTGTGTCAATTATGTTTGGATGGAACATGCTTCTTTATTAAATTTAAACATGAATCACATAGTAATATAGGAATTGCACTTTATTAGATGTAAAAACACGCTTATAAAAAAATTATTAGATGAAAAAAAAAACACATATATATAACTAAACATTATAAATTATATATACTTATAATTTTAAAATTATTAATTATTTATTTATAATGTCATCAGTCTGACCATCATTTCAATTCAGGTCGGACCAAAAATCCGAAATCATTCTCTTTTTTGATTTTTTGTTCGGTTCAGTTTTTAAAACTATGATCATAATAGACATGGTATAAAGGCTTGGAATTACACCTAGATTATGGTAAACCAAGAACCATGTGATTGAGGCTGTAGCTGCAAGGCGGATTGGCAGTTGTAACTTCAACAACAAAAGGAGAGTGTTGGGAGAGTAGTCATGGATCCCTCTATTCTATATTGTACCATTCAATTACATGTTTATGGGGTGTAGAAGTTAAAAAGAAAATCAATCAACTTTTACATCCATGCGAATAATTGGTTGGAGCAATGTCCTAATCCGATGGTAGGAGGCTTTGAAATTCGGATTCCAAAATGTGTGGGGAGGATGGGGGGTGGGGGAGGGGGTGGGAAAAGGCTGTTATAATAGACATCAACATCCCCCATAATTCAATGTTGGGCCCCTATGTCTTACTACGCCCAAAATACACAAGGACATCACATGCATAGATTGTAGGTACAAAGACAAATATATTCAAGTATATAAACCCCATCATCCACCAACTCTCACCATTATCTCTCCATAATTGTCACCAAATGGAGTCTTCCATTTCTTGGGCTCTTATAGTAATGGCATCACTAGCAGCCTTAGCCTTTCTCTCAAAATTATTTCCCTTCAAATCCCACCAGCTAAAATTTCCACCAGGTCCCAAACCTTGGCCAATCATAGGCAATCTAAATCTTAAAGGTTCCTATCCCCCCAAATCTCTTCACATATTGGCCCAAAAATATGGACCAATTATGCAACTAAAGTTTGGATCTTTCCCTGTTGTGGTTGCCTCATCTGCTGAAATGGCAAAGGAATTCCTAAAAACACATGACCTTGTCTTTGCCTCTAGACCCAAATCTGCCGCTGGCAAGTACTTATCTTATAACCATCACAATATCACGTGGGCACCTGCTGGACCATATTGGCGCCAAGGCCGTAAGATTTTCCTCTCAGAGTTGTTTAGCTCAAAACGACTCGAGTCCTATCAATACATTCGTGTTGAAGAACTGCGTGCTTTTTTGTCACGCCTTTGCACATTGTCAGGGAAGCCGGTTGTGCTTAAAGATCATCTCTTCCGTTTTACTCTAAGCAGTATGAGCAGAATTATATTGAGTAAGAAATATGTTAGTGATGAGTCTAAATGCGAGACCTCGATAGTGAGACCAGAAGAATTTCAAGAAATGATAGAAGAGTTGTTCTTGCTAAATGGGGTGTTTAATATTGGGGATTGGATACCATGGCTCAATTTCTTGGACTTGCAGGGGTACGTGAAGCAAATGAAGGCTTTAAAGAAAAAATTTGACCGGTTCCTTGACCATGTGTTTAACGAACACAAGAAAAGGATGGAAGGGGTGAAGGATTTTGTGCCAATGGATATGGTGGATATATTATTGCAGCTGGCTAATGATCCAAATATTGATGTTAAGCTCACTTACGATAGTATTAAGGCACTCACCCAGGTACTACGTAAACCGCTACCTTTCTAAAGTTATTTTTTCTATTTTTCTTCGACGTTACCAATTCAATTATATATACATATATATACACAGTACACACACAAAATAAATAGATCTAATTCTTCATTACATGATATTCTAATATATCATTTATCAAATCAAAATCAAATAATGCGTATTCTTAATATCATCGTGTTATATAACATGTCAAATAGGATAAAAGAAAATAAATCTTAATGAAGAAAAAAAGTCAAATGTGAGTAAAGTAAATGAAAAAAAAAAAAAAACTTAATGAGAGGGGAAAAAAAATTTCATAGGTGAGTAGAGTAATGACAAAAACATGAGTCTAGAAATAACAAAAACTTTGTTTTTACATTCTAGCTGAAATCATCATGACACTTAGAATTTAGTGGAATGGATCTGAGTGGGTTGAAATTTAGACCTAAGTGAAAGAGACGGTGGGTGATTCATATTGGTTATCTAAGAGTAATTGAACTTTCTAGTTGGAACGAAACAAAATTGACAATAATGTTAGAAATGAATAAATTCCCCTCCTACACTTGTTTATTTTCCTCCCATGTTCTCTAGTATGTCATGTTTACTTTTGATTGACGTTAGGTACACTACAAATTTTACTACATAAACTTTACAAACTAATATGTTACAATTAAAATTATAAAAAAAAATTAATTAATTCTGACATTCATTTATGGGTAAAACTTACTTTATGTATAGTATATTAGATTCTCCAATTCCTTAGTCAGATAATAATTACTTTATTAATATTCACATTAATAAATTTTTTGTGGATAATTCAATAGTTAGATACCAACCAATTAAATTATAAAATTTTTGGCAATTTTAATATTAAATTAACACAAAGAAAAGTGAGAATTTAAATCATGAATGTCTTAGGCACATTAAGAGATGCCCAACAATTGAGCAAAAAAAGCTTTTGGCAATTTCTCATACTAGTATTGACATTTTGTTAGGATTTACTAGCTGGAGGCGTAGATACCTCTGTAACAATTATGGAATGGGCAATGGCCGAATTATTAAAGCAACCACCCCTCAACAAAAAGGCCACTGAAGAGCTAGATAGAGTGATTGGGAGAGAGAGATGGGTGGAAGAGAAAGACATTCCAGAACTTCCTTATATTGAAGCAATTGTGAAAGAGACAATGAGGAAGCACCCTGTAGCTGGATTACTTGTACCACGTTTAGCTCTTGAAGATTGTGATGTAGTTGGTTACAAAATTCAGAAAGGAACTAGAGTCTTCATAAACACATGGAGTATAGGGAGAGATCCTTCACTATGGGATGCACCTGAAGAGTTCTGCCCAGATAGGTTTTTAGGGAAGGCTATTGATGTGAAGGGGCAAAATTTTGAGCTACTGCCATTTGGTTCAGGGAGGAGAATGTGCCCTGGCTACAACCATGGACTAAAGGTGGTTAGCACTACCTTGGCTAATATGTTGCATGGATTTTACTGGAAATTACCAGATAACATGAACTGTGAAGATTTAAGCATGGATGAAGTTTATGGATTTGCAACATCTCTCAAATTCCCACTTATTGCAGTGATGGAGCCTCGCCTTCCGCTTCATCTTTATTAGTTGTGAATTTGACATGTAATACCTTCTCTTTGATGTACCTTTTTGTTATTATGACTCATTGCTACTAAATAATTGTGTCTTAGTCATGTACGATGTACCAAGTCTCTAGTTTCGTTGAAAATAAACTTTCGAAAAAGAAAAGTTTAATTTGGGCTACATTTTGAAATATGGTGAACAAGATTGACAAATGTGTTTTAATAAACCAAATGTTTTACTTTTTTATTTTTTGGGTAAAATACAGTTAACACTCTTGTGAATTTGACTAATGTCAGCAAGGTTCAAAACTAACTAGCTTGGTTCCTAAACTAGTAAAGCCAACTTGGACCCTAAACAATTACTCTCTCTCTCTCTCTCTCTCTCTCTCTCTCTCTCTCTCTCTCTCTCTCTCTCTCTCTCTCTCTCTCTCATAGTGATTTGGGACCAAGTTGGTCACTTTTTAGAAGTTTTGGACTTAGCTGACGTTAATCCAAATCTTATGGGCATTAACTGTATTTTACCCGTATTATTATTATTATTATTATTGAGTATAAAGTATAAATCACAAGATTTATGTGGTCGCCCAAAACTTTTTGAACTAGAGTGTTAGGGTCACAATTTATTTATAAGTGGGTTAAGACTCAATCCTACAGATTAGACCCCAAACTTCCCTTGGTTCCTCTCAATTTCCTTGTGTTTCCTTGTTTTTCTCCTGTCTCTTACTCTCTCCCTCCCCAGAATTTTCCAATTCCCTACCTCTACCTTCTTCTCCTTTTTTTTTTTTTGATAAGATACCTTCTTCTCCTTTTTATAGTCTCTTATTAGTGGGGTCATAATCATTTTCTCTCCACTTTAGAGGATTCTCTTGGAACTTGTTCCAGATGCCGAATAGTGTTCGAGGGTGGTTCCCTAATGGCACTATCAGTCCTCAGCTACCAGTCTTACTAGGTTCGTGTTTCACCCTGACTACCTTTGTTATCGGTCAGCATTTAGCCGACCACTCAAGAGCCTCTCAAGTTGTTGTCCCCTCGGCCACGGTCCTAATCTCGAGGTTAGGCCCATTACGATAAGGCCCAAGGCCAATTCTCTCACTGCATACCATGTTTAATTCATCTGATGAGCCTTGGGCTTTATGTTGGGTTTTGATCAAGTGGGTAGACACGGTTGCCTAGGCCCAACTCATCCAAATTTTACTAATTCAACTACTTTTAGAATTCTTCGGAATGCTTAGCAAGTTAGCATATTATAAAGATACATGCCAGCAACAAAAAAAAAAAAAAAAAAAAAAAAAAAAAAAAAAAAAACCTAGTTTAATTATCGGTTCAAACAACTAGTTCAATATATAATTAGATATAAAAGATTGGTTTTAACTTACCTTCTTTCAAATATAGATTCCACAAAAAAAAAATCAAGTTTTTTTTTTTTTTTTAATTATTGTATGATTAGATACATATTCCAACGAAAACCTAGTATTAAATTTGAAGTTATTTGCATGTTAACTAAAAATTGTTAACATGTGATGTTGAACTTGACCTGTAAAAATAGAAACCCCATTGGAAGCCAAATGTACAATAATCATAAAGACCTCTTAATCTTTGTTGAACTTGATCATATTAGGGTATCACTGAATGTTATGTTGGTATTACCTAATGTGACAATGGAACCATTAAATGTGAGAAAAAAAAAAAGGAATCACTAAATGTGACAAAAGTATAGTTACATGTGATGTTAATACTGCACAATGTGAGAATGAAATTGTCAAATTTGGATATTTTGGCAACTTTTTTTTATTTTTATAATAGAATATTTTGGTAACCTAATATAGCAAGTTGCATACTTATGGGTACAGTACCCTCCAAAAAAAGAAAGAGTAGCGTAAAATTACCATATATATATATATATGGGTTTTGAGATAATCACAATATATTGGTTTTAATGTGCCAAGCTAATACTTTAGCAAGTAGAGGGTAATGACCTTTCCATTGTGAGTGCTTAAAATTCAAGCCCGTGGTTGCCTTTAACCAAATAAATTACACAATAATAAATCCATACCATTAATAATAAGATGCACTAAAATGACCCAATTTAACAATTTATGGTGATTAGTGATTACTATTCACTTTGGGTCTAACAAATGCTCACTAAAATATACTTGAGAAATGCTACGTCCACAACAATTTTACAACATTTTCACAACATTGCTTATCTGTCACTGCGAAGTCACAAAACACAACTTAAATAATCTGACTAGGAAAAGAAAAAAAGAGAATTTAAAACTAAATAAAAAGATTAAGAAAACAAAACAAACAATCAGATGAAATTTAAACACCAGCATATTTCGGTGAGGAGGGAAAGAAGGGGTTTTGGAGGGGGATGAAATTCAAAACACCAGCATATTTCGGTGAGGAGGAAGAATCTTGCTCTCACACACCGGAGGAAGAGGTCGAGGTGGAGACGGAGGCAGAGGGCAGAGGGCAGAGACAGACGACGCTCACTTCTTCTCCCCGCCGTCGCACATCGTCGCTTCTCTATTCTTCCTCAAAACGGTGAGACCCACATATCTCTACCTTTCTCAGATTTTGTTTCTTATTGAAATTACTGAGTTGTGATTGTGATTTTGTTGTTTCTTGCTCTGTAACATTTCATTCTCATTGAAAGAAAGCTGGACTTCTCTACATTCACAACAAAAAATAATAATAATTGGACTTCTCTATTTATTTATTTTCCACGTAAAAATGTCATTAAAATTTTTAAGCTGTTTTTAAATAACATATTTTTTGTTCTTGTTTTCCTGTACACACATTTAAAAAAAAAAAATCAAATCGATGCTTGAGGTGGGAGGGTTGAAAATTGAGGTATAAATGATGCTTGCAAAGTGTTTGATACAATGCCTGAAAGAAATCTTGATGAAGCCTTGAGTTGCTTCAGATTGATGGTTAACGATGGTAGTGATCCCAATAATTATATGTATGTTGGTGCTTTCTCTGCTTGTGCTAGTTTAGGTTATGCAATAGCTTGTAAGAAGATTCATGGAAGGATTTATAGGCATGAGCCGTGAGCAAGAGTTGAATGGCAAAAGTTGGGATGCAAGTGCATTCCCTTGTCATCAAGTGTGGACTCAACCTTTCTATTGAGGTGTAAATATAAGCAGCAGAAAATGCATTCCGCTGGTCATGTAATTTAGGCATTTTTTGCCCCCTTTTAAATATATCATTTTGTCATAGTCTACTCATGAAAATTGGTACCTTCATATTTGCAGAATATGTACGATGATGTTGTGGCTGTGGTGAAAGAAATGTATGGAGATTCAGCCCCTACAATTGTACTTGTTGGCCACAGGTTGAGCTCTTTCCATTCCATCCAAAGTTCTTGTATCTTATAGTTCTCTTGGTTACATACATGGGTACATTGATGCAGTGACCATTTAGTTACAAGTCAAAAGTGTTCAATGCCTTTGGTTTGATTGCTTTTTCTTCAGTAAGATGTATTAGTAGTTTCCTAATATTATAAAGTTAAAATTGTAGTTTTGTATAAGCCATTAATCCGTATAAAGTATATGAACACATACAAGAAGAGATAGGGAGAGGGTGGTATGTACAATTTCATGTTTTAGTGATAGTTTGGAGCTTTGGTGATGTCATTTCATGTTCTTAGGAATAAAGTGGAGTCATGTTTTCTGAATGTTCTGTGTAGCGGGTTAGTTCAAGGAAGGGGCTAATTAGTCTTTTTAGAGAGGGGGAACTAAAGAGAAATTTTAAAATTTTCAGGGGTTGGTTAAGGTAAGGAGGTTTTAAATAAATTTTTATTAAACACTAAAATTTGGTGGAATGAAGAGTAATTGAACTATGTAAACTGGTAAAGAGATATTATTATAGGATGGATGTTTTGGTGTCAACAGAAAGTTTTCGAAGAGTGGAGAGTATTTGTGACTCACTTTTACTCTTATTTTGCTTTGTTTTCATTAACAAAACTTAAATATCTTACTTAATTCTTCTGTTTGATTAGACTTTACTTCCTTTACTACATTAATTAATTATTATCATTGATCTCATTAACTTAACCATCATACAGCATGGGAGACTTTTACATTTCTTGCATTATATGACCCCCATTTTTTGCGTTATATGTTATGAGAATATATTGACTTATTTCATCTTGAATGTTTTAGGTAATTGCTAAACTTGAAGATCCTGCTATGAGTCAATACTGGCTTTGGAAGGCAATGCTGCTACTATTAGCACCAATTCAAGTGGGATTTTGTTCAAGATGTACTTCCTCTAGTGGATATCATAAAGCATGAATGATCAAGTACTGGCTTTGGAAATTGGAATGCAATGCAGCCAAAGCTGCTATTTGCAATCATTTGATGTATTTGTTATTTTGGCTGTTGATGTATATTTTGGTCACCTATTGTGTTGTATACTTACTATTTCTTTGTAACAAGAGTCTATATTAGTCATAGAATTAGTCTATTAGATTTTTTTGTTAATTAGTTGTTATAAACTTATAATATTAAGTGGATATTGTAAAACCAGTTGTGGTTAATAAAGTTTTGAAAGATTGTTTTTGTTTTTTGTTTTTTTTTTCCCTTTGTTGTGATATGACATATATCATTTCTATGATAACTGCCACAGCTATATCATTAGGGATGAGCACGAAAATTGGGTTCGGTTGCAGGATTCACAAGACATGTTGGAGCAACAAACAGTTTTGCTGCTGAACTTTGGGGGCTTAGGGATGGACTTGTGTTGTAGCTTGAATATACCTTGTCTTATTGTTGAGTTAGATGCCAAAATGGTTGTGGATGTCTTAATATTAGCCTACCTATGTTAACAAAGGAGAAAGAAATTATGTACAAGCAAATGATGATGAAAAATGATTTGCATTTAAAAGAACTTTTACATTAATGTTCTAGAGGTAGAAAAGGTTCCTACCTTATTACAAAAGGTTGCCCAATGGGCTACATTATGAAACAAAAATATTAACTGTCAAGTTTCCGTGTTCAAACTAATCTTATGACCCCATATATCATAAACAAACTAATTGCCCTTGCCATCTTCTTGTAATTTTGGACTGCCAACCTTTGTCACATCATTGGTACCAAACTTCCCAATAGAATTGCTTGGATGCTCATTTGACAAATCATAACATGCCTTCTGGAGTGGAGAATTATCCTGAAAATCAAAATGAAAAAAAAAAATTAGTAAAGAGTTTAAACACACAACTATTGGGTTTTAACAGTATACCAATGCAATTATTAATTACTTAAAATCCAAAAAAAAAAAATTATTTAAACATGATAAGTTACAATTCAAATTGAGTCTCATGAGTTCTTTAAATGTAAAGAGAGCACTACAATATTATCTTTTGTAGGTGTAGATAGACAAACAGTTAACCCTATACTAAAAAAAAATAAAAAATAAAAAACACATAAGAATAACAAAGTAAATAAGTACATGCCTGAGATGTGTTTTCATGGTAACTAAATGGTTGCATTCCAACCACTTGTCTAATCATACTTGACTGAAATGGCAAGTTTCCTCCTTGTAGCATATTTGGCAGCCCATAATATGGACTCATTTCGATGATATTAGGAGGGCAATTAATGTTTGGCCACATGGGGGATTCTTCATAACTCTCTTTACCAATCTGTTGTGACTGTTGCAATTCTGCCTCCTACATTATGTACAATATAAAATTCAATATACTTAAACGATTAAACCAAATCCTAATTTCCTTGTGATACAAAATAAAGATTCCTACATTTAAGTTAAAACTCTTTTGTACTCCAAGCACTCTCAATCCCATAGTAGGGGTTGTACAAGACACATTCTCAACCTTAGTAGTTATCTACAAAATGCAAACAATAATAGTTAGTAAATACTATAAACAATTATTAATTTAAAATCAACAAGAAATATACTAAAACCTTCTTTTCCTTGAATTCATTTCTCTCACTTACTTTGGTTTTCTTTTTCTTTTTCCTTTCCTCCTTTTTTCTAACAACTTTTTCAACTATTGACTGCTTCCTTTTAGATGGCGGTCGTCCCTTTTGTCTAACCACTATTGGATCAAGTATGTTTTTAGTCTCTTTAGAAATTGCAAGATCATCTCCACATGAGGTTGAATCTGTAGGAATACATATAGAAATTTTATTTTGATTATGTAAATAAATTTATTAATAGAAAAGTGCAATCCTAATACACAAGTAGGCACAAAAATGATGCAAAATAAAATGAGAAGACAAAAAAAAAATCAACTAACAATTAATACCTGCAGAAATGGGTTCATTACTTCCACAAACAAGTTTTTCTTGTTTGAACTCTCTTTTTAATTCAAGAATTCGTGCCACCACCTTCTCACACTTATCTTCAGAATTTACTGCCAAGTCTGCAATCTCATTGAAGACTTTGTACATTTTATCAAAGCGTTGTGTTTCAGGTTTGACAAGCTGGTTGTCATAGTTGATGCGAACTTTGGTGTGGCTCCTCTTAATATTTTTGCTCCATCTTTTCAAGATGTACTTGTTTGGTACCTGATCAATCTTCCTGTGAAAGAGCACCGTAATTTGATGCCTACACAAAATTCCCCTAAATTCAAAAAACCGGCAATTACAATTAACTTCATTGGTATCCTTGTTAAAATAAACAAGGAAGGTTGCATGCTGGGAATTTTCTCCAAATGCTCCATCTTCTCGTATTTCATATTCTGAAATGATACCATCTTCCTTACATGAAGAAAAATTACAACAAACCTTCCCTATCAACTCTTTTCGAAACTCTTTGTATTTTGCTGTTGTGTAAACACTTTGAAATTGTTTCTCCATAGCATAATGAGTGAAACATGGTATGGATGATTGAAATGAATTGAAATCTTCAGTATTTTCATTTACCACATTTTTTGCCAAAGCCTTATCATATTGTTCTACAAATTCTTTCAAGGTTGTTTGATGATGTACATACCCATCAAAGAATGCATTTATGCTTTCACTCCGCTGTGTGGTTGACATTCTTGCCCAGAATGTATCCTTCACAAAGGCAGGCACCCAATAATACCTTTCATTATACAACTCAAGTAACCATTTATGGCTTTCAAGATGATATTTTTCAATGAACCTACCCCACCTTTCTTCAAATTCTTCTTTCGTTAAGGAATCATAAACAACATTTTTCAAACAAAATTTGATTGATTTATATTCTTTGTATCCTTTGAATTTTTCAGGCATCTTTTTCAAGATATGCCACAAGCACCATCGGTGTCGTGCTTTTGGAAAAACAATCTCTATTGCTTTTTTCATGGCCTTGTCTTGATCTGTAATTATTGCATTAGGAGGAACTCTAGACATACATATAAGCCAAGACTCAAATAGCCATCTAAATGTATCTCTATCTTCACCAGAAATCAATCCACATCCTAGTAATATCGATTGTCCATGATGGTTTACACCAACAAAAGGAGCAAATGGCATGCTGTATTTGTTAACCAAGTACGTCGTGTCAAATGTAACCACATCACCAAACTCTTTAAATGCTTCCCTACTTCTTGCGTCTGCCCAAAATACATTCTTTAATCGACCATCTTCAGTAAAATCCATCGTGTAAAAGAAGTTAGAATTGTCGGCTTGCATTTTTAAAAAGTACTTATTCATTGCTACAGCATCTCCTTCCCTGAGCTCCAAACGCTTGACTCTATCCAAGTGGTTTCTACAATCTTTCCCTAGAAATGGCAAGTTTTCATGCCCCCCTGCCTCAACCACCAATGAATTGAAATTCTTATTCATTTTAATACCAGCTTTAGCATTCAACTCAAGTAGTCTTCTCACATGTGGTTTTAATACTCTGTTGCATTTATAAAATCGGGTTTTGCTTGGACTTAATCCATGGTTATGTTCAAGTTCCATTGATTTCAATATCCACCCATCTAAGCATCGAATCATATTAAAATGAGCTTTGCAACCTGTTTTCGATTGTGGCTGTGCTTTAAGTGAGTTGCTAGCTTTAATCTGTTGCTTTCCAGCACGATTACAAGCTACAGTCAAAGACTCCACCTCCCCATCATTTCCCTTTCTAGATGTTCTTTTAGCCACTGCAAAACCCTTTTTGTTACCATACCTTGTAAAATATTCCATGATATCATCAATGGAACCAAACAACAATCCTACACAAGGATCCTCCACTTTATCTTCTACCTTTCTTGTTTCCTCTTTTTCATTCTCAACATTATCTTCATTCAACTCATTATTTTTCAGATCCACTGTATCCTTCATTTTATTATCACTATTGTGTTCATTCAGCTCTACAAGCCTAGAACCACTTGTTATTTCTTCTTCCATGTGTCTGAAATATACATTATATAATGCACAGTATTTTAAAACAAAGTATGAAAATGGAATTAAAATTAAAAAAAAAAATCACTACCATCACTAACCATCAATCTGAAACAAATCAAGGCTAAACAAATCATTACATTTTTTGCCCCCTATATTTTAAAATATAGGGGGCAAAAAATGCCTAAATTACATGACCAGCGGAATGCATTTTCTGCTGCTTATATTTACACCTCAATAGAAAGGTTGAGTCCACACTTGATGACAAGGGAATGCACTTGCATCCCAACTTTTGCCATTCAACTCTTGCTCACGGCTCATGCCTATAAATCCTTCCATGAATCTTCTTACAAGCTATTGCATAACCTAAACTAGCACAAGCAGAGAAAGCACCAACATACATATAATTATTGGGATCACTACCATCGTTAACCATCAATCTGAAGCAACTCAAGGCTTCATCAAGATTTCTTTCAGGCATTGTATCAAACACTTTGCAAGCATCATTTATACCTCAATTTTCAACCCTCCCACCTCAAGCATCGATTTGATTTTTTTTTTTTAAATGTGTGTACAGGAAAACAAGAACAAAAAATATGTTATTTAAAAACAGCTTAAAAATTTTAATGACATTTTTACGTGGAAAATAAATAAATAGAGAAGTCCAATTATTATTATTTTTTGTTGTGAATGTAGAGAAGTCCAGCTTTCTTTCAATGAGAATGAAATGTTACAGAGCAAGAAACAACAAAATCACAATCACAACTCAGTAATTTCAATAAGAAACAAAATCTGAGAAAGGTAGAGATATGTGGGTCTCACCGTTTTGAGGAAGAATAGAGAAGCGACGATGTGCGACGGCGGGGAGAAGAAGTGAGCGTCGTCTGTCTCTGCCCTCTGCCCTCTGCCTCCGTCTCCACCTCGACCTCTTCCTCCGGTGTGTGAGAGCAAGATTCTTCCTCCTCACCGAAATATGCTGGTGTTTTGAATTTCATCCCCCTCCAAAACCCCTTCTTTCCCTCCTCACCGAAATATGCTGGTGTTTAAATTTCATCTGATTGTTTGTTTTGTTTTCTTAATCTTTTTATTTAGTTTTAAATTCTCTTTTTTTCTTTTCCTAGTCAGATTATTTAAGTTGTGTTTTGTGACTTCGCAGTGACAGATAAGCAATGTTGTGGAAATATTGTAAAATTGTTGTAGACGTAGCATTTCTCAATATACTTCAACTAATTCATGTTTTATTAAATACTTAAAAACAATGACTATGTTAGCCCACAACATTAAAAAGAAAAGAAAAAAGAAAAAAAATTTTACAGTACAACACATCCACAACAAATGTTATGGACACTAACACCGAAAGTCGCATGCTGGCATTTCGCCCAACCATGGGAGGTGGGATTCTCTTCTAAGTTCTGAGTACAGTGGAAGTCAAGATGTTTTGCCAGCTTCTATGCGCACAAAAACTAACATAGATTGTTGTGAAATTAGTTTGTCCCCGCAGGGTTCACTAGTGTCACTTCAATGATAAATTCAGTCTAGGATTTTGAAATAGTGGTTTAATTATTTGAATTTTCTTGAAATCGTACTTCCTTATCACGTTTTGTAGCTTTATATTTGCAAATTGCACCTTCCTCTAAAAGTTCTTGGCTTTTTTTCTAATTGATTTGATGCTTGACATCCTAATGATCTGGTGACATCTAGGAAAAAATTAAGTGGCTCACTTTTTTCTAATTAATTTTACTTTAAATACAATTATAACAATAAAATTATTAACTTTAAGCTAGCCATCCTTTAATAAAAAAAATAAAAAAAAATTTAAGCTAGCATTCAACCTACCACAACCTTCATCATTTACTTGAACTAAGGATCAACTATGAACAAAATATTCGAAATGAGAAAACCGGCTCAAAGAAAGTGGTGCTTCTTATTGATGAAAAGATAAGAGAGAGCTGTTTGAAATGATTTGATTATTTTTAGAGGAGAGCAACTAATACACAAATAAGAAAGTGTGAGTTGATATAAGTTGAGGGAACAAAATGAGGTAGAGGAAGACTAAAAATGATATTAGTGGAGTTGTAAAAAATGACATGTCATTTAAAGAAGTAACAAAGAGTATGACTTTGAATAAATTAGAATCAAGGAAAAAAAGAATATACGTGATTGATCTTGAATTATTTGTTGAGGATCTATAATCGATCCCAAAAAAAATTTGAGACTAAGGTTACATAATTGATGTGAAAAAATCAACTATTAAAATTTGTTTTTAAGTGAATATGTCCTTTACTTATGAAAATTAAGACTATTGGGTAATTCCATTGTTAGATTTTTTACTATTAATAGTCAATAAAATTCAAATAAAATTTTGGAATAAAAAAAATCTCATTATTGCCTTAAGCCTAAAATAGTAAAATTGCATCATGCCCGTCCTTTCCATAAACGATTTTGTCTTTAGCTTATTTCAGTTTGTGTTACTACAAAGTTGTGACTGGGTTCCAAATAGTCTCATGATAAGAAAGTAATAACACAGGAGCACCAAAGGCCTATTAGTGTAGTTGGCACTTGGCACCTTTGGCCGCCACCTAAAAAAATGAATTGATCCACGAACTTTTCATAATGTATGGGTTTTTTTTAAAATTTTTTTTATTTAGTAAAATAGTGTATGAATTTCACATACCATGAGGGAGATGATGCATATAACATATTTGATATCTCCTCCACATGAGAGTAAACTTGAATTCTTCGACTTAAAAAAAAAGAAAAAGAAAAAAGAAAACTCCCTACAATACAATATAGTGAATCTTGCTTGAGCAACTGAACCTACTTATTTCTAGAGCTAATTTGATTGTTTGAAAAAACAACACTCTCTTTTGCCTTCTTTTTAGTATACAAAAGTGATTCCCTTAATTTGAGATTTTGCCTTCTTTTTAGTATACAAAAGTGATTCCCTTAATTTGAGATTTAGGATGAGTTTGGGATGAACTTATTTCCTTCAGTTTATTTAGCTTTTAGTTTCTTTTTTGTACTATTTATGGGTCCTATTGTACTATTTAGCTAACTTTTAACTTTTTTTTTTCTACACTTTTAGTAAAAAGTTTTTAGTTTCAGCTAAATAAGCTGTTCCTAAACAAACCCTTGAGAGTGTGTTTATGATTTGCTTTTTTGCTTTAGCTTATTATTTTCAGTTTTTTTGTTGTACTATTCATGAGTCCTATTACACTTTTTGGTATTATTCATGGGTCACATTGTACTATTAAGTTAACTTTTAATTTTTTTTCTATACTTTCAGCAAAAAGTTTTCAGTTTCAGCTAATTAAACTGTTCCGAAACAGACCATGCACTTGTCATAAAACTGTAGGTTTTTTATTTTAATCTCCCTTTTTTTTTATATATATATAAACCACTAAAATGGACCTAAAATTTAGAACAATTGAAATAAAATTATTGAGCATTACCCTTATAAATACAATCGAAATGCTTAAAAGAAGAAGAAGAGTGTAATTGTAAAAAAAAAGAAAAAAAATCAACTGAAATTACAAAAAAATAAAATAAAGTAAAGTACATCTTTTGCCCTGAAAATTTGAATTGTTTTTATTTTTTATCATTCATGTTTAATTTGCATTTCTATTTTACTATTCACCCTTTAAAAGAAAGAAATATTCATTTTTAGTTTTCTCTTTGTGCGTCACGTGCACGAGACTTGAGAGCCTTCTAGATGTCTCTCAAACACCGAACAAAAAAGAAAAACCACAAAACTTTCAAAATAAAAGAGGAACAGAGATGGCAAGGATTTCTCACCGATTATTGGTTTCTTTATCGACGCTGCTCCTCCCGAGGTTTTAAATGCATTTACTTTATTTCGGCCTTTTCTACTTTAGCTTATAGTATGTTCAATTAGCTCCACTCTCTGTAAAATCTTTCATTTTATGTATCTAGATTTGCGGAGAGTGTGAAGTTAATTAACAAGAAGTTATTTTCAAAAGAGCTGGAAGTTTGGCACCTGGAATGATCATTCTCATGTAAATGGCTGTAACAGGTAATTGTTCGTAGCTGGGATCAACTACAGGAAAGATTGGTCAAAGTATCCGAAGAAGAGGTTTGTATATAGTTGCACATACCATTTATTTATTTATTTATTTTGGAACGTGATGCATATAGCTACTAATATGGGAACAGAGTCAGACTGATGTATTTTGCAACCCACATGGATTTGAATTGTGGCCTCAAGTCTTGACATTAGTTTGGGAACTTGTGCCCTTTTAGGTTTTGGCAAAACAGAACTTGCTAACCTGCTGCATTTTGGAAGCGCTACCAAGCAAGAAAAATCGTTAAGGCATCCGTTTTAGGAAAACCTGATTCTTTTCCCCTCTTTGCAATCAAATGCTTATAAAGCTTTGAAATCATGTAGGGAAATCAAAAGATGGTTTTATTTAAAAACATTTGAGCATTTGACCAAGTATGTCTGAAGAAATTATAAAGTTGACTTAGAGTTAGTCCTCAACTAATTTTCTGATAGGGCTAGATGTTTTGAGGGATGTGAACGGTCCTTGCTAGAGATTAAGTCTTTTTTCTGCCATACTCTCCTTGTTTGGAGTATGGCTTTATTGCATTTTACTTGTTCTTCCATTCCTGTTTTACAGTTTTGCTTGATCATTGTAATTTTGATTCTTGATTTTTGTCCCCACAGTACATCCCCGATGTACTCGGGTTGGCAACTTTCTTAATAAATTTTTTTTGTTATCTATCAAAAAAAAAAAAACTTCTGAAAACCAGACTAACCTAATGTCAATTGATTGCTTAATGCAGTTGGACTATTGGTTTTTTTCTTGTCTGATTTCCTTAAATTGGGTTTTAATCTGTTTTCTAAATCAAAGTTAACTTGAGAATTTACTGCCCAAAAACATATTATAGCTAGTCTACAGTTGACAATGTGAATTACATTTGGTGGTGTTTCTGACATTTCTGTATCATGTCATTTTATTGAAATGTATTAGGTTATATGTCTTGATATGACTTTTAATATTTTTCTAACCTACTCTAACCATACTAAAGTTGTGGAGTGCCAAGAGCCTTATAACTCAACTAGAACTTCTTGGTGATTCGGATAGAGACATTTAGGGTTCAAGTCCCCTCTTCCCCATTGTAACTATTGAAAATACAAAAATTGTGTAGTGCAGTGAGAATTTGAACTTGACATAATACTTTTACATGGTTATGTTCCCCTACTTAGTAGATGCTATTGTTCAAATCTATAGAAGTGGATGTTCAACCCTCATAATATTTTGCTAGGTTATCACTTGCAAGATTTATAGCTATTATGCCACTCAGTTTCACCAAGCTACTTGCTTTGAAGCTTGAGACTTTGCTTTTGTGAAGAATGCTGCTAAGTGTCGAAGGTCTAAATTTAAAAATCTTGTTGATCTGAAATTGAGTTTTTTTTTTTTCTCTCTCTCTCACTTTTCCTTTGTTAAGGAAGAGAGATATTGTCAAGCAGTTAAAAGTTTGGAGTTTGACAGACAACTTGGTCCTTACAATCTAAGCCAGTATGGAGATTGGAAGCATATATCAAATTACATTACAAAGAGCATTATTGAACGGATTGGTTTGTTCCATCTAACTACACTTGGGGCTCTTCATTTTGCAATCTATTATGAGTTTCTTTACCATTGTCGCTTGTGTTTGACTTATTATCTATTTTCCATCTGCGTATATGTTTCTTTTTCAATCAATTTTAGTTTTTTTTTCTCTTTTCATGTTGGTGATATTTAGATGCTTCTTGCTCACTGATTTTCTGTTGTAGTTATGTTTCTTACGAAAAATAGATAAAATAGATTTGAGACTAGACTTTGAAGTTGGAAAATGGTAGACTTTGAGATGGACTGGCACTAGGAAAATGGTGGAAATTAGTCTCATAATTATCTAACCAAGGCTGGGAAACCATGTAACAATAGAAAGCTTTAACGATTCAGAGTAGTGTCATGCTATGGGATACATGTTATATGTCTATAGATGTGTGCAATTTTCTCATTGACTTTATTTTGTGTGGAGGAATTATCATCAAAGAAGAGATTATTGACCATTTCTTAGAAGGAGTTCTAATTTTCTATACAAGGTTTATTGTAGATGTCCTAGAGAGTGAGAGGCAAAGGTATGCTGTCCTTGTGTTCAAGAACAGGGTGGAGGATGAGATTGGACTCACAGGGTGTGTGTTCAGGAATGCAGAAATATGAGGTTGTGGTAATTTTTGGTGAGTGTTTCTTGACGGTATCACAATTGAGAGGCACAAGTAGTAGTTAAAGTTGAACAGAAACTTTTGGTCTATTGTCAGGAAAATATATACTGGGGACATGGTCCCTAAGCTCCTCAAAGATTACATTTAAGCAGTACAATTTGGTACTATAATTTTGGCCTTTAAAAATAATATCATGGCCTACCAAGCTTTATGCAATTTATCTGCGCCATCATATGTTTAAACAGTTCTACTCCTTTTGGGGGCCCCCTTGAAAGGTTTCCATTGTCCATCCCTCTGAGTGTATCGAAGGTACAAACGTGTCTAGATTACGTTAATTTTAGATATAAAAGATATTTTGTAGATATAACGTACGTTGATAAATTACCTCTTGTTTTAAAAGCTCAAGGGTGAATTTGTTATTTAACCGTTATTCTAGTATACATCAACTTTCAAATTTGTCTAACTTAACTCTTACATCATATGAACTTAGACACTGACCACTCAAAGTATCCATTGATTCTTTAGTTTCTATGCCTTATGAGGGACTAAAAATGTGCGATGGGCTTTCTGAAATGAGTCTTTTTACAGCTGAGTATTTGTTGGTGTGGGAAAAAATTTATTGTTGGTGTGACGTGTGTTTGAGGGATGGAGAATTATTCTTGAGCTGCCCACTTAAAAAGACATTTGATCCTTTGATTTTTCCTTATTTGGTATTTATAGGTTTTTGCCTAAATTTTTGGGTACAACTTATTGTGGCTTGTTGGGAATGTAAGCTTGGGGGGGAAGGTTTATTATGGCTTAGACACCAGTTTCTTCTTGTTTGATATATTACATTTGCAAGAAGTGTAAAGAAAGGGCATTTGATTGGCTGGAGCGTTTCTTTAGTAAGATAAATGGCTCGTGCCACTCAGAAACTTCATTAATCATATTTGTTGTTTATACTGCACCTAATGGCTACCACTATATCATTGTTTTATTTGGTTTAGATCATAAATTATATTTTATTCTTATTATTTTTTATTTTTTTATCCTAGTTATCTTCAGTTATCTTGATTCTTTGTTTACTTTGAATCTGTGGTTTATATTTTCAAACTAAGGCTTGGTTGTTGTTTGAATTTATGGTTTGCGTCTTCTGATTGTCAATTCTGCATAAACTTTTAAATTTAAATGATTCATTCAACATGCAGAACCCATTGGAGGAGAGATCACTGTTGCTTGTGAATCAGGGATAGTTACAAACGCTCCTAAAACAGCAATGGAGAAAGCACTAGATGAGCAGATGAAGTCTAGTAAGTTCTTAACATCAGTGGACAATTCTCAGAGCAGAAGATGTTACTATACATCAATTCCTCGTATTATCAAACAAAAAGGAATACATGGGCAAGAACTTACTTCCTTGAATATTGACAAGGTAAGAGATCTTAGAGACTTAGACATGACGTCAACAAATTTTTCTACCATTTAGCATTTACTGATTTGGGTTTTAAATTCCACTGATCTTTTCAGACACAATTGTTAGAAAGTTTGTTGATAAAGGATTATGGGGGGTTCTGAAGATGTACTTCTTGGAGAGCTGCAATTTGCATTTATTGCATTTTTGGTATGTGTAGACCTTTATAAAAAAAATTTTATGTTGAAATTTCTGTTAGGTTTTATGACATCTGAAAATTCGGCAAATGGGACAATCACTTGAAGGATTTCTACAGTTGAAAGCTTTGGTTAACCTTTTACTTGGATGTATTGAAGCTGTAAGTATTGATTTGGCTACTATTTATCCATTGATTTGTTGAACAATTTTGGTGAGATTGAATTTGTTCTCACCGTCATAATGTTGTGAGTAAACTTGAAAGGTGTAGGCATTTTGGGTCCTTTTGTGCCACGTGTCATCTTATGCTTTCATCGCTTTGGTTTAAAGAAAGATGCAGAAGATGATGTGATGATTCTCTTCAGTGCCAAAAACTTGACTTAATCGTTTGGTATAATTGAAAACATTGCCTTGAGATACACAAAATTGTCATTGTTTTCCTTGAGCTCAGAACTTCATTTTCAAAAACATGTGTGGAATATTAGTTGATTTAAAAATACCTCAAATCCATGTAGTTTCTTGTTACTTTGCATAGGAATTCTACGGCACTTTATGCTCTAGGGCCAAAGTTGTGGTTTTGATGGTGCAAATTGCTGAATTTCCTCAACTTTTGTCATTCAACTGAACAAATGTGGTTGGAACTCAAACCTTTTCTTTTGATTGATCTATATCATACAAAAGACTTTTCTTAAAAGTTTGGTATTTTGAATTGAGGTTATTTCAGTGCCTTTATATCATGAGACATCAATCTATTTGAGTTATGATAGAGATTAAATTTCATATTATTAGGTAGGGATTAGTTTAGTATTTGGATTAGTATTTGAGTTTTCTTAGGATTTGTTTCATGGATGTTTATCTTTATCTCTTATTTTCCTAGAAGTTCTATAAAAGCTCCAGATGATTTATTTTGTAGGTAGACTATTGAGACTATTTTTGAATAATGATATTCATTTGTGCAAATTGCTTCTATGTTTGGTGTGTGATTCTAAACAACCCTTGGGTGGTGAAGCCTAGGTTGTCTTGCATCATTTTGCTATTTGATATTGCAAACATCATTATAGTAATTGTGGAATTGGTCATCAAATAACGACACTATCATTGTTAGAATTAGAATGGCATAATCTTTGTTGGAGGTGACTCAAACATATTCTTTGTTGCTATTTTGTGGAATTTGTTAATATCTATTTATTGTAGAAAATTTTACGTGTTTCTGAAATAATTCATAGGTGATATCATGGTAGTATGTAGCTATATAGTTAACATATTATTATGATATTGCTTGGAGTCCTACATGGTTTAGATTTAATTATTTGATTTTTTTTTTAAATGTTGCGAGGATTTTATTTTTGTTAAAATGTATATGTCTATTTTTTGCAGCCTTTTCGTACAAGGACTCAACTATTCTCAAAGGCAATGCTCTTTTCTTATTTATTTATTTATTTAAAAAATTATTTATTAACTGCCCCACCAATTATGTCACAGAATTAGCACTCACTGACTCACAGCCTTTCTATGTGAAATCCCCAATGATATTTAAAACACACTAATTGTTTTTGCCATTTGATTCAACTTCATTGAATCCATTTGATTTACTTGGAAGAATCACGTTAGAAAAAATAAAGATTTTCGGGTTGGTGAACGTTTGAGTTGTTAACCACACGAATATTAAGTGGAAGTAATGACTTCTCAGGCCTAAGAAGTGTTATTGTTCCTGTTAAAAGAAATCTTAACACTCTTGTAGTTTGGTAATTGCATTTTTATGCCATTTTAATTTGTATAATACTTTGTTGCACAGAGATGCAGAAATGATAATTGATTAATTACCAATTGTCCTAAAAATTTAAGTTATTAAGAAATTTTGCAGCTAGAAAATAGGCAATTCAAGCAAACATCATGTGCAAAGCGTCTAAAACAAAATTGTTCAAAACAATTTTGTACCTAAACATTGTTGATATCTATTAAAGTTCCACTTTGAATTTTCTCAAAGAATCCCGGTTTGAAGCCTAATTTTCTTTCATTTAAGCAACAAAGAGAGAGAAAGAACACCAGACAACAATGATAATGAAAAGAAAAACAAACCATGGCAAAATAATTGAATCAAATATAGGTAAATAAAAATATTTATGAAGTTGTCATCTTTGCATATTTGGCTTTGCCTTGATAGTGACTCAGTAAGGATGACGAACACTTTCATGGTGTGGTACAATTTTTTAGTTGTGAAGGACTTTGTGCTTGATATCTATTATTTTCAAGTGCCTCATAGGGTAACCAAAATGTTCATTGAAAAGAAATGTATTTTTATTTATTTATTTTAGAATAGAAAAAGAAATGTAGTAATTGGAGACAAATGAAGACAAATAGACAATTTCCCAATTCTTTAAATCCGACACTTCCAATTCCACACTCTTCAAATCAATTGAAGGTTATGGAGAAATGTAAAAAGTCACAAATCAACTCACGACTGAAAAATCACAAACAAAGTAAGTGAATGATTTTTTTTTTCTTTTCTTGTATTCTGTTCATTTTTTTTAGGGTGTGTTTATTGTCTATTTTAACATATTTTTTTCATCTTAATGTACTGCTGATTTTGATAATATACTACTATTATCTGTTAATTTTTTTAGGTGAATTAATAGACACGCCCTAATATGTCAATGCATCACCCCTTTTAGGAAAATTCAAAGATCTCTCTCTTTTTTTCCTTATTTATTTCTTTTTTCTATTGATTCCAATTTTAGTTTTAATATGTTGGAGTATTACGTAGTTTTTTTTTTTTTTTTTGGTCTCTTTTACTATTGATTGTCACCAAGCAAATTAAATGGTTTGCCCTCTATTTCATTATTGAAGATAACTCTAATATATGTAGAAAAAATAAGAAAAAGTAAAAAGAAAAATGATGGTCATGTTGATGTGTTAATATAGGAAGATAATTCATACTATTATATATGTTAGTAAACCGTAAACCTCATTGATAAATGGGTTTTGCAGAACTGAGAAAAATAGTTTGTGTCTTTTATTTGAGATAGTAAAATTATTATTTCAACTTTCAAGGGTATGGGAGTGGAATTTTCTAATTAAAATAGGTTTTTACCTTTCGCACATCACTCTTTATCTAATTGTTATAACTTATAATCTATACTATTATTTAAGGGGCTTTCCTTATTTGGATTCCTCATTTTTTAGTTCAAAAATACCCCTACACCCCTATATTTATGTAGAGACAAAACTAAATGACAATCAGGTAAAAATGTAACTCTAACTCCTGATATGGGCATGGCACACCCAGGTACTCGTCTATAGAGCCTAAGCTCGTCCATGGGTGGTCTTCTCAAGCTCGTCCACGGACTTGAATCCAAAAGAACTCAACCTCAAGGTAAAGTCAACAGGTCTATAGCTGGGTGGCTGGACAACCCATCCACGGCCAAGAAAGGTCGTCCAAGAGTTGAGGACCTCCATTACTCGTCCAAACATGGACGAAACTCACCTGGAGTGCCGTGGATGGAAAAGTACGGACGGAGAGAGGGCCTTGAACCTTCCTCGAACCTCGGTGTAACTTCTCGACAAAAACTAAACTGCTTATAGTAGTTATACTCTGACCTCCACAAATGAAGGGGGAAGTTACTAAAAGATAACCGCTCCCATCGCCCTATATAAACACCCTTTCTCCGACACAGGAAGGTAAGTCTGAATCTCTCGAGACACTCTTAATAGAATTAGAAGTTTTCTTCATTTGGAGAAGGAAGACTAACTTCACCATCGGAGGGTCTTAGACCGGCCAACCCCGGTCTCCTTTGATTTATTATTTTCCTTGCAGGCCTTTCAGATCCTTAAGAGTCCAAGCATCCAGCCTACTGATTCCGAAGGAGCATCATCAGTTGGCGCCGTCTGTGGGAAAAGTTCGTGAATTTTGGTGTTTGTAGTTTCGTTTCACGCTTTCTCCAACAAAAGGCTGTATGGTTCGGACAAGATCGAGGGCCACCAGCCCGGGCCACCAAGAAAGCAGGGATGCTTCCAGCAATCCCCACCGGGATCGCCAGTCGGTTCCTGCCATGCAACCGTCTTCGATTCAACACATACAGTCCATGGCAGCCGCTATGGCGGAGTTAACCCGCCAAAACCAAGAGTTGACGAGGGAGATCAATGAACGAAGACAACGCTACGAGGGATACGTTGAAGGACAGGCCCAAAGTCAAGAAGACAGAGGAAATCCTGGTCCAGAAAGCCAATCGCGTGGCGCCACTTCGCGAAGGGTGCCGCATCTGGAGAAGGAGATGGACCAGATGAAAAAAGTCATGGATGAGATGCGGGAGAATATGAGAAGAGCAAATCCGGTAGAGGACTTAGTCCATCGAACGGACTCCCCTTTTACGGCTGTAATCAATGGCCATCCATTACCTCCAAAATTCAAGATGCCTTCCCTAGATTCATATGATGGAACGAGGGATCCATTCGATCATATCGCCACATTCAAGACCACAATGCATCTCCAGGGGGTCCCAGACGAGATCATGTGTAGAGCCTTCCCGACTACCCTTAAAGGGCCAGCGCGGGTGTGGTTCAGTAAGATACCACCAAATACAGTAAGTTCCTTTGAGGAGTTGAGCAAATTGTTCGTTAACAATTTCATTGGAGGACAAAGGCATAAGCGTTCCTCGTCCAGCCTGTTGACCATCGAACAAGGAGAGAATGAAAGTTTGCGATCCTTCATCACTCGCTTCAACAGAGAAGCCCTGACGGTAGACGAAGTAGATGACAAGTTGCTGTTGGCAGCCTTCCACAATGGGGTAAATTCTGACTTATTCATCCACAAGCTGTACGAAAAGGAGCCTCAGACCATGGCCGAACTCGTTCACTCGGCCCAAAACTTTATGAATGCCGAAGATGCAATCATAGCCAAGAAAAGGAAGAGAGCTGAGAGAATGGAGAATTCCATGCGTCACTCCGAACAAGGTACTCGTCCAAAGAAGGGACGAATGGAAGACAAGAAGGATCGGGACAGTAAGAAGGTAGGCCCCTCAGCGAGAACCCAGCAATACACGCAGTTGAATGCGCCGTTGGAACAGGTGCTCATGCAGATCAAAGATGACCCCTCCCTAAAATGGCCTGAAAAGATGAAGGGAGATCCCAATAAGCGCAATAGAAACAAATATTGTCGCTTCCACAGGGACCACGGGCATGACACCGACGAGTGTTTTGATTTGAAACAACAGATAGAAAACCTTATCAGACAAGGGAAGTTAAGAAGCTTTCTTGGACGAGATCACAAGGACGACAAGCTGAAAGCAAAGGCGGAGGAACCACCACGTCCCCCGCTCGGAGAAATAAGAGTAATCATAGGAGGAAATTCAATGGCACAGTCGTCCAAAGCGAAGAAGTCTTACTTGAAGGTAGTGCAGAACGTCCAGCTCTCTGGACGGTCGTCCGGAGATAGGACAACGAACGAGCAAGCCATCACGTTCACGGACGAGGATGCTGGAAGGGTTCATCACCCCCATGATGATGCCATCGTCATCACTGTACTTATTGCAGACTATACAACAAGAAGAGTGTTGGTGGATAATGGAAGTTCAGCGGACATTTTGTATTATCCCGCTTTTCAACAAATGAAGTTTGGACGAAACCAACTTCGTCCGGTGAATTCACCCTTGGTGGGGTTCGGAGGGATGAAGGTGCAGCCAGTGGGTACCATTACTTTGCCCGTGGTAGTGGGCACACACCCACAGCAGGTAACTAGCAACGTGAATTTACTGGTGGTTGACTGTTCATCCTCTTACAATGCCATCATAGGAAGGCCAACTTTAAATAGTTGGAAGGCAGTCACCTCCACTTATCACTTGTCAGTCAAGTTCCCTACGGAGCATGGGGTAGGGCAGGTACAAGGAGACCAATTGGCAGCGAGAGAGTGCTATCTGGCTATGTTAGCCATGGACGAGCAGACACAAATGATGAATATTGAGGAAAGACGAGCCGTGGCAGAGCCAACTGAAGCACTAGAAGATATCTCTTTGGACGAGGATAAACCCGAGAGGTATACAAGGGTTGGAGTGGAAATGGAAGATAAGGTAAAAGAAGACCTCGTCCTGTTCTTAAGAAAAAACATTGACGTGTTTGCATGGACGCATGAAGATATGCCGGGTATAGACCCCGCTGTCATCACCCACCATCTCAACGTCCACGCCTCCTCGAAGCCTGTTCGACAGAAGAAAAGAGTGTTCGCCCCCGAGAGAGATAATGCCATCAAAGAAGAAGTTCAAAAGCTAACTGCAGCGAATTTTATTCGAGAAGTTTATTATCCAGACTGGTTGGCCAACGTAGTGATGGTCAAGAAGGCTAATGGCAAATGGAGAATGTGCGTGGATTTCACTGATTTAAACAAAGCCTGTCCTAAAGATAGTTACCCATTGCCGCGCATTGATCAATTGGTGGATTCAACTGCGGGACATAAGTTGCTGAGCTTTATGGACGCCTTCTCCGGATATAACCAGATACGAATGGATGAAAGAGACCAAGAGAAGACATCATTCGTCACTAGTCAAGGCCTGTATTGCTACAAGGTGATGCCTTTTGGCTTAAAGAATGCGGGGGCAACGTACCAAAGGTTGGTAAACCACATGTTTCAGCCCCAGATTGGTCGAAATGTAGAAGTCTATGTTGACGACATGCTAGTAAAAAGCCTAGACGAAGAAAAGCATTTGGACGACCTGCAAGAGACTTTTAACACTCTCAGGAAATACAACATGAAGCTGAACCCAAGTAAGTGCGCTTTCGGGGTTTCGTCAGGCAAATTTCTAGGTTTCATGGTGTCACAAAGGGGAATTGAAGCGAACCCTGACAAGATTCAAGCAATATTGAATATGACGCCCCCACAAAATATCAAGGAAGTCCAGTCCCTTACCGGACGAGTTGCTGCCCTCAACAGGTTTGTCTCCAGAGCCACTGACAAGTGTCTACCGTTCTTCAAGGTTCTTAGAAAGGCGTTTGAATGGACGGACGAATGTCAAAAAGCTTTCGCAGACTTGAAGACATATCTCACCGAAGCTCCTTTGTTAAGCCCGTCAGTCCCTGGTGAGGAGTTGTACTTATACTTGGCAGTATCCCCAAATGCAGTGAGCTCCGCTCTGATCAGAGAAGAAGCAGGGGTGCAGAAACCGGTGTATTACACGAGCCGAGCACTCAAAGGGGCGGAAGGACGGTATCCCTTCATGGAAAAGTTAGCTTTTGCATTGATTACAGCTTCTAGGAAGCTGAGGCATTACTTCCAAGCTCATGTCATCAACGTCCAAACGGACCACCCCTTAAAGAAAGCAATGAATAAGTTAGAAGCGGCAGGACGACTTGTCCAATGGGCTGTGGAGCTCAGTGAGTTCAATGTTAGATACCAACCAAGGAGGGCAATTAAAGCACAAGTGCTAGCAGACTTCATTGCGGAGTTTACCCCTGGACAAGGAGAGCTGGACGAGTTAAGTGGAGTTAGGAAGTGGGATATTAACGTAGACGGTTTGTCCACGTTGCATTCGGGAGGAGTCGGGGTTGTACTTAGATCACCCGAAGGGGATAAGTTGGAGTACGCCGTACGACTACAATACCAACCCACTAACAACGAGGCCGAGTATGAGGCACTCCTTAAGGGGTTAGAGTTAGCCAAAGCTCTGGGGGCAGAATCCATTGTCGTCCGAGGAGACTCCCAGTTGATCATTAACCAAGTAAATGGAACATGTGAAGCCAAGGAAGGACGAATGCTGAAATATCTGGATAAAGTAAGGCAACTCATCAAGGGGTTCAGCGACGCCATATTTATCCAACTCCCGAGGGAAGAAAATATGGAAGCAGATGCCTTGGCGAAAGCAGCCTCTTCAGGAGAAACCATGGAGAAGATTGACGAAGTTCAATACATGCCAATCATAGACCTCCCAGAAGTCCAAGAGGTAGGAGAAAGAGAAAACTGGATGACTCCAATAAGTGCCTATCTTAAAGATGGAAGGCTTCCACAAGACGAAGGAGAAGCCAGGAAGGTAAGAATCCGAGCTGCCAAGTATATCCTTATGGGTGAAGTGCTGTACAAACGGGGTTTTTCCCAGCCCTACTTGAGGTGTTTAGCCCCGGACGAGTCGAACTATGTGTTGAGAGAAATCCACGAAGGAGCGTGCGGTAACCACTCGGGGGCAAGAGCGTTGGTTCATAAGGTCATCCGTGCAGGATATTACTGGCCAACCATCCAAGCAGACGCAAAGGCGTACGTCAAGGTATGTGACCAATGTCAGCGTTTCAGCAATATCCCCCGACAACCGGCAGAATATCTAACTCCAATGACGGCACCATGGCCCTTCGCCCAATGGGGATTGGATATCTTAGGTCCTTTTCCACTCGGAACCAGACAGATGAAATTCTTGGTGGTTGGGATTGATTACTTCACCAAGTGGATAGAAGCAGAACCCTTAGCGAAAATAACACAGCAAAATGTGAAGAACTTCGTCTGGAAAAACATCGTGTGCAGATTTGGAGTGCCCAAGGTTTTGGTGTCCGACAATGGGCGGCAATTTGATAATGCCCTTTTTAGAGATTTCTGCAAACACTTCGGAATCGACAATCATTACTCCTCCCCCGCCCACCCTCAAGCCAACGGCCAAGCCGAGGTTGCAAACCGCTCTTTGTTGAAACTCATCAAAACCCGGCTTGCGGGGGCAAAGGGGCTATGGCCAGACGAGCTACCCGGCGTTTTATGGGCTTACAGAACCACAGCGAAAACTCCTACGGGAGAAACTCCTTTTAAGCTAGCCTATGGAAGTGAAGCAGTGATACCTGCTGAAATTCACATGGCCAATCACCGAGTGATGAAGTACCAGCCCAAGGACAACGAAGACCAACTGCGCCTGAACCTTGATCTTATAGACGAGGTAAGGGCAGATGTGGAGTAGAGAATAGCGAGGTACAAAAACCTCATGTCCAGACAATATGACGCGATGGTGAAACCAAGACGTTTCAACTTAGGGGACCTCGTCCTGAAAAGAGTCTCTCTCGCAACCAGAAACCCGGCTCATGGAAAGTTGTGACCCAATTGGGAAGGACCTTACAGGGTTATCAACTGTAAACGACAAGGGTCATACTACTTGGAAGCGTTGGATGGGAGAAAATTGGAACATCCTTGGAACGTTGAGCATCTGAGAAGGTATTACCAGTAACAATCAGCTTGGACGAGATCCTCTTGGACGAATCCAAAATGAGTACTTGCCGTTATTATTCAGCATTATGTAATGTTTTAGTTATATTACTTATATTACACTAGATATGGACGAAGTAACTTTTGGATGACTGTATAATAAGGCATTACATGCCATGCTTGTTGACGTTGTATTCAATACTAAGTATGGTTTGAGTGTTTAAATGTATAATATAGCCAACTCCATGACCCCGTCCTACGAAAGAAACCAGGGCTTAAAGACGAGCATAAACCCTTAGACGAAGGGGCATGTCTAAACTTCCTTACACAAGGAAACGAGGCAACGTTTATATAAAACGAAACCAAGACTAAACCAAACTCGACCATGGACGAGGAATCCTCGAACAAGACATGGACGAGAAATGCTCACGATCCTTGGAGCAACTTCAATTTAAGAAGTGAAGCCCTTGGACGAGTAAAACTGAAGCTTGGACGAGCATAGAGCCGTCCAAATGATGGGTTAATTCCATAACGCTTAAAAAATAATAATCCATGGACGAAGGTTATGAAATGATTTTCAATATGAACAAACTCAAACCATGAAGAAGTGACATTAAGTACAGGGATGTAAATAATTTCGTCCATACAACATTCTAAACGAATGAAAAGGATGAAGGAAAATAAGCATTCATTCATTAATAGGGACGACCAACGTCCAAAAAAGGCTCGAGTAACTCAAAAGGTGTCTTAAGCTCGTCCTAGATATTTGGACAAAGCAATTGTACAATTACATAGTAAAAGGCTTGTTTTAAGCTCGTCCTAGACATTTGGACGAAGCAATTGTACTTCAATTACATAGAGGTCCAAAAACAGCAGACCAAGATATAAAAAAAAAAAAAAAAAAAAAAGGAAAAGAAGAAAAATAGAAAATAATACAGGATAAACTGAACAGATAAATCTTCGTCTTCACTGGGGAGGGTTAGCGTCGTCCTGATTAGGCTGGGTAGTAGCATCGCCCTCAACATTGACATCCTCAGAGCTTGTCTGGACGAGGGAACTTGAGGTAGCGCCGCCAAGATTTAGTTTGATGAGACTGAAATCAATCCCAGAGAACCTCTCTGTCGCGTCCATCCTAAAATCTTCAAACCCTGCCGCGTAGTTAGCGTCCAACAAGTCAGTATACTCCTTGGACGCCTTAAATTCAGCAACGGCATCTCCTCTGGCTTTTTGGAGAAGAGTACTCAACTCGTCGTTCCTCTTGTGAAGATGATCAAGACGAGTATCCTTCTCTATGATATCAGCCTTCAACTCTTCAATATGGTCCTGCATCTCTTTGGCCTCGTCCCTGGCTTTTGCTGCCACCTCAGCCCATTTCTTTGATTCGTCCTTAACCTCTTAAACCCTCGTCTCTAGCAAAACCCTCGTCCTGTCCAATTCAGTGGCCTGCCTGGACGCTGCTATAAACTTCGACATAGCCTACAAAAGGATAAAGACGGTACAATGAATGGACGAGAGAAATATAAACTTGATAAAATAAGATGATAATAACAAATACCTTAAAAAGGTCATGAACACCAGAATGTTCAAAGTCCTTTAAGGACATATCATAGCATGCAGCTATGTCCTCGTCAGACACAGCCTTCTCGAAACGGCCCCAAGCCAAATCCTCGCTCTCAAGAAGGTTCGAGAAAACCCTTTGAGAAGGCTGGGACGAGGCAGGCCCGACGGTTCTGGACGGAGGAGTCTTGGACGGGGTAGCCTCAGGAGTTGGAGAATCATCCAAAACCTGAACAGGTGCCTGAGACGGGGGAAGAGAGGACTTCGCTACTGTCTGAGACGACCCATGTTTGGGTTTCTTCCCTCGACGGCTGGGCAAGTTTCCTAAGTCAAGCGTTTTCGATATGGATTTCCTCTTGTCCCCAGTGGAAGGACGGGTCTGGGTCTGAGTCTCTGGATGGCTTCCTTGGTCAGCAGGTTCCTTTCCCCTGTTCTCCTTCATGGTTGTCATCCCTACAAAACAAAAGACATTAAAACTAGCTAAAACCAAAAATAGCGAGTAGATAATGTAAGTCATAAACTTACGTCTACGGATTGTAACCTCGTGAGCGATGGCTTCGTTAGACGGATCTGGACCAAGCCCCCACTTAGCTAGACGCCTAAGTGAAACCAAGGAGTGGAAGTCCCTGTCAGCGTATAGACGAGCTCTATGGACTCGGTCACGATAAAATTTACTCAACGAGGGTCGTCCAACGGCTGCAAAGCAACGAGTAAATAGAAGTTAGAAAATTAACAAAAACGTAAAAGGAAAAACAAGGTAGGGGACATACCTTCAGGACGAAGGTTACCTAATTCCCCTGTGTAAGGGGCAAAGGTATCCCTGCCAACGTCTACAGAATTCCCGGCCCAGAAACCAGAGACGAAGAAAAACTCCGTCTTCCAATTTCGGTCAGACGAGGGCAGGGACTTGATCAATCTACAGTTTGAACCCCTGGCCACAAACTGGTAAAAACCAAGGGATTGGTTAATTTCTGTAGGCTTGTAGCAGGAAAGGAACTCGTCCACTGTAATAGGACGGTCCCTACCGAATACCTCCCTCCACAAAACTTGCATAGAGACAATTAGCCTCCACGCGTTGGGGTTAAACTAACATATACCTAAACCTAATCTAACAAGCAGTTCTCTAGTAAAAGCGTTTAAGGGTAATCTAAGACCCCCTAGGAAATAAGCCTCGTAAACCCCAACTCCAAAATGAGGATTGCAACACCATTCCCCACGGACGGGCAACCTAGGGTTAAGATCCTCAGGAATTTGGTACCACAACTTAAGGTTGTTAAGCCTTTGTTCGTTTGTTTTGGACGAAATACCTACAGCACAGCTGTAAACGGTCTCCCCCTCGTCTAAAGGGCTAGGTGGAAGAGCACTAGACGAGGTGCCAGCTTGGGACCCTGACGTTTTTCTAAGTTGTTGTTGAAAGACTTCTAAGGGGACCCCTGGGACGCCAGAAACATAACCTTCGTCCGTGCTACTTCCCCCACTTCCACTTCCACTACCACTATCACTAGAACTATTGTCGAAGCTACTATGGCTATTGGTGTCACAGTATTCATCTATGGCTTTTTCCGTACTGTTGCTAGACGAGGATATAACAGTTGACATCGTTGAAAACTTAAAAACCTAAAGACGAGAAAGGAAAAATACCTGGCTCTAGACGGAGGGAGACTATGGACGAGAAGGAAGTTCTAGACGAGGCTCTAGACGACAGGTACAAGGAGGAAAATCTTTGAAAATGAGAGGGACAGGAGAGGAATTCCACTATTTATAGGCAACGGGGTTCAAGATTCGAAGGGACGTGAGCAACCACGACATGCCACGTGGCAACCAACCCGGAGAACGAAAAGCCTTGACCAAAACCTATCAAATTAAACCACGTGTCAAAAAAAAAAAAAAAAAAAAAAAAAAGAGGGAGGGGGGTAGACACCTCGAGATCACCACCACAAGGACGAAGGGGCAACTGATATGGGCATGGCACACCCAGGTACTCGTCTATAGAGCCTAAGCTCGTCCATGGGTGGTCTTCTCAAGCTCGTCCACGGACTTGAATCCAAAAGAACTCAACCTCAAGGTAAAGTCAAGAGGTCTATAGCTGGGTGGCTGGACAACCCATCCACGGCCAAGAAAGGTCGTCCAAGAGTTGAGGACCTCCATTACTCGTCCAAACATGGACGAAACTCACCTGGAGTGCCGTGGATGGAAAAGTACGGACGGAGAGAGGGCCTTGAACCTTCCTCGAACCTCGGTGTAACTTCTCGACAAAAACTAAACTGCTTATAGCAGTTATACTCTGACCTCCACAAATGAAGGGGGAAGTTACTAAAAGATAACCGCTCCCATCGCCCTATATAAACACCCTTTCTCCGACACAGGAAGGTAAGTCTGAATCTCTCGAGACACTCTTAATAGAATTAGAAGTTTTCTTCATTTGGAGAAGGAAGACTAACTTCACCATCGGAGGGTCTTAGACCGGCCAACCCCGGTCTCCTTTGATTTATTATTTTCCTTGCAAGCCTTTCAGATCCTTAAGAGTCCAAGCATCCAGCCTACTGATTCCGAAGGAGCATCATCAACTCCCATTAAAACATTGCCTAAAAAATAGGACCACTCTTTTATGAATTTTTAAATTAATTTATTCACTTATAAATTAAATTTTGAAAATAAAAATTATATATATAAAATAAAATAAAAGCACAGTTTTTTTTCTATAAAATAGGACCACTAACAAAAAAAAAAAAAAAGACTCATCACACGCGCTTCGCGCGTGTGATGAGGCTAGTACACATTAGGCTTTATGAGTTTTATTGTTTTTTTATACTACTATTTAAGAGATTTTTTTTGTTTGGGATCCTCAATTTTGATGACCAAAATATCCCCAAATTTACTAGTTTGTAAATCTTAAATAATAGGGTGAAACATATAAAATCATTAATTTAAAAACTCCTAAATTTTAGCTAAATTAAAAAATAAAAATAAAAAAACAGTTTCTTTTATGATTTTATACACATTTCACACTTCCAATCAGTTTACTATCATCATCTAGCAGTACAATTTTATGAATTCTATCGATCTCAATTCTCACATTCCATCTTTTATGCAAATTCAGAAAAACAAAAAACAAAAACCAATCTCTATTACGTTAAGTTATCAAAAAAGAAAAAAAAGATTGTTACGTTAAGAGATGATTGCAAAGGAGGCCAACGATCAAAGTAGAATTTCAAAAAAAAAAAAAAAGAAAAAAAAAAAAAAGAAAAGAGGTAGGCTACGCGAATCTTTCTTTTCGTTATTGACATTAGAGTTATTATCATATGTTGTGTTTTATGTGGGTTGTGATCCCTAATCTTAGTTTTTATAGTTTGTGATTTATTTATTTAATTTTTCACTTTGGTGGTGATGTGTAGGTGAAGAATTTATATGGCAAAAATATGATATAATTGTTGCGTTTTATTATGATTTTCATTGGATTTTTACTTTTTACTTAGTGTTTACAATGGGTAATGCTAAATGAGAAAATGCGAGCCGTAATTGAGTAATGGTTGAACGAATGAGACAGGTTTTCTAGTAAAATTGGCATTGGTATGGTTTATATGACTATACGAGGGAAGCCTTTCTTGAAATTGCATTCTTGAAATCTTTGGGCTTATGTAAATAGCCGTATGATTTTCTAGAGTTGTTTAGTCTATGTTCTCTCTCATTTTCTTTTTAAATTTTAATTTATTTTTTGTTTTCTGGGCTTTGTTTGCCCAAATATTCCAAGCTAGCAATTAATTTGCATGTTTAGATGTTTATTGCGCTCAAATTCCTTAATTTTTTTATTTTTCTTCTTAGATAGCATTTTTTTTTTATGTGCCTAGATGTTTATTGAGGGTTGAGTTTGTTGGTTGGTTTTATGTATTTTATGATGTTACTTTTTTTTTTTTTTTTGGGTAAGTATTTTATGATGTTACTTACTGTTATTGCAAGACTTACTACACATTTTCTAATCAATTGTTTTACAAGCCTTGGCCAATATTTTAAAAAAGTCTGCAAGCACAATTGTTTAATCAGCCTGAGGTCTATGTGGTATTCGATGACTCAAACCTTTGCTATTATATATTTTGTCCGCAAAGTTTTAAGCAACCGAGTTGATCATTTAGTGTGATTTGAGAAGTGAAACCAAACTAATGTTGGATTATATAGGCCCTACAAGAAGTTTCTTAGCTACATTCATTCTTTCACATATAAAGGTTTTTCTAGAAATATTTAAAGTGATAAAAAAAATATGAACATTTTTATGGTGGATTCCGGATATTTACATTATTCATTCAAGAGATTGGGTTTAATAATGCACTAATTTGTTGTAAAATGAGGGGTTTTAATAAAATAAAACTAGCTTTTGAGCACACGCATACTTAGAGGCTCTTTTATTTTTACTTCTAAGGGTTAATGATTTACTTTCTTCATAATTTGAAATTACTACTGTAGGGTAGGATTTTGTTTCAAGCCCTGTAAGCAATTTGTTCTCTTTGGGGAGCTAAGCATGCAAGATTTTGTTTTCAAGCGACATAGAAAGTGGCAGTTTTTTGGACTTGCTCCAGCAATCATACATCGACAAAAAATGCGCCTCACTCATGGTTTATAAGCACTTGGAGCAGCCATGAGTGTACCACTACTCAGTGGTAACAGGGGCTGGAACAAAATCCTCCCCTACAACTACATTTCCTAAAAAAAAATACCTAAGTGTGATGAGAATTATGCATTTGTGGGTGAAATAATTTTGTCGTATAATTCTCATCATACCTAGGTATTCTCTGATTGGAAATTTAATAATTTTGATAATAATGAATATAAATCCTTAACCCTTAGAAGTAAAATAGAAGAGTCTCTGAACACGTGCTCTGAGGTTAGTTTAAATAAGCATTTAGAAATGTGGTTTCTATTGTAATTTTTTTTTCTCCACTTTAGATATTTGTGTGGTTTTTTTTTTTTTTTTTTTTTTGAGACTTTAAGTGTAGTTTATAATTTAATAGATTTTATTAGGTATTTTGGTTGTATTAAAACTTAAAAAGTTTTAGTATAAGAATTACCTTCATTTTGAAGGTTCAAAATTATTTTTCTAATTTAAGAGATTTTAGAGATATTTTTTTATCACTTTGGATATTTATAGGGAAAATTTACTTCATTTTTTAAAATGAAGAAATAAATTCAACTAGTTCGGCTATGTTTGGTTTAAGGAAAAGTGAGAATGGAATAAAAAGAACTCATTGTCCATCGTTTGGTTAGAAGGGGGGGAAGAAACGCGTGGAGAAAGGATTTCTATTAGCCTCTCTAGTTTTTTTATTTTCTAATTTCTCTCCAAATCCACAAAATTACTTTTGTATATCCTTGAAATTTGTTGATCTTTTGTGA
Organism: Lithocarpus polystachyus; assembly: GCA_033629205.1. Lineage (NCBI taxonomy): Eukaryota > Viridiplantae > Streptophyta > Magnoliopsida > Fagales > Fagaceae > Lithocarpus > Lithocarpus polystachyus. Next base: position 5,999,113 of record CM066172.1, read on the forward strand.
AATTACTATTATACCGTCAAAGTTAATTATTAATTTATAATTTACAAGGATAAAATAGTAAAATAGTATATTGTTATTATTATTTTTTATTCCTTTTCTTCCTTTCAACTTCCAAATAAAAAACTTCCAAATACTCCTTTCATAAAAAAAAAAAAAAAGAAAAGAAAAAACCTCCAAATACTCGTAAAAATGTGTATTATTATTTCCCCCTTTTTCATTTCTCTCTTATTCCTTCTTATCCTCTTTTCTCTCCCTTTCCACTTATAGCATGTTTGGGAGTTAAAAAAAGGAGGGGGAGTAGAGTAGAGGGAGGGAAAGTATTTACCTTGTTTGGAAGTTTTTTAAAAAAGGAGGGGGAGGGATTTGGAGGGGTTTCAACTCCCTCTAACTCCTCATTTTTAATTCCTCCAAATTGGAGAGATTTTGAGGGAGAGTAGAATAGATAAGTTATTGGCCAAATGAATTCCCTAATTTACCCTTTCTAAATTAACAAAATTCCCCTTTCTAAAGGGCTAATTACCTCATTCCCTCTCCCTAATTTTAAAAACATCCAAACAATGTAGAGGGGAATCATTCTCCTCTATTCTCCTCCCCACTACTCTCCTTTCCTCTACTCCCCTCTACTCTCCTCCCTTTTTAAACTTCCAAACAAGCCAGGGAAAAAAATAATTTACATTTACAAATTATTAATGTTATAAATTTTTAATAGTTTTTATTTGAACACACCATTAAAATTTTTTTTACCCACTAGTAATCATTTACTGTACTCGTCGGTTTGTCAAATGAGTTGTAGTTTTAACATTTTTCTAGTGAAAGTGTTTTACAGGCCCAAAAGTGAGATATTTAGGCCCAAGAATGAGATAAGCAGTCAAACACTTGTTCACAATCCAGAATGTACAGACCTAACTCCCAAGACCACAAGCCGTTTCCAGCGCACGAGAGCTTTCTCTATCTCTTAGCTCTAAACAAAAAAGAAAAACCAGAAAATTTGAAATTCTTCTTAGTATTGCATGGATCTGGACACAGAACTAGGGCTCGTAAAGCACGGCGTTACATTTTTCCTCCTCGCTGTTCCTCAATACACTCTGATTGGCATCGATCAATGTGGCAGATGTTTTCGGTAGGACCTGCTTTTAAGGGAATTAAGATGATTCCTTCTTAGTATTGCAGATGTTTTCTAAAGGTTACTTCTTTTTTTCTTTTCTCGTAGTTATTTTATTTTAACTATGGTCCTCAAAATTATGCCATGAGTATTATAGTTTTTGAAGTTTAAAGTGACCACTTTTAGTCCGTGACAACTTTAAGTGTGTTAAATTATCGATTACTTCAAAAGCTTATGTTGTTGGGAAATTGTTAATTTAATCATTTATACATAATTCTAACACTCTTCTCACGTATCGGCCTAAACTTCTTCTTAATAAATAATATTTTATTGGGAGGTTGAGTGAAGACATGATAGAATTCAGGACTTTCTAACATTTTATTGATTGCCCAAAAAATTTTAGCTGTTAAGAAATGACGAATTTAATCATAAATCTAACAAAGTGATCATTTTTAGTCTCTATTGTGATGTTGTGTCCATTTTTATGCAAGGTTACATCTGAAAACCAGACTAACCTAATGTCAATTGATAGCTTAATGCAGTTGCACTATTGGTTTTCTTCTTGTCTTTTTTTCCTTAAACTGGATTTCAATCTGTTTTCTAAATTGGAGCTAACTTGAGAAGTGTACAGTGAACAATGCTAGTTACGTTTGGTGGTGTTTCTGTATCATGTCATTTTATAGGTATGTATTAGGTTATATGTCTTGATATTTTTCTGACCTACTCTAACCATACAAAATTTGTGGAGTGCTAAGAGCCTTGTAACTTCTTGGTGATTCCAACAAACAGGGTTCAAATCCCCCCTCCCCATTGTAACTGTTGAAAATATGATAATTGTGTAGTACAGTGAGAATTCCAACTTGACATAATAATTTTACATGGTTATGTTCCCCTGGTAAGTGATCACTTACAAGATTTATAGCTATTATGCCACTTAGTTTCACCACTCTACCTGCTTTGAAGCTTGAAACTTTGCTTTTGTGAAGAATGCTGCTGAGTCTCTAAGGTCTAAATTTAAAAATCTTATTGATTTGAAACTACGTTTGTTTGTTTTTTTCTCTTTTTCTCTCACTTTTCCTTTGTTAAGGACGCGAGAGATATTGTCCAACAGTTAAAAGTTTGGAGTTTGACAGACAACTTTGTCCTTACAATCTAAGCCAATATGGAGATTGGAAGCATTTATCAAATTACACTACAAAGAGTATTGTTGAACGGATTGGTTAGTGCTATCTAACTACACTTGGGGCTCTTAATAGTGCAATCTTATACATTCTGTTCTGAGTTTCATTACCAATGTTGCTTGTGTTTGATTAAATATTCTCTATTTTCCATCTGCATATATGTTTCTTTTTCAATCAATTTTAGTTTGTTTCTCTTTTCATGTTGCGTGATATTTTAGATGCTTCTTGCTCTCTGATTTTCTGGTTTAGTTATATTTCTTATAAAAAATGCGGATAAAACAGATTTGAGACTAGACTTTGTGAGCACTGGTGTCTTTCATAATTATCTAACCAAAGCTGTGAAACCATGTAATAATAGAAAGCTGCAATGAGTCAGAGTAGCGTCATGCTATGGGGTACATGTTTATATGTCTATAGAGGTGTGCAATTTTCTCATTGATTTCATTTTGTATGGAGGAATTATCATTTAAGAAGGGAGAATTTTTCATTTCTTAGCAGGAGTTCTATTTTCCAATACAAGGTTTATTGTAGATACCCTAGAGAGTGAGAGACAAAGGAATTTCTGTCCTTGTGTTCAAGAACAGGGTGGAGGATGAGATTGGTTCAAGACTCACCGGGTGTGTGTGCAAGAATGAAGAAATGATGAGGTTGTGGTCATTGGTGAGTAGATATCTTGGTGGTCTCACAATTGAGAGGCACAAGTAGTTAAAGTTGAACAGAAACCTTTGGTCTATTGTCAGAAAAAGATATACTGGGGCCATGGTCGCCAAGCCCCCCCAAATTTTCCACTATAGCAGTACAATTTGGTACTATTCTAATTTTGGCCTTGAAAAATAGTACCATGGCATACCAAGCTTTATGCAGTTTATCTGTGATGGTACATTTAAATGGTTCTACTCCATTTGGAGGATCCTTGAAAGGTTTCCATTGTCCATCCCTCTCAGTGTATCAATGGTACAAATGTGTCTAGATTTGGTTGATTTTAGATTATGAAGCGTTTTTGTAGGTATAAAATACATTGATAAATTACCTCTTGTTTTGAAAGCTCAAGGGTGAATTTTGTTGTTTAACCATTATTCTAGCATACATCAATTTACTTTGTATGATGGAACTCTTACATTATATTAACTTAGACATTGATCAATCAAAATATCCATCGATTCTTTATTTTCTACGTCATTCTTACTTATCAAAAAAAAAAAAAAATCTTTATTTTCTACACCTTATGAGGGACCAAAAATATGCAATGGGCTTTCTGTAGCAAGTCTTCTTACAGTACAGGATTCGGTGGTGTGGGAAAAAAATTATTGTTTGGTGGTCTGACATGTGTTTGAGGGATGGAGAAGTATTCTTGAACTGCCCACTTGCAGACATTTGATCCTTTGATTTTTCCTTATTTGGTATTTATTGAGTTTTTGCCTAAATTGGTAGAAATTATCCTAGTTTGTTGGGAATGTGGGCTTGGGGGAAGGAGTATTATAGCTTGGACACCAGCTTCATATTGTTTCACATATTACATTTGCAAGCAGCATAAAGAAAGGACAGTTGATGGGGTGGAGTGTTGCTTTACCAAGATAAATGGCTTGTGCTGCACACAAACTTCAATAATCATGTCTGTTATTTATACTGAACCTAGTGGCTACCACAACATCATTGTTTTATTTGGTTTAGTTCACAAATTCTATTTTTTATCCCAGTCATCTTCAATTACCTTGATTATTTGTTTACTTTGAATATATGGTATAAATTTTGGGACTAAGGATTGGTTGTTGTTATTGTTGTTTGAATTTACGGTTTGCATCTTCTGTTTGTCATTTCTGCATAAATTTGTGAATTTGAATGATTTATTCAACATGCAGAACCCGTTGGAGGAGAGATTACCGTTGCATGGGAATCAGGGATAGTTAAAAACACTCATAAAATAGCGATGGAGAAAGCACTAGATGAGTAAGTTCTCAACATCAGTGGATAATTCTCAGGCAGAAGATGTTACCATATATCAATTGCCCATGTTATCAAACAAAAAGGAATACATGGACAAGAACTTTCTTCCTTGAATATTGACAAGGTGAGAGATCTTAGACATGACCTCAACAGATTTTTTTTACTGTTTAGCATTTGCTGATTTGGGTTATAAATTTCACTGATCTGTTTAGACACAATTGTTAGAAAGTTTGCTGATAAAGGATTATGGAGGTTCTTAAGATGTACTTCTTGGAGAGCTGCAATTTGCATTTATTGCATTTTTGGTATGTGCAAACGTGTAGAAAGTTTTCTATATGTGGAAATTGCTTTTAGATTTTATTACATCTGAAAATTCTGCAGATGGACAGTCATATGAAGGATTTCTACAGTGGAAAGCTTTGGTTAACCTTTTATTTGCATGTACTGAAGCTGTAAGTATTGATTTGGCTGCTAATTTTTCATTGATTTGTTGAACTGTTTTGTGAGATTGAAGTTGTTCTCACCATCCTAATGTTGTAAGTAAACTTGAAAGGTCTAGGCATATTGTACCCTTTTTAAATTCTTGTACGCTTTTTTATTTTTTCCCCTTATTTCGATTACTCCTTTACCTCTTCTATTCCTAGCCCCACTCTCCCCCCCCACCCCTCCACCCCTGCATGTGCGTGGAAATACACACAATTGTCATTGTTTTCATTGATCTTAGAACTTCATTTTCAAAAACATCTGTGGAAAATTATTTGATTTCACAATATCTGAAATCCATGTAGTTTCTTGTTACTCTGTGTAGGAATTCTAAGGCACTTTATGCTCTAGGGCCAAAGTTGTGGTTTTGATGGTGCAAATTGCCAAATTTCCTCAACTTTTGTCATTCAGTTGAACAAATGTGGTTGGAACTCAAACCTTTTCTTTTGAATGATCTATCATACAAAAGATTTTTATTCAAAGTTTTTGAACATAATTTTATCTTGGTATTTTGACTTGAGGTCATTTCAGTGTTTTTATTTCACGGGACATCAATCTGTTTGTAGGTTTTGCCATTTGTTTTTGCAAACATCATTATAGTAATTGTAGCATTGCTCATTGAATAGTGACATTATCATTGTTAGAATTAGAATGGCATAATCTTTGTTGGAGTTGACTCAAAAAAATTCGTTGTTGCTATTTCTTGGAAGTTTTTAATATCTATTTATGGTAGCAAATTTACTTGTTTTCTGAAATAATTCATAGGTGATATATAGTTACCATATTATAATGATATTTCTTGGAGTCCTACTTGGTTTATATTTAATAATTTGATTTTTTTTTTTAATGTTGTGAGGATTTTATTCTGTTAAAATGTATATGTCTGAAAGTATATATTTTTTGCAGCCTTTTCATACAAGGAGTCAACTATTCACAAAGGTAATGCTCTTTTCTTTTTCTTTTTTTGCTTTTAATAATTATTTTGGTAAACTAAACAAAACTTCAAGTTTTTTTATTTATTTTTTACTTATTTATAAATTTTTTGATAAGTCGACAGTTTCAATGGGGGAGAGGGGATTTGAACATTGGATGTTTTCGTTTAAGACACTAGGAGTAACCTTAGAACTTTTTGCCTTTGATAATAACATCGATGCACTAAATAAGAAAGGTTAAGGTTGTTTAATAGTCTGGCCTAATTTTGAAAAGCCTTATCAGTTTCAGTTAGCCTTATGTTATATGTTTGTGTTATCCAAAGTTTTTATTTTAGTTACTTCTTTGAAGCCCTCTTCTTGCAGAAGGCTTTAATTCTTATGTAGTCCGGTTGTCCCTCATAAATTGAAGTATTTAACTATGATATTGGTCTTGAAATAAGCTTCATTGGTTTATCCGGTTGTGACTATATTTGCAATGTTTGTAGTTAACTTGCATAGAATTTCCTAGTGTGTCTAATTCGCCAATTAAAATTTTTCGATACATCAATATTTGGGAGTCAGGGGATTTGACGTCTGGATGTCTCCGTTAGAAACACTAAGGAGTGCCAACCAGTAAGTTACATGGCTCTTGGTAATTGCAAAATTAAAATTGCATTTTCTTTCTTCATTTAATACTGATTAACACTCAATAAATGTAATTGTCAAATTCTTGCTGTTAGTTTTATACAGAGCTCTAACAACTTATAGAATTCTACGCAGTTCATTAAGGTTATCTCCTATCAACTGAAATTTGGGCTTGAGAAAGATCATACAGATACCGGTGGTGCAGCAACAGGGGTATCAGCACTATTGGATGATTCATGGTTATCTGCTGATAGCCTTTCGCACCATTTTTGTGAGGTAGGTCTTTGGGGTTACTAAGTCATTTTTTGAATGCATGATTGTGCTGCCATGCTATACAGGCATTTTTGCAAATGTCAATACCCCTTGTTGACAAAAATTTTATTGGCAAGCCAGATTTTAAGGCTTCCATTGACCTAGTGAACTATTTACCTACTCACCAACATTTATTGGTCAATTTGAGCAACTTGCTTAAAAAACCAATAAAAATCAATGCTTAGTCAATTTTAATCACATTGATTGAATTTTGTTTCCATCGTAACATTTTTACTTGTTAAAGAAGAAATCATAAGTTCATCACAAATTGTTGACTAATTGTTGAATGGAATTGTAGGACTTCTTTTCATTGATGCAAAATGCCTTATCTGTTGATGGACATCTGCTGTCATGGGTATGAACACTAATCCTGCTTCTTCATGTTTGATTCTCTGTTGGTTTGGAGGTTGGGGCCTGGGGCAACTTGCCAGGCTTTCATTTTCTCTTCAAACACTTTCCTTGTAGGCATTTACAATTGATTCTCAGTTTTGGCCTGCTCAAGATTATGGATTTTCTATTCTGCAAATTAGATATTGTGTATTTATTACTTTTAGAGATACATGCATTTAAGTTATAAACTGCCAATATGCAAAGTTGATGTCATCATGTCAAGGGCATTTACTTCATTCATAAAACCAAACATTATCTCATTCACATTAATTACAATTACAAAAATTGCTGAAAACCTCTACCAGACTGTGAGGTGGACTTTGCTCCACCTTTGGATTATCAAGAACCAGAAACACCAGTAGTGAAGGATATCATGGCTACGAAGAAAATTGAGGAGCAAGCAGTAAAGGATGATGTGAAGTTTGAACCTTTTTGTGGCGAAGCAAGGCGCTTGGATGGGAGATTTTCAATGGAGTCAGTTGTATCAGATTGCTCTGCCAGGTTGAAGCAAATTTCTGTTAAAGTTAATGAGAAAAGCAAGGCTACTGAGTCCAACTTGAGAAGTAAACCATGAAAGATAGTCTTTGGTTCTAATAAGGAATTGGAAAAGAACTCTAAAGAAGATGTGGCATTGAAGAAAGGAGATGAAATGTTCCAACCATTCACCAGTAGGAGTTACAGGCTGACAGACTAGTATTAGTTTTCAAAGTTATTAAATTTTTAGTGTTTTTGTTCAAAGGTAATCAACAAAAGTAGAGATAACAAATGAGAAAGACATGATATGTGGCTTTTTTATGTTCTGATTCTAGTTTAATATGTAAGTTTGGATGGTGAAGCATTGATTTTTAGTCATGGAATTATTATTTACTAAATGGGAGAATGGATGCTGGATTGCTATTGACTATGTTGTGTCACACTATTAATATATTTACTATTATTTTTGAATGAAACATCAAATTAAGTAGAGATGCAATAATATCTCTGTGTGTGTGTGTGTGTGTGTATATATATATATATATATATATATATATATAAAAGGCATAGATTCTTTAATTTACTTGTTGAATAGTACTTTTTAAGGAAAATTTTAGGTGGATATAAAGCAATAGGGCGAAATTATTTAGTTATGTAGACTCTTTAAGGGCTAGTACTGCTAACAACAAGAAATCTGTGAAAGAAACTGAGATTTTTGGAACGTGACCCTATATTTATGTGTTTATATATATATATATATATATATATGTGTGTGTATATGTATATAGTTGTGTTGGGATATTAAATTAGTATTGAAATAGAGTTCTATTCCTATTTCCTTCTAAACCAATTAAAAGCAAGAAAAACCCACCCATTTTTCTAACTTTATATTAGAAAAAGAAAGAAAGAAAGGAAAGACCCACTTGTTCTAACCTTTTATCCGGAAAAAAATATTATTATTATTCGAATATGATTCCTATTACTCCAAGATAGAGGAAAACAATTACTTCTAAACTTTTATAAGAAAATAAAAAAATCACAATTATGTGGTTTAACTTTTACTAACATCAATATGTAAAAAATCTTGATTATCATCATTTTATTTTAGAATTTATTTAAAATTTTGATAATGGTGAAACAAATCTAATTTACTTATTTTAAATGGGAGATATGATTATTTTTATTTATGCAATGACAACAAATATTTAGAAAAAAAAAAGGGTATATAAAAATCAAATGGGATGAAATCCAAGTTATGGTGCCAACAATGATAAAAGCCCCCTTCCTCCAATAGTTATGATGAATGACTTGAGTATAGTGTATAGCATTAAACCTTTGATATTTATAGTTGATACTTCTTTTTTTCCCCACTTTCTTGAAAATATGTTCTATAATATGGTAATTCCCATGAGTTAGAGAGAGAGAAAAAAAAAAAAAGAATTCAATGCAAGATGTATATGTGTGTGTGTGTGTGTGCGCGCGCGCGCGTGTGCGTGTACCCAATTCTCTGCTAATGGGCCAACCTAGTAATTGGGCTCACAATTTACTTATTTTGGTGGGCTTTTGAGTATCCTGCAATTGGTAACTCCTGGGTAAATTGATTAAAGGTCCGTTATAGTGTTTAACCTCTCTAACCGAACACCTTCCTATTTTTCTTTATGCTCAACTACTTTTCTAGTTTTTCCTCTCTAGTGTCTAACCCCTTTTTCTCCTTCCTTTCCTCTATTTATAGTCCCCCCTTAGTGGGTTAATTATGATTGCTTTTTAACAACCCTCGTGCGGGTGGGTTCCATTTTGATTATTCTTGACTAAAATGGACTCAATTTGGGAATAGGGAAGTGAATGTTGGAACTTGTGCTAGATGTCGAACGGTGCTCGGCAACAATATTCCCTAAGGCACTACCGAGGCATTTCAGAATGCACTCGAACAACAACAGTTCTGAGGCTCGGAACAATCCTTGGCCCAACCTACTGTGCATTTTGTACCATCTGGCCCACAAGTAATGGACCTAGATCCACAGGCCGTACTATCTTGGGCCCAACAGTAATGGGCCTATGGTCGTATACCGTACAATAGCTCCCTCTTGATTCATTCCCTGTGTTCGGGGAAAGAGTCAAGGACTTACATCACACTGCTGGCTGCTCCTCGAGGATATGAATCGTCAGTTATTAATTAGGGATAAGACAACAATTACTTTATGGGTAAACGGGGTGACAGGCTGTCCCATCAAATGGTAATTATGAATTGACGGTTCGTGTATCGAGGCCACGTGTGCAATGGTTATGAAAAAGGGAATCAAAGGTTTTCCCGCCTAAACATTCATTAAATGTCCCTTTAATTCTCTTCCCCTATAAATTGTGACTTTCTTCTATTCAAATCACTTTTTACTTCCTTTACTCTTTCTATGTTCATTGTTCCCAAGCATACAATTTCCATCCGAGTGCATTCTTTCTAGTGCCTACTGTAAGTTCCTCTACTCATTTCCTTACCGTTGTTAGTTACCTTCTTCTTTTCTAGTACAAAATATGGGTTTCTCACACCTTCTTAGAATTGAGGTTGCTCTGGCCAATTTTAGGGTTAGGTTCGCCATTCCTATAGATGTAGATGTAGTGCATTGTCATGAGGATAACATAGCGCTTGAAAGGCACCCTCATGTGGTGTTCTTCCCATTGATGTCCATACTTGAGGGTGGGGTTAGGTTCCCCGTAGATTCACTTATACTTAGGACCTTTAAGTTCTATGGTTTATGTCTCGACCAACTCCCACCAAATTTCTACCGAGTGGTGAGCAGTGTTAGTCGGTTAAATAATTTGTACGGGCTATGTCTCGACCAACATGAAATTAACTTCATGTATAGCTTGTGCGGTAATGAGAGGTCGGGGTATTACCTTAAGGTTAGGGACAGCCTGGTACGGTTGATATCGTGCCTTTCGGACTTTAATAGAAACTTCGCTGGAGAATTTGTTTGGGTAAGCGGCAATTGGCTTGCCAACGAGCTTACTTGCCCGATCTCGCCCCGAGATATTGGTTGGTACCATTTAATTTACTACTGTTACCAGTGTTTTGTTATTTATTTAAGGTTATCCTTATTTTTATTTGAATGCTAATGGCTCTTTCTAATTGTGCAGACGCTAAAAGATTTAAACCAGACCGTAACGTCATCAAAGTGCGGGATCTGAATTTCGTACTTCGGTCTGAGATCTTTGTACACTTCGATGATTAGCTGCGGGCCTCTCACCTTATCCTTAACTGTATCCCAGCGTACACCAGCTTTTAGGACCCAAGACAAGCACTGACGGTCAGTAGTCCCTTGCTATCTTACTTGGATTTTCGGTTGCGCAGCTTCATGTCCCCAGGACTAATAGTCGATGGGGCTCAGAGATTAGGTCCATGGCAAATTAGAGTGGGATCCCTTTTGCTTGTGAGGGACGGTTCACCTGATCCTCATGCTTCATGCTAGTCCCTATTTGAAAGCTCCTATTCTCGTATGGAAGTATACTTACTTTAATCAAATTCTCGGCACTGTCAACTCCTTGGCCCTTTGGGAGCCCCTGTAATTGCTACAAAGAGACTTGTTCGGTAGACTCTTTCTGCTTTATCTCCTGATTTACCACCGCCACTAGACATCGTCTCGTTACTTACTGGTCTCTTCTCACCACGGTGACACCATGGTCAGTATTAAACTTCATCTTAACATGCAAAGTAGACGGGACTACCCCCATTGCATGAATCCACGGCTTGCCAAGTATTGCTGTGTAGGGAGAAAATGAGCTGACCACAATAAAGTTTACCATCACCTCCTTCCCTTCCGTGTTCACGAGAAGCAAAATCTGCCCTTCTAGTACCACCATTTGGCCATCAAATCCTATCAGAGGGGTATCATACTTAGACAAGTCCTCAGCCTTTAAACCCAACCCCCTTAAACAGATCGGGATACATTACCTCGGCTTTGCTTCCTTGGTCTATCAGCATTCTCTTTACTATAAAACCATTTATTCGGGCAGTAACGACCAGTGCATCGTCATGTGGTTGCGTGGTTCCTTCTAAATCATCATCCCCGAATGCGATGGGTTTTTGGGTGCATTTCGCTTTTTTCCTAGGCTGAGCGTCTTTTCTGGCACTCCCCACTGATATTACATTTAGCACCCCTTTCGTCGACTCACGATGGTGCCCATAGAAGCTGCATGGATAACTTCAATTACACCCAACGGGGGTGGGAGCGTATTCCCTCATGATTTGGAGGCCTATCCAGCAACACCAATCTCTGACTCCACCACAAACTTTTTCAAGTGGTCGGACTTCACTAGCTTCTCCAAGTGGTCCTAAACACTCGACACTGCTCGGTAGTGTGCCTCTTGTCACAATGGTAAGTATAATATAAATTTTGATTCCTTTTTGTTGGATCACCCCCCATCTTACTCAGCCACCAAAAGTAGGGTTCTTTCTTGATCCGCTCTAGGATTTTATGGACTGGCTCCTTAAATGCCACATTGATCTCCCCAGTACGAGCAGTAGGCTCCTAAATTCTCAATTCCCTCCTTGCCTTTGGCTGGAAGCCCCCTAGCAGAGACTCTTTTGTGTATTGTGATGTGGCGGGCGCTTTACCTTTACTTTGCTATTGATTATCTTCCAACATTTTATACACCTCAATACACCTCATAAGTTGTCGCATGTTCTTGGAAGGTCTCATAGTCAACAACTCTCGTAACTTCGAGTCCTCCGGTAGACCCAGTCTGAAAGTGCTAGCGGCCACTCTCATTACCCCCACCAATCTCATTATACAACTCCCAATACCTATTAGCATAACTCTGAAGAGTTTCCCCAACTCCCATCTTTATAGAGAGCAACGCATCCATCGGCTGTAGTACTCGGCTACACATCATAAACCGAGCACCAAACTCTCGAATTAACTCTCCAAAATTGTGAATTGATCCCTTCCTTAACCCATTAAACCATCTTAAAGCAGTAGGCCCAAAACTGGAAGGAAATACTTTACACATAAGCGCGTCATTTTGATTGTAGAGGGACATAATTTGAATATAGTGGTCGACATGTTCGACGGGATCAGCCTTTCCATCATATGAAATAAATGGTGGTCTACTAAATCTCCTTGGCATCCACACATGTTCAATCTCGTCTGAGAACGATAACCGGGCCACCCTGTGTAGCACACGGCTCTTGGCATCCATTGCTGCATTTCGATGTCTTCGCAGCTCAAGAGAAACTGACTACCTATCAGCGAAATCCCGTGACCTTTCCCTTGACTGATGGGAACTAGATTGGTGGGACGCTTCTCCACGATTATCCCCAACACTCACGAACCCTTCAGGAGATTCACCGTGGTTCCTTCTTCAGTGCCTACCCTGCACCTCTAACTCCAGATCTTTGACTTATCTGTGCAGGTGCTCTAATTCTTGATCTCTCTTGTCATGATGCTCTTGCTTGGGGATTTCAGATTTTGACTGGTACGTTTGCGAAGATCCCTCCCTCGAGCCAGAGCATTCCCCGTCCCGTTCGTGCCTTCGGTCTTCATTTCTGTTATGCCTCCTTTCTCGCCAAGTTGAACTCCTGGATGAGCCCCTAGATCCACTATCAGCATAGCTTGTTGAATGATGGTCAGACATGTTCAATCAAGTGAACCTCGTTGGACCTACGGCTGAGTAGGAGATTCCCACAGACGGTGCCAATTGTGCATACCTAATTCTCTGCTAATGGGCCAACCTAGTAATTGGGCTCACAATTTACTTATTTTGGTGGGCTTTTGAGTATCCTACAATGGGTAACTCTTGGGTAAATTGACTGAAGGCCCGTTATAGTGTTTAACCTTTCTAACTAAACACCTTCCTGTTTTTCTTTATGCTTGGCTACTTTTCTAGTTTTTCCTCTCTAGTGTCTAACCCCTTTTTCTCGTTCCTTTCCTCTATTTATAGTCCCCCCTTAGTAGGTTAATTATGATTGCTTTTTAACAACCCTCGTGTGGGTGGGTCCCGTTTTGATTATTCTTGACTAAAATGGACTCACTTTGGGAATAGGGAAGTGAATGTTGGAACTTGTTCTAGACGCCGAACAGTGCTCAGCAGTGATATTCCCTAAATCACTACAAAGGCATTTTGGAATACACCCAAACAACAACAGCTTCGAGGCCCGGAACAGTCCTCGGCCCAACCTACTGTGCGTTTTGTACCATCTAGGCACACAAGTAATGGACCTATGTCCCCGGGCCATACTATCTTGGGCCCAAGTAATGGGCCTATGGTCATATACCGTACAATATAAATATATATATATATATATATATATTTAATGTTCTAACTCAAAAGTCTTGGATGCATGTAAACATAAAAAATTTGATTTAATTTTTTTGTATAATTTCATATAAGTTTTTTTTATAACCCAAAAAAATTATTTTTACACATAGTTTATGATGATGCTCCTTACGAATCAGTAGGCTGGATGCTTGGACTCTAAGGATCTGAAAGGCCTGCAAGGAAAACGATGAATCAAAGGAGACCGAGGTTGGCCGGTCTAAGACCCTCTGATGGTGAAGTTAGTCTTCCTTCTCAAAATGAAGAAACTTCCAATTCTATTAAGAGTGTCTAGAGAGATTCCAACTTACCTTCCTGTGTCGGAGAAAGGGTGTTTATATAGGGCGATGGCAGCGGTTATCTTTTAGTAACTTCCCCCTTCATTGGTGGAGGTCAGAGGATAACTGCTATAAGCAGTTTAGTTTTTGTCGAGAAGTTACACCGAGGTTTAAGGAAGGTTCGAGGAAGGTTCAAGGACCTCTCCTCGTCCGTGCTTTTCTATCCACGGCACTCCAAGTGAGTTTCGTCCATGTTTGGACGAGTAATGGAGGTCGTCAACTCTTGGACGACCTTTCTTGGCTGTGGACGGGTTATGTTCAGTCACCCATCTATAGACCACTTTACCTTGAGGTTGACTTCTTTAGGATTCAAAGTCCGTGAACGAGCTTGGGAAGACCACCCATGGACGAGCTTGGGCTCTATGGACGAGTACCTGGGTGTGCCATGCCCATATCAGTTTATATAAAAAAAAATGTGATTTAGATTACAAAATTCTTAAAGCAAAAGATTAATTAACTGATAAAATAATTACTTATTGATACCACATAAATACTCCAACTGCGGTTATCCGTCACTGAAGAATGACTCAAGACATCGAACAATAATAGAGTTAGAAATCTTTTCTAGAGACTCAAGTTAAAAGATTACATATTAAAGTATAACAATAGTTTTAAAATACATAATATACACACACACACACACACACACATATATATATATATATATATATATGCATGTATGTATGCATATATCAATTAATTTTAGATAAAATTAAATAATGAATGTTATTTTTAAAAGCTTTAACATATACAGTATAAAATAAGAGAAATATAATACCTACAAAAAACTAAATGAATATATTTTCTATTGATAAAAAAATAGAATGGCCCCCAAAATTCTATCCATAAAATTCATAATATATTTTCTTCTAAAGTAAAAAAACCACACAATCCTATGTTCTTAACTCAATCAAAAAGGGTTTTTTTTTTTTTTTGAAAAGAAAAAGAGTTTTTAACTAAATAGATTTACAAATATATTTTCATGAATATATACTTTAAAGGCTCTTAAAGGTGATGAATTATATAGGACAAAAAAAGTATTGAAAGAGAAAAATGAGACGCTAGTGCTTTAAGTGTTTGTATATGATGATGCTCAAAATATCGTTAGTAAGCTACAAAGTTTTCTCGCATGCACTCGATGCAACCTGCAAAACACAAAACAAGAAACACCTCAAAAGGGTACTGGTGTGGTACCGGCTAAAGACCCTCCGAAGGTTAAGTTAGAAGATGCTCACAACCCTAGAGTGCCAGAGTTGGGGAATAGTATGCGTACCTTTACTTGTGAGATCCTTTGGGATTTTTATAGTGGTCTAGAACCGACCTTCTTTTCTTGTATAAGAAGTCTTTTCTTTATTGGACTTTCTTTTAATTGGGCGATCATTGCAGAATTCCTTTTATATATAGATTCTATTTCCATTGAGATTCTACATACCCTAGTTATGTGTGAGACACAAGTTGTTTCCATTTATAAGGAGTTGACACGTATACTTCGAACTCGTCTACATTATGTCCGTTCACCCTGGATCCGTCCACATCAGGTATATACATTTTCTCCTGTCATCTCAACTAGGATCCATAATTCGCCAAATTTTACCCTCTTCAGTATAATTATTTATAATAATAAAAAAATGTGGACGGCCATTAGGTAAAAAAAAATTATTAATAATTTAAGGGAGGAGATGTACGGTAAGATATAATGTGGCCACTCCCTTCCCTCTGCCATTAACTTTGAAGGCCATAGTTGAATTTTAGGTAAAAATTAAGACTAATAATTTTTTAATTAGTTTTAATTTTTGATATTATCATGCAAGTAAAACACTCCTAGAGAGTTAATTTCAGTATGTTTAATCCATTCAGCCACACTAAGAACTCTAGCCATACCAAAATGACAAATTAACTTTACACTCTTGGCCCTTTTGGACATACACCACTATAAGTTTCTTTAAAAAATCTTCTCCTCTCTCCTCGCGTGTGTGTTTAAAATACTTAGTATTCTTAAAAAAAAAAGAAACTTTACACTCTTTGAAAAGCTAGGGCTTCCTCTCTGAGGAAATATATCAATGGATAGCGCCTTAGTATAGTAATGCATTCATCACATTAGGATACTCTATTTATTTGTCGAGATGAATGCAAACCATCAAAGTATATAGCACCAAAACCATCAAAGTTTTACATACTCACCTCTAGAGCAAACTAATTTAAAAAAAATTTCAGATTTCACAAACTTTATATACATTTACATATACATACATGCATACATACATACATACATATATATATATATATATATCACATAGTCCAACTTCAAATTAAATAATCAACAACAAACAATTAAACCCAACTTCATTACTCATTGAGGTAATATGGATTAAAATGAATTTTTTAGGTTCATGTCAAAATTTTAAACAAAAAAAAAACGTAGTAAATTTTGTGGATATATAAACAATATACCCCTTTTGGTTTGGCTCAATCACAATTTAGGCCTATAGGTTTTCTTAATTGTTACATTTTGACCTTCAAGATTTGGACTAAAATAAAAAAGTGGATATTTTGGATGAAATACTAACCGCTTTATTTATTTATTTATTTTTTTGATGTGGTAACCGCTTTATTTTTATTTACAAAGAAATCAAATGGGACCAAATCCAAGTAATGGGGGAGGCCAACAATGATAAAACACTTTGCATGTATCAAAGTTCCAAGATCTTGGCATAAATTTTTTTCATAATGTCTAGTCACTAAAAATGAAATTAAAGAAACAAACTTCAATTAATATCAACTAATCTTTTCAACTTTCTCGAAAAAAAAGAGAATTCTCCGCAAGATATATATAAATATATATATATATATATATATATTGCGCATGCCGTACAATATATATCAACTAATTTGAGTTGTTTTTATTTTTTTTTACCATTCAGGTTTAATTTGCCTTTCTATTTTACTATTTACCCTTTGAAATGTACTAAAAGAAAGAAATATTCTTTTTTCGTCTTCTCTTTGTGCGTCACGTGGACGAGGCGAGAGAGCCTTCTGGATGTCTCTCAAACACCGAACAAAAAAGAAAAACCACAAAATTTTCAAAGTAAAAAGAGGAACAGTAATTAGAAACTCCTCTCTCAGAGTATGGATCCGGACACAGCATTAGAGCTCGTAAAGCAGGGCGTTACACTTCTCCTCCTCGATGTTCCTCAATACACTCTCCTCGGCATCGATACTCAGGTACTATATTCTTTATTCTTCTTCTTCTTTCTTCTGTTTGCTTTTACTTATATATATTCATCGATCGATCAATCAATCAATCAATGTGGCAGATGTTCTCTGTTGGGCCTGCTTTTAAGGGCATCAATATGATTCCTCCTGCTTCTCATTTTCTTTATTATGCTTCATCCACCAGGTTAGGTTACTTTAATTGTCAGAAATCTTTATGTTCTTGTAATTTATTTAGTTATTGTATTTTTATGCGATTTTTGTTTGTAGATCAATTTTGTAATACTTGTTGCATATACGCAGAGATGGCAAGGATTTCTCACCAATTATTGGTTTCTTTATCCACGCTGCTCCTTCTGAGGTTTTAAATGCATTTTCTTTATTTCCGCCTTTTCTACTTCAGTTTATAGTCTGTTCAATTTATAACAGTTGCCATCTATTGCTGTCTTAATGTCAATGCCATTGCCATATTGGAAACAAAAACTTGATTAATCTAGCTGTGGAACTGTGCTTCTAGTCTTGTCATGTTGATTTGTGGTGCATCGGACAAGTTGGAACATGATCCACAGATATAAATAGAAGGCTAAGTAGCATTGATACCAACATGAGAGACAGATGCAATAAAAATATTATGTGAGTTAATTGACAATATGGTGGAGGCATGTTAATTGACTAATCAAATAATGTATATTTCTGCATACGTATTTCATTATTTTTTTTCATTACTTAAAACTGATATACAGACAATAATGGATATGGAAGAACAAAGATCTCGGGCTAGCATTTATGTTTAGAATAATATCCACAACATAGATAAGAATGCTTCTGTGGAATCATTGTTGGAGAGGCAGGTGGAGGGGCAGAGTAGGAATTGGCGTGTGGAATTCATAAGAAATTTTAACAATTGGGAGATTGATGAGGTGGCTTCATTTTTTCCATTTGTTAGACTCTCATACTACCCTTGGGGAGGGGAATGATAGGATGATGTGGAAGTTAAAGAGTAATGGGGAGTTCAGCCCCTATGCCTTTTTTCTTGGAAGGCCATATGGAGGACCAAAGCATCTCGGAAAAACAATTCTCTGTGAGAATCTCATCAAGGTAGGCTTTTCAATGGTGAGTAGGTGTTGTATGTGCCGCTGTAGCGGGAGACTATGAATCACCTCTTGATTTGTTGTAGCATAGACTTTGAGTTATGGAGTTTTATCTTTAGGATGTTTGGGGTACAGTGGGTTTTACCGAAAAAGGTTTTTGATTTAGTATGTGGGTGGTGATGGACCAAATTTGAAGATCTGGAATCTTATTCCTTAACGTTTGATGTGGACTATATGGAGAGAACGAAATCGGCGTATTTTTGAAAATGTGGAGTGCACGTCTTCTCAAATAAAAGCATCCTTCATTAGTTTTCTTTATGAGTGGTCTTTTGAATTGGGTCTTATTGATAGTAACTCTATTCACTCCTTCATAGAGTCAACTCATATGTAGATATTATCCCATTGCTATTCTTTAGGCTACTTCTTGTTTATTTTCATGACGTATTCTCTTTTCCACAACATACGCTATTCATTCATACCCCTAAAGCAACATCATTGGATGTGTTATTTGTTCCTTCAAAATATTTTTTAAAAATAAAGCAGTTATATCCTCTTTGTCTAATATTTGAATCCCAAAGTATTTTAAAGAGTATTTATAAACCCGGTTCTTATTAAGAAAATTTCATTATAGCCCTAAACATGTCATGGCTGTGTCCTTGTTGTATCACCGAAGTATCCTGCAATGATCTGAATGTATAGGACTCATATCTTGTCATGTTGGAGCTGTTTCTGGGTGCAAAACATATCCTAATTGTACACTTCAACCATTTGATGCATCCATGCTCCTAGATAGAGGATCTAGATCTTTTCCAATTTCATAATAACTATTTTCTCTATGTTTGAAATGAGGCTTTGATGGAACGTGCATTTGAATTGTATAAATAAGAGGCCAACATGATTTATTATACAAATAATTAGGTAAATCAGCCCATGTTATTAAATGTTCAAGAAAGATGAAGAGAGAGAAAAACTTCTTTTTGACACTGTTTGTATAAAATTGTGGCTGAGAGAATAAAATAGAAACAAGTAATTGACATCTTTATGTTATTATTTTCAGCATAGTTTCCTACTGGCATCCTGCCATTGCATAACAATAAGGTTATTGTGCGCTTGCCTTTTTAAGCATGATTGCTTAGATAAAGTGAGCTTTTTTAAAAATGTGATACACCCTTGTAACTGGGGAATAAGATTTAACCAAAGGCCACTTCATTTAGCCAATTTTTGTGTCTCTAGATTTGTGGAGAGTGTGAAGTTAATTAACAATAAGTTATTTTCAAAAGAGCTGGAAGTTTGGCACCAGGAATGATCTTTCTCATGTAAATGGCTGCAACAGGTAATTGTTCGTAGGTGGGATCAACTACAGGAAAGATTGGTCAAAGTGTCCGAAGAAGAGGTTTGTAACCATTTTAGTTGCACATACCATTTGTTCATTTATTTTAGTACCTGATGCATATAGCTACTAATATGGGAACACAGTCAGACTGATGTATTTTGCAACCTGCATGGATTTGAATTGGCCTCAAGTCTTGACATTAGTTAGTGAACTTGTGCCCTTTTGCGTTTTGGCAAAACAGAACTTGCTAACCTGCTGTATTTTGGAAGCGCTACCAAGCAAGAAAAATCGATCGGGCATCCGTTTTAGGAAAACCTGATTCCTTTCCCCTCTTTGCAATCAAATGCTTATGAAGCTTTGAAATCATGTAAGGAAATCAAAAGATGGTTTTGTTTAAAAACATTTGAGCATTTTGAGGGATGTGAACGGTCTTTGCTAGAGATTAAGTCTTTTTTCTGCCATACTTCTTGTTTGGAGCGTGGCTTTATTGCATTTTACTTGTTCTTCCATTCCTGTTGTACTTGATCATTGTAATTTTGATTCTTGATTTTTGCCCCCACAGTACATCCCCAATGTACTCGGGTTGGCTTCTTTTTTAATAAAATTTTTCGTTATCTATCAAAAAAAAAAAAAAAAAAAAAATCTGAAAACCAGACTAACTTGATGTCAATTGATTGCTTAATGTTGTTGCACTATTGGTTTTTTCTTGTCTGATTTCCTTAAATTGGGTTTTAATCTAATCAAAGTTAACTTGAGAATTTACTGCCCAAAAACATATTATAACTAGTGTACAGTTAACAATGTGAATTACATTTGGTGGTGTTTCTGACATTTCTGTATCATGTCATTTTATTGAAATGCATTAGGTTATATGTCTTGATATGACTTTTAATATTTTTCTGACCTACTCTAACCATGCTAAAGTTGTGGAGTGCCAAGAGCCTTATGTCTTGAAGGGTTCAAGTCCCCCCCTTCCCCATTGTAACTATTGAAAATACAAAAATTGTGTAGTACAATGAGAATTTGAACTTGACATAATACTTTTACATGGTTATGTTCCCATACTTAGTAGATCCTATCGTTCAAATCTATAGAAGTGGACTTTCAACCCCCATAATATATTCTGCTAGGTGATCACTTGCAAGATTTATAGCTATTATGCCACTTGGTTTCACCAAGCTACTTGCTTTGAAGCTCGAAACTTTGCTTTTGTGAAGAATGCTGCCGAGTGTCTAAGGTCTAAATTTAAAAATCTTGTTGACCTGAAACTGATTTTGTTTTTTCTCTCTCTCACTTTTCCTTTGTTAAGGAAGAGAGATATTGTCAAGCAGTTAAAAGTTTGGAGTTTGACAGACAACTTGGTCCTTACAATCTAAGCCAGTATGGAGATTGGAAGCATTTATCAAATTACATGACAAAGAGCATTATTGAACGGATTGGTTTGTTCCATCTAACTACACTTGGGGCTCTTAATACTGCAATCTATTATGAGTTTCTTTACCATTGTCGCTTGTGTTTGATTTATTATCTATTTTCCATCTGCGTATATGTTTCTCTTTCAATCAATTTTAGTTTTTTTCTCTTTTCATGTTGGTGATATTTAGATGCTTCTTGCTCACTGATTTTCTGTTGTAGTTATGTTTCTTATGAAAAATAGATAAAACAGATTTGAGACTAGACTTTGAAGTTGGAAAATAGTAGACTTTGAGATGGACTGGCAGTAGGAAAATGGTGGAAATTAGTCTTGTAATTAAACCAAGGCTGGGAAACCATGTAACAGTAGAAAGCTTTAACGATTCAGAGCGGTGTCATGCTATGGGATACATGTTATATGTCTATAGATGTGTGCAATTTTCTCATCGATTTTATTTTGTGTGGAGGAATTATCATCAAAGAAGAGATTATTGACCATTTCTTAGAAGGAGTTCTAATTTTCAATACAAGGTTTATTGTAGATACCCTAGAGAGTGAGAGGCAAAGGTATGCTGTCCTTGTGTTCAAGAACAGGGTGGAGGATGAGATTGGACTCACAGGGTGTGTGTGCAGGAATGAAGAAATATGAGGTTGTGGTCATTTTTGGTGAGTGGATATCTTGGCAGTGTCACAATTGAGAGGCACAAGTAGTAGTTAAAGTTGAACAGAAACTTTTGGTCTATTGTCAGGAAAATATATACTGGGGACATGGTCCCTAAGCTCCTCAAAGATTACATTTAAGCAGTACAATTTGGTACTAATCTAATTTTGGCCTTTAAAAATAATATCATGGCCTACCAAGCTTTATGCAATTTATCTGCACCATCATATGTTTAAACAGTTCTACTCCTTTTGGAGGCCCCCTTGAAAGGTTTCCATTGTTCATCCCTCTGAGTGTATCGAAGGTACAAATGTGTCTAGATTACATTGATTTTAGATTTAAAAGATATTTTTTAGATATAACATACTTTGATAAATTACCTCGTTTTAACAGCTCAAGGATGAATTTGTCATTTAACCATTATTCCAGTATACATCAAGTTTCAAATTTGTCTAACTTAACTCTTACATCATATGTACTTAGACACTGATCACTCAAAATATCCATTGATTCTTTAGTTTCTATGCCTTATGAGGGACTAAAACTGTGCGATGGGCTTTCTGAAATGAGTCTTTTTATAGTTGAGTATTTGGTGGTGTTGGAAAAAATTTATTATTTGTTGGTGTGACGTGTGTTTGAGGGATGGTGAATTATTCTTGAACTGCCCATTTAAAAAGACATTTGATCCTTTGATTTTTCCTTATTTGGTATTTTTTGGTTTTTGCCTAAATTTTTGGGTAGAACTTATTGTGACTTTTTGGGAATGTGAGCTTGGGGGGGAAGGTTTATTACGGCTTAGACACCAGCTTCTTCTTGTTTGATATATTACATTTGCAAGAAGTGTAAAGAAAGGGCATTTGATTGGCTGGAGCGTTTCTTTAGTAAGATAAATGGCTCGTGCCACTCAGAAACTTCATTAATCATATCTGTTGTTTATACTGCACCTAATGGCGACCACCATATCATTTGTTTTATTTGGTTTAGATCATGAATTCTATTTTATTTTTTTATCCCAGTTATCTTGATTCTTTGTTTACTTTGAATCTGTGGTTTAGATTTTGAAACTAAGGCTTGATTGTTGTTTGAATTTATGGTTTGCATCTTCTGATTGTCAATTCTGCATAAACTTTTAAATTTAAATGATTCATTCATCATGCAGAACCCATTGGAGGAGAGATCACTGTTGCATGTGAATCAGGGATAGTTACAAACGCTCCTAAAACAGCAATGGAGAAGGCACTAGATGAGCAAATGAAGTCTAGTAAGTTCTTAACATCAGTGGACAATTCTCAGAGCAGAAGATGTTACTATACATCAATTCCCCGTGTTATCAAACAAAAAGGAATACATGGGCAAGAACTTACTTCCTTGAATATTGACAAGGTAAGAGATCTTAGAGACTTAGACATGACTTCAACAGATTTTTCTACCATTAGCATTTACTGAATTGGGTTTTAACTTCCACTGATCTTTTCAGACACAATTGTTAGAAAGTTTGCTGATAAAGGATTATGGGGGCTCTGAAGATGTGCTCCTTGGAGAGCTGCAATTTGCATTTATTGCATTTTTGGTATGTGTAGACCTTTATAAAACTTTCTTTATGTTGAAATTGCTGTTAGGTTTTATGACATCTGAAAATTCGGCAGATGGGACAATCACTCGAAGGATTTCTACAGTGGAAAGCTTTGGTTAACCTTTTATTTGGATGTATTGAAGCTGTAAGTATTGATTTGGCTACTAGTTTTCCATTGATTTGTAGAACAATTTTGGTGAGATTGAATTTGTTTTCACTGTCCTAATGTTGTGAGAAAACTTGAATGGTGTAGGCATTTTGGGTCCTTATGTGCCATGTGTCATCTTTTGCTTTCATTGCTTTGGTTTAAAGAAAGACGCAGAAGATGATCTGATGATTCTCTTCAGTGCCAAAAACTTGACTTAATCGTTTGGTATAATTGAAAACATTGCCCTGAAATACACAAAATTGTCATTGTTTTCCTTGAGCTCAGAACTTCATTTTCAAAAACATGTATGGAATATTAATTGATTTAAAAATACCTCAAATCCATGTAGTTTCTTGTTACTTTGCATAGGAATTCTACAGCACTTTATGCTCTAGGGCCAAAGTTGTGGTTTTGATGGTGCAAATTGCCAAATTTCCTCAACTGTTGTCGTTCAGCTGAACAAATGTGGTTGGAACTCAAATCTTTTCTTTTGAGTGATCTATCATACAAAAGACTTTTCTTAAAAGTTTGGTATTTTGACTCGAGGTTATTTCAGTGCTTTTATATCATGGGACATCAATCTGTTTGAGTTATGATAGAGATTAAATTTCATATTCTTAGGTAGGGATTAGTTTAGTATTTGGATTAGTATTTGAGTTTTCTTTGGATTTGTTGCTTGGATGTTTATCTTTATCTCTTATTTTCCTAGAATCTCTATAAAAGCTCCAGATGATTTATTTTGTAAGCAGACTATTTTTGAATAATTTTTTTTTTTTTGATAAATAAGAAAGATTTATATTCAAAAACACTTCCTTATGTAGAGAAAACATAAGGTAGAGAGAGAAATACAAAGAGAAAGGAAAAGAAACAAAGAAAGATAAAGAAAGGAAAAGTAGCTAAGAGCACAAGAGAGAGCTAAGGAACATAGGGAGGGAATCACTAGAGGTGAGTCTCCAAGCCTTAGACCAGTCAAACAAAGTGCCGCTGAAAGAGGCCAAAAGCTGGTCATCCGAACTAATGATATTCATTCGTGCAAATTGCATTTGTGTTTGGTGTGTGATTCCAAACAACCTTTAGGTGGTGAAGCCTAGGCTATCTTGCATCATTTTGCTATTTGATATTGCAAATAGCATTATAGTAATTGCGACATTGGCCATCGAATAGCGACACTATCATTGTTAGAATTAGAACGGCATAATCTTTGTTGGAGGTGACTCGAACATATTCTTTGTTGCTATTTTGTGGAATTTGTTAATATCTATTTATTGTAGAAAATTTTACATGTTTCTGAAATAATTCACAAGTGATATCATGGTTGTATGTAGCTATATAGTTAACATATTATTATGATATTGCTTGGAGTCCTATGTGGTTTAGATTTAATAATTTGATTTTTTTTTTTTTAAACGTTGAGAGGATTTTATTTTTGTTAAAATGTATATGTCTATTTTATGCAGCCTTTTCATACGAGGACTCAACTATTCACAAAGGTAATGCTCTTTTCTTATTTATTTATTTAAAAAATTATTATTATTATTATTATTATTTTTGGTAAATAAAAGGAAAATTTGTTAAATTATAATTATTATTTTTTTGGTAAATAAAAGGAATATTCAAGTTTTTTATTTTTTATTAATTCAATAGTTGCAATGGGGGAAGGAGATTTGAACCTTAGATGTTTTCATTTAAAACACTAGGAGGTGTTTGTTGAGCTACAAGACTTTTGCCTATTTTACTTTTGGATTGAATGTAGAGCAGCGATAGCTTGGGTTGGGGCGGTTCTACATGTTGTTCAAGGGGTATTGGGAAAAAAATTATCTATATATAGATGATTTATTTACTAGTTTAATTTACTCTTAAAAATACTTTTGCACACCTTAACTTAAATCTTGTACACCCTGATCACATATCAGCCCAACCCAAAACCAAACAACAGAGATTTGTCCATAGGAATTGTGTGTGTTTGTTTGATGCTGATTGTGTGTGTGTTTGTTTGATGCTGATTGTGTGGATTATTTTTCAATTATTTTTTTGTTATAATGTTATTTGTATGAATTTTGGTGTTTGTGAATGTGTGCGTGTATAGTATAAATATAATATAACTTTATATAATTTAATAATTAGGAAATACAAAACGTTTGTTACATTTGTGTGTATGCATTGTTATTGTTATTATGTTATATTAACTTATTATTATAAAGTTAGATTCATGAAAAAAAAAGATAGTGATTGACTGATTGCTTAAGTATTTGATTCGTTAAGTAGACACTTAGTGTATTATTTTTATGTATGGATGAGTGTGGTTGTGTGGGTCAACAACTAATGCAGTGCTAATGGGTTGAGTTTTGTCATTTAGTTTAATATATTTTTATAAAAAGAATGACAAATAGATAATGACTACGGCATACAAATAAAAACATTATACAAACTTGTCAAACTTACCAACATTGATAATAGATAATGATAATTGATAATTAACTATCATGTAAAGATTTCAAAATATGAAAACCTGTAAAAAGAAATTGTTAAATTTCATGTATTTGCGTGTTTTTTTTTTTTGTTTTTTTTTTTTTTGTATATCAATAACTTGATATATTCAAGTTCTCTTTTTATAAAATTTTGAGTTTAATTTAAGTATTTTAATGACCTCCTGAAACAATTCCTGGAGCCGCCACTAAGCTTGGGATGTAACTATTAAGGCATATGCAAGATGCAAGTCAACACAACAAAGCCTTCGGCCGTCAATTATTTTCTTATTGTGATTTTGTTTTTTGTTTCATCACTGTGCTCAATATGGGGCCATTTTGTTTGATAGACTATAGGACCTTATTCCTTCGTTAATAAATAAGAAAGGGTAAGGTTGTTTGATGGTTTGCCCTAATTTTCAAAAGCCTAATCAGTTTCAGTTGGCCTTTTGTTATATGTTTGTGTTATCGAAAGTTTTTATTTTATTTACTTCCTTGAAGTCCACTTCTTGCTAAAGGTTTTAATTCTTATGTAGCCCCTTATAAATTTAAGTATTTAACTATGATATTGGGCATGAAATAAGCTTCGTTGGTTTATTAGGTTGTGACCGTATTTGCAACATCTGTAGTCAACTTGCATAGAATATCCTAGTATGTTTGATTCGCCAAATTAAAATTTTTGATGCATTGATATTTGGGAGTAGGGAGATTTGAATTATGGATTTCTCGATTGGAAACACTAAGAAGTGCCAACTAATTGGCTACATGCCTCTTTCTTTCTTTCTTCATTTAATACTGAATAACCCTCAATAAATGTAATTGTCCTATTTTTGCTATTAGTTTAATACAGAGCTCTGACAACTTATAGAATTCTATGCAGTTCATTAAGGTTATCTACTATCAACTGAAATTTGGGCTTGAGAAAGATCATACAGATACCAATGGTGCAGCAACAGGGGTATCCGCACTATTGGATGATTCATGGTTATCTGCTGATAGCTTTTTACACCATCTTTGCAAGGTACCTCTTGAAGTTTACTAAGTCATTGTTTAAATGCATGATTGTGCTGCCATGCTTAACTGCCATTTTTGTAAATTTGCAATGCCCCTTGTTTATATCACTCTTATTGGCAAGTCAGATTTCAAGGCTTTCATTGATCTATTGAACTGTTAAATTTACTCACCAACATTTATTGGTCAATTTGAGCAACTTGCTTAAAGAACCAATAACAATCATTGCTTAGTCACTTCTAATTACATTGATTGAATTATGTTTCCATCGTAAAATTTTTACTTGTTAAAGAAGAGATGGTACGTTCATCACAGATTGTTGACTAATTGCTGAATGGAATTGCAGGACTTCTTTTCATTGATGCTAGATGCCTCATCTGTTGATGGACATCTGCTGTCATGGGTATGAACACTAATCCTGCTTCTTCATGTTTGATTCTCTGTTGGTTTGGAGGTTGGGGCTTGGGGCAACTTGCCAGTTGCCAGGCTTTCAGTTTCTCTTTGTACACTTTCCTTTTAGGCGTTTGCAATTGATTCTCAGTTCTGGTCTGCATAAGATTATGGATTTTCTACTCTGCAAATTAGATGTGTATTTATTACTCTAGCTGGTTTTATAGAGATGCATGAATATAACATATAAATCTGCCTATACAAAAAATTCATGCCAAGGGAATTTTCTTCATTCATAAAACCAAACACTATCTCGTTCACATTATTTACAATTACAAAAATTGTTGAAAAACCCTACTATGTTGCTTTACCCTCTCTCTCTCTCTCTCTCTAGAAACAAAAAAAAAAACAAAAATCTCTTGTTAATTCCAACTCAATCATTTATGATTTTGATTTTGAATGTATAATTTTTGTTGCTTACCAGTTACAAGTTCATATCTCTAGTGTCATTTGATTCATTTCATACTGGATAGCTAGATCTTAATACATTTCGGGAATATTGAAAATTTAAGTATGTTTTAGGACAATATCTTGCAAATTGAACTATGCATTTTTTGATTTCCCTGAATAAGGATGTTTACTTTTTTATTTTTATTTTTTAATAGATAGAGACAACTCACGTATTTTTATCAGATTGAATCAATGACCTCAAACTCTTATGCTTTACGGTGGGAGACATACAATCAAGGTTAAAATACCATCTACACTGTAAGTTTGGGGTTGCTGTCCTTGACAATGAGAATTTGTAATTTACACCCTCAAGTACGAAATCAATGTCAATGTGCCCCTTCCGTCGTGGTCTGTCTCATTTTTGCTATAAATCCACTCAAATATGACATCATTACAGGGGGGTTGCAGTAATTTCCCCTGGGTTTGCCTTTAAGTTTGTGGCGAGGCAGCCTAGGCTAGCCATACACAGTGGTGATTTGGTGGCTCTGAGGTGTTTGGATGGGTTGATTTTTGGGTTCGGGTTAGGCTCTGGGATAATTTCTTCTCTTTTTATTCAAAAGGACGTAATTTTTGGTCGGTTAGTGGCAAGACGACGAGGGACAAAATGATAGTGACCCCAAACTTAAAGGGTGTAAATCATATTTTAGTGTTGAGTTAAAATTTGGTGGTCACCTTAGAAAATGGTTGATTTGTCTTGGTTTTAGGTGACTGATAGCCCGATATGAATTTGTAATATTGATGTCATACCTGTAATGGCTAGTGACGGATGAAATGCATGACATAAAGGCCAATAGTGGTCAATATTTGCCATCTGGTTATGTCTGAAATGTATCATATAACGGCCAATAGTTGTCAATATTTGATATTTTTCATTAGTCTGGTAGCTTTAGCTGGTTCTGGTAAAGTTTGTGTCTGTGGCTCCCAATGTTATGTAAGGGCCAATACACTCGATTTGAGCCACATTAGTGTTAATGCATTTTAACACTTTGCTTGAACTCATTTGGTCCATAGGCCATAGGAAAGGAGTTTGTTCAGCCTTCATTTGAATGAAACTTCCCATAAGGGAATGTTAGGCTTTTTCTTCATTGCAATTTGCAAGTAGTTGCCTTTTGCTGATTAAGACAAATTGTAATGTACTCTCTTTTTACTATTATAGACTAGGAAACTTAAAGAGTTGCTTGAGAACAATCTCGGGTGGGTGTTTCAGTTGAACAGTGTAGTTGACGGAATATACTTTGAAGAAGATGACGAGGTTAGTGTGTAACGATATTAAAAATTTGTTCTATGAAACTTTCTCGCTCATGATCTCATCTTTGCTCATTGTTCAACTTTGCAGTTTGCTCCAGTAGTAGAGATGTTGGATGTCCCAAGTTGTAATTAACCTTGGCAATTGAAGATAGGGATTGTGGTCCTCCATCCCATTTCTGTAAACACGCTTTAGTGATACTTGACTTGGTTTACAATATTTCAATTTCTTACCAATTTTTAAGGCAAATTCTTTTCAGTTTTCACTGGTGCAAATGATATAAATATTTTTGTATATTATGAAAAAAAAGACTTGGTATTTATATGTAAGATGTAATAGACTTCTTAGAATAATGGTTATGTTAAATTCTCCCATTAGTTATTAGCTTAAGATTTTGGCATAATTGGTAATTGATTATGGTATTAAGCACTTATTGAGGGAAAGTCTTTGCTCACACATAAGGAGGTCATAAAATAATAGTTAAATTATTAAATTTTCTATTTACTTTTCATTTTAAAGATGTACAATGTTCAAGCTTTTTGGGGTGATTTTGCATTACTAACATTCAAGATTTTCTTGTGACTTAATTTCATAATGATTTTTATTTGCCAAGAGCTTTATAGCTCAATTGACACATTCTAGTGTTTTTAATAAAAATATTTAGGACTCAAATTCCTCCTCTTCATTTTAATTATTGAATTATCAAAAGTGAATTAGTTATTATTTATTTGGTAATGTAGAGCTGTTTTGGAAGGGAGGGAATGGTTGTACAAGAATTAAAAATAATAAAAGAAAAAAAATAACTGTTATCTTTAGTGATAGCTCAATTGTTATGGCATTATTTTGTGCTCCGTACATGTAGTTTGAATCTTATTTTTCGTACTCTCACTATTTATCATCTAAACATAACAAGTATAGAAAAAATTAGTATGACTAAACTAATGACAAGGTTGACTTACATGGTTTGTTGGCCCATTTTCTCCTCTATATATGGGATGGAAAACAATGCTTCTAATCATGCATCTAAAGTTTTATTTAGTGGTTCTGGTCAAGAGGCTTGTTGCTTTGCTAAGAGAGTTGCAACTCTTTTTTGCTTGCTTTGCATTTTTTTTTTTTTTTTTTTTGGTTGTTGCTAGTTTATGAGGTACGACTTGTTTGTAATTGTGTTTTGTTTTGAGAAATTTTCTTGCTCATTTAGAAAAAAAAAATCATTTCTTTTCTTGTTTTGAGAATATATATATATATATATTATGTCCATAGCAATTTTAAAATACAACAAATAAACAAATAGTAATGAAAAGTGTGTCACAAAATTGAATTGAACATTTTTTTTTTTTTTGGAGAAAAAGAGAAGAAACTCTGAACTCTGACAGCAAACAAAGATTGAAGGTAATGTACCATTGCGTTTCTACTTGTTGTTCAAGGGGTTTTGGGAAAAAAATTATCTATATATAAAATATTTTTTTACTAGTTTAATTTTATCTTAGAAATACTTTTGCACACTTTGATCACATATTAGCCCAACCCAAAATCAAGCAACAACACAGATTTGCCCATCCCAAAACCAAACAATATAAGTCATAAATCTCTCTCTCTCTCTCTCTCTCTCTCTCTCTCTCTCTCTCTCTCTTTAATCTGATCTTTGATCTCAGTATCATGAATCTTATCCAATCTTATCTCTCGTCTGTATTTAACTATCGACTCTAAGAGTAAAGAAGGAGTGTTTGAGTTGTGATTATCTCTTTCTTTATTATAAATTATATTATATATGTGTAAGTGTGTATTTAATACTAATAGTGTGCATTATTTTTCAATTTATTTTTTTGGTTATAATATTATTTGTGTGAATTGTGGTGTGTGTAAATGTGTGTTTATAGTATAAATATAATATAACTTTATATAATTTAATAATTAAGAAATACAAAGTGTTTGTTACATGTGTGTATGTATTGTTATTGTTATTATGTAATAATAACATTTTATTATAAAGTTAGATTCAAGAAAAAGAATAGTAGAGTTAGTGATTGACAGATTGTTTAAGTATTTGATTGGTTAAGTAGAAACGTCGTGTATTATTTATGTATGGATGCGTGTGGTTGTGTGAATCAACAAAAAATAGAGTGCCAAGGGGTTTAGTTTTGTCATTTAGTTTAAAATATTTTTATAAAAACCATGACAAATAGATAATGACAATTGCATAAAATAAAAATATTATACAAACTTGTCACACCTACCCACATTAACAATAGATAATGGCACTTGAGATTAAGCAAACAGGAAATCTCTAAGAATTCAAGAAAAAAAAATATTGGATTGTCCATAGCAATTTTAAAATACAATAAATATACAATGGTGATGAGAAGTGTGTCACAAAATTGAATTGAACATTTTTTTTTTTGGAGAAAAAGAGAAGGAAATCTAAACACCAACAGCAAGCAAAGATTGAAGGTAAATAAACCATGGTACTATCCACCCAAGGCTTCATGGGTTTAGTTTACTGCAAGCATACATTAGAGTAATGCATATATTAATATCCAAATACAATTTGATAAGATAAGAATTGTATAAAAAAAAACCATTAAAAGGAAAAAAAAAAAAAAAAAAAAAAAAAAAAAAAAAAAAAAAAAAAAAAAAAAGAAGAAGGGAGAAAGCCACCTTTATAAATAAAACTTTTTTTTGAAGCGTGTTAACATTGCCATCTTAGCGTTGACCAACTTAGCAACATTTCAGTTTTTGTAGCGATCCCCAACCCGTCGATGATCGAATGATGCGAACGTTGGGGATGTGAGATATTTTATGCCAATCCTCTCCACTGTCTTTCTTGCACCGCTTCTCCAGATGTGGACATCCTTCAATTCTCAATGTTTTGAGTGCCGTAAGATTCTGTAGCTCGTCTGGTATAGACATTAGATTAGAGCACTTCCAAATTCCCAAATATGAAAGCGATGTGAGACATCCAATCTGCTTAGGCAGAGAAGATAAGTCTTCACAGAACAAGATTTGCAGAGAACGAAGAGCAGTTAGATGTTGAATACCCTCTGGCAATGAAATTAACTTCGGACACCTACTGATATCTAAATTCTCAAGTGCAATTAAATATTGAATTCCCTCAGACAAAGAGCAGAATTTGTTGCAGCTCTCAATGGATAAACTCCGGAGTGAAGATAAGCCCTGCAAACCATTCATTGGTAAGGACAAAAGATTATTACACTCCCTTATGTACAGTTTCCGTAATGAATGTAAGTTTTGGAGTCCTTCTGGAAGACTTTCGATCTTGTCACAAAATTCAAGGTAAAATTCATTCAAGGCAGAAAGATTATCCAACTGATTAGTCAGTGACTTGAGATTGCGCATTTTGGAAATCTCCAACATTTCAAGCATCTTATGATTTTGCAACAGTCCATCTGGAAGAACTGTCAAATCATCATCCATGTCAGCAATCACAAGGGAAGAAAGTGAAGTGAGATTCATCACTGACCTAATTAACATTGCATTGTTTCTTCTCATAGTCAAACTTGTAATGGAAGGAATAATAGGAATTCCAACTAACGTTGGGCACTCAGTGATTGTTAATGTGCTTAGGCAGGGAAAATTTTCTCTTCCATTCATTGTTCCCCATTCCTCCAAATCACGCATCTTATGGAGCCCAAATTCCTTCAATGAGGGGAATGAAATTGTGCCGTCTCCATGGAACTCATTGCCAATATATTTCACAGCATGCCAACCAGTTATATTAAGAACCTTGAGGAATGGTAGTTTGCCAAGAGGTGGCAAATGTTCACATCTTTCCCAACAATCTAGTGAAATTTCAACCAAATCACAAAGAACTGAATCTTGAATCCATGTTGGAATTTTTGAACCATGATAGTTGTTTATGGACAGTTTTTTCAGATTTGAATGAGGTTGGAGACCATCAAGAACATCTTCAACATGGTCCGGTACATGGCTTTTTTTGTCAGTCCGCCAAACCAAACTTAGCGAATGAAGATTTCGTTTTCCGATCAAATTTGCATTTTTGGCCTCCACTGAATTTCTGACATTATCAAGTTCCTTTATTGTCAAATTGTTTCGAAGGTTTAGCCCTTTCAACTCACTTACTTGATAGCCATTTTTCTTGCTAGCAATGAAGAGGCTCAATGATTGGAGGCAAGTTAATTGTCCCATTCCTTCAGGCATACGAGTAAGAGGACAACCAGTGATGCCAAGATACATAAGGCTTTTCATGTGCTTCATACCTTTGGGTAACTTACAAAGAGAGTAACAATAATCTAGTTTCAACGTTTGCAAGTTCAAGAGGCAGGTTGTTGATTCAGGTAAAACTTTGATCCTAGACTCAGACATGTCAAGATACCTCAAATGTTTTAAATTGTTGATTGATCTTGTTACTACCTGAACCTCAAATCTAAAATCCAATACCCGAAGATACTTTTGTTTTAAGAAGAATGTCAAAGAATCTTTACGATAAGAATTACCAAGGCCTGAGTGTAGAGATCGAACTTTATGTAGGTCCTCATTGAAAGAAATGTCTTGTGATGAGTTAAACATATGAAAAATCCTGCCTTCAACCTTCAGATCTTTACTGGATTCCACTGCAATGCATTCATGCCTCATAATAGATTGAGCAAGGTCATGCATAAGGTCATGCATTTTACACGTTATATGGCCGGGATACTCCTCCTTGACATCTTGAAAGAAAGATCTCCATACTAATTCATTGAAGATATCAACACCAAAATCATACAACTCCGATGGTTCTTTGAAGGGAATAAAACCATTAGCCATCCATAGTTGTATCAACTTATCCATCTCAAGCTCATGATCTTTGGGAAATACACAGCAATAAGCAAAGCATTGCCTCAGATGTGGGGGTAGATGGTGATAACTCAACTTGAGGGCCAACAAGACAGAATCCTTACCTATTGGTAAATCCCAAATCTGACTTTTTTCCACTGATTCCCAGTCACTCTTCCTACTTTTTAAGGACATGAGGCTTCCAAGAGCCTTTATAGCTAGAGGCACGCCTCCACACTTCTTCACTATTTCCTTACCAATTGCTTCCAATTCTGATTTTTCTTCTACCCTTCCCATCCCAAATGCACGTCCTTTAAATAAGGACCAAGAATCATCATCTGACAAGAATCCAATGTGGTGTATAGGAAGTACTGTGGCCATCATTCGTGCAATTGTTTCAATCCTGGTTGTCACTATAACCATACTACCTTTCATCCCACACATCAATGAATGTTTTAGACGGTCCCATTCCTCATGGTTCTCGTTCCAGACATCATCTAAGACAAGTAAAAATCTTCTCCCACGCAATTTTTCCTGCAAGCGTTGCTGTAGTGGATCCAACTCTGAAAGACTACATGCACTACCATCAATGGATTCTATGATTGCCTTTACTAACCTTCTTATATGGAAATCATCTGATACACACACCCAAATTTTCAATTCAAAATGGTTCTTCATCCTTGCATCATTGTAGACTAACTGTGCAAGCGTTGTTTTACCCAAGCCCCCCATGCCCCATACAGCATAAATGGCCAGATTATCTTGATCGTCAGGCACATTAGTGAGCAACACTTCAATGATCTTTTCTTTTTCCTCATCTCTTCCATAAATCTTACTTTCATTCACAAGTGAGTCAGTTTGTCTTTTTTCTACATCAAAAGCTTCCATGTTTATATCTCCCTCTCCTAAGTGAAAAGATCTCTCCCTAGAAATGGCATCCAGTCTATCCCTCACATTCTTCAATTCACGGGCCATTTTCATGCGAAATATAAGTCTGTTTGGAAGAGAAAAGAATCTACTTACTTGGCTTGTCGCACCTTTCTCTCTCTCCACCTTTCGCATTAGAGCTTCAGTTGCAAACTCGTCCAGAACATTATCCGCATCACGAGCTACATCTTTGAGCTTTCCCAGCCAATCCATGATAACTTCATTGTTCCACTGCTTCTCCTCTGCATATTTGACAACGGATCGGATGGCAGACATCGTGCTCTTAAGATTGTCAAGCTCAGCTCCCAAGCCCCAAGCAACTCCAAATTCTTGAAGTGCAGAAGTATTCAAGTTCCCCACCAAAGTGCTCACCAAGGCAGAAAGAAGTAAGTCCGCCATATGATCTCTCTTTCACTCACTCTAGTAATAAATGCTTTAATCAGCCAGTATTTTGCTTTAAGGCCAAATTTACCTGTAAGTCTTTCTACCTTTGGCTCCACTGGGCGTGGACTTGAGTTGACTATGGCATATTCTCTTTTGGATGGTATAATCCTAGTGCGATTTTAATTAATTTTGGCATCTTTCTTTCCTTGTCACTTTAGCAAGCTTTTTCACATCTGGCTCCACACGGCTTTGACTAAACTATCCATTAGTGGATTCCAGATCTACTCCAGTTGATTAGTGATGGCCCACGAGGGTTTTATTTTGTTTTAGATTACTATTACTTTCAAAAACTCTTGGTGCCATAAGTTTTTATGGGTCGACTGTAGTTGGAATTAAACTATGATTTTTACATGAACGGATCTTTTTTTTTTTTTCAATTGCATCAAAATTGTTACAAAAATTATTGCACAAATTTATGTATGTAGAGTCTCTCTTTATCCTTAGAAAGTAGGTTTCAGTTTTCCATACAATTAATTGCTAAAGCAACTAAAACTAAAAGATAATAGAATTGCTCCTTTGTTACTTTATACCCCAGTAATTTCTCTAAAGGATCAATCAACTGCTCCACCAATTCTGTCACATTGGGTCCATCCATTTTGGTTTACGCGGAAGAATCAAGTTTGGAAAAGCATGATCAATTAGTATTTGTTTATGAATTTGGAATTGGTGACAGTAACACGGTCATATTACTTTCTCTTTATCCCGTGAATACTAAAAAAGGAAGTAATGACTACTTCGGTCTAAAAGTGCTTTAATCAATTAGTAATTTGTTAATTGAATTGTTATTGTTGCTTTTCTTTGTTGATGCTGGCCCTTCCAAGATTTGGAATGCATAAAGTTTATTTCCTCGTTTTCTAATTTGGTTTACAGTATATTCCTTCACTTAGCTTAGCTATAGTCTTTTATTTTGTGATAACCTTGTTAGTTTGTTATCTATACAATTTGTCATAGCTCTCTTTTTATTCCGTCTGAATTTCTTGGCTCTAAGACATGAGAAACAGAAACTTGATTCATCTAGCTCTAGCTGTGGAACTGCACTGCTGGTCTTGTCATGTATGTGTGTGGAGCATCGAACAGCTGGAACTTGATCCTTAGATATAGAAAGAGAGGACTAGGTAGCACTGATACGAACACTAGACATGGTTGCAATACAATACAATAAGGATATGATAGTATTATATTATTTTTATTTTATTTTTTTTATACTGAGAATATAAACATGTACTAAAGTTTAAAAATATATTTCTAAAATTAATATTGTAGGGGTTGAGTCAACCTTGGTTAGACTAGACTAATGTCACAATTAATTTTTATGTGGGAACGAATGAATAGCTCACAATGAAAAATCCAAAGAGACCAAAGTCAGAAACAAGATGTTTGAGATGATATAAGACCCAAAAATACTCATATATAAGACTACCTTTAGTTGGTTTCTCCCTTAGGGTATGTTTGTTTGGAGGGATTTTAAGGAGGATAGAAAATTGAGAAGAGAAAAGTGGAGAGAAAATAGTTTTAGTGGATGTTTGATTCGAAGGGGGAGAGCAAAAAAATGGTGATGGACCTAGATGTTTTCTCCCCACCTAGGATTGGGGGGGGGGGGGGGGGGGGGGGGGGGGGGAGAAGCTCAATGTATTGAGCTGATGAAAATGCCCATGGAGGCATGACAATTCTGCCTATACAAAAAATTCATGTCAAGGAAATTTGCTTCACCCATAAAACCAAACATAATCTCATTCAAATTTTTTACAATTACAAAAATTGTTGAACCCCTACTATGTTGCTTTGCTTTACTCTCTCTAGAAAAAAAAAAAAAAAAAAAAAAAAAACAGAAATCTCGCGTTAATTCCAAGTTTCCAAATCAATCATTTATGATTTTGATTTTGAATATTTAATTTTTGTCTCTTACCAATTACAAGTTCATATCTCTAGTGTCATTTGGTTCATTTCATACTAGATAGCTAGATTCTAATAAATTTCTAGAATATTGAAAATTTAAGTATGTTTTAGGATGATATCTTGCCAATTGAAGTACGCATTTTTTTTCCTTGAAAAAGGATGTTTACTTTATGGTGGGGACATACAATCACGTCTAAAATACCATATACACGGTAAGTTTGGGTTGTCCATCGACATTGAGAATTTTTAATTTACACCCTCAAGTATGGAATCAATGTCAATGTGCCCCTTCCATCTTGGTCCGTCTCATTTTGGCTATTAATCCACTCAAATATGACATCATTACAGGGTGGTTGTTGCAATTTCGCCTAGGTTTGCCGTTAAGTTTGACTGAACTAATGACAAGGTTACTTATATGGTTTTTTGGCCCATTTTCTCCTCTATATATGGGATGGAAAACGTTGCTTTTAATTATGCATCTCAGGTTTGATTTAGTGGTGCTAGTTAAGAGGCTTGTTGCTTTGCTAAAAGAGAGTTGCAACTCTTTTTTGCTTGTTTTGCATGTTTTTTTTTTTTTTTTTGGGCTAGTTTATGAGGTACTTGACTTGTTTGTAATTTCGTTTTGTTTTGAGAAATTTTCTTGCTTAGTTTAGAAGAAAAAAAAATATTCTTTTCTTGTTTTGAGGAAAAAAAAAAAAAAGTGGAACATGTTGGATTGTCCATAGCAATTTTAAAATACAAAAAATATACAAATAGTAATGAAAAGTGTGTCACCAAATTGAATTGAACCTTTTTTTTGGGAGAAAAATAGAAGAAAATCTAAACTCCAACAGCAAGCAAAGATTGAAGGTAATGTACCATTGCAATTCTACATGTCGTTCAAGGGGTATTGGGAAAAAAATTTATCTATATATAAAATATTTTTTTACTAGTTTAATTTTGTCTTAGAAATACTTTTGCACACTTTGATTTAAATCTTGCACACCCTTATCACATATTAGCCCAACCCAAAATCAAGCAACAACACAGATTTGCCCATTCCAAATCCAAACAACACAGGTCATAGATCATTCTCTCTCTTTCTCTTTGATCTTAGTATCACAAATCTTATCTCTCTTCTCTATTTGACTATCTCGATATCTCCGGCTCTAAGAGTAAATAGTAAGTATTTATGAGTTGTGAATATCTCTTTCTTTATTATAAATTTATATTATATATGTGTGAGTGTGTGTTTAATACTGATTGTGATATTGATAGTGCGCATTATTTTTCAAATTTTTTTTTTTTGGTTATAATATTATATGTGTAAATTGTGGTGAGTGTGAATGTGTGTGTTTATAGTATAAATATAATATAACTTAATAATTAGGAAATACAGAGTGTTTGTTACATGTGTGCATGTATTGTTATTGTTATTATGTTATAATAGCATTTTGTTATAAAGTTAGACTCAAGAAAAAGAATAGTAAAGTTAGTGATTGACTGATTGTTTAAGCATTTGATTGGTTAAGTAGAGACTTAGTGTATTATTTACGTATGGATGAGTGTGATTATGCGGCCCAACAAAAAAAAGAGTGCCAATGGGTTTAGTTTTGTCATTTAGTTTAAAATATTTTTTTAAAAACAATAACAAATAAATAATGACAATTGCATAAAAAAAAAAACATTATACAAACTTGCCACAACTACTCACATCAACAATAGTTAATGGCAATTGAGATTGGGCAAACGGAAAATCTCTAAGAACTCAAGCAAAAAAAAAAAAAAAAAAAATATTGGATTGTCCATAGCAATTTTAAAATACAACAAATATACAAATAATAATGACAAGTGTGTCACAAAATTGAATTGAACCTTTTTTTGGGGAGAAAAAGAGAAGAAAATCTGAACACCAACAGCAAGCAAAGATTGAAGGCAAACGTACCATTGTACTGTCCATCGAAGGCATCATGGGTTTAGTTTATTGCAAGCATACATTAGAGTAACGCATATATTAATATCCATATTAATATCCAAATACAATTTGATAAGATAAGAAATGTAAAAAAAAAAAAAAAAAAAAAACCCATTAAAAAGAAAAAAAAAGAAAAGAAAAGGGCGTGAAAGCGACCTTTATAAATAAACTTTTTTCTGAAGCGTGTTAACGTTGCCATCTCAGCGTTGACCAACCTAGCAACATTTCAGTTTTCGTAGCGATCCCCAACCCGTCGAAGTCGATGATGGTATCTCTGAATCAGGAATGATGAGAACGTCGGGGATGTGAGATATTTTATGCCAATCCTCTCCACTGTCTTTCTTGCACCGCTTCTCCAGATGTGGACATCCAACAATTCTCAATGTTTCGAGTGCCGTAAGATTCTGTAGCTCGTCTGGTATAGACATTAGATTAGGGCACTCCAAAATATCCAAAAATGAAAGCGATGTGAGGCATCCAATCTGCTTAGGCAGAGAAGATAAGTCTTTACAGCGGCAGATTTGCAGATAACGGAGAGCAGTTAGATGTTGAATACCCTCTGGCAATGAAATTAACTTCGGACACCCGTCAATATCTAAATCCTCAAGTGCAATTAAATATTGAATTCCCTCAGACAAAGAGCAGAATTTGTTGCAACTCCAAATGGATAAACTCCGTAGTGAAGATAAGCCCTGCAAACCATTCATTGGTAAGGACAAAAGATTATTACACTCACATATGTACAGTTTCCGTAATGAATGTAAGTTCTGGAGTCCTTCTGGAAGACTTTCGATCTTGTCACAAAATGCAAGGTAAAATTCATTCAACGCAGAAAGATTATCCAACTGATTAGTCAGTGACTTGAGATTGGGCATTTGGAAAATCTTCAACATTTCAAGCATCTTATGATTTTGCAACAGTCCATCTGGAAGAACTGTCAATTCATCATCCATGTCTTCAATCACAAGGGAAGAAAGTGAAGTGAGATTCATCACTGACCTAATTAACATTGCATTGTTTCTTCTCATAGTCAAATATGTAATGGAAGGAATAATAGGAATTCCAACTAACTTTGGGCACTCAGT
The DNA here is from genome assembly GCA_033629205.1 of Lithocarpus polystachyus. Lineage (NCBI taxonomy): Eukaryota > Viridiplantae > Streptophyta > Magnoliopsida > Fagales > Fagaceae > Lithocarpus > Lithocarpus polystachyus. The sequence continues at coordinate 6,039,347 of CM066172.1, forward strand.
GATTTTTAATGTGCTTAGGCAGGGAAAATTTTCTCTTCCATTCATTGTTCTCCATTCCTCCAAATCACGCATCTTATGGAGCCCAAATTCCTTCAATGAGGGGAATGAAATTGTGCCGTCTCCATGGAACTCATTGCCAATATATTTCACAGCATGCCAGCCAGTTATATTAAGAACCTTGAGGAATAGTAGTTTGCCAATAGGTGGCAAATGTTCACATCTTTCCCAACAATCTAGTGAAATTTCAACCAAATCACAAAGAACTGAATCATGAATCCATGTTGGAATTTTTGAACCATGATAGTTGTTTATGGACAGTTTTTTCAGATTTGAATGAGGTTGGAGACCATCAAGAACATCTTCAACATGGTCCGGTACTTTGCTTTTTTTGTCACTCTGCCAAACCAAACTTAGCGAATGAAGATTTTTTTTTCCAATCAAATTTGCACTTTTGGCCTCCTCTGAATTTATGACATTATCAAGTTCCTTTATTGTCAACTTGTTCCGAAGGTTTAGCCCTTTCAACTCACTTACTTGATAGCCATTTTTCTTGCCAGCAATGAAGAAGCTCAATGATTGGAGGCAAGTTAATTGTCCCATTCCTTCAGGCATATGAGTAAGAGAATCACAACCGGTGATGCCAAGATACATAAGGCTTTTCATGTGCTTCATACCTTTGGGTAACTCACAAAGATCACCACAGTGGTCTAGTTTCAGAGTTTGTAGGTTCAAGAGGCAGGTTGTTGATTTAGGTAAAACTTTAATATTAGACCAAGACATGTCAAGATACCTCAAATGTTTTAAATTGTTGATTGATCTTGGTGCTTCCTGACCCTTAAATCTAAAATCCAATACCCGAAGATACTTTTGTTTCAAGAAGAATGGCAGAGAAGCTTCACAATCAAATGCATCAATGCATGAGCGTAGAGATCGAACTTTACGTAGGTCCTCATTCGAAGAAATGTCTTGTGATGAGATCATGTCAAAAAACATATGAAAAATCCTGCCTTCAACCTTCACATCTTCACTGGATTCCACTGCAAGGCATTCATGGCTCATAATAGATTGAGCAAGGTCATGCATGAGGTCATGCATTTTACACGTTATATAGCCGGGATATACCTCCTTAACGTCTTGAAAGAAAGACCTCCATACTAATTCATTGAAGATATCAACACCAAAATCATACAACTCTGATGGTCCTTTGAAGGGAATAAAACCATTAGCCATCCATAGTTGTATCAACTTATTCATCTCAAGGTTGTGATCCTTGGGGTATACACAACAAAAAGCAAAACATTGCCTTAGATGCGGGGGTAGATGGTGATAACTCAACCTAAGCGCCAACAAGATGGAATCCTTACCTGTTGGTAAATCCCAAATTTGACTTTCTTTCACAGATAACCACTCAGTCTTCCTACTTTTTAAGGACATGAGGCTTCCAAGGGCCTTTATAGCTAGAGGCACGCCTCCACACTTCTTCACTATTTCCTTACCAATTGATTCCAGGTCTGTTTTCATTTCTACCCTTCCCATCCCGAATGCACGTCCTTTAAATAAGGACCAAGAATCATCATCTGACAAGAATCCAATGTGGTGTATAGGAAGTACTGTGGCCATCATTCGTGCAATTGTTTCAATCCTGGTTGTCACTATAACCATACTACCTTTCATCCCACACATCAATGAATGTTTTAGATGGTCCCAGTCCTCATGGTTCTCGTTCCAGACATCATCTAAGACAAGTAAAAATCTTCTCCCACGCAATTTTTCCTGCAAGCGTCGCTGTAGTGGATCCAACTCTGAATGACTACATGCACTACCAATGCCATCAATGGATTCTATGATTGCCTTTACTAACCTTCTTATATGGAAATCATCTGATACACACACCCAAATTCTCAATTCAAAATGGTTCTTCACCCTTGCATCATTGTAGACTAACTGTGCAAGCGTTGTTTTACCCAAGCCCCCCATGCCCCATACAGCATAAATGGCCAGATTATCTTGATCGTCAGGCACATTAGTGAGCAACACTTCAATGATCTTTTCTTTTTCCACATCTCTTCCATAAATCTTACTTTCATTCACAAGTGAGTCAGTTTGTCTTTTTTCTACATCAAAAGCTTCCATGTTTATATCTCCCTCTCCCAAGTGAAAAGATCTCTCCCTAGAAATGGCATCCAGTCTATCCCTCACATTCTTCAATTTACGTGCCATTTTCATGCGAAATATAAGTCTGTTTGGAAGAGAAAAGAATCTACTTACTTGGCTTGTCACACCTCTCTCTCTCTCCACCTTTCGCATTAGAGCTTCAGTTGCAAACTCGTCCAGAACATTATCCGCATCACGAGCTACATCTTTGAGCTTTCCCAGCCAATCCATGATAACTTCATTGTTCCACTGCTTCTCCTCTGCATATTTGACAACGGATCTGATGGCAGACATCGTGCTCTTAAGATTGTCAAGCTCAGCTCCCAAGCCCCAAGCAACTCCAAATTCTTGAAGTGCAGAAGTATTCAAGTTCCCCACCACAGTGCTCACCAAGGCAGAAAGAAGTAAGTCCGCCATATGATCTCTCTTTCACTCACTCTAGTAATAAATTGCTATAGGAATACAGGATAGTTGAAGAGAAGTGAATCGCCAGAAGGGAAATGCTTTAATCAGCTAGAATTTTGCTTCAAGGCCAAATTTACCTGTAAGTCTTTCTACCTTTGGCTCCACTGGGCGTGGACTTGAGTTGACTATGGCATATTCTCTTTTGGATGGTATATTCCTAGTGGGATTTTAATTAATTTTCGCATCTTTCTTTCCTTGTCACTGCAGCAAGCTTTTTCACATCTGGCTCCACTCTCCACACGGCTTTGACTAAACTATCCATTTGTGCATTCCAGATCTACTCCAGTTGATTAGTGATGGCCCACGAGGTTTTTTTTTTTTTTTTTTTTTGAGAAAAGGCCCACGAGGTTTTTATTTTATTTATTTTTTTGAGAAACACATATATAAGTGTTTGGTATTAGCACTTAAAAATATGTGTTTTGTTATTTGAAAATATGTGTAAAAATATATGTAAATGAAAAAGCGTGAAAAAATACTTATAATGTTGTTTAAAAAACTAAAAATTATTGTTTGAAATAGTGTTCCAAACACACCTAATTATTATTACTCAAAAACTCTTGTTGCCATAATTTTTTATGGGTCGACTGTAATTGGTAAGTATGATATTTACATGAACGGATCAATTTTTTTTCTTTTTAAATTGCATCAAAATTGTTACAAAAATTATAGCACAAATATATGTGTAAAGACTCTCTCTTTATCCTTAGAAAGTAGATTTCAATTTTTCATACATTTGGCCTCGTTTGGTATACCCATTCAAATATATATTTTTAGTTTTTAAATAATATTACACGTATTTTTATATATGTTTTTAGTTTTTACACATTTTCACATATATTTTTACACATTTTTTTCTCTCACACGTATTTTCATATATGTTTTTAGCTTTTACACATTTTCACATATATTTTTACACATTTTCACATATATTTTTACATATTTTTTCACTCACACGTATTTTCACACATATTTTTAGTTTTTAAATGCATATACCAAACACCCTTTAATTGCGAAAACAAACTAAAACTAAAAGATAATAGAACTACTCCTCTGTTACTTTATAACCCAGTAATTTCTCTAAGGATCAATCAACTGCTCCACCAATTTTGTCACATTGGATCCATCCATTTTGATTTACACGGAATAATCAAATTTTAAAAAGCATGATCAATTAGTATTTGTTTATGACTTTGGGGTTGGTGACACTGTCGCTGTCATATTACTTTCTCTTCACCCTGTCGCAGTGTTGTAGCTTTTGTCCTTTGCGTTGTTATCCACATAAATATTAAGTGGAAGTCATGACTACTTCGGTCTAAAAGCGCTTCAATGAATAAGTATTTGTTAATTGAATTGTTATGCAGTAGCCATGGTTTGAAATTGTGATACAGGGTATTTTATTTGTTACTTATAGAAAACTAATTTACTAGGTTTTAATTTTCTAGACCTATAATTTTATCAAACAAAAACTTCAATTGCACATGCATTTCCTTATCTTATTTTTATTTTATTTCTTTTTTTGTTTAAAAGGGTGTTTATTAAAAAATAAATAAGCTAAACATCGTAGTTAGAATGATGATATTCATTATCACTCTTAAAAGTTTTTAGTGAGTAAATATTACCTTTATAAAATTGGTTCTAAGAAACTATCATGAAAAAATTAATATTTCATATGTTAAATAGTTATTCTAAGTTTGAGTGTAATTAATTTTTTTATATAAATGAGATTAGTATTGTATAACATGTATTTTTGAATATATGGTTTTATGGTTACTCAAAAATATCAAACAAAGCACAAATCAACAACTAACTTATTTATATATATTCATTAATCAATGTGGCAGATGTTTTCTGTAGGACCTGCTTTTAAGGGAATTCAAATGATTCCTCCAACTTCTCATTTTCTCTTTATTTATGTTACCTAGTAAGGGAGTAGAAAATTTATTTTCTTAAAGTGTCAATTTCCTATTCCAAAGTTATGTAATCAAAGTCATTTCTGATCCTTGATAGAGAATATTGATTCTAAATATTTTTATAGGTATAACAAAGGGTTTAGCTTGAGATCTGATAGATATGATTTTATTTATGTTACCTAAGGGCGTGGAAAATGATTTTTCTAACTTAAGATGTCAATTTCCTCCTCGAAGTCCTAAGAGGGTGGTGTTCTTTATGTGGACAGCAGCTTTGGGTAGGATCCTTATGTTGGATAATCTTACAAGGAGGGGTTTGCCATTAGCGAATTGGTGTTGTATGTGTTGAAGGAATGGGGAAACAGTGGACCACCTCTCAATTCGCTGTGATTTTGCTCATGCTCTCTTAGATGTATTTCAAATGTTTGGGATTCACTGACTCATGCTGGGGTCTACTGCAAGTCTATTGTTTTGTTGGACAAACTGGTTTGGGAAATATGGCTCAGATGTTTGGAATATGGTGCTATGCTGTTTGATGTGGATTATAGTGGAATTGTTGTTCACAATGTTCATTCATTTTTTAGTTAGACCTTCCACTTGATATATTTTGTGATTTTTTGTATGCCTTTTGATCCTTAGTGTTTATCATTGTGAAAAATAAAGCTTTATCTCTATCAATTATAACAATGAGAGGTTTTACTGATTTAGAATCAAATATAACAAGAAGCAAATGCAACGATGTATAAGCATCTCTTGTTTATTTAGATTAGTGTTAATGTCTCACGTAAATGACTTTCAGCAACCATGTGCCATTTCTTTTTAATTAATTCATGAATTTTACTTGCAGAGGCAATTAGCATTGATGCCCAAATCAGAGCTATTGAAGTTGCCCCATGAATGAAGGTTGAGGGCTTGAGGCTAAGCTAAAGCATCAGTGGGAGAAAACGTAAAGCTGTTAGGGTTGAAGTCCAAATTAGAACATTTAGATTTATTTATCTAAGCTAAGATGATGATGAGGTTAACGTGAATGTAAATGTGAGGATAGGGATATTTTTTCCCCTCCTTAATTTGAACTCTCTTGTTGTCTTTGACGAAGAATGTATTTTTTTTTTTTTTCACTCTTTGTTTATATTTGTATAGTAGAGCAAAATTGTTTTTCTTTAGTTGCAAGTCTTTTTTATGTGATATTTATATGATAGTAGAGGGAAAAGAGATATTGGTTGTAAATGACTAATAGAAAGGAAATGCAAAAATATTGAACCTATTTTTCTCTTTATGTCTAAGAGATGTCTAAGAAAATGGGGCAACTCCATGATGTTGCTCATGAGCATGGGATCCCAATGATGGCACTTGAAGAAGCTGTTAGGAAAAATAAATTAATCTTGGTGATCTAATTTCTGTAACAAAATGATTATTTCAATGCAAATCAATGTAATGCAATACCCACACATAAACACAACTATCATTTCAATGTAAATCAATGTAATGCCATTGATCTTACAAAAAAGATATTGATTTGATGTGATTATTCGAGTATTCAGTTATTAAAAATCAATTTAATGCGACTCCCACACATTGACACAACTATATCTAAAAATTAATGTAATGCGACACCTATAGTTGATGATAGGCACCCAACTAATAACATAAACTTGATAACTAACTAGCAAACAATGTAATCCTATCCTCTACACGTCCAAAAGTTTAGGAAATAAGTTGTTAATAATTTTTATCTCCAACAAACGAATCCTACTGGCTAAAGAAACCAGCTAGCCTTCAATCTTGAAACTCATCACTTATCCATCTCATCCAAAGCCAATAATGACAGCTTATTCATGTTCAACTTGTTGATCCTCATCCTTGCCTTGTTACTCATCCTCATCTTCATCCTTGGCAAGCTGAGACTCCCTCTCTCCAAGCAAGTGTCTTCCAAGTTTGTCTGTATCATAACACAAATAATTAGGTTAATGTTCATCAATAAAAATCTATTATCTAACCACTTCAGGGTAACATCTATCTAGTATAGGACTATCTAGCCACTGCTACAGCTATTGTGTACACTTGTAGATGTTAGTTACAGCAGTTTCAAGTAGTTATAGTTGGTTACATGGCTGTTACAGTTAGTTACTTTTTAATTACTTAGCTATTGGGAATTGTATAAGTGAGATGCTAATTGTTAAGTCATCAATGAGAATTCAGTTGTTTGTTCAGTTCTTTCCTTACCATTCCCTCTCTTCTCAATCTCAATTTCCATCTCCTTGTGCAAGTTCTTAATCCACCATTGCATCATTAACTGTATTCAGAAATGCATTAAAAAGCGCAAAAGTTTGCTAACAATAAAGGCTAATGATGCCCAACTTCTATCTTTATTTAATAAAAATATAAAACTCAATAGTAAAATAGGCAATGGAGAAGGCATAACATGAATGATTTATCGTATCAATTATTACCTTTAATTGTGAAAATAAGAATTTGTTCACGAAGGCATAACACCACTGCCCATGCATATATGCCAAGAAAGTAATGTGGGAAAATCAAAATTTTGCAAGCAACCAAAAAACAAATGCAAATGAATGAAAATTCAAACTCAAAGAGAAATTTATGAATCAATTACCAAATATCAATATCTGTGACAAATCTATACCAATATGGAAAATTTATAAATGAAGAAACAAAAAACACTTGGAGGATTCCAATCATAAATCCAAGAATAGCATGCATTTTATCAAATAATTACATAAGTAATCCCAAGATTCCAGAAAAAACCAAATGTATGTAACATTTCAACTTAGATTCACTTCGCACACCGTAATGCATGTATATACGTAGAGACCAAAAAGATCACAACACTAACAAACAAGGAACAAAACTTATAGCATGGTCATTGCACTAATCTTGATCTAGTGTACAGAGCATGATAACATGTCCAAGACTGAGTCTTGGTGATTGAGCTAAGCTTCTCTCATGGAAATAAACAAATTTCACGAAAGGTCCACACCCAAATTCTTTAAAGATGACAAAGCCTTTTCTTTTCATTGGGATATTTTATCAAGAGTATAGAAGGAATGAACATAAACTGTGATATCAATTGGCCATGAATTCCTAAATACCCAAAACAAATACCATTCAAGAAACATCATTCCATCAAACACTAACCATAATCATCAAAGAGATCAACATGGGTATCAAAGGAAACAAAAAAAAAAAAAAATTCATCAAGAACATCCATGGTAGAAAATTTCATGGCCAAGAAAATGCCGGAAATTCGTCATACCAAAACATAGGGAAATAGACTCACCCCATTCATTGCTTGAAAGATTTGTGATTGCTTGAATCTTGGAGCAAGAATTATCATCCTTTGTTGGAGGAACAACATACCATAAGATGTAGAAGGTTTTTAGATTGCCCATTAAAGCATTTGTCTATCCAGGATGAGAAGGCCACGGATTACGGGGAGGAAAGGTGAAGCGATGAGAGGGGCAGTACCGAGGTTGCCGTCGCTGCCCAGTGGGAATTGTAGAAGATGACCCAACGTTGGCAAAAATTCATTTTGTTTGGCGTTTGGGGAAAATGATCCCATGGAATAGGAAAACGTATTATGATATACCATAAACCAATTTGGAAGTTTTCAATGCGAAAATTTCAATACCCGCCCATTTTCATCTCAAATTTGAATGTATCTCAGAATTGACGGGTTAAACCGACCGTAGAATATCAAATTGAAGTGGAATGACATGGCAAATAAGCTTATGTCATCAGTTTTTAAGGAGGTGTCTTTTGTTTATTGGCTGGGACTACAAGGTCAGCAAGCTGACTTTGTAGTCCTAGACTAGCTAAGAATTTTCCAATTTTTCCAGTCATCTATATCTATATATATCTAAAAGCTGAAGTGTAGTATTTATTATTGCTACACTCCAGTTAAGCCACATTATCACCACATCACAAAGTTTTTATTTTCCTTTTTTTTTTTTTGGGTTTCCATTGCATATATTCTTTTTAATCAATCCCATTCTCTCTCTCAACTCATCATCTTCCCATCAAACAAACAGCTAATATTTGTACTATGAACGACTTTCCCATTGAATCCAAATTCCTTTAAATTCAGCAATCAATCATTCTCTCTCTTTGACTTATCATCTCCTTATCAAAAAAATGGCTTCTTTCTCCCATCAAAACATTCAATTGCCTCATTTTGGATTTAAAGCCCACTGATTTAATTTATTTTTTATATATATATATATATAGGTTTTGAATTGCTTTCTTTTCACCCCATCAATCACCAAATTACAACTAGAATTGGAAGGTCCATTTGAGGTCAGTTTTTCTTTTTCTTCCCTTGAACTTCTTTGCTTTTTGCCACATTTTTTTTATGATTTGTACTGGATTTTCTTTTCTAGGGTTGTAAATACCATGTTTTTTTTTTTTTTTTTTTTTACTTTTTTCCAATTTTCAATTGGTAGTCTCTCTCCTTGTATTCATGTTTATAATTTTTCTTTATATTATTATGTTTTACCCATTAAAATTGTTAGTGTCTAAAGAATTGGAATGCATTTTATTGATTTAGTACATGATCATTTGCCTTCCATTTGTTTATTTTATTTTCTGAATGGCTTTGTAATTTATAAACTAAATACTACATAAATTCTTGCTACTTTTCTTTTAATCTTATTTAAATCTATGCTAATTTTCAACTTCTCAAGATAACTTGGATTAGAAAACAAAATATTATGATTGATAGGTATGAACCATATGTTATTCCTCTTTTTCTTTGTATTTGGGATTATAACTTAGTTTAATATGGTTATTTTCATTAATTTTTTGACAAATTACAATGTAATGGTTTGTATTGGATTTTCTTTTCCAAGGTTGTAAATACCATGTTTCTTTTTTCAATTGATATTCTATTTTTTTTGTATTCATATTTACAATTTTTTTTTTTTTTACATAATTGCTTTTTACCCATTAAAACTGTTTGTGTTTAAAGAATTGGAATTTGATTTAGTACATGATCATTTGCCTCTCATTTGTTTATTTTATTTTCTGAAGAGCTTTGTAATTTTAAAATTAAATCCTACATAAATCCTTGCTAATTTTCTTTTAATCTCATCTAAATCGATGCTAATTTATAACTTCTAAGGACAACTTGGAAGAGGAAACAAAATATTATGATTGATAGGTATTGACTGTAAGGTGTTCTTCTTTTTCTTTGTATTTGGGTACCATTTATCTTCTAAAAAAAAAAAAAATTCTTACAATTTATAACTATTGCATCCATTTTATGATTGTGGACATGCATGTAATATTTCTTTATGTTTCCATGGTAATGCTAATGTCCATTACTTTTGTTTAATAGTTCTTATGTGATAAAATGGAAACAAAGTTTGGATAAATTGCTCAATGACTTCTCCAAAAATGCAAAATAATGTTAGCTTTCATATGAAACCAACAAGATTCATTTTCATGTTCTAATAAAAATTATACATTTTTCATTTTTTTAATTGTATTGTGTTTTGATACATATCTCACACTATTATAACGTATTACAAAATATTTTGTTATATATAATAATTGTAATTAAAATGCAACATGTTTCCTCGCCAATACACACACACACACACACACACACACACACACACAAAATCAAGATAAATACTTCTTTACTTACATAAAATATATTATATATATTACAATATAAGCACATTATTATGAGATTAGTTTGGGACTATTATTAATCAATCTCAACTATTATTCTTATTCTTTACTTAACAAAAAATAATATGACATCAAAATTATCCTGCGCATTGCGCGGGTCTGCGACTAGTTGCCATAAAAGATAGTGACCTAGATACTAGTGACTAGAGAAAAGTAGTTTGTGAGGGCTTTGATCTGTTGAGTACATATATGGACATTGTACTTTTTACTAGAATATACTGTTCTCACTATGATGTAAAATTTCTAGCTGTATACTCATTTGTATAAAGAAGAGTACTTTGACAGATTATATTGATTTATGGTAATTTTAGATTATCTTTTGGTACATCTCATGTTGCACTCTTTCTATACTGAAAATTATCTATTTATGTAAGGACTAAAATAAAACAATCTACGAAGTTAAAATGTGTTGGAAAAATAAAACATGGTTTTTGATTTCTGGCACAAAGTAGTTTGGATAAGGCATTGCTGTTACCTATTGTAGTTGATGCAGCTGCGGCTGCTACTGGTGACAATTATGGTTAGGTTAGAAATGAGTTTTTGTACAAGTAAATCTGTATGTCATACTGGCTTTATAAGCTCAAGGACACTCAGTTTAAAGTGCCCCATAAGCCAGATATTAAAGAGATTATAGACTTAAATAGAAGATTTGAAGAGAATAAACTATTGGCTTGAGCTGATAAAATATCCATTATCTGTTTATTATATTTAGGCTTCAAGTGTCATAGATTTTTTTTTGATAGATAAGAATAATTTTATTAAAGAAAGGCTACTTCATGTACAAAGATCACAAAGAAGCCTAAAGAACTACAACAAGAAAAGATCATGTACATAAAGACAGCATATCCATAAGAGTAAGTATGGAATCACCGTTCATAAATCTCTGTGCATGGGACCACTCATATAAGGAACTAGTAAACGTTGCTAGCAACTGAGACCCATACTTTCCGCATCTTCAAAGATGCGCTGATTATGTTCCCTTCATATGGTCCACATCAAACATGATGGAACCATATTCCATATATTTGATGAATGCCTAACAACCCAATTCCTCCATCTAAACAAAAGGTCACTAATTGTTTCCAGTAAAACCCAATGAATCCCAAAGGTTCTAAATACATGGCTCTACAAATCTGACACAACATTGCAATGAAGCAATAGATGGTTCTAAGTGTGATAAATATACAACAGTGTTTCTTTGTTGCCTTTTGGCTTAAGACTAATAGGTGAAGCAAAATAATCCTGTCTTAGAGAATGGTAATGTCCCTCTATATATCTTTTTTTGCCCTCAAAATGGGGAAAAACATTTTCATGTATATCTAATTGATATTTGGATTTTCATGGCTAGTCTGTGATCCAGTGCTGGGTGATGAAGGAAAGCTCTATATCAGTATATCGTGAAAATTATGTTTTTTAATTTGATATCCATTGATATGTTTTTTAATTTGCATACCTATCATATCTTATCCTTTTCATATATACAATTTGGATTTGAATTTTGGAATATTTGGATGTTATTGACTACTACTAAAGCTAAAAATTATGTTAGACCGATATCTTTAACTGTGTTTGGATTTTGTCAATGAGATCGTGAATATGGGACAGCTGGAGTAATCATTTAATCATGAATAATTACCAATTGATATTAATGTTCTTAATGCAAAGGTTATATAAAAATTGATGTGATGGTAACGTTTTGGTATTCCTTTATGACTAGGTTGTCCCAGTGGCTTCAATGTTGACTCCCAACCACTTTGAAGCAGAACAGTTGACTGGATTCAGGTATCTACTAGTACCTTGATAGGGTTGGTGTAGCTTATCTTTTTGAGTATGAGTCTTTTACATCTTGATATGTCTAGATATACCATATAGGTCATCAATATATGATTCTCATTTTTCCCTCTTCTCTGCTTGTTTCGGATTATTGGAAATTTGTATGGAAATAAGTTTAGCAGATAAAAGTTAACTAAATGAATAGAAAAGAAAGAGTAAAGTGATGAATAGAAAAGAAAGAGTAAAGTGTTCAAAAAATTGGAATATGAAAATTTAAAGGGTCAATATCTTTGCTTTCCCCTAACTTGTGTGTTATTTGTTGGCTTCTAATCCAGTCCTTAACTACTTTTATGGAAGAGTATAATTAGTTGATATTATCTCATACAAAGTGAAATTAACATAGATGTCCTGTGTTATTATGCTGGAGTAGATTGCATTTTGCACCTGTTTTGCCATTCACTTACTCTTTCTATTAGGAGCACTCATCCTTCCTCCTCACTTGCATTTATATTTTTCTTTAAATGTGTGTATTAATATATAAATACGTAAGAGTTGAGTTGAACTCATAAACACATTAAATTTCACCTATAAGGTTTTTTATTTTTTGTTTTCATATCCCCATTTGAATCTACTACTACTTGAAGTTTTAGACTAATAAAATTTTAGAAGTGAATCTTAGTATATATTATAAAAGATAAGCTTGTATTCTTTTCTCTATCCTTTGCCTTTGCACTGCTGTAGCTCGTGCCTAAGGATGTGATATACTTGTCACAGGATTGGCTCTGAAAGAGATGGTCGGGAAGCTTGTAACATCCTTCATGCCACAGGCCCATCAAAGATTTTGTTATATCATAATATATTGAACCCTCTAAGACCTATGATTCTTTCACTTCTTTGAATATGGGAGTCTAATTTATGTACCATGGTAAATTATCATTTGTCTATTGCTATCCTGCAATGGTGAAGTTGGAGTACCTTTTGTACTAGGGTTGCAACTTTCTTAGTGCTTTGTAATTGAAGTTATTTACTAATAAAAAAAGCTGTTGATATCTGATTACAAATGTGTCCAAGTCAATGAGGCAACCAAATTTGTATGGTACCAATATCTGGTAAAAATGGTCACTCAAGCTTGTGATTTTAATGCTTATTTGCAATGAAAAGAAAATATTAGCAAATGCAGAAGAATATAAACTGCTAATGGTCTTGTCTTCTATGATCTGCTATTAAATATGGTATCTATAAGCTCTCGTATTAAATATGGATTCCTAACCCCTTTAAACAAGCCTGCTCCACGATGCACATGGATCATTGCAAAGAACTGTAGATATAGTCTTAATGTCTGGAATCTACAGCATGCTGCAGTTAAGTGGACATTATTAATACAGGGCATCATTATAGGCGTGCTGTAGCACTCTGTCTTAGAAGTAATCACATGAACAAGTTACTGGATGAAGTGAAATCCTTTTTGATGGGAGGATTCATAGCTAACTTTGGATGCACTAATTATATCATTTCTGCCAGTCTCCCCAATATGTGGGTATTTGCACTTGGTGGTCAGACTACATGATGAGGAAGCATTGTTTTTTATTGGCATTATGATAATAAAAGCCTAAAGCCTCACCTAATGCCTGATAAGTAATCTGTCACCTCCATTAGCTTCTTAGTAATTAGTCTATGCAATCATGAGAATCCATTATGCTTTCTCAGAAATGGTTAGCTTTTTCCTGGGTTATGAGATTTTCCATTAATTGAATCCATAAATCAACAAAATGTGATATGCTGAAGATTGCATGCTTATCATGGCTAATAGAGCATCAGATAAGTCCATTAAATAAGCACTATGGTTTGTCTTCTTTGAAGTCTGTGATGCATTTAATGAGTCTAGATTCTCCAATGTTTGTATTGGTAGCATTAAGAAATTTGCGTGTTAGTTACATTTTGCAAACACAGCACTTCATGTTGTGTAACTTAAGCTTCCCTCCCTTATAATACTATATAAACATTTTATAAATGCCGAAAATTGGAGGGGCTGATATGTCAAATTAGAAGCTAAGACTTGATGGTCAATTCAATGTCTATTCTAAGTAAGGCCCCTTGGAGTATTTGGGGTTGTAAAATTCATAGAAATGGTGCTTTTTTTATTTTACGGTGGCATTGGGAAAATTTTAAACTAATTAAACATAATATCATTCTGATGAATCGATGTTGTATGGTTGCTAATGACCATTGGTCTCTTTGTGACATATACGGTTAAATGGGTGATGTGTTGAATGGTGGTTGATCTGTTTTTTTGTTGGCAAGGAATGTTTGGAAGATATAACAAATCTGCTTCTATTGCACCTTTAATGGCATTGAGAATCAATTGAACCTTTAACGGAATTGAGTTATCTACTCTTGACTTGACATTCTATTTTTACAATTGGTTTGAGTTGTCTAATGCATTTGGTAATGTTTCTTATATTTCTTTTATAGATTCATTGATAATATTTCATTGTAATTCTTTGGGGGATTCCTTTCTACAACCTGTATACTTAGGTTTCTCCTCTTATTAATAAAATTTTCATATTATTAATTTTTTTTTTTACTTACCAAACATAAAAATTAATTTAAAAAAGAAAAGTAAAGAAAGGAAAATGTAAGGAACTTGTCCATGAACTTCAAGCATAATACACCTCCCTTTATCACTGAATTTTAAAGTATAATGTATATATTCTGGTTGATCGCAAGTAGTGATTACAAGCATAGTTATTGATGGCAGTCTTCATCTTATTGGTTGTCATCAGAAGGAGAAGGTAAACCTTTGTATTAGATGTAGTTACGGTTTGAGATTTCAACTATGGCTTAAACTTGGTAATTCTGGAATCTTAAGTGTGAAATTGTGCTACTATTTCCTCATTGGACACCATCACATACTTTGAGATGCTTAATTATATTATTAGCTAAGTATTGATTCATTGTTGGAATATATTTATCTCTACTGGCTTTACTTATATATATATATATATATATATATATATATATATATAATTTGGAATATTGACTCTCTTGTCCATTGGTATGCGTAATAGGATGTGTCTATGTTATTTTTTTCTACTTTCATTAGAAATGCCTGCTGGTCTTCTGGTGTGTGCCACTAAGAATATACCTAAGGGGGGGCTCCAAGGCATGAACATAGATTGCTTAGCTCGTCAAGGGTGAATGCCCTTGGATTACCTTACATTGCATAGGGCTCTTCATTAGAAATGTTCCCTGTGTTATCTAAAAAACTAAGAAGAAAAAGCAGAGAATACACTTGTAGGGACTCATGTATCTGCAATCACATTCACTAATTTGCACAGGCCAAAAGTGATTTCAGTTCATGATTTTTGTTCATTTTTGGTGTGTGTAACAAACACTAAATATTTAAACACCTTTAGTTTGTGTAAACTGTAGTTTTTCTGTTACTACAGTATAATGTGACTCTTTTTTTTTTTTTGCCCTGGGGGGGGGGGGGTGTGGGGGAGGGGAGAAGATGGGGGGAATGTGCACGTGGGAAACAACAGAGGAAGAAGTTCTTCAATATGAGGTTTAGGGTTATTTTGATTAATTTTTAGATATGGTGACAAGTCCCTTTTTAATTTCTTCAAATGTTGAACTAAAAAGGTAATCTACTGGTGTATGAAAATGTGAGAAGCAACTATAATTATATGAAATTAGAAACTTCCAAAATTTGAATTTCATTGTGGCTGTTTCTTCAAATCTTCTTCTATATTATTCTTGTTGAGAATAGATTGGTGAATTATATGGCTTCCTATCAAATTATTTTTTTAGGTGGAAGTTTATAGTGCTCTCTCTCTCTCCCAAAACTTGTTTCTCGTAAATGTGAATTCATGAAACCGTCTTATCTCTTCCTTGTTACTAAATTAAGATGCTTATCCCTTAATGAGATATTTGAAAATATATGATTTTGGCCAATCTACTCACTTATTCTTTTTATATAACTTGCATGTGACAGGATCAATCTCCTGAGCAATTTAAAATTGTTATTCCGAAAATTCCAGCATATTTCACGGTAGGTGAATTGTTACTATACTTCCTTTCATATACAAATCTTTCATGGTTGTACTCTGGGGTGCTAAGACTGATTGGTAATTGGGAATTGCTTATTTTATGAAGCTTTTCACTAAATTAATTTGACAAGTTACTTGATCTGGCCTGAGATATGAGACATATTCGTTGAAGTAGCATGTCTAGGGCACGTGAGACATAAATCTTAAAATGCAATGATATTTAGGAATGTCTTTTCAAGGTTAAATGCATATGACTCGAATAATTTTGTTTGTATCTCCATTAGATGGTCAAAAATGAAAACTGAGAAAGTGAAATATTGTATATAAATAAAGAAAAAATAAAATTACATGGCACTATGCGTGCTTTAAAAAAAAATTAATGAGCTTTCATGATAAAATATTTTTACTTATGAAAAAAGTAAAAATTGTGTATGTAAATGATATAATAGCTCATCGTTAGAAACTAGAAGAAAGTTCAGTTATAGCTGGTATAAAGCACAAGTTCATTTTATTAATCCCAGTTTGCTGCAGTGGCGACGCCACTCCTTGTTCAGGGTGTTCCTAGGAACACCCTGACTTGAATTTTTTTCTTTTTTTTTTTTATGTATAAGAATTTAAAATTTTTTATTTGTTTATCCTTAAAAAAAAAAAAAAAAAAATAGGAACACCCTCAAGCAATATCAGGAACACCCTCAAAATTTTTATGGCAAACAAATTTTGAACTAAAATCTAATGCACAGTGGGGTGTGTGCTAGTGTGTGCTAATGCACAGTGGAGTGTGTGCTAGACTGCTAGTAGTTAGTAAAAAAATTAATGAAGCAACTAAACATCAATAATTAATAATTCAATTAACTATTACATTATCAAAGACAAACAAATTAAATTATGTTAGGCTAAACAACAATTAATAATTTAATAATTAATGAAATAACAACACAACAAATTATAGTTTATAAAAGACAAACAAATTTATGAAACAACTAAATAACAATAATTAATAATTTTATTAATATTTCAAATGAACTTATAGTTTATTGTACAATTACCTTTGTTCATTTCTTTTCTTTTTATTTATTTTTTTCCTTTTGAGGTTTTTTGGTGTCTAAATGCAAATTTGTTTTGGTTTTAAGAATATTTGTTTTTTTTTAAGCACAAACTTCATGCTAGCCAAATCTTGAATTTTGGCCGGTATTTACCAAAACGTCCCCAAACTGACTGAAATGACCCGAAATTTTTTCAAAGTGGAATAGGAACACCCTGGACAAAATTTCTGGAGTCGCCACTGGTTTGCTGCCTCAATCACGTTGTCACAATTAATCTTCATTTTTAAAAAGATATTTTACTTCAATATTCAGATACACGTGAAGGGCTTCTTGGTGGTGCGCATAATACTTGGAAAATGGATTACATCATTCACACATAGGAAGGGAGAACAGACAATCCCTTAAATTCTTTTTCCCTTTTTGCAAGATGTTCTCTTATTTAATCACTTCCTCTTCCTGCTTTATTCATTGAATCAGGTTCAAATGTATTTTTCTTCATTTACTTGTTTAATTAGATTATTAATTTTGATGTAACTTTTTCCTTGCATCCTTATTTGTGCTTTCAAGCTTCCTTATATTGCAACAAATATGTCCTCATAAGAGGTTCTACATTGACAAGCACTATGTGCATTGCTTGCAGGGAACAGGAGATCTTATGACCTCTCTTCTACTAGGTTGGAGCAATGTAATGCCTCTAAATTTAATTCCACCTCAAATCAAATGCTAGAATTTTTTTTGGCAATAACATTTCATTTTCTATTTATAATTATTTTCTGTGCCATTTAGAAATATCCTGACAACCTTGACAAGGCAGCAGAGCTTGCAGTATCAAGCTTGCAGGTACTCATTTATTCTGTTTTTGCAGTTCATTACTAAAGGTTGCCTTCATAATTAAGTGGAAGTATTTCTAGAATGATAAAATAAAGGAATCTTTTAAAATTTTTTTTCCCCCCCAAGTGACATTTGGTCACTGAGTTGTATATATAGGCATAAACTTGGATGACATGTTGTATCTGACAGTTTGAGCTCCTAGGTTAGATCTTGCCTGTTATCTCATTCTCAATTTGAGATATCATTCTATCTATGGATTGATTTTTTTTTTTTTTCAATAAGAAGAAGGAAGAAGAAAGTGAGACTTGGATGAGGCTCGTTAAGCGAAAAAAGAAGTTACCTTTTTTTTTTTTTTTTGATAAATAAAATTGCAAAAAGCTACCTTATCATCCAGAAAAGGGTCTAGAATTGATGTTAAAGAGATGAGTTTTTATTGGCTTTCTGTAAGAAGTTGCAACGGATTTGGTAACTTAGAGTCTTCTACTCATGCTTATCCCCAAAAAGAATAGTTTTCTGGTCATCCTTTGGGTGAATTCAAGTCCAGATTCTTTCTTTCACATGATCTTTTTATGAGCCATGGAGAGATTGGAGATCTAGGGAAGTGAAAGAAATTTTCTCTTTGGTTTCTAGTTTCACTTGGGTATATTGAATAATTCTATTTGTGAAAAGCGTGGCCATGTTTTCATATTATTATATCCTCTTGTTTCACTTAGAACTCTGATATCAAATTAAACTCGACCCAACTCAACTCAATCAATCACTAATCCAATTAAGAAGTCGTTACTTTTTATCTAACCAAATTGAGTTGACATCACTCAAGCATAATGTTTTTTGGTAGAGGTCAATGTACTAAATAACTCTCCTTTTTTAACCGAAGTCGTATTACTCATCATTAAATAATATTGATTTAAGTAACTTCTTACTGACATTATATTGCTCAATATATTCCAAAACTTTTACCTTTGACCAGTTCTTAGGCTCCAGTTCAAAGTTTGTTATGGTTCCATTTGTTTACAAAATCCTTGCAATAAATTAAAATATAAATCACACTTATAAAAAAAAAAATATATATATATATATATATATATATAAATCACTCCATATTCTTACAAGTTTCAATGTTTGAACTTTGTCTGTTTCACTTCAATTCCTATGCCTTTTTCTCTCAAGCAAGGGATTCAGTACATTTTGTTGATTGTCATGGTATTGTATTGTACAAGCATGTCGTTTCTGCAAAAAGGTTACTGCATCTAAATTCTTCATGCTTTGACTAGTTTTACCATTAAAATCAATCTTTACTGTCATTCTCTGATGCATATATTTGGTCTGTTGGGGAACTTCAGATTTGGTATACGAAGTGAAGCTTCTGCATGTGTGTGCCTACAAAGTAAAAGAAGAAAAAGGAAGACATTTGTAGAGGAACCATTACTTTGAGATTATTAAACTATGGCTTGCAGTTACCATCTGTAATTGGATTCAGTTGTTGCACAATTGTAAATTGATTGTTGGAGTGTTTCCCATCCTTGCAAGCACTTCTGCAGAGGACACTGAATGACTATAGAAGCGCGGGATACGATCCCCAATCAAGTGGTTTGGAGATTCGTTTGATTCAAAGCCAGGATGACATTCGCAATCCACAAGTTGCATTCAAAGCTGAAAAATTCAACTAAATGGGTGATTTGCGGTGGGGCATATTTAATAATCATGCTTATCTGATACAATTTAGCATTATTTATAAAAAGAAAATGTGATTTCATCCTCTCTCTGTCTCTCTCTCCATCCCTCCATAAACGAAAAAGATTGCTGCTGATTAAAAAACTGAATGCTGACGTGTAAAATTAAAAAAAATAAAAGAAAAAAGAAACAATTTTGCCTTGATTACAAAGACAATTGAGGGTTCTTTTGTAAAATTAAAGAATTCATATTACAAATAATCTTTCATCTTGTTTGTGGGGAGAGAGAGACAGAGAGAAATGCTTTATTTATTTATTTTTTTTTTGGTTGCCCTCTAGCTGATTATACCAGAGTAAGACATAAAGGCAGCCAGCATTAATTAACCACGCTGCCATTATGCTTTAAACTTGCTTCACTGCATTTTGGTACATGCTGCATGAGAGGCCAAATGGGGTAAGTTTAAGGGTATGGTTATGCAGAGATTGTAATTTGAGTTTGTAATTGGTTTCATAAGTATGAACAAAAAATGAAGATGAAGGTTGATTTATTTGGAGTACAGGTTAGTTGTATCATGCAGACTAATTTCTACCAAGTTCTCTCTAGATAGTGCTCTACCAACCGCCTTCTTGATAGGGTTAGATAAGCCTTCTTCCAAAATTATTTACATGAATGTGATCTTTATTGAAAAATCATAAAGAGGGCATGTTCATGTTAAAAATAGCTAATTCAAAATCCACAAAACCAAATGAGCAAATGATCTTTAACACACTCTAAAGTTACTACCATATATTTGTAACAAAATAAAGGAGTGGACCACACCTGATTAAAGGCTCTCCATGAGAGCAAAAGCAAGAAGCCACCTGATGAAGGGCCATGCTAACGAGAGGAATAGGCTGAAGTTCCTGCAAGGTCAAGAGTGGTTGTGTGTGAGATAGAAAAGATGGAGAGCTACTACACCTCTTCCCTTGCTTCTCTCTTCATATTCGGGTAAGGCAACCATCAAGATACTAAAACAATATGTGTAATCTTTATATATGGGTGTTGAAAGTATCACAATGTATTGGTTTTAAATTTTTAATGGGCCAAACTCATACCTTAGCAAGTAGAGGGTAGGGACCTTTCCATGGTGAGTACTTAAAATGCAAGCCCGTCCCATTAAAGGTTGTGTTTAGCCAAATAAATTACAAAATAATAATAAATCCATACCATTAAATAATAAGGTGCACCAAAATGACCCAATATTAACAATAGTAGTCACAGACCCACATGATGTGTAGGAATAAATAATAATTTTGTAATTGTAATTGTAATATAATGTATAATTTGTTCTTCCTAAAAATTAAACAATTGCTATTTAGTCCAATTAGGTCTACTTCAGTCCACTTTGGTCCCAATCGGTCCAATTTGATCCACTCGGTCAATTTCAGTCCCTTTCGGTCTATTATTGGGACATAAATTGATTCTTTTGTAGGTTAAATTTTCAAGTTTAGCTCAACAATTTTTTTTTTTTTTCTTAATTTTTGGTAGGAATGGCAACAGGTCGGGTTCGGGCCGAGTTTCTTTATGTGCAAACCCGACCCGCGGGCCTGAACCCATTACCCGGACCCGCCCGATTAATAAACGGGTTTTTTTTCAACCCCAAACTCTCCCCGTTGGGCCTGCGGGCTCCACGAGCCTTGTCCGTCATGCCCAGCCCCAAATCACAACACAAACACAAACGCAGATATCCAAAATACAAGTTTCAGATTTATGGATTTCCCTTTCAAAATCACAAACAAACACAAATCTTAACACAAATACAAACACAGATTTCATAAACACAAAAATGTCAAATTTTCCCTTTCAAAATCACAAACACAAATACAGATCCTAACACAAACATAAACACAAATTTTACAAACACAAAATTTTCAGATTTTCCCTTTCAAAATCACAATTGCAAACACAAAACCTACCATAAACACAAACACACATTTCACAAACACAAATTTCAGATTTTCTCTTTCAAAATCACAAACACAAACATAGAAACCTTAACACAAACACAAACACAATATTATCACAAAAACAAAAATTTCAGATTTATGATTTTCCTTTTCAAAATAAAAAACACAAACACAAAAATTACAAACACAAACAAAGAAAAAAGAATGAAAGACGAAATGAACCAAAAAAGAAAAATCACGGCGTGAGGCTGAACAAACAGGGCTGTGAGGTTGAATGAAGCCATAGGGCCGTGAGGTTGAGTGAGGCCGTGAGGCCATGAGAGAATAGTTGAGCGAGGTCGTGAAGGGGGGGGGGGGGGGGCGATGGCAGTTCATGAGAGCTTAAGAGAGAGATATGCTGCTGAGATTGAGATTTAAGAGCTTGAGAAAGAGAGAGAGGGGCGGCTAAGTGAAAGGAGTGTATATGGGTAGGGTTTGATATAAGTAGCATATATATATAGTCAGGTATTTTAGTAATTTTACTTAAAGTTTAAACGGGTCGGGTCCAGGTTCGGGCCAGATTTTTAACAAAACTTGGACCCGCTTCGGTTTTTTTTTTTTTTTTTTTTTTTTTTTAAAAACCCAAACTTGGCCCTATTCTTTATTGGGCCGAGTAAAACCCCACCTTATTAGGGTCAGGCTGGGCCGGGCATCTGCAGGTCGGGCAAAAATTGCCATCCCTAATTTTTGGGTTGAAAAGTCTGAGATTTTATTATATCTAGGCTAAACTCTTTAGTTTTGAATTAAAAAATACAAACAATAAACATTAGAAATTAGAAATACGAGCCCTAAAAATGCAATAAAAATGATAATTATTAAAAAGTATTATTCGGTCCACGTTGGTCCATTCTGCCCACTTTGGTTCTATTCGGTCCACATTGGTCCAATTTGTCCACTTGCTTCTATTTAGTTGACATTGGTCCTATTCGGTCCACTGTGGTCCCATTCGGTCCTATTTGTTCCTACTTTGTCCACATTGGTCCGCTCTATCCTATTTAGTTCACTTTGGTCTTATTTAGTCCTCCTTGTTCCCATTCAATCCCATTTTGTCCATTCGGTCCACTTTGTTCCATTTGGTCCATTTAAGTTCACTTCGGTCCATTTAGACCACTTCAATTCATTTTGGTCCACTTTAGTTTATTTTTGTACACTTGCATACAGGGAAAAGATATGTTTAGGTTGAGAGTACCTATTCTAAATCCAAATTTATTTTATATATATATATATATATATATATATCTCAAATTTGTAATATCTAAAATTTTAAACATAATATTTATTGTTGCAGCACTTTTGTTGAGCCATATTAATATAGCTTTTTAGTCTACTTTGTTCTAGCTAAATTTATGTGAAAGTATTTCTAAATATTAAAGCTATGAATATACAAATCTAATATTTATGGCAGTTATTTGTTTATTTTAACATTATTACTTTTAAATGAATTGCATGAGGTTGATTATACATTCAAGCAAAAAATAATAAAATAAATAAATAAACAAATATATGTGTGTGTGTGTGTGTGTGTGTGTGTGTGTGTGTGTGTGTGTGTGTGTAATTGGACCGAATAGATCGAAGTGGACTGAAGTGACGGTATGGACCGAATGGACCGAACATGACTGATTTGACCAAAGTAAACCGAATGGACCGAATTGGAATGAATGGGAACTGGACCAAATAGACCTAATTGGACCGAATTGGCCAAATGGGCCGTATGGACCAAATTGGACCGAATAGGCCTAGCTAGATCGAATCGGCCAAATTGGACCGAATAGACCTAGGTCAACCGAATGAACAGAAATGGACCAAATAGACCTAAGTGGACCGTATGGACCTAACTGGACCAAATTCACTAATTTGGACCGAATAGACCTAGGTGGACTGAATAGACCTAAGTGGACCGTATGGACTGAATAGACCTAAGTGGACCGTATAGACCAAATTGGACGGAATAGACTCAAGTGGACTGAATTGGCCAAATTGGACCGAATAAACCTAGGTAGACCGTATGGACCAAATTGGACCGAATTGATTGACTAAATGGACCGGATTGGACCCAATGGACCGAACAGAACCGAATTGACCAAAGTAGACCGAAAGGACCGAACTCGACCGAATAGACCTAACTGGATCGAATTGGCCAGGTGGATGTCTCTCAAACACAAAAAATAAAAGAGGAACAGTAATTTGAAATTCTTGTTAGTAACTTAGTAGGGCCAATGATATGTGACAAATGCAATACAATACGGATACAATGATATGTGAGTTCTTGACATATTATGGTGACTTTCTACCAAAAAAAAGAAATTTTATGGTACAATATGGGAAATAGCATAAAGACTAATGCGAATTACATGCTGATAATCTTCTAACTACTTATGGGAAAATTATTAAGTATTTTTTGTATTTCACTTTATACTCAATCAATTACAGTATATTATGTATTTGATTTTTATTTTTTAAAAACTTTGGTTATTTTATAAGGAAAGTCAAATAAGTATATACTAAGTTATGATTGATGGAGCATAAAATTAATAAAACAAAAAAAAAGGGAGATAAAGAATTTTTATTCATTCGAAAACACAATGAAATGATGCTCTTTTCTTTCAAACTCATGGTGGCCACTATAAATGCGAGAGGGAGGAGGACCCACATTACCATATTTTGAGAGCACCTATTAATTACTTTTGGTCATGAGGTTATGTTAACGTGTTGTGCATACTCTCAAACAATTGCAACGAAATCCCAAGGTTTAGGCTACCATCTCCTTCATCCTCATTATATTAATTGTTTCATCGGCTTACAAAGGTGCATTTCCTAAAACAAAAGGCCATTAACAATGAAATCCCTTTCATACTCTCAAACAGTTGCAATGGAATCCCGAGGTTCAGGCTACTATTTCTTTCATCCTCACTATCTTCATTGTTTCATCGGCTTACAAAGGTGCTTTTTTTGAAACAAAAGGCCATTAGCAATGAAATCACGAGATTCTTGCTACTATCCCTTTCATCCTTGCTATCTTCATTGTTTCATCAGCTTACAAAGGTGCATTTTTTTTTTTTTAAATAAAAGGCCAATAGCAATTGGCATAAGTTAGGAGCATGTTAAGCTACTACTATATATAACTCTGTTTGAAATAATTTATCTAGTTTTTTGATAAATATACTAAAGATAAAAACTAAAAGCTAAATAAAATAAGTTCAATGTTTTTATTTTTCGCTAAAAATAGTATAGCAAAAAACTAGATTGGGACCTGCAATAATTAAAAAGTAACCAATATTTGTGCAAAACCTATAGCATAGGACCCACAAACAATCAACTTTACCTTTTTTTTTTTTAACAAAAAGTTATAGTGGGACCCCAATGTGCTAGGCTGATTGAACAATTAAGCTCACTTACGCCAAAAAAAGAAAATTTCTTTGCCAGAACTGCGTGGGGCTTACAAATAGTAGAAACATTAAGTTTGTATTAAGCAAATTTTTTTTATTGTTTTTTTTTATATAGAAGCTGTAAATTTTATAAAGCAATTTAGGTGCATCCTAAACACACACACACTTAATCTCTACAATAAAATGTAATTTTTAGTTAACTCAATTGGTAAAGTCTTTAATGGTTGAATAAGAGATTTATGATTCAATCTCTTACACCAAAATTAATTGTTGTTTTAGTCTAATAATAAAGAGAGTAATCATTAGAAGCGGACACTATAAGTTAAAACTCTATAAAAAAAAAATCTTTACAATAAGATAATAACTAAATAGGTCCCGTTAACAGGTGCCATTGGAGCATTTGTTAATAGATAATTTTAAGAAAATTTAAATACTATTTTCATGAAAAATATAAAAAAAAGTAAAAAAAATCAGTTATATTTTTCTTTTTCCATAAAAATCTTTTAAAAATGTTCTACGTAGGAACTGTGTAATTCAAATAAAATGTTACTCCTAAAGCCTTAACTGACAATGACTTGTAAATTATAATGTCTTCTTTAAATTATAACGTTAGAAATCACATTTTGCATGATTTGCACGTGATGAAAATTTATGTACCATAAAGTAAGACATAAAAGTAAATTATGAAGTAGATCTCTTCAAATCATAGACAGCCATTGACGTGTAATTAGGGGCATCGGTTAACTTTTCTTTCACTAAATTTCTAACATAGAAATTATCAAATTCACTCCTAAACCGACATTGACTTGTAAATTATAATGACTTCTTTAAATTATAATGTTAGAAATCCCATTTTGCATGATATGCACGTGATGAAAATGTATGTACCATAAAGTAAAACGTACAAGTGAATTATGAAGGAGATCTATTCGAATCATAGACAACCATTAACGTGTAATTAATGTCTTTGCTATCCTTGATTTATTTTAATTTTTTTAGTTTAGCACATTTCATATGGAAAATTTCAACCATACAATTAAGCTTATAGTTTAATTGACACTTCTTCACGCACAAAGTGCTTGGGAGTCTAAGGGAAAAAAGTTTAATCTGTAGGGTTATAAGTATCATTGATTCGTAAATGGTTGACGTGTTTGTTTTATTTATTTATTATTATCATTTTTAATGGAAGGCAACTTAATGGAAGATTTTCTTATTATGTATTTTGGCCTTTTATTTTATTTTTGGTAAGAGTCTTAATAGTTGTTTGGTAGCCGGGTGAAGCCAAGAATTTTTGTTTGTGGGGCCAAGATAAAACAATCCTATTGATTTGTGATTCAAGAAAAACGCAAATCATGACATACTATATACATACATACATGTCTACATGAGAAACCAGTAAAAAAAAAAAAAAATCTTAAATCCAAAGTATAAGTCATAACTCATATATAATACTGCAAGATTATTATATCGACATTTTTTATTATTGTTATTTTTACTAACACACAAAAATATTAACAAGCTAAACACCCAATTGAGAATCTAAAGGCCATTTTTTATTTTGCATTTTTCTTATTTTTATGAAAAACCATAAGTCCATAACTTTCATTGAAATTAAATATCAGTATATAACAAACCTAGACTATATTTACAATTACAAGAAATGATATTCATAGAAATTAAATATAATAAAAATCACTATAAGAAACCATTAAATAAAAATAATTTAAATTCAACCATATTAGACAACTATAATAAATAAATTAAAAATCAGTTTCATAGCACTTAATAGAAATTGAACTAAAAAAGAAAATAATAAAATAAATCTAAATTATACTTAAATAACACAAAAGAAGATAAAGAAGAAGAATAATTTTGTAACATAGAATGCACTGTGGAAGAGAAGGAATTGTATGAGAATTGAGAATCGGAAAGGAGAAAGAATTTAAAAAAAAAAAAAAAAAAGACTTTTATTGGTTTGCATTGTACTTGCAATATTGTAAACTTACATCACAAACATATAAAATGAAATAAATGTAGTACATATTTGCAAAAAAATGTACAATATATTATAGAACTATAAAGTAGCACATGGGAGGGAAGACTTTGGTAAAAAATAACTTTCTTGAGAGTTGTTTACCTTATAAATGTCATAACAAACTTTTTTATTTACAAGTATAAGATATTTTAGTCGGACTTGATGGATGATAACATGAGTAATGTTAACTCAGACCACTCACGTAAAAGTTTATTTTGCATATGAAATTTTTGTGTGGATATTGACATCTACATCAATCATGAAATTTTTGTGTGGCTCTCTCTCTTCTTTGTTGCTCTTCCTCTCTCAATCCCACTTCGCCTCAACTCTCAATCTCTTATCTTTTTTTTTGCTGAACCAAAAAAGTAGCTCAAACCATTATTGTGCAGAATAGTTAATGATATCGTTAGGAAGAAGCTCAACTGTACGTTTTGGAAGAAATCTCTTATCGGAGAAGTGGTTTCCATTAGTAAGAAACCAAAAGTGTTTTTTACTTTTTTTTTTTTTTTTAGTGTAACTTTGTTTTTTAAGTGCTTGACAGTTGACAACCTCATAATAAAGTAAATTTGGCCCAAAATTAGCCTATTTTCAACTAATTCTACTCTATTCCCTGCATTTCCCCCTCAATATCCAAACGGGCCATAAAAAAGAGCCACATGCCACACATGCATGACAATGAGTTAACCATAATGTGAAAGAGGTGAAACCATGTCACCAATATATAGTAATTTGGCCAAAATGGCAAAATATCCCTTTCGCCGAAACTTTCTAGCAAAATGCCCAATATCTGAAACTATTTAGAGATTTGCCCCTATTTTGAAAATCAATTTTTAGAAAATTGAGTTTCAATGAAAAACTCGATTTGGCAAAAATCAAGTTTCTTGAAAAAACCAGCATGGAACTCGAGCTAGTTTTTTTTTTTTTTTTAGTTTGATTGCTGCTAACTCGATTTTCGCCAAATCGATTTTTTCATTAATACTCGATTTTCTAAAAAACAAGTTTAAAAGAGGAACATACCCTTAAATAGTTTAAGACAGGGGCATTTTGCTAAAAAATTTCAGCGAAATGGGTATATCCCTATTTTGGCCATAGTAATTTTATATATAGGTTTGCCATTGTAACATTTGTGTCAATTATGTTTGGATGGAACATGCTTCTTTATTAAATTTAAACATGAATCACATAGTAATATAGGAATTGCACTTTATTAGATGTAAAAACACGCTTATAAAAAAATTATTAGATGAAAAAAAAAAAAAAAAAAACAAACACATATATATAACTAAACATTATAAATTATATATACTTATAATTTTAAAATTATTAATTATTTATTTATAATGTCATCAGTCTGACCATCATTTCAACTCAGGTCGGACCAAAAATCCAAAAATCATTCTCTTTTTTGATTTGTTGTTCGGTTCAGTTTTTAAAACTATGATCATAATAGACATGGTATAAAGGCTTGGAATTACACCTGGATTATGGTAAACCAAGAACCATGTGATTGAGGCTGTAGCTGCAAGGCGGATTGGCGTTGTAACTTCAACAACAAAAGGAGAGTGTTGGGAGAGTAGTCATGGATCCCTCTATTCTATATTGTACCATTCAATTACATGTTTATGGGGTGTAGAAGTTAAAAAGAAAATCAATCAACTTTTACATCCATGTGAATAATTGCTTGGAGCAATGTCCTAATCCGATGGTAGGAGGCTTTGAAATTCGGATTCCAAAATGTGTGAGGAGGATGGGGGGTGGGGGAGGGGGTGGGAAAAGGCTGTTATAATAGACATCAACATCCCCCATAATTCAATGTTGGGCCCCTATGTCTTACTACGCCCAAAATACACAAGGACATCACATGCATAGATCGTAAGTACAAAGACAAATATATTCAAGTATATAAACCCCATCATCCACCAACTCTCACCATTATCTCTCCATAATTGTCACCAAATGGAGTCTTCTTCTTCTTGGGCTCTTATAGTAATGGCATCACTAGCAGCCTTAGCCTTTCTCTCAAAATTATTTCCCTTCAAATCCCACCAGCTAAAATTTCCACCAGGTCCCAAACCTTGGCCAATCATAGGCAATCTAAATCTTAAAGGTTCCCATCCCCCCAAATCTCTTCACATATTGGCCCAAAAATATGGACCAATTATGCAACTAAAGTTTGGATCTTTCCCTGTTGTGGTTGCCTCATCTGCTGAAATGGCAAAGGAATTCCTAAAAACACATGATCTTGTCTTTGCCTCTAGACCCAAATCTGCCGCTGGCAAGTACTTATCTTATAACCATCACAATATCACGTGGGCACCTGCTGGACCATATTGGCGCCAAGGCTGTAAGATTTTCCTCTCTGAGTTGTTTAGCTCAAAACGACTCGAGTCCTATCAATACATTCGTGTTGAAGAAATGCGTGCTTTTTTGTCACGCCTTTGCACATTGTCAGGGAAGCCGGTTGTGCTTAAAGATCATCTCTTCCGTTTTACTCTAAGCAGTATGAGCAGAATTATATTGAGTAAGAAATATGTTAGTGATGAGTCTAAATGCGAGACCTCGATAGTGAGACCAGAAGAATTTCAAGAAATGATAGAAGAGTTGTTCTTGCTAAATGGGGTGTTTAATATTGGGGATTGGATACCATGGCTCAATTTCTTGGACTTGCAGGGGTACGTGAAGCAAATGAAGGATTTAAAGAAAAAATTTGACCGGTTCCTTGACCATGTGTTTAACGAACACAAGAAAAGGATGGAAGGGGTGAAGGATTTTGTGCCAATGGATATGGTGGATATATTATTGCAGCTGGCTAATGATCCAAATATTGATGTTAAGCTCACTTACGATAGTATTAAGGCACTCACACAGGTAATACGTAAACCGCTACCTTTCTAAAGTTATTTTTTCTATTTTTCTTCAACGTTACCAATTCAATTATATATACATATATATACACACACAAAATAAATAGATCTAATTCTTCATTACATGATATTCTAATATATCATTTATCAAATCAAAATCAAATAATGAGTATTCTTAATATCATCGTGTTATATAACATATCAAATAGGATAAAAGAAAATAAATCTTAATGAAGAAAAAAAGTCAAATGTGAGTAAAGTAAATGAAAAAAAGAAAAAAAAAAAACCTTAATGAGAGGGGAAAAAAAATTTCATAGGTAAGTAGAGTAATGACAAAAAATGAGTCTAGAAATAACAAAATCTTTGTTTTTACGTTCTAGCTGAAATCATCGTGACACTTAGAATTTAGTGGAATGGATCTGAGTGGGTTGAAATTTAGACCTAAGTGAAAGAGACGGTGGGTGATTCATATTGGTTATCTAAGAGTAATTGAAAGTAATGTGAGAAGTTAGAGGAGAAATTGGTCTACTCGTATAAAGGCTAGCTAGCTAGCTAGCACTATATAATCTTTGAATAATATATATTCCTGTACTTATTTTCACATATCCCCGTGACAAGTAGGGACAACCTCACTCCAGTGTGGGAAGCACGACAAATAGGGTTACAGATTACGAGGTCCACTTTTTTTCACATTACCACCTCCTCTATTTATCACTATTCCTTCTTTTTCCAGATGATTTCTTTTTTTCTTGTTAACCCCACTTCCTTTTTGTTTTTGACTCCCATTCCTGGCAATGACTTTTATACACTTTTAACTGTGGGGAAAAAAGAAGAAGTGGAATATAGATTTATCTGTGAATTAACTAACTTAAGGTTTAGACTTGTCTACAAATAGTTCTTAAACCTTTCTTTTTTAACCTTTGAATAAATAAGTTAATTAACAGTAAATAAGATGTATACTCAATGCATAATTTAATCTTATGATTTTCGTGTTGTCGCCCTCTCATTGATGTAGTTAATTGATCGGCACAATAATTGGCTTCCCAATATATATATTTTATCTTAAATAAGAATATTATTGCAATTAGAAACAAAAGTGCAAATGTATACTATAGGCTTATTAACTCGTCATATAAGTGATGAAAATATAAATGTATACTATAGGCTTAATAATTTTTTTGTGGATAATTCGATAGTTAGATACCAACCAATTAAATTATAAAATTTTTGGCAATTTTAATATTAATTTAACACAAAGAAAAGTGAGAATTTAAATCATGAATGTCTTAGGCACATTAAGAGATGCCCAACAATTGAGCAAAAAAAGCTTTTGGCAATTTCTCATACTAGTATTGACATTTTGTCAGGATTTACTAGCTGGAGGCATAGATACCTCTGTAACAATTATGGAATGGGCAATGGCCAAATTATTAAAGCAACCACCCCTCATCAAAAAGGCCACTGAAGAGCTAGATAGAGTAATTGGGAGAGAGAGATGGGTGGAAGAGAAAGACATTCTAGAACTTCCTTATATTGAAGCAATTGTGAAAGAGACAATGAGGAAGCACCCTGTAGCTGGATTACTTGTACCACGTTTAGCTCTTGAAGATTGTGATGTAGTTGGTTACAAAATTCAGAAAGGAACTAGAGTCTTCATAAACACATGGAGTATAGGGAGAGATCCTTCACTATGGGATGCACCTGAAGAGTTCTGCCCAGATAGGTTTTTAGGGAAGGCTATTGATGTGAAGGGGCAAAATTTTGAGCTACTGCCATTTGGTTCAGGGAGGAGAATGTGCCCTGGCTACAACCATGGACTAAAGGTGGTTAGCACTACCTTGGCTAATATGTTGCATGGATTTTACTGGAAATTACCGAATAACATAAACTGTGAAGATTTAAGCATGGATGAAGTTTATGGATTTGCAACATCTCTCAAATTCCCACTTATTGCAGTGATGGAGCCTCGACTTCCGCTTCATCTTTATTAGTTGTGAATTTGACATGTAATACCTTCTCTTTGATGTACCTTTTTGTTATTATGACTCATTGCTACTAAATAATTGTGTCTTAGTCATGTACGATGTACCAAGTCTCTAGTTTCGTTGAAAATAAACTTTCGAAAAAGAAAAGTTTAATTTGGGCTACATTTTGAAATATGGTGAACAAGATTGACAAATGTGTTTTAATAAACCAAATGTTTTACTTTTTTTTTTTATTTTTTGGGTAAAATACAATTAACACTCTTGTGAATTTGACTAATGTCAGCAAGGTTCAAAACTAACTAGCTTGGTTCTTAAACTAGTAAAGCCAACTTGGACCCTAAACAATTACTCTCTCTCTCTCTCTCTCTCTCTCTCTCTCTCTCTCTCTCTCTCTCTCTCATAGTGATTTGGGACCAAGTTGGTCACTTTTTAGAAGTTTTGGACTTAGCTGACGTTAATCCAAATCTTATGGACATTAACTGTATTTTACCCGTATTATTATTATTATTATTATTATTATTATTGAGTATAAAGTATAAAATATAAATCAAAAGTTTTATGTGGTCACCCAAAACTATTTGAACTAGAGTGTTTGGGTTACAATTTATTTATAAGTGGGTTAAGACTCAATCCTACGGATTAGACCCAAACTTCCCTTGGTTCCTCTCAATTTCCTTGTGTTTCCTTGTTTTTCTCCTCTCTCTTACTCTCTCCCAGTCTCCCTCCCCAGAAATTTCCAATCCCCTACCTCTACCTTCTTCTCCTTTTTTTTTTTTTATAAGATACCTTCTTCTCCTTTTTATAGTCTCTTATTAGTGGAGTCATAATCATTTTCTCTCCACTTTAGAGGATTCCCTTGAAACTTGTTCCAGATGCCGAATAGTGTTCGAGGGTGGTTCCCTAATGGCACTATCAGTCCTCAGCTACCAGTCTTACTAGGTTCGTGTTTCACCTTGACTACCTTTGTTATCGGTCAGCATATAGCCGACCACTCAAGAGCCTCTCAAGTTGTCGTCCCCTCGGCCACGATCCTGATCTCGTGGTTGGGCCCATTACGATAAGGCCCAAGGCCAATTCTCTCACTGCATACCAAGTTTAATTCATCTGATGGGCCTTGGGCTTTATGTTGGGTTTTGATCAAGTGGGTAGACACGGTTGCTTGGGCCCAACTCATCGACATGTTACTAATTCAACTACTTTTAGAATTCTTCGGAATGCTTAGCAAGTTAGCATATTATAAAGATACATGCCAGCAACAACCAAAAAAAAAAAAAAAAACCTAGTTTAATTATCGGTTCAAACAACTAGTTCAATATATAATTAGATATAAAAGATTGGTTTTAACTTACCTTCTTTCAAATATAGATTCCACAAAAAAAAAGTCAAGTTTTTTTTTTTTTTTTTAAATCATTGTGTGATTAGATACATATTCCAACGAAAACCTAGTATTAAATTTGAAGTTATTTGCATGTTAACTAAAAATTGTTAACATGTGATGTTGAAATTGACCATAAAAATATAAACTTGACCTGTAAAAATAGAAACCCCATTGGAAGCCAAATGTACAATAACCATAAAGACCTCTTAATCTTTGTTGAACTTGATCATATTAGGGTATCACTGAATGTTATGTTAGTATTACCTAATGTGACAATGGAACCATTAAATGTGAGGGAAAAAAAAAAAGGAATCACTAAATGTGACAAAAGTATAGTTACATGTGATGTTAATACTGCACAATGTAAGAATGAAATTGTCAAATTTAGATATTTTGGTAACTTTATTTTTTTGATAATAGAATATTTTGGTAACCTAATATAGTAAGTTGCATACTTATGGGTACGGTACCCTCCAAAAAAAGAAAGAGTAGCGTAGAATTACCATATATATATATATGGGTTTTGAGATAATCACAATATATTGGTTTTAATGTGCCAAGCTAATACTTTAGCAAGTAGAGGGTAATGACCTTTCCATTGTGAGTGCTTAAAATTCAAGCCCGTGGTTGCCTTTAACCAAATAAATTACACAATAATAAATCCATACCATTAATAATAAGATGCACTAAAATCTAAAATGACCCAATTTAACAATTTACGGTGATTAGTGATTACTATACACTTTGGGTCTAACAAATGCTCACTAAATATACTTCAACTAATTCATGTTTTATTAAATACTTAAAAACAATGACTATGTTAGCCCACAGCATTAAAAAGAAAAGAAAAAAGAAAAAAAATTTCACAGTACAACACATCCACAGCAAATGGTATGGACACTAACACCGAAAGTTGCATGCTGGCATTTCGCCCAACCGTGGGAGGTGGGATTCTCTTCTAAGTTCTGAGTACAGTGGAAGTCAAGATGTTTTGCCAGCTTCTATGCGCACAAAAACTAACATAGATTGTCGTGAAATTAGTTTGTCCCCGCAGGGTTCACTAGTGTCACTTCAATGATAAATTCAGTCTAGGATTTTGAAATAGTGGTTTAATTATTTGAATTTTCTTGAAATTGTACTTCCTTATCACGTTTTGTAGCTTTTATATTTGCAAATTGCACCTCCCTCTAAAAGTTCTTGGCTTTTTTTCTAATTGATTTGATGCTTGACATCCTAATGATCTGGTGACATCTAGGAAAAAATTAAGTGGCTCACTTTTTTCTAATTAATTTTACTTTAAATACAATTATAACAATAAAATTATTAACTTTAAGCTAGCCATCCTTTAATAAAAAAAAAAAAAAAAAAAAATTTAAGCTAGCATTCAACCTACCACAACCTTCATCATTTACTCGAACTGAGGTTCAACTATGAACAAAATATTCGAAATGAGAAAACCGGCTCAAAGAAAGTGGTGCTTCTTATTGATGAAAAGATAAGAGAGAGCTGTTTGAAATGATTTGATTATTTTTAGAGGAGAGCAATTAATACACAAATAAGAAAGTGTGAGTTGATATAAGTTGAGGGAACAAAATGAGGTAGAGGAAGACTAAAAATGATATTAGTGGAGTTGTAAAAAATGACATGTTGTTTAAAGAAGTAACAAAGAGTATGACGTTGAATAAATTAGAATCAAGGAAAAAAGGAATATACGTGATTGACCTTGAATTATTTGTTGAGGATCTATAATCGATCCCAAAAAAAATTTGTGACTAAGGTTACATAATTGATGTGAAAAAATCAACTATTAAATTTTGTTTTTAAGTGAATATGTCTTTTACTTATGAAAATTAAGACTATTGGGTAATTCCATCGTTAGATTTTTTACTATTAATAGTAAATAAAATTCAAATAAAAATTTGGAATAAAAAAAATCTCATTATTGCCTTAAGCCTAAAATAGTAAAATTGCATCATGCCCGTCCTTTCCATAAACGATTTTGTCTTTAGCTTATTTCAGTTTGTGTTACTACAAAGTTGTGACTGGGTTCCAAATAGTCTCATGATAAGTAAGTAATAACACAGGAGCACCAAAGGCCTATTAGTGTAGTTGGCACTTGGCACCTTTGGCCGCCACCTAAAAAAATGAATTGATCCACGAACTTTTCATAATGTATGGGTTTTTTTTTTAATTTTTTTTATTTAGTAAAATAGTGTATGAATTTCACATACCATGAGGGAGATGATGCATATAACATATTTGATATCTCCTCCACATGAGAGTAAACTTTAATTCTTCGACTTAAAAAAGAAAAAAAAAAAAAAAAACTCCCTACAATACAATATAGTGAATCTTGCTTGAGCAACTGAACCTACTTATTTCTAGAGCTAATTTGATTGTTTGAAAAAACACTCTTTTTTGCCTTCTTTTTAGTATACACAAGTGATTCCCTTAATTTGAGATTTAGGTTTCATTGTACAATTCAATTAACTTTTAATTTTTTTCTATACTTTCAGCAAAAAAGTTTTCAGTTTCAGCTAATTAAACTGTTCCCAAACAGACCCACACCGATAATAAAACTGTAAGATTTTTTTTTTTAATCTCCCCTTTTGTTATATGTATAAACCAATAAAGTGAACCTAAAATTTAGAACAACTGAAATAAAATTATTGAGCATAATCCTTATAAATACAATCGAAATGCTTAAAAGAAGAAGAGTGTAATTGTAAAAAAAAAAAAAATCAACTAAAATTACAAAAAATAAAATAAAATATAGTACATTTTTTTCCCTTAAAATTTGAATTGTTTTAATTTTTTATCATTCATGTTTAATTTGCCTTTCTATGTTACTATTTACCCTTTAAAAGAAAGAAATATTCATTTTTAGTTTTCTCTTTGTGCGTCACGTGCACAAGACTTGAGAGCCTTCTGGATGTCTCTCAAATACCGAACAAAAAAGAAAAACCACAAAACTTTCAAAATAAAAGAGGAACAGAGATGGCAAGGATTTCTCACCGATTATTGGTTTCTTTAACGACGCTGTTCCTTCTGAGGTTTTAAATGCATTTACTTTATTTCCGCCTTTTCTACTTTAGCTTATAGTGTGTCCAATTAGCTCCGCTCTCTATAAAATCTTTCATTTTGTGTGTCTAGATTTGCGGAGAGTGTGAAGTTAATTAACAACAAGTTCTTTTCAAAAGAGCTGGAAGTTTGGCACGTGGAATGATCATTCTCATGTAAATGGCTGTAACAGGTAATTGTTCGTAGGTGGGATCAACTACAAGAAAGATTGGTCAAAGTATCCGAAGAAGAGGTTTATATATAGTTGCACATTCCATTTATTTATTTAATTATTTTGGTACGTGATGCATATAGCTACTAATATGGGAACAGAGTCAGACTGATGTATTTTGCAACCCACATGGAAAGAAAATTTAACAAACGAGGAAGCTTTTTAATTGCCAATAGGTAAACTGGGGAAGGGGGTGGGGGAGTTTAAGAAGAAGAGTTGTCAGCTTATTTATCATAACCAACGATGAACTCAATGGAGTGTAAGATTCTTCGTATTTTTGTTTAGAAAACTGTTACGTTCACAACATTTTTCATAACATTTTCACAACATATCCTAGTTGGTAGGTTGTTATTTGCTGTTACTAGTGGGTAAGAATGTAATTTCAGTGTTGGATTTAAATTTAAAACCTGTAACAACCTGCCAACTAGGATTTGTTGTGAAAATATTGTAAGAAATATTGTAAACTTAGTATTTCTCTTTTGTTTAACTACCTATTTTTTTCAAATATATTTTCTAACTAATTTTCTATTACATTCTATATCTCATTTAAATATTATTTCTTTATTTGTTCTTTATTTTTATTATTATTTATTCTTTTTATATTCATTCTCATCCATTATATTTTTTTAATGAAAAGTGTTATATTTACAACATTTTTTATAATACTTTCACAAAAATTACATCAAAATTTTATGTAAAAAGTTGTTATTAGTTCTAATTTGAATCCACTGCTAAAATTATTTTTTTACTCATCAATATTAACTAATAACATTCTACTGCTTAAAATTTATTGTGAACATATTATAGTAGCATTTTTCAATTAAAATTTTTTATTTTTTATATTATTTTTTCATTCATTCAATTCATTCTTATTCATATATTTTCTTTCTTTTTTTCTCCTCCACACATGTGTCCAGCCTATCTCTACCCACTCCATCCCTTCTTTTATTTTCTTTTTCTCCCTACATTCCAACAGCTCTCATTATCTCTTTTTTTTTTTCTCCGGCTCTCTCTTTCTCTCTCTCTCTGCAACGAAGATTAGAGAAAAGATCTTGGGCTGGATGTCTGATGTTAGAATGATTAATTTGTTAAAATTAATTTAAATATCATTTAAACTTGCCACGTGTTCCATGGACTGTAGTCAAGTAATGTACTAGTATGAATATTACAGAACGAGTTAAGAGGGAATCATTTCTTGTATTGTGAATTTTGCAGGTTAAAATTGAGACCTTGAAGGGAAAACAGAACTTGCTAACCTGCTGCATTTTGGAAGCGCTACCAAGCAAGAAAAATCGATAAGGCATCCGTTTTAGGAAAACCTGATTCTTTTCCCCTCTTTGCAATCAAATGCTTATAAAGCTTTGAAATCATGTAAGGAAATCAAAAGATGGTTTTGTTTAAAAACATTTGAGCATTTGACCAAGTATGTCTGAAGAAATTATAAAGTTGACTTAGAGTTGACTTGGAGTGTGGCTTTATTGCATTTTACTTGTTCTTCCATTCCTGTTTTACTTGATTATTGTAATTTTGATTCTTGATTTTTGCCCCTACAGTACATCCCCAATGTACTCGGGTTGGCAACTTTCTTAATAAATTTTTTTTGTTATCTATCAAAAAAAAAAAAAAAAAATTCTGAAAACTAGACTAACCTAATGTCAATTGATTGCTTAATGCAGTTGGACTATTGGTTTTTTTCTTGTCTGATTTCCTTAAATTGGGTTTTAATCTGTTTTCTAAATCAAAGTTAACTTGAGAATTTACTACCCAAAAACATATTATAGCTAGTGTACAGTTAACAATATGAATTACATTTGGTGGTGTTTCTGACATTTCTGTATCATATCATTTTATTGAAATGTATTAGGTTATATGTCTTGATATGACTTTTAATATTTTTCTAACCTACTCTAACCATACTAAAGTTGTGGAGTGCCAAGAGCCTTATAACTCAACTAGAACTTCTTGGTGATTCGGATAGAGACATTTAGGGTTCAAGTCCCCTCTTCCCCATTGTAACTATTGAAAATACAAAAATTGTGTAGTGCAGTGAGAATTTGAACTTGACATAATACTTTTACATGGTTATGTTCCCCTACTTAGTAGATGCTATTGTTCAAATCTATAGAAGTGGATGTTCAACCCTCATAATATTTTGCTAGGTTATCACTTGCAAGATTTATAGCTATTATGCCACTCAGTTTCACCAAGCTACTTGCTTTGAAGCTTGAGACTTTGCTTTTGTGAAGAATGCTGCTAAGTGTTGAAGGTCTAAATTTAAAAATCTTGTTGATCTGAAACTGAGTTTTTTTTTTTTTTTTCTCTCTCTCACTTTTCCTTTGTTAAGGAAGAGAGATATTGTCAAGCAGTTAAAAGTTTGGAGTTTGACAGACAACTTGGTCCTTACAATCTAAGCCAGTATGGAGATTGGAAGCATATATCAAATTACATTACAAAGAGCATTATTGAACGGATTGGTTTGTTCCATCTAACTACACTTGGGGCTCTTCATTCTGCAATCTATTATGAGTTTCTTTACCATTGTCGCTTGTGTTTGATTTATTATCTATTTTCCATCTGCGTATATGTTTCTTTTTCAATCAATTTTAGTTTTTTTTTTCTCTTTTCATGTTGGTGATATTTAGATGCTTCTTGCTCACTGATTTTCTGTTGTAGTTATGTTTCTTACGAAAAATAGATAAAATAGATTTGAGACTAGACTTTGAAGTTGGAAAATGGTAGACTTTGAGATGGACTGGCACTAGGAAAATGGTCGAAATTAGTGTCATAATTATCTAACCAAGGCTGGGAAACCATGTAACAGTAGAAAGCTTTAACGATTCAGAGTAGTGTCATGCTATGGGATACATGTTATATGTCTATAGATGTGTGCAATTTTCTCACCGACTTTATTTTGTGTGGAGGAATTATCATCAAAGAAGAGATTATTGACCATTTCTTAGAAGGAGTTCTAATTTTCAATACAAGGTTTATTGTAGATATCCTAGAGAGTGAGAGGCAAAGGTATGCTGTCCTTGTGTTCAAGAACGGGGTGGAGGATGAGATTGGACTCACAAGGTGTGTGTTCAGGAATGCAGAAATATGAGGTTGTGGTCATTTTTGGTGAGTGTATCTTGACGGTATCACAATTGAGAGGCACAAGTAGTAGTTAAAGTTGAACAGAAACTTTTGGTCTATTGTCAGGAAAATATATACTGGGGACATGGTCCCTAAGCTCCTCAAAGATTACATTTAAGCAGTACAATTTGGTACTATAAACAGTTCTACTCCTTTTGGGGGCCCCCTTGAAAGGTTTCCATTGTCCATCCCTCTGAGTGTATCGAAGGTACAAACGTGTCTAGATTACGTTAATTTTAGATATAAAAGATATTTTGTAGATATAACGTACGTTGATAAATTACCTCTTGTTTTAAAAGCTCAAGGGTGAATTTGTCATTTAACCGTTATTCTAGTATACATCAACTTTCAAATTTGTCTAACTTAACTCTTACATCATATGAACTTAGACACTGACCACTCAAAATATCCATTGATTCTTTAGTTTCTATGCCTTATGAGGGACTAAAAATGTGCAATGGGCTTTATGAAATGAGTCTTTTTACAGCTGAGTATTTGTTGGTGTGGGAAAAAATTTATTGTTGGTGAGACGTGTGTTTGAGGGATGGAGAATTATTCTTGAGCTGCCCACTTAAAAAGACATTTGATCCTTTGATTTTTTCTTATTTGGTATTTATAGGTTTTTGCCTAAATTTTTGGGTACAACTTATTGTGGCTTGTTGGGAATGTAAGCTTGGGGGGGAAGGTTTATTATGGCTTAGACACCAGCTTCTTCTTGTTTGATATATTACATTTGCAAGAAGTGTAAAGAAAGGGCATTTGATTGGCTGGAGCGTTTCTTTAGTAAGATAAATGGCTCGTGCCACTCAGAAACTTCATTAATCATATCTGTTGTTTATACTGCACTGTTTATACTGCACCTAATGGCTACCACTATATCATTGTTTTATTTGGTTTAGATCATAAATTATATTTTATTCTTATTTTTTTATTTTTTTATCCCAGTTATCTTCAGTTATCTTGATTCTTTGTTTACTTTGAATCTGTGGTTTATATTTTGAAACTAAGGCTTGGTTGTTGTTTGAATTTATGGTTTGCGTCTTCTGATTGTCAATTCTGCATAAACTTTTAAATTTAAATGATTCATTCAACATGCAGAACCCATTGGAGGAGAGATCATTGTTGCTTGTGAATCAGGGATAGTTACAAACGCTCCTAAAACAGCAATGGAGAATGCACTAGATGAGCAGATGAAGTCTAGTAAGTTCTTAACATCAGTGGACAATTCTCAGAGCAGAAGATGTTACTATACATCAATTCCTCGTATTATCAAACAAAAAGGAATACATGGGCAAGAACTTACTTCCTTGCATATTGACAAGGTAAGAGATCTTAGAGACTTAGACATGACGTCAACAAATTTTTCTACCATTTAGCATTTACTGATTTGGGTTTTAAATTCCACTGATCTTTTCAGACACAATTGTTAGAAAGTTTGCTGATAAAGGATTATGGGGGGTTCTGAAGATGTACTTCTTGGAGAGCTGCAATTTGCATTTATTGCATTTTTGGTATGTATAGACCTTTATAAAACTTTTTTTATGTTGAAATTTCTGTTAGGTTTTATGACATCTGAAAATTCGGCAGATGGGACAATCACTTGAAGGATTTCTACAGTTGAGAGCTTTGGTTAACCTTTTACTTGGATGTATTGAAGCTGTAAGTATTGATTTGGCTACTATTTATCTATTGATTTGTTGAACAATTTTGGTGAGATTGAATTTGTTCTCACCGTCATAATGTTGTGAGTAAACTTGAAAGGTGTAGGCATTTTGGGTCCTTTTGTGCCACATGTCATCTTATGCTTTCATTGCTTTGGTTTAAAGAAAGATGCAGAAGATGATGTGATGATTCTCTTCAGTGCCAAAAACTTGACTTAATCGTTTGGTATAATTGAAAACATTGCCTTGAAATACACAAAATTGTCATTGTTTTCCTTGAGCTCAGAACTTCATTTTCAAAAACATGTGTGGAATATTAGTTGATTTAAAAATACCTCAAATCCATGTAGTTTCTTGTTACTTTGCATAGGAATTCTACGGCACTTTATGCTCGAGGGCCAAAGTTGTGGTTTTGATGGTGCAAATTGCTGAATTTCCTCAACTTTTGTCATTCAGCTGAACAAATGTGGTTGGAACTCAAACCTTTTCTTTTGATTGATCTATATCATACAAAATACTTTTCTTAAAAGTTTGGTATTTTGAATTGAGGTTATTTAAGTGCCTTCATATCATGAGACATCAATCTATTTGAGTTATGATAGAGATTAAATTTCATATTATTAGGTAGGGATTAGTTTAGTATTTGGATTAGTATTTGAGTTTTCTTAGGATTTGTTTCATGGATGTTTATCTTTATCTCTTATTTTCCTAGAAGTTCTATAAAAGCTCCAGATGATTTATTTTGTAGGTAGACTATTGAGACTATTTTTGAATAATGATATTCATTTGTGCAAATTGCTTCTGTGTTTGGTGTGTGATTCCAAACAACCCTTGGGTGGTGAAGCCTAGGTTGTCTTGCATCATTTTGCTATTTGATATTGCAAACATCATTATAGTAATTGTGGAATTGGTCATCAAATAACGACACTATCATTGTTAGAATTAGAATGGCATAATCTTTGTTGGAGGTGACTCAAACATATTCTTTGTTGCTATTTTGTGGAATTTGTTAAATATCTATTTATTGTAGAAAATTTTACGTGTTTCTGAAATAATTCATAGGTGATATCATGGTAGTATGTAGCTATATAGTTAACATATTATTATGATATTGCTTGGAGTCCTACATGGTTTAGATTTAATTATTTGATTTTTTTTTTAAATGTTGCGAGGATTTTATTTTTGTTAAAATGTATATGTCTATTTTTTGCAGCCTTTTCGTGCAAGGACTCAACTATTCTCAAAGGCAATGCTCTTTTCTTATTTATTTATTTATTTAAAAAATTATTTATTAACTGCCCCACCAATTATGTCACAGAATTAGCACTCACTGACTCACAGCCTTTCTATGTGAAATCCCCAATGATATTTAAAACACATTAATTGTTTTTGCCATTTGATTCAACTTCATTGAATCCATTTGATTTACTTGGAAGAATCACGTTAGAAAAAATAAAGATTTTCGGGTTGGTGAACGTTTGAGTTGTTAACCACACGAATATTTAGTGGAAGTAATGACTTCTCAGGCCTAAGAAGTGTTATTGTTCCTGTTAAAAGAAATCTTAACACTCTTGTAGTTTGGTAATTGCATTTTTATGCCATTTTAATTTGTATAATACTTTGTTGCACAGATATGCAGAAATGATAATTGATTAATTACCAATTGTCCTAAAGATTTAAGTTATTAAGAAATTTTGCAGCTAGAAAATAGGCAATTCAAGCAAACATCATGTGCAAAGCGTCTAAAACAAAATTGTTCAAAACAATTTTGTACCTAAACATTGTTGATATCTATTAAAGTTCCACTTTGAATTTTCTCAAAGAATCCCAGTTTGAAGCCTAATTTTCTTTCATTTAAGCAACAAAGAGAGAGAAAGTACACCAGACAACAATGATAATGAAAAGAAAAACAATCCATGGCAAAATAATTGGATCAAATATAGGTAAATAAAAATCTTTATGAAGTTGTCATCTTTGCATATTTGGCTTTGCCTTGATAGTGACTCAGTAAGGATGACGAACACTTTCATGGTGTGGCACAATTTTTTAGTTGTGAAGGACTTTGTGCTTGATATCTATTATTTTCAAGTGCCTCGTAGGCTAACCAAAATGTTCATTGAAAAGAAATGTATTTTTATTTATTTATTTATTTTAGAATAGAAAAAGAAATGTAGTAATTGGAGACAAATGAAGACAAATAGACAATTTCCCAACTCTTTAAATCCGACACTTCCAATTCCACACTCTTCAAATCAATTGAAGGTCATGGAGGAATGTAAAAAGTCACAAATCAACTCACATGACTGAAAAATCACAAACAAAGTAAGTTAGTGAATGATTTTTTTTTTCTTTTTTTGTATTCTGTTCATTTTTTTTAGGGTGTGTTTATTGTCTATTTTAACATATTTTTTTCATCTTAATGTACTGCTGATTTTGATAATATACTACTATTATCTGTTAATTTTTTTAGGTGAATTAATAGACACGCCCTAATATGTCAGTGCATCACCCCTTTTAGGAAAATTCAAAGATCTCTCTCTTTTTTCCTTATTTATTTCTTTCTTCTATTGATTCCAATTTTAGTTTTAATATGTTGGAGTATTACGTAGTTTTTTTTTTTTTTTTTTTTTTGTCTCTTTTACTATTGATTGTCACCAAGCAAATTAAATGGTTTGTCCTCTATTTCATTATTGAAGATAACTCTAATATTTGTAGAAAAAATAAGAAAAATTAAAAAGAAAAATGATGGTCATGTTGATGTGTTAATATAGGAAGATAATTCATACTATTATATATGTTAGTAAACCGTAAACCTCATTGATAAATGGGTTTTGCAGAACTGAGAAAAATAGTTTGTGTCTTTTATTTGAGATAGTAAAATTATTATTTCAACTTTCAAGGGTATGGGAGTGGAATTTTCT
This sequence comes from Lithocarpus polystachyus, assembly GCA_033629205.1. Lineage (NCBI taxonomy): Eukaryota > Viridiplantae > Streptophyta > Magnoliopsida > Fagales > Fagaceae > Lithocarpus > Lithocarpus polystachyus. Next base: position 6,083,597 of record CM066172.1, read on the forward strand.
AATTAAAATAGGTTTTTACCTTTCGCACATCACTCTTTATCTAATTGTTATAACTTATAATCTAAACTTTTATTTAAGAGGCTTTCTTTGTTTGGATTCCTCATTTTTTAGTTTAAAAATACCCCTACACTCCTATATTTAAGTAGAGATAAAACTAAATGACAATCAGGTAAAAATGCAACTCTAACTCCCACTAAAACATTGCCTAAAAAATAAGACCACTCTCCTATGAATTTTTAAATTAATTTATTCACTTATAAATTAAATTTTGAAAATAAAAATTATATATATAAAATAAATAAAAAAACACAGTTTTTTTTTTCTATAAAATAGGACCACTAACAAAAAAAATTGGGATCCTCAATTTTGATGATCAAAATATCCCCAAATTTACTAGTTTGTAAATCTTAAATAATAGGGTGAAACATATAAAATCACTAATTTAAAAGCTCCTAAATTTTAGCTAAATTAAAAAAAAAAATAAAAAACAGTTTCTTTTATGATTTTATACACGTTTCACACTTCCAATCAGTTTACTATCATCATCTAGCAGTACAATTTAATGAATTCTATCAATCTCAATTCTCACGTTCCATCTTTTATGCAAATTCAGAAAAACAAAAAACAAAAACCAATCTCTATTACGTTAAGTTATCAAAAAAGAAAAAGAAGATTGTTACGTTAAGAGATAATTGCAAAGGAGGCCAACGATCAAAGCAGAATTTTTAAAAAAGAAAAGAAAAAAGAAAAGAAAAGAGGTAGGCTACTTGAATCTTTCTTTTCATTATTGACATTTGAGTTATTATCATGTGTTGTGTTTTATGTGGGTTGTGATCCCTAATCTTAGTTTTTATAGTTTGTGATTTATTTATTTAATTTTTCACTTTGGTGGTGATGTGTAGGTGAAGAATTTATATGGCAAAGATATGATATAATTGTTGCGTTTTATTAAGATTTTCATTGGATTTTTACTTTTTACTTAGTGTTTACAATGGGTAATGCTAAATGAGAAAATGCAAGCTGTAATTGAGTTATGGTTGTATGAATGAGACAGGTTTTCTAGTAAAATTGGCATTGGTATGGTTTATACGACTATACGAGGGAAGCCTTTCTTGAAATTGCATTCTTGAAATCTTTGGGCTTATGTAAATAGCCATCTGCTTTTCTAGAGTTGTTTAGTCTATGTTCTCTCTCATTTTCTTTTTAAATTTTAATTTATTTTTTGTTTTCTGGGCTTTCTTTGCCCAAATATTCCAAGCTAGCATTTAATTTGCATGTTTAGATGTTTATTGCGCCCAAATCCCTTCATTTTTTATTTTTCTTCTTAGATAGCAATTTTTTTAATGTGCCTAGATGTTTATTGAGGGTTGAGTTTGTTGGTTGGTTTTATGTATTTTATGATGCTACTTTTTTTTTTTTTTGGGTAAGTATTTTATGATGTTACTTACTGTTATTGCAAGACTTACTACACATTTTCTAATCAATTGTTTTACAAGCCTTGGCCAATATTTTAAAAAAGTCTGCAGGTACAATTGTTTAATCAGCCTGGGGTCTATGTGGTATTCGATGACTCAAACCTTTGCTATTATTTATTTTGCCCGCAAAGTTTTAAGCAACCAAGCTGATCATTTAGTGTGATTTGAGAAGTGAAACCAAACTAATGTTGGATTATATAGGCCCTATAAGAAGTTTCTTAGCTACATTCATTCTTTCACATATAAATGTTTTTCTAGAAATATTTAAAGTAATAAAAAAAAATATGAACATTTTTATGGTGGATTCCGGATATTTACATTATTCATTCAAGAGATTGGGTTTAATGATGCACTAATTTGTTGTAAAATGAGGGGTTTTAAAAATAAAACTGGCTTTTGAGCACACGCATACTTAGAGGCTCTTTTATTTTTGCTTCTAAGGGTTAATGATTTACTTTCTTCATAATTTGAAATTACTACATTTCCTAAAAAAAAATACCTAAGTGTGATGAGAATTATGCATTTTTGGGTGAAATAATTTTGTCGTATAATTCTCATCATACCTAGGTATTCTCTGATTGGAAATTTAATAATTCTTCATAATAATGAATTTAAATCCTTAACCCTTAGAAGTCAAAAAGAAGAGTTTTTGAGCACGTGCTTTGAGGCTAGTTTAAATAAAGCATTTAGAAATGTGGTTTCTATTGTAATTTTTTTTCTCCACTTTAGATATTTGTGTGGGTTTTTTTTTTTTTTTTTTTTTTTTTTTGAGACTTTAAGTGTAGTTTATATTTTAATAGATTTTATTAGGTATTTTGGTTATATTAAAGCTTAAAAAGTTTTAGTATAAGTATTACCTTCATTTTGAAGGTTCAAAATTATTTTTCTAATTTAAGAGATTTTAGAGATATTTTTTATCACTTTGGATATTTATAGGGAAAATTTACTTCATTTTTTAAAATGAAGAAATAAATTCAACTAGATTTGGCTATGTTTTATTTAAGGAAAAGTGAGAATGGAAGAAAAAGAACTCATTGTCCATCGTTTGGTTAGAAGGGGGGGTAGAAACGCGGGGAGAAAGGATTTCTATTAGTCTCTCTAGTTTTTTTATTTTCTAATTTCTCTCCAAATCCACAAAATTACTTTTATATACCCTTGAAATTTGTTGATCTTTTGTGAAATTACTATTATACCCTCAAAGTTAATTATTAATTTATAATTTACAAGGATAAATTAGTAAAATAGTATATTGTTATTATTCTTTTTTATTCTTTTTCTTCCTTTCAACTTCCAAATAAAAAACTTCCCAATACTCCTTTCATAAAAAAAAAAAAAAAAAAAAAAACCTCCAAGTACTCATAAAAATGTGTATTATTATTTCCCCTCTTTTTTTTCCCTCTTATTCCTTCTTATCCTCTTTTCTCTCCCTTTCCACTTGGGGAAAAAAGTAATTTACATTACAAATTATTAATGTTTTAAATTTTTAATAGTTTTTATTTGAACTTACCATTAAAATTTTTTTTTTACTCACTAGTAATCATTTACTGTATCGTCGGTTTGTAAAATGATTTGTAGTTTTAATATTTTTCTAGTGAAAGTGTTTTACGGACCCAAAAGTGAGATATTTAGGCCCAAGAATGAGATAAGCAGTCAAACACGGCGAAAATGGGTAATTAACCCCATTTTTAGAACTATTTAGTTAGTAGACACGATTTTCAAACTATATATTTTACTAGCATCTCGAGTTTAAGAGACTCGATTTTGGGCTTATAAATCGAGTTTTTGATGCTCGATTTCCATGATCCGATGAGTCTGATGTGGCGTTTGGTCTGACGTGGCAAACACTTGAAAATCGAGTCTTAGAGACTTGATTTCCAGAATACTCAAAACAAAAAAATACAAAAAAAAAGTTTAAGCCCACGAGAAACTAAGACAAAAAAAAAAAAGACATAAAACAGATCAGAGATCAGAGGAGATCAGATCGGAGAAGAAGATCAGAGGCGAAGAAGAAATCAGAGGAGATCAGATCGGAGATCAGATCGGAGAGAGCTCACCTGGGCGCTGCGCGCGGCCTGAGCTCTCTCCGATCTGATCTTCATGATCGGAGGAGAAGAAGACGTTTCTGATCGCCGGTCGGAGGTCGTGGGTCTGGGTCTGGGTCGCCGTGGGTCTGGGTCGCAGGTCGTGGGTCTGGGTCGTAGGTCGTGGGTCTGGGTCGCAGGTCGTGGGTCTGGGTCTGGGTCGCCGTGGGTCTGGGTCGCAGGTCAGTCGCCGCGGGTCTGGGTCGCCGGTATGGGTCTGGGTCGGTCTTTGTTTTCTCTCTTTTTCTCCGTCTGGGTCGCCGGCAGGTCTGTGTTTTTTTTTTTTTTTTCTCTCATTCTTCATGGCCATTCTTCACTTCTGTTTATGGGTTTTGTTTTTTTTTTCCTCTCATTCTTCACCTTCCGTTTCTGGGTTTTTTTTTTTTTTTTTTTTTTCTCTGGGTTGGAAATCGAGTCTTAGAGACTCGATTTCCAAGCGTTCGCCACATCAGATCAAATGCCACATCAGATTCACCGAACCATGAAAATCGAGCATCAAAAACTCGATTTATAAGCCCAAAATCGAGTCTCTTAGACTCGAAATGCTAGTAAAATATATAGTTTGAAAATCTTGCCTACTAACTAAATAGTTCTAAAATTGTGCCTAATTGCCCATTTTGGCCGTCAAACACTTGTTCACAATCCAGAATGTACAGACCCAACTCCCAAGACCACAAGCCGTTTCCAGCGCACGAGAGCTTTCTCTATCTCTCAGCTCTAAACAAAAAAGAAAAACCAGAAAATTTGAAATTCTTCTTAGTATTGCATGGATCTGGACACAGAACTAGGGCTCGTAAAGCACAGCGTTACATTTTTCCTCCTCGCTGTTCCTCAATATGCTCTGATTGGCATCGATCAATGTGGCAGATGTTTTCGGTAGGACCTGCTTTTAAGGGAATTAAGATGATTCCTCCTACTTCTCATTTTCTCTTTTATACTTCATCCTAAAGGTTACTTCTTTTTTTCTTTTCTCATAGTTATTTTTTATTTTATTCTAACTATGGTCCTCAAAATTATAGTTTTTGAAGTTTAAAGTAACCACTTTTAGACAACTTTAAGTTTGTTAAATTACCGATTATTTCAAAAGCTTATGTTGTTGGGAAATTGTTAATTTAAATAATTTATACATAATTCTAACACTCCCCTCACGTATCGGCCTAAACTTCTTCTTAATAAATAATATTTTATTGGGAGGTTGAGTGAAGACATGATAGAATTCAGGACTTTCTAATATTTTATTGATTGCCCAAAAAACTTTAGCCGTTGAGAAATGACGAATTTAATCATAAATCTAACAAAGTGATCATTTTTAGTCTCTATTGTGATGTTGTGTCCATTTTTATGCAAGGTTACATCTGAAAACCAGACTAACCTAATGTCAATTGATAGGTTAATGCAGTTGCACTATTGGTTTTCTTCTTGTCTTTTTTCCTTAAATTGGGTTTCAATCTGTTTTATAAATTGGAGCTAACTTGAGAAGTGTACAGTGAACAATGCTAGTTACGTTTGGTGGTGTTTCTGTATCATGTCATTTTATAGGCATGCATTAGGTTATATGTCTTGATATTTTTCTGACCTACTCTAACCATACAAAATTTATGGATTGCTAAGAGCCTTGTAACTTCTTGGTGATTCCAACAAACAGGGTTCAAATCCCCCCTCCCCATTGTAACTGTTGAAAATATGATAATTGTGTAGTACAGAGAGAATTCCAACCTGACATAATAATTTTACATGGTTATGTTCCCCTGGTAAGTGATCACTTACAAGATTTATAGCTATTATGCCACTTAGTTTCACCACTCTACCTGCTTTGAAGCTTGAAACTTTGCTTTTGTAAAGAATGCTGCTGAGTCTCTAAGGTCTAAATTTTAAAATCTTATTGATTTGAAACTACGTTTGTTTGTTTTTTTCTCTTTTTCTCTCACTTTTACTTTGTTTAGGGTGAGAGATATTGTCCAACAGTTAAAAGTTTGGAGTTTGACTGACAACTTTGTCCTTACAATCTAAGCCAATATGGAGATTGGAAGCATTTATCAAATTACATTACAAAGAGCATTGTTGAACGAATTGGTTAGTGTTATCTAACTACACTTGGGGCTCTTAATACTGCAATCTTATACATTCTGTTCTGAGTTTCATTACCAATGTTGCTTGTGTTTGATTAAATATTCTCTATTTTCCATCTGCATATATGTTTCTTTTTCAATCAATTTTAGTTTGTTTCTCTTTTCATGTTGCGTGATATTTTAGATGCTTCTTGCTCTCTGATTTTCTGGTTCAGTTATATTTCTTATAAAAAATGCGGATAAAATAGATTTGAGACTAGACTTTGTGAGCACTGGTGTCTTTCATAATTATCTAACCAAAGTTGTGAAACCATGTAATAATAGAAAGCTTCAATGAGTCAGAGTAGCGTCATGCTATGGGGTACATGTTTATATGTCTGTAGAGGTGTGCAATTTTCTCATTGATTTCATTTTGTATGGAGGAATTATCATTTAAGAAGGGAGAATTTTTCATTTCTTAGCTGGAGTTCTATTTTCCAATACAAGGTTTATTGTAGATACCCTAGAGAGTGAGAGACAAAGGAATTTCTGTCCTTGTGTTCAAGAACAGGGTGGAGGATGAGATTGGTTCAAGACTCACCGGGTGTGTGTGCAAGAATGAAGAAATGATGAGGTTGTGGTCATTTTTAATGAGTAGATATTTTGGTGGTCTCACAATTGAGAGGCACAAGTAGTTAAAGTTGAACGGAAACCTTTGGTCTATTGTCAGGAAAAGATATGCTGGGGCCATGGTCGCCAAGCCCCCCCAAATTTTCCACTATAGCAGTACAATTTGGTCCTATTCTAATTTTGGCCTTGAAAAATAGTACCATGGCATACCAAGCTTTATGCAGTTTATCTGTGATGGTACATTTAAATGGTTCTACTCCATTTGGAGGCTCCTTGAAAGGTTTCCATTGTCCATCCCTCTCAGTGTATCAATGGTACAAATGTGTCTAGATTTGGTTGATTTTAGATTATGAAGCGTTTTTGTAGGTATAAAATACATTGATAAATTACCTCTTGTTTTGAAAGCTCAAGGGTGAATTTTGTTGTTTAACCATTATTCTAGCATACATCAATTTACTTTGTATGATGGAACTCTTACATTATATTAACTTAGACATTGATCAATCAAAATATCCATCGATTCTTTATTTTCTACGTCATTCTTACTTATCAAAAAAAAAAAAAAATCTTTATTTTCTACACCTTATGAGGGACCAAAAATATGCAATGGGCTTTCTGTAGCAAGTCTTCTTACAGTACAGGATTCGGTGGTGTGGGAAAAAAATTATTGTTTGGTGGTCTGACATGTGTTTGAGGGATGGAGAAGTATTCTTGAACTGCCCACTTGCAGACATTTGATCCTTTGATTTTTCCTTATTTGGTATTTATTGAGTTTTTGCCTAAATTGGTAGAAATTATCCTAGTTTGTTGGGAATGTGGGCTTGGGGGAAGGAGTATTACAGCTTGGACACCAGCTTCGTATTGTTTGACATATTACATTTGCAAGCAGCATAAAGAAAGGACAGTTGATGGGGTGGAGTGTTGCTTTACCAAGATAAATGGCTTGTGCTGCACACAAACTTCAATAATCATGTCTGTTATTTATACTGAACCTAGTGGCTACCACAGCATCATTGTTTTATTTGGTTTAGTTCACAAATTCTATTTTTTATCCCAGTCATCTTCAATTACCTTGATTATTTGTTTACTTTGAATATGTGGTATAAATTTTGGGACTAAGGATTGGTTGTTGTTATTGTTGTTTGAATTTACGGTTTGCATCTTCTGTTTGTCATTTCTGCATAAATTTGTAAATTTGAATGATTTATTCAACATGCAGAACCCATTGGAGGAGAGATTACCGTTGCATGGGAATCAGGGATAGTTAAAAACACTCATAAAATAGCGATGGAGAAAGCACTAGATGAGTAAGTTCTCAACATCAGTGGATAATTCTCAGAGCAGAAGATGTTACCATATATCAATTGCCCATGTTATCAAACAAAAAGGAATACATGGACAAGAACTTTCTTCCTTGAATATTGACAAGGTGAGAGATCTTAGACATGACCTCAACAGATTTTTTTTACTGTTTAGCATTTGCTGATTTGGGTTATAAATTTCACTGATCTGTTTAGACACAATTGTTAGAAAGTTTGCTGATAAAGGATTATGGAGGTTCTTAAGATGTACTTCTTGGAGAGCTGCAATTTGCATTTATTGCATTTTTGGTATGTGCAAACGTGTAGAAAGTTTTCTATATGTGGAAATTGCTTTTAGATTTTATTACATCTGAAAATTCTGCAGATGGACAGTCATATGAAGGATTTCTACAGTGGAAAGCTTTGGTTAACCTTTTATTTGCATGTACTGAAGCTGTAAGTATTGATTTGGCTGCAAATTTTTCATTGATTTGTTGAACTGTTTTGTGAGATTGAAGTTGTTCTCACCATCCTAATGTTGTAAGTAAACTTGAAAGGTCTAGGCATATTGTACCCTTTTTAAATTCTTGTACGCTTTTTTATTTTTTCCCCTTATTTCGATTACTCCTTTACCTCTTCTATTCCTAGCCCCACTCTCCCCCCCACCCCCCCACTCCTGCATGTGCGTGGAAATACACACAATTGTCATTGTTTTCATTGATCTTAGAACTTCATTTTCAAAAACATCTGTTGAAAATTATTTGATTTCACAATATCTGAAATCCATGTAGTTTCTTGTTACTCTGTGTAGGAATTCTAAGGCACTTTATGCTCTAGGGCCAAAGTTGTGGTTTTGATGGTGCAAATTGCCAAATTTCCTCAACTTTTGTCATTCAGTTGAACAAATGTGGTTGGAACTCAAAACTTTTCTTTTGAATGATCTATCATACAAAAGATTTTTATTCAAAGTTTCTGAACATAATTTTATCTTGGTATTTTGACTTGAGGTCATTTCAGTGTTTTTATTTCACGGGACATCAATCTGTTTGTAGGTTTTGCCATTTGTTTTTGCAAACATCATTATAGTAATTGTAGCATTGCTCATTGAATAGTGACATTATCATTGTTAGAATTAGAATGGCATAATCTTTGTTGGAATTGACTCAAAAAAATTCGTTGTTGCTATTTCTTGGAAGTTTTTAATATCTATTTATGGTAGCAAATTTACTTGTTTTCTGAAATAATTCATAGGTGATATATAGTTACCATATTATAATGATATTTCTTGGAGTCCTACTTGGTTTATATTTAATAATTTGATTTTTTTTTTTTTAATGTTGTGAGGATTTTATTCTGTTAAAATGTATATGTCTGAAAGTATATATTTTTTGCAGCCTTTTCATACAAGGAGTCAACTATTCACAAAGGTAATGCTCTTTTTTTTTTTTTTTTTTTTTTCTTTTAATAATTATTTTGGTAAACTAAACAAAACTTCAAGTTTTTTTATTTATTTTTTACTTATTTATAAATTTTTTGATAGGTCGACAGTTTCAATGGGGGAGAGGGGATTTGAACATTGGATGTTTTCGTTTAAGACACTAGGAGTAACCTTAGAACTTTTTGCCTTTGATAATAACATCGATGCACTAAATAAGAAAGGTTAAGATTGTTTAATAGTCTGGCCTAATTTTGAAAAGCCTTATCAGTTTCAGTTAGCCTTATGTTATATGTTTGTGTTATCCAAAGTTTTTATTTTAGTTACTTCTTTGAAGCCCTCTTCTTGCAGAAGGCTTTAATTCTTATGTAGTCCGGTTGTCCCTCATAAATTGAAGTATTTAACTATGATATTGGTCTTGAAATAAGCTTCATTGGTTTATCTGGTTGTGACTATATTTGCAATGTTTGTAGTTAACTTGCATAGAATTTCCTAGTGTGTCTAATTCGCCAATTAAAATTTTTCGATACATCAATATTTGGGAGTCAGGGGATTTGACGTCTGGATGTCTCCGTTAGAAACACTAAGGAGTGCCAACCAGTAAGTTACATGGCTCTTGGTAATTGCAAAATTAAAATTGCATTTTCTTTCTTCATTTAATACTGATTAACACTCAATAAATGTAATTGTCAAATTCTTGCTGTTAGTTTTATACAGAGCTCTAACAACTTATAGAATTCTACGCAGTTCATTAAGGTTATCTACTATCAACTGAAATTTGGGCTTGAGAAAGATCATACAGATACCGGTGGTGCAGCAACAGGGGTATCAGCACTATTGGATGATTCATGGTTATCTGCTGATAGCCTTTCGCACCATTTTTGTGAGGTAGGTCTTTGGGGTTACTAAGTCATTTTTTGAATGCATGATTGTGCTGCCATGCTATACAGGCATTTTTGCAAATGTCAATACCCCTTGTTGACAAAAATTTTATTGGCAAGCCAGATTTTAAGGCTTCCATTGACCTAGTGAACTATTTACCTACTCACCAACATTTATTGGTCAATTTGAGCAACTTGCTTAAAAAACCAATAAAAATCAATGCTTAGTCAATTTTAATCACATTGATTGAATTTTGTTTCCATCGTAACATTTTTACTTGTTAAAGAAGAAATCATAAGTTCATCACAAATTGTTGACTAATTGTTGAATGGAATTGTAGGACTTCTTTTCATTGATGCAAAATGCCTTATCTGTTGATGGACATCTGCTGTCATGGGTATGAACACTAATCCTGCTTCTTCATGTTTGATTCTCTGTTGGTTTGGAGGTTGGGGCCTGGGGCAACTTGCCAGGCTTTCATTTTCTCTTCAAACACTTTCCTTCTAGGCATTTACAATTGATTCTCAGTTTTGGCCTGCTCAAGATTATGGATTTTCTATTCTGCAAATTAGATATTGTGTATTTATTACTTTTAGAGATACATGCATTTAAGTTATAAACTGCCGATATGCAAAGTTGATGTCATCATGTCAAGGGCATTTACTTCATTCATAAAACCAAACATTATCTCATTCACATTAATTACAATTACAAAAATCGCTAAAAACCTCTACCAGACTGTGAGGTGGACTTTGCTCCACCTTGGGATTATCAAGAACCAGAAACACCAGTAGTGAAGGATATCATGGCTACGAAGAAAGTTGAGGAGCAAGCAATAAAGGATGATGTGAAGTTTGAACCTTTTTGTGGCGAAGCAAGGCGCTTGGATGGGAGATTTTCAATGGAGTCAGTTGTATCAGATTGCTCTGCCAGGTTGAAGCAAATTTCTATTGAAGTTAATGAGAAAAGCAAGGCTACTGAGTCCAACTTGAGAAGTAAACCATGAAAGATAGTCTTTGGTTCTAATAAGGAATTGGAAAAGAACTCTAAAGAAGATGTGGCATTGAAGAAAGGAGATGAAATGTTCCAACCATTCACCAGGAGTTACAGGCTGACAGACTAGTATTAGTTTTCAAAGTTATTAAATTTTTAGTGTTTTTGTTCAAAGGTAATCAACAAAAGTAGAGATAACAAATGAGAAAGACATGATATGTGGCTTTTTTATGTTCTGATTCTAGTTTAATATGTAAGTTTGGATGGTGAAGCATTGATTTTTAGTCATGGAATTATTATTTACTAAATGGGAGAATGGATGCTGGATTGCTATTGACTATGTTGTGTCACACTATTAATATATTTACTATTATTTTTGAATGAAACATCAAATTAAGTAGAGATGCAATAATATCTGTGTGTGTGTGTGTGTGTATATATATATATATAAAAGGCATAGATTCTTTTATTTACTTGTTGAATAGTACTTTTTAAGGAAAATTTTAGGTGGATATAAAGCAATAGGGCGAAATTATTTAGTTATGTAGACTCTTTAAGGGCTAGTACTGCTAACAACAAGAAATCTGTGAAAGAAACTGAGATTTTTGGAACGTGACCCTATATTTATGTGTTTATATATATATATATATATATATATATATGTATGTATATGTATATAGTTGTGTTGGGATATTAAATTAGTATTGAAATAGAGTTCTATTCCTATTTCCTTCTAAACCAATTAAAAGCAAGAAAAACCCACCCATTTTTCTAACTTTATATTAGAAAAAGAAAGAAAGAAAGGAAAGACCCACTTGTTCTAACCTTTTATCCGGAAAAAAATATTATTATTATTCGAATATGATTCCTATTACTCCAAGATAGAGGAAAACAATTACTTCTAAACTTTTATAAGAAAATAAAAAAATCACAATTATGTGGTTTAACTTTTACTAACATCAATATGTAAAAAATCTTGATTATCATCATTTTATTTTAGAATTTATTTAAAATTTTGATAATGGTGAAACAAATCTAATTTACTTATTTTAAATGGGAGATATGATTATTTTTATTTATGCAATGACAACAAATATTTAGAAAAAAAAAAAGGGTATATAAAAATCAAATGGGATCAAATCCAAGTTATGGTGCCAACAATGATAAAAACCCCCTTCCTCCAATAGTTATGATGAATGACTTGAGTATAGTGTATAGCATTAAACCTTTGATATTTATAGTTGATACTTCTTCTTTTTTCCCACTTTCTTGAAAATATATTCTATAATATGGTAATTCCCATGAGTTAGAGAGAGAAAGAGAGAGAGAGAGAGAGAGAAAAAAAAGAATTCAATGCAAGATGTATATGTGTGTGTGTGTGTGCGCGCGCGCGTGTGTGTACCCAATTCTCTGCTAATGGGCCAACCTAGTAATTGGGCTCACAATTTACTTATTTTGGTGGGCTTTTGAGTATCCTACAATTGGTAACTCCTGGGTAAATTGATTAAAGGTCCGTTATAGTGTTTAACCTCTCTAACCGAACACCTTCCTGTTTTTCTTTATGCTCAACTACTTTTCTAGTTTTTCCTCTCTAGTGTCTAACCCCTTTTTCTCCTTCCTTTCCTCTATTTATAGTCCCCCCTCAGTGGGTTAATTATGATTGCTTTTTAACAACCCTCGTGCGGGTGGGTTCCATTTTGATTATTCTTGACTAAAATGGACTCAATTTGGGAATAGGGAAATGAATGTTGGAACTTGTGCTAGATGTCGAACGATGCTCGGCAACAATATTCCCTAAGGCACTACCGAGGCATTTCAGAATGCACTCGAACAACAACAGTTCTGAGGCCCGGAACAATCCTTGGCCCAACCTACTGTGCATTTTGTACCATCTGGCCCACAAGTAATGGACCTACATCCACAGGCCGTACTATCTTGGGCCCAACAGTAATGGGCCTATGGTCGTATACCGTACAATAGCTCCCTCTTGATTCATTCCCTGTGTTCGGGGAAAGAGTCAAGGACTTACATCATACTGCTGGCTGCTCCTCGAGGATATGAATCGTCAGTTATTAATTAGGGATAAGACAACAATTACTTTATGGGTAAACGGGGTGACAGGCTGTCCCATTAAATGGTAATTATGAATTGATGGTTCGTGTATCGAGGCCACGTGTGCAATGGTTATGAAAAAGGGAATCAAAGGTTTTCCTGCCTAAACATTCATTAAATGTCCCTTTAATTCTCTTCCCCTATAAATTGTGACTTTCTTCTATTCAAATCACTTTTTACTTCCTTTACTCTTTCTATGTTCATCGTTCCCAAGCATACAATTTCCATCCGAGTGCATTCTTTCTAGTGCCTACTGTAAGTTCCTCTACTCATTTCCTTACCGTTGTTAGTTACCTTCTTCTTTTCTAGTACAAAATATGGGTTTCTCACACCTTCTTAGAATTGAGGTTGCTCTGGCCAATTTTAGGGATAGGTTTGCCATTCCTATAGATGTAGATGTAGTGTATTGTCATGAGGATAACATAGCGCTTGAAAGGCACCCTCATGTGGTGTTCTTCCCATTGATGTCCATACTTGAGGGTGGGGTTAGGTTCCCCGTAGATTCACTTATACTTAGGACCTTTAAGTTCTATGGTTTATGTCTCGACCAACTCCCACCAAATTTCTACCGAGTGGTGAGCAGTGTTAGTCGGTTAAATAATTTGTACGGACTATGTCTCGACCAACATGAAATTAACTTCATGTATAGCTTGTGCGGTAATGAGAGGTCGGGGTATTACCTTAAGGTTAGGGACAGCCTGGTACGGTTGATATCGTGCCTTTCGGACTTTAATAGAAACTTCGCTGGAGAATTTGTTTGGGTAAGCGGCAATTGGCTTGCCAACGAGCTTACTTGCCCGATCTCGCCCCGAGATATTGGTTGGTACCATTTAATTTACTATTGTTACCAGTGTTTTGTTATTTATTTAAGGTTATCCTTATTTTTATTTGAATGCTAATGGCTCTTTCTAATTGTGCAGACGCTAAAAGATTTAAACCAGACCGTAACGCCATCAAAGTGCGGGATCTGAATTTCGTACTTCGGTCTGAGATCTTTGTACACTTCGATGATTAGCTGCGGGCCTCTCACCTTATCCTTAACTGTATCCCAGCGTATACCAGCTTTTAGGACCCAAGACAAGCACTGACGGTCGGTAGTCCCTTGCTGTCTTACTTGGATTTTCGGTTGCGCAACTTCATGTCCCTAGGACTAATAGTCGATGGGGCTCAGAGATTAGGTCCATGGCAAATTAGAGTGGGATCCCTTTTGCTTGTGAGGGACGGTTCACCTGATCCTCATGCTTCATGCTGGTCCCTATTTGAAAGCTCCTATTCTCATATGGAAGTATACTTACTTTAATCAAATTCTCGGCACTGTCAACTCCTTGGCCCTTTGGGAGCCCCTGTAATTGCTACAAAGAGACTTGTTCGGTAGACTCTTTCTGCTTTATCTCCTGATTTACCACCGCCACTAGACATCGTCTCGTTACTTACTGGTCTCTTCTCACCACGGTGACACCATGGTCGGTATTAAACTTCATCTTAACATGCAAAGTAGACGGGACTACCCCCATTGCATGAATCCACGGCCTGCCAAGTATTGCTGTGTAGGGAGAAAATGAGCTGACCACAATAAAGTTTACCATCACCTCCTTCCCTTCCGTGTTCACGAGAAGCAAAATCTGCCCTTCTAGTACCACCATTTGGCCATCAAATCCTATCAGAGGGGTATCATACTTAGACAAGTCCTCAGCCTTTAAACCCAACCCCCTTAAACAGATCGGGATACATTACCTCGGCTTTGCTTCCTTGGTCTATCAGCATTCTCTTTACTATAAAACCATTTATTCGGGCAGTAACGACGAGTGCATCGTCATGTGGTTGCGTGGTTCCTTCTAAATCATCATCCCCGAATGCGATGGGTTTTTGGGTGCATTTCACTTTTTTCCTAGGCTGAGCGTCTTTTCTGGCACTCCCCACTGATATTACATTTAGCACCCCTTTCGTCGACTCACGATGGTGCCCATAGAAGCTGCATGGATAACTTCAATTACACCCAACGGGGGTGGGAGCGTATTCCCTCATGATTTGGAGGCCTATCCAGCAACACCAATCTCTGACTCCACCACAAACTTTTTCAAGTGGTCGGACTTCACTAGCTTCTCCAAGTGGTCCTAAACACTCGACACTGCTCGGTAGTGTGCCTCTTGTCACAATGGTAAGTATAATATAAATTTTGATTCCTTTTTGTTGGATCACCCCCCATCTTACTCAGCCACCAAAAGTAGGGTTCTTTCTTGATCCGCTCTAGGATTTTATGGACTGGCTCCTTAAATGCCACATTGATCTCCCCAGTACGAGCAGTAGGCTCCTAAATTCTCAATTCCCTCCTTGCCTTTGGCTGGAAGCCCCCTAGCAGAGACTTTTTTGTGTATTGTGATGTGGCGGGCGCTTTACCTTTACTTTGCTATTGATTATCTTCCAACATTTTATACTCCTCAATACACCTCATAAGTTGTCGCATGTTCTTGGAAGGTCTCATAGTCAACAACTCTCGTAACTTCGAGTCCTCCGGTAGACCCAGTCTGAAAGTGCTAGCGGCCACTCTCATTACCCCCACCAATCTCATTATACAACTCCCAATACCTATTAGCATAACTCTGAAGAGTTTCCCCAACTCCCATCTTTATAGAGAGCAACGCATCCATCGGCTGTAGTACTCGGCTACACATCATAAACCGAGCACCAAACTCTTGAATTAACTCTCTAAAATTGTGAATTGATCCCTTCCTTAACCCATTAAACCATCTTAAAGCAGTAGGCCCAAAACTGGAAGGAAATACTTTACACATAAGCGCGTCATTTTGATTGTAGAGGGACATAATTTGAATATAGTGGCCGACATGTTCGACGGGATCAGCCTTTCCATCATATGAAATAAATGGTGGTCTACTAAATCTCCTTGGCATCCGCACATGTTCAATCTCGTCTGAGAACGATAACCGGGCCACCCTGTGTAGCACACGGCTCTTGGCATCCATTGCTGCATTTCGATGTCTTCGCAGCTCAAGAGAAACTGACTACCTATCAGCGAAATCCCGTGACCTTTCCCTTGACCGATGGGAACTAGATTGGTGGGACGCTTCTCCATGATTATCCCCAACACTCACGAACCCTTCAGGAGATTCACCGTGGTTCCTTCTTCAGTGCCTACCCTGCACCTCTAACTCCAGATCTTTGACTTATCTGCGCAGGTGCTCTAATTCTTGATCTCTCTTGTCATGATGCTCTTGCTTGGGGATTTCAGATTCTGACTGGTACGTTTGCGAAGATCCCTCCCTCGAGCCAGAGCATTCCCCGTCCCGTTCGTGCCTTCGGTCTTCATTTCTGTTATGCCTCCTTTCTCGCCAAGTTGAACTCTTGGATGAGCCCCTAGATCCACTATCAGCATAGCTTGTTGAATGATGGTCAGACATGTTCAATCAAGTGAACCTCGTTGGACCTACGGCTGAGTAGGAGATTCCCACAGACGGTGCCAATTGTGCGTACCTAATTCTCTGCTAATGGGCCAACCTAGTAATTGGGCTCACAATTTACTTATTTTGGTGGGCTTTTGAGTATCCTACAATGGGTAACTCTTGGGTAAATTAACTGAAGGCCCGTTATAGTGTTTAACCTTTCTAACTAAACACCTTCCTGTTTTTCTTTATGCTTGGCTACTTTTCTAGTTTTTCCTCTCTAGTGTCTAACCCCTTTTTCTCGTTCCTTTCCTCTATTTATAGTCCCCCCTTAGTAGGTTAATTATGATTGCTTTTTAACAACCCTCGTGTGGGTGGGTCCCGTTTTGATTATTCTTGACTAAAATGGACTCACTTTGGGAATAGGGAAGTGAATGTTGGAACTTGTTCTAGACGCCGAACAGTGCTCAGCAGCGATATTCCCTAAATCACTACAAAGGCATTTCGGAATACACCCAAACAACAACAGCTTCGAGGCCCGGAACAGTCCTCGGCCCAACCTACTGTGCGTTTTGTACCATCTAGGCACACAAGTAATGGACCTATGTCCCCGGGCCATACTATCTTGGGCCCAAGTAATGGGCCTATGGTCATATACCGTACAATATAAATATATATATATATATATATATATTTAATGTTCTAACTCAAAAGTCTTGGATGCATGTAAACATAAAAAATTTGATTTAATTTTTTTGTATAATTTCATATAAGTTTTTTTTATAACCCAAAAAAATTATTTTTACACATAGTTTATATAAAAAAAAAATGTGATTTAGATTACAAAATTCTTAAAGCAAAAGATTAATTAACTGATAAAATAATTACTTATTGATACCACATAAATACTCCAACTGCGGTTATCCGTCACTGAAGAATGACTCAAGACATCGAACAATAATAGAGTTAGAAATCTTTTCTAGGGACTCAAGTTAAAAGATTACATATTAAAGTATAACAATAGTTTTAAAATGCATAATATACACACACACACACACACACACACACACACACACACACATTAGTTTTAAAATGCATAATACACACACACACACACACACACACACACACACACATATATATATATATATATATGCATGTATGCATGCATATATCAATTAATTTTAGATAAAATTAAATAATGAATGTTATTTTTAAAAGCTTTAACATATACAGTATAAAATAAGAGAAATATAATACCTACAAAAAACTAAATGAATATATTTTCTATTGATAAAAAAATAGAATGGCCCCCAAAATTCTATCCATAAAATTCATAATATATTTTCTTCTAAAGTAAAAAAACCACACAATCCTATGTTCTTAACTCAATCAAAAAGGGTTTTTTTTTTTTGAAAAGAAAAAGAGTTTTTAACTAAATAGATTTACAAATATATTTTCATGAATGTATACTTTAAATGCTCTTAAAGGTGATGAATTATATAGGACAAAAAAAGTATTGAAAGAGAAAAATGAGACGCTAGTGCTTTAAGTGTTTGTATATGATGATGCTCAAAATATCGTTAGTAAGCTACAAAGTTTTCTCGCCTGCACTCGATGCAACCTGCAAAACACAAAACAAGAAACACCTCAAAAGGGTACTGGTGTGGTACCGGCTAAAGACCCTCCGAAGGTTAAGTTAGAAGATGCTCACAACCCTAGAATGCCAGAGTTGGGGAATAGTATGCGTACCTTTACTTGTGGGATCCTTTGGGATTTTTATAGTGGTCTAGAACCGACCTTCTTTTCTTGTTTAAGAAGTCTTTTCCTTATTGGACTTTCTTTTAATTGGGCGATCATTGCAGAATTCCTTTTATATATGGATTCTATTTCCATTGGGATTCTACATACCCTAGTTATGTGTGAGACACAAGTTGTTTCCATTTATAAGGAGTTGACACGTATACTTCGAACTCGTCTACATTATGTCCGTTCACCCTGGATCCGTCCACATCAGGTATATACATTTTCTCCTGTCATCTCAACTAGGATCCATAATTCGCCAAATTTTACCCTCTTCAGTATAATTATTTATAATAATAAAAAAATGTGGACGGCCATTAGGTAAAAAAAAATTATTAATAATTTAAGGGAGGAGATGTACGGTAAGATATAATGTGGCCACTCCCTTCCCTCTGCCATTAACTTTGAAGGCCATAGTTGAATTTTAGGTAAAAATTAAGACTAATAATTTTTTAATTAGTTTTAATTTTTGATATTATCATGCAAGTAAAACACTCCTAGAGAGTTAATTTCAGTATGTTTAATCCATTCAGCCACACTAAGAACTCTAGCCATACCAAAATGACAAATTAACTTTACACTCTTGGCCCTTTTGGACATACACCACTGTAAGTTTCTTTAAAAAATCTTCTCCTCTCTCCTCGCGTGTGTGTTTAAAATACTTAGTATTCTTAAAAAAAAAGAAACTTTACACTCTTTGAAAAGCTAGGGCTTCCTCTCTGAGGAAATATATCAATGGATAGCGCCTTAGTATAGTAATGCATTCATCACATTAGGATACTCTATTTATTTGTCGAGATGAATGAAACCATCAAAGTATATAGCACCGAAACCATCGAAGTATTACATACTCACCTCTAGAGCAAAATAATTTTAAAAAAAAATTCAGATTTCACAAACTTTATATACATATACATATACATATACATACATGCATATATATATATATATATATATATATATATATCACATAGTTCAACTTCAAATTAAATAATCAACAACAAACAATTAAACCCAACTTCATAACTCATTGAGGTAATATGGATTAAAATGAATTTTTAAGGTTCATGTCAAAATTTTAAACAAAAAAAACGTAGTAAATTTTGTGGATATATAAACAATTTACCCCTTCTGGTTTGGCTCAATCACAATTTAGGCCTATAGGTTTTCTTAATTGTTACATTTTGACCTTCAAGATTTGGACTAAAATAAAATAGTGGATATTTTGGATGAAATACTAACTGCTTTATTTTTATTTTTATTTTTTGATGTGGTAACCGCTTTATTTTTATTTACAAAGAAATCAAATGGGACCAAATCCAAGTAATGGGGGAGGCCAACAATGATAAAACACTTTGCATGTATCAAAGTTCCAAGATCTTGGCATAAATTTTTTTCATAATGTCTAGTCACTAAAAATGAAATTAAAGAAACAAACTTCAATTAATATCAACTAATCTTTTCAACTTTCTCGAAAAAAAAAAGAGAATTCTCCGCAAGATATAAATATAAATATATATATATATATATATTGTGTATGCCGTACAATATATATATCAACTAATTTGAATTGTTTTTATTTTTTTTGCCATTCAGGTTTAATTTGCCTTTCTATTTTACTATTTACCTTTTGAAATGTACTAAAAGAAAGACATATTCTTTTTTCGTCTTTGGGGAAATGGGCAGAATAATCATGTGAGGGAGGACAATATAGTAAGTTAACAATAAAAATTTTTTATTAAGTAAAGTAGCATCACGAGTTTTAGAAACTCGAGATCCAAATTAAAACTCGAGTCTCAAATACTCGCTTTGCAAGCCTTTGGGCTGATGAGGTGGGCAGAAAATGTCACGTAGATCTCGAGTCTAAGAGACTCGATTTCTAAAAAACTTGAACAACTAAAGAACTGGAAGAACTGAAACTGAAGAACTGGAAGAAACAATGATCTGAGGACGATCGGGATCGCAAACTGGATCCAATGATCGGGATCGCGAACTGAAGAACCAATGATCGGGATTGCGAACTGAAGAACCAATGATCGGGATCGCGATCTGGATCGGGATCCCGATCGCGATCTGGATCCAGTTCGCGATCGGGATCGCGAACCCAGATCGGGATCGCGAACCCAAATCGCGATCCCGATCCAGATCGCGATCGCGATCGCGAACCCAGATCGAGATCGCAAACCCAGATCGCGATCCGCGATCCAGATCGCGATCGGGATCGCGAACCCAGATCGCGATCGGGATCGCGAACCCAGATCGCGATCGGGATCGCGAACCTAGATCGCGATCCGCGATCCAGATCGCGATCGGGATCGCATCGGGTTCGCGAACCCAGATCGCGATCGCGATCTAGATCTTCTTCTTTTATTTTTCTTCACGATCCGGATCTTCTTGTTTTCTTCTTCTTTTCTTTTTCTTCCCTGTGGACCTCTTTGTGTTTTTGCTCTGGAACTCGAGTCTTAGAGACTCGAGTTCCACGTGGAGTTTTTCTCCACGTCACTTCGTCAATATTCTGGAACTCGAGTTTTTAAAACTCGATTTCCAATTGAACTCGAGTTTTAAAAACTCGAGATGCTAGTTTCCCACTTTCTTTTGCATCTTGTCAAATAACAAAATTTTTTTAATAATAAAGTTAAATGGAAAAAAAATTCTTCGTCTTCTCTTTGTGCGTCACGTGGACGAGGCGAGAGAGCCTTCTGGATGTCTCTCAAACACCGAACAAAAAAGAAAAACCACAAAAAATTTTCAAAGTAAAAAGAGGAACAGTAATTAGAAACTCCTCTTTCAGAGTATGGATCCGGACACAGCATTAGAGCTCGTAAAGCAGGGCGTTACACTTCTCCTCCTCGATGTTCCTCAATACACTCTCCTCGGCATCGATACTCAGGTACTATATTCTTTATTCTTCTTCTTCTTTCTTCTGTTTGCTTTTACTTATATATATTCATCGATCAATCAATCAATCAATGTGGCAGATGTTCTCTGTTGGGCCTGCTTTTAAGGGCATCAAGATGATTCCTCCTGCTTCTCATTTTCTTTATTATGCTTCATCCACTAGGTTACTTTGATTGTCAGAAATCATATGTTCTTGTAATTTATTAGTTATTGTATTTTTATGCGATTTTTGTTTGTAGATCAATTTTGTAATACTTGTTGCGTATACGCAGAGATGGCAAGGATTTCTCACCAATTATTGGTTTCTTTATCCACGCTGCTCCTTCTGAGGTTTTAAATGCATTTACTTTATTTCCGCCTTTTCTACTTCAGTTTATAGTCTGTTCAATTTATAACAGTTGCCATCTATTGTTGTCTTAATGTCAATGCCATTGCCATATTGGAAACAGAAACTTGATTAATCTTGCTGTGGAACTGTGCTTCTAGTCTTGTCATGTTGATTTGTGGTGCATCGGACAAGTTGGAACATGATCTACAGATATAAATAGAAGGCTAAGTAGCATTGATACCAACTTGAGAGACAGATGCAATAAAAATATTATGTGAGTTAATTGACATGCTAATTGGAAATATTATGGTACAATATGGTGGAGGCATGTTAATTGACTAATCAAATAATGTATATTTCTGCATACGTATTTCATTATATTTTTCATTACTTAAAACTGATATACCGACAATAATGGATATGGAAGAACAAAGATCTCGGGCTAGCATTTATGTTTAGAATAATATCCACAACATAGATAAGAATGCTTCTGTGGAATCATTGTTGGAGAGGCAGAGTAGGAATTGGCGTGTGAAATTCATAAGAAATTTTAACAATTGGGAGATTGATGAGGTGGCTTCATTTTTTCCATTTGTTAGACTCTCATACTACCCTTGGGGAGGGAAATGATAGGATGATGTGGAAGTTAAAGAGTGATGGGGATTTCAGCCCCTATGCCTTTTTTCTTGGAAGGCCATATGGAGGACCAAAGCACCTCGGAAAAACAATTCTCTGTGAGAATCTCATCAAGGTAGGCTTTTCAATGGTGAGTAGGTGTTGTATGTGCCGCTGCAGCGGGAGACTATGAATCACCTCTTGATTTGTTGTAGCATAGACTTTGAGTTGTGGAGTTTTATCTTTAGGATGTTTGGGGTACAGTGGGTTTTACCGAAAAAGGTTTTTGATTTAGTGTGTGGGTGGTGATGGACCAAATTTGAAGATCTGGAATCTTATTCCTTAACGTTTGATGTGGACTATATGGAGAGAACGAAATCGGTGTATTTTTGAAAATGTGGAGTGCATGTCTTCTCAAATAAAAGCATCCTTCATTAGTTTTCTTTATGAGTGGTCTTTTGTATTGGGTCTTATTGATAGTAACTCTATTCACTCCTTCAAAGAGTCAACTCATATGTAGATATTATCCCATTGCTATTCTTTAGGCTACTTCTTGTTTATTTTCATGACGTATTCTCTTTTCCACAACATACGCTATTCATTCATACCCCTAAAGCAACATCATTAGATGTGTTATTTGTTCCTTCAAAATATTTTTTAAAAATAAAGCAGTTATATCCTCTTTGTCTAATATTTGAATCCCAAAGTATTTTAAAGAGTATTTATAAACCCGGTTCTTATTAAGAAAATTTCATTATAGCCCTAAACATGTCATGGCTGTGTCCTTGTTGTATCACCGAAGTATCCTGCAATGATCTGAATGTATAGGACTCATATCTTGTCATGTTGGAGCTGTTTCTGGGTGCAAAACATATCCTAATTGTACACTTCAACCATTTGATGCATCCATGCTCCTAGATAGAGGATCTAGATCTTTTCCAATTTCATAATAACTATTTTCTCTATGTTTGAAATGAGGCTTTGATGGACCGTGCATTTGAATTGTATAAATAAGAGGCCAACATGATTTATTATACAAGTAATTAGGTAAATCAGCCCATGTTATTAAATGTTCAAGAAAGATGAAGAGAGAGAAAAACTTCTTTTTGACACAGTTTGTATAAAATTGTGGCCGAGAGAATAAAATAGAAACAAGTAATTGACATCTTTATGTTATCATTTTCAGCATAGTTTCCTACTGGCATCCTGCCATTGCATAACAATAAGGTTATTGTGCGCTTGCCTTTTTAAGCATGATTGCTTAGATAAAGTGAGCTTTTTTTAAAATGTGATACACCCTTGTAACTGGGGAATAATTGATTAGATTTAACCGAAGGCCACTTCATTTAGCCAATTTTTGTGTCTCTAGATTTGTGGAGAGTGTGAAGTTAATTAACAATAAGTTATTTTCAAAAGAGCTGGAAGTTTGGCACCAGGAATGATCTTTCTCATGTAAATGGCTGCAACAGGTAATTGTTTGTAGGTGGGATCAACTACACAAAAGATTGGTCAAAGTGTCCGAAGAAGAGGTTTGTAACCATTTTAGTTGCACATACCATTTGTTCATTTATTTTAGTACCTGATGCATATAGCTACTAATATGGGAACACAGTCAGACTGATGTATTTTGCAACCTGCATGGATTTGAATTGTGGCCTCAAGTCTTGACATTAGTTAGTGAACTTGTGCCCTTTTGGGTTTTGGCAAAACAGAACTTGCTAACCTGCTGTATTTTGGAAGCGCTACCAAGCAAGAAAAATCGATCAGGCATCCGTTTTAGGAAAACCTGATTCTTTTCCCCTCTTTGTAATCAAATGCTTATGAAGCTTTGAAATCATGTAAGGAAATCAAAAGATGGTTTTATTTAAAAACATTTGAGCATTTTGAGGGATGTGAACGGTCTTTGCTAGAGATTAAGTCTTTTTTCTGCCATACTTCTTGTTTGGAGTGTGGCTTTATTGCATTTTACTTGTTCTTCCGTTCCTGTTGTACTTGATCATTGTAATTTTGATTCTTGATTTTTGCCCCCACAGTACATCCCCAATGTACTCGGGTTGGCTTCTTTTTTAATAAAATTTTTCGTTATCTATGAAAAAAAAAAAAAAAAATTTGAAAACCAGACTAACTTAATGTCAATTGATTGCTTAATGTTGTTGCACTATTGGTTTTTTCTTGTCTGATTTCCTTAAATTGGGTTTTAATCTAATCAAAGTTAACTTGAGAATTTACTGCCCAAAAACATATTATAACTAGTGTACAGTTAACAATGTGAATTACATTTGGTGGTGTTTCTGACATTTCTGTATCATGTCATTTTATTGAAATGCATTAGGTTATATGTCTTGATATGACTCTTAATATTTTTCTGACCTACTCTTACCATGCTAAAGTTGTGGAGTGCCAAGAGCCTTATGTCTTGAAGGGTTCAAGTCCCCCCCTTCCCCATTGTAACTATTGAAAATACAAAAATTGTGTAGTACAATGAGAATTTGAACTTGACATAATACTTTTACATGGTTATGTTCCCATACTTAGTAGATCCTATCGTTCAAATCTATAGAAGTGGACGTTCAACCCCCATAATATATTCTGCTAGGTGATCACTTGCAAGATTTATAGCTATAATTAGTCTTATAATTAAACCAAGGCCGGGAAACCATGTAACAGTAGAAAGCTTTAACGATTCAGAGTAGTGTCATGCTATGGGATACATGTTATATGTCTATAGATGTGTGCAATTTTCTCATCGATTTTATTTTGTGTGGAGGAATTATCATCAAAGAAGAGATTATTGACCATTTCTTAGAAGGAGTTCTAATTTTCAATACAAGGTTTATTGTAGATATCCTAGAGAGTGAGAGGCAAAGGTATGCTGTCCTTGTGTTCAAGAACAGGGTGGAGGATGAGATTGGACTCACAGGGTGTGTGTGCAGGAATGAAGAAATATGAGGTTGTGGTCATTTTTGGTGAGTGGATATCTTGGCAGTGTCACAATTGAGAGGCACAAGTAGTAGTTAAAGTTGAACAGAAACTTTTGGTCTATTGTCAGGAAAATATATACTGGGGACATGGTCCCTAAGCTCCTCAAAGATTACATTTAAGCAGTACAATTTGGTACTAATCTAATTTTGGCCTTTAAAAATAATATCATGGCCTACCAAGCTTTATGCAATTTATCTGCACCATCATATGTTTAAACAGTTCTACTCCTTTTGGAGGCCCCCTTGAAAGGTTTCCATTGTTCATCCCTCTGAGTGTATCGAAGGTACAAATGTGTCTAGATTACATTGATTTTAGATTTAAAAGATATTTTTTAGATATAACATACTTTGATAAATTACCTCGTTTTAACAGCTCAAGGGTGAATTTGTCATTTAACCATTATTCCAGTATACATCAAGTTTCAAATTTGTCTAACTTAACTCTTACATCATATGTAATTAGACACTGATCACTCAAAATATCCATTGATTCTTTAGTTTCTATGCTTTATGAGAGACTAAAAATGTGCGATGGGCTTTCTGCAATGAGTCTTTTTACAGTTGAGTATTTGGTGGTGTTGGAAAAAATTTATTGTTTGTTGGTGTGACGTGTGCTTGAGGGATGGTGAATTATTCTTGAACTGCCCACTTAAAAAGACATTTGATCCTTTGATTTCTCCTTATTTGGTATTTATTGGTTTTTGCCTAAATTTTTGGGTAGAACTTATTGTGACTTTTTGGGAATGTGAGCTTGGGGGGGAAGGTTTATTACGGCTTAGACACCAGTTTCTTCTTGTTTGATATATTGCATTTGCAAGAAGTGTAAAGAAAGGGCATTTGATTGGCTGGAGCGTTTCTTTAGTAAGATAAATGGCTCGTGCCACTCAAAAACTTCATTAATCATATCTGTTGTTTATACTGCACCTAATGGCGACCACTATATCATTTGTTTTATTTGGTTTAGATCATGAATTCTATTTTATTTTTTTATCCCAGTTATCTTCAGTTATCTTGGTTCTTTGTTTACTTTGAATCTGTGGTTTAGATTTTGAAACTAAGGCTTGATTGTTGTTTGAATTTATGGTTTGCATCTTCTGATTGTCAATTCTGCATAAACTTTTAAATTTAAATGATTCATTCATCATGCAGAACCCATTGGAGGAGAGATCACTGTTGCATGTGAATCAGGGATAGTTACAAACGCTCCTAAAACAGCAATGGAGAAGGCACTAGATGAGCAAATGAAGTCTAGTAAGTTCTTAACATCAGTGGACAATTCTCAGAGCAGAAGATGTTACTATACATCAATTCCCCGTGTTATCAAACAAAAAGGAATACATGGGCAAGAACTTACTTCCTTGAATATTGACAAGGTAAGAGATCTTAGAGACTTAGACATGACTTCAACAGATTTTTCTACCATTAGCATTTACTGATTTGGGTTTTAACTTCCACTGATCTTTTCAGACACAATTGTTAGAAAGTTTGCTGATAAAGGATTATGGGGGCTCTGAAGATGTGCTCCTTGGAGAGCTGCAATTTGCATTTATTGCATTTTTGGTATGTGTAGACCTTTATAAAACTTTCTTTATGTTGAAATTGCTGTTAGGTTTTATGACATCTGAAAATTCGGCAGATGGGACAATCACTCGAAGGATTTCTACAGTGGAAAGCTTTGGTTAACCTTTTATTTGGATGTATTGAAGCTGTAAGTATTGATTTGGCTACTAGTTTTCCATTGATTTGTAGAACAATTTTGGTGAGATTGAATTTGTTTTCACTGTCCTAATGTTGTGAGAAAACTTGAAAGGTGTAGGCATTTTGGGTCCTTTTGTGCCATGTGTCATCTTTTGCTTTCATTGCTTTGGTTTAAAGAAAGATGCAGAAGATGATGTGATGATTCTCTTCAGTCCCAAAACTTGACTTAATCGTTTGGTATAATTGAAAACATTGCCCTGAAATACACAAAATTGTCATTGTTTTCCTTGAGCTCAGAATTTCATTTTCAAAAACATGTGTGGAATATTAATTGATTTAAAAATACCTCAAATCCATGTAGTTTCTTGTTACTTTGCATAGGAATTCTACGGCACTTTATGCTCTAAGGCCAAAGTTGTAGTTTTGATGGTGCAAATTGCCAAATTTCCTCAACTGTTGTCGTTCAGCTGAACAAATGTGGTTGGAACTCAAACCTTTTCTTTTGAGTGATCTATCATACAAAAGACTTTTCTTAAAAGTTTGGTATTTTGACTCAGAGGTTATTTCAGTGCTTTTATATCATGGGACATCAATCTGTTTGAGTTATGATAGAGATTAAATTTCATATTCTTAGGTAGGGATTAGTTTAGTATTTGGATTAGTATTTGAGTTTTCTTAGGATTTGTTACTTGGATGTTTATCTTTATCTCTTATTTTCCTAGAATCTCTATAAAAGCTCCAGATGATTTATTTTGTAGGCAGACTATTGAGACTATTTTTGAATAATGATATTCATTTGTGCAAATTGCATTTGTGTTTGGTGTGTGATTCCAAACAACCCTTAGGTGGTGAAGCCTAGGCTGTCTTGCATCATTTTGCTATTTGATATTGCAAACAGCATTATAGTAATTGCAACATTGGTCATCGAATAGCGACACTATCATTGTTAGAATTAGAACGGCATAATCTTTGTTGGAGGTGACTCGAACATATTCTTTGTTGCTATTTTGTGGAATTTGTTAATATCTATTTATTGTAGAAAATTTTACATGTTTCTGAAATAATTCACAAGTGATATCATGGTTGTATGTAGCTATATAGTTAACATATTATTATGATATTGCTTGGAGTCCTATGTGGTTTAGATTTAATAATTTGATTTTTTTTTAAACGTTGAGAGGATTTTATTTTTGTTAAATTGTATATGTCTATTTTTTGCAGCCTTTTCATACGAGGACTCAACTATTCACAAAGGTAATGCTCTTTTCTTATTTATTTATTTAAAAAATTATTATTATTATTATTATTATTATTATTTTTGGTAAATAAAAGGAAAATTTGTTAAATTATAATTATTATTATTTGGGTAAATAAAAGGAATATTCAAGTTTTTTATTTTTTATTAATTCAATAGTTGGAATGGGGGAAGGAGATTTGAACCTTGGATGTTTTTATTTAAAACACTAGGAGGTGTTTGTTGAGCTACAAGACTTTTGCCTATTTTACTTTTGGATTGAATGTAGAGCAGCGATAGCTTGGGTTGGGGCGGTTCTACATGTTGTTCAAGGGGTATTGGGAAAAAAATTATCTATATATAGATGATTTATTTACTAGTTTAATTAACTCTTAAAAATACTTTTGCACACCTTAACTTAAATCTTGCACACCCTGATCACATATCAGCCCAACCCAAAACCAAACAACAGAGATTTGTCCATAGGAATTGTGTGTGTTTGTTTGATGCTGATTGTGTGTGTGTTTGTTTGATGCTGATTGTGTGGATTATTTTTCAATTATTTTTTTGTTATAATGTTATTTGTATGAATTTTGGTGTTTGTGAATGTGTGCGTGTATAGTATAAATATAATATAACTTTATATAATTTAATAATTAGGAAATACAAAACGTTTGTTACATTTGTGTGTATGTATTGTTATTGTTATTATGTTATATTAACTTATTATTATAAAGTTAGATTCATGAAAAAAAAAATAGTAAAGATAGTGATTGATTGATTGCTTAAGTATTTGATTCGTTAAGTAGACACTTAGTGTATTATTTTTATGTATGGATGAGTGTGGTTGTGTGGGTCAACAACTAATGCAGTGCTAATGGGTTGAGTTTTGTCATTTAGTTTAATATATTTTTATAAAAATAATGACAAATAGATAATGACTATGGCATACAAATAAAAACATTATACAAACTTGTCAAACTTACCAACATTGATAATAGATAATGATAATTGATAATTGATAATTAACTATCATGTAAAGATTTCAAAATATGAAAACCTGTAAAAAGAAATTGTTAAATTTCGTGTATTTGCGTGTTTTTTTTTTTTTTTTTGTATATCAATAACTTGAAATATTCAAGTTCTCTTTTTATAAAATTTTGAGTTTAATTTAAGTATTTTAATGACCTCCTGAAACAATTCCTGGAGCCGCCACTAAGCTTGGGATGTAACTATTAAGGCATATGCAAGATGCAAGTCAACACAACAAAGCCTTCGGCCGTCAATTATTTTCTTATTGTGATTTTGTTTTTCGTTTCATCACTGTGCTCAATATGGGGCCATTTTGTTTGATAGACTATAGGACCTTATTCCTTCGTTAATAAATAAGAAAGGGTAAGGTTGTTTGATGGTTTGCCCTAATTTTCAAAAGCCTAATTAGTTTCAGTTGGCCTTTTGTTATATGTTTGTGTTATCGAAAGTTTTTATTTTATTTACTTCCTTGAAGTCCATTTCTTGCTAAAGGTTTTAATTCTTATGTAGCCCCTTATAAATTGAAGTATTTAACTATGATATTGGGCACGAAATAAGCTTCGTTACCTTCGTTGGTTTATTAGGTTGTGACCGTATTTGCAACATCTGTAGTCAACTTGCATAGAATATCCTAGTATGTTTGATTCGCCAAATTAAAATTTTTGATGCATTGATATTTGGGAGTAGGGAGATTTGAATTATGAATTTCTCGATTGGAAACACTAAGAAGTGCCAACTAATTGGCTACATGCCTCTTTCTTTCTTCATTTAATACTGAATAACCCTCAATAAATGTAATTGTCCTATTTTTGCTATTAGTTTAATACAGAGCTTTGACAACTTATAGAATTCTATGCAGTTCATTAAGGTTATCTACTATCAACTGAAATTTGGGCTTGAGAAAGATCATACAGATACCAATGGTGCAGCAACAGGGGTATCCGCACTATTGGATGATTCATGGTTATCTGCTGATAGCTTTTTACACCATCTTTGCAAGGTACCTCTTGAAGTTTACTAAGTCATTGTTTAAATGCATGATTGTGCTACCATGCTTAACTGCCATTTTTGTAAATTTGCAATGCCCCTTGTTAATATCACTCTTATTGGCAAGTCAGATTTCAAGGCTTTCATTGATCTATTGAACTGTTAAATTTACTCACCAACATTTATTGGTCAATTTGAGCAACTTGCTTAAGAACCAGTAACAATCATTGCTTAGTCACTTCTAATTACATTGATTGAATTATGTTTCCATCGTAACATTTTTACTTGTTAAAGAAGAGATGGTACGTTCATCACAGATTGTTGACTAATTGCTGAATGGAATTGCAAGACTTCTTTTCATTGATGCTAGATGCCTCATCTGTTGATGGACATCTGCTGTCATGGGTATGAACACTAATCCTGCTTCTTCATGTTTGATTCTCTGTTGGTTTGGAGGTTGGGGCATGGGGCAACTTGCCAGTTGCCAGGCTTTTAGTTTCTCTTTGTACACTTTCCTTTTAGGCGTTTGCAATTGATTCTTAGTTCTAGTCTGCATAAGATTATGGATTTTCTACTCTGCAAATTGATGTGTATTTATTACTCTAGTTGGTTTTATAGAGATGCATGAATATAACATATAAATCTGCCTATACAAAAAATTCATGCCAAGGGAATTTTCTTCATTCATAAAACCAAACACTATCTCGTTCACATTATTTACAATTACAAAAATTGTTGAAAAACCCTACTACGTTGCTTTACCCTCTCTCTCTCTCTCTCTAGAAACAAAAAAACAAAAATCTCTTGTTAATTCCAACTCAATCATTTATGATTTTGATTTTGAATGTATAATTTTTGTTGCTTACCAGTTACAAGTTCATATCTCTAGTGTCATTTGATTCATTTCATACTGGATAGCTAGATCTTAATACATTTCGGGAATATTGAAAATTTAAGTATGTTTTAGGACGATATCTTGCAAATTGAACTATGCATTTTTTGATTTCCTTGAATAAGGATGTTTACTTTTTTATTTTTATTTTTTAATAGATAGAGACAACTCACGTATTTTTACCAGATTGAATCAATGACCTCAAACTCTTATGCTTTACGGTGGGAGACATACACTCAAGGTTAAAATACCATCTACACTGTAAGTTTGGGGTTGCTGTCCTTGACAATGAGAATTTGTAATTTACACCCTCAAGTATGAAATCAATGTCAATGTGCCCCTTCCGTCATGGTTTGTCTCATTTTTGCTATAAATCCACTCAAATATGACATCATTACAGGGGGGTTGCAGTAATTTCCCCTGGGTTTGCCTTTAAGTTTGTGGTGAGGCAGCCTAGGCTAGCCATACACAGTGGTGATTTGGTGGCTTTGAGGTGTTTGGATGGGTTGATTTTTGGGTTCGGGTTAGGCTTTGGGTTAATTTCTTCTCTTTTTATTCAAAAGGACGTAATTTTTGGTGGGTTAGTGGCAAGACGACGAGGGACAAAATGATAGTGACCCCAAACTTAAAGGGTGTAAATCATATTTTAGTGTTGAGTTAAAATTTGGTGGTCACCTTAGAAAATGGTTGATTTGTCTTGGTTTTAGGTGACTGATAGCCCGATATGAATTTGTAATATTGATGTCATACCTGTAATGGCTAGTGACGGATGAAATGCATGACATAAAGGCCAATAGTGGTCAATATTTGCCATCTGGTTATGTCTGAAATGTATCATATAACGGCCAATAGTTGTCAATATTTGATATTTTTCAATAGTCTGGAAGCTTTAGCTGGTTCTGGTAAAGTTTTTGTCTGTGGCTCCCAATGTTATGTAAGGACCAATACACTCGATTTGAGCCACATTAGTGTTAATGCATTTTAACACTTTGGTTGAACTCATTTGGTCCATAGGCCCTAGGAAAGGAGTTTGTTCAGCCTTCATTTGAATGAAACTTCCCATAAGGGAATGTTAGGCTTTTACTTCATTGCAATTTGCAAGTAGTTGCCTTTTGCTGATTAAGACAAATTGTAATGTACTCTCTTTTTACTATTATAGACTAGGAAACTTAAAGAGTTGCTTGAGAACAATCTCGGGTGGGTGTTTCAGCTGAACAATGCAGTTGAGGGAATATACTTTGAAGAAGATGACGAGGTTAGTGTGTAACGATATTAAAAATTTGATCTTTGAAACTTTCTCGCTCATGATCTCATCTTTGCTCATTGTTCAACTTTGCAGTTTGCTCCAGTAGTAGAGATGTTGGATGTCCCAAGTTGTAATTAACCTCGGCAATTGAAGATAGGGATTGTGGTCCTCCATCCCATTTCTGTAAACACACTTTAGTGATACTTGACTTGGTTTACAATATTTCAATTTCTTACCAATTTTTAAGGCAAATTCTTTTCAGTTTTCACTGGTGCAAATGATATAAATATTTTTGTATATTATGTAAAAAAAGACTTGGTATTTATATGTAAGATGTAATAGACTTCTTAGAATAATGGTTATGTTAAATTCTCCCATTAGTTATTAGCTTAAGATTTTGGCATAATTGGTAATTGATTATGGTATTAAGCACTTATTGAGGGAAAGTCTTTGCTCACACATAAGGAGGTCATAAAATAATAGTTAAATTATTAAATTTTCTATTTACTTTTCATTTTAAAGATGTACAATGTTCAAGCTTTTTGGGGTGATTTTGCATTACTAACGTTCAAGATTCTCTTGTGACTTAATTTCATAATGATTTTTATTTGCCAAGAGCTTTATAGCTCAATTGACACATTCTAGTGTTTTTAATAAAAATATTTAGGGCTCAAATTCCTCCTCTTCATTTTAATTATTGAATTATCAAAAGTGAATTAGTTATTATTTATTTGGTAATGTAAAGCTGTTTTGGAAGGGAGGGAATGGTTGTACAAGAATTAAAAATAATAAAAGAAAAAGAAAATGACTGTTATCTTTAGTGATAGCTCAATTGTTATGGCATTATTTTGTGCTCCGTACATGTAGTTTGAATCTTATTTTTCGTACTCTCACTATTTATCATCTAAACATAACAAGTAACAAAGATTGAAGGTAATGTACCATTGCGTTTCTACTTGTTGTTCAAGGGGTTTTAGGAAAAAAAATTATCTATATATAAAATATTTTTTTACTAGTTTAATTTTATCTTAGAAATACTTTTGCACACTCTGATCACATATTAGCCAACCCAAAATCAAGCAACAACACAGATTTGCCCATCCCAAAACCAAACAATATAGGTCATAAATCTCTCTCTCTCTCTCTCTCTCTCTCTCTCTCTCTCTTTAATCTGATCTTTGATCTCAGTATCATGAATCTTATCTCTCTTCTCTATTTAACTATCGACTCTAAGAGTAAAGAAGGAGTGTTTGAGTTGTGATTATCTCTTTCTTTATTATAAATTATATTATATATGTGTAAGTGTGTATTTAATACTAATAATGTGCATTATTTTTCAATTTATTTTTTTGGTTATAATATTATTTGTGTGAATTGTGGTGTGTGTGAATGTGTGTTTATAGTATAAATATAATATAACTTTATATAATTTAATAATTAAGAAATACAGAGTGTTTGTTACATGTGTGTATGTATTGTTATTGTTATTATGTAATAATAACATTTTATTATAAAGTTAGATTCAAGAAAAAGAATAGTAGAGTTAGTGATTGACAGATTGTTTAAGTATTTGATTGGTTAAGTAGAAACGTCGTGTATTATTTACGTATAGACGCGTGTGGTTGTGTGAATCAACAAAAAATAGAGTGCCAAGGGGTTTAGTTTTGTCATTTAGTTTAAAATATTTTTATAAAAACCATGACAAATAGATAATGACAATTGCATAAAATAAAAATATTATACAAACTTGTCACACCTACCCACATTAACAATAGATAATGGCACTTGAGATTAAACAAACAGGAAATCTCTAAGAATTCAAGAAAAAAAAAATATTGGATTGTCCATAGCAATTTTAAAATACAATAAATATACAAATGGTAATGAGAAGTGTGTCACAAAATTGAATTGAACTTTTTTTTTTTTGGAGAAAAAGAGAAGGAAATCTAAACACCAACAGCAAGCAAAGATTGAAGGTAAATAAACCATTGTACTATCCACCCAAGGCTTCATGGGTTTAGTTTACTGCAAGCATACATTAGAGTAATGCATATATTAATATCCAAATACAATTTGATAAGATAAGAATTGTATAAAAAAAAAAACCATTAAAAAGAAAAAAAAAAAAAAAAAAAAAAAGAAGAAGGGAGAAAGCTACCTTTATAAATAAAACTTTTTTTTGAAGCGTGTTAACATTGCCATCTCAGCGTTGACCAACTTAGCAACATTTCAGTTTTTGTAGCGATCCCCAACACGTCGATGATCGAAAGATGCGAACGTTGGGGATGTGAGATATTTTATGCCAATCCTCTCCACTGTCTTTCTTGCACCGCTTCTCCAGATGTGGACATCCTTCAATTCTCAATCCTTTGAGTGCCGTAAGATTCTGTAGCTCGTCTGGTATAGACATTAGATTAGGGCAGTTCTGAATTCGCAAATATGAAAGCGATGTGAGGCATCCAATCTGCTTAGGCAGAGAAGATAAGTCTTCACAGTTCCAGATTTGCAGATAACGGAGAGCAGTTAGATGTTGAATACCCTCTGGCAATGAAATTAACTTCGGACACCGGCCGATACGTAAATCCTCAAGTGCAATTAAATATTGAATTCCCTCAGACAAAGAGCAGAATTTATTGCACCTCTCAATGGATAAAGTCCGTAGTGAAGATAAGCCCTGCAAACCATTCATTGGTAAGGACAAAAGATTATTACACTCACATATGTACAGTTTCCGTAATGAATGTAAGTTCTGGAGTCCTTCTGGAAGACTTTCGATCTTGTCACAATATTGAAGACGAAATTTATTCAACGCAGAAAGATTATCCAACTGATTAGTCAGTGACTTGAGACTGGGCATTTTGGAAATCTTCAACTTTTCAAGCATCTTATGATTTTGCAACAGTCCATCTGGAAGAACTGTCAATTCATCATCCATGTCTTCAATCACAAGAGAAGAAAGTGAAGTGAGATTCATCACTGACCTAATTAACATTGCATTGTTTCTTCTCATAGTCAAACTTGTCATGGAAGGAATAATAGGAATTCCAACTAACTTTGGGCACTCAGTGATTTTTAATGTGCTTAGGCAGGGAAAATTTTCTCTTCCATTCATTGTTCTCCATTCCTCCAAATCACGCATCTTATGAAGCCCAAATTCCTTCAATGAGGGGAATGAAATTGTGCCGTCTCCATGGAACTCATTGCCAAAATATTTCACAGCATGCCAGCCAGTTATATTAAGAACCTTGAGGAATGGTAGTTTGCCAAGAGGTGGCAAATGTTCACATCTTTCCCAACAATCTAGTGAAATTTCAACCAAATCACAAAGAACTGAATCTTGAATCCATGCTGGAATTTTTGAACCATGATAGTTGTTTATGGACAGTTTTTTCAGATTTGAATGAGGTTGGAGACCATCAAGAACATCTTCAACATGGTCCGGTACATGGCTTTTTTTGTCAGTCCGCCAAACCAAACTTAGCGAATGAAGATTTCGTTTTCCGATCAAATTTGCATTTTTGGCCTCCACTGAATTTCTGACATTATCAAGTTCCTTTATTGTCAAATTGTTTCGAAGGTTTAGCCCTTTCAACTCACTTACTTGATAGCCATTTTTCTTGCCAGCAATGAAGAGGCTCAATGATTGGAGGCAAGTTAATTGTCCCATTCCTTCAGGCATACGAGTAAGAGAATTACAACCAGTGATGCCAAGATACATAAGGCTTTTCATGTGCTTCATACCTTTGGGTAACCTACAAAGACCATAACAGTTGTCTAGTTTCAGAGTTTGTAGGTTCAAGAGGCAAGTTATTGATTTAGGTAAAACTTTGATATTAGACCTAGACATGTCAAGATACCTCAAATGTTTTAAATTGTTGATTGATCTTGTTACTACCCGAGCCTCAAATCTAAAATCCAATACCCGAAGATACTTTTGTTTTAAGAAGAATGTCAAAGAATCTTTACGATAAGATGTACCAAGGCCTGAGCGTAGAGATCGTACTTTATGTAGGTCCTCATTGAAAGAAATGTCATGCGATGAGTTAAACATATGAAAAATCCTGCCTTCAACCTTCAGATCTTTACTGGATTCCACTGCAATGCATTCATGCCTCATAATAGATTGAGCAAGGTCATGCATAAGGTCATGCATTTTACACGTTATATGGCCGGGATACTCCTCCTTGACATCTTGAAAGAAAGATCTCCATACTAATTCATTGAAGATATCAACACCAAAATCATACAACTCCGATGGTTCTTTGAAGGGAATAAAACCATTAGCCATCCATAGTTGTATCAACTTATCCATCTCAAGCTCATGATCTTTGGGAAATACACAGCAATAAGCAAAGCATTGCCTCAGATGTGGGGGTAGATGGTGATAACTCAACTTGAGGGCCAACAAGACAGAATCCTTACCTATTGGTAAATCCCAAATCTGACTTTTTTCCACTGATTCCCAGTCACTCTTCCTACTTTTTAAGGACATGAGGCTTCCAAGAGCCTTTATAGCTAGAGGCACGCCTCCACACTTCTTCACTATTTCCTTACCAATTGCTTCCAATTCTGATTTCTCTTCTACCCTTCCCATCCCAAATGCACGTCCTTTAAATAAGGACCAAGAATCATCCTCTGACAAGCATCCTATGCGGTGTATAGGATGTAATGTAGCCATCATTCGCCCAATTGTTTCAATCCGAGTTGTAACTATAAGCATACTACCTTTCGCTCCACATGTCAACATATGTTTTAGGCGGTCCCATTCCTCATGATTCTCGTTCCAGACATCGTCCAATACAAGTAAAAATCTCCTCCCACGCAATTTTTCTTGCAAGCGTTGCTGCAGTGGATCTAACTCTAATAGATCACATCCACTACCATCAATGGATTCGATGATTGCCCTCACCAGCCTTATTATCTGGAAATCATCTGATACACATACCCAAATTCTCAATTCAAAATGCTTCTCCACCCTTACATCATTGTAGACTAACTGTGCAAGCGTTGTTTTACCCAAGCCCCCCATGCCCCATACAGCATAAATGGCCAGATTATCTTGATCATCAGACACATTAGTAAGCAACACATCAATGATCTTTTCTTTTTCCTCATCTCTTCCATAAATCCCACTTTCATTCACACGTGAGCAAGTTTGTCTTCTTTGTACATCAACAACTTCCGTGTTTATAAGTCCCTCTTTCAATTGGAAGTCAGATCTCTCCCTAGAAATGGCATCCAGTCTATCCCTCACATTCTTCAATTTATGTGCCATCTTCATGCGAAATATAAGCCTGTTTCGAACAGAAAAGAAGCTACTTACTTGGCTTGTCGCACCTTTCTCTCTCTCCACCTTTCGCATTAGAGCTTCAGTTGCAAACTCGTCCAGAACATTATCCGCATCACGAGCTACATCTTTGAGCTTTCTCAGCCAATCCGTGATAGCTTTACTGTTCCACTGCTTCTCCTCTGCATCTTCGAGAACGCCTTGGATGGCAGACATCGTGCTCTCAAGTTTGTCGAGCTCAGCTCCCAAGCCCCAAGCAACTCCAAATTCTTGAAGTGCAGAAGTATTGAGGTTCCCCACCACAGTGCTCACCAAGGCAGAAACAAGTAAGTCCGCCATATGCTCTCTCTTTCACTCACTCTAGTAATAAATTGCTATAGGAATACGGGATGGTTGGAGAGAAGCGAATTGCCAGAAGGGAAATGCTTAATCAGTTAGTATTTTGCTTCAAGGCCTAATTTACCTGAAAGTCTTTCTACTTTTGGCTCCACTGGTCGTGGACTTGAGTTGACTTAGCATATTCTCTTTTGGATGGTATATTCCTAGTGGGATTTTAATCAATTTTTCCGTCTTTCTTTCCTGGTCACTTTAGCAAGCATTGATTAGTGATTTTCACATCTGGCTCCACACGGGTTTGACTAAACTATCCATTAGTGGCTTCCACATCTACTCCAGCTCATTAGTGATTGCTCCTTTGTTGCTTTATAACCCAGTAATTTCTCCGAAGGATCAATCAACTGCCTTGCTAATTCTGTCACATTGGAAAAGCATGATCATTTAGTATTTGTCTACGACTTTGGGGTTGGTGACTGACGCTGTCATTTTACTTTCTCTGTGGCAGTGTTGTAACTTTTGTTATTTGAGTTGTTATCCACAGGAATATTAAGTTGGTAGTAAACTCCTCCGATCTAAAAGATCTTTTGGTGTTTTGGTTGGAAGGTGAAAAAGTAAGATAATAGAAAATAATAAGAGTATGAAATAGTGAGGAAATAGAAAAAAAAATTTAATTATTTTTTTATTTGGTTGAGGGTAAAAAAGTGAAAAAATAGAAAAAGTAAATTTATTCATACACATTTGTTAAAAAATGATATTCAATTAAAATAAAAAAGTGACAAGCAATCACCCGATTTATTAAAAAATAAAAAATTATGTAAAAAAAATCATATCTAGTTAAACAAAAAAAGAAAAACAAAACAACTTTCACAGCCACACACACACACAAAAAAAAAAAAAAAAAAAAAAAAAGAAGAAAAGAAGAAGAAGAGAGGAAAAGAAGCAACGTCCAGGAAAAGAAAAAAAAAAAAAGGAGACAACGTGCCCACCACAAAAAAATTTTAATACATTTCTGGAATATTGAAAATTGAAGTATTTGATTCATTTCATACTAGATAGCTAGATCTTAATAAATTTTTGGAATATTGAAAATTTAAGTATGTTTTAGGATGATATCTTGCCAATTGAAGTATGCATTTTTTTTTATTCCCTTGAAAAAGGATGTTTACTTTATGGTGGGGACATACAATCACATCTAAAATACCATCTACAGGGTAAGTTTGGGGTTGTCCATCCACATTGAGAATTTTTAATTTGCACCCTCAAGTATGAAATCAATGTTAATGTGCCCCTTCCATCTTGGTCTGTCTCATTTTGGCTATTAATCACTCAAATATGACATCATTACAGGGTGGTTGCAGCGATTTCGCCGGGGTTTGTCGTTAAGTTTATGGTTAGGCTGGCATACACAGTGGTGTGATTTGGTGGCTCTGAGGTGGTTGGGCAATGGTGCTTGGATGGGTTGATTTTTGGATTCAGTTAGACTTTGGGTTAATTTCTTCTGTTTTTATTCAAAAGAGGTAATTTCATAGAATAACATGCAACATACAAAGAAAATAAAATAAAATAATCAAAAATAAATAAAATATAACTTAAAGTAAAGTTAAACATAAACATTCATCAATCCAAAGAATTAAATATTCATAAAAAAAAATATATATATATATATATATATATAGTATTTACTTTTTTGTGTGAACAAAATAGGAATTAAATGGAAGAAAAAATAAATAGACGGAGACAACTTACATATTTTTCCATCTTTCTTTCCTGGTCACTTTAGCAAGCATTAATTAGTGATTTTCAAATCTGGCTCCACACGGTTTGGACTAAACAATCCATTAGTGGATTCCACATCTACTCCAACTCATTTGATTCCTCCTTTGTTACTTTATATCCCAATAATTTCTCTGAAGGATCAATCAACTGCTCCACCAATTCTGTCACACTGGATCCATCCATTTGATATACACGGAAGAGTCAAATTTGGAAAAGCATGATCAATTAGTATTTGACATTTGTTTATCACTTTAGGGTTGTTTCTCAAAAAAAAAAAAAAAAAAGGGTCGGTGACAGTGACGCTGTCATATTACCTTCTCTTTACCCCGTGGCAGTATTGTAACTTTTGTCTTTTGAGTTGTTATTCACATAAATATCAAGTGGAAGTAACGACTACTCCGGTCTAAAAGAGCTTTAATCAATTAGGTTAGTATGTTACACAAGTTTAAATACATATTTTTAGTTTTAATCAATATTATACTCGTATTTTTATACATTTTTTTATTCATAAATATTTTTTTAAAAATTAAAAATTGTTGTTTAAACTCACGTACCAAATGACCGTATTTTTTAATTGAAATATTATTGTTGCTTTTCTTTGTTGATGCTGGCCCTTCCGAGATTTGGAATGCATAAAGTTTATTTCTACTTTGGTTTACAGTATATTCCTTCACTTAGCGTAGCTATAGTATTTTATTTTGTGATAACCTTGTTAGTTTGTTATCTATACAATTTGTCATAGTTCTCTCTTTATTCTGTTTGAATTGCTTGGCTCTAAGATATGAGAAACAAAAACTTGATTCATCTAGCTGTGGAACTGCACTGCTGGTCTTGTCATGTACATGTGTGGAGATCGAACAAATGGAACTTGATCCTTAGACATAAAGAGAGGGGGGCTAAGTAGCACTTATACAAATACTAGACATGGTTGCTATATAGGACCTTTTTTTTTTTTTGGAGGAAAGCAATATAAGACAGTGATGCTATACAATAAAATAACGATATGAGAGTATTACATTATTATTATTATTATTTTTTTGTTATATTGAGAATATAACCATGTACTAAAGTTTAAAAAAGCATTTCTAAAATTAATATTGTGGGGGCCGAGTCAACCTTGCTTGGACTTGACTAACGTCGCAATTAATATTTTTGTGGGAATGAAGGGATAGCTCACAATGAGAAATCCAAGGAGCCAAACTCATAAACAAGATGGTAGAGATGATACAAAGACCAAAAAATACTAACATATAAGACTACCCTTTAGGGTGTATTTGTTTGGAGAGATTTTAGGGATGATGGAAAATTGAGGAGAGAAAAGTAGATAGAAAGTAGTTTTAGTGGATGTTTGGTTGGGAGAAGGAGAGAAAAAAAAAAAGGTGGTGGACCCGAGTGTTTTCTCCTCGGACCTACCAAAATATTTTCTTCTCAAAATGGGGAGGAACGGGAGGGGGGGGGGGGGGGGGCGAAGCTCAATAGCTGATGAAAATGCTCATGTGCAATTGTACATGGGCTTCGTCGTTTCTTTGCTGGTTGTTTTTTTTTTTTCTTTTTCCTTTGATTTTTGTTTCCGTGACTCTCTCTCCGTTACCTTAAGTTTCCATTTTTTTTTTTTTTTTGCTTTTTTTTTTTGTTCATCTTCCTTTGGCTTGTGCTATTTTCTTTTTTTAAATTGAAGTGTCCATAAACAATTTTTTTTAATAAAAAAATTTGTTACTTTTTTTATTTTATTTAATGGAGACATAATTGTAAATTTATACCAATTTTATTTTCCATCCTCTCATTTTTCTTCTCAACTAAACAAATAAGTTTTTTCCCCTTATTTTCTGTTTCTAAAAATAATTTTCTATTTTTGAGACTAAAAAACTTGTTTGACAACCAAAAATGGATAGAAAACAAAAACTGTTCTTAAAACTCAATTTGTGAAGGAAATTGAAAATATGTAAGAGGCTGTTTTCAGTTTCTAATTTTTAAAAGTCAATGAAAACATACATTTGATTTAATGAATTTGTCTCATTTAATGAGTTAACATTAGAGTTCAAATCCTAGGAACAACATATTTTAGTATTTTTTTTTCTTTAAAAACCTATCTTTTTAATTTCAACTAACCAAACATGTTTTTGATTTTAAAAATAAAAGAAAATTGTTTTTTTCCTTATATTCCCAAAAACAAGTTTTTGAAAATAGAAAACAAAAACTGTTACCAAGTTTAAGCTATATTTCTCTTATCTCCCCACTTTTCTATTCCCTCCCTATATCCTATCCTCTCACTTTTCTACTCCTTCAATCAAATAGACCCTTAAGCACACACTTGTTGGTAGCTCTCTCTCTCTCTCTGTGAACCCCTTATACCATAGGGTTTTCCCCTATTTATGCTAATGTAAGTAGTGAGCTTGTAATGATATGGGCCCTGCTCTGTTAGACATTAGATTCGCCTTTTGGAATCATACTAGGAGTATGTGCTTAACCCACTATTTATACTGGCCACTTCAAAAATTAATGCATAGGCCACCATTGTCTCTTGCTGACACCACTACTGCAGCTATTCCTCGCAATTAGTGTCATATCTTGAATAAGTGCTTGTTTGTGGAGCATCCCCAAGCATTGTAGTTCCTTGCCATATACCTCGAGCAAGTTCTCCTTAGCAAGTCGATTTTAGATGAAATTCTCCATGACAAGTGACATTGAGCCAAACGAAGCTCCTTGGTATGATATGGGCTCCTGAGTGGACCCCCTTCATCAATTGGGCCTTCTCTATTTTTCATTGGGACTATGGCTAATGGCCCAAGACCAAGTGAGCTATTTATTACCCCCCACAAATATAAAACCATTAGATAAAATTTATAGATAGTGTTTGGGTTTAACATTCATAAATATTGACAATAGACCATATTCATTGATATCCTAAAAGCAACATCAATCAATTTCAATTTCCCGTGGCTTTCAAATCTACTAACTATATGAAAAGCAAAGCATGAAGAGATTTATCTACAATAGTTTGGTTTGGTTTGGTCAAATTTTGTCTATTGTTAAGCCAAAACGGTGAGTTTGGATGAGAAAGGAAAAACTTTAATATTAAGAAATGTTATGCCCACAATATAATACTTTCACAATAAATCTTAAGTGAAAGATTATTACTAACTATTATTGGTGGGAAAAAAGGTAATTTCAATGATAAGTTTAAATTAGAATCAGTAACAATTTACTGTTAGTATATATTAGTGATAAGTGATCACACTATAATATGGTGCACACTCACTTATACAATATCCCCTATTTGGTCGATGGTGTTGCTTCACCAACATACAGCAGAGTATTAATTAAGTGTTAGAATTAGTTATTTACTGAAGAGTTGTGTCTCTTATATAAGATACAACTCTTGGTGAATAGACATATCTCTTCCCAAGAGACATGAAGGAGTTTATAAGTACTGGGACTCCTTATTCATTATGACATTACTTTTTATTATTCTCTCTTTGTCTATGTTGGTGATTCCTAATCTAATGACATTACCATACACATTAAGGGACCATTACTGGTATTAGAGCTAGGTTTCGATCCTGGGACCTGTGGGTTATGAAGGAATGGGGATGCCCTGAGAACATGGATATGCAGCTTTTGCTTTGGGGACACAATTGGTCAATATTAAGCAAAATAGCATTGTATGAGAAGTTAATGTATGAATGTAAAGTCTACTAATGTGCATTATACATAACACAAATTGTACAATGAAAAGTCGTTGAAGTCATACGAGAAAACCTTTAGGATACTAGCTTTGAGGAAGTATCAAGAGATTTAGTGCAGGTCAACACATGTCTGGTGTGTGTGGCTGAAGGATATCGACAGGCAGCATGGGTGTGGATTGAGATCCCCAGCTGCGTGTGGTGATAAACGTCCCACATGTTCGATGCCATTCATTTGAAATACTAATATTTTATAACATAAAAAGATTGAATTCTAGATTATCATCATGAATATATGCTGATATGAATTAACAAGGTGAATTTAAAACCTTAATAATTTTTTTGTTGAATGTTTACATCTTTTTACTGCTTCAATATCTCTTTGCTTAGTTTAATTGATTGGTAGTTTTATTTAATTTTAAAATAAATCATTTTTATTGAACTAGATTATGATTTATTAAATTAAGGTTTGATTAGTTTTCTTACGTTCAAACATGTCCTTTACCATGAACTATATCCTCAACTAATAATATTATGACACATCATTAAATTTAATTTAGACTAAACATAAACCAATTAATGGTAAGAGTTCATAATCACATATGGTTAAGACATAATTCATGAAAATTTAATTTACCATTAAAACATGTTTTTTTTATATATTTTTTTAAAATTCGATAGCCCGATTATGACTCATGAACTATCATTTTGATCATTATGAGTTCAATAGAAATCATATAGTCAAAATTACTGTTATTCCTTGTGATGTGATATGCAATGGTATGCTAGATGCAATACGAGTTAGGTTAAATGGGAGTTACAAAATGGGGTGTATACAATAAAGTAAAGTAAGAGATTATTTTTATGAAAGAATTGAATGAATTACAAATCTAAATGATTATGGTTTTATTTTTTGTTTTTAAATGGGCTTTATGTTGAATATTTTGTTCATTTTTATTGTTTGGTCTAATTTTGTTGTTGTTTGGGCTATTGTTGTTATTTGGAACGCGTTATGCTAACCATTGCCAACACAATCTCAGAGCTCATCTTTTTTGGGTCTTTGAGAGAGAAAGAGATATATATCTATATAAAATCCAGTGCAAAGTCAAGATTATCAAGGGCCTCGCATGAGAGATACAGAGAGCAAAGGAGAGCCAAGAAGGACTTAACCGATGGCAGAGCCAAAGCATATTGCTTTCACAGCAAATTCGGCAAGTCATTC
The DNA here is from genome assembly GCA_033629205.1 of Lithocarpus polystachyus. Classification (NCBI taxonomy): domain Eukaryota; kingdom Viridiplantae; phylum Streptophyta; class Magnoliopsida; order Fagales; family Fagaceae; genus Lithocarpus; species Lithocarpus polystachyus. The sequence continues at coordinate 6,127,970 of CM066172.1, forward strand.
TTGACTCAACTCCACTCTCCATCTCATCATGCAAGACACATAGACAAATGTCAATAATCTTCTATATACCACTTTCATATCTTTCTTTAATTTATAACCTTCAGCGCAATTGACATATATATCGAAAGAGATATATCCTTGGGGTTGCACATTGTATTATTGATTGGTCGTTGTGGGAATAGAATATGGGAGATGAATGTGTGATGGGAATGTTGGGATATGATGCGTCAATGGGAATTTGTTCTCAGGATGATAGTCATGATAAGATTTTGATACAATTTAACAGGTTTGTATGGGTAATATGTTGGTTTTCTGACCAAATCCTGTTGCACTCACTAGATAATTTCTAGATTCTATGTGCCTTCTGATAAAAGGGTCCCAAAATAATTGACTATGAGAAAAAAAAATCCCATGTTCTTTACATGTTTAACCTCCTCGAATTCAACTCTAACATCCCTATTTGAATTATTGTGACGTACCTTATGATATTGTGTTACTCGATCTGCAATGGTTTAACAAAACATTTTTGTTGATTTAATTAGTGAAACTGGCGTGCTTGTTTCTCACGTTGGATTCTAGAGTCCACAAAAACAACATCTCTTGGAAACTTCAGGAGAAATGATGACAAAAACAAGCATTGGCATAAATTCACTCACCGTCTCCTCCTGAATGACTCTTAGATATGCAGTAATGACTATTTGATATTTGTATTATGCAATGCAGTTGAGGTATTTATAGGCAAATTTGATGGAATTCACAAAAGCTTTTAGCCTTCCACATTCACTTCTCATCCAAAATTTTGATAGGTGATTGTGAGAATAGAATTTTTGTGGGGACAGTGGCAGTTCTTGAAATTTTTTCTAGGATCGTCATTAAGAAAATTAAATTATACAAAATCTAATAAAAAGAAAACTTAATAAATTGACAAAAAAGAAGAAGTTGCAAATACATAAAATCTTACAACTTCCTTTTACGAGTTTATTTATTTATTTTGAAATCATTACATTATAGTTTCATTATCAATGTTGCAAGCTACAACTCTTTTAAAATTATAACTCAATAAATTTTTATTTGAATTTTTATTTTTGTTTGTAAGGACCTAATATATTGTTAAGGGGATGTACTAAAGTTTAAGGGAAAATTTTGGCTACAAACTTAGTTGTAGCTTAAGGCTAACATTCTTATTAAACAAATTAACATGACAACATATTTTGAAAATATAAGTTGAATTGCATGTTCTATATATTCTTAAAACACATGTCAAATTTCTTGTCAATCAGATTTTATTTACTATTCGATCAATAAACTTATTTTTTATGTATAAACTTGAAATTTAAATATTTGATTGATGACATAGTTTTCTTGAAATTTTGTAAGCATGGAAATATACAAAAGAAAATGTAATCCAATTGTAGATTTATCAAAATTCATATCCAATAAAAAAAAAAATTTTAAGTGGAATAGTAGCTTAGGGTTCGTTTGGATACAGCTAAAAACTGAAAACTAAAAACACTGTAGTAAAATAATTTTTAAATGTATGAATAGTACCGTGGGACCTATTTTTAATATTTTTTTTCTGAATAAAGTGGTTGTAAGTTCCTTAAAAAGTGCGTGAACAGTACGTAAACAATGCATGAACAATGCTAAACAGTGCGTGAACAGTGAATTTTGTCCCCTCTGAAACGCGTGCAACAGGAAAAAAAAAAGAAAAAAAGAAGAAAAGAAAAACGCAAACACAAAACGCAAATCATCCGGATCCAAACACATACTAAGTAGTCTACAATTAAGTTTGTTACCAATCTTTATCTAAAGTTTAATTATGTTGGTCCTAAAAGAAATGTAGGGTGAAACTAAATTCTTGTAAAGGTAAAAAAATAAAAAAATTTATATATTATAATTATTTTTTTCCATGTCAGTTTGGTTTTGTGACCACCCTACCTTTAATGTGGAGTTGTCCCTATTTGGGAATACGAAATAATTTGTGCTAATGGGAATTTATTATTAGAATTTTATTTGTGAGTTAATGATAAGGTTATGACTCAAGTTCAAGAATATGTGAGAACACCAAGATTGGTTTCCTATCCTAGTTCAAAGGCATTATACATGTACTGCATTATACATGTACTTATTGATGCACCGGTAACCCTAGTTGATAGTAAAAGCCTTAAGAAGTGGAATTTTATGTTTTTTTTTAACCTATGCTCCCCCAATTAATGTGAGTCTCCTAGGGTCAATTCATTTTGAGCGTTGGCAAACCCGTATCAAACCTTATTCCTGTAATTAAGTTGTAAATTATATGTAGTGTCTAAATGCGTGTATTGAAGATCTGCATTAAAATATTGAATACACAAGAAATTAGCTCAAAATTTGGCCCTTGAAAACCTTTTAATATTAGTGAGGGCCTGTTATTTGTCCTTGCAAGTGATATACATTTCTTTTTTGTTATTTTTGCAGTTGTTTTGCATTCTTTCTTCATTGGCCCTAGATGTCGAACTAGTGACAAAATTTTGGTTCAATTGAGTTTTTTTTTGAGAACACGCCATCTCACAAATGGTTCTATTGAGTTTAATAAATACAAAGTCGTACTAAAGCCACTAATAATACAAAATGAAGTAAAATTAATGCTATATGTACGATCAAGGGCGGCTTGATGCATTTAAGGGCTTAAGGCGAAAATTGATTATATTGTTTTCGATGCAAAACTACTACTAATTAACACGAACTATGTAGAATTTTTTCTTTTTTTAGAAATTTTATAGACACAAAAAATTTGACAAAACTTTTTACGCTTGTGGATGTAGCAAATTAATAGTGGTAAGTAAAAGACTGGTTTTAGTGGTAGACCTATATGAGAACTAGAAAAAGTTTGCTAACTCAACTCTTACTATTATTCTTATTTTTTTTAGAAGTGCAACATTTACAATATTTTCACAACAAATCCTAAGTTTTAAGTTGTTTCTTGTTTTCTATTTGAAAACACCATTATAATTATTTTTTGTTATCAATAACAGGCTGTAACAACCTGCTACATAGTATTTGTTGTAAAATGTTATGAAAAATATTACGGACGTAGCATTTTTCTCTCTTTTTTGTTTGTTTTTCATTAGGTAAAAAAATATTATTTTAATTATTGATTATAAATAACCCTATTGGTTAAAATTTGGGGGCCTTTTTTTTTTTTTTTTTTACTTAATGCCTTAGGCGATCGCATCTATTGCTTCTACCATTCAACCGGCATTGTCTACGATGGATATGAACATTAAATAAATAAACTACACAAACAATTTTAGTGGACTTCTTCACAAAAAGAAAAAAAAAAGAAAAAAAAAATTAATGGACTGATATCGCATTTGTGGCATCTAAAAATACATGCTTGTGAATATGAACAATGGAAAGAGGTCAATAAATTTAATTGATTTAGTGATTTGACCTAATTCCCTAAAGAGGAGATAATATTAATAACAATCTCTCACCGATCATTATTTGAATATTGTTAAAAAATGTTTTACCCTTGATTTCTCCAAATCCAAATTAGCCAACTTGATTAATTATATCAATTATGCAATGGATTCAAATTTAGTGAACAGTGGGCACAACAATATCATGAATAAATAAAGTAGCAAAAAATAAATTTGATACATTGATATGGTGGTTACGAAAGGAAATAGTGATAGGAAAAAACCTTTGTGGTTTTGTCAATCGCCACCCAATGGAAGAATTTAAAATAGTAGAGTGGAAGTACAACAATAAAAATATAACTCGATCCTAGAAATTCTATCTACAGTAGGACTTACTCGTGTGACCATACACACTCCAACATGATTGAACTCTTCTACCTTGTGAATTTTTACAATGCACAAAGACCCAATCAATGTCAAACACTATAATACAACTTGATTGATGAAGCTTTATGTTGCAACTTTAGTCTGAAAACCTCAAGATCTTTCAATACGATGTTGGAGACAATTCTCAGAACAAAACCCTTAGTGCACACAGTTGCAAAAATATCTTTCCCTCTATGTTTTTTCTACCGTTATGATGACCTAAGATGAACTTCTGTACTTTCTGGAACCCTATGGCACAAATCCCAAGGCCAAGGGTATCATGGGGCTAAATATGAGAACTCAATTTTCTTGAGATTTGACCAATCGACTGGTGTTGAGGAATGAATCAAGCTATAATGAATCTCAGTCAATTGAGCTGTAGTTATAAAGCAGCTAAAAGACACGATTGCTCCTTAAGCAATTCTTAAGCATTTCTTGTGTCTTGAAATGTGATCTTCTTAAGTGATTTTCATGAAATGTGATCTTTAATCACTTAACAAGACACTAAATACTTACAACTTAAGTTACATTAGCACAAATTTTGAGAATAGTTTGCCAACATCCATAGATACATAACACTAACAATTTCCCCCTTTGACAATTCATGAAAATACCTAAAACATAAGGAAAACCTGACAGATTAATTGTATAATATCTAGTAATCTATATTTCTTCTAACAACACTTTTTTAGCCTACACTTTTGTCCATTTGTCAATTTTATGTCTTGATTTTTAATTAGCCAATACCCTTGGTGCGATGGTCACTCCACAAGTATAAGTGCTTGTGGGGTGTGGGGGGCAAGGGCCGGGGTTCAAGTCTCCAAAAGGGAGCTTCACACACATATACACTTAGATTAGGCTAGAGTAGAATTCTATCTTGTATCAAAAAAAAAAGAAAAAAGAATGAGATCTTACCAACAAAGGAGTAGTCAATTCATTAACACTACATATTCACTAAAAATTGTACAATTACAAGGAAATAACAACAATGTACTAGATTCTCAAAAAAGAAAAATACAAATACAAATACAAATGTACTAACAATTTTAGAAAGAACTTAAATATGTAATAACGAACTAAGTTATTGCGTCTAAAGTTATTGTAACCTTTTGCATTGTGTTATTATGTAGATTTTACACTATTTTAAAAACTGGACCGAACCAACTGGTTGAGTAAAAAATTAGACCCAAAATTGGTTTGATCAAAATTGGGAACCGGTTTCTTTTTCGGTTCTTTGACTGTTCCAATGTTTAAAACCATGAGGTATTCAACATATATTTCTAAATTTCTTTGGTGTTCTCTTAAATTTTCCAAATCAAGATTTGTTTTCACCTATTTAGATTCACTCCCAATACATGTATTTGCAAGTACTGTGTAAGTATAGCTTAGGGCCAACTCCACGATTGTCTAACAAAAGCTCTCTAAATACTAGTTGAACAAGATGAAGACTAAGTTTAAATGGAAGGCTCAAAGAAATTTGTGACGATATTTCTCTCATGATATTATCTTTGGCATTTGTAGCTTTTCTTGGGAGTACATAAGGGCAACCAATATGTTGCTATCATGATCCTTCTGTTGTAGGAGCACAAGAGTCTTATGTTGAAATTCATAGTAGTCCTCCACAACACAAATAGGTTTCGTTAAAGCCTTGACATTGGCAAAAACATATAAAATGTATGAGTAAATTATTTTAACGTATTGATAATAAGTACCAAAGGTCATTCGAATTTCAACGTTTTGGTTGGTTTGCTACATCCACCCAGGGGCAGCCTAACAAATTTGGAGGCCTAAGGCGATATATTTAAATAGGGCATTTTTGTTATCACTTAAATAATATTTAACTAGTATTTAATATCATAATTTATTTATAACAAAAATCTATTCCTTTTATTTTGTAATATGCTTTTTTTTTTTGAAAAAATTCTAAAGTTATAACAAATTTTACTAAAAAAAATTTCAAACGATGTAAAAATGAATGCGATTAGTAACACTTCAAGAAGATAATAAACAAGTATTTGAATAAATGATAATAGAGATATTATAAATTTTATAACATGAGGCTTACAAAAATATATCATTATCACAAAAAATAATTCAAAAATGCATTTAATAGGTTATTGACATCCATATATCATATTAATTGTCACATCAATTTGTAAACTTTTCAAGTAAAATTAATAATATTTCTAGCATTTTCCTATCTGAATTAATTCTTGCGATTAGTGACACATATTTTTATAAGGGAAAATGTTAGAGATTCAAATTTTTTTACAAAAACTTTTACAAACTGATAATGTGGTGAATGATTATAGATAAATAAATAAATGATGTTATCGATGGGCCCAAACGAGAACAAGTAAGAAGTTGACCATAACAACCATTGCCAAAACAATCACAGAGTTCATCTTTTTTGGGTCTTCGGGAGAGAGAGAGATATTATCTGGTGAAAATTCATGATTATCAAGGGCCTAGCATGAGAGATACAGAGAGTGAAGGGGAGCCAAGAAAGACTTAGCCGATGGCCGAGCCAAAGCATATTGCTTGCACATAAAATTTCGGTAAGTCATCCCTGGCTTAACTCCACTTTCTACAAACAACATGAGCTTTTTTAACATGTTTTTATCTATGGTTATTAAAAACTGTTGATAAAAACCTTAATTTTTTACGGTTATATCCAATTGTAAAGTAAAAGCAAGACAATTAGCATATTTATTTATGCGGTTGACATAACTGTTGAAATAAGGATTATAAAAAAAAAAAAAATTTCAGCTTTTTTTTCAGGTTTCAGCACTGTGGAAAAATAGGGGTCAAAAATACTATATAGATAAAAAGTTTTTATCAACAGTCATTTACCACTGTTGCAAATAAGTAACACAATAGTATATAGAAGCTACAGTATCTCACAAGCCAAAATACAACATTCTCATTAAAGGTGCTAAATGCTACAAATGTTATTTTTTAAGATCAAATTTTTAAAAAACAAACTCCATCAAGGTGGTAAATGCTATTACTTTTGCCATAGCACCCACTGTAGCAAAATGTTAAAAAAAAAAAATATTTGTTTAATGGGTTACGTGCGTCCCTTTTCCACTTTTTCTCACAGAATCCAAATCTTCTGTCCCAGCTCACGCTTTCTCTTTTTCCTCTGACCGAACCAACAGTCACAAACCCAAGCTTCTCTCCCTCATCGAACCCACAATCACAAACCCAACCGCTTATCTTCTTCCTCTGACAGAACCCACTCTTCTCTCCCTGACCGAACCCAAAAACCCAGTCTTGAAACCCATATTCTCATCTCAAAACCAAAGATTCAAGGGAGGGGATTAGGCTTCCATTTGGGTCAGTGTGAAGCTCCATGGGTATATACAATGGGTTATTAGGTTTTGGTTTGGGTTAGGGATTTTGTGGATCTTGTATTGCTGTCACAAGTTCATCGCCGATTGGGGCAAAACTTCTAGCCAATTCAACTCCAAAACAGGTTAGTTATATCTGTCAATCTTTCTATGATTTTGGTCTGAATCTTTTTTGGAGCTTTGAAATGGTATTGTAATTCAGCATTTTAATCTAGTTGTAATCTGTGCATTATATTGTGTTTTTGTTCTTGTTCTGTTATAGTTCATTGACTTTTATCACCTACTTGATTTACTCTAGTTGTAATTATTTACTCTTTTTATTGGTTCTAATTTTATAGTACTTATTGTATTTTATATTGAACTTCAGTTGACTGTACATTATCTACTTGTGGACTCACAAGAATACATGTCGATTTACACTGGTATCATACAAGGGGAAATTGCTGTTGACTCTCCTTTGTTGGGTGTATCCCAAAATAACCCAATTTCTTCACCCACATGTGCTAGTCATATGATATGGTACTTACTGAAAGCTTTATTGAACCAATAAAGCATTAAAATGTTTTTAGAGTGTTTATTGAAAGCTTTGAGTTTTGCGGTGATTTCACAAATGGATTGGTTGCTTTTATTGATGTTATATCTTGATCCTTTTATGGTGTGATTAATGAAAATTTGGTTGCTTTTTGAGAATTTGTGTTTGGATTTTGTTATCATGGGCTGCGCTTGTAAGCTTGAGCAAAAGTCCTAAACAAAGAATGAAAATAAAAATAAAAATAGAACTGGTATGTGAACTAGTGATTGATGGTTGGGTGGTTTTGAGAATTCTGATGGATTGCTGAATGCCAAATGCACTGGAATTTTATTTCCTTTTATTTGTTTGCTAAGATAACTAAGGAAAATGTTTGGTTTTCATTGTTCATGTACTGGTTTTTCATTTTACCAAGGACTCATGTCAACTAATTGTTGGATTGGGAGGATTTTGCTTTCATGGATAATAGATGATGATGAGACTAGGTTAAATCAAGGAATTGTTTCAAGGATTAATACTATTGATGTGTAGTTTATCAATCAAAAAGATTTGTCAGTTTTATTTCTTTCTTTTCTCTTTCCCTGCATTTTCTTAGCCAGCAAAAGAATTTAGAAATTAGTCGTGTAATAGCATCTTCTTTTCTATTATTTCTGTTTGAGTCTAGAGACATTGTTGGTCATGTGTTTTTAGGGTTCATACAAATGCTGGTCTTCATTAGATGCCTCAAGTGATTTACAAATTTTTTTGGCTTGATTAATAGTTCAATTGATGTGATTTTTGCTGGACTCTAAGATAATGTGATACTACCTCATCCCATCTATATTAGAACATATTTGCTTCCTACTTTGCAATAATAAAGCAGTATTGTTGTCCAGTTCATTTTATTTTGTTTCCATTCCAGGGGTTTTTAAAAAAAAAAAAATGTGATGAAGGATGATAAACAGAACAAGAAGCAGCAACCAGCTGCGCTTAACAGCCGACGCTAAACAAGCAACAGCAGCTAGACCACTTTAGATCTATCAACAAAACAGAAAGTAAGAGAAACAGGAAGCCTTTTTAGAATCGAATTTCTTAACATTCCTAGACCAAAATAAACAATATCTAACATCAGACATAGTAGCTTGAGCCTGCTCCATTTCTGCCTTTAATTTTCCTTGAAAATTTCTGGCATTATGATGAAGCCAAATGTGATAATGCATAGTAGCATCAAGAGCCAGTTTGCATAGTTTTCTGAAAACTCTTCCCATTCAATTTCTTCAGAGCCTAATTAACTTCCTCACTCCATGACCCGACCTGCCTGCCCCTAGTCAGAATCTGCATCCAAATCATTTTAGAGATGGGACATTCAAAATAAAGATGATCTCTGGATTCGATTCTTCCCTTGCAAAAGAGCATAGAAGTATCCTTTGTACCCGCAAGAAACCGGACTATCTTGGACTGTGAGCTTATGCTGGAAAGCTAACCAAGCAATAAAGGCATTACTAAAAGGCACCTTTTAGTAGGATGCTTTTAGAAAACCAAAGCAGCTGTCACCAAGGAACTCTATAGGCTTCACATCTCTAACTGCACACTGCGTATCCCTGCAATTATATGATTTATTTGCAGCAAACACTCAATCTTCTCTATCCTCACCATCAATTTGCACTTTCACAAAGTTTATATTGATTTTGTTCAAAGCTTTCTGACTTGTCAGTAGGCCACATCCAAAGACGATTAACTATAAACTTAGAAAAACTGTCAAAGCAGCAACTTGTGTCATGCATCACCCCATTACCATACATATATATTTTTTTTAATTTTAATTTCATCGTTTGTGGTTGAGAGAGGCAGCATTGGAAGCACAAGCATGTCCAGGGATGACTTAAACAAGCTTCCTTGCAAAACATGTGGGTATTCTTATAAATTTTTTGCGTATATTAATTTTCTTTGTCGTCTGTGAAACTTACAAGAAATTTGTAGTTGTTGAAATGTTTGTGAATGTGACTTGGTGCAGGTGGCAAACACAATCTCAATCTGAATTAGGGGATGTCTCCTCCTTCACTTGGTAATGGTTCCAAGGAGAATGAGGGATGCCTTCAGTTCCACTTTGATTCATACAATGTGCAAAATGGAAGGGGTTCTAGGGTAAATTTTTTAGCTTAGCTTATTTTTTTAATTTGCTTGTTTTTTGTTATATGCGAGAAAGCCAAATTTTGTGATGTACTCAATGATTTCAAGTCAGCTCAAATACTAAATTCGGTTATCCTAGTTGAAGGACTTAACAGTCACCCTTAGGCCTTTGCTCGCTGTAGCAACTAGCAAATATAGCTGGCCTGTTTTAATCTTCACCACATATGCTAAATAACATACATTGCATCAGCATTAAAGTTTTAAAACTACCAGAGCGCCCCCCTTATGGAATGGTGTCTATCCTAATTTCATCCCCAATGAGGTGAATTGTTTTATTTTGTTCTTAACTTCATAATTTGAAACCAATTACACATCAGACTAAGTACCTGAATTTCACATATAGAGTTCAATCTCAATTTTTGGACTCTGTCCTAGGGCAGATCAAAGATATGTTTATTGGAAGAGAGTGCCAAATAGGGAAAGATTATTCCACTGATGGAGTTATATACAATCTATGATTTTGGGCTGCTTGGGTGGGACCTTGGGGCGATCAAACATTATTCTTTGGAGACTAGCTTCTATTTATTAGTGTTCTCTTTAAATAGATCACATTGGGAAGGGGGAGGGGGTTCAGACTCTTTAAACCATCCATGTTTTTGTGACCAAGTGAACCCAATCCTTGGTGCAAAACTAAAAGGATGGAAATACTATAGTGAACTATTTCTCTTTTTCATGGAATCAGAAGTCATAACTTATGTTATGCTCTAAGATAGCTAAGATCAGCCACAAAGAAAGGTGGAAAATAATTTTTCCAATTTTAATTTTATGGCCATCGAACTAAACAAAAGGTACTGACTTTCAAAACAATTTTGCTTCCAAATTTTTCTTATTAGAACTAAAAAAAAAAAAAACAATTAATGGGCATGTCCTTGTCTTTTCATGCTATAGGTCAATCTATGTTCTCTTTTTCGTGTACCTTTTTCTTGAATATTTAGTAATTCCACTGCTTATTATCTCTATTTGATGCTACTGGTTCTATGCTATTTCCCCTTTGATACCTACTAAAAATGAAGCAACTTTGGTGTTGATCCATGTTGTATACCAATGCAATAATTTGCTTCTATGGGTACTTAATTTGGCCCCTCTTTTGTCCACTGTTACCTCATATTGCTAATCTAATAGGTGTAGAGGATCTTATCCATCTACTTTTGACTTCTAGCCATCTATTATATAGTGTTACCTGTTCTATATAAAATAGCAAGAGAAGTTACTAAGTGGCAATGCACTTTGTATGACTTTTTTCATACAGCTTTAAATGAAGCACTGAAGAAGGAAGATGAGAGGCTCAAGATTGCAACCGGAGAAGTAATGACACGTGCTGGGGAAAAGCTCTAAAAAAGTGCGAAAAAAGGCCATGGCTTCTGTGTGTACATTGTGCTGTAATGGAGAGGAGAGAATTCCTTATCAAATACAATGGATAAGGTAATTAAATGAATGTAAATGTGGCTGGTGTGTGGTGTCTCAGCTCTTGTTCTACTAGTTTGGTTGGGGAGTAATTTTGGCTTTAGGCCTAGGATCTAATGTGAGTAATTTGTACAGTTTGCTTCATTGTGTTATAAATGTAGTTGATAGGCTGTTGAAATTCAATTTGGAATTGCACAATTGTGTTTACATTCATATTTTGAATCAGGTAATTAAATTTTGATTAAAGTGAAAGAGTGCATCCAAATTTTTTTTTAAAAGAAAATACTTATTTCGACGTTTATTGACCGTTGATAAATGTGTAACACTTTTTTCAATGGTTGTATAGGTTGTAGAAAAATGTTCTCGACACGGTTTTTAATAACGGTTCTCTACGATCATTTCAACTGTCGAAAATACTTTTTTCGACGGGTTTTAGTACTTTTTTCGACGGTTTCAACCGTTGAAAATAGTTAAATTTCTTGTAGTGCTATCTCTTCATGCAAGACACATAGACAAATTTCACTGATCTTCTATATACCAGTTTCATATCTTTATTTTAAATCCTTTGGCGTAATTGACATATATATAGGCAGAGATATATCCTTGGGGTTGCACATTGTATTATTGATTGGTTGGAATAGAATCTGGAAGATGACTGTGTGATGGGAATGTTGGGATATGATGCGTCAACGGGAATTTGTTCTTAGGATGATAGTCATGATAGGATTCTGATACAAGCTTATAGGTCTCAATGGGTAATATGTTGGTTTTTTGACCTAATTCTTTTGCACTCACTGCATAATTTCTAGAATTTATGTGCCTTTAGATAAGAGGGTCCCAAAATAATTGACTATGAGAAAAAAAAAATCCCATATATGTTCTATACATATTTAACCTCCTCGAATTTTAGTCTAACGTCCCTATTTGGATTATTGTGACGTCCCTTATGATATTGTGTTACTCTGGCATGGTTTAATAGAACATTTTTGTTGATTTAATTAGTGCAAATGGCGTGCTTGTTTCTCACGTTGGATTCTAGAGTACACAAAAAACAAAATTTCTTGGAAACTTTAGGAGAAGTAACAAAAACAAGCATTGGCTCAAATTCACTCACTGTCTCCTCATGCATGATCTGTGTGATTGGAGAATTCAATGGGAGGAGGAATTCTATTCCTTTCCCAACAAGAACATGAAGCAAGCACACAAGTTAAAGTCTTTCTAGGAATAGGAAAAAAAATTATACAAAGGAGGATGAGGGTTAGATTAGATTGAATTGGTGTTGTGTTATTATTTATTATTTGTACCCTTCTCCTCAATCAATAACTCTCCTCTGCCTCTGACTTCCAATGACAAGGATTTGGAGGACCAGATAAGTCATTTGCCAGATGAAATGCTAGTCTCTATTCTGCCTTTCTTGACTATGAAAGAAGCAGTTGGAACCAGTGTTCTTTAGCACAGATGGAAATATCTGTGGCCATTCTTCACTGGTTGTTTGGACTTTGATGATCCAGATACTTTTTGGTACGTTGCTGACAAAAATATAAAAAAAAAAAAAAATTGAAATTTGAAAGGAGAAAGTTTGTGACAAGGGTGAACCATGTTCTAAAAGTACATGGCTCAAATATAGACTAGTTTAGAGTTTGTTTTGAGTTGATATACATCATAAACATCACATTGATGGATGGATTAACTTTGCAATCTCAAGGGAGTTAAGAGGCTTGAATTGGACTTTTTACACCAACAGAGGCATGCCAAAAAACAAATGTGTTAAACATTTCCACATGAACGTTTTACTAGCATCAAAAGTTCTGTGGTTGGAGTATCTTGCATCAAGTCCCTGACATCCCTCACTCTAATGTACGTACATGTAACCGGCGAGCTTCTTGAGCACCTCCTTTCTAATTAGCTCTTGCCTGAAATATTACATGTCACCTATTCTGAAGATCTAGTGACTTTGAAGACTTGCAGTTTATCACTGGGGTTGAAGTATTTAAACATAAGATGTTGTTTTGAGTTTAGAAGTATTGAGATTTTTGCTCCAAATCTTGAGTCTTTTGGCCTTGCCCCATCTTCTAGATGTAGATGTTGGTGGTAGTGATCCTCTGAATTATGCACTTTGTCCTCTGTCATGCTACCTTTTTTGATGCTTGAATTTTTAATCTCTTCTTATCAAAATATGGAATCCCCAAAATTTCAAACATTGGCCAGACTTAGATACCCTAAATGGAGAGTACATGCAAGTGATGGAATGAGCCTCATGGCCCTCATTGGTTTTATATCAATAATAGAGGTGGCACACCTTTTTTACAAAAAATTGCTTTAGAGCTGTTATGGGCCTGAGAGAAAAGGAATTAAGGAAGACTATTAAACATCCTAATGAGCACCTCAGGGAGGTGGAAATAGTGGGATTTGTGGGGTGTGCAATAGACATTGAGCTTACTGCTAATCTACTTGAAAGTGCCATCAAGCTTGAGAAGATTGTTATTAATCCTCGTTCTCTAATTCTTGTGGGAACCCCTTGGGAGTTTGTGAAAGTAGAGGGAGAATGAAGGCTCTATAGAATGTGCCAAGCAGCTCAAGAAAAATATACCTGTAGGAGCTGAATTACTTATTCTGTAGTCATCATCAAATTGGTTTTATTTGAAGTATTCTGAAATTTAATGCACACTGGCTATTTGTTGAGGAAGGAATGTTCGGACTGAGAATTTTCTTTTGGATTGTGACTCCTGAAATCAGGCTACAGCCTCTAATTTGTTTGCCAAAAAAAAGAAGTATGGAACTGTGTGTTATGTGAAATGTGTTTTATTCTAAGAAGCACGAATGTGCCATGTGAAACAAGAAAGGAATGTTGAGATCTTCTCATTGATTTTGGAACTGCATTCAAAAGCCAATATATTTTCTTTCTTTTTTTTGATAAGTAATAAGTTTTATTGATATCAAAAAAGGGACACCCTAGTGCACAGGGAGTGTACAAGGGGTCAACAATTCAAGTACAAAAATTACAAGAATCAAGGAAATTAATAAAAGAAGGGAATGATTGGTTTTGCAAAGCAACCAACTAATCCACTTTGGTTGTGCATTTGGTAATGCGATATCAAATTACGCTTCCAAATTATAGTTGTTTTTAACTTCACTTTTTTCTAGGTACAACTTTTTTTCAAACAACCCAATTTTGAAAAACTCAAAAATAAACGGGTAGATATTTGGATTTATGCTATCATTAGTCTTGAAAATCTGATACTATGATTTGTGTCCCCATACATTCAATTAATTCTCATGTGAAGTGTTAATATATAACTTAATCGTTCGTCTCTGAACCCTCTCTAGAATGATGGTGTCAGTGCATCTACAAATTGTAAGGTCTTTTGACATCAAAGGGAATGATCTTGTTCTTATTTGTTTTAGAGAGAATTTGAAATGAGTTCTGTGTGTATCTTCCCCAAAGCAGCATTGTAACTGAAACAGTATGTTTCAAGCAAAAAATTTAAATTTTTGTTGTTGTATTGATGTAATTTATACTAATTTCCTTGTGTACAACAAGATATGTATATATATATATATATATATTTTAAATTTACTTTGAATCAAGTATTCCATTCCATATGGAGTCCCAAACATGTATTCAGCGTATACTTTGGGCTCTATCTAGATTGAGGCTGTAACAGTATATATACCTAATGCCATTGGTGCTTCTATTCCCTAGGGATATGTTGGAAATAAATCAGCCGTCTTCCCTCTACAACTATTGGGCTATGATGTGGATCCAATCAATTCAGTGCAATTCTCAAATCACACAGGCAAGCTGCTACTATTACTTCACCTGAACAGACTCAGAAACTCTGAGGCCTGACTTATGGTGCGATGTCATCTATCGATCTGTATAGTCTGGGCATTGTCTAACGAAGGTGTAACCCTGGTTTAGCCTACTTGAAAAATGATGCAGGATATCCAAGTTTTAAGGGACAAGTTTTGAATGGACAGCAGCTATGGGAACTAATAGAAGGCCTTGAAGCGAATAATTTATTATACTACACTCATTTACTAACAGGTATGTTTATATTATTTTCTGTAATTGTCATTTGATTCTTGGATCTTTGGTCTTGTGTGCCATGGTAGCTGTATATTATCTTTGGAGAGGGATTTGTTTAACAAACCTTTTGGAGATGGGAGAGGAGAATTTTTTTTTTTTTTGTCATCTACAAGTATTTAAAAAAAAAAAAAAAAACAGGATCTGGTTCTAGTTGTTTATAGACGGGAACCATGCATGGCAGAGGGAGCATGTTTAACAGAACCTCCTGTAATTGTTATAACTTGTTTCTGGTTGATGCTTTAACAATCTCAAAATCATTTTTGATGAGTTATATTGAGATTTAGATAGCTACTCCTACAGATGGCTCCTCTTAAGAGGCATTGAAGAATTTGAGAGATGAATAAATAGTTTTGTATGGTTGAGCTCCATATTTAATAATTTTCATATAAATATGGAGCTCAAAAAAAATATAGATGGATAACCCATCACTTCATATAGATAGTTTGTTTCACTGGAAACTATAGTTTGTTCCATATTTAATAGTTTGTTTCACTTCATATAGATAACCCATCAAATATCTTAGTCTGTTGTAGTAGATCACTACCTATTTCCTGTACGAGCCAAACACAATATTAATGTTTTCATGTGTACGAATTCCTAATCCAAACTACCTTGTACCATTCAAAATTCTGGTCTCTAGACCTAGACTTTGCCTAGCACTTTTTTTTGTGTGGATAATTAATAAAAAAGGTTTTAGTCAAATCTAGGAAAAGAGTACAATAGGTTGTGAATACAGTAAAGGATACTTGATATATACTCAACTATCCACTAAGAACAGCTCAAGCATACAAAGAATCTATAAAATCTATAAGATAATTCTCTCAATGTTGGTATACCTGTGTATACATCCTGTGTACATGGGTTGCGCCCCTTTTATGTTTCTTTAATAAAATTTTTACATATAAAAAAATTCTGCAAGATAATTCTATCTCAATTTTCCCAGTACAGGGCATAAAAATCTAGAAAAAGCTTACAATAGATCCTGAAAACAGTTAAAGTATACTGGATATATACTCACTTTTCCACTTATTCATTAAAATAAGGGAAAAAAAAACAGTCCATGAAGAAAAGCTCAAGCTTACAACGAATCTATAAATCCTACATGATAATTCTCCTAATGCTGGTGTACCTGTTTTATACATCCTGTGTACGTGGGTTGACTTGCGCCCCTTTTTTGTTTCATTAATGAAATATTTACTTAAATATAAACAAAAAAAAAAAAAAAAATCTACAAGATAATTCTATCTTAATTCTACCTGTACAACATAAAATTAACTCCTGTAGCTCTTTTAAGGTCTATCCATTCCACAAACCGACTGGCAGTCCACTACCAAGCTTCACTATCTATCATCTGATTTTTTTCCCCTAAACTTGAGTCTTTTGGATTCTTTCCCAAATTTCCCTAACAAGGGATCCACTTGGTGCCAGTTATATATAAACTATTACCAATTACATGCTGAATTTTACTTCTTGCATGGATCCGCAGTTTTAGAAGCTTTCCTCAATGTGGGGTCAGTTGCCTGTAGGAGTTTGATCAACAGTGAGGATTGTTGTACAATATGCTTTACGACGTACAACTAATCTAAGTGAAGTTCTTTTACGTCATAAAAAAGAAAGATGCTTTCCTCAATGTACGAGGTTTCAAATGCCAAAAGCTTTTTCCTTTGATTGTATCAACCCAAGCCCTAACAGTGTCTAGATAGAACTAAAGAATGATCTACTTGGAAGTAGGAAGGTGTCTATTTTGAGGCAGTCATTGAGATATTTTCTAATTCTAGTTTGACATAATTTATACCCAATGGTAATATAGACTCTATGGTGCATGTTAGTGGACCATAGTGCAGTGCACTCTATTACTATATCCTCATGTTCCAACCCTTAGCTACCTAATCAGCTTTTGACATCTATAAGATCTTGTCCAATGAACTCCTTGTAAATTTCTGGGTCTTTTGCCTTTTAGATCTGATTTGGTTTTATTTTCTTTTCCATTTTGTGGTCTATGGTATATGTCTAGCTGATGCAGGAAAGTGTACGAATATAGGGATAAACGAGGAAGAAAAGAGATAAACAGAACAAACCCTAGGCTTCACTACCTAGAATCAGCCTGCAAGCTCTAGGCATCACCACATCACCACTAAACAAAGATAAAAACATTCTCAAATAATAATTTTCATACTTAAATTACCATGCATTTCCCAATTACAAGAGCATTAGTTAAATAGGGTATCAAGAGTTATGCTCAAATGGAAATATCCAATAAAATTCCATGAGCCCTCAACATTAAAAATCCAAAATCAAATTCAAATTCAAAGACAAAATTAATTTCAAGTTCAAAAATAAAATCTTAAATGATGTTGGTGCTCCTTGCATCACTAGTGTACTACGGATCTGGCTTATATTTTGCAATGAAAGTTTTATTTTTAACTCCTGCTTAGTAAGTGAAAAAGGAGATGAGTGGATGAGATCTATTCCCTAAATCACCTCAAAAGGAATACTCTAACCTCATAGTTAGTTTAGGCACCTATCAACACTCAACCTCATCACTCCTTAGCAATGTGGAGCTAAGCCCATGAGGGCCGAAGGTTTTTTCTTTTGCTTATAATGAATTTTTTACTAACCAGAAAGAAGGAAACCATTGTGCTAGATTTTTGTATGGAGAGTTGTTTTGCCCAAAAAAGAGCACCATGAACTGCTAATGACATGCTCACCTTTTTTGGTTAACTAAATCTGAGTCTTTGGAGTCTTGTGACATTAAACTTGATTTCACAATGATTGTATGATCAACTGACAGGGTCATCTACCCATTGGATGTTCATAATTAAATACCCGTTTCTTTTAATGCAAATCTCCATGAGAGATAGTGAATACTGATTTATGTGCTCCCCAAAGTTATGTAAGCAAAGTCATTCCTGATCCTTGATAGAGAATATTGATTATAAATATTGTTAAAGGCATAACAAATGGTTTTAGCTTGAGATCTGATAGATTTGTATTTTATTTATGTTACCTAGTAAGGGAGTAGAAAATTTATTTTCTTCTTTAAGTGTCAATTTCCTATTCCAAAGTTATGTAAGCAAAGTCAATTCTGATCCTTGATAGAGAATATTGATTCTAAATATTTTTATAGGTATAACAAACAGTTTAGCTTGAGATCTGATAGATATGATTTTATTTATGTTACCTAAGGGCGTGGAAAATAATATTTCTAACTTAAGATGTCAATTTCCTCCTTCAAGTCCTAAGAGGGTGGTGTTCTTTATGTGGACAGCAGCTTCAGGTAGGATCCTTATGTTGGATAATCTTACAAGGAGGGGTTTGCCATTAGAGAATTGGTTTTGTATGTGTTGAAGGAATGGGGAAATAGTGGATCACCTCTTAATTCACTGTGATTTTGCTCATGCTCTCTCAGATGTGTTTCAGATGTTTGGGATTCACTGGGTCACGCTGGGATCTGCTGCAAATCTATTGTTTTGTTGGAGAAACTGGTTTGGGAAATATGGCTCAGATGTTTGGAATATGGTGCTGGGCTGTTTGATGTGGATTATAGTGGAATTGTTGTTCACAATGTTTACTCATTTTTTAGTTAGACCTTCCACTGGATATTTTTGTGATTTTTTGTATGCCTTTTGATCCTTAGTGTTTATCATTGTGAAAAATAATGCTGTATTTCTATCAATAATATTGCATTATTTACCCTTAAAAAATCTATTATTTTGAAAATTGAGTTTATTTCTGACTGCTTGAAAGAAATTATATGTGTATTTGGATGTTCCTCTGATTGTGTTTGCTTTTAACTCAGACACATTTTCCATAGTGCCCTTTTATTTCTTCCTTCTCTGAGAAACTATGATCAAAATTGCTTTCCTGTTATTTGGCTATTTTGTTCAATTTCTATGATTTGTTCTTTATTGGGACATGTTCCTTTTAAATTTACATGGTGTTAAGTGTTGACTAATTTATTTGCAGGTTATATTGGTTCAGTTTCTTTTTTGAACACTATATTGGAAGTTGTCAATAAGCTTCGTTCTATAAACCCGAAACTTATATATGGTGAGTACATTACATTTCAGATAAAGATTGGACTACTAATTTTTTCAGTCATTGCCATAAAAGACAGTGACCTAGATACTAGTGACTAGAGAAAAGTAGTTTGTGAGGGCTTTGATCTGTTGAGTACATATATGGACATGTTGTACTTTTTACTTGAATATACTGTTCTCACTATGATGTAAAATTTCCAGCTGTATACTCATTTGTACAAAGAAGAGTACTTTGACAGATTATATTGATTTATGGTAATTTTAGATTTTCTTTTGGTACATCTCATGTTGCGCTCTTTCTATACTGAAAAATATTGATTTATGTAAAGACTAAAATAAAACAATCTACGCAGTTAAAATATGGTGGAAAAATAAAACATGGTTTTTGATTTCTGGCACAAAGTAGTTTGGATGAGGCACTGCTGTTACCTATTGTAGTTGATGCAGCTGTGGCTGCTGCTGGTGACAATTATGGTTAGGTTAGAAATGAGTTTTTGTACAAGTAAATCTATAGGTCATACTGGCTTTATAAGTTCGAGGACACTCAGTTTAAAGTGCCCCATAAGCCAAATATTAAAGAGATTATAGACTTAAATAGAAGATTTGAAGAGGATAAAGTATTGGCTTGAGCTGATAAAATATCCAGTATCTGTTTATTCTATTTAGGCTTCAAGTGTCATAGATTTTTTCTGATAGATAAGAATAATTTTATTAAAGAAAGGCTACTTCATGTACAAAGATCACAAAGAAGCCTAAAGAACTACAACAAGAAAAAATCATGTACATAAAGATAGCATATCCATAAAAGTAGGTATGGAATCACTGTTCATAAATCTTTGTGCATGGGACCACTCATATAAGGAACTAGTAAAGGTTGCTAGCAGCTGAGACCCGTACTTTCCGCATCTTCAAAAATGCACTGATTATGTTCCCTTCATATGGTCCACATCAAACATGATGGAACCATATTCCGTATATCTGATGAATGCCTAACAACCCAGGTCAATAATTGTTTCCAGTAAAACCCAATGAATCCCAAAGGTTCTAAATACATGGCTCCACAAATCTAACACAACATTGCAATGAAGCAATAGATGGTTCTAAGTGTGACAAATACACAACAGTGTTTCTTTGTTGCCTTTTAGCTTAAGACTAATAGGTGAAGCATGATAATTGTGTCTTAGAGAATGGTAATGTCCCTTTATAGATCTTTTTGCCCTCAAAATGGGGAAAAACATTTTCATGTATATCTAATTGATATTTGGATTTTCATGGCTAGTCTGTGATCCAGTGCTGGGTGATGAAGGAAAGCTCTATGTCCCTTCAGAGCTGGTATTAGTATATCGTGAAAAGGTGAGCAATCTAATATCCATTGATATGTTTTTTAATTTGCATACTTATCATATCTTATCCTTTTCATATATACAATTTGGATATGAATTTTGGAATATTTGGATGTTCTTGACTACTACTAAAGCTAAAAATTATGTAAGACCAATATCTTTAACTGTGTTTGCAATTTGTCAATGAGATCGTGAATATGGGACAGCTGGAGTAATCATTTAATCATGAATAATTACCAATTGATATTAATGTTCTTAATGCAAAGGTTATATAAAAGTTGATGTGATGGTAATGTTTTGGTATTCCTTTATGACTAGGTTGTTTCAGTGGCTTCAATGTTGACTCCCAACCAGTTCGAAGCAGAACAGTTGACTGGATTCAGGTATTTACTAATACCTTGATAGGGTTGGTGTAGCTTATCTTTTTGAGTATGAGTCTTTGACATCTTGATATGTCTAGATATACCATATAAGTCATCAATATGTGATTCTCATTTTTTTCCCTCTTCTCTACTTGTTTCGGATTATTGGAAATTTGCATGGAAATAAGTTTAGCAGATAAAAGTTAATTAAATGAATAGAAAATAATGAGTAAAGTGTTCAAAAAATCAGAATATGAAATTTTAAAAGGGTCACTATCTTTGCTTTCCCCTAACTTGTGTGTTATTTGTTGGCTTCTAATCCAGTCCTTAACTTTTACGGAAGAGTATAATTTGTTGATATCATCTCATATAAAGTGAAATTAATGTTTCAACCAATAATGGGACTAGATGTCCTGTGTTATTACGCTGGAGTAGATTGCATTTTTCACCTGTTTTGCCGTTCACTTACTCTTTCTATTAGGAGCCCTTATCGTTCCTCCTCACCTGCATTTATGTCTTTCTTTAAATGTGTGTATTAATATATAAGTACGTAAGAGTTGAGTTGAACTCATAAACACATTAAATTTCACCTATAAGGTTTTTTATTTTTTGTTTTCATATCCCCATTTGAATCTACTACTACTTGAAGTTTTAGACTAAGAAAATTTCAGAAGTGAATCTTAGTATATATTATAAAAGATAAGCTTTTATTCTTTTCTCTATCCTTTGCCTTTGCATTGCTGTAGCTCGTGCCTAAAGATGTGATAATCTTGTCACAGGATTGGCTCTGAAAGAGATGGTCGGGAAGCTTGAAACATCCTTCATGCTGCAGGACCATCAAAGGTTTTGTTATTTCATAATATGTTGAACCCTCTAAGACCTATGATTCTTTCTCTTCTTTGAATATGGGAGTCTGATTTATGTACCATGGTTGGATATCATTTGTCTATTGCTATCCTGCAATGGTGAAGTTGGACTACCTTTTGTACTAGGGTTGCAACTTTCTTAGTGCTTTGTAATTGAAGTTATTTACTGATAAAAAAAAAAGCTGTTGATATTTGATTACAAATGTGTCCAAGTCAATGAGGCAACCATATTAGTATGGTACCAATATCTGGTAAAAATGATCACTCAAGCTTGTGATTTTAATGCTTATTTGTAATGAAAAGAAAATATTAGCAAATGCAGAAGAATATAAACTGCTAATGGTCTTATCTTCTATGATCTGCTATTAAATATGGTTTCTATAAGCTCTAGTATTAAATATCGATTCCTAACCCTTTTAAACAAGCCCGCTCCACGATGCACATGGATCATTGCAAAGAACTGTAGATATAGTCTTGATGTCTGAAATCTACAGCATGCTGCAGTTAAGTGGACATTATTAATACTGGGCATCATTATAGGCATGCTGTAGCACTTTGTCTTAGAAGTAATCACATGAACAAGTTACTGGGATAATGTGAAATCCTTTTTGATGGGAAGATTCATAGCTAACTTTGGATGCACTAATTATATCATTTCTGCCAGTCTCCCCAATATGTGGGTATTTGCACTTGGTCAGACTACATGATGAGGAAGCATTGTTTTTTATTGGCATTATGATAATAAAAGCCTAAAGCCTCACCTAATGCCCGATAAGTAATCTGTCACCTCCATTAGCTTCTTAATATTTAGTCTATGCAATCATGAGAATCCATTATGCTTTCTCAGAAATGGTTAGCGTTTTCCTGGGTTATGAGATTTTCCATTAATTGAATCCATAAATCAACAAAATGTGATATGCTGAAGATTGCATGCCTATCATGGCTAATAGAGCATCAGATAGGTCCATTAAATAAGCACTATGGTTTGTCTTCTTTGAAGTCTGTGATGCATTTGATGAGTCTAGATTCTCCAATGTTTGTATTGGTAGCATTAAGAAATTTGCATGTTAGTTTCACTTTGCAAACACAGCACTTCATGTTGTGTATCTTAGCTTCCCTCCCTTAAAATACTATCTAAACATTTTATAAATGCTGAAAATTGGAGGGGCTGATATGTCAAATTAGAAGCTAAGATGTGATGGTCAATTCAATGTCTGTTCTTAGTAAGGCCCCTTGGAGTATTTGGGGTTGTAAAATTCATAGAAATGGTGCATTTTTTTATTTCACGGTGGCATTGGAAAAATTTTAAACTAATTAAACATAATATCATTCTGATGAATCGATGTTGGATGGTTGCTAATGACCATTGGTCTCTTTGTGACATATACGGTTAAATGGGTGATGTGTTGAATGGTGGTTGATCGGTTTTTTTGTTGGCAAGGAATGTTTGGAAGATATAAAAAATCTGCTTCTATTCCCCCTTTAATGGCATTGAGAAACAATTGAACCTTTAATGGACTTGAGTTATCTACTTTTGACTTGACATTCTATTTGTACAATTGGTTTGAGTTGTCTAATGCATTTGGCAATGTTTGTTATATTTCTTTTATAGATTCATTGATAATATTTGATTGTAATTCTTTGGGGGATTCCTTTTTACAACCTATATAATTAGGTTTCTCCTCTTATTAATAAAATTTTCATATTATTAATTATTTTTTTTACTTACCAAACATGAAAATTAATTTAAAAAAGAAAATAAAAGAAAGGAAGATGTAAGGAACTTGTCCATGAACTTCAAGCATAATACACCTCCCTTTATCTCTGAATTTTAAAGTATAATGTATATATTCTGAATGTTTTCCAAAGTGTAATGTATATATTCTGGTTGATCGCCGGTAGTGATTACAAGCATAGTTATTAATGGCAGTCTTCATCTTATTGGCAATCATTAGAAGGAGAAGGTAAACCTTTGTATTAGATGTAGTTACGGTTTGAGATTTCAACTATGGCTTAAACTTGGTCATTCTGGTATCTTAAGTGTGAAACTGTGCTACTATTTCCTCATTGGACATCGTCACATACTTTGAGATGCTTAATTATATTATTAGCTAAGTATTGATTCTTTGTTGGAATATATTTATCTCTACTGGCTTTACTTATATATATAAAATTTGGAATATTGACTCTCTTGTCCATTGGTATGCGTAATAGGATGTGTCTATGTTATTTTTTTTCTCTTTCATTAGAAATGCCTGCTGGTCTTCTGGTGTGCGCCACTAAGAATATACCTGAAGTGGTGCTTCAGGGCATGAGCATAGATTGCTTAGCTCGTCAAGGGTGAATGCCCTTGGATTACCTTACACAGCATAGGGCTCTTCATTAGAAAGGTTCCCTGTGTTATCTAAAAAACTAAGGGAAAAAAAGAAGAGAATACACTTGTAGGGACTCATGTATTTGCAATCACTTTCACTAATTCGCACACGCCAAAAGTGATTTCAGTTCACGATTTTTGTTCATTTTTGGTGTGTGTAACAAACACTAAATATTTAAACACCTTTAGTTTGTGTTCTGTTACTATGGTATAATGTGACTCACTTTTTTTTGTTGCCCCGGGGGGGTGGGAGAGGATAGGGGGAATGTGCATGTGGGAAACAACAGAGGAAGAAATTCTTCAATATGAGGTTTAGGGTTATTTTGATTAATTTTTAGATATGGTGACAAGTCCTTTTTAATTTCTTCAAATGTTGAACTAAAAAAGTAATCTACTGGTGTATGAAAATGTGAGAAGCAACTATAATTATATGAAATTAGAAACTTCAAAAATTTGAATTTCATAGTGGCTGTCTCTTTAAATCTTCTTCTATATTATTCTTGTTGAGAGTAGATTGGTGAATTATATGGCTTCCTATCAAACTATTTATTTAGGTGGAAATTTATAGTGCTCTCTCTCTCTCCTCCAAATCTTGTTTCTCATAAATGCGAATTCATGAAACCTTCTTATCTCTTCCTTGTTACTAAATTAAGATGCTTACCCCTTAATGAGATATTTGAAAATATATGATTTTGGCCAATCTACTCACTTATTCTTTTTCTATAACTTGCATGTGACAGGATCAATCTCCTGAGCAATTTAAAATTGTTTTTCCGAAAATTCCGGTATATTTCACGGTAGGTGAATTGTTACTATACTTCCTTTCATATACAAATCTTTCATGCTTGTACTCTAGGGTGCTAAGACTGATTGGTAATTGGGAATTGCTTATTTTATGAGGCTTTTCACTAATTGGCGAAAATTTGACAAGTTACTTGACCTGGCCTGAGATATTAGACATATTTGTTGAAGTAGCATGTCTAGGGCATGTGAGACAAATCTTAAAATGCAATGATATTTAGGAATGTCTTTTCAAGGTTAAATGCATATGACTCGAATAATTTTGTTTGTATCTGCATTAGATGGTCAAAAATGAAAATTGAGAAAGTGAAATATTGTATATAAATAAAGAAAAAAATAATTAAAATTACATGGCACTACGCGTGCTTAAAAAAAAAAAAAATTAATGAGCTTTCATGATAAAATATTTTTACTTATGAAAAAAGTAAAAATTGTGTATGTTAATGATATAACAGCTCATCGTTAGAAACTAGAAGAAAGTTCAGTTATAGCTGGTATAAAGCACAAGTCCATTTTATTAATCCCAGTTTGCTGCCTTAATTGTAACGACCCCGTCCCAAATGTGTAGATATTGTCCACTTTGGGGCTCATGCCCCTTACGGTTTTGTTCTCCCCCAAAGCACACAGCAGTGGGGGAAAAGGCCTTTACACATTAAAGGGAGGTCATTCTTTATAAACACATTATCATGTGCTTCCCTAGGCGATGCGGGATTCTATGGAATGCAAGACCCCCCTTTTGGGTCACTACAATCCACCCCCCTTACGGGCACACGCGTCCTCGTGTGTGGGGCCCACACTTCTAGCTAGGGCATGGCTCTGATACCATCTGTAACGACCCCGTCCCAAATGTTTAGATATTGTCCGCTTTGGGGCTCATTCCCTTCACGGTTTTGTTCTCCCCCAAAACACACAACAGTGGGGGAAAAGGCCTCTACACATTAAAGGGAGGTCATTCTTTATAAACATATTATCATGTGTTTCCCTAGGCGATGTGAGATTCCATGGAATGCAAGACCCCCCTTTTGGGTCACTACAATAAAATAAAGGGGGGCGCAGCAGAAGCCATATGTAACGACCCAAGGAAAAGCGCTAGCCACATCTGCGCTATACCTTAAAAGGACTAGTTACAATTGAGGTTCCTTGTAGCTGTTAATAAAGCCCAGATCTACCCAGTAAATACCCGATGTGGGACTCATCACACACCCACACACATCACACAATCAATCAATCAAATTGGGGCATCACAATCTCCCCCACTTAAATCCCTAATGTCCTCGTTAGGGCCCACTTTGTGGGGGTAGTGTCTCCGAGCCCACACGGGGTTACCGGGTCGGCTCTGATACCATATGTAACGACCCAAGGAAAAGCGCTAGCCACATCTGTACTATACCTCAAAAGGACTAGTCAGAATTGAAGTTGCTTGTAGTTGTTAATAAAGCTCAGTTCAACCCAGTAAATACCCGATGTGGGACTTATCATACACCCACACACATCACACAATCAATCAAATTGGGGCATCACATTAATCATGTTATCACAATTAATCTTCATTTTCTAAAAGATATTTTACTTCAATATTCAAATACACATGAAGGGCTTCTTGGTGGTGCACATAATACTCGGAAAATGGATTACATCATTTACACATAGGAAGGGAGAACATAAAATTCCTTTTTAGGAAAAAAAAAATCAGTTTATATATGGTTTATTGCATACACTGCATTATTCCATGGTTGGGGGGTGAGATCTTAGGCTGACTTTCTTAATACTAGTTCTTAGATACTCTCCCGGTGCTCCTGGTTGCAGTATGCAATTTTTTATTCTCGAGCTAGACAAATCATATTTATTGCAGCTTGCCCATTTTACCTTATAAATGTTCTTACTGAAGAGCATCTGCCATGGCTCCTAAAATCTTTGATAGGTGAAGGGGGATGTGCTCAAAGTTTTCAATTTTTGT
This sequence comes from Lithocarpus polystachyus, assembly GCA_033629205.1. Classification (NCBI taxonomy): domain Eukaryota; kingdom Viridiplantae; phylum Streptophyta; class Magnoliopsida; order Fagales; family Fagaceae; genus Lithocarpus; species Lithocarpus polystachyus. Next base: position 6,155,082 of record CM066172.1, read on the forward strand.
ACTATGATAACCCTCAATCTTATCCCTGAACTTTTTGTACTTAATCTTTTATTGCAATACAGGTTCCTTATGAACTCCCCCCACCCAAAGAAAAAAAAAAGAGTGGCTGATGAGGAAGTCTCCTTTAAAGATAAAAATAAGAAAGTCAACCATTGCAAAATCATTCAAAGTTACTAAATGATATAGACTGACATGAACACTATAGCTTTTGAAGGCTTTGAGGTTCCTCACCAGAAACTGAAGATGGCTTGTTATATCATTTTATACAGTTACCAGTCCATCCAAGATTTGATTCTACTCTTGATTGCTTTGCTTTTTCTGTTTTTTTTTTTTTTTTTTTGGAAGGAGTGGGGGCGGTGGTTATGATATAAATTTAATTGAGAAGTATCATCTTTTGAAAGTATACCACCCTATGAGCCTTCTAACATCATTTGGAAGTTCACTAGGCTCCAAATCTCATGCCCATCATCTCAGTGTACTATAACTAGAGAAAAACTCTGCAACAATGTAACAGTTCCTATATGCATCACTAGTTTTATAGTTTAAGTCTTTTATCTCTTTCACTATACACTTGGTGTTGCAGGAAGTCAAAAATCTGTTTCTTAATATTGCGTTCAGCATTTTGAGCATCATTTTCAATCCCTTAATTCTTTTTCCCTTCTTGCAAGATGTTCTCTTATTTAATCACTTCCTCTTCCTGCTTTATTCATTGAATCAGGTTCAAATGTATTTTCTTCATTTACTTGTTTCCTTAGATTATTAATTTTGATGTAACTTTTTCCTTGCATCCTTATTTGTGCTTTCAACCTTCCTTATATTGCAACAAATATGCCCTCATAAGAGGTTCTACATTGACTAGCATTATGTGCATTGCTTGCAGGGAACAGGAGATCTTATGACCTCTCTTCTACTAGGTTGGAGCAATGTAATGCCTCTAATTTAATTCCACCTCAAACCAAATGCTAGAGTTTTTTTTGGCAATAACATTTTATTTTCTACTTATAATTATTTTCTGTGCCATTTAGAAATATCCTGACAACCTTGAGAAGGCAGCAGAGCTTGCAGTATCAAGCTTGCAGGTACTCATTTATTCTGTTTTTGCAGTTCATTACTAAAGGTTGCCTTCATAATTAAGTGGAAGTATTTCTAGAATGATAAAATAAAGGAATCTTTTTAAATTTTTTTTTCCCCTAAGTGACATTAAGTTGGTTACTGACTTGTCTATATAGGCATAAACTTGGATGACATGTTGTATCTGACAGTTTGAGCTCCTAGGCTAGATCTTACCAGTTATCTCATTCTCAATATGAGATATGGATTGAATTTTTTTTTTCAATGAGAAGGAAGAAGAAAGTGAGACTTGGATGAGGCTCATTAAGCAAAAAAAGAAGTTACCTCTTTTTTTTTTTTTTTTTTTTTTTGTTGATAAATAAATATGCACAAAGCTACCTTATCATCCAGAAAAAGGGTCTAGAATTGATGTTAAAGAGATGCGTTTTTATTGGCTTGCTGTAAGAAGTTGCAACGGATTTGGTAACTTAGAGTCTTCTACTCGTGCTTATCCCCAAAAAGAAAAGTTTTCTGGTCATCCTTTTGGGTGAATTCAAGTCCAGATGCTTTCATGCACATGAACTTCTTTTTATGAGCCATGGAGAGATTGGAGATCTAGGGAAGTGAAAGAAATTTTCTCTTTGGTTTCTATTTTCACTTGGGTATATTGAATAATTCTATTTGTGAAAAGTGTGGCCATGTTTTCATATTATTATATCCTCTTGTTTCACTTAGAACTCTGACAATAGCTAATCCAATTAAGAATTCGTTACTTTATATCTAACCAAATTGAGTTGACATCACTCAAGCATAATGTGTTTTGGTAGAGTTCAATGGACTAAATAACTCTCCTTTTTTAACAGAATTCGTATTACTTATCATTAAATAATATTGATTTAAGTAACTTCTTACTTATATTATATTGCTCTAAAAGGTTACTGCATCTAAATTCTTCATGCATTGACTAGTTTGACCATCAAATTCAATCTTTAAAGTCATTCTCTGATTCATATGTTTGGTCTGTTGGGGAACTTCAGATTTGGTATATGAAGTGAAACTTTTGCATGTGTGTGCCTACAAAGTAAAAGAAGAAAGGAAGACATTAGTAGAGGAACCATTACTTTTGAGATTATTAAACTATGGCTTGCAGTTACCATCTGCGATTCGATTCTCATCGTTGCACAATTGTAAATTGATTAGAGTGTTTCTCATCCTTGCAGGCACTTCTGCAGAGGACATTGAATGACTATAGAAGCGTGGGATACGATCCCCAATCAAGTAGTTTGGAGATTCGTTTGATTCAAAGGCAGGATGACATTCGGAATCCACAAGTTGCATTCAAAGCTGAAAAATTCAACTAAATGGGTGATATGCGGTGGGGCATATTTAATAGCCATGCTTATCTGATACAATTTAGCATTATTTATAAAAAGAAAATGTGATTTCATCCTCTCTCTGTCTCTCTTTCCATCCCTCCATAAACGAAAAAGCTATTGCTGATTAAAAAACTGATCGCTGACGTGTAAAATTAAAAAATAAAAGAAAAAGGAAACAATTTTGCCTTGATTAGAAAGAGAATTGAGGGTTTTTTTGTAAATTAAAGAATTCATATTACAAATAATCTTTCATCTTGTTTGTGGGGAGAGAGAGACAGAGAGAAATGCTTTTTTTTTTTTGGTTGCCCTCTAGCTGATTATACCAGAGTAAGACATAAAGGCAGCCAGCGTCAATTAACCACGCTGCCATTATGCTTTAAACTTGCTTCACTACATTTTGGTACATGCTGCATGAGAGGCCAAATGGGGTAACTTTTAAGGGCATGGTTATGCAGCGATTGTAATGTGAGTTTGTAATTGGTTTCGTAAGTATAAACAAAAAATGAAGATGAAGGTTGATTTATTTGGAGTACAGCAGGTTAGTTGTATTATGCAGATTAATTTCTAATCTTTATTATAAATTTCTATATAATGTGAAATTGTGAAATTGTGAATTTTCAAACTTGTTCTTCATATTCTTCCCAAATCAAACCCAGCAACCAAGGATTCAAACCTATCACAAGAACACAAACCCAGCAACCCATGAACTCTCAAACTCAAATCACTAGGACATAAATGAGAACAAGAAGAAAAAAATTAAATTAAATACTAAACCCACAAACCGAATTCTCCAGCAAATCAAACCCACAAACCTAGTAAGCAAACCAATCTCCAACAAACCCATAAACTTATAATCAAACCCAGATCCCAAAACCACCACCACCACTACCACAATCAAACCTAGATCCCAAAACCACTGCTACCACCACCGACCAACAGATCCCAAAACCACCACCACCACCACCGACCAACATAATCAAACCCAGATCCTACCATCACTAACCAACACAATCAAACCACCACCAGCCTCGTCGATCAAACCCATTTCCCAAAAAAGCAAACACCGCGACCCCGTTGAGAGAGAAGGAATCAGAAATGGAAAAAGAAGGACGGATGTTTTTGAGACCCAACGGTGCGGGGTAACAGCAGAGAATGGGTTTGAGTTAGAGGAGTAGTGGCGAAGGAAGTGGGCCATGGAGAAGTTGCCGATGTCGATGCCGCCGCCGATGATGCAGATTGTAATGGGTAGAGAGAGAGAGAGAGATAAATTGATCTGGGTTGGGTTGGGGTTTGGTTTTTTAATTTAGTAGAGTACATTGAGAGCTTCAATCTTTTTTTTTTTTTTTTTGAGTGAACAAAGAGCTTCAATCTTTAAAACTAAAAAAAAAATCATTTTTTTTGTTTGTTTTTTATTTTTTTAATTAAAATTAAAATTGAAGAATTATTTTTTTTGTTTTAGTTTTTTATTAATTAAAATGCTGATATGACATTTAAAAAATGCCAAATAATTTTTTTAATAATATTTTAATGGCCACTTCAGTGCCATGTCAGCGCCATGTTACTCCGTTTACAACGTAAGAGGTTTACATTAGTAGGTTAACGGCAGCGACCAAAATATAATCGATTTTCTTTTTTTAAGGACTACATTAGTAACAAAATTAATTTTGGGATCAAAATAAGAATTGACCCAAAATGTTGGAATCAAAAATGCATTTTCATTTAGATATAAAGAGAGGACTAGCTAGCACTGATACAAACACTAGACATGGTTGCAATACAAGACATGGATGCTATATAATACAATATGTATACGATAGTATTACATTAATTTTTTTTATTATATTGAGAATATAAACATGTACTAAAGTTTAAAAAAACATTTCTAACATTCTCAAAAAAAAAAATTCTAAAATTAATATCCTAGGGGTCAAGTCAACCTTTGTTGGACTAGACTAATGTCACAATTAATTTTTATGTGGGATTGAAAGGATAGCTCACAATGAGAAGAAATCCAAGGAGACCAAACTCAAAATCAAGATGGTAGAGATGCTATAAGACCCTAAAATACTCACATATAAGCACACACATGCAACAATGGAGAACTAGTAGGTTTCTCTATCTATGTATCTCTCTTCAATTTTTTTTAAACCCTATCTACCATGGGGTTTTCCCCTATTTATACTAATCTAAGCAGTGGGCTCGTAATGATAGGGCCCCTACCTTGTCAGACATCATATTTCCTTTTTGAAATCATAGTGGGAGTACATAATTATGTATATGACCCATTGTTCATAATTAGTCACTTTAGCAATTAATGTGTGGACCACTATTGTCTCTTTCTAACACAACCATTGTAGTTATTCCTCGTAATTAATGTCATATCTTGAGGAATGTGCTCAGCCGAGGTGGAACAACCATTGTAGTTGTTCCTCGACTATATACCTTGGACAAGTTCTCCTCAATAAGCCAATTTGGGATGAAATTCACCTCGGCGAGTGACATTGGGCTGAATGAAGCTCCTTGGTATGATATGGGTTGGGCTTGAGCGGACACCCTTTATTAACTGGGTATTCTCTATTTTTCATTTGGCCTATATGGCTAATAGCTCAATACCAAGTGGGCAATATATTACTCCCCACAAATATAAAACAATTAGATTAAATTGGTAGCTAGTGTTTGAGTTTAGCATTCATAAATATAACAGACCATATTCATTGATATCCCAAAAGCAACATCAATCAATTTCAATTTTTCATGTCTTTCAAATCTACTAATTATATAAAAAGCAAGCGAGAAGAGCTTTATCTACAATAGTTTTGTTTGATCAAGTTTTGTCTTTTGTTGAGCCAAAATGGTGAGTTTAGATGATAAATGAAAAACATTAATATTAAGAAATGTTAAGCTCACAATATTTTATTAATACTTTCACAATAAATTCTAAGTGGTTGATTATTACTAACTATTAGTGGTGGAAAAAAAGTAATTTCAGTGATAGATTCAAATTAAAACCAGTAATACCACCTAAGATTTGTTGTGAAAGTTTTCTAGAAATGTTGCAAATGCAACACTTCCCTTTTAATATTACCTAAAAGCATCAAAATGAGGAGAAACATAGGTTGCCAATTAAACTAGTAACACATTGGTAAGTCAATTGGTGAGCCAAAACTCACCGTTCTTTCTCCCTTTTTATTTTATTTTTTAAATATTCTTATGTAGTGACATTAATTAGAGATTTTAAGCTTGTTTTTTTTTTTTAATTTTATAAAAAAAATACCCCTACTAATTGTTAAACTTTAATTAAATCTTACGATTCCCATAATATTCTATTGTACTATATTAAAAATTTAAAATACCCCCACTCTTCATGTATTTTTACCATGACTTTTAGACACCTATAGGTTGTGGACTTTCTTTGGTTCACACCATGACTTGGTGCTTTTTTACACACAAACATAGGAACCCAATGCCAAGGTTCCAATTTATACATGATTTATGTATGTTATGAAACCGACTTTGAATGTTATGGTCCTTTGTTTCCGCAATGCTTCTAGCTTCTTCTTTCTTCTGACTGCACAGTTTTGGCTCTATAGGCTTTTAGGTTCTAGCGTCTTATTTTTATTTCCTGCCAAGACAACTTCTAGAACAGTAGGAGGAAAATTGTGGCTGAAGTTCAACTCGTAAAGGAGAAATGTAGAGAATTTCGGAGAGTGGAAGTTAGAGAGAAATTTATAGAATGACAGTGGAATTTCTAGAGACAGGAGAGGCGGTGTTGACTTGCGGCATGAGATATTTTTTTTTTTCCCCCGGAAAACAATGTATAAAAACTAAAAAGTCTTTTTTTTTAGTGTTTTTTATTGACTTAAAATAGTTTTCCATTAACTATTCTTTTTTGTTACTAAATATTAGAAAATGTGATAAATTATCTTTACAATTTATAAAAGATTTTTCATCAAAACAAACAAAGCATTAATCACCAAGATAACCATTACTATCTACCTCTTTCAGTCAAAAAAAAAAAAACCATTACCATGTACCTCTGTTTCTTCCTAACATATTTAAAATGTGATAAACTATCTTTACAATTTATAAAAGATTTTTGACCAAAACAAACAAAGCATTAATCACCAAGATAACCATTACCATCTACCTCTTTTAGTTAAAAAAAAAAAAAAACCATTACCATGTCCCTCTGTTTCTCCCCAACATATTTAAAATAGGCTTTGTAAGCTTTGTTTCAAGGCCACCATCATTGGCACACCGATGGCCACTTCATAGACGGACCCAGCAGCCTAACATTGGTCAACACGCGAGTGCAATTTTTTATAAGTATCCAAAATTTTAAGCCAATACCCTTTTAAATACAATCGTAATGCTTAGCAAAAGAAGAAAAGTGTAATTGTAAAAAAAAAAGAAAAAAAAACGAAAATTACAAAAAAAATTAAAGTACATTTTTGCCTTGAAAATTTGAGTTGTTTACATTTTTACCATTCATGTTTAATTTGCCTTTTTATTTTACTCATTCCATCTCAAATTGTTTAGCCTAGTTAGAAAAACTCAATTATTTAGAGAAACATAATTAACTAACTTATCTATTCGAAAAAAGTTAAAAATTTTCTAAATTACCCTTAAACAAATTTATTTTTCTTTGTTGAAGGTTTTTTTTTTTTAATTTTTTAATTTGAATAAAGATGACATGTATATCCGAGTTTAAAATTTAGGTTTTTAATTAAAAAAAAAATGCTCCCACAAATAAATTAAGAGCATAATAAGAATGTTTGTAAATTAATGATGTTTGAATTTTTAAACCGGACATAATGTTGAAATATCTTAAAATAAAATACAGCCCAAATAATTTGGGACGGAAGGAATACTATTTAGCCTTTAAAATATTATTTATCACCGCATACTCTTGATGCGATGGTCACTTTACAAGTATAAGTGCTTGTAGGGTGTGAAGGGCAAGGGGCGAAGTTCAAGTATCCAAGAGTAGCTTCACACACACATACACTAACACGACAGAAATATTCAATTTAATTGGTTTAGATCATGAATTGTATTTATTTTTATACCAGTTATCCTCAGTTATCTTGATTCTTTGTTTACTTTGAATCTTTGGTTTAAATTTTGAGACTAAGGCTTGGTTTTGTTGTTTGAATTTATGGTTTGTGTCTTCTGATTGTCAATTCTGCATAAACTTTTAAATTTAAATGATTCATTCAATACGCAGAACCCATTGGAGGAGAGATCATTGTTGCATGTGAATTAGGGATAGTTACAAACACTCCTAAAACTGCAATGGAGAAAGCACTAGATGAGCAAATGAAGTCTAGTAAGTTCTTAACATCATTGGACAATTCTCAGAGCAGAAGATGTTACTATACATCAATTCCCCGTGTTATCAAACAAAAAGGAATACATGGGCAAGAACTTACTTCCTTGAATATTGACAAGGTAAGAGATCTTAGAGACTTAGACATGACCTCAGCAGATTTTTCTACCATTTAGCATTTGCTGATTTAGGTTTTATATTCCACTTATCTGTTTAGACACAATTGTTAGAAAGTTTGCTGATAAAGGATTATGGAGGTTCTGAAGATGTACTTCTTGGAGAGCTGCAATTTGCATTTATTGCATTTTTGGTATGTGTATACCTTTATAAAACTTTCTTTATGTTGAAATTGCTGTTAGGTTTTATGACATCTGAAAATTCGGCAGATGGGACAATCACTTGAAGGATTTCTACAGTGGAAAGCTTTGGTTAACCTTCTATTTGGATGTATTGAGGCTGTAAGTATTCATTTGGCTAATAGTTTTCCATTGATTTGTTGAACAATTTTGTGAGATTGAATTTGTTCTGACCATCCTAATGTTGTGAGTAAACTTGAAAGGTGTAGGCATATTGGCTCCTTTTGTGCCACGTCATCTTATGCTTTCATAACTTTGGTTTAAAGAAAGACGCAAAAGATGATGTGATGATTCTCTTCAGTCCCAAAAACTTGACTTAGGCTTTGTTTGGATTCGCGGCACGTTTGCTGCGTTTCCTGCGTTTCAAATTTTTTTTTTTTTCCCTTCAGCTCAGCATGTATGGCACTGTTCATTAGCCTTAAACAGTGAAAATAGGCCAATGAACAGTGTAACACAATAATGAACAGTAACAAATATTTATTTTTTATTTTTTTCAGTTTTCAGCAAAATAAGTGATATCCAAATGCATACTTAATCTTTTGGTATAACTGAAAACATTGATACACACAAGTGTCATTGTTTTCATTGGTCTCAGAGCTTCATTTTCAAAAACATGTGTGGAATATTAATTGATTTAAAAATAACTCAAATCCATGTAGTTTCTTGTTACTTTGTGTAGGAATTCTAAGGCACTTTATGCTCTAGGGCCAAAGTTGTGGTTTTGATGGTGCAAATTGCCAAATTTCCTCAACTTTTGTAATTTAGTTGAACAAATGTGGTTGGAACGCAAACCGTTTCTTTAAATGATCTATCATACAAAAAACTTTTCTTAAAAGTTTCAGAACATCATTTTCTTTTGGTATTTGGACTTTAGGTCATTTCAGTGCTTTTATATCCTGGGACATCAATCTGTTTGTAGGTTTTACGATGCAGGAGCACAACCAGAGATTAATTCAATATTTACGTTTGGATTTTCATTGTATTACTTCATATTATAAGTTTTCATTTATTTAGTTTGAGTTATGATAGAGATTAAATTCCATATTCTTAGGTAGGGATTAGTTTGGCATTTGGATTGGTATTTGAGTTCGGTTAGAGTTCATTTCATGGATGTTTGTTTTTATCTCTTATTTTTCTGGAAGCTCTATAAAAGCTCTAGATGATTTATTTTGTAGGCAGACTATTGAGACTTAATGATATTTATTTGTGCAAATTGCATCTGTGTTTGGTCTGTGATTCCAAACAACCCTTAGGTGGTGAAGCATAGGCTGTCTTGCATAATTTTGCTATTTGATATTGCAAACAGCATTATTGTAATTGCGGCATTGGTTGTTGAATAGTGATACCATCATTGTTAGAATTAGAATGGCATAATCTTTGTTGGAGGTGACTCAAACATATTCGTTGATGCTATGTTGTGGAAGTTTTTAATATCTATTTATTGTAGAAAATTTTACTTGTTTCTAAAATAATTCATGGGTGATATCATGGCTGTATGTAGCTATATAATTAACATATTATTATGATATTGCTTGGAGTCCTATGTGGTTTATATTTAATAATTTTATTTTAATATTTTAAACGTTGGGAGGATTTTATTTTTGTTAAAATGTATGTCTGAAAGTTTATATTGTTTGCAGCCTTTTCGTACAAGGACTTAACTATTCACAAAGGTAATGCTCTTTTCTTATTTACTTATTTAAAAAAATTATTATTATTATTTTTAGTAAATAAGAGGAAAATTGGTTAAATTGTTATTATTATTATTTTGGTAATTAAAAGGAAAATTAATTTTTTTTAAAAATTTTTTGATAATTCGACAGTTATGATGGGGGAAGGGGATTTGAACATTGGATGTATTCATTTAAAACACCAAAAGGTGTTAGCTGAGCTACAAGACTTTTGGCTATTTTACTATCTGATTAAATATGCGGAGCAGTGGTAGTTTAGGTAGGGGCAGTTCTATATGTTGTTCAGGGGGTATTGGGAAGAAAAATTATTTATAAAAAATATTTTTTTACGAGTTTAATTTAATCTTAAAATACTTTTGCACACCTTGACTTAAATCTTGCACGCCCTGGACACCCAGATCACATATTAGCCAAACCCAAAACCAAACAACAACACAGATTTGACCATCCCCAAACCAAACAACATAGATCATAGATCTCTCTCTCTCTTTGATCTGATCTGATCTTTGAACTTAGTCTCATGAATCTTATCTCATCTTATCTCTCTTCTCTATTTTTTTTATCTCAGTCTCTCTGTCTCTAAGAGTAAACAGCGAATATTTGTGAGTTGTGAGTATCTCTCTTTTTATTATAAATTTGTATTATATGTGTGAGTGTGTTTGATATTGATTGTGCACATTATTTTTCAAATTCTTTTTTTATTGTTATAATGTTTCTTGTGTGAATTGTGGTGAGTGAATGTGTGGGTGTATAGTATAAATATAATATAACTTTTTTTAATTTAATAATTAGGAAATATTGAGTGTTTGTTACATGTGTGTGTATGTATTGTTGTCGTTATTATGTAATAATAACTTTTTATTATGAAGTTTCATTCAAGAAAAAAAATAGCAGAGTTAGTGATTGACTGATTGTTCAAGCATTTGATTGGTCAAGTAAACAGTGTATTATTTATGTATGGATGAGTGTGCTTGTGTGGGTCAACAACTAATAAAGTGCCAATGGGTTGAGTTTTGTCATTTAGTTAAAAATATTTTTATAAAAACAATGACAAATAGATAATAACAACTACGTACAAATAAAAACATTATACAAACTTGTCACACCTACCCACATTGACAATAAATAATGACAATTGATTGTAAAACCCGTAAAAGAAAATTGTAAAACTTCATGTGCGTGTTTATTTATTTATTTTTTTGTGTGTTGATAATTCGATATATTCAAGTTCTCTTTTGATAAAATTTTGTTTTCAATTTAAATTTTTTAATGATGCCCTGAAAAAAAATTCCTGGAGTTGCCACTGAGCTTAGGATGTTGCTATTAAGGCATATCCAAGATGCAAGTCAACCCTACAAAGCCTCTGGCCCTCTGCCAACTATCTTCTTTTTGTGATTTTGTTTTTCATTTCCTTGTTGTGCTCAATGTGGGGCCATTTTGTTTGATAGACTATAGGACCTGGTTACTTCGTTAATAATAACATCGATACACTAAATAAGAAAGGATAAGGTTGTTTGATAGTCTGGCCTAATTTTCAAAATCCTTATCAGTTTCAGTTCGCCTTTTGTTATATGTTTGTGTTATTGAAAGTTCTTATTTTAGTTACTTCTTTGAAGTCCTCTTCTTGCTTAAGGTTTTATTTCTTATTTAGTCCCTTATAATTTGAAGTATTTAACTATGATATTGGGCATGAAATTAGCTTCATTGGTTTATCAGGTTGTGACTAAACATCTGTAGTTAACTTGCATAGAATTTCCTTGTATGTTTGATTTGCCAAATTAAAATTTTTGATGCATTGATATTTGGGAGTATGGTGATTTGAACACTGGATGTCTAGGTTGGAAACACTAAGAAGTTCCAACAAATTAGCTACATGGCACTTGACAATTCGCCAAATTAAAATTGCAATTTCTTTCTTCATTTAATACTGATTAACACTCAATAAATGTAATTGTCCTATTTTTGCTGTTAGTTTTATATAGAGCTCTGACAACTTATAGAATTCTATGCAGTTCATTAAGGTTATCTACCATCAACTGAAATTTGGGCTTGAGAAAGATCGTACAGATTCCAGTGGTGCAGCAACCGGGCTATCCGCATTATTGGATGATTCATGGTTATCTGCTGATAGCTTTTTGCACTGTCTTTGCAAGGTAACTCTTTGAGGTTACTAATTCATTGTTTAAATGTATGATTGTGCTACCATGCTTAACGGGCATTTTTGTAAATTTACAATTTCCCTTGTTGATATAACTTTTATTGGCAAGTTAGATTTCAAGGCTTTCATTGATTGAGTGAATTGTTTACCTACTCACCAACATTTATTGGTCAATTTGAGCAACTTGCTTAAAAAGCAATAAAAATCATTGCTTAGTCAGTTTTAATCACATTGATTGAATTATGTTTCCAATGAACATTTTTACTCGTTAAAGAAGAAATGGAAGTTCATCACAGATTGTTGACTAATTGCTGAATGGAATTGCAGGACTTCTTTTCATTGATGCTAGATGCCTCATATGTTGATGGACATCTGCTGTCGTGGGTATGAACACTAATCCTGCTTCTTCATGTTTGATTCTCTGTTGGTTTGGAGGTTTGGGCTTGGGGCAACTTGCCAGGCTTTCATTTTCTCTTCATACACTTTCCTTTTAGGCATTAGCAATTGATTCTCTGTTTTGGTCTGCATAAGATTATGGATTTTTTCTACTCTGCAAATTAGATGTTGTATATTTATTACTTTAACTGGTTACATATAGATACAGAAATCTCTCGTTAATTCGAACTCAATCATTTATGATTTTAATTTTGAATGCTTAATTTTTGTCTCTTACCGTTACAAGTTCATATCTCTAGTGTCATTTGATTCATTTCATATTGGATAGCTAGATCTTAATACATTTATGGTATATTGAAAATTTAAGTATGTTTTAGGATGATATCTTGCAAATTGAAGTATGCATTTTTTGATTTCCCTTGAATAAGGATGTTTACTTTCTTATTTTAATAGATAGAGACAACTCATGTATTTTTATAAGATTGAATCAATAACCTTAGCCTTTATATGCTTTATAGTGGGAGACATACAATCAAGGCTAAACTACCGTCTACACTTTGTATGTTTGGGGTTGCTGTCCATCGACAATGAGAATTTGTAATTTACACCCTCAAGTATGAAATCAATGTCAATGTGGCCCTTCCATCGTGGTCTGTCTCATTTTCGCTATTAATCCACTCAAATATGACTTCATTACAAGGTGGTTGCAGTGATTTACCCTGGGTTAGCCTTTAAGTTTGTGGTTAGGCTCTGAGGTCTTTGGGCAATGGTGCTTGGATGGGTTGATTTTTGGGTTTGGGTTAATTTCTTCTCTTTTTATTCGAAAGGACGTAATTTTTTGGTGGATTAGCGGCAAGAATGAAAAGACGTCTAGGGACAAAATGATAGTGACCCCAAACTTAAAGGGTGTAAATCATATTTTAGTCTAGAGTAAAATTTTGTTGGTTACCTTGGAAAATAGTTGATTTGTCTTGGTTTTAAGTGACTGACAGCCTGATATGAATTTGTGATATCAGTGCCATACCTATAATGGCTAGTAATGGCTGAAATGCATGACACAAAGGCCAATAGTGGTCAATATTTGCCATATGGTATAAAGGCCAATAGTTGTCAGTATTTGATATTTTTCAACAGTCTATGATAACTTCAGTTGGTTCTAGTAAAATTTTGTGTCTGTGACTCCCAATCTTATGTAAGGGCCAATACACTCAATTTGAGCCACATTAGTTTTAATGCATTTTAACACTTTGGTTGAAGTCAGTTGGTCCATAGGCCATAGGAAAGGAGTTTGTTGAGCCTTCATTTGAGTGAAACTTCCCATAAGGGAATGTTAAGCTTTCACTTCTGCAATTTGCAAGTAGTTGCTTTCTGCTGATTAAGACAAATTGTAATGTCCTCTATTTTTATTATTATAGACGAGGAAACTTAAAGAGCTACTTGAGAACAATCTCGGGTGGGAGTTTCAGCTGAACAGTACAGTTGATGGAATATACTTTGAAGAAGATGACGAGGTTAGTGTGTATCTATATTAAAAATTTGATCTATGAACTTTCTCGCTCATGATCTCATCTTTGCTCATTGTTCAACTTTGCAGTTTGCTCCAGTAGTAGAGATGTTGGATGACCCAAGTTGTAATTAACTTCGGCAATTGAAGATAAGGATTGTAGTCCTCCATCCCATTACTGTAAACACATTTTAGTGATACCTAACTTGGTTTACAATATTTCAATTTCTTGCCAATTTTTAAGGCAAATTCTTTTCAGTTTTCACTGGTGCAGAAGATATAAATATTTTTGTATATTATGAAAAAAGACTTGGTATTTATATGTAAGATGTAATAGACTTCTTAGAATAATGGTTATGTTAAATTCTCTCATTAGCTATCAGCTTAAGATTTTGGCATAAATTGGTAATTGATTATGGTATTAATCACTTATTCAGGGAAAGTCTAGGCTCACACATAAGGAGGTGATAGAATAATGTCAAATTTTCTATTTCCTTTTCATTTTAAAGATGTACAATGTTCAAGCTTTTGGTGGTGATTTTGCATTGCTGATGTTCAAGATTTTCCTGTGACTTGATTTCATAATGATTTTTATTTGCCAAGAGCCTTATAGCTCAATTGACACATTCTAGTGTTTTTAATAAAAATATTTAGGGCTCAAATTCCTCCTCTTCATTGTAATTATTGAATTATCAAAAGTGAATTAGTATATTATTTATGTATGGATGAGTGTGGTTATGTGAGTCAACATAAAATAGAGTGCCAATGGGTTTAGTTTTGTCATTTAGTTTAAAATATTTTTATAAAAACAATGACAAATAAATAATGACAATTGCATAAAATAAAAACATTATACAAACTTGCCACACCTACCTACATTAACAATAGATAATGGCAATTGAGATTGGACAAACAGAAAATCTCTAAGAACTCAAGCAAAAAAATATATATATTGGATTGTCCATAGCAATTTTAAAATACAACAAATTTACAAATAGTAATGACAAGTGTGTCACAAAATTGAATTGAACCTTTTTTTGGGAGAAAAAGAGAAGAAAATCTGAACACCAACAGCAAGCAAAGATTGAAGGTAAATGTACCATTGTACTGTCCATCGAAGGCATCATGGGTTTAGTTTACTACAAGCATACATTAGAGTAACGCATATATTAATATCCATATTAATATCCAAATACAATTTGATAAGATAAGAAATGTAAAAAAAAAAAAAAAAAAACCCATTAAAAAGAAAAAAAAAGGGGGAGAAAGCTACCTTTATAAATAAACTTTTTTCTGAAGCGTGTTAACGTTGCCATCTCAGCGTTGACCAACCTAGCAACATTTCAGTTTTCGTAGCGATCCCCAACCCGTCGAAGTCGATGATGGTATCTCTGGTTGAGAATAGATCTCAAGGTTGGGGATGTGAGATATTTTATGCCAATCCTCTCCACTGTCTTTCTTGCACCGCTTCTCCAGATGTGGACATCCACTAATATACAATGTTTTGAGTGCCGTAAGATTCTGTAGCTCGTCTAGTATAGACATTAGATTAGGGCAGTACCCAATTCCCAAATATGAAAGCGATGTGAGGCATCCAATCTGCTTAGGCAGAGAAGATAAGTCTTCACTGAACAAGATTTGCAAATAACGGAGAGCAGTTAGATGTTGAATACCCTCTGGCAATGAAATTAACTTCGGACACCCGCTGATAACTAAATGCTCAAGTGCAATTAAATATTGAATTCCCTCAGACAAAGAGCAGAATTTGTTGCAGTTCCAAATGGATAAACTCCGTAGTGAAGATAAGCCCTGCAAACCATTCATTGGTAAGGACAAAAGATTATTACAGTTCCATACGTACAATTCCCGTAATGAATGTAAGTTCTGCAGTCCTTCTGGAAGACTTTTGATCTTGTCACAATATTTAAGACTAAATTCATTCAACGCAGAAAGATTATCCAACTGATTAGTCAGTGACTTGAGATTGGGCATTTTGGAAATCTCCAACATTTTAAGCATCTTATGATTTTGCAACAGTCCATTTGGAAGAACTGTCAATTCATCATCCATGTCTTCAATCACAAGGGAAGAAAGTGAAGTGAGATTCATCACTGACCTAATTAACATTGCATTGTTTCTTCTCATAGTCAAACCTGTAATGGAAGGAATAATAGGAATTCCAACCAACTTTGGGCAATCCGTGATATCTAATCTGCTTAGGCAGGGAAAATTTTCTCCTCCAGTCATTGTTCTCCATTCCTCCAAATCACGCATATTATGGAGCCAAAATTCCTTCAATGAGGGGAATGAAATTGCACCGTCTCCATGGAACTCATTGTCAATATATTTCACGGCATGCCAGCCAGTTATTTTAAGAACCTTGAGGAGTGGTACTTTGCCAAGAAGTGGCAAATGTTCACATCTTTCCCAACAATCTAGTGAAATTTCAACCAAATCACAAAGAGCTGAATCTTGAATCCATGTTGGAATTTTTGAACCATGATAGTTGTTTATGGACAGTTTTTTCAGATTTGAATGAGGTTGGAGACCATCAAGAACATCTTCAACATGGTCCGGTACTTTGCTTTTTTTGTCACTCTGCCAAACCAAACTTAGCGAATGAAGATTTTTTTTTCCAATCAAATTTGCACTTTTGGCCTCCTCTGAATTTATGACATTATCAAGTTCCTTTATTGTCAACTTGTTCCGAAGGTCTAGCCCTTTCAACTCACTTACTTGATAGCCATTTTTCTTGCCAGCAATGAAGAAGCTCAATGATTGGAGGCAAGTTAATTGTCCCATTCGTTCAGGCATACGAGTAAGAGAATGACAACCGGTGATGCCAAGATACATGAGGCTTTTCATGTGTTTCATACCTTTGGGTAACTCACAAAGATCATCACAGTTGTCTAGTTTCAGAGTTTGTAGGTTCAAGAGGCAGGTTGTTGATTTAGGTAAAACTTTGATATTAGACCCAGACATGTCAAGATACCTCAAATGTTTTAAATTGTTGATTGATCTTGGTGCTTCCTGACGCTCAAATCTAAAATCCAATACCCGAAGATACTTTTGTTTCAAGAAGAATGGCAGAGAAGCTTCACAATCAAATGCATCAATGCATGAGCGTAGAGATCGAACTTTACGTAGGTCCTCGTTCGAAGAAATGTCTTGTGATGAGATCATGTCAAAAAACATATGAAAAATCCTGCCTTCAACCTTCACATTTTTACTGGATTCCACTGCAATGCATTCATGCCTCATAATAGATTGAGCAAGGTCATGCATAAGGTCATGCATTTTACACGTTATATAGCCGGGATACCCCTCGACATCTTGAAAGAATGACCTCCGTACTAATTCATTGAAGATATCTACACCAAAATCATACAACTCTGATGGTCCTTTGGAGGGAATAAAACCATTAGCCATCCATAGTTGTATCAACTTATCCATCTCAAGCTTATGATCTTTGGGAAATACACAGCAATAAGCAAAACATTGCCTTAGATGTGGGGATAGATGGTGATAGCTCAACATAAGGGCAGGTAGGATGAAATTCTCACTTTTCGGTAAATTCCAAATCTGACTTTCTTTCACAATTAACCATTCACTTTTCGTTCTTTTTGAGCACACAAGGCTTCCAAGAGCATTTATTGCTAGAGGTACGCCTCCACACTTCTTTACTATTTCCTTGCCAATTGATTCCAATTCTGATCTTTCTTCTACCCTTTCCAACCCAAATGCACGTCCTTTAAATAAGGACCAAGATTCATCCTCTGACAAGCATCCAATGTGGTGTATAGGAAGTACTGTGGCCATCATCAGTGCAATTTTTGCAATCCGAGTAGTCACTATAAGCATACTACCTTTCGCTCCACACATCAACGTATGTTTTAGGCGGTCCCATTCCTCTTGGTTCTCATTCCAGACATCGTCCAAGACAAGCAAGAATTTTCTCCCACGCAATTTTTCTTGCACCTGTTTTTGTAGTGGATCCAACTCTGAAAGACTACATGCACTACCATCAATGGATTCTATGATTGCCCTTACTAACCTTCTTGTCTGGAAATCAACTGATACACACACCCAAATTCTCAACTCAAAATGCCTCTCCACCCTTGCATCATTATAGATTAACTGTGCAAGCGTTGTTTTACCCAAGCCCCCCATGCCCCATACAGCATAAATGGCCAGATTATCTTGATCATCAGACACATTAGTGAGCAACACTTCAATGATCTTTTCTTTTTCCTCATCTCTTCCATAAATTTTACTTTCATTCACAAGTGAGCCAGTTTGTCTTTTTTCTACATCAAAAGCTTCCATGTTTATATCTCCCTCTCCCAAGTGAAAAGATCTCTCCCTAGAAATGGCATCCAGTCTATCCCTCACATTCTTCAATTCACGGGCCATTTTCATGCGAAATATAAGTCTGTTTGGAAGAGAAAAGAAGCTACTTACTTGGCTTGTCGCACCTTTCTCTCTCTCCACCTTTCGCATTAGAGCTTCAGTTGCAAACTCGTCCAGAACATTATCCGCATCACGAGCTACATCTTTAAGCTTTCCCAGCCAATCCATGATAACTTCATTGTTCCACTGCTTCTCCTCTGCATATTTGACAACGGATCTGATGGCAGACATCGTGCTCTTAAGATTGTCAAGCTCAGCTCCCAAGCCCCAAGCAACTCCAAATTCTTGAAGTGCAGAAGTATTCAAGTTCCCCACCACAGTGCTCACCAAGGCAGAAAGAAGTAAGTCCGCCATATGATCTCTCTTTCACTCACTCTAGTAATAAATTGCTATAGGAATACAGGATAGTTGAAGAGAAGTGAATCGCCAGAAGGGAAATGCTTTAATCAGCTAGAATTTTGCTTCAAGGCCAAATTTACCTGTAAGTCTTTCTACCTTTGGCTCCACTGGGCGTGGACTTGAGTTGACTATGGCATATTCTCTTTTGGATGGTATATTCCTAGTGGGATTTTAATTAATTTTCGCATCTTTCTTTCCTTGTCACTGCAGCAAGCTTTTTCACATCTGGCTCCACTCTCCACACGGCTTTGACTAAACTATCCATTTGTGCATTCCAGATCTACTCCAGTTGATTAGTGATGGCCCACGAGGTTTTTTTTTTTTTTTTTTTGAGAAAAGGCCCACGAGGTTTTTATTTTATTTATTTTTTTGAGAAACACGTATATAAGTGTTTGGTATTAGCACTTAAAAATATGTGTTTTGTTATTTGAAAATATATGTAAAAATATATGTAAATGAAAAAGCGTGTAAAAATACTTATAATGTTGTTTAAAAAACTAAAAATTATTGTTTGAAATAGTGTTCCAAACACACCTAATTATTATAACTCAAAAACTCTTGTTGCCATAATTTTTTATGGGTCGATTGTAATTGGTAAGTATGATATTTACATGAACGGATCAATTTTTTTTCTTTTTAAATTGCATCAAAATTGTTACAAAAATTATAGCACAAATATATGTGTAAAGACTCTCTCTTTATCCTTAGAAAGTAGATTTCAATTTTTCATACATTTGGCCTCGTTTGGTATACCCATTCAAATATATATTTTTAGTTTTTAAATAATATTACACGTATTTTTATATATGTTTTTAGTTTTTACACATTTTCACATATATTTTTACACATTTTTTCTCTCACACGTATTTTCATATATGTTTTTAGTTTTTACACATTTTCACATATATTTTTACACATTTTCACATATATTTTTACATATTTTTTCACTCACACGTATTTTCACACATATTTTTAGTTTTTAAATGCATATACCAAACACCCTTTAATTGCTAAAACAAACTAAAACTAAAAGATAATAGAACTACTCCTCTGTTACTTTATAACCCAGTAATTTCTCTAAGGATCAATCAACTGCTCCACCAATTCTGTCACATTGGATCCATCCATTTTGATTTACACGGAAGAATCAAATTTTAAAAAGCATGATCAATTAGTATTTGTTTATGACTTTGGGGTTGATGACACTGTCGCTGTCATATTACTTTCTCTTCACCCTGTCGCAGTGTTGTAGCTTTTGTCCTTTGCGTTGTTATCCACATGAATATTAAGTGGAAGTCATGACTACTTCGGTCTAAAAGCGCTTCAATGAATAAGTATTTGTTAATTGAATTGTTATGCAGTAGCCATGGTTTGAAATTGTGATACAGGGTATTTTATTTGTTACTTATAGAAAACTAATTTACTAGGTTTTAATTTTCTAGACCTATAATTTTATCAAACAAAAACTTCAATTGCACATGCATTTCATTATCTTATTTTTATTTTATTTCTTTTTTTGTTTAAAAGGGTGTTTATTAAAAAATAAATAAGCTAAACATCGTAGTTAGACTGATGATATTCATTATCACTCTTAAAAGTTTTTAGTGAGTAAATATTACCTTTATAAAATTGGTTCTAAGAAACTATCATGAAAAAATTAATATTTCATATGTTAAATAGTTATTCTAAGTTTGAGTGTAATTAATTTTTTTATATAAATGAGATTAGTATTGTATAACATGTATTTTTGAATATATGGTTTTATGGTTACTCAAAAATATCAAACAAAGCACAAATCAACAACTAACTTATTTATATATATTCATTAATCAAATGTGGCAGATGTTTTCTGTAGGACCTGCTTTTAAGGGAATTCAAATGATTCCTCCAACTTCTCATTTTCTCTTTATTTATGTTACCTAGTAAGGGAGTAGAAAATTTATTTTCTTAAAGTGTCAATTTCCTATTCCAAAGTTATGTAATCAAAGTCATTTCTGATCCTTGATAGAGAATATTGATTCTAAATATTTTTATAGGTATAACAAAGGGTTTAGCTTGAGATCTGATAGATATGATTTTATTTATGTTACCTAAGGGCGTGGAAAATGATTTTTCTAACTTAAGATGTCAATTTCCTCCTCGAAGTCCTAAGAGGGTGGTGTTCTTTATGTGGACAGCAGCTTTGGGTAGGATCCTTATGTTGGATAATCTTACAAGGAGGGGTTTGCCATTAGAAAATTGGTGTTGTATGTGTTGAAGGAATGGGGAAATAGTGGACCACCTCTCAATTCGCTGTGATTTTGCTCATGCGCTCTCAGATGTATTTCAGATGTTTGGGATTCACTGACTCATGCTGGGGTCTACTGCAAGTCTATTGTTTTGTTGGAGAAACTGGTTTGGGAAATATGGCTCAGATGTTTGGAATATGGTGCTATGCTGTTTGATGTGGATTATAGTGGAATTGTTGTTCACAATGTTCATTCATTTTTTAGTTAGACCTTCCACTTGATATATTTTGTGATTTTTTGTATGCCTTTTGATCCTTAGTGTTTATCATTGTGAAAAATAAAGCTTTATCTCTATCAATTATAACAATGAGAGGTTTTACTGATTTAGAATCAAATATAACAAGAAGCAAATGCAACGATGTATAAGCATCTCTTGTTTATTTAGATTAGTGTTAATGTCTCACGTAAATGACTTTCAGCAACCATGTGCCATTTCTTTTTAATTAATTCATGAATTTTACTTGCAGAGGCAATTAGCATTGATGCCCAAATCAGAGCTATTGAAGTTGCCCCATGAATGAAGGTTGAGGGCTCGAGGCTAAGCTAAAGCATCAGTGGGAGAAAAAGTAAAGCTGTTAGGGTTGAAGTCCAAATTAGAACATTTAGATTTATTTATCTAAGCTAAGATGATGATGAGGTTAACGTGAATGTAAATGTGAGGATAGGGATATTTTTTCCCCTCCTTAATTTGAACTCTCTTGTTGTCTTTGACGAAGAATGTATTTTTTTTTTTCACTCTTTGTTTATATTTGTATAGTAGAGCAAAATTGTTTTTCTTTAGGTGCAAGTCTTTTTTATGTGATATTTATATGATAGTAGAGGGAGAAGAGATATTGGTTGTAAATGACTAATAGAAAGGAAATGCAAAAATATTGAACCTATTTTTCTCTTTATGTCTAAGAGATGTCTAAGAAAATGGGGCAACTCCATGATGTTGCTCATGAGCATGGGATCCCAATGATGGCACTTGAAGAAGCTGTTAGGAAAAATAAATTAATCTTGGTGATCTAATTTCTGTAACAAAATGATTATTTCAATGCAAATCAATGTAATGCAATACCCACACACAAACACAACTATCATTTCAATGTAAATCAATGTAATGCCATTGATCTTACAAAAAAGATATTGATTTGATGTGATTATTCGAGTATTCAGTTATTAAAAATCAATTTAATGCGACTCCCACACATTGACACAACTATATCTAAAAATTAATGTAATGCGACACCTATAGTTGATGATAGGCACCCAACTAATAACATAAACTTGATAACTAACTAGCAAACAATGTAATCCTATCCTCTACACGTCCAAAAGTTTAGGAAATAAGTTGTTAATAATTTTTATCTCCAACAAACGAATCCTACTGGCTAAAGAAACCAGCTAGCCTTCAATCTTGAACCTCATCACTTATCCATCTCATCCAAAGCCAATAATGACAGCTTATTCATGTTCAACTTGTTGATCCTCATCCTTGCCTTGTTACTCATCCTCATCTTCATCCTTGGCAAGCTGAGACTCCCTCTCTCCAAGCAAGTGTCTTCCAAGTTTGTCTGTATCATAACACAAATAATTAGGTTAATGTTCATCAATAAAAATCTATTATCTAACCACTTCAGGGTAACATCTATCTAGTATAGGACTATCTAGCCACTGCTACAGCTATTGTGTACACTTGTAGATGTTAGTTACAGCAGTTTCAAGTAGTTATAGCTGGTTACATGGCTGTTACAGTTAGTTACTTTTTAATTACTTAGCTATTGGGAATTGTGTAAGTGAGATGCTAATTGTTAAGTCATCAATGAGAATTCAGTTGTTTGTTCAGTTCTTTCCTTACCATTCCCTCTCTTCTCAATCTCAATTTCCATCTCCTTGTGCAAGTTCTTAATCCACCATTGCATCATTAACTGTATTCAGAAGTGCATTAAAAAGCGCAAAAGTTTGCTAACAATAAAGGCTAATGATGCCCAACTTCTATCTTTATTTAATAAAAATATAAAACTCAATAGTAAAATAGGCAATGGAGAAGGCATAACATGAATGATTTATCGTATCAATTATTACCTTTAATTATGAAAATAAGAATTTGTTCACGAAGGCATAACACCACTGCCCATGCATATATGCCAAGAAAGTAATGTGGGAAAATCAAAATTTTGCAAGCAACCAAAAAACAAACGCAAATGAATGAAAATTCAAACTCAAAGAGAAATTTATGAATCAATTACCAAATATCAATATCTAAGTGTGACAAATCTATACCAATATGGAAAATTTATAAATGAAGAAACAAAAAACACTTGGAGGATTCCAATCATAAATCCAAGAATAGCATGCATTTTATCAAATAATTACATAAGTAATCCCAAGATTCCAGAAAAAACCAAATGTATGTAACATTTCAACTTAGATTCACTTCGCACACCGTAATGCATGTATATATGTAGAGACCAAAAAGATCACAACACTAACAAACAAGGAACAAAACTTATAGCATGGTCATTGCACTAATTTTGATCTAGTGTACAGAGCATGATAGCATGTCCAAGATTGAGTCTTGGTGATTGAGCTAAGCTTCTCTCATGGAAATAAACAAATTTCACGAAAGGTCCACACCCAAATTCTTTAAAGATGACAAAGCCTTTTCTTTTCACTGGGATATTTTATCAAACATGTTGAGTATAGAAGGAATGAACATAAACTGTGATATCAATTGGCCATGAATTCCTAAATACCCAAAACAAATACCATTCAAGAAACATCATTCCATCAAACACTAACCATAATCATCAAAGAGATCAACATGGGTATCAAAGGAAACAAAAAAAAAAAAAAAAAAAAAAATCATCAAGAACATCCATGGTAGAAAATTTCATGGCCAAGAAAATTCGGGAAATTCGTCATACCAAAACATAGGGAAATAGACTCACCCCATTCATTGCTTGAAAGATTTGTGATTGCTTGAATCTTGGAGCAAGAATTATCATCCTTTGTTGGAGGAACAACATACCTTAAGATGTAGAAGGTTTTTAGATTGAACATTAAAGCATTTGTCTATCCAGGATGAGAAGGCCACGGATTACGGGGAGGAAAGGTGAAGCGATGAGAGGGGCAGTACCGAGGTTGCCGTCGCTGCCCAGTGGGAATTGTAGAAGATGACCCAACTTTGGCAAAAATTCATTTTGTTTGGCGTTTGGGGAAAATGATCCCATGGAATAGGAAAACGTATTATGATATTCCATAAACCAATTTGGAAGTTTTCAATGCGAAAATTTCAATACCCGCCCATTTTCATCTTAAATTTGAATGTATCTCAGAATTGACGGGTTAAACTGACCTTAGAATATCAAATTGAAGTGGAATGACATGGCAAATAAGCTTATGTCATCAGTTTTTAACGAGGTGTCTTTTGTTTATTGGCTGGGACTACAAGGTCAGCAAGCTGACTTTGTAGTCCTAGACTAGCTAAGAATTTTCCAATTTTTCCAATCATCTATATCTATATATATCTAAAAGCTGAAGTGTAGTATTTATTATTGCTACACTCCAGTTAAGCCACATTATCACCACATCACAAAGTTTTTATTTTCCTTTTTTTTTTTTTGGTTTCCATTGCATATATTCTTTTTAATCAATCCCATTCTCTCTCTCAACTCATCATCTTCCCATCAAACAAACAGCTAATATTTGTACTATGAACGACTTTCCCATTGAATCCAAATTCCTTTAAATTCAGCAATCAATCATTCTCTCTCTTTGACTTATCATCTCCTTATCAAAAAAATGGCTTCTTTCTCCCATCAAAACATTCAATTGCCTCATTTTGGATTTAAAGCCCACTGATTTAATTTATTTTATATATATATATATATATAGGTTTTGAATTGCTTTCTTTTCACCCCATCAATCACCAAATTACAACTAGAATTGGAAGGTCCATTTGAGGTCAGTTTTTCTTTTTCTTCCCTTGAACTTCTTTGCTTTTTGCCACATTTTTTTTATGATTTGTACTGGATTTTCTTTTCTAGGGTTGTAAATACCATGTTTTTTTTTTTTTTTTTTTTACTTTTTTCCAATTTTCAATTGGTAGTCTCTCTCCTTGTATTCATGTTTATAATTTTTCTTTATATTATTATGTTTTACCCATTAAAATTGTTAGTGTCTAAAGAATTGGAATGCATTTTATTGATTTAGTACATGATCATTTGCCTTCCATTTGTTTATTTTATTTTCTGAATGGCTTTGTAATTTATAAACTAAATACTACATAAATTCTTGCTACTTTTCTTTTAATCTTATTTAAATCTATGCTAATTTTTAACTTCTCAAGATAACTTGGATTAGAAAACAAAATATTATGATTGATAGGTATGAACCATATGTTATTCCTCTTTTTCTTTGTATTTGGGATTATAAC
Organism: Lithocarpus polystachyus; assembly: GCA_033629205.1. NCBI lineage: Eukaryota > Viridiplantae > Streptophyta > Magnoliopsida > Fagales > Fagaceae > Lithocarpus > Lithocarpus polystachyus. Next base: position 6,180,459 of record CM066172.1, read on the forward strand.
TTAGTTTAATATGGTTATTTTCATTAATTTTTTGACAAATTACAATGTAATGGTTTGTATTGAATTTTCTTTTCCAAGGTTGTAAATACCATGTTTCTTTTTTCAATTGATATTCTATTTTTTTGTATTCATATTTACAATTTTTTTTTTTTTTACATAATTGCTTTTTACCCATTAAAACTGTTTGTGTTTAAAGAATTGGAATTTGATTTAGTACATGATAATTTGCCTCTCATTTGTTTATTTTATTTTCTGAAGAGCTTTGTAATTTTAAAATTAAATCCTACATAAATCCTTGCTAATTTTCTTTTAATCTCATCTAAATCGATGCTAATTTATAACTTCTAAGGACAACTTGGAAGAGGAAACAAAATATTATGATTGATAGGTATTGACTGTAAGGTGTTCTTCTTTTTCTTTGTATTTGGGTACCATTTATCTTCTAAAAAAAAAAAAATTCTTACAATTTATAACTATTGCATCCATTTTATGATTGTGGACATGCATGTAATATTTCTTTATGTTTCCATGGTAATGCTAATGTCCATTACTTTTGTTTAATAGTTCTTATGTGATAAAATGGAAACAAAGTTTGGATAAATTGCTCAATGACTTCTCCAAAAATGCAAAATAATGTTAGCTTTCATATGAAACCAACAAGATTCATTTTCATGTTCTAATAAAAATTATACATTTTTCATTTTTTTAATTGTATTGTGTTTTGATACATATCTCACACTATTATAACGTATTACAAAATATTTTGTTATATATAATAATTGTAATTAAAATGCAACATGTTTCCTCGCCAATACACACACACACACACACACAAAATCAAGATAAATACTTCTTTACTTACATAAAATTTATTATATATATTACAATATAAGCACATTATTATGAGATTAGTTTGGGACTATTATTAATTAATCTCAACTATTATTCTTATTCTTTACTTAACAAAAAATAATATGACATCAAAATTATCCTGCGCATTGCGCGGGTCTGCGACTAGTTGCCATAAAAGATAGTGACCTAGATACTAGTGACTAGAGAAAAGTAGTTTGTGAGGGCTTTGATCTGTTGAGTACATATATGGACATTGTACTTTTTACTAGAATATACTGTTCTCACTATGATGTAAAATTTCTAGCTGTATACTCATTTGTATAAAGAAGAGTACTTTGACAGATTATATTGATTTATGGTAATTTTAGATTATCTTTTGGTACATCTCATGTTGCACTCTTTCTATACTGAAAAATATCTATTTATGTAAGGACTAAAATAAAACAATCTACGAAGTTAAAATGTGTTGGAAAAATAAAACATGGTTTTTGATTTCTGGCACAAAGTAGTTTGGATAAGGCACTGCTGTTACCTATTGTAGTTGATGCAGCTGCGGCTGCTACTGGTGACAATTATGGTTAGGTTAGAAATGAGTTTTTGTACAAGTAAATCTGTATGTCATACTGGCTTTATAAGCTCAAGGACACTCAGTTTAAAGTGCCCCATAAGCCAAATATTAAAGAGATTATAGACTTAAATAGAAGATTTGAAGAGAATAAACTATGGCTTGAGCTGATAAAATATCCATTATCTGTTTATTATATTTAGGCTTCAAGTGTCATAGATTTTTTTTTGATAGATAAGAATAATTTTATTAAAGAAAGGCTACTTCATGTACAAAGATCACAAAGAAGCCTAAAGAACTACAACAAGAAAAGATCATGTACATAAAGACAGCATATCCATAAGAGTAAGTATGGAATCACCGTTCATAAATCTCTGTGCATGGGACCACTCATATAAGGAACTAGTAAACGTTGCTAGCAACTGAGACCCATACTTTCCGCATCTTCAAAGATGCGCTGATTATGTTCCCTTCATATGGTCCACATCAAACATGATGGAACCATATTCCATATATTTGATGAATGCCTAACAACCCAATTCCTCCATCTAAACAAAAGGTCACTAATTGTTTCCAGTAAAACCCAATGAATCCCAAAGGTTCTAAATACATGGCTCTACAAATCTGACACAACATTGCAATGAAGCAATAGATGGTTCTAAGTGTGATAAATATACAACAGTGTTTCTTTGTTGCCTTTTGGCTTAAGACTAATAGGTGAAGCAAAATAATCCTGTCTTAGAGAATGGTAATGTCCCTCTATATATCTTTTTTTGCCCTCAAAATGGGGAAAAACATTTTCATGTATATCTAATTGATATTTGGATTTTCATGGCTAGTCTGTGATCCAGTGCTGGGTGATGAAGGAAAGCTCTATGTCCCTTCAGAGCTAGTATCAGTATATCGTGAAAATTATGTTTTTTAATTTGATATCCATTGATATGTTTTTTAATTTGCATACCTATCATATCTTATCCTTTTCATATATACAATTTGGATATGAATTTTGGAATATTTGGATGTTATTGACTACTACTAAAGCTAAAAATTATGTTAGACCAATATCTTTAACTGTGTTTGGATTTTGTCAATGAGATCGTGAATATGGGACAGCTGGAGTAATCATGAATAATTACCAATTGATATTAATGTTCTTAATGCAAAGGTTATATAAAAATTGATGTGATGGTAACGTTTTGGTATTCCTTTATGACTAGGTTGTCCCAGTGGCTTCAATGTTGACTCCCAACCAGTTTGAAGCAGAACAGTTGACTGGATTCAGGTATCTACTAGTACCTTGATAGGGTTGGTGTAGCTTATCTTTTTGAGTATGAGTCTTTTACATCTTGATATGTCTAGATATACCATATAGGTCATCAATATATGATTCTCATTTTTCCCTCTTCTCTGCTTGTTTCGGATTATTGGAAATTTGCATGGAAATAAGTTTAGCAGATAAAAGTTAACTAAATGAATAGAAAAGAAAGAGTAAAGTGATGAATAGAAAAGAAAGAGTAAAGTGTTCAAAAAATTGGAATATGAAAATTTAAAAGGGTCAATATCTTTGCTTTCCCCTAACTTGTGTGTTATTTGTTGGCTTCTAATCCAGTCCTTAACTACTTTTATGGAAGAGTATAATTAGTTGATATTATCTCATACAAAGTGAAATTAACATAGATGTCCTGTGTTATTATGCTGGAGTAGATTGCATTTTGCACCTGTTTTGCCATTCACTTACTCTTTCTATTAGGAGCGCTCATCCTTCCTCCTCACTTGCATTTATATTTTTCTTTAAATGTGTGTATTAATATATAAATACGTAAGAGTTGAGTTGAACTCATAAACACATTAAATTTCACCTATAAGGTTTTTTATTTTTTGTTCTCGTATCCCCATTTGAATCTACTACTACTTGAAGTTTTAGACTAATAAAATTTTAGAAGTGAATCTTAGTATATATTATAAAAGATAAGCTTGTATTCTTTTCTCTATCCTTTGCCTTTGCACTGCTGTAGCTGGTGCCAAAGGATGTGATATACTTGTCACAGGATTGGCTCTGAAAGAGATGGTCGGGAAGCTTGTAACATCCTTCATGCCACAGGCCCATCAAAGATTTTGTTATATCATAATATATTGAACCCTCTAAGACCTATGATTCTTTCACTTCTTTGAATATGGGAGTCTAATTTATGTACCATGGTAAATTATCATTTGTCTATTGCTATCCTGCAATGGTGAAGTTGGAGTACCTTTTGTACTAGGGTTGCAACTTTCTTAGTGCTTTGTAATTGAAGTTATTTACTAATAAAAAAAGCTGTTGATATCTGATTACAAATGTGTCCAAGTCAATGAGGCAACCAAATTTGTATGGTACCAATATCTGGTAAAAATGGTCACTCAAGCTTGTGATTTTAATGCTTATTTGCAATGAAAAGAAAATATTAGCAAATGCAGAAGAATATAAACTGCTAATGGTCTTGTCTTCTATGATCTGCTATTAAATATGGTATCTATAAGCTCTCGTATTAAATATGGATTCCTAACCCCTTTAAACAAGCCTGCTCCACGATGCACATGGATCATTGCAAAGAACTGTAGATATAGTCTTAATGTCTGGAATCTACAGCATGCTGCAGTTAAGTGGACATTATTAATACAGGGCATCATTATAGGCGTGCTGTAGCACTCTGTCTTAGAAGTAATCACATGAACAAGTTACTGGATGAAGTGAAATCCTTTTTGATGGGAGGATTCATAGCTAACTTTGGATGCACTAATTATATCATTTCTGCCAGTCTCCCCAATATGTGGGTATTTGCACTTGGTGGTCAGACTACATGATGAGGAAGCATTGTTTTTTTTTGGCATTATGATAATAAAAGCCTAAAGCCTCACCTAATGCCTGATAAGTAATCTGTCACCTCCATTAGCTTCTTAGTAATTAGTCTATGCAATCATGAGAATCCATTATGCTTTCTCAGAAATGGTTAGCGTTTTCCTGGGTTATGAGATTTTCCATTAATTGAATCCATAAATCAACAAAATGTGATATGCTGAAGATTGCATGCTTATCATGGCTAATAGAGCATCAGATAAGTCCATTAAATAAGCACTATGGTTTGTCTTTTTTGAAGTCTGTGATGCATTTAATGAGTCTAGATTCTCCAATGTTTGTATTGGTAGCATTAAGAAATTTGCGTGTTAGTTACACTTTGCAAACACAGCACTTCATGTTGTGTAACTTAAGCTTCCCTCCCTTATAATACTATATAAACATTTTATAAATGCCGAAAATTGGATGGGCTGATATGTCAAATTAGAAGCTAAGACGTGATGGTCAATTCAATGTCTATTCTAAGTAAGGCCCCTTGGAGTATTTGGGGTTGTAAAATTCATAGAAATGGTGCATTTTTTATTTTACGGTGGCATTGGGAAAATTTTAAACTAATTAAACATAATATCATTCTGATGAATCGATGTTGTATGGTTGCTAATGACCATTGGTCTCTTTGTGACATATACGGTTAATTGGGTGATGTGTTGAGTGGTGGTTGATCTGTTTTTTTGTTGGCAAGGAATGTTTGGAAGATATAAAAAATCTGCTTCTATTGTACCTTTAATGGCATTGAGAATCAATTGAACCTTTAACGGAATTGAGTTATCTACTCTTGACTTCACATTCTATTTTTATAATTGGTTTGAGTTGTCTAATGCATTTGGTAATGTTTCTTATATTTCTTTTATAGATTCATTGATAATATTTCATTGTAATTCTTTGGGGGATTCCTTTCTACAACCTGTATACTTAGGTTTCTCCTCTTATTAATAAAATTTTCATATTAGTAATTTTTTTTTTTTTTTTTACTTACCAAACATAAAAATTAATTTAAAAAAGAAAAGTAAAGAAAGGAAAATGTAAGGAACTTGTCCATGAACTTCAAGCATAATACACCTCCCTTTATCACTGAATTTTAAAGTATAATGTATATATTCTGATTGATCGCAGGTGGTGATTACAAGCATAGTTATTGATGGCAGTCTTCATCTTATCGGTAGTCATCAGAAGGAGAAGGTAAACCTTTGTATTAGATGTAGTTACGGTTTGAGATTTCAACTATGGCTTAAACTTGGTAATTCTGGAATCTTAAGTGTGAAATTGTGCTACTATTTCCTCATTGGACATCATCACATACTTTGAGATGCTTAATTATATTATTAGCTAAGTATTGATTCTTTGTTGGAATATATTTATCTCTTCTGGCTTTACTTATATATATATATATATATATATATATATATATAATTTGGAATATTGACTCTCTTGTCCATTGGTATGCGTAATAGGATGTGTCTATGTTATTTTTTTCTACTTTCATTAGAAATGCCTGCTGGTCTTCTGGTGTGTGCCACTAAGAATATACCTAACGGGGGGCTCCAAGGCATGTACAGAGATTGCTCCAAGGCATGAACATAGATTGCTTAGCTCGTCAAGGGTGAATGCCCTTGGATTACTTTACATAGCATAGGGCTCTTCATTAGAAATGTTCCCTGTGTTATCTAAAAAACTAAGAAGAAAAAGTAGAGAATACACTTGTAGGGACTCATGTATCTGCAATCACATTCACTAATTTGCACACGCCAAAAGTGATTTCAGTTCATGATTTTTGTTCATTTTTGGTGTGTGTAACAAACACTAAATATTTAAACACCTTTGGTTTGTGTAAACTGTAGTTTTTCTGTTACTACGGTATAATGTGACTATTTTTTTTTTTTGCCCGGGGGGAAGGGGGGGGGGGGGGTGGGGGAGGGGAGAAGATGGGGGGAATGTGCATGTGGGAAACAACAGAGGAAGAAGTTCTTCAATATGAGGTTTAGGGTTATTTTGATTAATTTTTAGATATGGTGACAAGTCCCTTTTTAATTTCTTCAAATGTTGAACTAAAAAGGTAATCTACTGGTGTATGAAAATGTGAGAAGCAACTATAATTATATGAAATTAGAAACTTCCAAAATTTGAATTTCATTGTGGCTGTTTCTTCAAATCTTCTTCTATATTATTCTTGTTGAGAGTAGATTGGTGAATTATATGGCTTCCTATCAAACTATTTATTTAGGTGGAAATTTATAGTGCTCTCTCTCTCTCCCAAAACTTGTTTCTCGTAAATGTGAATTCATGAAACCGTCTTATCTCTTCCTTGTTACTAAATTAAGATGCTTACCCCTTAATGAGATATTTGAAAATATATGATTTTGGCCAATCTACTTACTTATTCTTTTTCTATAACTTGAATGTGACAGGATCAATCTCCTGAGCAATTTAAAATTGTTATTCTGAAAATTCCAGCATATTTCATGATAGGTGAATTGTTACTATACTTCCTTTCATATACAAATCTTTCATGGTTGTACTCTGGGGTGCTAAGACTGATTGGTAACTGGGAATTGCTTATTTTATGAAGCTTTTCACTAAATTAATTTGACAAGTTACTTGATCTGGCCTGAGATATGAGACATATTCGTTGAAGTAGCATGTCTAGGGCACGTGAGACATAAATCTTAAATGCAATGATATTTAGGAATGTCTTTTCAAGGTTAAATGCATATGACTCAAATAATTTTGTTTGTATCTCCATTAGATAGTCAAAAATGAAAACTGTGAAAGTGAAATATTGTATATAAATAAAGAAAAAAATAAAATTACATGGCACTATGCGTGCTTTAAAAAAAATTAATGAGCTTTCATGATAAAATATTTTTACTTATGAAAAAAGTAAAAATTGTGTATGTAAATGATATAATAGCTCATCGTTAGAAACTAGAAGAAAGTTCAGTTATAGCTGGTATAAAGCACAAGTTCATTTTATTAATCCCAGTTTGCTGCCTCAATCACGTTGTCACAATTAATCTTCATTTTTTAAAAGATATTTTACTTCAATATTCAGATACACGTGAAGGGCTTCTTGGTGGTGCGCATAATACTTGGAAAATGGATTACATCATTCACACATAGGAAGGGAGAACATACAATCCCTTAAATTCTTTTTCCCTTTTTGCAAGATGTTCTCTTATTTAATCACTTCCTCTTCCTGCTTTATTCATTGAATCAGGTTCAAATGTATTTTTCTTCATTTACTTGTTTAATTAGATTATTAATTTTGATGTAACTTTTTCCTTGCATCCTTATTTGTGCTTTCAAGCTTCCTTATATTGCAACAAATATGTCCTCATAAGAGGTTCTACATTGACAAGCACTATGTGCATTGCTTGCAGGGAACAGGAGATCTTATGACCTCTCTTCTACTAGGTTGGAGCAATGTAATGCCTCTAAATTTAATTCCACCTCAAATCAAATGCTAGAAATTTTTTTTTTTTTTGGCAATAACATTTTATTTTCTATTTATAATTATTTTCTGTGCCATTTAGAAATATCCTGACAACCTTGACAAGGCAGCAGAGCTTGCAGTATCAAGCTTGCAGGTACTCACTTATTCTGTTTTTGCAGTTCATTACTAAAGGTTGCCTTCATAATTAAGTGGAAGTATTTCTAGAATGATAAAATAAATGAATCTTTTAAAAAATTTTTTCCCCCCCAAGTGACATTTGGTCACTGACTTGTATATATAGGCATAAACTTGGATGACGTGTTGTATCTGACAGTTTGAGCTCCTAGGTTAGATCTTGCCTGTTATCTCATTCTCAATTTGAGATATCATTCTATCTATGGATTGATTTATTTATTTTTCAATAAGAAGAAGGAAGAAGAAAGTGAGACTTGGATGAGGCTCGTTAAGCGAAAAAAGAAGTTACCTTTTTTTTTTTTGATATATAAAAAAACACAAAGCTACCTTATCATCCAGAAAAGGGTCTAGAATTGATGTTAAAGAGATGAGTTTTTATCGGCTTTCTGTAAGAAGTTGCAACGGATTTGGTAACTTAGAGTCTTCTACTCATGCTTATCCCCAAAAAGAATAGTTTTCTGGTCATCCTTTGGGTGAATTCAAGTCCAGATTCTTTCTTTCACATGATCTTTTTATGAGCCATGGAGGGATTGGAGATCTAGGGAAGTGAAAGAAATTTTCTCTTTGGTTTCTATTTTCACTTGGGTATATTGAATAATTCTATTTGTGAAAAGTGTGGCCATGTTTTCATATTATTATATCCTCTTGTTTCACTTAGAACTCTGAAATCAAATTAAACTCGACCCAACTCAACTCAATCAATCACTAATCCAATTAAGAAGTCGTTACTTTTTATCTAACCAAATTGAGTTGACATCACTCAAGCATAATGTTTTTTGGTAGAGGTCAATGTACTAAATAACTCTCCTTTTTTAACCGAAGTCGTATTACTTATCATTAAATAATATTGATTTAAGTAACTTCTTACTTACATTATATTGCTCAATATATTCCAAAGCTTCTACCTTTGACCAGTTCTTAGGCTCCAGTTCAAAGTTTGTTATGGTTCCGTTTGTTTACAAAATCCTTGCAATAAATTAAAATATAAATCACACTTATCAAAAAAAAATATAAATAAAATATAAATCACTCCATATTCTACCAAGTTTCAATGTTTGAACTTTGTTTGTTTCACTTCAATTCCTATGCCTTTATCTCTCAAGCAAGGGATTCAGTACATTTTGTTGATTGTCATGGTTCTGTATTGTACAAGCATGTCGTTTCTGCAAAAAGGTTACTGCATCTAAATTCTTCATGCTTTGACTAGTTTTACCATTAAAATCAATCTTTACTGTCATTCTCTGATGCATATATTTGGTCTGTTGGGGAACTTCAGATTTGGTATACGAAGTGAAACTTCTGCATGTGTGTGCCTACAAAGTAAAAGAAGAAAAGGAAGACATTTGTAGAGGAACCATTACTTTGAGATTATTAAACTATGGCTTGCAGTTACCATCTGTAATTGGATTCAGTTGTTGCACAATTGTAAATTGGTTGTTGGAGTGTTTCCCATCCTTGCAGGCACTTCTGCAGAGGACACTGAATGACTATAGAAGCGCGGGATACGATCCCCAATCAAGTGGTTTGGAGATTCGTTTGATTCAAAGCCAGGATGACATTCGCAATCCACAAGTTGCATTCAAAGCTGAAAAATTCAACTAAATGGGTGATATGCGGTGGGGCATATTTAATAATCATGCTTATCTGATACAATTTAGCATTATTTATAAAAAGAAAATGTGATTTCATCCTCTCTCTGTCTCTCTCTCTATCCCTCCATAAACGAAAAAGATTGCTGCTGATTAAAAAACTGAATGCTGACGTGTAAAATTTAAAAAATAAAAGAAAAAAGAAACAATTTTGCCTTGATTACAAAGACAATTGACGGTTCTTTTGTAAAATTAAAGAATTCATATTACAAATAATCTTTCATCTTGTTTGTGGGGAGAGAGAGACAGAGAGAAATGCTTTTTTTTTTTTTTTTTGGTTGCCCTCTAGCTGATTATACCAGAGTAAGACATAAAGGCAGCCAGCATTAATTAACCACGCTGCCATTATGCTTTAAACTTGCTTCACTGCATTTTGGAACATGCTGCATGAGAGGCCAAATGGGGTAAGTTTAAGGGTATGGTTATGCAGCGATTGTAATTTGAGTTTGTAATTGGTTTCATAAGTATAAACAAAAAATGAAGATGAAGGTTGATTTATTTGGAGTACAGGTTAGTTGTATCATGCAGACTAATTTCTACCAAGTTCTCTCTAGATAGTGCTCTACCAACCGCCTTCTTGATAGGGTTAGATAAGCCTTCTTCCAAAATTATTTACATGAATGTGATCTTTATTGAAAATCATAAAGAGGGCATGTTCATGTTAAAAATAGCTTAATTCAAAATCCACAAAACCAAATGAGCAAATGATCTTTAACACACTCTAAAGTTACTACCATATATTTGTAACAAAATAAAGGAGTGGACCACACCTGATTAAAGGCTCTCCATGAGAGCAAAAGCAAGAAGCCACCTGATGAAGGGCCATGCTAACGAGAGGAATAAGCTGAAGTTCCTGCAAGGTCAAGAATGGTTGTGTGTGAGATAGAAAAGATGGATAGCTACTACACCTCTTCCCTTGCTTCTCTCTTCATATTCGGGTAAAGCAACCATCAAGATACTAAAACAATATGTGTAATCTTTATATATGGGTGTTGAAAGTATCACAATGCATTGGTTTTAAATTTTTAATGGGCCAAACTCATACCTTAGCAAGTAGAGGGTAGGGACCTTAGTGAGTACTTAAAATGCAAGCCCGTCCCATTAAAGGTTGTGTTTAGCCAAATAAATTACAAAATAATAATAAATCCATACCATTAAATAATAAGGTGCACCAAAATGACCCAATATTAACAATAGTAGTCACAGACCCACATGATGTGTAGGAATAAATAATAATTTTGTAATTGTAATTGTAATATAATGTATAATTTGTTCTTCCTAAAAATTAAACAATTGCTATTTAGTCCAATTAGGTCTACTTCAGTCCACTTTGGTCCCAATTGGTCCAATTTGGTCCACTCGGTCAATTTCAGTCCCTTTCGGTCTATTATTGGGACATAAATTGATTCTTTTGTAGGTTAAATTTTCAAGTTTAGCTCAACAATTCTTTTTTTTTTTCTTAATTTTTGGTAGGAATGGCAACGGGTCGGGTTCGGGCCGAGTTTCTTTACGTGCAAACCCGACCCGCGGGCCTGAACCCATTACCCGGACCTGCCTGATTAATAAATGGGTTTTTTTTTTCAACCCCAAACTCTCCACATCGGGCCTGCGGGCTCCACGAGCCTTGTCCGTCATGCCCAGCCCCAAATCACAACACAAACACAAACGCAGATATCAAAAATACAAGTGTCAGATTTATGGATTTCCCTTTCAAAATCACAAACAAACACAAATCTTAACACAAATACAAACACAGATTTCATAAACACAAAAATTTCAGATTTTCCCTTTCAAAATCACATACACAAATACAGATCCTAACACAAACATAAACACAAATTTTACAAACACAAAATTTTCAGATTTTCCCTTTCAAAATCACAATTGCAAACACAAAACCTATCATAAACACAAACACAGATTTCACAAACACAAATTTCAGATTTTCTCTTTCAAAATCACAAACACAAACATAGAAACCCTAACACAAACACAATATTATCACAAAAACAAAAATTTCAGATTTATGATTTTTCTTTTCAAAATAAAAAACACAAACACAAAAATTACAAACACAAACAAAGAAAAAAGAATGAAAGACGAAATGAACCAAAAAAGAAAAATCACGGCGTGAGGCTGAAAAAACAGGGCTGTGAGGTTGAATGAAGCCATAGGGACGTGAGGTTGAGCGAGGCCGTGAGGCCATGAGAGAATAGTTGAGCGAGGTCGTGAGGGGGGGGGGGGGCGATGGCAGTTCATGAGAGCTTAAGAGAGAGATATGCTGCTGAGATTGGGATTTAAGAGCTTGAGAAAGAGAGAGATGGGCGGCTAAGTGAAAGGAGTGTATATGGGTAGGGTTTGATATAAGTAGCATATATATAGTCAGGTATTTTAGTAATTTTACTTAAAGTTTAAACGGGTCGGGTCGAGGTTCGGGCCAGATTTTTAACAAAACTCAGACCCGCTTCGGTTTTTTTTTTTTTTTTTAAAACCCAAACCTGGCCCTATTCTTTATTGGGCCGAGTAAAACCCCACCGTATTAGGGTCAGGCTGGGCCGGGCATTTGCGGGTCGGGCAAAAATTGCCATCCCTAATTTTTGGGTTGAAAAGTCTGAGATTTTATTATATCTAGGCTAAACTCTTTAGTTTTGAATTAAAAAATACAAACAATAAACATTAGAAATTAGAAATACGAGCCCTAAAAATGCAATAAAAATGATAATTATTCAAAAGTATTATTCGGTCCACGTTGGTCCATTCTGCCCACTTTGGTTCTATTCGGTCCACATTGGTCCAATTTGTCCACTTGCTTCTATTTAGTTGACATTAGTCCTATTCGGTCCACTGTGTTCCCATTCGGTCCTATTTGTTCCTACTTTGTCCACATTGGTCCGCTCTATCCTATTTAGTTCACTTTGGTCTTATTTAGTCCTCCTTGTTCCCATTCAATCCCATTTTGTCCATTCGGTCCACTTTGTTCCATTTGGTCCATTTAAGTTCACTTCGGTCCATTTGGACCACTTCAATTCATTTTGGTCCACTTTAGTTTATTTTTGTACACTTGCATACAGGGAAAAGATATGTTTAGGTTGAGAGTACCTATTCTAAATCCAAATTTATTTTATATATATATATATATATATATATATATCTCAAATTTGTAATATGTAAAATTTTAAACATAACATTTATTGTTGCAGCACTTTTGTTGAGCCATATTAATATAGCTTTTTAGTCTACTTTGGTCTAGCTAAATTTATGTGAAAGTATTTCTAAATATTAAAGCTATGAATATACAAATCTAATATTTATGGCAGTTATTCGTTTATTTTAACATTATTACTTTTAAATGAATTGCATGAGGTTGATTATACATTCAAGCAAAAAATAATAAAATAAATAAATAAACAAATATATGTGTGTGTGTGTGTGTGTGTAATTGGACCGAATAGATCGAAGTGGACTGAAGTGACGGTATGGACCGAATGGACCGAACATGACTGATTTGACCAAAGTAAACCGAATGGACCGAATTGGAATGAATGGGAACTGGACCAAATAGACCTAATTGGACCGAATTGGCCAAGTGGGCCGTATGGACCAAATTGGACCGAATAGGCCTAGCTAGATCGAATCGGCCAAATTGGACCGAATAGACCTAGGTCAACTGAATGAACAGAAATGGAGCAAATAGACCTAAGTGGACCGTATGGACCTAACTGGACCGAATTCACTAATTTGGACTGAATAGACCTAGGTGGACTGAATAGACCTAAGTGGACCGTATGGACTGAATAGACCTAAGTGGACCGCATAGACCAAATTGGACGGAATAGACTTAAGTGGACTGAATTGGCCAAATTGGACCGAATAAACCTAGGTAGACCGTATAGACCAAATTGGACCGAATTGATTGACGAAATGGACCGGATTGGACCCAATGGACCGAACAGAACCGAATTGACCAAAGTAGACCGAACTCGACCGAATAGACCTAACTGGACCGAATTGGCCAGGTGGATGTCTCTCAAACACAAAAAATAAAAGAGGAACAGTAATTTGAAATTCTTGTTAGTAACTTAGTAGGGCCAATGATATGTGACAAATGCGATACAATACGGATACAATGATATGTGAGTTCTTGACATATTATGGTGACTTTCTACCAAAAAAAAGAAATTTTATGGTACAATATGGGAAATAGCATAAAGACTAATGCGAATTACATGCTGATAATCTTCTAACTACTTATGGGAAAATTATTAAGTATTTTTTGTATTTCACTTTATACTCAATCAATTACAGTATATTATGTATTTGATTTTTATTTTTTAAAAACTTTGGTTATTTTATAAGGAAAGTCAAATGAGTATATACTAAGTTATGATTGATGGAGCATAAAATTAATAAAACAAAAAAAAGTGAGATAAAGAATTTTTATTCATTCGAAAACACAATGAAATGATGCTCTTTTCTTTCAAACTCATGGTGGCCACTATAAATGCGAGAGGGAGGAGGACCCACATTACCATATTTTGAGAGCACCTATTAATTACTTTTGGTCATGAGGATATGTTAACGTGTTGTGCATACTCTCAAACAATTGCAACGAAATCCCAAGGTTTAGGCTACTATCTCCTTCATCCTCATTATATTAATTGTTTCATCGGCTTACAAAGGTGCATTTCCTAAAACAAAAGGCCATTAACAATGAAATCCCTTTCATACTCTCAAACAGTTGCAATGGAATCCCGAGGTTCAGGCTACTATTTCTTTCATCCTCACTATCTTCATTGTTTCATCGGCTTACAAAGGTGCATTTTTTGAAACAAAAGGCCATTAGCAATGAAATCACGAGATTCTTGCTACTATCCCTTTCATCCTTGCTATCTTCATTGTTTCATCAGCTTACAAAGGTGCATTTTTTTTTTTTAAATAAAAGGCCAATAGCAATTGGCATCAGTTAGGAGCATGTTAAGCTACTACTATATATAACTCTGTTTGAAATAATTTATCTAGTTTTTTGATAAATATACTAAAGATAAAAACTAAAAGCTAAATAAAATAAGTTCATTGTTTTTATTTTTCGCTAAAAATAGTATAGCAAAAAACTATATTGGGACCTGCAATAATTAAAAAGTAACCAATATTTGTGCAAAACCTATAGCATAGGACCCACAAACAATCAACTTTACCTTTTTTTTTTTAACAAAAAGTTATAGTGGGACCCCAATGTGCTAGGCTGATTGAACAATTAAGCTCACTTACGCCAAAAAAAAGAAAATTTCTTTGCCAGAACTGCGTGGGGCTTACAAATAGTAGAAACATTAAGTTTGTATTAAGCAAATTTTTTTTATTGTTTTTTTTTATATAGAAGCTGTAAATTTTATAAAGCAATTTAGGTGCATCCTAAACACACACACACACTTAATCTCTACAATAAAATGTAATTTCTAATTAACTCAATTGGTAAAATCTTTAATGGTTGAATAAGAGATTTATGATTCAATCTCTTGCACCAAAATTGTTTGTTGTTTTAGTCTAATAATAAAGAGAGTAATCATTAGAAGCGGACACTATAAGTTAAAACTCTATAAAAAAAAAATTTCTACAATAAGATAATAACTAAATAGGTCCCGTTAACAGGTGCCATTGGAGCATTTGTTAATAGATAATTTTAAGAAAATTTAAATACTATTTTCATGGAAAATATAAAAAAAAAAGTAAAAAAAATCAGTTATATTTTTCTTTTTCCATAAAAATCTTTTAAAAATGTTCTACGTAGGAACTGTATAATTCAAATAAAATGTTACTCCTAAAGCCTTAACTGATAATGACTTGTAAATTATAATGTCTTCTTTAAATTATAACGTTAGAAATCACATTTTGCATAATTTGCACGTGATGAAAATTTATGTACCATAAAGTAAGACATAAAAGTAGATTATGAAGTAGATCTCTTCAAATCATAGACAGCCATTGACGTGTAATTAGGGGCATCGGTTAACTTTTCTTTCACTAAATTTCTAACATAGAAATTATCAAATTCACTCCTAAACCGACATTGACTTGTAAATTATAATGACTTCTTTAAATTATAATGTTAGAAATCCCATTTTGCATGATATGCACGTGATGAAAATGTATGTACCATAAAGTAAAACGTACAAGTGAATTATGAAGGAGATCTATTCGAATCATAGACAACCATTAACGTGTAATTAATGTCTTTGCTATCCTTGATTTATTTTAATTTTTTTAGTTTAGCACATTTCATATGGAAAATTTCAACCATACAATTAAGCTTATAGTTTAATTGACACTTCTTCACGCACAAAGTGCTTGGGAGTCTAAGGGAAAAAAGTTTAATCTGTAGGGTTAACAGTATCATTGATTCGTAAATGGTTGACGTGTTTGTTTTATTTATTTATTATTATCATTTTTAATGGAAGGCAACTTAATGGAAGATTTTCTTATTATGTATTTTGGCCTTTTATTTTATTTTTGGTAAGAGTCTTAATAGTTGTTTGGTAGCCGGGTGAAGCCAAGAATTTTTGTTTGTGGGGCCAAGATAAAACAATCCTATTGATTTGTGATTCAAGAAAAACGCAAATCATGACATACTATATACATACATACATGTCTACATGAGAAACCAGTAAAAAAAAAAAAAAAAAATCTTAAATCCAAAGTATAAGTCATAACTCATATATAATACTGCAAGATTATTATATCGAAATTTTTTATTATTGTTATTTTTACTAACACACAAAAATATTAACAAGCTAAACACCCAATTGAGAATCTAAAGGCCATTTTATATTTTGCATTTTTCTTATTTTTATGAAAAACCATAAGTCCATAACTTTCATTGAAATTAAATATCAGTATATAACAAACCTAGACTATATTTACAATTACAAGAAATGATATTCATAGAAATTAAATATAATAAAAATCACTATAAGAAACCATTAAATAAAAATAATTTAAATTCAACCATATTAGACAACTATAATAAATAAATTAAAAATCAGTTTCATAGCACTTAATAGAAATTGAACTAAAAAAGAAAATAATAAAATAAATCTAAATTATACTTAAATAACACAAAAGAAGATAAAGAAGAAGAATAATTTTGTAACATAGAATGCACTGTGGAAGAGAAGGAATTGTATGAGAATTGAGAATCGGCAAGGAGAAAGAATTAAAAAAAAAAAAAAAAAAAGACTTTTATTGGTTTGCATTGTACTTGCAATATTGTAAACTTACGTTACAAACATATAAAATGAAATAAATGTAGTACATATTTGCAAAAAAAATGTACTATATATTATAGAACTATAAAGTAGCACATGGGAGGGAAGACTTTGGTAAAAAATAACTTTCTTGAGAGTTGTTTACCTTATAAATGTCATAACAAACTTTTTTATTTACAAGTATAAGATATTTTAGTCGGACTTGATGGACGATAACATGAGTAATGTTAACTCAGACCACTCACGTAAAAGTTTATTTTGCATATGAAATTTTTGTGTGGATATTGACATCTACATCAATCATGAAATTTTTGTGTGGCTCTCTCTCTTCTTTGTTGCTCTTCCTCTCTCAATCCCACTTGGCCTCAACTCTCAATCTCTTATCTTTTTTTTTGCTGAACCAAAAAAGTAGCTCAAACCTTTATTGTGCAGAATAGTTAATGATATCGTTAGGAAGAAGCTCAACTGTACGTTTTGGAAGAAATCTCTTATCGGAGAAGTGGTTTCCATTAGTAAGAAACCAAAAGTGTTTTTTACTTTTTTTTTTTTTTTTAAGTGTAACTTTGTTTTTTAAGTGCTTGACAGTTGACAACCTCATAATAAAGTAAATTTGGCCCAAAATTAACTTATTTTCAACTAATTCTACTCTATTCCCTGCATTTCCCCCTCAATATCCAAACGGGCCATAAAAAAGAGCCACATGCCACACATGCATGACAATGAGTTAACCATAATGTGAAAGAGGTGAAACCATGTCACCAATATATAGTAATTTGGCCAAAATGGCAAAATATCCCTTTCGCCGAAACTTTCTA
The DNA here is from genome assembly GCA_033629205.1 of Lithocarpus polystachyus. Classification (NCBI taxonomy): domain Eukaryota; kingdom Viridiplantae; phylum Streptophyta; class Magnoliopsida; order Fagales; family Fagaceae; genus Lithocarpus; species Lithocarpus polystachyus. The sequence goes on from CM066172.1 coordinate 6,198,117, forward strand.
GCAAAATGCCCAATGTCTGAAACTATTTAGAGATTTGCCCCTATTTTGAAAATCAATTTTTAGAAAATTGAGTTTCAATGAAAAACTCGATTTGGCAAAAATCAAGTTTCTTGAAAAAACCAGCATGGAACTCGAGCTAGTTTTTTTTTTTTTTTAGTTTGATTGTTGCTAACTCGATTTTCGCCAAATCGATTTTTTCATTAATACTCGATTTTCTAAAAAACGAGTTTAAAAGAGGAACATACCCTTAAATAGTTTAAGACGGGGGCATTTTGCTAAAAAATTTCAGCGAAATGGGTATATCCCCATTTTGGCAGTGGTAATTTTATATATAGGTTTGCCATTGTAACATTTGTGTCAATTATGTTTGGATGGAACATGCTTCTTTATTAAATTTAAACATGAATCACATAGTAATATAGGAATTGCACTTTATTAGACGTAAAAACACGCTTAGAAAAAAATTATTAGATGAAAAAAATGAAAAAAAAAAACAAACACATTTATATAACTAAACATTATAAATTATATATACTTATAATTTTAAAATTATTAATTATTTATTTATAATGTCATCAGTCTGACCATCATTTCAACTCAGGTTGGACCAAAAATCCGAAAATCATTCTCTTTTTTGATTTGTTGTTCGGTTCAGTTTTTAAAACTATGATCATAATAGACATGGTATAAAGGCTTGGAATTATACCTAGATTTTGGTAAATCAAGAACCATGTGATTGAGGTTGTAGCTGCAAGGCGGATTGGCAGTTGTAACTTCAACAACAAAAGGAGAGTGTTGGGAGAGTAGTCATGGATCCCTCTATTCTATATTGTACCATTCAATTACATGTTTATGGGGTGTAGAAGTTAAAAAGAAAATCAATCAACTTTTACATCCATGTGAATAATTGCTTGGAGCAATGTCCTAATCCAATGGTAGGAGGCTTTGAAATTCGGATTCCAAAATGTGTGAGGAGGATGGGGGGTGGGGGAGGGGGTGGGAAAAGGCTGTTATAATAGACATCAACATCCCCCATAATTCAATGTTGGGCCCCTATGTCTTACTACGCCCAAAATACACAAGGACATCACATGCATAGATCGTAGGTACAATGACAAATATATTCAAGTATATAAACCCCATCATCCACCAACTCTCACCATTATCTCTCCATAATTGTCACCAAATGGAGTCTTCTTCTTCTTGGGCTCTTATAGTAATGGCATCACTAGCAGCCTTATTCTTTCTCTCAAAATTATTTCCCTTCAAATCCCACCAGCTAAAATTTCCACCAGGTCCCAAACCTTGGCCAATCATAGGCAATCTAAATCTTAAAGGTTCCCATCCCCCCAAATCTCTTCACATATTGGCCCAAAAATATGGACCAATTATGCAACTAAAGTTTGGATCTTTCCCTGTTGTGGTTGCCTCATCTGCTGAAATGGCAAAGGAATTCCTAAAAACACATGATCTTGTCTTTGCCTCTAGACCCAAATCTGCCGCTGGCAAGTACTTATCTTATAACCATCACAATATCACGTGGGCACCTGCTGGACCATATTGGCGTCAAGGCCGTAAGATTTTCCTCTCTGAGTTGTTTAGCTCAAAGCGACTCGAGTCCTATCAATACATTCGTGTTGAAGAAATGCGTGCTTTTTTGTCACGCCTTTGCACATTGTCAGGGAAGCCGGTTGTGCTTAAAGATCATCTCTTCTGTTTTACTCTAAGCAGTATGAGCAGAATTATATTGAGTAAGAAATATGTTAGTGATGAGTCTAAATGCGAGACCTCGATAGTGAGACCAGAAGAATTTCAAGAAATGATAGAAGAGTTGTTCTTGCTAAATGGGGTGTTTAATATTGGGGATTGGATACCATGGCTCAATTTCTTGGACTTGCAGGGGTACGTGAAGCAAATGAAGGATTTAAAGAAAAAATTTGACTGGTTCCTTGACCATGTGTTTAACGAACACAAGAAAAGGATGGAAGGGGTGAAGGATTTTGTGCCAATGGATATGGTGGATATATTATTGCAGCTGGCTAATGATCCAAATATTGATGTTAAGCTCACTTACGATAGTATTAAGGCACTCACCCAGGTACTACGTAAACCGCTACCTTTCTAAAGTTATTTTTTCTATTTTTCTTCGACGTTACCAATTCAATTATATATACATATATATACACACACAAAATAAATAAATCTAATTCTTCATTACATGATATTCTAATATATCATTTATCAAATCATAATCAAATAATGAGTATTCTTAATATCATCGTGTTATATAACATGTCAAATAGGATAAAAGAAAATAAATCTTAATGAAGAAAAAAAGTCAAATGTGAGTAAAGTAAATGAAAAAAAAAAAAAAAAAACCTTAATGAGAGGGGAAAAAAAATTTCATAGGTGAGTAGAGTAATGACAAAAAATGAGTCTAGAAATAACAAAATCTTTGTTTTTACATTCTAGCTGAAATCATCATGACACTTAGAATTTAGTGGAATGGATCTGAGTGGGTTGAAATTTAGACCTAAGTGAAAGAGACGGTGGGTGATTCATATTGGTTATCTAAGAGTAGTTGAAAGTAATGTGAGAAGTTAGAGGACAAATTGGTCTACTCGTGTAAAGGCTAGCTAGCTGGCTAGCACTATATAATCTTTGAATAATATATATTTCTGTACTTATTTTCACATATCCCCGTGACAAGTAGGGACAACCTCACTCCAGTGTGGGAAGCACGACAAATAGGGTTACAGATTATGAGGTCAACTTTTTTTCACATTACCACCTCCTCTATTTACCACTATTCCTTCTTTTTCCAGATGATTTCTTTATTTCTTGTTAACCCCACTTCCTTTTTGTTTTTGACTCCCATTCCTGGCTATGACTTTTATACACTTTTAACTGTGGGGAAAAAAGAAGAAGTAGAATATAGATTTATCTGTGAATTAACTAACTTAAGGTTTAGACTTGTCTACAAATAGTTCTTAAACCTTTCTTTTTTAACCTTTGAATAAATAAGTTAATTAACAGTAAATAAGATGTATACTCAATGCATAATTTAATCTTATGATTTTCGTGTTGTCGCCCTCTCATTGATGTAGTTAATTGATCGGCACAATAATTGGCTTCCCAATATATATATATATATATATATATATATATATATATATATATATATTTTATCTTAAATAAGAATATTATTGCAATTAGAAACAAAAGTGCAAATGTATACTATGGGCTTATTAACTCGTCATATAAGTGATGAAAATATAAATGTATACTATAGGCTTAATAATTTTTTTGTGGATAATTCGATAGTTAGATACCAACTAATTAAATTATAAAATTTTTGGCAATTTTAATATTAATTTAACACAAAGAAAAGTGAGAATTTAAATCATGAATGTCTTAGGCACATTAAGAGATGCCCAACAATTGAGCAAAAAAAGCTTTTGGCAATTTCTCATACTAGTATTGACATTTTGTCAGGATTTACTAGCTGGAGGCGTAGATACCTCTGTAACAATTATGGAATGGGCAATGGCCGAATTATTAAAGCAACCACCCCTCATCAAAAAGGCCACTGAAGAGCTAGATAGAGTAATTGGGAGAGAGAGATGGGTGGAAGAGAAAGACATTCCAGAACTTCCTTATATTGAAGCAATTGTGAAAGAGACAATGAGGAAGCACCCTGTAGCTGGATTACTTGTACCACGTTTAGCTCTTGAAGATTGTGATGTAGTTGGTTACAAAATTCAGAAAGGAACTAGAGTCTTCATAAACACATGGAGTATAGGGAGAGATCCTTCACTATGGGATGCACCTGAAGAGTTCTGCCCAGGTAGGTTTTTAGGGAAGGCTATTGATGTGAAGGGGCAAAATTTTGAGCTACTGCCATTTGGTTCAGGGAGGAGAATGTGCCCTGGCTACAACCATGGACTAAAGGTGGTTAGCACTACCTTGGCTAATATGTTGCATGGATTTTACTGGAAATTACAGGATAACATGAACTGTGAAGATTTAAGCATGGATGAAGTTTATGGATTTGCAACATCTCTCAAATTCCCACTTATTGTAGTGATGGAGCCTCGACTTCCGCTTCATCTTTATTAGTTGTGAATTTGACATGTAATACCTTCTCTTTGATGTACCTTTTTGTTATTATGACTCATTGCTACTAAATAATTGTGTCTTAGTCATGTACGATGTACCAAGTCTCTAGTTTCTTTGAAAATAAACTTTCGAAAAAGAAAAGTTTAATTTGGGCTACATTTTTAAATATGGTGAACAAGATTGACAAATGTGTTTTAATAAACCAAATGTTTTACTTTTTTTTATTTTTTGGGTAAAATACAATTAACACTCTTGTGAATTTGACTAATGTTAGCAAGGTTCAAAACTAACTAGCTTGGTTCTTAAACTAGTAAAGCCAACTTGGACCCTAAACAATTACTCTCTCTCTCTCTCTCTCTCTCTCTCTCTCTCTCTCTCATAGTGATTTGGGACCAAGTTGGTCACTTTTTAGAAGTTTTGGACTTAGCTAACGTTAATCCAAATCTTATGGGCATTAACTGTATTTTACCCGTATTATTATTATTATTATTATTATTGAGTATAAAGTATAAATCAAAAGTTTTATGTGGTCACCCAAAACTGTTTGAACTAGAGTGTTTGGGTTACAATTTATTTATAAGTGGGTTAAGACTCAATCCTACGGATTAGACCCAAACTTCCCTTGGTTCCTCTCAATTTCCTTGTGTTTCCTTGTTTTTCTCCTCTCTCTTACTCTCTCCCTCCCCAGAAATTTCCAATCCCCTACCTCTACCTTCTTCTCCTTTTTTTTTTATAAGATACCTTCTTCTCCTTTTTATAGTCTCTTATTAGTGGGGTCATAATCATTTTCTCTCCACTTTAGAGGATTCCCTTGGAACTTGTTCCAGATGCCGAATAGTGTTCGAGGGTGGTTCCCTAATGGCACTATCAGTCCTCAGCTACCAGTCTTACTAGGTTCGTGTTTCACCTTGACTACCTTTGTTATCGGTCAGCATATAGCCGACCACTCAAGAGCCTCTCAAGTTGTCGTCCCCTCGGCCACAGTCCTGATCTCGGGGTTGGGCCCATTACGATAAGGCCCAAGGCCAATTCTCTCACTACATACCAAGTTTAATTCATCTAATGGGCCTTGGGCTTTATGTTGGGTTTTGATCAAGTGGGTAGACACGGTTGCTTGGGCCCAACTCATCCACATGTTACTAATTCAACTACTTTTAGAATTCTTCGGAATGCTTAGCAAGTTAGCATATTATAAAGATACATGCCAGCAACAACCAAAAAAAAAAAAAAAAAAACCTAGTTTAATTATCGGTTCAAACAACTAGTTCAATATATAATTAGATATAAAAGATTGGTTTTAACTTACCTTCTTTCAAATATAGATTCCACAAAAAAAAAAAAAAATCAAGTTTTTTTTTTTTTTAAATTATTGTGTGATTAGATACATATTCCAACGAAAACCTAGTATTAAATTTGAAGTTATTTGCATGTTAACTAAAAATTGTTAACATGTGATGTTGAAATTGACCATAAAAATAGAAACTTGACCTGTAAAAATAGAAACCCCATTGGAAGCCAAATGTACAATAACCATAAAGACCTCTTAATCTTTGTTGAACTTGATCATATTAGGGTATCACTAAATGTTATGTTAGCATTACCTAATGTGACAATGAAACCATTAAATGTGAGGGAAACAAAAAAAGAATCACTAAATGTGACAAAAGTATAGTTACATGTGATGTTAATACTGCACAATGTGAGAATGAAATTGTCAAATTTAGATATTTTGGTAACTTTATTTTTTTGATAATAGAATATTTTGGTAACCTAATATAGTAAGTTGCATACTTATGGGTACAGTACCCTCCAAAAAAAGAAAGAGTAGCATAGAATTACCATATATATATATATATATATATGGGTTTTGAGATAATCACAATATATTGGTTTTAATGTGCCAAGCTAATACTTTAGCAAGTAGAGGGTAATGACCTTTCCATTGTGAGTGCTTAAAATTCAAGCCCGTGGTTGCCTTTAACCAAATAAATTACACAATAATAAATCCATACCATTAATAATAAGATGCACTAAAATGACCCAATTTAACAATTTATGGTGATTAGTGATTACTATTCACTTTGGGTCTAACAAATGCTCACTAAATATACTTCAACTAATTCATGTTTTATTAAATACTTAAAGACAATGACTATGTTAGCCCACAGCATTAAAAAGAAAAGAAAAAAGAAAAAAAATTTCACAGTATAACACATCCACAACAAATGGTATGGACACTAACACCGAAAGTTGCATGCTGGCATTTCGCCCAACCGTGGGAGGTGGGATTCTCTTCTAAGTTCTGTGTACAGTGGAAGTCAAGATGTTTTGCCAGCTTCTATGCGCACAAAAACTAACATAGATTGTCGTGAAATTAGTTTGTCCCTGCAGGGTCACTAGTGTCACTTCAATGATAAATTCAGTCTAGGATTTTGAAATAGTGGTTTAATTATTTGAATTTTCTTGAAATCGTACTTCCTTATCACGTTTTGTAGCTTTTATATTTGCAAATTGCACCTCCCTCTAAAAGTTCTTGGCTTTTTTTCTAATTGATTTGATGCTTGACATCCTAATGATCTGGTGACATCTAGGAAAAAATTAAGTGGCTCAGTTTTTCTAATTAATTTTACTTTAAATACAATTATAACAATAAAATTATTAACTTAAGCTAGCCATCCTTTAATGAAAAAAAAAAAAAAATCTAAGCTAGCATTCAACCTACCACAACCTTCATCATTTACTCGAACTGAGGATCAACTATGAACAAAATATTCAAAATGAGAAAACCGGCTCAAAGAAAGTGGTGCTTCTCATTGATGAAAATATAAGAGAGAGCTGTTTGAAATGATTTGATTATTTTTAGTGGAGAGCAACTAATACACAAATAAGAAAGTGTGAGTTGATATAAGTTGAGGGAACAAAATGAGGTAGAGGAAGACTAAAAATGATATTAGTGTAGTTGTAAAAAATGACATGTCGTTTAAAGAAGTAACAAAAAGTATGACTTTGAATAAATTAGAATCAAGGAAAAAAAGAATATACGTGATTGACCTTGAATTATTTGTTGAGGATCTATAATCAATCCCAAAAAAAATTTGAGACTAAGGTTACATAATTGATGTGAAAAAATCAACTATTAAATTTTGTTTTTAAGTGAATATGTCTTTTACTTATGAAAATTAAGACTATTGGGTAATTCTATTGTTAGATTTTTTACTATTAATAATAAATAAAATTCAAATAAAAATTTGGAATAAAAAAAAATCTCATTATTGCCTTAAGCCTAAAATAGTAAAATTGCATCATGCCCGTCCTTTCCATAAACGATTTTGTCTTTAGCTTATTTCAGTTTGTGTTACTACAAAGTTGTGACTGGGTTCCAAATAGTCTCCATGATAAGTAAGTAATAACACAGGAGCACCAAGCGCCTATTAGTGTAGTTGGTACTTGGCACCTTTGGCCGCCACCTAAAAAAATGAATTGATCCACGAACTTTTCATAATGTATGGGTTTTTTTTAATTTTTTTTATTTAGTAAAATAGTGTATGAATTTCACATACCATGAGGGAGATGATGCATATAACATATTTGATATCTCCTCCACATGAGAGTATACTTGAATTCTTCGACTTAAAAAAAGAAAAGAAAAAAGAAAACTCCCTACAATACAATATAGTGAATCTAGCTTGAGCAACTGAACCTACTTATTTCTAGAGCTAATTTGATTGTTTGAAAAAACAACACTCTCTTTTGCCTTCTTTTTAGTATACAAAAGTGATTCCCTTAATTTGAGATTTAGGATGAGTTTGGGATGAACTTATTTCCTTCAGTTTATTTAGCTTTTAGTTTCTTTTTGGTACTATTTATGGGTCCCATTGTACTATTTAGCTAACTTTTAACTCTTTTTTTTCTACACATTTAGTAAAAAGTTTTTAGTTTCAGCTAAATAAGCTGTTCCCAAACAAACCCTTGAGAGTGTGTTTATGATTTGCTTATTTGCTTTAGCTTATTGTTTTTAGTGTTTTTGTTGTACTATTCATGAGTCCTATTACACTTTTTAGTTTTTAGTTTTTTTATTCAATTAGCTCCGCTCTTTGTAAAATCTTTCATTTTGTGTGTCTAGATTTGCGGAGAGTGTGAAGTTAATTAACAACAAGTTATTTTCAAAAGAGCTGGAAGTTTGGCACCTGGAATGATCATTCTCATGTAAATGGCTGTAACAGGTAATTGTCCGTAGGTGGGATCAACTACGGGAAAGATTGGTCAAAGTATCCGAAGAAGAGGTTTGTATATAGTTGCACATTCCATTTATTTATTTATTTATTTTGGTACGTGATGCATATAGCTACTAATATGGGAACAGAGTCAGACTGATGTATTTTGCAACCCACATGGATTTGAATTGTGGCCTCAAGTCTTGACATTAGTTTAGGAACTTGTGCCCTTTTAGGTTTTGGCAAAACAGAACTTGCTAACCTGCTTTATCGCATTTTACTTGTTCTTCCATTCCTGTTTTACTTGATCATTGTAATTTTGATTCTTGATTTTTGCCCCCACAGTACATCCCCAATGTACTCGGTTTGGCAACTTTCTTAATAAATTTTTTTGTTATCTATCAAAAAAAAAAAGCTTCTGAAAACCAGACTAACCTGATGTCAATTGATTGCTTAATGCAGTTGGACTATTGGTTTTTTTCTTGTCTGATTTCCTTAAATTGGGTTTTAATCTGTTTTCTAAATCAAAGTTAACTTGAGAATCTACTGCCCAAAAACATATTATAGCTAGTGTACAATTAACAATGTGAATTACATTTGGTGGTGTTTCTAACATTTCTGTATCATGTCATTTTATTGAAATGTATTAGGTTATATGTCTTGATATGACTTTTAATATTTTTCTAACCTACTCTAACCATACTAAAGTTGTGGAGTGCCAAGAGCCTTATAACTCAACTAGAACTTCTTGGTGATTCGGATAGAGACATTTAGGGTTCAAGTCCCCTCTTCCCCATTGTAACTATTGAAAATATAATAATTGTGTAGTACAGTGAGAATTTGAACTTGACATAATACTTTTACATGGTTATGTTCCCCTACTTAGTAGATGCTATTGTTCAAATCTATAGAAGTGGATGTTCAACCCTCATAATATTTTGCTAGGTTATCACTTGCAAGATTTATAGCTATTATGCCACTCAGTTACACCAAGCTACTTGCTTTAAAGCTTGAGACTTTGCTTTTGTGAAGAATGCTGCTAAGTGTCGAAGGTCTAAATTTAAAAATCTTGTTGATCTGAAATTGAGTTTTTTTTTTTTTTTTTTTTCTCTCTCTCTCTCACTTTTCCTTTGTTAAGGAAGAGAGATATTGTCAAGCAGTTAAAAGTTTGGAGTTTGACAGACAACTTGGTCCTTACAATCTAAGCCAGTATGGAGATTGGAAGCATATATCAAATTACATTACAAAGAGCATTATTGAACGGATTGGTTTGTTCCATCTAACTACACTTGGGGCTCTTCATTCTGCAATCTATTATGAGTTTCTTTACCATTGTCGCTTGTGTTTGATTTATTATCTATTTTCCATCTGCGTATATGTTTCTTTTTCAATCAATTTTAGTTTTTTTTTTCTCTTTTCATGTTGGTGATATTTAGATGCTTCTTGCTCACTGATTTTTTGTTGTAGTTATGTTTCTTATGAAAAATAGATAAAATAGATTTGAGACTAGACTTTGAAGTTGGAAAATGGTAGACTTTGAGATGGACTGGCACTAGGAAAATGGTGGAAATTAGTCTCATAATTATCTAACCAAGGCTGGGAAACCATGTAACAGTAGAAAGCTTTAACGATTCAGAGTAGTGTCATGCTATGGGATACGTTATATGTCTATAGATGTGTGCAATTTTCTCATCGACTTTATTTTGTGTGGAGGAATTATCATCAAAGAAAAGATTATTGACCATTTCTTAGAAGGAGTTCTAATTTTCTATACAAGGTTTATTGTAGATGTCCTAGAGAGTGAGAGGCAAAGGTATGCTGTCCTTGTGTTCAAGAACAGGGTGGAGGATGAGATTGGACTCACAGGGTGTGTGTTTAGGAATGCAGAAATATGAGGTTGTGGTCATTTTGGGTGAGTGTATCTTGACGGTATCACAATTGAGAGGCACAAGTAGTAGTTAAAGTTGAACATAAACTTTTGGTCTATTGTCAGGAAAATATATACTGGGGACATGGTCCCTAAGCTCCTCAAAGATTACATTTAAGCAGTACAATTTGGTACTATAATTTTGGCCTTTAAAAATAATATCATGGCCTACCAAGCTTTATGCAATTTATCTGCACCATCATATGTTTAAACAGTTCTACTCCTTTTGGGGGCCCCCTTGAAAGGTTTCCATTGTCCATCCCTCTGAGTGTATTGAAGGTACAAACGTGTCTAGATTACGTTAATTTTAGATATAAAAGATATTTTGTAGGTATAACGTACGTTGATAAATTACCTCTTGTTTTAAAAGCTCAAGGGTGAATTTGTCATTTAACCGTTATTCTAGTATACATCAACTTTCAAATTTGTCTAACTTAACTCTTACATCATATGAACTTAGACACTGACCACTCAAAGTATCCATTGATTCTTTAGTTTCTATGCCTTATGAGGGACTAAAAATGTGCGATGGGCTTTCTGAAATGAGTCTTTTTACAGCTGAGTATTTGTTGGTGTGGGAAAAAATTTATTGTTGGTGTGACGTGTGTTTGAGGGATGGAGAATTATTCTTGAGCTGCCCACTTAAAAAGACATTTGATCCTTTGATTTTTCCTTATTTGGTATTTATAGGTTTTTGCCTAAATTTTTGGGTACAACTTATTGTGGCTTGTTGGGAATGTAAGCTTGGGGGGGGGGGGGGGGGGGAAGGTTTATTATGGCTTAGACACCAGCTTCTTCTTGTTTGATATATTACATTTGCAAGAAGTGTAAAGAAAGGGCATTTGATTGGCTGGAGCGTTTCTTTAGTAAGATAAATGGCTCGTGCCACTTAGAAACTTCATTAATCATATTTGTTGTTTATACTGCACCTAATGGCTACCACTATATTATTGTTTTATTTGGTTTAGATCATAAATTATATTTTATTCTTATTTTTTTATTTTTTTTATCCCAATTATCTTCAGTTATCTTGATTCTTTGTTTACTTTGAATCTGTGGTTTATATTTTCAAACTAAGGCTTGGTTGTTGTTTGAATTTATGGTTTGCGTCTTCTGATTGTCAATTCTGCATAAACTTTTAAATTTAAATTATTCATTCAACATGCAGAACCCATTGGAGGAGAGATCACTGTTGCTTGTGAATCAGGGATAGTTACAAACGCTCCTAAAACAACAATGGAGAAAGCACTAGATGAGCAGATGAAGTCTAGTAAGTTCTTAACATCAGTGGACAATTCTCAGAGCAGAAGATGTTACTATACATCAATTCCTCGTATTATCAAACAAAAAGGAATACATGGGCAAGAACTTACTTCCTTGAATATTGACAAGGTAAGAGATCTTAGAGACTTAGACATGACGTCAACAAATTTTTCTACCATTTAGCATTTACTGATTTGCGTTTTAAATTCCACTGATCTTTTCAGACACAATTGTTAGAAAGTTTGCTGATAAAGGATTATGGGGGGTTCTGAAGATGTACTTCTTGGAGAGCTGCAATTTGCATTTATTGCATTTTTGGTCTGTGTAGACCTTTATAAAACTTTTTTTATGTTGAAATTTCTGTTAGGTTTTATGACATCTGAAAATTCGGCAGATGGGACAATCACTTGAAGGATTTCTACAGTTGAAAGCTTTAGTTAACCTTTTACTTGGATGTATTGAAGCTGTAAGTATTGATTTGGCTACTATTTATCCATTGATTTGTTGAACTATTTTGGTGAGATTGAATTTGTTCTCACCGTCATAATGTTGTGAGTAAACTTGAAAGGTGTAGGCATTTTGGGTCCTTTTGTGCCACGTGTCATCTTATGCTTTCATCGCTTTGGTTTAAAGAAAGATGCAGAAGATGATGTGATGATTCTCTTCAGTGCCAAAAACTTGACTTAATCGTTTGGTATAATTGAAAACATTGCCTTGAAATACACAAAATTGTCATTGTTTTCCTTGAGCTTAGAACTTCATTTTCAAAAACATGTGTGGAATATTAGTTGATTTAAAAATACCTCAAATCCATGTAGTTTCTTGTTACTTTGCATAGGAATTCTACAGCACTTTATGCTCTAGGGCCAAAGTTGTGGTTTTGATGGTGCAAATTGCTGAATTTCCTCAACTTTTGTCATTCAGCTGAACAAATGTGGTTGGAACTCAAACCTTTTCTTTTGATTGATCTATATCATACAAAAGACTTTTCTTAAAAGTTTGGTATTTTGAATTGAGGTTATTTCAATGCCTTTATATCATGAGACATCAATCTATTTGAGTTATGATAGAGATTAAATTTCATATTATTAGGTAGGGATTAGTTTAGTATTTGGATTAGTATTTGAGTTTTCTTAGGATTTGTTTCATGGATGTTTATCTTTATCTCTTATTTTCCTAGAAGTTCTATAAAAGCTCCAGATGATTTATTATGTAGGTAGACTATTGAGACTATTTTTGAATAATGATATTCATTTGTGCAAATTGCTTCTGTGTTTGGTGTGTGATTCTAAACAACCCTTGGGTGGTGAAGCCTAGGTTATCTTGCATCATTTTGCTATTTGATATTGCAAACATCATTATAGTAATTGTGGAATTGGTCATCAAATAACGACACTATCATTGTTAGAATTAGAATGGCATAATCTTTGTTGGAGGTGACTCAAACATATTCTTTGTTGCTATTTTGTGGAATTTGTTAATATCTATTTATTGTAGAAAATTTTACGTGTTTCTGAAATAATTCATAGGTGATATAATGGCAGTATGTAGCTATATAGTTAATATATTATTATGATATTGCTTGGAGTCCTACATGGTTTAGATTTAATTATTTGATTTTTTTTTTAAATGTTGCGAGGATTTTATTTTTGTTAAAATGTATATGTCTATTTTTTGCAGCCTTTTCGTACAAGGACTCAACTATTCTCAAAGGCAATGCTCTTTTCTTATTTATTTATTTATTTAAAAAATTATTTATTAACTGCCCCACCAATTATGTCACAGAATTGGCACTCACTGACTCACAGCCTTTCTATGTGAAATCCCCAATGATATTTAAAACACATTAATTGTTTTTGCCATTTGATTCAACTTCATTGAATCCATTTGATTTACTTGGAAGAATCACGTTAGAAAAAATAAAGATTTTCGGGTTGGTGAACGTTTGAGTTGTTAATTACACGAATATTAAAAGGAAGTAATGACTTCTCAGGCCTAAGAAGTGTTATTGTTCCTGTTAAAAGAAATCTTAACACTCTTGTAGTTTGGTAATTGCATTTTTATGCCATTTTAATTTGTATAATACTTTGTTGCACAGAGATGCAGAAATGATAATTGATTAATTACCAATTGTCCTAAAAATTTAAGTTATTAAGAAATTTTGCAGCTAGAAAATAGGCAATTCAAGCAAACATCATGTGCAAAGCGTCTAAAACAAAATTGTTCAAAACAATTTTGTACCTAAACATTGTTGATATCTATTAAAGTTCCACTTTGAATTTTCTCAAAGAATCCCGGTTTGAAGCCTAATTTTCTTTCATTTAAGCAACAAAGAGAGAGAAAGAACACCAGACAACAATGATAATGAAAAGAAAAACAAACCATGGCAAAACAATTGAATCAAATATAGGTAAATAAAAATCTTTATGAAGTTGTCATCTTTGCATATTTGGCTTTGCCTTGATAGTGACTCAGTAAGGATGACGAACACTTTCATGGTGTGGCACAATTTTTTAGTTGTGAAGGACTTTGTGCTTGATATCTATTATTTTCAAGTGCCTCATGGGCTAACCAAAATGTTCATTGAAAAGAAATGTATTTTTATTTACTTATTTTAGAATAGAAAAAGAAATGTAGTAATTGGAGACAAATGAAGACAAATAGACAATTTCCCAATTCTTTAAATCCGACACTTCCAATTCCACACTCTTCAAATCAATTGAAGGTTATGGAGAAATGTAAAAAGTCACAAATCAACTCACATGACTGAAAAATCACAAACATAGTAAGTTAGTGAATGATTTTTTTTCTTTTTTTGTATTCTGCTCATTATTTTTAGGGTGTGTTTATTGTCTATTTTAACATATTTTTTTCATCTAAATGTACTGCTGATTTTGATAATATACTACTATTATCTGTTAATTTTTTTAGGTGAATTAATAGACACGCCCTAATATGTCAATGCATCACCCCTTTTAGGAAAATTCAAAGATCTCTCTCTTTTTTTCCTTATTTATTTCTTTTTTCTATTGATTCCAATTTTAGTTTTAATATGTTGGAGTATTACGTAGTTTTTTTTTTTTTTTTTGTCTCTTTTACTATTGATTGTCACCAAGCAAATTAAATGGTTTGCCCTCTATTTCATTATTGAAGATAACTCTAATATTTGTAGAAAAAATAAGAAAAAGTAAAAAGAAAAATGATGGTCATGTTGATGTGTTAATATAGGAAGATAATTCATACTATTATATATGTTAGTAAACCGTAAACCTCATTGATAAATGGGTTTTGCAGAACTGAGAAAAATAGTTTGTGTCTTTTATTTGAGATAGTAAAATTATTATTTCAACTTTCAAGGGTATGGGAGTGGAAGTTTCTAATTAAAATAGGTTTTTACCTTTCGCACATCACTCTTTATCTAATTGTTATAACTTATAATCTATACTATTGTTTAAGGGGCTTCCCTTATTTGGATTCCTTATTTTTTAGTTCAAAAATACCCATACACCCTTATATTTAAGTAGAGACAAAACTAAATGACAATCAGGTAAAAATGCAACTCTAACTCCCACTAAAACATTGCCTAAAAAATAGGACCACTCTCCTATGAATTTTTAAATTAATTTATTCACTTATAAATTAAATTTTGAAAATAAAAATTATATATATAAGATAAAATAAAAAACACAGTTTTTTTTTTCTATAAAATAGGACCACTAACAAAAAAAAAGATTCATCACACGCGCGAAGCGCGTGTGATGAGGCTAGTACACATTAGGCTTTCTGAGTTTCATTGTTTTTCTATATTACTATTTAAGAGATTTTTCTGTTTGGGATCCTCAATTTTGATGACCAAAATATCCCCAAATTTACTAGTTTGTAAATCTTAAATAATAGGGTGAAACATATAAAATCACTAATTTTAAAAACTCCTAAATTTTAGCTAAATTAAAAAAATAAAATAAAAAAACAGTTTCTTTTATGATTTTATACACGTTTCACACTTCCAATCAGTTTACTATCATCATCTAGCAGTACAATTTTATGAATTCTTTTTTTTTTTTTTGATAAGTAAGAAATGCTATAAAAAGAAAGGCTACTCTATGCAAGAAAAAACATAGATCAGACCCAAAAGATACAAAAGGAATAAAAAAAATAAAAAAAAAAACAGAAAACCACACGACAAAGAAAATTACAAAAGAGAAAGGGAGCAAAGAAAAGAGGGTAGAGAATCACTAGACGTGAGTCCCCAAGCCCGAGACCATTCAAAAAGAGACACACTAAAAGAGGCAAGCAACTGAACAGCAGAGCTATCCCTATCCTCAAAAGTCCTCCGATTCCGTTCCTTCCAAATACACCATAAGATGCACAGTGGAACTAAGTTCCAAATCTGAGATGAATGCTTCCCCAACGAATTCCACCAGCCAAAAAGCAAATTTGGGATCGATCTAGGCATAACCCATGACACACCAAAAGTATTTAAGACAAAGCTCCACAGCCGATAAGCCATCTCACAATGGAGAAGTAAGTGGTCTACCGTCTCTCCACAATGACGGCACATGATGCACCAATCTACAAAATCCAATCCCCTCAATCTTCTCAAGTTATCACCTGTTAGAATCTTATTCCGAGCTGCACACCAAACAAAAAAAGAAACTCGCCTAGGAGCCTTTACTCTCCAAATTCCTTTCCACGGAAAGACAATTGAGGGAAAATCCCGCAATTTATTATAATACGACTGGACGTCAAACTCTCCATTAGGCTTCAGCTTCCATCTCATTCGATCTCTAACATCCATTGGAGGAATAATAGCACCCAAAAAACAAAGAAAGAGCAGCCCTTCATCCATCTCCCAATCGTTAAATTCTCGAATAAAATGAACATCCCAAATTCTTCTATCCCCTTGCCTTGACAAAGAGGCTTCTACAGATGCCTCTTTATCAATGGCAATACCAAACAACCTTGGGAAAGTTACTTGGAAGGGTTGATCCCCATACCACCCATCCTGCCAAAATCTCACTCTATTACCCAGCCCAACAACGAACTGACAGTTCTTGCTAAAATCCTCCCACCCCATGCGGATACCTCTCCACAAACCGCACCCATGAACTCCCCTACCTAGCTTTGAGGTCCATCCCCCCCAGTCTTCCCCATATTTAGACGCAACCACCCTCCTCCATAACCGACCCTCTTCCTTCCCAAACCACCACAACCACTTCCCCAGTAAGGCCTTATTGAAAGTAGTGATTTTCCTGATACCCAAACCACCGTAAGCTATAGGCGTACAAACTTTATCCCAGCCTACCAAATGAGTTTTACTGTCACCCCATAGAAAGTCCCTTTGCAACCTTTCAATCTTGTTAGCCACATAAGTAGGAATGGTGAAAAGAGATAGAAAATAGGTAGGGAGACTAGAGAGCGTACTCTTAAGTAACGTCAATCGACCCCCTTTAGACAAATACAATCTCTTCCATCCGGCTAGTTTTCGCTCAATCTTTTCCAAAATAGGATTCCAAATTGAGGGGAGATTATGCGAAGCCCCCAACGGCATGCCAAGATAAGTCATAGGCAAAGAACTAACTCTACAGCCCAAAATATCCGCCAAGGCATGCACATCAACAACCTTCCCTATTGGAACCATTTCACTCTTGAGCACATTGACCTTCAAACCTGTTACCGCCTGAAAACTAAGAAGCAACAACCGAATATGAAGAATTTGCTCCACATCTGCATCACAAAATAAGATAGTATCGTCTGCAAACAATAGATGAGAAACATATTCCCCACCACCCCTCCTGCCCTCAGCTTTAAAACCACGAATAAAACCAGCTCCCTCCACTCTTCTCAGCATCCTACTGAACACTTCCATCAAGATCAAAAACAGCAGAGGAGATAGCGGATCTCCTTGTCTTAGACCTCTTGAGCTACTAAAAAAACTAGCTGGAGACCCATTAATCAAAATAGAGAACTGAACTGTGGAGATACAAGTGCGAATCCATTTACACCACTTCACTCCAAAGCCCATTCTATTCACTAAATAAAGCAAAGCCTCCCAATTCACATGATCATAAGCTTTCTCAATATCAAGTTTACAAATGACTCCAGGAACCTTACTTTTCCTTCGGCTATCCACAACTTCATTCACAATCAGAACCGAGTCGAGGATTTGTCTCCCACCCACAAAGCTATTCTGAGATTCAGAGATCAACTGATCTAAAACCGCTCTCAGACGATTTGCCAAAACCTTAGCCAAGGTTTTATACACACTCCCCACCAAGCTAATAGGCCGGAAATCTCTGATATTAGAGGTGTCCTTCTTTTTAGGAATTAAAGCAATAAAGGTAGCATTGAGAGACTTTTCAAACTTACAATGATGAAAAAACTCATCAAAGACCGCCAACACATCTTTCTCCACTATCGATCTCAATTCTCACATTCCATCTTTTATGCAAATTTAGAAAAACAAAAAAACAAAATTCAATCTCTATTACGTTAAGTTATCAAAAAAGAAAAAGAAGATTGTTACGTTAAGAGATGATTGCAAAGGAGGCCAACGATCAAAGTAGAATTAAAAAAAGAAAAAAAAGAGGTAGGCTACGCGAATCTTTCTTTTCGTTATTGACATTAGAGTTATTATCATGTGTTGTGTTTTATGTGGGTTGTGATCCCTAATCTTAGTTTTTATAGTTTGTGATTTATTTATTTAATTTTTCACTTTGGTGGTGATGTGTAGGTGAAGAATTTATATGGCAAAGATATGATATAATTGTTGCGTTTTATTAAGATTTTCATTGGATTTTTACTTTTTACTTAGTGTTTACAATGGGTAATGCTAAATGAGAAAATGTGAGCCGTAATTGAGTAATGGTTGAACGAATGAGACAGGTTTTCTAGTAAAATTGGCATTGGTATGGTTTATACGACTAGACGAGGGAAACCTTTCTTGAAATTGCATTCTTGAAATATTTGGGCTTATGTAAATAGCCGTATGATTTTCTAGAGTTGTTTAGTCTATGTTCTCTCTCATTTTCTTTTTAAATTTTAATTTTTTTTTTGTTTTCTGGGCTTTGTTTGCCCAAATATTCCAAGCTAGCAATTAATTTGCATGTTTAGATGTTTATTGCGCCCAAATTCCTTAATTTTTTTATTTTTCTTCTTAGATAGCATTTTTTTTTTATGTGCCTAGATGTTTATTGAGGGTTGAGTTTGTTGGTTGGTTTTATGTATTTTATGATGTTACTTTTTTTTTTTTTTTGGGTAAGTATTTTATGATGTTACTTACTGTTATTGCAAGACTTACTACACATTTTCTAATCAATTGTTTTACAAGCCTTGGCCAATATTTTAAAAAAGTCGCAGGCACAATTGTTTAATCAGCCCGAGGTCTATGTGGTATTCGATGTCTCAAACCTTTGCTATTATATATTTTGTCCGCAAAGTTTTAAGCAACCAAGTTGATCATTTAGTGTGATTTGAGAAGTGAAACCAAACTAATGTTGGATTATATAGGCCCTACAAGAAGTTTCTTAGCTACATTCATTCTTTCACATATAAAGGTTTTTCTAGAAATATTTAAAGTGATAAAAAAAATATGAACATTTTTATGGTGGATTCCGGATATTTACATTATTCATTCAAGAGATTGGGTTTAATAATGCACTAATTTGTTGTAAAATGAGGGGTTTTAATAAAATAAAACTAGCTTTTGAGCGCGCGCATACTTAGAGGCTCTTTTATTTTTACTTCTAAGGGTTAATGATTTACTTTCTTCATAATTTGACATTACTACTGTAGGGGAGGACTTTGTTTCAGGCCCTGCAAGCAGTTTGTCCTCTTTGGGGAGCTAAGCATGCAAGGTTTTGTTTTCAAGCGACATGGGAAGTGGCAGTTTTTTGGACTTGCTCCAGCAATCCTACATCGACAAAAAATACGTCCCACTCATGGTTTATAAGCACTTGGAGCAGCCATGAGTGTACCACTACTCAGTGGTAACAGGGGCTGGAACAAAATCCTCACCTACAACTACATTTCCTAAAAAAAAATACCTAAGTGTGATGAGAATTATGCATTTGTGGGTGAAATAATTTTGTCGTATAATTCTCATCATACCTAGGTATTCTCTGATTGGAAATTTAATAATTTTGATAATAATGAATATAAATCCTTAACCCTTAGAAGTAAAATAGAAGAGTCTCTGAACACGTGCTCTGAGGCTAGTTTAAATAAGCATTTAGAAATGTGGTTTCTATTGTAATTTTTTTTTTCTCCACTTTAGATATTTGTGTGGTTTTTTTTTTTTTTTTTTTTGAGACTTTAAGTGTAGTTTATAATTTAATAGATTTTATTAGGTATTTTGGTTATATTAAAACTTAAAAAGTTTTAGTATAAGAATTACCTTCATTTTGAAGGTTCAAAATTATTTTTCTAATTTAAGAGATTTTAGAGATATTTTTTTTATCACTTTGGATATTTATAGGGAAAATTTACTTCATTTTTTAAAATGAAGAAATAAATTCAACTAGTTCGGCTATGTTTGGTTTAAGGAAAAGTGAGAATGGAAGAAAAAGAACTCATTGTCCATCGTTTGGTTAGAAGGGGGGGAAGAAACGCGGGGAGAAAGGATTTCTATTAGCCTCTCTAGTTTTTTTATTTTCTAATTTCTCTCCAAATCCACAAAATTACTTTTGTATATCCTTGAAATTTGTTGATCTTTTGTGAAATTACTATTATACCGTCAAAGTTAATTATTAATTTATAATTTACAAGGATAAAATAGTAAAATAGTATATTGTTATTATTATTTTTTATTCATTTTCTTCCTTTCAACTTCCAAATACTCCTTTCATATCATAAAAAAAAAAAACCTCCAAATACTCGTAAAAATGTGTATTATTATTTCCCCCCCTTTTTCTTTTCCCTCTTATTCCTTCTTATGCTCTTTTCTCTCCCTTTCCACTTAGGGAAAAAAGTAATTTACATTAACAAATTATTAATGTGATAAATTTTTAATAGTTTTTATTTAAACACCCCCATTAAATTTTTTTTTTTACCCACTAGTAATCATTTACTGTACTCGTCGGTTTGTAAAATGAGTTGTAGTTTTAATATTTTTCTAGTGAAAGTGTTTTACGGGCCCAAAAGTGAGATATTTAGGCCCAAGAATGAGATAAGCAGTTAAACACTTGTTCACAATCCAGAATGTACAGACCCAACTCCGAAGACCACAAGCCGTTTTCAGCGCACGAGAGCTTTCTCTATCTCTTAGCTCTAAACAAAAAAGAAAAACCAGAAAATTTGAAA
This sequence comes from Lithocarpus polystachyus, assembly GCA_033629205.1. Taxonomy (NCBI): domain Eukaryota; kingdom Viridiplantae; phylum Streptophyta; class Magnoliopsida; order Fagales; family Fagaceae; genus Lithocarpus; species Lithocarpus polystachyus. The sequence continues at coordinate 6,218,940 of CM066172.1, forward strand.
TTCTTCTTAGTATTGCATGGATCTGGACACAGAACTAGGGCTCGTAAGGCACGGCGTTACATTTTTCCTCCTCGCTGTTCCTCAATACACTCTGATTGGCATCGATCAATGTAGCAGATGTTTTCGGTAGGACCTGCTTTTAAGGGAATTAAGATGATTCCTTCTTAGTATTGCAGATGTTTTCTAAAGGTTACTTCTTTTTTTCTTTTCTCATAGTTATTTTTTATTTTATTTTAACTATGGTCCTTAAATTATGCCATGAGTATTATAGTTTTTGAAGTTTAAATTGACCACTTTTAGTCCGTGACAACTTTAAGTTTGTTAAATTACCGATTATTTCAAAAGCTTATGTTGTTGGGAAATTGTTAATTTAATCATTTATACATAATTCTAACACTCTCCTCACGTATCGGCCTAAACTTCTTCTTAATAAATAATATTTTATTGGGAGGTTGAGTGAAGACATATTAGACTTCAGGACTTTCTAATATTTTATTGATTGTCCAAAAAACTTTAGCCATTAAGAAATGACGAATCTAATCATAAATCTAACAAAGTGATCATTTTTAGTCTCTATTGTGATGTTGTGTCCATTTTTATGCAAGGTTACATCTGAAAACCAGACTAACCTAATGTCAATTGATAGCTTAATGCAGTTGCACTATTGGTTTTCTTCTTGTCTTTTTTCCTTATATTGGGTTTCAATCTGTTTTATAAATTGGAGCTAAACTTGAGAAGTGTACAGTGAACAATGCTAGTTACGTTTGGTGGTGTTTCTGTATCATGTCATTTTATAGGCATGTATTAGGTTATATGTCTTGATATTTTTCTGACCTACTCTAACCATACAAAATTTGTGGAGTGCTAACCCTGTTTGGTGATTCCAACAAACAGGGTTCAAATCCCCCCTCCCCATTGTAACTGTTGAAAATATGATAATTGTGTAGTACAGAGAGAATTCCAACTTGACATAATAATTTTACATGGTTATGTTCCCCTGCTAGGTGATCACTTACAAGATTTATAGCTATTATGCCACTCAGTTTCACCACTCTACCTGCTTTGAAGCTTGAAACTTTGCTTTTGTGAAGAATGCTGCTGAGTCTCTAAGGTCTAAATTTAAAAATCTTATTGATTTGAAACTACGTTTGTTTGTTTTTTTCTCTTTTTCTCTCACTTTTCCTTTGTTAAGGACGAGAGATATTGTCCAACAGTTAAAAGTTTGGAGTTTGACAGACAACTTTGTCCTTACAATCTAAGCCAATATGGAGATTGGAAGCATTTATCAAATTACATTACAAAGAGCATTGTTGAACGAATTGGTTAGTGCTATCTAACTACACTTGGGGCTCTTAATACTGCAATCTTATACATTCTGTTCTGAGTTTCATTACCAATGTTGCTTGTGTTTGATTAAATATTCTCTATTTTCCATCTGCATATATGTTTCTTTTTCAATCAATTTTAGTTTGTTTCTCTTTTATACTTCATCCTAAAGGTTACTTCTTTTTTTCTTTTCTCATAGTTATTTTTTATTTTATTTTAACTATGGTCCTCAAAATTATGCCATGAGTATTATAGTTTTTGAAGTTTAAATTGACCACTTTTAGTCCGTGACAACTTTAAGTTTGTTAAATTACCGATTATTTCAAAAGCTTATGTTGTTGGGAAATTGTTAATTTAATCATTTATACATAATTCTAATACTCCCCTCACGTATCGGCCTAAACTTCTTCTTAATAAATAATATTTTATTGGGAGGTTGAGTGAAGACATAATAGAATTCAGGACTTTCTAATATTTTATTGATTGCCCAAAAAACTTTAGCTGTTAAGAAATGACGAATTTAATCATAAATCTAACAAAGTGATCATTTTTAGTCTCTATTGTGATGTTGTGTCAATTTTTATGCAAGGTTACATTTGAAAACCAGACTAAAGTAATGTCAATTGATAGCTTAATGCAGTTGCACTATTGGTTTTCTTCTTGTCTTTTTTTCCTTAAACTGGATTTCAATCTGTTTTCTAAATTGGAGCTAACTTGAGAATTGACTGCCCAAAAACATATTATAACTAGTGTACAGTGAACAATGCTAGTTACGTTTGGTGGTGTTTTTGTATCATGTCATTTTATAGGCATGCATTAGGTTATATGTCTTGATATTTTTCTGACCTACTCTAACCATACAAAATTTGTGGAGTGCTAAGAGCCTTGAACTTCTTGGTGATTCCAACAAACAGGGTTCAAATCCCCCCTCCCCATTGTAACTGTTGAAAATATGATAATTGTGTAGTACACTTGGGGCTCTTAATACTGCAATCTTATACGTTCTGTTCTGAGTTTCATTGCCAATGTTGCTTGTGTTTGATTAAATATTCTCTATTTTCCATCTGCATATATGTTTCTTTTTCAATCAATTTTAGTTTGTTTCTCTTTTCATGTTGCGTGATATTTTAGATGCTTCTTGCTCTCTGATTTTCTGGTTTAGTTATATTTCTTATAAAAAGTGCGGATAAAACAGATTTGAGACTAGACTGTGTGAGCACTGGTGTCTTTCATAATTATCTAACCAAAGCTGTGAAACCATGCAATAATAGAAAGCTTCAATGAGTCAGAGTAGCGTCATGCTATGGGGTACATGTTTATATGTCTATAGAGGTGTGCAATTTTCTCATTGATTTCATTTTGTATGGAGGAATTATCATTTAAGAAGGGAGAAATTTTCATTTCTTAGTAGGAGTTCTATTTTCCAATACAAGGTTTATTGTAGATACCCTAGAGAGTGAGAGACAAAGGAATTTCTGTCCTTGTGTTCAAGAACAGGGTGGAGGATGAGATTGGTTCAAGACTCACCGGGTGTGTGTGCAAGAATGAAGAAATGATGAGGTTGTGGTCATTTTTGGCGAGTAGATATCTTGGTGGTCTCACAATTGAGAGGCACAAGTAGTTAAAGTTGAACAGAAACGTTTGGTCTATTGTCAGGAAAAGATATACTGGGGCCATGGTCGCCAAGCCCCCTCAAATTTTCCACTATAGCAGTACAATTTGGTACTATTCTAATTTTGGCCTTGAAAAATAGTACCATGGCATACCAAGCTTTATGCAGTTTATCTGTGATGGTACATTTAAATGGTTCTACTCCATTTGGAGGCTCCTTGAAAGGTTTCCATTGTCCATCCCTCTCAGTGTATCAATGGTACAAATGTGTCTAGATTTGGTTGATTTTAGATTATGAAGCGTTTTTGTAGGTATAAAATACATTGATAAATTACCTCTTGTTTTGAAAGCTCAAGGGTGAATTTTGTTGTTTAACCATTATTCTAGCATACATCAATTTACTTTGTTTGATGGAACTCTTACATTATATTAATTTAGACATTGATCAGTCAAAATATCCATCGATTCTTTATTTTCTACGTCATTCTTACTTATCAAAAAAAAAAAAAATCTTTATTTTCTACGCCTTATGAGGGACCAAAAATATGCAATGGGCTTTCTGTAGCAAGTCTTCTTACAGTACAGGATTCGGTGGTATGGGAAAAAAATTATTGTTTGTTGGTCTGACGTGTGTTTGAGGGATGGAGAAGTATTCTTGAACTGCCCACTTGCAGACATTTGATCCTTTGATTTTTCCTTATTTGGTATTTATTGAGTTTTTGCCTAAATTGGTAGAAATTATCCTAGTTTGTTGGGAATGTAAGCTTGGGGGAAGGAGTATTATAGCTTGGACACCAGCTTCATATTGTTTGACATATTACATTTGCAAGCAGCATAAAGAAAGGACAGTTGATGGGGTGGAGCGTTGCTTTACCAAGATAAATGGCTTGTGCTGTCTGTTATTTGGTTTAGTTCACAAATTCTATTTTTTATCCCAGCCATCTTCAATTACCTTGATTATTTGTTTACTTTGAATATATGGTATAAATTTTGGGACGAAGGCTTGGTTGTTGTTATTGTTGTTTGAATTTACGGTTTGCATCTTCTGTTTGTCATTTCTGCATAAATTTGTAAATTTAAATGATTTATTCAACAAGCAGAACCCATTGGAGGAGAGATTACCGTTGCATGGGAATCAGGGATAGTTAAAAACACTCATAAAATAGCGATGGAGAAAGCACTAGATGAGTAAGTTCTCAACATCAGTGGATAATTCTCAGAGCAGAAGATGTTACCATATATCAATTGCCCATGTTATCAAACAAAAAGGAATACATGGACAAGAACTTTCTTCCTTGAATATTGACAAGGTGAGAGATCTTAGACATGACCTCAACAGATTTTTTTTACCATTTAGCATTTGCTGATTTGGGTTATAAATTTCACTGATCTGTTTAGACACAATTGTTAGAAAGTTTGCTGATAAAGGATTATGGAGGTTCTTAAGATGTACTTCTTGGAGAGCTGCAATTTGCATTTATTGCATTTTTGGTATGTGCAAACGTGTAGAAAGTTTTCTATATGTGGAAATTGCTTTTAGATTTTATTACATCTGAAAATTCTGCAGATGGACAGTCATATGAAGGATTTCTACAGTGGAAAGCTTTGGTTAACCTTTTATTTGCAAGTACTGAAGCTGTAAGTATTGATTTGGCTGCTAATTTTTCGTTGATTTGTTGAACAGTTTTGTGAGATTGAAGTTGTTCTCACCATCCTAATGTTGTAAGTAAACTTGAAAGGTCTAGGCATATTGTACCCTTTTTAAATTCTTGTACGCTCTTTTATTTTTTCCCCTTATTTCGATTACTCCTTTACCTCTTCTATTCCTAGCCCCACTCTCCCCCCCCCCCCCCCCCCAACCCCCGCATGCGCGTGGAAATACACACTATTGTCATTGTTTTCATTGATCTTAGAACTTCATTTTCAAAAACGTCTGTGGAAAATTATTTGATTTCACAATATCTGAAATCCATGTAGTTTCTAGTTACTTTGTGTAGGAATTCTAAGGCACTTTATGCTCTAGGGCCAAAGTTGTGGTTTTGATGGTGCAAATTGCCAAATTTCCTCAACTTTTGTCATTCAGTTGAACAAATGTGGTTGGAACTCAAACCTTTTCTTTTGAATGATCTATCATACAAAAGATTTTTATTCAAAGTTTCTGAACATAATTTTATCTTGGTATTTTGACTTGAGGTCATTTCAGTGTTTTTATTTCACGGGACATCAATCTGTTTGTAGGTTTTGCCATTTGTTTTTGCGAACATCATTATAGTAATTGTAGCATTGCTCATTGAATAGTGACATTATCACTGTTAGAATTAGAATGGCATAATCTTTGTTGGAGTTGACTCAAAAAAATTCGTTGTTGCTATTTCTTGGAAGTTTTTAATATCTATTTATGGTAGCAAATTTACTTGTTTTCTGAAATAATTCATAGGTGATATATAGTTACCATATTATAATGACATTTCTTGGAGTCCTACTTGGTTTATATTTAATAATTTGATTTTTTTTTTTTTTTTAATGTTGTGAGGATTTTATTCTGTTAAAATGTGTATGTCTGAAAGTATATATTTTTTGCAGCCTTTTCGTACAAGGAGTCAACTATTCACAAAGGTAATGCTCTTTTTTTTTTTTTTAATAATTATTTTGGTAAAGGTAAACTAAACAAAACTTCAAGTTTTTTTATTTATTTTTTATTTATTTATAAATTTTTTTGATAAGTCGATAGTTTCAATGGGGGAGAGGAGATTTGAACATTGGATGTTTTCGTTTAAGACACTAGGAGTAACCTTAGAACTTTTTGCCTTCGCTGATAATAACATCGATGCACTAAATAAGAAAGGGTAATGTTGTTTAATAGTCTGGCCTAATTTTGAAAAGCCTTATCAGTTTCAGTTGGCCTTATGTTATATGTTTGTGTTATCCAGAGTTTTTATTTTAGTTACTTCTTTGAAGCCCTCTTCTTGCAGAAGGCTTTAATTCTTATGTAGTCCGGTTGTCCATCATAAATTGAAGTATTTAACTATGATATTGGGCTTGAAATAAGCTTCATTGGTTTATCCAGTTGTGACTATATTTGCAATGTTTTTAGTTAACTTGCATAGAATTTCCTAGTGTGTCTAATTCGCCAATTAAAATTTTTCGATACATCAATATTTGGGAGTCAGGGGATTTGACGTCTGGATGTCTACGTTAGAAACACTGAGGAGTGCCAACCAGTAAGTTACATAGCTCTTGGTAATTGCAAAATTAAAATTGCATTTTCTTTCTTCATTTAATATTAATTAACACTCAATAAATGCATTTGTCAAATTCTTGCTGTTAGTTTTATACAGAGCTCTAACAACTTATAGAATTCTACGCAGTTCATTAAGGTTATCTACTATCAACTGAAACTTGGGCTTGAGAAAGATCATACAGATACCAGTGGTGCAGCAACAGGGGTATCAGCACTATTGGATGATTCATGGTTATCTGCTGATAGCCTTTCGCACCATTTTTGTGAGGTAGGTCTTTGGGGTTACTAAGTCATTTTTTGAATGCATGATTGTGCTGCCATGCTATACAGGCATTTTTGCAAATGTCAATACCCCTTGTTGACAAAATTTTTATTGGCAAGTCAGATTTCAAGGCTTCCATTGACCTAGTGAACTATTTACCTACTCACCAACATTTATTGGTCAATTTGAGCAACTTGCTTAAAAAACCAATAAAAATCAATGCTTAGTCAATTTTAATCACATTGATTGAATTTTGTTTCCATCATAACATTTTTACTTGTTAAAGAAGAAATCGTAAGTTCATCACAAATTGTTGACCAATTGTTGAATGGAATTGCAGGACTTCTTTTCATTGATGCAAAATGCCTTATCTGTTGATGGACATCTGCTGTCATGGGTATGAACACTAATACTGCTTCTTCATGTTTGATTCTCTGTTGGTTTGGAGGTTGGGGCCTGGGGCAATTTGCCAGGCTTTCATTTTCTCTTCAAACACTTTCCTTCTAGGCATTTACAATTGATTCTCAGTTTTGGCCTGCACAAGATTATGGATTTTCTATTCTGCAAATTAGATATTGTGTATTTATTACTTTTAGAGATACATGCATTTAAGTTATAAACTGCCGATATGCAAAGTTGATGTCATCATGTCAAGGGCATTTACTTCATTCATAAAACCAAACATTATCTCATTCACATTAATTACAATTACAAAAATAGCTGAAAACCTCTACTAGACTGTGAGGTGGACTTTGCTCCACCTTTGGATTATCAAGAACCAGAAACACCAGTAGTGAAGGATATCATGGCTACGAAGAAAGTTGAGGAGCAAGCAGTAAAGGATGATGTGAAGTTTGAACCTTTTTGTGGCGAAGCAAGGTGCTTGGATGGGAGATTTTCAATGGAGTCGGTTGTATCAGATTGCTCTGCCAGGTTGAAGCAAATTTCTGTTGATGAAGTTAATGAGAAAAGCAAGGCTACTCAGTCCAACCTGAGAAGTAAACCAGGAAAGATAGTCTTTGGTTCTAATAAGGAATTGGAAAACAACTCTAAAGAAGATGTGGCATTGAAGAAAGGAGATGAAATGTTCCAACCATTCACCAGTAGGAGTTACAGGCTGACAGACTAGTATTAGTTTTCAAAGTTACTAAATTTAGTGTTTTTGTTCAAAGGTAATCAACAAAAGTAGAGATAACAAATGAGAAAGACATGATATGTGGCTTTTTTATGTTTTGATTCTAGTTTAATATGTAAGTTTGGATGGTGAAGCATTGATTTTCAGTCATGGAATTATTATTTACTAAATGGGAGAATGGATGCTGGATTGCTATTGACTATGTTGTGTCACACTATTAATATATTTACTATTATTTTTGAATGAAACATCAAATTAAGTAGAGATGCAATATTATCTGTGTGTGTATATATATATAAAAGGCATAGATTTTTTAATTTACTTGTTGAATAGTACTTTTTAAGGAAAAGTTTAGGTGGATATAAAGCAATAGGGCGAAATTATTTAGTTATGCAGACTCTTTAAGGGCTATTACTGCTAACAACAAAAAATCTGTGAAAGAAATTGAGATTTTTGGAACATGACCCTATATTTATGTGTTTAAATATATATATATATATATATATATATTTATATATATGTATATAGTTGTGTTGGGATAATAAATTAGTATCGAAATAGAGTTCTATTCCTATTTCCTTCTAAACCAATTAAAAGCAAGAAAAACCCACCCATTTTTCTAACTTTATATTAAAAAAAGAAAGAAAGAAAGGAAAGACCCACTTGTTCTAACCTTTTATCCGGAAAAAAATATTATTATTATTCGAAAATGATTCCTATTACTCCAAGATTGAGGAAAACAATTACTTCTAAACTTTTATAAGAAATTAAAAAAATCACAATTATGTGGTTTAACTTTTACTAACATCAATATGTAAAAAATCTTGATTATCATCATTTTATTTTAGAATTTATTTAAAATTTTGATAATGGTGAAACAAAATCTAATTTACTTATTTTAAATGGGAGATATGATTATTTTTATTTATGCAATGACAACAAATATTTAGAAAGAAAAAAAAAGGGTATATAAAAATCAAATGGGATCAAATCCAAGTTATGGTGCCAACAATGATAAAACCCCCTTCCTCCAATAGTTATGATGAATGACTTGAGTATAGTGTATATCATTAAACCTTTGATATTTATAGTTGATACTTCTTTTTTTCCCCACTTTTTTGAAAATATATTCTATAATATGGTAATTCCCATGAGTTAGAGAGAGAAAGAGAGAGAGAGAAAAAAAAAAGAAAAAAGAAAAGAATTCAATGCAAGATGTATATATGTGTGTGTGTGCGCGCGCGCGTGTGCGTGTACCCAATTCTCTGCTAATGGGCCAACCTATTAATTGGGCTCACAATTTACTTATTTTGGTGGGCTTTTGAGTATCCTACAATGGGTAACTCCTGGGTAAATTGATTAAAGGTCCGTTATAATGTTTAACCTCTCTAACTGAACACCTTCTTGTTTTTCTTTATGCTCAACTACTTTTCTAGTTTTTCCTCTCTAATGTCTAACCCCTTTTTCTCCTTCCTTTCCTCTATTTATAGTCCCCCCTTAGTGGGTTAATTATGATTGCTTTTTAACAACCCTCGTACAGGTGGGTTCCATTTTGATTATTCTTGACTAAAATGGATTCAATTTGGGTATAGGGAAGTGAATGTTGGAACTTGTGCTAGACATCGAACGGTGCTCGGCAACAATATTCCCTAGGCACTACCGAGGCATTTCAGAATGCACTCGAACAACAATAGTTCTGAGGCCCGAAACAGTCCTTGGCCTAACCTACCATGCATTTTGTACCATCTGGCCCACACGTAATGGACCTACGTCCACAGGCCGTACTATCTTGGGCCCAACAGTAATGGGCCTATGGTCGCATACCGTATAATAGCCCCCTCTTAATTCGTTCCCTGTGTTCGGGGAAAGAATCAAGGACTTACATCACACTGTTGGCTGCTCCTTAAGGATATGAATCATTAGTTATTAATTAGGGATAAGAAAACAGTTACTTTATGGGTAAATGGGGTGACAGCTGTCCCATCAAACGGTAATTATGAATTGACGATTCGTGTATCGAGGCCACGTGTGCAATGTTTATGAAAAAGGGAATCAAAGGTTTTCCCGCCTAAACATTCATTAAATGTCCCTTTAATTCTCTTCCCTTATAAATTGTGACTTTCTTCTATTCAAATCACTTTTTACTTCCTTTACTCTTTCTGTGTTCATCGTTCCTGAGCATATAATTTCCATCCGAGTGCATTCTTTTTAGTGCATACTGTAAGTTCCTCTACTCATTTCCTTATCGTTGTTAGTTACCTTCTTCTTTTCTAGTACAAAATATGGGTTTCTCACACCTTCTTACAATTGAGGTTGCTCTGGCCAATTTTAGAGCTAGGTTCGCCATTCCTATAGATGTAGATGTAGTGTATTGTCATGAGGATAACATAGTGCTTGAAAGGCACCCTCATGTGGTGTTCTTCCCATTGATGTCCATACTTGAGGGTGGGGTTAGGTTCCCTGTAGATCCACTTATACTTAGGACCTTTAAGTTCTATGGTTTGTGTCCCGACCAACTCCCACCAAATTTCTACCGAGTGGTGAGCAGTGTTAGTCGGTTAAATAATTTGTACAGGCTATGTCTCGACCAACATGATATTAACTTCATGTATAGCTTGTGCGGTAATGAGAGGTCGGGGTATTACCTTAAGGTTAGGGACAGCCTGGTACGGTTGATATCGTGCCTTTCGGACTTTAATAGAAACTTAGCTGGAGAATTTGTTCAGGTAAGCGGCAATTGGCTTGCCAACGAGCTTACCTGCCCAATCTCGCCCCGAGATATTGGTTGATACCATTTAATTTACTACTGTTACTAGTGTTTTGTTATTTATTTAAGGTTATCCTTATTTTTATTTGAATGCTAATGGCTCTTTCTAATTGTGCAGACGCTAAAAGATTTAAACCGGACCATAACTCCATTGAAGTGCAGGATCTAAATTTCGTACTTCGGTCTGAGATCTTTGTACACTTCGATGATTAACTGCGGGCCTCTCACCTTATCCTCGACTGTATCCCAACGTATACCAGCTTTTAGGACCCAAGACAAGCACTGATAGTCGGTAGTCCCTTGCTGTCTTACTTGGATTTTCGGTTGCGCGGCTTCATGCCCCCAGGACTAATAGTCGATGGGGCTCGGAGATTAGGTCCACGACAAATCAGAGTGGGATCCCTTTTGCTTGTGAGGGACAGTTCACCTGATCCTCATGCTTCATGCTGGTCCCTATTTGAAAGCTCTTATTCTCGTATGAAAGTATACTTACTTTAATCAAATTCTCGGCACTATCAGCTCCTTGGCCCTTTGGGAGCCCTTGTAATTGCTACGAAGAGACTTGTTCGGTAGACTCTTTCTGCTTTATCTCCTGAATTACCGCCGCCACTAGACATTGTCTCGTTACGTACTGGTCTCTTTTCACCATAGTGACACCATGGTTGGTATGAAACTTCATCTTAACATGCAAAGTAGACGGGACTGCCCCCATTGCATGAATCCACGGCCTGCCAAGTATTGCTGTGTAGGGAGAAAATGAGCTGACCACAATAAAGTTTACCATCACCTCCTTCCCTTCTGTGTTCACGAGAAGCGAAATCTGCCCTTCTAGTACCACCATTTGGCCATCAAATCCTACCAGAAGGGTATCATACTTAGACAAGTCCTCAGCCTTCAAACCCAACCCCCTTAAACAGATCAAGATACATTACCTCGGAGTTGCTTCCTTGGTCTATCAGCATTCTCTTTACTATAAAACCATTTATTCGGGCAGTAACGACGAGCGCATCGTCATGTGGTTGCGTGGTTCCTTCTAAATCGTCATCCCCGAATGCGATGGGTTCTTGGGTGCATTTCGCTTTTTTCCTAGGCCGAGCATTTTCTCTGGCATTCCCCACTGATATTACATTTAGCACCCCTTTCATCGACTCACGATGGTGCCTATAGAAGCTGCATGGATAACTTCAATTACACCCAACGGGGGTGAAAGCGTATTCCCTCAAGATTTGGAGGCTTATCCAGCAGCACCACTCTCTGACAACACCACAAACTTTTTCAGGTGCTCGGACTTCACTAGCTTCTCCAAGTGGTCCTAAACACTCGACACTGCTCGGTAGTGTGCCTCTTGTCACAATGGTAAGTACAATATAAATTTTGATTCCTTTTTGTTGGATCACCCCCCATCTTACTCAGCCACGGAAAGTAGGGTTCTTTCTTGATCCGCTCTAGGATTTTATGGACTGGCTCCTTAAACGCCACATTGATCTCCCCGGTACGAGCACTAGGCTCCTAAATTCTCAATTCCCTCCTTGCCCTTGGCTGGAAGCCCCCTAGCAGAGACTCTTTTGTGTATTGTGATATGGTGGGCCCTTTACCTTTACTTTGCTACTGATCATCTTCCAACCTTTTATACTCCTCAATACGCCTCATAAGTTGTCGCATGTTCTTGGAAGGTCTCATAGTCAACAACTCCCGTAACTTTGAGTCCTCTGGTAGACCCAGTTTGAAAGTGCTAGCGGCCACTCTCATTACCCCCACCAATCTCATTATACAACTCCCAATACCTATTAGCATAACTCTGAAAAGTTTCCCCAACTCCCATCTTTATAAAGAGCAACACATCCACCGGCTGCAGTACTTGGCTACACATCATAAACCGAGCACCAAACTCTTGAATTAACTCTCCAAAATTGTGAATTGATCCCTTCCTTAACCCATTAAACCATCTTAAAGCAGTAGGCCCAAAACTGGAAGGAAATACTTTACACATAAGCGCGTCATTTTGATTGTAGAGGGACATCATTTGAATATAGTGGCTGACATGTTCGACGGGATCAGCCTTTCCATCATATGAAATAAACGGTGGTCTATTAAATCTCCTTGGCATCCGCACATGTTCAATCTCGTCTAAGAACGGTGACCGGGCCACCCTGCGTAGCACACGGCTCTTGGCATCCATTGCTGCATTCAGGTGTCTTCGCAGCTCAAGAGAAACTGACTACCTATCATCGAAATCCCGTGGCCTTTCCCTTGACCGGTGGGAACTAGATTGGTGGGACGCTTCTCCACAATTATCCCCAACACTCACGAACCCTTCAGGAGATTCAACGTGGTTCCTTCTTCGGCACCTACCCCGCACCTCCAACTCCAGATCTTTGACTTATCTGCGCAGGTGCTCTAATTCTTGATCTCTCTTGTCATGATGCTCTTGCTCGGGGACTTCAGATTTTGACTGGTACGTTTGCGAAGATCCCTCCCTCGAGTCAGAGCATTCCCTGTCCTGTTCGTGCCTTCGGTCTTCATTTCTCTTATGCCTCCTTTCTCGCCAACTTGAACTCCGAGATGAGCCCCCAGATCCACTATCAGCATAGCTTGTCAAATGATGGTTGGACATGTTCAATCAAGTGAATCTCGTTGGAGCTACGACTGAGTAGGAGATTCCCATAGACGGCGCCAATTGTGCGTACCTAATTCTCTGCTAATGGTCCAACCTAGTAATTGGGCTCACAATTTACTTATTTTGGTGGGCTTTTGAGTATCCTACAATGGGTAACTCTTGGGTAAATTGACTGAAGGCCTGTTATAGTGTTTAACCTTTCTAACTGAACACCTTCCTATTTTTCTTTATGCTTGGCTACTTTTCTAGTTTTTCCTCTCTAGTATCTAACACCTTTTTCTCCTTCCTTTCCTCTATTTATAGTCCCCCCTTAGTAGGTTAATTATAATTGCTTTTTAACAACCCTCATGTGGGTGGGTCCCGTTTTGATTATTCTTGACTAAAATGGACTCACTTTGGGAATAGGGAAGTGAATGTTGGAACTTGTGCTAGACGTCGAACAGTGCTCAGCAGCGATATTCCCTAAAGCACTATAAAGGCATTTCGGAATACACCCAAACAACAACAGCTCCGAGGCCCGAAACAGTCCTCGGCCCAACCTACTGTGCATTTTGTACCATCTAGGCACACAAGTAATGGACCTATGTCCCCAGGCCATACTATCTTGGGCCCGAGTAATGGGCCTATGGTCGTATACCATACAATATATATATGGCCTATCTTGGGCTCGAGTAATGGGCCTATGGTCATATACCGTACAATATATATATATATATATATATATATTTAATGTTCTAACTCAAAAGTCTTGGATGCATGTAAACATAAAAAATTTGATTTAATTTTTTTGTATAATTTCATATAAGTTTTTTTATAACCCAAAAAAATTATTTTTACACATAGTTTATATAAAAAAAAATGTGATTTAGATTACAAAATTCTTAAAGCAAAAGATTAATTAACTGATAAAATAATTAGTTATTGATACCACATAAATACTCCAACTGCGGTTATCTGTCACTGAAGAATGACTCAAGACATTGAACAATAATAGAGTTAGAAATCTTTTCTAGGGACTCAAGTTAAAAGATTACATATTAAAGTATAACAATAGTTTTAAAATACATAATATATATATATATATATATATATACACACACACACATATATATGTATGTATGTATGTATGTATGTATGCATATATCAATTAATTTTAGATAAAATTAAATAATGAATGTTATTTTTAAAAGCTTTAACATATACAGTATAAAATAAGAGAAATATAATACCTACAAAAAACTAAATGAATATATTTTCTATTGATAAAAAAATAGAATGGTCCCCAAAATTCTATCCATAAAATTCATAATATATTTTCTTCTAAAGTAAAAAAACCACACAATCCTATGTTCTTAACTCAATCAAAAAGGGTTTTTTTTTTTTTTTTTGAAAAGAAAAAGAGTTTTTAACTAAATAGATTTACAAATATATTTTCATGAATATATACTTTAAATGCTCTTAAAGGTGATGAATTATACAGGACAAAAAAAATATTGAAAGAGAAAAATTAGACGCTATGCTTTAAGTGTTTGTATATGATGATGCTCAAAATATCGTCAGTAAGCTACAAGGTTTTCTCGCCCGCACTCAATGCAACCTGCAAAACATGAAACAAAAAACACCTCAAAAGGGTACCGGTATGATACCGGCCAAATACCTTCCGAAGGTTAAGTTAGAAGATGCTCAAAACTTTAGAATGCCAGAGTTGGGGAATAGTATGCGTACCTTTGCTTGTGAGATCCTTTGGGGTTTTTATAGTGGTCTAGAACCGACCTTCTTTTCTTGTATAAGAAGTCTTTGTCTTATTGGACTTTCTTTTAATTGGGCGATCATTGCGGAATTCCCTTTATATATGGATTTTATTTCCATTGGGATTCTACATACCCCAGTTATGTGTGAGACACAAGTTATTTCCATTTATAAGGAGTTGACATGTGTACTTCGAACCCGTCTACATTATGTCCATTCACCTTGGATCCGTCTACATCAGGTATATACATTTTCTCCTGTCATCTCAACTAGGATCCATAATTCGCCAAATTTTACCCTCTTTAGTATAATTATTTATAATAAAAAAAAATGTGGATGGCCATTAGGTAAAAAAAAATTTATTAATAGTTTAAGGGAGGAGATGTACGGTAAGATATAATGCGGCCGCTCCCTTCCTTCTGCCATTAACTTTGAAGGCGATAGTTGAATTTTAGGTAAAAATTAAGACTAATAATTTTTTAATTAGTTTTAATTTTTGATATTATCATGCAAGTAAAACACTCCTAGAGAGTTAATTTCAGTATGTTTAATCCATTCAGCCACACTAAGAACTCCAGCCATACCAAAATGACAAATTAACTTTACACTCTTGGCCCTTTTGGACATACACCACTGTAAGTTTCTTTAAAAAATCTTCTTCTTTCTCCCCGCGTATGTGTTAAAAATACTTAGTATTCTTAAAAAAAAAAAAACTTTACACTCTTTGAAAACCTAGGGCTTCCTCTTTGAGGAAATTTATCAATGGATAGCGCCTTAGTATAGTAATGCATTCATCACATTAGGATACTCTATTTATTTGTCGAGATGAATGCAAACCATCAAAGTATATAGCACCAAAACCATCAAAGTATTACATACTCACCTCTAGAGCAAAATAATTTTAAAAAAATTTCAGATTTCACAAACTTTATATACATTTACATATACGTACATGCATACATACATACATACATATATATATATATATATATCACATAGTCCAACTTCAAATTAAGTAATCAACAACAAACAATTAAACCCAACTTCATAACTCATTGAGGTAATATGGATTAAAATGAATTTTTTAGGTTCATGTCAAAATTTTAAACAAAAAAAAAAAAACGTAGTAAATTTTGTGGATATATAAACAATTTACCCCTTTTGGTTTGGCTCAATCACAATTTAGGCCTATAGGTTTTCTTAATTGTTACATTTTGACCTTCAAGATTTGGACTAAAATAAAATAGTGGATATTTTGGATGAAATACTAACCGCTTTATTTTTATTTACAAAGAAATCAAATGGGACCAAATCCAAGTAATGGGGGAGGCCAACAATGATAAAACACTTTGCATGTATCAAAGTTCCAAGATCTTGGCATAAATTTTTTTCATAATGTCTAGTTACTAAAAATGAAATTAAAGAAACAAACTTCAATTAATATCAACTAATCTTTTCAACTTTCTCGAAAAAAAAAAGAGAATTCTCCGCAAGATATATATATATATATATATATATATATTGCGAATGCCGTACAACATATATATCAACTAATTTGAATTGTTTTTATTTTTTTTTACCATTCAGGTTTAATTTGCCTTTCTATTTTACTATTTACCCTTTGAAATGTACTAAAAGAAAGAAATATTCTTTTTTCGTCTTCTCTTTGTGCGTCACGTGGACGAGGCGAGAGAGCCTTCTGGATGTCTCTCAAACACCGAACAAAAAAGAAAAACCACAAAATTTTCAAAGTAAAAAGAGGAACAGTAATTAGAAACTCCTCTCTCAGAGTATGGATCCGGACACAGCATCAGAGCTCGTAAAGCAGGGCGTTACACTTCTCCTCCTCGATGTTCCTCAATACACTCTCCTCGGCATCGATACTCAGGTACTATATTCTTTATTCTTCTTCTTCTTTCTTCTGTTTGCTTTTACTTATATTTATTCATCGATCAATCAATCAATCAATGTGGCAGATGTTCTCTGTTGGGCCTGCTTTTAAGGGCATCAAGATGATTCCTCCTGCTTCTCATTTTCTTTATTATGCTTCATCCACCAGGTTAGGTTACTTTAATTCTCAGAAATCTTTATGTTCTTGTAATTTATTTAGTTATTGTATTTTTATGCGATTTTTGTTTGTAGAGCAATTTTGTAATACTTGTTGCATATACGCAGAGATGGCAAGGATTTCTCACCAATTATTGGTTTCTTTATCGACGCTGCTCCTTCTGAGGTTTTAAATGCATTTACTTTATTTCCGCCTTTTCTACTTCAGTTTATAGTCTGTTCAATTTATAACAGTTGCCATCTATTGCTGTCTTAATGTCAATGCCATTGCCATATTGGAAACAGAAACTTGATTAATCTAGCTGTGGAACTGTGCTTCTAGTCTTGTCATGTTGATTTGTAGTGCATCGGACAAGTTGGAACATGATCCACAGATATAAATAGAAGGCTAAGTAGCATTGATACCAACATGAGAGACAGATGCAATAAAAATATTATGTGAGTTAATTGACATGCTAATTGGAAATATTATGGTACAATATGGTGGAGGCATGTTAATTGACTAATCAAATAATGTATATTTCTGCATACGTATTTCATTATTTTTTTCATTACTTAAAACTGATATACAGACAATAATGGATATGGAAGAACAAAGATCTCGGGCTAGCATTTATGTTTAGAATAATATCCACAAAATAGATAAGAATGCTTCTGTGGAATCATTGTTGGAGAGGCAGGTGGAGGGGCAGAGTAGGAATTGGCGTGTGGAATTCATAAGAAATTTTAACAGTTGGGAGATTGATGAGGTGGCTTCATTTTTTCCATTTGTTAGACTCTCATACTACCCTTGGGGAGGGAAATGATAGGATGATGTGGAAGTTAAAGAGTAATGGGGAGTTCAGCCCCTATGCCTTTTTTCTTGGAAGGCCATATGGAGGACCAAAGCACCTCGGAAAAACAATTCTCTGTGAGAATCTCATCAAGGTAGGCTTTTCAATGGTGAGTAGGTGTTGTATGTGCCGCTGTAGCGGGAGACTATGAATCACCTCTTGATTTGTTGTAGCATAGACTTTGAGTTATGGAGTTTTATCTTTAGGATGTTTGGGGTACAGTGGGTTTTACCGAAAAAGGTTTTTGATTTAGTGTGTGGGTGGTGATGGACCAAATTTGAAGATCTAGAATCTTATTCCTTAACGTTTGATGCGGACTATATGGAGAGAACGAAATTGGCGTATTTTTGAAAATGTGGAGTGCACGTCTTCTCAAATAAAAGCATCCTTCATTAGTTTTCTTTATGAGTGGTCTTTTGTATTGGGTCTTATTGATAGTAACTCTATTCACTCCTTCATAGAGTCAACTCATATGTAGATATTATCCCATTGCTATTCTTTAGGCTACTTCTTGTTTATTTTCATGACGCATTCTCTTTTCCACAACATACGCTATTCATTCATACCCCTAAAGCAACATCATTAGATGTGTTATTTGTTCCTTCAAAATCTTTTTTAAAAATAAAGCAGTTATATCCTCTTTGTCTAATATTTGAATCCCAAAGTATTTTAAAGAGTATTTATAAACCCGGTTCTTATTAAGAAAATTTCATTATAGCCCTAAACATGTCATGGCTGTGTCCTTGTTGTATCACCGAAGTATCCTGCAATGATCTGAATGTATAGGACTCATATGTTGTCATGTTGGAGCTGTTTCTGCGTGCAAAACATATCCTAATTGTACACTTCAACCATTTGATGCATCCATGCTCCTAGATAGAGGATCTAGATCTTTTCCAATTTCATAATAACTATTTTCTCTATGTTTGAAATGAGGCTTTGATGGAACGTGCATTTGAAGTATAAATAAGAGGCCAACATGATTTATTATACAAATAATTAGGTAAATCAGCCCATGTTATTAAATGTTCAAGAAAGATGAAGAGAGAGAAAAACTTCTTTTTGACACAGTTTGTATAAAATTGTGGCTGAGAGAATAAAATAGAAACAAGTAATTGACATCTTTATGTTATCATTTTCAGCATAGTTTCCTACTGGCATCCTGCCATTGCATAACAATAAGGTTATTGTGCGCTTGCCTTTTTAAGCATGATTGCTTAGATAAAGTGAGCTTTTTTTAAAATGTGATACACCCTTGTAATTGGGGAATAATTGATTAGATTTAACCGAAGGCCACTTCATTTAGCCAATTTTTGTGTCTCTAGATTTGTGGAGAGTGTGAAGTTAATTAACAATAAGTTATTTTCAAAAGAGCTGGAAGTTTGGCACCAGGAATGATCTTTCTCATGTAAATGGCTGCAACAGGTAATTGTTCGTAGGTGGGATCAACTACAGGAAAGATTGGTCAAAGTGTCCGAAGAAGAGGTTTGTAACCATTTTAGTTGCACATACCATTTGTTCATTTATTTTAGTACCTGATGCATATAGCTACTAGTATGGGAACACAGTCAGACTGATGTATTTTGCAACCTGCATGGATTTGAATTGTGGCCTCAAGTCTTGACATTAGTTAGTGAACTTGTGCCCTTTTGGGTTTTGGCAAAACAGAAATTGCTAACCTGCTGTATTTTGGAAGTGCTACCAAGCAAGAAAAATCGATCAGGCATCCGTTTTAGGAAAACCTGATTCTTTTCCCCTCTTTGCAATCAAATGCTTATGAAGCTTTGAAATCATGTAAGGAAATCAAAAGATGGTTTTATTTAAAAACATTTGAGCATTTTGAGGGATGTGAACGGTCTTTGCTAGAGATTAAGTCTTTTTTCTGCCATACTTCTTGTTTGGGGTGTGGCTTTATTGCATTTTACTTGTTCTTCCATTCCTGTTGTACTTGATCATTGTAATATTGATTCTTGATTTTTGCCCCCACAGTACATCCCCAATGTACTCGAGTTGGCTTCTTTTTTAATAAAATTTTTCATTATCTATCAAAAAAAAAAAAAAAAAAAAATCTGAAAACCAAACTAACTTGATGTCAATTGATTGCTTAATGTTGTTGCACTATTGGTTTTTTCTTGTCTGATTTCCTTAAATTGGGTTTTAATCTAATCAAAGTTAACTTGAGAATTTACTGCCCAAAAACATATTATAACTAGTGTACAGTTAACAATGTGAATTACATTTGGTGGTGTTTTTGACATTTCTGTATCATGTCATTTTATTGAAATGCATTAGGTTATATGTCTTGATATGACTTTTAATATTTTTCTGACCTACTCCAACCATGCTAAAGTTGTGGAGTGCCAAGAGCCTTATGTCTTGAAGGGTTCAAGTCCCCTTCTTCCCCATTGTAACTATTGAAAATACAAAAATTGTGTAGTACAATGAGAATTTGAACTTGACATAATACTTTTACATGGTTATGTTCCCATACTTAGTAGATCCTATCGTTCAAATCTATAGAAGTGGACGTTCAACCCCCATAATATATTTTGCTAGGTGATCACTTGCAAGATTTATAGCTATTGTGCCACTCGGTTTCACCAAGCTACTTGCTTTGAAGCTCGAAACTTTGCTTTTGTGAAGAATGCTGCTAAGTGTCTAAGGTCTAAATTTAAAAATCTTGTTGATCTGAAACTGATTTTGTTTTTTCTCTCTCTCACTTTTCCTTTGTTAAGGAAGAGAGATATTGTCAAGCAGTTAAAAGTTTGGAGTTTGACAGACAACTTGGTCCTTACAATCTAAGCCAGTATGGAGATTGGAAGCATTTATCAAATTACATGACAAAGAGCATTATTGAACGGATTGGTTTGTTCCATCTAACTACACTTGGGGCTCTTAATACTGCAATCTATTATGAGTTTCTTTACCATTGTCGCTTGTGTTTGATTTATTATCTATTTTCCATCTGTGTATATGTTTCATTTTCAATCAATTTTAGTTTTTTTCTCGTTTCATGTTGGTGATATTTAGATGCTTCTTGCTCACTGATTTTCTGTTGTAGTTATGTTTCTTATGAAAAATAGATAAAAGATTTGAGACTAGACTTTGAAGTTGGAAAATGGTAGACTTTGAGATGGACTGGCACTAGGAAAATGGTGGAAATTAGTCTTATAATTAAACCAAGGCTGGGAAACCATGTAACAGTAGAAAGCTTTAACGATTCAGAGTAGTGTCATGCTATGGGATACATGTTATATGTCTATAGATGTGTGCAATTTTCTCATCAATTTTATTTTGTGTGGAGGAATTATCATCAAAGAAGAGATTATTGACCATTTCTTAGAAGGAGTTCTAATTTTCAATACAAGGTTTATTGTAGATACCCTAGAGAGTGAGAGGCAAAGGTATGCTGTCCTTGTGTTCAAGAACAGGGTGGAGGATGAGATTGGACTCACAGGGTGTGTGTGCAGGAATGAAGAAATATGAGGTTGTGGTCATTTTTGGTGAGTGGATATCTTGGCAGTGTCACAATTGAGAGGCACAAGTAGTAGTTAAAGTTGAACCGAAACTTTTGGTCTATTGTCAGGAAAATATATACTGGGGACATGGTACCTAAGCTCCTCAAAGATTACATTTAAGCAGTACAATTTGGTACTAATCTAATTTTGGCCTTTAAAAATAATATCATGGCCTACCAAGCTTTATGCAATTTATCTGCACCATCATATGTTTAAACAGTTCTACTCCTTTTGGAGGCCCCCTTGAAAGGTTTCCATTGTTCATCCCTCTGAGTGTATCGAAGGTACAAATGTGTCTAGATTACATTGATTTTAGATTTAAAAGATATTTTTTAGATATAACATACTTTGATAAATTACCTCGTTTTAATAGCTCAAGGGTGAATTTGTCATTTAACCATTATTCCAGTATACATCAAGTTTCAAATTTGTCTAACTTAACTCTTACATCATATGTACTTAGACACTGATCACTCAAAATATCCATTGATTCTTTAGTTTCTATGCCTTATGAGGGACTAAAAATGTGCGATGGGCTTTCTGAAATGAGTCTTTTTACAGTTGAGTATTTGGTGGTGTTGGAAAAAATTTATTGTTTGTTGGTGTGATGTGTGTTTGAGGGATGGTGAATTATTCTTGAACTGCCCACTTAAAAAGACATTTGATCCTTTGATTTTTCCTTATTTGGTATTTATTGGTTTTTGCCTAAATTTTTGGGTAGAACTTATTGTGACTTTTTGGGAATGTGAGCTTGGGGGGGAAGGTTTATTACGGCTTAGACACCAGCTTCTTCTTGTTTGATATATTACATTTGCAAGAAGTGTAAAGAAAGGGCATTTGATTGGCTGGAGCGTTTCTTTAGTGAGATAAATGGCTCGTGCCACTCAGAAACTTCATTAATCATATCTGTTGTTTATATAGCACCTAATGGCGACCACTATATCATTTGTTTTATTTGGTTTAGATCATGAATTCTATTTTATTTTTTTATCCCAGTTATCTTCAGTTATCTTGATTCTTTGTTTACTTTGAATCTGTGGTTTAGATTTTGAAACTAAGGCTTGATTGTTGTTTGAATTTATGGTTTGCATCTTCTGATTGTCAATTCTGCATAAACTTTTAAATTTAAATGATTCATTCATCATGCAGAACCCATTGGAGGAGAGATCACTGTTGCATGTGAATCGGGGATAGTTACAAACGCTCCTAAAACAGCAATGGAGAAGGCACTAGATGAGCAAATGAAGTCTAGTAAGTTCTTAACATCAGTGGACAATTCTCAAAGCAGAAGATGTTACTATACATCAATTCCCCGTGTTATCAAACAAAAAGGAATACATGGGCAAGAACTTACTTCCTTGAATATTGACAAGGTAAGAGATCTTAGAGACTTAGACATGACTTCAACAGATTTTTCTACCATTAGCATTTACTGATTTGGGTTTTAACTTCCACTGATCTTTTCAGACACAATTGTTAGAAAATTTGCTGATAAAGGATTATGGGGGCTCTGAAGATGTGCTCCTTGGAGAGCTGCAATTTGCATTTATTGCATTTTTGGTATGTGTAGACCTTTATAAAACTTTCTTTATGTTGAAATTGCTGTTAGGTTTTATGACATCTGAAAATTCGGCAGATGGGACAATCACTCGAAGGATTTCTACAGTGGAAAGCTTTGGTTAACCTTTTATTTGGATGTATTGAAGCTGTAAGTATTGATTTGGCTACTAGTTTTCCATTGATTTGTAGAACAATTTTGGTGAGATTGAATTTGTTTTCACTGTCCTGTTGTTGTGAGAAAACTTGAAAGTTGTAGGCATTTTGGGTCCTTTTGTGCCATGTGTCATCTTTTGCTTTCATTGCTTTGGTTTAAAGAAAGATGCAGAAGATGATGTGATGATTCTCTTCAGTGCCAAAAACTTGACTTAATCGTTTGGTATAATTGAAAACATTGCCTTGAAATACACAAAATTGTCATTGTTTTCCTTGAGCTCAGAACTTCATTTTCAAAAACCTGTGTGGAATATTAATTGATTTAAAAACACCTCAAATCCATGTAGTTTCTTGTTACTTTGCATAGGAATTCTACGGCACTTTATGCTCTAGGGCCAAAGTTGTGGTTTTGATGGTGCAAATTGCCAAATTTCCTCAACTGTTGTCGTTCAGCTGAACAAATGTGGTTGGAACTCAAACCTTTTCTTTTGAGTGATCTATCATACAAAAGACTTTTCTTAGAAGTTTGGTATTTTGACTCGAGGTTATTTCAGTGCTTTTATATCATGGGACATCAATCTGTTTGAGTTATGATAGAGATTAAATTTCATATTCTTAGGTAGGGATTAGTTTAGTATTTGGATTAGTATTTGAGTTTTCTTAGGATTTGTTGCTTGGATATTTATCTTTATCTCTTATTTTCCTAGAATCTCTATAAAAGCTTCGGATGATTTATTTTGTAGGCAGACTATTGAGACTATTTTTGAATAATGATATTCATTCGTGCAAATTGCATTTGTGTTTGGTGTGTGATTCCAAACAACCCTTAGGTGGTGAAGCCTAGGCTGTCTTGCATCATTTTGCTATTTGATATTGCAAACAGCATTATAGTAATTGCGACATTGGTCATCGAATAGCGACACTATCATTGTTAGAATTAGAACGGCATAATCTTTGTTGGAGGTGACTCGAACATATTCTTTGTTGCTATTTTGTGGAATTTGTTAATATCTATTTATTGTAGAAAATTTTACATGTTTCTGAAATAATTCACAAGTGATATCATGGTTGTATGTAGCTATATAGTTAACATATTATTATGATATTGCTTGGAGTCCTATGTGGTTTAGATTTAATAATTTGATTTTTTTTTTAAACGTTGAGAGGATTTTATTTTTGTTAAAATGTATATGTCTATTTTTTTGCAGCCTTTTCATACGAGGACTCAACTATTCACAAAGGTAATGCTCTTTTCTTATTTATTTATTTAAAAAATTATTATTATTATTATTATTATTATTATTATTATTATTATTATTATTTTGGTAAATAAAAGGAAAATTTGTTAAATTATAATTATTATTATTTTGGTAAATAAAAGGAATATTCAAGTTTTTTATTTTTTATTAATTCAATAGTTGCAATGGGGGAAGGAGATTTGAACCTTGGATGTTTTCATTTAAAACACTAGGAGGTGTTTGTTGAGCTACAAGACTTTTGCCTATTTTACTTTTGGATTGAATGTAGAGCAGCGATAGCTTGGGTTGGGGCGATTCTACATGTTGTTCAAGGGGTATTGGGAAAAAAATTATCTATATATAGATGATTTATTTTCTAGTTTAATTTACTCTTAAAAATACTTTTACACACCTTAACTTAAATCTTGCACACCCTGATCACATATCAGCCCAACCCAAAACCAAACAACAGAGATTTGTCCATAGGAATTGTGTGTGTGTTTGTTTGATGCTGATTGTGTGTGTGTTTGTTTGATGCTGATTGTGTGGATTATTTTTCAATTATTTTTTTGTTATAATGTTATTGTATGAATTTTGGTGTTTGTGAATGTGTGCGTGTATAGTATAAATATAATATAACTTTATATAATTTAATAATTAGGAAATACAAAACGTTTGTTACATTTGCGTGTATGTATTGTTATTGTTATTATGTTATATTAACTTATTATTATAAAGTTAGATTCATGAAAAAAAAATAGTAAAGATAGTGATTGACTGATTGCTTAAGTATTTGATTCGTTAAGTAGACACTTAGTGTATTATTTTTATGTATGGATGAGTGTGGTTGTGTGGGTCAACAACTAATGTAGTGCTAATGGGTTGAGTTTTGTCATTTAGTTTAATATATTTTTATAAAAAGAATGACAAATAGATAATGACTACGGCATACAAATAAAAACATTATACAAACTTGTCAAACTTACCAACATTGATAATAGATAATGATAATTGATAATTAACTATCATGTAAAGATTTCAAAATATGAAAACTTGCAAAAAGAAATTGTTAAATTTCATGTATTTGCGTGTTTTTTTTTTTTTTTTTTTTGTATATCAATAACTTGATATATTCAAGTTCTCTTTTTATAAAATTTTGAGTTTAATTTAAGTATTTTAATGACCTCCTGAAACAATTCCTGGAGTCGCAACTAAGCTTAGGATGTAACTATTAAGGCATATGCAAGATGCAAGTCAACACAACAAAGCCTTCGGCCGTCAATTATTTTCTTATTGTGATTTTGTTTTTCGTTTCATCACTGTGCTCAATATGGGGCCATTTTGTTTGATAGACTATAGGACCTTATTCCTTCGTTAATAAATAAGAAAGGGTAAGGTTGTTTGATGGTTTGCCCTAATTTTCAAAAGCCTAATCAGTTTCAGTTGGCCTTTTGTTATATGTTTGTGTTATCGAAAGTTTTTATTTTATTTACTTCCTTGAAGTCCACTTCTTGCTAAAGGTTTTAATTCTTATGTAGCCCCTTATAAATTGAAGTATTTAACTATGATATTGGGCATGAAATAAGCTTCGTTGGTTTATTAGGTTGTGACCGTATTTGCAACATCTGTAGTCAACTTGCATAGAATATCCTAGTATGTTTGATTCGCCAAATTAAAATTTTTGATGCATTGATATTTGGGAGTAGGGATATTTGAATTATGGATTTCTCGATTGGAAACACTAAGAAGTGCCAACTAATTGGCTACATGCCTCTTTCTTTCTTCATTTAATACTGAATAACCCTCAATAAATGTAATTGTCCTATTTTTGCTATTAGTTTACTACAGAGCTCTGACCACTTTTAGAATTCTATGCAGTTCATTAAGGTTATCTACTATCAACTGAAATTTGGGCTTGAGAAAGATCATACAGATACCAAAGGTGCAGCAACAGGGGTATCCGCACTATTGGATGATTCATGGTTATCTGCTGATAGCTTTTTACACCATCTTTGCAAGGTACCTCTTGAAGTTTACTAAGTCATTGTTTAAATGCATGATTGTGCTGCCATGCTTAACTGCCATTTTTGTAAATTTGCAATGCCCCTTGTTAATATCACTCTTATTGGCAAGTCAGATTTCAAGGCTTTCATTGATCTATTGAACTGTTAAATTTACTCACCAACATTTATTGGTCAATTTGAGCAACTTGCTTAAGAACCAATAACAATCATTGCTTAGTCACTTCTAATTACATTGATTGAATTATGTTTCCATCGTAACATTTTTACTTGTTAAAGAAGAGATGGTACATTCATCACAGATTGTTGACTAATTGCTGAATGGAATTGCAGGACTTCTTTTCATTGATGCTAGATGCCTCATCTGTTGATGGACATATGCTGTCATGGGTATGAACACTAATCCTGCTTCTTCATGTTTGATTCTCTGTTGGTTTGGAGGTTGGGGCTTGGGGCAACTTGCCAGTTGCCAGGCTTTCAGTTTCTCTTTGTACACTTTCCTTTTAGGCATTTGCAATTGATTCTCAGTTCTGGTCTGCATAAGATTATGGATTTTCTACTCTGCAAATTAGATGTGTATTTATTACCCTAGTTGGTTTTATAGAGATGCATGAATATAACATATAAATCTACCTATACAAAAAATTCATGCCAAGGGAATTTTCTTCATTCATAAAGCCAAACACTATCTCGTTGACATTATTTACAATTACAAAAATTGTTGAAAAACCCTACTATGTTGCTTTACCCTCTCTCTCTCTCTCTCTCTAGAAACAAAAAAACAAAAATCTCTTGTTAATTTCAACTCAATCATTTATGATTTTGATTTTGAATGTATAATTTTTGTTGCTTACCAGTTACAAGTTCATGTCTCTAGTGTCATTTGATTCATTTCATACTGGATAGCTAGATCTTAATACATTTCGGGAATATTGAAAATTTAAGTATGTTTTAGGACGATATCTTGCAAATTGAATTATGCATTTTTTGATTTCCTTGAATAAGGATGTTTACTTTTTTATTTTTTTTTTTAATAGATAGAGACAACTCACGTATTTTTACCAGATTGAATCAATGACCTCAAACTCTTATGCTTTACGGTGGGAGACATACAATCAAGGTTAAAATACCATCTACACTGTAAGTTTGGGGTTGCTGTCCTTGACAATGAGAATTTGTAATTTACACCCTCAAGTATGAAATCAATGTCAATGTGCCCCTTCCGTCGTGGTCTGTCTCATTTTTGCTATAAATCCACTCAAATATGACATCATTACAGGGGGGTTGCAGTAATTTCCCCTGGGTTTGCCTTTAAGTTTGTGGCGAGGCAGCCTAGGCTAGCCATACACAGTGGTGATTTGGTGGCTCTGAGGTGTTTGGATGGGTTGATTTTTGGGTTCGGGTTAGGCTCTGGGTTAATTTCTTCTCTTTTTATTCAAAAGGACGTAATTTTTGGTGGGTTAGTGGCAAGACGACGAGGGACAAAATGATAGTGACCCCAAACTTAAAGGGTGTAAATCATATTTTAGTGTTGACTGTTGAGTTAAAATTTGGTGGTCACCTTAGAAAATGGTTGATTTGTCTTGGTTTTAGGTGACTGATAGCCCGATATGAATTTGTAATATTGATGTCATACCTGTAATGGCTAGTGACGGATGAAATGCATGACATAAAGGCCAATAGTGGTCAATATTTGCCATCTGGTTATGTCTGAAATGTATCATATAACGGCCAATAGTTGTCAATATTTGATATTTTTCAATAGTCTGGTAGCTTTAGTTGGTTCTGGTAAAGTTTTTTTCTGTGGCTCCCAATGTTATGTAAGGGCCAATACACTCGATTTGAGCCACATTAGTGTTAATGCATTTTAACACTTTGGTTGAACTCATTTGGTCCATAGGCCATTGGAAAGGAGTTTGTTCAGCCTTCATTTGAATGAAACTTCCCATAAGGGAATGTTAGGCTTTTACTTCATTGCAATTTGCAAGTAGTTGCCTTTTGCTGATTAAGACAAATTGTAATGTACTCTCTTTTTACTATTATAGACTAGGAAACTTAAAGAGTTGCTTGAGAACAATCTCGGGTGGGTGTTTCAGCTGAACAGTGCAGTTGACGGAATATACTTTAAAGAAGATGACGAGGTTAGTGTGTAACGATATTAAAAATATGATCTATGAAACTTTCTTGCTCATGATCTCATCTTTGCTCATTGTTCAACTTTGCAGTTTGCTCCAGTAGTAGAGATGTTGGATGTCCCAAGTTGTAATTAACCTCGGCAATTGAAGATAGGGATTGTGGTCCTCCATCCCATTTCTATAAACACACTTTAGTGATACTTGACTTGGTTTACAATATTTCAATTTCTTACCAATTTTTAAGGCAAATTCTTTTCAGTTTTCACTGGTGTAGATGATATAAATATTTTTTTATATTATGAAAAAAAAGACTTGGTATTTATATGTAAGATGTAATAGACTTCTTAGAATAATGGTTATGTTAAATTCTCCCATTAGTTATTAGCTTAAGATTTTGGCATAATTGGTAATTGATTATGGTATTAAGCACTTATTGAGGGAAAGTCTTTGCTCACACATAAGGAGGTCATAAAATAATAGTTAAATTATTAAATTTTCTATTTACTTTTCATTTTAAAGATGTACAATGTTCAAGCTTTTTTGGGTGATTTTGCATTACTAACGTTCAAGATTTTCTTGTGACTTAATTTCATAATGATTTTTATTTGCCAAGAGCTTTATAGCTCAATTGACACATTCTACTGTTTTTAATAAAAATATTTAGGGCTCAAATTCCTCCTCTTCATTTTAATTATTGAATTATCAAAAGTGAATTAGTTATTATTTATTTGGTAATGTAGAGCTGTTTTGGAAGGGAGGGAATGGTTGTACAAGAATTAAAAATAATAAAAGAAAAAGAAAATAATTGTTATCTTTAGTGATAGCTCAATTGTTATGGCATTATTTTGTGCTCCGTACATGTAGTTTGAATCTTATTTTTCGTACTCTCACTATTTATCATCTAAACATAACAAGTATAGAAAAAATTAGTATGACTAAACTAATGACAAGGTTGACTTATATGGTTTGTTGGCCCATTTTCTCCTCTATATATGGGATGGAAAACGCTGCTTCTAATCATGCATCTAAAGTTTGATTTAGTGGTTCTGGTCAAGAGGCTTGTTGCTTTGCTAAGAGAGTTGCAACTCTTTTTTGCTTGCTTTGCATGTTTTTTTTTTTTTTTGCTAGTTTATGAGCTACGACTAGTTTGTAATTGTGTTTTGTTTTGAGAAATTTTCTTGCTCATTTAGAAAAAAAAAATCATTTCTTTTCTTGTTTTGAGAATATATATATATGTCCATAGCAATTTTAAAATACAACAAATATACAAATAGTAATGAAAAGTGTGTCAAAAAATTGAATTGAACATTTTTTTGGAGAAAAAGAGAAGAAACTCTGAACTCTGACAGCAAACAAAGATTGAAGGTAATGTACCATTGCGTTTCTACTTGTTGTTCAAGGGGTTTTGGGAAAAAAAATTATCTATATATAAAATATTTTTTTACTAGTTTAATTTTATCTTAGAAATACTTTTGCACACTTTGATCACATATTAGCCCAACCCAAAATCAAGCAACAACACAGATTTGCCCATCCCAAAACCAAACAATATAGGTCATAAATCTCTCTCTCTCTCTCTCTCTTTAATCTGATCTTTGATCTCAGTATCATGAATCTTATCCAATCTAATCTCTCTTCTCTATTTAACTATCGACTCTAAGAGTAAAGAAGGAGTGTTTGAGTTGTGATTATCTCTTTCTTTATTATAAATTATATTATATATGTGCAAGTGTGTATTTAATACTAATAGTGTGCATTATTTTTCAATTTATTTTTTTGGTTATAATATTATTTGTGTGAATTGTGGTGTGTGTGAATGTGTGTTTATAGTATAAATATAATATAACTTTATATAATTTAATAATTAAGAAATACAGAGTGTTTGTTACATGTGTATGTATTGTTATTGTTATTATGTAATAATAACATTTTATTATAAAGTTAGATTCAAGAAAAAGAATAGTAGAGTTAGTGATTGACAGATTGTTTAAGTATTTGATTGGTTAAGTAGAAACGTCGTGTATTATTTATGTATGGATGCGTGTGGTTGTGTGAATCAACAAAAAATAGAGTGCCAAGGGGTTTAGTTTTGTCATTTAATTTAAAATATTTTTATAAAAACCATGACAAATAGATAATGACAATTGCATAAAATAAAAATATTATACAAACTTGTCACACCTACCCACATTAACAATAGATAATGGCACTTGAGATTAAACAAACAGGAAATCTCTAAGAATTCAAGAAAAAAAAATATTGGATTGTCCATAGCAATTTTAAAATACAATAAATATACAAGTGGTAATGAGAAGTGTGTCACAAAATTGAATTGAACCCTTTTTTTTTTTTTTTTTGGAGAAAAAGAGAAGGAAATCTAAACACCAACAGCAAGCAAAGATTGAAGGTAAATAAACCATTGTACTATCTACCGAAGGCTTCATGGGTTTAGTTTACTGCAAGCATACATTAGAGTAATGCATATATTAATATCCAAATACAATTTGATAAGATAAGAATTGTATAAAAAAAATCATTAAAAAGAAAAAAAAAAAAAAAAGAAGAACAAGAAGGGAGAAAGCTACCTTTATAAATAAAACTTTTTTTTGAAGCGTGTTAACATTGCCATCTCAGCGTTGACCAACTTAGCAACATTTCAGTTTTTGTAGTGATCCCCAACACGTCGATGATCGAAAGATGTGAACGTTGGGGATGTGAGATATTTTATGCCAATCCTCTCCACTGTCTTTCTTGCACCGCTTCTCCAGATGCGGACATCTTCCAATGCCCAATGTTTTGAGTGACGTAAGATTCTGTAGCTCGTCTGGTATAGACATTAGATTAGGGCACTTCCAAAATCCCAGTTCTGAAAGCGATGTGAGGCATCCAATCTGCTTAGGCAGAGAAGATAAGTCTTCACAGTTGCAGATGTACAGATAACGGAGAGCAGTTAGATGTTGAATACCCTCTGGCAATGAAATTAACTTCGGACACCTACTGATATCTAAATTCTCAAGTGCAATTAAATATTGAATTCCCTCAGACAAAGAGCAGAATTTGTTGCAACTCCAAATGGATAAACTCCGTAGTGAAGATAAGCCCTGCAAACCATTCATTGGTAAGGACAAAAGATTATTACACTCCTCTATGCACAGTTTCCGTAATGAATGTAAGTTCTGGAGTCCTTCTGGAAGACTTTCGATATTGTCACAATATTTAAGACGAAATTCATTCAACGCAGAAAGATTATCCAACTGATTAGTCAGTGACTTGAGATTGGGCATTTTGGAAATCTTCAACATTTCAAGCATCTTATGATTTTGCAACAGTCCATCTGGAAGAACTGTCAATTCATCATCCACGTCTTCAATCACAAGGGAAGAAAGTGAAGTGAGATTCATCACTGACCTAATTAACATTGCATTGTTTCTTCTCATAGTCAAACTTGTAATGGAAGGAATAATAGGAATTCCAACTAACTTTGGGCACTCAGTGATTTTTAATGTGTTTAGGCAGGGAAAATTTTCTCTTCCATTCATTGTTCTCCATTCCTCCAAATCACGCATCTTATGGAGCCCAAATTCCTTCAATGAGGGGAATGAAATTGTGCCGTCTCCATGGAGCTCATTGCCAATATATTTCACAGCATGCCAGCCAGTTATATTAAGAACCTTGAGGAATGGTAGTTTGCCAAGAGGTGGCAAATGTTCACATCTTTCCCAACAATCTAGTGAAATTTCAACCAAATCACAAAGAACTGAATCTTGAATCCATGTTGGAATTTTTGAACCATGATAGTTGTTTATGGACAGTTTTTTCAGATTTGAATGAGGTTGGAGACCATCAAGAACATCTTCAACATGGTCCGGTACATGGCTTTTTTTGTCAGTCCGCCAAACCAAACTTAGCGAATGAAGATTTCGTTTTCCGATCAAATTTGCATTTTTGGCCTCCACTGAATTTCTGACATTATCAAGTTCCTTTATTGTCAAATTGTTTCGAAGGTTTAGCCCTTTCAACTCACTTACTTGATAGCCATTTTTCTTGCCAGCAATGAAGAGGCTCAATGATTGAAGGCAAGTTAATTGTCCCATTCCTTCAGGCATACGAGTAAGAGAATTACAACCAGTGATGCCAAGATACATAAGGCTTTTCATGTGCTTCATACCTTTGGGTAACCTACAAAGACCATAACAGTTGTCTAGTTTCAGAGTTTGTAGGTTCAAGAGGCAAGTTATTGATTTAGGAAAAACTTTGATATTAGACCTAGACATGTCAAGATACCTCAAATGTTTTAAATTGTTGATTGATCTTGTTACTACCCGAGCCTCAAATCTAAAATCCAATACCCGAAGATACTTTTGTTTTAAGAAGAATGTCAAAGAATCTTTACGATAAGATGTACCAAGGCCTGAGCGTAGAGATCGTACTTTATGTAGGTCCTCATTGAAAGAAATGTCATGCGATGAGTTAAACATATGAAAAATCCTGCCTTCAACCTTCAGATCTTTACTGGATTCCACTGCAATGCATTCATGCCTCATAATAGATTGAGCAAGGTCATGCATAAGGTCATGCATTTTACGCGTTATATGGCCGGGATACTCCTCCTTGACATCTTGAAAGAAAGATCTCCATACTAATTCATTGAAGATATCAACACCAAAATCATACAACTCCGATGGTTCTTTGAAGGGAATAAAACCATTAGCCATCCATAGTTGTATCAACTTATCCATCTCAAGCTCATGATCTTTGGGAAATACACAGCAATAAGCAAAGCATTGCCTCAGATGTGGGGGTAGATGGTGATAACTCAACTTGAGGGCCAACAAGACAGAATCCTTACCTATTGGTAAATCCCAAATCTGACTTTTTTCCACTGATTCCCAGTCACTCTTCCTACTTTTTAAGGACATGAGGCTTCCAAGAGCCTTTATAGCTAGAGGCACGCCTCCACACTTCTTCACTATTTCCTTACCAATTGCTTCCAATTCTGATTTCTCTTCTACCCTTCCCATCCCAAATGCACGTCCTTTAAATAAGGACCAAGAATCATCCTCTGACAAGCATCCTATGCGGTGTATAGGATGTAATGTAGCCATCATTCGCCCAATTGTTTCAATCCGAGTTGTAACTATAAGCATACTACCTTTCGCTCCACATGTCAACATATGTTTTAGGCGGTCCCATTCCTCATGGTTCTCGTTCCAGACATCGTCCAATACAAGTAAAAATCTCCTCCCACGCAATTTTTCTTGCAAGCGTTGCTGCAGTGGATCTAACTCTAATAGATCACATCCACTACCATCAATGGATTCGATGATTGCCCTCACCAGCCTTATTATCTGGAAATCATCTGATACACATACCCAAATTCTCAATTCAAAATGCTTCTCCACCCTTACATCATTGTAGACTAACTGTGCAAGCGTTGTTTTACCCAAGCCCCCCATGCCCCATACAGCATAAATGGCCAGATTATCTTGATCATCAGACACATTAGTCAACAACACATCAATGATCTTTTCTTTTTCCTCATCTCTTCCATAAATCCCACTTTCATTCACACGTGAGCAAGTTTGTCTTCTTTGTACATCAACAACTTCCGTGTTTATAAGCCCCTCTTTCAATTGGAAGTCAGATCTCTCCCTAGATATGCATCCAGTCTATCCATCACATTCTTCAATTTATGTGCCATTTTCATGCGAAATATAAGTCTGTTTGGAAGAGAAAAGAATCTACTTACTTGGCCTGTCGCACCTTTCTCTTTCTGCACCTTTCGCATTAGAGCTTCAGTTGCAAACTCGTCCAGAACATCATCCGCATCATAAGCTACATCTTTGAGCTTTCTCAGCCAATCCGTGATAGCTTTACTGTTCCACTGCTTCTCCTCTGCATCTTCGAGAACGGCTTGGATGGCAGACATCGTGCTCTTAAGATTGTCAAGCTCAGCTCCCAAGCCCCAAGCAACTCCAAATTCTTGAAGTCCAGAAGTATTCAAGTTCCCCACCACAGTGCTCACCAAGGCAGAAACAAGTAAGTCCGCCATATGATCTCTCTTTCACTCACTCTAGTAATAAATTGCTATAGGAATACGGAATGGTTGGAGAGAAGCGAATTGCCAGAAGGGAAATGCTTAATCAGCTAGTATTTTGCTTCAAGGCCTAATTTACCTGTAAGTCTTTCTGCTTTTGGCTCCACTGGGCGTGGACTTGAGTTGACTTAGCGTATTCTCTTTTGGATGGTATATTCCTAGTGGGATTTTAATCAATTTTTCCGTCTTTCTTTCCTTGTCACTTTAGCAAGCATTGATTAGTTATTTTCACATCTGGCTCCACACGGTTTTGACTAAAGTATCCATTAGTGGATTCCACGTCTACTCCAGCTCATTAGTGATTGCTCCTTTGTTGCTTTATAACCCAGTAATTTCTCCGAAGGATCAATCAACTGCTTTACCAATTCTGTCACATTGGAAAAGCATGATCATTTAGTATTTGTCTACGACTTTGGGGTTGGTTACTGACGCTGTCATATTACTTTCTGTGTGGCAGTGTTGTAACTTTTGTTATTTGAGTAGTTATCCACATGAATATTAAGTTGGTAGTAATGACTACTCCGGTCCAAAAGAGCTTTTGGTATTTTAGTGGGAATAGTAAAAAAGTAAGATAATACAAAGTAATAAGAGAATGAAAAAGTGAGGGAGTAGAAAAAAATTTTAATTTTTTTTATTTAGTTGAGGGTAAAAAAGTAGAGAAATAGAAAATGTGAGTTTATATAAATTTACTCATACACATTTGTTAAAAAATGATGTTCAATTTAAATAAAAAAGTGACAAGCAATCACCAAAAAACAATCACCCGATTTATTATAAAATAAAAATCATGTAAAAAAAAATTATGTCTAGTTAAACAAAAAAAGAAAAAAGAAAAACAAAACAACTATCACAGCCACACAAAAAAAAAAAAAAAAAAAAAAGAGAGGAAAAGAAGCAACGTCTAGGGAAAAAAAGAAAGAAAGAGGAGACAACGTGCCCACCACAAAAAAATTTTAATACATTTCTGGAATATTGAAAATTGAAGTATTTGATTCATTTCATACTAGATAGCTAGATCTTAATAAATTTCTAGAATATTGAAAATTTAAGTATGTTTTAGGATGATATCTTGCCAATTGAAGTATGCATTTTTTTTTTATTCCCTTGAAAAAGGATGTTTACTTTATGGTGGGGACATACAATCACATCTAAAATACCATCTACAGGGTAAGTTTATGATTGTCCATCGACATTGAGAATTTTTAATTTACACCCTCAAGTATGAAATCAATGTTAATGTGCCCCTTCCATCTTGGTCTGTCTCATTTTGGCTTTTAATCCACTCAAATATGACATCATTACAGGATGGTTGCAGTGATTTCGCCGGGGTTTGCCGTTAAGTTTATGGTTAGGCAGGCATACACAGTGGTGATTTGGTGGCTCTGAGGTGGTTGGGCAATGGTGCTTGGATGGGTTGATTTTTGGATTCAGTTAGACTTTGGGTTAATTTCTTCTGTTTTTATTCAAAAGAGGTAATTTCATAGGATAACATGCAACATACAAAAAAAAAAATTAAAAATTAAAAAATTAAAATATAACTTAAAGTAAAGTTAAACATAAATATTCATCAATTTAAAGAATTAAATATTCATCAAAAGAAAGAATATATATATATAGTATTTACTTTTTTGTGTGAACAAAATAGGAATTAAATGGAAGAAAAAATAAATAGACGGAGACAACTTAACATATTTTTCCATCTTTCTTTCCTGGTCACTTTAGCAAGCATTAATTAGTGATTTTCAAATCTGGCTCCACACGGTTTTGACTAAACTATCCGTTAGTGGATTCCACATCTACTCCAGCTCATTTGATTGCTCCTTTGTTACTTTATATCCCAATAATTTCTCTGAAGGATCAATCAACTGCTCCATTGGATCCATCCATTTGATTTACGCGGAAGAGTCAAATTTGGAAAAGCATGATCAATTAGTATTTGTTTATCACTTTGGGGTCGGTGATAGTGACGCTGTCATATTACTTTCTCTTTACCCCGCGGCAGTATTGTAACTTTTGTCTTTTGAGTTGTTATCCATATGACTATCAAGTGGAAGTAATGACTACTCCGGTCTAAAAGAGCTTTAATAAACAATCAATTAGTATTTGTTAATTGAAATATTATTGTTGCTTTTCTTTGTTGATGCTGGCCCTTCCGAGATTTGGAATGCATAAAGTTTATTTCTACTTTGGTTTATAGTATATTCCTTCACTTAGCGTAGCTATAGTTTTTTATTTTGTGATAACCTTGTTAGTTTGTTATCTATACAATTTGTCATAGTTCTCTCTTTATTCCGTTTGAATTGCTTGGCTCTAATATGAGAAACAAAAACTTGATTCATTTGGCT
Organism: Lithocarpus polystachyus; assembly: GCA_033629205.1. NCBI lineage: Eukaryota > Viridiplantae > Streptophyta > Magnoliopsida > Fagales > Fagaceae > Lithocarpus > Lithocarpus polystachyus. The sequence continues at coordinate 6,255,615 of CM066172.1, forward strand.
GTGGAACTGCACTGCTGGTCTTGTCATGTACATGTGTGGAGATCGAATAGGTGGAACTTGATCCTTAGACATAAAGAGAGGGGGGCTAAGTAGCACTGATACAAACACTAGACATGGTTGCAATATAGGACCTTTTTTTTTTGTGTGGAGGAAAGCAATATAAGACATTGATGCTATACAATAAAATAATGATATGAGAGTATTACATTATTATTATTATTATTATTATTATTATTATTGAGAATATAAACATGTACTAAAGTTTAAAAAAGTATTTCTAAAATTAATATTGAGGGGATCGAGTCAACCTTGCTTGGACTTGACTAACGTCGCAATTAATATTTTTGTGAGAATGAAGGGGTAGCTCACAATGAGAAATCCAAGGTGACCAAACTTAGAAGCAAGATGGTAGAGATGATACAAAGACCCAAAAATACTAACATATAAGACTACACTTTAGGGTATATTTGTTTGGAGAGATTTTAGGGATGATGGAAAATTGAGGAGAGAAAAGTAGATAGAAAGTAGTTTGGTGGATGTTTGGTTGGGAGGAGGAGAGAAAAAAAAAAAAAAAAAAAAAAGGTGGTGGACTCGGGTATTTTCTCCTCGAATCTACCAAAATGTTTTCTTCTCAAAATGGGGAGGAATAGGAGGGGGGGGGGGGGGGGGGGGCGAAGCTCAATAGCTGATGAAAATGCTTATGTGCAATTGCACATGGGCTTCGTCGTTTCTTTGCTGGTTGTTTACTTTTTCCTTTTCCTTTGATTTTTGTTTCCATGACTCTCTCTCCGTTACCTTAAGTTTCCATTTTTTTTTTTTTTTTTGCTCATCTTCCTTTGGCTTGTGCTATTTTTTTTTTTTTTTTAAATGAAGTGTCCATACACAATTTTTTTAATAAAAAAATGTGTTACTTTTTTATTTTATTTAATGGAGACATAATTGTAAATTTATACCAATTTTATTTTCCATCATCTCATTTTTCTTCTCAACTAAACAAATAAGTGTTTTCCCCTTATTTTTGAGACTAAAAAACTTGTTTGGCAACCTGAAATGGATAGAAAACAAATACTGTTCTCAAAACTCAATTTGTGAAGGAAATTGAAAACATGTAAGAGGTTGTTTTCAGTTTCTAATTTTTAAAAATCAATGAAAATACACATTTGATTTAGTGAATCTGTTTCATTTAATGAGTTAACATTAGAGTTCAAATCCTAAGAATAACATATTTTAATATTATTTATTTTTTTCTTCAAAAACCTATCTTTTTAATTTCAACTAACCAAATATGTTTTTGATTTCAAAAATATAAGAAAATTGTTTTTTCCTTATATTCCCAAAAACAAGTTTTTGAAAATAGAAAACAAAAACTGTTACCAAGCTTAACCTATATTTCTTTTACCCTCCCATTTTCTATTCCCTCCCCATTTTCTATCATCTCACTTTTCTACTCCTTCAACCAAACAGACCCTTAAGCACACACTTGTTGGTAGCTCTCTCTCTCTCTCTCTTTCTCTCTGAACCCCTTGTACCATGGGGTTTTCCCCTATTTATGCTAATGTTAGTAGTAAGCTTGTAATGATATGGGCCCTGCTCTGTTAGACATCAGATTTGCCTTTTGGAATCATACTGGGAGTACGTGTTTAACCCACTATTTATACTGGCCACTTCAAAAATCAATGCGTAGGCCACCATTGTCTCTTGCTAACACCTCTACTGTAGCTATTCCTCGCAATTAGTGTCATATCTTGAATAATGTGCTTGTTTGTGGAGCATCCCCAAGCATTGTAGTTCCTTGCCATATACCTTGAGCAAGTTCTCCTTGGCAAGTCGATTTCATATGAAATTCTCCTGGACAAGTGACATTGAGCCAAATGACGCTCCTTGGTATGATATGGGCTCCTAAGTGGACCCCCTTCATCAATTGGGCCTTCTCTATTTTTCATTGGGCCTATGGCTAATGGCCCAATACCAAGTGGGCTATTTATTACCCCCATAAATATAAAACCATTAGATAAAATTTGTAGCTAGAGTTTGGGTTTAACATTCATAAATATTGACAATAGACCATATTCATTGATATCCTAAAAGCAACATCAATCAATTTCAATTTCTTGTGGCTTTCAAATCTACTAACTATATGAAAAGCAAGCGTGAAGAGATTTATCTACAATATTTTGGTTTGGTCAAATTTTGTCTATTGTTAAGCCAAAACGGTGAGTTTGGATGAGAAAGGAAAAACTTTAATATTAAGAAATGTTATGCCCACAATATAATACTTTCACAATAAATCTTAAGTGAAGGATTATTACTAACTATTATTGGTGGGAGAGAAAGTAATTTCAATGATAGGTTCAAATTAAAACCAGTAACAATTTACTGTTAGTATATATTAGTGATAGGTGATCACACTATAATATGGTGCACACTTACTTATACAATATCCCCTATTTGGTCGATGGTGTTGCTTCACCAACATACAGTAGAGTATTAATTAAGTGTTAGAATTAGTTATTTACTGAAGAGTTGTGTCTCTTATATAAGATACAACTCTTGGTGAACAAACATATCTCTTCCCAAGAGACATGAAGGAGTTTATAAATACTGGGACTCCTTATTCGTTATGACATTACTTTTTATTATTCTCTCTTTGTCTATGTTGGTGATTTCCAATCTAATGACATTACCATACACATTAAGGGACCATTACTGTTATTAGAGCTAGGTTTTGATCCTGCGACCTGTGGGTTATGAAGGAATGGGGATACCCTGAGAACATGGATATGCAGCTTCTGCTTTGGGGACACAATTGGTCAATATTAAGCAAAATAGCATTGTATGAGAAGTTAATGTATGATTGTAAAGTCTACTAATGTGCATTATACGTAACACAAGTTGTACAATGAAAAGTCGTTGAAGTCATGCGAGAAAACCTTTAGGATATTGGCTTAGAGGAAGTATCGAGCGATTTAGTGCATGTCAACACATGTCTGGTGTGTGTGGCTGAAGGACGTTGACCGGCAGTGTAGGTGTGGACTGAGATCCCCGGCTACGTGTGGTGACAAACGTCCCACACATTCGATGCCATTCATTTGAAATGCTAATATTTTACAACATAAAAAGATTGAATTCTAGATTATCATCATGAATATATGCTGATATGAATTAACAAGGTGAATTTAAAACCTTAATAATTTTTTTGTTGATTGTTTACATCTTTTTACTACTTCAATATCTCTTTGCTTAGCTTAATTGATTGGTAGTTTTATTTAATTTTAAAATAAATTATTTTTATTGAACTAGATTATGATTTATTGTTTTTTTTTCATCTATTCTCACCCAATTAATGTGAGTCTCCTAGGGTCAATTCATTTTGAGTGTTGGCAAACTCGTATCAAACCTAGAGCATCACCAGTAGCTTCTCTAAATTTTTGTATTGTTTGGAGAATGAATAGTGACATTTAGCTTTTACCTACCCACTTTTTCAAATACACTTTCCAACAGATTCTCTATCCCATTTAAATATTATTTCTTCATTCATTCTTTATTATTTTTTTATTATCATTTATTCTTTCTATATTCATTCTCAACAATTATATTTTTTTAATGAAAAGTGTTATATTCACAACATTTTTCGCAATACTTTCACAAGAATCATATCAAAATCTTATGTGGAAAGTTGTTTCTAGTTCTAATTTGAACTCATTACAGAAATTATTTTTTTACTTACTAATATTAGCTAATTACTTTAAATTTATTGTGAAAATATTGTGATAGTATTTCTAAAGGTCATTTCTTATTCTTTTCCTTTCTTTGATCCATATGTTTCCATTTCTTTTTCTTTTTCTTTTCTCTTGTTTTATCTCCACCACACACGTATACCCATATATCTCCACCCTCTCCATTTTTATCTCTACTTTCCACTTATTCCAGAACCTCCCTCTCTCTTTCTCCTCTTCTTCTGGGCTTCCTTTTTGTTTTTATGTTCTTTCCTCTTCGTCTCACTTTACACACATAGTCGACCATTCTCTATCTTGTTTGCATTTTTGTTTTTTATTTTCTTTCTTCTTCATCTCACTTCACTCACACACACAGCCGGCAGAGAGATTGACCCTTGTTTATCTTTTTTTTTTTTTTTTCCCTCCTTCTCTTCCTTCTTTTCTTGTTCTGATTCACTTTGTTGTTACAATGGAGCTTAGATAGGCTTTCATGTTCTTGAACTATTGTTTTTGTTTTGATTTTAGATTTGTTGTTCTAAAAATTTGTATTTTTTGGAGCTTAGAGAGTTCTTTTTTTTTTTTTTTCTAAAGAGAAGCAACAAAGAGAGGCAGTGAAGAAGACAGAGAAAGGAAGGAACGAGAAAAAAAGCTTTTTTTTTTTTTTTAATTCAACCGATATTATTTTAAGGAGAAATATTTTTTAGATATTCTACAGTGATTGCTATAGTACTCTCCATGTCTGGAGAGCTACTGTAGTAAATCTAAAAAAAAAAATTTGAAGATGAAGAGGCTGTTGGAGGGGTTTTTTTGTGTGAATAGTAACTTTTTTGGAGAAAATTTGGAGATGGAGAGCCTACTGGTGATGCTCTTATTCCTATAATTGAGTTGTAAATTATATTGTCTAAATACGTGTATTGAAGATCTGCATTAAAATATTGAATACACAAGAAATTAGCTCAAAATTTGGCCCTTGAAAACCTTTTAATATTAGTGAGGGCCTGCTATTTGTCCTTGCAAGTGATATACATTTTTTTTTTGTTATTTTTGTAGTTGTTTTGCATTCTTTCTTCATTGGCCCTAGATATTGAACTAGTGACAAAATTTTGGTTCTATTGAGTTTAATAAATACAAAGTCGTACTAAAGCCATTGATAATACAAAATGAAATAAAATTAATGCTATATGTACGGTCAGGGGTGGCTTAATGCATTTAAGGGCTTAAGGCAAAAATTGATTATCTTGTTTTAGATGCAAAACTGCTACTAATTAACACGAACTATGTTGAATTTTTTCTTTTTTTAGAAATTTTATAGACACAAAAAATTTGACAAAACTTTTTACATTTGTTGATGTAGCAGATTGATAGTGGTAAGCAAAAGAGTGGTGTTAGTGGTAGACCTATATGAGAACTAGAAAAAGTTTGCTAACTCAACTCTTATTATTATTCTTATTTTTTTTAGAAGTGCAACATTTACAATATTTTTTATAACAAATCTTAAGTTTTAAGTTGCTTCTTGTTTTCTATTTGAAAACACCATTATAATTATTTTTTGTTATCAATAACAGGCTGTAATAAACTGCTACTTAGTATTTGTTGTAAAATGTTGTGAAAAATATTGCGGACGTAGCATTTTTCTCTCTTTTTTGTTGTATTTCATTTGGTAAAAAAAATATTATTTTAATTATTGATTATAAATAACCCTGTTGGTTAAAATTTGGAGGCTTTTTTTTTTACTTAGTGCCTTAGACGACCGCATCTATTGCTTCTACCATTCAACCGGCATTGTGTACGATGGATAATTATCAACATTAAATAAATAAACTACATAAACAATTTTGGTGGACTTCTTTACAAAAAGAAAAGAAAAGAAAAAAAAAAAAATCAGTGGACTGATATCACAATTGTGGCATCTAAAAATACATGCTTTTGAATATGAACAATGGAAAGAGGTCAATAAATTTAATTGATTTAGTGATTTGACCTAATTCCCTAAAGAGGAGATAATATTAATAACAATCTCTCACAAATCATTATTTGAATATTGTTAAAAAATGTTTTACCCTTGATTTCTTCTAATCCAAATTAGCCAACTTAATTAATTAAATCAATTATACAATGGATTCAAATTTAGTGAACAGTGGGCACAACCATATCATGAATAAATAATGTAGCAAAAAATAAATTTGATACATTGATATGGTGGTTACAAAAGGAAACAGTGATAGGAAAAACCCTTTGTGGGTTTGTCAATCGCCACCCAATGGAAGAATTTAAAATAGCAGAGTGGAAGTACAACAATAAAAATATAACCCGATACTAGAAATTCTATCTACAGTAGGACTTACTCATGTGACCACACACACTCCAACATGATTGAACTCTTCTACCTTGTGAATTTTACAATGCACAAAGACCCAATTGGTGTCAAACACTATAATACAACTTGATTGATGAAGGTTTATGTTGCAACTTTAGTCTGAAAACCTCAAGATCTTTCAATACGATGTTGGAGACGATTCTCAAAACAAAACCCTTAGTGCACACAGTTGCAAAAATATCTCTCTCTATGTTTTCTCTGTCGTTATGACCTAAGATGAACTTCTGTACTTTCTAGAACCCTATGGCGCAAATCCGAAGGCCAAGGGTATCATGGGGCTAAATCTGAGTACTCAATTTTCTTGAGATTTGACCAATTGATTGGTGTTGAGGAATGAATCAAGCTATAATGAACCTCAGTCAATTGAGCTACAATTATAAGGCAGCTAAAAGACACGATTGCTCCTTAAGGAATTCTTGAGCATTTTCTTGTGTCTTGAAACGTGATCTTGTTAAGTGATATTCATGAAATGTGGTCTTTAATCACTTAACAAGACACTAAATACTTACAACTTAAGTTACATTAGCACAAATTTTGAGAATAGTTTGCCAACAGTCATAGGTACATAACACTAACAATTTCCCCCCTTTGACAATCCATGAAAATACCTAAAACATAAGGAAAACCTGACAGATTAATTGAATAATATCTTGTAATCTATATTTCTTCTAACAACACTTTATTAGCCTAGACTTTTGTCCATTTGTCAATTTTATGTCTTGATTTTTAATTAGCCAATATCCTTTACTTTAAAGAATGAGATCTTACCAACAAAGGAGTAGTCAATTCATTAACACTACATATTCACTAAAAATTGTACAATTAGAAGGAAATAACAACAATGTACTAGATTCTCAAAAAAGAAAAAGAAAAAGAAAAATATAAATACAAATACAAATGTACTAACAATTTTCGAAAGAACTTAAATATGTACTAAGGAACTAAGTTATTGCGTCCAAAGTTGTTGTACTAACCTTCTGTATTTTGTTATTATGTAGATTTTACACTATTTTAAAAACTGGACCGAACCAACCGGTTGAGTAAAAAATTAGACCCAAAATTGGTTCGATCAAAATTGGGAACCGGTTTCTTTTTCGGTTCTTTGACTGTTCCAATGTTTAAAACCATAAGGTATTCAACATATGTTTCTAAATTTCTTTGGTGTTCTCTTAAATTTTCCAAATCAAGATTTGTTTTCACCTATTTAGATTTGCTCCCAATACATGTATTTGCAAGTACTGTGTAAGTATAGCTTAGGGCCAATTCCATGATTGTCTAACAAAGCTCTCTAAATACTAGTTGAACAAGTTGAAGACTAAGTTTAAATGGAAGGCTCAAAGCAATTTGTGACAATATTTCTCTCATGATCTTATCTTTGGCATTTGTAGCTTTTATTGGGAGCACATAAGGGCAACCAATATGTTGCTATCATGATCCTTCTGTTGTAGGAGCACAAGAGTCTTATGTTGAAATTCATTGTAGTCCTCCACAATGCAAATAGGTTTCATTAAAGCCTTGACATTGGAAAATAAATATGTATGAGTAAATTATTTTAACGTATTGATAATAAGTACCAAAGGTCATTCGAATTTCAACGTTTTGGTTGGTTTGCTACATCCACCACCTCTCCCCCCCCCCCCCCCCCCGGCGGTGGGCGCGGGTTACTAGAATCATGTTTTGCAAACAGCTTCTTGGATCATTGACATTGTAATTTAGGCTCTTATTATGGGCTGAACCTGGCTTTGAGTCCTCTCTCTCCCCTTTCTTGTAAGCTCAAATAAATAAATAATTGAAAAAATGATAGTAAATAAAAACCCTCGAGTCATGTTTTATTTTTGGCATTTGTCGATATCTGATTCCTCATGTGAGTTCTAGGAAATACGTTTGCACATAATGACTAGTCTTCTACAAAGAAAAGGATCCATTGCTCTCTATGTTTCACTGCAAATAGATCCTTTTCCTACTACAAAGGTTTTAAACCTTCTGTTTTCGTTGTACTATACTAATATTTAATTTAAAATTAGGATGAGACCATATGACCACCAAGTTGAAATAAAAAGCGGTATCCTAACCATTGCCAAAACAATCACAGAGTTCATCTTTTTTGGGTCTTTAGGAGAGAGAGAGATATTATCTGGTGAAAATTCATGATTATCAAGGGCCTAGCATGAGAGATACAGAGAGCGAAGGGGAGCCAAGAAAGACTTAGCCGATGGCTGAGCCAAAGCGTATTGCTTGCACAGAAAATTTCGGTAAGTCATCCCTGGCTCAACTCCACTCTCTACAAACAACATGAGCTTTTTCAACATGTTTTTATCTACGGTTACTAAAAACCATTGATAAAAACCTTAATTTTTTACAGTTATATCCAACTGTAGAGTAAAAGCAAGACAATTAGCATTAGCATATTTATTTTCATGATTGACATAACTGTTGAAATAAGAATTAGAAAAAAAAATATTTTCAGCACCGTGGAAAAATAGAGGTCAAAAAAATTATATAGATAAAAAGTTTTTATCAACAGTCATTTACCACGGTTGAAAATAAGTAACACCATATTATATAAAAGCTACAGTATCTCACAAGCCAAAGTACAACATTCTAATTAAAGGTGCTAAATGCTATAAATACTATTTTTTAAGATCAAATTTTAAAAAAACACACTCCATCAAAGGTGGTAAATGCTATTACTTTTGCCATAGCAGCCCACTGTAGCAAAATGTTAAAAAAAAAAATTATTTGTTTAATGGGTTACGTGCGTCCCTTTTCCACTTTTTGTCACACGCTCCACGCTTTCTCTTCCTCCTCTGATCGATCCAACAGTCACAAACCCAAGCTTCTCTCCCTGATCGAACCCACAATCACAAACCCAACCGCTTATCTTCTTCCTCTGACAGAACCCACTCTTCTCTCCCTGACCGAACCCAAAAACCCAGTCTTGAAACCCATATTCTCATCTCAAAACCAAAGATTCAAGGGAGGGGATTAGGCTTCCATTTGGGTCAGTGTGAAGCTCCATGGGTATATTCAATGGGTTATTAGGTTTTGGTTTGGGTTAGGGATTTTGTGGGTCTTGTATTGCTGTCACAAGTTCATCACCGATTGGGGCAAAACTTCTAGCCGATTCAACTCCAAAACAGGTTGGTTATATCTGTCAATCTTTCTATGATTTTGGTCTGAATCTTTTATGGAGCTTTGAAATGGTATTGTAATTCAGCATTTTAATCTAGTTGTAATCTGTGCATTATATTATGTTTTTGTTCTTGTTCTTGTTATAGTTCATTGACTTTTATCACATACTTGATTTACTCTAGTTGTAATTATTTACTCTTTTTATTGGTTCTAATTTTATATTACTTATTGTATTTTATATTGAACTTCAGTTGACTGTACATTATCTACTTATAGACTCACAAGAATACATGTCGATTTACACTGGTGTCATACAAGGGGAAATTGCTGTTGACTCTCCTTTGTTGGGTGTATCCCAAAATAACTCAATTTCTTCTCCCACATGTGCTAGTCATATGATATGGTACTTGTTGAAAGCTTTATTGAACAAATAAAGCATTAAGATGTTTTTAGAGTGTTTATTGAAAGCTTTGGGTTTTGCGGTGATTTCACAAATGGATTGGTTGCTTTTATTGATGTTATATCTTGATCCTTTTATGGTGTGATCAACGCAAATTTGGTTGTTTTTTGAGAATTTGTGTTTGGATTTTGTTATCATGGGCTGTGCTTGTAAGCTTGAGCAAAAGTCCTAAACAAAGAATGAAAATAAAAATAAAAATAGAACTGGTATGTGAACTAGTGATTGATGGTTGGGTAGTTTTGAGAATTCTGATGGATTGCTGAATGCCGAATGCACTGGAATTTTATTTCCTTTTATTTGTTTGCTAAGATAACTAAGGAAAATGTTTGGTTTTCATTGTTCATGTACTGGTTTTTCATTTTACCAAGGACTCATGTCAACTAATTGTTGGATTGGGAGGATTTTGCTTTCATGGATAATAGATGATGATGAGACTAGGTTAAATCAAGGAATTGTTTCAAGGATTAATACTATTGATGTGTAGTTTATCAATCAAAAAGATTTGTCAGTTTTATTTCTTTCTTTTCTCTTTACCTGCATTTTATTAGCCAGCAAAAGAATTTAGAAATTAGTCGTGTAATAGCATCTTCTTTTCTATTATTTCTGTTTGAGTCTAGAGACATTGTTGGTCATGTGTTTTTAGGGTTCATACCAATGCTGGTCTTCATTAGATGCCCCAAGTGATTTACAAATTTTTTTTGCTTGATTAATAGTTCAATTGATGTGATTTTTGCTGGACTTTAAGATAATGTGATACTACCTCATCCCATCTATATTAGATATTGTTTCTGTTGGTTTTAATTTAACTGCTGTTTTTTCCTCTGCGTTGGTTTTTCTGCACTGGTTTTAATTTAACTGCTGTTTTTTCCTCTGTACTGGTTTTTCTGCACTGGTTAGCTGCTGGATTTCTGCACTAGATAGCTGCTTCCTGCAGAGTGTGGGCTGCTGTTTTCTTATTCTGCACTGGTTTAATTTAACTGCTGTTTTTTCCTCTGCACTGGTTTTTCTGCACTGGGTAGCTGCTGGATTTCTGCACCGGATAGCTGCTGCCAGCAGTGGAGCATCAACAGCCAATGCAGCAACTCAAGAAGCCTTGGTGGAAGATGCTGTCAAAGCTAAATGGCTTGGTTGCTGCAGAATTTTGTTTGTGTGTAATAGTAAAAGAGTAGCTCAAGTCTGTAATTTTAGTTGCACACCTAGTTGGCAGGAAAAAATTATGGTTGTTGACATCTCAAACTTGATGCAAAATTTCAACAATATAAATGAAAATGGATATGTTCCATTTAATAAGTGATCATCCTATTATTGTTTCTTTGATAAATGATGCTAGTGTTTTATGGATTCTTATCAATTATTGAATGCTAAGAGAATGAATTCCCAAAAAAAAAAAAAAAAAAAAAAAGCTAAGAATAATTCTCTCCAATACTACTTTGCAGTAATGTTGCAGGGTACTTGTGGTAGTTAGTTATGGTAGTTATGGTAGTTAATTGAAAACATAAAGAAAGAATAAAGAAAACATAAAGAAAGAATAAAAAAAGAATATTTAAATGAAGTGGTAAACTAATAGAACTTTTGATGTTGGGTGTTTTGTAAAGTGAGTTGTTAAAATGAATAAAGTAACTTTTTGAGATGCTAAATGCTATATTTTATAGCATTCTTGATGAGAATGCTCTTACATGCTCTCTTTCTCACTCTCGCTCTTGCTGTACCTCACGTCAGAAACCCAATCGGCTTGGTGGTCGCATTTTCTCACAGGTTCTCTCTCTCTCTCTCTCTCTCTCTCTCTCTCTCTGCATTCCTTACTCAGTTGCTGCTGAGAAAACTTTCTATTTCTCTATAATTTTCTCAGCAACCAAACGAAGTTATTGGCTTCGGTTAATTTCTCTTTGCTTTAGATTCACCATGCTGGTACTATTATGTCTAGATCTTCTATATATTCACACTTTCCCGAATCCAATCCCTCCGATTAGGTATCTTCTATATGTTCATTGATGAATCCAATTGCTTAGTCTCCATAAAAACCTAACCCTCAATATTTGTATTTTTTTTTTTTTCAATTCTTAAATTCGATTTTATACAGCCTGTATAATTAAACTGCAAATCTGGAATTATTGCTTAATTACTCTTAATTATCACAAAAATGGCTGAATTGCTTTTTACCCCCTTTGAAGTTTACTTTCTTGACCAATGATAACGAAAATGCTAGTTAAAATTGAAATTGAGTCTTGATCATCAGGTAATGCTTGATTTTGCTTTGTCACTACCTTGATTTGGGAACAAGACTTGAACAAAGATATAGAAGTTATTCGTTTAGTGTTTTTGCTGTTAATGTAATTTGGAAATATGGAATTTGATGGAATATAAAAAAAAATTATATAAAAATCATGATGCCAATCCATTTTGCAGTTCAGAATTTGAATCTTTCATCGTTTATGTAATTTTTTTAATTTTAAATCTAATTCTCCTTGGTTCCATTCAGTCTGTAAAGGGTTTATTTTTTTTTGGGCCAATTTCTCAAAATTTATGTTCTATCTTTTTCCCTCCTTGCTTTTCTGGTTTGTGATTTTAGTATATTACTGCTGACCTTAATTTTAAAGAAAAATCACAGTTGCATGTTAATTTTGTTTTTTCTTTTCTAATTTTTTTTTTTAAATTTCTAGGATGAATAAGCTTAAAAGGAAATAGCTTTGCATACAAATTTTATTTTTGGGATGAACACACTTAAATAAAAGTCTCCTTTGCATGTTAATTTTGCTACTTCTGCTCAATTGTTTTTTTTTTTTTTTTTTTTTTTTTTGTATAACCCCATTTGAGCTCCAGTGCTCAAATTTTATGGCAAAAGGCTCAGCTATAGGTATAAATTTGGGTTTGTAAAGCGTTTACATTTTCTGGGTAAAGTGGAAATCACTATCAAATGCTTTGTAATTTGATTAAAATAAAGTGTGTTTATGTGATTTTTCTATGTTGGTTTGGTCCTGGATGGATGGATGGATAGCATTAGTGAAAGAAACAAGTTAGCCCCTTTCTATTTGAATGCTTGAACTTAAATATATGATTGAATCCTAGTACTATCTATATGCTGTTGTAGAGTGTGGTTTGGTCTTTGGTGCTGAGAAAGTCCTCTTTTTAATTAAATTTGAAGATTATGAAATTTATTTTATGTTCTTAGGAACAATAGATGGTGCTTTCAATGATTTTTCGTATATGGGTTGAATGCCAAATAGAATACTGTGACTAGCCCTGATTAGTCTGCAGAGGATTCAGTGCTGACCTCAAATTTTTGGTAGTAAGGTTTGGCTGTTTGGTTGAATGCCAAATGATTGTTTCTTTGTTTAATGTTATTTGTTTTTCTTTTTTGGAGGTAATTTTCATTTTGGTATAAGCAGAAAATTAACAGGAGTTTAGATGTTTGTTAATTTCAGTGGTTCAAGTTTTTATGGAAACGTGTATTGGTTGTTTTATGGATTTGACAGACTACTTCAAAGCGCCTTTCTGAGAGGAAAGTGGCAAAGTTTCAGAAGAACATCACAAAGAGGGGATTAGTGCCTGAAACCACTTCAAAGAAAGTATATGACTACCTAGTTTGGCCTATCGTTCTTGGTTTCTTTGTCTTTGTTGTCATTGGATCATGTATGGCCTTTCTAACTTCTTATTGTTGACATACTATTAATGCTCTTTAATAGCCTTTTGGGGGGATTACTATATGTTGGCAGAGTCTTTTACTCTTTTTTAAGTCTACTGTGACATAAAGTTGTTGCATGAACTTGCTAAAAAGATGAAAATATGTGTCCAATAAACATGCTATTGTGTAACATTGTGGACTTCATCTAGTGCTTACTTCTTTTCTCTTGTAATTCTGAATCTAGTGGTTACTGCTTTTCTCTTGTAATTCTGACAGGGATGTCGGCTATAGAACTAATTTATGATGTGTGGGTTTTAGAAACTTTAATGTAGCTCTAGGAGCATGCTAAAAATATGTGCATTGTAATGTTTTATCATTCACATTGATATTATCTGCTTGTTGCAACTTTACAGGTCAAGAACATAATATTTGGTAGCATATAGGGGTGTCAGTTTTTAATTTTGCTTATTCTAAATTCCTTGATGCATGCCGGTGGGATAAGACTACAGAATTGATTGGGGGGATGTTTATTTTTGGACTTGTAGTTACTGAACTGGTGAATAGTATCATTGTTAATATGCATAGACATTAGATTTTCTTAGGTGATTAAGTTGCCCTTTTTTTTAACATGCAATTGATCACTTGATTTCCCCTGATCTTTTTGTTGGCAGCCCTCTTTCAGATAATAAGGACAGCTGCAAGCGGTGGGATGGCCTGAGCAAGAGCAGAAGGAAGTTTGGTGTAATATGGATGTCTTCAAAGACATCAATGTACCATGTAGTGAAGTTAGAACATCTTTGCTTCCTACTTTGCAATAATAAAGCAGTATCGTTGTCTAGTTCATTTTATATTGTTTCCATTCCAGGGGTTTTTAAAAAAAAAAAAAAATTGATGAAGGATGATAAACAGAACAAGAAGCAGCAACCAGCTGCACTTAACAGCCAACGCTAAACAAGCAACAGCAGCTAGACCGCTTTAGATCTATCAACAAAATAGAAAGTATGAGAAACAGGAAGCCTTTTTAGAATCTTATTTCTTAACATTCCTAGACCAAAATAAACAATATCTAACATCAGACATAGTAGCTTGAACCTGCTCCATTTCTGCCTTTAATTTTCCTTGAAAATTTCTGGCATTATGACGAAGCCAAATGCGATACTACATAGTAGCATCAAGAGCCAGTTTGCATGGTTTTCTGAAAACTCTTCCCATTCAATTTCTTCAGAGCCTAATTAACTTCCTCACTCCATGACCCGACCTGCCTGCCCCTAGTCAGAGTCTGCATCCAAATCATTTTAGAGATGGGACAATCAAAATAAAGATGATCTCTGGATTCGATTCTTCCCCTGCAAAAGAGCATAGAAGTATCCTTTGTACCCCCAAGAAACCGGACTATCTTGGACTGTAAGCTTATGCTGGAAAGCTAACCAAGCAATGAAGGCATTACTAAAAGGCATCCTTTTAGTAGGATGCTTTTAGAAAACCAAAGCAGCTGTCACCAAGGAACTCTATAGGCTTCACATCTCTAACTGCACACTGCGTATCCCTGCAATTATATGATTTTTTTGCAGCAAACACTCAATCTTCTCTATCCTCACCATCAATTTGCACTTCACAAGGTTTATATTGATTTTGTTCAAAGCTTTCTGACTTGTCAGTAAGCCACATCCAAAGACCATTAACTATAAACTTATACAAACTGTCAAAGCAGCAACTTGTGTCATGCATCACCCTATTACCATATATATATATATATATATATATATTTTTTTTTTTTTTAATTTTAATTTCTTCGTTTGTTGTTGAGAGAGGCAGCATTGGAAGCACAAGCATGTCCGGGGATGACTTAAACAAGCTTCCTTGCAAAACATGTGGGTATTCTTATAATTTTTTTGCGTATATTAATTTTCTTTGTTGTCTGTGAAACTTACAAGAAATTTGTAGTTGTTGAAATGTCTGTGAATGTGACTTGGTGCCGGTGGCAACCACAATCTCGATCTGAATTAGGGGATGTCTCCTCCTTCACTTGGTAATGGTTCCAAGGAGAATGAGGGATGCCTTCAGTTCCACTTTGACTCATACAATGTGCAAAATGGAAGGGGTTCTAGGGTAAATTCTTTAGCTTAGCTTATTTTTTTAATTTGCTTGTTTTTTGTTACATGTGAGAAAGCCAAATTTTGTGATGTACTTAATGATTTCAAGTCAGCTCAAATACTAAATTTGGTTATCCTAGTTGAAGGACTTAACAGTCACCCTTAGGCCTTTGCTCGTTGTAGCAATATAGCTGGCCTGTTTTAATCTTCACCACATATGCTAAATAACATACATTGCATCAGCATTAAAGTTTTAAAACTACCAATAATTTGTCATTTATGTTCACTATGCTCTGCTTTGCAGATGGGGAACCATGCACATGCGACATTATGTAATTCACCTTTCAAAGGACTAGTAATGACGTCAGAGCGCCCCCCTTATGGAATGGTGTCTATCCTAATTTCATTCCCAATGAGGTGAATTGTTTTATTTTGTTTCTTAACTTCATAATTTGAAACCAATTACACATTAGACTAAGCACCTGAATTTTACATATAGAGTTCAATCTCAATTGTTGGACTCTGTCCTAGGGCAGATCAAAGATATGTTTATTGGAAGAGAGTGCCAAATAGGGAAAGATTATTCCACTGATGGAGTTATATACAATCTATGATTTTAGGTTGCTTGGCTGGGACCTTGGGGCGATCAAACATTATTCTCTGGAAACTAGCTTCTATTTGTTAGTGTTCTCTTTAAATAGATCACATTGGGAAGGGGGAGGGGGTTCAAACTCTTTAAACCATCCATGTTTCTGTGACCAAGTGAACCCAATCCTTGGTGCAAAATTAAAAGGATGGAAATACTATAGTGAACTACTTCTCTTTTTCATGGAATCAAAAGTCATAACTTATGTTATGCTCTAAGATAGCTAACTCAGCCACAAAGAAAAGTGGAAAAAATTTTTTCCAATATTAATTTTATGGCCATCAAACTAAACAAAAGGTACTGACTTTCAAAACAATTTTGCTTAATTGTATTATTAGCTAAGTATTGATTCTTTGTTGGAATATATTTATCTCTACTGGCTTTACTTTTATATATATATATATATATATATATAAAATTTGGAATACTGACTGTCTGGTCCATTGGTATGCGGAATAGGATGTGCCTATGTTATTTTTTTCTACTTTCATTAGAAATGCCTGCTGGTCTTCTGGTGTGTGCCACTAAGAATATACCTGAGGGCGGGCTCCAGGGCATGAACATAAATTGCTTAGCTCGTCAAGGGTGAATGCCCTTGGATTACCTTACATAGCATAGGGCTCTTCATTAGAAAGGTTCCCTGTGTTATCTAAAAAACTAAGAAGAAAAAGTGGAGAATACACTTGTAGGGACTCATGTATCTGCAATCACATTCACTAATTTGCACACGCTAAAAGTGATTTCAGTTCACGATTTTTGTTCATTTTTGGTGTGTGTAACAAACACTAAATATTTAAACACCTTTAGTTTGTGTAAACTGTAGTTTTCTATTACCATGGTATAATGTGACTCATTTTTTTTTTTTTTTTGCCTCGGGGGGGTGGGGGGGGGGGGGAAGATAGGGGGAATGTGCATGTGGGGAACAACAGAGGAAGAAGTTCTTCAATATGAGGTTTAGGGTTATTTTGATTAATTTTTAGATATGGTGACAAGTCCCTTTTTAATTTATTCACATGTTGAACTAAAAAAGTAATCTACTGGTGTATGAAAATGTGAGAAGCAACTATAATTATATGAAATTAGAAACTTCCAAAATTTGAATTTCATTGTGGCTGTCTCTTCAAATCTTCTTCTATATTATTCTTGTTGAGAGTAGACTGGTGAATTATATGGCTTCCTATCAAACTATTTATTTAGGTGGAAATTTATAGTGCTCTCTCTCTTTCTCTCTCCCAAAACTTGTTTCTCGTAAATGTGAATTCATGAAACCGTCTTATCTCTTCCTTGTAGATATTTGAAAATATATGATTTTGGCCAATCTACTCACTTATTCTTTTTCTATAACTTGCATGTGACAGGATCAATCTCCTGAGCAATTTAAAATTGTTATTCCGAAAATTCCAGCATATTTCATGGTAGGTGAATTGTTACTATACTTCCTTTCATATACAAATCTTTCATGGTTGTACTCTGGGGTGCTAAGACTGATTGGTAACTGGGAATTGCTTATTTTATGAAGCTTTTCACTAAATGACGAGAATTTGACAAGTTACTTGATCTGGCCTAATTTATGAGACATATTCGTTGAAGTAGCATGTCTACGGCACGTGAGACATAAATCTTAAAATGGAATGATATTTTGGAATGTCTTTTCAAGGTTAAATGCATATGACTCGAATAATTTTGTTTGTATTTGCATTAGATGGTCAAAAATGAAAACTGAGAAAGTGAAATATTGTATATAAATAAAGAAAAAAATAAAATTACATGGCACTATGCGTGCTTTAAAAAAAAATTAATGAGCTTTCATGATAAAATATTTTTACTTATGAAAAAAGTAAAAATTGTGTATGCAAATGATATAACAGCTCATCGTTAGAAACTAGAAGAAAGTTCAGTTATAGTCTTATAGCTGGTATAAAGCACAAGTCCATTTTATTAATCCCAGTTTGCTGCCTTAATCACGTTGTCACAATTAATCTTCATTTTTTAAAAGATATTTTACTTCAATATTCAGATACACGTGAAGGGCTTCTTGGTGGTGCGCATAATACTTGGAAAATGGATTATATCATTCACACATAGGAAGGGAGAACATACAATCCCTTAAATTCTTTTTCCCTTTTTGCAAGATGTTCTCTTATTTAATCACTTCCTCTTCCTGCTTTATTCATTGAATCAGGTTCAAATGTATTTTTCTTCATTTACTTGTTTAATTAGATTATTAATTTTGATGTAACTTTTTCCTTGCATCCTTATTTGTGCTTTCAACCTTCCTTATATTGCAACAAATATGTCCTCATAAGAGGTTCTACATTGACAAGCACTATGTGCATTGCTTGCAGGGAACAGGAGATCTTATGACCTCTCTTCTACTAGGTTGGAGCAATGTAATGCCTCTAAATTTAATTCCACCTCAAATCAAATGCTAGAGTTTTTTTTTTGGTAGTAACATTTTATTTTCTACTTATAATTATTTTCTGTGCCATTTAGAAATATCCTGACAACCTTGACAAGGCAGCAGAGCTTGCAATATCAAGCTTGCAGGTACTCATTTATTCTGTTTTTGCAGTTCATTACTAAAGGTTGCCTTCATAATTAAGTGGAAGTATTTCTAGAATGATAAAATAAAGGAATCTTTTTAAAAAAATCTCATTCCACACGCACAGTCACACACTCTCAACTCTCTCTCTCTCTCTCTCAAATGGAACCCAATGAAAACCAACTCACCTCCTACTACCACCACCACCAACATCAACAGATAAGAGCTTTCCCAAGCAAACACTAAATTCATATGCAAATCTTTCATGCTTGTACTCTGGGGTGTTAAGACTGATTGGTAACTGGGAATTGCTTATTTTATGAAGCTTTTCACTAAATGGCGAGAATTTGACAAGTTACTTGATCTGGCCTAAGATATTAGACATATTTGTTGAAGTAGCATGTCTAGGGCATGTGAGACAAATCTTAAAATGCAATGATATTTAGGAATGTCTTTTCAAGGTTAAATGCATATGACTCGAATAATTTTGTTTGTATCTGCATTAGATGGTCAAAAATGAAAATTGAGAAAGTAAAATATTGTATATAAATAAAGAAAAAAATAAATAAAATTACATGGCACTATGCGTGCTTTAAAAACAAAAATTAAAGAGCTTTCATGATAAAATATTTTTACTTATGAAAAAAGTAAAAATTGTGTATGTTAATGATATAACAGCTCATCGTTAGAAACTAGAAGAAAGTTCAGTTATAGCTGGTATAAAGCACAAGTCCATTTTATTAATCCCAGTTTGCTGCCTTAATCACGTTATCACAATTAATCTTCATTTTCTAAAAGATATTTTACTTCGATATTCAAATACACGTGAAGGGCTTCTTGGTGGTGCACATAATACTCGGAAAATGGATTACATCATTTACACATAGGAAGGGAGAACATACAATTCCTTTTTAGGAAAAAAAAATCAGTTTATATGTGGTTTATTGCATACACTGCATCATTCCATGGTTGGTGGGTGAGATTTTAGGCTGACTTTCTTAACACTAGTTCTTAGATGCTCTCCCGGTGCTCCTGGTTGCAGTATGCAATTTTTTATTCTCGAGCTAGACAAATCATATTTATTGCAGCTTGCCCATTTTACCTTATAAATGTTCTTACTGAAGAGCATCTGCCATGGCTCCTAAAATCTTTGATTGGTGAAGGGGGATGTGCTCAAAGTTTTCAATTTTTGTACTATGATAACCCTCAATCTTATCCCTGAACTTTTTGTATTTAATCTTTTATTGCAATACAGGTTCCTTATTAACTCCCCTCACCCAAAGAAAAAAAAAAAAAAAAAGAGTGGCTGATGAGGAAGTCTCCTTTAAAGATAAAAATAAGAAAGTAAACCATTGCAAAATCATTCAAAGTTACTAAATGATATAGACTGACATGAACAGTATAGCTTTTGAAGGCTTTGAGATTCATCACCAGAAACTGAAGATGGCTTGTTATATCATTTTATACAGTTACCAGTCCATCCAAGATTTGATTCTACTCGACTGCTTTGCTTTTTCTGTTTTTTTTTTTTTTTTTGGAAGGAGTGGGGGCGGTGGTTATGATATAAATTTAACTGAGAAGTATCATCTTTTGAAAGTATACCACCCTATGAGCCTTCTAACATCATTTGGAAGTTCACTAGGCTCCAAATCTCATGCCCATCATCTCAGTGTACTATAACTAGAGAAAAACTCTGCAACAATGTAACAGTTCCTATATGCGTCACTAGTTTTATAGTTTAAGTCTTTAATCTCTTTCACTATACACTTGGTGTTGCAGGAAGTCTAAAATCTGTTTCTTAATATTGCGTTCAGCATTTTGAGCATCATTTTCAATCCCTTAATTCTTTTTCCCTTTTTGCAAGATGTTCTTTTATTTAATCACTTCCTCTTCCTGCTTTATTCATTGAATCAGGTTCAAATGTATTTTTCTTCATTTACTTTTTTCCTTAGATTATTAATTTTGATGTAACTTTTTCCTTGCATCCTTATTTGTGCTTTCAACCTTCCTTATATTGCAACAAATATGTCCTCATAAGAGGTTCTACATTGACAAGCATTATGTGCATTGCTTGCAGGGAACAGGAGATCTTATGACCTCTCTTCTACTAGGTTGGAGCAATGTAATGCCTTTAAATTTAATTCCACCTCAAACCAAATGCTAGAGTTTTTTTTTGGCAATAACATTTTATTTTCTACTTATAATTATTTTCTGTGCCATTTAGAAATATCCTGACAACCTTGACAAGGCAGCAGAGCTTGCAATATCAAGCTTGCAGGTACTCATTTATTCTGTTTTTGCAGTTCATTACTAAAGGTTGCCTTCATAATTAAGTGGAAGTATTTCTAGAATGATAAAATAAAGGAATCTTTTTAAAATTTTTTTTCCCCTAAGAGACATTAAGTTGGTCACTAACTTGTATATATAGGCATGAACTTGGATGACATGTTGTATCTGACAGTTTGAGCTCCTAGGTTAGATCTTACCAGTTATCTCATTCTCAATATGAGATATGGATTGAAATTTTTTTTTTTTTTTTTTTTTTTTTTTTTTTTTTTTTTTTTTTTTTTCAATGAGAAGAAGGAAGAAGAAAGTGAGACTTGGACGAGGCTCATTAAGCAAAAAAAGAAGTTACCTTTTTTTTTTTTTTTTTTTTTTTTTTTTTTTTTTTTTATAAATAAATATGCATAAAGCTACCTTATCATCCAGAAAAAAGGGTCTAGAATTGATGTTAAAGAGATGCGTTTTTATTGGCTTGCTGTAAGAAGTTGCAACGGATTTGGTAACTTAGAGTCTTCTACTCATGCTTATCCCCAAAAAGAAAAGTTTTCTGGTCATCCTTTTGGGTGAATTCAAGTCCAGATGCTTTCATGCACATGAACTTCTTTTTATGAGCCATGGAGAGATTGGAGATCTAGGGAAGTGAAAGAAATTTTCTCTTTGGTTTCTATTTTCACTTGGGTATATTGAATAATTCTATTTGTGAAAAGTGTGGCCATGATTTCATATTATTATATCCTCTTGTTTCACTTAGAACTCTGACAATAGCTAATCCAATTAAGAATTCGTTACTTTATATCTAACCAAATTGAGTTGACATCACTCAAGCATAATGTGTTTTGGTAGAGTTCAATGGACTAAATAACTCTCCTTTTTTAACAGAATTCGTATTACTTATCATTAAATAATATTGATTTAAGTAACTTCTTACTTATATTATATTGCTCTAAAAGGTTACTGCATCTAAATTCTTCATGCTTTGACTAGTTTGACCATCAAATTCAATCTTTAAAGTCATTCTCTGATTTATATGTTTGGTCTGTTGGGGAACTTCAGATTTGGTTTATGAAGTGAAACTTTTGCATGTGTGTGCCTACAAAGTAAAAGAAGAAAGGAAGACATTAGTAGAGGAACCATTACTTTTGAGATTATTAAACTATGGCTTGCAGTTACCATTTGCGATTGGATTCTCATCATTGCACAATTGTAAATTGATTGTTGGAGTGTTTCTCATCCTTGCAGGCACTTCTGCAGAGGACATTGAATGACTATAGAAGCGTGGGATACGATCCCCAATAAAGTAGTTTGGAGATTCGTTTGATTCAAAGCCAGGATGACATTCGGAATCCACAAGTTGCATTCAAAGCTGAAAAATTCAACTAAATGGGTGATATGCGGTGGGGCATATTTAATAATCATGCTTATCTGATACAATTTAGCATTATTTATAAAAAGAAAATGTGATTTCATCCTCTCTCTGTCTCTCTCTCCATCCCTCCATAAACAAAAAAGCTACTGCTGATTAAAAAACTGATCGCTGATGTGTAAAATTAAAAAATAAAAGAAAAACTAAACAATTTTGCCTTGATTAGAAAGACAATTGAGGGTTTTTTTTGTAAATTAAAGAATTCATATTACAAATAATCTTTCATCTTGTTTGTGGGGAGAGAGAGACAGAGAGAAATGCTTTTTTTTTGGTTGCCATCTAGCTGATTATACCAGAGTAAGACATAAAGGCAGCCAGCATCAATTAACCACGCTGCCATTATGCTTTAAACTTGCTTCACTGCATTTTGGTACATGCTGCATGAGAGGCCAAATGGGGTAAGTTTTAAGGGCATGGTTATGCAGCGATTGTAATGTGAGTTTGTAATTGGTTTCATAAGTATAAACAAAAAATGAAGATGAAGGTTGATTTATTTGGAGTACAGCAGGTTAGTTGTATTATGCAGATTAATTTCTAATCTTTATTATATATTTCTATATAATGTGAAATTGTGAATTTTCAAACTTGTTCTTTATATTCTTCCCAAATCAAACCTAGCAACCAAGTATTCAAATCCATCACAAGAACACAAACCCAGCAACCTATGAACTCTCAAACTCAAATCACTAGGACATAAATGAAAACAAGAAGAAAAAAATTAAATTAAATACTAAACCCACAAACTGAATTTTCCAGCAATCAAACCCACAAACCTAGTAAGCAAACCAATCTCCAACAAACCCATAAACTTATAATCAAACCCAGATCCCAAAACCACCACCACCACTACCACAATCAAACCTAGATCCCAAAACCACTGCTACCACCATCGACCAACAGATCCCAAAACCACCACCACCACCACCATCACCATCATCGACCAACATAATCAAACCCAGATCCTACCATCACTGACCAACACAATCAAACCACCACCACCCCCATCGATCAAACCCATTTCCCAAAAAAGCAAACACCACGACCCCGTTGTGAGAGAAGGAATCGGAAATGGAAGAAGAAGGAAGGATGTTTTTGAGACCCAATGGTGCGGGGTAATAGCAGAGAATGGGTTTGAGTTAGAGGAGAAGTGGCGAAGGAAGTGGGCCATGGAGAAGTTGCCGATGTCGATGCTGCCGCCGATGATGCAGATTGTAATGGGTAGAGAGAGAGAGAGAGAGAGAGAGAGATAAATTGATTTGGGTTGGGTTGGGGTTTGGTTTTTTAATTTAGTAGAGTATACAGAGAGCTTCAATCTTTTTTTTTTTTTTTTTTTTTTTGAGTGAACAGAGAGCTTCAATCTTTAAATCTAAAAGGGATAATTACACCTTACCCACTTGTGGTTAACCTCTAGTTTGATTTGCCTACCCGTGGTTTGATTTTTGACACTTTACCCACCTGTGATTCCCTCCGTTACCCCTCCGTAACCCACCTCCAGTACAGACGTTACTCTAACACATAAACTCATCAAAAACAGAACCTAAAAAAGATCAAACACAAATCACTCCCACCAAACGAAGATCACAACGCAATGTGCTTGAGATAATGGACTGATAATCTCCTGGGGTTTGATCGTGCAAGCAAACCGAGGAAGAAAGAGACAGTGCAAACCGTGCAAGCAAACCCAGTGTTCATCTGTTGCAAATAGTGTTTTTGATTTTTGGTGCTTGGTCCGTTCGGCTTGAGCTTGAGCTTGATTGGGTGAGTTCCTGACTTTGTCAGCTTCAAGTTTTGGTTTTCTTTTACTGTCATATGCTCTGTTCATCTGATTTTAGGTAGATCTTTTTTCGAGATTGGGTTTTTGCTTGCTATGTCTTCATCAACTGGCAATGGGTCTACAACTAGTGGTTTCTACCGTGCCATAGATGGCCATTTATGTACCCATGAGAATTGTGCCCTACGAACAAGTCGAAAATCTGGTAACTATGGAAGAAGATTCCTCGGTTGTAGTCAATTTAATGTAAGAAACAATTCCATTGGTGTATTTCATTTGAATTGAATTGAATTGAATTATTAGTTGTGATTAATTGTGAACTGTGAAATTAACTGTTGTAATTGTAATGCTTAGGTTGGTCCCAAATATGGCTTCTTTCAGTGAGTGGATAACGAAACTTGTAGGAGTGAAACTGCCCCACTTGTCTCTGAAAGGATAAGTATGCTTAAGAATGAACTGTAGCTTGTAAATCAGAGAGAAATGAGAAGTAGGGAAATGGAAGAAAGATCTAACCAGAGGGAAAGAAAAGCTCATGAGCTTTATGTAGAAGCTAAGGAGGAACTTAAGAAGATTAGAGAGAGTGAGAGATTGTACAAGCTAGCACTAGTTTTGTCATGGTTATTTTTCATTTTTGTAATGTTGTTGTTGTGTTTTGCCTCAATGAACAACAATGTAAGGGTGAGGACCCTTAATCTGCCATGATGCTTGGGGGTTTTTGAAATGTGGTTGGGTAATTGAATTAAGTTAAGTCCCTGATTATTGTATCCATCTCTTGAAATACAAAGGGTTGTTTTTGTGCAAATGTTCTGTAGTTTATTTATTATTGTTTTTACTTCCTGCTCATAAATGGATCCATATATATTGACTGTGGTTCTATGCTACACCTGCCCATAAATGGACCTATGGTCATGGCATACATATGATTTGCTGTGTCAATACATACACCTGTGTAAATCCATTAAAAGCACAAGACAAGCAAATCCTCCAAAAGCAATAACAAGCACAAGGCATCAAAACACTTTATCCTGTGTCAATACACATTAACAATAATAAAATCTTGATAATGTCATAATATGCCAAAAGTGAAGACAGCATTTGTGACTTTATGTCACATGCAAACATATTTACAACCAAAACCCAACTACTAGTCCACCACACATCAGACATACACATCTTCCAACCAAAATTGCCAATATTGTTTTTGACACTTGACCAATTTAAATACTAGTTACATTAAGTGTGGGAACTACAACAAAAAAAGTGGTTGAAACTTTAACATCTTCCATCTTCATTTACTGCCAACAGCCTTCTTGCCCTTTCCACCAACTGGTTGAAACTTTGGTGGCCTTGATACACCCAAATTTCTGCCGTTAAACCCCCTAGCAGCAGCAGCACCACCACCGCTTCCTTGACTTGGTACACCACTAGTGCTCACAGATGCACTTGGCTGCATAACCAAAATCCAACAGTTAGCAAAATGGTCCAACAATAGCAAGTAAGAGGAAAAAAATAAACAAAATGGATATTAGTAGATGCCTGAGATGCAGAAAACCAGTTGGCCCTAGATGTAGTTGGAGGTTGAGTTGTTGCCTCAGATCTATTGTTTGGTGCCTCAAATCTATTGTTTGGTGCAGGTTGAGATGCAGTTTGACCAAAAGCTCTGTATGCAGGCTGAGATCTAGTACTTGGTGGTTGAGATGCAGTTTGAGGTGTTGCAGTCTGCTTTGTTGTTGTAGATCTACTGCCTTGTGCCTACAAATAGGGTTGTACAAGTTACATACACATGAAATATATGAGGAAATGACTAAAGTTCAAAGCATGGAAATACTTACAGCTTTTGATTTAGCAAGTCTATCTCTTCTCTGCCATGGAGTTTTACCAGTGATGCCTGCCTTGCACCCTCTTGCATTATGTCCTTCTTTCTGGCACCTCCCACACTTGATTGTCTTGTTCATCCTAGAAACTCTATAAGGGTTCCTTGGCTCTTCAGGATCTCTTTTTCTTTGCTTTGGTGGTCTGTCAGGTGGTTTATACACATGAGGAGCAATAGGAGCAGGTTGGTTAGTCTTAAACCACTCAGACTGGCCAGGCATTGGCTGTATTATCTCCTTGTAAGTTTCAATAAAAGTCTCTCTCAGGTAACAAGGATGCACATAGTCCTCCACTTTCTCTAGGTTCTTAACAATAGCAGAGATCTCATGTTTGCAAGGAAGTCCTGTCAAATCCCAAATCCTACAACTGCATGCTTTCCTAGTCAAGTCAACCACATGTCTCTCACGACCATTATCAACCTCATACATGAACCTGCCTGATGGAGTAGCACTGAAAGGTATAGATTCATGTTTTAACTTCTCTAATTTGTCTTGAATATTAGGACAAACCTGACCAGTGTATTTTGCTATACCTTTCATCTTTTTGTATTGTTTGGTCATGAGCCTAACTCTGATCCACTCCAACATTGCTAAAATTGGCTTATCCCTAGCTTCTAAGTTCATGGCATTAAAAGACTCACTCAAGTTATTAGCTAAACAGTCACACAAAGCTCTACTACTAAAGTGAGACTTAGACCAGTGTGCAGGGTTGATGTCAGCAAGATACTCCCATGCCTTGACATCTAAATCCTTCAGTTCCTGCATTCTTCTCTCAAACTCCCTGATTGTTGTGGCTCCAGCATATCTCCACAGTGCATCCTTCAACTCCAAGCCCTTATGATCCACTTTAAAATTATTGTAGATATGCTTCACACAATACCTATGCTCACAAGTTGGGAACAGTATCTCAAGTGCAGGTATAAGGCCCTAATTCATATACAAAACAGGTCAAGTAAATATGTCAGTTAAACATGTTGAAATGAACTGAGGCATGTATTATTAAACTTTAAATAGGAGTAGAGAAATGTTAGTACAATTGTAGTTCATACCTTTTGTCTATCAATGATAAAGACCAGATTAAGTTGCTCTGGATTCCCAATGTCATCTGAAAACTGCTGTAGAAACCATACCCATGAATCTTTGTTCTCTTGCTCAACAACAGCAAATGCAACTGGGAAAATGTTATCATTCGCATCTCTAGCTGTGGCAGACAATATTTGCCCCCCAAATCTCCCTTTCAGGTGGCACCCATCTAAACCAATGATTGGTCTACAACCTCCCAAAAAACTAACTTTTTGTGCATTATACCTAACATACATTCTCTTAAATTTGGGCTGTGCATTTTCATCCTCCATTTCAGTTTGCAAAATAACCCTACTTCCTTTATCAGTCAACCTTATCATCTCTGCATAATCCCTAAGCTTCCTATATTGCAGTTGTTCATCCCCAGTAATCAAGTCAGTAGCTTTCCTTTTTGCCCTATACACCTGACTGTAACTTATGTCAACTTCAAGTGTTTGCTTCACATGATGTTGAACACCAGCCACTTTCCAATTGGGATTTTTGTTAAACTCCTGCATAAACTTCTTTGCAACATATCTTGAAGTCACTTGGCTGTGTTTGAAGGATCTAGGGCAGGTGTACTCTGGATTGAAGGTTTTTATTTGGAATGTCAACTCCCCAGATAGTTGAGATGCATAACACCTCCATCCACATTCATTTTTGCAATAAACTGATATTTTCTTCTTCTCATTCAGCTTGAACTTGATATCTATTGGCTTCTGTATAGCATATTCCCTCAATGCCTCCCTAAATACCTTAGAGTTTGGAAACTTCATTCCTTTCTGTAACACTGGTTTTCTCATGTCAGTTTGGACATCAAACTCAGGTTCTTTTGCAGCAGTTGGTGCTGGTTGATCATCATCAGAATCTACTAAACTTTCCATGTCATCTTCAAGAGGTGGGTCAATCCATTCACCCTTTTCAAGAGGTGGGTCATTGTTAGTTGGAGTAGTCCTATGTGGGGCTGCATTGACATTATCTCCCTCAGAGGGCCTATGTGGGGCTGCATTGACATTATCTCTCTCAGAGGACCTATGTGGGGCTGCTGCACTACCACTAACTCCATCATGTGTAGATGGCCCATCATCTACATTTCCAAATACATCATCATCAAAATCTGGCCCCTCAAACCCTTCCTCCAACCAATCAAAATCTGACCCCTCAGAATCCACATTACCTCCCTCATGCATCTCATGCACATCATCACCATTCTGAGGTACCTCATGCACATCATCATCATTTGCTACTTCCTCATTAGCAAATGGTTGTTCAACTGCAAGTGGCTCCTCACCACCCTCAACATATAGTGTTATCTTATCTGTAGGCCATGCAGCATGAATCTCACACATATAAACTACATCATCATCTTCATTTATAAGCCTTAACCCTTGCTCTAAATTACCTCCAGGAATAAGATAATAAAATCTACTTGTACTATTTGCCCCCAAACCACAACACATATCTTGTATTTCAAAATAACTAAGTTTATCTGGGTCAACGTCATCAATAAAAGAAGTACTACCTCCTAAATATACCAAATCTAGGTTCCACACAAACTGGCCACCATGATGAATCTCAAAATTGAATGTCAAGTCAGCCATCTGCATATAAAATACAATAGAATAAAGTATGAGATGGGCTTGCATGTGGGAAAGTATAATCTATTATAGATTATTGCTTTATTAGGCAGTCAAATTTCTCTTTCAATTTCCCTAACTATATACCAGCAAATGAGATGGCCTTGATGAATGTAATTAACTATATACTAGCAATTGGGTATGTATCATGTGGTCCTGTGGTCCACACAAAGCATAATACAGAAACAGACAACATTATTAAAAGTTTTTGTTCTGTTTTTGGGAGACAAATACATGGAAAGGGAAAGTAGAAAAGCAGAAAGTAGAAAAGCAATAATCAATACAATTGCAAAATCATGAAAAGCAATAATCAATGGAGCCCCACATTGACAAAGCCTAATCCTATGGTCTAGCAGCCCCACATTGATGAATACAAGCAATAACCAAATTTCGAAAAAAGAATTTTAAAACCCCAGGTTTCAAAACTTAAAAGGATCTACCTAAAATCAGATGAACAGAGCATATGACAATAAAAGAAAACCAAAAATTGAATCTAACAAAGTCAGGAACTCACCCAAATAAGAGAAGACGAACGGACCAAGCACCAAAAATCAAAAACACTATTTGCAACAGCTGAATTGAATTGCTTGCACGGTTTGCACTGTCTCCTCCTTCCTCGGTTTGCTTGCACGATCAAAACCCAAGAGGTTATCAGTCCATTATCTCAAGCACATTGCGTTGTGATCTTCGTTTGGTGGGAGCGTGTTTTGGGAGTGATTTGTGTTTGATCTGTTTTAGGTTCTGTTTTTGATGAGTTTATGTGTTAGAGTAACGTCTGCACTGGAGGTGGGTTACGGAGGGGTAACGGAGGGAATCACAGGTGGGTAAAGTGTCAAAAATAAAACCCCGGGTAGGCAAATCAAACTAGAGGTTAACCACAGGTGGGTAAAGTGTAATTATAAAAAAATCATTTTTTTGTTTGTTTTTTATTTTTTAATTAAAATTAAAATTGAAGAATTAATTTTTTTATAGTTTTTTATTAATTAAAATGCTGATATGACATTTAAAAAATGCCAAATAATTTTTTTAATAATATTTTAATGGCCACTTCAGTGCCATGTTAGCACCATGTTACTCCATTTACAACGTAAGAGGTTTACGTTAGTAGGTTAACGGCAGAGACCAAAATATAATTGATTTTCTTTTTTTAAGGACTACATTAGTAACAAAATTAATTTTGGGATCAAAATAAGAATTGACCCAAAATGTTGGAACCAAAAATGCATTTTCATTTAGATATAAAGAGAGGACTAGGTAGCACTGATACAAACACTAGACATGGTTGCAATACAAGACATGGATGCTATATAATACAATATGTATACGATAGTATTACATTAATTTTTTTTATTATATTGAGAATATAAACATGTACTAAAGTTTAAAAAAACATTTCAAACATTCTCAAAAAAAAAAAAAAAAAAAAAATTTCTAAAATTAATATCCTAGGGGTCAAGTCAACCTTTGTTGGACTAGACTAATGTCACAATTAATTTTTATGTGGGATTGAAAGGATAGCTCACAATGAGAAGAAATCCAAGGAGACCAAACTCAGAAACAAGATGGTAGAGATGCTATAAGACCCTAAAATACTCACATATAAGCACACACATGCAACAATGGAGAACTAGTAGGTTTCTCTATCTATGTATCTCTCTTCAATTTTTTTTAAACCCTATCTACCATAGGGTTTTCCCCTATTTATACTAATCTAAGTAGTGGACTCGTAATGATAGGGCCCTTGACTTGTCAGACATCATATTTCCTTTTTGAAATCATAGTGGGAGTACATAATTATGTATATGACCCATTGTTCATACTAGTCACTTTAGCAATTAATGTGTGGACCACTATTGTCTCTTTCTAACACAACCATTGTAGTTATTCCTCGTAATTAATGTCATATCTTGAGGAATGTGCTCGGCCGAGGTGGAACAACCATTGTAGTTATTCCTCGACTATATACCTTGGGCAAGTTCTCCTCAATAAGCCAATTTGGGATGAAATTCACCTCGGCGAGTGACATTGGGCTGAATGAAGCTCCTTGGTATGATATGGGTTGGGCTTGAGCGGACACCCTTTATTAACTGGGTATTCTCTATTTTTCATTTGGCCTATATGGCTAATAGCTCAATACCAAGTGGGCAATATATTACTCCCCACAAATATAAAACAATTAGATTAAATTGGTAGCTAGTGTTTGAGTTTAGCATTCATAAATATAACAGACCATATTCATTGATATCCCAAAAGCAACATCCATCAATTTCAATTTTTCATGTCTTTCAAATCTACTAATTATTATATAAAAAGCAAGCGAGAAGAGCTTTATCTACAATAGTTTGGTTTGATCAAGTTTTGTCTTTTGTTGAGCCAAAATGGTGAGTTTAGATGATAAATGAAAAGCATTAATATTAAGAAATGTTAAGCCTATAATATTTTCTTAATACTTTCACAATAAATTCTAAGTGGTTGATTATTACTAACTATTAGTGATGGAAAAAAAGTAATTTCAGTGATAGATTCAAATAAAAATCAGTAATACCATCTAAGATTTGTTGTGAAAGTTTTCTAG
Organism: Lithocarpus polystachyus; assembly: GCA_033629205.1. NCBI lineage: Eukaryota > Viridiplantae > Streptophyta > Magnoliopsida > Fagales > Fagaceae > Lithocarpus > Lithocarpus polystachyus. The sequence continues at coordinate 6,286,825 of CM066172.1, forward strand.
AAATGTTGCAAATGCAACACTTCCCTTTTAATATTACCAAAAAGCATCAAAATGAGGAGAAACATAGGTTGCCAATTAAACTAGTAACACATTGGTAAGTCAATTGGTGAGCCAAAACTCACCGTTTCAATTGGCCACTTTCACCCTTTTTATTTTATTTTTTAAATATTCTTATGTAGTGACATTAATTAGAGATTTTAAGCTTGTTTTTTTTTTTAATTTTATATAAAAAAATACCCCTACTAATTGTTAAACTTTAATTAAATCTTACGATTCCCATAATATTCTATTGTACTATATTAAAAATTTAAAATACCCCCACTCTTCATGTATTTTTACCATGACTTTTAGACACCTATAGGTTGTGGACTTTCTTTGGTTCACACCATGACTTGGTGCTTTTTTACACACAAACATAGGAACCCAATGCCAAGGTTCCAATTTATACATGATTTATGTATGTTATGAAACCGACTTTGAATGTTATGGTCCTTTCTTTCCGCAATGCTTCTAGCTTCTTCTTTCTTCTGACTGCACAGTTTTGGCTCTATAGGCTTTTAGGTTCTAGCGTCTTATTTTTATTTCCTGCCAAGACACTTCTAGAACAGTAGGAGGAAAATTGTCTCTGAAGTTCAACTCGTAAAGGAGAAATGTAGAGAATTTCGGAGAGTGAAAGTTAGAGAGAAATTTATAGAATGACAGTGCAATTTCTAGAGACAGGAGAGGCGGTGTTGACTTGCGGCATGAGAGATTTTTTTTTTCCCCCGGAAAACAATGTATAAAAACTAAAAAGTCTTTTTTTTTTTTTTTAGTGTTTTTTATTGACTTAAAATAGTTTTCCATTAACTATTCTTTTTTGTTACTAAATATTAGAAAATGTGATAAACTATCTTTTCAAAAGATTTTTCATCAAAACAACAAAGCATTAATCACCAAGATAACCATTACCATCTACCTTTTCAGTCAAAAAAAAAAAAAAAAAAAACATTACCATGTACATCTGTTTCTCCCCAACATATTTAAAATGTGATAAACTATCTTTACAATTTATAAAATATTTTTCATCAAAACAAACAAAGCATTAATCACCAAGATAACCATTACCATCTACCTCTTTCAGTCAAAAAAAAAAAAAAAAAAAACCATTACCATGTACCTCTGTTTCTCCCCAACATATTTAAAATAGGCTTTGTAAGCTTTATTTCACGACCACCATCATTGGCACACCGATGGCCACTTCATAGACGGACCCAGCAGCCTAACATTGGTCAACACGCGAGTGCAATTTTTTATAAGTATCCAAATTTTTAAGCCAATACCCTTATAAATACAATCGTAATGCTTAGCAAAAGAAGAAAAGTGTAATTGTAAAAAAAAGAAAAAAAAATGAAAATTACAAAAAAAATTAAAGTTAATTTTTGCCTTGAAAATTTGAGTTGTTTACATTTTTACCATTCATGTTTAATTTGCCTTTTTATTTTACTCATTCCATCTCAAATTGTTTAGCCTAGTTAGAAAAACTCAATTATTTAGAGAAACATCATTAACTAACTTATCTATTTGAAAAAAGTTAAAATTTTTCTAAATTACCCTTAAACAAATTTATTTTTGTTTGTTGAAGGTTTTTTTTTTTAATTTTTTAATTTGAAAAAAGATGACATGTATAGCCGATTTTAAAATTTAGGTTTTTAATTAAAAAAAATGCTCCCACAAATAAATTAAGAGCATAATAAGAATGTTAGTAAATTAATGATGTTTGAATTTTTAAACCGGACATAATGTTGAAATATCTTAAAATAAAATACAGCCCAAATAATTTGGGACGGAAGGAATACTATTTAGCCTTTAAAATATTATTTATCACCGTATACTGTAGATGTGATAGTCACTTTACAAGCATAAGTGCTTGTAAAACGTAGAAGGTAAGGGCCGAAGTTTAAGTCTCTAGGAAGAGTTTCACACGCAAGTACACTAACATGACAGAAATATTCAATTTTCGTTTTCTCTTCGTGCGTCACGTGCACGAGACGAGAGAGCCTTCTGGATGTCTCTCAAACACCGAACAAAAAAGAAAAACCACAAAATTTTCAAAATAAAAAGAGGAACAGTAATTTGAAACTCTTCTCTCAGAGTATGGATCCGGACACAGCATTAGAGCTCGTAAAGCAGGGCGTTACACTTCTCCTCCTCGATGTTCCTCAATACACTCTCCTTGGCATCGATACTCAGGTACTATATTCTATATTCTTCTTCTTCTTTCTTCTGTTTGCTTTTACTTATATTTATTCATCAATCAATCAATCAATCAATGTGGCAGATGTTTTCTGTTGGGCCTGCTTTTAAGGGCATCAAGATGATTCCTCCCGCTTCTCATTTTCTCTATTATAGTTCATCCACTAGGTTACTTTGATTCTCAGAAATCATATGTTCTTGTAATTTATTAGTTATTGTATTTTTATGCGATTTTTGTTTGTAGAGCAATTTTGTAATACTTGTTGCATATACGCAGAGATGGCAAGGATTTCTCACCAATTATTGGTTTCTTTATCCACGCTACTCCTTCTGAGGTTTGAAATGCATTTACTTTGTTTCCGCCTTTTCTGCTTTAGTTTATAGTCTGTTCAATTTGTAACAGTTGCATTGGGTCTTACTGATAGTAACTCTATTCACTCCTTCATAGAGTCAACTCATATGTAGATATTATCCCATTGCTATTCTTTAGGCTACTTCTTGTTTATTTTCATGACCTATTCTCTTTTCCACAACATACACTATTCATTCATATCCCTAAAGCAACATCATTAGATGTGTTATTTGTTCCTTCAAAATATTTTTTAAAAACAAAGCTGTTATATCCTCTTTGTCTAATATTTGAATCCCAAAGTATTTTAAAAGGTATTTATAAACCTGGTTCTTATTAAGAAAATTTCATTATAGCCTTAAACATGTCATGGCCGTGTCCTTGTTGTATCACCAAAGTATCCTGTGATGATCTGAATGTATAGGACTCATATCTGGTCATGTTGGAGCTGTTTCTAGGTCCAAAACATATCCTAATTGTACACTTCAACCATTTGATGCATCCATGCTCCTAGAGAGATGATCTAGATCTTTTCCAATTTCATTAATAACTATTTTCTCTATGTTTGAAATGAGGCTTTGATGGAACAAGCATTCAAACTGTAAAAATAAGAGGCCAACATCATTTAGTATACAAATAATTAGGTAAATCAGCCCATGTTATTAAATGTTCAAGAAAGACGAAGAGAGGAAAACTTCTTTTTGACACAGTTTGTATAAAATTGTGGCCTAGAGAATAAAATAGAAACAAAGTAATTGGCATCTTTACATTATCATTTTTGGCATAGTTTCCTACTGGCATCTTGCCATTGCATAACAATAAGTTTATTGTGTGCTTAAAGCTTAGATAAAGTGAGCTTTTTTAAAAATGTGATACACCCTTGTACGTAACTAGGGAATAATTGATTAGATTTAACCAAAGGCCACTTCATATAGCCAATTTTGGTGTGTCTAGAAGTTAATTAACAATAAGTTATTTTCAAAAGAGCTGGAAGTTTGACACCTGGAATGATCATTCTCACGTAAATGGTTGTAACAGGTAATTGTTCGTAGGTGGGATCAACTACAGGAAAGATTGGTCAAAGTATCTGAAGAAGAGGTTTGTAACCATTTTAGTTGCGCATACCATTTATGTTTTTATTTTGGTACGTGATGCATATAGCTACTAATATAAGAACAGAGTCAGACTGATGTATTTTGCAACCCACATGGATTTGAATTGTGGCCTCCAGTCTTGACATTAGTTAGGGAACTTGTGCCTTTTTAGGTTTTGGCAAAACAGAACTTGCTAACATGCTTCATTTTGGAAGCGCTACCAAGCAAGAAAAATCAATCAAGCATCCATTTTAGGAAAACGTGATTCTTTTCCCCTCTTTGCAATCAAATACTTATAAAGCTTTGGAATCTTGTAAGGAAATCAAAAGATGGTTTTATTACCAAGTATGTCAGATGAATTATAAAGTTGACTTGAGTTAGTCGTCAACTAATTTTCCAATAGGGGTAGAGACAGGATGGTTACATCTGAAAACCAGACTAACCTGAAATCAATTGATTGCTTAATGCAATTGCACTATTGGTTTTCTTCTTGTCTTATTTCCTTAAATTGGGTTTTAACCTGTTTTCTAAATCAGAGTTAACTTGAGAATTGACTGCCCAAAAACATATTATAGCAAGTGTACAGTTAACAACATGAGTTACATTTGGTGGTGTTTTTGACATTTCTGTATCATGTCATTTTATTGGAACGTATTTAGGTTATATGTCTTAATATGAATTCTAATATTTTTCAGACCTTCTCTAACCATACAAAAGTTGTGGAGTGCCAAGAGCATTGTAACTCAACTAGCTCTTCTTGGTGATTCCAACAGAGACATTTATGGTTCAAATCCCCCCTTCCCCATTGTAACTATCGAAAATAAAAATTGTGTAGTACAGTGAGAATTCCAACTTGACATAATACTTTCACATGGTTATGTTCCCCTACTTAGTAGATCCTATTGTTCAAATTTATACAAGTGGATATTCAACCCTCGTAATATATTCTACTAGGAGATCACTTACAAAATTTATAGCTATTATGCCACTTAGTTTCACCAAGCTACATGCTTTGAAGCTTGAAACTTTGCTTTTGTGAAGAATGCTGCTGAGTCTCTAAGGTCTAAATTTGAAAATCTTATTGATCTGTAACTGTGTTTGTTTTTTTCTCTCTGTCACCTTTCCTATTTTAAGGAAGAGAAATGTTGTCAAGCAGTTAAAAGTTTGGAGTTTGACAGACAACTTGGTCCTTACAATCTAAGCCAGTATGGAGATTGGAAGCATTTATCAAATTACATTACAAAGAGCATTATTGAACGGATTGGTAAGTTCCATCTAACTACACTTGAGGCTCTTAATACTGCAATCTATTATGAGTTTCTTTACAATTGTCGCTTGTGTTTGATTTATTATCTATTTTCCATCTGCATGTATGTTTCTTTTTCAATCAATTTTAGTTTTTTTCTCTTTTCATGCTGTGCGATATTTAGATGCTTCTTGATCACTGATTTTCTGTTCTAGTTATGTTTCTTATGAAAAATAGATTAAACAGAATTTAAGCTTGGACTTTGAAGTTGGAAAATGGTAGACTTTGAGATGGACTGGCACTAGGCAAATGGTGGAAATTAAGCTCATAATTATCTAACTAAAACTGGGAAACCATGTAATAGTAGAAAGCTTCAACGATTCAAAGTAGTGTCATGCTATGGGATACATGTTATATGTCTATAGATGTGTGCAATTTTCTCATCGATTTCATTTTGTGTATAGGAATTATCATCTAAGAAGAGAGAATTAACCATTTCTTAGAAGGATTTCTGTTTTCCAATACGGTTTATTGTAGATACCCTAGAGAGTGAGAGATAAAGGTATTCTGTCCTTGTGTTCAAGATTAGGGTGGAGGATGAGATTGGTTCAAGACTCACTAGGTGTGTGTGCAAGAATGAAGAAATATGAGGTTGTGGTCATTTTTGGTGAGTGGATATCTTGGTGGTTTCACAATTGAGAGGCACATGTAGTAGTTAAAGTTGAATGGAAACTTTTGGTCTATTGCCGGGAAAAAATATACTGGGGCCATGGTCCCCAAGCTCCTCAAAGATTACATTTAAGCGGTACAATGTGGTTCTATTCTAATTTTGTCCTTTAAAAATAATATCCTGGCCTACGAAGCTTTACGCAATTTATCTATACCATCATAAGTTTAAACATTTCTACTCCTTTTGTAGGCCCCCTTGAAAGGTTTCCATTGTCCATCCCTCTAATTGTATCTAAGGTACAAATGTGTCTAGAATTTGTCATTTAACCATTATTCTAGTTTACATCAACTTTCTACTTTGTTAACGTAACTCTTACATGATATTAACTTTGACACTGATCACTCAAAATATACATTGATTCTTTATTTTCTACGCCTTATGAGGGGCTAAAAATGCACGATGGGTTTTCTGTAATGAGTCTTTCTACAGCCTAGGATTTGGTGGTGTGGGAAAAAATTTATTGTGTGTTGGTTTTACATGTGTTTGAGGGATGGAGAAGTATTCTTGAACTGCCCACTTAAAAAGTGATTTAATCCTTTGATTTTTCCTTATTTGGTATTTATTGGTTTTTGTCTAAATTTTTGGGTAGAACTTACTGTGGCTTGTTGGGAAAGTAGGCTTGGGGGTGGGGAAGGTTTATTATGGCTTGGACACCAGCTTCTTCTTGTTTGATATATTACATTTGCAAGACGTGTAAAGAAAGGGCATTTGATTGGGTGGAGTGTTGCTTTAGTAAGATAAATGGTTTGTGCCACTCAGAAACTTCAATAATGTTATCTGTTGTTTATACTGCACCTAATGTCTACTACTATACCATTGTTTTAATTGGTTTAGATCATGAATTCTATTTTATTTTTTATACCAGTTATCTTCAGTTATCTTGATTCTTTGTTTACTTTGAATCTTTGGTTTAAATTTTGAGACTAATGCTTGGTTTTTGTTGCTTGAATTTATGGTTTGTGTCTTCTGATTGTCAATTCTGCATAAACTTTTAAATTTAAATGATTCATTCAATACGCAGAACCCATTGGAGGAGAGATCACTGTTGCATGTGAATCAGGGATAGTTACAAACACTCCTAAAACTGCAATGGAGAAAGCACTAGATGAGCAGATGAAGTCTAGTAAGTTCTTAACATCATTGGACAATTCTCAGAGCAGAAGATGTTACTATACATCAATTCCCCGTGTTATCAAACAATAAGGAATACATGGGCAAGAACTTACTTCCTTGAATATTGACAAGGTAAGAGATCTTAGAGACTTAGACATGACCTCAGCAGATTTTTCTACCATTTAGCATTTGCTGATTTAGGTTTTATATTCCACTGATCTGTTTAGACACAATTGTTAGAAAGTTTGCTGATAAAGGATTATGGAGGTTCTGAAGATGTACTTCTTGGAGAGCTGCAATTTGCATTTATTGCATTTTTGGTATGTGTATACCTTTATAAAACTTTCTTTATGTTGAAATTGCTGTTAGGTTTTATGACATCTGAAAATTCGGCAGATGGGACAATCACTTGAAGGATTTCTACAGTGGAAAGCTTTGGTTAACCTTCAATTTGGATGTATTGAGGCTGTAAGTATTCATTTGGCTAATAGTTTTCCATTGATTTGTTGAACAATTTTGTGAGGTTGACTTTGTTCTGACCATCCTAATGTTGTAAGTAAACTTGAAAGGTGTAGGAATATTGGGTCCTTTTGTGCCACGTCATCTTATGCTTTCATAACTTTGGTTTAAAGAAAGATGCAAAAGATGATGTGATGATTCTTTTCAGTCCCAAAAACTTGACTTAGGCTTTGTTTGGATTCACGGCACGTTTGCTGCATTTCCTGCGTTTCAAAATTTTTTTTTTCCCTTCAGCTCAGCATGTATGGCACTGTTCATTGGCCTTAAACAGTGAAAATAGGCCAATGAACAGTGTAACACAATAATGAACAGTAACAAATTTTTATTTTTTATTTTTTTTCAGTTTTCAGCAAAATAAGTGGTATTCAAATGCATACTTAATCTTTTGGTATAATTGAAAACATTGATACACATAATTGTCATTGTTTCATTGGTCTCAGAGGTTCATTTTCAAAAACATGTGTGGAATATTAATTGATTTAAAAATACCTCAAATCCATGTAGTTTCTTGTTACTTTGTGTAGGAATTCTAAGGCACTTTAGGCTCTAGGGCCAAAGTTGTGGTTTTGATGGTGCAAATTGCCAAATTTCCCAACTTTTGTAATTTAGTTGAACAAATGTGGTTGGAACGCAAACCATTTCTTTTAAATGATCTATCATACAAAAAACTTTTCTTAAAAGTTTCAAAACATCATTTTCTTTTGGTATTTGGACTTTAGGTCATTTTAGTGCTTTTATATCCTGGGACATCAATCTGTTTGTAGGTTTTACGATGCAGGAGCACAACCAGAGATTAATTCAATATTTACGTTTGGATTTTCATTGTATTACTTCATATTATAAGTTTTCATTTATTTAGTTTGAGTTATGATAGAGATTAAATTCCATATTCTTAGGTAGGGATTAGTTTGGCATTTGGATTGGTATTTGAGTTCGGTTAGAGTTCATTTCATGGATGTTTGTCTTTATCTCTTATTTTTCTAGAAGCTCTATAAAAGCTCTAGATGATTTATTTTGTAGGCAGACTATTGAGACTTAATGATATTTATTTGTGCAAATTGCATCTGTGTTTGGTCTGTGATTCCAAACAACCCTTAGGTGGTGAAGCATAGGCTGTCTTGCATAATTTTGCTATTTGATATTGCAAACAGCATTATTGTAATTGCGGCATTGGTTATTGAATAGTGATACCATCATTGTTAGAATTAGAATGGCATAATCTTTGTTGGAGGTGACAACATATTCGTTGATGCTATGTTGTGGAAGTTTTTAATATCTATTTATTGTAGAAAATTTTACTTGTTTCTGAAATAATTCATGGGTGATATCATCGTTGTATGTAGCTATATAATTAACATATTATTATGATATTGCTTGGAGTCCTTTGTGGTTTATATTTAATAATTTTATTTTAATATTTTAAATGTTGGGAGGATTTTATTTTTGTTAAAATGTATGTCTGAAAGTTTATATTGTTTGCAGCCTTTTCGTACAAGGACTCAACTATTCACAAAGGTAATGCTCTTTTCTTATTTACTTATTTAAAAAAAATTATTATTATTATTTTTGGTAAATAAGAGGAAAATTGGTTAAATTGTTATTATTATTATTTTGGTAATTAAAAGGAAAATTAATTTTTTTTTAAAATTTTTTGATAATTCGACAGTTACGATGGGGGAAGGGGATTTGAACATTGGACGTATTCATTTAAAACACCAAAAGGTGTTAGCTGAGCTACAAGACTTTTGGCTATTTTACTATCTGATTAAATATGCGGAGCAGTGGTAGTTTAGGTAGGGGCAGTTCTATATGTTGTTCAGGGGGTATTGGGAAGAAAAATTATTTATAAAAAATATTTTTTTACTAGTTTAATTTAATCTTAAAATACTTTTGCACACCTTGACTTAAATCTTGCACGCCTTGAACACCCTGATCACATATTAGCCAAACCCAAAACCAAACAACAACATAGATTTGACCATCCCCAAACCAAACAACATAGATCATAGATCTCTCTCTCTTTGATCTGATCTGATCTTTGAACTTAGTCTCATGAATCTTATCTCATCTTATCTCTCTTCTCTATTTTTTTTTTTTTTTTTATCTCAGTCTCTCTGTCTCTAAGAGTAAACAGCAAGTATTTGTGAGTTGTGAGTATCTCTCTTTTTATTATAAATTTGTATTATATGTGTGAGTGTGTTTGATATTGATTGTGTGCATTATTTTTCAAATTCTTTTTTTATTGTTATAATGTTTCTTGTGTGAATTGTGGTGAGTGAATGTGTGGGTGTATAGTATAAATATAATATAATTTTTTTTAATTTAATAATTAGGAAATATTGAGTGTTTGTTACATGTGTGTGTATGTATTGTTGTCGTTATTATGTAATAATAACTTTTTATTATGAAGTTTCATTCAAGAAAAAAAATAGCAGAGTTAGTGATTGACTGATTGTTCAAGCATTTGATTGGTCAAGTAAACAGTGTATTATTTATGTATGGATGAGTGTGCTTGTGTGGGTCAACAACTAATAAAGTGCCAATGGGTTGAGTTTTGTCATTTAGTTAAAAATATTTTTATAAAAACAATGACAAATAGATAATGACAACTACGTACAAATAAAAACATTATACAAACTTGTTACACCTACCCACATTGACAATAGATAATGACAATTGATTGTAAAACGCGTAGAAGAAAATTGTAAAACTTCATGTGTGTGTTTATTTATTTATTTTTTTGTGTGTTGATAATTCGATATATTCAAGTTCTCTTTTTATAAAATTTTTGTTTTCAATTTAAATTTTTTAATGATGCCCTGAAAAAAAAAATTCCTGGAGTTGCCACTGAGCTTAGGATGTTGCTATTAAGGCATATCCAAGATGCAAGTCAACCCTACAAAGCCTCTGGCCCTCTGCCAACTATCTTCTTTTTGTGATTTTGTTTTTCATTTCCTCGTTGTGCTCAATGTGGGGCCATTTTGTTTGATAGACTATAGGACCTTGATAGACTATAGGACCTTGTTACTTCGTTAATAATAACATCGATACACTAAATAAGAAAGGATAAGGTTGTTTGATAGTCTGGCCTAATTTTCAAAAGCCTTATCAGTTTCAGTTGGCCTTTTGTTATATGTTTGTGTTATTGAAAGTTCTTATTTTAGTTACTTCTTTGAAGTCCTCTTCTTGCTTAAGGTTTTATTTCTTATGTAGTCCCTTATAATTTGAAGTATTTAACTATGATATTGGGCATGAAATAAGCTTCATTGGTTTATCAGGTTGTGACTAAACATCTGTAGTTAACTTGCATAGAATTTCCTTGTATGTTTGATTTGCCAAATTAAAATTTTTGATGCATTGATATTTGGGAGTATGGTGATTTGAACACTGGATGTCTAGGTTGGAAACACTAAGAAGTTCCAACAAATTAGCTACATGGCACTTGACAATTCGCCAAATTAAAATTGCAATTTCTTTCTTCATTTAATACTGATTAACACTCAATAAATGTAATTGTCCTATTTTTGCTATTAGTTTTATATAGAGCTCTAACAACTTATAGAATTCTATGCAGTTCATTAAGGTTATCTACTGTCAACTGAAATTTGGGCTTGAGAAAGATCGTACAGATTCCAGTGGTGCAGCAACCGGGCTATCCGCACTATTGGATGATTCATGCTTATCTGCTGATAGCTTTTTGCACCGTCTTTGCAAGGTACCTCTTTGAGGTTACTAATTCATTGTTTAAATGTATGATTGTGCTACCATGCTTAACGGGCATTTTTGCAAATTTACAATTTCCCTTGTTGATATAACTTTTATTGGCAAGTTAGATTTCAAGGCTTTCATTGATTGAGTGAACTGTTTACCTACTCACCAACATTTATTGGTCAATTTGAGCAACTTGCTTAAAAAGCAATAAAAATCATTGCTTAGTCAGTTTTAATCACATTGATTGAATTATGTTTCCAATGAACATTTTTACTTGTTAAAGAAGAAATGGAAGTTCATCACAGATTGTTGACTAATTGCTGAATGGAATTGCAGGACTTCTTTTCATTGATGCTAGATGCCTCATCTGTTGATGGACATCTGCTGTCATGGGTATGAACACTAATCCTGCTTCTTCATGTTTGATTCTCTTTTGGTTTGGAGGTTTGGGCTTGGGGCAACTTGCCAGGCTTTCATTTTCTCTTCATACACTTTCCTTTTAGGCATTAGCAATTAATTCTCTGTTTTGGTCTGCATAAGATTATGGATTTTTTTTCTACTCTGCAAATTAGATGTTGTATATTTATTACTTTAACTGGTTACATATAGATACAAAATCTCTCGTTAATTCGAACTCAATCATTTATGATTTTAATTTTGAATGCTTAATTTTTGTCTCTTACTAGTTACAAGTTCATATCTCTAGTGTCATTTGATTCATTTCATACTGGATAGCTAGATCTTAATACATTTATGGAATATTGAAAATTTAAATATGTTTTAGGATGATATCTTGCAAATTGAAGTATGCATTTTTTGATTTTCCTTGAATAAGGATGTTTACTTTCTTGTTTTTAATTGATAGAGACAACTCATGTATTTTTATAAGATTGAATCAATAACCTCAGCCTCTATATGCTTTATAGTGGGAGACATACAATCAAGGCTAAACTACCGTCTACACTTTGTATGTTTGGGGTTGCTGTCCATCGACAATGAGAATTTGTAATTTACACCCTCAAGTATGAAATCAATGTCAATGTGCCCCTTCCATCATGGTCTGTCTCATTTTCGCTATTAATCCACTCAAATATGACATCATTACAGGGTGGTTGCAATGATTTACCCTGGGTTGGCCTTTAAGTTTGTGGTTAGGCTTTGAGGTCTTTGGGCAATGGTGCTTGGATGGGTTGATTTTTGGGTTCGGGTTAATTTCTTCTCTTTTTATTCGAAAGGATGTAATTTTTTGGTGGATTAGCGGCAAGAATGAAAAGGCGACGAGGGACATAATGATAGCGACCCCAAACTTAAAGGGTGTAAATCATATTTTAGTCTAGAGTCAAATTTTGGTGGTTAACTTGGAAAATAGTTGATTTTTCTTGGTTTCAGGTGACCGACAGCCCGATATGAATTTGTGATATCAGTGCCATACCTATAATGGCTAGTAATGGCTGAAATGCATGACATAAAGGCTAATAGTGGTCCATATTTGCCATATGGTATAAAGGCCAATAGTTGTCAGTATTTGATATTTTTCAACAGTCTATGGTAACTTCAGCTGGTTCTAGTAAAATTTTGTGTCTGTGACTCCCAATGTTATGTAAGGGCCAATACACTCGATTTGAGCCACATTAGTTTTAATGCATTTTAACACTTTGGTTGAAGTCATTTGGTCCATAGGCCATAGGAAAGGAGTTTGTTGAGCCTTCATTTGAGTGAAACTTCCCATAGGGGAATGTTAAGCTTTCACTTCATTGCAATTTGCAAGTAGTTGCTTTCTGCTGATTAAGACAAATTGTAATGTCCTCTATTTTTATTATTATAGACGAGGAAACTTAAAGAGCTGCTTGAGAACAATCTTGGGTGGGAGTTTCAGCTGGACAGTGCAGTTGATGGTGACGAGGTAAGTGTGTATCTATATTAAAAATTTGATCTATGAACTTTCTCACTCATGATCTCATCTTTGCTCATTGTTCAGCTTTGCAGTTTGCTCCAGTAGTAGAGATGTTGGATGACCCAAGTTGTAATTAACTTTGGCAATTGAAGATAGGGATTGTGGTCGTCCATCCCATTACTGTAAACACATTTTAGTGATACCTAACTTGGTTTACAATATTTCAATTTCTTGCCAATTTTTAAGGCAAATTCTTTTCAGTTTTCACTGGTGCAGAAGATATAAATATTTTTGTATATTATGAAAAAAGACTTGGTATTTATATGTAAGATGTAATAGACTTCTTAGAATAGTTATGTTAAATTCTCCCGTTAGTTATCAGCTTAAGATTTTGGCATAAATTGGTAATTGATTATGGTATTAATCACTTATTCAGGGAAAGTCTAGGCTCACACATAAGGAGGTGATAGAATAATGTTAAATTATTAAATTTTCTATTTCCTTTTCATCTTAAGGATGTCCAATGTTCAAGCTTTTGGGGGTGATTTTGCATTGCTAATGTTCAAAATTTTCTTGTGACTTGATTTCATAATGATTTTTATTTGTCAAGAGCCTTATAGCTCAATTAACACATTCTAGTGTTTTTAATAAAAATATTTAGGGCACAAATTCCTCCTCTTCATTGTAATTATTGAGTTATCAAAAGTGAATTAGTTATTACTTATTTGGTAATGTAGAGCTTTTTTAGAAGGGTGGCAATGGTTGTACGAGAATAAAAAATAATAAAAGAAAAAGAAAATAACTGTTATCTTAAGTGATAGCTCAATTTTTATGGCATTCTTTTGTGCTCCGGACATGTGGTTTGAATCTTATTTTTCATACTCTACTATTTATCATCTAAACAAAAAAAGTATAGAAAAAATTAGTATGACTGAACTAATGACAAGGTTACTTATATGGTTTTTTGGCCCATTTTCTCCTCTATATATGGGATGGAAAACGTTGCTTTTAATTATGCATCTCAGGTTTGATTTAGTGGTGCTAGTTAAGAGGCTTGTTGCTTTGCTAAGAGAGTTGCAACTCTTTTTTGCTTGTTTTGCATGTTTTTTTTTTTTTTTGGGCTAGTTTATGAGGTACTTGACTTGTTTTTAATTTCGTTTTGTTTTGAGAAATTTTCTTGCTTAGTTTAGAAGAAAAAAAAAAAATTCTTTTCTTGTTTTGAGAAAAAAAAAAAAAAAGTGGAACATGTTGGATTGTCCATAGCAATTTTAAAATACAAAAAATATACAAATAGTAATGAAAAGTGTGTCACCAAATTGAATTGAACCTTTTTTTTGGGAGAAAAATAGAAGAAAATCTAAACTCCAACAGCAAGCAAAGATTGAAGGTAATGTACCATTGCAATTCTACATGTCGTTCAAGGGGTATTGGGAAAAAAATTTATCTATATATAAAATATTTTTTTACTAGTTTAATTTTGTCTTAGAAATACTTTTGCACACTCTGATTTAAATCTTGCACACCCTTATCACATATTAGCCCAACCCAAAATCAAGCAACAACACAGATTTGCCCATTCCAAATCCAAACAACACAGGTCATAGATCATTCTCTCTCTTTCTCTTTGATCTTAGTATCACAAATCTTATCTCTCTTCTCTATTTGACTATCTCGATATCTCCGGCTCTAAGAGTAAATAGTAAGTATTTATGAGTTGTGAGTGTCTCTTTTTTTTATTATAAATTTATATTATATATGTGTGAGTGTGTGTTTAATACTGATTGTGATATTGATAGTGCGCATTATTTTTCAAAATTTTTTTTTTTTGGTTATAATATTATATGTGTAAATTGTGGTGAGTGTGAATGTGTGTGTTTATAGTATAAATATAATATAACTTAATAATTAGGAAATACAGAGTGTTTGTTACATGTGTGCATGTATTGTTATTGTTATTATGTTATAATAGCATTTTATTATAAAGTTAGACTCAAGAAAAAGAATAGTAAAGTTAGTGATTGACTGATTGTTTAAGCATTTGATTGGTTAAGTAGAGACTTAGTGTATTATTTACGTATGGATGAGTGTGATTATGTGGCTCAACAAAAAATAGAGTGCCAATGGGTTTAGTTTTGTCATTTAGTTTAAAATATTTTTTAAAAAACAATGACAAATAAATAATGACAATTGCATAAAAAAAAAAAAAACATTATACAAACTTGCCGCAACTACTCACATCAACAATAGTTAATGGCAATTGAGATTGGGCAAACGGAAAATCTCTAAGAACTCAAGCAAAAAAAAAAAAAAAATATTGGATTGTCCATAGCAATTTTAAAATACAACAAATATACAAATAATAATGACAAGTGTGTCACAAAATTGAATTGAACCTTTTTTTGGGGAGAAAAAGAGAAGAAAATCTGAACACCAACAGCAAGCAAAGATTGAAGGTAAACGTACCATTGTACTGTCCATCGAAGGCATCATGGGTTTAGTTTATTGCAAGCATACATTAGAGTAACGCATATATTAATATCCATATTAATATCCAAATACAATTTGATAAGATAAGAAATGTAAAAAAAAAAAAAAAAAAAAACCCATTAAAAAGAAAAAAAAAAAAGAAAAGACAAGGGCGTGAAAGCGACCTTTATAAATAAACTTTTTTCTGAAGCGTGTTAACGTTGCCATCTCAGCGTTGACCAACCTAGCAACATTTCAGTTTTCGTAGCGATCCCCAACCCGTCGAAGTCGATGATGGTATCTCTGGATGAGGATAGATCTCAATGTGGGGGATGTGAGATATTTTATGCCAATCCTCTCCAATTTTTTCCTTGCACCGCTTCTCCAAATGTGGACAAAATCCAATTTCCAAGTTTTTGAGTGCCGTAAGATTCTGTAGCTCGTCTGGTATTGACATTAGATTAGGGCAGAACTGAATATCCAAATATGAAAGCGATGTGAGGCATCCAATCTGCTTAGGCAGAGAAGATAAGTCTTCACAGCTCCAGATTTGCAGATAACGGAGAGCAGTTAGATGTTGAATACCCTCTGGCAATGAAATTAACTTCGGACAGTTGATAATACCTAAATTCTCAAGTGCAATTAAATATTGAATTCCCTCAGACAAAGAGCAGAATTTGTGGCAACTCCAAATGGATAAAGTCCGTAGCGAAGATAAGCCCTGCAAACCATTCATTGGTAAGGACAAAAGATTATTACACTGCCATATTTGCATTTTCCGTAATGAATGTAAGTTCTGGAGTCCTTCTGGAAGACTTTCGATCTTGTCACAAAATTCAAAGTAAAATTCATTCAACGCAGAAAGATTATCCAACTGATTAGTCAGTGACTTGAGATTGGGCATTCTGGAAATCTTCAACATTTCAAGCATCTTATGATTTTGCAACAGTCCATCTGGAAGAACTGTCAATTCATCATCCATGTCAGCAATCACAAGGGAAGAAAGTGAAGTGAGATTCATCACTGACCTAATTAACATTGCGTTGTTGCTTCTCATAGTCAAATCTGTAAAGGAAGGAATAATAGGAATTTCAACTAACTTTGGGCACTCAGTGATTCTTAATGTGCTTAGGCAGGGAAAATTCTCTCTTCCATTCATTGTTCTCCATTCCTCCAAATCGCGCATATTATGGAGCCCAAATTCCTTCAATGAGGGGAATGAAATTGTGCCGTCTCCATGGAACTCATTGCCAATATATTTCACAGCATGCCAGCCAATTATAACAAGAACCTTGAGGAATGGTAGTTTGCCAAGAGGTGGCAAATGTTCACATCTTTCCCAACAATCTAGTGAAATTTCAACCAAATCACAAAGAACTGAATCTTGAATCCATGTTGGAATTTTAGAACCATGATAGTTGTTTATGGACAGTTTTTTCAGATTTGAATGAGGTTGGAGACCATCAAGAACATCTTCAACATGGTCTGGTACATGGCTCTTTTTGTCACTCTGCCAAACCAAACTTAGCGAATGAAGATTTTTTTTTCCAATCAAATTTGCACTTTTGGCCTCCTCTGAATTTATGACATTATCAAGTTCCTTTATTGTCAACTTGTTCCGAAGGTTTAGCCCTTTCAACTCACTTACTTGATAGCCATTTTTCTTGCCAGCAATGAAGAAGCTCAATGATTGGAGGCAAGTTAATTGTCCCATTCCTTCAGGCATATGAGTAAGAGAATGACAACCGGTGATGCCAAGATACATAAGGCTTTTCATGTGCTTCATACCTTTGGGTAACTCACAAAGATCACCACAGTGGTCTAGTTTCAGAGTTTGTAGGTTCAAGAGGCAGGTTGTTGATTTAGGTAAAACTTTAATATTAGACCAAGACATGTCAAGATACCTCAAATGTTTTAAATTGTTGATTGATCTTAGTGCTTCCTGACCCTTAAATCTAAAATCCAATACCCGAAGATACTTTTGTTTCAAGAAAAATGGCAGAGAAGCTTCACAATCAAATGCATCAATGCATGAGCGTAGAGATCGAACTTTACGTAGGTCCTCATTCGAAGAAATGTCTTGTGATGAGATCATGTCAAAAAACATATGAAAAATCCTGCCTTCAACCTTCACATCTTCACTGGATCCCACTGCAATGCATTCATGCCTCATAATAGATTGAGCAAGGTCATGCATAAGGTCATGCATTTTACACGTTATATAACCGGAATACCCCTCCTTGACATCTTGAAAGAATGACCTCCGTACTAATTCATTGAAGATATCTACACCAAAATCATACAACTCTGATGGTCCTTTGGAGGGAATAAAACCATTAGCCATCCATAGTTGTATCAACTTATCCATCTCAAGCTCATGATCTTTGGGAAATACACAGCAATAAGCAAAACATTGCCTTAGATGTGGGGATAGATGGTGATAGCTCAACATGAGGGCAGGTAGGATGAAATTCTCACTTTTCGGTAAATTCCAAATCTGACTTTCTTTCACAATTAACCATTCACTTTTCGTTCTTTTTGACCACACAAGGCTTCCAAGAGCATTTATTGCTAGAGGTACACCTCCACACTTCTTCACTATTTCCTTGCCAATTGATTCCAATTCTGGTTTTTCTTCTGCCCTTTCCAACCCAAATGCACGTCCTTCAAATAAGGACCAAGATTCATCATCTGACAAGCATCCAATGTGGTGTGTAGGAAGTACTGTGGCCATCATCAGTGCAATTTTTTCATTCTGAGTTGTCACTACAAGCATGCTACCTTTCGCTCCACACATCAACGTATGTTTTAGGCGGTCCCATTCCTCTTGGTTCTCATTCCAGACATCGTCCAAGACAAGCAAGAATTTTCTCCCACGCAATTTTTCTTGCACCTGTTTTTGTAGTGGATCCAATTCTGAAAGACTACATGCACTACCATCAATGGATTCTATGATTGCCCTTACTAACCTTCTTGTCTGGAAATCAACTGATACACACACCCAAATTCTCAACTCAAAATGCCTCTCCACCCTTGCATCATTATAGACTAACTGTGCAAGCGTTGTTTTACCCAAGCCCCCCATGCCCCATACAGCATAAATGGCCAGATTATCTTGATCATCAGACACATTAGTGAGCAACACTTCAATGATCTTTTTTTTTTCTTCATCTCTTCCATAAATCTTACTTTCATTCACAAGTGAGCCAGTTTGTCTTTTTTCTACATCAAAAGCTTCCATGTTTATATCTCCCTCTCCCAAGTGAAAAGATCTCTCCCTAGAAATGGCATCCAGTCTATCCCTCACATTCTTCAATTTACGTGCCATTTTCATGCGAAATATAAGTCTGTTTGGAAGAGAAAAGAATCTACTTACTTGGCTTGTCGCACCTTTCTCTCTCTCCACCTTTCGCATTAGAGCTTCAGTTGCAAACTCGTCCAGAACATTATCCGCATCACGAGCTACATCTTTGAGCTTTCCCAGCCAATCCATGATAACTTCATTGTTCCACTGCTTCTCCTCTGCATATTTGACAACGGCTCTGATGGCAGACATCGTGCTCTTAAGATTGTCGAGCTCAGCTCCCAAGCCCCAAGCAAATCCAAATTCTTGAAGTGCAGAAGTATTCAAGTTCCCCACCACAGTGCTCACCAAGGCAGAAAGAAGTAAGTCCGCCATATGATCTCTCTTTCACTCACTCTAGTAATAAATTGCTATAGGAATACAGGATAGTTGAAGAGAAGTGAATTGCCAGAAGGGAAATGCTTAAATCAGCTAGAATTTTGCTTCAAGGCCAAATTTACCTGCAAGTCTTTCTACCTTTGGCTCCACTGGGCGTGGACTTGAGTTGACTATGGCATATTCTCTTTTGGATGGTATATTCCTAGTGCGATTTTAATTAATTTTCGCATCTTTCTTTCCTTGTCACTTCAGCAAGCTTTTTCACATCTGGCTCCACACGGCTTTGACTAAACTATCCATTAGTGGATTCCAGATCTACTCCAGTTGATTAGTGATGGCCCACGAGGGTTTTATTTTGTTTTAGATTACTATTACTTTCAAAAACTCTTGGTGCCTAATGGAGTGTTTGATGGAGTAATTTAAAAATTGTAGTTTATTGTTTTTTAAAATATGTGTGGGTGAAAAAATGTATAAAAATACGTAAAATATTGTTTAAAAACTAAAAATTGTTGTTTAAAAACACTCACCAAACTGCCCCTAAGTTTTTATGGGTCGACTGTAGTTGGAAACTATGATTTTTACATGAACGGATCTTTTTTTTTTTTTTCAATTGCATCAAAATTGTTACAAAAATTATTGCACAAATTTATGTATGTAGAGTCTCTCTTTATCCTTAGAAAGTAGGTTTCAGTTTTCCATACAATTAATTGCTAAAGCAACTAAAACTAAAAGATAATAGAATTGCTCCTTTGTTACTTTATACCCCAGTAATTTCTCTAAAGGATCAATCAACTGCTCCACCAATTCTGTCACATTGGATCCATCCATTTTGATTTACGCGGAAGAATCAAGTTTGGAAAAGCATGATCAATTAGTATTTGTTTATGAATTTGGAATTGGTGACAGTAACGCGGTCATATTACTTTCTCTTTACCCCGTGAATACTAGAAGAGGAAGTAATGACTACTCCGGTCTAAAAGTGCTTTAATCAATTAGTAATTTGTTAATTGAATTGTTATTGTTGCTTTTCTTTGTTGATGCTGGCCCTTCCAAGATTTGGAATGCATAAAGTTTATTTCCTCGTTTTCTAATTTGGTTTACAGTATATTCCTTCACTTAGCTTAGCTATAGTCTTTTATTTTGTGATAACCTTGTTAGTTTGTTATCTATACAATTTGTCATAGCTCTCTTTTTATTCCGTCTGAATTGCTTGGCTCTAAGATATGAGAAACAGAAACTTGATTCATCTAGCTCTAGCTGTGGAACTGCACTGCTGGTCTTGTCATGTATGTGTGTGGAGCATCGAACAGCTGGAACTTGATCCTTAGATATAGAAAGAGAGGACTAGGTAGCACTGATACGAACACTAGACATGGTTGCAATACAATACAATAAGGATATGACAGTATTATATTATTTTTATTTTTATTTTTTATTTTTTATACTGAGAATATAAACATGTACTAAAGTTTAAAAATATATTTCTAAAATTAATATTGTGGGGGTTGAGTCAACCTTGGTTGGACTAGACTAATGTCACAATTAATTTTTATGTGGGAACGAATGGATAGCTCACAATGAAAAATCCAAAGAGACCAAAGTCAGAAACAAGATGTTTGTGATGATATAAGACCCAAAAATACTCATATATAAGACTACCTTTAGTTGGTTTCTCCCTTAGGATACGTTTGTTTGGAGGGATTTTAAGGAGGATAGAAAATTGAGAAGAGAAAAGTGGAGAGAAAATAGTTTTAGTGGATGTTTGATTGGAAGGGGGAGAGAAAAAAAATGGTGATGGACCTAGATGTTTTCTCCCCACCTAGGATTGGGGGGGGACGGGGGGGAGAAGCTCAATGTATTGAGCTGATGAAAATGCCCATGGAGGGATGACAATTTTGCCTATACAAAAAATTCATGTCAAGGAAATTTGCTTCACCCATAAAACCAAACATAATCTCATTCAAATTTTTTACAATTACAAAAATTGTTGAACCCCTACTATGTTGCTTTGCTTTACTCTCTCTAGGAAAAAAAAAAAAAAAAAAAAAACAGAAATCTCGCGTTAATTCCAAGTTTCCAAATCAATCATTTATGATTTTGATTTTGAATATTTAATTTTTGTCTCTTACCAATTACAAGTTCATATCTCTAGTGTCATTTGGTTCATTTCATACTAGATAGCTAGATTTTAATAAATTTCTAGAATATTGAAAATTTAAGTATGTTTTAGGATGATATCTTGCCAATTGAAGTACGCATTTTTTTTCCTTGAAAAAGGATGTTTACTTTATGGTGGGGACATACAATCACGTCTAAAATACCATCTACACGGTAAGTTTGGGGTTGTCCATCGTCATTGAGAATTTTTAATTTACACCCTCAAGTATGAAATCAATGTCAATGTGCCCCTTCCATCTTGGTCCGTCTCATTTTGGCTATTAATCCACTCAAATATGACATCATTATAGGGTGGTTGTTGCAATTTCGCCTGGGTTTGCCGTTAAGTTTGTGGTTAGGCTGGCATACACAGTGGTGATTTGGTGGCTCTGAGGTGCTTGGGCAATGGTGCTTGGATGGGTTGATTTTTGGATTCACAATTAGACTTCGGGTTAATATCTTCTATTTTTATTCAAAAGATGTAATTTCATAAGATAACATGCAACATACAAAGAAAATAAAATTAAAAATATAAAAAATTAAAATATAACCAAATCAAATCAACCTAAAGTAAAGTTAAACATAAACATTCATCAATTTAAAAAATTAAATATTCATCAAAAGAAAGTATATATATATATATATATATATATATATATATAAATAAAGAATATCTACCTTTTTGTGTGAATAAAATATAAATTGAATAGAAGAGAAAATAAATAAATAGAGACAACTTACATAATTTTTCCATCTTTCTTTCCTTGTCACTTTTGCAAGCATTAATTGGTGATTTTCAAATCTGGCTCCACACAGTTTTGACTAAACAATCCACTAGTGCCTTCCACATCTACTCCAGCTCATTTGATTGCTCCTTTGTTACTTTATATCCCAATAATTTCTCTGAAGGATCAATCAACTGGTCCACCAATTCTGTTACATTGGATACATCCATTTGATTTACGCGGAAGAGTCAAATTTGAAAAAGCATTATAAATTAGTATTTGTTTATCACTTTGGGGTCAGTGACAGTGACGGTGACGCTGTCCTATTCCCTTCTCTTTACCCCGTGGCAGTATTGTAACTTTTGTCTTTTGAGTTGTCATCCACATAAATATCAAGTGGAAATAACGACTACTCCGGTCTAAAATAGCTTTAATCAATTAGGCTTGTTTGGTACACAAGTTTAAACATATGTATTTAATTTTTAAACAATATTATATGTATATTTTTATATATTTTTTTACTTACATGCATTTTTCAAAAAATTAAAAACTGTTGTTTAAACCCACGTACTAAACGGCCATATTTGTTAATTGAAATATTATTGTTGCTTTTCTTTGTTGATGCTGGCCCTTCCGAGATTTGGAATGCATAAAGTTTATTTCTACTTTGGTTTACAGTATATTCCTTCACTTAGCTTAGCTATAGTCTTTTATTTTGTGATAACCTTATTAGTTTGTTATCTATACAATTTGTCATAGTTCTCTCTTTATTCCATTTGAATTGCTTGGCTCTAAGATATGAGAAACAAAAGCTTGATACATCTAGCTGTGGAACTGCACTGCTGGTCTTGTCATGTATATGTGTGGAGATCGAACAGATGGAACTTGATCTGTAGTCATAAAGAGAGGGGGGCTAAGTAGCACTGATACAAACACTAGACATGGTTGCAATATAGGACATTTTTTTTTTTGGAGGAAAGCAATATAAGACATTGATGCTATACAATAAAATAATGATATGAGAGTATTACATTAATTAATTTATTTATTTATTGAGAATATAAACATGTACTAAAGTTTAAAAAAGCAATTCTAAAATTAATATTGGGGGGGTTGAGTCAACCTTGCTTGGACTAGACTAACATTGCAATTAATATTTTTATGGTAATGAAGGGATAGCTCACAATGAGAAATCCAAGGAGACCAAACTCAGAAACAAGATGGTAGAGATGATATAAGACTACCCTTTAGGGTATATTTGTTTGGAGAGATTTTAGGGAAGATGGAAAATTAAGTAGAGAAAAGTAGATAGAAAGTAGTTTTAGTAGATGTTTGGTTGGCAGGAGGAGAGAAAAAAAAAAGGTGGTGGACTTGGGTGTTTTCTCCTCGGACCTACCAAAATGTTTTCTTCTCAAAATGGGGAGGAACAAGAGGGGGGGCGAAGCTCAATAACTGATGAAAATGTTCATGTGCAATTACACATGGGCTTCGTCGTTTCTTTGCTGGTTGTTTTCTTTTTCTTTTTCCTTTGATTTTTGTTTCCGTGACTCTCTCTCCGTTACCTTAAGTTTCCATTTTTTTTTTTTGCTTTTTTTTTTTTTTGCTCATCTTCCTTTGGCTTGTGCTATTTTTTTTTTAAAATTTTTAAATTGAAGTATCCATACACAATTTTTTTTTAAATAAAAAAATTTGTTACTTTTTTATTTTATTTAATGGAGACATAATTGTAAATTTATACCAATTTTATTTTCCATCCTCTCATTTTTCTTCTCAACTAAACAAATAAGTTTTTCCCCTTATTTTCTGTTTCCAAAAACAATTATCTATTTTTGAGACTAAAAAACTTGTTTGGCAACCTAAAATGGATTGAAAACAAAAATTGTTCTCAAAACTTAATTTATGAAGGAAATTGAAAACATGTAAGAGGTTGTTTTCAATTTCTAATTTTTAAAAGTCAATGAAAACACATATTTGATTTAATGAATCTGGCTCATTTAATGAGTTAGCATTAGAGTTCAAATCCTAGAAATAACATATTTTAGTATTATTTATTTTTTTCTTCAAAAACCTATCTTTTTAATTTCAACTAACCAAACATGTTTTTGATTTCAAAAATACAAGAAAATTGTTTTTTCCTTATATTCCCAAAAACAAGTTTTTGAAAATAGAAAACAAAAAGCTGTTACCAAGTTTAACCTATATTTCTTTTATCCTCCCACTTTTTTATTCCCTTCCTATTTTTTATCCTCTCACTTTTCTACTCCTTCAACCAAACAGACCCTTAAGCACACACTTGTTGGTAGCTCTCTCTCTCTCTCTCTCTCTCTCTCTCTCTCTCTAAACCCCTTATACAATGGGGTTTTTTCCTATTTGTGCTAATGTAAGTAGTGAGCTTGTAATGATATGGGCACTACTCTATTAGACATCAAATTCGCCTTTTGGAATCATACTGGGAGTATGTGTTTAACCCACTATTTATACTGGCCACTTCAAAAATTAATGCGTTGGCCACCATTGTCTCTTGCTGACACTGCTATTGTAGCTATTCCTCGCAATTAGTGTCATATCTTGAATAATGTGCTTGTTTGTGGAGCATCCCCAAGCATTGTAGTTCCTTGACATATACCTCAAGCAAATTCTCCTTGGCAAGTTGATTTCAAATGAAATTCTCCTTGACGAGTGACATTGAGCCAAACGAAGCTCCTTGGTATGATATGGGCTCCTGAGTGGACCCCTTTCATCAATTGGGCCTTCTCTATTTTTCATTGGGACTATGGCTAATGGCCTAATACCAAGTGGGCTATTTATTACCCCCACAAATATAAAACCATTAGATAAAATTTGTAGCTAGTGTTTGGGTTTAACATTCATAAATATTGACAACAGACCATATTCATTGATATTGTTAAAGCAACATCAATCAATTTCAATTTCTCGTGGCTTTCAAATCTAATAACTATATGAAAAGCAAGCGTGAAGAGATTTATCTACAATAGTTTGGTTTGGTCAAATTTTGTCTATTGTTAAGCCAAAACAGTGAGTTTGGATGAGAAAGGAAAAACTTTAATATATATTAAGAAATGTTATGCCCACAATATAATACTTTCACAATAAATTTTAAGTGAAAGATTATTACTAACTATTATTGGTGGGAGAGAAGGTAATTTCAATGATAGGTTCAAATTAGAATCAGTAACAATTTACTGTTAGTATATATTAGTGATAGGTGATCACACTATAATATGGTGCACACTCATTTATACAATATCCCCTATTTGGTGGATGGTGTTGCTTCACCAACATATAGTAGAGTATTAATTAAGTGTTAGAATTAGTTATTTACTGAAGAGTTGTGTCTCTTATATAAGATACAACTCTTGGTGAACAGACATATCTCTTCCCAAGAGACATGAAGAAGTTTATAAATACTGGGACTCCTTATTCATTATGACATTACTTTTTATTATTCTCTCTGTCTATGTTGGTGATTCCCAGTCTAATGACATTACCATACACATTAAGGGACCATTACTGGTATCAGAGCTAGGTTTCAATCTTGGGACCTGTGGGTTATGAAGGAATGGGGTCGCCCTGAGAACATGGATATGCAGCTTCTGCTTTGGGGACACAATGGGTCAATATTAAGCAGAATAGCATTGTATAAGAAGTTAATGTATGAATGTAAAGTCTACTAATGTGCATTATACATAACACAAGTTGTACAACGAAAAGTCGTTGAAGTCATAAGAGAAAACCTTTAGGATACTGGATTAGAGGAAGTATCAAGAGATTTAGTGCAAGTCAACACATGTTTGGTGTGTGTGGCTGAAGGACGTCAACCGGCAGTGCGGGTGTGGACTGAGATCCCCGGCTGCGTGTGGTGATAGATGTCCCACATGTTCGATGCCATTTATTTGAAATGCTAATATTTTACAACATAAAATGATTGAATTCTAGATTATCATCATGAATATATGCTGATATGAATTAACAAGGTGAATTTAAAACCTAAATAATTTGTTTGTTGATTGTTTACATCTTTTTACTGCTTCAATATCTCTTTGCTTAGTTTAATTGATTGGTAGTTTTTATTTAATTTTAAAATAAATCATTTTTATTGAACTAGATTATGATTTATTAAATTAAGGTTTGATTAGTTTTCTTATGTTCAAACATGTCCCTTACCATGAACTCTATCCTCAACGAATAATATTATGACACATCATTAAATTTAATTTAGACTAAACATAAACCAATTAAATGTAAGAGTTCATAATCACATATGGTTGAGACATAATTCATGGAAATTTAATTTACCATTAAAACATGTTTATATATATATATATATATATTTTTTTTTTTTAAATTCGATAGTCCGTTATCATTTTGATCGTTATGAGTTCAATAGAAATCATATAGTCAAAATTATAGTTATTCCTTGTGATGTGATATGCAATGGTATGCTAGATGCAGTACGAGTTAGGTTAAATGGGAGTTACAAAATGGGGTGGATACAAGAAATAAAGTAAAATTAGAGATTATTTTTATGAAAGAATTGAATGAATTACAAATCTAAATGATTATGGTTTTGTTTTTTGTTTTTAAATGGGCTTTATGTTGAATATTTTGTTCATTTTTATTGTTTGGTCTAATTTTGTTGTTGTTTGGGCTATTGTTGTTATTGTGCTAATTTTTATTGTTGTTATTTGGACTTTTATGTTTTTGTTTAAGGGAATGAGGACTATGTTTGGGAAGCTAAGATTATTTTTGTGAGAAATACTACGTCCATAACACCTTTACAACAATTTCTCAACAATTTTTTCAGTGGTGGGCATTGTTTATCTTGTCACTTAAGATTTGTTGTGAAAATATTGTAAATATAATATTAATATACTTTTGTTAAACTGAAATTATTGAGATTCTCAAGTCAAGGTGTTCATTTTGGAATACAAATATCTTGTATCATTTATTGTATTGAATTTTATATCTCACTAATCACATCTTACTATTATTCCACCATATATGAAAAATTTATTAATGAAATTATCAATTCACTGTAGTTATATTAATTTCTAGAGATAGGATCTTTCACCTAACTGACCTAAGGTTATACATTTTTTTTTCCTTTGAGAAGACACCTAAGGCTGTGCATGATTTGTAGGAATCGACCAAAGCTATGGTGGATGTCCACAAAATAATTTATCATGAACTTATTCATTTTAATAATTCACTAACCTAATGATATATATATATATATATATTTGATTTATTTTTTTCTTTAGGTAATACTCTATCTGATTGTGGTTCTTTTTCCCCAGTATTATGGTTGTTAGGGAGATTCAATGCAAATGGAGGTGGTAGTGCCGACAAAAAAATTGTACACTGGTTTGTCTATAAAGATTTGAGGCATTTAATTTAGTGAATAGTACTGAGTCTGTTGTTTCTCAAAAAAAAAAAAAAAAAAAAAAATCAGTGAGTATGTTGCTCTTAAAGATGCATATGTACATGGCTACTATGGCATAGGTGTCCATTGCTTTATTATATAGAACTTAATTGCAGATATACTTTTTTAATTTTTTGATAAAAAGTTCGAATGGGTTAAATTTAGAAAAAAAAAATTTATATAGATGTTTAGTTAGAAGGGGACTCCCTTTCAATATATATATGAGGTCTAGGAAATGCGTTTGCACAGAATCACTAGTCTTTTCCATCCTTTTCCTACTACGAAGGGTTTAAACCCTTCTGTTTTCGTTGTACCATACCAATATTTACGCTAAAACTAGCATGAGACCATATGACTAACAAGTTGAAATAGAACGCGTTATGCTAACCATTGCCAACACAATCTCAGAGCTCATCTTTTTTGGGTCTTTGAGAGAGAGAAAGATATATATATATATATATATGTATATATATATATATATATATATATATATATATATAAAATCCGGTGCAAAGTCAAGATTATCGAGGGCCTCGCATGAGAGGTACAAAGAGCAAAGGAGAGCCAAGAAGGACTTAACCGATGGCAGAGCCAAAACATATTGCTTTCACAGCATATTCGGCAAGTCATTCTTGACTCAACTCCACTCTCTATCTCATCATGCAAGACACATAGACAAATGTCAATAATCTTCTATATACCACTTTCATATCTTTCTTTAGTATATATCCTTCAGCGCCATTGACATATATATAGGAAGAGACATATCCTTGGGGTTGCACGTTATATTATTGATTGGTTGTTGTGGGAATAGAATCTGGAAGATGAATGTGTGATGGGAATGTTGGGATATGATGCGTCAATGGGAATTTATTCTCAGGATGATAGTCATGATAAGATTTTGATACAATTTAACAGGTCTGTATGGGTAATATGTTGGTTTTTTGACCAAATCCTGTTGCACTCACTAGATAATTTCTAGATGAGAAATGCTACGTCCACAACATTTCTCACAACAAATCCTAGTTGGTAAGTTGTTATTTGCTATTACTAGTGGGTAAGAAAGTAATTTCAGTGTTAGATTTAAATTTAAAACCTGTAACAACCTGCCAATTAGGATTTGTTGTGAAAATGTTGTGAGAAATGTTGTGGACGTAGCATTTCTCTTTCTGAGAAATGCTACGTCCACAACATTTCTCACAACAAATCCTAGTTGATAAGTTGTTATTTGCTATTACTAGTGGGTAAGAAAGTAATTTCAGTGTTAGATTTAAATTTAAAACCTGTAACAACCTGCCAACTAGGATTTGTTGTGAAAATGTTGTGAGAAATGTTGTGAACGTAGCATTTCTCTTTCTGAGAAATGCTACGTCCACAACATTTCTCACAACAAATCCTAGTTGGTAAGTTGTTATTTGCTATTACTAGTGGGTAAGAAAGTAATTTCAGTGTTAGATTTAAATTTAAAACCTGTAACAACCTGCCAACTAGGATTAGGGTCCCAAAATAACTGACTATGAGAAAAAAAATTCCCATGTTCTTTACATATTTAACCTCCTCAAATTCAACTCTAATGTCCCTATTTGAATTATTGTGACGTACCTTATGATACTGTGTTACTCGATCTGCAATGGTTTAAAAAAACATTTTTGTTGATTTAATTAGTAAAACTGGCGTGCTTGTTTCTCCCGTTGGATTCTAGAGTCCACAAAAACAACATATCTTGGAAACTTCAGGAGTAATGATGACAAAAACAAGCATTGGCATAAATTCACTCACCGTCTCCTCATGAATGACTCTTAGATATGTAGTAATGACTATTTGATATTTGTATTATGCAATGCAGTTGAGGTATTTATTGGCAAACTTGATGGATTTCACAAAAGCTTTTAGCCTTCCACATACACTTCTCATCCAAAATTTTGATAGGTGATTGTGAGAATAGAATTTTTGTGGGGACAGTGGCAGTTCTAGAAATTTTTTCTAGGATCGTCATTAAGAAAATTAAATTATACAAAATCTAATAAAAAGAGAGCTTAATAAATTGACAAAAAAGAAGAAGTTGCAAATACATAAAATCTTACAATTTTTTTTTTAATTTTGAAATCATTACATTATAGTTTTATTATCAATGTTGCAAGCTACATCTCTTTTAAAATTTTAGCTCAATAAAATTTTTATTTGGATTTCTCTTTTTGTTTGTAAGGACCTAATATATTGTTAAGGAGTGTACTAAAGTTTAAAAAAAATTTTGGCTACAAACTTAGCTGTAGCATAAGGCTAACACTGTTATTAAACAAATTAACATGACAACATATTTTGAAAATATAAGTTGAATTGCATGTTTTATATTTTCTTAAAATACATGTCAAATTTCTTGTAAATCAGATTTTATTTACTATTCGATTCATAAACTTATTTTTTATGTATAATTTTAGACAACAAAAACTCAAAATTTAAACATTTGATTGATCACATAGCTATTGATTTTTTATTTTCTTGAAATTTTGTAAGTATGGAAATATACAAAAGAAAATGTAATCCAATTGTAGATTTATCAAAATTCATATCCAATAAGAAAAAAAAAAAAAAAAAAAGGAATAGTAGCCTTTGTCTACAATTAAGTTTGTTACCAAACTTTATCTAAAGTTTAATTATGTTGGTCCTAAAAAAATGTAGGGTGAAACTAAATTCTTGTAAAGGTAAAAAAATCAAAAAATTATAAAATTTATATATAATAATTATTTTTTTTCCATTTCAGGGTGGTTCTGTGACCACCCTACCTTTAATGTGGAGTTGTCCCTACCTGGGAATACGAAATAATTTGTGTTAATGGGAATTTATTATTAGAATTTTATTTGTGAGTTAACACCAAGATTGGTTTCCTATCCTAGTTCAAAGGCATTATACATTTATACACATGTACTTATTGATGCACCAGTAAACCTAGTTGATAGTAAAAGCCTTAAGAAGTGGAATTTAATGTTTTTTTTTCATCTATTCTCCCCCAATTAATGTGAGTCTCCTAGGGTCAATTCATTTTGAGCATTGGCAAACCCGTATCAAACCTTATTCTTGTAATTAGGTTGTAAATTATACTGTCTAAATAAGTGTATTGAAGAT
The DNA here is from genome assembly GCA_033629205.1 of Lithocarpus polystachyus. Lineage (NCBI taxonomy): Eukaryota > Viridiplantae > Streptophyta > Magnoliopsida > Fagales > Fagaceae > Lithocarpus > Lithocarpus polystachyus. The sequence continues at coordinate 6,317,309 of CM066172.1, forward strand.
CTGCATTAAAATATTGAATACACAAGAAATTAGCTCAAAATTTGGCCCTTGAAAACCTTTTAATATTAGTGAGGGCCTGCTATTTGTCCTTGCAAGTGATATACATTTTTTTTGTTATTTTTGCAGTTGTTTTGCTTTCTTTCTTCATTGGCCCTAGATATTGAACTAGTGACAAAATTTTGGTTCTATTGAGTTTAATAAATACAAAGTCGTACTAAAGCCACTGATAATACAAAATGAAATAAAATTAATGCTATATGTACGTTCAGGGGCGGCTTAATGCATTTAAGCAATGTTATTAATTCCGTTTCGGACCCCGTTTCAGTTTGTCCAGTGGAACGGAATATTTCGGTACTGGCCTATTTCGGCATACCGTTTCAGGGTGTTTCGGAGTTCCTAAAATATATAATATATATATATATATATATATGAACACACACGTATACAACATAAAAGTTTCAATTTAAAGAAGTGTTACTATTATATAAAAAAATGAATTTAATTAATTTTTTAAAATTAAATAAAGTAAAACTAAAAAAAATATTTATTTATAATTGTCTACAAATAAAATTCACATTTTGTATAATCTTAAAAATACAATAAATATGAAAGTCAAAGCACAAAAGTTCTTAACATTTTAATTAGTATATGAATCTTAATTAGTACATTTTAATTAGTATATGAAAGTCAAAGCACAAAAGTTTTTTTTTTTTTTTTTTTTAACAGGCCAAATCCTGTACCGGCCGGAATTTGCATCTCGGCCGAAATTGGCCGAAATTGTCCGGAATGACCGGAATGGCCCAAAACGGCCCGAAATCTGACCCGAGGTGGAACGTGTGGTATTCTGGTACCGGTTTGCATACCGGTACAAAAAATTCAGGCCATTCCGGCCGGAATGGAACGGTATCAATAACAATGCATTTAAGAGCCTAAAGAAAAAATTAATTATCTTGTTTTAGATGCAAAACTACTACTAATTAGCACGAACTATGTAGAATTTTTTCTTTTTTTAGAAATTTTATAGACACAAAAAATTTGACAAAACTTTTTACATTTGTTGATGTAGCAGATTGATAGTGGTAAGGAAAAAAGTGGTGTTAGTAGTAGACCTATATGAGAACTAGAAAAAGTTTGCTAACTCAACTCTTATTATTGTTCTTATTTTTTTTAGAAGTGCAATATTCACAATATTTTTCATAACAAATCCTAAGTTTTAATTTGCTTCTTGTTTTCTATTTGAAAACACCATTATAATTATTTTTTGTCATCGATAACAGGCTGTAATAACCTGCTACTTAGTATTTGTTGAAAAATGTTGTGAAAAATATTGCGGACGTAGCATTTTTCTCTCTTTTTTGTTTGTTTTCATTTGGTAAAAAAAAAATTTATTTTAATTATTGATTATAAATAACCCTATTGGTTAAAATTTGGAGGTTTTTTTTTTTTTTTTTTTTTTTAACTTACTTAGTGCCTTAGGCGTCTGCAACTATTGCTTCTACCATTCAACTGGCACTATATACGATGGATAAATATGAACATTAAATAAATAAACTACACAAACAATTTTAGTGGACTTCTTCACAAAAAGAAAAGAAAAGAAAACAAAAATCAATGGACTGATATCGCAATTGTGGCATCTAAAAATACATGCTTGTGAATATGAACAATGGAAAGAGGTCAATAAATTTAATTGATTTAGTGATTTGACCTAATTCCCTAAAGAGGAGATAATATTAATAACAATCTCTCACAAATCATTATTTGAATATTGTTAAAAAATGTTTTACCCTTGATTTCTTCTAATCCAAATTAGCCATCTTAATTAATTAAATCAATTATGCAATGGATTCAAATTTAGTGAACAGTGGGCACAACCATATCATGAATAAATAATGTAGCAAAAAATAAATTATATACATTGATATGGTGGTTACGAAAGGAAACAGTGATAGGAAAAACCCTTTGTGGGTTTGTCAATCGCCACCCAATGGAAGAATTTAAAATAGTAGAGTCGAAGTGCAACAATAAAAATATAATCCTGTACTAGAAATTCTATCAACAGTAGGATTTACTCATGTGACCACACACACTCAACATGATTGAACTCTTCTACCTTGTGAATTTTTACAATGCACAAAGACCCAAACGGTGTCAAACACTATAATACAACTTGATTGATGAAGGTTTATGTTGCAACTTTAGTCTGAAAACCTCAAGATCTTTCAATACGATGTTGGAGACGATTCTCAGAACAAAACCCTTAGTGCACACAGTTGCAAAAATATCTCTTTCTATGTTTTCTCTGCCGTTATGATGACCTAAGATGAACTTCTGTACTTTCTAGAACCCTATGGCACAAATCCCAAGGCCAAGGGTATCATGGGGCTAAATTTGAGTACGCAATTTTCTTGAGATTTGACCAATCGACTGGTGTTGAGGAATGAATCAAGTTATAATGAACCTCAGTCAATTGAGCTGCAGTTATAAGGCAGCCAGAAGACACGATTGCTCCTTAAGCAATTCTTGAGCATTTTCTCTTCTACCTCTGACTGAACCAACAGTCACAAACCCAAGCTTCTCTCCCTGATTGAACCCACAATCACAAACCCAACCGCTTATCTTCTTCCTCTGACAGAACCCACTCTTCTCTCCCTGACCGAACCCAAAAACCTATTCTTGAAACCCATATTCTCATCTCAAAACCAAAGATTCAAACGAGGGGATTAGGCTTCCATTTGGGTCAGTGTGAAGCTCCATGGGTATAAACAATGGGTTATTAGGTTTTGGTTTGGGTTAGGGATTTTTTGGGTCTTGTATTGTTGCCACAAGTTCATCACCGATTGGGGCAAAACTTCTAGCCGATTCAACTCCAAAACAGGTTGGTTATATCTGTCAATCTTTCTATGATTTTGGTTTGAATCTTTTGTGGAGCTTTGAAATGGGATTGTAATTCAGCATTTTAATCTAGTTGTAATCTGTGCATTATATTGTGTTTTTGTTCTTGTTCTTGTCATAGTTCATTGACTTTTATCACATACTATTTTACTCTAGTTGTAATTATTTACTCTTTTTATTGGTTCTAATTTTATATTACTTATTGTATTTTATATTGAACTTTAGTTGACTGTACATTATCTACTTATGGACTCACAAGAATACATGTCGATTTACACTGGTATCATACAAGGGGAAATTGCTGTTGACTCTCCTTTGTTGGGTGTATCCCAAAATAACCCAATTTCTTTACCCACATGTGCTAGTCATATGATATGGTATCTATTGAAAGCTTTATTGAACAAATAAAGCATTAAGATGTTTTTAGAGTGTTTATTGAAAGCTTTGAGTTTTGCTGTGATTTCATAAATGGATTGGTTGCTTTTATTGATGTTATATCTTGATCCTTTTATGGTGTGATCAATGCAAATTTGGTTGGTTTTTGAGAATTTGTGTTTGAGTTTTGTTATCATGGGCTGCGCTTGTAAGCTTGAGCAAAAGTCCTAAACAAAGAATGAAAATAAAAATAAAAATAGAACTAGTATGTGAACTAGTGATTGATGGTTGGGTGGTTTTGAGAATTCTGATGGATTGCTTAATGCCAAATGCACTGGAATTTTATTTCCTTTTATTTGTTTGCTAAGATAACTAAGGAAAATGTTTGGTTTTCATTGTTCATGTACTGGTTTTTCATTTTACAAAGGACTCATGTCAACAAATTGTTGGGTTGGGAGGATTTTTCTTTCATCGATAATAGCTGATGATGAGACTAGGTTAAATCAAGGAATTGTTTCAAGCATTATTACTACTAGTCGCAGACCCGCGCGTTGCACGTGATAACTTTTTATATAAAATACTATTTTAGTCCCTAGAATTTACAAAGAGTTTTTTTTTTTAAATAGTTGTATCATATTTTTCATAATATTGTCTATAACGTTTTTTACTATTATCATATATTTATTGGTTGATGATTTGCTTAACATAGACATTTTTAAATAAGAGGTAAAACTATTCATTAAATTTTTTTAAGTCATGGTATATAAAGATAATGATTATCTATATATATATATATAATTTCCCTAGTTAGAGTTTGATTAGTTTTTTAATTTTAAATTTTGTATTATTATATTTAATTGTTGATTATTTATTTAATTAAGTGATTGTAATGGTTGATTTTATTGCACTATAAAGTTTTCAATGTCCTCTGTATAGCCATCTTTATTTTATTCCTCAATCAATTAAGATATCCATAATATATTAACGGAAGTAATAATGAGCCTTAAATATTTTTTAATGTATGAAGTGGTTAGGTTCGTGATATGTCAAAGGTTTTATAAAAAATAAATTTAAAAATGATTCCACGGAAATGTAACAGGCCTTTTTTTGATAAAAAGAAATTGTGACTTTTTGAATTGTAGAAATATGATTGTTTTAATTACCTTATTTATAGATTTCATTATTAAGTTATAAACATCTAAATTAAAGTAGATGAATATATAAATGCAAAATTATATGTAAAGTCACAACCACACAAGAGAAATATGTACAGATAATTTTTTTTTTTTGATTATTCATGAATCATTATTTCATTGTTTACTTATAAATATTTAAATTAAAGTTTTTTTTTTTGAAAAAAATATCTAAATTAAAATAGATGAATATGTAAAGGTAAAATTATATGAAAAGTTAAAACTACCCAAGATGAACGTTAAACCACTTGTAGATGTGTGTTTTTTGAAGACTAAAAGTATATACAATTGTTTTAACTGGAACTATATAACTATGCAAATATTGTTGTGAGTGGTTCCATCATTAGCAAATTATCAAGTTTGGTGGCCTTACAAAACAAATATTTCATTTTGCGGAAAACTTTACATGAACTCATCTTTTGTGACAACTTTTTTTTTTCCTTTTTGCCAAAACAACTTAAGAATATTAAGACTTTAGTTAACACATATGATAGTTGTAAAATATGTCAGTGGTATGAAAAATAGAAATGTTTAAATATTTAAAAAAAAAATTTTAGTAGATTGTAATATAAAACATTTCTTTTCTCAATATTTTACATAGCTTTTCTCATATGATCAATATTGTTGGCATGCTTAAAAGATGATACATAATATTTTTGAGAAGAAGAAGAAGAAAAGGCAGAGACAATGCTAACACATAATATAAAATTATTAAGTTTGTGTGATTTAAATTTGCGGCAAAAAAAATATTAATGTATCTATTATAAAAGTTTTTTTCTAAATGATATAGTAGTTCATATTTTTTTAGACTTGATTCAAAAGTTCATTCTCAATAGCTTTTTAAGTCTACAAATTGCTCAATCTATAGGTCTAGACACATTCAAAAGGTACTATCTAAATTATAAATTATATAATATCACACAAATATATTGATTCTCCCAATGTATGGTAAAGGAATGCAGGTTTGTGTATAGCCATTTTCTTGATTTGTGCTGTATAATTTAATAGTTTAAAGGATGTGACAGGATTTAAATGTTGAATGAAATAAGATAAGAGGAAAAAAAAGTAAAAATAAAATATATAGCAATAAACATCAAATATTCAAAGCCATTCTATGTAATACAATGACATTATATTATTATATACTATATGTATAATGCAGTATAATATTTAATCAAAGAGAATATAAAAGATAACAACTGAAAACACAAAACTAAATTGCATCAACCCAAAGTAAAATTCTAATTAACACAAAAATTCATCAACCTAAAGAATTGATGCAATAAAAATAAAAAAATCAAATAAAAAATGAAAAACAAATTGAGAGAGAGAGAGAGAGAGGTACCAATTTTTGTGTGAGAAAACTATGCATAGAATGAAAAAGAAAATGTCAAATTTATAGTAAGATTTGAGAATATGAAGAGTGAAAATAAAGGAAGATAAAAAGGTAGAGAAAGAATGATATTAAGGTAGAAAGGAGTGGGGAGATGAAGAGGTAAAAGGGAGTGAGAGTTTTGAAAAATTAATAATAAAAATAATGGTTAAAAGATATTTTAATTTTTAAATAATGGAGTTTTTAAGTCAGCTTAAATGAGAAAATGTTTAAAAATATATAAAACAATTGGAAACAAAAAATGATGACGTGGCTGCTGATGTGGCTCAACGTGAGCGTAGCAACATTAAATGCTACGCTTCAGCTTTTAGTAATATATAGATTGATGTGTAGTTTATCAATCAAAAAGATTTGTTAGTTTTATTTCTTTCTTTTCTCTTTACTTGCATTTTCTTAGCTAGCAAAAGAATTTAGAAATTAGTTGTGTAATAGCGTCTTCTTTTCTATTATTTCTGTTTGAGTCTAGAGACATTGTTGGTCATGTGTTTTTAGGGTTCATACCAATGCTGGTCTTCATTAGATGCCCCAAGTGATTTACAAAATTTTTTAGCTTGATTAATAGTTCAATTGATGTGATTTTTGCTGGACTTTAAGATAATGTGATATTACCTCATCCCATCTATATTAGCTATTGTTTATGTTGGTTTTAATTTAATTGCTGTTTTTTCCTCTGCGTTGGTTTTAATTTAACTGCTGTTTTTTCGTATGCACTGGTTTTTCTGCACTGGGTAGCTGCTGGATTTCTGCACTGGATAGCTGCTGCCTGCAGAGTGTGGGCTGCTGTTTTCTTATTCTGCATTGGTTTAATTTAACTGCTGTTTTTTCCTCTGCACTAGTTTTTCTGCACTGGGTAGCTGTTGGATTTCTGCACTGGATAGCTGCTGCCAGTAGTGGAGCATCAGCAGCTAATGCAGCAACTCAAGAAGCCTTGGTGGAAGATGCTGTCAAAGTTAAATGGCTTGGTTGCTGCAGAATTTTGTTTGTGTAATAGTAAAAGAGTAGCTCAAGTTTGTAATTTTAGTTGCACACCTAGTTGGCAGGAAAAAATTATGGTTGCTGACATCTCAAACTTGATGCAAAATTTCAACAATATAAATGAAAGTGGATATGTTCCATTTAATAAGTGATCATCCTATTATTGTTTCTTTGATAAATGATGCTAGTGTTTTATGGATTCTTATTAATTATTGAATGCTAAGAGAATGAATTCCAAAAAAAAAAAAAAAAAGCTAAGAATAATTCTCTCCAATACTACTTTGCAGTAATGTTGCAGGGTACTTGTGGTAGTTAGTTATGGTAGTTATGGTAGTTAATTGAAAACATAAAGAAAGAATCAAGAAAACATAAAGAAAGAAAAAAAAAAGAATATTTAAATGAACTGATAAAATAATAGAACTTTTGATGTTAGGTGTTTTGTAAATTGAGTTGATAAAATGAATAAAATAACTTTTTGAGATGTTAAATCCTATATTTTATAGCATTCTTGATAAGAATGCTATTGCATGCTCTCTTTCTCACTCTCACTCTCACTCTCGCTTTAGCTCTTTCTCTCGCTATACCTCACGTCAGAAACCCAATCGGCTTGGTGGTCACATTTTCTCACACGTTCTCTCTCTCTCTCTCTCTCTCTCTCTCTCTCTCTCTCTCTCTCTCTCTCTCTCTCTCTGCATTCCTTATTTAGTTGCTGTTGAGAAAACTTTCTATTTCTCTATTATTTTCTCAGCAACCAAACAAAGTTCTTGGCTTCGGTTAATTTCTCTTTGCTTTAGATTCACCATCCTGGTACTATTACGTCTAGATCTTCTATATATTCACACTTTCCCCAATCCAATCCCTCCGATTAGGTATCTTCTATATGTTCATTGATGAATCCAATTGCTTAGTCTCCATGAAAACCTAACCTTCAATATTTGTATTTTTTTTTTCAATTCTTAAATTCGATTTTATACAGCCTGTATAATTAAACTGCAAATCTAGAATTATTGTTTAATTACTCTTAATCATCACAAAAATGGCTGAATTGCTTTTACCCCCATTGAAGTTTACTTTCTTGACCAATGATAATGAAAATGCTAGTTAAAATTGAAGTTGAGTCTTGATCATCAGGTAATGCTTGATTTTACTTTGTCAATACCTTGATTTGGGAACAAGACTTGAACAAAGATATAGAAGTTATTTGTTTAGTGTTTTTGCTGTTAATGTAATTTGGAAATTTAGAATTTGATGGAATATAAAAAAAAAATTTATATAAAAATCATGATGCCAATCCATTTTGCAGTTCAGAATTTGAATCTTTCATCGTTTATGTAATTTTTTTTTAATTTTAAATCAAATTCTCCTTAATTCCATTCAGTCTGTAAAGGTTTTTTTTTTTTTTTTTTTTTTTTTGCCAATTTCTCAAAATTTATGTTCTATTTTTTTCCCTTCTTGCTTTTCTGGTTTGTGATTTTAGTATATTACTGCTGACCTTAATTTTAAAGAAAAATCACAGTTGCATTTTAATTTTTTTTTTCTTTTCTCATTTTTTTTTTAATTTCTAGGATGAATAAGCTTAAAAGGAAATAGCTTTGCATACAAATTTTATTTTTGGGATGAACACGCTTAAATAAAAGTCTCCTTTGCATGTTAATTTTGCTACTTCTGCTCAATTGTCTCTTATTATTGCTTTTTTTTTTTTTTTTTTAACCCCATTTGAGCTCTAGTGCTCAAATTTTATGGCAAAAGGCTCAGCTATAGGTATAAATTTGGATTTGTAAAGCTTTTACATTTTCTGGGTAAAGTAGAAATCACTATCAAATGCTTTGTAATTTGATTAAAATAAAGTGTGTTTATGTGATTTTTCTATGTTGGTTTGGTCCTGGATGGATGGATAGCATTAGTGAAAGAGACAAGTTAGCCCCCTTTTATGTGAATGCTTGAACTTAAATGTATGATTGAATCCTAGTATTATCTATATGCTATTGTAGAGTGTGGTTTGGTCTTTGGTGCTGAGAAAGTCCTCTTTAATTAAATTTGAAGATTATGAAATTTATTTTATGTTCTTAGGAACAGATGGTGCTTTCAATGATTTTTCGTATATGGGTTGAATGCCAAATAGAATACTGTGACTAGCCCTGATTAGTCTGCAGAGGATTCAGTGCTGACCTCAAATTTTTGGTAGTAAGGTTTGGTTGTTTGGTTGAATGCCAAATGATTGTTTCTTTGTTTAATGTTATTTGTTTTTCTTTTTTGGAGGTAATTTTCATTTTGGTATGAGCAGAAAATGAACAGGAGTTTAGATGTTCGTTAATTTTAGTGGTTCATAGTTTTTACGGAAATGTGTATTGGTTTTATGGATTTGACAGACTACTTCAAAGCGCCTTTCTGAGAGGAAAGTGGCAAAGTTTCAGAACATCACAAAGAGGGGATTAGTGCCTGAAACCACTTCAAAGAAAGGATATGACTACCCAGTTGGGCCTATCGTTCTTGGTTTCTTTGTCTTTGTTGTCATTGGATCATGTATGGCCTTTCTAACTTCTTATTTTTAACATACTATTAATGCTCTTTAATAGCCTTTTGGTGGGATTAGTATATGTTGGCAGAGTCTTTTACTCTTTTTTAAGTCTACTGTGACATAAAGTTGTTGCATGAACTAGCTAATAAGATGAAAATATGTGTCCAATAAACATGCTATTGTGTAACATTGTGGACTTCATCTAGTGGTAACTTCTTTTCTCTTGTAATTCTGAATCTAGTGGTCACTGCTTTTCTCTTGTAATTTTGATAGGGATGCGGGCTATAGAACTAATTTATGATGTGTGGGTTTTAGAAACTTTAATGTAGCTCTAGGAGCATGCTAAAACTATGTGCATTGTAATGTTTTATCATTCACATTGATATTATCTGCTTTGCAACTTTACAGGTCAAGAACATAATATTTGGTAGCATATAGGGGTGTCAGTTTTTAATTTTGCTTATTCTAAATTCCTTGATGCATGCCGGTGGGATAGGACTACAGAATTGATTGGGGGGATGTTTATTTTTGGACCCGTAGTTATTGAACTGGTGAATAGTATCATTGTTAATATACATAGACATTAGATTTTCTTAGGTGATTAAGTTGCCCTTTTTTTTAACACGCAATTGATCACTTGATTTCCCCTGATCTTTTTGTTGGCAGCCCTCTTTTAGATAATAAGGACAGCTACAAGCGGTGGGATGGCCTGAGCAAGAGCAGAAGGAAGTTTGGTGTAATATGGATGTCTTCTGTCAGTTCGTTTAGACCCCTTAAACCCAACAGATTAACCTAGTGAATTAGCCAAGTTATTAACTTAGGTAATTTAATTAAAACTAGGTTAACACAATTAAGCAAAAATAACAAAGCAGCGGAAAAATAAACAACACAAAGATCTGATGACCCAGGAAACCACACCGGTAAAAACCTGGGGAGGATTTGACCTAGCTATCCTCAAGGTAAACTGAATCCACTATGAAAGAATCGAAGTTTACACAATAGACTTAGACCACTAACGTCATATTGCTACCCGAGTGTAGGAAACTTACTACCATGACCCCATGATAGCTCCGAGATCCACGGACTCCTTCTTTCCGGAATTCTTCAGCAAATCCACAAGCGCACCTGCTTGTATATCTTTGTGCTCTTTGATTCTGCAACTGTAACGATCTACACAACTCTTGACATAAATCTCAAGTTTGTAAACCCTAAGTGTATGTGAAGGTAAACACCTCTAGATCTCACAATGAGATTCACAAACACAGCAAAACAGAACTCTAAAAACGTGGCTAGGGTTTTCCTTTTTATACTTAGGGCAAACATAAAACCCTATACATTAAAATGGGCTTGGGCTGAGTTGGAAAATTCTGCAGAAAAACATTATGTGCGATTTTCGATCGATCGAGTCTAATTTTCGATCGATCGAGTCTCACAGAAAGTTACAAGTAATTCTGCATAAAAACTCGATTCCAACTTTACAATAAACCCCATACTTTGAGCAAGTCTAACACACGACTCAACATTGTTTTGATCATGGTTTGCCAACATACAAATTGAAGTTCTAAATACATTAGTTCCTAATCTTTAGAACCTAACAAACTCCCCCTTTGGCAATCCGTGACAAAACACAGACTTAACAAAAAGCTCAAAGTTACAAATTGAAATAGCCCATTACAATAAAATAGCCACTCAACAATTCAACCTAAACTACTATCCAACAGTTGCAAGGTAGACAGCAGCTCGACTGAAAACAACCTGTATATTCCTGTAACACTTAACAAACACATAAACGCATGTGTGGAACAAAAACAGGAAATACATAAATAAAAATTTCTTAATTTCACATGACACAAAATAAAAAACATATATCATGAATAACATCATCAATATAAGTCAATAAGCACAGTAACATAGTGAAATAAGAAAACATATACATAACAATGTATCTCAACAAAAATATCTCCTAATCAAGAGCTAAAAATGAAATACACAGTGAAGCACCTAGATACAATCTAATAACTCCACAAGCTCCGCAGTATCACTACTAAGAAAACAAACACTCCCCCTAAAATGTAAATCCCCTCAACACAAAAACAAGCTACTAATGAACTATGCACTCCCCCTTTTTGTGACGAATTGCCAAAGGGCACTCACTCATCATCAAAAGGAGGTGGAGAAGAGCGACGAGAGCTCGCCAAATCCGCTCGCAATGCACGAAGCTCATCGAGGATGTCCACTAAAAGCTGACCATGAGCCGCCTGAACGGTCACGACAGTGTCAAGCGTCCGACGAAGGTCAGAAACCTCATCAAACGGTGGAGGAACATCAGCAGCAGCAGCAGCAACAGCAGGATCCGAAGAAGTCCCAGCTGCAAAAGGATCTGCAGAAGAAGAAGAAGGGGGTGGAGTGACACCGGTAGGCTCTACCCTAGCACGCTTAGAGCTAGCTCGAAGTTGAGCAGCCCTTTGCCTCAAAAAGGTAGCACCTATAGGAGCAATAACATGAACAGGCTCGGAAGCAGGATACTCACCAAAACCAAGAAAGAGAAGAATCCTATGAATAAAAACAGGAAAAAACAAAGCATGAGCTTGAGAACTAGACCTATGAACCTCGTTCAAAGAACGAAGGAACATATGCGGAAAACTGATAGGAGCATCAGTGACCAAAGCATACAGAAACACACATCGCTCAAGAGGGACGGTGTGAACATGAGTAATCGGCCACAAAGAATGACATGCTATCAGAAAGAAAAGATAGTGCAACTCAGACAGCTCAGCAGACGAGATCCGAGGATCAGAACCCCACTGGATAGAAGTACCAGTGATGTATGACAAGACGTCATCAAGGGGAGGAGACTCCTCGTAAGGAAAGACGGGATGGTCCACAATGGGCACCCTAAGAGCATCCGACACCACCGAAGGGGTAATGCGGTACTCGACACCACGTAACCACACCTTGACTAAGGTGTCGTTATCGTAGACATGAATAGAGAGGTTCGAATAGAACTCTCTAATCAAAGAAGCAGGAGGAGGATGCTCAAAGTCTAGAAGAGGTAACCAACCCCGACGCTCAAAGTTCCTACGAACCTCAGGATCTAACTCATCTAAGATAACCCTACGCACAGCCCAAATCTGACGCCTAAGATTAAGGGTCTCATATGTAATCTGGTTAGACTCACTAGGAAATCTCTCGGTGTCAAAAGATGGAGAAGGATCAACAGTCCTATGGGCTCGAGTTTTCCTAGGCATAGTGCTAAGGAAAAGAGACAGACACAGAAAGAAAAGAGCAAAAACCAAAACCAAGAGCAGACTGCAAGTTAGCACAGCAAAAAAAAATATAGAAAATATCAAATCTATATGATGCATGAGCATGAACAGAAAATGATGCATGTACTAATGCAGTGACATGTTCAATTTTGATTCAAATTAACAAAATTGGCTTGAGCAAGCAAAGTGTATCAAAAATACCCAATTTGAAAAACCCTAGTTTTCAAAACACAACAAATTGATAAATTGATCAACACAATAGTCAATTAACTCAATATAATGATCAAATTAATCAATCTAACAAGCCAATTTTATCAATTTCAACCCAATTGAACAAAATCCCCAATTTATTCAAATATAAGCCCTAGAATTTCAAATTTTCTTCAAAGCACCAAATAAACCAAATTAAACCACATGAGGTGCTTAGGAAAGGTGTCCCCACAAAAACCCATAAAGAATTTGAGAAAGAATCACTCCAAAACAATCCCAAAAATAGAAAATCCCTAAATGCCGAAATTACCCAAATATGCATGAAAAAATGCATGAAAATAGAAAATAAATGCAAAAGGAAGGGTATAAGGGACTTACCAGCTGAGGGAGAGAGAGATTATGCAAATAAAGTGGAGGAAAACGACAAAAATCCCAAGAATAGTGCTGACCGGTTGGTAGGAAACCAAAAAGAGATTTGAAAAGTTTTGAAAAAGTGAAAAGACACTTGAGAAACTTTCTTTTAAAAAACAGCCGGCACGATTTTCGATCGATCGAAAATTACATTCGATCGGTCGAAAACTTATTCGATTGATCCAAAAACAGCTTGGATCGATCGAACCAACCAGAGAGTTTTCTGAACAAATTTAAACATTTTCGATCGGTCGAAAATCAGTTTCGATCGATCGAAATTCTGGAAAAATCAGTGTTTTGAAAAACCAAACATTTTAAACCAAAACTCCTCAAAGCAGCAGATTTTTAAAATCAAATGCATGAGTATGAGATGATATGATTTTCAAAAACACAAGTATTCAACCCAGATTCCTCAACCAAAATTTTCTCTCAATATACCCAAAAAAATAAACAAGCAAACATGTTCGGCATCAATTTTCAAAGAATTCTCAAACTTGGTTGGTCAGACCAAAAACACACACAATAACATGTACACAATTTTAGCAAAGAGTAACTTTGTGTAGTGTGTGCAACTAGCAAAAGCTTGAGATACATGTGAGGTGATATGTGAATAGTAATCAATCACAAAGTCTACAAAATTCATCACATAAATTTGAAAGAGACTATCACCTAAAGAGTTACATCATATAACTCTCACATCTCCTAGAATAAAAGCTTGCAATCATGTAAGTTTCTTGATTTGCCTCATAATATACACACCAATTTTAATTGATTAGAAACTTATTAATAGCCCAATAATGTACACACCAATTTTAGCATTTAATCCGAGGCTACACCTTATTTTCTTTTTGTGCATGTGCTACACTTTCTCGAGCACGAAATCTTACGATATGCACTAAGGTGTTCATGATTGGCTAGTAAACAGTGGTGAGATGGTTATTTATGCCTTTCTCATTAAGTTCAAGTCCAACAATCAAAGGCATGTAACTTCAAGATCAAGACAAAGTGATCAAAAACTATAAACATCTTCCCACACAACATGCACTACAAAAACTTCAGCTAGTAAAGTGCAATAAATAAGCTCATCTAAGCTAAACAAAGTACATAAACATGTTATGTAAAGATAATATGGCCAACCTTAATTATAAATCCAAGATATATAATACAAAACACATAAAAATATTTTTGGTTTAAACAAATTTTATGACCAAAAACAAAAAACACACATTATGCTAAATGATTAAACAAATGCAAATGCAAATGCAATGCATGACAATGCTTAACTAAGCTATAGAGGGTACACACACAAGAAATATCAATTTCTTAATTAACCCTTGAGTACATGTACAAACTAGTACATACTCAAACAAAAATCAAAAAATACTTAGCACTTATATAACACATGCTATTCAAGTTTCTCCACAATGTCAAGCATGTTTTAAATCAAAAGAGATATATCATAATTCATGTAATCCTCAAGAAAAAAAAAAAAAAAAAAAAAACAACCTAAACAACAAAACAACCAAAAACAAAAACAAAACATGTCCACAAATAATTGAAAGAATTAAATCAGGGACAAGTCAACAACACTCACCTTAGAGAATCTTTTCTCATCCATATAGCACGAGTCTTCGGCTTTGTAGGTGAAAATCCATGTGAAGCAGAGTGTATTTGAGGAATTACACCAATCTTCTGAGAAAGACTGAAATCCTGCAATTTCCTTTCACAAGCCAACAAGCTCAAATTTTTCAAAAGCATATGAAACAATTTATTTGGACTCATGGCAGGAAAAATATCATCACATGTCCTAGATTGAAATATAGAATGCTTAAATTTCAATTTATGACAATTAGGACGAATGTGACCAGAGACACCACAATAGTGACAAACAGGAACAAATTTAGGAACATCAGTATTCCTAACAGCAAATCTAGTCTCAGATTTTGGTTTTTGCCTCAACAAAGAACAATTTGGTCTAATATGACCAACAACACCACAAAGGTGACAAGTAGGCACAAAAACAGATTTCTCATGCTCACTAACAGTAGGTTTAGACTTAGGTTTAGAAACTTCAGCGTTAACATCAGAACTTTTACCTTTGTCTAACCTAGCAAAATAAGCCTTTTCTTTATTATTCCTCTTGAAAGGAGGGATATAAACTTTTTCAGCTTTAGGCTTAAGAGAACCAGAAACACTTCTGTTATCATCAACAAGCTTGGTAGTAGTCAAATTTTCAATTTTAGCTTTAGATTCGACTAACTCTTGTTCCAAGCTTTTCACCTTCTCATCTTGAGAGGAAATTTGATTTCTCAAAAATTCATTCTTTTTATTAGATTCATCTAATCTAACAATCAATTCCTCTTTTTCAAGATTAGCCAATTTTAACTCTTCCTTGAATTTCTTAGCAATTTTCATAGATTTTAATAATTCTTTACGAAGAGCTTCACAGGCATCAATAAAATCAACAGAAACAACAGTGTCCTTTTTATTCAAATCATCACAAACATGAGCAGAAAGACACTTCAAATTATCCATGATAACAGGGATCAAGGATCAGCTCTTAGATCAAAAGATCTAAAACAGAAGAGCTACCCGCTCTGATACCACTTGTCAGTTCATTTAGACCCCTTAAACCCAACAGATTAACCTAGTGAATTAGCCAAGTTATTAACTTAGGTAATTTAATTAAAACTAGGTTAACACAATTAAGCAAAAATAACAAAGCAGCGGAAAAATAAACAACACAAAGATCTGATGACCCAGAAAACCACACCGGTAAAAACCTGGGGAGGATTTGACCTAGCTATCCTCAAGGTAAACTGGATCCACTATGAAAGAATCGAAGTTTACACAATAGACTTAGACCACTAACGTCATATTGCTACCCGAGTGTAGGAAACTTACTACCATGACCCCATGATAGCTCCGAGATCCACGGACTCCTTCTTTCCGGAATTCTTCAGCAAATCCACAAGCGCACCTGCTTGTATATCTTTGTGCTCTTTGATTCTGCAACTATAACGATCTACACAACTCTTGACATAAATCTCAAGTTTGTAAACCCTAAGTGTATGTGAAGGTAAACACCTCTAGATCTCACAATGAGATTCACAAACACAGCAAAACAGAACTCTAAAAACGTGGCTAGGGTTTTCCCTTTTATACTTAGGGCAAACATAAAACCCTATACATTAAAACGGGCTTGGGCTGAGTTGGAAAATTCTGCAGAAAAACATTCTGTGCGATTTTCGATCGATCGAGTCTAATTTTCGATCGATCGAGTCTCACAGAAAGTTACAAGTAATTCTGCATAAAAACTCGATTCCAACTTTACAATAAACCCCATACTTTGAGCAAGTCTAACACACGACTCAACATTGTTTTGATCATGGTTTGCCAACATACAAATTGAAGTTCTAAATACATTAGTTCCTAATCTTTAGAACCTAACATCTTCAAAGACATCAATGTACCATGTAGTGAAGTTAGAACATCTTTGCTTCCTACTTTGCAATAATAAAGCAGTATTGTTGTCCAGTTCATTTTATATTGTTTCCATTCCAAGGTTTTTTTATTTTTATTTTTATTTTCATTTTTTTAAATTTGATGAAGGATGATAAACAGAATAAGAAGCAGCAACCAGCTGCGCTTAACAGCCAACGCTAAACAAGCAACAGCAGCTAGACCACTTTAGATCTATCAACAAAACAGAAAGCTAGAGAAACATGAA
This sequence comes from Lithocarpus polystachyus, assembly GCA_033629205.1. Classification (NCBI taxonomy): domain Eukaryota; kingdom Viridiplantae; phylum Streptophyta; class Magnoliopsida; order Fagales; family Fagaceae; genus Lithocarpus; species Lithocarpus polystachyus. Next base: position 6,334,275 of record CM066172.1, read on the forward strand.
GCCTTTTTAGAATTGAATTTCTTAACATTCCTAGACCAAAATAAACAGTATCTAACATCAGACATAGTAGCTTGAACCTGCTCCATTTCTGCCTTTAATTTTCCTTGAAAATTTCTGGCATTATGATGAAGCCAAATGTGATACTACATAGTAGCATCAAGAGCCAGTTTGCATAGTTTTCTGAAAACTCTTTCCATTCAATTTCTTCAGAGCCTAATTAACTTCCTCACTCCATGACCTGACCTGCCTGCCCCTAGTCATAATCTGCATCCAAATCATTTTAGAGATGGGACATTCAAAATAAAGATGATCCCTGGATTCGATTCTTCCCTTGCAAAAGAGCATAGAAGTATCCTTTGAACCCCCAAGAAACCGGACTATCTTGGACTGTAAGCTTATGCTGGAAAGCTAACCAAGCAATAAAGGCATTACTAAAAGGCTTCCTTTTAGTTGGATGCTTTTAGAAAACCAAAGTAGCTGTCACCAACGAACTCTATAGGCTTCACATCTCTAACTGCACACTGCCTATCCCTGCAATTATATGATTTATTTGCAGCAACCACTCAATCTTCTCTATCCTCACTGTCAGTTCGTTTAGACCCCTTAAACCCAACAGATTAACCTAGTGAATTAGCCAAGTGATTAACTTAGGTAATTTAATTAAAACTAGGTTAACACAAATAAGCAAAAACAACAAAGCAGCGGAAAAATAAATAACACAAAGATATGATGACCCAGGAAACCACACCGGTAAAAACCTGGGGAGGATTTGACCTAGCTATCCTCAAGGTAAACTGAATCCACTATGAAAGAGTCGAAGTTTACATAACAAGACTTAGACCACTAACATCTTATTGCTACCCAAGTGTAGGAAACTTACTACCATGACCCCATGATAGCTCCGAGATCCACGGACTGCTTCTTTCTTGAATTCTTCAGCAAATCCACAAGTGCACCTGCTTGTATATCTTTGTGCTCTTTTGATTCTGCAACTGTATTGATCTACACAACTCTTGACATGAATCTCAAGTTTGTAAACCCTAAGTGTATGTGAAGGCAAACACCTCTAGATCTCACAATGAGATTCACAAACACAGCATTCAGACTCTAAAAACGTGGCTAGGGTTTTCCCTTATATACTTAGGGCAAAACATAAAACCCTATACATTAAATGGACTAGGGCTGAGTTGGAAAATTCTGCAGAAAAACGATTTGCCCGATTTTCGATCGATCGAGCCTAATTTTCGATCGATCGAGTCTAGCAGAAAGTGAACAGTAATTCTGCATAATAACTCGATTCCAACTTTACATTAAATCCCATACTTTGAGCAAGTCTAACACAAGACTAAACATTGTTTTGATCATGGTTTTCCAACATACAAATTGAGGTTCTAAATACATTAGATCCTAATCCTTAGAACCTAACAAACTCCCCCTTTGGCAATCCGTGACAAAACACAGACTTAACAAAAAGCTCAAAGTTACAAATTGAAATAGCCCATTACAACAAAAAGCCACTTAAACAATTCAATCCTAAACTACTATCCAACAGTTGCAAAGTAGACAGCAGCTCGACTGAAAACAACCTGTATATTCCTGTAACACTTAACAAACACATAAACGCATGTGTGGAAGAAAGAAACAAGGAATATATAAAAAAACTTCTTGATTCCACATAACACAAAATAAAGACATATATCATGAATAACATCATCAATATAGATCAATAAGCAATGGAGTATAGTGAAACAAGAAACATATACATAAAAATGTATCTCAACAAAGTATCTCCTAAACAAGAGCTAAAAATGTAAATACATAGTAAAGCACCTAGATACAATCTAATAACTCCACAAGCTCCACAGTATCACTACCAAGTAAACAAAAACTCCCCCTAAAATGTAAATCTCCACATCAAAATCTCCTAGATACAAATGAACTATGCACTCCCCCTTTTTGTGACGAATTGCCAAAGGGCACTCACTCATCATCAAAAGGAGACGGAAGTGAATGACGAGAGCTCGCCAAATCCGCTCGTAACGCACGTAGCTCATCAAGGATGTCCACCAATAACTGACCATGAGCCGCCTGAACGGTCACGACAGTATCAAGAGTCCGACGAAGGTCAGATACCTCATCAAACGGTGGAGGAACACCAGCAGCAGCAGCAGCAACAGCAGGATCAGAAGACGTCCCAGCTGCATGAGTATCTGTAGAAGAAGAAGGGGGTGGAGTGACACCAGAAGGCTCTACCCTAGAACGCTTAGAGCTAACTCGAAGTTGAGCAGCCCTTTGCCTAAAAAAGGTAGCACCAATAGGAGCAATGACATGTACAGGCTCAGAAGCAGGATAATCACCAAAACCAAGAAAGAGGAGAATCCTATGAATAAAAACAGGAAAAAACAAAGCATGAGCCGTAGAACTAGACCGATGAACCTCGTTCAAAGAACGAAGGAACAGATGAGGAAAACTGATATGCGCATCAGTGACAAGAGCATACAAAAACACACATCGCTCAAGAGGGATGGTGTGGACATGCGAAATAGGCCACAAAGAGTGACACGCTATCCTAAAGAAAAGATAGTGAAGCTCAGAAAGCTCAGCAGAAGTGATCCGAGGATCAGAACCCCACTGGATAGAAGACCCAGTGATGTATGACAGGACGTCATCAAGAGGTGGAGACTCCTCGTAAGGAAAGACGGGATGGTCCACAATGGGCACCCCAAGAGCATCAGACACTACCGAAGGGGTAATGCGATACTCCACACCACGTAACCACACCTTTACCAAGGTGTCGTTATCGTAAACATGAATAGAGAGGTTCGAATAGAACTCTCTAATCAAGGTGGCAGGAGGAGGAGAATGCTCATACTCGAGCAAAGGTAACCAACCCCGACGCTCAAAGTTACGTCGCACCTCAGGATCTAACTCATCTAATAAAACCCTACGCTCAGCCCAAATATGACGTCTAAGGTTCAGAGTCTCATAGGTGACTTGGTTTGACTCACTAGGAAACCGCTCAGTGTCAAAAGAAGGAGAAGGATCAGAAGTCCTATGGGCTCTAGTTTTTCTAGGCATAGTGCTAAGAAAAAGAGATAGACACAGAAAGAGAAGAGCAAAAACAAATACCAAAGGCAGACTGCAAGTTAGCACAGCATAAAATATAGAAAATATCAATTCTATATGATGCATGAGCATGAACATAAAATGATGCATGTACTAATGCAGTGACAAGTTCAATTGTGATCCAAATTAACAAAATTGGCTTGAGCAAGCAATATTTATCAAAAATACCCAATTTGAAAAACCCAATTTTCCAAAACACAACAAATTGATAAATTGATCAACACATCAGTCAATTAACTCAATATAATGATCAAACTTAGCAATTTAACAAGCCAATTTCATCAATTTCAATCAAATTGAACAAAACCCCCAATTTTCTCAATTTCAAGCCCTAGATTTTCAAATTTTCTTCAAAACACCAAAATACTCAAATTAAACCACATGTAGAGCTTAGGTAAGATGTCCCCACAAAAACCCATAAAAAATTTGAGAAAGAAACACTCAAAAATATTCCCAAAAAGACAAAAGTCTTAAATGTCGAAAATACCCAAAAATGCATGAAAATAATGCATGAAATTTGAAAATAAATGCAAAAGGAGGGGCAAAACAGACTTACCAGACTTGGGAGAGAGAGATTTAGCAAAAGAATTGGAAGAAAGCGACAAAATCTCCAAGAAGAGTGCTTGACCGGTTGGTAGGGAGACAAGAACTTTTGAAAAAGTTTGGAAAAGTAAAGAGTCACGTGGAAAAAGACCTTTTTAAAAACAGTCATCCTGAGTTTCGATTGATCGAAAGTTACAGTCGATCGATCGAAAATACCTTCGATTGATCCAAAACAAGCTTGGATCGATCGAGCCAACCAGAGAGTTTTCTGAGCATTTTAAAACATTTTCGATCGGTCGAAAATCAGTTTCGATCGATCGAAATTCTGGAAAAATCACAATTTTGAAAAACCAAACATTTTAGATCAAAAACTCCTCAAAGCATTAGATTTTATAAATAAAATGCATGAGTATGAGATGAGATGTTTTTCAAAAACACATATTCAACCCAGATTTCTTTAAATCAAAATTTTCTTTCAATATACCCAAAAAAATAACCAAGCAAACATGTTCTGCATCAATTTTCCGAAATTCTCAAACTTGATTGGTCAGACCAAAAACACACACAATAACATGTACACACCAATTTTATTTGAATTTGTGAGATTATTATAGCCCAATAATGTACACACCAATTTTAATAGAGGCTACACCTTATTTTCTTTTTGTGCATGTGCTACACTTTCTCGAGCACACAATCTTACGATATGCACTAAGGTGTTCATGATTGGCTAATAAACAGTGGTGAGATGGTTATTTATGCCTTTCTCAATAAGTTCAAGTCCAACAATCAAAGACATAAGACTTCAAGATCAAGATCATGTGATCAACAAATATAGCATCTTCCCACACAACATGCACAACAAGACTTTAGCTAGTAAAGTGCAATAGAAATAAGTGCATCGAAGCTAAACAAGGTACATGCATATGACATGTAAAATTTGATTGACCAACCTTGTCTTCAAATTCCAGAAAAAAAAATAGCAAAAACACAATTTGCAAAATTTATTTTTTTATTTTTTTTATTAAACAAAGAAACAAACATCCTAGAATGAAATGCATGAATGTAATGCAATGCAAATCCTAGAAACAAAGGTCACTAAAGATTGAGCAATGAAGCACAAGGACCATGTCAGACAGACTCAATTAGATTGAGCCTTTTGCATCCTAAACTTTTTAGATGTAATTCTTGCATTGGAGTTATGATTCACATTAGAATTCTGAGCAACTCCAGGATTGGAATAAAGGTTTAACGCCTTTACCAATTCACCAATAAGTACCATAGGATCATGTGCTTGGGGCACAGGTACTTTAGTTTTATTTGCTCGCTTCGCAGCTTGCAATTTAAAACAATTTGGACGAATATGTCCAGGTTTTCCACAAAAATGACAAACCCATGCAGGCTTATCATGCAATTTGCCCTTAGTAGAAGTAGAAGCTCTAGAATGAGAAGCTTGAAGATCAACCCTAATCTTTCTAGGTGGAGTAACATTTATAGGCTTGACAGGTTCACTCACCAAGGGTTTGACAATCTCACTCTTAGTAGGTTCAGAAGAAAGAACAAATTTAGTGGAAGAAGGTTCAGGCACAGAAATACTTTCCTTATAACCTAAACCAGTTTTATCAGAAGGAGACTTTTGAATACTCAGCATGTGATCAAGTTTGGAGCTTGTAGACCTATTAGTTTGTTCTCTAGCAACAGATAAATCAAGTTCCAAACATTTAACTTTATCAAGTAAGAGCATGTTCTCAGTTTTCACATTATTCAAAAGCTCATTTGCATCAAACAATTTAACAAGTAAATTTTTCTTTTCAAGTTCCAAAGATGCAATTTTCTTCAAGCCTAACTCAACATTCATGGCATCCTTTGCAGCAACTTTGCAAAGTTTATTGTAGGCTTCCTGTAAATCTGCATCCTCAGAGAGTTCCCCATCAGAAGGGTTCTCTTCAACAGACATGCTTTCATTAACTACCGTAGTAGCAGTGAAAGCAATGAAATTTCCATCCTCATCACTAGCGGATTCATTGTCGGAACCTTCATCATCACTGAGGGTTACAGCCATAGCTTTACCCTTAGACCTCAAATAAGTAGGACATTCAGATTTTAAATGACCATACCCTTGACAACCATAACATTGTTGTCCCAAAGAATTATTAGAAGGCTGTCCCACTTTCTCCTTAGGTTTTTCAGTGTTATTGACTTTAATGGGATCATTCTTCCTAAAATTTCTAGGTTCAACAATGTTCTTACCTCTTGCCGTTCTGTTATTGTTCCTAAGAAAGTTTCTAAAGTTCTTGGCAAGATAGGCAATCTCTGTAGCAGAGAGTTCATCATCAAATCCACCATCATCAACATCATCAACAGACTTAAGAGCCATTGATTTGGATTTGTTAGTCTTAGGGAGGTCTAACTCATAGGACTGAAGAGATCCTACAAGTTCTTCAACAGGGATGGAGTCCACATCCTTGCTCTCAATGATGGCAGTCACTTTGGGTCTAAAGTCCTCAGTCAAAGATCTAAGAATCTTCCTAACAATTTTAGGTTGATCATAGATTTCACCCAAATTATAAGCAGAATTAACAATATCATTCAATTTAGCATAGAATTCATCAAAAGATTCATCATCATTCATTCTAATGCTTTCAAATCTAGTAGTTAACTGCTGCAATTTGTTTATCTTAACTGCCTTTGTGCCTTCATGCACAGTCTGGAGGATATTCCAAGCAGTATAAGCAACCTCAACATTAGAGATTCTCTTAAATTCCTCCATGGAAACAGCATTAAAAATAGCGTTTATAGCTTTGCTATTAAAAGCAGCTGCCTCCTTTTGAGAAGTTTGCCACTCACTCACAGGAGTAGTGGGCTTCTCCCATCCGTATTCAACGGAATTCCAAACTCTCTCATCAATGGATTTCAGGAAAGCTTTCATCCTTACTTTCCAATAAGCATAGTTGTTTCCATCAAAGTGAGGTGGAACAACAAGAGAGTGTCCGTGTTCCATGACAACAGGGGTCAAGGATCAGCAAAAAGATCAAAGGATCAAAACAAAAGCTACCCGCTCTGATACCACTTGTCAGTTCGTTTAGACCCCTTAAACCCAACAGATTAACCTAGTGAATTAGCCAAGTGATTAACTTAGGTAATTTAATTAAAACTAGGTTAACACAAATAAGCAAAAACAACAAAGTAGCGGAAAAATAAATAACACAAAGATATGATGACCCAGGAAACCACACCTGTAAAAACCTGGGGAGGATTTGACCTAGCTATCCTCAAGGTAAACTGAATCCACTATGAAAGAATCGAAGTTTACATAACAAGACTTAGACCACTAACATCTTATTGCTACTCAAGTGTAGGAAACTTACTACCATGACCCCATGATAGCTCCGAGATCCACGGACTGCTTCTTTCTTGAATTCTTCAGCAAATCCACAAGCGCACCTGCTTGTATATCTTTGTGCTCTTTTGATTCTGCAACTGTATTGATCTACACAACTCTTGAAATGAATCTCAAGTTTGTAAACCCTAAGTGTATGTGAAGGCAAACACCTCTAGATCTCACAATGAGATTCACAAACACAGCATTCAGACTCTAAAAACGTGGCTAGGGTTTTTCCTTATATACTTAGGGCAAAACATAAAACCCTATACATTAAATGGACTAGGGCTGAGTTGGAAAATTCTGCAGAAAAACGATCTGCCCGATTTTCGATCGATCGAGCCTAATTTTCGATCGATCGAGTCTAGCAGAAAGTGAACAGTAATTCTGCATAATAACTCGATTCCAACTTTACATTAAATCCCATACTTTGAGCAAGTCTAACACAAGACTAAACATTGTTTTGATCATGGTTTGCCAACATACAAATTGAGGTTCTAAATACATTAGATCCTAATCCTTAGAACCTAACACTCACCATCAATTTGCACTTCACAAAGTTTATATTGATTTTGTTCAAAGCTTTCTGACTTGTCAGTAGGCCACATCCAAAGACCATTAACTATAAACTTAGACAAATTGTCAAAGCAGCAACTTGTGTCATGCATCACCCTATTACCATATATATTTTTTTTAATTTTAATTTCATCGTTTGTGGTTGAGAGAGGCAGCATTGGAAGCACAAGCATGTCCAGGGATGACTTAAAACAAGCTTCCTTGCAAAACATATGGGTATTCTTATAATTTTTTTTAGGAATATTAATTTTCTTTGTTGTCTGTGAAACTTACAAGAAATTTGTAGTTGTTGAAATGTCTGTGAATATGACTTGGTGTAGGTGGCAACCACAATCTCGATCTGAATTAGGGGATGTCTCCTCCTTCACTTGGTAATGGTTCCAAGGAGAATGAGGGATGCCTTCAGTTCCACTTTGATTCATACAATGTGCAAAATGGAAGGGGTTCTAGGGTAAATTTTTTAGCTTTGCTTATTTTTTTAATTTGCTTGTTTTTTGTTACATGTGAGAAAGCCAAATTTTGTGATGTACTTAATGATTTCAAGTCAGCTCAAATACTAAATTCGGTTATCCTAGTTGAAGGACTTAACAGTCACCCTTAGGCCTTTGCTCGCTGTAACAAATATAGCTGACCTGTTTTAATCTTCACCACATATGCTAAATAACATACATTGCATCAGCATTAAAGTTTTAAAACTACCAACAATTTATCATTTATGTTCACTATGCTCTGCTTTGCAGATGGGGAACCATGCACATGCAACATTATCTAATTCACCTTTCAAAGGACTAGTAATGCTGTCATAGCGCCCCCCTTATGGAATGGTGTCTATCCTAATTTCATTCCCAATGAGGTGAATTGTTTTAATTTGTTTCGTAACTTCATAATTTGAAACCAATTACACATTAGACTAAGTACCTGAATTTCACATATAGAGTTCAATCTCAATTGTTGGACTCTCTCCTAGGGCAGATCAAAGATATGTTTATTGGAAGAGAGTGCCAAATAGGGAAAGATTATTCCACTAATAGAGTTATATACAATCTATGATTTTGGGTTGCTTGGGTGGGACCTTGGGGCGATCAAACATTATTCTTTGGAGACTAGCTTCTATTTATTAGTGTTCTCTTTAAATAGATCACATTGGGAAGGGGGAGGGGGTTCAGACTCTTTAAACCATCCATGTTTCTGTGACCAAGTGAAGCCAATCCTTGGCGCAAAACTAGAAGGATGGAAATACTATAGTGAACTATTTCTCTTTGTCATGGAATCAAAAGTCATAACTTATGTTATGCTCTAAGATAGCTAAGATCAGCCACAAAGAAAAATGGAAAATAATTTTTCCAATATTGATTTTATGGCCATTGAACTAAACAAAAGGTACTGACTTTCAAAACAATTTTGCTTCCAAATTTTTCTTATTAGAACTTAAAAAAAAAAAAAATTAATGGGCATGTCCTTGTCTTTTCATACTATAGGTCAATCTATGTTCTCTTTTTCGTGTACCTTTTTCTTGAATATTTAGTAATTCCACTGCTTATAATCTCTATTTGATGCTCAATGTTATAAAAGTGCCAAAACTGGTTCTATGCTATTTCCCTTTTGATACCTATTAAAAATGAAGCAACTTCGGTGTTGATCCATGTTGTATACCAATGCAATAATTTGCTTCTATGGGTACTTAATTTGGCCCCTCTTTTGTCCACTATTACCTCATATTGCTAATCTAATAGGTGCAGAGGATCTTACCCATCTACTTTTGACTTCTAGCCATCTATTATATAGTGTTACCTGTTCTATATAAAATAGCAAGAGAAGCTACTAAGTGGCAATGCACTTTGTATGACTGTTTTCATACAGCTTTAATTGAAGCACTGAAGAAGGAAGATGAGAGGCTCAAGATTGCAACCGGAGAAGTAATGACACTTGCTGGGGAAAAGCTCTAAAAAAGTGCGAAAAAAGGCCATGGCTTCTGCATGTACATTGTGCTGTAATGGAGAGGAGAGAATTCCTTATCAAATACAATGGATAAGGTAATTAAATGAATGTACATGTGGCTGGTGTGTGGTGTCTCAGCTCTTGTTCTGCTAGTTTGGTTGGGGAGTAATTTTGGCTTTAGGCCTAGGATCTATTGAGAGTAATTTGTACAGTTTGCTTCATTGTGTTATAAATGTAGTTGATAGGCTATTGAAATTCAATTTGGAATTGCACAATTGTGTTTACATTTATATTTTGAATCAGGTTTTTAATTTTGATTAAAGTGAAAGAGTGCATACAAATTTAAAAAAAAAAAAAACTTATTTCGACATTTATTAACCGTTGATAAATGTGTAACACTTTTTTCAACGGTTGTATAGGCTGTAGAAAAATGTTTTCGACACGGTTTTTAATAACGGTTTTCTACAATCATTTCAACCGTTGAAAATACTTTTTTCGACGGGTTTTAGTACTTTTTTCGACGGTTTCAACCGTTGAAAATAGTTAAATTTCTTGTAGTGCTATCTCTTCATGCAAGACACAGACAAATTTCACTGATCTTCTATATACCAGTTTCATATCTTTATTTTAAATCCTTCGACGTAATTGATATATATATATATATATATATATAGGCAGAGATATATCCTTGGGGTTATTGTATTATTGAATGGTTGGAATAGAATCTGGAAGATGACTGTTTGATGGGAATGTTGGGATATGATGCGTCAACGGGAATTTGTTCTTGGGATGAGAGTCATGATAGGATTCTGATACAAGCTTACAGGTCTCAATGGGTAATATGTTGGTTTTTTGACCTAATTCTTTTGCACTAATTGCATAATTTCTAGAATTTATGTTCCTTTAGGTAAGAGGGTCCCAAAATAATTGACTATGTGAAAAAAAATTCCCATATATGTTCTTTACATATTTAACCTCCTCGAATTCGACTCTAATGTCCGTATTTGGATTTGTGACGTCCCTTAGAGCATTCGTAGCAGACGTGCTAAATGTGCCAAATGCCAAATATTTGGCACATTTAGCACATCAAACACAAAAATAGAGATTTATCAGATGTTGTAAATGTTAAAAATTATGCAACATGCTACAGTACCGTCACATATTTGTGACGGTACTGTAGCATGTTGCATAATTTTTTTATGACTATTTTATTCTCTCTTCTCTCTCACGGGCTCTCTTCTCTCTTCTCTCTCACCGGTTCTCTTCTCTCTCACCTCTGTTCCTCTCCTCCATTTCTTCCATACCCATTCCCTCACCATCTGAAGCCGCCGCCGCCGATCTCGCCCAGACACCGTTACTATCGCGCAGCCGCCGCCGCCGATTTCCCCCAGCCGATCTCGCCCAGTAGACGCCCAGCCAATCTCGCTGATCTCGCCTATCGCGCTTGAGAAGTCGCCGGTGCATCTCGATCTTGCCTGCCGCTGTCTCGCCGTCCAGATCGAGGCGAGATCGAGGCAAATCGGTGGTGGCTGCAACAATTTTCGTTCACGTTTTTCCGTTTCGGTGGCCGCAACAATTTCGGTGGTGGCCTCTCCTCCATTTTTTCCGTTCATGTTTTTTTTTTTTCCTGGTGTTTGTGGCCGGAAAAATTTTTCTAGATGTTGTTGTAGTTGTAGTTGTCGTTGTTAGTGTTGTTGATGATGATGATAGAGGGATGAATTTAATATATTATTTTAATGTGTAATAAATATTATTTTAATGTATAAAATTGAATGATAAAACATCTGATAAATGAGATGTTGTAAAATGATGTGGTAAAATAATAAAGTAGGGTTTTGGTGTTGCAAAATGGCATTTTTTTTTGCAACATCTGCTACGGATGCTCTTATGATATTGTGTTACTCTGGCATGGTTTAATAGAACATTTTTGTTGATTTAATTAGTGCAAATGGCGTGCTTGTTTCTCACGTTGGATTCTAGAGTACACAAAAAACAACATTTCTTGGAAACTTTAGGAGAAATAACAAAAACAAGCATTGGCTCAAATTCACTCACTGTCTCCTCATGCATGACTTTTAGATAAGCAGCAATGAATAATGAATATTGCATATTTGTATTATGCAATGAACATTGTGGTTTGTTTGGATATCATGGATTTGGATTTGAGGGGCCCAAATCCAAATTCTTTGTTTGGATAACTTAAAATGAGAAGAATTTGGATTTGGCCCAAATTCATCATGGATTTCAGGAGTCCAAATCTATTGATTTCAAATTCCCTCACATACCATGGAATTTGGAAATCCCTCACTACACGCTCTTCACTATTCTCACGTTTCTCCACCTCTCTCTTCCTCGGCGCCTCAAGCTCTTTCTTCTTTCTCTCTTTCTCGCAGCAACACAGGTTTGTCACTCTCAACTCTTCTCTTCTTCTTTAACCTCTCTATTTCTACTAAATCTGAATCCATATAGGCTCTAGGTTGTGGGTTTCATTTGATTTTTTTGTGGGTTTGCTTGGGTTTCATTTGATTGTTTGTGGGGTTTTGTTCATTTGTTTGTGCATTTTGTTTCATAGTATTTTCAATGATTTGTTTTGGGTTTGTCTTTATTTTCTATTTCTATTTTCTTTTGTGGGTTTATAATGCAAATTATGTGTTTGATGAAACGCCTCTATGAACTATCTATGAGTTGTGAAGTAATAAGTAATTGATTTGATTAATATTTGTAAATTGTTGATTCGCTGTAGGGTAGTTGCTTAGCCCTTCTGTCCACGGCATCACTCCATAGCCTGTACCTTACCCCTAGTTTATCATAGGATACATGCCAATTCCAAATATTAGCCTCATTAATTGAGCATGCGCTCTTGCTGGCCAACTACAAGCCGCAGATCCTCATTTAACACTTGTTGTCAAATTATACATCAACAATGTAGGACAGAACTAAAAGATAGGAATAGCCGGGCAAAAAACTATTGTAGATCCTTTGGTAACAGGCTAAGTTAACAAAGGAGATATTTATTATTATTATGGCTGAGGAAGGAGAAAATGAGCTGAATTCTCCCATTGCAAACAACCACGTCAGCATTCTCTGTCAACACCATGGTTGGGTGGAGGCTTTGATGGCTGGTATGTATCTTATCTTCACCTTTGACATTCTTGCAACTTCTTAGCATATTCTTGAACATCTCTCCACATGGTAGGCCAGTAATACCCCTATTGTAAGGCCATTTGCCATAGCTTTCTATCACCAGGGTGTCCAGTTGGTTCACCTTCATGCAAGGCCGAGAGAATGTCTTTCACATCTTTGTTGGGAATGCACACCAGACATTTCCCTTGGAAACTCTTTTTAAACAACTTTCCATCTATCATCTTGAATCTTGTTAAGTATCTTTTCACCCTTGCCAACTCCATTCGATCAGCAGGTAGTACACCTTCTAAGAGGTATCTTAAGTACGATTCCTGCCAATCCTCTTTCTAGATTTCACCGTTTAACACTTTTGTTGGGTTTAGGGGAGTACAGAATAAACCCTGCAATCTCTTTGCTCCTCCTTAGCATCACTAGCTATTTCAGGCCAATAGACCCCTAGCCTTTATGGCCTTCTAGACATACTGGCAGTAAGGTCTACCCTACAAATCTAATTTTGTAACTTGTGCAACTATGTCAGTCATTCTTGTCTTGATATGGTTTTCATTAATAGCCCCTTTGACCCTCGGAAGGACAAATTTTCGTTAATCTTGAGAAAGTCTGTCATGTTGCTCAATAAGCTTGACCCAATATCCCTCCCTTGAGTCATAGCCTTCAAAAAAGGCTGTCGCCAATCTTTTGGGAGACATGACTCGCTCTTGATCAAGCCAGGTTGTTTTCTATTCGGAAGGTCGGCTTCTCTTTCTTCAAGACAAGTTTAGTGGCCAGTGTGGCCAATGTGTCAACTAACTTGTTCTCGTTCTGATTGATCACTTTACATTTCACTGAGGTGAAGTTTTTCATGAGTTCCTGTGCCATGGCCCTGTAAGCGGCCAAGCTAGGATTCTTCACCCCATAGGTTCCTTCTATCTGTCTAATATGATGACTTAAGATGAACTTTTGTACTTTCAAAAACCCTATGGCACGTACAAATCCCAAGGCCAAGATTATCATGGGCCTAAATCTGAGATCTCAATTTTCTTGAGGCTTGACCAATTGACTGGTGATCAAGCTATAATGAACCTCGGTCAATTGAGCTGCAGTTGAGGCAGTTAGTAGACTTGATAGCTTCTTGAGCAATTCTTGAGCATTTTCTTGTGTCTTGAAATGTGATCTTGTTAAGGGATTTTCTTGAAATGTGATCTTCAGTCACTTAACAAGACACTAAATACTTACAACTTAAGTTACATTTGAACATATTTTGAGAATAGTTTGTCAACATTCATGGACATATGAGACTAGCAATTCCCCCTTTGACAATCCATGAAAATACCAAAAACACAAGGAAAACTTGATCAATAAATGGTATAATATTTACTATTTAGTAATCTATATTTCATCTAACCAACTCTATTACACTAGACTTTTGTCGATCCGTTTGTCAATTTTCAGTCTTGATTTTTATTTAACTAATATCCTTTACTTTAAAGAATGAGATCTTACCAAAGGAGTTGTCAATTCATTAATACTATGTATTCGCTAAATATTGTACAGTTACAAGGAAATAGAACAATGTAGTAGATTCTCAAAAAAAAAAAAAAAAATCCAAATACAAATGTACAAACATTTTTAGAAAGAACTTAAATATGTACTAAGGAATTAAGTTTTACTCAACCAAACTGGTTAGTTGAGTAAAAAATCGAACCCAAAATTGGTCCAGTCAAAACCGAAAATTGGTCTTTTGACTGTTCAAGTTTTTAAAACTACGAGGTTTTCAACATATATATAAATTCTTTGGTGTGCTTTAAAATTTTCCAAATCAAGATTTATTTTCAACTAATTAGATTTGCTCCCAATACATGTGTTTGCAAGTACTGTGTAAGTATAACTTAGGGTCAATTCCACGATTGTCCAACAAAAGCTCACCAAATACTAGTTGAAGAAGTTCAAGATTAGGTGTAAAAGTGAAGGCTCAAACCAATTTGTGGCGATATTTCTCATGGTCTTAATTTTGGCATTTGTAGCTTTTATTGGAAGCACACAAGGGCAACCAATATATGCCGCTATCTTGATCCTTCTGTTGTAGGAGCACTTGAGTCTTATGTTGAAATTGATTGTAGTCCTCCACAACACAAATAGGTAGGTTCATTATAGACTTGACATTGGCTAAAACATATAAAATGTTTAAGTAAAGTATTTTAATGTGTTGATAATAAGTGGAGGCCATTTGAGTTTCAATGTTTTGGTTGGTTTGCTACATTTTTTATTTATTTATTTTTTGTTTCCTCTCTCTCTCTCTCTCTGTCTCTCCTATTTTTTAGTAACTAGGATCATGTTTTGCAAAGAGCTTCTTGGATCATTGACAATGTCCATCTCTTTTGGTTTTTCCGTGGTTGAACATGGCTTTGAATTCTCTCCCCCCTTTCTTGTATGGTAAAATAAATAAATAAAACCCCACAGTCATGTTTTATTTATTGCATATTGTCCATATTCGATTCCTCAATTAGAAGGATACTTAAGATTTGGTGAGTTATTCAAGAAAACAATGGTGACCTTGTCCATCCCCAGATGTTTCATTTACTCAACAAATTTGATTAAATTTTCTCCCCATGCAAGGTTCACACATATAACATGGGGTTGGGTTATATAGAGGGGGTGCAACCTCCCTCCGAGGAAGATGGAAAAAACACTCTCTCTTAGGGTGCGTTCGTTTAGAAGGAAAACAGGGAGGATGGAAAATAGATGATGAAAAATAGGGTGGAGAATGCTGTTTTCCACTGTTCGTTTAGGGAAGGAAAATAGGGAGGATGAAAAATTCGAGAGAAAGTTTTCTCTCCGGGCCCACTTTTGTTTTTTTCCTTCTAAATCGGAAGGAAAATCTGGAGAGAAAAGTTCTATAATAACACTTTTACAAAAATACTCTCTTTTTACCTATTTTGTTTAACGTTTTTTTTTTCTTTTCTTTTTTTCTTTCAACGTTGACCTGAAAGTTTTTTTTTTTTTTTTTTTTTTTTTTTTTTTTTTTTTTTTTTTAAACGTTAACAACAACAACATGTGATAGTGTGGGGGTAGACAAAACAATAAAAGGTACACATGGACAAAACAAGGAAAAAAAGGGCAAAGGGGGAAAAGCTATAGAAAAGAAATAAATCTAGGAATTGAAGAAGAAGAAGAAGAAGAATACGAGGGTTAGAGGTATAGCGCACTTCAGCTTTTTTTTTTTTGGGAATTGGTCGTGTCCCAACTGTATTCCGTTGTGTCCCTACCATGTTCATCATTTTTCAAAAAATTAAAAAAGCGCTAGGACATTTGTGCAACCAAGTTCAATGCGTTTCTGATGTCTCGTACATGTTGGACACGGGTACGGGCCGTACGGCAACCCAAATACCGTATCCATGCTTTGTGGATAACATTAAACAACGTATGAGGTCTAGGAAATATCTTTGCAGATAATGATAGTCTAATACAACAGTAACAAACCAAAAAAAAAAAAAAAAAAAAAAAACCTAGCACAACACCATGTGGCTAACAAGTTGAAATAAAACGTAGTATACTAACCAAGTAGCCATTGCCAAAACAATCACAGAGCTCGTCTTTTTTGGGTCTACCCCGAGAGAGAGAGAGAGAGAGAGAGAGAGAGAGAGAGAGAGAGAGAGAGAGAGAGAGAGAGAGAGAGAGAGAGAGAGAGAGAGATTATCTGGTGCAAAGTCATGCTTATCGAAGGCCTCGCATGAGAGATACAGATTATCTGGTGCAAAGTCATGCTTATCGAAGGCCTCGCATGAGAGATACAGAGAGCGAAGGGGAGCAAAGAATGACTTAGCCGATGGCCGAGCCATAGCATATTGTTTTCACAGCAAATGTCGGCAAGTCATTCTAGGCTCAACTCCACTCTCTATCTCTTCATGCAAGACACATAGACGAATTGCATTAATCTTCTATAAACCACCTTCGTATCTTTGTTACTTTATATTTTGCAGCGTAATTGACATATATATAGGAAGAGATATATCCTTGGGGTTACACAATGTATTATTGATTGGTTGTTGTGGGAATAGAATCTGGAAGATGACTGTGTGATGGGAATTTGTTCTTTGGATGAAAGTCATGATAAGATTTTGATAGAAGTTAACAGGTCTTTATGGGTAATATGTTGGTTTTCTGACCTAATCCCGTTGCACTCGCTAGATAATTTCTAGATTCTATGTGCCTTCTGATAAGAGGGCCCCAAATAATTGACTATGAGAAAAAAATTCTCATGTTCTTAACATATTTAACCTCCTCGAATTCAACTCTAACGTCCCTATTTGGATTATTGTGACATACCTTATGATAACGTGTTACTCTGGCATGGTTTAGTAAAACATTTTTGTTTATTTAATTAGTGCAACTGGCGTGTTGGTATCTCACGTTGGATTCTAGAGTCCACAGAAACAACATTTCTTGGAAACTTTAGGAAAAATAACAAAAACAAGCATTGGCTCAAATTCACTCACTGTCTCCTCATGCATGACTCTTAGATAAGCAGCAATGAATATTGGATATTTGTCTTATGCAATGCAGTTGAGGTATTTAATAATAGGAAAACTTGAAGAATTTCAACAAAAGCTTCTAGCTTTCCACATTCACTTCTCATTCAAAATTTTGATAGCTGGTTGTGAGAATAGAATTTTGGGGACGGTGGTGGCTCTATGAATTTTTTCTAGGATAGTCATTGAGAAACTTAAATTATAAAAAATCTAATAAAAGAAGAACATTATATATTGACAAAAAAAAAAAATGCAAATACATAAAGTCTTACAATTTCCTTCTACAAGTTTAATTTTATTTTATTTTATTTTGAAATCGTTCATGATAGTTTTATTATCAATGTCGCAAGCTACATGTCTTTCAAAATTTAATTTCAATAAAAGTTTTATTGGTATTTTTCTTTTTGTTTGTAAGGACCTAGTATATTGTTAAAGGGATCAAAGTTTAAGGACAAAATTTGGCTACAAATTTAGTTGTAGCTTAAGACTACCACTCTCACTAAACAAATCAACATGGCTATATATTTTGAAAATATAAATTGAATTGCAAGTTCTTTATGTTCTTAAAACGCACATCAAATTTCATATTAATAAGATTTTATTTACTATTCAAACCATAAACTTATTTTTTATGTATAATTTTAGACTATAAAAACTTAAAATTTAAACATTTGATTGATTACATAGCTATTGATCTTTGATTTTTTTGAAAATTTGCAAGTATGGAGGATAAAAAAATAAAATGTAATACAATGATGAATTTGTTAAAATTCACATGAAATATAATAAAAAAAATATTGCATGGAGTTGTGACCTTAATCAACAACTAATTTGTTGTCAAATTTTGTCCAAAGTTTAATTATGTTGCGCTAAAAAAATGTGGGTTGGTCATAAGTTTTTTTTTTTTATAAAGGTAGATAAAATTTTAAATATTTATATATAATAATTATTTTTTCCATATCAAGGGGGTCCTATGAACGAGAAAGTATACTATGTTTCGGTAATACTAACTCACTGTTTTGGTATTTCCTACCCAATAAATGAGTAACACTTGTTTCAAAAAACCACATCAAATTACTCCAATAAATGATTAATTTATCTTCCCGATAGTTGTCAGTGTCATTATCATTTATTGGAGTAGTCTGATGTGGTTTTTTGAAACAAGTGTCACTCATTTATTGAGTAGGAAATACCAAAACAGATGCTAAGTTGGTATTACCAAAACATGGTATACTTTCTCGTAGTAGAAGTCTTAGAAACCAAATTATAGTGCAACGTAATAGAATTCTTGGGATGCGACATTTACTTTAAAGGGAATTTATTCTTAAGAATTTTATTTGTGAGAATCATGATAAGGTTATGACTCAAGTTCAAGAATATGTGAGGACACCGAGATTGGTTTCCTATCCTAGTTTCAAGGCGACATGTACTTATTGATGCACCAGTAACCCAAGTTGATAGTAAAAGCCTTAAAAAGTGGAATCTAGTTTTCCTTTTCATCTGTTCTCCCTCAATAAATGTGAGTCATGTGTCAATGGATAGAATATTGGTACTAGCTAGGTTTACTTGCGGGATGGCTGAGGCACCAACTCATCACTTTACTTTGCTAGAGTCAATTTATTTTGACTGTTGGCAAACCCATCAACACATCACTCCACTTTGTTAGGTAAAGATATATTAGACATATTAGTCTAATGTAATAGGCTTAAGCCCACTCCTATTTGTATTAGTACTCTAAGGTAATTTAGTCGTCTATATATATATATATATATATATATATATATATATATTCATGTTATAATTCATTCTAGCACAGGCTTTATATTACACTCTCATACAATAAAGATGTAGTTCTTAATGGTTTTCTCTGTGGACGTAGGCTGACAAGGTTGAATCACGTAACTCTCATATTTTCGGTGTTCCTATTCTATGTTTTTTTGCATGCATCCACTTTAAATTATGCAACATAGTATAATATATCGTGCTGCTAATATATTTAACACTAGAGTCAATTCATTTTGAGTGTTGGCAAACCTATATCCAAACCATATTCGCGTAATTCAGTTGTAAGTTCTAGTGTCTAAATATGTACTTGAAGATCTATATTTGAAAACACAAGAAATTAGCTCAAAATTTGGCCCTTGAAAACCGTTTAATATTAGTGAGGGCCTGCTATTTGTCTTTTCAAATGATATACATTTTTAGTTGTTATTGTGAGGGATTTCACAATTCGCTTCAATACCAATAGGCTTGGTCTGCGATTGAATGCTATAAAAGATTTGTGTCCCCTCATCCTTCACCAATTGGTCGTTGGATGAATTGGTAAGGCATATGGTTCGACAAGTGGTATCAGAGCCCGGTCATAGGTTCGAGTCGTTAGAGCTGCATTGTGAGGGATTTCACCATTCGCTCCAATACCAATGGGCTTGGTTTGCGATCGAATGCTATAAAAGATTTGTGCCCTCTCATCCTTCACCAATTGGTCGTTGGATGGATTGGTAAGGCACACAGTCCGACACTTATTTTTGAAGTTGTTTTGCATTCTTTCTTCATTGCCCTAGATATCTAACTAGTGACAAAATTTTCATTCTGTCGAGATTAATAAATACAAATATTAAGTCTTACTAAAGCCATTGGAAATACAAAATGCAATAAAATTAATGCTATATGTACAATGGATAAATATAAACATTAGATAAAAAGAAATACATAAAAAATTTTAGTGGACTTCTCAAAAATAAAAGGAAAAAAATCAGTGGACTGATATCGCAACTGTGGCTGTGAGAATTAACTAAATGCTTGTAAATATGTTTTCTATATCTAAAAATACATGCTTGTGAATATGAACAATGGCAAGAGGTCAACAAATTTAATTGATTTGGTGATTTAACTTAATTCCCAAAAGAGGAGATAATATAAATAACAATCTCTCACAAATCATAATTTGAATATTGTTAGAAATTTTTTATCCTGATTGATTTCTTCTATTTCAAATCAGCCAACTTGAATAGTAAAATCAATTTTGCAATGGATTCTAATCAGTGTACAGTGGGAACAACCATATCATGATTAAATAATTAATGAAACAAAAATTAAATTTTATACATTAATATGGTGGTTACGAAAGAAGGCAGCGCTGGGAAAAACCCTTTGCGGGTTTGTCGATCACCACCCAACGGAAAAAATAAAAATAGTAGAGTGGAAGTACAACAATAAGAATATAACTCAATCCTAGAAATTCTATCTATAGTAGGACTTACTCATTTGACCACACACATCTCCAACACGGTTTAACTCTTCTACCTTGGGAGTCTTTACAAAACACAACGACCCAATCCCTGTCAAACACTACAATACAACTTGATTCATGAAGGCTTATGCTGCAACTTCACTTTGAAAACCTCAAGATCTTCAATACGATGTTGGAGACGATTCTCAGAACAAAACCCTTGGGTACACAGTTGCAACAATATCTCCCCTTCTCTTTATGTTTTCTGTGTCATTATGATGACTTAGGATGAACTTTTGTACTTTCTAACCCTATGGCACGTACAAATCTCATGGCCAAGGTATCATGGGCCTTAATATGAGAACTCAATTTTCTCAAGGCTTGACCCATCGACTGGTGATCAAAAGCTATAATGAACCTCGGTCAATTGATGAGTTGTAGTCGAAGCAGCTAGTAGACTTGATAGCTTCTTGACCAATTCTTGAGCAATTCTTGTTAAGTGATTTTCTTGAAATGTGATCTTCAATCACTTAACAAGACACTAAATACTTACAACTTAAGTTACTGTTTAGTTAAGATTTTTCTCATAATATTAGTGTTGGCTTATTCCATGACAAAAAGTATTGTAATTACATAAATTTGTTCCCTTGTATTTTTGTAGGATTTATTTATAATGAGTTTAGTATTAAGTGGTGGAGATTTGATCAAGATAGCTAAAAGTTACATGAGAAGTACATGCTAGAAGCTGAAGAGTCATGCCAGATTGTCGATTTCACGAGTGTCTCGCAGGTAAGGCCTTCCCGCGAAATACTCGCGAAACATTCTGTCTAGAGGATTTTTTAAGTGTGACTTTCTTACCCTTCATCCATACTATATATACCATAATTACTCACAAAAGTATAAGAGACCATTTAGAGAGAAAAACCATAGATAGGTTTTCAACAACACACACACCCATCCTTTTAGAGAGAGAGCTACTCATCCTTAGTGAAAAATCATTGTAGCCTCTTCTCATTCCCTCTCCCATTGACATACCTTGAGAGGAGATTTGTACCTAAACACAACCCACACATTTTTAGACTGTAGAGAATGTTTTGGAGTTTCAGAAGTTTTGGGGATTTGCCAAAAGAAGCCGGTGAGGCATGGTGGATGCAATCAGGTGTATTGCGGGATTTGAAAAGCTAGAGAAGACATAACTCCGAGAAGTTTGTTGGTATCAGGAGCTTGAAGGACTCGAGTACATGGGGTAGACTAGGCTTGGAGGGTCTTTTGTTATTCATGTACACTAACTTATTCTCTAGTGGATCGATTTAGCACTTGGAGGGTGGCGAAGAGCTTTTTCGCCGAGTTTTTCGGTTTCCTCTTCGATAACACGTCTCGGTGTTATCTTGTGTTTGCATCCTTCTTTCCTACTCTTTTAGCTTTCATTTTATTATTGATATTTGATGAATATGACTTAGAGTAGTTTTATTGTTTGTTCGTACGCATTTACTGTTATTCCGCACTTAGTTTAAGTTAGAGTAAAAGCAACCGAGTCATAACTTTTAATTGGGGGTCGAAATAAGCTCTTGTGTATTCACACATATTCAAGCTTTCAGTTACAATTAGACATATTTTGAGAATAGTTTTCCAGCATTCATGGACATATGAAACTAGGAATTCCCCCTTTGACAATCCACGAAAATACCTAAAAAATAAGGAAAACTTGACCAATAAATTTTATAATATTTAGTAATATATATTTCGTCCAACCACACTTTATTAGCCTAAACTTTTGTCCTTTTGTCAATTTTCTGTCTTGATTTTTTAATTAACCAATATCTTTTTTTTTTTAAAAAGAATGAGATCTTACCAAACAAGGAGTTGTCAATACATATATGTATTGGCTAAATATTGTACAATTACAAGGAAATACAACAATGTACTAGATTCTCAAAAACAGAAAAAAAAAAAAAAGAAAAAAAAAAATACAAATACAAATGTACTAACATTTTTAGAAACAACTTAAATATCTACTAATGAATTAAGTTTTACTCAATCAAACCGGTCGGTTGAGTAAAAAATTGAACCCAAAATCGGTCTAGTCAAAATCGAGAATCAGTCTCTGTTTCGGTTCTTTGACCATTTGTTTTTTTAAAACCATGACATTTTCAACATATCTTTCTAAATTTGTTTGATGTGCTCTAAAGTTTCCAAATCAAGATTTATTTTCAACTATTTAGATTTGCTCCCAATACATGTGTTTGCAAGTACTATGTAAGTATAGCTTAGGGTCAATTCCACGATTGTCTAGCAAAAGCTCTCTAAATTCTAGTTGAAGAAGTTCAAGACAAGCGTAAATGGAAGGCTCAAAGCAATTTGTGACGATATTTCTCACGATCTTAATTTTGGCATTCATAGCTTTTATTGGAAGCACACAAGGGCAACTAATATGTTGCTATCGTGATCCTTTTGTTGTAGGAGCACTCGAGTCTTATGTTGAAATTGATTGTAGTCCAAAACACAAATAGCTATTTCATTATCATACTTAACATTGGCAGAAACATATAAAATGTTTAAGTAAAGTATTTTAATGTATTGATAATAAGTGGTGGCTATTTGAGTTTCAATATTTTGGTTTGTTTGCTACGTTGACAATTTCCATCTCTTTCCATGGGTTGAACATGGCTTTGAATTCTCACTCTCCCCTTTCATATAAGGTAAAATAAATAAATAATAATATTGTCCATATGCGAATATTCAAGAAATAAATGGTGTTAAAGTTAAACTCATGGTTTAGTTTTACGTTAGATTTGGTGAGTTATTCAAGAAAAATAATGGTGACCTAGTCCATTCCCAGATGTTTCGTTTACTCAACAAATTTGATTAAGTTTTCTCCCAATGCAAGGTTCACGCATATGTCATGGGGTTGGGTTACATACAGGGGGTGCAACCTCCCTCCATGGAAGATGGAAAAAACACTCCCAACTCTTAAATTCTTCCATCGTACTTAATCAAGGAAAACTGTGTCTTGTTCTATGTAATAAAAATTATAATGAGCAACAATTGCTTGAAACATGGAGGGGACATGACAAGTTTTTAAAAATTAATTAGGACACATGTATGGTAGATACATGTATATTAATGAATGAATGAATTAATTATATATAACCTTTATTTTCAAATCTTATAAAAAAATCATGAATTAATTATATATTTATATATATATATATATATTTTATCTTCAAAGCTTATAAAATATTTTAATAACAAAAATATTATTAATTTGTTTTTAAATAATTGTTAAAAATTCTTTCAGAAGCATGTTAGATCCTAGCTACTAATTATATATATATATATATATATATGTGTGTGTGTGTGTGTGTGTGTGTGTGTGTGTGTGAAGTCTACCTAGATAATGAAAAAGGAATTGTAAAAAGTTAAACAGCTGGCTTGATGGGTGGTGGACTTCAAATCGTAAAAAGAGAAAATTTTGAAAGGAAGCACCTATCTATACATCTTTTGTTCACGTGGGTAGCTAGAGATAAATTAGCTCTTCACGTGTGATAGTTAAGGTGGACAAAACAACAAAAGGCTCATACAGAGAAGACAAGGAAAAATTGGTAAAGGGGGAAAACTATAAAAGAGAAATCGATCCAGGAACTGAAAAAGAAGAAGATCAGTATGAGAGGAGATCAGCGTGAGATTATTTTGGGCATAGGCCGTGTCCCAACTGTGTCCCCGCCATTTTCATTATTTTTCAAAAAATAAAAAAAGAAATAAAGGTTGGGACGTGCCTGCAGCCATGAACAATACATCTCTAGTGTCTCGTACATACGTACGTGTTGGTCACGGGCACGGCAGCCCAAATACCATATCCATGCATACTTCGTGGATAACATTAAACAACGTATGAGGTCTAAGAAATATCTTTGCACATAATGACAGTGTACTATTGCTACTACCAAAAAAATAGAAAACACTAGCACAGCACCATATGGCTAACAGGTTGAAATAAAACGTGGTATATTAACCAAGTAACCATTACCAAAACAATCACAGAGCTTGTCTTTTTTGGGTCTACAAGAGAGAGAGATATTATCTGGTGCAAAGTCATGGTTATCGAAGGCCTCGCATGAGAGATACAGAGAGCGAAGGGGAGCTAAGAATGACTTAGCCAATGGCCAAGCCAAAGCATATTGCTTTCACAGCAAATGTTGGCAAGTCATTCTTGGCTCAACTCCACTCTCTATCTCTTTATGCAAGACACGTAGACAAATTGCATTAATCTTCTATAAACTCTCGTATCTTTGTTACTCTATATTTTGCAACGTAATTGACATATATATAGGAAGAGATATATCCTTGGGGTTACACAACGTATTTTTGATTGGTTGTTGTGGGAATAGAATCTGGAAGATGACTGGGTGATGAGAATGTTGGGATATGATGCGTCAACTGGAATTTGTTCTTAGGATGAAAGTCATGATAAGATTTTGATACAAGTTAACAGGTCTGACCTAATCCTGTTGCACTCACTAGATAATTTCTAGATTCTATGTGCCTTTTGATAAGAGGGTTCCAAAATAGTTGACTATGAGAAAAAAATTCCCATATTCTTTACATATTTAACCTCCTCGCATTCAACTCTAACGTCTTTATTTGGATTATTGTGACGTACCTTATAATATTGTGTTACTCTGACATGGTTTAATAAAACATTTTTGTTGATTCAATTAGTGCAACTGGCTTGTTGGTTTCTCACGTTGGATTCTATAGTCCACAAAAACTACATTTCTTGGAAACTTCAGGAGAAAAATAATAACACACGTATGTGTGTGTGTCTATATATATATATATATATATATATATATATAGATTCAAGTTACACTTGATGTAACTCTAAGCAATGTTACACTACCCAATAACTTATTATTGAATTAATCTTGCATGCTAATTTTCATATTAATCAGATCTTGTTTACTATTTGATCCATAAACTCATCTTTTATGCATTGTTTTAAGCTACAAAAATTTGAATTTTAACAATTGATTGATTACATGACTATTAATCTTTGCTCACCTTAAAATTTTGTAAGTATAGAAAATATATGAAGATAATGTAATCTAACGGTAGATTTGTCAATATTCACATCTAATTAAAAAATATTGAGTGGTGTAATATTGCTTAAAGTTACACCAAGTGTAACTTGAACCCATCTTATATATATATATATATATATATATATATATATATAAGTTATAATTTTTCTCTTAAGTTAGAAATGTAGTTTTTGTGGACTCAAGAAATATATATATATATATATATATTGAGAAAACTTATTCAAATATTAACTATAGGAGGATTAAGTGTGCAATTCTTAGTAATCTATATATATTTCGTCTTGTTTTTCAATTGTATCCTAGACTTCGGTCCAATTGTCAATTTCCTTACTTGTTTTTCAATTAATCAGCCCTTTACTAAAAAGATTAATGAGACATTATTCTTACAAACGAAGAATTTGTCAATTCAGTAAAATAATGTATTCACTAAATATTGTACAATTACAAGGAAATAACAATGCACTAATCTTTTGTTTAACCTCAACCAAAACAAAAAAACAAAAAACAACTATGCATGCACTAACATCTAGTAGTAATGTACAAAAGAATTAAGTTATTACTTTTAAAGATAATGTACTAAATTTCTATAATTTATTGTTATATATGTAACCAATATTGGATTGATAACATTTCAGTATTCTTATAAGGAATATATGTTGCTAAGGATTTCGGCATATATTTGTAAATTTTTTTTGGTGTGCCCAAAAGCTTCCATATCAAGATTTTTTTCACCTATTTATATAGGCTATCCAATACATGTCTTTGTAAGTATAGATTACGGTCAATCCCACATTTATCAAACAATAGCTCTCCAAATACTAGTTAAATTTGTTCAAGACGAAGTGTAAATGGCAAGCCTAAAGCAATTTGTGGTGAAGTTTCTTATGATCATAATTGATAAGGCAAAAATGTATTGACCCCTTTGTAAATTAATTAATTACCCAAGTTAATTAATTAAGTCAATTGAACATGCAAAGCATGGAGGTACAAATAAATCACCAATTATAGTAAGTGCAGCGAAAAATAAATTTGATACAGGTAATTTGTTTACGAATGAGGAAAATCGCTGAGGCAAAACCCCACTAGGTGATTTTAAGGTCATCACTCCCAAGAATCCACTATTATTAATCACAAATAATTATAAGTATAAAGAATCTTACTAAACCCTTTGGCCTATCCTGAAATACCAACCTATAGTTGAACTCTTACCCCAATACTCAATTGGACTTGTATTGTGGCAGCAATCTTTCCATTCGATACACGAATTCTAGTACATGACTAACCAATGATGTACGGATCCCAGTACGTGACTAACTCCTTTGCACGAATCTCTAACTCCATAGCAACCCTTTGAATGATGTAGTTGATTTGCAACAGCTTCTCATAAAAACACCAATAAGATCTTCAATGATGATGTGAGAGACTAATTTGCTTAGTTACAGAACCCAACAGCGTATAAGAAATACAACAAGAACTCTTTTTTCTGTAAAAGGAGGCTAGGGTTTCAAAAAGAAAACCTTATGAAGCTCTCTAGGGTTAGGTTTTTCTTTTTCTACCTCTTTGTTTAAATAGGAGCTTAATGGGCTCTCCTATTCCAAATAGGTATACACAAATCTTGGGCTTTCTTAGTCTAATAAGGATTATACAAACCCATAAACAAATAACCTTTTAGAATAAAAACGTTGTTGGCTATAGTCTAAATCTCGTAAGATCGAAAGATCGAGATATGTGTCGAGCTTTAATAAATCTCGACAGATCGATCTTCTGTCGAAGAGGTATCGAGACTTGCAGATTGCACTCTTTTTGAGCAGTTCTTGAGTAATTTTCATGTCTCCTATGTAACTACTTATAATGATCATCTTGAACTTACTTAGATTTACCCAAATATAAGTAAAGTGTGTTTTGTCAAAGGATATGCCAATTACATAAAAATATGTCCCTTACAATAATTATGGGATTTGTATCTTTTATTGCAAGCACACAAGGGCAACCAAAATATTGTTACCATGATCCTTATATTTGCAACTCTTCTAATGTAGATGCACCAGAGTTTTAAGTTAAAATTTGTAGTGGCGTTCCACAAGATGAATAGGTTTCATTATAGACTTGATATTTGTATTAACATATAAAATGTATGAGTGAAGTATTTTAATATAGTGGTGTTCGTAGTGGTGTTCCAGAAGATGAATAAGTTTCATTATAAAATAAAGTTTAATTACAAATTTGGTTGTAATTTAATAATAATGCACTTCTGGCAATGCCTTATAATTTTTCTCTGCAAATAATATGATTAAATAATATGATTAAGAGTGTTACTTGAGACAAAAGAGAGTGACGTAGAGCCTAGGATAACTTGCTCTAAAGCCAAGAGAAGGCAAATTGCTTTCTTGATATATTAGCAAGTCATCCTTAGCTCAAATTCACTCACTGTCTCTTCATGCATGACCTAGATAAGCAGCAATGACTATTTGATATTTGTATTGTGCAATGTAGTTGAGGTATTTATAGGCAAACTTGAAGAATTTCACACAAAAGCTTCTAGCCTTCCACGTATACTTATGATTCAAAATTTTGATAGGTGGTTGTGAGAATAGAATCTAAAATTATAGTGCAATGTGAAAGAATTCTTGGGATACGAAATTTACCTTAATGGGAAATTATTCTAAGAATTTTAATTGTAAGAATCATGATAAGGTTATGACTCAAGTTCAAGAATATCTGAATACGAGGACACCAAAATTGGTTTCCTATCCTAGTTCCAAGGCATATTATACATGTACTTATTGATGCACAAGTAAACCTAGTTGTTAGTAAAAGCCTTAAAAAATGGAATCTAATTTTCTTTTTCTTCTGTTCTCCGCCAATGAATGCGAGCCTCGTTTCAATGAATGGAATATTTTTTTCTAGGATTGCTTACGGGATGGCCAAGGCATCAACTCATCACTCCACTTAGGGTAAATTCATTTTTAGTTTTGGAAAATCCGTATCCAAGATCTTATTTATTGAATTGAGTTGTATATTTTAGCGTCTACATGTGTGTTGAAGATTTACATTGAACACACAAGAAATTAACCCAAGATTTGGTCCTTGTAAACCTTTCAATATTAGTGAGGGCCTGCTATTTGTCTTTGCAATGATATACATCTTTATTGTTATTTTTGGAGTTGTTTTGCATAATTTCATTCTGATGAGTGTAAATTTGTAATAGTCGTCCAGGACAAAATTGGCCTATACCCTTTTCACACAAACTAAGCAGTATTTTGCTCCCTTTTTTAAACTAATCAGGGAAATGCCCCTCTTTTGAAAATCGATTTTCTAAAAATCGAATTTGGCCCTATAGCGGCGTTTTTAATAAGCCTATAGTGACGTTTTCAGGACCTATAGCGGCGTTTTATAACTCGATCTTTACAAAGTCGAGTTATAGGCAAAAAAAATGAAAAAAATTGCACATAACTTGATTTCATGAAGGTCGAGTTATAAAACGCCGCTATAGGTCTTGAAAACGTCACTATAGACTCCTTAAAACGCCACTATAAGGCTCCAAAATTTTTTTTTTTAAAACTTGATTTTGAGAAAATCGAGTTTCAAAAGAGGGGCATTTTCCTAATTAGTTTGAGAAAGCAGGCAAAATGCTGCTTAGTTTGTGTGAAAAGGGCATTTGCCCATTTTGTCCTAGTCGTCCATTAGACAGATGGATGAACTCATAAATGGCATTAAATACAGGTGATAGCTGAAGAGTAACGTATGAACTCCAATGAACAAATTATCGTTGAAGGCAATAAAAGCCTAATACTTGTGACCAATGTCTCCCTACCCATAAATGTGGATATTCATTAAAAGAATAAATACAAGAGGACTATGAAACCCACACAACAGGAAGAGAAAGGGTACCCATTTTCATACTCACAACTATTAGCCATTTTACTCCCTGATTGATTTTAGCAAGTGAATCTTTTCACTCCAATCTAGCTAACTTGACTATTGAAGGGACCTTGGCCAATACCACACCGATATTCTTTTTTATTATTCTTTTTTAAAATCCCTTTGTGGTCTTTCTTTGCAAAGTGAATAGCGGAGCAGCTTGTCATTGTCCATCTGTATAGACGAGAGCACAATTGATGATTTTTTGCATTATCACATTCTTACTTATTTGGTCCTAGATATCGAACTTTTGACAAAGTTTTGGTTCTATCCTAAGTCTTACTAAAGTCATTGGTAATATGAAATGCAATAAAATTAATGCTATATGTATGATGGATAAATATGAACATTAAACTACATAAACAATTTTAGTGGACTGATATCGCAATTGTGGCTGTGAGAATTAGCTATATGCTTGTAAATATATTTTTTTTATCTTAAAATAAATTCTAGTGAATATGAACCATGGTAAGAGGTCCACAATTTTAATTGATTTGTGAGTTGATCTAATTCCTTAAAGAGGAGATAATATTTATAAAAATTTCTCACCCATCATAATTTGAATATTTTTAGAAAATTTAGACTTTGATTGATTTCTTCTAATCCAAATTAGCCAACTTGATTAATAAAATCGATTATGCAATGGATTCTAATTTAGTGAACAGTGGGCACAATCATATCATGATTAAATAATGTATTCGAAAATAAATTTGATACGGTGATATGATGGTTATGAAAGGAGATAGTGATATGAAAACCGTTCATGGGTTTATCGATCACCACCAAACGGAAGCATTCAAAAGAGTAGAATGGAAGTACAACAATAAGAATACAACTCAATCCTAGAAATACTACTCAAAGTAGAATTTACTCACGTGGCCACACACAGCTCTAAACTAGTTTAAATCTTCTACTTTGTGAATATTTACAATGCACAAAGACCCAATCTATGTTTAACACTACAATAACAACTTGATTGGTGAAGGTTTCTCCTACAACTTCATTATAAATACCTCAAGATCTTCAATACGATGTCGAAGATGATGTTTGGAACAAAACGCTCGGCAGACACAGTTGCAACAATATCTCCTCTTCTCTCTATGTTTTCTTTGTCATTATGATGACCTAAGATGAACTTTTGTACTTTCTGGAACCTTATGGCATGAATCCCATGGCCAAGGTCATCATAGGCCTAATCTGAGAACTCAATTTTCTCAAGGTTCAACCAATCGACCGGTGTTGAGGCATGGATCGCACATGCTATTATGAACTTCGATCAATCGAGCTTTAGTTGAGGAAACTAGCAAACTTGATAACTTCTTGAGTAATTCTTAAGTATCTTCTTATGATTTAGAATGTGATATTCAATTAGTTAACAAGAAATTAAGGCAGTGTTTGATACGGGGTATTGTTTTATAATTCCTGGGAATGTTGAAAAATTCCCACATTTGGTTGCAAAACATATAAGGAATTATATGCTAGGGATTTCTGAATTCCCACTCTACCCCCTTCTTGTAAAAATATGGATTTCCTTTGAAATTGGTGGGTATTAAGATTCCCAAGCTTAAAAGAAATTACATTTTTTATAAATTGAAAATTTTACCATTTCCCCTTATTGTTTAGCTAATGAAAATAAAACATAAAACAAATCATCAATAACTTCTTCTTCTTTTTTATTTTTTTATTTTTATTTTTATCTTCTCCCACCACAACAACATAAATGCTAAAATAAAATAAAGTACTTCTATTTGGGACTGGTTAGATACTAAAATAAAATAAAATATTTATTTTATAATTAAAAAATATATTTATTTTTATAATCAAAACATGATGTTATGATTTCCATAGAGAACACAATTTCAAATAGTTAGTTTTGTATTATACATGCCATTTTGAAATGCTAGGCTATCGTTTTAATGAATTTGTTATTGTAGGGGGAGAAATTGCATCAGTCCCCTGCAAGCCATTTGTCCTCTTTGGAGAGCCAGGCCCGCAAAGATTTGTTCTGAAGGGGTGGGAGCGAGTCCCACATCGCCTAAAGAAGCGCCCCTTCAGAACAAATCCTTGCGGGCCTGGCTCTCCAAAGAGGACAAATGGCTTGCAAGGGCCTGGCTCCCCAAATGTCCATGTGTATTTAAGTGAGATTTCTTTTCTCACAACTCTAGACATATATAAGGATTATTTTAAGGGCTGTCCCAAGTGATGCAAGGTGATGCAACTTGATGTAAAGTCATTGTGCATGCAAATTGTGAGTGGAGACAGAATTTGCCATAGTTCTTCATATTCTCTCTAGAAGCTACTGCGTCTTTGCGCCAAGGGTTCTATGACCAATGAGTTTCGTGATCTTTATTATTGGATGAACTGAAAAACTTTGCAGTCAACATTTTTCTTAAGTTGGTGTGTTAGTTACGTACTGAGATTCGTGCATCATTGGTTAGTCATATACTGGGATTCGTGCATTGAATTGAGATATTGCCGCTACATTACAAGTTCAATTGGGTATTGGGGTAAGGGTTCAATTGTAGGTTGGTATTAGGTACTGGGATTCTTTTTACTTGTAACTGTTTGTTTTGATAATAGTGGATTCACGGGAGTGGTGACCTTAAATTCACCCGGTGGGGTTTTGCCTCGGTGGTTTTCTCCATTCATAAATAAATCACCTGTGTCAAATTTATTTTCCGCTGCATTTAACTTACTGGTGATTTGTTTGTGCTATCACGCTTATTGCATGTAATTGAATCTAATTAATTCACTTGACTAATTAATTAATTAATTTTATCAAAGGAGTTAATTAATTAATTTGTTTGAATATAATTTTAAAAATTACAAAAAAAATATATTCATAGGCCCCCCCTTGAGAATTTGCTCTCTCAGAATTTAGAATGGGCTACTCAAAATTTTAATCTAATCTAGTAAACTTTTAATCGAAAATTCTAACTTGGCAAAAAGAAAAAAAAAAAAAATTCCACCATCTGGCCCATTAATTAGCCCACGTTCCTCCAAAACCGGCAAAAATTAAAAATTAACATCATTTATCAAACAATATAATTAGTAGGCACTGTTTTTAAACTATATTTTTTACTAGCATCTCCAGTCTAAGAGGGTCGATTTTGGGCTATAAATCGAGTCTTAAAGACTCGATTTTAGTGTTCTGATTATGTCTGATGTGGCATTTTTTCCACGTGCGCATCCACATGAAAATCGAGTCTTAGAGACTCGATTTTCAACCTAGCACACCCTTTACACCTTCTCATTAGAGAAGAACCCAGCACAGAGAAAGAAAATCAGAGAAGAACCCAGCACAGAGAAGAAAGAGAGAGGAAAAAAAAAACACCCACCTACAACGCGCATAGCCTTTACACAAGAAATAGAGAAAAAAAAAAAAAAAACGCAGAAACAAAACCCAGAAACAGAAGGTGAAGAATGAGAGGAAAAAAAAAACCCCCAAAAATAGAAGGTGAAGAATGGCTGTGAAGAATGAGAGAAAAAAAAAAAAAAAAAAAAAAAAAACTCCAGATCGCCATGGCTTCAGACCAACGTCGATGGCTTCAGCTCGGCGTGGGCCTGGCCGTTGGTGGTTTTCATTGCTCATGGCTAGGGGTCGGGTTTAGATCGCCGTCGAAAATCAAGTCAGAGTGGGTGGCTTCAGATCGGCGTTGGCCGTGTGTGGTCGTGGGGCGTGGGTGGCCGTCGGTGGTCGTCGGTGGTCGTGGCTAGCTGTGGGTCGCCGTGGGTTGAAGGTGTAAAGGTTGTCCTCTTCGTGGGTCGCTGTGGGTTGAAGGTGATCGGTGGTTTTGATGGGTGGGTGGCTGGGTGGGCATGGAATCGTTGAAGAAAAAGATAAGGAAGAAGAAGATGATGAGGATGGAGATGGGTATAACCTTTGTTCTTTATCTTCATTTTTCTTTGCTTTGCTTCAGGAAAAAAAATTGTATTTTTTTTTTCCTCTCTCTTTTCTTTTGGTTTTGGATGTGGAGGAAGACAAATGGTTAAAGTTATTTTGTGGATGTGTTATCTGATACAGAAGCGAGAAAGAAAGAGATAGAGAAGAAAATATAGAGGGTGTGTTTTTCATTTTATAAATCGAGTGTTAGAGACTCGATTTCCATGTAAATGCTACATAGAAAAAACGCCACATCCGACATAATCAGACCATGGAAATCAAGTCTCAAAGACTCGATTTATAGGCTCTAAATCGAGCTTTTTAGACTCGAGATGCTAGTAAAAAATATAGTTTGAAAATTGTGTCTACTAATTATATTGTTTGAAAAACAATGTTAATTCCCAATTTTGGCCTCCAAAACCCCTCATTCACCTTCAATAAATTCCGAATTAACAGCGCGCGTGCGCGCACACACACACACAAAAGAAGTGAAAACAAACAAATTAGTATACCGTGTACTGTCCCAATTGCGCCGCTTACCATGCCAGTCCACCACGCCGCCAGTGTTCTTAACGGGAGTTCATAAC
This sequence comes from Lithocarpus polystachyus, assembly GCA_033629205.1. Lineage (NCBI taxonomy): Eukaryota > Viridiplantae > Streptophyta > Magnoliopsida > Fagales > Fagaceae > Lithocarpus > Lithocarpus polystachyus. The sequence goes on from CM066172.1 coordinate 6,368,211, forward strand.
GCCATTCCTCAGCGGCACCACTGGTACAACAGTCATTTTTTGTAATAACTACTAAACATTGCTATCTTCTGTGAAGCAGTTTACTTTTGACCAACTAGTAAACTTCTAGACTTGTATCTAATGTTGGATTGACAACATATTTAGTTTCTCTTTAAGGAATGAACGCTGATAAGGTTTTCAACATATATTTCTAAATTTTTTTGGGTGGGTGTGATCTAAAATTTTCCATATCAAGATTTATTTTCACCTATTTACATTCGCTCCCAATACATGTGTTTGCAAGTACTGTGTAAGTGTAGCTTAGGGCCAATTCTACAATTGTCTAACAAAAGCTCTCCAAATACTAGTTAATGAAGTTCAAGACTAAATGTAAATAGAAGAATGGTTATGTTAATGGCTAGTATATATACCATTTCCAAAAACAATCACAGAGCTCATCTTTTTGTCTCTTTGAGCTAGAGAAAGAGATATAATCTGGTGTAAAGTCATGATTGACGAGGGCCTCAAATGAGAGATGCAGAGAGCGAAGGAGAGTCAAGAAGTCATGATTATCGAGGGCCTCATATGAGAGATGCAGAGAGCGAAGAAGAGTAAAGAATGACTTACACAGCATATTGCTTTCACAGCAAATGTTGGCAAGTCATTCTTGGCTCAACTCCACTCTCTATCTCTTCATGCAAGACACAAAGAGAAATTGCATTAATCTTCTATATACCACTTTCATATCTTTGTTACTTTATATTTTGCAGCGTAATTGACATATATATAGGCAGAGATATATCCTTGGGGTTGCACATCGTATTATGGATTAGTTGTTGTGGGAATAGAATCTGGAAAATTACTATGTGATGAGAATGTTGGGAGATGATGGCAACGGGAATTTGTTCTTAGAATGAAAGTCCTGATAAGATTTTGATACAAGTTAACATCTCTATGGGTAACATGTTGGATTTCTGACCAAATTCTGTTGCACTCACTGCATAATTTCTAGATTCTATGTACCTTTTGATAAGAGGGTCCCGAAATAATTGACTATGAGAAACAAATTCTCCTCTTCTTTTACATCTTTAACCTCCTCGAATTCAACTCTAACGTCCCTATTTGGATTATTGTGACGTACCTACTGATATTGTGTTACTCTGGAATGCTTTAATAAAACATTTTTGTTTATTTAATTAGTGCAACTGGCGTGTTGCTTGTTTCTCACGTTGAATTCTAGACCCTTACCTCGTGGGCTCACACCATGTCATAAACATGGTGTTGAAATTTGGGAGATGCTTCATGAAAAGTGTTTGTTTGTTTAGACCACTTAAAACAGATTGTTTAAATAATTAATTAACTAGATTGACACTAAGGTTTATTATTCAGATAGGTTAAACAATAATAAATCATATCTTGCAAAGTAACGGAAAATAAAGAACATCACAATATGATGACCAAGAAAAACCAATAAAACGAATAATTTCAAGGTAAAAACTTGAGAAGGATTTGACCTAGCTATCCTTAAGATAAAACAAATCCACTATAGAGAATCAAAGTTTTTACAGTAAGATTTAACCCTATATTTATTGTTACCAGCAGTAGTAACTTACTGACACGACCACGTGCAAGCTCCGAATCCACGGACTTTTTCTCTTTTAGATTAGCAGCACACAAGCACCCACGCTTATGACTTTGAGATCCTACTCGAAGGTTTAGCAACACAAACTCTTCAGTTTGTAACTCCAAAACCACCCTTGAATGTTTAGATCATCAGCAATTGTTGATCTTGTTGCAGCAACTTCAGATCTACCAAATCTAATGATGTGAGAATGATTTCTGGTAGTGACTTTGAAAGAGGAAGTCACAATACCTTTTAGATCTCACAAGAGCACCTCTAAAGTCCTCCAAAAGTCTTCAAAATGTGGCTAGGGTTTTCATTTTATATGTACGAGTGTTGGACTGAAAACCTAAACATTTTTACGGGCTTGGGCCTGTGTAAAATTCTGCAAAAATTATTTTTCTACGATATTCGATCAGTCGAGCCTCATCCTTCAATCGGTCAAGCTTCACAGAAAAATAATTCTTTTTCCTGTAGCTTGTAGATTCTTGAGTCTTGACATGAACATCTTTGAGCAAAGTCTAACACCTATCCTAGACATGTTTTTATTCTTGGTTTGCCAACACGTACAAGTTGAAATTCTAAAAATTTAATTATAAATCTTTAGAACCTAACAACCTTCCCCTTTGGCAATCCATGACAAAACACACTTAAAAAAGAATTGCTCAATTCATGAATTAGCCCAACTTACACATTGTTGCCCAAATACAATTCCATCACAATCCACTAACTATTAGTTGCTAGAATAGACAGCAAATGAGAAGGAATTAACTTGTAAATTCCTAAAACACTCAAAACAAACCATAAATGCATGTGTGAAAATTACAGTATAAATCCAAAGTATAAAAACTGAACTTGAATTCACAAAACATAAGAGATAGATAGAATATCAAATGAATAAACATCAAATTAGCTATCATAGTCAATGAACCAACAATGTTTGTAAAACAAGAACAATAAAAGTGAATATACATCAAAATCAATGAGAATAAAAATACACATCAAAATCTCTCATCAATAACTAAAACTACTCCCCTTGAATACAAAATCTCTCTCTACTCTCCCCCTAAGTACAAGAACCTATCCTAAATCCTACTCCCCATTTTTTGTTACACATTGCCAAAGGCAACCATCAAGGATCAGAGAGTGGAGGAGGTGGAAAAGCACTCCTATACTCGGTGAAATCTGCTATTAAGGCAGCAACCTTAGTGAGTAGCTCATCAATAAGTTGTTCATGAGCCACCTGAGTAGTCATAAAAGTCTCCATCATGGTACGGAGCAGTGAAGTCATTACCGTACCATACCGGCCGGTACGGCCGGAATTTTTCTTACCGGTCGGTGAACCGGTACAAAAATACTTACGTTTTGTTCCGCTTCAAATTTCGGCCGATACCGGACTGTACCGGCTTTACCGGCGAAAATCGGATGTTTCGGCCGGTAAACTTGATTCGGGCCGGTAAAGAAAAAACCAGAAAAACAAGAGAAAAAAGCCAAGAAAATGTTACCGCTTTCAGCCTTGCAACCTTCTCTGTTTTGCCTTCTTGCACTGTTTTAGTTTTACAGCCTTCTTCTTACCTCTGCTTCTTCTTCTTCTCCTCTGCTTTTTATGTTTTTCTTGTGGCTGTACTGAAGATCCGGTTGGAAGGCAATGTTTATTTGCTTCTTGTTTTGTACGCTGACCGGTGTTCTTTTCAATGCAAAAATTAAAAAATATATATTAAAAGTGTTTTTGTAGGACACGTGGTTGATGGGAGGAAGTTAGGAGTTTGAAAAAAAGCTTTGGCTTTTGCCTTTTGCCTTTTTCAACGTGAATGCCAGCTAGTTTTTTTGAAATTTAAAATTTAAGTTTTTTTTCTTTATTTTTTTAGTTGGTTGAATTGTACTCATATGATATCATATGATATGACATTTCCACTTGTTGTTTAAGAATCAAGCCTTTGTTTTTTTTTTTTTTTTTTTTTTTTTACTTTTAATATATTTTTCATTATAAAACTACAAATTTTTTTAAGAATTAATCCAACGTGAAAAAAAAAAAGATCTATATTTTTTTTATGAACAAAAAGAGATCTATATATGTACTTAAATATCTATATTATTATTATAATTTTACAATTACAATGTTGGGTTGGATTAAAACGTAATATTTTATATAATATATAAAATAGCGGTAAATCCGAAACGGTATACCGGTATTGACCGGTATCCGAAATATATCGTACCGATGGCCAAACCGGTACAGCCTCCGGTACGGTATTGACTTCCTTGGTACGGAGTGAGAGAGGAGGGGTAACTATAGGATCATCAGTATCATCATCACCAGCAGGATCCACAGCTGCAGTAGGATCCACATGAACCTCCTTAGTAGCAGGCTGATCACTAGAGGTAGGAGCTGCAGTAGAAGCCTTACCTCTTGGTCTCTTTGAAGTCCTAGTGCTTGGTTCAGCACTCTTCGTCTGAGTTTGTCGCTGTTTGAGAAAAGTGGCTCCTATAGGGGCAATGATATGAACTAATTCTAGAGCAGGAAAGTCTTCTAACCTTAGAAAGTTCAATACCCTATATATAAATATAGGAAAGAACAGCTTTTGTGCTTTAGATTTACTCCTATAAATCTCAACAATGGTTTGAATGAATAGGGAAGGAAACACATGGACCCATCTGTGATAAAAGCATAAAGGAAAGCACATCTGTCTAAAGGAATGGTGTGAATGTGAGAGAGAAGATGTTATGACAGGCTATCCTTAAGTAAAGATAGTTAAGTTCAATAAACTCACTTGAGTTTATCCTTGGTTCAGATCCCCAAGTTACTAATTTTCCATAGAGTAAAGACATCACATCATCTATAGGGGGATGAGGAGACTCAGTGTATGGATATGTGGGTCTACGAACTAAAGGTACACCTAGAGCTTCAAAAATTACACATTTTGTTATCCTAAACTCTTTACCTCTAATCCAAGTAGTCAAATAATGACCACCTATATCCTCAGAATAAACAGAGAGATTTGAGTATAGAATTCTCTGATCAAGGCAGCAGGAGGGGAAAAAATTAATAGAAATAATTACAAATACATTTAACAAACATTAATAGAAATAACTAAAAATATATATGTACAGCAACACTTGGGAACTTAATTAATACGAGTGAAATTTTATTGGCTTAAGAACCAGTCGTTGGAAAATTTCATTTGTTTCTGATTCTTTCTACGTATAATTTATATTTGAAACAAAATTCGTTTGTATTTGAGCTTGTTATTCTTATTTTGTAATTTTCTTTGGCTTTCTTCTTTTCTTTTTTAATTGACACATAAATTCATTATAGATAGTGTTTTAGAACCTTTCTTTGCAACACATCGATCATAACAGCCAAACGACAGTGTGTGTCTATGTAAGCATCAGCCAAGGTAGAATTTATCAAAACCAGACTTTATAAGCTCCAAAAGATTAGAAGACTTTGCATAATTGTTATTAGAATAACAACCAGTGTGTGTGTGAGCGGGCTGTTGTTATAGCCTTGTCTAAGTCACGGTTCTTTGGTGAACTTAGGATTGGCTCACGATTAGGAGTGTTGTTTGAGACAAAGATAGTGAATTAGAGCCCGGGACAACCTGCTCAGAGGCCAAGAAAGGCAAATTGCTTGCTGCATATATGGGCAACTGGGCAAGTCATCCTTGGCTCAAATTCACTCGCTGTCTCTTCAATCTTCATGCACGACGCTTAGATAAGCTGCAATGACTATTTGATATTTGAATTATGCAATGCGGTTGAGGTATTTATAGGCAAACTCAAATAATTATAGAAAAGATTCTAGCCTTCCACTTAGACTTCTCACTCAAATTTTAATTGGTGGTTGTGAGAATAGAATCTCAAATTTATAGTGCAACGTGATAACATTCTTGGCATGCGAGATTCACGTTAAATGGGAATTTATTCTTAGAATTTTAATTATGAGAACCATGATAAGGTTATTACGAACTTTAAGAATCTACAAGGACACCAAGATTGATTTCTTGTCCCAGTTCCGAGGCGTTGTAAAGCCTTTAAAAGTAAAATCTAGTAGCATGCCAAGAATGCTATCACGTTGTACCACTTCATCCATCTCCAACGGAAATCCAGTAGCATCTCTGCTTAGTTTCCCAAGTACACGACGTAGATGAGGCATATTGTAATACCCCTCCCTCCTAGAATGTACCCGGAAAAAAAGAGGATATGCTACATGAAATCCGTGAGAGGTGACAATTTAAGCGATAAGCAGTTAACCACAACATAGATATATGCATTAATTAATGCAACGAGATTTCTAAATATTTATGAATTGTCCAAACAAGAAAATTAAGAAGAGCCTTGTCGGAATAAATTACACTAATCCAACGAGTTTTTATAAGACAGGTCTAAACTTGTACACATGAATGAAACATATTCCTTTTCTATTATATATACTTTAATAAACAAAAAAATATACACAAAATAATCAACATTCCTAATATCAACTTAAACTACCTTATAGCACCATGCTCCAACTCAATGACCCACCACAACATCAAACAAATATATATTTAAATAATCAAACAAATATACACCAAATAATCAACACTCCTAATATCAACTTAAACTACCTTATAGCTCCATGCTCCAACTCAGCAACCTACCACAACATCAAGCATCATCAATTTCGTTATATAACTTTACAAATATTTAAGTACATAGTACTTACTATATATACTGTAAGTTCGTTTAGACCCCTTAAACCCAACAGATTAACCTAGAGAATTAGCCAAGTGATTAACTTAGGTAATTTAAACAGGTCTAGGTTAACACAAATAATCATAAACAATAAAACAACGGAAAATAAAGAACACAAAGATATGATGACCCAGGTAAACCAAAACTGTAAAAAACCTGGGGAGGATTTAACCTAACTATCCTCAAGGTAAAACTGAATTCACTATGAAAGAATTGAAGTTTACACAATAAGACTTGTAAACACCTCTAGATCTAACAAATAGATTCACAAACACAGCAAAACAGAACTCTAAAAACGTGGTTAGAGTTTTTCCTTATATACTTAGGGCAAACATGAAACCCTATACATTAAATGGGCTAGGGTTGAGTTGGAAAAATTCTGCAGAAAAACAATCTGCACGACTTTCGATCGATTGAGTCTAATTTTCGATCGATCGAGTCAGGCAGAAAGTGCACAGTAATTCTGCATAAAACTCGATTCCAACTTTATACAAAAAGCCATACTTTGAGCAAGTCTAACACACAACTTAAAGAATGTTTTGATCATGGTTTGCCAACATTACAAATTGAAGTTCTAATACATTAGTTCCTAATTCTTAGAACCTAACATATACTCAAACAGATTGCACAAGCCTTAATTTTTTGGGATTTATAGGAGAAGAAAAAGAATTTGGTCACCAATGATAATAATTGTTTTTTATATTGGGCGATGAAATTAGTGTTTAATCACCTATTGTTCATATTTGGCAATGAATATTTTTGTCTCACTAGATCCCACTTTGTGCAACAAAATATTCCATTGTCGTAGACATCCAGCCTAAAAATCTCTTTGGTGCTAGATTTTAAAGAATTTTTGTTGCCATTTGTAATATCTTAAGCGACGAAAACATGATTTCCTCATCATTGTTAAGCATTTTTTAATATTTGGTGACGACTTTTTTATTTCCTCATTGAATGTTGCTATTTGGCGGTCAAATGTTTTTTCCTCACTAGATTTCGTCACCATAGGCCAAGTTTGTTGTACTATATGTTTATACTTTTGTATTGTAAACTTCCTGATATTGCGAAAATCTGAAGAAAGCATACACGATACTCTCTTTGATGGAATTAAAACTAAACTGTTAGTTTTCAAACATATAAATATGAAAGAAATAAAACCCCAGGACGATTAGGAAATCATCCGAAACCCTAATTTGCACAAATCGCAAGATTAGGTGGCAAAATACAGAATTTTACCAAAAAAAAAAAAAAAAAAAAAAAACTAAAATTGAGTTAAATGCAAAATCATAAACTATTGATTTTAAGAGTCATCTCAAAACAAGCGAAACCTTATTTTGACTTTTGAGCTAATTAAAGTTATTAAGGAAACAAAAATGACTAAAAATGACAAAATCACTATTTTAGGGGACTAAAGACCATTTTTTTTAGAGTGCCAAATTTGATACAATTCCAACTCCGTCGCCCAAATGATTTGTACTAGTGCTTTTTTGCCCTGTGCGATTTCAAGTGTCCTTGATGGTCCAGGAAAGTCATAGCGGTTTGTTCTACATCACTTCCATTCTACTATAGTAAATTCTTCAAGTTGGTTGTGGCCCTTCAAACCACTCATTCTTCTCTTTCTTGTTAGATTTCCCATCGTAACCATATTGTTTGTGTCAAATTTATTTTCCATTGCATGCACTTTGTTTTTCTAAGATATGGTTGTGCCAACTATGAACTCAATTAGACCATTGCATAAGTTGACTAGTTAATCAATTTGAATAATTGATTAAAATGAATTTGCATCTAAATTTTTCCCAGCAGACTCGAAGCGGAGAAAAATCGTGTCCACTGCTTAGAGTATCAAAATTTCAGATTAATTGGTGAGTTTCAGTAGCTAATGTTGAGATTTGTATAATCCATTTTGATTTTATAACTTTCCTCTAAATCTAGTGTACTTTAATTTCATGAGCTTGGTACGTACCTTAATTAAGTCTCTTTAATTTTTTTTTCTTTAGTTGCTAATTTGTATAATTCACATAAACTTTCCGCACAAAATTTATATATGATACATATATTTAATTAATAAGTATTTGTAAATTCAAAGTCAAATAAGAGAATTTATACGAAAAAAAGTACCAAATTTAATTATCAACTCTATTTTAATTAGCATTTGTCTGTTGTTGGATTGTTTCATCCAAAAAGATGGTGTCTTCTAATTTTTTTTTTTTTTTTAATAATTATATAGTTACAACGGAGAGAGAAGATTTGAATTTAGATAGTTATTAGATATCATGGAATATCTCAAGAGATGCCAACTAGTTGATTAGCTACGAATTATTGACGACTTCTAATTACTTTAAACTAATATAGTTAACATTGTAAAATTCTAGAAGCTATACAATCCAACGGTAATGGAACTGAGATTGAATGCGTAAACAACAAACAGGATCAAGCAAGAACAGTAAGAACAATTGTGAAAACAAAGAGAGTTTGAGAGAGAAATCAAAGACAGAATTATATCACTGTATCTCTTGCTCGAATAATGAATACAATGAACTCTCAATATATGCCCTCTGATCTCACTTTTTACAGAATAAAATATATGGATCAAACTCTAACCACTTTTCTTGCTTCTCCGCTAACAAACTTTTGGACTGTATCAAACTTTGAAACCAACAGCTCTTTGAGAACGATATCGTTTGCTACATTTGCTTTGGCACTTAAACTAAACGTCATCGTTGGGGCGAGAAAGCTGGAAACACGCGCGGGTTAGTTTGCAAATATAAATGGCAGCATTTTAAGCTTCTTGTCAGTTGACTAGCTGAAACGATGTCGTTTATTTCTTCCATTTTAACAAATATTTTTTGTAACTTTAAAACCCAAATTAGAACATATATACTAGAACGTTGACTTAAGAAAAATGTGAGATTTAAAAACTTACGAGGAAACGTCACAGGAAGTTTATTTATACACAGACATTAAATTGTGTTATATATTTATTTGACAAACATTAAATTGAAAAAACTACTATTAAATATATACAGGAACTCTTGAGAACTTAATTAATACGAGTAAATCTTTTTGGCTTTAGAACCCTTTGCTGGGTAAAATTGCATTTGTTTTAGTTGTTTCTACGTATAATTTATATTTGAAATAAAAATTCGTTTGTAATTGAGCTTGTTATTCTTATTATGTAATTTTCATTGGCTTTATCTCTTCTTTTTTTCTTTTCTTAATTGACACAAAATTTTTTCTCAAAAAAAAAAAAAAAAAAATTGACACAAATTCATTATAGATTGTGTTTTAGAACCTTTCTTTGCAACACATCGATCATAACAGCCAAACGAAAGTATGTGTATGTAAGCATCAGCCAAGGTAGAATCTATCATAACCAGACTTTATAAGCTCCATAAGACTAGAAGACTGCATAATTTTCATTAAAATAACAACTACTGTGTGTGTGAGGGCACTGTTCTATGGTGTACTTAGGATTGGCACACGATTGGGAGTGTTGCTTGAGACAAAAGAGAGTGAACTAGAGACAAGGACAACTTGCCCATAAGCCGAGAGAAGGCAAATTGCTTGCTGCATATATGGGCAAGTCATCCTTGGCTCAAATTCACTCGCTGTCTCTTCAATCTTCATGCATGACGCTTAGATAAGCAGCATTAACTATTTGATATTTGCATTATGCATTGCAGTTGAGGTATTTATAGGGAAACTTAAATAATTTCAGAAAAGCTTCAAGCCTTCCACATAGACTTCTCATTCAAAATTTTGATTGGTGGTTGTGAGAATAGAATCTTAAATTATTGTGCAACGTGACAGCATTCTTGGCATGACAAATTTACTTTAAATGGGAATTTATTCTTAGAATTTTAATTGTGAGCATCATAATATGGAGAAATTATAAGGTCCACATGGTAGACAAGTGACATGGTCCATCATTCCATTAAAAGACTTACATTTGTTTAAAATTGTTAAGTTGAAAATTTTTTTAAAACACTGACTCAGCAATTTTAAACAAGTGAGAGTTTTTAAGTGGAATAGTGGACAAATGACGTGGTCCACCAAATGACTGTATAATTTCTCCGTAATATGGCTATGACTCAACCTCAAGAATCTACAAAGACACCAACATTGGTTTCCTATCCTAGTTTCAAGGCATTCATTTCCTGTCATAAATTCAAGTTTGTAGTTAGTCATGGAACTGGGTAGTTCATATAATTAGACCATAACATATCTATTATGGTGATTTTTCTTGATCATGAAAATTGAGACTTTTAATTGATATATTGAACTAGACCGCTGTAAGTCATTGTTCTATAAACTACCATCACTTGAACAAAAGATCCTCACTTCTTCTAAATGTAAATAAAGGTCTCTCTTAGGGATGGCAATTTTGCCCCGCCCCGCTTGACCCGCTCCTCCCCCGCTTCGCCCCGCGCGGGTTTTCCCCGCCCCGCAAAGGTGGTGGGGCGGGGATGGGGTGAGATTTTAGCCCCGCACCACGGGGCGGGGCGGGGATGGGTTTAAACTTTTTAGACCCGCCCCGCCCCATCCTCGCCCCTCCCACATTGATAAGGGTTGAATTGTAAATTTTTCATACTCTAAAATCCTACTATTTAAACAAATATATTATCAACTTATTTAATTCTACCTAACATGGTTCTATGCCTCTCTTTTCTATCTAGCAAAGTTGGAAATAAGGTACCAATTTTAATGTTTTCTTTTGTCTTTATTAGAAACAAATTTATATTCCATTGAATCATTGATTTTGTACTATGAGATTTTTGTTTTTATTGTGATATTGTCTTGTTAAACACTTGGATAATATTATTTAGTTTTTGCTAAAAATTAGTTTGATTTGATGGGATGAATTTATTTGTAATTTCAAGTATATTTTTATTAATGAAATATGTTTTAATTAAAAAAAATGTAATAGTTGTGAACAAATCAACAAGAAGTAAAGTTTTGCGGGGTGGGGCGGGGCTTCGCGGGGCCCCAAGGGACGGGGATGGGGCGATAAAATTTTCCCCATCATGCGGGGCGGGGCGGGGATGAGGTAAGACAAAACTATGCGGGGCGGGGATGAAGACCCCATCCTTCGGCCCCGCCCCGCCCCATTGCCATCCCTCTCTCTAAGTTATTTCTCAAAAAAAAAAAAAAAAAAAAACAAAACAAAACAAAACAAAGACTAGTGTAAGAAGTTCAAGAGTAAATGCAAATGGCAGGCTCAAAGATATTTGTGGGAAAGTTTCGTATGATCGTAATTATGGTATTTGTAGCTTCTACTCGGATCGATGACACTATCTAGCTCTTTCCATGGGATGAGCCAGGGTTTGAATTTCCTCACTCTCCCTTTTCGTGAAAAAAAAACCCTCCGAGGGTTTTTTTTTTTTTTTTTTTTGGTTGATATATTGTTGATATCCTACTCTCATCAGTGAGAAGAAAACTCAAGAAATAAATGGTGTTAAAATCATTGATTAGTAGATTGGATGAGTTACTTCATCTATTTCACATTGTCCAAATTCTTGATATCAAAAACACTCTCATACTCAAATCTTTTCTTGATCCATTTCCAGATGCTTCAATTATGAACATGTTCGACTCGGACGAAAGGAAAAAGAAAAGCAAATTGGATTTTAAGAAATAAGGGGGCTGTTAATTTTACTAATTTCTGATTATATACATATATATATATATATATATATAGAGAGAGAGAGAGAGAGAGAGAGAGAGAGAGAGAGAGATCCCCTAAACTCATTAGTTAGTTGTTTCTAACTCATATAGCACAGAAAGAAAACTGCAAAATGATTTTCAGGAATTAAGGCTTGGAGATTCTTGTGGTAAGCACGTTAATAATCCCATTAATTTTACTTTTGATCTAATTGTTTAAAATCATTAGACATGTGCACTCATTATGTTTTAATGGGAAATCTTATGTGAAGATATAGTTTTTCATATTTTCCTGTGTTTCATATATATAGCCCAGAGAGAATAACATAACAATTTTATAGAAATAAGGCTGACACTCTTGAGGTAAGCACATTAGAAATCCCATTTTATGAGTGATCTAATGGTTTAAAATATTAGACCCTAGGATTGAATTGATTTTTGTTGATATTTTTGGAATTATTAATTAGTAGACGACCATTTCAAAGGGAATCTTATTGAATGCATTAGCCAAGTTAGAACCTATCAAAACCAGACTTTATAAGCTCCATAAGACTAGAACATGTGTGCGCTTAGGATTGGCTCACAATCGAGAGTATCGCTTTAGACAAAACAGAGTGAAGTAGAGCCCAGGAGAACTTGCTCGGAAGCCAATAGAAAGCAAATTGCTTGCTGCATATATGAGCAAGTCATCCTTGGCTTAAATGCACTCATTGTCTCTTCATGCATGATGCTTAGATAAGCAGCACTGACTATTTGTTATTTGAATTATGCAATGCGGTAGAAGTATTTACAGGAAAACTTAAAGAATTTCAGAAAAGCTTCTAGCCTTCCACATTGACTTCTCATTCAAAATTTGGATTGGTGGTTGTGAGAATAGAATCTAAAATTATAGTCAACGTGATAGCATCCTTGGGATACGAAATTTATGTTCATGGGAATTTATTCTTAGAATTTTAATTGTGAGAATCATGATAAGGCTATGACTCAAGTTCAAGAATCTTCAAGGACACCATGATTGTTTTCCTGTCCCAGTTCATGATAAGGCATTGTACATGTAGTTATTTATGCACCAGTAGCCCTAGTTGATAGTAAAATCCTTAAAAAGTAGAATCTAATCTTCTTTTTCTTCTATTCCCCCCCCCCCCCAACAATAAATGCAATTCTGTTGTCAATGGATGGAATATTGTTACTAGGATTTCTTTCGGGATTGCCATCCTCAAGGTTGCATCAACTTGTCAATTGACTTTGTTAGGGTCAATTCATTAATAGGTCGGCAAACCCATATCCAAAATCCTATTTATGTAATTGAGTAGTAAATTTTAGTGTCTAAATGTGTGTATTGAAAATCTATATTGAAGACAGTAAAAATCAGCTTAAGATTTGCTTAAGAAGTCAAATTTGCATCAATTGTAACTGGATAAGTCTTGTGCCACAAAAAGTGGCACAAAAAAAGCCACAACTCGCCCATCTGGCGAGTTGTGGTTGGTGGAGGGGTGTCCCACCACCACCCATCCACCAACCACAACTCGCCACATGTGCGAGTTGTGGCTTTTTCTGTGCCACTTTATATTGCACTAGAAGGACTCATTGTAACTAGATCTATCGAGGTTTATTGAACCTTGACTCTAGTCTAGTACTACTCGAGATTCATTTTTACAGGCCTTTTAGTTTGTGGCCCATGACAGCTAAGTCATCTAGGGATCTTGGTACTAGGGCTTCAAGACTTATTTAAAGCCTCATAAAGTCATCATAACAACAGAAAGAACTTTGTCAAGTTAGAGAAGTTTCTCTAATGCTTGTGCTCCTAGCATTTTGTAACAAGCTGCATCTTCAGTCTCTATTTCAGATCTTAGGTGTTCTAATGAAGATTGTGTGACTGCAAATGAAGGTGTTTTTGTGGTGCATTGGTGCTAGACAAAGTTGTCAAGATGTGAATCAAATGGTGACTCAGTTTTTTATTTTTTAGTATCACATATCATATTGTATCGTGTATCATATAATATACAAATACCTAATAAAAAAAATTATAGATATACATATATTAAAGGTATATTCATTATAAATTCGGAATTTATTCAGCTAATGACTAATTTAATTATTACTTATGTAATAATATTTAACAAAGCTATGTAAATTAATTAAATTAACATACGTTTATAACATACACAGTCAAATTGATTAAACCCATAAGTGATAATACATGATATATGAGCTAAAATTATAATTAATTTTTATCATTTTACCTAATCAACTCTATCTAAGTCAATATTATCATTATATTTATCAACTTGCAAAATTATTTTTTTCACTGACATTTTCTTCATCATTATCAACATATATTTACTATCTCTTTTCTTGTTCATTTATTCTAATAATTCTTTATTTATATTTCTTCTTGACATTCTAGCTTCTTAGACTTATAATAATAAAAAAATAATAATATTTTTGTCTAATTCATTATTCATAATATAGAAAAACAATTTGCAAATATGAAAGTGAAGTATCTAGTGTATAGTCCAAATTTTGTAGAAGAAATAGAAGAGGGAAAAAAAAAAAAAAAACTCATAGACATGTTATTTTTTTAGACTCAATTAAGCATCCCAATAATTTTGTCTTAAAAAAAGTCTAAAAACTTGTTTAAATCAAATGAAAACACAAATTTTTAACCCAAAAAAAAAAACCTCATTTAAAAACTCACGTCTATGTATTATACGATACGTACGATTCAACGTTAAGATACAATTCATACGATATACACTTGTGTATAGAATGATTCCTGACCACTTACGATACATACTTGTATATCGTATCATACGATTTGTATCACATATCAAACAATTCTGAAAACTACGGTGCTACATACGGATCGGGTATTCGTGGATTGAGAAGCTTCACAAGGTAGAAAACTTCATCTAGGTTAGAGTTGCGTTAAGTAACATTAGTAATTTCTACTGAAGTTAGCAAAACTAGTATTAGGTTTATATTCTTGTATTGTAAACGCCCTTTCAACGTACTATAGAGAATTTTGAAGTTGGTAGTGACCTTCAAACCATCTATTCTTGTTTTTCTCATTAGGATTTCCTATTGTAACCATATCGTTTGGGTCAAATTTATTTTCCGCTACATTTAATTTTTGTGATATGTCTGTGCCAACTATAATCTGAATTAGACCATTACATAATTTGACTAATTAACTAATTTGTATAATTAATTTAAATTAACCTTTGTCTAAAATTTTCCCAACATACTCGGAGTTTAGAAAATTCCTACCCACCACATTTTATTAGCCAAGACTCTGGGGTCTGGGACATTTTCGATTTTCTGTCTTGATTTTCAATTAACGAATATGCTTCACTTCAAAGAATGAGATCTTACCAACGAATCATTTTTCAATTCATTAAAATAATGCATTTGCTAAATATTTTACAATTTCAAGGCAATAACAACATGCACTAATTAGCCGTTTAACTTCCAAAAAAATATAAACAAACAAGAAACAACAACAACAATGCTTTAATATCTTTAGAAAGAAATTAGATATGTACTAATGAATTAAGCTGTTTACTCTTAAAGATAATGTACTAACTTTCTATAATATGTTTTTATGTAACCAGTACAAAATTGACAACATTTTCAGTATCCTTATAAGAAATAAACGTCGATAATGATTTGAGCACATATACTTGTAAATTTCTTTGATGTGCCCCCCAAAGTTTCCGTATCAAGATTTTTTTTCATCTATTTATATACGCTCCCAATACATGTCTTTGCAAGAATGCAAGAGTCTAGCTTAGGGCCAATTCCACATTTGTCTAAGAAAAGCTCTCGCTCTCGAAATACTAGTTGAAGAAGTTCAAGACTAAGTGTAAATGGAAATTTGTGGGGAAGTTTCTTAGGATTATAATTATAAAATTCGTGACCCTTTTTCTTCAAAATTTTATGTTATATATATATATATATATATATATATATATATATCTGATAGGAAAATTATTGAATACTCTGGGAGTACTATAAATGTATATTCCTCCCTCTCACATAAATTGTGAGGTTCACCATAAATTTAATTAGTGAGACCCACAGTTATGTGAGAGGAGGGAGTACGTGTTTATGGTACTTTGAGAGTACTTAATAATTACTCTATTTGACAAGAGATTAAATCCAATCAGTTCTAATTCCCATATATAAATCCAACTAAATTGGAAGTTTATTGAGATATTATTTGGTGTGGTAGAATGTATTGAATTTTAAGTAAAATGTTAATATGACAATCTCTTATTAGACGGTATAAAATACGAGTTTTACACCCTATGCTTACTAAATTCGGACTCATTTGACAAACATTAAATAGAAATAACTACAATTATATATGTACAGCAACAGTTGGGAACTTAATTAATACGTGTGAAATTTTATTGGCTTAAGAACCAGTCGTTGGAAAATTTCATTTGTTTCTAATTCTTCTATGTATAATTTATATTTGAAATAAAATTCATTTGTAATTGAGCTTGTTATTCTTATAATGTAATTTTCGTTGGCTTTCTTTCTTCTTTTTTCTTTAAAAAGAAAAAAATTTAATTGACACAAATTCATTATAGATAGTGTTTTAGAACCTTTCTTTACAACACATAGATCATAACAGCCAAACGAAAGTGTGTGTCTATGTAAGCATCAGCCAAGGTAGAACCTATCAAAACCAGACTTTATGAGCTCCATAAGATTAGAAGACTCTGCATAATTGTTATTAGAATAACAACCACTTTGTGTGTGAGGGGGCTGTTGCTATAGCCTTATTTAAGTCACGGTTCTTTGGTGATCTTAGGATTGGCTCACGATTAGGAGTGTTGTTTGAGACAAAGAGAGAGAATTAGAGCCCAGGACAACTTGCTCAAGAAGCCAAGAGAGGCAAATTGCTTGCTGCATATATGAGCAAGTCAACCTTGGCTCAAATTCACTCGCTGTCTCTTCAGCCTTCATGCATGGCACTTATATAAGCAGCATTGACTATTTGATATTTGAATTATTCAATGCGGTTGAGGTATTTATAGGCAAACTTAAATAATTACCGAAAAGATTCTAGCTTTCCACTTAGACTTCTCAATCAAAATTTGATTGGTGGTTGTGAGAATAGAATCTCAAATTATAGTGCAACGTGATAGCATTCTTGGCACACGAAATTTATGCTAAACGAGAATTTATTCTTAGAATTTTAATTATGAGAACCATGATAGGGTTATTATCAACTTTAAGAATCTACAAGGACACCAAGATTGTCCCGGTTCCGAGGCATTGTAATTTGTAAAGCCTTAAAAAGTAGAATCTACTTTTCTTTTTCTTCAATACATATTCTACGTCATACAAAACAACTCAGACCACTTACCACTTCATCCATGTACTTGTTGATGCACAAGTAACCCCAATTGATAGTAAAAGCTTTAGAAAAGTAGAGTGCAAATCTACTTTTTTAGGATCAATGAGTGCAAGTCTCTTGTCAATGTATCGAATATTGTTACTAGGATTGCTTACAGGATGGCAGCTCAAGGTTGCAACAACTATGTCACTTGACTTTTTTAGGATCAATTCATTTAGAGCGATAGTCAACCCGTATCCAAAACCTTGTTCATGTGATTGATTTGTAAATTTTATTGTTTTTAGATTTTGTGTTTTGAAAATCTATATTGAAGACACAAGAAATCAACTCAAGATCTGCTCAGGAAGTCATGTTTCTGCTACCTTGACTGCTGCCTCGATCGCAACTCAATCTATCAAAGTTTACTGAACCCCGACTCCAGGATCTACTCCAGTAGAGCGACCAAGATTCATTTTTTATAGACTTTTTAATTTGTGGTCCATGATAGCAAAATCATGTTGTCGAGTTGGAGAAGCTACCATGATTTTTGTGCATTAAGGGTTTTGTTCCAAGTAGCATCTCTGGTCTCCATTGAAGAACCTAGGTGTTCCAATGAAGAATGTGTGGTCACGAACAACTAGAAACGAAGGTGTTGCTGTGGTGCTAGACACGGGTTGGGTATCCATGCACCAAAGAGATTCACGAGGTATAAGAGACCAATGGGTTGAAGCTGTGTACACGATAATATTAGTATGTTCTACTATAGGTAGTAATACTAGGATCGGGTTTATATTCTTGTTTTGTAGACCTCCATTCTATTATAGTGAATTCTTCAAGTTGATGGTGACCTTCAAACCACTTTTTTTGTTTTTCTGTAAGGTTTCCACTGTAATGATATAAAATTTGATTTCCGTTGCTCTTAATTTTTGAGATATGGTCAAGTTTTAGTTGAAAATATTGAGATTTGTGCCCTAAAATCCAATTTGCTTAATTCTTAATTTACAATTTTTTTATTAAATATACATTGGATATCATTTATAGTCCATGAGATGCATTGAATGTGATTTAGACAAAGAAATAAGATTTGTATACATAAAAATTGAATTAAAAGTTTCTTGTAAACTCATAAATGCAAGTTCGTAGTCAATGATGAAATTGGATAGTTCATCTTATAAGACTATAGCAAGTCAATTATAATGATTTGCCATAATCATGGAATTAGAGACTTCAAATTGATATGGAATACATTGAATTGGACCATTGTGAGTTGTTCAATAAACTACTGGCACTTGAACAAACAACCTCATGACTACAAAGTACATTAACTCTCAATTATGAGATAAATGTGAATTCAATCGTCAAGTGTAGGTCACTAATTGCTCATAATTGATTGTTCTTAGACAATGAAAAGTCTATTATTCAATTGACCATGCAATTGATTGATAATATGTTGGATGATATAATATGAATGTTGACCACCATAGTCTAGAAAATTGGCTTCACTGGGCAAAATGGGTGCCTAATACCTTCCCATTTTGTAACGTAGCCTCCAAGCTTAGATTAAGGGTTGGTAGATCAAATACTTATCTATGTAATTTTCTATCTTAAGATTATCACTAAGAAAGAAAGCTATGTGCTTTATCTTAGATTGTATCTAAAACCAAAGCCATGTAATTTCCTTTAATCAATGTACATTCATTCTCAAATTAATAAAATAATGAATTTTTCGGTTATGGTTTTCTTATATATTCCAATAATTAAATAAGTGGTGGCTCCATTGTAAAACTCTTAATCTAGAGAGAAAATGTAATTAGTTAAGCCGCGCCATTTTGAGAGGTACTAACACAACTCCATCCATTCACGTGGGTTTAGCCCAACCAATCAATTTCAAAATGGGCTATGGGTGCAATCTCTCACATAAGGAATGAGATCTTACCAATGAAGATTTTGTCAATTCAACAAAAATAATGCATTCCCTAAATATTGTACAATTACAAGAGGAGATAACGACAATGCACTAAAAAAATAATGCATTCCCTAAATGTTGGAGCATGCAGATTCCATGGGTGAAAGTCAGCCATTGTTTCAAGGAAGCTAATCATTGTTTAGCCAAGCTCGCCAAGAATGGGGCTTCACAGGCTCAAGAATTCTTACTGTTTGATAGTTCACCTTCGGGCCTCAAACTCTTATTGTTTTTCGATGTTGCAAGTGTAACGCCCCAGCCCACTTTTAAAAAAACATAGTTCCACAAATGATTTTCCAAAATGTGTTTTTCCCAGAAACAACGTTTATGCAACATGATTATTTTCCAAAAAAATCCTATTAAAAGCTACTTACCTTGCAACCCGCAAAAAGCTTAGTTCCAAAACTCCAAAGGAGATTAGCTAGAACCTTTTGCCTATGGAGTTTTCTGATGATCTTACAGGAAAAATGGTGGTGGAAGAAGTGAGGAATGGTACCAGTGGGAGAATAAGGGAGTGTGAGTGTTTGAGAGGAAAACGAAAAGAAAAGAAAGATGTGAAGGACCCTTGGTTGACCAGCCAAATAAGGAGAGATATTTGTGAGTGTGTGGCATGTGGTGGGGAAAAAAGGGGTAGGTGGGTCACGCGTAAGGATTTGATGAATGTGGCATTTCGTGATTAACTTGATCATTTTATCATTGTATTCATTGGTAATATTTTGACTTATTCTAAGAGTCTAGAAGAGATGAGGAACACTTGAGGATTATTAAAAGAAAATAATAATACTAAGAGAAAGTAAGTGGTTTGTTAATTGAGGAAGTGTGAATTTTGGTTGGGTCAAGTAGTGTTGTTAAGTTATGTGATCTCTAAGGATGGAATTACATTGGATCTTAGTAGGATGTAAGAATCATGAGAAAGATTTTCCCACATGACTTGGAGTTAGTTGCAGTTGTGTTTGCTTTGAAAATTTGGAGACATGATTTGTATGAGAGATATGATATTTGTATGGATCATAAAAGTTTAGGGTAATTATTTAACCAGAATGAGCCATAAATGAGACCATGAAATGATTTGAATTGTTTAAGTACTATGATTACATTATTAACTATCATCTCCGCAAGGCTATGTCATTATTGG